>JAJIZN010000006.1:0-2942881 GCA_028637585.1 Xylariaceae sp. X187 | reverse complement strand
ATATATTCCCGGGTCTTCGCCATTCTTTGAAGAGTTCCTGAAGAGCCACAGGCGAAACGCACGATTACGATTGTGTGTAGAACTCTCTTGTTGCTCTTTTCCCCGACGAAACTTCTGCTCGCGCTACGCGCTCGCCCCTAACCCATTCTTCTCGTCGAGTTTTTCACTCTTCCACCCTCATCATGGCCCCTCCCGTCACCGTCCCCGTGTCCGCCCCCATCGGCAAACACGACACCGACAATCTCGCAATGATGGGCTCCCTCCCTGACTTGCTGGTGTGCATCCCCCGGATCGGACAGCCCTTCTACAAGCTCGCGCTTAAGGAGGCTTACGAACTGGGTGTGAAACTCTCACACGTCCAAAAGGCTCGCTCGAGCTTCTCGGACTATGTTGCCACCAAAACCCTTCCGCCGTCCATCAATGCGGCTTTGAGGGTTCCTTCGCTCCAAGTGAGCAAGGAGTTTAGCGGTGGTGATGATTGGCGATCGTTTAACAACGATATCACCACCCGCGTGAACACTTTGAAAGCAGACATGCTTTCGAAGTTTCAAGAGACTAAGGCTCAGGAGGAAACATTTCTTCTCGGGCTGGTGTCTCAGCAGTCTCTGACTGCGAAAAACGCGAAGATCGTTAAGTCGATCTACGACGCCTGTTCGCCGGCGTCGAATCCCGACGGTGCTGATTTGAACTCTGTTCTTACGGGTTCAGCTTTCTCGTCCGATCCAAACCCATTTCGCATGGAAATTCGGACTTGTAGCCACATGGGCGCGCACTGGCTTCGCCGGGCGACCTCCCTTGGCCAGACCAAGCACCACGCCGAGCTTGTCGCAAGACAAGCTAAAATCGAAGCTCGACAGAAAGCCGACGTCACCATGAAGGATCTCGATTCTTCCGACGTCGCCAAAACCGTTAAGACTCTTGTCGAGCGAGAGTTTAAGAAGTTGTCGCTCAAGACCAAAAAAACTTCATCTGGTAAGCGTTCCGCAAGTGGGGTGTCGAAACGTATTACTGACTTTTCCCTTCGTGGCAGGCAAAGCGAAAACCACTTCGAAGTCGAAGGAGAAAAGCAAAGGCAAATCGCCCAAAAGCGCGAAACCTTCGAAGAAGTCCCATCCACTGGGCCCGAAATCCTCTGGAGTCAAGAAACGGAAGAGGGCAAGTACGGTCGGAAAAGGAAGCGGGACTGGGAAGAAGAGGAAGCAGAACAACTAGGATCTCTAGTTGACAGTCAGTCGAAGCGGTTTAAACCCACTGACATTTACTCTTTTCCCGGCGCATTTTGGAAGGCGACCGAGCGTGTACAGGCCAGGTTTCTCCTCGTTAATAGCTCACAGAGATATATCGAGAGTAGAGTAGCTTCACAAGCAGAAGTTTTTATCGGACCTGGCGTCATTCTACCTAGAGAGATTGAACAAATGCTCGCTTTTAATGGAAAATATTGTTTTCATGTCGCGCCGTCCTTCCAAGTAGTCGAAGAAGCAACACAGAAGCTAATTCGATCGGTCCGGATCAAGTATGAATTCTTAGACCGGCCGGAAAATCCAAGTTATATTCCGGAATTCTACATACCGAAACCAGAGTGGGAACCTCCACTAGCATCTGAGAATATTGAGAACGCACTCAATCGTGCAAGGGCATACTTAGTAGCGCACGCGAAACGTATCGCTAAGAAAGCACCGTCGAGAGTCGAACTCAACCCAGCAATGCGAAACGCAAGAGCCTTCTTGACCGAGAAGCAGTACCTCGTCAAGATTACGGACAAAAATCTAGGGCTCTCAGTGCTTACCAAGGACTGGTATATCGAACAATGTAGAATTCACTTGCGAAATGCGGCAGCTTACGAGCTAACGCAAATCGACTTTAGAATACTTGACTTAGGTCTCGCAGAGATTACGTCCACTACAAACCTACCCGCTCAGATACGAGATTATCTGCAAGGCAGTCTTCGACGGGTGCCGTCTTTTCACGTCATCCCGAAGGTACATAAGACACCTTGGAGCTCGAGGCCGATTGTCCCGAGCCACAGCTGGATTACATCCAGGGTCGGCGAAGTAGTAGACTGGGCGCTGCAACCCCTTTTGAGCGAATATCGCACTATCTTGAATAGTACGAAAGAACTGATCGAAGAAATTCGGTCGCTCGAAGGACCCTTTGACAACTGTTGGCTGCTCACCGGAGACGTTTCCGCAATGTACACCAACATACCCAAGGAGGATGCCATCAGCCGTATTTATCCTACGCTGCCTCGGGTACAAAGGCGATTGAAGAAGGAGTGGATTAAATCTATGATGGAATACGTCCTCTCAAACAACTTCTTCGAGTTCCAAGGAGTCACGTATAAGCAAAAGAGCGGACTCGCGATGGGTGTGGCTTGCGCCCCGGTCATCGCAAATCTGTTTTGCGGCATATACGAGAAACAATATTTCAAGTACAAACACAACGCGATAAAGCTGTTTCGACGCTATATCGATGATATATTCGTACTCTTCCAAGGAACTCACGATGAAGCCGTGAAATTCACGCGTCAGTGGAAGTACCCAGGTCTAACGGTGAACTGGGAAATATCTGACTCATCGATTCACTTTCTTGATGTCGAGATACTACTATCTAACGGAAGTCTCGCAACCCGTGTATTCGAGAAAGCGCTTAACAAGCACTTATACATTCCCTTCTCATCTGCGCATCCCTTATCCGTTAAAAGGGCTTTCATCAAAGCTGAGCGCATGAGATATAGACTTATCTGCAGCAGAGACGTCGACAGACAGCTGTGTGAGAAACGTCTTTACGCAAACCTTCTACGGAGAGGCTATCCGCCGAAGGAACTGGATAAGTGGTTTTCAGAGGCCCTGGACGCGAAAGCCGAAAGGGTGGCGGTTAACCACATATTACCGTCAGAGTACAATCCAGTCTGGGAATATATAAGGATGGAACCCGTCAAAGAAATACTGCTTAAGTATTCAAAAGGCGAATTACCTGGCATCGAACAGGTAGTCACTTCGCTGCGACGGGGGAGGAATATGTATGACCATATTAACCTCCTGAACAAGATGATACTTGATAGTGAAGCCGCTGAAATATGACTCGAGCCATACCGCCGAAAATAGTAACTTTCATAGTATCGGCAATTATCGGCCGGTACCCCTATCTCCGAGGCGTCGGAGATCAGCGGTTACCGACGATAGCCGAAGTTCTATAGATAGCGTTTGCGTAATATGTACGTTACACGAAGTAAATGTTCCGGCACCCTAATTGGGTTAAAGTCCGAAACTTGAAACGTAATGACGCGATGCACTAAGGAAGTTGCACAATCCAAGGCCTGGATGACGCAAGAATAGACGATGCGCACTAAGTTTTCGCTCGGAAAACGCCATCGACGTAGTTCCTTATCTTCGGTCCCGAAGCCTTCAATAAGCGCGGAAAGCCTTCTCCCTGTGTGAGCGCCTGTTTAGGTTCCTTGGTTGAAGGTGATTCGTCGCCCTGGCTTTGCCCTGCGTGTGGCCTTCGGCCACACAATGCAGTGGTCTTTCGACCACTGGGACCGCAGGGGGGCTGTGCTGCATCATGCAGCGCGGCTTGCTAAATGTGGAAAGTCCTTGCGAATACCCCGCTCGTAAGCCGCTGAACAAGCGGCCGATCGAGTGCATATGAGCAAGTTTGTGATTACCCCGCCCGGCGGCCGCTGCACAAGCGGCCGACCGAGAGCGGGGTAAGAAGCAGATTTTTCACAACCAGCCTGGGGCCGGCAGATAAGCATTACGTACGAAAAATACCGAAGCGCGTACTTTGGAATTCTTCCCTCATCCCAACTTCCCGACCCTCGAATTATATATTCCCGGGTCTTCGCCATTCTTTGAAGAGTTCCTGAAGAGCCACAGGCGAAACGCACGATTACGATTGTGTGTAGAACTCTCTTGTTGCTCTTTTCCCCGACGAAACTTCTGCTCGCGCTACGCGCTCGCCCCTAACCCTAACCCTAACCCTAACCCTAACCCTAACCCTAACCCTAACCCTAACCTGACACCGCCCAAAATACTAACTTTCATAGCATCGCCAATTATCGCCCGGTACCCCTATCTCCGAGGCGTCGGAGATCAGCGGTTACCGACCATAGCCGAAGGTCTATAGATAGCCATTGCGTAATATGTACGTTACACGAAGTAAATGTTCCGCCACCCTAATCGGGTTAAAGATCGGAACTTGAAACGTAATGACGCGATGCACTAAGGAAGTTGCACAATCCAAGGCCTGGATGACGCAAGAATAAACGATGCGCACTAAGTTTTCGCTCGGAAAACGCCATCGACGTAGTTCCTTATCTTCGGTCCCGAAGCCTTCAATAAGCGCGGAAAGCCTTCTCCCTGTGTGGGCGCCTGTTTAGGTTCCTTGGTTGAAGGTGATTCGTCGCCCTGGCTTTGCCCTGCGTGTGGCCTTCGGCCACACAATGCAGTGGTCTTTCGACCACTGCGACCGCAGGGGGGCTGTGCTGCATCATGCAGCGCGGCTTGCTAAATGTGGAAAGTCCTTGCGAATACCCCGCTCGTAAGCCGCTGAACAAGCGGCCGATCGAGTGCATATGAGCAAGTTTGTGATTACCCCGCCCGGCGGCCGCTGCACAAGCGGCCGATCGAGAGCGGGGTAAGAAGCAGATTTTTCACAACCAGCCTGGGGCCGGCAGATAAGCATTACGTACGAAAAATACCGAAGCGCGTACTTTGGAATTCTTCCCTCATCCCAACTTCCCGACCCTCGAATTATATATTCCCGGGTCTTCGCCATTCTTTGAAGAGTTCCTGAAGAGCCACAGGCGAAACGCCCGATTACGATTGTGTGTAGAACTCTCTTGTTGCTCTTTTCCCCGACGAAACTTCTGCTCGCGCTACGCGCTCGCCCCTAACCCATTCTTCTCGTCGAGTTTTTCACTCTTCCACCCTCATCATGGCCCCACCCGTCACCGTCCCCGTGTCCGCCCCCATCGGCAAACACGACACCGACAATCTCGCAATGATGGGCTCCCTCCCTGACTTGCTGGTGTGCATCCCCCGGATCGGACAGCCCTTCTACAAGCTCGCGCTTAAGGAGGCTTACGAACTGGGTGTGAAACTCTCACACGTCCAAAAGGCTCGCTCGAGCTTCTCGGACTATGTTGCCACCAAAACCCTTCCGCCGTCCATCAATGCGGCTTTGAGGGTTCCTTCGCTCCAAGTGAGCAAGGAGTTTAGCGGTGGTGATGATTGGCGATCGTTTAACAACGATATCACCACCCGCGTGAACACTTTGAAAGCAGACATGCTTTCGAAGTTTCAAGAGACTAAGGCTCAGGAGGAAACATTTCTTCTCGGGCTGGTGTCTCAGCAGTCCCTGACTGCGAAAAACGCGAAGATCGTTAAGTCGATCTACGACGCCTGTTCGCCGGCGTCGAATCCCGACGGTGCTGATTTGAACTCTGTTCTTACGGGTTCAGCTTTCTCGACCGATCCAAACCCATTTCGCATGGAAATTCGGACTTGTAGCCACATGGGCGCGCACTGGCTTCGCCGGGCGACCTCCCTTGGCCAGACCAAGCACCACGCCGAGCTTGTCGCAAGACAAGCTAAAATCGAAGCTCGACAGAAAGCCGACGTCACCATGAAGGATCTCGATTCTTCCGACGTCGCCAAAACCGTTAAGACTCTTGTCGAGCGAGAGTTTAAGAAGTTGTCGCTCAAGACCAAAAAAACTTCATCTGGTAAGCGTTCCGCAAGTGGGGTGTCGAAACGTATTACTGACTTTTCCCTTCGTGGCAGGCAAAGCGAAAACCACTTCGAAGTCGAAGGAGAAAAGCAAAGGCAAATCGCCCAAAAGCGCGAAACCTTCGAAGAAGTCCCATCCACTGGGCCCGAAATCCTCTGGAGTCAAGAAACGGAAGAGGGCAAGTACGGTCGGAAAAGGAAGCGGGACTGGGAAGAAGAGGAAGCAGAACAACTAGGATCTCTAGTTGACAGTCAGTCGAAGCGGTTTAAACCCACTGACATTTACTCTTTTCCCGGCGCATTTTGGAAGGCGACCGAGCGTGTACAGGCCAGGTTTCTCCTCGTTAATAGCTCACAGAGATATATCGAGAGTAGAGTAGCTTCACAAGCAGAAGTTTTTATCGGACCTGGCGTCATTCTACCTAGAGAGATTGAACAAATGCTCGCTTTTAATGGAAAATATTGTTTTCATGTCGCGCCGTCCTTCCAAGTAGTCGAAGAAGCAACACAGAAGCTAATTCGATCGGTCCGGATCAAGTATGAATTCTTAGACCGGCCGGAAAATCCAAGTTATATTCCGGAATTCTACATACCGAAACCAGAGTGGGAACCTCCACTAGCATCTGAGAATATTGAGAACGCACTCAATCGTGCAAGGGCATACTTAGTAGCGCACGCGAAACGTATCGCTAAGAAAGCACCGTCGAGAGTCGAACTCAACCCAGCAATGCGAAACGCAAGAGCCTTCTTGACCGAGAAGCAGTACCTCGTCAAGATTACGGACAAAAATCTAGGGCTCTCAGTGCTTACCAAGGACTGGTATATCGAACAATGTAGAATTCACTTGCGAAATGCGGCAGCTTACGAGCTAACGCAAATCGACTTTAGAATACTTGACTTAGGTCTCGCAGAGATTACGTCCACTACAAACCTACCCGCTCAGATACGAGATTATCTGCAAGGCAGTCTTCGACGGGTGCCGTCTTTTCACGTCATCCCGAAGGTACATAAGACACCTTGGAGCTCGAGGCCGGTTGTCCCGAGCCACAGCTGGATTACATCCAGGGTCGGCGAAGTAGTAGACTGGGCGCTGCAACCCCTTTTGAGCGAATATCGCACTATCTTGAATAGTACGAAAGAACTGATCGAAGAAATTCGGTCGCTCGAAGGACCCTTTGACAACTGTTGGCTGCTCACCGGAGACGTTTCCGCAATGTACACCAACATACCCAAGGAGGATGCCATCAGCCGTATTTATCCTACGCTGCCTCGGGTACAAAGGCGATTGAAGAAGGAGTGGATTAAATCTATGATGGAATACGTCCTCTCAAACAACTTCTTCGAGTTCCAAGGAGTCACGTATAAGCAAAAGAGCGGACTCGCGATGGGTGTGGCTTGCGCCCCGGTCATCGCAAATCTGTTTTGCGGCATATACGAGAAACAATATTTCAAGTACAAACACATCGCGATAAAGCTGTTTCGACGCTATATCGATGATATATTCGTACTCTTCCAAGGAACTCACGATGAAGCCGTGAAATTCACGCGTCAGTGGAAGTACCCAGGTCTAACGGTGAACTGGGAAATATCTGACTCATCGATTCACTTTCTTGATGTCGAGATACTACTATCTAACGGAAGTCTCGCAACCCGTGTATTCGAGAAAGCGCTTAACAAGCACTTATACATTCCCTTCTCATCTGCGCATCCCTTATCCGTTAAAAGGGCTTTCATCAAAGCTGAGCGCATGAGATATAGACTTATCTGCAGCAGAGACGTCGACAGACAGCTGTGTGAGAAACGTCTTTACGCAAACCTTCTACGGAGAGGCTATCCGCCGAAGGAACTGGATAAGTGGTTTTCAGAGGCCCTGGACGCGAAAGCCGAAAGGGTGGCGGTTAACCACATATTACCGTCAGAGTACAATCCAGTCTGGGAATATATAAGGATGGAACCCGTCAAAGAAATACTGCTTAAGTATTCAAAAGGCGAATTACCTGGCATCGAACAGGTAGTCACTTCGCTGCGACGGGGGAGGAATATGTATGACCATATTACCCTCCTGAACAAGATGATACTTGATAGTGAAGCCGCTGAAATATGACTCGAGCCATGAGAACCCCGCGTAGGGGGGACCGTCAGCAGAGTCGTGAGAAGTAGCCGCAGTGAGGTTATAGACGTCTGGCGCTAGCCTATGACGCCCTCTTAACGAGAGGGAGCCGGTGAATCGCCCCAGCCTTACATCAGTAGTTGTTCCATCGCATCGATCGCAATGTTACTAAACCCGACACTCAGAGTTACCGGTTGGGCGTTAGACCCCGAGGACGGATGAGTCCTTTGACTCGTCTCGAGGGCGCCCCCCCTAACCCCAACCCCTAACCTAAGACCGCCGAAAATAGTAACTTTCATAGTATCGGCAATTATCGGCCGGTACCCCTATCTCCGAGGCGTCGGAGATCAGCGGTTACCGACGATAGCCGAAGTTCTATAGATAGCGATTGCGTAATATGTACGTTACACGAAGTAAATGTTCCGGCACCCTAATTGGGTTAAAGTCCGAAACTTGAAACGTAATGACGCGATGCACTAAGGAAGTTGCACAATCCAAGGCCTGGATGACGCAAGAATAGACGATGCGCACTAAGTTTTCGCTCGGAAAACGCCATCGACGTAGTTCCTTATCTTCGGTCCCGAAGCCTTCAATAAGCGCGGAAAGCCTTCTCCCTGTGTGAGCGCCTGTTTAGGTTCCTTGGTTGAAGGTGATTCGTCGCCCTGGCTTTGCCCTGCGTGTGGCCTTCGGCCACACAATGCAGTGGTCTTTCGACCACTGCGACCGCAGGGGGGCTGTGCTGCATCATGCAGCGCGGCTTGCTAAATGTGGAAAGTCCTTGCGAATACCCCGCTCGTAAGCCGCTGAACAAGCGGCCGATCGAGTGCATATGAGCAAGTTTGTGATTACCCCGCCCGGCGGCCGCTGCACAAGCGGCCGATCGAGAGCGGGGTAAGAAGCAGATTTTTCACAACCAGCCTGGGGCCGGCAGATAAGCATTACGTACGAAAAATACCGAAGCGCGTACTTTGGAATTCTTCCCCCATCCCAACTTCCCGACCCTCGAATTATATATTCCCGGGTCTTCGCCATTCTTTGAAGAGTTCCTGAAGAGCCACAGGCGAAACGCACGATTACGATTGTGTGTAGAACTCTCTTGTTGCTCTTTTCCCCGACGAAACTTCTGCTCGCGCTACGCGCCCGCCCCTAACCCTAACCCTAACCCTAACCCTAACCCTAACCCTAACCCTAACCCTAACCCTAACCCTAACCCTAACCCTAACCCTAACCCTAACCCTAACCCTAACCCTAACCCTAACCCCAACCCCTAACCCTAAGACACCGAAAATACTAACTTTCATAGCATCGCCAATTATCGCCCGGTACCCCTATCTCCGAGGCGTCGGAGATCAGCGGTTACCGACCATAGCCGAAGGTCTATAGATAGCCATTGCGTAATATGTACGTTACACGAAGTAAATGTTCCGCCACCCTAATCGGGTTAAAGATCGGAACTTGAAACGTAATGACGCGATGCACTAAGGAAGTTGCACAATCCAAGGCCTGGATGACGCAAGAATAAACGATGCGCACTAAGTTTTCGCTCGGAAAACGCCATCGACGTAGTTCCTTATCTTCGGTCCCGAAGCCTTCAATAAGCGCGGAAAGCCTTCTCCCTGTGTGGGCGCCTGTTTAGGTTCCTTGGTTGAAGGTGATTCGTCGCCCTGGCTTTGCCCTGCGTGTGGCCTTCGGCCACACAATGCAGTGGTCTTTCGACCACTGCGACCGCAGGGGGGCTGTGCTGCATCATGCAGCGCGGCTTGCTAAATGTGGAAAGTCCTTGCGAATACCCCGCTCGTAAGCCGCTGAACAAGCGGCCGATCGAGTGCATATGAGCAAGTTTGTGATTACCCCGCCCGGCGGCCGCTGCACAAGCGGCCGATCGAGAGCGGGGTAAGAAGCAGATTTTTCACAACCAGCCTGGGGCCGGCAGATAAGCATTACGTACGAAAAATACCGAAGCGCGTACTTTGGAATTCTTCCCTCATCCCAACTTCCCGACCCTCGAATTATATATTCCCGGGTCTTCGCCATTCTTTGAAGAGTTCCTGAAGAGCCACAGGCGAAACGCCCGATTACGATTGTGTGTAGAACTCTCTTGTTGCTCTTTTCCCCGACGAAACTTCTGCTCGCGCTACGCGCTCGCCCCTAACCCATTCTTCTCGTCGAGTTTTTCACTCTTCCACCCTCATCATGGCCCCACCCGTCACCGTCCCCGTGTCCGCCCCCATCGGCAAACACGACACCGACAATCTCGCAATGATGGGCTCCCTCCCTGACTTGCTGGTGTGCATCCCCCGGATCGGACAGCCCTTCTACAAGCTCGCGCTTAAGGAGGCTTACGAACTGGGTGTGAAACTCTCACACGTCCAAAAGGCTCGCTCGAGCTTCTCGGACTATGTTGCCACCAAAACCCTTCCGCCGTCCATCAATGCGGCTTTGAGGGTTCCTTCGCTCCAAGTGAGCAAGGAGTTTAGCGGTGGTGATGATTGGCGATCGTTTAACAACGATATCACCACCCGCGTGAACACTTTGAAAGCAGACATGCTTTCGAAGTTTCAAGAGACTAAGGCTCAGGAGGAAACATTTCTTCTCGGGCTGGTGTCTCAGCAGTCCCTGACTGCGAAAAACGCGAAGATCGTTAAGTCGATCTACGACGCCTGTTCGCCGGCGTCGAATCCCGACGGTGCTGATTTGAACTCTGTTCTTACGGGTTCAGCTTTCTCGACCGATCCAAACCCATTTCGCATGGAAATTCGGACTTGTAGCCACATGGGCGCGCACTGGCTTCGCCGGGCGACCTCCCTTGGCCAGACCAAGCACCACGCCGAGCTTGTCGCAAGACAAGCTAAAATCGAAGCTCGACAGAAAGCCGACGTCACCATGAAGGATCTCGATTCTTCCGACGTCGCCAAAACCGTTAAGACTCTTGTCGAGCGAGAGTTTAAGAAGTTGTCGCTCAAGACCAAAAAAACTTCATCTGGTAAGCGTTCCGCAAGTGGGGTGTCGAAACGTATTACTGACTTTTCCCTTCGTGGCAGGCAAAGCGAAAACCACTTCGAAGTCGAAGGAGAAAAGCAAAGGCAAATCGCCCAAAAGCGCGAAACCTTCGAAGAAGTCCCATCCACTGGGCCCGAAATCCTCTGGAGTCAAGAAACGGAAGAGGGCAAGTACGGTCGGAAAAGGAAGCGGGACTGGGAAGAAGAGGAAGCAGAACAACTAGGATCTCTAGTTGACAGTCAGTCGAAGCGGTTTAAACCCACTGACATTTACTCTTTTCCCGGCGCATTTTGGAAGGCGACCGAGCGTGTACAGGCCAGGTTTCTCCTCGTTAATAGCTCACAGAGATATATCGAGAGTAGAGTAGCTTCACAAGCAGAAGTTTTTATCGGACCTGGCGTCATTCTACCTAGAGAGATTGAACAAATGCTCGCTTTTAATGGAAAATATTGTTTTCATGTCGCGCCGTCCTTCCAAGTAGTCGAAGAAGCAACACAGAAGCTAATTCGATCGGTCCGGATCAAGTATGAATTCTTAGACCGGCCGGAAAATCCAAGTTATATTCCGGAATTCTACATACCGAAACCAGAGTGGGAACCTCCACTAGCATCTGAGAATATTGAGAACGCACTCAATCGTGCAAGGGCATACTTAGTAGCGCACGCGAAACGTATCGCTAAGAAAGCACCGTCGAGAGTCGAACTCAACCCAGCAATGCGAAACGCAAGAGCCTTCTTGACCGAGAAGCAGTACCTCGTCAAGATTACGGACAAAAATCTAGGGCTCTCAGTGCTTACCAAGGACTGGTATATCGAACAATGTAGAATTCACTTGCGAAATGCGGCAGCTTACGAGCTAACGCAAATCGACTTTAGAATACTTGACTTAGGTCTCGCAGAGATTACGTCCACTACAAACCTACCCGCTCAGATACGAGATTATCTGCAAGGCAGTCTTCGACGGGTGCCGTCTTTTCACGTCATCCCGAAGGTACATAAGACACCTTGGAGCTCGAGGCCGGTTGTCCCGAGCCACAGCTGGATTACATCCAGGGTCGGCGAAGTAGTAGACTGGGCGCTGCAACCCCTTTTGAGCGAATATCGCACTATCTTGAATAGTACGAAAGAACTGATCGAAGAAATTCGGTCGCTCGAAGGACCCTTTGACAACTGTTGGCTGCTCACCGGAGACGTTTCCGCAATGTACACCAACATACCCAAGGAGGATGCCATCAGCCGTATTTATCCTACGCTGCCTCGGGTACAAAGGCGATTGAAGAAGGAGTGGATTAAATCTATGATGGAATACGTCCTCTCAAACAACTTCTTCGAGTTCCAAGGAGTCACGTATAAGCAAAAGAGCGGACTCGCGATGGGTGTGGCTTGCGCCCCGGTCATCGCAAATCTGTTTTGCGGCATATACGAGAAACAATATTTCAAGTACAAACACATCGCGATAAAGCTGTTTCGACGCTATATCGATGATATATTCGTACTCTTCCAAGGAACTCACGATGAAGCCGTGAAATTCACGCGTCAGTGGAAGTACCCAGGTCTAACGGTGAACTGGGAAATATCTGACTCATCGATTCACTTTCTTGATGTCGAGATACTACTATCTAACGGAAGTCTCGCAACCCGTGTATTCGAGAAAGCGCTTAACAAGCACTTATACATTCCCTTCTCATCTGCGCATCCCTTATCCGTTAAAAGGGCTTTCATCAAAGCTGAGCGCATGAGATATAGACTTATCTGCAGCAGAGACGTCGACAGACAGCTGTGTGAGAAACGTCTTTACGCAAACCTTCTACGGAGAGGCTATCCGCCGAAGGAACTGGATAAGTGGTTTTCAGAGGCCCTGGACGCGAAAGCCGAAAGGGTGGCGGTTAACCACATATTACCGTCAGAGTACAATCCAGTCTGGGAATATATAAGGATGGAACCCGTCAAAGAAATACTGCTTAAGTATTCAAAAGGCGAATTACCTGGCATCGAACAGGTAGTCACTTCGCTGCGACGGGGGAGGAATATGTATGACCATATTACCCTCCTGAACAAGATGATACTTGATAGTGAAGCCGCTGAAATATGACTCGAGCCATGAGAACCCCGCGTAGGGGGGACCGTCAGCAGAGTCGTGAGAAGTAGCCGCAGTGAGGTTATAGACGTCTGGCGCTAGCCTATGACGCCCTCTTAACGAGAGGGAGCCGGTGAATCGCCCCAGCCTTACATCAGTAGTTGTTCCATCGCATCGATCGCAATGTTACTAAACCCGACACTCAGAGTTACCGGTTGGGCGTTAGACCCCGAGGACGGATGAGTCCTTTGACTCGTCTCGAGGGCGCCCCCCCTAACCCCAACCCCTAACCTAAGACCGCCGAAAATAGTAACTTTCATAGTATCGGCAATTATCGGCCGGTACCCCTATCTCCGAGGCGTCGGAGATCAGCGGTTACCGACGATAGCCGAAGTTCTATAGATAGCGATTGCGTAATATGTACGTTACACGAAGTAAATGTTCCGGCACCCTAATTGGGTTAAAGTCCGAAACTTGAAACGTAATGACGCGATGCACTAAGGAAGTTGCACAATCCAAGGCCTGGATGACGCAAGAATAGACGATGCGCACTAAGTTTTCGCTCGGAAAACGCCATCGACGTAGTTCCTTATCTTCGGTCCCGAAGCCTTCAATAAGCGCGGAAAGCCTTCTCCCTGTGTGAGCGCCTGTTTAGGTTCCTTGGTTGAAGGTGATTCGTCGCCCTGGCTTTGCCCTGCGTGTGGCCTTCGGCCACACAATGCAGTGGTCTTTCGACCACTGCGACCGCAGGGGGGCTGTGCTGCATCATGCAGCGCGGCTTGCTAAATGTGGAAAGTCCTTGCGAATACCCCGCTCGTAAGCCGCTGAACAAGCGGCCGATCGAGTGCATATGAGCAAGTTTGTGATTACCCCGCCCGGCGGCCGCTGCACAAGCGGCCGATCGAGAGCGGGGTAAGAAGCAGATTTTTCACAACCAGCCTGGGGCCGGCAGATAAGCATTACGTACGAAAAATACCGAAGCGCGTACTTTGGAATTCTTCCCCCATCCCAACTTCCCGACCCTCGAATTATATATTCCCGGGTCTTCGCCATTCTTTGAAGAGTTCCTGAAGAGCCACAGGCGAAACGCACGATTACGATTGTGTGTAGAACTCTCTTGTTGCTCTTTTCCCCGACGAAACTTCTGCTCGCGCTACGCGCCCGCCCCTAACCCTAACCCTAACCCTAACCCTAACCCTAACCCTAACCCTAACCCTAACCCTAACCCTAACCCTAACCCTAACCCTAACCCTAACCCTAACCTGAGACCGCCGAAAATAGTAACTTTCATAGCATCGGCAATTATCACCCGGTACCCCTATCTCCGAGGCGTCGGAGACCAGCGGTTACCGACGATAACCGAAGGTCTATAGATAGCCATTGCGTAATATGTACGTTACACGAAGTAAATGTTCCGCCACCCTAATCGGGTTAAAGATCGGTACTTGAAATGTAATTTGTTCGTGATACCTACTCACACATAACCCTAACCCTAATGATCAATGACAATGTTACTCCTATCTTGAAGCCGAATTCGGCCAACACCGCAAGGGAACCTAGTGTCAACACACCCACTGTGAAGCCATCGGCACCTGATAAAACCCTTATAAAACTTGCCAACTCGCTCACGAAAACTGAAGACGGACCACTAACATGTGCGCGCGACTCTGTCGCCGCTGTTTGTGCTCTAAAAGTTGACCGAGAACGGCAAGCATTGCACTGATAATCCACTTCGATACCATATCGCACCCGGCGACACCGTCACCACAACACACACCATCTCGGAATGGTTAGGGTTAGGGTTACCCTTCAATTGCCCCCCTTAATTGAATGCCTAAAAGTAGGTACGCGAATTCCCAGCCCCCAACCGTCGTCTTCTATGTCGCCAAACAACACATCAATCAGCTCGACATCAACGTCTCAAAGCGACCGCGAAATGGCTTTTTTCGGGATTCATATGTATAGTTATTCGCTTTTAACCAACATGTATTTGTAATGACTAGGGACAGGAGGCTCGGATTCAGTGGTGTTAAATACCGTATTTACGAGGCGATGTCGTGCCTGGTAGACCACGCAGAAGTCCTAATACTTCTGCCCACATTCTTAAAGAATACAACCTTTGTACACACTTCAGATCTGCCAACTAGTCTCCCATCATGACTCCTGTGCGGTAGAAGACCATACAAGGAAGCATAGAAATGAGAAGGAACAACAGTTGACAAGACACCCACTCATGTACGTCCGTACATTGAGCTGCAATAATCGTTTAACGTACAATCGGCGTATTATTTCAATTCACGTAATTAATCGCCAAGTACGTACGTTTATTATGTAACCGGTTCTCTTTGCGCGCGGAAAAGTACGTAGGTACCGACACACACAACTTTCCCTTTTAGCACGCCCATCCACGCCCCGACCTCTCCTACCTATACAACACGATAACTACAGACTGTACGTATATATCAATTATCTTTGGTACGCCAACAATAGCGCGGAAAGGCACGTCTCATTCCGTTGAGGGCAAATGAAACCCTTCTTTCCTCATGAATACACGGGAAAAGAGGGGGCACAATGACAAAGCATACGAACAATCGCGCGGCGTACGGAACAGTACACGGCGAAGCACAACGATAGCGTAGACGTACATTATTCGCCCCAGGATATACGAATCAATACCATCCCAGTTTTAGTATGTCAATCAACCCGTCGCTTCGATGGCGTATGGTTGATTGGTGCGTAGAAGATTTCCCTACGTAGTCGGAACAAGACAAGTCACCGTCGGGCTTCACGACATCTCGGCCACAATGGTGTTTGTCACAGACCCAATGCCGTGGATTTCTAGCTTGACGATGTCGCCCACTCGCAACTGAAATGCCGCATCTGCAGACAATTAGCGATATCATACCGGAAGCTGGGCTATAACTCATTGATCGCAGCCGCTAGACAGTCTCAGCAGAAACTAAAAAGAGGCTGGGTCGTAGGCATAGACTTAGCAGACGTTAACATACTAGAATATTCACGATTAGTAGAAGCCTCATGTGACAGTCAGTATAGAGAGGAAAGGCCGTAATGAAGTGACCGATGCTTGCCAGTGATGTTCTGAATGAAGAAATGGAAAAAGAAAGACTGTGGGGAACTAACCACTCAATTCCAGCACCTAGTGGAAAGGTACCACTACCAAAGAACTCGCCAGGATACAATCTAGTGCCCTTGGACACGTGCGACAGGGCCTGATATGAGCCAATCCCCATCAGCTCCGAGGCGACAATAGTGATTGATGGCGGGAAGGGGAATGACACACCTGCCCCAGCGAGAACTGCCAGTTATTGTCTATCTTAGGTTCCTTGACGACGACGTCGTTGATGACGATGCGACCAGAAAGATGGTCAAGGTGCGGTATGATCTCATCGGCGGAGACGACGGTGGATGAAATGCTATTGGCGAAGGACTTGCTGTGTTGGGGACCGAAGCCGCTGTACGCACACCAAGTCAACGAACCTGACCTCATACCGATCAGTCATGAGAATACGTACGTCGCCATTTCGTCCATCTGTCCGTTGCGAGCGGAGAAGTCATTGAAGACACAGAAGCCGGCAATGGCGGCAACGGCCTCATCGGGTGTCGCATTATACAGAGGCTTTCCCAAGACCACGCCAAGCTCGAGCTCGACATCCAGATACTCGCAATAGGCCGGATAAGCGATGGATGCGCCGTCGGGATAGAAGGCCAGGTGATTGGACTGATAGAAGATGGGCTGCTTGTACCACAGCGCTGGGGGTTTGAATAGGGGAAAGTCGGCGCCAGTGAGGGCGGAGAACAGGCGGCCCAGTAGATTTGCGGCAGGGCGATAGAGACCGGTCATGCCGATGGCAGCGCCATAGTAGTGACTCTCGAAGAGCATGAAGTCTCGATAGGAGCGGGGTTGGAAAGGCAGCGCGCGCTTGTCCACGTCCACGTGCACGTCCATTGCATCCGGCGGATTGTCCTCGAGGACATGAAGAAGCATAGCTGCAACAGCGTCTGACGATGGTGCTTCGCCTGAGATGTCGATGTCCCTGTCGATGTCCCTGTCGTCCTGGACTTGCACTATCCGACCATTGATGCGTTGGAACTTCATGTTGAAAATGGGTACCGCGAAGCCTGTGTTTTCTCGTAATTGAACAAATGATGGGAATGAAGGGATCAATGGTAATTAAAGCAGCGAAAGGGGTGTGAGGCGAGATTCGAGATTCGAGATTCGAGATTAGAGGCCGTGAGACTCATTCAATGGATGGAGAAATGAAACAGATTAACATTAACCCCCTTTCAGTGAGACCGTGGTTGAGCGCACTGTTGGCGATCGGTTGAGCCTAAAGCAATAGGTAGCCGTTCACCAATAGGTAGCCATTAGACCTTAGGTAGTTATCCCGACAGTCGTGTCGTGTCGTGCTCCCGTTCCACCGAGCATGAGCAGCATCGCGCAATTACTCATTAGGTTAGGCACTCGTTCAAGAACTCATGCGATTCGATCATCTTTGAGATGTTTGCTGTCGCGAGGATGATCTCACTGCCTAGACTTCAGATTGCAAAGCATAGGCAGGTAGGCAAGGGACTACTTGATCCTGTGCAATCTGTTCACCAGATTTTACGCAGGGGGGTCAGTACTCGAGTCCTTGATTTGGCACTGCGGTCATCATGGCGCTCTCTAGTTGTCGCTTGTTGTTGATCACAATACTGGCTCATATGGATACCTACCTAGTTGGCGACAATGAGCCCCTTGAGGCGACATTCATCAATGACTCTCGCGTATTAGCAGGCGGCTGCCAGCGACAGCAGAAATGAAATCGCACGAGATCAAATGGTATGTGACATCATTGCGCACCAGCGTCGTTAAAGGTAGGCCTGCGGAATCCCAATGGAGGGCAACGACAATTCACCGCGACAGCACGGCAGCGAAGGTGTTCCCGGTGGTGATACCTACGAGTATGATTAGGCTACGTGTTACGTGGTAGGTAGACTACCTAAAGTATTCGAGATGCCAGGGAAGTGTCGGTTGAGGATGGGCATCCTCTTCGACAGCAACAACTATTGGCGCTTCGTAATTGCCGTTACAGTGTCATACAACGAGCGCAAATAGAAAGCGAGCTGTCATTATTATGTCGGTCATGTTGGTAAAAGATGGTGCTGAGAGAGAAGACATGGAAAGCATGCCCGGAAAGCATGGGACAGCGTGGAAAGCGTGGAAAGTTCCGGGGATGACAGGCAGCTAAACCCGATGGGCACATCCGGCGGTCATTGGATGAAAATGCACAGGGTGCGTCTCCACTGCTGTACTACGTAGTACTCGGTCCCGTTGAAACCCTCTGTATCCTGTCCCACAGTTATGAGTTGTGAGTCATGAGTCATGACCGAATGAGTGGGTGTCTCTTTCCCGGTTCTGCCGGTATTCAAGCCTTAAATGGGGGGCAGGCACCCCCAAAAGTGCATGGTGAGGTGTACCTTCCTGTGGGTGCTCTGGGGCTACACGCGTCAGTTACTGCATTGAGTTTAGGTGCCGCTGTCTTGGCCATGTTCTAGGCGGAAGAATTTTGGAATCTGGCCCGCTAACTGACCTGCCTCTCCAGAGTCCAGACTTCCAGGGTTCTTTCTACACTATAACAGGTCAAACACCAACAAAACATTTACTTGGACAGTCTGTACCAATACAACATCACCATCGCCGCCATCGACAACGGTCCCCTTCCACGTCCCCCGACCAACACTTGCATCTTGCATCCACGACTGCATCCCCGTCAATTCCCCCAGCAGTCACCTAATCAATTCAACCATCCACTTTCCGACAATTCCTCCATTGCCCGCCTACTCCCAATCACAACGCGCGCCCGTCCGAACAATCCCATTCACTCACTCACTCCACCAACGCCGACACATGAACAGCGGGTCAAACACATGACGACACCTATCCCGGAACCCCCTTCCGCAGCAGCAGAAGCAGCCGCATCATCAACATTGTCGCCATCGCCGCTACCATCATCATGACCAATCCGGTGGGCGAGGATAGCTGGCTAGCCTACATCGACGAGCAGTGCCGACACGTCTCCGACCTCGAATCCCGCGTCAAGATCGTCGAGCTCTTCAAGACCGCTCTTAACGACGAGCCCGCTAGTCTCCGTCTGTGGCTGGCCTACTGTGAATACTTCTGGTCGCTCTTTTCCGAATGCCAATCCCCCGGCGCCCCTTCCGCCTCCTCCTCTTTGTCCCCGTCGCCCTCCCTGTCGTCCGGGGCACCAGCACCAGCACCGACGACGACGACGACAACAACAACAACAGCAACAACAACAACTGCGACAGCAGCGATCTGGACCGACGAGGAGCGACAGGTTGGTCGCGAGCTCTTCTCCTTTGATGCCGCCCTGAGCCTGTGGAGCGACGGCTACAATGCCACCAAATTCCGCATCTCCGACAGTCATCGCTTCTGGGACCGATGGGTGGCCATTGAGCTCGACCAGCTCGCGCGCACTCGAACCCCGAGCGGCGTGAAGCGCATCTCCCACCTCTTCCGCGACCGCTTGCAGATACCTCATGCCACCTGGGACCAGACCTCCCAGATGTTTTCCGAGTTCCTCACCAACTACAACAATGCCGCCTACGAGAAGGAGTTTCAAGACGTCACCCGTACCGCTCGCGACGCCAAAGCCGCCTACCAACTGCGCGAACCCTACGAGCTCGAGCTTGCACGCGCCCACGACCGCGGCCAAGATGCCGAGAAAGCCGAGATGCGTCGATACCTCGATTGGGAGATGGCGCAGACTGCTGCCGCTGCCCACTCCGAGAGTCCCTTCGCTCTTGCGCTGGGCCTCGGTCTCTACGGTCGTGCCCTCACCGACGTCTTCGCTTTCGATGACGACATTTGGAACAATTGCGCCGTCTACCTCTCGAGTCTCCATCGCCAGGTCAAGACCCGTCCGTCTGCCTATGGCTACCCGCTCCCCAATATGCTGGATTTCTTTCAACGCGCCACCAAACACTGTCCGTGGTCCGGCCCCCTTTGGTCGAGGTATATTCTGACCGCCGAGGACGCCGGATGGTCGTTCCATAACGTTGAATCTATCAAGCATGGTGCTACCAACACGCAGGCTCTGGATAAGAACGGGATGACGGGCGTCCTCGACATGTACACGGCTTGGTGTGGCTTTCTCAAACGCACCGCCATGAATCCCAATGCCCCTGAGGATGCTGCCGACGTAGCCGAGGTGGGACTACTCGCTGCCCTAGAGGATGTCGATCTCTGGGGCAAGCGTCTCTACAAGGACGCCTATCAGGGTGACCCCAACTTCCGCTTGGAGCGCATACTCATTCAGTATCTCACCGAGGTCAAGGGTGATGTCGATGCCGCGAGACGTCACTGGGACCGCATGTCGCATGAACCCCTTTTAGCCAATAGTTATGACTTCTGGCTGAATTACTATCTCTGGGAGATGGTGGTCTTTGCTTCGAAGCCCAAAACTCCGAGTACCACTCCGGCCACACCGGCGCCGCCCACGACTATCAAGACTGCACGACTGCCCACGCTAGCCACGGGAGTTCTGCAGCGGGCCCTCGCGGAGAGGTCATTGGATTGGCCGGAACGCGTTATGGAAGTCTATCTCCAGCATTGCAATGATTACGAACAGTCAGACACGCTACATTATGCTCTTGACACCGTTCATAAGACCCGACGTTTAGTGGCGAGGCGTCGTGAACGTGAGACTGCTGCCGCTGCCGCTGCCTATGCCGATCAAGCCGAGCAGTTCCAACCCCCAGCCGTCGTTCATGATTCTACCCAAGACATGACAGCTCCTGCTTCGCCATCGAGTGGCAAGCGGAAACGGGATGAGACGTACGAGGTGTCCGGCGAAGGGGCTAGTAAGAGGGCGAAGAGTGAAGCCGGTGCCGATGAAGTCATCGAGTCTGGCGAGTCTAAACCCAAACGTGATCGTGAGAATACGTCCGTCATGGTCACGAATCTCCCTCCAGACGTCACGCAGACAGCTGTTCGAAAGTATTTCAAGGATTACGGACACATCAATAGTTTGATAATGCGCAAGGAGGCTGACGAGAAATCGGCTTCGGCTCTGATTGAGTTTAGATCTCCGGAGGAGGCGGATTCTGCCCTCTTACGTGACCAAAAATACTTCCATCAGTCCCAGCTGAGCGTCCAGCCCGGTACGCATTTGACCGTATTTATATCCAACTACCCACCCACTGCCGACGAAGAATATATCCGTCGACTTTTCAGCCACTGTGGCGACGTCTTTAATATACGATGGCCGTCGCTCAAATACAATACCCACCGTCGCTTCTGCTACGTCTCTTTCCGGAATCCCGACGCCGGATACAAGGCCACCTTGATGGACGGCACATTGGTGGACGGCAAATATAAATTACAATCCAAGTTCTCCGATCCTTCTCACAAAAAAGATCGCGAAAGCGCCGCGGCCGAGGGGCGCGAGATCCGGGTCAAAGGCATCCATCCCGCAGCGCAGGAGAATGACGTCCGTAGTATCTTTGGGAAGTACGGCAAGGTGGCGAATATCCGTCTCCTTACCAATCTAAGCGGCCAGTCCGTCGGCACCGCTTTCATTGTCTTCGAGACGAAAGAGCAAGCGGAAAACGCCCTTAAACTAGACAAAACAAAGTTCAAGTCCCAAATTCTCGAAGTGACACTCTGCAAGGAGTCAAACTACAGACCATCAGCGACTACCCGGGGCGAATCAAGCTCGTTCGCCGGCTCCCCCGCACCCTCCGGAGACGGCGACGTGCCCATGCTCGACCAACCTTACGATTCGCAGCACAATGGCCAAAAGCCCACCTCTAGCGAAATCCAAGACCGTACCCTAGCCATCATGAACATTCCCGACACCGTCAAAGACGCCCGTATCCGCGCCCTAGCCGAAAAGTATGGCACCATAGTCAAACTCGTTCTACGACCCGAACATGCTGGGGCCACAGTCGAGTTTACCGAACCTTCCATGGTAGGACGAGCCGCTCTAGGCCTCGAGGGCTTTGAGATAAATCCCGGCGATAAACTCCGAACCGGCAGCGTCAAAGACCTCTACCAAGAAAAAAGCCAGTCGAAACCATCGACAGACAACACCAACACCAACACCAACAAATCCAAACCTCCCTCCTCCCGGAACTGGATGCCGCCACCACCACCAGTAAGAAGACCCATATTAGGCCAGGGTAAAAAACGTGGAGGTTTAGGTTTCGTAGTAGCCAAGAAGGATTGATTAATTGATAGGATACATACCATAGCCTACCTAAGTTTCTAACTACATAGGTACCATCAGGCACGACGACGGAGATACCCAAAACTAAAAAGGTCGTAGAGGAAGAGAACAAAGAGAACAAAGAGGGGAAAAGAGGATGAAAGATAAAACTTATCACCTACCTAACTCTTTTAGTATTACGCGCTGCGAGACGAGCTGCTCATACGAATGACAAAACGAAAGATATCAATAATTACCACGCAAATACAAATTTACAATAACCGTGCAAACTGGAAATCAAGTCTTGGCTTCGCTGTGACATGGGGAGGTACCTATATTCTATAGACACAGCTCTCACGAAGCGAAGTTCAAAGAAACCGATTACCCACGTACAAAAGTCATTTACCATTTGCAAAGATGTGTGCTATCACATTTATACCCAGGTATATGCTACCTATGTAAAGGAAGGCCGGTTATCTCAGTAATCCATAGCTAGGTCGACCAGCCATGCGAAGCTTCTTATCAATCCCATTCACCAACACTATGATTATCGCCGCACCGATCAAATGCGGTCACTCACTTTGACGAATATACCTACAAGCTAAGCCTTCTCAAAGTCCTGACTGAATATCTTCTGCCAAACATCCAGCCACCTCTCCTGCTGCGTCGTAAGAGATTTACCCGGCGTTTTGAAGGACTTTGTAAGAATCTCGCGCAACCGGGCACGTAACGTCTTGATAACCAGCATGGTCTTCCAGTCTGTAACGCCGAAGCGGGCGCGATTACCGTCGAGAATGATGACGCCTGCGTACATCTAAATAGCGAAAGGAGGGAAGAATCCCGTTGGTTAGTTTTTTTTGCTAATAAAAGTATCGAGTGTAGATGATGCCGTCATTCACTATACGCGATGCGCCGATAAGAGAAAAAGGGGGACTATGAACTTACATCAACACGAACATCGCCGCAAAGCAAAGCGATGGCAAATGTATCAACGGCAGTCGTCTCATGCGCATTCAAGAACCTACGATGGAGTTAGTAAGCCACAGTTTTCCAAGGGCCAAAGAAACAGGGGAAGCCCGAGTTTCGCGGAATGTAAACGTACTGCTTCGACTGCATAATGTGGTAGTAAGACAACCAACGAAGATCCAAGTTGCCCTTGTTCACACTCGACGGATGCAAACTGATACTCTGGTTATTTCCAATGTTACGAAACCCCTTATTCTCCTTGGTCAAAAGCTTGGGATAGAAACTCCAGGCAATGACTGAGCTCGTAATCACATCGTTGTCGCTATTCGCATTGACTCGTTGTGGCAGCTCAAAGAACTGTCTTCGTCGGGTTGAATACCTGAGCCTGTTCAAGTTATGTCGTTCCTCTTGCGTCAGTTGCAAAAACCCCGCGTCCACCAAGGACACGATCAGCTGGCCCTTCAGATCTTCAATATTAGAAAGCGTTTGAGATGATAGGTAGTTCTTTTTGCAATACTGAAAGTCGTGGCTTGTGGTTTGGCACACTTTTTTCCAGCCCAAGTAAGCATTGTAGACGGTGAGAAGATCAGAATCAGCTCTCTTATACGCTCTACGCGCCTGGTTTGCCTGTGTACGTTGCCCAAAAGGTGCAGTGAATGGTGATTTCGACGATAAAATAGCAGCGACAGTGATGGCCATGTCCAAGCATTTGAAAATAGTCCCTTGCAGGATAAGCTTTCCCAGAAAGACGTCAAGGGGGAGTCTTGCTAGTTGATGCCCAAGCGGCGTGAGTTCCTCTGTGGAAGTAAGAGCTCTCACATCGACGAGGGCGTCAATAGCTCTTCGGATGTTCTTGGCTGATGGCGCGTCGAGAGCTTGCCCGAGCGTCTCTTCTATCCCTCCAATCTTGCATATCTTCACGCGGATGGCCAAGTCTTGCAATGACAACCGTAGCATTTCGGGCGTCTGTTGGTCAGTCATGAGATGATCGTGTCGATACTTCGTGAACATGTGGAAACAGAGGCCTTCTTGAACTCGTCCCGCTCTACCTCTCCGTTGCTTGGCATTCGCTCTGGAGATAAAAGTGTCGATAAGCCGAGAGAGCTGTCGTCTCTCATCAAACCGCATCTCGCGATGCTTGCCAGTATCGATGACACATGTAACATCAGGAATCGTAATACCCGTTTCGGCGATGTTGGTGGCCAGGACGATCTTTCTCACCCCATCTGGTGGAACGAGAAAGGCTCGTTCCTGATCCTCTGTGGCAATGGTCGAGTGCAGGGGATACACTTCCCAGTACTTCTGGAAAAATGGATCGCCCAACAACAGGTCATTAAGGGCTCTAATTTCCGCTATACCGGGTAGGAAAACTAGAAGAGCTCTGCTGAAATTCACGTAGCTAGGATCGAGGGCGATTTGCCGAATCAGTTGTACGATCAGATCGTACTCTATCTGGTACTCGTCTAGTTGAGCAAGAGTATTACGAGTTTTGGCGGAATAGTGGCGCAGGTCCTGGGCCGCCTTCTGAGCGGACGAAGGATCGCCCTCATCTTCCATGGGCTCGTCATCTAGATTCAACATCTTCTCGTGACTTTGATGATCTACCGCGTAGCCGGTGACCTCAAGAGCATCCTCGAGATATCTGACTTGAACGGGAAACGTACGGCCTGGGACGTTGAGAACTGGCGCGCGTCCCAAATAGTTGGAGAACCGTTCAGCGTCGACAGTCGCCGACATGAGAATCACCTTGAGATCCTTCCTTTTCTCAAGGAGCTTTTTCAAAACAACCAAGAGAAAGTCCGAGTCGATTGAGCGCTCGTGCACTTCATCGAGAACGAGATGAGTTATCTCTCGGAGCTCGTTGGATCCCTCGAGCATGCGCATAACGATACCCGTCGTTGCATAGATCAAACGCGTTTCCTTACAAGTATTGGATTCAAGACGAATTGAGTATCCAACAAGCGATCTCGGAGTACCAATATCACCGCGTCCTTCGCCAAGCTCCTCGCTTACACGACGTGCCAGCGAGATGGCAGAGATACGACGGGGCTCCGTACAATATATCTTGCACGGGCGCCCGAGACATAGCTGGTGTTCGAGTAGGAATGAGGGAACCTGAGTGCTCTTTCCGCTTCATTCTTTCGTTAGCAATGTATGTATACACATGTATATATATATATATATATATATATGGCTTCCCAGAAGGAAGTTCGCTTACCATCCAGTCTCTCCACAGATAATGACGACTTGTTCGCGTTCTACCGTCGCTAGTACTTCTTGTCTGAATTGCCACATGGGCAATTGCATTCTAGATTGCTGTCGCAGCGTGTTAGACGATGAAGAGAAACATGCCAACAAAGCTTTGCAGGGGCAGCACGAGACTTACTAGCATGGCCCGAAAACGAGGTGTCGCTGATTTCTCATACCATATATTTTGGTAGTATTCGGGTTCAAATGCTTGAGCACCAGATCGATCGATGCTAGAATCGTCGCCACTCTCTTTAGAAGTGCGCTGGGCCGCCCTGCCGCGAAAAGCCCCTTGCAGCAGAACACCATCTTCCAGTTCTTGGTCCTGTTTCTGACGGATAATCGCACGAAGCTTCTTGATCGCCATCCGGTCAGCTGCATCTGTTTGACTCTTCTTGTCATCGGCAAATTCGGTCCATAACTCTCGCCAGACCGCAGGTAGCCTCAGGAATATCTTCTCCTCTTTGGTGGATCCGAAAATAGCGAACATAGCTACCGTAGCAACATAAGCTTCTGACTGTTTCGGATCAGGGGTCGAGATAGTAGTCATTTTAAAGGAGAAATGCTGTGGGAAAACAGCCTGTTCCATGCATGGCATCTCCGGGATGATTGACGAGTCTTGTGGCTTGGACCAGTAAATTGAAACCATGTGGCGATTGGAAAAGGAGGTCTGAGATACAAGAGTGTATGCGATTTTCACCCCCGCGTCCCTGTTAAAGCGTAAGCCATTACCATGTGTCATTGCGCAAGACGAGTGCATACCTTGATCGACAAGCCTCTTCCAAGGTTCTCGTGGGACTTACACCCGACGGTTTTCCAAAGTCGCGAATGGTCACCTTGACACCATCTGCGCCATTGATGACGGTGCTAGTCTTACCCGTGGCATCTGTTTCCTGAACTGGGAGGCTGGCAAACAAGTCGGATAGTGCTTCGGCGTCGGCGTCACTGCCGCCTTCTTGTAGAATTTCCGCTGCCATTCTTTTGGCCTCTCTGGAAATCTCATCGTCATCAGAGTCACCAGACTGGCTAAGATCAGCCGTTTGTTTTCCCTTCTCCTGCTGCTTCTCCTTCTCCTTCTCCTCTTCGAGCACCCGCGCCTGTTCTTCCGCGGCTTTCTTCATATTTGCTGCAAATTCTTTCTCGAGTTCAATCCTGCGATTTCGCCACATATGCTCTGCTAATGGTTTATCAAGCAGAATATCTTGCTCAATGCGTCCAATTCTAGCCTGCAGTTTGGCCTCTTCCAGGTCTTGAGATTCAGGGGTTAAGGTATCGCTTTTGCTGGCTAAGGACGCCTGGGTCTTGGCTCCGTGCAGCTTCTTGCAGTTCTGTCTTGGTCGTTGCAGCCGGAAAAGCTTCTCCATGGTCTCGAGGTACGCGGGCATGAGGTCGTCAGGCTCAAATTCCTCGTCGCAAGTGACCAACACCTTCTTGAGCGTTCCGGCGCGCGAGGATTGCATGTGAGCCAAGTTATTCTTCGAACCAGACCGTTTCCCTGCACCGTTGACTTCTGAAAGGCGCGGTGTATTTGTGCCGGAGGGCAGAGGGCTATCAGACGGCGTGTCTAACGAGGAAATTATCAGATATATACGACTTTTTCCACTTCCAAAGTTCATCATGGGTCAACATACCTGATTGGGATTTCGGCATCTTCGAACTCTTAGAGTCATAATCGCGGAGCTCTTGGCGAGTGCATGATTTAGCCAACCAGTCTAGAGCCTCTTCCAAGCCCCAAATGTAGTCTCTACTCGTACTAGAGACCCCGGGCGCTATTTCTAGGATATATTGTAGGACGGCATTGATTTTTTCAGGGGCGAATGAAAGACTTTCCAGGGTCTGCTGCAATGTCCACAGTCTCATGGTCAAGTCTTCTTCAGAGGGCATCTTCTCGTTCAATGGGCGCTCGGACGCAAAGGAGGTGGTAACGAAGCGAGTCTCGGCCTGGATCAAGTCCAGGATCTGGTCCATGAGCTCCTGGGGGAGCCATTTTCTCGTATTTAGAGACTCGGCCTGTCCGCGTAGCAGCCGTCTGTCAGTATCCAGACGTGTCTTTTGACGAAGGGCATCTCGCTTGGTCTTCTCCGCGTGCTTTTCAACCAGCAATTGCAGCTCGGACTCTTCTAATTGTCGCTCAAACTCTTCTGGAGTGAGCGACGGTTCTGGCTGCGAAGGAGAAACGACACCGTTTGGCTGAACAACCGAGGATGCTATAGAAGGGTTAACGGGCGCCGCTGAGCCGGCAGCAGAGCCGGAACCAGGAGGCTCATTCGACGGCGTCGGTGTCGGCGATGCGACGTCAACCCGGGGTCTTGAAGCAATGGAAGTGGTCGCGAAGCCACGCGCCGGATTCGCTGCCGGCTTCGACTTCTTCTTTTTAGTGGCCATGGATCATCGAGAAGAGCGTAACGTTGTAGAATCGAAGTGTAATGCAATGTTCTTTCTAGCCGACCGAGAGATTTGATCGTGTGAGGTGTATGTACCTGTAGGATTCACCTGTGACGTCTCGATCAGTTGCAAGCATGTGCTACTCGGTATTGTATCGGTATTTTCGCTCCTTCATACCGATGACCAAGCCAAATGAAGCAACGATGCCGTAAGTGTGCTAGAACGGTAGAAAGTGTGGATAATGAAGGATGTAGATGGATACCCAACTTCTTTCTTCTTTCTCTTGTGTACGGCGATCGGACAGGACGAGGCAAAATATCAAAGAATAACTACGAATGTAAATGCCTATAAAAATCGCATGGGGAAGAAATCTAATACTGTAAAAATGGTAGTGACTCTTGAGGAAGCGCAGTGTCGACTCCAATGTTCAAAGACACGAGGAAATGTATGGGGGCTTTTTTTGCTTTTGCTTTTGCTGTCTGAGGCTGCACTATCGGAGTGCCTAGATATGCGCTGGTCGTAGTGTTAGCGAGGAGGGATTAGGAGGGATTGGCTACTACAACATTGCTACCAGGCACGCCGCACCCCTATTTACTTGGCGGGGTTTGGACCGTTTGGTAGTGGGAGCTACACTACAGATGCCTGTACACTATCTATCTGCCTAGGTGGGGAGATAGGTAGTTAGGTAGGTTGGTACAGCTACATACGTCGACTAGACTACCTAAACCTAGGTAGATAATGGAGGGGCTCGAGGCAGCTTATCAGCAAGCTTGGCCTTCGATAAGACCCCCACCAAAGCTTAATAGTCCGTGGCCCGCCAAAATGATGTATCATCGGTACAGTGTATGATCACTCGGTAAACTGTATTTATTGGCGCTTAAGCGCGCTAAACTACGAGAATGTGGCCGGTTAAACGCCCTGCAGGGTTTTCGGGGACCGTGCAACAGATCTGGTGTCGAACTCGGCGCCATGTAACTTATCTTGGCAATAGGTAGTCACATTTGTCTCTTGACCTCATCCCTGCAGACAGCTTCAAACGGCGTTGAGAACAGAACACCCCCCCCCCCCCAATCGTTACGGTTTCTACGGTTTACCAAGGCTCTTTAAGTGCAACGACCTCGAGATACTACATGTCCTTCCCCATCTGTCTGTAGGCCCGTATGTAGGAAGGGAGTAAGAGAGGGCACGCTTTGTATCATGTCCATACACTAAACCGTCTCCGTCTATTTCTTCCGTCTTCCAAAATGACTGACGTCCCGGTCCCTTCTTCCCCTTCGTCGCCCAGCCTCGACTATGCCTCGACCCGAGCCGCCCTGTTTTCTTCGTCAACGTCGATGAGGCTGGCCCGATTGCGCGCAATTGACGATCAACTCAACAGCCACCGTAAGCTCTATTCCTTTCCCCTATGCCCGCTGGCCTCTGACTTGGTCACCGTTTGACCTGTTCATGTACAGTCCTCGATGCGCACGATGTAGCTGTTCTCTTACGCCTCCTGTTTGACACCCACAGTTTCTACACCGACCGGCCGTCGAGAAGAGCTACGCAAACATGT
The DNA here is from genome assembly GCA_028637585.1 of Xylariaceae sp. X187. Classification (NCBI taxonomy): domain Eukaryota; kingdom Fungi; phylum Ascomycota; class Sordariomycetes; order Xylariales; family Xylariaceae; species Xylariaceae sp. X187. The sequence goes on along the minus strand of JAJIZN010000006.1, from coordinate 2,913,586 downwards.
CTATCGTCTGTTGTCACCACCATTGCCGACCCCGCAGCCTTGACATCCTTCGTCTCTGCTATCCGCCAGGAGGCTCAGAAGCCCACCATTGCCCCGAGTAACGCTTTCGTCCTCGTCGAGTGGTGCTCGCTGCTCCTCGTCGCATTTGCGAATACCCCTTTATGGGACACCTTTGGTCTAGACATCATCCATGCTAATGCCGCTGCTCTCGAGACCTGCCTCCAACCCACTACGAGGCCCAGTGTCGGTCATTCTGCCCTCGTTCTCACACGACGTGGCTTACGCGCAACCTTCTGGCGCGGCGGATTAAAAGAAACGGCTATTCAGGACACAGTCAAGACTCTTACCGTCGCAGATAAAGGCCCGTCCGTAGTCAGGAATGCTGCCATGTTAGGAGTCGTCGCCGGCGTATGCTCTCGCCATGCAGAAGCCAAAGAGATCCTGATAGCCCAGAAGTCCATCTATTACGCATTTTTCGTGAAGGAGATCCTAGGTTCCCGTACTTCTGTGCCAAGCCATCTCATGCTTGGCCTGCGCGACTTCATAGGCGAGTTCGTCACTTTGCAAGATCTGGAGAAAGAGGTCATACCGCCCATCGAAAAGGGGCTTCTGCGTGCCCCTGAAGTTGTCATAGACGTACTGGCTAAACTACTAGTTCTACTTCCCGCCGATGGCATGGACCTTTCTGGCACTCTAGATGCGCATCTCCTAAAGCCCTTGCTCTCCAACGTGAAATCTAGTAACCCTAGTATCCGTGAGGGAGTCCTGGCGGCGTTCAAGCAAGCAGTATCGCGAAGCACCGATACGAAATCGATTGAGCATATAGTTGAAGAGATTCTTGGCCCATTGAGATCGGGAAAACTGGCTTCCGCCGAACAACGAGTCCTCCAAGCTAGTATGCTTCAAGCCGTCTCATTTTCTACTTCGGATGCAACCAAGATCGCTACAAGCCTAGCTCCTGTAGTCGCCAAGGAGGGGAATGATGCAGCTCTTGGAGCTGAGTTGTCTGTACTGAGCGAAGCCGTCATCCGTCTCCTGCGGGACGATGCTGAAGTACCAAAGCCGGTTCTCGACGTCTTTGTGAAGGGACTAGCCGATAGAAAAATCCCGGCTCGCCGCTTGTGGATCCTCCGAAGTGGCCAAGTCCTACTCTCCGTGGCCAGCAAGTCCAAGCCATTCTCTCAACACTATGTTAAACTCTTGGAGGCGGTCATCCAGCCCATTATGGATACTTGGGCTGAATCTATCAAGAACCCCTTGGCCGCTGCGCAGAGTGGGTTGATCACCGGTGCCTATGTTTTGGCCGCGCTCGTTCCCCAGGTCCTATCCCAGATAGAGAGCTCAACCGTCCAAAGCAAATTGGAGAAGGCGGGAATCACGAAGGAATGTCTTTCTCTTGAACCGAAGACCGCTTTTCTTCTAAACCATCGTGTGTATAGCCGTTTGTCGACAGAGGACGATTGCACCTGGTTCCTCAGGTCCCTTGAGGCCGTGCAAGCCGACGTCTCATTGGCGACAGAATCAACGCAGAGAGCATGGTCACAAGCTTTCATTTACCTCATATCGGCCTCAAGCATCCCATCTAGCATACGCAAAGCTTCGTGTGACGCAATTGTCGAGCTATATGCTCGCAACCCAGCTTTCGTGTCGGTGGCTGTGATGGGCGGGCTTTGGCAATGGGTTGAATCGTTGGAAAACAACGACAAGGAGAGTGTCGCAGCTAGTGCCAAGTTTGACAACACACGTTTGCATCTTGTGTTGCGTTCAATCACACCTCTTCGTGAGGAGCTTGAGAAGCTAGGTCTACAGCAAAACCGGGATCTGATTGAACGGCAAATGTGTGCACTACTAGTCCTAGCTCGCAAAGATCTGATACCAAGATGTAGCTGGATAGATCTCTGCCTTAAAGTGGGTGTTGACCCTGGAGGCCTGGCTCGCCACTACGGGCAACAGCTGGTAGACCAATTAATCGACAAGACACAATTCAGTCAACAAGTAAGACATGTCTAATTCTCTTGCCGTCCCGTAATATGGAGCTAACAGCCATAATAGTCGAAAGCCATCAAAGTTGCGGCTTGTAATGCGGCAGCTGACTTGGTCTTCGTGGCGCCAGAAGTCATGGGACCCAAGATTATCGACCTTATACGGGCAGATTTGGTGGCCACCGAACTCCTGGAGATTGGGCCTGTCGAAGCCGCCATATTCAGAACCCCGGAAGGGACGGCGTTCGTAGATGTGCTAGCCAAGAAGTCACAGACGGTGCCTAACAAGAATACCAAGGATTACGATACGTTGAAGTGGGAAGAGGAGCTTAGGGCCCAGCTTGCACAGAAGAAGGGGCTTCAGAAGAAGCTCACTCCAGATGAACAAGCCAAAGTCAATGCGCAGCTTAAGAAAGAAGCCGAGATTCGTCGCTCCGTTGCGCTGGTGGAAGCGCGACTCATGCGCGGTATCGGTATCATCGAGGCTTTGATCTCGTCTCCACCAATCGAGGCGAGTCCCTGGCTTGGGCCCTCTGTTGCTGCCCTTTTGGAAGCCATGGAGGCTGGGGCATGTCTTCTCGTTGGCAAAGCCGCTCCGTCGGCCTACCTTGCTTGCTCTGAAAAGGTGACCAGTCGGTTGGGTGCCATTCGACCATTCATTGGTGTTGCCACTCTCCGTGCCACTGATATCACGGCACTACCGGATAATTTGATGGTCGAAAAATTGGAAGAACTGTTGACCAGAGTCCTCTACCGACTACATTTTGCCGGCGAACAACGGCCGTTTGATGCTGTGTCCGTCATTTACATGCTGCCATTGGTACTTACGGTCTTACGAAAAGGCGGGATTGCAGAGCTCGATGACGATAGAAATGCACAGTTAGTCCTCGCAATCGAATTCTTGTCCTTCCATACCCTGGTTTATTCCAATGAGAATATCCAACGGGCTGAGCTCCTCTCCGTTCTCATCTCATCCATGTTGCGATACCATCAACATTACAAGATTATAAAGGACTGCTTCACCGATATAGTCCGTTGCATTGCCCCCAATATCAAGGCTGAGGAAATAGCGGTTCTGTTCAAGGGAGCCACTGTATCGCAGTCAAACGTGCGGGAGGCCGTGTTGCAGGCCATCAGTACCGAAGTTGATCTAAGCGATGTTGAGTTCTCGGAAGAGCTTTGGATTGCTTGCCACGACGACGTCGAAGAGAACCGGGAACTTGGGCAAGAGATATGGGAGGAGAGCGAGTTTGAGATCTCCAAGGACACCTCCATCAAGATGCTTCCCTACCTCGAGAGCAAGGATGACCAGTTGAGGCGAGCAGCGGCTAGGGCGTTGGCCGAGACGTGCAAAGCCTTCCCATCGGTTATCGAGGATACATTGCTACGCCTGCGAACTTCATACATCGAGTTGGCTAAACCACGTGTGCCCCAGCTGGATGAATTCGGTATGCCCAAAAAGGCCGACCTCTCGGATCCTTGGCAAGCCCGCCATGGTATTGCGACTGCTTTCAAAGAGGTCGCTGCCCATCTGGACAAATCTCAAATCGACGGATTTCTGGATTTCCTGATCGGCAATGGCCCCCTTAGTGACCAGAATTCAATGGTACGGGGTGAAATGCTGGAAGCCGCTCTTGTAGCAATCGCTCTGCACGGCAAGGCCTTGGTGGACAAGCTGATGAACACATTCGAGCGTACGCTTTCGGAGCCTGGTAAAGGCTCCGAGGCTACGGATCGTGTACATGAGGCGGTCATCATCATGTACGGTGCGCTAGCACGCCATTTGAAGCCAGGCGATGCCAAGATCCCAGGCGTCTTGGAGAGATTACTGGCTACGCTCAGCACTCCGTCCGAAACTGTTCAATATGCCGTGGCCGAATGCCTTCCCCCCTTGGTTCGCACCTGTAGCGACAAGTCGTCCAAGTACTTCGATCAACTATTGGAGCCTCTCTTGGCATCCAAAAGCTATGCCACCAAGCGCGGTGCTGCATACGGGCTAGCAGGACTGATTCGTGGACGGGGTATATCAGTACTGCGAGATTACCGCATCCTCGTCACCCTCAAGAGCGCCACTGAGAACAAGAAAGAGCCGCAGCAGCGCGAGGGTGCATTCATCGCATTTGAGCTTCTGCCGACAATGCTGGGTCGCCTCTTTGAACCATATGTCGTTCAGATTGTACCTCAGCTTTTGTCCGGATTTGGTGACAGCAGTGCGGATGTGCGAGACGCTTGTCTTGCAGCTGCGAAAGCATGCTTCGCGAAGTTGAGTTCCTATGGTGTGAAGCAGATTCTTCCCACTCTCCTCAACGGTCTCGACGATGACCAGTGGCGCAGTAAACGCGGAGCTTGCGAGTTGCTTGGTGCCATGGCCTACTTGGATCCCCAGCAACTGGCACAGAGTTTGCCTGACATTATACCACCACTCACCGGCGTTCTAAACGACACTCACAAAGAAGTACGGGCAGCAGGCAACAAGAGTCTGAAACGTTTCGGCGATGTCATTGACAATCCCGAAATCAAAGGCCTTGCCAGCATCCTCCTGAAGGCGCTTAGCGACCCGACGAAGTACACGGATGAGGCCTTAGACTCGCTCATCAAGGTTCAATTCGTCCACTACCTTGACGCCCCTTCATTGGCTTTAGTCACTAGGATTCTACAACGCGGCTTGGGTGATCGGTCCAACACCAAGCGCAAGGCGTCCCAAGTGATTGGTAGCTTGGCGCATCTCACAGAGCGGAAAGATCTCATCACCCATCTGCCCGTTCTTGTCTCAGGCTTGAAGGTGGCAGCCGTTGACCCTGTCCCGACCACACGAGCAACCGCTTCACGTGCCCTAGGCTCTCTTGTTGAGAAGCTTGGTGAAGATGCCCTGCCAGACCTCATTCCCAGCTTGATGCAAACCCTAAAGTCCGACACAGGCGCCGGAGACCGCCTCGGCTCAGCACAGGCACTCAGCGAAGTCCTTGCTGGCTTGGGTACCTCGCGGCTGGAAGAGATACTGCCTACCATACTTCAGAACGTGGAGTCTTCCAAGCCTGTGGTGCGAGAAGGGTTCATGTCTCTCTTTGTCTTCCTGCCAGTCTGCTTCGGTAACAGCTTCGCAAACTATCTGGGCAAGATCATACCTTCTATCCTTGCCGGACTTACCGATGAAATTGAGTCAATTCGCGACACGGCTCTGCGAGCAGGCCGCCTCCTTGTGAAGAATTTCGCCACCCGTGCCGTGGATCTACTACTGCCCGAGCTGGAGCGCGGCTTGGCTGACGACAGCTACAGAATCCGTCTAAGCTCTGTTGAACTTGTTGGTGACCTCCTCTTTAATCTTACCGGCATCACTGGCAATGCAGATGCAGAGGACGAAGAAGAAAAAGCCAAGGAAGCGGGCGCGTCTCTTCGCGAGGTACTTGGAGATGAGAAACGTAACAAGATCCTATCTGCCTTGTACATCTGCCGCTGCGATACTGCCGCTGCTGTGCGCACAGCTGCCATCGGCGTGTGGAAAGCTTTGGTTGCTACGCCTCGCATCCTAAAAGAGCTCTCGCCTACTTTGACGCAGCTCATCATTCGCCGTCTGGGTAGCTCTAGTATGGAACACAAAGTTATCGCCAGTAATGCTCTGGGAGAACTTATCCGAAGGGCGGGCGATGGCGTGCTGTCAACACTTCTACCTACTTTAGAAGAGGGCCTCCAGACCTCTACCGACACAGACGCAAAGCAGGGCATCTGTCTCGCGCTCAAGGAGCTTATCTCCTCAGCTTCTGATGAAGCCCTTCAAGACCACGAAAAGACGCTCATCTCGGTTGTACGAACCGCACTTACCGACTTCGATGAGGATGTCAGAGAAGCTGCTGCAGAGGCGTTTGATTCATTGCAGCAGATCGTTGGCAAACGTGCCGTTGACCAAGTTCTCCCTTATCTTCTCAACCTGTTACGTTCTGAGGAGGAGGCCGACAACGCTCTCTCTGCTCTGCTCACACTTCTCACGGAGTCTACCAGGTCGAACATCATTTTACCAAACCTCATTCCTACGCTGATAACGCCTCCCATCTCCGCATTCAACGCGAAGGCCTTGGCATCTCTCTCTCGTGTGGCTGGCACAGCCATGAACCGAAGGCTACCCAACATTATCAACTCGCTTTTGGACAACATAATCGATACGAAGGACGAGAATCTCCAAGCGGAACTGGAAGAGTCGTTGGATACCGTCATACTGTCTATTGATGAATATGACGGGCTAAACACGGTCATGAACGTACTCTTGCAGCTGACAAAGAACGACGATCATCGCAAACGTGCTATTACAGCGTCACGACTTGCTAGCTTCTTCGCACACTCCGACGTTGATTACTCAAGATATAACCAGGATATCATCCGCGCCTTACTCATATCATTCGACGACCGGGACCACGATGTGGTGAAGGCAGCCTGGGCCGCGCTAACCGAGTTCACCAAGAAATTAAAGAAGGAGGAGATGGAAGCATTAGTGCCGTCTACACGACAATCCTTACAGCAAGTGGGAGTACCTGGCTCGAACCTTGCAGGTTTCGAGCTTCCCAAGGGTATCAATGCTATTTTGCCCATCTTCCTTCAGGGTCTCATGAACGGCACTCCGGAGCAGCGAACCAGTGCAGCCTTAGCCATATCGGATATTGTCGACAGGACGAGCGAGAATTCCCTCAAGCCATTTGTCACGCAGATTACGGGCCCGCTCATCCGAGTTGTTTCCGAGCGCTCAACGGAAGTCAAATCGGCTATCCTCCTTACACTCAATAACCTCTTGGAGAAAATGCCGACGGCGCTTAAGCCATTCCTGCCCCAGCTACAACGAACTTTTGCACGATCGCTTGCGGACACGACTAGCGAGCTACTCCGATCGCGAGCTGCTAAAGCTCTGGGTACTTTGATCAAGTTCACGCCCCGTGTAGATCCACTCATCACCGAGCTCGTTACAGGATCCAAGACGACAGATGCAGGTGTCAAGTCGGCCATGATAAAGGCCCTATATGAGGTAGTCAGCAAAGCAGGTGGCAACATGGGTGAGAGTTCGCGAGTGGCGGTGCTCGGTCTGATCGATACAGACACAGAGACGAAGGATAGTACGATGGTAGTGACCTACGCCAAACTCCTCGGTGCACTTATAAGAAACGTGCCGGATGAGATTGCGCACGGATTGATTCGGAACCGTGTGGCCCCTACTCACTTCACCAGCTCTTCGGTACTTGCGCTCAATGCCGTATTCGTCGAGTCCGCACAGACGCTACTTGGGAGCCCGGCAGGCGAAGACTTACCTGATCTTCTCTGTCGGGGCATGTCGGATAAAAATGTAAGTGTTCATTCGGCTGCCTCATGTGGAGAAAACATCTGCTGACAGGCAATCCTATATAGCTCTTTGTTGCCGATAACACCATCTTGGCAACTGGCAAATACCTCCTGTCGGACTCGGCCAAGTCATTTGAGGCGACTAAGCCCATATTCGCAACGCTTGGTGCAGTCATAGGTCCCGGGAATCCCTCCGACTCCCGGCGCTTAGCATTAGTAGTAGTCCGCACCGTTTCTCGGGCCAACATGGAGCTGGTACGGCCACACTTGGCCGTGCTCGCACCACCCGTATTCGCATCGGTGCGAGATCCCGTTATCCCAGTCAAGCTCGCGGCGGAAGCCACATTCGTGGAACTATTTGGAGTGGTAGATGAGGAGAGTTCTGTATTCGACCGATACATGGGTGGCCCAGGAGCTGAGCTACCAGCCAATACCAAACGCAGCATGCAGGACTACTTCAAGCGTGTAGCAGTCCGACTCGGCCAGCAAGCCAGAGAAAGAAGAGAAGCTGAAGGCGGACAGGGAGGACTGGGGTTGGCTAGCGATGAAGTAGAAGATGAAAAAGAGGTATGGAGCGTGGGAGCGGTTGAAACAGGAGGTGGAGTTTTTTCACAAGAGTAAAACAAAAAAGGAGGTAGAGAGCGGACGAGACAATGAATTCTATGAATTGATTTGACTGGACGTAAGCGTGTTGGTGGGCACAACAAAAGCTCATAGCACGACTACCTGTACATATATATACCTTACTGAGATGAAAACATGATACCTAGAGTGCATTAGGAGCTAGTCATGGGACTATGGACAATTGCTAAACCTGGAGTTTTGCACTAAGACCATCCTCTTCCAACAACAACTAACTAGACGATAAGACTTCACAACTTACCAATCGATGTGATGTGTTCCCATGTCAAGTGAAGTTAGGCTATTCAAGCCGACATGACCGTTCACAACGGTTCATATAGTTGCCTATCATTTACAATAGACTCTGAGATCAAAAAAGGGAGATGTGAGACCACTATATTTTGACTCATTAAAGTAACGAACTTGAAGACCCAAAACTGACGATGCCTTCAACATGCTTTATAATGCTTCAAAATGCCGAACGTCGCCCCTAATGAGCGACGGGATTACATAAATTAGTCAGTTTCCTGCATAGGAATGTATATCTACATATTCCATAATCGAAGGCATGCACAGATGCCTACCTAGACTAGGTAAGGTACCTTATGGAGGTATGCAAGGCGCTTAGGTAAGGTAGGTACTAACTGTTGATGGCTTATCAGTCACGTGATCTAGAGATAAGAGAGGGCAAGCTCGCTTAGCCGGACAAAAGCCGGGGCTAAAAATCCACAACCAAAGTGTTTGCCTCAAGGAAGGAATAGTCGGCCCGCTGAGGGGGTCCCATCTTGTGCTCGGTCAATTTTGTTCCCAAACCCTCCCCGTCGTCTACCACCACGACCACTTTTTACTAACCACCGCAGTACAACTTTGGCCATCACCACATATCAATCCTCAAGATGTAAGTCTACATGTTGCTCTTCTCTTTTATTTTGGATGACTCTGTTTCGTAATTGCCGCTATCAATGATTCCGGGCCCTGCATACCACTCGCACACCTAAGGGGGGAAGAGAGCCGCGAATGGCCTCGGACTTGGTGGTTTTTCTGGAGTCACCAGCATACGACGGTCATTTGACCAACGGTTCCGCGAAAAATTCGGCCATCGAGATAATATTACAACAACACGACCATCCCATCCCTCTATCCCTCTTTCCATCTATCCATTCGCCACTGTCGCCAACGAATCACGGGCATCCGGCCAGACACGTCGTACCCAGCATATACCTACACACATCCTGTTCACGCACTACTGTCCGATACGATTACAAGCATACGTGCCTATGTATTGGAACATAGTCAGGCTAACATGTCCCTCCGTGCTTCAGGGTCAACCTCCGAACTCAGAAGCGCCTTGCCGCCTCCGTCATCGGATGCGGTCAGCGCAAGATCTGGCTCGACCCCAATGAGGTCAGCGAGATCTCCAACGCCAACTCTCGCCAAACTATTCGCAAGCTTGTCAGCGATGGCCTCATTATCCGCAAGCCCGTTACCATGCACTCGCGCTCCCGCGCGCGCGAGTTGAACCTAGCCCGCCGCGACGGTCGCCACCGTGGTTTCGGTAAGAGAAAGGGTACCGCCGATGCTCGTATGCCCCAGTATGTTGCCACTGTCTATTATTTTGCTCCGTTGCCACGCATGCGGTGACTGACTGCTCGCGTGTTTAGACAAATCCTATGGATGCGCCGCCTCCGTGTTCTCCGCCGCCTTCTCGTAAAGTACCGTGCTAGCGGAAAGATCGACAAGCACCTCTACCACGAGCTCTACCACTCCAGCAAGGGTAACACGTTCAAGCACAAGCGTGCCCTTGTCGAACACGTACGTTACATTATTTTGCTAGCAACCCTGGGATTCTCGAGTGGCTGGAAGAGGAGATTAGAAGTTACGGGAAACTAACGAGACTACAGATTCACCGCGCCAAGGCCGAAATGGCCCGCGAGCGTGCTATCACCGAGGAGATGGACGTCAGACGTCAAAAGAACAAGGCGGCTCGCGAGCGCAAGGCCGAGAGACAAGCCGCCAAGCGCAACGAGCTCGCTGTCGAGGAGGAGGCATAAGCGTGAGTCGTCGGTGGTGGCATGAAAGATGACGTGAGACGGGACGTGGTCATGAACGACGTCCTATATGGACATTCCGCAGCTAGCAGCTAGACGCCATAGACGCCAGGCTAGAGGAGATGTCATATGGAACCCAGATTCTGATCTGAGACACACGGCTGCATTCGGAGTATATGGTTGGGTCTCTACTATTTCCTTTACGGCCTTTCGCTGTACTGTACTGCATTGCAATGTATGGCATTGAAAAACGGAATCCATGATCGCGCATTTACCGTCTGCTTTCTTTGCATCGCTCTTTGCATCACTCTTCGCATCACTCTCCGCATCCGATTTATTATCTCGATCTGTGCCCCCGGAGGTAAGGTGGACCAAGTATTTTGTCACAATGTTCGATAATTCCTTGACAGCCGCTCTCAGTTTTCTGTTGCATGTCTTTTGCTTGTGAACTCCTACGGCGGCGGCAGCTTCGGTTGCTATACCTACCAGAGAAGAACGCATAGGTATCATGATCGATCCCTCCTTGAAAAGATCGAAGGCGCCCGATACCAATATTCTCTTGCATCAATTGTATATAACAAATTATATAATATTAAACTTAAAATACATAATAGCATGGCAAGCAGTGTATGCGTTTGTCATAATGTATGACCAATTTCCAAAGCGTCGCTAGTATAGAATGGAGTAAATAAGTAGGTAGAATGGATATCTCTCGATAGAATAAAAGGACAAAACCAAAGGCAGAAAATGGACACAATGAATCAACTTGATTTGGATCAGATGTCTTCACATTGTCCCTTTTAAGGTGGTGAGGTGCCGCCAGGGACATGAGGCGCATCGCTCCCGCGGTAAAGCGGAAACTTGCACGAAAGAAAGCGGACTCGTCACGCCCAATTATAGTTGATACTGAAGAAGAGAAGAAGAAAAAGAGAAAGGACGGGGCGGACATCGTGCACAGCGACCTTTTGTATGCTCCGTGCGTGGGGCCGTCAGATCTTTGAAGTCACGTGCCGATTAGATAGATTGAAGGCCTGTTCAACAAATCAAAAATCTTGAAGACGCGGTGGAAACCGTCGACCCATCAAGGAAAAAATGACCCGCTTCGACCCCACATTAGCTCCCACCCACCTATCAAAGCCCCACTACACATTCCGGTGTCGCTTCAACTTTCTGCAGTTCTTATCGTCTCGATTACCTGAACATCTACCAAAAGATTAGGTAGTCCGTGCAGACCGTACAGACTGCCCGTACACTTACATCCCACCACAACTTACAAGTCACCATTGAGTGGGACTCTCAACCGCCATATTCAACAGTCAGAGTTGTTCCATCGTTGCCTACTTACTGTGCCTATGAGATGGTCGGTCCATCATCAACCATGTCTTCCGTTGCTGCTCTTCGAGGCGCTTCGCGCTCGATCCGATCCTTGCCCCGGCTTCAGTATATTTCAAGGAGAGCACCATACTCTACTGCATTAGACGGCCAGCAACAGGTATGCCCGAGCACCACAAGCCCGTGCCTCGCCTCTCACCTGTATCTCGTGTTCATTTTATGGCTGACCTTTGGGGCTCGGGTCAACAGCTGCTCGCCACTCATCTCCGACAGGCCGACCCGGCCGTCTTCGATATCATCGAAAAGGTACCCTCTACCTGAAGCACGCAGCCTCGTAGCATTGATGGCTACTGCGCCCAGACTCCTGACGGCCCCCTCTAGGAGAAAAACAGACAGAAACACTTTATCAACCTGATCCCGTCGGAAAACTTCACCTCGCAGGCCGTGCTCGACGCCCTCGGCAGTGTCATGCAAAGTATGCGAACCCCCGAAGACAGCCCGGTACTCCTCTTCTACTCGTATCCGCTGACTTGATTCCTTGCGCCAGACAAGTACTCGGAAGGCTACCCCGGCGCACGTTACTACGGCGGCAACGAGTTTATAGACCAATCCGAACGACTATGCCAAAAAAGAGCCCTCGAGACGTTCGGTTTGAGCGAAAGGGAATGGGGCGTCAATGTACAACGTATGTGCTCTTGCGCGCTTTTCGATCCCTCCCTCCCTTTCTACTTGCGTGTCCGTGTTCTACAGTGTGGTAGGGCGCGACTAACCCGAACTCGCCTCGAAATGTAGCCCTCTCCGGCGCCCCTGCGAACCTCTACGTCTACTCCGCCTTGATGAACACCCACGATCGTCTCATGGGCCTTGACCTGCCCCACGGCGGCCACCTCTCTCACGGCTATCAGACTCTCACTAAGAAGATATCTGCTGTTTCCAAGTACTTCGAGACCGTACCGTACCGGTTAGACGAAGAGACCGGCCTTATTGACTATGAAAAGCTCGACGAACTAGCACAAGTATACCGGCCCAAGGTCATTGTCAGTGGCGCCAGCGCCTACAGTCGGTTTATCGATTACAGCCAGATGAAGGCGACGTGTGATAAAGTGAATGCCCATCTAGTTGTCGACATGGCTCATATCTCGGGTCTCGTCGCTGCCAAGGTAATCCCCAGCCCGTTCAGCTTCGCCGACGTCGTGACCACCACGACCCACAAGAGTCTTCGCGGGCCTCGGGGCGCTATGATATTCTACCGGAAAGGCATCCGCAAAGTGGACCCCAAGACCAAGGACGAGATCAAATACAATCTCGAAGGCCCCATCAACAGCGCCGTGTTCCCCGGCCACCAGGGCGGTCCTCATAATCATACCATCACGGCCCTATCCGTCGCCTTGAAACAAGCTCAATCGCCCGAGTTTCGTGCCTATCAGGAGCAGGTTCTCCTCAATGCCAAAGCTTTAGCGACACGCCTGGGCAATTCGAAGAAGGAGGGCGGCTTGGGTTATAAGCTCGTCAGTGGCGGTACTGATAACCACCTTATTCTAGTAGACCTCAAGCCGCAAGGGGTTGACGGTGCTCGTGTGGAGCGTGTACTCGAGCTCGTCGGTGTGGCGAGCAACAAGAACACGGTGCCCGGGGATGTATCGGCGATGATGCCCGGCGGACTACGCATCGGTACGCCGGCGATGACGACGCGGGGATTCACGGAGAACGATTTCACGCGGGTGGCGGACATTATCGGCCGTAGCGTGACGATCGCGGCCCGCGTCGACAAGGCGGCCCGCAAACTGGCCGAGGACAAGGGCGAGAAATACAAGCTCAAGTCATTTTTCCAGTATCTGGGCAATGGCGAGGAGGACTCGGAGATTGTCCAGCTGCGGGCGGAGGTATCGGACTGGGTAGGCACTTACCCAGTGCCATGGGCTAACAAGGTATAGCGTCGATACACATCTGTGAGGATACATGTCAACCCAGCACTAAGGAGACGGGGAGCCCAATCCTCCAATCCTCTCCCCCGGGCCATGATAAGTAGGAAACTGGGGCCAAGATGTTTCGGCAGCATGAAGGGCTGAAGGAATATACATGCATGCATGACATGGCTTGTTCGAGGGATAATGTGAAGGCAGAGCTGAGAGCTTTAATGGGCGATCCGGTCGCCCATGTACGTGCGCGGGGAGGGGGAAGATGACGTGGCCCGGAATGAGGAGGGCGTTTGTAAAGTCACCGGCAAGATAAAGTGTGGCGTTGGCGTTTTTTTGATTAAAGCATTGATGAAGTATGTAAGGTATTTACGACTCAACTCGGCATCACACCCCAAGTCACCTACTTGTCTTACCTACCTGTCTTCGTTTGTTTCAACCTAATGCGAAGTAATTAGATGGCCACGAATCGATGAAATTAGTGACGGACGGGCAGAAAATGTATGTAGGTGGGGGTGTTCAACTCCGAGTGTCCAGGTAGACGAGCCCATCGAGTTCTCTCACGACCTTTCCACGGCTTCATGGTGTAGATGGCCGTATCGAAGACTCCCTTCAAGACTCACTATACCGTCGCATCTATCTGCCTATCGGCCTTATTAACCATGATCCTACCTACCTAGGTACCTAGCCTCCCGTGTGTCATTGAGGTCAACCGATATTATCAGTACCTGTCAGCACCTGTCAGTACCTACCCTAACCCCTTCACCCCACGGGTAAAACAAGCGGTGGCTTTTTTTCCCAAACATCCGCTTGATGTCAGAGACGAACTTGTTGTGCAATTCCGCCGTCCCCCGTGGTAAACCCGGGGTCGCTCTCTCACCAGGCAGACGGTCTAATCGGGACTTCACTCCAGCGGACCTGAAACACGACTAGAAAAACACTGCAATCAAAGTCCATGACATCGACATCTAGGCATCTCAATTCACTATTACCTACGTAGGTAACATCGCCATCAAACAGTCACGTCGAGGCCTGAACACGACTTTGAACATCGCATAACTTTGTCCCATCCACCTTGGTGTCGACTGAGCTATCTCTCTACCTATCTAGCGTAATGGGAGGCGTAGATATACACCATCACAATCCAGTACAGTCAGAATCTTCACATGAAAGAAAGAAAGAAAACAAGAAAATTCAATAGAAGTATCGAGAACCCTGCATACGTAACAGCACGAGTATCTCTCTACCTACCGACAAAGTACCTACCCTAGGCACGTCTGTAATGATCGCCACTTGAGAGCTGAGAGCAGTGGTACGTAACATAACCATCCAAGGGGGGGAAGGGGGAAGGGGGAAGGGAAAGGGTGAGGGGGGAATGCGCGCTTGTCATATGCTGGGTAACATGTGTTTTTTATAGTTAGTGTCGTGTTAGTAATTATAGGTACAGTCTGTATCTAATCTGTAGGTACATTCTGTAGGTACATTCTGTAGGTGCATTCTGTAGTATTTCTTATCTTTGTCACCCCACCTCTCTCTCGACTGTAAACGCCGTGTTTCGGTCACAACATAACGCCAGAGAAGGGACAACGACGACGTTGAAATCTGAAATCTGCCGTCGATGCCGTCGATGCCGTCGATTATAGAAAGCTGTGATATACTACGTCATGATGCAGTACAAAGTCGGTACCAGTTGACACCAAGTTCCCCCAGTGCTGCCCAGTCAGAACCCAGCGTCCACTCTCAATTGTCGCGGCCCACTTTGATATTCCGTCTCTGACCAGTCCCGGTCTTTTCCGCGCGTTACCGACAACTGCAGTCAGTCTCGGTAACGAGAGTGGTGTCGAGATGGATGTCATGAGCGTGGGGCCGCCGTGGGCAAGGAGGAGTCAGCACTACTAGACGTGCCAAGCTTACCTAGGTAGGTACTAGGTATCTAGACATGTGAATTGATGATTAGTTAGAATCTGTTGATTACAGAGTAGTAGAGACAACTGAGACAACGATTGCGCGCAGTCCCCGTGTTACCGGGCATAGTACAAGATACCGTATACTACCTGTCTACCTACCTAGGTAAGATAGGTTAAGGTAGGTAGGTAGTCTGGGTATACTATTCTGAAGCTCGAAAAGCGGATGATGCATCCACTCCCATTAAGCCCACAGGATCTCGAGATGTCGTCGACATGTAGGACGCGTGACGTCACAGAGCCCGTTACAGTAATCATACAGTGCAGACACTGTGAATACTCCGATGTCAACCAACTGGCCAACGGGCCAACTGGTCAAGAGGCGCTGGCCAACAGGAAAGGAAAGAACTCTGTGTCGATTCCATCCAACTCTAGACTGTCCAGACCGACCAGACCTTTCCACTTTGTCAAGCCACGGCTGACTTCATCTGTCACCCTCTTCCTGCAAGGAACGCCCGCGCCAAAAAAAAATAAAAAGGTAACCGTTATACATACACAAAAACTGACAGCTCTAAGTTTTGGGGTCTCTGCTTCTGCTGCCGCTTCTGCCTCTGCCTCTGCCTACGCATCAATCAAAAGCATGTGCTTGTGCTTGTGCTTATGACGTCCTGCCACCGATGGGCAGTTGGAAGCTCGCAGCGTCGTGACATCACGCAAACCCGTAACCGTTGCATGTCAATCCCATGAATCGAGTTCCGCGACTGTCGTATTTTGCACCCGTGCTTCCGGTGTTTGAGGCTCTCAGAAGGAGGGGGGGGGGGGACCTGTCAACTGTCAACTGTCAACGTCAATTGACAGCTGTCAACTGTCAGCTGTCAAGTGTGTAATAACGAGTACACCTCACGGTGTGTGAGCAGCCGCCAACCGGTTCCGCGATCTACGGCCTTGCATTTTCCCACCCCCTTCGGCCAGCCGCCACACATCCGGGGCGCACCCTTTCAATACAATCCCTCATCATCGCTGCTGCAGAGCTGAGCAAACTTCCGTCCTATCGATCCACGATTGCCGTTTTATGTGTTACGCGCGCCGCAACGCTCAGCCAAAACGACAAATAATACCGGTAGGGCAACTGGACATAGTACCCGTCTTAGTACCCATCTTGGTACCCGTCTTCCTGCCTAGCGGCTAGGTATACATAATATACCATGGCCGGGCACACGATTGCTGTCGAAACCCACCTCCGGGTCTTGACCTGTGACAAGAGGAATCCACTAAACTCGTACTGAATGTCGTCTTCATGACAGTACCCAGTACCAATTGAGACGGTAGTTTGTTTCTCAGGAAAGGAAATGAGTCCGGGGGGAAAACCGAGTGGAGCGCCAGAGATATACCTGTTTCGCATTCTCCTCAACTATGTGTCTATGACGGTATGACGGTATGACCGTGGACCATTGGCCATTGACCGTGGACCATGGACCGTGGACAGTGATAGAATCGAGGAGAGAATCGAGAGATATCTCCCTTTTGGCTAGAGAAAGGCGTGGATCCCTCCCTTGACAGATGCCGCATTACGTGAGGCTTTCTGTCGATCTTTACTGCCATAATAAACAAAACCAGCAGATTACTCACACGTTAACAGACCTTACTAGAGGACCAGAATTTGTCTTATCGAGACGGTTAGCTGGACCACACGCCCACCGTCTCGCTCTCAGTCGTCAGTCGTCAGTCGTCAGTCGTCAGTCGTCCGTCGTCCACACCTCATGCCGGGTCCAATTCTTTGCACGACTCGGCCAGCTCCCTTCGCTACCCATATTGTCAGACAAGGCGACCCCGTACACTACGAAGACCAGGTACGAAGACCAGGTACACCCACCACCATCTGCTGTCGTTAGAGGCAGGATCTACACTCCCTCTACCTACACCCTTCTATACATGGTGTGCTCGACAAGAACCACTACCTCCACTACCACCACTTCTATTCACTTCTCTCATGCACCATCAACACTCATTCCGCTTGGTTACAAACTGCTCTAGCTTCACACCCCAGGAGTACGTCCCGCTGTATCTGACCGCTGCTTACCATCCCCCCGGTTTGTCTACCTGCAGATTGAACGAGTGCCCACCGACATGAGGCATCTACATCCGAGCTCCCATACTCTGAAAGATTGATAAATATCGAATCCTCCCAGTCTCTTCCCTCAAAGCATTCCTCTCTCTCTCTCCTTCCTCTTGATCCATCCTCTTCTATCAACCTCATCTTCCACCCTAACCACCGCCTCTTTTTTTGTGCTTTTCCATTGCGTGTCGAGTTCGTTCTTTACCACTCATCGCCATCATACCTCATCATGCCTTCCACACTACAACGTCCCACCCAGGGCTTCCGTCAGGGAAGCTTCACCCAGGAGATTACCAATGCCCGGACCGACCTGTCCCGCAAGCTGTTTCTTAGTGACACGGACACCGGGACTTCGACTCGGACCGAGACCGAGACAGAAACGGCTCCAGGTCTGAGTCCTGTCGTCAGTGCCGCATCGTCGTCGACCTCTGGCCTGGAGAGTCCCGAGTCGCCCATCACTCCCCCATCCGGAGACGAGAAGGAAGCTCAGGTAGCCGATACCTTCGCTTTTGCCTTTGATATCGACGGCGTCCTTGTACGCGGTGGCCGCCCTATTCCCGAAGCCATTCAGGCCATGAAAGTCCTCAATGGTGAAAACCCATACGGCATCAAGGTGTCAGTAGAACGAACAATGTCCTTACTTTTTTCTGGGTCTTACCTAACTATGAATCTAGCCCCTATATCTTCTTGACCAATGGAGGCGGCAAAACTGAAGCCGAGCGATGTGACGATCTGTCCCGCCAGCTCGAGGTCGAGATCTCGCCAGCCCAGTTCATATGTGGTCATACGCCCATGTCCGAGATGGCGAGCAAATACCACACGGTACTCGTTGTCGGTGGTGAAGGCGAGAAATGCCGCAACGTGGCCCAGGGCTACGGTTTCAAGGACGTCATTACGCCGGGCGATATCATCAAGGCTGATAGCGCCACCACGCCATTCCGGAAATTAACGCCCGAGGAGCTCAAGAATTGCAAGGAGCGGGACTTTAGCAACACCGTGATCGAGGCCATCTTCGTCTTTGCTGATTCACGCGACTGGGCCGGCGATCTGCAGATCATCATCGACCTAGCCATGTCCAAAGGCGGTCGCGTCGGCACGCTTTCCGAGACCCTGGACGAGGGCCCGCCGATCTACTTCTCCCACAACGACATTGTTTGGTCTGCGGCCCATGAGAATGTCCGTCTAGGCATGGGCGCCCTTCGAGGTATTGTCGAGTATACCTTCAAGGCAGTGACCGGCAAGACGCTAGAGACATATGCCTTTGGCAAGCCTCAGCTCTGTACCTTTGAATTCGCCACCCGCCTCCTGAAGCGCTGGCGCAAGAATGAGCACGGTCTCAACGCCCCGCCCGACACGGTCTACTTTGTCGGCGACACGCCAGAGAGTGACATCCGAGGCACCAACCAGTTCAATGAGCGTTCTGAAAACGACTGGTTCAGCATTCTCGTCAAGACGGGAGTATACCAGGACGGCACGAAGCCCGCCTATGAGCCTCGCGTGATCGTCAACACGGTCCTCGATGCCGTGAACTTCGGTATTGAACGGGAGATGCAACGCCGTATAGATAGACAAGCTGGGCGAGTGCCCAAGCTGACTGACATGCCTGCGCTCTCACTCGAGGATGCGAAAGACGTCAAGGAAGTCGCCGTTGTCAGTCCCACCGAAGGTGATGTCGTTGTCTAGTCGTCTTAACACACGCGATGATACCAATTTTCATTCTTTTAACGAGACCACGATTTACTTTCTCACATATCGAACTTCATCTTATGAAACTACTCATGGACCTAGGGAAGAAGGACACATACATCCAGATGACGCAAGAAGAGAGAAATCCTGGCTGGGAGTATGACCAGAGAAGATATATCCAAGCTCCATTTGAAGTCGTTATACTGTAGGAGTACTCATCCATCCCCGTTGCCATCCTTCATACTACTTCTCAGCAAGTCAATCATTCATAGATAAGGGTCATGTGCTGTCAATTACTTTGTCAAGGGCTATTTACTTCTATTCTTCTTCTTCTTCTTTTTCTTCTTCTCCTTCTTCTCCTTCTTCTTCTCCCTTTTGTTGAGGATGAACTTTGACGATCATATGAAGATGAAGCGAGTTAGATGATAGGGCAAGGGAGATTTGGTTTTTCCTATTCTACTTACTTAGATTTCATGATGTTATCATAACAAAGTTTTATGAAAAATAGAGGAATTGTTTCTCATCAAAGTTCGATTTGTCGTTAATTTGCATCACGATGATTAGGTGTGCTCTTTGCTATGTAGCTTTTGTCTTTGGTTGAAGGATATAGTAGTATGAAACTTGCAAGCTGATATCATAACAGGTAACTAGTAAATTCGTTTCATTCATCATGCTCATCATGATTTTTGTCGTGCGATTCTCCAGATGTGAATATCGAGTCGGGTAGAGAGAGGTTGAGCTCCCCGCCAACGAGAGTCTGCTTACCGAACAATCCTCCATGTCATCTTCGCTTGAAGTTCTCCATTCGTGAGGCCCTTCCTGTGTATTATCAACTCCTCAACTCCTCCCAGCATCCCCAGATAACAGCCTTCCCCCCTCACTGCAAATTAACAAACAACCCCCCATCTACCAACAATTGCGCTCCGGTAACATACCCACTCAACTCCTCGCACGCCAAAAAGACCGCCGGTCCAGCCACATCCTCCGGCCGTCCAATCCGTCCAAGCGGCACGCGTCCTTCCATATAACGCCTTTTCCCCTCCTCTTTCAAATCCTCCTCATTCAATCTCGTCTCCACGGTCCCGGGGAGTATCGCATTACACCGAATCCCATATTTCCCCAGCGCCACCGCACAGCTCTGCATAAGACTCAACACGCCCGCCTTGGTAGGCGTATAGTGGACTTGTCGCCCACCGCCCACCAGGGCCGAGATGGAGCTAATGCCTATAATCGCGCCCCCCTTCGCCTCCCTGCCCCCTTCCCGATCGGCTTCGTATTGCGCCGCCATGACCCTCGCGGCCGCCTGCACGACGTAGAAGCCCCCCTCCAGATTCGTCCTCACCGTCCGTCGCATCAGATCCCCCTCCATGCGCAGAAACTCGGCAAACTCGCACACGCCCGCATTGCTCACGCACACGTCCAGCCGCCCGAAGCGTCTGACTGCTTCCTCGGCGAGCTTGGTCCCTGTCTCTGGGTCACTCACGTCCCCGGCCAGAGGGAATAGTGATCCTGCTGTCGCTGTCGCTGTCGCTGTCGCTGTCGCTGTCGCTGTCGCTGTCGCTGTCGCTGCTGCTGCTGCTGCTGTACCCGGTCGCATGGCTTCGGCTTCGGCTATGAGAGAGGCGAGATGGTGGGCATCTTGGTCGCGGCCGAGATGATTGACGATGACGTTGGCGCCTTGGCGGATGTATGCGAGGGTTATGGCGCGGCCTATGCCGGTGGTGCCGCCGGTGATTATGGCGGATTTGCCGAGGAGGAGGTTTGTTGGTGGCATTTTGGGTTGATTGTGTGTGTGTGTGTTGTTTTCTTTTCTTTTGTTTGTTTGTTTTTTTTTGGTGGTGACAGGGAGGTTGTGCAGTGCAGGTATCTACGTTAGATTGAGTGATGAGAGATGCAAATGGGTAATGTACTAGATAATATCTACCTAGTGGATGATACTCATTCAACTCCTCGATGCAGATGATCGTGGAGATGGAAATTCGCCAAGACGTGGATGTACGGGGAACATTGTCAAGCTACCTGTCTATACCTGCTACCTGTATACTTCCTGCTTCCACTTCCACTTCCACTTCCACTCACGTGAGAACAGGAAAGAGGTATTAGAAAGGTGGGCAGAGATGAGTAGGTAATCATCCCCTTCTCGGTTAAAAAAAGAAAAAAAAAAACAAAAAAACAAAAAACAAGTACCAACACGAAAAAAACAACGCCATGAAAAAAAAAAAAAAAAAAAAATAGAATAGAATAGAATAGAATAGGTATGTAGACCAAGAACAAGAACACAACAGCGCATTCACCTCCCATAAGCAGGCCAACCCCTCGGTGTAAGTTGCTCGGTGTAGCTGACACCGAGATGACTCCACAGGTGAGTTATCTCCATTTCGTAAATCTACTATATTTGCGCAAAGCATGGACTTCCATGGTATATACGAAGCGAAAACCATGAGTCGCAATAATGATGAAACATGGAGGGGTGTGAAGAAAACGAGGTGTGTCGTGTCGTCAACAACCATAACAAAGGGCCAGAGACAGGGAAATGCGCTGAGGTGAGGGTTATTATCAAAGCATGTGAGTAAGTTCGGTATATCTACCGCCGACCCGTAGATACTATACAAGCGCCAACAAGCTCATAATGATGGATAGATGGAATCCCATCGTGGATATATATATATATATATATATATATATATATATATTATCATTGTTTCCTGTTGTCCTCCCGTATATCTCTCCGAGTCTCTGGGTAAACTCTGCATCTTTCGGATCCCAGACTGGTGGTGTACCGAAGAATGCCTAGGGATATACAGCAACCGAAACCGAAAGATATAAGCAAAAAGAGTTGCGACGTGTGTACATACTACTCTCAAGTGCAGAATCAACGATGGCTTCTGTCAGACAAGCTCCCACCATCAACGCTGTTCGGTCCTTTATCATCGATGGCGTCGGTTCAGGTAACGAGCTCTTATACTTCTTATTCTCAGAATGTGACAGGGCGCTGACGAAACGAGGTGGCGATTATCACAATGTAAAGGGCGGGCACTGGTAAGTTGCAGGACAGTACTATTGTCGATACGGCGGTCAGGGGCGTGGGCTTACATGAAAGTCCAGGCTGATCGACGCGGACATCTCAACACCGTGTTCCATCTGGGACAAGTACAAGAAGTCAAGGACGAGCTGGGGCATCAACGTCCTAGGATCCTTCTTGGTAGAAATAGAGGCGTCCGACGGAACCGTGGGCTTTGCGACGGGCTTTGGTGGTGAGCATGCTCTCCAAAACCAATCTCCCCCTAGATGTCAATATAAACAAAAGACTGACATACTCACGTCCTCAAGGCCCGCCTGCCTGCTGGCTTGTTCACAGGCACTTCGAGCGATTCCTAATAGGCGCGGATCCCCGAAACACCAATCTCCTCTTCGAGCAAATGTACCGCGCCTCCATGTTCTACGGTCGCAAAGGCCTAGCCACAGCCATCATCTCCGTCATCGACCTAGCCATCTGGGATCTGCTAGGCAAGCTACGCAACGAGCCAGTCTACAAGCTCATCGGAGGCGCCGCCCGGGAACGTCTGGACTTCTACTGTACGGGCCCGGAACCAGTGGCCGCCCAGGCCATGGGTTTCTGGGGTGCCAAGGTTCCGCTGCCGTACTGCCCGGCCGACGGTCACGCGGGCATGAAGAAGAACGTCGAGTTCCTGCGCAAACATCGTGAGAGCGTGGGTCCTGATTTCCCGCTCATGGTCGACTGTTACATGAGTCTGAACGTGCCCTATACCATTGAGCTCGCCAAGAGGTGCGCCGACCTCGACATCAACTGGTGGGAGGAGTGTCTGAGCCCAGATGACACGGACGGCTTCGAGCAGATCAAGCGGGCGCATCCCCAGCTTAAATTCACAACAGGCGAACACGAGTATTCGCGGTACGGCTTCCGCAAGCTCATCGAGGGTCGCCACCTCGACATCATCCAGCCGGACGTCATGTGGCTTGGCGGCATGACAGAGCTGCTCAAAGTATCAGCCATGGCCGCGGCGTATGACATCCCCGTCGTGCCGCACGCGAGTGGCTCTTATAGTTATCACTTTGTCGTCTCGCAACCCAACACGCCCTTCCAGGAGTACCTAGCCAACTCGCCCGACGGCAAGAGCGTGCTGCCCGTCTTCGGTGACCTCTTCTTGGATGAGCCCATACCCACTAAAGGGTTCCTCACGACGGCAGACCTGGATAAGCCCGGCTTTGGTCTCACGATCAACCCTGTGGCCAGAGCGAAGTTGATCTCGTCTGACTACCTGTTGAATCCGCGACCAACGAGCGGACTTAAGGCGCCGGAAGTGAAACATGGCGAAATGGTTCCAGCAGAGGCGAAGCTCTAGCCTGACGTAGCAACGGTGTTAGGTTTAAGACTCGCGAGTATACCGCTCTGGTAAAGGTCATTTGGATCCATTCCTCTCTACAAATCCTTCATTCAGGACATCATATCGCGTTGAATACCCCGTGATGGATAAGTTGATAGGCAGACATCTAGGATCAGATCAGGTGAGAGAAGAGAGCCCGTCTCAAACGACATGGAAGTGACTGGAAGCTTGGACTGGGCGGGAATAAGAAGAGAAAGCCATGTGGACTACACGCGAAGTGTAAATAAACCAGGGTGAAAAGAAGATCATGCTGGCATGCTCAAAGGTACAAAAATAAGGGATCACCGCTCTACCACTTTGGCGTAGTGGCTCTGCACATGAAGACACCTCGTCCACACGCGTGGGCATTGACAGTTGAGCGAGAAAAGTGACACGTCGACGAGAAATGGATTCGTGAACACACTTGGACGAATTTGTAGATGAAGCACGTGACCGGGACTCGGATAGACGCGGGATACTTAGGTACGGAGGTACCTATGGTAGTTGGCAGCCCAAATGTTCTGAAACTCTGACGCCCCTCTCCAGGCGGCATCTTGTGTGCACCAGGTGTCTGCAGGTGATGCCAACCTCTGTGTCGGTACATGATCTACTCGAATTACATATGTCGGGTACAACAAATGCATATGCGCAAAGGTGATATTTTATGTATCTGTGGGGTAATACTCCACCAGCAGAAGTATCGCTACCGGCCCCAGTCCAAATCTCGCCAAGACAAACATGGCATGGCAAAGCATGGCGAAGCAAAGCAAAGCAACTCCATCGGCCTGTCAAAGTGCTGGCCTGACCTCTTTGTGTCTAGTATCGGCATTCCCGTGATTCCTCCAAAGAAGGGCCGCATTCCCCGTCCATCCCAATCCCAAACCCAGATAGGTGAAAGCCATGGGGACCCCGGAAAAGCAACTACAACATTTCCTCAGCACACCGTAGTGGTCGAGGCCTGAGCCTTTGGTCTCTTGGTCCTGGTCTTGGTCCTGGTCTTGGTCTTGGTCTTAGTCTCTCTCACCTCCCCCACCCCTCCTTCTCTACCTAACATTACCCCGAGGTCCCATCTCGTTGCTCGCTCGTGATGTGGCCGAGTACTGGACCCTGACAAAAGAGTTGTGCCGCCAAGACTATTCCCGACCTCCGGGGGGACAAATCATAGCCCGTCCAGTTGTCGGAAACACAACCCAATCATGCAGACCGCCCAGGTCTCGCAGGACGGCGGCCTGCAGCAATCGATCCAGCTCCAGCAAGGACACCAGCCGCAGCGGCACCACCCGGAGCATCATCACGGTCTCCACGTCACCGTCACCGCTGCCGGCATTGCCACGGCCTCTACCTCTGTTACCGCTGCTGCCGCTGCTGCTACTGCTGCCGCCGCCGCCGCCGCCGAGACACTGCACGATAGCGACGACGGGAACCATCTCATGAGCGCTGATGAGAACGATGCCGAGGATGATCACGATCATGAAAGTCCCGATACCCTACGTAGTGGGAAACGGAAGCGTCCCATATCTGTCTCGTGAGTCCCATCACTCCTATTTGTAGTTTTCTTTTCTTTTCTTTTCTTTTTTCTTTTTTCTTTTTTCTCCTCTTCTTCATTTGTCTCAAATTGTCGGTACATCGATGGGAAAGACAGGTTCAATTTATCTGGCTTGTCGGACTTCGATATTTCTGGACAATCTACAAAGACCTACATATGAATGACATACGTATATATATATATATATTTCTGATATATCACGTTTCTATCAACTGTCACCACACTGGCTTCACTGGCTTCACTGGCTTGTGTCCTGTCCTGTTACTGATGAAGAGGCAACATTTGACTAACACGTCATCGGTTTGAAGCTGCGAGACATGTAAACAGAGAAAGGTTCGTGATCGAGTACCTACCAACTGTGGACCACTTGAGTAGGGGTGTCACCGGTTGAACTCTCAATGTCTCTCCTCCATCCGCCGCCACCAGCTAACCCAAATGCAGGTGAAATGCGATCGAGGTCAGCCCTCATGCGGCTGGTGTCGTCGCAATTCCGTGACCTGTGAATATCGCGAACGCAAGAAGCCCGGTCTCAGAGCTGGGTATGGGAGGGAGCTAGAGCAGAGGCTGGATAGGCTCGAGGAGATTCTACGATCCCATTCGGAAATCTTGCACAATACCCTACTTAGCGCCTCTCCTACGCATCACCCCTTGCCGCCGCCGAGTGTGCGTAACAGCAACGCGAGCCTGCACAGTGATCATAGCACGCCGCGGGAGTCTGCGCCTCTTTTCCGCCCTACCGAGCCCCTGAGGACGCCGCAGGCCGAGACCGCCTTGTTTCTCCAGAAACCCATATCCTTCCCACCAGCTGCTCAGGGCCCTGAATTCGGTCTGCCAAACGCCACTTCATCCATGCACCCCGTGAGTGATGGCTTTCCCTCGCAGATGCCACCGGCCGGTCTATCTCCGCCCGGTCACTTGTCCGCTATGCAACCGAGTGCCGCCACTCATGACTATTACGGTCAATCACATCAACAGCCTCTACAGTCTTCAGCTTTGAGTGTCCCACAGACTCAAACGCAGCTCTCCGACCAGGACTTACCTCCGTATGACCTGCTATACGCGCTAGCCGATTTATACTTTAAACACATCAATACCTGGTGTCCCATCCTCCATCGCAAGACCACTCTAGACTCCCTCTTCTGCTCATCTACCTTGGATGAGGCAGATAAAGTCTTGCTGCATGCCATCGTAGCTACGACACTTCGCTTCTCCACAGATACTCGACTTACAGAGCAACGGCGGCGTCATTACCACAATGTCTCGAAACAAAGAGTCTTACTCTACGGCCTGGACAATTCTTCCGTAAAGTCACTCCAAGCTCTGACCATACTAGCCCTCGACTTGTGCGGCAGTACGAACGGACCCCCAGGATGGAAGATCATGGCTCTCATCACGAGGTCAGTCGTACAGCTTGGCCTCGCCGTCGAGAGCACCTCGTTCTCCGTATCTCCCAACTATGCTTCCATCTACACCCTCCGAGCCATGATCCTCCCCGAAGCCAAAGACTTCGTCGAAGATGAATCGCGACGCCGACTATTCTGGATGATATATATACTCGATCGCTACGCCACCATCGCTACCGCTTTCGACTTTGGCCTGGCCGACAAAGAGATCGATCGAACCCTTCCCTGTCGAGACGACCTCTGGATAAAGAATCAAAAAGTCGACACCAAATGGTTCAATCCGCACGACCAAATGTCCGACCAGCCCAGCCACGAAGTCAACAAACCCGAGAACCTCGGCGCTTTCGCATACTACATTGAGATCCTCGGTATCCTATCCAAGATCCACCGCTTCCTCCGTCAACCCGTAGACATAGGCGCCCTCAATGACGTCGAGCAATGGCAGCTCCGGTACCGAGAACTCGACAACATGCTCGCCTCCTGGAAATTCGGACTGCCCGGTGAATACGGCAACATGGCCAAACTCTTTCAACCGGGTTGTAGCAAAACCCTGAATGCAGTATGGGTCATGCTCCACGCCACTTACCACACTGCCGTAATCCGACTGCACTCCTCCGCCGCCTACCCGACCACTCGCTCACCCATCTTCACGCCCTCCTACAGCGCAAGTCAACGCTGCCACAGCGCCGTGGAAAACATCGCCGCACTAGGCGAGTTCGTCGTGCAAAACGGCATGCTCACCAAACTCGGCCCCCCCTTCGCTTTCACCTTATGGGTAGCAGCCCGTCTGCTCCTCGTCCACGGGTCCACAGTAGAACACAAACTCGCGCCGCAAATCGCCTTTCTCGTAGATACTCTCCGCGAACTAGGCCGGTACTGGCCCGTCGCCGCGCGGTACTGCAAACTCCTCCAACGCGTACTAGACGAACACAGCGACAGTGAACGTGCCGTGAATCAAACCGGCGAACGCATCACCCCCTCATCCGTCAAGATCCTCGCCGACATGCGCCGCACCGCTTTCGATCTCGATTTCCTCATCAGTCGACAGCCTCGTCATCTAGCCGCCCCGAGTCGCCTGCCGAGCGCCACGCCGACACGTACACCCGCAGCCAATGATCTCGAATACTTGGATGTCTTCGATTTCTTCAATGTGCCTCGATTGCCTCTAAGCCATGAAGCTTCAGCTGGTCCGAATGGTGGTGGGGATGTAGGTGTGGACAATAACACTACCAACATCAACAACATCAACAACAACAGCAACAACGGCACGACGCCTGGAAATTCCGATGGAGTATCGAATGGTGCCCCGAATGAATTTAACATTACGAATTTCATGATGGATGCGAATAGCGATTGGTTGTTTAAGTCGACGCCATAGCTCACATTCAAAGCACGACAGCTTACTTTCTCTATTTATCCATGTGATCCAAGCGAATCCAACCCAACCCTATATTATATCCAAGAGCCCCCCAACCTTTCTTTTCTTTTTTCTCCAAGGGGACAGATGATGGAGAATGCCGCAGATGACGATAGTTATGATACCCCTATGCATTCCGGGTCTAAGTTGAGTTTCAGTTCAGTCCTGGCGATGGCATGGAGTTTTCTTTTCCCAGACGAGACGGAGATGAAAGCATTTGCAGCGATGAAAAGAAGTTTTTAATGTTTTTACACACACTTTACTCTACTTGCTATTTCCCCCGTTCTTTTGATTTTCCTTCCAGCGATTTATTTAAGCCATAAGATGATGATGATATGCATATTTATATATATATATATATATCTTTTCAATACCTACCTACCTAACTCACCTACTTAACTATGACATGACATGATAACAACCATTCGGTTCGGTTGTCTTCTCTCTCTGTCTCTCTCTCTCTCTTTCCCCGCGCTCCCCTCCCTAAACATAAGATCTCGACGGAAGTGACATAACATTCACATGTTCTGATTTCATCGGTTATATCATTTTGAGTATCCTTCCTACCTACCTACGTATGTATGTTTGGCATTATCTAAGCCCTGCGGTGTATTGACTCCGATATCCGACAACCGACATGCGATGAAACAGCACAAGAGCAGAAACTCAACCAAATAAAAAGTAAAAAATATAAAAAATAAAAAATAAAAAAGAGAGAGAGAAAACCCCAAGTCCAATGCTATCACAACCAATGTTCACTAATACGCGAATAAACCGACGAATAGGTATTCAAACTTTCTTTCAGGTTTCTTTTCCTTTCCTTTCCTTTCCTTTTCTTTTTTTTTTTTTATCAAATTTGTTTTCTTCAAATTCAAATTGGATGCTCATAACTAAACAAGACGTGACCCCAACAGATCAATAAAAAAAGAAAATAAATACCTAGGTTTAGAGCAATGTCCAAATGTCCCCAAAAGTCATGACGTAAATTCCCCCCCTCCAAAAATCCCATTCCTTTTTCCTTCCACATCATCCCCTCCAAAATATGAGCGTCATATGAAATACCATATCGAGATTTTATATCGAGATTTCCCCCCCTTCCTCCTCCCCCCCCCAAAAAAGATTAGTCAAAAAAGCGCGAGATGTCAAAATGAGGGAGGGAGGGTAATGATTCATAGCATACTAAATAACCTGAGAACCACATAACTCTACCCATTCTCAATACTCAATACTCAAATCACTCAAACACTCGAACCATGTAATACATGTTCCCAAATGTTCATCGATCGACAAAATCCAATTCAATAAGTCCCATCTCTCATCTCCCATCGGCAACGTACCCCCACCGAAGCAGAGGATCCATTCACAATGTCCATGTCCCAAGCCGCAAACCTAGTAGAAGAGCGTCTCCCGCACGACGACAACGTCATCACAGCCCAAGACATCAGCAACTACAGCACCGCCGCCGGCACCGCCGATGAAAGCGGTAAATCCATGAAGGCCCTCTGCTGGATGGGCAAGAACTCCGTGCAAGTCCGCGAGGTCCCCCGACCCAAGATCCTCGAGCCGCGAGATGTCATTCTCAAAGTCACCGGCGCCGCTGTCTGCGGGAGTGATTTGCATTTATTGCATGGTAAGCCCCGTTCCTACCCCTCCTCCTCCTTCCCCTCTATTCTCTTCTACTCCTAGCATTGCGGGAGCTTTTTTATTTTATTTTATTTTACTTTATTTTCAGTAAAAGGGGCTACGGGCCTAATATGAGGGACAGGAACCATCATGCAATTGAAAAAAGGCGATATTTTCGGCCATGAATTCTGCGGTATCGTCGACGAAGTCGGCCCGGGGGTGAAAAAAGTCCGCAAGGGCAAGCGATACGTCGCCTCGTTTCAGATCGCCTGTGGTGAATGCTACTATTGTAAGCAGAAGCTTACGTCGCAATGCGAGAAGACTGCGAACAATACGACGCAGCGAGCTAGTAAGTGACCTCTTGATATCCCCCCTTTTTCCCCTTTTCTCTCTTTATCAAGGCTATAAATAAAAAAAGTTTCATGGCAATTCACTCTCGATATCAAGGATACTGGCTAACACGTGAACTCAGTGTTCGGCGGCCGGACATCGGGCATCTTCGGATACAGTCACTTCACAGGCGGCTTCGCAGGCGGACAAGCCGAATACGTACGCGTGCCACTCGGCGATGTGAACCTCCTAGAGCTTCCCGACAGCGTTCCCGACGAGAAGGCACTCTACTTGAGTGATGCCCTGGGCACGAGCTACAACGCCGTCCACGACACCGGTGTCTTCCCCGGTGATCAGGTAGCCATTTTCGGTGCTGGTCCTATCGGACAGATGACAGGAGTCTTCGCGAGCAAGGCCGGCGCCAGCAAGGTCATCTTCATCGATACGGAGCCTCGCCTGTCCTTTGTCAAGGAGAGGTGGCCGAAGGAGCATTCCGGGAAACTCGAGCTCGTCGACTTCAAGAAGCTGTCGTTTGGTGCTACTACCAAGGAGACGGTGGTGTCCAAGCTGAAAGAGCTTTGTAACGGACGTGGACCTGATGTGGCCATTGACGTAAGTCTTCGATAAAGTTTCGATGAAGTTACTTCCACGTTGCTTAACTTGCACGTTGCTTATACGGTATACCGTAAACCATGGCTTACCAATATGATGCGACAGTGCGCAGCTGGGGAGTATGCTAAAGGTTGGCTGCACTGGATCGAGATGTTGATAGGGCTCGAGACGGATACCAGCGAGATCGTGAATGAGATGGTGGAGAGCGTGAGGAACTACGGACGATGCGGGATCACGGGAGTATATGTCGGATACGTAAGTTGAGCTTCCAGCCTCGGGTTGATTGACTTTTTGTCACGGGCTAATGGAGTATTCGACGGCAGACGAACCACCTGAATATCGGATCGGTGATGGAGAGAGGCATTCGGCTGATCGGGAACGGCCAAGCGCCCGTTCAAAAGTACTGGGAGGAGCTTCTCCAGCAGATCGAGAAGGGCGAGCTCAATCCGCTGCAGATGGTATCGCATCGCGTCCGACTGGACGATCTCGATAAGGTCTACTACAAGTTTGACAAGAAGGAGGATGGTATGCAAAAGGTCTTTGTCGAGACCAAGTTTTCGTTGCCAGCATACGAAGGCAGCCCACCGCTGACGACATATTGAATCGGTTCAACCGGCTTCGCCGCATCGCAAGGCGTAGTCTTTCGATGAGATTGTTTTGACCAAGTGTACCATACCATTGGAGAGACTGTAATTAATCAGTCTGTGAAAAGTCGATGTCCTTTAATAATTACCAGCTGCGACATGCCATATTCAACCTTCCTATAGCACACGAGGAGTAAGCGGCATGTTGTCGACTCAAAGTGTTGAGACTGTCAGGTAATTAATGAGTAATTATGTGACAAAAGTGGGGGATGAGAAAGAAGCCAAGGCAGCTTCATCAGCTTTTTGGTGGGATGTATTACAATTACGTAGATAGTGAGACACGTGATACTCTACACGTGATCATATCGGGGTTTCATGTGGCTAGAATCTGAAACGGGCATTCTAATCGCGCAATTCATCTCTCGCTTGGCCTTTCCACTTTTTCCCTTTTAGATAACTTTTTCCTTTTCAGTGTCCATCCCACTGTAATTTTAGGTACCCATACCGCCTGCGCTACTACACGCGCGCGGGAATCTCACGTAGATTAACCTTCGTTCAACCAATGGCCGATTTAGGAACGGATGGAGAGAGCATTGAGGGGTCGGCACATAACAAAACAAAAAGGTTGCAACTGCCACTGTACAACTGCCTACAAGTGATTCTCCAGCGCCAATACCAATTGGTCGAAATAACCATTTCATGAATTGGATTCCAATACCTACCTATCCGTCGCCAAAAAAGGACAGGCTCATCATCCTTGTGTTAATCATTAACCTACCCACAACGTACGTACGTACCTTTTTACATTCCCCTTTGTACGGGGAAATACGGTACAAAGGGTTCAACGGACATTGCCGGTACCTTGCAGAATTCTGGGGTTTATAAAAAAAGGACCCTGGGACTTCTTTGTCCAAGTTTGTTTTTCCTGGAAAAAGACTGAAGAAAAAGGAGACTCTTACCTAGATCAATACCGATAGCCATTTTTAAAATGTCTCAGCAATTGCCAAATACCGGGCTTGTAGAAAGCCCCTTTTTCATCATACTTAGGTACGTTTGCCATGTTGTGTTGTAGGATTCGGCCGATTCCTATGCAAGTAGGTAGTGTATTGGTGTAGGTAGGTGGGTAGGCTGGCGCCATTCCGGGTGGAAAACTCCAAACTGCACGAAGCGCAACAGTAAGTACAAGTGATTGCCTGTGCCGTTGACAAATTCGCCTCACAAGGTGAATTGTCGTCCATGCGACAAGCAAACAACCAAACAATCGACAGCGGCGCACGTGAATCCGTAGTACGTAGTACACTACCCGTACCAGTACACAGTCAGTACCTTATCTACTAGTAAGACGTATACGGATGGAACATACTATGTACAGTCCGTACCATTTGCGCCGTATCCCAAATTCCGCTCATACTCCAACAATGGGTGTCCCGTTTCACCTAAGAAATCCCGAACAAAGCTGAACGGACGCCAGCACGTGTGATGCTACTCTACTCTACTGTAAGGTACTCTACTTACTCTAAGTACACCCTTGTCCGTCTGTTACAAGCCATCATGCAGGCTAACCCTCGCAATAATCATATAATGACGGTCGTGAGTTCTGTGAAGTTAGCGAATTACATGGTGAGGCATCTAGTAGTCGGTCTAGTAGATATAGGGCAGTCGAAGGAGCGTGGCTAAAGCGTGGCTAAAGTCGTAGTCGGAGATGGCTATAATTACTTACACTTGTAGCATCCTTTAGATACCGGCAAGCTAAGTACCTACCTAGGTACCGTAGTAGAGTAGGTACTTTCCGTAATAAAGTACGGAACAAGCGTGTAGTTAGTACGTATCTACCGGCAACTTGTTCCGTATCTATCTATCTGGGTAGGTAGGTAGGTAGGTAGTGTACTATGTTACGGAAATGGCAGAGTCGAGTGCAAGGTAGGTGCGAGTCTCATGTCACTGCCGAGATGATGGGTAGGTACGATACACACCACGCTACCCAGATCGGGAGCGGGTGTCGTTTTAGCAGCTCAGACTGTTCCTGAGATCTTCCCTCTTACTCGCACTACTCGCTCTTCCTTCTCCCCCCTCTCGTTCCTCTACCTAACACAGCTTCCCATCACCTTCGCCTCTGGCCCAGGTTACCATCATCACCCTCACTGTCGGTGTTGTCGTGGGTCTCACTCACTTCCACTCATTTCAACCCTGCCTACCCATCAGCCAACTGATTCAGTCCTTTCTGGTCCCATTCTCATCACACTCATTTTATTGTCTTGCGCCGGTGCGCTACATGAGCCGTCTTATTCCTTTCTATGCATATATAGTACCTACCACAGTTTACACTACACCCTAAGTGTCCTAGACACCCTCTGAATATATAAACCTCCTGAAAGTAGTTCGCCCATATAGCGACATCCGGCCAATCCCATTCTTTCCACCCGCTGTGCTGGTGCTGGTGCTGGTGCTGGTTCCTCAACTCGGATAGTCAAAGTCACAAGTCACGCCACACTTGATATCCTTGACACAGAGAGCAGTTCTGCTCCGAACACACACGAGCCCCAGTCACTCCTTGAACGAGGGCATTCGGCACGTGGACGTGGACGGACATTGCGCCCCGACCACTGGTGGTATACCGTACGAAGGAGAGCATTACACCCTTCTGGTCTCTCTCTCGGGAAAAGAAGAGAGGGAGAGGGAAAGAGGACGAAAGAAAGAAGCACGAGAAGAGCACGAAAAGAGACACGAGAAAGCAACCAGGAACCGGGGGAGACGCGTAGATACAGGTGACGTTGCACGGTCCAGGAGGCACACGCAACACGGCACACACAAAAGACCGTCGATAAGGCGACCATCGCTCTGGGATCTGCCTCGATAAGCACCAACAATTTTCTGCTTGTTTCCCAAACATCTGGAGTTTGGTCGGCAAGAGCAAACACCGATTATTGGGGACCTTCCACACCAAACCGCATCCGACATTTCGGGACAAAAGTACCGAGGTACGAGCTAGTTGCGCACCTTCCTCTGCTGGATTGAAGGTACTCAATACTTTGAACTCACCTTACTTCGCCTCACCCAATCTCATCCCATCTCGGGTTGGCATTGTCAGTCACAGTTGGCAAGCTCTCAACCAATTGTTACTCAAGCTGGTCTCCAACTCACCAGCTTGTTGTTGCCACCGCTCTCTCTCCTTTTCTTTCCCCGCGGTCGACGAATTTGTCCACCTCGAGATCTATACACCCTTCCGAATCTACCATCCCTCGTGGTATTCGATCCACCTCGAATAGTCCATAGCTCGCAACGACGCCCGCCATGATGTTGTGGCAGGTTGTTTCAACTCTGGCCATGGCCAGTCTGGGCCTCGTCAGTGCCCAGGGCAGCACCCAGGTCTCCGTTTGTGCGGTAAGCTTTGCGCCTTCTCCTCGCAGCATGCGACAATCATTACTAACTCGTCCGACTCATACAGGCCGGTTGTGTCAACGGCGTCATTGTGAACGCTGCCAACATAGGATGTCCCAACGGTGACACTCTGTGCGTCTGTGGCAACACCGCCTCCTTCAACAACGGCGTCCGAGATTGTATTACTCAGGCATGCGCTTCTGAGCCGGCTGCTGAGCAAATTCCCCTTGCGCAGAGCTATGGCGAGGGTATCTGCTCATGTAAGTCAACTTCCAGCTCGTCTGTGTCGATTTGGCCCCAATCTGACTATCTTTAATGTAGCTGCCTCTGCTGCGGCGGCCCCAGCCCCTACTCCTTCGACGGCAGCGCCGACGACTACCGAAGCCGTTCCGACCACTTCGATTGCTGCCCCTACCACCACCGCAGCCGCCTCTAGTGTAGAATCCTCCTCCTCGACTGCTAGCAAGGGAGAAGCGAGTTCTTCGTCCGTCAGTTCGTCTGCTACTTCGGCCGCCAGCTCGGCGGCCAGCTCGGCGACCAGCGCGTCAACCCACAGCACCATGACCACCTCGGTAGGCGCTGTGATACGCCCCTTGAATTCGTAGGGTATACTAACGAGTAATACCTAGACCTCCTCGCAGGCGATAGCCTCTAAAACCTCTGACCCGACCGCCACGCCAAACCCTTCGGACTCCAGCGACAGTAGCTCGACTGCTCTGAAAGCCGGAATTGGAGCAGGTGTTGGCGCCGCCGTATTGGCAGCCGCCATCATCGCCGCCTGTGCCTGCTTGCGCCGACGACAGAAGAAGAAGCCCGTCAACCCAGCTCGCGCATATAAGATATCGGAGCCGATGAGGAACTCCCAATTCGCCTCAGACATTGGCCGCGCCGAGACCGCCGATACCGTCATGCCGGCGCCGATCAACACCGCCAAGGCCGCGGTCCGTCTCGCACCGCCAGAGCCTGCCTCGCCCACCTCGGTATACTCGTACGTGTCAGACCCTCGCACCAGCAGACGTTACGAAGACTCGCAGCCCAAGACAAAGCCAAGAACCATGGTTTAGAATTCCTAGTATCTTGAATCCGTCCCATCCATGTTCTTTTTCTCAGCGATACCGGCCCGGGTATACTTGGAGGATACAACGAACGGGGTTGGTGGTACCGAAAGGGGGGTCGGAATGGAATGTGAAGAATCTGCCGTTGCTCTGTTGTGCTATGTCCAACGACATGACAAGCTCTTTATCGCGCATACAAAAAGAACCGTGTATGACACAATAATGATGATAATTGTCCAAATGACAAGGAAATGAATTCTACCGATATGACTTGACGGGCCTCATGAGTCATTTTTTCTCTGTCTGTCGGTGTCCTATCTAGATAGAGCTCCACACAAGACCGTAGCTATCATGTCATTAGGAAACTTCAAAATGCAACGTTTCGACGCCAGGGCATGGAATAGATCTGTGTCGTGCAAAGGTGACCTAGGTATTACGACGATGAGGCTGGCTACCTGCCTAGGCGAAGTATTCGTGAGGCAAGCAAGGCAAGGTGAGGATAAAACAAAACCGAATAAGTAAAAACGGCATTTGGGTTTTTTTTTTTTTTTTTTTTTTTCACTGACACCGTAATAAACCATCCAAGACAGTTCTTCTCCGTATTCAAGTAAAATTCACCACCGAAGACCAGTTACAAAAAAAAAAAAAAAAAAAAAAAAAAAAAGGAAAGAAAAAAGAGAAAGGAAAGAAAAAGGAAAGAAAAAAAGGAGAAACTCTTGAGAACATGAGAACAAGACACTTGAATTTTTTTTTTTTTATACCAAAAATGTATGGCCACCTCGCCTGACGAGCCGCGCCTTTGGCATCCACTGCCCCCGTTCGCCGCATGTATGTAATACGGACTGGAAGATCCTCGGGAGTAGGTAGGTTGGTACCTAGGTAGGTTCGTCTACTTAAGACTTTCTTGTTTTATCTTTCTTGCATACCCTAGGTATGCTTCGTAACTGAATGTTTCTAACAGCACACCACGAACGGAGTCGTACACTATCTAGGTAGTAGATAGATAGATAGATAGATAGATA
Source organism: Xylariaceae sp. X187 (assembly GCA_028637585.1). Classification (NCBI taxonomy): domain Eukaryota; kingdom Fungi; phylum Ascomycota; class Sordariomycetes; order Xylariales; family Xylariaceae; species Xylariaceae sp. X187. The sequence continues at coordinate 2,877,307 of JAJIZN010000006.1, read as the reverse complement.
GGGTAGGTAGGTACTACCTATTCCGATTCGATCGGCGGTGGTAGAATTGGTAATTAGGTACTGTACATGTGAGTCAATCAACCCGGGCAGGGAGGGAACCGACGATGGGATGGGAACACATTTCGTGTAAATCTCGTATGTCGTGCTTGGTGGAACCCACGCTCTGCTCATGCTTTTGGCCATACATTTCGGTTTGGGAAAAGATGGACGAAGAAGAAGAAGAAGAAGAAGAAAAAAGCGCCTCAAAACCAAACGTAGGACTAAGGTAGTCCGGTCAGACTGTGTTTCAATGCGTACCTATGAGTAGACTAGGTAGGTAGGTAGGCAACAACGGTAAACACATCGTTTTTGGAACATTTTCTTCTCAAATGTGTCCCCCTGGAGTGTGGACGTGGACGTGGGCGTTGACTGCCTGGAAACCCCATCTCTATCGAAGACAGCCACGGGTGAGCAACGACGATAAGTCGGAGATGATCATGTTTCACGCCAACGGTCAATACCCAGGACGCAAGACTGCAATTGTCCGGTCCGGAATGACATATGGGATAAGTATAGGTATCGGAAGTCCGGGTTCCAGCCCGGATTTGATTCTCCAATGGTCGTTATGATACGACATGGCAAAGGCGATGCAGTATATCCTACATTATTTGGAAAGTACACGACCACGTACGGTCAGTCAGTCAGTCGAGAGGGAATTAATCAAACGTTCGAACGGAACTCAGATATGGGAGGAAAGCGGTCTTTGATTTCGTTCGTTTTTACCAGCTGTAATACGGTCTCTGAGCCGTAATCGGACGATTAGGAAGATGAACCCAAGGGGCCTTCTTAGCCGCCTTCTCTTCTCTTTCCTCATGTAACCGTATCCTTGTTTTTTCCTCCTTCAATATCAAGTCGATGTCTTGAATACAAACAAGTCAGTCAGCAAATATCCCCATTAAAATCAGGTTTACTCGGCGTGGGTAAGGTAGGAAAGTAGTAACTCACAAGAAGTCGGCCGCTTCGCCATCGACGTGCGACCTCTAGAATGAAACAACATCTTGTTTCCTCTCGGCGGACCCTTGGTAACCCAAGCCTGATCGACATAAAGTCTCGTAGGATCCGATACCTTCAACTTCTTTCCATCCTTTGTAGTAATCTTGAGTTCCTTCGGCAAAAGTTCACCGTTAGGGGCACCAAGACCCATACCGCGACTAGCGATAGCCTTATCCCGTGCCTCCTCGAGGTAAAACTTGACTTCTCTCGCCATCTTCTTCTTACTGAAGCGCATCTGCGTGATAGCGTCGTCGACAGTCTTCCCTGCGACCTGATGGGCCAAGTGCACCAGCTTCTTCGTACTCGTCGCTATAGCTTCACTCTTCAGCCTGACCTCCTTCTCCGTAAGCTTGAGGCGCTCCTCCTTGGTCAACTCCCCGCCAGCCCGAACCATCTGCATGATCTTTTTTCGCTGGTATCGCACGCGCCATCGCGGATCCGGGTCAAGCGACCGCGCCATATGTTCCTTCATCCTGCTGTAGGCAACAGGTGAGGTACTCGGATGTGCAGCAGATGGAGTTGCGCCGCTGTCGTCCTCGCTCTCTTGCTTTCCCTCGGCTTCCCTGATTTCCTCGTCGAAGATACTCGAACCCTGCGTGCGGTCCATGACGCGCTCGGCCAACATCGCTTCCTTCTGGCGTTTCGTCAGATCCTTGGCGAATCGGGCCTCGGTGGTGTCCTTGCGGCTCGATCCGAAGCCGAACCACCCGGCATTTCGACGTTGCGTCCGGGGCAGGAGGTATTGAAGGTGTGGAGATGGTCCGGCGATGCTTGCGCGGGCTGCATTGTTACGTGTGTGAGCAACGGAAACCGGTGAGAATGGAGGTCGGATTCATACCGACATACGCAGCCTGACGGACTGGTAATCGCAAACTCATGGTTTGTGCCGCTTGTTGCTCTCTTCTGCCCGGAGCGGCATCCGTTACTAGTGAGGTCGACGAACGAGGCTGGAAAAGTCAAGGAGTCAATTGGAGCTTTCGCGGGTAGATTGACCGATGAATTGTGGCTTGAGTGGCTTGATTGGGTACAGGCTACCTACCTATAAGCTTGATATGTGCATACTCGCTAGATGCAAAGGGTAAATACTGGATTAATCGAATCTACCCCATTCAAGGAAAATATGCAACTATCCATATAACGTATTAGACCCCCATCCGGCCCAGGCCAAGATCCGGCCCACCCCATTTTCCCATACAAAACCGCGATTTTCAAAGAGCTACAACTTCGACAATTCAACGATTTAGACCGTAAAACTGTGACATTATGCGTGAAATGGCACGGAGATTACGAATAGTGAGGTTTGCAAGATTTCGGACTGGATTGAGCCGCGGAAATCCATTTTATGCTTGTAAACCATTTGGCGCTATATGCTATATAAGCATAAAGTGAATTTCCGCCACCCACCCTCGGACAAAACTTTTCAAACCCTCATATTCCTATTCTCTGTGTAATTCTACGCACTATGTCAAAGTTTTACGGTCTAAGTCGTTGAATTGAAGAAGTTGTGACTTTTCGTAAATCGCGGTTTTGTATGGGAAAATGAGGTGGGCCGGATCTTGGCCCGGGCCTGATGGGGGTCTAATACGTTATGCCCCATCCAGGTGGTAACACGTGACTTGAATTCACTGAGGGAAGCTCGTCGCTGCCAAGTTCCCGCAGCTCCATTTTCGATTCCCGAATCATCCCACCGAATCATCAACCAGTGTACCGGATCTCTCAACAACAACCCACTACAAAATCAACAAGGCCGGCCTTCAAAATGGTTATCAAACCCATCACTGGTGTATGTCCTCAGCCGAAACCGAACTCAATCGCCTCTCCTAAGTAGTGAAGTGCTGACCCTCGGTTCCAGATGCTCAAAAAGGGCCTTATGGTCGACCTCGGTGTCGGCCTTGGTACGTTGTCGCCAAGTTCCTGACAACAGCGCCCGGATCACTAACACGACTAACTCTTCGCCTCAGCCGTCGGCGTGGTAATGGGTAATGCCTACTGGTACGAATGAAAACCCTCTCGATAACAGACCCGCGAATCCCATCTATATTACAACATACTCATACTCAAAAACTACAACTAACTAACCCATATATTTTCGCCCGAAAGGTACGGATACCACATGCCACGCACCCACAAGCGAGACGCCTTCTACAAGGAACTAGAAGCCGAGCGGGCTGCGCGATCCGGTTAAAGCCGAAACCAAACAAAGCGAGAGAAACGATACCAACAAGCATAAAACGACGGAACGACAGACAACTCGAGGCGCGGGAGACGGGAGACGGGAGACGGGGAGGGGGGAATCTATAGACGAGAAACTAAAACAACCGCTAATTCATTCCTATTGTGACGGCTACGAATAGATGTGCTTTGGAAGAGACGGAGCCGAAGACTGGCGCATTGATTGTACTATACGACCGAGACCCCCCTTTCCGTCGACAGTCCAAACATCGAGCCTCGAGCCTCCTAAATATATGTTTATTTGATCAATTCGCGTGATGGGAAGATCATGACGCGCCCGAGGTATCGCGTAACTGGTGAAACGGAAAACGGGTCTATTTGCGCCGGTTGTGGTCGGACGGACCGGGCTCCCGAGCATGGCCGGCATTCCGGAACTGTCGCTGGAGGAACAGTTTGATATGCATCCCGTAAACTCTTTCGCTGTCTCTCCGTGATCAAATTATACCACCATCTACCGGGGATACCAGTTGCTCTATATCTTGTAATTACCCTAATCACCATTTTTGGGTAACAGTTTAAGGATAACCGTCTCTAACTCGTACTATCAATGACCAGAGGCAGTGAGCTATAAGTTGTTGAATAAGACTGAACCTATAGAACAGACGGCCTTTGGAAATATACATATGATTAAAGAATCAATTATGATATATGACTCCCGAAGTCTCTGACTATCGCACTCTTCTTCAGAAGCGGGATTGCTACCGTTTGAATGCCTAATCAGACGGTCATACAGATGAGAGATATGATAAGATACGTCACGGTAGGAAAGTAAATGCATCAATTCGTCTTGGGTATTTGTTTCCTCCCTTCAACCACATCAACAACGTCATACATCTATTTATCCATCCATTCACAACAACATAGCTCAAGCCCCACTACCCACGCCCGTCCCCGACACCAGGACCCCGATCTCCCGCATCTCCGGCTTCTTTCCCTATCGTCACGTCCGGCGCCGCCGCTCTTCCCTCCCACATAGTCGTCTCGACAAGGAACTTGCCCTTTCGATCCTGACACCTACCCAGCCACAAAGAACATCAGCACTGGTTCCTTTCTGTCCGGCCCAGCTGTTTCTGCCTAAGTTCCGACTCTGTTCTTCCCGGATCACTTGCAAAGAAGAGCATATCATCCCAAACCAAGTCAAGGCGGGGAAAAAAGGAAACATACCTCCGAAACCACCTCTGCACAGGCCAACAGCGAACCGGACTATCCCTCAGTTCCGGCCGGTCAATCTGGCAATCATACTGCACCATCGATAACAGTTCGCACGCCGACAAATCAATCTTATTACCATTCCCGCCGCCCGCGATCATCTTCCGCTTTTTCCCGTCGTCGAGTTGGATTTCGGCGGGTAATTGTGAGGCGGGGAAGACGCGGCATGGTGGCGTCATTGTTCTTCTCTCTGGGCCCCTTCTAAACTTTGTTAAATGAAATAAATGAGAAAGGGGAGTTGATTGATAGGTAGATATTACGGGTCACTTCGGAAAGACGGCGAGAGGTTGAATTGAATTGACGATGATGATGAATGCCGCGGGCGCAAGACACGTGGGTGCGAGATTAGTCGCAGAGGTGGAGGAGGAGAGTTTAGAAGAGGTATGTCAATCCGTTGAAATGAAAGATGATGCGAACACACGAATAAGTTGACAAGTGTCGCGACGGTGATAGTGGCGATGATGATGATGATGATGATGGCTTTCTCAATTGTTCTGTTTGTTGATTTAAGAAACTTGGTATTCATTCGTTTTCGCTTTCAATCGAGATGAATGAGTGAGAGAAGCGAGAGTTAAACCGGCCTTATCTTATCGCATCTCAGTCATCTCACATTTCATCGCGTCTTCTCAATTCCCGTCTTTCTCATCGCATCACACATCTCATCCCGTCTTATTCAAAATTACATACCATAAATGAAAGTATACTAACTCTCCAATTTCTCAACGCGAACAGCTCCTAGTCTCCCTCCGAACCTCCCTCTCAACCACCCCCTCTCACCGAACCCCATCCATCCCCTTCCCCGAACTATCGTCCCTCATAACCCGCCACCACCAAGCAACCCAATCCGCTCCCCTCCCACTCTTCTCCGTCTCCGGACGCTACCTCCCACTCTTATACCATCTCATCTCCACCCTCATCGCCTCACCACACAACTACACCCTCGTCATAATCGACGCAGAAGGTAAATTCGACATCACCCGTCTCATCAGCCAAAACAAATCCAGTTACCCAGCCACACCCCCCGATCTCAGTCACGTCTACATCTACCGGACTCCGACCCATGGACAGGAACATATCAGAGCCGCCTTAGCAGCAGCTGATGAGTTCATGCTCTACGGATCCCACGGAAGCCGAAGCCGGGAATGGTGGGGTACGGTGGTCATCGGGGGTGCGGGCGGTGGCCACGTGAATGCCGGATGGCGGGGCTGGCTGCGTGTTGATAGGGAGAATGTCAGTGGTTTCGCCGTTGGCATGAGTGTTGAGGAGGCACTCCAGGAGAGAGGGAGACGACATGAGGTTGTCGATGCTGCTGGATGGGTTGCGTCTTCTCACTGGGGGAGTTATGCGTGGAAGGGGTAGCTAGCTAGCTACGGACTACCCAAGCTATATTGACTACCTGATATGCGGCATTCATAAACTCATAATGGTATTAGAGCCCCAATCCTTGAGCAGAACCCGGAAATCTGAAAGCCAATAAAAAGTAGGGTTGCCGGCGGCCGCTGTGACCCCGTCTTGCCACGTAGGTATGGATTTTATGCTTCAGGAAAGGAAGCTTCTTCTTCCCCGCGGCGCGGTCGCGCAGGTAGAATGTCCTACCTATCTCAATTCTCAATTAAATAACGTTCGTTCTGAGAAATACACACAAACCTGTCGACACACCACGCGTCGTGTTATGCGTTTTGCTGCAACTAATTATGGCAATCAAACCACCGGTGCTGTGTCGGGGATGTTGAAAGGAGACCGAGACTCGGGTGGTCTAGTAGTAACTAGGATCTGATCTCTTTGAATGAGCAGTCGATTGCTTAGATTTCGTACCCAAGCGGTCCTGGACAAACTTACTTACTAACCAATTCAAAGACGATGACTTGACAGGCCTCTAATCAATGGTCGTTGGTCACCGAGAGGCATGAACACCAACCTGGTATCATGATGTTAGATCTCACGCGCACAAGGTCCGAATGAGACGCGTTTTCATGCCAAGCGAGGTCCAGTCTTGGTCCGGACCCGTTGCATTACAGGAAAGGCATAAACTTATGAAAACGGAGTGTGGTTTCGGAGTTTTGAAAGACGGATTCGGGTGGGTCCACTATCTATCTACATACCTAGCTGGTTAACCTACTAAGATAAGTTCGGTTAGATAATGTGTCCGTACTCCGAGGTAACTATGTACTTAATTGCACTAACCCAACCTAGTGTACAGTCACGTGAGCATATAATCTGTACCTACTGCGCAGGCAGCAGACAAAACAAGGTGGGCCAGACAAGCGGCGACGACGCTAATCCCGAACAGTCGTAGTTGGATCTTCAGTGACTAGCGCCCCCACCTGAAACTTGGCTAATGCCTATAAACTCCCCCACTCTCTTCAGCAGGTTAGATAGGCGTGACTGCTACCTACCTGCCTACCTACCTACCTATCTAACCTACCTATCTACTTATAGACGGGCCGTTACTTTCGCCTCGTAGCTTGTGTAAACATTTGAACACGACATACAACTCGGACCCTCTCCTCCTTCAACAACCGCTGACAACTTCTTGAATTGCGATACACGAAACTTCCAAGGGCGACAGGCCACGCCCCCCCGAGCCCGACTAAGTTATGGCCACCCCTCAATTCGGGGTTTTGAAGCCGCTGAAGCAATACAAGCGACAGCTGCAACAGCAACAGCAGCAGCAGCAGCAAAATCAACAGCTTCAACAGGCTCAACAACCTCATTACGGTCAATTCAGATTCCAACCAGATCCTCAACCTTCAGCTCCACACGCGCCGTCTTCTCTTTCCTCACAGAGTCAACATAATCAACATAATCAACATAATCAGCATAATCAGTATAATCAGCCGCAGCAGCAGCAGCAGCAACAGAACCACCAAGAGAATCACCAAGAGACCCCACGCGAGAGACAACCGAGGAACAAACAACCGAAAGAGAAACGGAAGCAAAATGTCACTTCGGCCACTAACCACAATCATCATGCGAACATAAACGCCCAACATCTTCAGTCGCAGTCGCAGTCACAGTCACAGTCGCAGTCGCAGCCACCCTCCCCCGCACTCAACAACGCCGTCAGTAGTTCATCCCAACTTTCACAACAGCAGCTCCAGAACTTGGCCGCCAGCCCCGCCCTCGTGAACCAGTCCGCCGCAGGAACGGCAACAGAAGCGATTGCATCCACCGAAAACAACACATCCCCTCGCCGTAATCGTACGCCAGCCCGTCCGTCCAAGCGCCGCCGAAGCGACAATGGCTCCGAGCTACCTCTTTCGCCCCATATTCCGTGTCAGTCACACGTTGTTCACCCCCTAAATAAGGGTCCCTACAACACTGTCGAGGATGCCATTTTCTCGCTGCAGCTCCATGTCTTTACCTCGGGCTACGGTGTTTCGCAGAAGCGCACAGTCAAGGAGAAGCTACCGTCCGGCAAATATGACCCCGATGGCGATGTCATCCGCAAGGACTTTGTTTGCGACAAAGGCGGGAATGAGTTTGTGTCCCAATCACGTGGCGAGCGTCGCCGCGAGTCGAAAAAGTGTGGCTGCCCTTGGAAGGCCGCGGTCCGCCGCCTGCGACGCGAGGGCGATCGCTGGTTCATCGAGATCCTCGAGACTCATCACAACCATCCCGTCACGCCGCCCGAGGAAATGCATAGCCTCGCTTCGTACCGTCGCTGGCAGCGGGAGAACAACGCCGGTATTCGGAGCGCCATTGCTAGGCTGACGCGCGCTGCCGCCATGCCAGCGCGCGACATTGGCGCGTATCTCAAAGGGAGCATCCAAGACCACGAGCTCGATCGCATTGACAAACAGATATTGCGTGCTCTTAGCATGAGTGATAGGGAGGTTCCCGGGAGCGAGAAGGAGGGTGGCGCAGTCTCCTTCGAGATGATAGCTAGGCGGCCCGTCATCATCTTGCAAGACACCAGTAGACCATCTGGTCTTGCCACGACCGTGAATGGTCACTCAAACGCTCTCAACCCGTCGCCATCTATGTCTGGATTCATGAACCCAACCACACCGACCATGCCCAATCAATCATCCACCACTATCTACCACCATACTTTTGCAGATTCGTTCGTCCATCCGTCTGATCCACCGTCACACCCTGATCCCGATCCTTCCATGTCCGTAGATGGTGACGACAGCACGACTCCTGTGCATTCCGGATACCCAGTCATTCCCTAATACTTGGTTGATGGAGTATGTGATTAGGCTCAGCGTGTATCATTCTACATAAATGAACAGGGGAGGGTTCAAGTAACGGTCAGGAACATCGAGGAGAAACAAAAGAACGGATATTCGGGATTGATTTTCAAGGTAGCTTTCTATCGGTCGGGCAACGGGTGGCGTACGGTACGGTACGGAAGGAAGGAAGGAAAGAAGGAAAGAAATGCCAGGAAAAGGCAAAAGGCAAGATGGGGGAACGATGAGAGAAAGTTTGTTTATTATAACGTCGGTTGATATACCACAAACTCGAAAGTAAAAGGGGCGTCTTCAAGTAAGGAAACCTGTCTAGCGGGTGCATACTTATCAATTGAAACAGAACAAAACTTTGCTATAACTTTGCTATTGGGAATTTCTTTATCTGTCTTGAATAGGTACAGTAAGTAGTAGGTAGAATGACGGATTACGGGTGATGGGTCGTGATCTTTACCGTGTAAACATTGGCCATGATGGGTAGGTAGGTTAGGTGGTTGCAACTACATGGATAGATGCCTACCTACTGACTGAAGCAGGGTGGTGTGAATGAATTGATGATACAGACCACTGTCGAGATGTAGTAGATCCAGATCCAGATCCAGATCCAGATCCCCTTACAGAGAGAACCCCTTAACCTACTAGGTAGGTAGGGTAGGTAGTAAGTATAGGTAGTAATCTTATGACGTGCGTGCGTAGGTAGTAATTAAGTATTACCTAGATAGATAGATAGATAATCTGTAGCTACCTAGATGACACTGTTAACATACATTTGCAATCGCATCGCATTGCCCGTTTCTAACTAATTACCTAGTTATCGCCCACCGGACGGTCGTTTCCTTCTTTCTTTCAAGAAGACCCAAGACTCCCACCGGCCTTCTAACGTACTGACCTTTTCTTCTTCACGGCTGTGCTCAATCTGATGATGAATGAACTGGAAGCTAGGTAACCTTGGTAACCTACTTATACTTGAGTTAAGATAAAGAGAGAGGTAGGGAGAATGGAGGAGGAAGGAAAGACAAGTATTAAATGGGTTCGTAAGGGAGAAAAAGATCTCAATTAATTAGCTATGGACTTCTTATATATCCGTAGCGTTACAGTCCGTAATCTGTATAGTCTGTAAGTATCAATGTATTGTAAGATTGTATTGTATTTGTATCGTATTGTATGTATTTGATTGTATGCATACCTCGCTACCTTATTATACCCGACCCTCAACCATGGTAACCTATGATTCGCTAAATTCAACAAAGACAAAACAATCCAAACCGAGAAAAAAAAAACAATTCCAAGGAAAAGGAAATCTCTCTCTCACTCGCAATGTCCTTTAAGGAGTTAGAGGAGTGATGGGAGGAGGAGAAAAGAGAAACCTCCCCCCTGTCTAAGACCGACTAGAGGCAACAAGTATCCGCGCGACAGCCTCTCGTCCACGGATACGGTGATAGTAAGTCTTCAGATTCGGGAACCGAAACATCTCCCCTTTTCCCTTCTCTTTCTCTTCGTTCCCTTCTTGCTCCCCTTCACTCCCCGCCTCGTCTCTCGCCTCCCCGAGAACAAGATGCAAAACCGGCCAGACCGCAAAATCCGCAAGTCCAATAGACGGTCCCGAGATGAACTCCCGCTCACCAGCATACCCTTCCCATTTCCTTAGTAATCCCCAACAATCCCCATCCCCATCCCCGTCCCTATCCTGAGAAGCCTCGCGCCATTCATCCAAAAGCGCAATCCCTTCCTCAAACCGTTCGATCTCCGTACCCGACACTACCGAACTAGGACATCCAATAGTCCCATACGTCTTCTGTAGATAAAGCATAATCTCCCTCTGTCCCTCCACACTCGTCTTGTCGTCATCATTATCGATGAACTTACTGCCTGCCCGTCCCTTTTCTGTCGTAGATTGAGAATGTGGACGATGATGATCAGCCATACTCCCCCTCGCATACCCAACCCCCAACTCGCCCAACATCATCTGCACCCTCATATTCACCACTTTGTCCCCCGACAGAAACAGCCTTGCCGCCGGGGTAATATGCAGCACGTCAAACCCTTTTCCATAAAACTCTTCCCACTGAAACACACTCTCCTGGTTCTCTCGTCCAAACGCCTTCAGCATCCCGACCGCTTCAGGCGTCTGTCCATTCACCACCTCCTTCGCTTCATCTCTCGTCTTCGCCGTCGCGCCCTGCCCCCAGATCCGCCGATTCTCGCCGTCCAGAAACGTCCCTATCCGTCGAAAGGTAAGCGAGATACGGCTTCCGTTAAACGCTACTTCTTCCGCGGACTTCTCTCTTGCGAGCCGTTTATCTTGTCGGATGCTGTGCATCCAGCGCATGTTCGTCGCCAAACCCATTTGAAAAAGGGAGTTATGCGGGAGTCTGGCTCTCTGGATTTCGCGCTTGCCTCCGTCCGGAGTGCCGCCAGATTCACGCTCATCTCTATTCCGCCGTTTCGTCCGCAAAGTCATAGTTCGTTCCGCGCCCAGACTAACGTTAGCAATGAAGCTATCCCGGGCAATATCCAACGTCTTATCGCTATGTTCGGATATGTAATCGTTTCCATCCCGATAGAATTGGATCAACACATGATTAATCGGGTGTTGTAAGTTGCTTTCCACAACCCGCCTGATCTCATCGACTGCTGGTGTGAAAGGTAGTAACGGAGGCGATTCATCTGCTGGGTGGCGATAAATCGGTTTACTGCCATCTTCGTCGACTTGTCCCTGGACGGCGACTAGACGTGGTACTTCGCCGCCTTGATGGGACATCCGCTGCCAATTAACTTCGCTTTGTATTCTCTCAAAGATATTGTGTGCGAGGGATTCGGGTAAGATGTCGTATATGACTTTGGTGTCGCCCTCGCAGAGGGGCTCGCTCTCTGGAGAGTCTGACTCTCGTGATACTATCATTGGGTTGCTCTTTTTTCTCTTGGTAGTAGAGGGCGTAGATCCAACTGATGCTGCATTTATATTTAGCGTTGTATCAATACGTGTTTTCGAAACTGGCATTGGCGACTCACATGATTCCGTAGACGAGGTATTTGCACTGCTCGTCGTTCCTGGACTTTCCAGACTTCCCGAACTCGTTGACTTGATTCGTCCGTTCTTGACATGAGGATGGATCTTAGCATCGGGGCGCAGTTCCGCTAACGGCTTAGGCGGCGAAGAGGATCTCGGGCTTAGTGACGTCGAATTCCGCGTTGGAGAATCCCTGTCGACCGTTTTGTCTGATATTACTGGCTCATGGTTCCGCGCATCATCATTAGAATTCTCCAAGGCAGTCTGACTCAGATCAGCTGAAACCGGAACATCTGCAGCGGCCGGCGATGACGTGTCAGTAGGCGTTATCACAGTATCTCTACCTGTCTTGTTTTCGACTTGTGGGTCGTCAGACCCTGCCAAGGACTGAATCGCTGACGATATCCGTTCGCGTTGGCGTTCGCGTTCGCGTTGGCGTTCGCGTTCAAGTTCGCGTTGGCATCGCGGTGGCTGCTGCTGAGCGAGGATCTCAGGCGTATTCTCGTTGTCAGCTGCAGGTTTATCACTTAGCGACAATTTCTCAATCGACGACAGGATTTCCGAGGCAGACATCCCGACGACGACGACGACGTCATCGTCGTCGTCCTTCTGGCCTCTACTATTATGAAGACGTACGGTTGGAGATCTACCATCCCGCAGCTGTTGTTCCGCCCGTTCCGCCCGTTCCGATGTGTTCTTCGACTTCGGAGGCGGCGTCATCGTCTCTAACACCCCAGCAGCCGATAGCACATTACACCCCGTCGTGTTGATCGCCTGTCGAATCGCCGCGCGATGTCTTGACATTTTCGTAAAGCCACAGCAGTCTTCGACGATAGTGATCGTGTACCCGTAGCAAGCGGCGTCAATCGCAGTAGCCATGACTCCGACGTTGGTTAACGAGCCACATATGAATAACTCGGTGACGAACTTCACCCGTAGGAGTCTCAGCAATTCATCTCCCTTGAAGGCCGAGTAAAATGTTTTTACCAGCACATGATGTTTAGGTCCAACTGCTTCCTTGACAACGGGATGCATCTCTGTGCCTGGCGCCCCTGGTTTGACACAAGCCAGCCCCTTGCCAGCGTCATGGGACAGAAAGGCCTCTTTAGAGAGATCCGCTTCTGATCGTGGAGGCGCAATTCGAGGCGTCGGGCGAGTCGGCAAGCCCGGGGTGTCAGCTATCAGGATCTGTTCGTCGGTTACAGGTCGTGGGCTCTCAAATTGGCTCTGCACCCATATGACTTCGCCGCCGTTTTTTCGAAAATTACTGGCCAGATCACCGAGTTTCTGGGGGAGGTCCGTGGGCGCTACCACAGGACAGGCGCCATCTTCAGCTAGGAAGTCATTTTGGGCGTCCACCACGATCAAGGCTTTCCGAGTAGCCAAAGAAGGCAGTAAAGCGGGATCTATTGAAAACATGATGGCTGTTTTTTTTTTTTTTTTCTTCTTCTTCTTTCTTCTTCTTTCTTGCTTTCTCAATGTCTTGATGGCACCGCCCGGCGACCTCACTTAAACCAAAGGGTAGAAGAGACGATTGTGAAGACAAAACACAAGACTCATCCAAAAAATAGTCAAGTTAGAAGGGTGAATTAAAACAGTAGGTATTAGAAAGCGGTGTACACGACTCGTAGCAGTCCGTACGAGTGAGTGAATGACAGACGGAGTTGGTATAAGGGGGCTGCGAGATGGTAGGTGGGAAAGTACTATATAGTATACCCAGGTAGGTATACAGATTGCATGGGCATATAAATTATGGGTAAATGATGGGTAAATTATGGGAGAGTTGAAAAAGGCATGGCAGTGTCGAATCCGGCTGTGCCGTTCGAACTCAGTCTAATAACCGCATCGAATGTGAAGGTGGAAAGTGAATTATGGATGAAAATGATGGCGATGGTAGGTTGAACGTTCAGGGGGGGGTGTTTGTTTAGTCCCTTGTTTAGCTATCTACCTACCTGCCTATCTACTTAGCTACACAAGTAGATAGGTATCTAGTCTAGCATTGAACAGCGTCGGCATGTCTGATTAAGCTTAGGGTTTCTGGTTAAACCGGGTCTCGGCCGAGTGGGTTGTCCACTTGCACTAAACTCACTGGAGTAATGAGACTAACCCTCATGCTACCTAGCGTAGCCAATAACTGGTACATAGCAGATCACATCCCCCGGACAGTTGAGAAACTTGAGATGATGTCGCTCGAATGGAAGGTTGACGCACAATCGAAGCAGATGGGAAAACGTGGGAGTTGGAAGCCGCATGTCACCTTGAGTTGTTAGGTGTTTCCTGCACTACCTGCACTACCTGCAGCGCCTGCAGCGCCTGCCACCTTCCAACTTTCAACAAACGTACAATACATACTATGCACAGCGCTAAGACATATATGGCCTAGTTATGCCGCATGTGCAAGGTGTGGAAACACAGTCAAGTCCCACTTGTGCTTTCAGGTGTGGGTCGCTATGCATTGCTCATGACTTGGATTACTAACCCCAAGTACAGTCTGTCATATCACCACAATACCGGCGTTTAAAGTCTGGGTAGCGAGCTGGTTAGATACTCAAGTCAGAAGCTGTCGGCGCGGAACTCAGTGGACATTTGCTGTTGTTGAGCATGTAGTGTTCATGTTGGTGCTCACTACACACTACGTGTACATTGGCTATAGCCACGTGGTTAAGCAGCCATTGAAGATTCGGCCCCTGTTGATCGGCCGGTAGTCAGGCCGACGCACGAATTGAAATGCCCGCCCGAACTTGTGCTTAACGATCAAGCATGGTAAAGGAGGTATGGTATGTATCTTCATTCCGGACTCAATGGCGCTGCCTAGCTCTGTCAAGTGATTCAATGCCCTCGCTTGAAATGAGGGTCATTCCACTCATAGCCTAATAGGTCATCTTACTGGTGTACTGTGAAGTGAGAGTGGGGAGATGGGGGGGATGCAATTCGCCGTCAACAGCCAACCAAAGGCCCGCTTCGATATTCAAAAATTCAAGCAACAGCGAGTTGCTCAATATCAGATCCAATGCCGACCTAATTTCTCTAGTCTATGGAATCACATGCGCAGCTCTCCCGCATAGCAGAAAATACTACCTACAATACGACCTACAATACTACTTACAATACTACTTACAATACTACGATCGGCGGACAGTATCATCTGCCGTCCGCAACCCACCAAGATCACGGACAGCGTCAAGAACCATAACCAGAGCCAGAACCATAACCATATAACCATGGGCCATTATAGGTAGGTAGTCTGTTAATCTGTAATCTGTACAGATGACGAGACGGCCGACTACCCGGCCAATAGCCGCCTGCTTCCAACATGTCATTGGCATAGTTCCACAAGCCCCCTCCCCGGGCTTCATCATCTTAAAATACTTACTAAAATACTTAATAGTACATACTCGCGGCTCCTGCAGATTAACTTGGTTTGTCCTATCTATCTAGGACTCAATTGGAACTTTGGAAGAGGGTTTCATCCATATCATCACACCCCCCAGCTGCCAAAACCGTCGTCCATTATCCCATTGGCCGCCTTGCGAGGTCTGCCAGGCCAGTACAACGACAGCGTAGCACTGCCGACAGGCTTCCAGGTTCCGTGCCGCCCTTAGTGTCACTTGAGATGCCAAAGACCATCGCAGATCGCGTAGGCATTGATCGTCAGTGCCATCGGCGGTGCTTTCCGTGCTTTCGCTATCCTCGCTATCCTGGCTCCCCTGGCTCCCCTGGCTCTCCTCGCTCTCCTCGCTTTTGCAGACGGTTTCGTTCGCATCCGATGCTGTCCCGTCAGTCGTCAATGGCCAAGCAAAGTCGGTAAACAAGCATGATTATCATTTCCCTGCTGCGCTCTCATTTGGTGACTGCGACTAACTAGGTACCTATACTAGGTATCTACACCACGACTATCTAGATAGACTACCATCTAGATAGGTACAATCCAATGGATTGTAAGTAAGTAGGTAAGTAGGTAAGTAGTAGAGTTAGTCTGTAGTTGGCGTAAGTATCCTCTGTTTGCAGCAAGAAGCTCGTGCATGCATGCATGAGCGCTGAGATTCACCCACCCACACCCACACCCACACACACACAACTGCAATGCTGACAGGTTCAAGGTCCCGTGGGCCGTGGCAACCAACCGATCCCGGCGCCACCGTTGCAACACAACACGACACGCTTTAGCCGGGAATGGAAGAAAAAGGCGAAAACGGATATCCGGACCTAGCTTATCTCAGCCAAGCCTTTACCGCTTGTATATGCCGTCTGACGATCCAGCCAGGAAGGATCCCCCGCTTGACCTCATGTGGATGCAAGTCGTTACGTATAAGCAGCTTGGTAAATCATATTATACCTCCTAGGCGTATACAGGCGTATACAGGCGTATAGGTAAGTAACCTAGGTACATATAACGGGACGTTTTGATCGTGGCTTGCGGCATTCATAGATCTTCGACCCGGAGGCCGCTTTAGAGCCCGCTAGTACTTCGCATTGCCGGTACGGAAGCAGACTCCTTGCTTCCTATATACCTACCTAGTGTAGTCCGTCGCGTTGCTCCCGATGGGGATCTCAGTGCAAGTACAGTCTGTACAGATTAAATAGTCTGTAGATAGGTATCGTGTACGGTACCTAGGTAATAGGCCTCAGGGCACATGGGGCGCACTTGAGATACCTGGGGTCGCTTGCCGTAGGTAGTAGAAGTCGGTCCGCCATTACAGACTATCTATCTAACTACCCGCTCGACATTCCCTCCAGCCAGTGCATCACCCTCCGAAAAGAACGAATTGGATAATCGCCGATTAACGAGGTCGCCGATGAAAATCAATACTTTCGATTCAGCTCACCGTCTTGTCCCACCCCGAGTGTGACTGTGAAGTGTTGCCCGTGATTGGATTATTAGCTATAATATATTCAAATCACTTGACAGCTCAGGAACGTATCATTGTTACGACTGCGGTGGTGTTCTGAGGCAGTCAAATGCGAATATGTAGTTGTGGACCCGCCTCGCCTTAGACTCGCTCGTATAGCCCACCGACAGCAATATCAAGACGTGATGAGGGGCTTTGGAGAAAGAACTTGCAGAGCCAGGGTCGCCAGCGATACCTACCTCGGCTTTGACCAGGGACCGACCAACTATCCTTCGTCAGATAACCGGACCGAACATCTCATGAGCACCCCGGTATTATCGCGACATCTACGGATCTGTAGCACTTCTAGATGTAGAGCATCTTGATAGTGGTCCTTTTCGACATTGCAAAGATATCACGCACGCCTACACTATCGTGAGTGTGTCACCAAACGACCATCCCACGACTGGGACTCTGTTAGCATTGGCCAGCTTGGCACAATCCGAACCAGCTCCAATAAACCCTCCGACCGAGATGCCCAGAGGGGCTGGTAGTACAAATTTGCCATCTGTTGAATATCTAGAGAGATTGACGGTTACAGACCGGCTCCCAGTCAAGCGCTGCCACGTCGGCACTAGGTATGGCATGAGTTTGAGAGATGTCTTGATTCTTGATGTTGATATACTCAATGTTCGGATTCGAATGCCTCGGCGCGAGGTGAGGTGAGGTGCAAAAGCCATCCGAGATGTGACCTCGGCGCGACTGGCAACTCGCTGGTTCGTATCCTGCCAAGTCCACAGGGTGAATTCAATGTAGATGCTCCAAACTGGGCTTGGAGGGAACACTTTGCTGCGAACTACCAACTTCTTCCGAAAATCGTACTCATAAAACAGTCTTTCGGACCAAATTGCACGCTGCAGCATTTTTCTTTAGGTAAGCTCCCGTCATCGTTGCCGAGGCGGTATACTTACGCATCCTATTACCGCTCGAACTCACGAATACATGGAGGTGTTAAATGAACAACCTCTTGCTTCTTAGATCCATTCGCACATAACATAGAGGCCGTGCGGGATTCGTAAGTGGTAGAGTAAGTTTCATGCCTTAAATTCTTGCCCTGTGGTGAACAACAACCTCGACGGATCGTACGGAAATTTATTCATATAGGCCATACGGGATAGATAGTAGGTACTTTATAGATGACTAAACTGTTTAGATCACCTGGCTAATATGCTTCCGTAACTAGCGTACCCCTCTATACGCTGTCCATTGTCTTTACCTACATAACTTCATGGATATGTCGCTATGAGAGGTACAAAGCACCGCGGGAGGTACCTTGGGCTCGCACTTATGTACCTACCCAAATGTTTACATAATTTCTTACGTAGCCTGAGGAAAGTACTCCGGTACCTAAAGATTGTGAGAGCAAGCAAGTTCTGGAGCTTCTGATCAACCTCATCGTTTCGGTATGCTGGAAGGAAGCTTCATTTTCTCGACTACGACAACCGCGGAGTTTTCTGGTGCCTGATTACCTTTTCTCCAATATTTAAAGATCGCCGCTTTACGATTCTGAGGACCGAGCTCTGGCCAGTTCGATGCTGTTAATGCGCACGCCATTTCCGTAGGTAGGCGTAGGCGTAGGCGTACTGACGCTCACGATTCGATTCTGATCGATTTCATGCGCTTCCGCCCACCGTACCTATCGCGCGCGATCGAACCGCCTAAGAACCACACCTACTTCGTTGGCTATACACGCCCTCCTTTGAGTCTAGTTCTCGAGTCGCATTGTCACGTTGCGCGCATCAAAGCTACGAGAACACCGCCATGGAGACCGTCTCACAAAAGCGCTCGAGTGTCGGGCTCGAAGATCCCGAACAACAATCGTGTCCAAAACGACAGCGCACCGCCACAGTTGAACGCGATTTCGCGTCTGTAGTGTCTGCCTTGACTCCCACCGCACAGACACCTTATGAGATCGCAAGGCAGCCGACGGCCGAAACTATGGGCAGAGACGGTCTGCGAAGATCAATCACTTTGGCTCTGAAGCATGTTGGGTTCGATTCTGCCACAGAGGAGGCCTTGGAAGCTTTCACGGAGACAGTTGAGAATTGTTTGTGTTTTCTAAACACTCCGTGGTTTCGAACCTGATGGACTAATTGGGTGTAGATATGAACGGATTCATCGATCAAGTGAACCGCATGGCCCATGCCTCCCGAAGATCAGACCCCATCCCGACCGACTTCGAGACAGTCTTACATCACCATAACCTTCCCATATCCTCGCTTAAACCGCATCTGAAGAATTCGCTGCCTAAAGAGTTGCTGGAGCCAAAGTTCTACGACCCTACCGCCGAGGACACAACCTACCTGGAGTATACACCGCCGGTTCTGGGCGACGAGTTGGACGGTAAATATGATAAAGAGGAGAGGCCTTGGATACCGAAGCACTTCCCTAGCTTTCCTAGCAAGCATACATACAGATACACACCCGCCGATCTACCCCAGAAAACCACACACCGGAAGCGGGCGGAGGCTGCAGCAGATGCTCGAAAGGGCGAGATGGCGCTAAGACGCATGGACCGAGCAGCGAAGATCACGCGGCAGAAGGAACTCAGGGACATGGCACAACGCAATGCTCTAACCAAAACCCGGCACGATGCGTGGGAGGGACTTATGCAGAGCTTGCTGCCGACAAGCCCTACAGCCGATGCCGATGTAGCGACGGAGGTTGCCGATCATAGCACGATTGTCAACGCTGGAGCGAAGCATGGACGCAAGGAAATGCCAAGAATTAAGCGCGCCCCGGTGGAGGGTGTTAACGGACAGGCTTGAGAGTATGACCGCTAGATGGCGCTCATATATCTGTTTCGCAATCTATTGTCCGCTAGCGAATCCGCCCGACCTCCCGCAACGGGCGACCGGGCGAAGCGTCAAGGTTGTCATTTCGCCATTAAAACAGTCTTTCTGCGAGCGAAAAGGCTAAGTTGTCTCTAACTAGGACACGCCGACAACCGAGCCTCAGCACTACATACCTACTGAGGATTATCCTACACACAATTCTCAACGCCAGATGCCAGGCCAGACACTTGAATGACTGGCGCCCAGGCATTGAATGAAGATGCATGAACCTAATGGGCTTTCCTTAGGCTAGGTTTCCTTTTTCTTAGACGTCAGCTTGATGCATTTGCGATGGTTCAGGGAGCGTTCTGCGAGGCGTTTACGTGAGTCTATACATAGCACAGGGTCGCTATAATGGGGGATGGAGGGTTTCGAGTAGGGTCAAGGACACACTGCATTCTCAAGATACCCTGTTGGTTTATACAAGAGGCTTTCTCGTACACAACCACGTTTGCCATGAACAACGTTAGCTTTTATTTCTGCTGTCGATGATTTTCTCCTTGGTGACATTAAACAACTGGTCGTCCCTATAATCACTAGTTCCGCATTTGCAGATGATGTTGGAAGAATGAATAAGACGGGAGCGACACCTTGATAATGCATGCCTAGGTACGGACGTAGGTATGCCCCCTTTTAAGTCGACCAGCTTTGACTGTGTAATGAAGGCAGCTGAGAGCTTTGACATCGTCAGCTGTCGCGCAACTGGCGAAATAAAAACCTAGTGATAAATCGTGTTATTTGATTGGCCAATGCCCCGCCTGGTGACTGTGACTAGCGTCATTACCAGCAGGCAGAAAATGAGGTACCCATGAAGCCGGTGAGGTACCCCGCCGTACTTTTCGCTGCTATTTAGGCGGATATTCCACTGTAGAGGAACCTCTGAGTCACCTGCAGCGGGCCCAGGTACTTAGGCTGCTTATCTTAGCGACTCCGACCCTAAAGCTGAGCCCACACATTTTAACCCCGAGTAAATTTTGAGAATCGACTGTCGACCATTTCTAAGCCCAGCAAGCCCGCCAACCACACGACCTTCTTCCTCCATTCTTCAGAGGCGTGCTTCCTGACCGACAAGAGTATCCCTTTGAACAATTATGGCTGAGCAACTAATTCTCAAGGGTACCCTCGAGGGCCACGTAAGTTTTATCGCCATCTTCTCATGTCTCTCTGGGCATGGCGCTGGGCGCGCATCGTCGGGAGGGCCAATGCTAACTGCCTTTCGCCTCTAGAATGGCTGGGTCACCAGCTTGGCTACCTCCATGGAGAAGTACGATCTGGCAATGCCATCCTCGACCGCTGGTGATCCTCTGCTGACCGTCGCGCGCTTCGGCACACAGCCCCAACATGCTCCTCTCCGCCAGTCGTGACAAAACTCTGATCGTCTGGAACCTGACCCGCGACGAGACCCAATACGGCTACCCGAAACGGTCGCTGCACGGCCACTCCCACATCGTTTCCGACTGTGTATGTCTATTTTATTTTGTCTTGTTCTCAGGAGGGAATAGAACGACACGGAGGAGAGAATATTAAAATCGGCGAGCCCGAAGAACAGAAGAAAAAAAAAAAGACGGGATAATTCAAATTGGATCAAAGGGATATAATTGACTGACGGGTTCCGCGCTTTCAGGTCATCTCCTCCGACGGCGCCTACGCTCTGTCTGCTTCGTGGGACAAGACTCTCCGTCTCTGGGAGCTTGCCACTGGCAACACCACCCGCCGATTCGTCGGCCACACCAACGACGTCCTCTCTGTCTCCTTCTCCGCCGACAACCGCCAGATCGTCTCCGGTTCTCGCGACCGCACAATCAAGCTCTGGAACACCCTCGGTGACTGCAAGTTCACTATTACTGACAAGGGCCACTCCGAGTGGGTTTCCTGCGTGCGCTTCAGCCCCAACCCCCAGAACCCCGTCATTGTCTCCAGCTCTTGGGACAAGCTTGTCAAGGTACGCCATGAAATCAATTCCAATTTACGCCCAAAGGGAAAAGAGACAGAGAGAGAGAAAGCGAAAAGGAAAAGCAAGCGCTGTTCCACGATCTTCATCCCCCTCTTTTCTCGCCTCGTTCGCTTCATATGATGCTTTGCAACTTTTAAAAGTATTTGCTACTTCAGAGCCTTTCGGCTATGAGACAATTATCACCACGCACTGATGAAGCACCCGTCTACCGGGTTTTCGGCACATGAAGAATTGGATTTACTCTGTTTCTCAGACATTGCTAACTCGCATATCTTCTTGTTTATTAGGTTTGGGAACTCTCCACCTGCAAGCTCCAGACCGATCACATCGGCCACACCGGCTACATTAACACCGTGACCATTTCCCCCGACGGATCTCTCTGCGCTTCCGGTGGCAAGGACGGTACCACGATGCTCTGGGACCTCAACGAGTCCAAGCACCTGTACTCGCTGACTGCTGGTGACGAGATCCACGCTCTTGTCTTCTCCCCCAACCGCTACTGGCTCTGCGCCGCCACGGCCAGCAGCATCATCATCTTCGACCTTGAGAAGAAGAGCAAGGTCGACGAGTTGAAGCCTGAGTTCACATCGGTCGGCAAGAAGAGCCGGGAGCCCGAGTGTGTAAGTTTGGCGTGGAGCGCCGACGGCCAGACCTTGTTCGCTGGCTACACCGACAACGTGATCCGCGCATGGGGTGTCATGTCGCGGGCGTAAGGAAAAGCGCAACTCCTTTCTCCCTGGGGATGATGGGTCATTGACTTGGGCGTATGGACGGGCTGTCATTTGGTCTTTATCGGAAATGGCAATCATTTGAACTCGGCAGTGAAACGCACTAGAAGGTTTGCATCTGTTTGCTTACGGCTGCCGAACTGCTTGCTACTGCTTGGTTGTCACCACAGGGGTACACCCAAACAAGAACAAAAAAAATTAACTAACGAATTGTGAAGATCAATAATCCATTTTTTCCATGTCATCGGTGCCTTTTGTGACGTGTAATCTATCTGTATGCGGTGATGCACTCGAGTGATGAGAAGACAGGGTCTTATTATTGCTACTCGTATGAATGTGACTTGACTACGCCGTGGCTTGAGTGCCGGGCGCCTATTCCGATCGCCATCTCATAATGCAATCCCGTATAGTTAATATAGCCCCATATTTGGTCAGCTTGTTGGGCCAATGTCGACTTCATCTCTACGCTTAGTAGGTGGTCTGTAGGGAGGGAGGTTGTAGAAGAGACCAAATTACGCATCGCCATCGATTTTTTTTTTGATTTTTTTTTTAAGATGCGATTCGATCTGCTACATACGCATACAAATTAAAGTCAAGCGATGTTCCCGGAGCATGGGTACATATAATCTCCATCTTACAAAGAAATCTCATGGAAAATTGAAGCTTCCATTGCTCACCTCGATTCCAAAGGGAGGACCTCTCGAGCTCAACCCTGAAAAAAAGAAGCGTATGCCGAATAAGATTAGTAATCACCCAGCGTACCTAAGTACATAGGTAGTGTACCAGTGGCCCCAGCTTTTGCTTAGCGCGGCGAGCAGAGTCGATATAGGTCCAAGTAACATAGGGCTCTTTCGCCTTCGGGCATTTGGTCAATTTGAAACGATACAGAGAAGATGTATGTGGAGACCCCGAGTTCGAATCCGCGCTGTTGCAAAAGTACTAACGAATTCTTACAGTAGCATGGCCCCTGCACTAAGGATGACACGCTCAATCAAAGAGAAGCTACCAATTTTTTTTTTAAAATTTTTTTAATTTTATTTTTCGGGTAGGTGATGCCGTTATGGTTTTTTTTTTTTTCGGGGGAGAAAATGGTTTGGTGCATCGAGTTGACTGGTGATTTGATTTTTGGGGGGAGGGGAGGGGAAGGGTTTGTTTTGATACTTGAAGCTATCGTGACCTGGACGACACCCACACATGTAATATACTGGGGATCCGTACATTGATTGCCCCAACTGATGTGCACTCGAACATGTCTTTTCTCATCACGTACCGTCTTCGAAGTGTTAAACATCAGGATATCAAAGATGAGGTAAAGAAAAAAGAAAAAAAAAAAAAAAAAAAAAAGAAAAGACCCTACGAATTCCATTTCCATTAGGCCGTCGCGTCAATTAACTAGTATGCGAAGCCTGAGCGTACCCGGCGGCGCATCACGGCCGATGATCACGGACGCGTCACGTCACGAACATTGAAGGAAAAATCGTAAAAAATAAAAAAAATAAAAAAAAAAACCACATCGAATTTAAAGCAAGTCAACCTGACGAAAATTCGCTGTTGAAGTCAGGCGAAGGCGTTTTGTGTATTCAAACACTTCCACAATTCGCACATCGTCACATTTAAATAGACGCCGTGTCTCCCGTAACAAATAACCCATAGTATCTCCCTTCTTTTGCAAATCCCGATTCAGTCTCACAGTCAAATGCCTAACGATACGCCATTCCTTCCTCGCTTCATCCCAGCCCCAACCCATCTCGTCGTTAATTTTTTAAAAAAAAGAAACACGCAAACCCATTCCTCCCATCTCTCAAGCCAACTCATGCCGATCAACCGTATCCCCATGAACCTCCACAACATTCTGCTGCGAAAGCTCAAAGACCGGATACCGAATCTGCTCCTCCTCCTTCTCTTCCTCCTCCTTTCTCGCCAACGACACAGCTAATCCGGCGTCCGGGGACATCGGCGGTTCCGGCAGTTCCTGCGGTATCTCTTCTTCTTCTTCTTCTTTCCTCTGCCTCTTCTGTATCGGTCGTAATCCGAAGAAATAGATGGCCAGCACGCCTATCACAGCGAGACCGCCTACCGAGCCGCCTACGATAGCCCCGATATTCGGTCCGTCGGCGCTCGACGCTCGCGGTGCTGATTCGGACTTCGGCCATGAGACGGACGCGGTAGTCGCCGTGTTGCGATCCGCCGAGCCGGTAGGCAAAGCGGTGTCCGCCGTGGCCGTGGCCGTGGCCGTGGCCGTGGTAGGCGAAGAGGCGACCGACTCCGCCGGCGCACAATTGTCCACGCTGAACGAGATCCACGTCGAGTTATAACACTGATTCGACGCCGCCAACAGGAGATTCGTAGCCGAGCAGTACGGATCTTGCGGATCCTGGCCGTAGATGGTCACTGCGTTTCATTTTTTTCGCGTCCCGTCGTTAATCAAAAGAGAAAATTATCACCCCCTCATTCCTCCTCCGACAATAGACACTCATGATCCTTTTGCCACTTTGCCAACCCAAAAAAAGGAAAAAAAAGAAGGAAAAAAAAAAAAAAAGAAAGAAAGAAAAACATACCAGCACAATCCGGTCCGAGACTCCCAATCTCAAAACTTCCATACCGCGACGTGATATCCCGGCACGGACCGGATCCAGTACTATCCGCCACCTCAATCGTGCTCAGGAACGCGCCGCAGTGGGAGTCCGAAAACGTCGAAATCGTCGTGGCATGGACTCGAGGGAGGATATCGATATTGATACCGACACCGATACCGATACCGACGACGACGATGGCAGAAACCATCTCCACGGTATTATGAGTATATCTCTTTGGATGTCTCATTCTCCGGTTACTTTGCTTTGCTTTGCCTTGTTGTTCCGAGTTTTTTTTTTCTCAACAATCGGTTTTCAAACAATAGAAAAGAAATATATCTATCTAACTATGTATCTAGAAGACAACCAGCTTTGCTTATCATATATGATACCAATGATAACAATGATAATAACGATAATAATAATAATAATGATAATGATACCAGAGAAACACAGTTCGACGGATGTCCAGACAATATGTATACATAGATACGGCCCCAAAGTATTCACATCTCAAAAGCGACAGGCTCCCCCGATCAGGACATCAGAGTCGAGACAGAGTCTACTTGACTATGTCTTGGAATTATTATTGTCTCTCTCTCTCTCTCTTTCTTAAAAATGACCTATCAAATGCCGAGAATCTTAGCAAAGTCTTGATAACATGGCTTTTTTTTCTTCTATCCATCTACATAACCTAGTTATCTATCCAACCACTATCATCCATCTAGGCTCCCCCTCCCAAGGACACCTCCATACATAATACATAATACATAATACATATTAATACATAATAACTACTATCTATCTATCTGTCTATCTATCTAAGGTTAGTCTTACATATCGACTTCTCAAAAAAGGTTCCCTTCGAAACGCCGCAAAATGTGATACGTGTCGTGAATCGAGCAAATGGGCGCGCCCAAGACCAAAAAAGGAAACCAGTATAAGTTAATAGTCTATCCAGTTAACCTAGGTAATTACTTACTTACCCGCCCATTATTATATATACATACATACACACTTGAGATATGTACCTAGGTACCTATGGAACTATATGAACCACTCACCTATACCTAAAGCAACATATATTATATTCCATGCTTGTCTTGTCTCTTGCCATGTATCTAATTATGCTACATATGCTCATCGTGAGGGGGGGAGGGAGGGTTGGAACCTTAAGCTCAGCGCACTCCCGATATACATACTCACTATGTATCCGTGGTCATCGGGCTACGCTATAACTACCTATATCTAATTACATATCTAACCTAGGTAGATTAATCTGTAGGTAGAGCTGCGACGTTCTCGTAAGGTACGTAGGTATCCTTTGTATTGCTCTCCACATACATACATACATACATACATACACATACACATGCTAAAGCATCGATACCGGTTGAAAGAAAAAAAAAAAAAAAAAAAAAGCCCTTCAAACAGGCCCAAATCTGCGGGAGTAATCTCGGTATCTATCTAGGTTATCTATATCTATCTTAAAAAAAAAAAAAAAAAAAAAAAAAAAAATCACCATCTCGCATCGAAGCAACCGCTCTATGACCATTTTCGTGCCGGCCGCGAGGTCAAAGACAAATACAACAGAGTCCAGCTCGACTTTAGTTATCCCAAGCCTGGTCCGAGGCGACCTAACCATCATCCAACTCGACAATTACAAATCCCCATCACAGTAAAACCATCACATCGATCTCACATAACACCAACACCAACATCATCATCATCATCATCATCAAAATTCCCAAGTAATATTTCATCTTCATCATACAGCATGCTTTATTCTTCATCTAGCGATTTTATCTAGACTGTTTTGGTTGGTGCTCAATAGAACAAGACAAAAGACCATCGTATAATTTGCTTCATTTGCTTCAGCTTTGAAATGTTCGGTCTGCTACAAAACAGACTACACCGCCACCAATTGGGCTTGGGCGCGCAAGTCAAAGTCCCAGGAATTTCAGAAAAACAATTCTCCACCTTCCCCCCAAGCTCCAACTCGACAATTCTCAAAGAGAAGAGGGACACGTAACAAAAACGCCTTTTCGTATGCAATGGGTGATTGCCTGAATTTTCATAAGCAGCAAACAAGTCTATAGAAAAACCAGACTTGCGGGCTCCTTACGACGGCATGTAGAAAACCGCCAGCGAGGGGCGGTCATGGTGAGTATAAGCCAGACCGACTGACGTTATCGAATAGATACGCCGGATCGGTCTGTAAACATGCGCGACGCAATGTTCATGGCCTGAAGCTCTTGGAAGAGAAGCTTTGCCGCGTACGGAATATGGATCTGAGCAATCTTGGTCTTGTTCTTGCATGGCCGGCACTCAAAGTTCTGCTGGCCCAGTTGACTAGATAGCCGGGTTAGCACGACAAAACTGATAATAGGAACAGAGCACTTACGCGACGGGAGTCATGAGTCCGCAAATTTCACAGATATGGACTCTGAACGCATCCGACACTTCGAAAAGACGTTCCTTTAGGAAAGCCGCCGCACCATGCGCAATCATACAATCACGCTCCATTTCTCCGAAACGAAGGCCACCATCACGAGCACGACCTTCGACGGGCTGTCGGGTCATGATCTGCACCGGGCCGCGGGCACGAGCGTGGATCTTGTCATCCACCATGTGTCGGAGACGTTGGTAGTAGGTCGGTCCGAAAAATACTTGGGCCCGCAACTTGCGACCCGTGTGTCCGTGATACATGATTTCGAAACCGCGCGACTGGTAGCCGTGCTCTCGGAGCAAGCTAGACACCGAGTCGACCGTGACATCGGTGAACGGGGTAGCATCACCTTCCATACCCTTGAGTGTCGCCACTTTGCTGAGGAGACATTCGATCAAGTGGGCAATGGTCATACGAGACGGAATGGCGTGCGGATTGATGATGATATCAGGAACAATGCCTTCACGAGTGAAGGGCATGTCTTCAGTACGATATGTCACACCAATGGTACCCTTCTGCCCGTGACGAGACGCGAACTTGTCGCCGATTTGTGGGATCTTCGTAGTTCGAACCCGCACCTTCACGAAGCGTAAACCATCGGCATTCGTTGTGAGCACGACGGAATCCACAATGCCACTTTCGGTGCTTCGGAGAGGCGTCGATGCGTCTCTCTTGACATGTATCTTTTGCCGCTGGCCCATCTCTTCATTGTCTGGGCTGATCGGTGCTGTCTTACCGATAATAATATCTTCGCCGGAAACGCGGATTCCGGGAGCAATAATCCCGTCGTCATCGAGTTTATCGTATGTCCCTTGCTTGAGGCGAAGTGTGTCGGCACGGAAGGGCTTCTCGAACTGTTCCACCGTGTTGATACCAACCCGCTTTTCCGAGTCAGAGTAAGAGCGGAAGAACAGACTGCGGAACAGACCCCGGTCGATGCTGCTCTGGTTCATGATAACGGAATCTTCCTGATTATAACCAGAGTAGCACAGAATGGCCACAATAGCATTCTGGCCGGCCGGCAGTTCTCGGAATTTCAAGAACTCCATAGATCTCGTGGTGCCAAGTGGCTTTTGCGGATAGTAGAGAATATTGGCCATGGTATCCATGCGACGCGAGTAGTTGGTAAGAAAGAAGCCCATAGCTTGTTTGCCCATGGCCGACTGGTACGTGTTACGAGGGGACTGTTATATAAGGGTTAGTAAAAGGCCAGGTCTGAAATGGGCCGAGCAAGTACTTACCTGGTTATGATCGGGGAAAGGGATGATACTCGCGCAAATGCCAAGAAGCATACTCGGGTGAATTTCACAATGGGTGTACATATGGGTAGTGGGATTCATCTTGGTCTTGAGCCGCTTGTTAGGGGTCTCGCTGTTATCCTCTTCCATGTTGAAACCCAACTTGGCCAATCGATAGATTTCGAGGTCCTCAGGTGTCATGCAAATCATGGCCGTCTCTTCTTCCTCGGCATCCATGTATTCGATGACACCAGCGTGGACTAAGCCTTGCCATCCGAAATGCTCATCACTTCCGGGCGGGAGGCTTTGGTCCATCTCAAGTCGCCGGACTATGTCTTTTGTCAAGACCAATGAGCCCTTGGTTACGCCCTTATCAGGGTCGTCATCCTGTTCGACCACGAATAAAGGACGCATGACACGGCCGGCATCGGAAAAGATCTTGAATTCACGATCACGAATATCCCGAACCAAGGAGACTTCAGCTGGAATCTGGTTGGATCGACGCAATTGTTGGACGTCCCTTACCAGTGCCTTGGCATCTTGATGAACACCGATCCAAGATCCGTTGAGGAAGATCTTCGTAGCATGAGGGTATCTCTGAGGTTCATATTCCTCCAAGACCTCCATATTACGCGAGATCATATAGTCTACGATGGGCTCTGTCGATGTGCCAACACTGATGGAGCACATGAGAGAGAGGTTCTTGACGAGGCCACAAGCCTGGCCTTCGGGTGTCTCAGCAGGGCAGACAAGACCCCAGTGAGTGTTGTGAAGCTGCCGTGGCTTAGCAAGCTTACCGTCTCTTCCTACCGGTGTATTTGTTCTTCGTAAATGGGACAGGGTAGACGCGAACGTATATCGGTTAAGAACCTGTGAAACACCGGCAGTAGAACTCATGGCCTTCTTCTGATCACCCCAGTTTCCTGTGGCCAGCGAGTATTTGAGTCCGTTCGTGATGATGTTTGATTTGACAGCGAGAGCAATGTTGAACTGCTTGCCTTGCTCGATGCTTCGTTTCAAGTGCGACAGCACCTCCTGAGTCATCCGACGAACTATGTTACGAAAGAGCTTTGCCAGCAATGGTCCTGCAAGATCCAGTCGCTTCTTGCCAAAATGGTCACGGTCATCGGTGTCGCGTCGACCCAAAGCGCACTGGAGTAGCTTGTGAACCATGTAACCAAGGAAGAATGCCTTCCTCGTCTCGCATCCCTCGTCCTGGGAAATATGTGGGAGCATTTCTTTCTGCAAAATGTCTCGAGCAGCTCGCACACGACGGTCCCGAGCGGTTGCTTGAGTTTGATTTCCACGCTTTCCGATATAGTCAAGCGCAATCTCTTGGTCCTGAATGCAGAAGGCCTCTTCGATACACGGCCGTAGCATCTCAAGCATTTGACTGTCGTTGCGGTCGTAACATATGGCATTGAGAATTTCCTCGTCACTAACGACGCTCAATGCTCGAAATACGATAGCTATCGGCACATCGGACTTGACATATGGTAGCGTAGTGTGTATCGTCTGACCATAGCCTCCCTTGGTGCTATCTCCCTTGGTGTACAGCTTGAGCATCAGGGACGATATGAGACGAGACCCCTTCTCTAGTGCACTTCGGATCTCGGCAGTGTACGAGTATGGGCTAGGCTGGCTCTTTTTAAAGACCTGGACAATGTTGGCTGCAGAGCGTTCCTGGGCGATAAGAACTTTCTCGCTTCCGTTAATGATGAAATAGCCGCCCTGGTCGTAGGGACATTCGTTTAGGAGGAATAGATCATCCTCGGACTCGCGACTCAGGTGGCAAGCCTTGGATTTCACCATGACGGGGAGCTTGCCGATGAATAAGCTATCGGGAGCTTCGACACGTTCGCCATTGGGCTTGTACTTTAGGATGTTCTCCTCGTCTTCCCAGATCAGGCGAGTGGGGTGTTTACTTGTTCGGGCGTATTCCGCCTGCTGCTCCTCGCTCATTTCGTGCAATGGAATGGGCTCCTCGATGCACACCGAGACTTTGCTGTCAACTTTGGCGTAGACGGGGCTAGCATATGTCATATTGCGATCGCGACACTCATATGGCAGCAGGGGGCTATTAGTGCCTTCGGTCTCGGAGACCACAGGACGGGAGATGGTGACATTTCCAAATTTCAACTCGTAGCGCCGACACACAATTTCGCGGCCGTCGCCAGAGGGAGGATTATTCTGGTCAACGCTGAGGTGGCTATACTCGTCAAGTAGCTCTTGTATGGTGGTGGCCTGGAAATCATTGAAGGAGTCGATTTGTTGAGAGACAAGGCCCTTGGACTCGAAGTAGGCTGAGATGACGTTCCAGCAATCCTCGGGCGTAATATTTTCTTCACCGTACTCTTCTTCGTACTCGTAACCCTCATCGTAGGATGCCATGATGGATTTACTGTACGTATAAACGACTCGAGTTATTCGAAGACGGAATTAAGGTGATGCCCGACTCCGACGTGACAGGAACGGAGACCCCGCACGTATATGCGGTGATGGGATAAACGAAGACTGTGGGGGCACAAAACTAAAACGTCGGGGTCGAGGTCGAGGCCGAGGTCGATGGCGGGATTGAGGACGAGATCGGTCGATCGAGGCCTTCAGGATGAACGAGGGAACTTGAAGTGAGGGTAGGAAAGAAGTCGAAAAGCGTTGATGGCAAGACCAAGCGCTTCGTAGCGCAGAGGAAACCAGTAAATTGGCCTAGCTCGCTGCGGGGGCCGGGCAAATCAGCAAAGTAGACGACGCGCGTTGGAAGGCTATAATTAAGACATGACGATCTCGCCGAAGACAAGCTCAAAAGATGGGACAGACAAACACACTCACGTGCGCAAGCACACAGCCGTTGATAAACCACGGCTGCTATTTCTGCTTGATGCTGCCGTTGCCGTTGCCGTTTCCCGGGATGATGGTGAAGGTGATGGTGAAGGTATGTATTAATTCGGGACGTGTTGCGGTTATGATGGATGTGGAGGTAGAATGGATGGACAATGACTTTTCGCGGTCGGAGAATCGGCTGCCAACGTGCTGATTGATCAAAGAGTCGCGACGGATAAGTAGGCTAGAAGAGAAGTGGATCCATGTCGTTAACCGGAGGAAAGAGTAGATAGATAGGTAGGTATGGCACGTACCTACGTATCTGGTGGCGCTCTTTGCCACATTCCAGATCACGTGCTAAAGTTCTCAGCCACCTGGTGCGCTGCACAGTCCGGTATAGTGCGACTGGCACGGTATCTACCCCCACCGTCAAAGCACCTTCACTCAACTTCACAAACTCACTGATCCAAGAGTTAAATCTTCCAACATTCACACTCAACACTACCTTGACCTCGCGACCTAATCGCTACCACTAACTGCTATGCATGATATATCTCCATGATAAATTCAGAATAAATTCAGAACTACTAAACTTTGCGTACAACAGTTGAATCTCTTCTTTTTCCAACTTTTAAGGTATCAACCAAAAGACATCATTACAACGATGAGCGATAATCAGCATCAACTACCTACCCTAACCAAGATCCTGGGTTTTGACACTGCCAGCGGTGTCCTTTCTGCCTTTGTGCGTTTTTGGGGGGGCGCTATCTAGTTTTACGAACAAGCAGGTGGAGTCGCTTTCTTCACCCAGACCTCATCAATGGGGTCACCATACGCTTCAACACACTCCCACTCGCCGATGCCGTATTCCTCAGGTGCGCGTCGCTTGCAGCGACCTCCGCCGCCAATAATGAGGTTGCCCGGTCGGTACGAGGAGTCATTGTTCATGCGGCGGATGACCGAGCCATGAACGCGGGCCGTGCTGGGAATGTCCCGGGTTTCGCCTCCAGGTAGAGGCCACCGGATAGGCTTCCATGAACCGTCGGGCTGCAAATCCATCCGTCTGAACGGCAGATATTCCATGATTTTCCAGCTGAGGACCTGAAGAGCCCCGAGACCCGACCCGAACTCCAGTGAGTCGTGAATGCGAGCGACGTGGGCTTTATGCATAATGTCATGGAATGGCCGGTGCCGGTGGTGTGTCTGGTCTGTCTGGTGTGTCGCGGCTTTCTCTGCAAAATCCGTGATGTTGAAATGACTCCAGTTTTCTCGACCGGGATGTGTCTCGACGTGGTCATCGACATTGTTGTCCTTCTCGGGAGATGTTGGACTCGGCCCTGACACATCAATGCGGATAGTAGAGAATTGATCTCCTTGGCCATTGTCCAGACCGACACCATTGTCGACGTTGGTCTCAGCTTGACCTGCAACTTCTGCAAGTCCCATTTCGACAAGCTTCTCGTTGTCGAATACGAGACCTGCCTTCTTGGCTTGTCTGACCATGTAGGCGAGAGGAACGTGACTTGCCGATTTGGACCCGGGGATAATCTCCCAACCACCACCGACGTCTCCGTGGCCACCTCTGTTGTGTGTCAGTATACGATGCCTAGGCTACACACCTGTTTCTTTTCGCCGAGGCAGTCCGTTATTGCGGCCTTCATGTTTTGCGGGAAAAAGAGATGAGACCCAACTTACTGCGAAATAGTTAGCACGATGATTCAAGTATGGGGTGGGGGGACCAATAATTATGGATTGTGAGATGAGAGCTGCTTCGATACATACCGCAAACCTGGAGTGGATATCCATGTTAGCGACGACATTCATTCTGGTAAGGTGGCGGCGGCTCTCCTGTTACGTACCATATTTCATCAATATCTTGCTCATCGTCAGAATCACAACCGTCGTCGGTGTGCAAAACCGCTGACCTGCAATCGGCCGTACTCCTCGTCGCCCTAGACATTGATCGTGAGTGCGGCCGGAATGCGTGCTCTTCGGGTGGCGCGAGCGTCGCCCGTCGTCCACGATCCACGCCGTCCGGTTGGGTCACTGATGAGCGGCGAGCACGATACTTTTCGTGAAGATCATGCAGGACTTGATGGCGGTGTTTGCGATGTTCCTCCGGTGGCTTCTGGTACATGAGATCCTGCCTAAACTTGGCGCGACGCTCATCGATGGATACGCAATGTCGGATAACCTACATTCATGTTAAGGTTTTCGCATCCAAACTCCCTTTAGAGTCCCAATACGGCCGACATACCTTGGCACTGCTTCTCGCTGTGTAAGGAAATTTCGATCGCTGCATCCAGGCCGCCTCAAACCGTGGTACGGAATTGACCGTATCAAAGAGGCCTAGAAACCGAATCCTCTTGATGGGGCGACTGAAAGTTTCGCGGAATGCCTTCATGAATTGATACATTTCGTGTCTTTTCTCGTGGCCCTGGGGGGAATCATCGCTCTGGCGACTTTGCCATTGCGAGAATGCTTTCCAAGCGAAGTTGACCATCTCCTCGTTTCCGTGCGAGAGCAATCCGACATAGTCGAGCATCTCGGCCAAAAACCTTGCGACTTTTGAGAACCGAAATGTTAGCCGTGATTCCTGGACATGAATGCTATCAGGATGCACCACAGGA
This sequence comes from Xylariaceae sp. X187, assembly GCA_028637585.1. Lineage (NCBI taxonomy): Eukaryota > Fungi > Ascomycota > Sordariomycetes > Xylariales > Xylariaceae > Xylariaceae sp. X187. The sequence goes on along the minus strand of JAJIZN010000006.1, from coordinate 2,843,516 downwards.
CACACCCCAAAACATCAAGAGTCTTCCGTTCCCATTACTAGCGTGTATGGGAGAGGAGAGAATGCACATCATTCCGGACTCACCGTATGCGCCTCTTGAGAAGCCAAAGAAATAGATGTCATCTCCGGGGTGGTAGTAACGCATGAGAAAGCGATAACCGCCGACTACGTGCTGATCAAAACTAGACCCAACGGCCGAGTCCTTTGCCTTCAGATACCACGAGCGAAATCGTGCTCTCACGCCGGTGTGTGAGATTGAGGTGGAAACTACGTATGTGCCAATACCGGGCTGATAGTAATGATCTGAACAGAAACAATGGTTAGCATGTGGCCCAAAGGCACAAAGGCACAAAGGCACAAAGGCATAAAGGCCCAAAGGTCCAAACTGTTGAGACCGAGGGAACATAACATGGCTTACACTGATCAGCAGCTTCGCGATCGAGACATCGGAAGAGCTTGAGAATATTGCTGTCGCTGTCATCGCCTCTGAATTTATTCCCGGTCCCATCAAAGCACAGAACCAGCTTCCGCTGGGGTTGGAAGTGGCCCTGGGCCTGCACATTACCCGGCAGTAGTTCGGGCCCGTAGTGAGGAGCGTTGGTAGAGTCGAAGGAGGCCGACGTGCCCACACGCTCCCCATATTGTCGCGGGGCAGAAGATGAAATGACGCGGTGAAATTCAGCCATGATTCACGTCTCGTCTATCTCAGCTGACTTCTGTTAGTGGTACGTTGGGCCGCGGGGTTCGATGCTCAACTCAGTACCGACACAACCAGGCCATGCCATTGTCTTCGTACAATTGACGAGGACGGTAAGGCCGTGGAGTCGATTGCGCGCTGATTGAAGCCACAAAACATCTTCACATACCTGGGATGGGATGGGATAGGATAGGATAGGATAGGGATAAGGATAAGGACAACCCTGGGGGAGCAGATACCCGTAGTAAAGGTAGTCTGATGCCAATCACGAAAAAAAAGAAGCGGGGAAGCATAAGTGTTGCAGGTAGGCAATGTCTTCTGGGCCATCTCGCTATGTAAGTATTGCCCAGCCCACGTCTCGCGCAATGGGCGACGCCCCCCGTCACCCCAAGACGGTAAGGAGACGATGACTATGTATTACGAATCAGCGTTGTCGAGCTGAACAGCCCAGACTTTACTACTACGCTAGGTTAGTACACTACTATGTAATCTGTACTTTGCCTCATATCATATCATAGGTAGGTCCGTAGGTTACGGGGTCTTACCTATTACGATGTAAGTAAAAAGTTGGTGTGGATATCCTAGATAGCCGTGGATGTAAGTACATAGTAAGTAGTGAACACCACCAAGTATGTAATAGATAGTGCATAGTTTTTGTGCGGGAAAGGGGAAAGGGGAATGGATCATCGAGGTGTGCCATGTAGGTATAAGGTAAGTAAGGACACACCTTGTCTCTTCTTCATGGGACCCCCTGCAGTAACCCCAATGCCGTCTAGACGTACGGACTATCTGGGTTAGATGGGTAGTTCGAGACTACGGTAGGCCAGAGTATCCCGTCTTCTCTCCTCAAATGTGACTGGCGGAGGGAGCTGCAGTCTGTCTACTCGCCGACTCCGCGCGGGCGATCCGTCGTTCATGTGCCAACTATCAGCAGGTAATTACACCGTACATACCTACTTAGCACAATCGAATCGGTTCGTCCGAAGGAGCAGCGGACAAGAAGCCGATGCGCTTTCAGCCTCAGGCGATAAAATCCCCTTTCCCTCTCGCTAGATAGTCTAGTCTAGTCTAGTCTAGATAGGTAGTGGTAAATCTGTATCCAGACAATCTTCAGCTCCCTTATGGACAGGACAGGACAGGACAGTACGAGAGGGTACTTGTCGCCTTGCCGTTGCGTTGGTGTACGGCGGTGTAGCATACTTACGATATGGTACTTTTATCTACGGAGAACTATCTAGACTACGTCCCTTTCAAAGAATTCCCGCTCTCGGGATCGACCGCCAAGGATCGACGGTCCGCACCCTCCAACTCCACAAGTTCGCTCGCCAACGAGAGGAAAAAAAAGAAAAAGAAAAGAAAAAAGAGAAAGAAAAAAAAAAGAATACTTTGTTTTTTTTAAACGCCACCACGGCTCTCCGTCACACAATTTTCGGCATAGTTTGACCCTTCTTCAACAAGATCAACAGCGCAGCCCAGCCGCAATCTGGAAGCACATTCATTTCAGGGTTCGGCCGAAGTTGTGAAGGTATGTATGTATACAGATTACATATTAGATACCCTCTATCTAGTCATCAAAGGCATAATATTATGTACGGGACTACGGGGATATTTACTCCAATTGAACATTTCTAGGTTAGGTGTGCCCAATGCGAGGGTGATTCGCCTCCCTCCCCCCCTTCTTGGATAAGTTAAAGTGACAGCACCAACTAGATAATTAAATAACTAAGTATCAAAGCCTCGAAAGCAGGTGAAGCAAAAGTCCCCGACCCTCCATCGAATCCTTCCAGGCCCAATAAAACCCTCCTTGATCTCTCTCCATCGCAGTTCTCCCTCTCTCCTTGTATTTATTTATTTATTTACACTAGTTAGGTATATGTCTCCACTACCTACCAGAATTTGCCTGCCGGGGTTTTTTATTTTTGTTTTTTTTTATTATTATTTATTATGATTATTTACGCGCCCGCTCTCGGGCCCGCTCTCGCTCACACCGCACCGCACCGCACCGCACCGTCTTCTTTCTCCATCTTTCTCCATTCAGCATAACTACCTAGACTACCTACCTAATCCGTCCTCCGGTCTCAGAGTTCAATAGTAATTTTGTAAGATGGGCAATCTGCCCGGTAGATAGATACCTAGACAGATAGATAGATAGTGTGTAAAGTTTTAAAAAAGTAAAGCTTTTATTCTTTTTTTATTTTTTATCAATCAATCTAAACTATTCTGTATCGAGATATCTAGCTGTGATACTTGGCCTTTTCTTTATTCCCTCCCCGGTTCCGTCACGCATCAATAGTCTTGTCGAATCAAGTCGATCCTCACTCACATTTAATTACTCTCCAAGTACGTAAAAGCGACAAATGGAAGGATTTTCGCAAAAAGCAAAAAGAAGATATACATCTCTCTCTCTCTCCTCCTCCTCCTCCAATTGGCAAGTATGTAGGTCGATAGTAATCTGTATCCGTATTACCGTTTGTAGATACTTATAGTCCGTATGTATTAGTTACATACTGTATCTACTCCGTACTTTACAGTATATGCCGACGACGACGGCGACGACGAGTCAATAGTTGAATCCATACCGGAAAAGTACTACATAGTAGATAGATGAAGCAAGGGTGTCTATTGGCCAACAGCCTCTGCAGGATTTTCGAAAAAGAAAGGTCAAGATCACCTTTTCCATGACTACGAACACCTCCCCTCCCCAATATCCATGCCTACTAATACCTATTAGATAGATAGATAGAGAGATACGTAATACTTTCCATCTACTTGATTCCCCGGTCTCGTAGATAGTCCGTAACAATACAAATCTCCCCCATTTCGAGACCAGCATTCATCTACTTACAACATCCCCATCCTTTGACTCCTCGTCACCGCCCAATGACCCCGTCGTCCAGCCGCGTGTATACAAGTATAAGTAAAGCACGGACGAACCCAGTCACAGACGACTATCTAGGTACACATACATACTGCACCATAACATCACCGTATAGGCTGTATGTATAGATACGGACTGTTACAGATTTACACACCTCTCTCTCTCTCTCTCGGCGCATTTCTATCTATCTACTTACTCTTTGGATCTGGGTAGACTAAGAGCGACTATCACATCATACTAGGCCGATCTGATGAAGATCATCATAACTAGCTATCACATCTAACTATGTAACTTACCTATTCCAGACTACAGATTATAGGTATACCTACATAGATGGATAAATAGTAATTATTACATACAGACTGTATACACCACTTTTACACAGAAAATCTCCAACCGGTAAAGAACCCCTTCATGCCCCTCCCCAGCTGTCCTACCACGTCCCCGGGGAGAAAATGCCGACGAGGTCTCACCCATAAGTAGATAGGTAGGTAGTAAAGCAAGGGACCCAAAGATTCCCGTCAGGCATAGATCAACACCCGCTCCTTAGACTAGATAGGCCATGGCAGATTGGGAATTAATTATCCAGCAAAATATAATTCCCCTAGTTATCTTTTTTTTTTTTTTCAGCTCTCAATAAGTTTTTCTAAAAAAGAATTAAGAAAAAATAAAAACACCTACTCTCCAATCAAGCTCCTTCCCACCCCCTCCCCCCCCCTACCTCCGACGCGTAGTGTAAGTGTAAGTGTAAATGTAGTGTCGTATAGTGCAGTGTAGTGCAGTGTAAAAGGATAGGATAGGATAGCATAGCATAGAATAAGATATATATTCAAAAACTCCAACGACTTCCCATCCCCCATTTCCACCCTTTCCTACCTTAACCTCCCTCTTCCTCTTCCTCTTCCTCCTCTTCCTCTTCCTCTCCCTCCTCCTCCTCTCTCGCTCCCATCGATCCATTGATATACCCCACTCCCCAAAGATTCCCTCCAGCCCGAAAAAAAAAAACGTCCACTCTCCCTTTCACCATGAGCGGGAGGAAGACAAACGGCACAAGCGGTGCCCGCGAGGTCAACGGCGGCGGCTCCTCCAGCCATGACGCCCCGACCGTCTTCGGCGTCGGCCCCCCCTTCAAGGAACAGCCCGCGCCCCTGCCCGGACCCAACCGCGATGGCATCTCCCAGGCCTTCGCCATGCTCGGCCAATGGGTTCGCGCTTCGAATCGTCCGTATTCCACGCAGACCGCCGACGGCACATTCACCCTCACCAAGCCACCGAGCTTGAAGAGAGATCTGAAGACATTGACTATGAAGGGTACGTTTTTCACTCATACATACCGCATACCTTTTTGTTATATATATATATATATATATATATCTATATACATTATATATATTATATATATAGATATATAAAAGGGAAATATGAGGGAGTGAAATACTAACATGAAAAAAAAACCCCCTCCGCCAGATCTGCGAACAATCAAATCAATGGTCATAACCAAAGTCAAAGGCCAGCTCGTCGACGACAAAACCATGATCATGGAAAACATCATCCAACTAGTCGCCAAGCTCCCCCACGGCTCCCGTCTACGCACGGAGCTGACCAACGGCTTCATCAACGAGCTCTGGGACACCCTCGACCACCCCCCCTTGCTCTACATGGGCGACAAGTTCGAATACCGCCAAGCCGACGGATCCTGGAATAACCCCATGTACCCCACCCTCGGCGCCGCAGGCTCCGCCTACGCCCGCACATGCCGGCCCAGCATCCCCGTCGGCGCCCTCCCCGACCCCGAGCTCATCTTCGAGACCATCATGAAGCGGACCGACTACCGCAAACATCCCAACAACGTCTCGTCCGTGCTCTGGTACTGGGCCGACATCATCATCCACGACCTCTTCTGGACAGACCAGCGCGACATCAACAGGAACCAGAACTCATCCTTCCTCGACCTATCCCCCCTCTACGGCAGCAACCAGGCCATGCAGGACTCCGTCCGCACCTTCAAAGACGGCCTCTTGAAGCCCGACACCTTCGCCGACAAGCGCATCCTCGGCCAGCCCCCCGGCGTAGCCGTCATTCTCGTCATGTTCAATCGCTTCCACAACTACATAGCCGGCAACCTGGCCCACATCAATGAAGGCGGCCGCTTCACGCCTCCCCGCCCGGGTCTCGATGAAGCGAGAGCCGCCGCCGCCTGGAAGAAATACGACAACGATCTCTTCCAGACCGCTCGTCTGATCACGTCCGGCCTATACATCAACATCACCCTCGTAGACTACGTGCGCAACATCGTGAATCTCAACCGCAGCAATACAACCTGGACTCTCGACCCCCGCGCCGAAATGGGTCCCGACGCCGGTACTTTCCCCGGTTCCGAGCGCGGCACCGGCAGCATGGTGTCGGCCGAATTCAATCTCTGCTACCGGTACGTTTCATCCCTTCCCCAATTTCCAATTCTCTCTCTCTCTCTCTCTCTCTCTCTCTCTCTCACTCTCACACACACACACACAAAACCTCTTAACCAAAACTAACACCACATCTCACAAGATGGCACTCCTGCATCTCCGCCAAAGACGACCTCTGGATCCAAAACTACTTCCGCTCCCTCTTCGACGGAAAAGACCCCAACACTCTCTCCCTGCAGGACCTCACCATGGGCTTCGCCAAATTCGCCCGCACCATCCCCGAAGACCCCGCCGAGCGCGTCTTCGGCGGCTTCCAGCGCGGCCCCGACGGCAAATTCGACGACGACGACCTCGTGAACTGTATCTCCGACGCCATCGAGGACGTCGCCGGCGCCTTCGGCAGTCGGAACGTGCCCCGGGCCATGAAGCCCATCGAGATCCTCGGCATCCTCCAGGGCAGACAGTGGAACGTCGCCGGTCTGAATGAGTTCCGGCGACACTTCGGCCTCAAGCCCCACGAGACCTTCGAGAGCATCAACTCGGACCCTGAAGTCGCCAGTTGCCTGAAATATCTCTACGGCCACCCTGATTTCGTCGAGCTGTACCCTGGCCTCGTGGCCGAGGAAGCCAAGAGTCCCATGGCGCCCGGTGTCGGTATCACTGTATGTCAATGTCCCTTCTCCCCTCCTCACCTTGGATTTGCCAGAAGCTCATTGAAAGTGATGATCTAGCCGACTTATACCATATCTCGTGTCATCTTATCCGACGCCGTCTGCCTCACACGCGGTGATCGATTCTACACGACTGATTACAACCCGAGAAGCCTCACCTCTTGGGGTTATAACGAAGTGGCATACGATCTCAACGTGAACCAGGGCTGCGTCTTCTATAAGTTGTTCATCCGCGCATTCCCGAACCACTTCAAGCGAAATTCAGTCTATGCCCACTACCCCATGTGCGGTACGTAAAAAAAAAAAAAAAAACTCACCATTCGGACTTCTAACCCTGTGAGCCAAGACTAACAAAGAGTTCAACAGTACCGGGTGAAACCCGCGCCATCCTAACCAATCTCGGCCGCGTCCAAGACTTCAACTTCGACCGTCCAGCCTTCATGCAAAAGACCTCCGTAGTCAAAACCTATGGCGGCGCCAAATACATCCTCGAGAATCCCACCAAGTACAAGGTAAACTGGAACGAGAGTCTCTCCGATCTAATGGGCCCCAACTTCCAGAGCATGGCGACCTCCCCGGAGTCAGCTTTCCATTTCGGCAAGCAAAACTGCATGCACGACCAACTCTACCGTGGCGATTGGACACGACACCTCAAGAACTTCTACTCGCAGACCACGGATAGATTCATCAAGGAGAGAACACACAGTCTCGCCGGCATGAACTTCATTGACCTTGTTCAAGACGTCGGGCACGTCGTCCCCATCCACTTCGCCGCGCGCACGTTCGGCCTACCGCTAAAGACCGCCGAGAACCCCAAGGGCGTCTATAGCGAGCAAGAGCTCTACACTCTCCTCGCTCTAATTTACGTCTGCATTTTCTTCGACGTAGACCCGGTGAAGTCGTTCCCGCAACGGTACGCGGCGAGGACGTTGACGGGACAACTGGGCCACTTCCTCGAAGCCCACGTCAAGTCAGTCAACAGCTTCAGCTTATTCTCATCGAAGCCCAAGGCCGGCGACTTGGCAGCATACGGCGCCGACTTGATCAAGGGGCTCTCCAAGGAGGGCATGAGCAACCGTGACATTGCCTGGAGCGAACTGCTACCGGCCGCTGGTGCCGTCATGCCGAATATCGCCCACGTGGTATGTCTTGTCTCCCCTATACCTGTCTCTGGTGACAGTTACTAACCCCGCACACAGTTCTCCCAGTCTGTTGACTACTACTTGACGCCCGAAGGATCAAAGCATGTCCCCGAGCTACACCGCATCGCCAGCCAGCCTTCCACAGAGGAGACCGATTCCCTGCTTCTTGGTTACTGTATGGAAGGAATCCGACTTGGTGGCACCTTCGGGGCGTACAGAGAAGCCGACTCGGATGACAGGATCCCCGAAGACGACGGCAGTGGCGTCGCCGTTGAAGCCAAACACCGTGTCTTTGTCAGTTTTGTAAGTCAACCCCTGTCATCAGATGTCTCGCAGCGACGATCCGCACATCTAGCAACCAAAACGAATGCTTTTTTTTATCTTTCCCCTCTCCTGAGTTATCCCGCTAACAAGAGATTCAGGCCTGCGCCCGCACAGACGCCAAGAACTTCCCCAACCCAGAGGAAGTCAACCCCAATCGGCCACTCGACGTATACGTCAGCTACGTGCTCGGCCCGCACACTTGTCTCGCGCGCAACACATGCGAGGTAGCGTTGACAGAAATGTTCCGCTCCGTATTCCGACTCAAGAACATACGGCGCGCGCCCGGACCTCGCGGTGAGCTCACGAGGATCCCTGGCCCGGACGGATTCGACGTCTACTTGAGAGAAGACCGGGGCGCGTATTATCCGTTCCCGAGCACGATGCAGATCTGCTATGACCAGTAACTTGGCGGCGCATCGGGCGACGAAGAGGACCGTTTGAGAGGGATGCTGACCAAAGGATGACCTGAATTGAAATCTTCGGATGTGTACATACTATTTGGGTAATGAAATGAGGGGATGGATACGATGTCCGCTGCGATGTCGCGGCACAGTAGGAGTGAGATCATGGGAATGGAGGGGGAACGGTTGATACCTGATCATAAGCACGTTATTGGTTACTTTTTTTTCTTTTTAAAATGCAAAAATGCAAAAATGCGGTTTTATCTCGAGTCTGCAGATCATGCCCCCCAGTCTGAAATGTGAACATGGGTCGTTGGCGATCTGGCATCTTGTGGAGTGGGATTGCCAGCAACGTCACGGTGTTTCCCCCAAGGGCTGAGTATCCTTGTCCCGCATGTGTCCCTCATCGCAACACACCACGAGATAAGAGGGTATCATCATCATACCTGCTCACCTGCCTATCTAGTGTACATTTCGTAGGCATGAAGCGACTCGCGAGGGGCAATGCCTAGGTCGATAGACATGCGAATGCGTTGACGATAGTTGATGCTGTGAAGGAAAGAGAGAGAGAGGGAGCCCATCTCGAGGGGGGGAAAAGGGACCCAGGGTAAATGAGCAAAATAATCAGCATCGTTCGTTCCTACTCCATTGTCATTTCGAACCGTTCACGCTCACGAACATCCGCGACTACCCGCATTGGTCAGGTGCAACCCACAACTCACAACTCACAACCCACGCGGTATACCGAATAGGTATTGTCTGTCCAAAAGGGGCCGACGTCCACTACTATTATGTACAGTACTAGGTTAGGTAGTGTTTCTGGGCAGCTTCTCAGGGGTTTCATTCCTTCCTTAATGCGGTGCGCCAATACCTACTTAGGTATCGTGGACCCCAGTGTCCACAACTCTGGAGTCTGCCTGGGCCCTGACCCGGAATCCTCGTGACGTACACCATAATAAAATACTCTTCTACCTACTACTTACTTAGGTATTTGCGACTCCTACTTAAGTAAGTAAGGCTCTAGTGTAGGTATGTCCAGATGAAATTACACTAAAAAACGGCAGACGGTTCGAATTCCAAGCTAGCTACATAAGCTCACCGCGTTAAGTCTTCGCATCTCTGAGGCTTTTTCTTTCGCTTCATTTTCCGAATCCTCTTCCAATAAAATCCTTTTACTACCTACGTATTTCTTTTTTTTTTCGCCTCCTTTTTCTTGAAATCAGAATTTTCTTTAGTTCTACTACCGGTACGTTAGCATACTGGACTATGTAGTGTAATAGGTAGGTAGGTAGGTAGGCAGTGTACGGGTGACGGACCGACTTCCTACACTACCTAGGCTCACCGACACCGCCTACGAAACACACTCACGATGTAAATATGCATGGATATGTACCTAAGATACCTACTTACATAGTAGGACCTTATACGATGGTGAGGGAGATGGGTGAGCGGCATCAAGTCTGAAACCCACGAGCTTCCACTTATAACACGGACATACTACGTAGCATTCCGTACTCTGCTTGCATAGATAGTGTAGGCGGACTTAGGCATGCTACGCCCTGCAACCAAGGCATCGGTCCGGGTTGAGTGGACGGCAAAGCATTACTATGTACGGCGGAAGTGGATATGTAGTACCTACCTACCTATTTACCCTATGCTTGACTTTCAGGACTCATCACCCATCAACGGAGTAGACTAGGTAGGTAGGCAGGTAAGCTTCAACGGTCATTGTTCGCTCGCTTCTAAACGCAAAAATGTAGCCGCACAAGCAACTGGTCATGAGACGGGGATGAATCCCACGTTTTTTTCCCATGCTTCTCCTATGGAGCATCATTCACTCTTTTTTTTTTTTTCTTTTTTTTTTTTTTTAAAGTTATGCCAGCCTACCTAGCCGTCATACATATTCAGACATACGCATCGAACAGACAGCCATTGTTTTATAGAATACGCTGAGACGAGAGTTTCTCCGCACATCCATCATTACCCGGGGAGACGAGTCTAGACTCTCACACTCGCCTCCAACTTCCTGGCTCGAGAGTCAGCTTCGGTGACCTGATCGCCGTTCACTGCGCAGTACATAGGTAGTAGTTATCTAGTCTAAGTAGGACCTCGCTTCGACAAGATGAGAGTGAGCCCTCCAGGCTCCTCATACCTCTACTTACACAGAAGGGCGGGATGCTTCGACTTCTTATATGTACGCTATCTACAGTAAGTACACTACCTACCTAACCTACCTACCTGTCTACCTGTCTAGCTCCTACCTATCTACTAGCTAGGTATCTACTTGCTTACCTCTAACCGTAGCTAGTGTAGTGATTGAGCGACTGAGCACCTACACTAGCTAGTACATAGTAGCATGTCGGGGTGCAGCCAGCAAGCTAAAAGAATTAGCTAGAATTCATTACTTAATTACTTACTTAGACCGTAGACGGCCGAAACCGCAAAATCCCACAAAATTCCTTCCTCACCAACACGACTCAATCAAAACTCGTAGCGCGAATACGACGGTAAGTAAGATAAAATTTGTCATTTTCGGTTTCTTTTCTTTTCTTTTATTTTTTTATTATTATTTTATTTTTTTTTTTTTTTACACCGAGGGCAAGCTAGCAGTGAAGCCACGCGCTCTTTTTTATTTACATGGATACCTGGACCGTACCGTACCGTACATCACATCACATCACAGATAGTGTAGTGTAGAGCAAAGCAGACGGGAGAGAAAAGAGTTTTGGTCGAGAAAGACCATCACAATAGGTACCTAGGTAACAAACAGCCATACCGGTTAACTAAATCTACCTGTTAGTGAATGACATTACACTACGGTCCAGTCTCCAGAGAAAAACAGGTCCCATTTTACCAGTACTTTGGTAGACGCTAACCTAAAGCTTTAGTCCCATCCCACACAATGAAAGACTTGAAGATTTGTGATTTTGATTTTGACTTGATTTGATCCGGCACCAAGCAAACGTTCTGAATAGGTAGGTAGGTAAGTAGGTAGGTAGTCATCCTCACGCTAATTTACCTCATTACGGCGGGCTAATATAGGGAATAGTCCGTACCTACGGACTACTTACAGTGGACGAGTTCACTTGGACCGAAGTTGGAACATGGCCATGCGTGGAAGCAGGGATGACAACGGTGCTACCTATATATAGTACACACAAAATGGTGAGTTGAGGTCTACCTAGTTAGGTGCATACAGACCTGCACATACCTACTTACGCCACCAAAGGTTTGCAGCGTCGTATCTGGTGTGGGCAGATGCTTCAATCGAAGTTCATCCAGTCTGCTTGCCACCTGGAAAGAACTCGCATGTTTTCCGTACACATAACGCCGTTTGAAGACGAAGCTTGCACAGCCGTTGACGTCTGCGGTGTCTCTAGCGCCGTCCGCCTGTTGTAAAAGTATGACAGCTGTAGCCTGTCACCCGTAAGTAGGATACCTATCGGTATTGCCTAGATACTGGTTCATGAGGTGAGGGTTAACTATGTGCCATGGCTCGCTCATTCCCTACTAATCAATCGAAAGCCGGTCACGGCGTGCCAACAAAGTCTCCTCGCCTGCACTAACTTACTAGACGTTACTATGTGGAAGAAACAATATTCAGATCTCAGATAAAATTACCTCCGGATGATTTCCGTCTTTCCTCCCTGAACTATAAAAAAAAACCATTTCCATTACACAATCGCGTCGGACCCGGGTAAGGATGGCAAGAGCAAGACGTCTGTTTTTTTTTTGGGGGGGGGTTTTTTTCTGTTTTTTTTTTGCCCTCGGTTTTGGGAAATACCGATTCCGGTGGTGTTTAAAATAAGTCTTCACACTGTGCGTCAAGCCAAACGGTTAGTGAGTGTACAGTATCTACTTAGTGTAGATACCTCACTTAGGTAGTACTTAAGTAAAGACGGGACGAATCCAATCTATTACGGTAAAGTTACCGGTAGCGTATAACTATTCCTAACCGTAAGGCCTCGACTCCCTACTTACCTACTAGTAGTACAGCCGAAATTGAAATTGAATTGAAAGTTGGCCAAAGAAAAAAAAGAACGAAGAAAAGAAAATAAAAAGGATTTTTACTTACTTAGGTAGATCGAAAGCCGATGGGCATTCATTTGCCTACCTAAGTACTATACCTGCCTAGTGCCTAGTGCCTAGTGTAGCGGAGGTCGAACCATGACAAAACACCAGCATCATTCGGCAAGATTTTCCGCTGCGTGGCATTACTTTATTATTGGCAGGCTAATCTGTACTTATACTTAGGTAGATAGGCTACAACTCTACTTATCTAGTTCAAGTCGCGTAATATAGGAAATTTCACCCAATCCAGCCATCCAACTCGACTCTTTCCCATGCCCGGGGATCACAGTTACATAGGTAGTAGTTAACTATGCGCAAAGGCAAAGGCAAAGACGAAGGCGTAAGTAAGTAGATTATGGCGCACACCCCTTGTCCAGTCCAGGTAACCTTTCCCATTCGTCGACGACAACTTGCTCATAACCTCTCACTTCTCACCACTCTTCTTCTTCTTCGAGGTAACCTCTAAGCTTACTAACCAGTAGGCAGGTTACGGCTCACGGAGGCCTTGGCGAGTGAAAGTCCTTTCAGATCAGATCAGATCAGATCAGATCAGGTGTTCTACGAAAAGCTCAACCCAGCAAGCTCCAAGCTCCCAGCTTCCGAGGCTCGGTAGGGGGATATCTCGGCCAAATCAGCTCGAAACAGTCATTCAGGACTATGTAAGTATAGGCAGATGATTCCGGTAGTTGTATAAGTTAGTTACCTATGGCATGCCACAGTTGTTCCCGGCGACTACCATACCAGGCAGCTATGGATGCATACCTATGCAAGCAAGACATCGTGAAAGCTACCGATGTACATACACTACAAGGTAGTCGACGTTTCAAAAGTGAAGTCCAAAACCATAGCATACATAATACACATACACATTACTATACACTACATACTGTAATAAAAACTCATGAAGCGGAGCGCAATTTCAACTTTTCGGCGGGCAGAGATCCTTTTATTTTAGGGGTTGTGCTTTCTTTTTGCTTCGTTTTGTTTGAGGAATCAGGATTTATTAGCTAGCTCTCCAGTTCACACCCGCCTGAAGCATGCAACTCTACTTACTTACTTATACATTACTATGAGTAGCACTTAGCTAGCGCTACTTGGATAGGTAGACTCACCATCTAACCTAGCAACATCCACTCCAACTCCAACTACAACTACACTACAGTAGCATGACGGTTTGCCCAAAGCCGAGCTTCACCACCCCACGGTAAATAACTCCCGGTAAATAAATCCAGGGGGTTCAGGTTCAGTCCCGAAACTCCACGCGCAACCCCCTTCCCTATCTATCTAACCCTTGACCAAAAGCACGGGCGAAGAATAGGTAGGTAAGTAGGTAGTTAGTTAGTTATTCCCAAATACGTAAGTCCTACGTAAAAGAAATCAAAGGCAAGAAAGTACTTAGGGGACGCGCCAGCCCACGTCCGCGCGCCGTCGTCGCCGGCCTTGTATGATCCTCTTATTGCTTTTTTTTATGTCTTATTTGTTTTTCTTATTTCTTTTTTTTCTTTTTTTTTTCCCCTTCGCGTGTGACGCCAATATCGCTCGTCTCAGTTCTCAGTATCACACTCCCGTCTCATTCCTGAGAGATTGAGAGGAGAATTGAACTTGTTTCGAAAAACAAAAAAAAAAAACTGAACAACGCTAGGCCTACCTACGTACATTACCTGCTTAAAGCATGTGCTCGATGAACGGAACTGGCTCTACCTACTTACACTTCCTCCCTACCGATGGCTACCTACCTACCTGCCTAGCTTATGCGGCCGTACTTACACACACGTTGCTAATTGTCCCTAGGGGAACCATTGAACGGGCAAACACTAACTAGGCTTCAGCCAGTACCTACTTATTACACTACTAGAACTACCTACTTACTTACTTACACTACTACTTAAACTACTACTTACACCACCACTCACGCTATTCTCGACGACGAGCTTCCTAGCTTCATCTGAGCGCGGAAGGATCCATCCGGAGCCACATGGCAATGCTACGAACCGACTTACATACTTAGTACGGCCGGTACGGACAGCGAGTCCAGTGATGGGGGGTTTCAGCTGAAAGGCATACCTATACTATGTAATGCCTGAGGCGATAAAAAAGCGACGGCAGTGGAAACATCGCGGTGGTGGTGATGATGATAAGAAGAAGAAGAAGAAGAAGAAGACAACAGACAGTGGCGACTGGGGAAAACCCTTCCTCCAAACAATCTCAATATTAAGCTTCCCGACGTTTGTCTAGAGCCTTTGCCGACGCGACGCGATATCAAACCCCCCCTATTGTTCTCGACCGGAGTCCGGCTTTTCTCGACGCGCCAGTAGGATACGAATAAGTGACTGGACAGGCACTTTTTGTCTCGACGCCCGGTGCTTTGTGCGAGAGGGGACTCCGCTTCCGAATGGTAGGGCGTGACAGTTGCGGCGACGGCACAATTCTGTGAGATATGTAGCTGTAGCTATCTTTTGGGTCAGAAACACTGTTGTGGTATCAACAGCGGACTACCGAAGCAATGCCCAACGTGTATATCCTATTGGTCGGCCTATCATACCGCCTCGCCACTCCTGACCCGTGTTATTCGGACCAGTTTCGAGAGGTTCGGTGACCGAGTAGAGTAGGCTATGCAATAGGCTTTTAACAGGTTGGTGTGTCGATGGCATGTAACGTACATCTGTAGAGAATCATCTGCTTCTATCAGATTTGTCAAGTTGAACCACGAACGAGAATGCTGATTTCTGCAGGGCACTTTTTTGCAGGCCTTCATAATTCGTCCGAACTGGGGCCTAGTGAAGGCTCAGCACCCACTTCACGTGAAGCGAAATAGGTACTGCAGTGTATATACCGGATCTGTTGACAAAAGGACCAGTCCGAGTCGACTTCAAGGAAATCAATACTTTCCGGGTACTGCTCAAGAGCTTCAGGGGAGGAGAATAGGCACAGTAACAGTACTAGGTAGCAAGATCTCAGCTGTAAGTAGGCGAACTGGCGCGGGTGGGGTTATTTCGGCCGTGCTCTTGACTCGGCCAGACAGAAGTATTTCTCGGACCATCCCTCTCCCAAGGGAATCAAGGATGTTCTGGGCCACCTTTGTCTTCTCAATCTCCAGCTGGCCTGGCCATTCGGGTGAACCTGGGCCCGGAACGGACGCGATGCGACCTAAGCAAGATGGATATGTAAGTATCTAGTGTATGCCCGGGATTCTCAGCTGTACATAAGTAGGCAGTAAGTAATGTAAGTAGTATAGTTAAAGTGTATACAGCAACAAGAGGGTGGCGAGGAGAACCTATGCGGGTGTAGTAAGAGTAGCATTGCAGTAGGTAGGCATCGATGGAAGGGCTTTAAATAAATTCCAGATGGGTATCATCATAACGTACTCTGGCCAGTGGGTGCTGGTGCTTTGCTTCATACATACACTGTAATATAGTATATTTTCCAGGTTAGGTTCTGACCGCTGTAATCTGTACGCGGACCCATCTCTTCCCGTTGTGATCTGATCGGGCCACGAGGAAGGGGATCTTGATCGGAGAGGAGCCATTCGGAGGAAAAAGTTGGCCCGGGTACGGGTACGGGTACGGGTACAGGTACGTGTACATACGTAAAGTCGTCTGCCGTCAGATTTCAACCATCCTAAACGAACCAGTTCACGCGATAAGGCTTTGTAAGTCAGTGCGAAGCCATCCACACACAGCTCACAAGGGCATGATTGGGGGAGTTGGGGATGTATACGCCTAACAAATAACAAATGCCATTGATGTCTGGCAGCAGGAAATTCGCGCAGGTTGGGTTGATGAAATGGATGGAAGGGTCAAAGGCTAAACAACGGTTCAACTCATGATATGCAGGTACTCGACGGGCAAAAGGGCTGCCCTAGATTACTAAGTAGATTGCTAGGTAGATAGATAGAACTGTACTTGAGCCATGGACACTACTGTATTGCGTCACTCACAGCCTAGAACTCGGCACGGCTTGCTCAAAAGGGCAATGCCACGACGCCAAGTTTCTGAATCGCGCTTAGTTAGTGTAGAACTAGCTTAGTACCTACACTATTTTACTTACCTCTGGATACCTGCCTACCTCTAGGTACCTACCTAGGTACTAAGTAAGTAAGGCCCCATCACTGTTGCTGTACACGATATGTTCATAGTAGTGCATAGACGGGGTACGGTTATGTAGTTAAGACGTGCCTGAATTGTCGTTAGTTGCACTAGAAACAAACTTACCGAAAGGACACTAGTCGAGTGCCTTAGCGCAGATTCTTAGCGGCACGTCATGTTGTGTCCTGGTGCGTTACACTGCCTATAGGCTCTTCCGGGCCTGTTGCTTCATTGCTACCTGCCTCGCGTCTAGCTATAGGGCTCGCCGCTCCCATACGTCGTAGCATACGAAGCGAAGAGATAACGAAATCCGCGTAAGGTTTCCCCACCCACCATCTGGAGCGATTCAGCCAGCCAGACTCGATTCTTCTTGTAAGTTGTAAGTTGTCCATACAATTTACAATGTAGAGCTGTATCGTCAGCCACCGTTTGCGACAATAAGGTTTTGCACGGTCTCGTACTAATGGTTAATTACAGGCCAGAGCTAGTGGACCTTAGCCTAAGCTCTACCATAGTGGACCGTACTAGTAGCTTGCCGGTCTAGGGAATAAGTAGGTAGTTAGACAGAAGATTAACGGCTAAGAAAGGCACTAAACAGTTATGGAACCGTACCAGAATTGTACGTGAGTACGTTGAAGGATGTACATCCATGGATAGATGTGTATGTGATTCGGAACGCAACGATTGTTGCTGGATAGTTAGTGTAGGTATGGCCTCGCCTGACTCCGGCTCGTCATTCTTACTTCTACTTGTCAGCGTCGCCCGGCGTCGAGTCCGTCAACGGCGGTGCTGAAGGAGGGTGCAACCAACCCCCCGTTATCATCAACCACCGTCAACCACTGTCAGCCACTGTCAGCCCCTGCCAACCACTGCCAATCCCGTATCTAATGCCCACGTTTTCCCGTTTTGCGTGGCAGGTTGCTGCACTTGCGCATCCTAATGCACGTTATATGTACCTATACGTGACAGCAGATGCAGTTAAAAACAATTCCATATTCCTGTTCGCGGTACACAATGTATCGGTTAATTAGGTATGGAAGGTCCTGTCCCATCCCGGGCATCACGTCGGGTGCGTGAGTGCCCATAGGGGGGCAATTCCCGTCTCCCATTCGCAAATAACATGGCCAAAAAGAGAGGTGGCCTCCTCGGGCCTTCTAGCCACTTTCAACCAGGCATGGCGGACATAGCTGAGTTTCTCCATGGACAAACCTAG
Organism: Xylariaceae sp. X187; assembly: GCA_028637585.1. Lineage (NCBI taxonomy): Eukaryota > Fungi > Ascomycota > Sordariomycetes > Xylariales > Xylariaceae > Xylariaceae sp. X187. The sequence continues at coordinate 2,825,627 of JAJIZN010000006.1, read as the reverse complement.
CTTGTAGGAAAGGCATGGAACCCGTCCTCCAGGCTCCAGCAGTTGCCAGAAACGGTGCGCGAATTTCCCGACGGGATAAAATGTTAGGTTACTAGGTAGGCTGCATACTTGCCTTCGCTTTATGGAGACCAACGGGCTGACGGATTTGCCCTAGAGCGATAATATGCACTAATGGCGGTCTCCTCGTAGCGCTGAGTATGAATCCCCGGCACAGCACTGTCGCCCTCCCAGGACGAGACCTCACAATCAACAGTGCGGCATCCTCTTTTGCGAGCCCTCCCTCTCGCGCACTTCCCGAAGATCTCACTCATGATGGCCGGCCAAATAAGCCCTTCCATGAGACGGGTGGCATGCCATACCGCCGTACATCGGCTCGTAGGTATATATAGCCTGTGCCGGAGTATATATAGTCTACAATACCAGGAACTCGCGCCGTCATATCAACAATCCAGTCGCTCTCTTTCTCCTCCCCTCCCCCCCGTCCTGTTGTATACCTATAATACAGCTGTGACTGTCCGGGCATTTCTTTGCCTCCGTGACTCCGCTGTTCCGTCCCTGCCAACTGTTGCGTCTTCTTCCGTAGTCGACTGACTGTCTGCCGAAAATGGGAGCAACGGGCGAGGATGAGTCTGAAATTAAGCCCGGTCTCCGCTGGAACGATGAGGAGGACCTGGAGCGAGGCACACGCGCCCCGCGTCGTAACCGGGCCAACTCTGCCATGTCCGTTCACAGCGTGGTTTCACGTCGTTCCATAGACCCTGCTGCTGCTCTCCCTGTTCAGTACCGCACGCTGTAAGCTCATCGTCGCCATGTTCATGGCCCTTACTATCCTATTGGGACCCCTTTTGCTGAACAACACACGACAGCTCTTACCAGATCTCCGAGTCGAAGCAGGTTGATGATGTCAAGGAACGGCAAAGAGCCAAGGAGGCGGCCGCCAAAGGTATGATGCGAGCTCGGGATTCATAAAATAACTACAGAAGTACCCAAAACTCACAACTCAAAACTAAAACGCGTCTAGATTTCTCCTCTGTCGAATGGCACACCATTTCGACTGACGAGGCCGTCCGCCGTCTTACCTCATCGGTGACTCAGGGTTTGTCAACCGAGCAGATCAACCGCAGAATAAAGGAGTACGGCCGAAATGCTCCTACTCCCCCGTCTTCGCGTATGATCCAGACCATCTTCGGTTATCTGTTCAAGGGCTTCGGCCCCATCCTCTTCGCCGGTGCCATTCTCGTCTTCGTCTCCTGGAAGCCTCTCGGCGAGCCTCCCGCGGTTGCTAACTTGGTATATATAACTTTATGCTTGGCGTTAAGAGACAACCCAAAAAAAAACAAAAAAACAAATGACTGACTCCTGAATGATCGATAGGCGCTGGCCATTGTGCTCCTCTTCGTCTTCTTCGCTCAGGCTGCTTTCAACGGTTTCCAGGACTGGAGCTCTACCCGTGTCATGAAGTCGATCAAGAACATGTTGCCTGAGGACTGTCTTGTACTCCGAAACAACACACAGGTGTCTGTGCCCGCGTCCGAACTCGTTCCTGGTGATATCGTCTTCATCAAGGCCGGCAACAAGCTGCCTGCGGATCTCCGTTTCCTCCAGGTCTCGAGCGACTGCAAGATGGACCGATCTATCCTTACCGGAGAGTCGGTTCCCCTGTCTGGTACCGTTGACTCGACCGATGACAACTACCTCGAGACTCGCTGCATTGGTCTTCAGGGAACCCACTGCGTTGTTGGTTCTTGCACTGGTTTGGTTGTGGTATGTTTAGCCCCTTTTATTCCAGACGTTTGAATTTTCAAAAGTTGGATGCGACGTGGCCAGCTCGACACGGCTGCAGCGATGCGCCGCGCGAGTTGTTTGCGTTCATCATCATGCTCCGAAAACGAGTGGAAGCTGACGATTATCCTCTCAGGACACCGGTGACCGCACCGTTTTCGGTCGCCTTGCTCAATTAACCCAGAAGCCCAACACCGCCTTGACTACCCTGGAGCGTGAAATCCTCTACTTCGTGCTCATCATTGCCGGTATCATGTTCTTCATGATCTCCATCATTCTCTTGGTTTGGTAAGATTCCGAAATCCTTTGCCTGTCCACGGATTGGCTTCTAACGTGATAATGAATTCAGGGGTCTATGGCTACGCCCGAAGCACCACTCCTACATCAACGTTCCTACCTTGATCGTTGATATTGTCAGTGTTGCTATCGCTTTCATTCCCGAGGGTCTTCCCATTGCTGTTACCGCCAACTTGACCATCACGGCAAACTTGATGCGCAAGCAGATGATTCTCTGCAAGTCCTTGAAGACTGTCGAGACTCTCGGTACTGTGTCCATCATTTGCTCTGACAAGACCGGAACGTTGACTGAGGTAAGAGGCCCGGCTCCCCCTGTCTCCAATGGCAGGCGACAATCAAGACCGGAAGCTGACATGAACTTGTAGAACAAAATGACTGTCACCAACTACACCATTGGCACCCGTAAGTAGTAACACCACTCTCGATTTCGCTGCGAATTCAAAACTAAATGTCCGTATAGACACTGCTACCGCCGACAAGGCCGAAGAGGACATGATCTCGAATGCTGCCACTTCTACCAAGGGCACTGGTCTCAGCCAACTCCGTGCTCTCTCTGCTCTCTGCAATGCCGCTGAGTTCGATGCTGCTGAGACTGATGTGATGCTTGAGGTATGTTTCGATCTTCTACTCCCATAGATGGCAGCTAATGACTTTTGTAGAAACGCCGCGTATTTGGTGATGCTACCGACCAGGCCATCCTGAGATTCTCCGAGAGGCTTGGATCCGTCGAGTCCATGCGCCAGAGCTGGAACAAGACCTTCGACCTAGCCTTCAACAGCAAGAACAAGTTCATGATTAGAACCTTCTCTCTGTTCAAGCAGGACACGGTTGTTGAGACTCTGCCCGAAGCCGAAGCGAGTAGCTTCCAGGCCGCTGACACGTGCGTTGCTACCGACTTAATCATACCGCCCTGATCTCTTTGACTATGCTAACTTAGTATGAACAGTCTATTGACCATCAAGGGTGCCCCTGATGTCCTCATCAGCCGATGCACTTCGTTCACCAACGACGCCGGTGTCACTTGCCCCTTCGACGCTGCTGCCAAGACCGCCATCGAGGACATGAAGAACCAGTACAGTAGCCAAGGAAAGCGTTGCATCTTGCTCGCTCGCAAGATTATCCGCCAGTTCGAGGTTCCCTTCGCCCCCGGCACCGGCCAGTACGAAGACGCCATGACCGAGCAGGCCAAGACCGACTTGACCTTGGTCGGCTTGGTTGCCATTGTCGACCCTCTCCGTTCTGATATTCCCGACGTCGTCCGAATCTGCCGCGGCGCTGGTATTCGATTCTTCATGGTGAGTTTAACCACACCCGCTAAGCAAATACATCGGACTTCCTCACTAATACGCGGACTAGGTTACTGGTGACTTCGCTTTGACTGCTCTTGCCATTGCTCAGGATGCCGGCATCATCAGCAACCCGACTCCTCTCGTCCACACCGTGTCCTCTCTCCCCCGTGAGGAAGGATCCGTTGACTCCATCGCCAAGCCCCCCGTTGCTACCACCACCTACTCTTCCATCGTCATCTCTGGTCCTGAACTGCTCAGCCTCAACGAGTACCAGTGGAACCGTCTGGTCCAGTACGACGAGATTGTGTTCGCCCGTACCACTCCTGAGCAGAAGCTTCGCATTGTGAACGAGTTCCAGAAGACTGGTGTCGTCGGTATGACTGGTGACGGTGTCAACGATGCTCCCTCGCTAAAGGCTGCCGACGTTGGTATTGCCCTCGGTTCCGGTTCCGACGTTGCCATTGAGTGCGTATCCTCTCTTGATGCTTTTCCCTGTTGTATTTGACCACTGCTAACTCCCTATGATAGGGCCGCCGACATGGTTCTCCTTGACACTTTCAGCTCCGTCGTTGAGGCCGTCAAGTACGGTCGTGTCGTCTTCGACAACTTGAAGAAGGTCATCGCCTACCTGCTGCCTGCCGGTTCATTCTCCGAGTTCTGGCCCGTCTTCACCAGTGTCGTCTTCGGCATGCCCCAGATTCTCTCTTCCTTCCTGATGATCATCATTTGGTGCGTACCCCTCCCTATTCGTACTTTCACATCCACATTCAATACTAACATGATGGCAGCTGCTTCACCGACTGCGCCGCGGCCATGGTCATGTCCTACGAACAGCCCGAAGCCGACCTCCTCCTCCGCAAGCCCCGCGATGTCAAGAAGGAGCGTCTCGTCGACTGGAAGCTTCTGCTCAATGCCTACGGAATTGTCGGTATCATCGAGACCGTCACGTCCTTTGCCGTCTCCTTCCACTACCTCGAGCAGCAGGGCATCCCCTTCTCCGAGATCTGGTTCTCCTTTGGCGCCACCCCCAATGGCTTCACCAAGGATGAGTACACGAACAAGCTCAACATTGCTTCTTCCATCTACTTTGTTAACTTGGTCGTCATGTAAGTCCCCGACACATGTCTCTGTCCGCCACGCATCGCTAACACCACTCTAGGCAATGGTTCAACCTCCTAGCCGTCCGCACCCGACGCTGGTCCATCTTCCAACAACCCCCCTTCTTCAACAAGCAAACGCAGAACCTCTACATCATCCCCGCCATAATATTCGCCGTGGCCATGGCCATCCTCTGGCTCTACATCCCCCCTCTACACTCCATCCTCGGCACCGTCCCGGTCCCCGTCGCCAACTGGTTTATTCCCTTCGGCTTCGGTCTCTTCGTCTTGATCCTCGACGAGGCGAGAAAGTACTGTGTCCGCACATATCCCAAGAGCTTAATTGCCTATCTGGCCTGGTAGAGACATTTTTAAAAGAAAGTTTAAAAGAGCGACAAGCGGGCAAGCGAAATCACTTTTATACACAAGCCTCGGCGTCCTGGGCTCTGGGTTGGTTGGTCGGTTGGTCGGTTAACCGGGTGTGTTAATGCTTAGAACAGGGGAGAGAGAATACGGCACTTTTCCCCTCTTCAAACTCCGTTCTGCGAAATCCCACGGTTTCGCGGAGTCCAATATCAAAGCTACCTAATATGAAGAGGGGGGAAGGATTGTGTGTGTGTCTGCGTCTGTGTGTGTGTGTGGTTTTATTTTCTCTTTGCAGAGTCTTTGTGGGATACGTTCTTCCCGTCGCCCTACAACCAAAACACCAACTTTTTTCTAGAAAACTACTAAAACTCTCGTCATGTTTTTTCATGTCTGTCGCTCTATACCAGAACAAAAAATTACTTACACCAACTATATATCCAATGTTAGTTGAGACGCCTCTCAACTCAGTTATTGTTATTATTGTTGTTGGTTTTCATTTTTATTTTTAATATATCCCTAACAAAGACGAAAACAAAGACGAAATATAAACGCATTGTTCCTATAACAGATACGAGCGTTCACCCAACATTGTTATTGTTCGTGAAGATGTGAGATATGTGACATTGTGTATAAGAATGATGGCAGTCCGACGGTGAGTTTACTTGCCTATCATCGCCATCACCGCATCTTCACGACCATTACCAGCATCACTGCCATCACTGCCAGTTACCATTTTACCATCCTCGTCTTCTCCGGTCAACGAATTCGTCTACTCACAATGAATTCCTCCACCAACTCCCAAACCCTCCCAACCCAAGTGACCGACCCGCCAACGACAGCCCGATCCAACGAGGAAACCAAACCCAGTTCACTCGCACCCGTGTCTACTTCCACAATGTCATCCCTCACTCCCCCAAACAAGCCTCAACCCCAACCCCAACCCCAACCCCAACCCCAAGCTCAATCTCAACCCCAACCCAAACCCAACCCAAAGCCCACCGAGCCGAAGGCCGCACACCCCGGACCCGAACGCCCCCAAAACACCTGCCACTGCGACAACGGCATGTGCTGTCTCTGCGTCGTCAACGACAATGCATCTACTATTACTACCAATGTCGCCCGACCCGAGGTCTCCGACGACCTCCGTCACGGCTGGCGGTGCTGTTTCGATGACTGCTTGAACTGCTTGAGCGATGGGATGTGTGCGGGCTGTGGACATCGGAGATGTTACATGTGCGAGAATGTCTGACTTACTTCGCTGTCGTCATCGTCGTCGTCGTCGTCGTCGCCTGCGCGTGAAAAAGTGTCCTGACTTGTTGCGATATGGCATTGTGGTCATGAAATGAAAAAAAAAAACCTCCCCGTGGAGCGACGGTGATGTTTCTTATGACGAGAGCGATGAGCGACAAAGCCATGTCTGATAATCTATTTTGATTTTTTGATTTTTGTTTGATAATATTAAATAAAATAAAACTTTGTTAATTTATTTTTTATAAACCTAACTCAAAAAATACTTCCACTATGATGATGATGATGATGATGATGAATTGAAAATTTGAAAATTTGAAAAAAAAGAGAAAATGATTCATAAGGAAAGGTGAGATTGTAAAAAGAGCATCATCTGTCCTGATGGGTTGGATAATAAAGTAAAAAGTATATCCTAGATACCCAACTTCATAACCAACTCCTTTTTCCTGGGTCATTATTCATAAACCAATCCCACACTCCCCTTCCCTTCCCTTCTCAAATCCCCAAATCCCCAAACCCCCCCATGAAAACCTCGCAATGAACATCAAATCAAATCCGCCGCTCATTAACATGTCCATATCTCGCCACCACGACATCCTCCGGCCCAGGTCGATGCGCAAATCGAACTCTCTTTAAATCAACCCGATTCTTCCCTGCCCTGACATCCCCTCCTCCATCTGCTACCACTACTGCTTCTCCTCCTCCTCCTTCTCTAACATATCCTCCCCTATTCTGCTCTCTATGCCCTCCTTTCCCATTCTCAGTCTCAGTCTCATTCTCAATATCAATATCACCACTCCGATAATGCACATACCCCCTTCCCCCTCCTTCTTCCCCCGGGAGTTGAAACCTCACCCTGACATCCACACCCCCCTCTCCCTCTCCCTCTCCACCCCCATTCCCATCCCGAGGCCCGGAAGAAGGAACGGGAGTCGTAGATAAATATATCGCATTCTGCCCTTGTTCATTGCTTGGGCTTGGGCTTGGGCTTGGGCTTGGCGGAGGCGCAGGGATATACCGGTGCTTGGCCGTCCAGAATAAGACGAGGAGGATGACGCCGATGAGGAGGATGAGGATGACGGCGATGATGTCGTTTGGGTTTGGCATTGTTCTCTTTTTTTTTTTTTTTTTTTTGGTATTCTCTTCTCTTCTCTTTTTTTCCCCCTTTCTTTTCTTCTTCTTTTCCCCTTTCTTTTCTTCTTTTTTTTTTCTGGTTTTTTTTGTGTGTTCGGTTTTGTTCTCTGGGACCTTCGGGGGGATTCAGTACCGCCTAGGTTTGCTTCCAGATCCGATCCCGGGGTATATATAAAAGATAAAGACGAGGGGGGGAGGGAAGGGAGGAAAACTCTCTCTGAGAGCTCTCTCGGGGGGGTGATCGGAGACCAGAAAGAATAGATAGGAAAGGAAGAGATCAGGAGCCGGGCCAAGGCGAGATTTATTCCAACTAATCTCGGTTTTCTCGTAATGAATATGATATGATATATAAAAATAAAAAAAAAAAGAAACGAAAAGATAACGAAAAGTAAAAAAGTATTTGATGAGATGAGACAGATAATATAAGTCAAGTAAGTAACCCAAGGTCACGTACGTGAGCAGCAGCAGCAGCAAAAACAATCGTGAGTAATTCATAGATATTTGCGCAGAGTGTCATACTTGAGATATTATCGTTGAATGATATTCGATCCCACAAACACCACCACCCCCCCGCATTCTTATCCGTGTTCCGTGTTCCGTGTTCCGGGACCACGGAGGGAGAGGGGGGTAAAGGGGAAAGAGGGAAGCGGGAAGAGTTTATATGTTTGTTGCGTGACGTAGCAGGTAAGGGAGTCAGCGAGTTGGGCCTTGTCGTCCCGCTCACGATACCTCTACCCCACCCTTTGAAAGAGATCCAAACATGCGTTGGGAGATGACTGGTAGTAAACGGCTTCTTGCCGTTCGGGAGACACATATGTATACTGTTCGCTGGCTGGTCTCTATATAGAGGTATGTACAGATCATATAGATGATATTTTAGTGTAGGACACCGAGTGGTGAGACCCAAGACGACAGGACCGTGACAGTCATAAGTAAGTACACAAGTACAGCTTGATAGTACTTCCAATGTATGGGAGGGAATCCAACATCTAGATGTAAGCCGATATAGTGTAGGTGTAGTGGAGTGTATAGTATAGTCTTGTCGTGTCTAACGTCGCGCCGACATGGCGACGGCAGTATGTTAGTAATTGCAAATCCCACCAACATCCTCATCCATATTCCATGTCCCAGCCAATCCATTCTCGACAAGGGGTTCATCCAACGGCACCTGTTCAGCCTTGCCTAGAAAGAAGTCGTTCTGTCCAGAGGCCTTGGTCTGTCTGCTCATGAATCTCCTCGCCCACTCTTCCACGGCAGGCTCCCCCGTCTCATCACGAGCTTGCTTGAGGAATGGAATCAAGGCGGTCCCACCCGTGCCTTTGACGTTCTTATCCTTGGCGTTACGGGACGCGGTAGCCAGGTTCTGGCGGTTTCGAACCGCCTCAGGGCTCCGAGAGCGACTGCGAGCCCGGTTTTCTCGTGATGGAAGAACGATATATCGAGTCACGATAGCGATGTGGATGTCGCGGAAAGTTCGCAACATAGCCAGACAAGCATCGTACGCAAGACTGAGAGGACGATCGGTATTCCGTCGTTCCTGGACAAAGTCTCGGATATTCGCGACCAAACTGACCTCGTCCAGGAACCGCGCATGCGGGCCGGGCATATATCGTCGCATATCGCGAATGAAGTTATGCTTCGGCGGCGGGCTCAGACCTTCTCGTTCCGATTCCGAGCCCTGGGTATGCGGTTTATCCCCCGTGGGCCGATGTTCAATCCCCAGTATGATATCAAAGAACTGGATAAGACTGCTCTGCGCATTCGACGGGCCACTATACTGGACGTAATTCGACTTCCCATCGCCGAGATCGTACATGACGCCATGCGGGAGTCCAGCTTCGGCCATGTTCTTGCTGCCGGCTAGGAACGTGCGGATGCGACGATAGAAGAATCCCGGGTCGCAGTTTTCATGCATACGACGCAGGAGCTCGCCTAGATCGTCAAGACGCTCGGCAAAGGCTTGCAGATAACGTGTCACGGTTGCGCTGTCGCCTTTCCGAGCAGCCGCCACGGCGGCGAGCATGAGCGTGATGATCGGACCGCCTCGAGCCTCGATGGCAACGGACACCAGGTAGAACCAGGATTCATCTAACGATCCGGTGAAAGTCACCAGCGTAGCGAGGTTATCCACGTCATCGATGGATTCGTCCATGAAGAGCGGCTTGAAGTTCCAAAGCACGGACGCAGCGTAGGTCGACACCGGGGGTATTTCAAGATGATCGCAGATCTTCAGCAGCGGGATCGAGATGCTAGGCGGCACGCGATCGCAAGGGGCATTGCCACCCCAGATATAGCCATGAGCGAAGAAGGTGAGCAGCATGTACGCCCGCCTCCACTCCGCTTCATGTTCCAGACCGGTAGTGGACAGGACGGGCAGACGATCGATGACTCCTCTCAGGCGCGTGCTGAGGATCAGACTCTGTAGGTTGGAGGCGATGGCCTCCCACTTGTTGTAGTAGGGATCTGGGAGTCTCGTCGCCGGCAAGACATCGGGTAGGAAGCCATGCGCCGGCGAGATCCCGTAGTCGGACAGTACCGGAATAGGAGGCCTCATGGTGGTGGAACGGCTTCTCCTACAGGGACCGGTCGCCTGTCCTGTCAAGAATGGGGGAGGGGGGGTTGGTTTAGCTGATTAAGTCCTGACGCAAGGAGTATACAGTCAACAGCCTGTAATACTCCTCAGCCGTGCGAGATCTCCTTAAGTAACGAGCATGAAACTGGGAATAGTGTCAAACAAGTGGATGGTCTGAACTAGGTCTGCAGAAACGGGATGGAGAGGAGTACAGGAGACGGAAAGGAGGGACAGAGGAACAAGAGGGGGGGCCTTTAAAAGACATTGTGTTTTAACGTTTGGACAAAAAAAAAAAAAAAAAAAAAAAAACGCGCGGGTTACGGCGGTCCGGGATGATGCCCTGACTCTGCGACTCTAGTCGCGTGATGAGGATTAGAAATGTCATAAGTAAGCTTGTTATACTTCCAGGAAACATGAGCCGTCCAGTAGCAGCGATTAGAAATCCGGCAGTTGCTTCAACGTTTTGGTTTGCACCACCACAACCCCAGTGGCGGGATTATGTTACTGATTCATCACATCGGCCGTGGTGTGTCTAACCTTAGCTTAGCTTTCTTGACCGCTCGAAACAGAGCGAGCATACGGCAAATGGTAGTCACAGTCATACGCAAGACTTTGGAAACTTGGGGCGTGGTCGTTGAAGGCCTGTAATCTGTAACGTGCCCTGTGTGCTTCTTTTCCCCGGGCCAAGATCTTTCCGGGGAGGCGATTTCATCGGAATCCATAAAGAGAATTTGGAAGGTTGATGGGCCTCCGGAAAACGGGGAGACTCGCCAAACATCTCTCGTGGATGGAAACACCGTGTGGCCCAGAGCTAGTGGGCTCCGATCCACTGAAGACACTACAATCGTAGCGCCCCATCCCACCGGTGCCCACCGGTGCCCACTATAACGACAGCGACCGAGCCGCCCGACCGCATCAGTTTTACAGTCCCGTTACTAGATTCATACTGTGCAGCCGTGGCCGTGATCGAAACCTCGGCCGCAATCGGGTAGTCCTTTGTCGCCAAGCTCTGTAAGTTCATACCTCCACCTCGCCGACTGGCGAATAAAGATGCTAATTCTATCATCACATGGATACCAACACGACAAGGATGAATCTTGGGGAGTTCAAGAGACAACAAGGTGTCCAACATTCCGTAATACCGATGACCCAAGTTCTGCCCAAGACCGGGGTCGGAGGGCTCGGAGGTCCAAGCCTCCAAGGAACTCGGCTAGCGTCGCATGCCATTCTGCGCACGTGCCAACCATGTCATCATCGGACGGGATTACGTAACTTATGTGGAGCCACTAGGTAGGTAGTACCTACCTATGAAGCATCTTACCCAGTAAATACATAACCGCGATCGATGCATTTTTGATGTTCCCCTCCGCCTCGGCAGCCGCTCAACAATCACGAGGCGCCAAACACCTTGCAGGCCACAGGTCTAGAACCAAAACAAAAAACTTTCAAACTTCACTGACGATGCTGCTGTTGTTGAGGTAGCTGGATAAGCCCTTAGCTTCGGTCATACCAACCATTTCTTTTTTTTTTTTCCCTCGTCAAACCTCCGACAATATGGTGGTCCAACAGCATGTCCTGAACTGGCTCTATAGCGTCCTGACCAGCGAATATCACGATGTCAACCGCACTTACAACGACGTCGCCCAGGCTCTGTCACAATACCCCTCCTTGTCGCCAAGGACGGACGTCCATAGTATGTCAAAAGCGATAGTCTCACATACATCGAGTGACGGTAGAACTCCACGCACTGACGAGATTTTGAAGCATTCGACAATGGGGTCTCCGCCCTCCTCCTCCATCTCTCGGGCACCATCCCCGTGACCTTCCGAGGCACGACTTACCGGTTCCCTATCTCGATATGGGTGCCTCACTCTTACCCGCGCGAACCGCCGCTGGCATACGTGACACCTACAGAGACCATGATGGTGCGCCCTGGTCAGCATGTTGATCCGCAGGGCAGGATATATCATCCCTATTTAGTGGGATGGGCTGAATTCTGGGATGTGAGTGCTGGTCGAAGATGAGGAGAACCTCTATTTTTGATCCATGAGCAGTGGCTGATATTCGTTTCTCTTTTATAGAAATCCTCCATATTAGATTTCATGGCCATCTTGCGGGACGTATTTGCCAAAGAACCTCCGGTCATCTCGCGCCAACAGTTTCGACCAGCTCAGCAACCGTCGACACCGTCGCCGACGCCACCACCCATTCCTCCATTGCCTCCTAATATGACGCGACCCAGTCCCTCACCACCGCAACCACAGCCTACGAGCGATCCAAGGCCGCCGCCTCCCCCGCCAAAGGGCAACCAGCTCTCTCAAACTGTACCCATGCCAACTATCCAAGCTGAGAGGCCTCCTCATCCTCTATCCCAGAGCATACAACAGCAGCCGGGTCAATATAACGCGAATTACACAGAAAACCAGGCCACACCGCCAATAAATCGTCTTTCGCGGTATGATACGGCCCCACCTCTGCCACCACAAGGACCTCCTCAACCACATATTACTCAACCACCCGTCAACGCCCAAGTACAACCGCCACCTCATGTATACGCACAACCACCCATAAACGTACCATATCACGGCCAACAGCAACAATATAATTATTCAAAAGAAATGCAACCACCAAACTTACAACAGCCGCCCGATCGCCCGCCACAATCATATCCCCCAGGGGTTCCCGAGCCACCATCATATCGGGGAGGGCCGCCACCGACGACAATGAAGTGGCAGCAACCCGCACCTCACGAACAGCCACCACTTCAACCGGCACCTAAGCCCCGTCCACCCCCCGACCTGATGGATGAACCCCTAGCCCTCTCCCTCCCCTCCCCTTCAAACCTCACCCCGCCCCCAATCCCCCCCAATCCCGAAAAAGACGCTCTCCTCCGCCAACTCGCCTCAACCCTCCACACTATGCGTCAGTCCACCCGTCAACAAACCGAATCATCCCTCGCCAGTCTAACCGCCCAACGCACCGCCATGCTCCACTCCCTCCAAGCCCTCCAATCCGACTCCTCCAACCTCCAACCTCTCTCCTCCCTCCTAGCCTCCAACACCGCCATCCTGCAATCCTCCCTCAAAGAAGCCGACGCCGTCATCTGCAATAGCAAAACCCAATCCGCGCCCGCTATCGACGATCTACTCGTCGCCCCGACCGTCGTGGCGAATCAGCTCTACGACGTCGTAGCGGACGAACGTGCACTAGGCGATGCCATTTTCATCCTTGGACGTGCGGTTGAACGCGGTCGGGTATCACCTGCTGTCTTCGCGAAGACTACGCGGAGTTTGGCGCGGGAGTGGTATTTGAAAAAAGCTCTTGTGAGGAAGATTGGACGGGGGATGGGGCTCGTTGATAGCGGTGGTAGTGGTGGTGGTGGCGGGAGCAGTAAAAGTCAGGGGGGAAGAGGGTGAATGAGGATCAATGATTAATACTATACTCTATTACGAAGTATATAGATAGGTGGAAATACCAAGTCTCTTCCCATCTTCTCTGAGCCGCTTCTCGATTTCCTGTTCTTCCGATTGGGATTCTTATGTAGAATATTTTTTTGTATGTCTGTATGTGTTGACTAATACCCCTTAGAAGGCCCCTTATGAGCCCTCAAACCCAAAGCACTACTCGCTCTTTGCCGAAGTCCCTGTCGACCTTCCTGGGTAAGGTTCATCATCCCACTGCTCGCTTTCGTATCGATGCTCGCACCACTACTCCCTTTATCCCTATACATATTAGCCAGCTTCTTAATCTGACCGGGCCGTCGCGGTGCCGGCTGCCGGAGTTTCACATCTTTCGTCTCGAAAATAGCGAAGCCCGAATTCGTCTTGCTCATATGGCCTATTCCCTCTCGTTCCCCGCGTAATGGTTTCTCATGGCCTCTTGACGCTTTCTTAAGGATCCCCTTCCCCTTGTCTTTCACTTTATCATATTTCTTGCTGTACGCCTCGCTGATTGCGATATCATCAGCTGAGCCATCGACCTCATCTGACTTACCCCTTCCTTTCCATTTGGCAAAATTTCGCAACTTGTCACGGTGAAGGTGCTTCTCGTCCTGTCTGCGGCGACTGCGCTCAGCTGCCGATTGCTCTAACATGACCTTAAGTAATGCGTTGGGATCACTCGGAGGACCACTGGGACTGGACGACGTCCTCGTCACTGGCGCAGTTTCCTCGTCCGGCACCGGCTTTGTCAAAATGTGTCCATCTAGCCCAAAACGATGGGGCAGGCCAAGTCCGCTAGCAATACGCGCTATTATAGGGAAGCCGTTACGGACGGGCAGGAGCGGCGGATTTGTTTCGGGCTCATTTGGCAATGGCCGATCGCCATTTGGCTGGATATGAGGTGATACGCGGTGCAGACTGTAGCCGAATGAGCTAGACTGACGGGCACCACGTCGTCGCTCCTCTATTAGCGATGACGGCGAATCATGCCGGTTGGTGGACGGACTCGGGTCTTCACGGGAACTGATACGCTCAAGACCGCTATCTTTGCCATCTTTCCAGCTGTCTAAAGGGCGACTAAACGAGCCGGACACCTTCCTCCAGAACGCCGCCCCCCTCCGGTGAATAGGTCTCCAACCTCCAGCCATATTGCGTTTACCCTTCCCTTCGTAGTTGTCCTTGAAGGCAGATAATGGTCCAGCCTCATCCATTCCACCATGGCCACCCGCAGGTGGTCTTAGACTCAAGGAGTCACGACTTAAAAGCTCAAAATGCTGGATCCTAGATTTCACCGGGGACTCTCGCCTCACTTGATCGTCCGCGTTCGTCACCTCTTCACCCGTCGTAAGGATCGGGCTTCCTTCATGGGTGAGACTGCCATCAAAGTCGCAGAAAAAGTCGTTAACAGATATCTCAGTAGATAGTGAAGGGACTATAGATGGTCTGCGCGCGATGGTATGAGTTGAGCTCGAAGATGCAGAATCGTTCATGGAGGACGTTGAAAGACGGGCCATGAGCGCTTCTGTGGATTCTTCCGGATCTGATCTTAAACGGAGATTCAATATGGATAGCGAGGAGGAAAATGACCAGGATGATTGCTCGAAAATTCTCCGAAGCTGCCGAACCTTTCCACCAATTTGCCCCAGTTGTCCACCCGATGTCATGGCCTTTGGGATTCCCGACGGACTTCCTCCGAATGCCTTTACGCCAGGTTTCTCATTTCGGGACACGGAAGCGTCGGGGGCGGTAACATCCATCCTTTCTTCACTGAAGGTGCTATCACTTAGACCATCTAAGGCATCAAGGCTGAGGCTGTTCTCCCAGTCTTGAGATAGATTCTCATCGACAAGCTGAGACAAAGATCTCCAGTTCGCTGATCTGTATGGAATCTCGGTCCTTTTGAGAGTTTGTTGTGGAATTGATTGACTCTTTGGCAGCGGTGTTGATTTCTGTTTTACCGGGTCCCTTAGTAAAGGTGGATGGGACTGCTCAGTCTTCTTTGTGTTTAAACCAACATGGCTAATTTGATTCCTGTCAGATACGAGCAAATTAGAGTCCGACTTTTCACTTGGTATCGTCAAATGGCCCGCGAGCCATCCAGAGCAGTGTTTAGAGCTAGTTGTAGGAGGTAGCATATCCTGACGCTGTGTTGTAATACCCCTGTGTGGCGACTTTGAGAGCAACTTCGGTTTAGGAGAAAGCCGAGGCGGTGGAATCGGCTTGGATTTTCTTTCGAATGATTGTCTGAGATAGGCCACACTTGGCTTCGGCTGAGGGGAGGTTGTGCTTGATGTTGTGGGTGGCATTGTGTCGTTTTTGGACTTCGGGGTTATCTCTTGCCTGCGAGACACTTTATCTGGGCGTTTCCCTATTGCGGCTCGAAGAGACGAGGCAAAAACAGGCGAGGACTTTGGAATAGAAGGATAGTTTTTCGGAGACGACTTTGAGTTCGGTAAACCATGTCTCTTCTCCCTGAATGACTTAGATTGTCTCGAAATCGGGATACTCGATGTGGTAAAGGAACAATACGCTAAGAGCCGTGTTAGTATTGCCTTGAGATATCGGAATCGGGCGAAATGCTTTTCTCCGCATACATTCGTTTCCCTCAAATAATCTTCGCCGATCCGCTACCAGGCTGTGACCCTTCCCAGCCCCACCACGACTTGTCGACTCGGTCGTATAATAAGATGTCAGAGGGCCCCCCAAGGGACCATAATTCTGCTCTTTATCCGTGTTCATATTTTCGTGATTTGCACCTTTCAGACATGTCGAATCAGGACGGTCTTTCGGGCGGCCACGGGCTGCAATGATTGGTGTATCAGTTGTGTTTCGTCCTTACTGGCAAGGGTTAACTTACCACCGAAGCTGAACGGCGTTCGAATATCACCAGGGGAAATACTTGAAGGGTGCAGACTTGTCGATTCCGTAGGAGATGGCGGGTAGACCGCTCGGTCGTGCCGTTTAACGTTCTTAGATCTGGTGGCCCGTGGGATAGTGTCTAGCCCGGGTTTGTAGCTGCTATTCATATGTTGGAGCACGCTTTTGTCCGTGTTGTTTACGACATAAGGTCTCTCGAAATGTGGTAGTAGCGGTTCCAACCTTGGACCGGTACCGCGTCGCCCTGATAGACTGGTTGTAGTATCTGACTGTAGATAACGAGTTGGATATTTCTGAGACAATACTGGGTCTGATGATATATCTCTCGCCCTATCCCTACGTCTTCTCACGACAGCCGGGACAGCGACATCATTTTCGTAATCTTCATGGATATCAGTCACAGTTTTGCGTCGGGGAATGCGAAGCGGTGCTGGCGCAAGATGGGCTGTCGATGACCTGCTGCGGGATGTCTGTATCGTATGAGCCATGCTTTGTGGTCCTATCCTGAAGTTTATCACCGAGATAATAAAAACACAACTTATTTCATGCGCGTGAAGTCTCGATCCTGTACCGATAATATCATGAATCCACGAAGTGCCGCCCCTCGGACGCCTATGAGACTTATTCGGTACCTAGAATTCGAAGGGCTTACTAACCCGATCTTTACTTACCACCAGAATTTTCGGAAGTAAGCAAGGAGGTTATGGGAGTTGCGCCTTCATGACAGCGTCTCGCATGAAACATCGTAGCAATTCGAGGTACCCTTTCTCTGTTTCGCCGGGCATGAAGTACATCCTGTTCACTGTGTCAATGTCCTGGGAGCTAACTGAGAGCAACCACGAGGAAGTCATCCGTTTCACGTTCGGTCGTGACACCTTCCAAGGCGTCGATTGTATGTTCTTCGGGAAGGCGAGCTCCGTATATGGAGGTCATGATGCCGACCAATTCCAGCACCGGACTGGAGCCACAATTGACACAGCTGCCACTTCTGGGGATGATCTCAACTCGAGCTAGTCACAAATACATGTATCCTCGTGGTAATCAAGCCTCGGATCATTTCAAAATAACATGACTAAATCGATTGGTAACAAAACCCCGATTAGGTCAACAGTTGTGCTGTTCCGTCGTCCATTCAGCACAAACACAACAGCAACCTTTCTCCAAGCAACGATTAATCGAGTTGGTTACTCCAATTCTGCTGTTTACTATTACTTAGCAAGACCTATATGGTGTTAGCAAGGAGTATCGGCATGTGGACTGCAAGTCGACAGAACACGGAGCAAACTCTGGCTAATCTTACCTGTGCAGTAATAATAGCCAGCCCAGAAATGACATGCGCAGTCCCCCTTCAACTGGGGATTCAGATGCTCGAAAACATCGACCTCGACGCCAATCAGTTTCGAGACCTGGTAGCAAGTCATGTCTGAAGTGGCCAGGGTCCAGGCACCACATCGGTCAATGAGTGCTCCGGCTTGGACCATGCCCGGAGGGGGTACCACCTTAGTAAGGTAGTGGTTATTAACAAGATCGCTGCCTGGCCCGTCTGCGGATGCAAGCGGGATCGCAGCAGCAGCGAAAATAGCTCTAAGAATTCGAATGAATGATTTTGGTGTTTAGCTCTGTGTTGTGGTATTCAATGTCAATGTCAAAATGTCTTGGCGCATCGATTCTCACAGAGAGTGCAAGGTTCTTATAAGGCACTCCTTGCCGCGATTGATACATACCCACCTACTGTACCATTCAGGACACAATCCTGAAATAGCACAAAGGACACCGTGACTAAGGCTTGACCGCAGGGGCACCTCGATTTGAGGTGTTCTCTGCTGGGCTTATTCTCCTCGGCTGTAGGAGGGTCAGCTGATACATAGTTGTGTCCTTGTTGTGGCAAGGTTGCGTGACATTTGAGAAGACCCTGCAAATCGCCGTCCACGAGCATTGCAAGGAAATCTAAGGTGACTGTGACTGATGCTTTTTAGGACAAGAAAGGTCAGTCCAAAGGGAAACATGGACAAAAAGAAAACAACAAAAGTGGGGTTATCAAATATTGTTTTTACGGCATGAATTGAAGCATGAATTGAAGCATGAGTGAGAGGCAGTCGCATGACAGGCGACTTGTCACCGGATTCTCTTGGAGGGGAAGGTTGCAGAGACGAATATAGGCAAAATATGACGGGATGCGACGCGATGGACGCGACTTTGTTATTTGTCCAATATATGCCCCACTTTACTTACCTAGGTAGATTACAGACGGTAGGTATGAAGGAAGGTACCTATATACAGCCTGTAGATCCTCTGACAGGTCCTCTGACAGGTCCTCTGACAGGTCCTCTGACAGGTGCCAAACACCCCGCAACTGCTGGATAAAGTGGAGACCGGCCCGCCATGGAATTACATGTCAATGACCCAAATCGCCGTAATGGTCGGAATGGCTTGCCCTACAACTTTATTGAAACCTGCTGTGCAGACAGGGCCAACTTCAACAAAATCCCCTCTCCGTCTCTACCCGCTCCTTTCTTTGTGTGCTCTTCAAAATCATCACTAGAGCAAACAGAAAATTCATCGGAAAGACAGTACAGTTCGTATGTGTGGTATATAAATCGCTGGTTTTAGTCCAGCCCATCAGCAGCTGCTCCACCGCACTCTCGGCCCAAGTACTACCTATCCTACGAAACCCCCGAGGAATTGATTGCACGAGGAATCCAGCGCAACTGAAAGAGGACGAAAAGAACTTTGCGTCGAATCTGGTTTCACTTGCTCAATTCTGTAGCGCCCAGAACTGGTACATAATTTAGTGTACGGTGACCCAAGTAGGTCCGGTATTTCAATCTACGGTACGGCACTCAAAGTCACCTCAGCGCCCACCAAGTTACGTTCGCCTACTTACACGCAGCCATCAAGCGTGCACCAGGGAATACATCTATAACGACTATGATGAGAGGTGCCCAAACCTCTTACATTGCCGATATTGCGACAGCGAGCTGGTATGCTCGTCGGGCAACAACGAGCACAAGTCCAAAATTAACGCGATCGCCACCCATCCGTAAGCTACCTGCCTAAACCCCCCCACCTCAAAAATGAGCATTAGCCACGCTGCATCGATACATACTAATGTCGATGCAGGGCATGAAAGTTCGTCGGGAGAGACATCGGAATCAGAATCGGATGTATCAATACCAGTTACTGTGAAACGCGAAAGTGCCGTACTCGCCATGTCTCCATCACCAGAATTAGAGGTGGAATCAGGTTCAGAAGGCGACCCCACTCACAAAATCGAGGACGGCGATAGATCTTCAAACACCGGCATCCGCAGTGACATAACCGCCTGGCAAAGCGCTCTACAGAGCCTGCCTGCCGAATTCGCGAATACCGAACTGTCCTCCAATCCGCTAGTCCAAGCTCTCGTGGGCCAGCCGACACTGCGACGCGTAGAATGGAATCCGTACCGTCTCAACGGCGGCTTCGTCCCGCGGACGTACGTCGACTTCTGCTCGCTCATGATCTACGTATCCGGACAAATCAATCCAGATCCATGCCGCAATTGCCTGCTCAAAAACGGCCCCTTTGCGAAATGCGTGATTGCGCCAACCTCCGTCCTAGCCATCGGCAAGGTGAACCACGCATGCGCTAACTGCACGTATCAGAACCAATACAAGAGGTGCACGCACGATCCCATAACCGAGACTGAGCGCGCTCGAAGCAAGTCGACGCGGAATGCCATGAGGCCCATGCATGCAACATCCAAGATCGTGAGAGCACCCATGATCAGCGGGCGAACTCGGCGTAAGCTTGAGACTCGACAGCAGGTGGTGGAAAAAACGTTAGTGCAGAGTAAACCACAGGAGCAACAGCAGATTCTCGAAGTTCAACAGCAGCACGAAGTTAAAGTGACTCAACCACCAGCAGTCATGGAACCGAGTATCCGCGAAGGACCATTCGATGAGAAACTTCGAAAGATCCGCGCATCCTCGCCTCGATCCCGGCGACGACTAGCAGCTGAGGTCCTGCAATGGCAAGCCGCCATCGCAACAGTAGAAGCGGAAGAAATCCAGCAATCATCTCCCAACACCTCTATTCTTCACCAGAAGGCTACTCTTCCTCATGGGGAACCCAGCAGCAGTTACTCGAGAACTTCTCTGAGCGATACTATTCCTTTTAAATTTGCGTCTTCGTCTTCCAACGGTCTCGTTGACACTCATCTAGCTAAAAGAGATTCTTCCGGACTGGATGGTGTCAATGCCGGCACCGGCACCGGTACCGGCACCGGCACCGGTACCGGCACCGGCGCAGGATATCCCTATGAGCCCATGGAAGAAGATGAATGGGAATCGTAAAGATCATAGCTTGAGCTTAACCATAGGAGCGCACGCAGCCAGGGCACCATCGTAAGGAGGCACCTGCCCTTTATTCTACTGAATCGGTGACAGATGGATCAAATGGTGTAGGTATTGGCAGTCGATACCCAGCGACCGCACTGGGACATATCCCGCACATTTCGCTAAATCCGGCGCATGGTGATTTGATGGGTGTCTTTCAAGTCTCGTGTAAACTAATAGCTTTCGTAAAAGGACATGACGGTAAACTGGGAGGAAATTCGGGATTTGGGATTCGGGATAAACCTGCCTAGGCTAGGTAGGTAGACTGCTTCGTAAGAGACTTTTTCATGCACAGCCGAACTTGACTCCGTGTCGCTATTAGACCGGGCGAATAGCAGTCGGGCCGATGTGAAACGGAACGGGTCCGGGCCACAAGGCATACGGTCCGGCCTGCCGCACAATCCTGCGCCCGACCGATTGGTTCGCCGTCTGCTGCCCACCGTGGACTCTTGATTGGTCAGTCAGAACACGGTCCCGGACACCCCGTTCTAAAGAGTCGGGATGCAGAAAGCAAAAGCTGGTCTTTCAGCGAGGACATTCTCCATTCAGACGGGGCAACTTAGTAAGATGAGAGCAGTAAGCCTGGGTTCGAACGTCGAAAAGTTCATCGTGCAAACGCTTCCCCGTGCGGAGATGGATTCAGCCCCTGAGCCGGCCGCGACTCCACTAATTAATCCAAATCCCCGCCTAACCAAGTCTAGTTAGTTAGTTAGATAATTACATAATCTCGATCCCCTACTTACTTACTAACGTTAGATACCCGCGGGTGCAAAGCATGACGTCGTTTTCAATCCTTCTCGTCGCGATCAATTCTCACGTCTAAACCTCAACAACCACTACCTACCACCACCACTACCACTAAACCACAAAAAAAAAAAAAAAAGGTTACTAAACAACCAGCCACAATATAATGGCACCCCCAACCATAATCGCGCACAAATCCACCTTCCTAAGCACGCAAACCCTCCACCTCTCGCAATCCCTGACCCCCTCGTCCGCCTGGCGCCAAGCAAACGAAGCCGCCGAAGACGGCCTCACAGCACGCGCTGTCGACGACGCTCTCTACCGCCTCAACCACACCTTATCCCAACACGCGCGTCGCGTTTACGCGCCTCAGGCATCGCGACACGTAGCCGAGCAGATCGAGGGGTTATACCACGAAGCTGCAGCTCGAGCTCTACGGGGAGAAGATCATGACGATGACGATGACGATGACGATGACGATGACGAAGATGATGAAGAAGCAGGGGAAGGCGGAGGAGAAAGAGGATCAGGGGGAAATCTAAAGAATGAACGACGGAGATTGAGACTTGGGACTGATTTCAGTATGTTTTATTCCTTAATTTCCACACACACACAAAAAGAAGAAAAAGAAAAAGCAATGCAGCTATATCTTTAGGATTAAAGGAGGCTAATTGTGTTGTCCCAATAAAAAAAGCAACCCCCGAAGCCATCTCCTCCCTCCCGAGGACCTGGTCCACGCGAAACCAGCGCGAAACCACTGACCACCCCCTCGAAGCGACGCGTTATGAATCGTTGGCTGAGACGCTGAAAGCGCTGTCAGCTAGACGGCAGGCACTGCTTGCGCGCGTGGAGCGTCTTAGAAGGGTATCTGCGCTTTTGGGGCCGTTTTCTTCATCTGGTGATCATCCAGGAGATGAGACAGGACTGGGAGATGGGGAAGGAGATGGTGGTAATGGTAATGGTGATGGTGATGGTGATGGTGATGGTGATGGCAATGGAGGGAATAAGAACACAGTACAAGAGAACCTAGTAACCCGAAACGGCGAACTCGAGCGCGAACTGGAAAGAATGCGTCTTCTACTCGCGCGTGTCGCGGGCCGCGTGGCGCAATTACCGGTTCCTGACAGTCGCGCGTCGGCCGGGACGGTACCTGTACCCGGCAGCAAGGGGCAGGAAGCCAGCACGGATTCGATGGACATAGATTCTCTTGAGCGGAGTAAGGTTGATGCGTTGTTAGATAACTTGTGAGAAGGAAGACAACAAAGAAGACAAAAATAAACAAACACGTTATTATTACCTACCTACCTAGGTATGTACGTTTAAGGATACCTAAGGATACCTACCATGACGGTTACTGAATGAGAATAATATAAAGCCTCGCCCGTCTCGAGGGTTACGGAGGATGAATCCAAATCTCAAGAGACAGACCACAGATTCTCCTTCCCCTTGCTTCAAACTCTCCCCCCGGACATATCGTTGCGATGAAGATATCGAACACTTGAGGGTACATACCAACTGTATGCACGGAGTATCCGTATCTATTTCCTACCTATCCAATGAACAGGTTATGAACGCACCCAAATCAACAACATCCAAAGTCTTAAACAACAGAGCAGAGATAGAGAGACCATGCCAGAAGTAAACAACTCCCAAATTCAACGTGTTCACATTACCACTGCGACAAATCCTATTCTTTAGCCGCATCGTCAACATCAAGTCCCTTCGTCTCATTCGTAGCCTTTCCCTCAACCTGGCCCTCCGCCTTGCCCTCTCCCTCTTTCTTTGCATTTCCATCTCCTTCCTCGCTCTTGACAACATCCCCAGGCCTCACCACCTTCAGCTTAACAATCTCCACATCCTTGTCCTCGGCAGAAACCTTATAGTAAATGCGTAGGCCAACCGTGACGACCGCGTTCCAGGGGTCCTTTGCGAACTCATCTTCTTCTTCTCCGTCGTCGTCGGATTCTTCTGTCTTCTGTGGTTCAGGAGAAGTGGTGGCTTTGGAATCGTCTTTCTTGTCGTCTTTCTTGTCGTCTTTCTTGTCGTCTTTCTTGGCTTCAGTAGAATCGACTTTCTTATCTTTTCCTTCTTGACTGCCAGGCTTGTCCGAGGTTTCAGCCGCAGCAATAGAGGCATCTCCTTCCCTCTTGCCAGGGGCTTCTCCCCCAGCTTCAGCAGAATTTTCAGACTTCGAAGACGGCTCGCCACCCTTTGCTATCGCCTCCGTCGAGGCAGCTGGTTTAGTTTCTGCCGGAGCACTCGGTTCGGTCTTATCATCAGACTCCGTCGCCGGCGTCTTCGATTTATCCTCGCCACCAGATAGTGCTGAGGCCGAGTCGGAAGACTTTGTTGTTGATGTCTCCGACGGAGTCTCTTTCTTCGTCTCCTTGTCTTTCTCGGCTTTCTCGGCCGCGGCTTTCTTTTTCCGCTTCTCTTCTTCCGTCTCGATCGGTTTGCCCTTGCTGTGAGCTGCGTCGTAACTACAAATTGTCAGTTATTTATAGTCACGCACACAATAGGTATTTATTAGGGGATCTCTAGTAGGCACGCCTTTCGACATGTCAGAGAGATCAAGGAAAGTAAATTCACATACTATATCGACGTTAGTAAATAGCCAGATTGGATAGGAAAAGAGGATAAGCAAATACATACCGACATGCCAACGGTGACCAGCTTATCGCGACGTTCCCGAGCATAGTTACGTATAACCGTCTCGACGGGCAATTTCTCTACGTTCCTTGTCGCGCCGATCTTCATCAGAACGGTATACTCGCCCGCTTCCAACTCCAACTCGACGTTAGCCGAGCGCGTCAGGCTGAAAGCCGCAATGCTACGGACGACATAGTCCTCCTGGCCCTTCTTATGCAAGCGGAAGCCGAGCTCGAAGCGGTACTGGCCTTCAAGCCCACGGAAATAGCGATCATCGAGCTGTGACAGCACCAGCACGACGGGGCCCGTCTTCGCGAGAGAGAAAGTAAAATGCGTGTCGTGGTAGTCGAGTTTCCAAGGGACTGATACTTCCGTCCATGCAGACGTAACTTTCCAGTCTGGCCCGAAGAGTCGTGTACGGTTAAAGGCCTGGTATTTGCGGAGTAGATCCTTGTAAGAGATCCAGAAGTTGCCATCGTCGCCGAATCGGTGGTCGAGCTTCGTCAGCCACTCTGCCGTCCATTCCTTCGATCCGTCGCTCCACGGGCCTTTCCACTCGGTCATTCCCCAGGGGTTCTTCAGCAGGACGAGACGATGCCCATCCACCTCCACCGCCCTCATGACAGAGTAGGCGTGGCCTTCGACAATGCCCTTGCGATCGCCCCAACCTTGTCCCCACACGCCCGTCCAGCAGCCGAAGAGAAAATCCTCATTGACCTTCATCAGCTCCTCTCGCCAGAAGTACTCTTGGTCAAGAATATCAGTCGTAAACAGCTCGGTCGTAACGCCACCGGTGAGATCCTCAATACCCTCACCAGTATGACCGCCCTCGATAGCCTGATAATCACCATGCGCCTTCGCGTACGCCTTCTCGAGCAGCGGCAACCAGGTCTCATCGCTATTATCGCACTTGGCGAAATACAACGCGCCCGACCCGCTCTGGTAAGCACGCCGATACTGATCTTCCGAGTCGATGCGCTCGTTTTGTTCCCAGATGACGCGCTCAAACGTAACCTCGTCGAAGTCGGGCCTCGTCAGGAACAGCTTGTCGTCGATGATGACCGAGATCCACTCGCCGTCGCGGTGGAAGACGAAGCCGTAGACGCCGACTTGTTCGTCACGCGCCACGCACACGCGCTCGACGAGACTGGGCATGTTACTGAGCGTGCACAGCGCCGCGAGCAGCCAGCAGTCGCCGTTACGGCCCTGGCGCACATCGTTGGCCGCCGGGCCATCGATGAAGAAACGCGGCGTGTCGAAGATATCCGGGACACGCTTGACGCTCTCCGGCTTGAAGTCCGAGGGGGTTTCTTGCACCTTCCCCTCGTCGTCCTTGGCGTTGGACAGCGACTGGAGGGTGTCGCGTTGGCCTAATTTCAGGTCAAGCTCGAGGTCAAAGTACGGGTCTCGGTACTTTTGGTTCACGCGACGGCACTCCTTGACGATCTTGTCGACTTTTGCCCTGCAGATGGCTGCTGCTTCCTCGTAGGATGCTTGTGTCGATTTGCCCACGCCCTTGTTCAGGGGGCGCACTGCTTGTTCGGCATGTTCGCTGGGAGGGATAACCGTAGTCACTACGTGCAAGTGAAATATGTGTCAGTCTCCAACACTGTCTCTTTTTGGCTCTTCCTCCTCCAGTCATATCCGGGAATAACTCGACACGAACCTTTCCCAGGCACCTTCGTGGTGAATCTAGCCCAGAACTTATCAACAATCTTTTGAGGCGCGCGTTGTTTCTTGGCGGCAGGCATTCTCGGCAAAACTTATTCAAATAACGAAGCTCCTTTTCATTCAATCTGGGAATTTGGATTGACCCAAACATGAAGGCCTAACTCCCATACCCTCGGGACTTCCCCCCTTATATACAGGCCGGCGGTGCCGCATTGTCCGAGCCATCTCATGATGGCGACCGCAAGGCTTTTCAGGCAGCGAGCGATTCCTGCCGTCGGCAGGCTAGCCGGGGGGGACGCAATTAAGGCTCGCTATTTCTGACCCTCCTTTTCCATGGTTGATGGCGTACATTAGCCAATTGCAGATGATTTTGCATCAACGCGGCGTTTTTTTTTTAAATGGCTTTTTGTTCTTTTGTGGCATGCACTGCGCTTCTGGGATAGATTGATACAGTTCAGCCCCTTTGCGATTTCGTGGGGGCCGAAAACTGGTGGGGCGGGTGCGGGTTGGGCACGGATATCAGCATATATGGCTTGTGAGGATAATACTCTCAAAGCTGCATAATAATTGTAATAAGTGAGACATGCATTTATGACGGTGTATGGGATAACTGCATTGGGTGGTTTGAGCGGAAGCCATCAAAAGTCTACGTCCGTACGTAGTCCGTAATTGGCCACCGTAGATGGATTGTCTGCTAGATAGATACATTTCAAACAGGTGAGGACGACATTCCTTGAGGTCATCTTCTTCAAGACATCCTCTCGGCATTGTGCTCGTGGATCTCTTCGCTCACCGAATGAGCTCACGATGAAGCAAATGGACCTACTTAAGTACGGAATAGTACCTATGGACCTTGAATACCTACCTAGTTAATATTACATACCTACGATCTGTATATACCTATCTACATACATACTTACATACATAGCGCCCTTGTCATCATTTAGCACCCTGAGCTACTCGAGTTAGCTGCGGTGAGATGGGCGGCATCTAACGCAAAAGCGCAGGTCAAAGAACGGGAACGAAAGCTGTCAAGCCCAATGAGAGATCCCATCACCAGAATTAGCTACATACGTGTCGCGAGAAACGGCAGCCCGGCCCCAAAGCCCCAAAGCCCCAAGGCCCCAAAGGATCTTGGGTGAACGACCCCAAAATCTTACTTACACGAAATAGATAAGTATTACGTTGCGATCAAAGTTCAAGAGTTGTCCCGTGCCCGTGAGGTAGTACGTAGGTGATTGATTGCATTTCCAAGTTGCAATAAGGTATTCATTACCATACAGGTATTAATTACAACCACCTTTGGCGGAGAGGATGACCTTCACAAGTCATTCTCCCAAGACCTTGAATTCTCGGCGAACTTCGAAGTGGTGCGGATTGAAAGCTGTCGAGTGAAGTCCGGGTCTCGAGTCAGGAGTCAAAACTTACCTAGACATGATTCGTCGCAACGCCGCTGAGTCCTGACAAGGCTCAAGGAAGATCCGTCTTCCATCTTCCATCTTCCATCTTCCAACTTCCAACTCCCAAGAACCTTCGGCCCGCGCCTCTCACAATCAGAGGCTCATTACGGACTGTAGCTCCTGCAGAATCCATCCGTAGGTATTCGGCACAGCAGCTAATTGTCATTGATGTAACCTGATATTAATAGGTCCGATGGTCAAAATGGTAACCCGTAATAGCTATTAGCTATGGTAGGAGTAAGTAAGTAAAGTGAGGTGTTACTTTGGGAAACAGGGAAGCTCTTCAGGAATACATAGCTCTCTCTCTCTCTCTCTCTCTCTCTCTCTATCTTGGACCAGTTGCATCAAGCTCATCGGCCCGATCCGGCTCGCCGCGCACCCTCTTTACCCGTGTTTGGCGTATGATGGCAGGTGGCGAGTCTTGGCAAAAATATATGTGTGGACCCATGACAAATGTTGTCAACTGTCAGTTCGTGTTCCCGTGAGTCAGGCAGGAATAGGACTGAATAATGGGACCGAGAGGCGAATAGAAACCTTCCCTCTTTCATCTTCTGATTCTCTAGCTACACCAAGCACCAAGCACAAGCACGGGAGACGCATCACAAGCAACGATCTCGAGACTGACCAGCGTTGCCCAGAGTCAATAAGGTTTTTTTTTTATTTTTTACACTACCTACTAGTACACTATCTAACTTACTACCAAGACTATTTGGTAGTGTAGTGTAGTGTAGTGTAGGTAGTGTAGGTAGTGCATTCTTGTCATTCAAGATCCCATCTCACATCCCGAGAGTCCCAGCCAGTCCGTCCCATACACTAAAAAGTCGGGTACCCGGCGCATAACTTACCGCCAGGTGGTGTGGACTAACATCGACTAGGTACCACTACCATTACCATTACCACTACCACTACCACTACCATCACCACTACCACTACCATCACCACTACCATTACCACTACCCACCACCGTCATAGGCTATAGCCTCAGCCTGACTCCCACTTATACTTACGGCTAGGCATACTCTGATCCCCGTTGACTTACCGTTTCAGAATCCCTGCCATGGTGGTGATGCTAGGCGACGCTGGCGACGCTGGCGACGCTGGCGAGTCGCCGCTTTCAACACTGGACACGGTACCTTGCATTAGTCCTGGCTAGTGTTTAGCTGTGGTGATCACTGTCGGTTCACTGTTACTCTTACTCTTCGCGGCCGAAGAAAGGCTAATCTGTTGACTCGGAACTCCCTTCTTCGCCTGTCGTTGGCCTGTCGTTGGCCTGTCACATCAACGGCACCCATTCGATCCATTCGGAATCGTCACCCCTGTACTATCTACATGGTAGACACACAATGTTTCACTTCCCCCTTCTAGTGCACCCCTATCTGCCAGTGTGCCCAACACGTCGTACTGACGGAGTAAAGCAAAGTGACCGTGTGCGTGGGCAGCACATCCGGCCGCCATGAGAGGGAACCTGTGTTGTCTCTCAGCAGTCCCGCCCCCCTCCCCCCCCCCAGAAATAAGACTGGGGAAATGATGGAGACGACTACTAAGCAGGTAGGTAAGCAGGTAGGTCTGGGAGGTATATATATATGACATGAGGATACCCTCCATCGCGAGTCGTCTCCTGACGTTTTTTTTGTCATTCTTCCAGTTCTACGAAAAGAATAAGTTTTTCCATTCCCTTCTGCTTCTCTTCGCCTCGCTAGTCGAGCGTCTATATCCACATTCCTTTTCTAAGACGCCGTCCGAGTTGGGGTATAGTCCAGTTAACTCCTACTATCCTTCCATCTTGTGTCTTGTGGCTTTTCCTTCATTACTGTCTATATATTCAGTTTTTATACAAGGCAAGGTATTTGTTTTCTGCCGAGTCTATTTCTCCCTCACGAGCCTATTCGTGAATCTCCTCTTCGTCCTCCCTAGTGAGCATCGCCGATATCCCTCACGTACAGCTACGAGGCCGTTGCCCCAAAAATGCGCTTCCAAATCCTATCTTTCCTGCCCCTCTTGGCTGCCGGCATAAAGCCCCCAAGTACGAAGGGCATGAACTTGGTATGGTCCGAGGAATTCGAAGGCCACGCAGGCTCAATGCCCAACAGTAAGGAGTGGAACATTATGCACGACATCAATACCAACAACGAAGTCGAAACATACACCGCTTCGAACCAGAACTTGCAGATCAGCGGTGGCGGAACCATCCAGTTCGTCCCTCGAAAGTCCCACGCAGGCCAGTGGACCTCGGGCCGCATCGAGTCCAAGTCTTCGTGGACACCGAAGCCCGGCAAGGTCATGAAGGTGGCCGCCAGCATCAGACAGGGCACCAACCCCACTGCCAACAAGCAGGGCATATGGCCGGCCTTCTGGTTACTCGGCGACGCGATACGCCACGGGACACAGTGGCCGCAGTGCGGTGAGATCGACATCTTCGAGCAGGTCAATGGAGTCCCCCAAGGCCATGGCACACTCCACTGCGGCACCGCGCAAGGTGGCCCTTGCCACGAGACGAACGGTCTATCCGGCACTGTTTCGATGCCCCTGGACGGATTCCACACCTGGTCCGTGGAGATCGACTTGACCAATTCGAACTGGCGTTCGCAGAGCATCGCCTTCCAGCTTGACGGCAAGACCTATTATACGGTTACCGGTGCCGACCTCAACGATGCTCCAGTTTGGTCGACCCTCGCCCACAGCCCCTTGTACATGATTTTCAACGTCGCCGTTGGTGGCAACTGGCCCGGTCCACCGGCCGGTGTAAGTCATTCACTCGCTTCTGCACGGTTCAACGTGATGGTTTACTAACTTGTCGAATAGTCTACCAAGGACGGCTACGGGTCTATGATGGAAGTGCAATGGGCAGCTGTCTACAGCTCGTAGGTTCCCGATTATCGATGAACAATTGGATATATCCACGTACTATGTACAGAAACAGCGTTGTTTTTTATTGGTTTTTTTTTTGTTTTTTTTGTTATTCTTCGCTTCTCGATGCTGGGTGTTTTCTTCTCGCATCTTCTCTTCCACCTACTCGCCAACACCACTTTTTTTTTTTAAAAAAAAAAAAAAAAAGTCTTGGCGAGTATGTTCGTTCATGATACCTACCTTTTTGCACATATTAGAATGTTGTACGTTCCTCACGCCCGCACATGACAATGAGTGCAACTACTTAGACATGTTATATATCCTATGCGCAAAAGAAAAGAAAAAGAATACTAGATCTTTACTTTTTAAACAATGAATTTTCCAGGCGTTTCGACGCGATTTCGACGTTGAGCGTTCGTTCATGGTAATGCGTGTAATTATGTGTGATTCCCAAAGATGTTTAGTTTTTTCCCTTGTATTTCCCCCGCGATGTCCGTAATGAACGAACGACAGAGTTGCGCAATCCTGTGGCGATAATTCGACCGTGGGTCTGCTCGTGGGCGTTCGGAACCCGTGCGGAATGAGCGTGATGACGAGACAAAAGAATAGAGACCTGCCAAGACTTTCGCCGGGTCACTTTACAGTGTGTGCCGATTCGGACACTTCCTCTCCTAAGTAATGACGATTGACAGTTAGCCGACGTCTTGCGTTCTGGGAATACTCTAGATACCTGCAGACTGGCTTTCTTGTCCTGACATCAGTGTGATTGCGTGATTCCGTGATTGCATTGCTCTGCATTACACGGCGAGTCCTGTTCAGATGGCAGATGGCAGAGTGTTTCTTGAATTCTTGAAATGGTGAAGAAATAGCCAGGCAACGTTAACTACCTAAGGTAGGTACCTAGGTAGATAGTCTAGGTAGGCACCTAATTGCACCTACCAACTGAGACGGGTGTGCCGGCGCGCCAGACAAGTGGCCGTAGCCTGTCTATACCCGTGGCGCCAGCTGCCTCGGTACGTACCCTCTCGGGAAAGACTCCAAGCATACAGTACCGACAGCTCTGCCATACGGTACAGAGACTTGGGCCCTTAGTCGATCCCACTCCATTCTTTTGTCTCCAACCTTTCTCACCTCCACAACACCTGCTTGGCCCCAGCTTATCGTAGGCGCCATCATCAAGCACACCATCGCCGCCACCACAGCCCGTGATCGTTTTCATCATGGCGTCCAACGGAGACCCTACAATGATGTCCGTTGGCTTTCTAGCCCGCGCGAATGCTTATTACCGAGAGAGTCGATATCCTAGAGCCGTTATTCTCTTTGAAAAGGTCCGCTCATCTCCCGTCTTTCTTCACTCTCCGTCGCATCAACTCACCCACTCCCCCACCCACCAACTGCCCAACTGCCCATGGCTAACACAAGCATCTCTAGGTCGCAAACAATTGCCCTTGTGGTGTGCCGGTAAAGAAGACTCGCTGTCTGTGCAAGTCACTCCTACCCGCCATCATGAAGCTTGCACTCGATGCCGAACTTAAGAAGGCGTGCATCTGCTCTGCAAAGTCTGATGTTCGCTGCAACGACACTAGTCACATCAATGCTCTAGATGGACTGGCCGCCATCTATGAAATCAAGTATCTTGTCACTGGCAAGGCTACCGATAGCCGCGCAGATCTCGCTTTTGTCATGGCCGAAGCCATGATCAATCTGGCCCCCCGAAACTCCAGGGTATTATATCATCCCGGTGAGGCAAATCATCGCTCCTTTGCCGTGTCTGACCACTAGCTTCACAGGGTTACCTCCGACTGGGAAAGCTGCAACGATATTCGTATGCTTTCGACACCGCATACAACGTATACCAGCAGGGTATCGAGGTGGTCGGGAAGAGGAATCCCTCAGATCCCCTCCTGCCGGTAAGTCATGCTACTTCATAAAAATGCCAGCGTCTACAACAGGAGCATTAACATATCGCGTAGGCCCTGTACCAACTGAGGTCGAAGATAATCCACATGGTCCATGCGAAGGACCCCCTCAAAACTCTCCCATTAGAGCTCGTTGCCATGATCCTCAAGTATACGGACTTCCAATCTTTGTGGTAAGCATATGCGCACCGGTCTCTCCTTTCTCCATGAACTCTCAACGGTCGGCTGATTTGGCAAAACCATAGTCATTGCCTGGGCGTGTCAAAGAATTGGAACAGACTCCTTACCAGCAATGACCCGAGTGTCCAGTCTCTATGGCGCAAACAAGAATTCGGCCATGTTAAGTATCCCATCGATCTACCACTTGTCCGCAAGTACGCCAGCTATGCTGGAAACAGGATTGAGGATCTGTCAAGTGAGGAGACGGCCTGGGCCGACCCCATGGCCTTCCTCCAACATGTTTTACAGGCTCCTGCGTACAGAGGCCTCAAAGCCCTCAAGCTACTGGACTTGCGAAAAGCCACGGCTGACCTGAAAGACCTGGAGCAAACTAAGCTGGTCAAGCTTAGCCTCTCCATCAATCGCGCAGCTACGCAAACCGGCATCCCACGCCTCCCTTTTAATCTACTCTTTTTCTCCGCCGCGACTCTTCAGGAAATCACTTTCCAGAGCGTCCGGTTGATTTGGCCCCTGCCAGATCTGCCAAACCTTCGAATTCTCCGTATCTACAATCCATTTGTAATACACGGAGATTTAATCATGGTAAGTCCTAATAAGACGCACATCTAAAAACAAAATCGGGTTCGGTTGACTTACAAGGAATAGCCACATTTTATGGCTCAAGCCCCGAATGTTGAGGTTGTTTATTTCGAGAATGCTATTCTACGCTTCACTCCAGAAGTTAGTGTTGGTTGGCCTCGCCTCAAGTACTTATATGTCGGTGAGCGCGTCAACACCACCAACCTTCAATCGTGGCAACTTCCTTCCGGGCTGGAGGAGTTGCATCTCGCAACTGCAAACAGAGTCTTCGATATCGTATTGAATCCGACAACTTACCACGTTTCGTGGCCCAAGCTCCGAAAGCTTACCTTCAGACTAATATCCATGGACGCAACGACGGACTTGGCTGTCGAATTACTCAAGGGATGGACGAAACTTGCCCTCGAGTCGGGCTCGCTGGAATACCTGGGACCGGGATTCTTCCCGACGACTCTGCAGGAATGGTTCAAGAGCGACCATCTGAAGTTCCTCAGCTTCCAAGGCCTTGCTATATCCGTCGGCATAGACCCTATCGCCGTCGATGCGGCACTTTACCATTACATGGAGCGATTCCCCAATCTCGACGCCATAGACGCTGGAAGCGAACCATTCAGTAACGGTACACTGGCCAAGGTTATCTTGGATCACGGTATCAAAAGAGTATACTTTCAAGGCCAGCATCAACAGCGGGTGGAGCTCGTTGCCTGGTCTCAGAAGAAAGGCGTCGATGTAGAGTTCATCTTCAGGGACTCTATTCGCGACTTGCCTATGGTAGTCGACTTTCGTGAGGCTCTTGAGCGCCCTAATCGTCGATATCGGCGATAACTTGGGCGAAGCATTGATTAGATGCTCCTCCTGTTGAGCTTTTGATCTTTGGCGCTTTTTTTTTCCTCCCTCTCTCTCTAGAGCCGTACTATATGACACTCAAGGGAAAGTGGGTAGAAACACACGCAGGATGTTTCTTTTGGTCTCGCACTCTGGAAAAGACCAAATCCTACGTTTGAATTTGAGTTTTGAGTGTCGAGGGTCTAGAGTAAGACCACTCGGCCCTGATGAAGAGATGATAATGAAGAGATGATGATGAATGATCATTATTTGGACGGAAACGTAAGACGTTTGTCACTCGTGGATCCTAGTAAAGACGCACGGAAATTCCACAGGACAGAACAGATACGACTAGAAGAAAAGGCAAAGGTAAACGGAAACATGCCTTGTCGTATGTGTCTTCTTCTGGACCTGGTTTCTATTTGTCTATTTGCTCGTCGACTACCTATCTCGACAGTCGGATGAGTCATCATCACTCATCGCCCCTTTCCCGTTTCCTGTTTCCTGTTTCCCGTTTCCTGTTTCCTGTTTCCCGTTTCCCGTTTCCCGTTTCCCGTTTCCCGTTTCCCGTTTCCCGTTTCCCGTTTCCCGTTTCCCGTTTGGCCTTTCTCCTTTCCCCTTTTCGCCTGGTCGCCTGGCCATAACGACAACGTCGTAAGAAGGGTAGGAGGAGAATAAGAACCGAAACCGAAGAAGGAAAAGAGAGAATGGTTCCTGGTGTTTTGCTTCTTTCTAGTAGAGATACCCTAGTAGTGGAATTCTGCCCTTGAGACTACTACGTTGTCTTTGTTCTCGCGAGTCGCGAAGGGGTTTTATGGAAGGTAGTTTAGTTGACCTCCTAACCTAGGGTAATCAAGACAAGACAGTCTAGTAAGTCGGTTGATCAGAAAGAAGGTGAGAGAGAGACACACACACACACACAGAGAGAGAGAGAGAGAAAATGAACTTTTATTCCATCCCAGAAATACCTAACCGAGGGAATGGAAAAACCCCCGTGCCTTGAACGTGACGGAAACTTTGAAATTTTCGAGATAAGTAATTATCAATACGATGGACGGTATTGTGAAATGAAGTGAAGTGAAGTGAAGTGAAGTGACCTATGTTACCGTGTAGTCTCACGTAGATGTTTCGCTGGAATCACACGCACTGATTCCGGGGTATCCATCTATCTATCCATTCAGACAAAGGGGATAACTATCTGACATAGTCATGGTCATCGACCTTATTATAAACAGCATCTCAGGCCTAACTCAAGCAGTCGGTACAGTATGTAAGTATCTATCTATCTAGCCTATCTATCTATCTATCTACATTCTTTCTCACGTTTTCTAGATATGATTTATCTACATCTACGGTTAGGTAGTTAACTACTTCCCAAGCCGTACATACATAGGTTACGAAGGTTACGAAGGTTATTAAGAGGTATTATGTATCCCATAATACATACCTCCTCCCTACCTATCTAGGTACCTACCTACCTATCTAACCTACCTAGATACTGACAAGTCGATCGAAAAGAACCGAAATTAAATATAGATATATATAAACCCCCCAAAAAATTAAAAAAAAACCCCGGGGACGGGGAGAAAGTATCTAAAAGCTTTTTTAAAAGCCCAAGTTCAAGCCCGAAATCATTCACACTCTTCTTCTTCTTCGTCTTCGTCTTCGTCTTCGTCTTCTTCGTCTTCGTCTTTTGTTTTAAAAGTTCCATTTTCATTATTCATTCATACATCCAGCTAACTAGCTAACTAGCTAGACAGACAGACAGACAGGTAGGTACTCACTATAGCAAGCAAGCAAGCAAGCAAAGCCACTACCTTAAAGTACCTAACCGAACCAGTTCGAAGAGAGAGAGAGAGAGAGAGAGAGAGAGAGAGAGAGAGAGAGAGAGAGAGAGAGTCAGAAACCACCGTTGGGAAACTAAAGAGTAACAACAAACAAACAAACAACAAACAAAAGCGCAAAACAGAAAAACAGATAAACAGAAACACAGAAAAACAGAAAAACAGATTAAAAAAAAAAGAAAAAAAGAAGTTGGGTCATAAAACTCGTGAATTATCCTCATCATGAAAAACAAAAACAAAAACAAAAACACCTCCACCATCCATCCATCCATCGTGAAAACTTTCTTTCTCTCCTTTTCCCTTTGCCTTTGCCTTTCCCTTTCCCTTTCCCTTGGTTTCCTTCCTACCAATATGGACATCTAATCTCCATCGTTCGTGATTATTATGTGGCAAGTCAGATAAGGCAAGGTAGGGGAAGTGCAAGGCAAGGCAAGGTAAAGGGGTAGGAGAAGTCGAGAACCATTCGTACCCTTAAGGACGAATACCACCACCACCACCACCACCACCACAACGTACGCCTGCAATAGAAGACAGACGACCACCACCTCTTCAACAACAACAACAACAACAACACCCTCCCACAACAACAAACGACAGCCATCAAGAATTACCGGCTGCGCAAAGGACTCTCGACCCGTCCCTGAATCAAGCCCTGCAATTCCCACGGACTAAGCGTACTCCGTCTCCTCGAAACCACCCGACTCGCCCGTCGAGTAGTATTCATCACCCGTCTTCGTTTGCCGACATTCATCGCCCCCATTTCATCTCCATCCTCTCCCCGTTCTTCCCCTCCCATAGCCTCACCGTCTCCTACATCCACCCCCTCGGCCACATGGTCAACCCCCGCACCTTCAAACGCAAGCTCATCCAACTCATCCGCTTCCGCTTCCTTCTCAAGTAAACTCCTACCCCGTCTTCTCCGCCTCGCCTTCGCGTTCTTGGTAGCAGAGGCACTATCGTGATCATAAACCACTTTCTTAACAGGGTCTACGTCTTCGTTGTCTTCTGCACTTCCCATTCCACCAGCACTACCATATGACTGTTTTTGCTGTTGCTGCTGCTGCTGTTGTTGTTGCTGTTTCTGTTGTGATTGTTGTTGTTGTCGTGATGACTTCGCCGGAAGAGACTGCGAGGAAGATGTATTCTTCACCTCACTGATCCTCCGACTCCGTCTCACAGCTTTCAACTTCGCCCGTACACGCGCCGCATCCGCCTCCCGCTCTGACGCAGCCAGTTTCGCTGCTATGGTAGCCATGTTCAACGGACTTTGCGGCGCGTGAGGACGGGGCAGACGGGATGTCGACGTCGATGCACCACCACCAACAGCTCCAGTAGTACTGGCAACAGTGGGAATGGAAATAGCAGAAGGAGTAGCGCGACCTGTGGATCGGGTGTGTTTTTCTGGCGAAGAGGGATTGGTCGATGATGAATTCTTGGCTGTTTCCATAATGAGTTTCTGTTGACTACCGCTGCCAGAAGTAGTAGTGCTAGACGATGTCATGGAAGTAGCACTAGCACTAGCAGTATGAGCATGAACATGAGTATGATGAGTATGAGTGCTCGTACTAGGTTTCCCTTTATCTGAAAGTGTCCGTTTCATCGCCTGTGTCGTCGCCGTGGCTGTCGTAGCAGTCGCTGCGCCGGCATTCTCAGCTGATTTCCTAGCACTCGATCGCGTAACTCGAGTTGGCGCGGGTACCTCCTTGCTACTACTCGTATGAGAACCAGCAGTAACGGTAGCAGTAGCAGTAGTGGTAGTAGTAGTGGTAGCAGTAGCAGTATTCTTCGTCGAAGCCGCCGGTTTCGAGAACAATTTCCGGTTCAACTGTGCTTGTGACCGGCCCTCGCCCGACTTGCCGAAAAGGGGACTATCATATGAGGCGGTATAGCTCGATATCACATCATCCTCCTCGTCATCATCCACAACCTGAGGAGGCGTCACTCGACCTCCAGTGGATTTCTGTTTAGGCGACGCCGGCCTCTTTGTATGAGGTTGAGGAGCAGATGACGATTCCTGCTCTTCTGCCACAGCGGCAGTCGCAGCATCAGCCGCTAGATCCCACGTATTCTCCTCAACAATAGTCGTGTAATCCTCTGGTTTCTTTCGGTAAGCATTCTTATGGCTTGACCCTCTATTTCCAGACGAATACGAATCCTTCAGCGGACTGATCTGAGGAGGTTCGGGCAGTGGCGAAGAATGGATCGACTCCGCCGTCGAGATCTGCAGAATCTGCACATTCGGCTCTTCAACGTCTAGGTCATCGAGATCCAGGTCATCTTGGAAGATACTAGATTCCGAATCTGACTCATCGCCCAGTTCGTCCGCTTCATGTCCGGGAGCAGAGACCAAGCGAAGCGACTCGACCGGGCTCTTGGCTCGAAAACGTCGGGATTCCAGCTTGTTATTGCTGTTCTTGTGGTTCTCCTCTTGGTATTGGCGCGTATCCCTTTCCCTTCTTTCCTCCGCTTCCTCTTCCTGCACGCGTGAGAGCCTGATCGGCACAGGGGCAGAGACATCTTTCATCTCGCGAACCTGGACAGGACTGAGTTTCAGTCCCCTCTGTAGGTCTTCTATCCCCACGCCAATACCATTCGAAACCATCCGCTTGCGCCAGCCATCAAGCAATTGCACAGCATCGTTCCACCGCGCTTCCATCGTCTCCAGGCCGCCCTGTAATCGGCGGATGACCTCGTCTCGAACTTCGACTTCCTCGATAGGGACGAACGAAGGATTCGTGAGTATCAATCTAAGATGCTCGACGATACCCTCGAGTTCGGACGCTAGTTCCTCAGCAGACTTCTTAGGAGGATACGTAACGAATTCATCTTGAACTTGACCATCGTGAACTGCGTGAACTGCGTGAACTGACTCCCGGTCCCCGCCCGCATGTTCATCCAGCCCGCTCATCTCGCGCAAGCCATCGACCGTGTGTCTCACGAGCGCAAGCAGGCCCTCGTTCTCCTCACTAAGCCCCTTAGCAAGCTCAGTCAAGAACTCATTCGTCTCCATACGCAGACTGTACCCTTCACTCTCCGTAGCGCCAACCGGCACTCCCCCTGCGTCATATCCTCCTCCGCCGCCGCCTCCTCCTCGTCCGGAACCACCAAAGTCACCCGTGACGCTGATAGTCATGACATCGCGATTCTTTCCACCGCCACGCACGCGTCCAGCTTCCGTCACGGCCTTTTTCAGACCATCGATCTGGCGATCCCGCTTCCGCACTTCATTGGCGCAGGCGCTACGGGTTTGCGCCACCAGGGACTTCAGCTTGGCCATTTCGTCTTTGAGTTTGTGGATGCCCTGCTCGGCCGTTCGTAATTGGCCGCGGAGCGCGCGCTCGGTGGATTCGGAGATGTCTAGACGGCGCTGGGTGTCGTCGAGCTTCTCGGTTTGGCGGGCGAGTTCGGTGGTCTGGCGTTGGACGTCGACGCGCAGTGTGCGCAAGGTGGAAGAGAGGGATTCACGATGTTCGGCATCGCGCTACAAGTAGATGAAAGTTCAAGGTCAGTATTGCCGGTCGGCGAACAGATTATGGTGTCCGAGTTTTCTTTTTGCTAATCGGGTATAGGTATGAACCAGGTGAATAGGAGGAGGAGGTGGGGGGGAGGGAGATACGCACATCCCGTCTCAAGATCAAATCATTGACAACGCTTATGATGCGGCCCATAGCGGCCTGGAGACCACCATCGCTTCCTTCAGGATCGGCGAAGTCGATATGCTGTCCATCGCGCAGTAGGCCACGAGACAAGAGCTGGTTGTTGATGTACAACGACGCCGTACGCAGGTTTTCCGGGTCAATCATCTTGGAGACCGTCGACGAGATCCTTCGGTCATAGGACCGGAACTGGATAAAGCGGGAGAGACGGCGACGTCACGTATGCGTAGCCAGGGCCCAGAAGGTGAAAAAAAGGGTAAGGTAACCAGTGCAAGCACTTGTTCGGCAACGAACCAGGTATGGAAAGTACGGATCTCGAGCCAAGTAGATGGAACAATTGAAAGGGATGGGATGTGGATGTGGAATTGGATGTGGATGTGGAATGGATGGGGTTGGATAGGTTGGTGGCGGTATGGATTGCCCACCTTGTGCAAGGAGCCGTTGACGGAAGGGTTTCCCGTATTAAAATTGTTCCATGACATAAAAAGAAAAAGCAGGGCGGATTAGTAGACAAGTACAGTCCGTACTTGGTATACCGAATGTAGTGCAGGCCGAGGCAGTTTTACCGTTCACATCAACCGTAGCAAAAAGAGGAAAAAAAAAGCAACCGTTAAGTTAAGTTATGTTTACATAATGTGCTCAATCCCCAATGCCACAATACTGGTTGCGGGGCAGAAACCGTCCAAAGTAAACAAAAACCCACACGTTCTCGTTGCAGGGATCCCGCGTGGACTGCTGACACCTACCTAGATACATAGTTACAGTCTGTACACTAGGTACCTACTTACCTAGGTACGGACTAGACCAGGTAGCGTTCACACGCCAGACGGGGTACAGCAAGCCCCCCTAGCAAGGCCCCGAGGTACATCCGGTACATAGCGTGTGTTATCTAATCGCCCCGGATCCCGTACATAACGTGCAATTTTACGGTCCGGCTTGCGTGCACGCCGTCCCCAGAGATACATGCTGCAAGGGGCTCCGCATGTATCGCCCGTGTACCCCCGCCTGTCCCTGGCTTGGCTACGGCCTACTAACTGCGTACAGTATGCTGTGCCATGAACTGCCGTCACCGCTTCCACTCCGCGCCGGATTCACGAGCTTACGCATTCGTGTCGTCTCTCTATTGATCAATCACTCCCATTCCCCCGTCTCTAGACGCCCACTATCAAATGCCTTCCTGGCTTGTTATCTGTCACGAGAATGGGCATCACCGTGGCAATTGCGCTAGCTTCAGCCTGCTAACCTACCCAAGGTAGTAGATAGTAGGTAGGTAGCGGATTGCTATGTAAGTATAGTAAGTAGGTAGGTACCTACTTACACACAAGACTTCACAGACTCACAAATGTGTTAAACTTGGCTGCACTACTTCGTGATAGTCATAGGTAGCTCTGCCATGTGTGCTCTCCGGCGACACCGCAGAACGCCCCCTTGCATTATCAGTATGCCATACCTACTTTCAACCTAGTTAGTCTAGAACAAAGCTATCTGTACCGGGTTTTCCAACAGGCAAAACGTAACCATGCATCTTGACAAGAGCAACTAGCCTGCTTTTCCCCAGTTCGTTTCCCTTATCTTTACCCTAGATGCCTGTGTTCTGTACGTTTTCCTCTTCCGGCGTCTCTAGGCCACCACGAATCCGCCGGTTTGCTTCCAGCTTCTCCGCCTCCGTCACTTGCGATGCATCTTTGCGCATATCCGGCGTAAATTGCGACAGGTGGGGTGAATGTCCAACCGACATGCCCGCTCGGAGCTACAAGGTTTCTACAGTTAGCCAATGGGTTCAATCATATAAGACAGGAGAGGCAACCCTACCAATGTTTCCAGAGCCCCGTTCGAATTGTCGACTAGGTCATCATCATATACCATCTTGCCCGGTTCAAAAAGCACGACAATGGTGCTGCCTCCAAACTTGAAATATCCAAGCTCTTCAGCTCGCTTAACGTGCTCGCCTTCTTGACGTGTGATCACGGTACTGCCCACCATCATGGCACCGACACAAATCACCATCACACGCCCATGCTGCTCCGAGTCGATCGGGCAAATCACCCGGACATTCTCGCCGTAGACGTCGAGTGCCGAGCGGATAGCCATGGGGTTGACCGTGTAGTATTCGCCTTCGATCAGTTTAGGCTGGCGTAGAATGCCATCTACGGGAACGTGGAACCGATGATAGTCCTGAGGAGCTAACCGGAATATGCCCAATGAGCCGTTCTCATACCGTGGCGCATCTTCGGGATAGGCATTACCGAGGAGTCGTTTGACCGAGAACTCCCGGCCCTTGATCCAGATCTTGGTCGCCGAATCAATCGAGTTGAAGACAACCGAGCGACAGTCTGCTGGCGATACAATGACGTGGGGGTTATCCGGTGCCGAACACGGACGCGCGCCGGGCTTCAAGGCGCGGTAGAAGAATTCGTTGAAGCTCTTGAACTCTTCCACTGAAAGGAGGACTTCAGACATGTCGAGTCGGTGGAATGCGATGAAGGGCTCAATTTGGGACTTGGAGGACGGGTCGTCGTACTTTTTGCCCTGCTTGATACTCATTCCCTTCAGGAGTTTACGAACTATTGAGCGTCAGCTAGGAAAGCGAATGATGAAAAGGAGGGAGGATCCCTTACTTTTCTTATTTTCCATATCTTTGGACTTTAGACCCTTGTAGAGAAGACGAATGCCCAGGCGTACGTAAACGCTCATCTTCTCCTCGTTGATCTGTCCAGTTAGACGATCCTGCACTAGAATATTGGCCGAATTGGCTCCAAGCTTATAGCCACCATAGGAGATTTTCGTTATCACTTTGGAGTACCATTTTCTCTGGGCTTGGCTAGCTGTAACGAAGCCGCCCATCACCAGCGAGTTGACCTGGCGCCAGTCCTGACTGGCGCATGTTGCGATATGCGTGACAATATCGGCATCTTTCCGCTTATTGAGGCGTGGCTGGTGACAGATTGGACACTCCCTAATCTCCACGACATGCTCCTCCGACCGATCAATATTAAGATCATCT
Organism: Xylariaceae sp. X187; assembly: GCA_028637585.1. Taxonomy (NCBI): domain Eukaryota; kingdom Fungi; phylum Ascomycota; class Sordariomycetes; order Xylariales; family Xylariaceae; species Xylariaceae sp. X187. Next base: position 2,783,774 of record JAJIZN010000006.1, on the reverse strand, counting down.
TTGTCTAAAACGTCGCCTTCTTCGCCGGCTTTATCAAGTCTAGGAACGGAAATCGTCGAAGTGAGTAGCGAAGTGTCCTGGGTATTAAGCTCCTCACCGCCAAAAGAAATTGAACTATCCTCAGAGGCCGACATTTTACGAGTATGGCGGCCCGGTACATTGAGGAGATTACTGACTTTGTCAGCATCAGGGAGCATTCCCTTCACTTTGTCACCTAGCGATGAGGAGGTCTTCGCCTGCAACTGGTCTTCCAAGCAAATTACGGCCTCGTCCATGGTTAACTCGGTTTCGCCATTGGCGGCCTTGTGCGGGAATCTCTGGAAAAAAGAGTCGATGGTCGATTCTCGTAAAGTAGAGCCGAGCGTATCTAGCATAGTGGTTAATTCAAGCTTGCTGATCTCCCCGCTCTCGTCCGAATCGTACTGCTTGAGCATGGCTCGCCAGAACTGCTGCCGGAGAGATCGGTATGGCATGTACTTGGCGCGAATGGTTAAGGCCGGACTGTGTTTAGCCTCCCACTTCTCTAAGTTCTTCATCTTTAACGGAATGGTGAATGTGTTAAAATTGTTGCCTTCCATCTCACTGACATCGGATTCGGCATTTATGTTCAAGTTCGAAAGCTCAGGAGGTGTCAAATTTGAGCCCGACGGTGCCAGTTTAGACTCACTCCCGCCATCCATTTGTGTGGAGAGGGGTGTCGAAGTGGCACTGGGGCTCTTCAAGGGAGTAGGCCGTCCCTTAGATATACTCTGGGTCGAAGTAGATCTGGATAAGCCTAGCCTCGCGAGACGTGATTTTTGCGTCGGCACATATTCAGCCGGTTCTTTGAGATCATACAATCCAGTCTCGGGGTCAGCCTGAGGACCCCTCTCTATGATATCCTTTAGTGGGAATGATGTGGAGGCTATGAAGTCGTTTCCGGAGATCTTGTCGCGGTCAATGACGGTGAATGCAAAGGAATACGACTGCTCGTGGTTCTGTACTTGAAACAGCATTTTCTCGTTGAATACGGGATTCAAGTTGTGACGAACAACCCTGGTCCGGAACGTCTTTTTGCCGAGCGATGCTACGACGAAAGGATCCATGTCGAACCCCGTCTTGGTGAAATTGGATTCCGGAGGCAGATCCGTGATGTTGCAGATTTCCAGGAAAATGAGTCCGACGACATCGCTGCTGCCGTTGGAGAATTCGTAGGGGTTTTGCCTCTTCTTGCGCTTCAAACCTCTAATTCTTAGTCTTCTTTTACGCTTCTCAATAGTTTCCGGTTTGCTCAAGTCCTCCTCTTCCGGGGTCTCATCATCGTCAAGGATCTCATCGTCATCTTCGTCGTCCTGAAAATTTTCGGTAGCACTTCGATTTAGTTGGGAAGGGGAGGTCGTTCCCGACTTGGAGGATGAGGCGGGACCCAGCGTTGGTGTCGCCGTGGGAGTGGGATTCCGAGAGCCGTTTTCGGGTAGAGACGAAGCAAGAGCGCGTAACTTTTCCAGGATCTGGCTATCGGACGCGTCCTTGTTGGTTGAGTCGTATAAGGTGCATTGCAAAAGAACCTCGCCAGAGACGGCATTGGACTTCTTGCCCTTTTTGTTTTTTAGGGCATACCACTTAGGGGGTTGCTCTGTCTTGTCGTTGGCAAAGATCTCCTCGAGCGCCAGGTCGAATTCGCCCATGTAGTCTTTGCTGAAACGGTCCTTGTCCCAGCAATAGCAGTCCAGGAGCAGGTTATCGACACTGGCGATCGGAATGGTGCAGACGACGTTCCATTCTGGGTTGAGAGTCTTTTGTATGCAGTGGGTCGTAAACTTCGTTTCGCCGCAACTCAACTGAAGATACTAAAAACCAAAAGCGCGAAATATGTGAGTGCTGTCCCGTTCAAAGCTCGGAGGCCGGTTCCGCGTTGTCGGGTGGCATAAGGTTCACGACTTACGGGATCAGAGGTGCCTCGGCGGTCTTTCGCAGCTAGATTTCTGGCCTAAGGAGCACACGGTTAGCTGCGCAGTTACTCAGACATAACCCTGGCACAACAGAGATCGCTGAAAAGCGCAGCGGTCGAAGGGTGCACTCACACGAAGGACGACCACTTTCATCACCAACCCCACGTCCTTCCCATTGCCGGATTCCTTTCCTGAATTCATTGGACTCGCGCTGCGACTACTGGCGGTTTTCAGGCGGGAGGGGAGAATGCGAACCATGGTGAACGGGGCCCTGCGGGGGAATAAAGGAAGGCTGGGCGACACAATACCTATAAAGACCGTTGGAGATGGAGGGGGGCTAAGAGAGCGGGGGATGCAGCTATCCGGGGCGCCCGGTCATCGAAAGTGAGACCTGTGACAGGGCAAGGTAAGCCAAGGTCGCATAAAATATAGGGGACTCTAGTGGCATTGGCAGAGAAAAATAGGTAGCAAAGATACGACAGCGGAGGGACGAAATTGCCGGGTCATATCAATCAGATTAGAAGGTGGATTGTGGATTGAGATAGGTAGGTAGGTGAATTGCTCACTCTATACAGTCTGTAATCGCGGATAACTGGCTGAAGCTAAGATACCCAGAATTCTCAAAAACAAAACTCCAAGCGACATCCAACAGACCGAGACCGTATCGATAGGGAAGAAGACAGCACCATGGGAAATACAAAGCGCAAGGCTTGCTAGAAGATGAGGGCAGGGAAAAGATATAAAGTTAGGCAACAAGTAACTAGAAGTCAGTCTATAGTGAGGTAGTAGGTATGGTAGGTAGATATTTCAGGATGAGAGTCAGCGCAAGGAAGACAGCGAGAGAGAAGAGGACCGAAGACGCCGCAGCAAATATTACATAGTGCAGAGAATACACACTGTGAGAGGAAAGTCATATAGCGCTTGAAACACACTAGCCCACGTAGGTACTTAGCGACGGTTGCTTTGTACCGTTTTTGAACCGAAGAATTTAAGTTTAGACCACGCTATGCACGGAACTTGTATGGGTAAATGCTTCAATTCTTTTGGCCAGAAAGCAAAGAAGGCACGGGGGAGTTACATCAGACTGCATACGGCGGTACAGAGTACAGGGGGAAGGAGGGACGGAGAAGGAGCAGAGGCTTGGCTGATTTCACCAGTGTCACATAAAAGACGCGCCCCTCGAGCCACTTTCGAAGGTCCTGCAGCGCGGTAGGTATTCTACCCAGTATTATCTGCGTGATAAGTTTGTGATTTCCCCAGGCCCAGGCCCAGGTTTATTGAGATTGAAGTTCTAGATTGCTGCCATTATACGCCCACACATAGGTACTCTGGAAGCCCTCATGGCGGTTATTTGCCGTGAATAGATGGTCCGCGCAGAGAATTGCCGGCAACAACCTCCACGGCGCTAACAAACAGATGTGGGGTTGCCCACTGTGCACCGAGGTGCACGCCCCTTACACTACCTATCTAGGTAGGCACCTACTTACCTGGACTAGGTAGATAGATAGTTAGCGGTACTGCGTATACCTAGTTATCGGCGTCCTGCAGAGTAAATCCGGTGGTTGGCTCACTCATCATCTTTTATCGGATGGCGCTAGTACGGGATTGGCAGCTCTCTAAGCAAACACTCCGCGATTGGCGTTGTAGATTATGCCACATTTAGCTTGGTTGGTTGCCCATTCTGCCCATTAACATCTAACGACCTCGCGATCGTTTTAACGCGCTCGCGTTTAACAGAGGCAGCAACCGAGAGACGCAGCTTCTTCATGATAACTATGTGGCCTACCTAATGACCTAGCAAAGACCAAATAACTTCAGACTATCCCTACGAAGCAATAATTGCGCCATTTTGATGCATTTTACAATCTGTGGAAATGTGAACAATCCACAATCCACAATCCGTCAATCCGTCAATTTGCCGCGCATCCGAGCCCTTTGAAGTTTGACGTAATGCTAAACCGGATCTACATTCATAATTACATGGCAGTACATGCGGCATTATTAGGGGCTTCTCCGGATACCAACCAGATGTCATTTTCTGCACTAGATATGCCACAACAAATTGCCAACTAACCTCCCTAGGACTCGACCAGAATAAGTTCAATTGGGAATGGCCGGTGGGAAATTCAATCATCAATTCCCTATCTACACCAATGACGTCCCTCCCCCCCCTTACCATGGTCGTCTTACTACCCCACGGTCCCCACCATCTCGCCGTCGTGGTGTGAACTACACGCTTATTTCGGCCACACCATTCGAGTTCAATCGGAACTCACTAACCTACAACATCCTACCTATTCACCAGTTGGCAGTAGATAGAAATACGATATTTATCACCCTGCGGTAAGAAGCTGAAAAACAAGTCGGTATTGCAGTAAGTTCTGCACAACAGCCCCCATCTTTATCTGTCGACCTGGAGAGGATCCGCCGTATTCCCCATGCTGCCCCATCCTAGTCGCCCACATTCGTCTGTCCAGAACATGCCCTGACCTGACGGCAGCAAACATAGCTATCAACCATAAGGATCTCGTTCGTTCTCTTTTGTCGCTTTTATGGATGGGCTACCACGGGCATCCAACGAATAGGTAGCTATGGAAACGCTAACCCGTCGCTATTATCATACCCACCAACCATGGAAAAGTAGTCGAGTTAAGGCATAAGCTTAATAACCGGCCCTAGTCAAGCTGGTGGTGCCGCATACCGCAACGGCCTGAGCCGAGTCCCGAGTCTCGAGATCCGAGACCCGACGGCTAATCTAGGGTGTTCAGGCACGCGAGCCGAAGCTTGGCCATGGGAGACCCTGGTCAGCAGTCTTCCATCATTGAGATCAAATCAGCCCGCATCCTTAGAATCGATGTGATGTACCGTACGCAATGCTGGACCAGGCGGCAGAGTGTTTATATCTATCAATGTTATCAGTTGAAGTTGATGATTTACCCTCCCCGTGGTGATGGCATTCGATGCTTTGCTCGCTCCTCCTCCCCTGCTACAGATACAAGTAGTGATGAGGGCCTGGATGACAATCCCGCATACCGAACAGAGTAGGTATACAACTTCCCATCGTAGACGCAAGCGGCGTCCGAGTGACATCTCGATCAATTTGGTACATCACTGTCACTATCCTGCCCATAAAATCCCCCCTCATCCAAACGATGATCCGATCCAGGGCGAAGACGGAAATTATACCGGAGGGCCAGCATCAGGATACATAGCCACCCAATAGCATACGTCAAAGCGAACAGTCCGGCTATCCAGTCGAGTTTCGATCGGGCCGCATGGTGGTGGTGGTGGTGGTGGTGGCCGAGAACGCCATTAGGTATAGGAGCGATGGGTTCCATTGTGAGATCTTCGCCACGTTAGTGAAGACAGGAGGTGGCGGAATCTTTCTGTTGAGCATCCACAGAAGGCAAGTATGTAGGAAGAAGAGCACATCATTGCGAATACCGAATGAGGTTAAGAGTGTCTAATTATACTGCCTAATACAGGAATGATCTTTGACTCAAACTGACGACCTAGGTTACAAGGTCATACAGCATAAATGGAAATGACGGGCTTTCTGATCGGACTCTGCCCATCCGATCAATGCACTAATTATAACGCCTCAAAACTGCCTTCGTGGCACATAACTCGGCACAGACTATGTCAGGATCATGAATCACCAGGAGAAACTGAGTTGTAAGCATCGGATTGCTTTGGGTATTGACGGGGTGCAAGAACATTTATCTCAAACGACAGTTCCATTTTCGACGTGGGACACGGGAATCCCATCGTACACATGGCTCTTTCCGTCCTTCCCAAGACGCCTGACAGATGATTTATCAAGCCTCCCTTCATACACCTCTTTGAGTAACCCAATTTCAAGCACAGGGAGAAGGCAGAGATTCAGGAGGTAGGGTATGGTATCCTCCCTAATACGATAAACAACAATAATGAAAAAGCCCTAGACTCTCAACGCGCCGCTACGCTGCCTCCTAAGTTACAGAAGCCCGAATCACCGTCATACAACTAACAGCTCAACATTCCCCAAACAATACCAAACGAACGCCAATGTTGGAGGGGGCATGCATCCTTTCATCCCCCGCCAGAACTTCCATTTCCACAGTTGCTACCCGTTCCAGAACTCCTTCGAGATATCGCGCCCCTATTTCGCCCTGTGTCTTCATAAATGCCGACTCGAAATCTCGGTAGAGCCAGCATGACCAGGATCCATGCCGGTGTCTTTTACCGCATCGCGGGCATCGCGGGTAGCTTCTTCGTAGTCCTCGGGCAGTCAGGCCGCTCGGGTCCTCGGCGCATCTTCATCAACAGGGCTCCGCAAGCCTTCCTTCCCATCAGTTTTAGCGCGCGGGACCGAGCGCGTCTGGCCATCCAAGGAGATCACCGGTATCTCGCAAACAGTGAGCGGCGACTCATCCTCATACTCAACCCCCTCGAGTTCATCAAGAATCTTATCCAGATCCGCATACCAGAGCTCATAATCCTCCTTCTGCTGCAGCGACATCGTCTCAGGCGCGAGTACTTCTTCTTCGACCAGCAACTCAGGATTCAACAACAGAGCGGGAGGATAAGGCGTCCGCACGTATTCCCTCCCTCCACACTCCGCCGGGGGCTCAGCCAACAAGGTGAGCGGGGCCGGCCTCCTGAGCTTCTCTGGGGCGTCCTTGAACGTGACCCTCTTCGTAGTCTGATAATATTGGTATATCTCTGGAGTCAATATCGAAGCAGGAGGATATGGCGTCTTCACAAATTCCCTCCGTCCGCACTTGGCTGGAGGCTCTGCCAACAAGATAAGCGGAGACGGCCTCTTGACCTTGCCCGGAGCATCTTCAAACGTGATTTTCTTCATGATTTTGATACTATTTGCCGTATTTGATCCCGTATTTGATGAGACAAAAGCGAGGGGGTTGTCGATGAAGACGTCTCACTATGAGAAGGAAGGAGTCGAAGCAGGAGGGCGAGGAAAAGGAAGGGGTGGACAGCCCAGGCAATGAATGCATTGGGGTTAAAAAAAAGATTTATATCGTCATGTTACCCTATACGTCAGAAGGGGCACGAACAGAGAACAAAAAGAAACAAATCTTCCAAGGCAAATTGAAATGGTCCCAACAGGCCGATGATCACGTGATGAGAATACGATGAAGAGATATTCGGCCACATTGCTTGCTTGCTTGCTATTGTTACAGATCTTCGGGGAGGACACCTTTCCCCTGCCCTTTCCCTTGCCTTGCCTCGTGGGAAATTGAGGGGCGAACAAATACCAACCTACCTAAGAAGGGAAGAGCAGGGGGACAAAATCGGTGAAGGGGCTTTGCGTGGGAAAGAGTTTCAACGCGGGAAGTACCACATTCTGATTTCACGGACCTTTCTGTTTCGGGTTTTTCTTGAAAGAAAAAGTTTGTTCTTGTGATGTGATTTAAAAAATGGCGCGTTGTTGGCTTAGTAGTAGTAGCCAGATGGGAACGGAGACAAACGGATACTTAGACAAAGAGAAGAGAAGAGAAGAGAAGAGAGAATCCCCGATGAGGGAATAAGCATATCTCTTCGCTCCGACGGTCTAAATGAAAAAGAATCCGTCGCATGATGGGGATTATTCAAATGGAAATGGAATGGTTGGTCGACTTTCCGGTCATGGACGCACTTGAGAACATAATATAATTACTGAGTTGGAGAGGACGAGGGTCGAGATAAACTTCACATGAGGGTTATTCGTAGGAATACGGAGGCTGGCAATGCTAGCAACAAAGAAAGCAGTTGCTTGAAGGCTGAAAGTTTGAACTTCAGTACTCTTAAGTCCAGGAGAAGGAGATGTCACCCAGGTGATAAGATGTGTAGGTAGGTAGGTGAATTGCAAACATCTGCTGTACACGACAATCATCTTGTCCACTCTGCAATGTCAATGTGAGAAGGAAGGGAAAGAAAGGGTCGTGAAGATCTCCAGCGGCTAGTTAGTGTAGTTATAGCCTAACTTATAGTGGGCCCAGCGCGTATCGCGAGGACACTACGTCCGTAGATACAGTGAACTTAGCGCGCGGAGTCTCAGCCCAAGACCCTCTGACCCAATCGCTTCCAGCCCCACATCCAGTGCCGAGACTACCTACAGATTACTTATCTAATTAGGTACTATCTACCTATCTACAGGCTACGATAAAGAGACCCTGGCGCTAAAGTAAAGTGACGTAGCATCCTGTTTACGTAGTACGCACAAGTTACGGCCTACAGACTGTACAACCTCCTGCTGTCCCATATTTTGACAGGCCATTGACTGGGTTGAGACAGCAGAAAGGGGCAAAACTCCCTCGCACCAGGGACCGCCCTCTGCTTGGCCGACAAGAGCCTCACAATCAATCCCTTCGCGGTTAAAAGTTGACCCAAGATTGGCCTGCCCCGTCCAGATTTAGAAACACGTCTTTGTCTCGGCTAACTACTGTACCTACTGGTAGGAGGGCCAAGTCAACAAGGGGTCAGGTGTGTCTCCCTTTGACCTCATCCTCACTCACGCCTCTCTTTAAGCCAGTCATTCATACACAAGACCATGTCTGTCTAAGTAGTCGGGCACCCGGGCGCTTAAACAAGGGGTTGTGTTTTTGTTTTTGACTTTTTTTTTTCTTCTTCTCATGATTGATCCATAATGGGTGATTGATTGCCACATGGGCCTGAGTAGAGACCCCGTTTTGTTTTGTTTGATTGTTTTCCTCTCTCTCTCTCTCTCATGATATTCAAATATCTATTCATTAAAGGAACGTTTCCCCTCCCTCTTCGTTCCAGTTTATTTCCATTCGATCTTTTTCTTCTTTTTCGTAGTAAACTCACGGTTCCTCTAGCGTTTACTTCCGCGTTATTTTTTTCTTTTCTCTTTTTTTTTTTTTCATCGCCGGCAATTTTTGTGTCTTCACTTCGATATTTCGACACTGGTTGTCGCTTCACTTCACCACCATCACCCAGCGAGCAGATAATTCAAAACGTTTCATTCCTTTCTTTCTTTCTACGGAGTTGCATTTTTTTCTCAATAGAAAAGAATCTGGTACCATCTCCCTTGCGCCGGCCAGCCTGAGTTTACTTCTACCAAACTCCATTCCACATCCTCCATACGCCATTTTCTTCATCAATCCAAATCCCCGGGCTCAACAAAATCAAAATCAAAACAACCCAAGTCAAGCCAAGAAAAAGAGAAGAAGAAAACGAGAAAAGATGTACCTAAAACCCCTCGCCACCAAATTCGGCAAAGGCGCCATCTCCAAAACCTTCTACATCTACGAAACCTACCTCCGCCTCCTCGGCCGCTTCATCCAACTAATATTCGCCCTGACCGTCCTCGCGCTGTACGGTTCCCGCGTCCACTCCGACCACAAAGCCGGCAATCCGCAAGCCTTCCAATGGGTCTACGCCGTCTTCCTCGCATCCCTCTCCTCCCTAACCGCCATCCTCTTCGCCATCCCCCAACCCTTCATCAAGACCGCCCGCTTATTCATCTGGGACTGCGTCCTCGGCATCCTCTGGATCTCCATCTTCGGCATCTTCGCCGTCATCTTCCTGCGCATCCCGCGCGACGACGAGCACACGTGGTATCACACCACGCGCGTGAGCACCATGCGCCACGCCGTCTGGGTGGACCTCGTCAACGCGGTTCTCTGGCTCGCGACCAGCGGCTACGGCTGTTTCCGCACCTTCGTGTCGCGCAAGGTCGACGAGACGATCGACGGCGCGCTCGAGAAGATCGAGAACAAGGTCTCCGACAAGCTGGACGAGACGCCTGTGGGCGTGCAGATGAAGAACGTCTCGAATGTCGCGGCCAGGGCGATGCCATATGTGCCGCCTAGGCTGGCGCCGAAGTTGAAGTTGAATAGACTTCCTGTGAAACTCCCCGTGGCGCATGTAGTATAGAGCAGACGCGGCGGGGTGTTTTTGTTTTTTTTTTTCTCCTTCTTTCTCTCCTAGAAAAGAGAAGAAAGAGAGGAAAAGAGAAAGGACGAGAGTTTGGGCTGAGATGTTTCTTTTTCTGTATATATATATATAGGATATAGGATATACACACCGTCGCATTATAGCTAGCTAGCTAGAGGCGTTCATGGCGTCTAGTTATTTACTATCGAGCGAGAAACTCTACTCTGTTAGTGTTTTCAAGGGAGAGCCCGTTATATATAGGTAGTTACTTACCCGGACATTTCTAGATAGATACCGTAGAGTCTCCCCCCCTCTCCTCCCGAGATAAGCAATTACTTACTAGACCACGGAGTCTAGATTCGGTCACGATGTCGTTTCACAATTTTTAAGAATAAATCAATAAATAAAAAATAACCGATTCCCAGTCGGATAAAAGATGTTTCATATACAATTCGGGCTTTGCATCTCATGTCATTGTCAACCTTGCGCCCTTTCACCTGTCCTGTCCTATTCTGTATCAAAAGGCTTACATTACCGAGTCCTAGTCGAACCCTATACCTATCCAGTCTGCCTCAAAAAACGGATCTCTAAAAAGTCCAAGGCGGTTAAAGTTCTCCGACAACCTCAGAATTAATCCCTCCCTTGGGTATTTAGACCTTATGTAAAATGTAACCAACCAGTCTTAATACGACACCATCTCGTATCATGGAGCCGGCTTCGAACGCGCTTTCTCTATTTGTCTCTCATCACTTGTTTTAGTCTCTATCTAGATAGCCTTCTCGCATCTCGACGCCGTTGGGCAACAAGCGTCCTTTATATGTGTTTTTTTCTTTTTCTTTTTTTTTTTAACACAATAAAAGAGAGAAAAAAAAAGGTTCGTCCAAGTACAGTTTGTTGAGTTTGGGTCCAGTAACCTATGTTGGGAGTACTAGATAGGACTCGCTCCCCGCCCTCTCCTTCTATTCATTATCCAGAAGTTCGTTCACACACCCGGTTCAGAGTCATCGTCTAGATAGTTAATATATTTGTTTGAAGCCTCCAGTTTTAGATATCTTTTCCTCCCCCACCCCCCCCCTCTCCCCGCCGGCCCTATCAAAGCTGTAGGTAGGTAGGTAGGTAGGTAAATCAGGTTGGTTATTGGTTGAAACCATACACCATGAATCTTTATGTGCAAAAAAAAAAAAAAAAACAAGAATTTCATCATATCATCTCATGAGAGAAATTCGAGATATGGCTTTCCAAAAAAAAAAAAAAAAAAAACCGTCTGCCTCCATATATATATACATATATATATAAACGCCCAGCCTAATGCATAGATTCAAAAAAGCTTCAACTCATTTTTTTTTTTTTTAAAAAAAAGAAGCCCAAAAAATGTAGGAGTGGAGGAGAGAAGCGAAGGATTTCCCTATTTCTTTCCCCCCCCCCCCCCCCCCCCAAATGAACTTCCAAGCTCATGACTCACGCCATTGCAAGAGTTCCCTCGCTTCCAAAACGCCGACAATCTCCCCTCTATAATTTATAACAGCGAGGATCGAATCTTCCCCGCATACTACCGCCTTGCCATCATAGTCCGGTGACATGAGCGGGTCCCGAATCCTGCGCGCTGCCTGCGCAATCCCCGTGTCCGCGCCGATTTGCACCCATTCGCTGCTTGGGACAAGCAAGTTGGGGATCTCCGTCAGTCTCAAGGGCATTAGGGATGTATCCAGTCGGCGTATTCGGGTGGGACAAGCGAGAGTGTCTCCCACGCCGACCCATCCGGAGGGCGATTCGTAGCCTGCTTTGAGAACGTCGGTCCCGGATAGATCCCCCGTGGAGCCCAGGATCTGCGTGACGTCGCCGATCGGCACCGCTAGATCGAGCATAGTACACGGCTTGTTCAACGTGGCCCCGATGGCGCCGCCTGGATGGTTCCGGGCGAACACCGATGACACACTGGTACTATGTAGTTCCTGCGATACGACGACAGCAAGCGCGTCACCCAGCGCCAGGGCAACCGTGGTGGACGTAGTAGGCGCAGAGATGCCAAACGAGGTAGTCTCAGGCTCGTGGATGGGCGCGGGGAGGAGGATAGCGCTAGGTTGTTTCCGGATGAGTTCGCAGTCCGCCGGGTTCGAATGTGCCGTGAGGATGATGGTCGGCAAAGCCGGGTCGATGTGGGGTAACAGGGCCAGGAGCTCAGCAGTTTTGCCGGAGAAAGTAATGAACAGGACGACGTCATGTTTGCCGATCTTGCCCAGATCGCCATGCAGGGCCTCGGTCGGGTGGAGGAATGTGGAGGGCAACCCCAAACTATTAAAGGTCGCGACCAGCTTCTTCCCGATGTGCCCGGACTTGCCCACGCCCGTGACAACCAACTTGCCCCTTTCGCCGCATCGCCGTACTATCGCGTCCACCGCTGCGTTGAACCCTTCGGCCGCTGTCACATCATTCTTGTACAGCTGGGTCAGATTTCGGAGCGCAGTCGCCTCGGTATTGAGGACATGAATGGCGCCAGTGACTCGTCGCCTCGCCGGTGAGTCTGCTTCGGAGGAATTCCCTGATAGTCCGGTGGCGTCTAAACAAAGTTGTTCAATCGGAGTGGCAGGGCCAGCATCTGTAGGTGTCAATGGTGACGGAGGAGATGGCGGAGGCACTGAAGGGCGAGAGGCTAACCCCAAGAGAAAGACCTCGCTATTGTGCACGGGGTGATGTTCGACCATGTTAAGGTAGGTATTAAAAAGTAGACAAATCCAAGCGCAGGATTTTAAGGGTCAAATTGACAACGAAGACAATCTCATTGGACGATCATTGGACAATCATTGGACAATCATTGGCCATGTACGATGACGGGACGGTCCTGTCATAGAAAGGAAAGCGCTCATGGTAGTCGTCGGCATCGGCATTAGCATTGGCATGGGCATTGGCGAGCAAGCACAAAGGGCTCAAGACAACCTCGGGCGGAGGGGGAGTGTGAGATGGGGCAAAATAGCAGATATATACCAGCTAACTACGTATCATCTTTACCTAATCGTTAATATGAACTGCCGGAAGGGTCTATTGAGATAAGCGGCGCTAGATGGAGTCGTTCAGGATCGCTGGTTCGGGACCTTACCGACCTGATAGGCGATGCTGGAACCTGGAACTCGAAGAGGGAATCACTGATCAGGGATTCGGATGAATCATACCAACAGCTACAGCCGGATCCGTCTCTTCTAAGACAGCGCTCATTGGCCGAGGCGGGCAAGAATTAATAATAGGGATAATGACGCATACAAGAGCATCGTTTGCGTGCTCGGCGCAGTGCGAATGAGACCGAACCAGACCGTGCTGTTACCTACCTACCTGCCTACCTACCAGTAAAGGACTGGACGTGGTTCAATTCAAGCCTTTCAAAGGTTGTCAATGGCTTCGGTCAATGGCTGCAATGCAGAGAAGAGGCCGCGACTATCCCGAAGCTAACACCGGGATTGCACTAGACCGCAGTCCAGTGATAACCCGGTCATGGACCTACACCATGCATGGGATAGCATGACGCGCAGCCATCACGGTAGCCATCGCGGATTCGCGGTGGGTAGGTAGGTAGTCTGTAAGTAAGTAAGTAGGTAAGTTCTGCGATGAATCTAGACAGGTGTCTCGGCGAGTAGGTATTCGAATGTGTTGTGTTGTGTGGCTGCTGTCAATGTACAAGTCTGTAGGGAATATTAATCCAAATGCCGGATAATACTGTATCATCGAACTATTGTTTCAGTTGTATGAATTGGCCTCATCGACGGCAGTGACTTGTGTTTGATAAGCAAGCGCGGAATAAGAAACAAAGAAGCAACATGGCCGAGGTGAAGAATTCGCGGATGCAAGCGGCCAGGAACTTGTAAGTAGACAGAAGAGAGGGGTTTTTTTTTTAGAGGGGCTGCACCATTAACTATCCCCGTCGTGTACGTACTACGTAGTAGGTATTGCACGTGGCACACTGATAGGACTGATAGATAAGATAAGGTTGGGTTCAAGGGTCCTTGTCATTGGTCAGTCTTCCGTTGGTGTCGAGTCTAGATAATCCGTGGATACGAATGCCGTTCGGCACGTAACTTATCCGTAGTGTAGTCTAGTCTGTACTAGGTTAGTTATCTAAAAAGGCCCGTAATTTGTAAGTAAGAACTCATTTGTAAAGACTTGCAGGCTGCAACAAGGTGTTTCAAACCTGTCGCTGCAGCACATGTGAAGTACTACCTATTCTACAGTAGATAAATCCCATATAAAAAACCTATGTACACTAGTCCATACAGATCATAGATATGTACATACATCAATAGGTACTCGCCCGGTCTGAGAAGTTACTTATAACGCCGTACTATAGAGGCTTAGCGGGGACCTGGTCCCTGGATAGGTCATAAAAAAGTTGACCTCACAGTGTCGATCTCAAATCCACCAGCACTTTCGCTGATCGAGACCGATGACGACTGCCTATCTTGAATCTAACCATCTTCTCAACATCAACTCATGCTTTTCATACTAGAGGCCAACGTATGATGCCGCCTCAAGTCGATCGCGGGTGAATGTGCACAAGTAGTGGCGGCTTCACCCACAGCGCCAAGATCTTCTGGTTATGCCAATCGTTACACGTCTCGTCGAGCCTCATGTCGAAGTTCCATAATACTTTGGCCAAGATCACTCGCATCTCGTCTTTGGCGTCAAGTTGTCAGCGTCCTATCTTTCATCATGGGAGATGGAGAGGATCACTTACGCATAGCAAGATTCTGTCCAATGCAGTCCCGTCGCCCCACGCCAAACGGCTTGTGGATTTCCCGTCTGTCATTATAAAATGGAGAGCTCGAGTTTGTAATCGACTCAGCCAGCCACCGTTCCGGGAGGAATTCCAGAGGCCGATGGAAATTCCTCTCCGAGTGAAACGCTGCTAGCTGAGGCACGCTAACATGTGTCTGAGTTCTCGGGTCAGTTGCTCTACTCTACAAAGACCAATATCGAAAAGACGAGGTATAAACGAACCTTCGCCGGGATCGTGACCCCAGCAATCTGGACCGGGGGGCCATCAGGAACAATCCGCAACATACCCAAGGGAAGCGGAGGGAATATGCGCAGTCCCTCCTGGAGACAAGCAATCATATACGGCAGCTTCGCCCGGGCATCGTCGAAGGTGATTTCGGCATCACTCGCAAACGCCTGGCGAACTTCCTCAGTCGCTCTCCGAAGAGCACGAGGTGTTTTCAATAACCAGTATGTCGTACCACTCAAGAACGATGCCGTAGTCTCCGAGCCCGCGAGCATGAGCATATCCGCATTACTAGCCAGCTCAGCATCCGTCATCTCGTGCGGCTCGCCACGCGATCTCAACATGAAATCCATGAAATCGCCACGGTCGGGTTGTTTCCTATGGTATATCCGATCCATAGCCAACGCGGAAGCGAAGTCGTAATGTTTCTTTGCCGCATTACGGATCTGGGGCCCGGCGAGGACTTTGGCGACGGTACCGACTAAAGGAAACATGCTCCCGAGTGCCATGAGGGGCATAAGCCTGATGATGTTACCGATATTATCCAGCCAAGCGTTACTCTTTCCTTCCGCTAACCCTTGCAAAGGCGTCCCGTACGCCAGATCGGCAATCAGATCAAACGTCGTGAAATTATACCATCGGACCATATTAACCGCTTGCCCCCTCGCCGACGTCTCCCGCAGTCGTTTCACGAGTAAATCCACATAAACACAGATGAGCGGCTCCTGTAACCGCAACGCTTTATCCGAGAAGGCAGGCATCATAGCCCTGCGATATCGAATGTGATCTTTCGAATTCGCAAAGACAATCTGTTTCGTATCCAATTTCAGTCCGGGGAAATGTTTCGGGAACTCGGCGTGGCCGTGGCCGTAGATATCTTTCCAGGCCTCGGGACGGTTGAACGCGACTTCGTTGGCGTTCACGCGGACTACTTCGCCGTATGTATCGTGGAATTCCTTGTACTTGAACTCGAGCATCCCGCGGGCTTTGTATATCTGTCTGAATCCATCGATTGCGATCCAGAGCGGTGGTCCTGGGATGTGGCGGAGCGGGTGGAAGTAGAGGTTGTAAACCGCATGAATGACTAGGCGTAGGAATGCGAGGAGGGTGAGGCCTAGTGTGAGGAAACCGATACCCTGTAGTGAAGAGAGTTTGAACTCGCCAAGCATATTGACGATTGTAGGTCCCGAGACGTTCGCCATCGTAAAACAGCTTCACGAGTATGATACAGATGAACTAGTCCGAGGTGTTCCCGTCATGTGCGAGACGCTCTACTATAAGAATTACGACTTGTACAATCTTACATGTAGGCTACATAATATATCGTACATGACATAAAATACGACTTATACGGCTGCTCATTCCAAATTCCATTCCCACTCCTTCATTGGAGATGCTCTATCTGACACCTGGCATTGCGCTAGATGAATCACACGCTGAGCATGCATCACAGCCGCACTTTATCAACTCCCTCCTTTGCCATCCTGGAGATTTCGAACATAGATGATTCCAGGTGATTAGAAAGTCATCATCCTCTCTCCCGATCTTCACCAAGCCTGGGTACATATTATCTAACAATATACTCATTGTCCCTTTTCGAAGATAGGCAGGAATAATATACAGGTTCTTGCAGAATTTGCCGGAGCATACAGACTGTAAGTATGTATGAATGGCGGTATAGATATACCTAACCTAACCTTTCTTACCGCAGTCATAAAGCCGAAACTGCAGCTTGCAGTAGTTACTTAGTTAGTTGTATGTACAGTAATCATAAATTATGAAATGAAATGATATGATATGATATATCTATCTACAGATCTATCTATCTAGGTCCACGACGACTCGATTTCGTTTCACGTCTTACACAACGTCATCACCACCACCACCAAACGGCAATTGATTTGACGACAGGCCAAGTCCAAATAGGTATACCCCCGCTCCCCGCCGGAGCAACGTCAGCACATGCCGGATGGACGGATCATATCAATCCGTATGCAGACCAGCAGCGATTCGATAAAAAGCTGAAGGAACGGGACTTGAAAACTGAATGTTTATAAACCAAGACTCAAGTGGGCATGACAATGGTCCTTGATGAGGGAAACGGTGCCGTCTGTCGTCGATAGAAAAAGTGAAGTTGTTCATCCGATCGGCGTATGCTGGGTGGGTTGGTTCCCACCGAGATCCGCCATAAATTACCCCGGCAGCTGTCCCGTTCCGATAGTTAAGTTACTATCGATCGCGGGTGAAGTAGGTACGGTAGCCCAGATCGGCCAACACCTGGATACCCTGCGGCAATATCATGAGAACAGCTAGTCATCCTTCTCCCTTTTTTAACACGTGTAAAGACATCGAAAGGGTTCTACTCCGGTCTCTGTATCATAGGGGACTGTGTAGGTTAGATGCGATCACCCATGAAACTTGAATGTTGTTACGGGGAGACAATTGGAGAGTGGACTGTCCCTGTAGGTAGGTTGAGACGGGTACGACTTCAATAGGACAATAGGATATTATGGAATGTCAACCCAGTCCAGTCAGGTAGTAATCAGTTCATGTAGAAACTGTCAAGGCCATGCAATAGACAATGGGGTGGGGGAGAATCAAGCTTGTAACCTTTACATTTCACTTCATTGTGAGCGTATAACTCACCCACTTTCACTTATTTCATGAGAATGTACTGCCTTGACCTGGACGTTTATTACTCCGTTAAGTTCGTCATGGATTGTTGGTCGCAATGGAAGCTCTTGTTAGCTGCTAGTGTGGTCCCGTCGAAGGGATCTACAGCCAGGATGTGAAAGCCAGTAACCGTTTTCCTTTACTGCCGAGCTTACATACATCGGTAGATAGGTAGGTAGGTAACCATAGCTATAGGTAAGAGAAGGTAAGTGATGTTACAAGTGTAGTAAAAATACAATGCATCATAGCTATGTTTCTTAAGAGACGTGGTTCGGGTTGCCGAGCTCTGTGATAATTATCATCGATTTGGCGGGCGTTGATGTTTCCTGAACGTGATGCTGGCATAGATATAGGTACATCGGATAGGGCATGAAAACCACCATTCGATAGTGTAAACAGAATGTTCCGCGGGGTGAGGCGTCGTGATCCGAAATTTGAAGTCTAGCATTGGTTCTTTTTGCTTCGTGCTTGTTTTTGCTCATCGCAGTTCGTAAGGTCGTCAACAAGGCGTTAATGGAAAAGCGATACTGTACAGGAAGAGCAATGACGTGCAAGATAAAATGATGAATGATGTCCCGTCCCCCGCGACTCTCTCTTCCTTGCATCTTAAAGAGAGAGCACCGAAAGCCCGAAAACGTCTCAAAATTATTGCTCATCCTTCGGCTCATTTTCCTCTTGCTCATGTGCCTGCCTATCAGCTTCCGACGGAACCTTGGTGCGCAATTGAATACCATGCCAAGTCTTCATCTCGTCGGCCAGAATCGCGTTGACCATCCGCTGTTGCTTCAGCATGTTGTGGTTGCGGAAAGCCTCGGACTCGATCTCGATTCCGTACATGGAGCCGCAGCCGCCGGATATATCCTGGACCACGAGGTAGGTGGGATTGAACGCGGCCTTCAGCTTGTCCCAGATCGCCGACTCCGCTTCGCTGAGATATCTCGGCTTCTCGTAGAAGTTTGAAGGCTTTGCGCCTGACAAGGGAGGCTTGACTGCCCGTGAGGCCGAAGACTGGAAGGTTCGTGCAGGTGCAGGTGCAGGTGCAGGTGCAGACGCATGCGAGGGTAACCTGTTGATAGGGTTGGTCCTTGCGGCCGCGGACGCCTGGCGGAGGACCGAGACGGCGATGCGACGACACTGAAAGCACAGCATGACGAAGGGTCGCGGAGGCGGGGCTTCTTCGTAGGAATGGGTGAATGATGTGTTTGTTCGCCTGGGTAGTAGTGTAAGGTATGTATGGTATGTATGGTATTCGGTCTGTGTTGGTCTGGTGTGAAGTGAGGTAGGTAAGGTAGGTAGGTATTCGAGCGCTCTTGTATTGCCGGTAGATAAGTCGTATAACTCGTAAGGTATGTTGAGGATTGGTAATTACTAATCCAGAATTTGTCGGCGATTTGATGCGGGAAGATGTCGCCGTAGGATGTGGGTATGAGGTACAGTGCTTTACATTTGTAACTTGTGGGGTGATCCAGGGCACCTCTACCCACCAACGCTGGCCTGCATCAGAGCTCTGGCGGGCCCAGTCATCACTATATAAACACAGTCTTCTGCACTGTACGGACCCCGTCGACGCGATCTGACTCTGGGGTTCTGGGTTCCGACTGGGCTGAGGGTGTTCTTAGCCACTGGAGGCTCCCCCAACCGCCTGCTGTCTACGCAATTACTTCCCAACTCTACCCCCGACATCAACATTGGCGCCTTTTGCCTCCTCATCAACAATCTTAGCAATTGTCTTGTTTGTTCATCTCTATTCATTTGTCTGCTACGCCCGGAAGCTAACCTAAACGAAGCATACCTGTCTCCGTTGTCTCCGTTGTCTCCGACAACTCTCCTGATCTGCTTTTGCCCGTCCCTCGAGTCCTGTCCTGGCTGTTGCTACATACCTTGTCCCAGCCTTGTCGACGGATTCTCATCCATCCCTACCACTTATTTGCACACCCACCTCCACTTACCTAGCCATCCGCCTATCGACTGTCTTATACAGGCATCTGCCCAAGTCTAACTAGCCTATACGCTGAGTAAGTAGACATCTCCGACACTCGTCTCATCTTTCCTTGCCTCAGATATCTATCCTGACGCTCCAATCTGTACGCGGCGTCCGTATATCATGCTTCTCATCCGACCCGGTGAGCGCGTCAGCTGCTAACGAATGCGAATGCGCATAGTTCATCACATTTCGGCCCACCATGTCCGACACTGCTACTACCGACCGACATGTCCCGAACGAAGATCCTCTTGTCGCGGAAGAGGGTAACGATGAGGTACGCCCTCCCTTTGCAGCCGGACTGGCCTCGAGCACGGAGAGAATTGAGCAGTGGGAGTCAAGATGAGATGCGGTCAACTAACTGGCAAAACTTTTTTTTTTGGGTGAACAGGAAGAGATTTCCGCTATGAAACGGCGCGTTGCTGAGATGGAGCAAGAGGCTGCGAAATTACGCGAATTACATGCTGCTCTCGAGGAAAGGAACCAGGAAGCATCAGACGACCGTAATGATGTAGACAGCCGCAGCATTTTTGTCGGCAATGTCGACTACTCTGTCTCTCCCGAGGAGATTCAGGCACACTTCCAGAGCTGTGGCTCCATCAACCGTGTTACGATTCTTCTAGACAAGTTCACCGGACAACCCAAAGGGTACTGTTATCATTTTCATCCGTTCTCCTCTTTCCGTCCAATCTTGTTTATTTCTTGTCCCGCCCTGTCTTCTAGCAGGATGTTCTACTTTCCAGGGCGATGCCACCAGGACTGACCACAGGATTATAGGTACGCCTACGTCGAGTTCACCGAGCCCAGCCTTGTGGCGCAAGCACTCGTTCTCAACGACAGCGTTTTGAAAAACCGACACATCAAGGTTACGCCGAAGCGCACCAATATACCGGGCATGAGCCGTGGCCGTGGACGCGGCCGTGGAGGATTTGGCAGAGGCTTCTTTGGTGGAAGAGGGGGTTTTGCCCCACGAGGTGGTTATCGCGGTGGTTATCGGGGTCGGGGCCATGGCGGCTTCGCGCCATATTAACCTCCGGTGGCTTTTAGTTGACCGCAAGGGCCCCTAAAATAAGGTGTGATCTGTCTAGATATTGGGTCTTGACCCTCGGCAGACTCTGTCACACCTCTCAAATGTACTACCAAAATCGAGAACGTTTTCGAGGACGGCCTATAACATCATCCCATGGAACCACGGCCTGGGAGGAAAGGCTAAGAGCTGCTATTTGTTGCGTCTGATTTTCCACGGTTTTTTTTTCCGCGCAATTATCATGCTACGCACACCCAAGACTACTACTTCGAATACGAACAACCCGGATTCGGCTCGCCAGAGCATCGTGCATGGATGGGATGAGCTATCGCGTCAAACATTCGCTATCTTGCCTGGGACCGCTATATTGTGAAGACAGTCGGTTCTCTCACTAGAAATAACGTGAATGCCTCGAGGCTAAGAGAAGGGATTATTGATTAATAGTGCGCCGGTCAGCCATATACATGGCTGACTATTTGTCGACTTGTTTTCTGCTGCCTCCCCTTCTCGACAACAACACACCCTTGTACCTTAAAACCCCTCAACCTTGGTGTTGATGATTACAACCCGCGGAGAGAGAATTGCCTCTAGAACTATTTATTGATGAAAAGAAAACAAAGTGTCCGTTTTTGAGAGAAAGAGGTATTGTTTCGGGGGGAGCCCGAATAAGTTTGAGTCGACTGAGTTTGCAGGTTGACGAGTTGTTCCTAGATACGCAGTTAGAATCGAGTGAGAATACCCGGCTTGATAAGTCGGGAAAAGCCTAACTGATCTCAAATGGTCGGCAATTTTTTTTTCTTGAAAATGGAGATTTAATCGACTGCGAGGAATTTCCATGATTATGCTTAATAAGTTTCATGAGCGCTGGGTGACAAAAAGAGGTAGACGCCATCATACTGGATTGCATACTGGCTCGAAGATGAGATTACTTGACCGTGGCGCGGTAGGCATTAGTACACGAACCAGAGTCCGTGGCTCGCCTCTCTTTTGTCTTCAGCCGCTCGCTCACGAGCGATGCTCTATGCTCGATGCTCGATATTATGTTATGTCTTCCTGTCCACGCTGCGCCCAGGCATAGAACACGAGATAGTGACGGTATTCATCGACGTTATTCATTCGCTTTCCATGGTATACAACCGGAGTAGGCTATCCTTACACGCGTAAGGAGGCATCACGGTGTTTTGGGGTTAAGTCCTCTATGAATGGTAACGATGGGATGGATATATCTCTCCATTTCACAGGGACCATGTTCACGGCGGCAGACTCTGATACCGAGAGGCCTTATGAAGTACCGGCCGGCTGTACAGGGTATTGTTAACACCATTGGAAAAAAAAAAAAAAAAAAAGAAACCACTGAAATTTTTTTTTTTTTACTTTTGATCTGAGTTTCTATCAGGTAGGTAATAGTTGACTAAGTTATCTAGCAGAGAACTTTTTTTTATGAAAATCGAAGTCCTTATTTTTTTTAAACCTAAGCTTACCCTGAAGCCCATTGAGCGATATAGGTAATTAATACCTACCTACCGGTGTATAATTAGGTGTTTAGGTATTTACGTGTATGGCATCTCTCTCGGGCCATTTCGTTACGCTTGGTGTTGTATTGTATAATTATGAAGAAGCCCGCCCGTCACGGGTGCTCGACTACCTAACCGTAGTTATCTAGCATTAGATGAGCTTTGGGGAATTGATAGCAATTCACCGATCATAAGATAGGTACCTAGGTAGCATCACACGCACCGTAGTTATTCCGCGCAGTGATGATGATGAAATAATAATACATACATCTGATCTGACACCATTTGGGCTGAGGACATGGATAGATAAAAAGTAAATGTGTAATTCCCTCCAGGTTGAGAGGTAATTACAACACCTTCTCTTCCTCAAACTGGACTGACTAACCTAATTTTTTACACATGATGCAAGTGAATGCCGCCCTTCTATTTACATCGCCAGGGTTAGGGTTAGGCAGATGCCCGTGGAAAATGAAGTGACGTTCAACGCGGAGGGAGGCGGAGGCGGAGGCGGAGGCGGAGAGATGAGGATATAGATGATATTGCAATCCTATCTAGCCTTTGTCTGTCCCGATTCTAATTACATAGCTATCCAGGTAATTAGTTAATTAGATATTATCGTCGAGTTGGCAAGTTTTTATATAGAGTATATATATATATATATATATATATACCTACCTAGGTTAGGCCACGGTGATCTCTCTCTTCGTAAGGGCCCTTCGAGAGCCAACCTATCTAGTGACGACACTCGAGAAGTGAAACCGCATCAAGAAGAAACCCGAGGATGACAGAATAACGCGGGGAATCCGACTAGTTATCTAGTTATCCCCCACTCGGGGATTGTGCAGTAAACTAACCGTGCCTACTTACGAGCATCCCGGCTCATCGCTCACCGCAGGGAAAAAACCCTTCATGCGGCCGTTTGTTGCAATGTGCATGCGAGACTTCTGGAATTAACTGCTGTTTTGTGTGATTAATACCATAGATGACTTCGGGTTCGTTTCATGGCTTTTTCTTTTCTCTCTTTTCTTTTTTTTCTCTCCGTTGCTTTGCCTTCCTCTCTCTCTCTCTCTCTCTTCAACTCTTGAATTTCTTTCCTCACCCCATCTTGTTCCTGTTTCCGAATAGTACCATATCTCAACCCTAACTCAGCCGATAATCTCGTGCTGTCTTGGGTATGGTATGATACGGTATTCGCGCCTTGGATTTCATCTCAAAAGATGTTTGTTATTCTGAAAGCTTCCTCTTTATCTTAATACCCAATATAGATAGACATCTACCTAGGTTAGGCAAGTAGAGTAGAGCCCCCGCCGCCCCCCCTCTGTCTTCAAGAGAAATAATGTATCCTAATGCCCCTAAATCATATCATATCTCTTACCACCCATCCCCCCACCCATCCTCATCCCCATCTGTATCTTTAGGTTTCAAATCAATCTTCTTGCCCGCGTTCGCTTTCGCAGCGCTCGCTGCAGAAGCAGATCTACTCGTTAATGGTTTTTTGTTGCTGTTATTTACCGTAGAGCTGTTATTACTCTTTGTTAGGCCTTTAGGTAAGGGCTTGGAATTCCCTCCTGGGTGCTTCTTCTGTGCTTGTGCGGCGAGCCAGCCGGCGAAGTCGGGCTCGGCATTGTCCTCAAATGGCTTACTCGAAACACTGACCGATTTCTTCGCGGGCCTGCTCGTCTTGGCTGGAGTAGCGGCGGTAGTCGTGGTAGACCAGGGGTCAGTGGTGGTGGTAGTATTATTATCATTTAGTTCACCCCAGGCATCCGCGGCATCGTCGTCCATATCGCCTAGATCGCCCCAAGCGTCATCTCCGTCGTCGTCCGGTTGGGTGGAAAGCACATCTTTGAAATATGCGTCGGGTGCCGTCGTGGATGAATTGCGCGACGGAGCTGGAGAGGGTGATTTGACGGCCTGTCGGTGGAGTGCGGAGGCGGAGGCGGAGGATGTAGGAGTGGAGCGTTTAGGTTCTCTAGGTTCGAGGCCCGCCGGCGAGGGGGTGGTAGAAGGAGCCGGGGCTTCGGTACTGGGGGTTTGCATTTGCCCAGATACGGCGGATAGTTTGTTAGTGAATGAAGAGATGGCCCAGCCTGCCCATGAAGACACCTCATTAGATGGCGGCGAACTCATGCGTGGACCGGCTCCATCTGCAACTTGAGATGGTGGTAATGCGGTATCAGGCATGGTCTCTGCTGCCTTACGTATCCGCTGTAGATAGATCTCCATGGTCTTAAAGGCTTGATCTCGGACGAGTTTTTCCTTGTCTACCAAGGAGGGACAAATGACAGGTAGAATCCGCGTCGCGCACTCCTCTTCCGTGAAACAATCGCCGGTGGCGGCCAGCGCCATCAGCGCCGCATTCCGCGCATGGACGAAGGGGTCTCGCAACGACCTTGTGAAGGCGGCAATAAGGACCCTGGTTCGGCTGGAAGTGCCAAGATTCTTTGCAATTTTACCCAAGCATATCGTTGTGTTTGTTCGAATACCAGGCTGCTCATCATTTGCTGTCTTGGCCAGACATTTCAATAACTCTCCATTGATGACGCGGTCTGACAGCTTATTAATAACAACAAGCACAGATTTGAGAGTCTGCTCGCGAACGACAGGAGCCAAGTCTGTAAATCCAGAGACCATATTGGGGAATATCTTGTCGTTCACTACTCTCTGTGGTAACCTGTCGATCATCAACGGCAGATTGTCCAGAAGACACACGCGGATGGCTCTGTCCGGATTACCGAATAGCCGGACAACGACGGGTTGCACCCGAGCCTCAAAGTCCTCATTTGTCAGTTTGGTAGCTATCTTCATGACCACCGCGAAAGCCTTTGGTCCACCTCCACCGAACTCGACGGACTTGAGCAATTCCGGTAACACCTTCATCTTGAAGAAATCTTCGGGGAAGTCGTCCGTGAGTTGATCCAGGTCATCTAGAAAGGCCGCCCTCTCGTCCTCCGACTTGACATCGAGATTGTCAATGCCTTCGGTCAGCTTGATGAGAGGAGAATCGAAGAAACCCCCTGAGCGACGCCCCTGTTCAAGAAAGGCCCCAACAGTGATTCTCGCCTTCGGATTTGCATTTGTGAGCCTTTTGTAGCCGGCGTGCATGCTGGGCGGGATCTGCTTTGTCTGGCCAATCTGGTCCGCACCCAAGAATTGTCCATTAAATACTTCGTGGATGGTGGTGCCAAAATTATAGGAATCGACCGCAGAGTGAGGGCTCTTCTTGATGGCATCCCAGCCGGTGCTTGCCAGTTCAGGGGGTGTATATATGCTGGAATCAGGCACCAGGCTTCCGTACCTGTATATTATCGCATCGTCGTCCTTGACATTACTCAGAATCTCGAACCCGCCTAGCTTCCACTCGCCGCTCTCGGAGGTGTAGATGGAAGATACCCGCAGGCTGCCGTGTATGGAGGAGCCCTCGTCGTTGATGAACTTTACGGTGCGCGCGATGCTGCAGAGACCCCATTTTATCGTCTCGGGGCTCAGGCTCTTCCTCTTAACATGCCACCTGAGCGGCACGACGCGCTCGGTAGCGATATATATGTAGGAGTCGGTTTCGACGGTGTCGAGGACCTTGATGACGCCGGGATGGCGCATAGTACGAAGCTTCTTCAGGGCATTCTTGGCGAGGGGCAGCCGTGGTTTATTGGCGGCGACGTCGAAGGAGAAGATGCTGCAATTGGAGCCGTCGGATCGTCGCGTGCCGTTGTATAGGGTCCATATAGAGGCATCGATATCGACCTTGTCGCCAAAGGAATAGGGGAAAGGCGGGCCTTGCGCCGCCATGGCTGAGGCCACGGCCGACTTGATGAAATCCATGCTGGTGTATTCAAACCATCCGCAGGTGCCGGTATTCAAGCGTAGTAAATGTCGCGCGGAGCTGTAGGTCAGGCGAGAGAGGTGGGTACTGAAACTGTTGATCGAGATATTTTGCTGCGCCGCGCAAGATTAACGAGGAATGTTGGTGATGTTAGCAGAGGTACTTTCATGGCTGCCTATCTACAATACGTAGTACCACTTTCATGTGAAGGCAAGAAGCGACGATGGAACGTGTTCACGCTCTTGTCTTGCCTTGGCCTAGCGCATTGCTTGACCACCCCACTTCCTTTATCCTTATCTGCTTAAAGCCCCTGACCCCACCATACGTAATAAGGCGCACTATTTACAGGTCCGACGGCTGGTTGATTAGCTTTGCCACCTGTCGGCAGCCGCGGACTGAGCTAGGTTACCTACTCCCCCGACCTTTTGTACCGGTATTCCGTGTACCTCTAACAGATTATTCATCCATCAAATGCACGGCTCTAACATCTTCTTTCAGTGTCTAGATACGGGAATACTGGGAAATTCTCTGACGACTGGTGCTCGTATAATCCGGATATGCAAGCCGCAGAGACAGTGAATAGTCCCCTAGGATTCCCGCGACGAACGGACCCGTCACATGAACGCTGTTACGGTGGACTCCCGAATACGCGCAAACTCTTGAGTTGAGAAGAGTAGCCAACAGTGATCCTCGTGTGCTTGATCAGACGGCCAAATGAGAGTTTGAAACATCTAAATCGATGTGAAGAAACAAGCGATCCTGCTCGGAAAAGGTTCTTTGAGGCGGCGTGGACCCGGAACCACGTGAGCAAACATTCCGGCCATCGGCTGCCGAGTTGCCCATTAAAGGACAGAAAGCGGGCCGCGGGCCACGGGCCCGATTCAAAGCCGGAGCGCCGGGGTCGGAAGGAGCAGTCACCGAAGCTATTCTGTTTCCACATCGGCTTCCGTAACCTCAACAAATTTGGATCGCATCACCACAACTCGGTGCCAAAGCGGTCGAGATTCTTGAAAGTGCAAGCGAGTTTTGTCTAGATGAGATATATATGGGATGCCACACCTATCTCATTGTCCTGCATTGCTCGGCTGAGGGTTTATTGCGGCCTACTACTATACTTGCCAGGATCAGAGACGCAGACCAAGGCGGCTTAGGACAACACATCTGGGCCGACCGGTGGAGGGCAAGGACAGCATAACAATTCGTCGGCGACGACTCTATCGATTCGATAATGGGCAATATGATCCTTACTGACTGTTTAAACTCATTCATACGTGGTGCTCAGTGGCTAGATCTCAACTCACCATGAATTTGGGGAACAAGAACATTGTGAGAGACAGCCTGAGTACTGCGTCCGGTACCTCATACAAACTGGCTCTCGTGCATTGGAATACAGGGGGCAAGTCAAAGTTTGAAGCCTGATGCACATTTGACTATCAAGGTGCGAGCCCTTACCTCTGATCCGAATTCACTGAAGGAGTATTGTATTATACGATTCCAGCCTCTTCGCACAAAGAAATACGAGTCGCCTCAGAAGAATCGACGAATCTTGACCTGGTGCGCGATGCCGAGCGGGCGACTATTGAGATGGCCGACAATGACACCGATAATGTCATCTCTTTACGGGACTGAGGGGCATGACTACGCGTCAGCCATCACAACCATGGACTTCGACAGAGGACCAAGGTGTGTCCCTTAACACCACATGAGACCTTATGTGTTTTAAGTTCTTCAGGCCTCGGATGGCGTGTAAGGACGGGGTTTCCTCCTTACCCCCCTTTTTACTCCGCAAAGTCAGATTTGACTTCAAGTAACGAGTCTCGCAGAGTTGGGCTCCCCGTTCCAGAGATAGCGTTCTCTGACCTCATGATAGCATCATGGATGATTCCCACAGACCATACGGGAAGCCCTCTCTATCTAATCCCCCCGCTCGCCGAGGTTGTGCTTCAGATTCATTTGCCTGCTTGGAAGCGTCACTGAACCAATAGTGCACTGCACCCTGTGCCCTGTGCCCCTGTTCACGATTTCCCATCCCTCGCCACCCCCACGCCCAGCGGCAGTGATCCAAGATCCCCCTGAAACATTCTCTAGCTCGATACTCATCCCCGCCAGGTCCCAGATATATCCCAGCCGCCCCCTCTTTGTTCACCCAATGATCATCTCAACGGCACATACTCTGCAGACTTTCCGAGCTCAGCTCTCTACTTACCTGCCTAGTGCAGGTAAGGTAAGGTGAATGCAAAGGTGGTCAATCTTCGGTATTTGCTCGTCCCGCGATGACACGCTGCATCCCACGGCGCCTCCCTTTCTTCCTCTCTCTCTCTCTCTTTCTCTCTCTCTCCCCATTACACTACGTCAGATAGCATATGCCTGCTACCTACCTACCTACCTAAGCTGGGTAGTGTTATGTAGTGTGATAAGGGCTACCCGCGTTCCGCGTTTAATAGATCGAGCCACCGGTCTATTCAGCTCCGTATTCTTCATACATAACTCGCCGAGTACTACTCTACACTACACTACTGATCACTACTAAGTAATTACATCATTACCCGCGAGAAGCGCCGGGCCACGGTGGAGCTTGAATCTGGGACCTGGACCTGATCTCATCACATACAGACGTCTAAGGCTCTCTCGAGCCGTAAGTAGCTTGCAGGGTCCAGACTAGGTAGATGGGTATCCAGGTGGTATGTGGGTTTCAAACACCGTGGACGGTGGGAGAGAGGGGGGGAGGGGGGTTAATATGACCTGACCTGCATCATTCTACTGATTACTTACATACACTAGGTTTTGGGAGTTTACTCAAGTACACTACTAGATCGGGGATAATGACGGGATGTATAGTTTTCTTCCTTTTTTTGGGTTTTCCTGACGGGGAGGGAGGCCCCCCGTCGTCTTGAAAACTACTCTCCCGGTACATACTTAGCAGGAGAGGGAGGGAGGGGTATCTCACCTAGGTTCATGGAGATGTATTTCAGCACGTTTACATGCTCGTCCCAGTCTGGGTATCATCTACCTATCGACACCGATTTACTACCTACACTATAGCGGGAAGGGACCGGGCCATTTCTCACCGAGTAAACATAAACGAACTTTACATACCTAGTAATACATTACATTACGCTATTAAGTAGACGGTTAAAAAGCTTAGGACTACAGATACCTACTAAACCGTCCCATTAATATGGTCTACCTACAACTACTCGCTACCTTTGTGCTCCAATGTACCTACTTCAACCACGGGGCACGTATCCTAGTACTCAGGGTAAGTAGGTAGTTTGATTAAGATGTAGTAGAATGTCCCTGAAGCCATGAATAGGTATTCCCAGTCCAAACCTTTTATCTACGACTTCAAACACCCAAGGACCTCTCGACTCCTCAGTCTCGGTATCAGACCTACCTACCTACCTACCTACTTACAAAATAGTTAACACCACACCCACACTATAGATATTACCTGGGTAGTATCTAGTGCAAGGCGAACACGCGAACCGCGAAGTATAGTCAGTGTAAGTATCTATCTAGTGTATGTATGTTGGTAGGTAGTGTAGTTCGAATGCTTTGCCCCCTCCCCCTTTCTAGTCTTATACACTAAAAATCTCGTGACGATCAGCTATTTTAGCTAGATAAGTAGTTATGTAGCTACCTAGATATACCTACACCTACACCTACACCTACTACACTATACTATTACTATACTAAACACTAGAAACTACTTACACGAGCCGTACTTACAATACCTACAAGGACTAGGTATTCAACATGGCGTATCCTACTTACTTAAGTAGTAGATAACTAGACTAGACATACTTACGGAAGACCGGCAAGCCGAAACGGCGAGATTTCGGTATCGAGCAAAGGAATAGGTAGAAACATAATAACATAACGGTACTTACACTGGTCATCGTAACCACCGACGATACCAAAGTAGAGCCGCCGAGGATGCCTTCCCCTTCCTCCCGGGTTCCTACTTACGCTGTCTATCCTAGATAGGTAGTAGTATGTTAAAGCGAGTTGTAATTTTGTATTTGCAGGTATACCTACCTACCTACCTAATCGACGATATTGCTTTCTTACTTATGATTTCCACAAGATAGATAGATAGGTAGGTATCTACCTAGGTTAGTCAAAAGGAACGCAAAGCCCGTACTTAAGTAAGTAAGTAAGTTTTGAGTAGTAGTAGTAGTAGTAATATCTAAGTAGACACGGTAGGTAGATAGATAACTACTATGTAGGTAGTAGAGACTTGCTTCTTCCCACTAAGTCCGTACTTAGATACACTCACTCACTACCACCGGATAGAATAAGTAAGGTATCTAGATATCTATCTACCTACCTACCTACCTACCTGGCAGGTGGATATAAAATTCAGCTCATCCAGGAAAAAATTCAAAAGGCCCGTGAAATAAGTTACCACACACACACACATACACGCGCTACTTACAGAGAAGTGTACTATGTAATTAGGTTCTTTCAGATCGTCCGTCGTTCATCATCATCACATGACCATCGCCCTACCAGCACGCGACGACGACGGCGACGGTGGCGATCAGAACATACCTACCTACCTACCTAGGTATGCAAGCTAAGTGTCAGGTAAAGGTAATATAAAGGTAAATATAAAGGTAAAGGTAAAGGCAAAGGTAAAGTAAAAGTAATCTTCATGATCTTTTCTTCAATGGTATCTCCTCCCCTTCCCTTCCCTTCCCTCCCCTTCCCTTCCCTTCCCTTCCTTTCCATTCCCTTCCCCCTTTTTTTTCTCAAAATACGAGAAAAAAAAGGAAAAAAAAAAGGGGGCTAGCTTTAGTTATATAAAAAAAAAAAAAAAAAAAAAAATAGAAAAACCTAATAATGAACAAAATTGGACAGAAAGAGAAAGAGAGAGAGAAGAAAAAATAAAAATAAAAAATAAAAAATAAAAGGTAAATGCCACTTATGTGTGTTGTAGTTACGCCATACCAATAATACAGATATTCTTCTCTCTCTCTCTCTCTCTTCCTCTCTTTTTTTCTTCTTTTTTTCTTCCCTCCCTTTCTCTTGATAAAGAGAAAAGAAAAGAGAAAAAGAGAAAAAGAGAAGAGAAGATGAAGAAAAATATAAAAATGAGAAAAAAAAGTTGATGCCACTCCGCGCCACCGCTCCCTCCCCCTTCCCCCTTCCCCCTTCCCCTTCCCCCCCTAGTTCCCGCCCGTTACTCTCGGAAAGCAGATGAAAAAAACAAAAACACAATAATGCTTCCCCCCCACCGAACCCATCCCGTTTCAATACACCGCCCCCAAGACGACCGAGGCCAAACATAAGTATATGAGAATGTGTGTTGTGTTGTGTTATATGTAATATCCGGCTCGTCATAAAGGTTGTGTGCTACGCCATGCGCAATAGGTAATATGGAACACCCTCGCGAGGAACACCACCCAGTTTTGCGCCTGGCATAACCATAACCTCCTTATGAAACGAGATAATATTTACCGCCTCGCCTCGCCTCGCCCCGCCCCGCCCCGCCTCGCTCCGTTGCCCCCTCCTAAACTTGAAAATATAAACCCCTCCCAATTTACAAACATGCTCTTTTTCTTTTCTTTTTCTATTTCAACTTATGGCTGAAAAGCTGTCATCGACTTTCACCTCGATCTCATCAGCCATCCCCAAATCCCTTTGGAGCGCTATCAATATGTTCATGTCCGAGTGAAGCGAGCTCGAGGGCGGCGCATTCATCCGGAGAAAGGCTATGGTACGAGTAAAAAGATCCCTCAGGCGGGTGGGGCTGATGAAATGGCGAAGAAGGGGATGCTTGTAGCATGCCGTGAGGGTAACTAGATTTCCCCATTGACTAATAGAAAAAAAGTAAAAGTGGTCAGAGAAATGAGCGACGTGATATAGTTAGTGGGTGAGTGAGTGATTCAAAAGACTTACGCATGCGCAGTACCGAAAACGTTCGTGATGATGAGACGCTTGCTACCATCTAAGCCATGGAATGCGCAGGTACTTTGGATCAATGCGCGTATGGCAAGTTCTGCATAGTGCATCGTCAGTGGATTATGGCGTCTCTTGTACAGCTCTTGCGGATCTATGGCAGGAATATCAAGATTGTGAATTGCTTGGCTGTTCGGGTACATGTCCGGAATTCGTAAGTCGTCGTTGAGAATCATGCGGAGGAATGGACGGTGGAGAATGACTTGCGACCCCCAGTACTTGGCGCGGAGTCGCGCGGTGAGGAAGTCGGTTGGAAGCGTCGTATCCTCGTCGCTCCAACTGTATATTTGAGGCACCCAAAGATTCTTGGCATATTTGATATTCGCCTGAATGTGTTCAAGCTGCTTCACCATGGCTTCATAGTGCTGACGCTCGGTACCCTCTGCCTTACTTGGGTCGTAGAGTGAGCCATGCACCATGTTGAGCTTTTTGCGCAGATACAGCTGAGCAAGGTAGCCTTCCGCTACATTTCGATCAATGTCGTTTGCGGTAGAAAACGTTGAATTTGGGTATGGCATCTGCCCCTCATATGCCAATATACCGGACTGTGGGAGTTGTAATTCGGCTAATATGTCACTATGGAAGATCAGCCTGACGGTTACCACAATGAGGAGGAGGAGGCTGCCTACCTCTCCAGCTGCAGGCATGTCCAAAATGCGAAGGCTAGCTGGTTGTCTCTCCGGGACTCTGCCTCGCAGAATTTCATTTTTGACAGACGGTCGAGGCTCCTATCGTGTCCCATATTAGTAGCACGTCAAGATCAATTAGATAGCGTCCAGACTCACGGTGCCAGTTCAACTTGCAATTTTCGACTTGCAGTCGCGATATGTTCCCAGCTTTCCAATACGCGGCCCAGTTGCCCGTGATATAAGCCAGCCAGGATATGGACATGAACGTGCTTCAGGCCGAAACCGCCGTAATCCCCGCCCATCATATCGGACGCGAGCGCAAAATACTCCAGCCCTGGGATTACGTCGATATTGCGTTTGTAAGTTGACGCCAATCTGTGTTGTTTGACGCTTCCTTGTAGCGACGACCTGCGACTCATCATGGCAACTCGCTCATTTTCTCGGGGCGATGGCAAACCCGAAGACTGAGAATGAGGGAAATAGCCGGCGGGTGAACCTTGGCCGGGAGAGGACGAGACTCCATTACGCATTGAGGGGGACCTGTCAAAGTCATCAAGCTCGTGGATCACGTCGGGAATCTGCGTCCGATGGAGGCAAATCTTCCCCAGAGCGAGAACAAGGAGGACTAATGTATTCTGGACGTTGCGAAAAGGACGCCCCGGTTTCCTGAAGAACGTGACGGGGCTCTGCTCTTCGCCGCCGGGAGATCGCTTGCGCTTGTTATGCCCGGGCTCAGGCGTGACTGTACTTCCGGAGGAATTTATAAACCCCGCGCTGGAATTGGTTGTCCTGGTGCTGGAGACGCTGGCGGTCTTGGGTAATTCATCGAGGAACACCCTAACCATGGCATCAAGCTCCCTAGGTATGATAATAGGGTGCATGTTGAGCATATTGTCCTTGAAACTTTGTACATATCGCCACACCTTAACAGGGTCCCAGTCAGGGTTCCCATCTACCGTCAGGACCCCCCCTTTGTTGTCAATTCCCGGACCGAGCGCTAGGCCTCCAACCTGACCCCATGCTCCGGGGCTGGAAACGGGAGGCTGAACCCAGCCGTCTTCACCATCGGTCATGGCGAAGTCTCGGGGCGTACCTTTTTCGGATGCTCGGATATCCAAATCAGGACCTTCACCCCTGCCGAAAAGTCGAAGTGAGCCTCTCGCCTGTTCTTGTAGCATGGGATATGCCTCTATATGGAAAATTCGTTCCTGCGCCAAGACATCGCGAACAATGTAATTGATTGAGGGCCACTTTAAGAGCAGACTGGCGCGTGTCGTATGATTCGGCGGCATGGCGGGCGCCCCTGTTGGATTCAACCGTGATTGTATTGTCTGCTCTTCTCCCTCTTCCTCCAGCTGCTCGCTTTTTTCGGAGGGAATTATGGGTGGCTACTATACGGTATATTTACATAATCCTTATATCGTAAATCCCTCATCTGGATATCTGAAAGTCCCCACCATATTCACTAGTGTATGCTGTTACCGGGTTCCGTTGGTCCATATGTACTTAAGCGAGTGATAACGAGCATTCTCCACTATTCGGTACGCTCGTTTTTTATCCAACACACCCCCTTAGGCTAGTATTCGGGTAGAAGACTGGCCTAAGTCATTGTAGGGAAAAATGAGCTTGTCACCCCCATCTTGCCTGCTCGTTCCTTCTATGGCGTTTTCTTTGGGAAGCTGCGATGTATCGTGAGGTAGGAGCGTTGGTAATATCCCTTTGATTTAGAAGGTGCGCCTTCTCGAGATGGATGGGATTTGGACATTATCGTGAGTTTGGGAAGGTGCGATGCGTCGGATGATTGTTTTCTGTAATGGTTTCCTGTAAGTAAGGAAGGAGTGCTTCATAATTTGACTCATCTCGAGTGGTGCCTTCCTCATGGCATAGTTAGTTCATCAGAGATTGACGAGCATATCTTCTCCTCCTTTGGTGCTCAACTTCTTCCTTTCCTTTCCTTCTTCATGCACACTCTTCAACTTCTCGTGAGTCGCTCGCTTTCCTTATGTTGGCGCGCTCGTTATTCTTCTCTAATCGTGTCTCATAGGAAGTCAACACGCCTCCAAAATTCGTACACATAAGACCTCCGTTTTTCCCTTCTTTAAGGTAACCGTCGCCACTTAGTGGTCAAACGTTGCGTGGCTAACACCCTGTCATCTTGGTATTAGAAGATCACCATGCCTGCCAACACCCGTAGCATGACAAAGGCTCGTGACGAGCGCACCCCTTCTTCTTCGGCCTCTCCTTTGCGGGTGGTCACTCCTGACCGAGGGGTCACCCCCAGTGCTCCCCCGGCTCAATCGACAGGGCTCACGCCCTCCGTCGCGCGAGCCACACTGGGCCCTGGCTCGTACACTATAGTGGGTGGAATCCCACAGCCCAACTTCGGTGACCGGGCACATCCCCGGCCTGGCCTGAATGCTCGCTCGGGTGAGGCTCAGCCTGAGCCTCCCCGTCCTCGTCGGCGTGCACCGCCTCCGCGTGTGTCTGGAGAAGT
This sequence comes from Xylariaceae sp. X187, assembly GCA_028637585.1. NCBI lineage: Eukaryota > Fungi > Ascomycota > Sordariomycetes > Xylariales > Xylariaceae > Xylariaceae sp. X187. The sequence goes on along the minus strand of JAJIZN010000006.1, from coordinate 2,748,870 downwards.
CAGGGACCCTCCTTGCCTTCGTTGCGTTCGGAGCGCCCTTCGGGGTCGCTCCAACGGCGTGTGTGAAGAGACGGTTGGGCGAGGTGCCCGTTGCTTCCGTTGTGCCCATGGGCATAAGTGCGAGGTGACGTATGAATAACCTCTGTTATATTCCTTTGAATTAGGCTTAAGCTGATCTTTTATTCCAGCCCTCCGGTGGTGGCCCCCGCTGCCTCCGCCCTTCGAGACGCCTTGGTGCGTGGAGCCTCTCAGGCTACGGTCGACAAGCTTCGAACAACGGTTCGTACGATGTTATCCCTGGCGGGGATAGAGGAGGAAGATTGATTTGCTTGGACTTCGAGAGATTTGGTGGCGTTAATGGTTCTTTTGGGGGAGCTTTTGAGGAATCTGGAAAGGGCTTGCTAGTTAATTTGCTTTGTCAATTCAATTGCTTCTCACTGCAGTCCTCATGTGTTGGTGACATGCTCGTCTCTAATTAATCCATTCCTCGGATTCTCCTCCTATCAATGATTCCTCAGTTGCGTCTAGGTTGTTGACGAGCTTGCCCTCCTCTGCGGAGTGGTTCCTTGGCTCAGATCTGGGGGGCTCGCATAGTCTGATCTTCTGCAAGAACCCTTCCCACTGTTGTGCTGGTAATGACTTGGTAAGGCCATCGGCCACCATCTCTCCAGTGGGCGTATATTCCACTTGAATCGTTCCTTTTTCAACCTCTTGCCTTAGCCAGTGATTATGAATATCCACATGCTTCAATTTGGTGTGTAATACGGCGATCTCCTTTGTGACGAGGCCAATGGTCTGTTGGTTATCGCATTGAATCCTTATGCGGTGGTCTTCCAGCCTCACCCCCAGCTCAACGAGTAATCTCCCTATAAAAAGGGCTTCTTTGACTGCTTGGGCTAAGGCGAGTAGTTCGGCTTCGGTGGTTGAGGTGGTTACCGTATCCTGTTTACTAGCGCGCCACCCGATCAGGCCTCCAAAGAGCGTCATAGTATGTGCTTGTGAGCTCTTCCTATCAAGAGTATTATCGGCAAACGAAGCATCGCTAGATACCACGAAGTTATCACCATCTCCATATTGCAGGGATAGTTCCTTGGTTAGGAGTAGGTAAGACAGGAGCCGGTCAGCTGCCTTGTGGTGCTCTGGACCAGGGTTCTGATTAAAACGAGCTAGTCGTGAAGCGCCAAAAGCTATGTCTGGTCGAGTGATGACTGCAGCGTACAAGATAGACCCGATCTTCTGCTGGTATCGAAAGAGGCTTTTCGGTGTCGCTTGTTGATCGTATGGAAATAGCTCTTCGGCCTTCATTGGCGTGCTCGCAAACTTCGTCATGTAATTCTCCCTCAGCCGGGCGATCTTCTCAATATATGAGGATTGGGATAGCCATAACCGACGATTAGGGCGATCTCTAATTACCTCAACACCTAGGAACCACTGCAGATCGTCACCACCTGTCATGTTATATCGGCTTTTCAGCGTTTCGATCGCTTTAGTCGCCTCTGGTTGGCTCTCCTTTTTGTAGGCAATAACCATATCGTCGACATAGACGAATAGAAGCATCCCTTTTCCGGTAAAGCAGCATGGTTCATGGGGGACGGGTTTAAACCCGATCTCTCTCAGTGTACCGGTAAGCTCCTTTTGCCATAGTAGGGGCGATTGTCGCAGCCCGTATAATGCTCGTTCTAACCGCACAACTGTTTCGGGTCGCCTATAACCGGGCGGCATCCGCATATATATTTCCTCATTTATTTTGGCGTTGACAAAAGCGTTGACGGCATCATACTGCTTGAGTTCAAGGTCGAACTTAGCTGCAATTGCCATGAGAGTACGAAAGGATCGTCCTGCTAACGTGCTCGCATAGGTGTCTTCCAGGCGGTTATTGGGCTGTTGATCACCCCGTACCACTAAACGAGCTTTACACTTTATGTAATAGCCGTGTTTATTGAACTTGTATACGTACACCCACATGCAGTCTAGGAGTAATTTTCCTCGTGCAGCGATTCTGGGCACTTCGGCCCAGGTGTGCATCTCTTTATGACTTTGCAGGTGAGCTTTCTCAGCCTGTCGGAAGTGCTCGCCAAGAGGATGGGAGTCTAATTCTGAATGCCACTTGGGCGGAGGTGGAAGTTCGTTGCGATGGATCTTTTGCCTTGTCGCGATGAGTTTGGATAAGCGAGCGTCTCGTATGGACGTACTCGTCTCTTTTTCTGTAGTTTCTGAGCCGTCCCTGGTCATTATAGCCGGTGATCGGTCTTCCGAGCGAAGTGGTGGGTGATCAGGAGCTTCTTCCATATTGTCAACCCTCTCTCCTTCGTCGGGCACAGTACTGAAAGCCTGTGACTGATATGGAGTAGGTCTTAGCGATCCTCTCGTAACTCTTGACTCGATCGTCTTCGGACCGTTTAGTCGTCCCGCTTGAAAAGCTGAGATCCATGGGTCATTGCTTTCCCCTCTGGGAGGCGCCGGTCCCGCGCCCTCTGGCTCGCCATCCCTGATTGTAAGGGTACATAGTGTGGCTGCAACTGAGGTTGAGTCGCTCTCGGTATCCATCACGATGAGCTCGTCCCCTTTTGGATCTTCTCCGACCAGCGTGGTTTGATCGTCAGTCCCAGTCATCTCTGTGTCTGCATCTTCGTTCCCATCAACGCCTAGTAGGGCATCGTCCGGGATGATGTTCGCAGGCTCGTCCTCTTCGTCGGGCCTTACTTCGTGATCTAAATCGGTAGCACGTTGATAGTCTATACTCTGTAGGAGCTCCTGGTACTGTTCCGTGGTGATTCGGAGGAGATCGTCCTTGAACTCGTCTATATGGCCACTAAAGAATTCATCCTCGTTAAATATAACATCTCTTGTTACTATAACTCGATTTTCTCTGGGTAACCATATTCGATAGGTATTGGTAGATTGGTAGCCCACCAAATAGCCGATCCACGCGTTCGGATCTAGCTTGCGGCGCTTCTCGCGCTTGAGTTTTGCGCTCGTAGTCATAGCATAAGCCATGCACCCATAGGCCTTCAGATGTCCCACATACGGGGTTCGATCGTTTGCGACACCCCCACGGAGCTCGTCGAAGTATGTGTGTAATTTCTCGTATGGCGATCTCCAGCCATTGACCCGACGAGGTGTTCTGTTGTGTAGGTAAATTGCCGTGCGAACTATCTCCCTCCATAGGAAGGTGGGGAGCTTGCTGTCGTTGCGCATTGCGCGCGATTTGAGCTTGATTAGTGCTCCCATACGCTCGGCACCTCCATTCAGATCCTGTGTATGAGGGGGAGCAATTTCAAGTTTGACTCCAAAGGTATTGTGAAGGGTAACACTTATCCGAGAAGTCTCTTCAGCGCTGCCCGCAAGCTCGCCATCGCACTCTATCACTAGCACATTGGTGTTATGGTGAATCTGCATATGGCGTAGGAAGTCGTTGAGAGCTGATAAAATGGTCTCGGCGCGCTTGTTATCGAAATAGTATTCCCACGTGTACCCCGAGTATCGGTCGGTGATCATCATCACTCGATAGAGGCGCCCCTCGCCTGGGGTGTCGAACTCGTGAAAATCGATTGCCACTCGGACGCCCGCGGCGGTGACCTCAGACCTGGCTTCTCTTACTATATGTCTATGCGCCTTCGATTCTGCGCACGCTACGCACCCCGTAGTGCGAATCTCGTCGTCTGGGTGACTCGAGATCGTCACTCCTTCAGTGTGTTTGAGTAGGCGTCGAAGAGGTTCAGGTCCTATGTGCCCTAGGCGCTGATGCCACCGGAAGGCAGAGGCTCGCGCTTTGGGGCGCCCCGTGTACGAATTCAATAGGTTCCTTCTAACGTAAAAGGTATAACTTGTCAGTCTCTTCGGGATAGATTCTATGACGTACTGCCCGTGTTGCCTCTTTAATGAACATAGAGGCTTTCCCCAAGCATAGCGCAACAGATCGGATTCTGGCTGATTGTCCCAGTATACCCCATGACGATTTAATACCTGTAGGGAAACAAGATTTGTAGCCATCGCAGGGCAGAGGGCAACATTGTGTAGTCTATATACCGTTGTCCCATCCGAGCCTTTCACCCTCATGTCGACATCTCCATAACCCTCTATTTTGATGATACTATCTCCTGCCAGTACAGCGTCTCCTTCTTTTGCTTCCCTAAAGTTAAGGAAACGGCTCTTCTCATTGAATATGTGTAAGCTCGTTCCGGAGTCGAGTATTGCGCTGTTTCTTAGGGGGTAGTTGTCTTTCATATCTGGGTCGATTGCGAAGCTTGTCGTAGTACGGGTGAGCGGCTCTTTTGGTTGTCAATTGGCTTCTTTTTCCGGTGTCTTTTCTTCGATCTTCTCTTGAGCGTCTCCGAACCGCTGACGAGCTTGTTCGACGGCTTTCTTGACTTCTTCGTTGTTCTTCATTCTATCCTCCACAAGTGTTGCCTCTCTCTTATTGCCGCCATACCAGTAGTGTGGTGCGATCTTTGGGAACACATACCAACAGCGCCTGATTGGGTGCCGTCCAAAGCACACGATGCAGTCTCTTACGTTCGGGTTATCTCTCTCTGACTCGGTTCGAGTGTCGGAATGAGATCGTTTCCGGGGTACGGATGAGCTCGCTCGTCCTCCCCTCATACGTCGTTGGTGATGGCTTCCTTGGTAGCCACCACTCGATGCAGGCGCTTCCTCCTCTTGTTCTCCGGGCTCGAAAGTGTTAAACGCACCTCCTCTTACGGTCCTGGTGGTTTTTCGTGCCGATTGTATGACCACCGCTTCTTGACGCAATTCGGAAGAGATGGTGTCTAGGGAGAGGGTATTGTTGCCAATCTCGGTGCTATGGGCCGCTCGAAACGAGCTTACGCTCGATGGCGCAGTAGCTAGCAAGGCACGTTCAAGGTCGGTGACCAGCCTGAAGCTGTCTTGGAGGTCGGCGCCCGCAGTCTGGGCTCTTGCGACCTTCTTGGCCCACTCGTCAATCCATTTCGGGAAGTCCTTGATCACCTTTCCAACGGCAGCGTTGATATAGGTCTCGTACTCAATTTTGTACTGAAACATGAGAGCCCGTCGGGCCGTTTCACCGAGTGCCCTTATCTTGTCGTACCACACGTCGATGGTCTCACCCTGATCAATGTAGGCTTCACGGTAATCGTCAGCAATCGACATAAGCATCCAGTCGCCTACTTCCTTGACAGCCTTGCGGTGACTGTTGTATCCGTTGAGCTGTACTTGGTAGGCACTGTTGGCGGAGGCGTATAGGCGATGTCCTTCCTCCGTGAGGTCTTGAAGCCCAATTTCGCGGCGTCGATTTGCCTGATTGTGAGGGAAGTCTGCGAATCGGGGAGCCTCTGGTCGCGGGGGCCAGGGCCCTCTCTGCTCAGGCCTGAGATGCTCCCAGATTTGGCTGAGGCCGGCCTTGCCCTTCAGTACGACCTCCCATTTGGAGAAGTCCCCTGGGGAGTGCAGGATCACCCTGGTAGAACTGGCTGGCTGGCCCTCGGAAGCTCGTGGAGTAGTCATCTTGTATAGGTTAAACGAGCTTTTCAGCTTCTATTGATCAGCTCAATATATGTTTTTCTGGTACAGTCAAATGAGACTCTTAATTGTTGGATTCAACCGTGATTGTATTGTCTGCTCTTCTCCCTCTTCCTCCAGCTGCTCGCTTTTTTCGGAGGGAATTATGGGTGGCTACTATACGGTATATTTACATAATCCTTATATCGTAAATCCCTCATCTGGATATCTGAAAGTCCCCACCATATTCACTAGTGTATGCTGTTACCGGGTTCCGTTGGTCCATATGTACTTAAGCGAGTGATAACGAGCATTCTCCACTATTCGGTACGCTCGTTTTTTATCCAACAGCCCCCGGGGCGACTGCGGGGCCTGGCTGGTATTCGATCTCGTCGATCTCTCCTTGACGCAGCGTCTCGTGGGCCTCTATGAGACTCAACGACGGCCCTATGACGCTTGTTTGGTCCGATGTTAGGATGTCTGTCCCGTCATCCTCAGGGGCCCCTTTAATGTCGGACATGGTGGGGTCGTCATCGTCGTCGTCCTCCTCCTCCTCTTCCTCCTCCACAGAGCCAATTTCCATCCTGGCCATGGTTTCTGGGCTGCCTTGCATTGATATCCTCTCTAGATTGGACAGTCGCTTGTCAATTTTAGAAAACTTCTTGTTCATCGAAGACATCTGGTCTTTCACCAACGTGAGCATGTCCAGTATATCTGCAGTTACCTTGTCCGGCCTAATCCTATGTCAATAAACTCCTGGTCGGTCGAAGAGGTTTGATGGGGCCGAACTCACTGTTTCGCAGGAGGATCTCTGTAGTTGCACTTGATATTTTTCTCTCGGCAATTCTTGCACGGTTTCGTCTCGTCACACTTAGCTTTGAGCTGCCTACAGTTATCGCAGGCCTGTGCCATCCACACCTGTATTAGCCTCGACCATAGCCACGTTTCTTTCAATGAGAAAGCTTTTGGGTATGTTCATACCTGCGATGCCCTCTGCGGTCTTCGCTTGGCGCTAGCTGCTTGGATTTCCACCTGAGGGTAGATCGGAGCGGGCGGTAGGTAGCCTTGAGGAGCATCGTATTGAGGTACCTGACCTGTCGGCGTCGGAGGGGGTTGGTAGCCTAGGGGCATAGGCGGCGGCCGATACAGCGCCGGTGAATGCGACATCGACATGCCATTGTCGAAGTTCATGTGGCGCCGTTGGTCGTCTTGAAACTGCTGGTTGGGATGTGGAGGGCCGTGAGGCGCGGGAGGTAGGCCGTCGGGGATATGGCCGGTCGAGCTGGGACGATGTAGTTGCGAGAGACCCGGTTCTTCGCCGACGTCGCGTTTCAAGACCGGCTCTCGAGTAGGGTATTGGGGATAAGGCGGCTGGGGGTGTGCCGGAGAGGGGGGCAGCTGTCGAGGGTTGTCCTGGATAGGAGGGAAGGGCTCGTGTTCGTGGTGATGTGGGTGATAGCGGCGATCTTCGTGAGGTGGGGGGTGGTGTGCCGGCTGTAGAGGGGAGTCCGGTGGACGAGAGAAGGACGGCGAGCCCTGGTATGGTGAAGGTGGCGGCGGCGGGTGAGGACCTCCTCCTGAGACGGGCGGCAGAGACAAATTTTGACCTTGTAACTTTACCGACCATGAGCTGCTGGCGGTTAGACGTGGCCGCTTGGTCTCAGGCTGATCAGGCTCCATTTTTTTGGGAGGGGGGGAGGGGGAGGACTGCCGGTTTTATCTAAGCACCGCCTGCGACGCGGTTGGCCAAACACAAGCACGGGTCAACTGGATAACGAGGAAGCTATGGTCAGGACAGGTGGATGCCATGGAAGGGGACCTAGAAGGACATGCAAGAGAGGGGCCTAGATAGGGAGCGGGCAAGCGGGCAAGCGGGCGATTGGTATGCTGCCCACTATGGATGGTTCCGGAACAGCGGTACGACGAGTGGGAACGGGCGGCGAGATAGGTAGTGTTGATGGCCGCGATGATGGACCCGCAGGGAACGTATAGTACCTCACCTATGGTAGCATTTGCACGTTGTACATACAGCTATAGGGTTTGGTATATATAGGTAGAGGTACTGAGATGCTGTTACAAGGCACGGGAGGTGGGTAACGGGTAATATGATAAGCACGTCGTGGTGCTGCTTCGACTTCGCGTTGGACGAAAGCGACGATGAGGGCGACGATGATTCTCTTTTTTTTTTGCAGCTCACAGTCGAGGTGGCGCCAGCACGCCAGTGTTCCAGTGTTCCAGTGTTCCAGTCTGCCAGTCCGCCAGTGTAAAAACGACCGTCTATCTAGCGTAGCCGATGCTATGCTGCGTACAGTAGTAATGTCATCGTACTATTGGAGGTTCGAGCCCTATTGTATGATATGTGATACAATGATAGAGCGCGAGCCCAAGCAGCGTCAAGAACGGTGGCGCAGTTGGGCAGGGACTGCGGTAGCACGAGAGACTCGGTTGACCGGAATTCCACAGCTGCGACTAGATAGAACTGGGGAGTGGACGGTGTGCGGATGGTTAGGCAGGTGGTAGGTGGTAGGTATCTAGGTGGTAGGTATCTAGGTGGTAAGTAGAGGATAAGACGGGCAGGGACGGGAAGGTCGTGTAGTGTAGGTAAGCGGTTCGGGAGGTTCTGCCAAGGGATGCCCACCTCTACCGGCTGAAGAGAGATGGAGATGACAATACGGTACCTAGGTAGCAATAACACAAGCCGTGTGTAATTATCAACACGGCGTACCAATAGGCTTTGCAGCGCAGCGCAGACGAGAAGCCGGGGTAGCGAGTAAGGAGCGTGCTGGAGCTGCTGGCCAACAACGAAGCAGCGCAAAATGCGGTGGACCAAAAGAAAAAAAAAAAAAAAAAGAAAAGAAAACGCCGTCGTGTCTGATGAAGAAAAAGATCTATCGCAACGACGGGCATGCAGGTAGAGTGGTGTAGTTTAGTGGATGCTGGCAGGACTAGGACCAGGGAGCGACGCATGTACCTAAGGGTAGATGAGGGTAGATGAGGGTTCCTGAGGGTTCCTGAGGTTCCTGATGTTCCTGATGTTCCTGTGGTAGCGGCGGGCAGTGGAAAAGTACACACACCAGCGTGTATGTACAAGTAGGTACCGACCGACCCGAGTTGGCTGAGCTTGGTTCCCAGCAACCCGAACTTGGGAAACCCCCGCTTGGAAATCTCTTGAGTTCAATCAGAAGGCGATCGATTATGTAACCGCTGCTCCTGCCAGGCGGGTCCATTCGTCCATTGGTCCTTTCGTCAGTTATGTAAGTGAATGTACTGTGTATAAATATTATGTACATATTTAGCGCCACGCTATAGCTAGGACCTCCGCCGGCCCTTCTGTCTGGGATTGATCCCAGGTCGGTAGCGTACTGTGTAGGTAGGTACTTCCTACGTACATAGTAGTACAGACCCGAGAACTAAGTATAGCAGCGTTTTATCCCGTGAACCAGCAAACGTGTTTACTGTATGTATTTCTCCTTTGAAGGTCTGATTTCTATATCTATTGTTGGATCGCTTTGTCTGGGGATTGTTTAGAGGGGGTTGGCACGTGTACCAGCCGTTGGAGTACCGTAAAATGGCCGAGCGATATGGTCCGTAAACACGCTACCGGTATACGGTCGCTTTACTGTGGTGCGAACTGTGCGGTCCACCGGGGCCCACTTGTCAGGTAATGGCCATGGCACGCTAACCTGCACTAGGTACTTTCCAAGTACGCAGCTGTATACCTAGGTACTTACCTACCTACACTACATCATGCATGTACCGGGCACTGCGTATGTAGTGCAGGCAAAGGATGAAATGGAACAGGACGTGATTTTGCCAATTGTAGAGCCTCACGGATGATCACGAGCGGTGATATACCCTATTTGACTTCAGACTGTGAGTCTACTATATCTATATATATATATATAGATATACATATGTAGATGGTGACAAACTGTGTTTCGCAGCCTTGCGGCGTCACTGGCAAACGAGTTCCAACGCGTAGATAATTCAAGGCATGTTCCCATTGTCGATTGTTCACTGCTAGGTAGTAACTATCCAGTTGCCCGGTCAGTTAATGGAAGTAAACCGCTACTTATTTACTTATGCGTACTAACTCACTACCTACAACCTAATCGACAAAGCACTCCTACCATCTGAACTCCACGACCTACCTACCGGCTTCATACATACCTAACCTTAGTAGTCGATACATTCAGCTACAGCGGTTATTGGCTCTACTATCGAGTGCGCTACTGTAACGCCGATGTACCCATACTAAGCGCGGTACCGACTGCATGGGTAACAGATCTGAATATGGCCAAAGTGTTCTCGCCCGGGCCACCCCCATCTACGCTAGGCCGAGAAAGCCCCAGCCTACATCGCTTGGCCCCCCCTTTCATCCATGGCGGAGTGTACTTTGGAGATACTTTCCGCAGTGTCATTTCGCGTAATCTCGAGGAAGAAAGCAGAATGTCTAAAGATGAGTTTGGTGTGTTTATAAGGTGCAAAGTGTTTTACCTAACTGTTACGATTAGAACTAATGTAGGTACATAGGTAGGTAAGAGTTTATAGTTATAGTTATACGCGAGTAGCATCATAGGACGTATCTACCCACACAATACAGCCATGGTTACAGTCTGGAACAACCTAGATATAGAATTCGGACACTCACGATCACGGTAGGCAGAGGTAGGTAGGTATCTATCTAGTTCACAAATGCACTGAATGAAATGTGTAGTACCTAGGTAGGTAGTAGCGCGCAAGTACTTCTCGGGATATGAAGTTTTCAAATGGGTCGATCCATCGGAGTATGAGCCCGAAGATAGCTTGGTACCATTCCCCACCGAAAATGTTACTCGATTACCTACTTATTGCGACCTACTTATTGTACTAACCTTAGTGGTGTCGTTTCGTTTCGTTTCGTTTCGTTGCAACTTGCTGGAGCCTGGGTGTGGTGGTACGGACTAGCAGTAGCGTATCTCCGGCTTTAGCGGGCGTCTCGCTCGCAGAAAGAAACGTTTTGGTTTAGCCGGACGCCCCGTGGGTCCCGACATACCGTGCCTGCCCTGCCCTTGCGGCCCCTGCCAACGACGGTGTCGTGTAAGTGTAAGTGTAAGCGTAGGTAGTCTGTACTTACGTCTGTACCAAAGTACTTACATAATAAGATTCCTCTCGCAAGATGGTGCGTGCAACGTAAGGGAGTGTACATACTTGATGTAATTTGAATCTTGGGCCCGTACTTACTTGACTACCATGTAAACATACCTAAACCTGCCCACCGTCATTCACTACCTACCTACTTAGCCTACTAGGTAAGTACTTGAGTAGGTATACTACGTAACTACGTAACTATCCACGTAACTAGATCAAGCAGTTCTCGCTTCACCCTTTTAGCAAGCGCGTATGAAATACAGATCATCGGCTATGTAAACGATTCAGGGTTCTGCGGAGAGGAAGCTTCCATCGCAGTGATCTGAGATTTCCATCTAGGGGAGGCGAATCTGACAGACCCACGACTTGCCCGGCCGGCTGGGCACTGTGTGAACACCATCTACACTACCTACACTACTTACACTACACGAATAATCCGGGGGGGTGGCAGGTGTCGCGTTTACCAATGCTTTTAGGTCTCCAGATAGTTAATCCCCATAACGCAATCCCGCGAACCTGAGCTGATACATTTACTTACTGGGCCACACTCCGCTCGGGGTGAGAAAATGGAACTTGAGGTCACCTATCATCTAGATAGTTACTTACAGTAAGTAACTTGGCTGCGCGTGGATCTTATGGGGTTTAAGATAGCTACTAAAACTCTGGTTAGGTTCAGCTCGATTACCGACTGCACGTTTAGTTATTACTTACGGTATGTAGTTATCATTTTTTTTTCACCTACGGACTGTACTTAGATACAGCTTACTTACACTACGGACTACATAACTACAAATCATGAAACCTCACGCGACTTGCTTGCACACTGTACGAAGCTGCTTTCACACACACACACACACGATCTGGTTGGGGCGTGTCTCAATACCCAAACACACAACTACCTACCTACTTATCTACCTATTCCCCGGTTTCTGAGTGGAGACCGTGTGCCCCAGGTCCCTTACCTCTGGGGACCCCTTCCCCACGAGCTCGGCTTCCGGATGCCGTCCATCAAACATGTCAGAGTGCAGCTTCAACGTGTTCTGGGATCCCTATCTAGCCTTATTGCCCCGTCACTTCTCCCTTGCATAAAGGGGGGCGGACGGGACCATGACGCTGATGTTCAGTGAGATTTCCGAGTGAACAAATGCGGGAGCGCGTCACGAAATACCTGATAGATAGATAGGTAAGTTAGTATACAGTCTGTGGTCTGTGGTCTGCAAGTATTCTACCTACGTAGGTAACTAGTTAGGTAGTTAGTTAGTAATTAAATATAAGTGTGATGGGGGTGATAATTACGGGGTTGCCCTTGAACTTCCATTGTTTACGACTGGCACGCCTCTAGTTACTATCGTACCTATCATATTGACACACAACACATCCTGTCAGTTGACACCAAGCCAGGGAACGGCCAGCGCTGTCATGCAGGTGTTCTGGCGTTTCGACTGACTATCGCTCTTATATTGCTAACCTAACTATGTTAGATGATGACTATCTAGATACCAAAGCCGTCAAGCTTCTGGTACCGAGGGCTTTTCTTGGGTATCCATACAGGCCGTATTCCGGCCTAGGTACTTACATAGTAGATGGTCATCCATGTATGTATGTACTTTCACCACACAACACACGCACACACACACACACACACATATCACCCAAGGACAGCTCAACCATTGAAGGACTCGACAGATAAGACTCTTCAAACCCGGTCAGTTCAGTTCAGTCCAGTCCAGTCATGTCAGAAGGCCTTTTATCCAAGTCTTTCTTTCAGATGAGGCTAGCTGCGCGGCACTTTTTCTTTTCTTTTTCTTTTTCTTTTTTTTTTTTTTTTTTCTTCCTTCCTTCTCTTGCTCTGCGTTAAAAAAAAATCAAAATCCACATGTATCTCATATCTCACGACGGACTTTGTTACGTAACTGAATAGGTTGCAGTAGTTATCGTTGACCATTTTTTTTTTTTTTTTCTCTCTCTTTTAATCGGACATATAATTAGATAGGTAGGTTAGGTATTTGACAGACTGCTAGTTACTGCTCGGCCACTCAACATCCTGCCGACCTACTTAGGTATCTACATATCGTACTTATGGAGATATACAATAGCGTCTCTGGCTGAGCCCATACTTATATGATCGACACGCTATATGTAGGTGTAGTTAAGTAGTGTAGTGTAGGAATTCCCGTATCGGAGTTACACCAGAAAGACAACCTGTTGGAACGCAAACCGTGTGGGTATGATTACGTCGTTGTCCTTTCGACCGGTTAGATGACGTTTTTTTTGGCTTTTTTTGGCTTTTCGAACGCATGGACAGCGAGTTGATGTTGTTGTTGATGTTGTGGTTGTGGTGGTTGTGGTGGTTGTTGTTGTTATTGTTGGGCGCGAGGGGGGGGGAGGTGTTTACCATCGTCATACAGTTTACCTTACAATTGGAGTCTTTTTTTTTTTTTTTTTCCAAGTTGGTCACAAGGAAAAACAAGTGACCCAAAGTTTCACCTTTTCTTCTGTATGTATGTATTGCTTCTTCATAAATGTACGGGTAGGTAGTATGTATACGTCTGTAGCTGCCCAACCTTTCCCTCCCCTCCCCTCCCCCCCCCTTTTTCCCCACAACTCTTCACGTACAATGACGACGTTTGTCTAGTTATCTATCTACGGAAAGGTAGGGTGGTCTGTAACTATTCCTAGTCTGATTCTAACAATACATACCTAGCGGAACTGCACAGTTTGCTCACCGAACTATCTAGTGTACATACAAACATACATACATGGCCCCCTCGTTACTCGAGATGTGACGGGTTCAAAGTACGAAGAAGAAGAAGAAGAAAAGGCGCATCCTCCGTTGGCTTCGACGCTTCCGGATGTTTCCCCTTCGTTATCTAGATAGGGATCTTCGTTTTCTGCGGGAAGACGTCATGAGCACCAACGAACCGATTCAGCTCTACCTATCTATCTGGATAATCAGCCCCATACAAGGTTATAAGGTTTACAGTTTTCATGGGCTTCGCAGGTCCGAGAAAGACTAGATACTATGGAAAAGTACCTACCTACATAATACTACGCCAGAAGACAATCGTCATTCTCTTCCATGTCCGCCCGCAGTCTTTGCGAGAAAGGTGTCGTAGTGTACCTAGATAAATAGATAATTAGAGAATTACCTTGGAAACGGGAGCTAAGGTCGATATATATGTATATATATATATATATATATATACCTATAGGTAGGTAGGTAGACTAGGTATCTACTTACTCACCTACACTCACATACCTACCTACGCGCCCAATTCATTCTCTTTTCTTTCCCCAGGACTCTTAAAATAAGTAGTCAGGAGTATTGGTATTGGTATTGGTACGGTATGCACACCATCTAAGAGTAGGAACTTTCACGCCGGATTGGTCCAAATAGGTAGGTAAGTAGTTAGCCATGTCTGAACGACGTCAGCTAGGTATACGTGCTGTGTCGCGACGGGAGGCAATCGGTCGAAGAGTCCCACCCCTTTATAACCCACCCCGGGCAGAAGCCGGGGGGCCCATGCAAACTGACGATTCATCAGAGATGGAGTTCATGGCAACTCGTCCGTTCAGCTGCCTTCCTTCCTTTTTCTAGTGTATTCAAACCAAAAGTAATCAAAGCCAGAAACTCGACCGGTCAACCTGCCGCATTAACTATCCCATCTATGTAGTGTAGTGTAGGTAAGTGTGTATGTACTTATATCTTGCCCGACTTACCCTGTGAACCGTAGTCTAGATAGTGATGCGACTCCGGCGTCGGGTCATTCAAAACGACAATCACTCCAAACACGACACGAAAGATCAACGGTGAATTATATATATACACAATAACTATACACTACCTAATACTATCTATCTATCTAGTCTTTACATATTCCAGTTTTTAACTATCCGACATATATAAGATCGTCTGGGAATTTGGGATATATATAGGTACATCTTTTCTCCATCGGGATACTTCGGGAACTTGCAAAGCCGACCTTTATGAAAAAAAGAAAATGAACCAAAATGAAACCAAAAAAAAAAAAAAAAAAAAAAAAAAAAAAAAGATTGATAACTAATCTTTACCTACTTACTTACGACACTATTACGGGTTACCTACTACGTAGGTAGGTAGATAGGTAGGTATTAGTGTTTGTAGCATCTTTCGACGTCGCTTCGAATTGTCGCGCGACAGACACCCTTGTGGTTCGGTGGAAGCGTTAACTAAGTAGATAAAAGCTTGCTGCTTGGGAACCTTTGGCCGTAAGTAGAAACCTGGCAGAATACCTAAATACCTGGTATCTATCTAGTCTACGGACTATCTAGGTAAGGTAAAAGCGCGTAAGAAGGTAGTAAGTAAGTATCTAAGCGTAGCGTGACACGCCATGAGGTAGGCCGATCCTCGAGGATTCAACAATCTACTTATGTACATAAGTATCTAGTAAGTGTCTTGAGTAGAGTAGAGTAGAATACTTTAGTTTCCTCTTCGTATGGTAAAGTAGGAAGTTATCGACCATCTATGTAGGTACAATATCTACCTACTTATTTCCTAGGTAAAGGCGCGTCGAACGTAAAAATGATACCCATTCCCGTGCACCGAACCATCGATACTATGTACATAACCGAAAACAACAAGTTTATCCGGGTCAGATATCCGAATAAGTAGATACCTAAGGTACCCAGTTTAGTTGAGACCAGCTGATCGCCATCGCCATCGCCATAATCAGCGACCTGCAGGCTGTCAGAGAAGTAATAGATGCCTATCTACGTCCGTACATACGTACATGGCCTATCTGACAGAGATTTCCGTACATTGGCAAGACAAGAGTACGTAAGTAGATGGACAGACTCTAATACTGCGTATCTATCTAGTCTACCTACTGTACCTACACACACGGATGTAAGTGACAACAATGTAAGCACCAGCACCAGCACCAGATTGTGATCACGCCCATCAAATGCAGCAAAAAGCCCGGTTCCATTGCCAAACGGAGTCGCCCCCCGCTCCCCTCCCCTCCCCTTCCCTTTCTGTCATTGTCATAGATAATAAGATATCATTCAAGGCAATACATCGCGACGGCTACCATGGGCGCATGGAACGCAGCTCGATGAAAAGAGGAGTCTAGGGTATGGAATCCCGGTTCGAGGTACGCGCCCGCTTAGCCTACATACATATCTACCTACCTACCTACCTACCTACCTACCTACCTATTAGGTATGTTGGGGATATTTAACACTTACTCAGGTATCCAAGTCTAGGTTAGGGATTAATCTAGGGGGGGCAAGATAAAAACAACACTCCCCTGGATGCAGGAGCTGTCAACTGCCAGATGCCAGATGCCACCTAGATAGATGGAAACCCGGTTCTCTGCATCTTGTCTTGGACACGTGAATACCGGGGAGACATACACACATACATACCCCTACCTATGCCTAACGACGGTAGGGTATCTAGATAGGTATTCTTGGAAAGGGTAAACAATCATGCCAGGGCTCGCATAAAGGTTTGTTCCTCACCATTGTATCAGCCTCCCGCACCTTTTCCCAGCCACTCGTCAGACAAACTACCTACCTACCTTGATACTTAGTATACAAGCAAACATACATACATACACAGCATGACGGTATATGAAAACAAGGGAAGAAGAAAGAGAGAGAGACAGAGACAGAGACAGACAGACAGATGCACTATCTATATAGTGACACACGGGAACAAGCCCTGGTCAAGGGTTCCAACATGAAAGTGATACAGCAGAACGCATCAGACATGTTACAAAACTGCTTTCTTTCTTTCTTTCTTTTTTTTTTTTAAGGTTAAACCCGGTACCTACAGATAAACTACACTACACTACATGCCCAAGGTGAAAAGAGACCTACCGAATCGATGTCCGTGTTGAGGTTACCATGAAATCTTCGTATGTGGTGTAAGTAAGTCCGGCAAGGGGGAGGGTAGATTAGGTAGTCTAGTCTAGGACTTTGGGAAAAGATAACATACACACACTACACTATCGACCGAGATCTGGTAAAGTATCTAGGTAGGCCATGCTACACTTTGCTATGTATATCTTCCAGCTCGTTTCAATAAGATGATTACGGACTCTAGTAGAAATGGGGGCGGGATTGTCGTCGACGAGTCTACCTCGGCTGTCGATAGTACATGCATTCCCATCGTCACTCTGCACTGCATACTACCTAACCTAGGTATCCGGTTACCTACTTACAGTCTATCCTACCTATACGGACGTACAGCAGGGCCAATTTCTTCTTGGTGAGGACCCGGGAGAATGGAAGTTCCAATCATACATACGATAGTCTGTAAGATTAGTGTAGGTACATGGGAGTAGAGAGTGACAAGGGCTGGTTTGGTTGAATTTGATCGACAAATCTAAGATACGACATTACCAACATGCGCCCAAGCTACACGACCACGACCACGACCACGACCACGTTTTCCGTGTTCTCTCCCCTCGACATTCAACTAACATTACCTTACATTACCTTACATTTACAGTTACATTTACATTTACATATACATATATACATACACTATGTAAATCCCTTCTTTTCCTGAAACCAGATACAAATGAAACGATATATCAGATTCGAAGCAGTCAGTCCGCGTTCTGCGACCAAAGGTTCACACCGGTTTAGCTTGCGAAGTGCAGGTTGGCCGAAAATTACAGACGGGTAAGTAGGTAGTTAGTTACTTGTGCTCTGTTATGCTCTGTATCTACGGACGTATCTATCTATCTATCTATCTAGCGACTACCTATCTAGATACATAGTTAGCTAGCTAGGTAGGTTAGGTAGCTATCTAGTGTCGAAAGGACACAACGCAGCAGCAGCCCTACGGCATGATAAACAGCATCCCCGGGCGTCGAAAGAAGGAAAGAAAGAAATAAGTAAAAAAAAAAAAAAAAGAGTACTTGTCTACTTAGGGTAGCTACGTACATAGTAGATGGTGTACCTACGCTATGTTAGAGAGCGAAAGAAGAGGGAGCGGCGGGGGGGAAAGAGACAAGGGAAAAGAGGATTCACTACGCACGCTTTTCCTCTTACTTATAGGTGTTTTTTTTATTTTTTAATATATATATTTTCTTCCATCTAGTTTACCCCAGTTCGCTAAACAGAAAAAAAAAACCAAGTTGGAGCTGTTTCTTTTTTTTTTTTTTTCCTTTTTGGTGTTGGCGCATTGGAGCTGGAGGCAAGGGTAAAAAGGTAAAGAGTCGTCGTGACCAACACCCGAAATGGTCTGCCGCACCGCAGCCCCCCCCCCCATAAAAACCAAAGCTTGTAACCTTTAGGTATTTCGTAGATAGGTAGAATGCCAGACGCGGCAGTGGCAGCGGCAAAAGCTGGCATTCCCCGTTCTCGCTTCATTTACTTACATTACCCTATTCTTTATTTTTTACTTGTTGGTTTTGGTTTTGGTTCAAGTTCTTTTACCTTTACCTTCCCGTCTTGCCGTACCTACTTAGACAGATAGATAGATAGATAGATAGATACTTACTACCTAGGTTAGTTCTACTTACATATCTATCTAGCTATGTAGCTATAGGTAGCGTCTCGTGTCTATCATCCCGAATCCCGAGATCTACACTACGTAAGTAGGTTACGTTGGAAGAGGGGAAAGGGAGGGATGGAGATGGAGAATGTGGATTGGGAGATGTGGATTGAGAGAGGGGGGCGATTTTCAGCGTATCACTTTTCCCGTACCTGACCTAAGTTTGTTTGTTTTTTTTTTTCTTTCTTTCTTTCCAATCCTGTTCTCTTCCGCCGTAAGCGCGGTGGCGCCATTCGAGTTAATTACATACGGATTACCGGTAGTGGGTGGGAAAGAGAAGAAAACCCCCCCAAAAAAGTGAATATACCTACACCCCCCCTGCTTCCCTGCTTCCCCCTTCCCTTTTTTCCTTTTTCTTGTCATGTCATTTCTCGTCATGTCTCGTCTCGTCTCGTCTCGTCTCTTCTCTCGTTGGGTCTCAGCCGGCAACACTGTCCAAAAAGCCGGGCGTCACAGTCCTGCAGCGGGCTCTTTTCCGCGCTTGTCTCGCGCCCCCCTCCCCCCTGAACGACGCCTGACGACTCTCGAGACAATGTATGCTGATTATCTTAGGGACTATTGGTTTCGACTACTCGGAGATGGACATATCTGACGAGTCGTCCTGGCTAAAAAACAAATATATGCAGGTAAGATGCCTAGAGACGACTTGTTTTCTGTCTAGTCCCAACCAACTTTCTCACCGAGGTCCTCTAACTATTGTTTGATCCCTGTACCATCTCGACGACGACGACGACGACGATGACAAGGACAAAAAGAGGCTGCTTACCCTACCCTACTTAATCTGATGGGAAAACTATCGTGTATTGCGCCCCCTCCCCCCTCCCCCCTCCCCCGGGGCGGCTGATATAGCGTTTCATCCCGACACGCAACTCGGCGACGTCAAGCTCGCAGATAGTGATCGGAATAACCGGGAAGCGGCTCCTGAAAAGTTACACGGCGCCCGCACGCGGACGGGAAACTCCTCTCTTTTTTATTTATTTATTTATTATTATTATTATCTATTATTATTCAAGATTACACGCGCAAGGGGCCCGTCTTCGGGGTAATGGATGCCCCGGGGCGCCTGGAATACAACCTAATACCTATCTACTCAACAGCAACAACAACAACAAATAAAACTATTGCTGACGAAAGGGCGGGGAGGGGGAGGGGGGGGGGGGGGAGAAAAGTAAGTAGAAAAAAATGGACGGGAATATAATCCCCTAGATAGACTCGCATCTCTTAGAATAATAAGCATCTATCCTAAGTCAAGCTATTGACGACCAAAGACATCTTTTCCCGGATTAGCCCCCCGACGTGCCCTTCAAGTCAAGAGTATATACACCTACCCAACTCATACATAGGTAGAAACAAGAAAACAATGGAGAAAAGAAGGCCATCACCAGCTCCCCGAATAGTTATTGCCAACAAAGCGAAAGATAGATAGGGAGGTCCTTGGAGTCTAAGTAGGTATGTATTTGTGATATCCTTGCCCAATGTCACGTACTGACGTAGGAGATATGTATCTTCATCACAGACCCATGAGGAGGAGAACTGGAGAACTTTACTTACGGCCCCCGTTCGCTTTCATAACTAGTTGAAACTTGTTCCGATCAGCATGGGGATGGATGGATAACCTTACGTAGTACTCCCAAGCTGGCTCGGCTCGGCTCGAGAGCCATATAGTCTAGGTACTCACCCATCCGGTCTGATATACTTGGTGTGAAGTATGAAGTGTGAAGTGTGAGGCATTATCAAAGGGTAGAGTTACATACATGCAACTTCACCACATCACTCTGCCCCAACACTCTGCCCCAACCACGAAGCGACAGCTGCATCACGCACCGCATTTTTCAACAAAACCCGGTTCTATCTACCGTGTTTTTTTTTTCTCTCTCTGCTTCGTATTTTTATGACATGTCAAACAATAAAAAGATGACGATCGATTTCCCTTGTACATCTACCGTATCTGTACTTAGATAACCCGCTCACACATCTATCCAACTATACATCTATCTAACTAGACTATTCTTGCTCTGCTACCGTCGGGTTCACCGCTTGATAGTGACATTGGGTATCTAGACTACCTAGTTATAGACATGTAGTCTACGGAGTACATTACATTACAGCACCGCTCAAGATCATGATCTGTATCTATCTATATCATGGTACTTTCATGTGTACTGATTCAAAGGCGTATATAATCTGGAGTACGGGGTAGGGAATGCACCGGAGTATATGAATGTACAGGTAACTATCTAGATGATGAAAAACAAAAGACCGCACTGGAATAAGTAAACTACCTACCTACCTGCCTACCTACCTATCTACTCAGTATGCCTACTCAGTATGCCTACGAGTATCCAGACTGTGGACCCGGCCATGTATACGAATGGACTATCTATTGATTCACGACCGTTCCCTACATCGATCAAGTATGGTACTGTAGACCCAAAGTCCCGTCCAGATAGCATGGATATATGTACATGACTATACTGTCGACTATACTGTTGACTATACTGTTGACTATACTGTAGATAGATACATAGTATCTATGGTATCTAGACTATTACATATGTCCAAGCGGAACCATAGACGCTCGGGTTTCGGGACAAGAGGACCACGCATGTCAACGTCACAGTGGATAAAAGCAATCGGTCGGGCGGGCGAGTTGTATCTAGGTAGTAATGTAAATATGTAAATGTAAATATAAATGTAGTTAAATGGAATGGAATGGAATAGGCACGGTTCATGGGGCGTAAGCAGGTAGGGTGGCAATTCAATTCCCCATTTCATTCATGTCGCTTCCGGGTATCGAATGAATATCACCCTAGGGAGAGGGAGAGGTAGAGGGAGAAGGAAGAGGAAGAGGGGAAGAGAGAGAGAGAGGTGTTGGGGCGAGTCTTGTGTGTGTTTACATTATACATACTATCTACTACTAACTACACATTCGTTATGTCCTGACCTAGATACCGGATTGTCCTTTTGATAAGTCTTATCTCTTTCTTCCGTCTATTCACACATGACATCGGTTCATGAGGTCCTTGTTTCCTTTCTCTCTCTCTCTCTCTTTTGCATTCCGGGTTTTGAATGAATGTAAATCTCGCCTTCTCTTTTTCGACGTTTCATTTGTTTTCCCGGTTCTCCGACTCGACTCGACTCGACTCGACTCGACTCTATCTACCCCGATTGAACGGATTGATTGACTGAACGGATACGCGATGCAAGCGCAGATTGGAGTAGATATATGTATGTATGTTTATGTTAATGTTTTATGTTGATGTTTTATGTACAGTACAGACTGTACAAAAAACAAAACAAAAAAAACCACCTTGTTGTATACAACAGAAGGTGTGTACGGACTGTAAACTCAGCTAGCTACGGACTAATATTACAACCGATACAACTACCGGATGCCCATTCCCATTCCATCTACCTTCTTTTTCTTGTACATTTTTTTTACACGGTGACGGGCGAGAAAAGGTACCTAAGGTATATGCCGCTCATCTATTTCCTTGCGTGGCGTACCGGGGCCATCCCATCCCATCCCATCCCATCCATACACTCTGAACCATACTTCTTTTTTTTTTTAAAAAAAAAAAAAAAAAAAAAAAAAAAAAAAATGGCGGCGGCAATTTGGATACCAGCCCCCTCCTCCTCCTTCCCCAAGAAAACCAAATTGAAATCCTCATTCGACGATTCGCTGTTTCTTTCCTGGTATCTCCCCTCCCCCCCCCCCCCCTTTTTTTTTCCCGTTTCCTTGCCACTGTTAGTATGTCGGTATAGGTAGGTAGTGAACGTTAGGTTAGTAAAAGGAAAAAAAAGAAAAAAAAAGACGAGCAAGCCGCCCCGGTGAGCAAGCATTACCATTATAATACCAGATTTCCCAATGACCGTCCCCCCCTTCCCTCCACGGACCTGACCTGGCTAGTTATTCCTCAGCGCGTAATCGTGTCGTGTGCCATCTATTCCATTCTATTCTATTATAGTTTAGTTAGCGAACAAACCAAAACAAAAAGACAAAACCAAAAAAAAAGAAAACCCCATGTCCGTGGTCCCAGGTTTGCCTACGGACATTGGGTAGATCATCTTCTGTAGTGTAGGGTAGGGTAGTCCGTAGATAGTGTCACATCGTGGTGGGATTGGTTTGGATCTACAACGCCATGGTACCATTGCCTGCCCCATGTCCCACATCCCATGCCGTAATTCGCGTCCCGTGTCATTCACTCACTCACTCACTCACTCATTCACTCACTCACTCATTCATTCATTCATGAGAGTCGGTGGGTTCCCAACATAAAGCCCCAAAGCCCCGTTTCCCATCCATGTTCCTCGGCGCATGACTAGCCAGCCAGCCAGCTAGCCAGCCAGCTAGCCAGCTAACGAGCGAGACGTCCGAGAAGGAGGGATATAAAGAGTGAAGAGAGATAAAGATAACTAAAGATAAAATAAAGATAAAATAAAATAAAATAAAGCATGTAGTGTAACTGTGACACGTCACAATAACAACAACATGGGAAATAATACGTGTATAACCCTAACACTAGATAGACGCCAGATACCAGATACCAGATACCAGATACCAGATACCCTTTGTTGTCAAATAACAATAGCATAGTGTATTTGATTAAGTACAATTCATACCGCCCGCGGGGAGGAGGGGAGGAGGGGAGGGGGGGGCTTTGGTAGGAAAGGAGGGTAGAGGAATAGGAAAATAATGAATTTAAAATATACAAGACAATCCTGGGTTTTTTATTTTGGTGTTGTCTCGGGATTCTCTCGTAACGGCAGCGAGATCACGGGACGTACTTTCGACATGCGGTAAGCAAATCCGGTCAAGGGACATGGACATGGACATGGGCATGGACATGGGCATGGGACCCGGGGGGTGAATGAGAGATTGATGGGATTACACACTATGCTATGCTATGGAGGAAACGTAATGTTAATGTTAATGTACTACTGTACTGTAAACAAGGAGGATGGGGAGGGGGGGGGGAATTAAACAAAAAAAAAAAGAAGAGGGAATTGAGCCAATCTTTATTCACCCACGGTTTAAAGGGGAGGGAGGGAGGGTACGGGAGGAGGAGGGAACATCCCTTTGGTTCAGGTCAGGTGTGCTGTAGTTATAATAGTATAGTGGTGGTGGTGGTGTAGTCTAGAATGGTCGGTGCCGAGAAAGACTGATTTTACCGATGTTTTTTTTTTTTTTTTTTTAGTTATGCGGCAAAAAAAAAAAAAAAAAAAATCTCCGACGGATTAAAGGTGTCAAGGAGGCATTTACGGAATCTCATCTGTCGAGCTCATGGAGAGGGCGGTATATGATATATTGGCAGAGGGCTGAAGATGAAGACTCTCGCCCCAAGTAACCCACAATGCAGCGTCGGCAAGTAAGTAGGTAAGCAGTCGATAAGCCCGTGTTCATCAAACCGATTCAACCTCTCTTCACCACCCGGACCTTGATTCATTCGTAAACCCAAGATAGATTGATGAGAGATTAAATATAAGTGGTATCCGCTTCCGAAAGAAACAAAGTCGTGAGAAACCTGGAAATTTATTATATTTATAACAAAGTTTCAAACCACGTAATTCCCCATTGCTGAGGAAAAGACAAAGGTTTACAGCCTGCGACCTTGTAACTTGACAATACAATTACGTTACGTTCCCTTAATTTCAAAGGGCGTAGAACCGTGAGTCAGAAATCTTCAAGGGAAAATCTTCGAGACTGTCGATAGAGAG
Organism: Xylariaceae sp. X187; assembly: GCA_028637585.1. Taxonomy (NCBI): domain Eukaryota; kingdom Fungi; phylum Ascomycota; class Sordariomycetes; order Xylariales; family Xylariaceae; species Xylariaceae sp. X187. Next base: position 2,724,995 of record JAJIZN010000006.1, on the reverse strand, counting down.
AGACACACACACGCACACACACAACCCTTTCAGGGGCGACACTTTTGTCCTATGTCGTTGAAAAAAACGAACAAAAAAAACTCCATGAGGCCCCCCCCGGGACGATCCTGCAGTGGAACGGCGACGCCGCCGGTTAGACAAAATAGAAAACACAGCATTCGTATTTCGTACGCCCCCTCCCCCCTCCCCCCTTCCCCATGTTGCTCGACCGGCATCTTAGCCTACGTATTTACGTTATCTATCTAGACCAGATACCACTCAAAAACCACATGGTCCATAAGAGACAATCAGATTTCTCAGCGTTTGTGTGTGTGTGTGTTGAGGGGGAGACGTGGTAGAACGAGCACTTTGACACTGGACCTACATACACAGCTCTTGTCCGGCCCCTGAAATAGAGAGGAGATGGTAAGAGTATGTACCCTACCCCTATTGTCCAGTCTGACAGACGTGGCCGTTGAGAGATGAAGGTTAAACATGTTACATTGTATACTACGGGAGGACGTTGTTGATGGATGTTCGGTACGAGGTTCATCAAGGCAGAAAACTGCACTATTCTTTACGACCTTGGACCTTGCTCGGGCCAACAATGCATAAGGCTTCGCTAGACGCTGATACATATCGAGGTATGTCTCATATGCGCTCCTGCAACCGGCTGTATACACTCGATAACATACCACATTGGAGCGTGGTGTGTGTGTGTGCGTGTGCGTGTGTGTGTAAGAATGCGTGAGTCACGGCATGCCTGTCTAGGAAACGGCCCAGATCAAAATTACACCGATGAATTCTGATGGATAAGCAGACTTTGTAAGCAGTGAAAATCATGGATACGGTCGTCTTTAGACTGAACTTTATAAGGCTGACTTGACATGTGTGTCCACGGCACGAACGACACACGTGTCCCTGGACCGTTTGCGTCTAGATATGTCTTAGACGATGGCTGAGCATACACCCCGATCAACCAAGCTAAACGCAGAGACAGGACAGAAGACGGCGTCAGGTGTTTGATTTCGTAACATGTCAGATCAGACTTCCACCGCTTCGTTCGTAACTGGGGAAGGCTAAGAGGAGGTGGACAACGTAGTGAGATTGATGGGATTCAGTAGGTCGACTGCTAATGACATTATTACCATGCCTTGCCCATGCGTAAATACACTATTTCCTTGCGTAGTGTGAATCGTCTGGGCTTCCTATATATATGTGGAGTGATGCTACCAGCCTTACTGATGCTGTGCGGCAAAGCACAACGTTGGGGGGTCTAAAGCGTAGTAGGTAACGGGATAGGCAGCTGGATTCGATGCTATGTAGGGGTTGTCCATGTGATGCCTAATATCATGAGCTTTTATTTTTCCCCTCGTTGAAGTAAGCTCAGATGGCATTGGTAGGCCTGGAGCATCAGCTTTCCGGCACGTTCGGGATCCGGATCCGTCTTGCTTGGGAACGTCGTAAGCCAGTCCATATATAGCACCGCCTGGTCTTACACGGACTGCTTGTCTTGCCCATTTGGGATGAGCGATAGTCTTCTCGGATTTGGCATTGGGGGCGTGACGACACTTGGGCAGCAAAGTCATATAGATTATGACACGGTAGTGTAGGGACAGTCATGACTCGTCCCTCGGCACGCATCTGATGCCTCCGATGAGCCCAATGTTCTTCCGATTCGTCGGTGCGTGGGGTTACAACAGTTACTGACCTATGTTGTATGTGAGATTCCGGTATGAGACAAATCCGCACGGGGGGTACACGGGAGTAACTCACTCATGAAATCAAAATATCATCGCTCTTCCTCCATCAAGCGCCGTTGCCGTTTCAGATACGCTCGGTTCTCATATCTAGGCGCATCCAAAAACCCAAACACCTCAGCATCCTCGTCCTTCTTTCGTGAGTCGCCGCTCTCCGGCATCTCCGCCCCCTCCGTAAACACAAGGTCCCCATTTTCACCAAGGGCTTCGCGACCGGCCTCCTCGAGCAGCATGCCAAAAGCTAACAGTGCAGTCTCGTCCATACTCCGCTCACTGATGCCCTCCCCGCCATCACCGCGGAAATACCGCTGGTTGGCGGGGAGGTTGCCGTAGAAGTGACTCGCGTAGCTATGGACGTTCTTGAGAAGATCACTATCGGGCAGAACGTCTCGGCCCCCGTCGGGCAGGCTCTCATGAGCTCGATAGATATCTTTCTCGACGAAGCGGACGGGGGCGTCTGAGCGCCTAAATAATGCCTCTTCAGGCGCGAGCGTGGGATCGCGAAGCGCGTCTGGAGAGGGGCGCTTGTGATGTTTCACGCGTGGCCGTTTTGAATAAGAATAATCAATTGGAAGCGTGGTTGTGACACGACCTAGACGGGATATTGAGAAGGAGTTCGGAATGGACAGCGAAGGGGATTTCGTTTGAACAAACCTGCGACGGCGTCATAGACGGTGGGCTGTCTTTTCTTGGTAGGGGCCAATCCCTCAATATCGCCAACTGAGCCGGCCTCTGTGGGGCCCGGCGGCGACGGAGACTTATTAAGGTGCCGCTCCCGATCATTTCTATCCCGGCGATTTCTATACGACATTGTCACTGCAAGTCTTGCAAGATAGGTAAGGTCTTGAGGCGAGCGGTATGCCGCTATCCGTTCTCAGCTGGGCTGCTCTTTTCTGATGACGAATTTACTCTTCGAGATTCGATTACTGTGGAGCATGTTCATGACAATGCTATATTGTAATTTCAAGTGAGAGCATCAGTGTTGAGACGTAGGTAGTTTCATCGTGAAGTTGAAGAAGGTTACCTCATGATGGTGAACCTTGCTGTTGTTCATGGAGGCCGGAATAAGTGGGCATATGGGTGCTTGATAAATGCATACACCTTGATATATGCAAGCACTCACAGTCAGTTCCACTTATAATGGGTATAATGCAAAAGCCAGTATAGGTACCCACCTTTCCATGCTGCCGGGACATGTGACCCATAATCCCCGTACGGAATGAATACGCGTAACTCTTCCATATCTCTCACAAATGACTTCACGAGAAGCCAAAGTTCATGCACACAGACATTCGAATTAGACGGCTCAGAATCTCCTTTGCGAATGAATGAATCAGCTCCTATTTGACCGATCTACGGGTGCACTCGGCCCAAATGAATTCGCCCGACTTCAGACTACGCAGTTGCTAAGGTCATTTCATCCGGCGCCCGAGTATCGCTTCGATGGGGGCGAGCGGGGCACCGCTGTGAATGATGGCGATGCATCATCGTCTTCGGAACCCGTTCCATCCATCTGGGCCCATCAAGCAGGCGTGAGCGCCCTGGCTCTTGAGTGCTTCGATGGAAGAATGTAAGCTTGATGTCGAACCCAGCTACTTACTTCACCGTTCGCGCCGCCCTTGATTCACACCCTCCCGGAGATGGTTACAGGTACAGTACAGTGTAGGCCACTAATAACCATCACAGCCTGGTCTCAGGCGGTGCCGATGCCTCCATTAAGGTCTGGGATCTTGAACAATGCGGCAACGCTTCGAAGCCTCATACCTTCAAGCCTGTCGGTACTGTTCGCCGCTCCGCGCAAACCCACAAGTTCGGCATTACCCGCCTGTCTTTCTACCCATTCGACTCGGGCGCTTTCCTCTCCTCATCCTACGACCAGACCTTGAAGCTGTGGTCTACCGAAGGAACAAGACTAGCAGCTTCATTCAACCTCGGGTCTAAAGTCTACACCCACGCGATCTCGCCTATCGCCTCGCATCTACTGGTGGCGTGCGGCACTCAACACCCAGCCGTTGGCCTCGTCGACCTGCGCTCTGGCTCTAGCATTCAGTCCCTGGCAGGTCATGGAGCCGCTATTCTCGCGACTGCTTGGTCACCCCGCTACGAGCATGTACTAGCCACAGGAAGTGTGGACGGGACCGTCAGAATATGGGATATCCGAAGAGCAAGCGCCTCGATCGGCCTGCTCGACCACGAAGACAGTCTCGGTCTATACTACAACGGACTACTGGGAGACGACGGCCAAGTCCGCATGCGCGCTTCCGCCAAAGCCCATACTGCATCGGTAAACGGTCTGACCTGGACAGACGACGGTAGTTACATCGTTTCGGCCGGCCACGATAACCGCATCCGGGTCTGGGACGCTGCCACGGGCCGGAACACGCTCGCTAGCTTCGGCCCCAGCATCAGGAATTCCCAGCTTGCTAGCGTGACCATGTTCACCTCGCCCACGGGGCTGACACACCCTGGCAAGGAACTCCTGTTCTGGCCGAACGAAACGGAGATCCTCGTCTGTGACTTGCACGATGGACACCTTATTACGAAGCTGCGCGGTACTGGTGCCGCGGTGGCTGGCGTCCGCTCCTCAAAGAACTCCCACCGGTCCGTGCGGAACCGTATTACCAGCATCGTCTGGCGAGGAGCTGGCGGTGGTAACGGCTCGAGCGGCGTAATCATGGGAGGATCTAATATGCCCGGTGCTATATTCAGCGCCCATACAGACGGTCAGATCCGGGCTTGGACACCGTTGTTAGAAGGCAGTGGTGAGGATGTCGATGTCGATGATGATGAATTGGACAAAGCAAACGAGGCGAAGCACCACAAACGGAAGGCGATGAACGACATCTACCAGAACTTGATGGGAAAGAAGATCACATTCACCTAATGTAGACTGTTCAATTCGCCACTGCCTTTTGGTAGATTGACATTGTGACTTGCTTAAGCGAGCGAAGTCCATGTACTGGTAGTATGTTTATAATAATAGTTCAAAGTAGAAGCTCAGCTAAAGTAGAAGCCAAAGTTAATGCCGCCTGCTTGCCTTCTATTCCACGCCTTTTACGCCATTGCGCCATTGCGCCATTGCCGTTGTCGTGTCATTCATACCATTGCCGTATCGTGCCACGCCTTGTCCTTTCTCCTGCTGTCCTGTTCCCTCGATGCGCCCCTGCAACGCCTGAACATACCCAAAGAAATGGAAAGAAGTCCTCGAGTCCACCTGACAAAGCGCAATGAACCGCTGCACGAGAGGAAGAGAGGAAGAAAGGGAGAGAGAGAGAGAGAGAGAAAAGCAAAAAGGGAAAGCCATAGAAGATAAGGTCTAGGGGCCACGCCCCTTGTTCCAGATCATGTTCTAATTATATTCCGTCCCCTTTCGTGTCGTACTAGTCCAACCGCCGCCTTATTCATGAAAACAACTCTCAACTCACTTCATCAGAAGTTGCGTCGGAGCTGTGGTAGACGAGGCCGTCTGGCTCAACTAACGACCAGTCGTCGGCGCTGGTTAGTAGTTTGGGTGCTTCGCAACGATGCAGGCCCCTCACCTATCGGGTCTCCGAGTAATCATTGAGCGCAACGCAGACGGCGCCTCGGTGGTGACCGTTATATTGGCGGATGACGGTCTGGCTGTTAAGCTCCCATAACCGGGCATAATGGTCACTACAAGCCGTCACCAGATACGCAGAGTCGGCACTGAAGGCACAGTCCCAGACCCAGCGCTGGTGACCCGTCAATGTTCCCTCGAGGGGGAAAGGCTTCGGGAGAAGTGTTCCTGCGCCCTTGGGGAAGGAGACTTGTGGAATGGGATTGCCACCGTTGGTATTGCGCAGGCCTTCGCTGTGACCATTGGTCAACTGCAGAGGAGTAGCTGCGCCTTCGACATCGAATGGAGGAATAGTCCAAATACGAGCCGTGTGGTCTGCTGAGCAGGTCGCTAGTTTTTTAACATCGGGCGACAGGAGAACTCGGGTGATGTACTCCTTGTGTGCAGCGAACTGTATAACGGGGATAAACTCGGTGTCATTGGCTCTTTGCACAAGCGACCAGACAAAAACATTGCCCTAGAGGCAACGAAGTGTTAGTTTCCTATATCCTGCCTCTATTTCTATATTGTAGCAAGGAAAGGACTTTTGCCGTCGTCAACCTACCGCATTGTTGGCCGCGCAAAGGAGAGATCCATCAGTTGCGACAGTGACGCTGGAGACGGATACATCCTCCTCGGGGATAAGGCAATGGGAGCAGTTATTCTCGGCTAGGTCCCAGACACGTATGCTGCCGCTACGATCACAGCTGATGATCTCGCCTTGATTGGGGTGGATGACCACATCGTTGGCAGCCGAACCGTGCTGGTAGCTTCGCTGTATACTTCCGCTTCGTGTTTCCCAAACTCGGACGGTTCCGTCCTCGGAGCTCGTCACCATCCATTTCGACTCACAGTGGAAGGCTACGCCGGTGACGTTGCCCGTGTGGCCCTCGAAGGTCAGTAATGGGTTCGGGTTCGTGGACTTCACATCGTAGAGTCTGACGGCATTATGGCCAGCGGCGGCGAGGAAGCGCTTGTCGGGAGAGATGCAGAGACGGTTTACTTGGGAGTCGGGGTGCTGGATTGTTCGCGAACAGATTCCTGAAAGGGCCTCCCAGAATCTGTGGGACTTGGTTTAGTTATCCACGTCGCTTTACAGGTGTCAACGGCGTTGGCGCATACCTGATCGTGTGATCATAACCAGCTAAAGCCCCACAGGTCAGTTCGGCGACAGAGAAAGGAAGCATTGAGAGTCGGGAGCAGAGAGGCTTACCTGTACAGAGTATCACAGACATAATGCTATCCGAGCGTTGACATAGCCCTACCAGTCGAGAATGATTGCAGGTTATGCAGTGTCCAGATGGCGCCCGCTCTTCGAAAGGGATTCTATGAGCAGGGGAATAAGTTGCAGCGATCCAAGCAACTACCGAGATAGATTCCAAAATCCATCGACATCATCCCGTAGGCCCACAGAAGTGAAGCACGGTTAATCAGGTATCTAGCCTTAATCGATAAGAGGTAGTATGCAGCAATACACGATACAACCAGCCGATATTTGACTAACAGCTATAACTGTGCTAACGGGCGGTGTACGTAATCGGGCACCTACCCGAAGCCGGCCGAGTCGCGTGGATTTGTGTGCAAACAGCCTTTTTCCCTCCTTCTTCACCATGTCCGCTTCCAGCTTTTCGCCAGCTGACTTGCTATTTCTATTCTGACAGAATGGTTCTGTTCTGTTGGAAACTATGAATAGGAATATTGTGAATTATCCACAATGATATGATTGTGAGTTTCGGCCCATGTCGGACGGTTACTGAAGTCTCAGCGAGCCTTTGTCAGCTGGAAAGCAGGGCGTCGCCTTCAAGTTTACAGTCACGAGGGCCATGATTCCGCGCAACTTTGCCCTGCCATTACCTTGGAATAGGGACTATTGTACCTGTCCCGACTACTCCACCAGCTGTATTTCTCATGTTTGAGATACCAGGGATTCATGTGTGCGAGTGAGTCGATGTTGTGTCTCTTCATATCCGACGACTCTCGAAGCACTTCCGTCCTCGATTTACACGGTTTCAACGCATATCCCGGGATACGGTCTTCGACAAATAATCTGAAATTATGTCCGATCAATAATGATGGTGACCGTGTTTGCCTCGGGTTTTCGAGTACAGCCAAGTAAATCCAAACCATGGATTCGTTGCTATGAGTGGCGAGATCCACTCATCACCACGGCGGATAAAACATCAAGACTATCATTCCTCATTCAGTCGTCTTCCTTAAGTCATCCAGTACACAAAAGTATAAAAAGAAAAAGTCATAAGTTATATGAAAACCGGACCCCCGTCCCAGCTAATAATGAAAAATAGTCGAGCCCTATCTTTTACCTTGCCGGAATGACTGAATTGCTTCAGTGTATGAAACTCACTTTCTTAAGGATCAGCGCCTCATCGCTGATAGAACCATTCAAAAATACCCAATCGACCGGCACCGGAACACCTGCTACTCAACGCAATGTGCTTTGCGTCGTGTTGTGCTTCTCCTTCTTCGTGCTCCTTTTGTCGTGCTTATGGGATTCTCCATGGCTCCTGCTGGAGTCGCCATGAGTTCTCGAGTTGCCATGGCCTCTCGAATCACTGTGGCCCCTCGAGTCACCATGGCCCTTGGATTCACCATGTCCCCTGGAATCTCCATGCCCTCTAGAGTCACCATGACCCCTGGAAGTGCTGTGGCCCCCATAGCCGCTGTGATCACCAAGACTGCCATGGCCTCTACCATCTCCCGGAGCTCTGGGATCACCAAAGCCCCCGGCAGAAGCGCCGTAATATGCGGCCCGACCTCCGAACAGCTGCTGGAATTCAGCATCCGGAATCATCTCGCAAAACGTGTTGCCGCACACCGGGCAGGGCGGGCCATCACTATTGCGTAATCAGCGTTGGTCCCCCGAGGCATTCAACCAAGGTTTTGAGTCAACTTACCTCCTGATGTTCACGTAGCTGGCGCATGCTCTGCACTGAATTACTCGCAGGTTGTCCGGCCCGATGCCAGGGATGTCCTCTTCCTGGTGATGCCCGTTGTAATTCCAGTTCTGGGCTGGTCGATAAGTCATTATGATAGATGAATGAGTGTTTAGAATGAGTGATTGTGAGTTGTTTGAAGTGTTGAACGGCTTTCGGGGTAAAGATAGATTGATATTCTTTGGAATCGTGGTCTTCAGTCCTGCTGGGTTCTCATCATCTTGCGGGGCTCTCAGTCCCCCTTATATGCCCATCATCCAGAGTCGTCCACAGCCGGTCAACATCATGCTCGAGGACTACTGTTCAACCTCAGAATTATCTCACCGCTGGAACACATTCTCACCGCCTGGGCATATTTCATCTCTCAACGAATAAGGCTGTTTCGCGGGAGAAGGACGAAACGAGAGAGCGAGCTTGATCGGGTGATCCCGACCCCTCGTGAGCTGGGAAACCCTGCTGGCTGCCACATTCCCGGAGCAGAAAGACGGAACTAACCTTGGAGGAGATCTGTCGAGAAGCGCTCGCACGGTTTGATATCCGACGTCACAGACGACGCCAGAGCGGAAGTCGACCGAAGGCTTGTGGCACAATAAGTTCGTCATCTGATCACTCTCAGCGTTGACAACGAACTCATCAGCCCAGCCGCAATGGAAGCATGGAAATAAAGGTGAAGATGGATAGCCAGAGGCGACTTTCAAGTAAGGGCGTTCAAAAGGAACAGCCATTTCCACGAATCTGGTTTATAATCCATCCACTCATTCCAAAACCTCATCATTCCCCTCTCACGCCGTTGAAGATCGTTGAAGATTCCATCATCTATCATATTTTCGGATCCTCTCTGCCTTGCTCTTTTCTGTCGCAACTGCACGATCGATTTGCGGTAAGGGGCGTAAGATGACCACACGACACATCACGACATCCTTTACCCAGCTAGCGCTCCAGCCGCCGAGTAATTCACGCACCAGATTCTGCAACCGGCCTTCCGAACGCGCCGCCACTACTGGTGCCCGACGTCGCCAACGGCTACCCGCATCGGACCCCTTGCGCCGGGTCTCCCCTATAGCCATTAGCCGTGAAACACGTAGGTCAGGGAGGTTTCTTGGGGTGAGATAAGGTAGAGGTAGTTGAAGCGTATAGCTGCTAGCTTGAACGAGTTATCTCTGGCCGATGCCACATACGAAAAGAAAACCATGCCTCCCTATGTGCACCGGTGTCAGTCAGTCCTTCTCGGAGAAACGAACTACTTAGTTTGTCTCGCCGGTCACGACCGAAACCATGACATACCATACCATGACATACCATACCATGCCATGGCCTATACCATACATCGCTTCTCCTGTAGTACGACGGCGGCGACCTTTCGTGTGTGTCGGGAGGAAAAAGAAAGCGACTCGGCGGGGTCCTGACATTTCGCCTCCACAAAGATACATGCATTCCGTCGAACACTCCCTTAAATACGAGGACCCTTTCGTTTCGTCCCTTAATTAGAACATCGGCATGAAATCTGAAGCAAATGGCGTCGATGGCACGAGGGCGGTAAAAGCCCCCGGTGCCGGTCACGTCAGGGTATAGAGATTGGAACGAATGAAGGCATGAAGGCATGAAGGCATGGAGGAATGAATTGAGTTCCCGACTCCCGACGGGAAGAAATCAAGCCACAAAACATCAATTAAGCACGTAACAGACAAGACTAGGTCTCTAAGTAACCTTAGCTTTTCTTTCTCGCATGTGTGCCTTTTTTTTTTCCGGCAAATCACATCCGGCTTTGGAATACAACCACCCCCTTAAGCCAACCCATGGAAACATTGGCGATTTCTATTATTCTTGGCACATGACGTCGAAAGCAATACACCCAAGTGAGATCAGTATAGAAGAAAGGCAGGTATTACAGTAAATGATTAAAAAAAAAAAAAGACAAACACGATCAAGATGCGCGAGGAAGAAGACACGGGGTTTCTAAGTCCCCCTTCTTCTCCCTCCTCTTCTGTTTTTACCTCATAACGTATTTAGCATACATGACCGGAGGGATATCCCCGTCCTGACGAACCGATCTTTCAGTCCCATTCAAACAGTCGGGTAAGAACTTCCCCCCTTCCCATTTCCTTTCTGAAACCCCCCCCCCCCCCCCAAAAAAAAAACAAGGCCGAGAAAACGATAGAGAAGAAGATGAAAGTCAAGGTTATCCCCCATTTCCCCCCTAAGACCCAAGACCCATAATCCCGGACCGGTCACCGGCCTCGGCCCTACTTCCCATACGCCCGACCCCAACCGAATCAGTAAAGGAGAGAAGAAAAAAAAAGACCCTCCAGCAAAGGCGGAATCCACGCCTTATCTTTGCCAAGTCTGTTCCATGCCATGCCATGCCATGCCACGCCATACCATCGCCTCATCTATCCTTTCCGTCCATCCGTCACGCCGGAAACCTCCCATATGCCGTGCATTACATGCGAACTTGTCCCCATCTACGGACTGTACCTACATACGTTAAAGGTAATTAGGTCTCCTGAAAGGCGAAAGCCAAAAAAAACAAAAAAAAACCAAAAAAAAAAAAAAACCAAAAAGACCCCTCAGCCCAATTCACCATGAACACAGTCCAGACGTCGAACGAATGAACGAAAGTAAAGCAGAAGAAGAAGAAGAAGAAGAAGAAGGCATATTCAAACTTCGCCTCCTATCGGTTATACTTGCCTTTTTTTTCTTTTTTTTTTCCTCGGGGAGGTTTTGTCTTTTTTTTTTAAAAAAAAAAAATTTTCTTTCTCACTATTTACTATATATAACTCCCCCCCCCCTCCCAAAAAGTCTCGCGACCCCTTGAGGAGTAAGCAAAGGGTAAGTCGACCCGAAGTCGTTCGATCCTTCATCCGCGTGATACTAGAGAATCCTCCGCCTCGCCCAGTCTACCTAATAATTAAAACAACAATAATTATAATTATAATGTACCTTGTTGTCGCATAAGGTAGAAACAAGTCCTTCACCTATAACCCCCCCTCCCCTCCCCTCCCCAACCTCAAACCAAACGTACATCCTAAACATCAATCCCTCCCGAGAAAACAAAAACTAAAACTAAAACAGGTAAAGCAACGTTAGAAACCCTCCCAGAGAAACAGCATCAAAAGACATACCTGAGGTAAACAGATAAACAGATAAATCAATAAAAACAATAACCGCAAGAAAACGGCCAGTCACACACACACACACACACACATCCCAACCGGATGATTCGGCTATCGCGAGAAGAACTTGATAGGTACCATCTAACCCTTTACCTGTACACTACGCTACACGTCCCAGTCCCAGTGATCAATGATCACCAACAACCAACAACCAGCCAATCCCTGCCCTCATACTGTCTGTCATACATCCGAACATCCGACGAAGGGCTTGATCAGAACTCATGGAAGATAATTTAACCTAGTGTAAACAATCCAGCTCCAGAACCGGGTTCGGGTATCCTTGCCGAACGAAGAAGAAATCTACCTGTTCATCAGCCTCAGAAAGTATGGTTGTTCATTCACTGCAAGTAACCCTGAGGCTTTACTACTTTCCCCAGTAACCAAACAGATCAATCTGCTTTGGTCCTTTAAAAGGCCCCCTGATGCAAGGCTGCGCACAATCACGACAACTCGCATTATCACAGCGCCGCGTTTGCCCTTCATTCAATTAAGTGCGACTTTCATTAAGAGCCATAGCTATTGTTTTTGCTTCTGATGTTTACCTACGGTAGATACACATCGAGCTGAGAGTAAGAAGAGTAAGTAATCATAAATGGGGACCCGGCACACAACTCGAAAGCTCATAATGATCGAATACCAAACGCGAAGAACCGCGCCATTACGATCTCTGTAAAGCTTATTGCGTAACCTCCGTCGAAAAACGACTGAGTAAGAACGCGTAATGTAATAACCTTCCCCATGACCGGAGTCCGACCCATTTCTCGTATTAGACATCGAAACCATAACGCCGAAGAACGCCCCCAGCTGCTAGTTCCGTGACCGGAGTGCGCAGTCTGAAATACCCCTTGGGGGTTATTTGTATGCATGAATTTGATACCATTAGGAAAACTTGTCAGACTAGAAAACGGGGGCAGAGTTCACCAGGTAGGAGAACGTCGCAGCTCCTCCCAGAGCCACAAAAGCTATAGCTTGAGCTACTCGTACTCTTTTCGTAGGTCGGAAAGCCTCGACACCGTTAGACGAAGTACGGTCCTCAACAGGGTTAACTTGGCGTCTGTCATGAAGGTCGTCAGACGTAACATGCTCTCGGCTCTTCTCGGAACTCTCATCAGAGCCAGGTACAACGTTGCTGCCGCTTGCGTGTGTTTGCGTTGTTTGTGGCTCACTAGCTTCAGGCTGACTGAAAGCTTCGTCGTATGAACGCTTGACCGGAGTGGGAGCATGGCTAATGGGCGAGTCTCGGCCCATCTCAAGAGGAAGCTCCGGTTTCGAGGGTGTTTCAGGTGAACATTCCTTTGGTTCTTGTGCTAGAAGATATTGGATGGGGAGGCGGCGACTTTTTGTCTGGGCTGCCAGTTTGCTTTGCTGAAACTTGAAAGCACTAGTCATATCAAGCTCCACTGGTTGCGGTTGAAGGCCTTGAACATCTTGGGGAGGATTGATGATAAATTGGTCCCCAGAGTTGGTCCAAGCCGAGGATTGGTTGACATCAGTGTCAACTAATTTGAAGGAATATGCGTCGGGCATTGCAGAAGCACTTCGTTGCGCTTTCTCCTCCGTTGAGGTTATAGGGACACGTTCCGATATAAACGAAAAGGGCGGCGAAGATCCATGAGAGGCGTGGGATAGGACCGTGATACGATCATCGTCAGTCTGTCCGACAAGCGTCTCTCGCATAGCTGAAATGGGGATGGTCTGATGATGCTGGTTGACAGCAGCGCGATTTTCCTCCCTAGCTGCAAAGTATTCGAACTTCCCACTTGCCATCCCAAGTTCACGAGCCCTAGTGCTATTTGATCGATCGTCGAATGGTTGACATCTAAAGAGCGCCGCATCAGACGGACTTGGCGCGCGGTTGTTAGGGAGACTGAGAAGGCGATATGATGAGCGGACTTTAGGGGTAAATTGGGGCGGGGGTGCGACGGGAATGCTGGCAGGCGTATAATAATCAGGCTCCCCGTGAAGAATTGCTAACAATGGGGTTATGCGCGTGTCACTATTTTGTGGTCCGGCTGTTATATCATCCATCTTGTCGTCGTACCCATCACTGTTCCAAGACTTTTCATCGCACTCGTTCAAAGAGAAGTCCGCGTCGACATCTGAGAGAGCAATATAAGAATTAGTTGCGACAGGACCACGACTTACGCGAGTGTGCTTACCACTGGCAGATTCTTCATCGAAATCGGCCGCTGCTCTGTACTCGTCTTCAAGGTCCGATGTTTCATCAAGACTCAGCGAGAGTCCGTCCATCTCACCTATCTCGCTCGGTTCATCCGTGTAATAAGGATATATGGCCGATTCCAAATCTGAATCGTAGTTTTCACCGTCATCAGAGTCATCACCATCATCATCGCCTTGATCATCATCGCCATCTTCATTTTCTTCACCCCCTTCGCTCTCCCCAGACCACTCAGGGCGTTCGTCAAAAACGAACATCGATGTAGCGTTCAGGGTCATGTCTTTTGAAAAATGACCGGAATCGATCTTGCCAGATGTGCGACGTGAATTGAATAAACTGGAGGCTGGGCCTGGGGAGCTGGGACAACCATCGATTGACCGGTATGCATCTGTGCTAGCTGTATACAGTTCAGCATCAGACTCGTGTGCTGGCTCAGAGGTCAAATCAATCACCCCGGAATTTGGGGATTTGGTGCCATTTCCATGCAAGTTATCACTATCAACCGTGAGGTCGATAGTGGAAGGCCGACTTCTGATCGTCCAGCCCTTGAGCATGGCCGGGGTCGACTTGCGATTAGCAGATATGAGAGGCATGGCGGTGAAGTCGTCTACATCCTCGCCATCTCCGTCTTCTTCGTCGTCTATATAGTCGGGAACAGTAAAAGCTCGGTGAGAAAAGCTATTAATTCTATTTGCAAGTCAGATGTGGAACGTGTCTAGCGCAATCTCACAGCCGCTTACCTCGTCACGGCTTCCTCGATGAGAAAGTCGACATAGCAGGGTGGATATGTTTTATTGGACCGAATAATCTCTGTTCCAAATTGAATGATATCGCCGTTTGCCAGTTTCGTCATCTCATTAGGAGGAATGCGTCTCTCTTTTTGAAGTCCGTCGTTTGGAGTGTGAAATGTGCCGTGGAAGGACGAAACATCTTTTAGATAGGCTCCCTATATGATAGAAGAATTAGGTCTCGCGTCGCATGAAGCGGGGTTCGAACATGCAGAGCGAGAGCTTACAATAAAGCCTTTTTCGTCGAATTTGGCGAGAAGCTCGGCGTGCTGCCGCGACATGACAGGGTTATCAAACCAAGCATTATCTGGGGCTGGGATGAAGCCCTTGGTAGGAACCTTGGAAGATCGGCCGATGCGGACAACTGGAATATTAGGGCTTAGGACAAGACGCCGCTCGGGAATAGATGAATCCCGACAGAAGAAAATAACGTTGACTAAGTATGTAATGTTAGCAGGACCTTCCATAGCCAGCCGATGAGAGATTGCTAGCCTTTGTGCTTGTCGGCATCCTCCTCTACGGAGGGTTGGACTGAAGCGGCCATTTGGCAACTTGGACCGGGATTGATCGATGGTCTTTTGGACCCGCGCAAAGAAGAGCGGAACTAAAGAATAAGACGACTTGTCGGTATTGGCTGCATTCAGGTTGTATGCGATCCTTTGGTCCTCGTATGTAGATAGGAGGGGCTATCCGGGAGAGACGGCAAGGTAGAAGTTCGGAGTTGAGAAGAAGTAGAGTCAAGAGTCAGAATAGAGCTAGGAGACAGTAGGACTGTAGGCAAGTAGGTGGGGGAAGGAGGGGGGTATATGTCAGTGTTTCGTCTTGGTTAGGCCCCTTAGCTAAGGTTATAGCGGTTGTAGGCAGCTAACAGTGGACGTTCTAGGTTCGGTTTTACGTACCGGCAGCTGCGTCAGCAAGAAGCCGCACCACACCTACTCCTGCTCCTGCCTTGTCTATGTACCGCGTAGGGAAGCTTGGACCTGTCCAAACTTTATAAAGAAGCCACGGGTAGATAGAAGGGGGCTCCATGAATCCGTAACGAGCTGCACGGTTGACTCCTATCTTACGGACTTGGGATGGTGGGGTGATTCCACCCACGCCAGTACAGTAATAGGATTCCGTATATGGACTGTACGGATGCACACCGTTCATACAAGCGGACGGATGGGTCTGTCATTATATGTCCGTACATTGTACGAAATACAACTCATCGGCAATCACCTCAGCTTTGCGATTGCAAATCGGACTATCGCAGGTCATGTTAATGGGGGCCATAATGAGCCGCAAGAAGGCCTAAAGGATTAACTACCTAATTATCTAATTGATTGCATCATCAGACCTACCTAGCTGCACTACACCTACGCTAGTGTAGGCTGCGAAGGCTTCGCTGCGAAGGTCAGACAATGGGCCTAGCACTGCCCCACTAACTACGTGACAATTGTACATGTAATTATGTATGTAGCATCTACGGACGTAGTTACGACCACTTCTATCTTCTCACGGACTCCAGAGGACGGGAACCTTATCTGTGGGACGTCTTACTCTCAGTGGAGTAATGTCCTACAGACAGGTAATGCCTTCACCTAAGAGCTATGGTGTTAATCGAAGTAAACAATGCTTTCACTTCTGATACTCATTGGTACACCGGAAGAGATTCACAGAAGTCATTGGGATTACTGGTCCTAGTTAGTGTGCAAGCGACGTGGGGTCTACAGAGCACGGATAAATACAGTGCATTAGTACGGTACCGACTGCTGAGGCTCGCCGGAATACCTACGTGTGGTCCGAGTGTACTGTAGGCTGCGAAGTAAACCGGATGGCACAGTGCATAGGCGACTGTTATATCCAGGCATGTAACTATCCTGGGCACCCGGGCAGAACCGGGGAAACATGAATGGACATTCGACATAGTTAGTGGCAGCCCGATTTGATGAGATGACATTGATTGGGGCGAGCGAGTGGATAGCAGAGATAATTGAATGATTGACCACGAGATGCCTATTTGTGAACACATCGCAAGAAGACACATCCTACATACCTAGCGTAAGGAATCGGTGCCCATCGACGGACTGTGCATCCGCATCCTTAGTCCAATAGGTTGTCATCTGACTGGGAGCCTATGTGGCACGTACTTGATAGTTTTTGACAGGCTTTCGAGATTGAACAAGTTTTCTATGCGTCTTCTTAGTTGCCAATAGGTATGCTGTAGTGTCATTTCCGGTTACCAGTACCGCGACTGTTCCATACCTATGACACATTCCGTATACAGTTGTGGTACATTCATTCATTGTCTACCTTACCTTGACGCTCCGTGGTGGACATGACATACTAAGGTTAGGTATGTAAGTGGCAGCTTCGTAGCTGGTACATTAGTAATGTTTCGCGGACCGTTAAACGCCGAGAGTGGCCCGAAATAGTAACCAAGTGGTATGGTAATGTTCCGTAGCTTCATGCACATGATATACATATGTACGAGGACAGGAGACACATATCTGAAGAAATGCCAAGACCTCAACTGGGCCACTTCACAGTGTGAGATGTACGCCACCGTCTTCTGTTTACGCCTATGACCGTTGCAAAGCACCACAGTGCGTCAGCTAGGCTAAAACTGTGCAGTGACCAAGATCTTGGGTCTGTCTCTCCAACATCTCGTCGCCTGCCTTTTGCGGCCGCAGTGGTAAATGGTGGGGGCGGGGCACTCGAGGAGGCTAACGTCATGTGTGATGCAGGAAGTATGGAATACATCATCCGCCTGCCAGCTTGATTGGTTACGCAATGTAATGACTACATACCCTGTGCCTTCATTATGTAATCGCACACATAGTCGATAAAAGAGCATCGTCCTGCCCCCGGACAATCCAAACGAGCAATACGGACGCACCTGCCCGACGACAAAATTTCATGTCGACTCATCGTCTAATACACAGAACTATATCTTTGGCCACCTGTGTTTCCACGACTGTTTGCCTTCTTCCTAGCGTCCATCTCCCCAGCGCCCGAACCTCGTATTTCGCATTCAACGTTTCAGCCCTGCATTCCATCTCAGCATCCCCGACCTACATTTGGAGAAACTTCCTGTGAGGCTATCGGGGGTTATCAAAATTTGTCGCAGCACACAAAATCCCTTTGTTTCCATCTCATCCGTCCGCAGCGCAACGCCAGCCACGCGAACGGCGAACCCTCGAACTCTCGAACACGAATCGTCATTTACGAGAGTCGAGGCTCACTCTTTTTGTCCCGAGTCATCCTAATGGAATTACAGTCGCTGAATTCTACTGAGTCTTTGCGTCGATTCCATACAAGAAACAAGACTTGATTGGTGTTTCACACCTCCGTCTCCTGCTGTTAAAAGGCACGAATACCAACCAAGCGCCAACCGTATCTGTCCGAACTGCAAGCCAAGATGCGCGATCTCAGAAAGAAAATCCTACTGGAGAGTGGGAAGACCATTTCCCGGAAAGCGCGCTCACGACCTGATTCTCTTGGCGCATCGCCCAGCAGCTCGCCTGCCCCCTCCCGTGGCGCTTCTCGGGTGAACAGTCGATATGCGTCTGAAGAGGAAGATCTCTCGGATTCCGAGTACGAAGACAGTCTGACTAATTCGGTCGCCAACTCAGAGGACGGCGAAGAGCCCGTTGCCAGCTGGACCGATAGACTGGGAGATCGCATTGCAGAGCTCTTGGACCGAAAACGAAGCAGCACTAAAGGGCGCGAAGCTAGTCTGTCTGCGTATACTCATATCATACGACACCATTATGCCGAGGAACAACTCGATCCCCAGCTCAGTGAACTCGTCCCAGCTTTGCTCAAGAGCATCCGTAGTGGCGGTAACGCAGACGAGACCGTGTCAGCAATTAAAGCTTTGACGATGACGATTCTGTCGACCGAGTCCGAAGATCTCTACGATCGCGTCTATCCCAGTTTAAAAGGCCTTTGCCAAGACTCGGAAGAGTCATCTGTCAAAGTCGAAGCAATTGAAGCGATGAGCATTGCGACGATGTGCGGCGGTGGTGCGGGGTCCGGCGCAGAGGAACTCTTGGATTTCCTAGTGGATATTGTGGAAAGCGATGGCCATAGCATCGACGCTGGAGACAATGGACCTGTGGTTTCTGCCGCCTTGGTGGCGTGGGGCTTCATTGCCAGCGACATCGATAATCTCCAGGATCACAGCGACCAGGCCTTGGAGGCATTTACGGAGCAACTTGACAGTACCGATGTGGACGTCCAGGTTGCCGCAGGAACCAACATCGCCTTGATATTCGAAACCGCGCGCGAGTATGAGGATGAAACGGAGCAGGCATGGGATCTTCAATACGACCAACACAAGCTTGTGCAACGCATGACGGCCCTCGTCCGAGAATCATCCAAGTCTGTGTCCAAGAAGGATAGAAAGCATCTCCATGGGAGTTTCAATAGCGTGCTCACATCTCTTGAGCATGGTAAGGGGCCTGGATACTCGACGGCGCGACGTATGGCCAGCAACCCTCACACTGGGGGTAGTAAAATGGATTTCAGCGAGGAATATCGAGAGTATGGATACCGCGAGAAGATCCGAATTCACAACATCAGCATGACCATTGACACCTGGTCGCTGTCGACGCGAGTAGAGATGCTGAGGTCCGTTTTAGGAGCAGGTCTCGCCATTCACTATATGGCTAATCCCACAGTCAAAAGCCTCCTTAGCTCGGCCCAAGTCGAGCTTGTGTCTGCCCCGAAGAAGGGTGAGCGTCCATCTCCGGGAAAGAAGAGCTGGGGAAGTAAAGGTGGTAGGTAGGGTGGGTATTTAAATACGACAAACTGTCGAAAAGCGCATTCTTTATGGTTACAACTAGATATTGAAGCTATATCACCCACGGCGGACCGACCTCTTCGCCATGGCCCCCTCCCTATGCCCTTCTTCCTTCGTTGCTCTTTGGTCATAAATTCTTTTTTTCCTGGGATAGCGCCCACACCTGAGGCAAAGAGGACGTTTGGGCCAGAATTGCATGTTCAGGCATCTTTATAACGCATACGATATTTAGATATTCTTATACAAATTTCTTTGCGCAGTCTTTATGAGAGATTTGGCTTATATTAGTGCAGCATCAACAGCATATCTAGACAGGCAATGAAATATAGCTTTTAAACCCATGATTTAGTGAGGTTTCATATGACGTCTGAGGCATATCCTATGCCGTGTATCTTGCTGGCGATATTGAGATATGTCTGGGTGTTTCGAGGGAATTATTGACAAGCTCCCGAAATCAAAAACACGCAGAATTTGTCTCTGAGTCGGCCTTGTGTTGAGAATCGGCCGATGTGACGCGTTACTTGCGGCTACCTGCATTGGTTGCGGAACACGATAGGCCACAATGACACTGTTGTGGTGTAGGTAGGGCAATTATTGCAGATGTGACGAAATTTTGAGGAAGGACTGGCTGACTGGATCGAGCTTGGGAAAATCGATATGTTGGAGTCTGACTGGCTTTGTATGCATAGTGAGGCAATGGCTTTTGGGTCTGGATCAAAGGAGGGGTAATCTGTAAAGGCGCGTCAATTCATGGGGGGGGGGGGGGGCAGATAATGGTCGCTTTTGAGCCAGGTCTTGGATATGTTGGCTACCTAAGGCATACCAAGGGTTGCCTATTAGATAGGTAGGTACCAAGTAATTTAGATAGTGGCGAGACTCTTCGATTTTGTCAAAAGTGAGAAATAAATCACTGCCGCTCTGCGTGCGACACCTAACCTTAGGGAATATTGAATCTACATCTACAGACTGTAGATAGGTCGGTGCGATTGAGATGCACGTAGATAAGCGGGAGGGGGGGGCCTCGAGCGAATAGGGTTGGTGGCGCGACGGCGCGACCCGAGTTACCGGCGGGCTTGATTGTACATGATGTACGGAATACATCATGTATGGTTCTGCGCGGAAGCATCTTTAATTCTTTGACATTGGGTCTAAAATGATGTTCCTAATGAATTATCTAGATAGCTGGTAAGGTTCCTATCCATGACTTGACGGGAGAATGCCATCTTAGATGGAACTTACGATGCATTCGCCCCTCTGGTGGGTTCACGGCTGGTGGTAGGTTGAACGGTGTCTTCACCACCAGACAATGCAATGTGATAGGCGTGTGCACTCCCGCTTCTAGGTAGGAGGTATGTAGTTATTAACTAGCTGGAACGCCATGCATGTTACTGCATTCTATCTAACTTGCAGGTTTCTTCTTATTTTTTCGCCGCCATACCTGTTCTGGAATGGCAGTCGTACGTGGTATCATACACCGCGAAATATAAATATGTAGCCATGAGACCACCGCTCATCGTCAGTCAAGATCATCGCGGTTTCCCCAGCGAAAAAAAGATTCGAAATCGAAAAGTTTCGGCGGAACGTCCGGAATTGACGAGGCCGGGCTTCTTGGCACGGGGAGGTTGAACCTGCCAAAAAAGAAAATACGCTAAGGCCAGGTCTAATCTAAGTAGAGTCATTCCTATTGTGGCTAGCTTGACTACGCTAAGCTGACCCTGACCAATGCCGTGCGATTTCTCAATCGTTAGGGCATAGGGCATCGCAATGATTAATGGAGGGGTTGGACAGCAAACGCGATTGCTGCTCGTTAACTCATACTTAAGCAAGTACTTAGGTACCTAGCGTCATCGAAAAGTGAACAATCCTACCCTGGACAGTGACTTTTTGATAGCGTATAATGGCGCTCGGGAACAGTCAGAACGGAGGAGGCTGGTTGATGATCCCATAAAAATCGATAATGCACGGAATACGGCAGTGTAGTCTGTAGTAAACGAAGCAATATGTGTTCCGTAATTATAGGTACGGGTAGGTAGCTAAGGTGTGTACTTGGAGAATCGCCTTCCCGCCAGCTATCTAATTATTTACATAATCTGTCCGTAGTTCGTAGGTACAGACCACGGGTACTCGTGCTCATTAGTTTTAGGTAGTTATCGACCTCTGCTGGTTCTGTGAATCCTGCTGGGCAACGGGCGTACCTCGCTTCAGGGCGCTGATTGGACGCGTGGCTCAGCACCGCCAACGCATCGACGGCGAAAGTGGGTCCGCTACCATCCGCCATTCCCAGCCAACTCTTTTTGGCTTCCCTCCCAAAATGTGCCTTGTGCTTGTGCTTGTGCTTCTTCCCCCCCATAAGCCTTCTCCCACACACAACATTCCCCTCGCACAGCTCATAAGCCCATTATCACGGGTTGCTCTATTGCCTGGGGGCATGCGGCACGATTCTACACTACACAACTCACTCTCGCGTGCTTTGCCGTTGTACGTCGGAGAGTGTAATAGAGTCAGACCTTTCGGAGGACTCGACTAGTCTGGCTCACGCTTCGGCAGCACGTCCTCCCTCGACTTGCGTTGCACATTTGGTATGTATGGGTCTTTTCTTTATTTCGCTGACTGGACTATTTTCCATTCACTGGTTTGTTCGTGTTTTATTGAATGAATGATTTGTTTGGCGTATCTTACCTATTGCAAACCATTCACTGCCTGAGTCTTCTTGCCCATGTACATCCTCTCTCGTTTCTCCTCCGCGCTGCCTGGGCAATGCGCTCTCATGATTCGGTAGCCACAGCCCGTCTCGACCTCCCTCTTCCCTACACTCTCCACCAAACAAACCCGGCATCTCCACCGCCTGAAATATCCCCTTGTACTGTGCCTATCTTGGGATACCCTCCGCCAGTGGTAGCTGGCCAACTCATCTCACCTCTCCTCGCCAAAGGAAAAAAAGAATCCCTCCCTTTCACTTCCATCAACCCTCTACACCACCCAATCTCTGATCGGAGGGCGCATGCGCAGAGCACCTTGCGCACCTGCACGAATTGGACGCATGTACGTATTGCATTGCCTACCATTCACGGCTCTCGTCAGCTTCGTACTGCTGGTAGCGAGAGTCTGCTTAGCGGCAGCGGCCTTTCTCCTTTGCGCTGCGTTGGGCTTCCAACTTGGCCAGACTACACGAAGCTGAGCAACTGCCTCAACCCCCTTTTCGAATCGTATTTTTTTCGTATTTTTTTTTGTTTTTTCCCGTGTCATTTTCTACCAATCCATTTCTTTCTTGTCATCGGCTTCTTCTGCATAAGTTTTGGTATCCCGGCATTACTCGCATCTGCGCATCGCCCTTGAATTTGATGCATTGTCAACAACCAGCAACCGTTAAGTCCGACTCGACTAACAATTCTTGATACCTAATTAGCATACCTAGCCCGCCACCATTTTTCTTACAACGGAACCATCGTCATAGATGTTCTGACGAGTGCCTTCTCTCTCTGACCTTGCACTTGTTGCTGGTTGCGGGTTTCTATTCATCTGCCGACTTCCCTTTCTCATCGTTTCACCCACCCACTGCTAGTACTAAGCTCGATTAATTGCCATCACATCAACCCGAGCTGAGGGAAAGCCCTAAGGTGGGCAAGGAGAGCTGTGTATCACAGCTCGGACTTTACCGCGATTTACCTTTGGCAACAAAATGGGTGTGGACTACAAGACAGCACCACCGCTACCTGCGCCCACTGAGTCCGAGTCCTTCACATCCCCTACCGAAACAGCCCCGTCCGACGCGTCTGGAGTCGTCGACGAAGAGTCACATTATTCACTCCCAGACGACGGAACACCCGTGACCATTAGAACCCGGGGTCACAGGTCAGCACGATCCCAAACATCACTACTAATTGAGTACTTCGAGGGCGGCAGGACGTCGCCCGGTGGATCGATGGTGACAGAGCGGAAACCGAGCGTTCGGGTGCGGCTGACGCCCTCCAAAGCTCGAGGCAAGAATGACCATATCCAGATCACCGAGACTAGAAGCTCAACAAGGAAACCCTCGCACTCGAGAAGATTAACCGAGTCGAACATCAGCCGTAATGAAATGGACATGACAGATCCTGAGGACGCCCATAGTATGCGCTCCTACGCCTCTGCCACAGAAGAGTCCAATGTTTCTCGCAACCCGATTGAGGTAGAGATCGATCCCGGATCTGGACATTCTCGTCGTCGTCGCAAGGTGTCAAGCCCGCTCATACCGGCCGCTGATAGCAAAAGTTCCAACTACTTACCTACGAATATGTCGGACATTTCGGCAATCCCAAGCGATAGTTTCCTTGATGGATCGGGACCAACTACGCTACGGGATGAGCCACAGGGCACCACTGCCGACAAGGTGGACCGCAAACACAGCGAAGCCCGAGAAGCCCGGAAAGTGAGCAGAACGGAACGAAAGCACAGGTCTAGTAGAAGCAAGACCCGCATCACTGTAGAGAAAGATGTCGAAAACCGGCCTTCATCTCGACGCGTATCCAGCAGGGGAAATCCGAAGGAATCTACTGTCTCGGTCCCGGATGCCGGTGTTCTCTCACAGTTAACAGCAAGCCATCGGTCGTATGACTCAAATGCTTCTTCCAAGATTTCTATTAATAACCCAAAGTTACTCGAGACGGTCGAAGATGCAATTCGTAGGCTCATCTTACCTGAACTCGATGCGATCAAGCGAGAACGAAGTCAACGAGGGAGCGGAAGGAATAAAGACCGAGAATCATTATCTAGCCTCACGTCTGTGTCAAGAGAAGAGATTTCAGTCGCCGACAAGCGGAAATCCTCAGATACAAAAAATTCGAATAAGCTAAGAGACCGAGAAGCCAGGAACGAACTTTCTCCCCATAGTAGCATCGATCAGCTCTCCTTTACCGAAGACGTCCGCGACGGCGATAAAACGCCGCGTCATAACCGTGACTTACTCCCAGATGAAGCCCTTGGAACGGCCGCTTCTGAAGCTGCTCTACAACTGAAGGCGCGAGGTGCAGACGAAAAACGCCAGCGAAGACGACGAAGGACTGGAACGCCTAGACGTGAACTTGGTGAAAAATATGCCGATGGAGAGGACGATGAAGAGTTGGAGCATCGGGTTGTACCGCCCATGCCCCTCTCCAGCGAAATCAACCCTTCAGAGTTGACCAGAACTTCTATTTTATCCGCCGAGTCCGAACGGCCCCATTCTGCTAGTGAGCAGATGATGCCTACTGGAAACATTGTGCACACTGTTTCTTCGGTCGAATCCATGGACGACAACATGAGTTCAGGCATCAGATCACCGGCGAACACTTTGCACAATTTGGGCGCACAACATGCTAATGTATCTCGTGGCGACCTTCGGGCTCTTCCACGGAAGGGGCCAGTACAATATACGTCGCAGCACGAGGAGGAAGGTTATGATGCCACCTACCCCCCTCAGCCCCCGGGCGCCTACGACGGCGAAGACTATGACGATCAAGGTCATCTAGAAGAGCCTGGCATGTATGACGATGGCCCTTCATGCTATGGCTCACAGGATGTACCAGCACCGCTGCGCTATGTTCCATATCGTCTCGAGGACCGTGGACTTAGCCCAATTCAAAGTGTTTCCGGGTTTACAGAAGGTGACAGTGAAGTCCAACCGCATCGCGACAGCAGACCCACACAAACAGGCAGCGACCTGTCGTCGCCCTCAAAGTCAATACAATATGATGGCGATCTGCGTCCTCGAAGTTCTGTCCCAAGCAACTTGCGCAGCGACGATGGAAATAGCGTAATGAGCTCCGCCCTTGGATACAGAAACACTGTGTATACCGACAACAGTGATATTGGTCCGGTGACATCGGCCCAGGCTGTTCAAGTCATTGAGGGTAACCCCAAAATGGTTCACCAGAACGCCGGACCTGAGTCAGCGGTTGCTTCTCTCGTTGACCCATCCATGCTCAGTGGCTCCGCTGGCGGTGGTGTAGAGTATCTACGAGAGTCGCAACTATCATATAACGGAAGCGTTGGACCACAAGAGAGAGCTTCCAGCCCCGCTAGGCGGTCGATGAGACAGGAAGAGGAACGGACTCCCCGTTCGCCATCACCATCGAGAGAATATGAAGGCTCAACCGCTTCTCAGCAATTCACTGAATACGAGCTCAATGAGCATGGGCAAAAGGTTCCCCAATCTACTACACATCGCCACTCTCCAACTACTTCAGAATCTGCAATCACCGCAGCTGCTTTGAGTCGCGCCGCCGCTGCAGCTTTGAAGAGGCAAAATCAAGAAAATGAATCTTCTGATAATGAACATGAAGATGGGTTCGTACCCGAGGGAGTCTCTAGAAACCGCTCTTTCAAGGAACGTGCCAAGAATGAGTATCGACCAGATGCAACACCACGTCATAGCGTAGACCGACTCTATGACCAAGGTCAGTCAACTTCATCTACCGGCGTGCCGGACTATGATAATATGGAACCTGAGATGGGATATGGCTACAATGAAGACGAACTATCTGAGCGTCGCACGCCGTCAGCCACAGACGAACGCTTTGCTGAGACTGAACGAGACTACACAAACGAGTGGCCGGCACAAACTACACCAACCCACGAGACCACCATGGACTTTGAGCGTGCTATGACCCCGAAGGCACGCAAGCAAAGTGCGCCCGCTAGTGATCACGATTACGACCATGAAGCCGCCGCCGGCGAAGAACAACAAGAAGATGAATGGCAACATGACCGGAAGAGAGACACTTTACTCACAAACCCTTACGAGGGCGCCAGTCCTATCGACAATCTCCCCGGAATAGGCGGAGATATGCTTGGTGTGCCCGGCTATGGAAACAATGCTTACAGGAACGGTTTTAACACCGGTAGTCCTGGTCTAGGTGCTGGTGACGAAGGCTACATCTCAGCTGCGCCTAATGATACCCGTGAGCCCATGCAAATGGGTGGCAAAGACAACAGGATGAGTGATCCTTTCTACGCCCCCAAGGATATGAGGCTTAGTGGCATGTCACAAGGAATGCAATCACCTCTGTTTGATTCTTCCACAGGAGTTGGCATTGACCGAATCCAGTCCAAGGACATCATTGCCTTGATGGAACACGTAAGTACAACATTGTCTAGGGTCGAAATGTTCTATAAGTGCTAATATTTTCCCAGCTCATGGTCCGAGACGCTCAACGGAGTGCCAGAGATACCGAGATACTGGTCACATTGGTCCGATCTGCGGCTGAAATGCGTAATTCGTTTGATGACATCAAAAAATTGCTAGCCGAGACGGAAGGAAATATCGTCAATGACGTGAATGCGAATACGGAAAACAGCATCAAGCGTCATCTAGGCGGTCCTAGGCCATTCCCCGGTAGCGCCGCGAGATCTATTCAAGGAGGCTCACAAGCAGGTACCGACGATTTACGAACCAAGAAACGCAATATCTTGCGCAGAGCACTACAGGGCCTCAGTGCTAAGGGCACGAACGATCTTAGCCGGATAGAGGACATGCTCATCCAACTTCTAACGGATGTAGACGTTCTCAAACATCAAACCGCCGGCCCAGCCGATAGCATGAGCCAGCGTGCCCAATCCGTGGATAACCTCCAGCCGTCGATCATTTATGAGCAAGATCGCGGTTATGAACCAGACGGCGGTGCAGGCACATCCACTACGAGCCACGCGAGTCACTCGGGGCCTCTGAGTGGTCCTCAGTCCCGGGTTACTTCTATGCGGGCAGGTAGCGAGAGGAAGTTTTCCGATCATCGCATTAGCACCGTGCAAGAGGACGATGGCGAATATGAGCAGTCCGCCGGAGTCCCTCGAAACAGTGCAGCCCGGGATGGACTACTGTCACCTCTTATCGATAGACCGAGAGGCGGTTCCGTCCCTTTGGCAACGCCCCCTCAAACATCTCACGGCCAGCAGCCATCTGCTAGCAATGAGAACACGCCAGCAACAACCGAGAGCAAGAAGCACAAGTCCAAAGGATCTTCAAGCTTCTTTCCCAAAATCTCACGCTGGTCCGAGACCACCGCATCAAGCATCGGCAAGGCGTTTCGTGGCAGTGGTAGCTCTCGCAAACAAGAAGCATCAGAGGATTTCGTCGTGCACCGCCCTGTTTCACGCTCCGGTTCCGATCTAGCTAATTACGACCCCTATCAGAATCTAGATCCATACGGCGACGACAAACTTCACACAGGCTTCTCTTCAGCCAACCTACTCCCTCAGGGAACGGAGGGTCGCGCTTCTCCTAGAGTAAATCAGCCTCAGCCCGCACAAACGTCATATGCCACCCCTGAAGACCCCAAATATCGGGCTCATCGGGACTCGCTCAACCTCCAACACCCACAGCCCCGCCAGGGACAGTCACAACGCTTTAGAACTGCGTTAGAATCATCGGCGGCAGATTACGATTCGCGAATGTCGCCCAGATCAGCCGACTGGGCCGGCTCAATCTCATCACTGGGCAGGTTCACCCAGCAAAACAGCAACCGATACAGCGACGCCACTCCCACGAATGTCGCACCCGGTGGAGATGACTACAACTGGGCTACCAGAACTGAATCCCCATCATCCCCAGCACCCGCCCGCCCTCCTAAGGAGCCTCTGGATAACCGTTCTGTTGGCGGCCAGACACCGCCCCCAGAGACGAGCGCGAGTAAGATTTCGCAGAATCCAACCAGCCCCTTGCCATACACGAGCATTGAGAGCGGTTATGGCACAGGAACTGGTACTGCTACCGGCACCCACACTGCTACTAGCTACCACTCGAGCAGCCCGAGACTCGAAAACAAGAACTTGAGCGCCGCCCTCGGCATCCCTGCCAGGCGTCCCAGTGGACCTAGAGCCATGACGCCAACCGGTAGTGAGAGCGGAGATAGAGAGGAACGACGACGTAGACGAGGTTAGTACATTCCTCCAATGCTCTTTTCACTCTTGTGTTTTCCGAATGATCCATCTAACGTTGAGAAACAGAAAACCTGGGCCTGGCGGCAAGACCCCCGAGTGCTCTGAGCCAAGAGTCTGAGACGTTCTAGGAACAACGCTCACGACTTCTTGACGTTATCCCGCCCTCGTCACCTTTCCACATCGACTATCACGACAAAAGCTGAATCGTCAGTTTCTCGTCTCTCCACCTCTGCCGGTTCCGGTAACCCACGGATATCTTCTGGTCGTCTGATGACTCTTCCGACACATTTCCCAAATTAATCAGGGCCTCGTCTGTTTGCTCTGTATTCAGTCTATCCAGTCTCGACAAAAAGGCTAGGCTAGGTTAGGTGCTTATATGCCGGTGTAATGAAACACAAAAACAAACGAAAAAAAAAAGAAAGGACGGAGGAACCCGTTCATAATGCCATTTCTCCGTTTTAATGCCGTCTATTCCTTGTCTATAGAGACGATTCCCTCCACCCCCCAAACTTTAGACGAATGGAAACAATCAGGTGCACAAATTCTCGGCTTGCTCCTCTTCTCCCTACTTGTCATCCGCTTCCCACACAATACCCCACGGCGCATATAGGAAACAGCTGTTCTCTTCTTTTTCCTTTTTGACGAGAAAGAAAGAAAGAAAAGTGAGGAGGAAAAAAGGGGCTTGTTTTTTAATGAAGAAATGATCCCCCCCCTCGTTTTGATTTCGAGAGATACCGCGTTGCGTTTGAGTTATTAGAGCTGTTGTTTTTTTTTCTTCTTTTTTCTCCCAGCCTGTGGAAGTTGACGGAGAGGATGTGGATCATGAATGAATTCTTCTTCTCTTCTGCTTTTACTTTACTTTTTTTTCTTTTTCTATGTGGGAGAGAGAAATGAGAAGAGGATGAGAAATGAACGAGAGAGAAGGGAGGGAACACAGAAAAGACTCGGGCGAATTGTTATGGCTTGCGCTCGCTTGCTGCGCGCATTGATGGAAGGAAATGAACCGCTTATGCATGTTACTTAGCTCTTAATACTACTATGGCTCTTTTCCACGGCTGGAAATTCCTCGTTGATTCTTATGGATCTATGGCTTTGGTTGTGATTTGTGATCTGACTGACTGGATGTGGTTGATGCTATGCGCCTGGTTGGTGAGGCCCAGGTTGGTCAAGTGGAGAGAGGGTATGAGTATAGATGCCGGTGACTTGACATCCGATTCCTGAGCACTTTCCGGTCCGAGAACGAAGTATGGACTTCGGCGTAGTGATTCGGGAACGGGGGCAGTCGTCGAGAAGGCCAAGCAAAATCAAATATCGTGGGATTGTCATCAATAAAGATGTCAATAAGGAAAACGAAGCATCTGGCCAGGCGCAAGTAGAGGAAACAATCGTAGAAACGGAAAGATAACCTAGACGACGAGGAAATATAAAATGTTGACAATGCCGGTTAACGACGGCCGGTCGTGGAATGCGAAGCACCAAAACAAGAGAAACGTACCGCATCTCGAAAGCATATAAGAGAGTCATCCGTATCGGTTTATATGTTGAAAGGAAAGGAAGGATCTTGTAGATATCAGAATTAACGGTGAGGAGAGGGAGCTTGCCCGAATTTATCTACAACTTTCCCATTGAGCTTTTGGTCTCGCTTCCAACCCTTGAGGGTCTCATTCGCCTCATGATCCCTCCCCCCCCCCCTTCCCCAAACACGTGGAAATCGCGGGAATGCCCATGTGGGGTTCAAGACAGAGACATACAACGACAAAGAGCCATGGCAACTAGAGCCTTCCAATCTAGAACAGGCCCGTCTGAAGTCAAGAATGGCGAAAGAGTGGACCGGGTGCGGGACAAGGGGCGTTCCCTTGGTCTTTTTGTTCTTCGACTACTGTTTGCCTAGGTAAGTAAGCTTCGATTGTGCCGTGTTATAGCTCCTAATTGCATGTTCTCTTTTCCTCTTGAGTCATAGTAGTAATAGAGGATGGAGCGGCCGGGGTATATTTTATTTTTTTCTCGACGGGAATTGGTTTGATTTCCCCCCCTGACGTACATGGTGTCGACTAGATAACGTACCTTCCTCAAGGGATATCGACACTCGAGTTGCTCCTGCTCTTGAGTTCGTATGTTTTGTTTCCAGGCTTTATCGTAACTGCCCCAGACTTCCTCAGACGGCCCCAGACGGCCCCAGACTTCCCACCCTAGTCCTTGACCATCTATACCCGTCTCTGCGACCAATCCCTTGACTGATCACAGCTCGACTGCTTACCGTGTTTCCACAACGGATCACCTGTGCCTCGATCCCTCTTTCGGTAGACATCTCCAAGATTCCTTCTGGACATCGAATTACAGACGAAGCCAGCTGATAAAGAGGATAAAGGTCAAACAATAGAAGCAGGAAGCACATCCAACCACCGCATCTCTCGGCTTCCCAAGATGTCCGAGCCTGACCCCAATCCCGACGACGCCAGTCGTATCGGACATCTTCAGTTGCAGGAGGCCCGTGTCGTCAACTTCGGAACAAGCGATTCATTTGTCCCCTTCACCCACGGCCCCGAAGATAATCTCCAGCAATACCTGGCCGATGTCGAGCCCGTGGAAAACGAACAGGACGCCCTTGACTGTCTCCAGCGCACCCAGACAACTACACCAGACTCGCCAGCTCTGCTGCTAGTCCTGAAGGCATTCATGAGCTCTCTCCCGCAAAAGATCCAGAACCTGGTTGGACTGTACACAGGTGAAGCGGAGGAGAAGGGAGAAGAAGATGATGATGATGACTCTCGGTCTGTCTACCCTGGAACAATCCAAGCATTTTGCATCGCGAAAGATGATGAGTCATTTGAGGAGTTGGCCAACATCCTCAAAGACACCAGGTTCCCTTCGCTAGGTCTGGACGATAAGGAGTTTGTCTTCTGGGTCGTCGATGCCGGAACCTTCGAGAACCCCCACTACGTGACCATCGTACTGCACAAGGAGACACGAGACCCCTCACGACCCAACCAGCTCGATCGCGTCACCCACTGGGCGCTCGTAGATACTACTGTCACCGACGACGAGCCCGAGGCAACGAAGCAAGTGCGCCATCGTATGCAGCGACTATTGCACGACCAGGGCATCCCAGATGATGCAGAGCAGACTATCTGGGTCCCGAAGCCTGAACCAGGAGACGAGCTGTTATCTGGACTCGGCGTCTACGCCGTCATATCGCAGCTACTTGATCGTATCGGCACCATGTATCATCACCATGCGGGCTTCGACGCCGAGACGTTCTTCGCGCCGACGCGTCCCTGGTTCAACCCGGACGCCGTACGCGCCGAGATGCTGGGCTGCGCAGCATTCATGGCAATGGACAAGTTGAAGTGGAAAGCCCGGTTGGGCCTGTACCCAATTAAGCTGTGCACGAACGACAACGATGGTCGGGTGGTCGACGCATTGGGCTCTGCGGCTACAGCGAACAGCGTGCAGGACTCTGATTCATCGGATGCAGAGGACTCGTCATTTGGACCGCCGGGAGGAGGAAGCGAGTGCGACGGCAAGGGTGGCCGCGAGGACCTTCCCGGCGCACCCGATGCTGCTGGAAAACACAACGACAATATCCTAACCCCTGAAACGAGTTCTGATGAGGAAGACGAGAATGAACGGCAGGATCAGCTGGCTCGGGAATCATTGAATAACGCAGCACGGGGCGCTGATGAGGCGACTCGTGAGGCCGCGGAATTCGCGCGCCGGGTTGAGTATGAGGTTCTAGGCGCTCCGCTTGACACTGTTCCTACAGCTTTTACTGTTGAGAGATTAGAGAGATTGTGTAAGTTCACTTTCATTATCATTTTCGCTATCACAGTCATCATTGCTAGATCTTGGTCGGAGGCATGTCAGATAACTGACATGGAGCGTTTATAGTACAACGGGCGACAGATCAATGTCGCCATGTAATATTTCTCATCCAGTCTTTCTTGGAGATCGACACAATGGCCGGGCGCGAGTCGTCGCTCGACAAGACGTTCTTAAAGCATCTGGAAGACAACGATGCGCGTGGCCTGGAGTTAGAGGAAGCTTGCGGAGTCCTCGAAGAATGCAAAGAAGCACGCGGAGAGGGAGACGGCGAGAATGACGAGCAGCTGGATGAGGTTGTAAATGGTATGGCGGGTCTCGACATGGATGAGAGTGATCTTCGTCATGTGGGAGATGATCTTATTGTTAGATCACCTTCAACATCACTCCCGACGGAGTCAGACCTTGACATGGTGTCGGAGGAAGGACAAGGCAGAAAGCGCGGCTCTGCACGCTATAAGTATTAGGACTTCGATGACGGATGAGGACGGAATGGCCATTCAGACGGTGGATGTCATTGGAAGGAAGGCTGGCGTAAGGGAGGAAGGGGATATGTTGTGAGTGGTTCCAACAGTTCATCATACCAAGTGCGCAGTGTGTAGAGATAAGATGGTGCGGGAATCCATGTTGCTCTTGGGGAGATATCCTGTGTGTAAGACGCTTTCGCTACGGTCGGGCGCTGCCAGATGACTAGCTTTAGCTAGCTTGAGAAGCTTGAATGATGAATACAAGATGATGAAAACTTGATGGTGTGGGAAATAGAATGCAATGCAATGCAATGGGTGGAGTTTTTTCGTGTGTTTTTGACTCGTTTCCACGCACGCACGCACGCGCACGCCCTTCCTTTCTCTTCATTCTTTGGTCTCTCTGGTGACGGGGGGGGGGGGGGGGGGGGTTTCTGGATTTCGATTTCAGAAATGCACGGTGATATCAGTGTTGTTGGATAACTATACGTGTATGTATTCACCCTAACCCTAACCCTAATATCCTTAACCCTAACCCCAACCCTAACCCTAACGCTGAGGCTGGGGCTGGGGCTAGGGCTAAAGCTGATGAACTACGTTGGGAATGGAAGTAGATAGATAGGTGTGGATGTCGCCTACCTCATGTATTCAGTACATCATCATCATACCCGTCACCATGCGTCATCACACCCATACATCATGTAGCAGGTACGTGGCACCGTAGTCTGTTGATCTATGTATTCCCCCGCCCGAGATATCTCTTCTAGCTTCTCTCCTCCTAGTTATTCAATTCAATTCAATCGTACACTTCAGATCTGCCGGTTAGTCTCCAACAGTGAGGCTATTCAGCAGTAGAAGTGCGTACGTAAACGCACATAGGTACAGGGTTCAGTACCAAAGGAAGCCCGGGGTGGGGGGTTATTCGATAGCTAGCTGACCGGCATAAATATTGGGGATGATGCATGGGTATGTCGTGTTTCGACTGGAATTGTGGAATTTGGGTTGACTTGACTTGACTGGACTGGTCTGGACTGGACTTGACTTGGTAAGATAAGGTAGGGGTAGGTAGGTAGGTAGGTAGGTAGGTAGGTAGGTAGGTAGGTAGGTAGGTAGGGAGGTAGGTAGATAGGTGGGGTTAATTATGTCCTAGAGGTTCAGATGGGAAAAGTCGAGAGTTGAGAGTTGGAAAGTCAAAAGAGTTCTAATATAATTACAGGTGTAAGGGAACGTTGCAAAGGGGAGAGTTTTGTAAGATTAGGGGCAGGTAGTTAACTACCTTGGTTTCACGTGAGGCAATGGGCAATGGGCAATGGGCGATAGACGATGGGAAACTGGTGGTTGCGTAAGAGGAAAAAAGAAAAAAGGGGGGGTATCAAAATTCATTATTAAAAAAAAGTAATGACTACCTAGGTACTTACTTATTAGGGGAGCTTCACTTATTTCTTTTTTATTACCTCCGTCTCCCCCCTTCCTCCCTCCCTTTCCCTTCCCTGTGACGAATACTAACCGTCTTTTTTTCTTATCGAAATGTATTGTCAACAATGGTGAGACTTGGTTTTTGTTTTTTTGGAAGCTTTTCCCCAGTGTTTCCCCCGTCTTCTTTTTTTTCGATTACGCCGGGGGAACCCTCCCCAGATAGATAGATATCTCGGTATCTAGGTACACAAAGGGAGTTCCAAAAAAGGGACTCAAAAGCCGTGCTCGACGACAGGCGCTTCGTTCTCAAACCCTTAGACCTGCGATCGATTGCGCCAGGTACGGCGGTGGTAGGCGCGGGTCTCGCGATCGCGCACCCACATGAGGCCGAGGATGCCGGAGGCGAGCCAGCAGATGGCGGACAGGAACGAGAAGGCCATGACGGCCTTCCATTTGCCGCATTGATCGCCGCGGAAGCCGATGTTGCTCCAGTTGAAGGCGGTGCCGCAGGATCCGTCGAGGTACTAGATGAATTTTCACAAAGATTAGAACTTTTATCTTTTCCAAAAAAAAAAGACAGAAAAGAAAATGAGAGGGAAAATGTTTTGTTTGTTGTTGAAGACTTACATTGACAAGTAATCCGAAAGCAATAAACCAAGCGATAGCTACGATGAACTCAAACAACCAGTGCGTGAAGCTACTAGCAAACGGGAACAGCCAAAGCAGCGAAAACAGGATGGAGATGCCCGCGAGGACCTCGGTGTAGATGAAGCGGCCGTTGTGCCAGCTGGAGGTGTGTCGAGTGGCGTGGAGGTATTGACCGTTGAGGCCGGCGACGATGATGGCGAAGACGAGTTCGGCCACGCGGAGGATGGGGGAGAGAAGTCTTGTTAGGGCCATTTTTGATCGGTAGTTTGGCGGATTCTTTTTTTTTTCTTTTTTTATGTTTGATGATAAGTGGGTAGTGGTGTGTGTGTACGTGTTGTTTGGTTCCGTGTATTATTGCGAACTCGTGGCCTTGGACGAGAAAAGGTGTATTGATGGACAATCAATATCGATGTTGGGCTGGTAATGGAGGGTTGGTAGGGGATTAGAAAAAGAATTTGAAGGCAAGAAGCAAGGCAGCAAGAAACTCATGTGGTATTTATTATCATGTGTTGTGCCGGTGTACCCGGAGATACAAGAATTTACATTGATACATTACATGCCCCATTACATGTATGGAGGGAGCAATTGGAGTGCGTATGTATGTCTGTGACGCGTTGCCAGCAACAACCACGCCACTCCAGGGCGATGATGAAGCACGAATGATTGGAGACAAGGGCAGGAAGGCAGGAAGGGCAGGAGGGGCAAGATCGGGCTCAAAGCGGTACAGGTACAGATTATTACCTAACTTCTTTGTGTCTGATTGGTATAGGTCGGAGAACACATGGTTTAGATGGAGAGAAGAGCATCATCCTGGATACCAACGGTCAGTGACACAAGGGGAAGCTCTCTCTCTCTCTCTCTCTCTTTCTGTCCAAAGTACTATGTGGTAGATGAGGTCAGCTGTCTCAAACCGGCACGGGAAATGAGGTCTCCCTGCGGGTATGCAGTGCAGGCAAGGCAAGGAAAACTTTGTGATGATGATGTTATTGTATGACGTTGTCGGAAGAGGAGATCATTGGTTGTGTGTGTGTTGTGTGAATACAAGTCAACTCAGGGCGCACCTCCATCCGGCAGTGCATCCTTTCTCGGCATTGCG
Source organism: Xylariaceae sp. X187 (assembly GCA_028637585.1). NCBI lineage: Eukaryota > Fungi > Ascomycota > Sordariomycetes > Xylariales > Xylariaceae > Xylariaceae sp. X187. The sequence continues at coordinate 2,689,464 of JAJIZN010000006.1, read as the reverse complement.
CGGCCGGGGCGAGTGATAGAGAGGGGGAGGGGAAATGAAAGAGGAGGTATGCATCGCGCCCCGACGAGGTCCGATGTGAAAATATGAGTGTGGGCGATGCTATGCGCAATGAAGTCAGACCAGCCATTAGATGGATGCATCTTGAACAATCTGGGCAGTCTAGACTGTCTAGACTGTCCGGACTGTCTGGACTGTCTGAATTGTCTGGGCACGGTGAATGGATAGATCTGAAACAAGCCCACCATGCGACTTACTTTTATATACATACAAGCAGTTTACGTAAGCTTCTATGTGAAGCTGAGTATATTACCTACCATGGCCCTTTCGCGCGACGAGACATTCATTTGTTGAAGAAAGTGCCTAGCACTAGATGACTCAGAGGGTTAATTAACAGTTCAAAGCAGTTCAAAGCAGTATTATGGTAGGTAGTATTATTGAGGGAATCTTCTCGACGGTAAAGGAACGGGACTTGTGCTAGTGTGTCTCGATCTTCAATGACGTCATGAGGCTTGGAGTTTGCTTTGCATACAGAGAAGTTAGAACTCCCCGAAACTCGCCCGTACTTCTGCCCGTATCTACAGATTATCTACCTACATAGATACAAACTGCGCAAACTGGGTAGGGACATTACATAATATGCAGAGCAGCTAGACAGATAGACTAAAGCCGACGCTTGCCGGAACAATCTAATGTTATCTAGATAATTACTCAATTGTCGGCTATAAGCAAGCTCATGGGTTTGCCTGCACCAATCCCACGACGTCAATTCCCGAGAATTTTCTTTTTTCTTCTTCTTGAGAATATGTTCGTGGGAAATGACCTATGACGTTCATGATGCGCGTAATGGCTTTGATGTCACGGTGCATGTTCCCTTCTACCTAGGTAAGTAAGTAGAGGTGAACCCCTTGCAGATTGACTGTAGTGTACATGAGCGATGACCACGAGTATTCCACGCGATGTAGATGTAGATGTAGATGTAGATGATAGATGATACAACCGTCATATCAAATCATGCGTATCGCCTGTCAGTCTTAGATTCCCACGCGTTGGGTTGGTGACTGAAAGACCGATGTTCAACTCGGATTCATCAGGACTCATAAGATGGTCCGGGGTTTTACCGTCTTGGTGGATCCGATTCAAAAGACCATCGCCGCTAAGACATCTACAGTAGTTCAGCTGTCACTAGCGGCTATCTGCTTTTGAATCGGACGAAGTGCAGTAGGTAGATATCTAGGTAACTACCTAGATAGATAGATAGAACGATAATCTCTCATTCGCGCTTGACTGTCACAGAATCACAGTGTTCTCACTCCCCTCACTTTCCTCTCTTTCTTCACTTTCTCCACTTCTGCTTACCGCACTGCTCCTTCACATCACGCCTGCTACAATGGAAGGATCTGCTTATTCAGAAGGGCGGGAAGCAGCCACGATGCCATCTCACTCTAGCGGGGTCAATTGGCCGAGTCTGCGCAGACAATCGTCGCCATCTTCCAGTTCCCTCCCCTCATCCCTTCGAACACTGCAGCATCAACACTATCTATCATTCCAACACCCTTCTCCTGACAATACACGTACTAGACAAGTCCCTAATTCTCCTATACCTCTCGTCCAAGACATTTATGAACATTTTATTGTAACTATCACCTCCTTGATTATCCCTCTTGAACCATTTCTATCCATCTTATTCTATTCATCGAGACCTGGTGAACATCAACTTCCCTGTGCGTCTCGGCTCCCTGTAGAGAGCTGAGAACCCGAGCAGATAGCCTTCATATAAGCACATGACAATAAAGGGAGCTCAACACCGAGACGGCCGAAACCATGAGTAACCCAAGTGCAGCTGGTCTTCGGACAAGCAACTCCAATCCCTCGCTCAGGGTTATCAGCAATCTATCAGGATCGACGCGTTCCGCAGCCGCACGCCTCGGCAGTTATCGTCATGTTTTGTTGAAGTCGGATGATTCTCAACGGCAGTCCTCAATAAAACAAGAACTGCCTGTTCCGCCGGTCATTACTCACCACCAGCCGGATCCGACGGACAACAGGAACTCTGAGCAAATCCCAGCATCGCAGACACAAACCCCTCGAATCGAAGAGCCCACCCAGAGCACGGCTACACCATCAGAATCTGATACTGTCACCAAGGATGCTTCTGACATTGGGATACAGTCCCCACATGAAGATCACGGAAGCCCTCACACTTCGTGCTTTCATGTTTCCAAAGTGCGCCCTGCCATAATAGACGACTCTGAAAACGACAGGAGATACAATTCTCAAGATGAGTACTTCTCAGACAGCTCAGTCCCGGTGAGCCCTGCATACTCAACAGCAGATCATTTTCAGTACAATCGTATGCGCACTTCCAAAGTCCGGCCGTTCGCGGATTTTCAGTCCGTACAAACCTCCGATCCTCACGAGGGACACTACCGAACCGTAAAGGTGCGGCCATACTTCGATAGCTCAAATGTCTCTCACACTGGGGAACTTCAAATCGTAGAAGTCCCCGGTCGAGCCGGTCCTCATGGTGAGAAAAGGTTTCAAAAAGCGAAGAAGTACTGGGGCGATCTTCCCGGCTTCAAAGGTCGACGGGCTAAACAGGGTTGCGGCGTAGATCAAAAAGAAGACTAGGAACCTATACCTGATCTGCATGAGGACTCTCCTCGCCCTTCCCAAGTCAGCCTCAAGAAGTCATTAACTAGCCTTCGACACGTGAGTCCCGCATCAACCACGGAGCAGGAAAGTCTCCGCCAAGGTGAAACCCATGCAACCAACTCAGGAACTAGTAATGTCGGAGAAGACGCCGGAAACATCATCGGTAGCAACGGAGAAGATAGTGAAGAGTCCATTGCTTCAATTCCGCCCTCTCAACCGGCGTCTATCCCTGCAACTATCGATCAGGAACACAAGTCACCATCGCCGGAGAAACATGACTTCGGGCCGACGGCTACATGGCTTCGGGGTCTATTGGGATATTCGGGAGCCACTTCTACTCCTTTAACGAGTCTACCCCAGAAAACCCGTCCCGAACGGCGATCCCAAGACGAGGCAGGCTCTACAACGTCAAGAGCGACTGAGTACTCGAGAAAAAACGCGACAGATGAGCAAGCTATGAATGGCGTCATGCTCAGTTTGGAAAATCTTATGTCCGAAGCTTTGTCCTTGGCTGATGAAGTTAGCAAGCAGGGATCTGGGCATGTGGACGATGGTGACCTGCAATTGACCTCCGCCTCCGAGGACTCCCTACGCACCTTGAGCATCGATGAGAGCGTTCGAGGCGGTTCTAGCGATAACGGAGAACTGGCGTCTTTTGAGGCTTTACCAAAATCCACGAAACAACAAAGTCGAATCCATTGGCCATTTCATCGCAGACATACCCGCAAAGCCAGTAGCGGCACAGAACGGCAGCATCATGCTACCTACGATGATCACCAACACAACCACGAGGCGGGTGGTAAAGCCGGCGCCATGACATTACGGCGAAGAAGGGTTCCCAACAGCAAAGAAGTCAGAAAATACATCCGTATTTTCCACCGGCCTTCGATTAGTGCCCGCAAAAGTTCAAAATTTCTTCGCGAGGGCAAAACATCGACTGACGATGACACCGAATCTCGCTCGACCAACCAGCTGTTTGACAACGCAGACTTGAGTGTCTATAGCTTGGATGGCGGTACGCCTAATGAGGCTGTTGACTTTTCCCCTCAGCTTAACGCGGCCTCGACGCAACAGCGACCCCCAGCTAGTTTGGGGAGAGCCTCGCGGGGTGGGAGATATGAAACGAGTACGAGTGCCAGAAGTTCCAGGAAATCGCTAGAAAAAAGGTCCAGGCCATCCAAGTACAATCACGAGCTACGAAACATTAGTCTTCGAAACAAATCACATGTCAGCATTGGCTCTGGACAGCTTCTAAGCCTGACAAGATCCGCCAAGAGACAGCCCACCATTGCCCGCGACTGGTCTCCCGCTCGAAAAACATTCGTCGCCTCTGTCGCTTGCGTCAGTACGGCCCTAGTCGGCGTACTTATTGGTATCTATGCTGGTCTTGTCCCCTCCATCCAGTTTTACTTGGCCGATTTCCATCACTACACCATCCTCGGCAATGTTGGTTTCTATCTCGGGATGGCTCTGCCAACCTTCATTTTGTGGCCACTACCCCTTCTACATGGAAGAAAGCCCTACATCGTGAGTGGGCTTTGCATAGCTATGCCGCTGCTTTTCCCTCAAGCTATCGCCGTCGGTGATCAACGATCGCCCAATACCAGCGTTTGGAGAGTATGTTTGCTCCTCTCCCGAGCCTTGATGGGATTCTTCTTAGGGCTCGCAAGTATGAACTTCCATTCGATGCTCACCGACCTCTTTGGAGCCTCGTTGATGAGCCAAAATCCGCATCAAGAAGTGGTGGACGAGTATGATGTAAGACGATTGGGTGGCGGCCTCGGTGTATGGCTTGGTATCTGGACGTAGTGCTTCATTGGTTCTTTGAGCGTTGGCTTCGTTGTAGGAGCCGCGATCATCGAATGGTTACAGCCATCATGGGGCCTGTACATCAGCATCATCATTGTTGCGGTCGTGCTCCTTTTGAACGTTCTCTGTCCGGAGGTTCGGCGCGCCGCGTAGAGACGATCGGTTGCCGAATTGCGGACGGGTGACGGAGTATCCCGACGAATCGCACAAGGCGAAGTCATGATGCATCGAGTACAAACTGGACCGCGATGGTGGGGCCAAGAGGTGTATCACGGCATGGCATTGTCTGCCGAGATGCTTCGGCAACCCGGCTTCACGATCATGGCTGTGTACTCGGCCTGGGTATATGCGCAAATCGTTTTGATCATTGTGGTAAGTGCATCCATCATATATAACCAGGCAGATCCGAGATCCGATTCGGGCTGACTCAAAGTACTAGCTGTTAGGATCGTTGACTTCCAAGTCTTATCGTTTCCGCGCCCCTTATGTCGGCGCTGTTGTCTCATCTGTAGCCATTGGCGCCTTTGCCGCCATCCCCTTCCAGAAGGCCAATTTCTTTTCTCGGGCCAGGAAGCTAAGCCCGATGTCGAATACCGTCACCTTTGACAAGAAGATTACCTGGAGTTCGCACATGATCCGCCGGGTCATCTTCAGTCTGATTCTTCCTATCGCAGCTATTATATACACTATCGTCTCTGACGGACCCCGTATTCATATATTCTTTCCCTCGCTCCTTGCCGCTCTCATCGGATTTCTCTCATGCCTCGCCATTTCAGAATGCAACGGGATGTTGATGGAGATCTGGGACTGTTCGGATCTCCAGCCCGGCATGACTGGACGCTCCAAGTCGTCCAAGGATAGCCATAAACGTACCAATTACTCATCCTTTCCTCGGGTTACTGCTGGCTGGAATTTCACTCAGGGTCTTGGCTTCGTATTTGCAGCGGGTGCCACCGGTCTGGGAGGGTCAGTGACTCGCCAGCTGGGCCAGAAAGCGGCCACTGGTGTGGTCGCCGGCATTCAGTTCATTCTTACGCTCTTATTGCTCGGCGCCATGATTCGATTCAAGAAGGTGCAAATCGTCCCGGACTGTACCTGTTCCGAGATGGATCGCTGGACGAAAGAACGCCGGGTCAGCCTTCACAACTGGGCGGCAGCTATGTCCGCTGCCAAGGAGAAGGGTGGCAAGGCACTCCAGGAAATCCCCGAAGATGTTGGCTAGAGACCGGCCGTCTTGGGGCACCCCGTCGACAGATACCGGCGGATCAACATCCTCGAGCTGGGCTCTCTTTCGCGATGGACAGAGATTCGCAAGCGCAATCAGTTGATTGACCAGAATGCTCATTTAAATCGACAAGCGGTTACTCTGGCCCGAGATGAGCTCCAGCACAGCGCCCGCCACAGCATGCAGAGACTCATGCACAAAGTTAGCGGGAGAAGTCTGGAGAGTAAATGCAGTCACGAGAGCAGCGACGAAGAAGTGGTTGAGGAGGGCAAGGAGGGCAAGGAGGGCAAAGAGAAGAGTGTCGCTGACTCGACAAGACCGGCACCACCTCAGTGGGCCTACTCGGACCGTATGGAGCGTGGGGGCCGGGAGTCTTCGGAGGCACATGGTTCATCGGCATTTTTTGAGGTGGCATCGAACAAGACCCCCCGAAGCAGGAGCGGCTCGCTTAGCCAGGCGCCGGAGTCGGGCTTTGAAATCCAGCCGACCAAGGGTCGGAGTTTGGGTATCGAAGATACTACGGGTCCGAGGGGTCTACATCGCTCGGATGTTTCATCCTCAGCATCGAGTGTTGTGATTAATCATGGGCCTGGCGATGAAGAGCTCACATCGGCTCATAATGACTTGACTCCGGGAGATGCTAAGGGAGAGCCAGGGGAGTCGGGGAAGAAGGCAGTTTGAGGTTCAGGGGCATGAGATGGGTTGTTGGGTGACATTGTGAATGAAGGGGCTTTGATCCTATCGGGAGGAGCGCTGGGTCGAGATTGTAGAATTATGGTATTCCTAGGGCCTGTTTCACGTACCTAGATTGAATGGATTATTTATTATTCTTCTATCTGATTGTCTGTCTACTCCTCGGCGTCATGGCCCTTTACCTTGGGGCATCTGATATGTCTGATATGCTGTGATTCACTTGCGAGGTTGGGTGTGGGGTGTTTTGTTGTTGCTTCGAGAATATGAGTTGGGAGTGTTTTGAGCTGACGGGGTTGGTTTGAGATGAGAGGGGAGTGGGATAGATAACCTTTGTAGACAGTTTGAATTGTTGCTTCTTTTGGACTCTGTCTACATGTAGTTGATACTCGACTATCTATCGTCCACTGTCCATCTGCCGGCGCGGCGTGTGCGCAGCGAGCAAGCAGTTGATTCTACCTGTACAGTACTGGATATGGATATGGATATGGATATGGATGGATTGGATTGTTCCGATTTCTCGGGTCGGGGAGTCGATGGTTTGTTGTATGTAGGTGTGGTTGTGTGTAAGTAAGTAGGTGTATTAAGTGGTATCTGTAGTTAGTTAGTTGGCAAGCGGACTTTGGAGTTTCATTCGATTGAGGCGAAAGGTAGAGGAGGTATGGTTCTATCTTGCATATTACTATGTACACTACACTAAGGAAAGCCTACTTACGGTACGGACTACTTAGATACACTACTTACTTACTTATACTAGCAATAATGGAATGGAAGATTGGGAGAAAGAAGTGAAGTCTTCTATAAGTCGGTAAGTAGGTAGATAATAGTTAACTTGGTGTGTAATCTAACTTAGATTCTAGTCTGTAGATTCACGATAGTTTGTACAGTAGCGTATGCAGATTAAGTAAGTAGGTAGGCCATGCACTATCTAATAAGTACCTAGTTAAAACTACACTGAACTATCTACGGTAAGTACGTAGGTAAGTAGGCTAAAGTACAGTGAGTAAGTAAGTAAGTAAGTAGATGGACTAAGTAGAAGAACCCGTGAGTTCGGCATGGGGATGCCGATCGAAGGGATGACTTGGTTGACGATGTTGTACCTACACTTACTCACCTTAAGTAGATAGTGTAATGTAGTGTAGATGACTGCTCTGTGACTTTGACGATGGCTGCTAACTACCGTAAGTAACGAGATTACATAACTCCGAACTTTGTCTTTCTAAGTATGTATGCAGCTTACCTACTCAGTTACTTATACCTATACTTACCTTATATTGCGATCGCATCTTACGTATGGATGGATGGATGTATGTATGTGCATCTAGATATCTATACCTAGGTAAGAGTGTGCGCATGCGACGCTACGCTACTAAAACGTGAGCATGAAACGCAAACAGATGTCTATTATCTATCTACTTATAATTGTATCAAACCTGCCACGGGCTGGTAGGTAGGTACTTACTTGGAGGATGGGTTGAGGTGGTAGGTATCGGATGATGAATGTGCTGCCGAAATCTTACTTACTCCCACTATCTAACTAGATACCAACTAGATAGTTACCAAGTTAGATAGATCGATAGCAACACTTGACTAAACTAAACCAACACCTAAGTAAGTACCTCCCTAGGTTAGTCTAACATCGTAAGTAGTGTTCGTTCTTGGCCGATCGAGATTGACTAGGTACTAGTTAGTTAGTTATACATCAAGTAACTAGACTACATCCCGGATCTTGTGTAGGTAGTATTCCCAGATCGAAACAAGATGAAGCAAGCAAGAGCCAGGTAGCTAAATCGATATTAGATACATACATACCTAGAATACCTACCTAGACTACCTACCTACCTACTTAGCCATCTCCGATTCCCGGGATCTGAAGTTTTCTGAGGGTTTCTCTTTTTTCGGGGAATGAAAATGAATTCTCTTGTACTTACCTACCTACCTACTTGGACATTGCCTACCTTCTTACTTCCATAGGTATGTCTGTACTTACATACTACATATGTACGCTAGATAGATACTCTTAAGTACGCCTACTTAATCTTAGGGGCATCAAGTAAGTAAATAAGTAAGTAAAGTAGATGCCTGTAGTTTACAAACTACTGCACGATACTTTCTTCGCTTCCTCCCATTAAAGTTAGTTACATACGCTACTTACACTAAGTATCTACACTAATCTGTACACAGTAGTTAACTAGTTAGTTCTGGGGTTGGAAATGCCATCGCTCTCTTTTTTCCGAGACTACTTACTTACTTACTTACTTACTTACTTACACCACGGACTGTACGCTAGATAGATGTCTACCAAATAGAACAAGTTGCTTGAGATCGTCAAATCCACACCCGGAATACAATACGGAATAAGTAAGTAGATGCAGGATGAATACGGTGAGTTGAGCTACAGTGGGTCACAGAAAGTGACGCTCGCTAGACTTGTTGCAAAAAAGACCACCCTTAAGAATCACCACCACGCATCAAAATGAGTATATGCCACTCCTGAGAAATGGACACGCATTGAAGAATGGCCGGCAACTGCATTAATACTTTTTTTCTAATTCACATCTACATTTTGCGGGCTTACATGGTGGTTTTTATTCGAGCCCAAAATTCGGCTTTGAAAAAACGAGCGTCACTTTCTGTGACCCACTGTAGGTAGGTATGTATGTATGTATCTATGTACATACATACGTACACTAGGTTAAGTAGGTTAAGTAGGTAGTACGCCGCGTTTATTCTTGCCCCTTGGTGGTGATGGATCATGATGATACGGTAGGTATAGGTATGAAGGTGGAGGATTCTAAAGGTCGGTTGGGTCAACTACCTACCTATCTCTGTTTTTTTTACATTCTTGTCGAAGTAAGTAGATAGATAGATAACTAGCTAATCTCCATCGTCGCCGTGTTAGCATGTCTTGACTACCTAGATAGATAGATAGATAGATAGGTACCTTTACCCCCGAGGGGAAGATACACGCCTAGATAGTGTGTACATACCGCCACTTTCACGTTTTTACTCGCGTTAGACTAAGTTACATACCTACTTTTTTAAAAAAAAAAATAAATAAAAAAAACAAACGGTAATAATAATAATAATAATAATAATAATAAAAGGGCGGCGCCGCCTTGACGTCATAATCAGACGGTTTTGGTTTTTTCTCGAAGCTGGTTGAGACTAAGCAAGACTATAAAACTAACCTGTCTCTTTTTTTTCTTTTAGGTGGCGCTTTTGTTGGTGGTGTAAGTAGTGTAGTTTAGTTTAGTTACCTACTGTACTTAACGGAATGGATAGAGAGATAACTAGGTAGGTAGGTAGGGTTATCTATGATTTAGGTATAGGCACATTGGTGTATCCGCGGTACTCAGGTATCCGGTGTACTTACTCACCTTAGGTATACTCTAAACGACCATTTTCTCAACAAAGAAGTACCCATCTAGTGTAGAGAGGAGTTAAGGTAGAGATATCTATCCTATGTATGTACCTAGTTAGCGACGGGACGGAAGCAGGATTCCAGAAGCATAGTTACCGCCGCGCGGACTTCTTCTTTTCGAGATTCCCATGATTCCCTTGAGTAGACAGTCATTACTTACTTACCTACTTACCTACCTAGGTTAGATAGTCTAAGTAGTTAGTAAAGATACAGATGGCGATGGCGTGTGTACTTACTTGGGATTCTCTCCCTTTACTTACTTACTTCCTACAGAGCCCGCCCCACGACAAGATGGACGGTGATCGGTGGACGTGCTCAAGTGCCGGGGGCGGTAGTTGGCTAGCTACAGTAGCTAACCTGTCAACTACGAGACAGACAGACGGACTTACCTACCTACCTACGCCCATGAGAGCTCTAGGCACGTCCGTGAATGTTATGTTACATACAATTGTTCGAATGGTGTAAATTAGTATTAGATACAAGATCGATCACGACCCGCCCTTCTCATCTCGGGTATCTCTGGAAGAAGAAGAAGAAGAGAGACATCGACAGGGTCCCGTGATGAGATGTGAGCAGTTCCATTCCATTCATTTGTGCGCCCTGCATACATACCAGGAGTATGTATCTATGTATGTATCGGGAATAAACCACCATACCTTACCATAACTGACTTTTCACGATAGGTTAGATGACCTTATATGTAGATGGGTACTATGTATAAGTAAAAAGTAAGGAATATGTACACATGAAAAAAAAGAATACTTTACCGATCGGAGATAGAGATCTACAAATCTTTTTTTTTTTCCTTTCCCTTTTCTTCTCATATTTTCTTTTTTTTTTTGAGGGGGCGGGGAGGGAGAGAGGGAGGGAGGGAGGGCCCCGGGGAATTCCCCCGGTGGCTTGTTTAATCCAGCAAGATTGGCTTTATGGTTTAGATTTGTGGTCGATATATCTACATCGTGTAGGTAGGTAGGTAGATAGATATGTAGATAGATTAATTGTCGTTATGCACAGCCCGTCAAGTAATGGAACTGACAACATGTGATAGATATGTACACATGTACATTACATAGTATATAGGTAGTATCGTATAATATATTTATTATACATAGTTATGGTCGGCGATGTGAAGGGGGGGGAGGGTGGACTTGAGGCCCTTGTTACTTATCAAGTAGCGTAGCGTAGCCAAAAGGAACTTTTTATACTACACGTAACCTGTACCGTATTATACAAGGTAAATTACATGGCATCGCATGACCTGACAAGAACATGACATGACGTGACATGATGAGATGAGGCGAGGTGTCCGGTCCGTAAGGGAAGGGAAGAGGTTGACAGCGGGTGTTGGCGGATCATGGCGCGATGAGGTGCAGAAGCGTCGATTAAAACATCTCCATCTTCTTTCCCTTTGTTTTCCTACTACTATGTAATGTACTTAAAATCCGTCTTGTTGTGTCTGTCTAGTTGAATGGATTTAATACTCTAGGGTGTCGATATCAAAGTCCGGGATGGTGTCGTCGCTCCCTATCTAGACTACATACCTAGACCAAGTAACTACTTGGAGCGAGAGAGAGAGAGAGAGAAAGTGACAGGCTTCTAGCATAGATTCCGTTAGTCAGGGGTTCGGAAATGGGGGAGGCATGATTTCCCGATTTGCCTTTGCCTTTAATTTTCATTACATAGTATGTAGACTCAAACTGCCTACATATCTAGGGTTCGTGAGTATCTATGTACGTAGTAGTCTAGATGGGTAGATAGCGCGGGAGCAACGCCCTGATCGATCATAAGATCTGCGCTCGGACGTAAACACGTATGTATGTACACAGTCACCCTGGAATACTTAGTATAACTAATCTGTACGTAGTAGTTCTTTTTAGTTTTTTAGTTTTTCTTTTTTTCTTTTTTTGGGGGGGCTGTCCGTGGACCGAAGTTCTCCATAGCAAGGGCAATACTTTGTTGTACCGCGTTACTGGGCTCTGAATGCTACGTTATCGCATGAAAGCAAACCCTCTCCTCCTCCCTCTTGGTTGGGTGTCGATCCGAAGAGAGAAGGGAGAGAGGGAGAAGATGGGAGACGGTGGTGTTGGTGTTGGTGTTGGTAATATGCGACCCTACTGTTTGTTCTATCTAGACATTATACATTCATTATAATACCCGGTTGAGAGAGCATGACATCTTGGCGGCGAATCTAGATAGGTTAGATACATACGAATTAGGGATTCTTCCCTTCAACCATGTGAGCTTCTGATCCGATCGGTCATTCGCGGAGTCAATCAATCGAGTTGGATTGGATCTGAAAATGTGGGCGCGTGTTCTTCGTTCTTCCCGAAGTGGTAGTCCGTATACGCGACGGTAATCTGTTTACGCCTCGATCCCGTGAGAGCAGAACAAAAAAGAAAAAAAGAAAAACATCGACCGATGTGTTGTCAATGCCCCGCGGGCGCGGGTGGTCATACTTGGTTACTTCCCTTTGGCTCTGGGCCGCTCGTAAATGATCAATCACCATGTAGGCTGTTAACCAACAAGCATTTAATCGTGACGCCTCGCTGACCCTGTCACCCTGTCACCCTGTCACCCTTTTTATTTGTTTTTGTTTTTTTCGACGACGGGAGTTGTCAGTCAGCCTGCAACCACACATGTGTGTCACTGTCACCGTCGGTTAGAGAAGGGGGGGGGAAGGGAATGGAATGGAAGGGAAGGGAAGGGGTTTTTTTCCTTTTGAGAAAAAGTTCATGACATGGGCGCTTACATATTTTGTCTACATACTTATGCGTTTGTCTTTTCTTGGGAGGTCGGTGGGGTGGCCCGTACGGATTAGTTACGAGATTTGGTAGGACTAGATAGGACTTGCTATTCCCGGCTGATGCACACATACACACACTCATACTCATACACATACACATACACGGGTTTTGAGAGCCACGAGCCAGTTGCCCAGAGATTACGACCCCCCCTACCCCCCCCCTCTCCAAATGCACGAGATCGGAATCTGACATGAGAAAGATACAGATCTTCCCATTTTTGTCTGACGTGGGATTTGGGCTCACACACACACTCACACACACACACACACTCTCTTTCTCTCTTCCTCTCCGTCTTCCTTCCTCCCTCCCTCCCTTCCATTCCATTCCCTTCCTTCACTTCCCTTTCCCGCCCGACCGGGGAAAAAAAGGGGGAAAGAAGGCGAGGAAGAAAGAAAGGGGGGGTGTGTGTTCATTGAAAGCTTCCTGTGTCCTGTGTCCTGTGTTTGCTTTTTTTTTTTTTTTTTTTTTTTGTAAATAATTCCAACGTGGTATCCAGCACCATCCATACCCGATGCCCCCATGTGATTGTTCTGATGCAGTTTTACACCCTCGGAGAAGCATGTTTTTTGTAAATTAAGTAGATGGACAGGTAAATCTGTATCTAGGTAGCTATCTATCTATCTATCTAGTTTGTTTGCTCGTGGAATCTTCAAGAATCCCTGCCGACGCATGGTCGTGTAAGAGGTGAGAGAACAACGACGACGACGACGACGACGGGTCAGAGCACACACACACACACACACATATACCCCCCACGTCAAAAAAACGGGCAAACACAAGCCATTCAACCACATCATGACCGTAGTTAGTTGCTATGACAATCGCAATCACCTTCTTGTAAATCCACTCGAGACAAACCCCAACAAACCGACGCGATACAAGTCGTTCCCTTCGCCGACGTCGACAAGAGGACAAAGGGGTTCGGGAATATACATTAGATAGCTAGTACACGACTCCCGGTGTAATTGTATAATTGTGTAATTGTGCAATTGTGTAAGTAGATAGTAAATAGGCAACTAGTTTCTGGCTCTGTCTTGCCGGGACCTTCACCAATTGATCACCTTACCCCAGTTATCTAGCATACAACAAAAGCAGCAAATGGGCTTTGGGGGTGATCAAGTAAGGTTCCATAGTTATCTAAGTAAGTAACTATTATAGCGTAAGAGTTGTATGTAGGTAGTTCGAGGGCTTGCTTCTCGCAGTAAGTTATGTACAGACCGCACGCACACTACACTAGATACATACATAGTTAATAACAAGCATTGTTCGCTTCGGCCGGGGATGGAAGAGGGAAAACGCCATACGATGCCCGCACCCATAAATACGCATATGCAGCCATCGTTCGATTTTTTTCTTGATTGTGGTGGTGGTGTGTGTCTGTGCGTGGGTGTGTGTGTCCCGCCCACCCTCTTTTCTCCCCTCTCTGATGCCCCCTAGATAGCCAAAAGCCTCGATCGGTGGTTTTTCCCCCCGCCTCCCCTCTCCCTCGGGGATTTGAAAAAAAAAAAGTGTGGAGTGATCATGCCAGTTAGGCTTTCCCAAGCCAGCCATTGCTGTCGAAATAACCAATCATGAGATTTGGGGTCTTTTTTAGCGATAATATGACCTGTCAGGTATCAGCTTCTTTAGCGCTGGACATAACCGTCGTTGCTCGTTGCGCGGGTGAGCGGTTTAACGGTGTAGTTAGATAGTGTAGGTATACATTGGTTGGCAGAGTATACAGAGTAAGTTATCTAGATAATCTGTAGATAGTCCGAGTAGATACATACATAATTACCTAAAGTTTGAAGTTTCCTCCCTACTATATCTATCGAAAGATGAAATGGTGGTCTCAGCATCATGGCCAACGATGCTTTTTCCTTTCCATCTCAATTCCACTCCACGCAAAACTTCGGTGAAGTGATCTCGTATCCCATCCCTCGCAAGTGACACGACGGATACATAGACATGTTATAGAGAGTCTAGATATTAATAAAAATAAATCCATACCTACTACACTGCCTAACCAAAGCACCGACACGACAACGACACGATATGAAAGCAAGGACCACAACCCTCCGGGCACCCGCGTAACTTTTTGATAATAAAGAGAGAAGCCCCGCTTGACACGTTCACAGATCATGAAGTTCCACGTCCCGCAACAACGTGACTTTATTATGCGTGCGCAGATAATCTGTAGTTAGACAGTATTATAGTATATTACTACCTACGTAGTAAGTAGGACGAAGAGAAAAGTGACAGGTTATAAAAGAAACGGATGCGCCAACCTTCTCATTCCCCCCTTCCGTCCGTCTTGTCCGTTTTAGTCTCTTATAGTTACTTACTACTTATAGTAGTAAGTAGATAGACTAGGGCCCGACAGGAGGGATGGGGAGAGAGTAACTATAATTGGTCTAGCTGGGGCGATTTAGTCTAAGCGATTCGTGATGCAGGACGAAGGACGGGAAAGAGGACTCACTTACCTACTTAGTCTAGCGTAAACGGTGAAGGTTCGATTGATCACTTTCTTCGATAACAAGAGTCCTTACCTAACATAGCTACCTACCTATGCGGTAAGCCCGATCAACCAACTACTGCACCGCTACGCTACTAACAACGGCAGGGTTACCGAATCCTTCAAACCTTTCCTTCGGGAAAAGACAAGAAACGCCAAAAAAAAGAAAAAAAAAAAGAAATTGATAGATTGATAAATTGAAAAACGGTGTCGCATTAGATATGTCGTCGATTCACCGGTAAATATGTATGATCTCGGTATTCGCCCACAGACTCAGACTCATACAGGTGACTATTCATCTGTCAGTTCATCCTCGCCTGAGTTTCTCTACCTATCCAGATAGATACTACGGACGTATACTTAGTCACCTGGAATTCCAACACAGCTAAGACGAGAAAAACGTGATTAATCCAACCAACCTACAGACTTACCCAGGCATCAGTTCAACTCACACCCTCACCCTCACCTTTACCCTAACCAAACTCCCCTCCCCTCCCAGCCGTGCGAGTTAACTAACCCGGACTATCTAAATTGTTATGTAATGTTAATGTACACAAGTACATAAGATGAGCCCATAAAAGCCAGATCCTGCAATGCATCTGCGCTAGTTAGCTAACTTACTTACTTACGATGTGCGATTTTGCTTTTCCATGGGGACCCCCATTCGTCTCATCCCATCCCATCCCATCCCATCCATCCACACATACATCTTAACATCTCAACTAAGAGCCAAGGTTACATAGTAGAAACCTTTTCCCCGCCGATCGCGCTTATTTCTCTTTTTTTTTTTTTTTTTTTTTTTTCTTTCTTTCTCATTTTTTGGTTATATTCAGGGAAACAGGCGTCGACGACAAAGCCCGAGAATCAAGATCGCCGGGGGAGGGTAGATTTCACACCATCCATTTACGGACTACGGACGTACACTACACTACACCACACTACACCACACCACTAAGTACACCACACCACACTACATACAGCGCGATCGAGATCTATGATGTCGTTTGCAAAATCTTAAATTTCCATTGAAAAAAATAAGGGTCCTTTTTTTTTTGAACTCTATTTAAATTCCATCCATGTAGATAACCTACCTACCTACCTATATTCTCTTCTCTTCGGTAATCAGTGAAGAGACGTGTTATATTCCTTTATTCGGTACTTATGTGTGCGCGTGTTGGGAAAAACCCAAGCCACAGCGTTTCATTTGCTAGTTTTTTTTTTTTTTTTCTTTTTGGTTTTTTTCCTACTTGAAGGGGAGGATGATGATAAGCTTACTTACATGACATTGGGTATGAGGATGGGTACCTACTGTAGGTCTTGTATTGTATTGTATGGTAGGTAAGTAAGTAGGTATAAATCTAGCGAGGCGTAGGCTACCTACCCTTCAATCGCAACGATTCGATTCAAATGCCGTTCGTCGTCGGTCGGTCGGTTAGGTTAGGTTAGGTTAGTTAGTTACCATGGAACCTATCTATCTAGACTCGCTCGATCGAGAATCTAACTATGAATCAAGTGAATCGATGTTTTTCGTCTGCCCGGGTCAAGATCGCAGACCTATCCAGATAGGCTAACCTTAGACAGGTAGATAGATTTGGCATTTGGAGAAGAGAAGGGTGTTTGTTGCTTTTGATGACGGTACGGTTAACTATTAGGAACTTCTATACATAGTATAACCAATGAAGCTAAGCCACGGGGTTGAAAAAAACAATAATCAGGTGACATTTACAGAACTATGTGGTTATCGGCTGATATTAAGTCTTCATTATCACGGTGATAGAAATGAGATAACTAGTTACTTGAACTATCTGAGATACTCCAACGTCTGGCATCGAAGAAATATGACATGTCAACCCTTTCCCCCCCTCCCTCTCCTCCCTCTCCAAACTCCCATCACCAACTCATACCGGCTATGACGACGACGGCTGGGAACTCAGGGTGACGATGTAAATATTTGTGACGACAAAAAAAGGAAAGAAAGAAAGCGATTGTTGCGTTACTTGCTTTGCTGGTTCCTCGCTCGGCACGTCTTTTTTTTTTTTACACCCAGCCCCGTGATGTGTGTGTGTGTGTCATTTCATACCGCCGTAATAGAGAGAGAAAATATATATATATATATATATATATATGTTTTATACGGATGAGGCCCTGGAGGATGGTTATTAGCTAGCGGCATCTTGATTATAACGAGAATGTATGAACCTTCCATGACGTCGGATAAGAACACGCAGACACACACACACACATGCACAAAGGGAGAACATAAAAACCAGGCATCAAGGGCTTGTCCGCCGGTCATCAATACAGATAAGATGGGATCTATCTAGGTATACCTTACCTTACCTTACCTAGCAGTAATGTCCATGTATGGGGGGGTGTGGGAGCAATATGGGATCCAAAGCCACGAGGGTCAACATCCCGCGCGCTCCACCATGATCAAGTTCCATTCCCTACGTCTATTCTTTCCCGAGGTGACATATCGCTTGTTTGCGTTGCGTTGCGCGGAAGAATCATCATGTGCTCGTCCCCGTCCACGGGAAAGCCTGACAGGTTGACAGGACTAAACAGGGTCATTCGTCAGCTGAGGGTCACCCGTCACCACCGGGGGGGGGGGGAGAGAGAGAGAGAGCAGAGAGTAGTGTTTGACAGCTTTCATCTACCTATCTAGTTAGTCTAGAGACTCTCACTGTAGCAAGCCGGGTTCAGAGAGATCTTTTTGACACCCGGTTGCCCTCCTTACTAACCTAGGAATATCTACACATTTGACGTTGGGACAACTCGAACCACATACCCTTGATACGAATTCCTTAACCGCTGTAGCCGGGATAATCATGCCCCCCCCCCCCCCCCAACAATTTCATGATCGATGCTAACATGCATTATTGCGTTCTTTCTTTTCTCGATTTTAATATTTATATATATATAAGTAACCCCGCTTGGTCTGCCAAGAAGAACGTTCCTTACTCCCGTCACTACCATGTTTGAAATGAGGCCGCCTTTGTTATCTGCGATTCCGGGCAGGGTTTAATCTATCTAGACTACACTACACTCCATTCGTTCACATGAAAAGCCCAGGGAAAAAAAAAAAAAAAATAGAAAGGCGATGACGTTCGGGGAACGACACACCGATCAGATTCATCCCGGGTTCGCGGGTTTTAGCTATGTAGTTAGTTATCTGTGGTGGACAGTCGTTTCCGATATAAATAATAACTATTACTACTTAACACACGTGAACGTCCACGTCTACGTACGGATACAACGCGTAACCTCATGTAATATCAGCGTTATGTAGTATCTCCCGACCTAAGTATGAGGGGAGCGATGAAGCTGGTCACTGGATAGGTAGGTAGGCAGTGTATCTATCTATCTACATAGTTACTTATCTGCCCCAGCAACATAATCGAGGCAGTGCAGTCAAAAAAACATCCGGGGGGAGGGGGACTTAACAGTATTACTGTTACCGTATAAACACTGTACCATACCTACCTTTTCGATGTATGTAAGTAAGTATGTTATATTACGTTTTTCCCGGCTGCCGAATACCTAGGTAGGTACGTCCGTAATTGGCGATTCTTCGAGATATGCCCAACGCCGTCCTGCCCGCGGTTCGGATAATCTGTAAGTAGATAGTCAGTGTAAGTAGTGTAATTACTAAAAAGAATCTCGATATGAATCCCCAGATAGGCAGGCGAGTACGTTAGATAGTTACCGGTAACTAAGTAGTAACTATTAACTACCTTTTACCCTGTTTGTTCTTTTTTAGTATTTCGTTAGAATAGTCTAGTAGATTCTCCAAATATGCTGAAAAGGGAACTTTGCTACTTAGGTAGGTGGGTATATACTTAATAACAGGCAACGAGATGCACGGATACGCCGGCACTATCTACCTATCTATCCATCTATCTAGACCGATCAGATCTACACTACCTACCTATCTAGTTAAGTAGGTAGGTTGGTAGGTAGGTAACTTACACTGAAGACGCGAGAAAAGAAAAGGAAGAACGCGTAGGTAATTAACTAGAGCCTTCCTTCATGTTTCCATCTACTTACACTATTTACACTAGGTTAACACTCCCACATACCACATACTTACGGTATACACGCGAGATGTCTACTCTACTCTACTCTACTTACACTACCACATCTTTCTTTCTCTCATGCTGGTTCTCTCTCTCTCTCCCAGATCTTCCCTAACCTGAAAAGTCCTGGCTGTGGAAACAGGGATATTGCTGACAACTTCCGTCGTCTTACACTACCTACTAGGCTAGATAGGTTAACTAGGATAGGTAGTCTAGATAGTCTACTATGTAAACCCCATGGGCAACCTCGGTTGGATATCGATAGCTACCTAGCTAGATAGATGAGAGAGTCTTTCATTTCGAAATCCCTCTAGATAACTACCTACTCGCTTTACATACTTACGCACGCAACTTCTCACAAGCGACTTTACGATAACCGGACCGAGATCTAACAAGGGGCGAGGGGGGGGGGGGGGGGGGGAAATCCTCATCGAGTCGGCGGATATGCAGTGCTGTAAGCGCATCTTCTCCGTTATCTAGATAACCCCATCACGCATTTCTCTCTTCATCCCTCTTCCTTTCCCTCTCCCTCCTATCTTTTTACTTTTTTCTTTCTTTCTTTTCTTTCTTTTCTTTCGTTCCTTCTTAGAAATAGTTACCCGCCCCCTCGTCATCCATCGCCAACAGTAAGTAGGGTACCGCGACGGGAAAACAAGCAGGGCACAGCGCATCATGTAAGTTAGCCAAGAAAGAAATTGAACGAAAGCAAACATCCAGATACCTACCTACCTACCTGCCTGCCTGCCTCTTCTTCTTCTTCTTCTCTCCCGTCTTTTTCTCTCTCGTTTCTTTTTTTTTTTTTTTTTCTGTTTTTCTTCTCCGATGCCGTGATACCCTTTGAAATGCAAGTTTGACAGCTCCAAGGCTAAAATGAAACCCGCACCCGGCCCTCCTTCCCGTTGTCTCTTCTTTTCGACCTTTTCCATATCCTTTACCCCTACCCCTACCCTTACCCCTACCCTATCCTTACCCTAGATAGTCTTACTCGGAGATCAGTAAGGGTGGAAAAGAGCAAAAAAAAAAAAAAAAAAAGCAAAAAAAAAAAGCAAAAGAAGGTATGGGTGCAAGGTTGATCAAACAAACAATCAGCTTCCCGTCATCGTCATCGTCATCTGTCATCTGTCAAAAAAAAAGTTGTCAGTGTTAGTTAGTCGTATATGTAGTAATACCCTACGTACATGATAGTTTTTTTTTGGAGTCTTTTTCTTTTCTACGGTACTGTTTTTTTTCTTTCTAGGTAGGTACTTGCTGCAAGGTACCCGCGTATAGTAGCCCCTATACGAAAACTAAGGTAAGTGATAAACAGTTTTTTTTTTTGTTTTTTTTTTTTTTCCTTCCTTCGATCATGAAGTTCTCGTCTCGGGCAGCCGGGGGAAGGAGGGGAGGGGGGGTTCATTTTGTTCAGTGACATCGTGGAATCCGAGTCTCCGGTCCGAAAAAGAAAAACCCCCTCGGATGAAGAAAACGTCATTTGAAAAAAAAAAAAAAAAAAAAAAAACTATACTATACTATACTTGAATCTAAAATGTAGGACTGCTTCCTACATAACCGGGGAGAGGGGATGGGATTTTGGAAAAAAAAAAAAAAAAGGAGACGAATCCCTGAAATAACACCTTCGAACACACACACACACACACACACACACACAAGACACGTGCATAGTTACAATACTTAATACGCAAACACAGATTCCAGCCATACCCAGGATCTCCAGAATCCTACAATCCCACAAGTTCACGCCCAGGGGCGTAGGTAGAAAAGGACTTTACTATCCAACAGGCAAAGCAAAGCAGAGCAGAGCAGAGCAGAGCAGAGCGGAGCGTGCATACCCTATCATCTGTCAAAGCACATGCAAGTTTCCTCCTTGGGCCTGTCGGATGTTCTTCCCAACTCCAATTTCTTCCGCCCATGATATCATCCGTTCGTTCGTCTCCGCCGGAAGATAGCCCCGGAATCCAGCCCAACATGATGGCCGTCAGAGCAGATAATAATTATATCACACAATGGTTTCACGACCTAAATGCTCTAGATCAGGGGGTCCGTTCGTTCGTTCGTAATCTTCGCCCTACCGAATGCCCTGATGTCCATGCTCATACAAGCTCGAGCACTCCGAGTGAGATGACTGCGGCAATGCTTAATGTAGGGTTAGGCATCCCCATGTGGTAAACAAAATCTGCATGATTAGCTAACAAACCTCTTCGTCTGTTGACCCAACCCTGTCCATGCCATGCCCTCGTCAAAGATTCCCCAGTAGGAGAAATTATGACAGGATTAGCCTAACGGCCAAGTCATGCCGGTTGCCGTCAACAAGGGTTGCCAACAACAAGAACAACAAGGCGTCCGGTCGTGCGGAGTCATGTAGATGTGAGGCACATCTTGGGACGTACCTAGGTCACGTACCTAGGTACTAACTGGCACACTGTACGTGTATATGCCTCCTGCGCCTAGATATCACATCTTGAAGCGGGTACGTACATCGGCGATTGATCTGATTGATTATCTGGGCACGACGCTGACGGTGTCGTGCGACCGTGAACCCCGACTGACCAAGGCCAAGGCCGGGCAGCACGCGAGAAAAGAAAGAGACGATCTGGGTTTCCCGCGGAACCCCCCCAGGATCAATGTCGTATACACACACCATTGCTACTTCATTTCCCCAAGGGGAAGGGAAAGGGAAAGGGAAGGGATAGTGAAGGGAACGGCGCCCTTCGATACTGTAACCTTGTAGAAGCCCTTGAAGGTCGTGCAGACAACTCATAACCAAATCTCGAAAACGGTTGGAAATACCACGTTGTAATCGAATTCTCGGGTTGGGGCCATTTCGGCTGCGGACTCGTAGGTGGTAAAGTGTGGGTAGATACACACCTATGATATTAGGAGACGTATCCGAAGGTATCCCTTCAGCCGGGTCGACCATCTTTTTCTTGGCGCTTTTCTTTTCTTTTTTTCTTTTTTTCTTTTTCTTTTCTTCGTTCTGGCCAATTTATACTGTATTCGTAAATTGTCCTTGCTCGTTTTTTTTTCGAAAGAAAAATAACTATCCTGCATCACCAACCGGGGATGGCGCAGAGTTTGTCCCGGTTCGTTCATCCCTCGAACGTGCTTCTTTTTCTCCAAACTCAAACAAGACAAGTCGCCGATGTTCCTGCGCCTTAGTATCACGAGCACAACGTGGCACTTCACAATGGCGATTGCGTGTACACCAGTCGATGGATGGCGCTTTCATTATAAAGCCACCTGGGGTGTCGTGGACCAGCCGCCTATAAGACGTGTAAGCCTCATCCCGAAACCTAAGGCGACTCGGCTGATGTCGTGCGTCTGACAAGTCGATGGATGGATGACACGGTATGGCTATTCAAACGTATCATGCTCACTATGCTGTCACTCCTTTATGAGCATGAGTTCAGATTTGTGAGCAGGTTCATATCGTGGGTGCGTATCTCGTCCAGACGGGTGTGCTCTAAAGGGCAAGCCGGATCTCTCTCGACTCCAGCAACCCTTTCTCCAGGAGCATAACTGCATACCTAATGTAGGAACGCATGAAATAACCTACCGATACAAGTACCTACACTAGTGCTTCCGTGGTCCGTAGCTAAGCCCGTATGCATCTCCCAAATCGAATTGGGGATCGCAAACGTGCATACCGGTTTGGGGAACGTGTGTGTATGGATTTCGGCCCGGCGCCATGCATGGCAAGGAGATCACATCACACTATCGCGCGTGAGAGTACTACCGTATGTAGTGTCACGGATCTGGCTAAACAATCAAACATGGGGGATGGTTAGCGTGCCATACGTCGCTCTATAGAGTCACCGGGGGCGGGTGTATTGGAGGCAGAGCAAGGCCAAGGCAAAGGGGGGGAAGGGGGTCCGACCGCCTTCCGCCATGGTAGCATCCTACTCTACTGTCCATGTGCATGTGGTGTAGGATTGGGAAGAACAGGTATTTCTTACACAAGGAGCGGTCGGTGCCCCTTTCACGAGAAACGGGTTTCCACTCATCGTGAACCCTAAAATTGCCGCGATGAAACATCATACGAGGGGTGCGACGTCACGGGCAGATGGTATGTAATCAGGCAAGATTTCCTTCTCTCGTATACGAAACACGGATGATGGAGGTTGTCTGGGACGTTGTTGAGCTTCGTTCAATGTACACTAGGTATGAGTATAGACTGTACGTCTGTAGGTAGGCAGACGATTGTCTTAAGGTTACCCATGTACCCAGATGCCTAAGTAGGAGGATTCATAACCGCCTGGTTGGTAACGATCCTACCAATGTGTTAGTAACAGGCGTTACATCGTGTAATTTCTCAGTACCTGAAATATGAAAAAAGCCTGGGGAAGAAAAGGGCCTCCCTACCGTATCAGTGAGTCGTGCGAGGAGAAGCCAATGGCGAGGCGCACGTCAATGCAAAGGTCGCAGCAGGCTCCATGCACATTTGTGGTGTAGGAGGCGGCGACAACCATTGGGAGCTTCTGATGTCGAGGATGTACACGTACGCTACAGACTGTACCTACACCTCAGAACTGCAAGTCCCAAGGTGGAGGTTCCGGTAAGATGAACCCCAGTGGGCGGGCGGCTCGGAGCCAGAGCCATGCAAGATCTGGGATGGATTAGGAGATAACGCGAACGAAACAGGCATAGCTTGACTGTATTGGCACCCCGTCTGATCGATCATCCCTCGATCTGGTGATGCGCTGGAACTCTAAGCGGGTCACGGGAACAACACACGCAGAAAGCGTAACTCACAATGCAATCATGGAGGTTCCAGGGCTGCCGTCACGCCATTTCAATGATGATTTTTCTTTGAATAGGTAGGCGTACGATGGCTGCTGGTTGAGGGCTTTCAAGAGAACATCTTGTTGCTGTGGGAAAATAACTATGCGGAGGACAGGAAGGCCGTAGAGGACACGTCTTGTGACTAGGGCGAATATTTTACCGTGTAAAACGGTCGAGCGGGCGGGTAGCACCATGCACAGTCTGTGCAGACCGTAACAAACAGGCAAGTATTGACGAGCGCAAATCTTGGCACCCTAGCAAGTTACCTTAGTGTCGGATATAATTGAGGGCCCATAAATAATACTATCCCCCAGTAGTTATTGCCGCGGGTTATAGCTATAGTTGTTGAGGTATTAACAGCGAAGGGCTCCCCGATATCGACGAGGTATACTACGTAGTACTGTGTTCAGTGTGTTGGTAAAATGCTCGCCGACAACCTCGAACCCGCCGTATTGGACGTGTATGAAACTGCAGTTTATAGCATCGTGATCAGATAAGCTTCAATAGCTCCGAGACAGTAGTGTCGCGATCAGGTAGTCTAGGTCTAAGTAAGTAGGTAGGTAAATGTAAAAACCTCCCTAATGTATGGCATTCCGTAATTACCGTGAGCTAATGTATCCAATGTTGGGGCTTCTTTAATTATGACGAGCTCCTATTCCGAGTACCATATGGCTGGGTAGGACGCCTTACCTGTTAACCGCCTAGTGTGCGTATTAGCATTCCATAGATGTGGATTTTCCACTACCTACATTAGCCATCTAGATAGATGTGTGATAGTGTGCAGACTGTATGCTCTCCTGTGAAGGTACGTCTATGAGTTAGTGTACATTTCGAATTTTTCACGAGATGTACATGGTAGTTTCGCACCGACACTACTGATTGCTCAGACTTTATACCTAGATAACTAGTACGTAGCGCAGGTATTTTGTAGGTAGTCAGTCAGTCAGTACGGACGTACGGACGTGGTATATGTTGAAAATCTGTTGACAAGATCGGTAAAGCACCGAGAAATAACAACCGACAAGTAACTGGAATAGGTATAATCTGTATGTCGGGGCTGATACCCGTTCGCAGGTACAGACTAGATATGAGCAGGTAAGTAGGATTGAACTACATAAACGCCTAACCTAGGACATGGCGCTTGTTGAAAGCCTTGGGTCGTTGGATTGACACAATTTATGGGTAAATCATGCACTCGGCCGATAGGTACTTGTGAGGTTGTGCTAACGCCACCAAATTGGTCGTTTTGGCTAAGGAACACAAAAGTTTACATTGTTATGAGATATGAGACCATGCGCCTCAACTTGAAGTACTATCTAGATAGATAACTTAGTACACTGGGAGGCTGGAGCCGGCGGGCGTGTCCGATGGGCAGTTGGCAACTTGGCAACTTGGCAACTGTGGCCCGTTGCGGGTCGCGGGTCGCGGGTTGCGGGCTGCGGGCTTGCAACTGCGGTGGGAGAAAGTCCCCGATCTAGCTAACTGCGCACATCTGTGCACTGTATGGAGCCATGACAACATGTCTACGTGATGCCTCCTGTATCTATCTACATAGTACGAGGACTAGCCACGATGTGAATAGCAACTACACGTATAAGTTACGCAATCAGCACAACCTGGACAACTTTAGCATCTCAATCGGGGTCTCATTGCCTCTAGATTCGCGTGGAGAATCTAGATACAGGTGGAGTTCCGCTCATACATACGATGAAGTTACGTACTTTTCAAGTATCGATCATGCGACGAAACACAGGCGACTATTTCACTTCTTCCGAGCGCTCTTTTTGTCGGATCGCTCTTTTGTCGGATCACTCTTTTTCGGATCCGTATGCAGGCCCCTATAAGCCCGTGAGCGGGAGGGTAACTCGTCAGAGCGTTGGGGCGGTTATATCCGTTATATCTTGGGAACGCGGGAAATCTTATGAACGTGTCGGTTACCGTACTGAACGTACTACGTACTACGTAGCACTTTTTTATTTATTTTACCTATAGCGATCTCTCACGCCGTTTATTGCCCCTTAAGAGGGTCTCGTCCCCCTGGCAATCAGGCTGGCAATGGCATCCATGAGTTCAACTAACTAACGCGTGCGTGGCGGCAACGCTGTATAAAAAGTTCAAAAAATTCAAAAAATTCATAACATCTTACCATCTGTGAAGATCATCTGCCTATACGTGCACAGTTATTGAGATTGATTACTGATTAACCCGTATAATAATGCGACACCGTTCCCAGCCAACATTCGACATTCCCTCCTTGCCAACAACGAACTATTCATAGTGAAACGGTTCTCGCGACGCTACGCTATGTAAGTAGTGGGCGTGAACTGAGGCAGCATTTTCTAGTGTAGTCGACCTCGTGTATCATTAGCGCATTAATGTTCCGTATGCGGGCAGTTAAGTAGGTACCTACTTACTTAGGTAGTCTAGGTAGCATTCACGGTGGAGTGAATGCAGAGCAGTCCACTTACCCGTACGGGTAAGTAAGGTGTAGGTACGTCCGTACAGTCTGGACTCTGTACTCGAGGATTCACAGACGAAGAAGGCGGAAGCGCTATCACTTCGTTAATTGTTACAGGTAACTTTCGATCCTTATTACACGTCCCAAGTGTGTGGTAATACCGTACCGGTATGTACTAGACTAGATATGCCCTGGCATTCCGTAACAGACGGGTAACGACGTAATACCATGCGTCCCGCTGCGGACGTATCATGCACCAGGTATCATGCAACAGGTATCATGCACCTACAGCGAGGGCGGGAAGGTACACCCGGTACGCTGCTATGTGATGGGTCTTCAGGCATGTCCACTGTACCTGCCGTCCGTGAACACACATCGCACATATCTACCGCTACAGAATCTGATCATGGCCTGCCGTTTCGTTTCTTCCCTCTTCCCTTTCCTCGCACATGCGAACGTAGTCGGCTACTGCTTGCTTACCTACCTAGTTGATCCGCTACGTGATTGATTCTTCTGCTCTACTTTGTGATCTGAGACGGAAAAGCAGAAGGCACGAGTCGTGCTTCGGCTGTTGTCACGCTGTTATTTACGGCATCCAGTGCACTATCTATCTACATTTTTATCAAACCGGCTACCACACCCGAGCCATTCACGTTCCGAACCTCCAGGTGGACACGGAGCGACTCAGCCCTACTGAAATCGAGAGATTACCTCCGAGACTCGTCATCGTACTGCCCATCCGACGCTGGCCACTGTCCCTGTCGCGAGACATGATCCCGTGTTGAGTGCTGCGGACCCTCCAACACACGAGCTACCCACCCATACCACCACCATATGCCATTTCCGCCGTCTTCGCCATAGTTACCAATTACCATTCCGTACAGTGCTCCAGGCCCCCGGGCGAAACAAGGCCTTTCGATTCGATCGCATCTCATCTCAGTCAGGTTCACATGCCCACCCCCATTCCAATCCAGGCGCTGTACATGTAGAGTGACTGAATCGAGGTGAGATACTTTTACCCTTTCTTTACTTTACCTACGCTACACTACACCATACTACACTACCTTCACTACCTTACCTACACCAAGCACTTCTCGCCTTTGTGTGATTAATAGCACTCGAGTGGCTTTACCCACATTATGGTGCCATATTAGCGTTGAACGCCAAAGGCGGTATTCGCAGCATCGACACGGTGCAGAAAAAGAAACCAAATGCCCAAGGATGAGAAATAATAAGAAAATAATATAAAAAAAAAGAGGAAAAAAAGAGAAAAAAGAAGCAAATACGGCAAAGTACTTACATACATCAAAAAAAAGCTTAGCTTCCCGTCGCTCACGTCCCCATCAATCCACACCCCCTCCCGTGAACTAATAAGGCTCTAGTCCCTAGGCTTGCATCTCATCTTGGGTCTAATCAAACCGGGTCCCAGGCAAAGAAAAGGGAAAAAGGGTACAAGAGAGCGTAGTTTCGCCATCTTGACGCCACTCTCCTTGCTTCTCTGCTTGTTGACTCTTACCGGCTGCTAGGCCGCAACGTCAACCAAGCAAAGCAGCTCGTAGCACTATCGTCTAAGACACCTACAGAAATTAGGCTCAACTCTCCGACAGCAACCATTCCAGCACTTGTGTCGCTTCCCCCACAAGGCGTGAAGTTGAGCTCCTAGCAGTGACGTGTTGTCTGGACCACGCAGCGATCAGTCCTAGATCTTCCAATTGTGCTAGTCGAGTCAGATGCATAGGCCCTACTAAACTGATACTGGCTGGGGGGTTATTTTGGCATCGCCATCCACCAGTTGTAGTCGCGCTATGGAAGCGGGTGAATCTGGCGCTAGGCAAAGGTTGGTGGCTGCTGTTGTCGTTGTCCAGAGATATAACAAGAGCGGGGGAGATCGGTCGAGGGGGCGAAACGAGCGAGACGACCGAGAAGAGGAGCTGGCCCTAACTATTTTCATCGAACGTTTTGAGCTGACAGGTGGTTGTTGACCTCATACATAGTGCTTATTCCTCCATTATAAGATCCCAGGCGTATACCCGCGGTCCTCACGAAACACGCTCCGGAGAGTTTCATGATCCACCAACAACTATGGCCGCCGCTACTCTGCTCAACCCAGCCACGGCCTATCACCCTCACACTCAGGTGTTCCCGTCCCCGTATCATCATCAGCCGCACCACCCGCCACCAGCAACTACCATGATTCCGCTTAACGAGGTCAAGCGAGTGTCTGGTGAGGTCGAGGTTGGCCCACGTCAATCGCTTCCATCCATCTCGGAGGTCTTCTCAACCACCAAATCAAGTCCCTATGCGCCCACCACGCCCACATCATTGGCTGGTTCTCAGAGTCTCCCGCCTCCATTCGTAGCCGTGGGCCCGCCGCCACCGCGAGTCGAGCATGGTTCGGAGCCACGGCCACTACCCACTCACGAGGAGAAGTATTTCGGACGGTATTCGCGTCACGACTCTGTTCCCTCTCAGGGATCCCAGTCCTCGTACTCCTTCCCGGACCACCGTGATTCGTCTAAGGGCTCGGTTCCGAGTCCGAATAACAGTCATGTCAGCTCTCAACCTCCCATGCCCTACCCTCCCGGACAACTACCTCTCTCCGCCGCCCCGGCTCCCGCGAGGCACCACGCGCCCACACCATATGATGCCCATCGGCCAGCCCCGCCACGCACCGACGATGAGTATGGGATGCACCGAACTCGCTACGACACAACCCTGAACCGACACTTCGAGGCATGGGGTTACTCGGACTGCCTCAGCAAGGTCAGTGACGCCGAAGCCACTCCTGCCCTTACCGCGATTACTAACGTGAATGTAGATTGCATGGAACGCGAACACCATCCGCAACTTTGCCGAAGCCTACATAAAGGTAGCATCAGAACAACATGGGGGTCATCCCATTCCCGAGCGACTGCCTACCGAGAAGGAAGTCAGCAGCCTAATTGACTTGTCCATGTGGCTCAAGAGCCAACTGGAGAACGTCCGCGACATAGTGCAGCACAGTTTGGCAGAGAAGGCCCGAGACAGCAATCGCAACAGCGGTCCTAATTACGACGGCGATGACGACATGAGTATGTACGGTGACAATGTGAAGCCATCTTCGTTTGGGCTGGGGGAGGTGAAGAAGAGGCGAGGCGTAAGTAGTCTGTTTTTAGGCAGAGTTTGCAAGGTCGCAAATGCTGAGCATATGATACAGCGGGCAGCACCGCCAGGACGTTGCCACAGCTGCAACCGAATCGACACGCCGGAATGGCGACGAGGCCCCGACGGCGCAAGAACGTTATGCAACGCATGCGGCCTACATTACGCGAAACTTGAACGAAAGCGACAGATGGAACAGAGATCAATCCGTCCGAAAGCTGTAGAAGAGAGATCTTGATATCTTCGGGGACAATCCACGACGACTCCTCCATCCAGTGTTACCGAAAACGATACGCCCGAACTCGGCATACAGCAAGTAGTAGCCTCGCTACCACGAAATATCACGTCGGTGTATTCGCCTCCGGTACCGATTGAGAGAACCCGCATTTAACGACGTGTATATATACATACATGCACACTACTACATGCTCTCTCAGCCTGCATCTCGGTGGAACTTCCCCTTTTTTTTGACACTTGTTTTTCCAATTTTCTTTCTGTATATATACCCATGTGGAAAAACGGGTTTTAGGTACATCAGGGCATAGCATCGATTGGCGCTTTTGTTTTTATTGGCGTTCCCCGGTTATATCTCTGCTGCGTTATAGATACGCAGAAACGGTCGGGCCAACTTTTTTTATTTATTGGGACCTCGGCTATCGTCTCTTCATTGTCTTCACTCATGAGGGTGACGGAAGAAGGGGAGAAAAAGGGAGGGCAGGGAAGGGCTCTTGTGAAGGCGCAGGAAAGTAGAACTTCTGTTTTTGCAACGCATGCTGCATGAAGTCGGGACGGGATCATTCAGAACTTTTTTTTTTTTTTTTTTACATGGGCATAGATGGCGGGGGTGTATCTTCTCGTCAAGAAAAGGGGGAGGGGAGAGGCTTTCTCTGAAAGAATTCTTTTGTTGGAGATGCTTTTTTATGTCGCTCTTCCAAAGTTCACATTTATTATGTCTCGCTTATAGGAGCGCCGCCCTCCCTCAAGACAGATACAAATTACTACTACTTTTACAATACAACAACCGCCTTGGCACAATTTTGAACACTCACTCGGTCGACTGACGATCCCCTCCTCTTAGGAACATGAACATTATGCTGACAAACGCACGACTTTTCGATCAGATTCGTCGACTTCGCCACTATCTAACCATCCTACTCAACGTCCCGGGAATTTCCACATTCCACATCCCAAGTTGTCCGCTTGTTTCTAATTATCGCCCCAACGCCATCTTCGGAAGTTTGGTGTTATTTTATTTTTTTATCTTTATCTTTATTTTTTATTTTGTAATAACTATAGTATACGAAATCTATGCTGCTCTAGATGTGTGATACCCGTCAGTCAGGTCTGGACAGTTGAATCTTGCTGCTGCAGCGGCCAAAAGGGGTATGTGTACACGGCAGGTTGGCGTAAAAAGGCTAGATAGATAGATAGTTAATTACTCACACCATTAGAAGTGAATTCCCCAAAACCATCGAAACTTGGACGATGGATCTCGCGACCAACACCCTCCCCCCCCCCCCCTCTTTTCCCCCCTGCTTCTTCTTCCCGAGTCCCCTTCGCCTCATTACTAGATAGATGAGCTCGAATCGAGGAGAATAGAAAAATCCAAAACAGGAAAAAAACAAGGAAAAATATATGCTTGTTTGCGCCGATCGTCAACCAAGTCCGTTGATCGATCTCCCCTGTCGATATCTCGGGTCCTCCTCTCATGAATTCTATCTGGTGGTGTGTGTTCATGTGTCTTTTTTTTTTTTTCTGGTTTCACCATTTGGTCGATTATCTCTAACTAGGTATTTAGCATATATCTCTTGGGTGTAACTAGGTAGATAGATGGAAGGGGGGGGGAGTTTTGTTGTTTTCAAAACTTTGGCGCCAATAACTAAGATTTCCCGCTTGACATCATCGTGAGATCGTTTTGGGAAGAAGGTGAAGGGGGGGGGGGGGGTGGTTGGTTTCCCCTTTGTTTTTGGGTTTTTTGGTCCAAACAACACGAAAGTACAAAAACTTCGAAACGACGAAACTTGAACAACAAGGACCTTTATTTTTATTTTTATTTTTATTTTTACTTTTTACTTTTTACTTTTTTTTTACTCGAAAGACATTGAGGAACCCAAAAAAGAAACATAACCCCCCCCCCCCCCCTCCGGGAAAAAATAAATAATTAGATAAATAATAATGTCCTGGAACTACCTACATGTGCATTGATCGAGTCAGTTTTGAACGGCGGCTAGATAGATAAGATACCTTAAGTAGGTAGGTAGGTAGTTAACTTACTGGAGGAAATTTCGAAAGATTACGGAATACTAATAAATACTTTTTTCACAGCCTTTTTGCCCCCCATGCCCTCCCTCCTTTTTCAGTCAGTAAGTCTAATCTAGCATATATGTATGTATGTATGTATGTATATCTTTTTTCGTCATAGGTTTTTATTTTACTCTCTCTCTCTCTCTCGCTGGGTGAAACCGGGCCAATGGAAATATTTTACCTTTGGAGTTACTGTTACTGGTTGGGTAGGTTAGGGTAGGGTATATTAAGTTATGTCACGAGGGGGGGGAAGGGAGGGAAGGCAAGGGAAGGGAAGGGGGGTACGAGATGCGCACGCACGCTTCTATCTATCCATCTAAGATCTGGGTTTTTATGTCAGCAATGTTTCTGGATACTTCTTCCTCGAGTTTGATGAGGCCGGATGAAGGGAAGATTTCGATGAGAGAGGACTTTGGAAAAGGGGGGGGGGGGGGGGGGAGAGAGTTTTGAGTCGTTTCACAGCACGAAATCCACGCGTCCGGGAGGGAAAGAGAAGCTTTGTCTCTTTTTCAATCTTCACTACTAGTAGATAGATAGGTACTAATGTAATGTAGATTGGTAACTCTACTATGTACAGCACTGATGTGGAAACCCAGATTCATCCCAAGGTGAGCTGGCATATGTCGCGACCATGTGCTCTGTTTGCTACACTACGCTAGACTATCTACACTACACCACGAAGAGCACCGCAGCAACAGCAAGCACACCGAACACCCATCAAAAGAAGGAGGGAGGCAAAAAAAAAAAAAAAACGGAAAAAAAAGACCAGAACGGAGATACGGAGAAGGGGGAGGGGGAGAGCGGAGGGGTGGAGGGGTGGAGGGGCGGGGGATAACCTATACAAGGTGGGTAAGTTAAGGTTTAAGTGTTTAGACCGGCCTAGACTAGGGGTCCTTGACGGACGGGGGAGAGGAGAGAGACGCCAACTAAGAGATGAAACCGGTCAGGGAAGAACGGGGGGGGGGGGGGGGGGTGGTTCGACTGGGCGGCCACGCAGCCAAGTAGTAGCCAAGACCCTTCTTTTTTCTGGTCCCTCTCTCTTTCCCCCCCTCATTCTTCTCTCTGTCTCTGTCTCCGTCTCCGTCTCCGTCTCCCGGAGTCTCGGAATGATGAAATGGAGTGGTTTCAAAAGACAGAACTATACTAATGTAAGCAGCGAGGTAGGTAGTGTAAAATACGAGGTGGAGACTTACTAACCTAAGGGCATTTTAGTTATTATTATCCGGGTAGATGACGATGACGATGATGATGAAGGTTAGTTAGATGAGAGATGACGATGACGATGGAGGGATGGAGCCTGTTTTGTCATAAGGGCTTTTTCTTGTACCCTTTTACCCTTTAACCCTTTTTCTCCCTTGCCCAGGCCCCAGTCTTCTCAGGGGGGAACCCAATTCACTATCTACATGATCGTCGTTGCCTCGGGGTCTTTTTTTTTGATTTTTTTTTTTTGAATAAAACCCACTTTATGCCAAAATATCTAGAGATCGTAGAACTTGCTAGATACCTAAGGTTTTTTGTCTATCTAGTGTCCGATTTACCGAACTGGCGTCCGGGGACCCTTGGAGAAATCTTAACATTTGCTCTCTCTCTCTCTCCCTGACGCCGCGCGCGAACTCTCTCTCCTGTCACCTGTGTATATGTGATGATATTCCGAAATTATCATTCACCTCCCATCGCCCCATCACCCATCGCCCATCATAAATCAATCATTTCCCTATCCGTCCGTCCGCGTCTATCCATCCATTCCTCCGTGGTCGTTGTTTCTTCTTTTTCACATTTCATTTTTCATCTCACGTCTTTTCACACTCCCTCTTTTTCCCTTTTTCCCTTTTTCCCGGTTGTCGAAAGTCCCCGATGGGTAAGTTTGTCGGGATAATAAAGTTAACTATAAACTTACCGAGTGGCAAGAAAAAAAGGTTATGTCATACCGAGATGAACAAGGAGATATCTAAACCCAAAAAAACCAAAAAAAAAGAAACCAGCAGTTCATTTCAGGGGTTCCGACCCGATGACGTACGCAACATAGTTTCCATCTATCTATCTAGTCTAGGACGATGAACTATCCAGACGGAGGGTCTCCATTGGACCGGAAGGGATGATGGATCGAGAGTAACAACGGGTGAGATGGTAATTAGACAGATGAAAGTTGATTGCATGATCGATATCATGTTCGAGAGGGTCGCTTTACAAACGGGTCACAGTTCATATCGTGGTAACATTCAATTCCCTTCACTTCAATTTAACACGGTTCCGCGGCCTGCGGGAAGGGCCGTTGCTACCGTATCATGCCGTTCAATTGCTCGGTGCTGGTTCCTCAATAGGGGAACGCTTCCGAGTAGGTTAGGTAAGGTTGGGTTATAAGTAGTGGTAGGTAGTGGTAAATAGTAAATGGTAAATCCCTCTCGGCTGCGATTGCGTATAGTCTAGATAGTCAGTAAGGTAATAGTACATGGGTACGGACGTTACTTGATCTCACTGATATGATATGGATAGGTTTGTATGGAGAAAGAGGTTGGAAAAGCTGTAGAACCCATGCCATGTGTCCTGTCCTGTCCTGTCCTATCCCGCCTTCATTTCATTTCATTTGCCTTCTATTCCCGCACTCCACATAGCAAACGAACAAATCAGAGATCGAACAAAACATTCGAATGGAAAGTCTTTTTTTTTTTTTACGGATTTCTACTGCTACTGCATCTGCGATGGAATCTTTGATTCGTTCATGCTTTGGCAATCTCTGAACCCGCGTGCAGCCAGTCAGTCCCTCGGTGAGATAAAACGCCCATTGTGTCGTTCGTTCGTTCGTTCGTCCGTTCGTTCATTAGGTTATATGCCCAGGTAGATTTGGTGTTTTAGGAGTTGTGAGGCTTCAAGGGGAAAAGTCGTCCATGTTACCGCCACGCCACATCCGATGGGCATCCATGTCCATAACATACCGCCTAATTAGTTATGCATCTATCCTTTTTTTTTCCTTTTCCCGCCTGTTAGTTACTTGCGTGATATCAACACAAGGTCAAGTATCTCGGGGGGTTTTGAGAATTCTTGTTCTCATGGACATTAGACAGATCAACCCGGACCGACTTATAAGAGCTAGATAACACGATAGATATATTAACATACTGGCTTTGTATTGTGGTCATTATATTGTAAGAACAAGAGAGCATGCAAGCATGGACAATACAGGTATATCGTGGAGATAGATAGTTAGATGACTGATCGGGTTCGATTTTATCATCATAACATCACGGCAATTCAACAAGAATACAGTCGACCGATGGATGGACCGATCTACCGACGACCACTTCAAACCGGAGTTCTGTCTCTTTCCGCAAACGAGCCAAGGTTACAACGATGGCATTGCTCAGAAAATTACATTCATCATCAAGTCAAGTCGGTTAAGAAGATATCATCATCATTGTACGTATCCAGGGCCGTTACCGTACCAGTAGATAAGCCCAAGCCCAAGCCCAAGCCCAAGCCGGTCGGAGGAAGAGAAGGACACATGTGTATGTGTGTGACTATGAGGTAGATTTACGCCAGCGGGACAAGAGATCAGATCAGATCATACTACCGTCCATCCGTACATCCATTCATCAGATCTGCATAACGGGGTTACGATTCAGAGTGAAACGAGTTGACTTGGGAGTGAGAGAAAAAAGAAAAAAAGAAATAAAAAGAAAAGAGATAAAAACTGTTTGAAACGATTACTAGGCTGTTACAAGAAAGAACAAAAAAAAAAAAAAAAAAGCCATCGATAAAGGAAGAAAACTGACGCAACCATCCCGCATCTCCACCTTCGGATCATTTGGTCTGGTGCGCGGCCTCACGTCCCGGAGCTATTCCAAGCAAGCCCGCCTTGTCCGGTCACGACCCGGGCGGCGTTACTACTTAGACAGATAACTTAATCTGCTTTGAAGATATCACGGGATGGCGTTTACGGCCTCTATTATCTATCTAGGTAGTGTTAACAGCTTGTCATGGTCATAGTCCTACCTATGCTCTGGAGTAATTACAGCTTCTCGTAGAAGGGGTAAAAGCCCTCTTTAGGGTTAAAGATAATAATGGCATGAAAGACATGAACTTAAACTCAAGCTCAAGGACATCGCAAGTTCACCGTGAATTCACGGACATACAAAAGTTGAGCAATCAACGACAATCTTTTCGTGACACATGGGTCTCAGACAATTCTTGCTCCCCGTTCTGAAACGATGTATGATGGTATACACAAGGTGTTGACCGCCACGGATATGGTGTGATCAATATATTTTGCAAGAGACACGGACACGACCGACGGGGTCTGTGGCATGTATAGTGTATAGATTAGGGGGAATAGAGTCTTGGGAGGACTAGATAGATGGAAAGAAAAAGAAAGAAAGAAAAAAAAAGGTTCCCGGCCGGAAAGGGTCACTTACTCGAGGTGCCCTAGGTTATGAATGAACCATCCCCCATCTACGGACTCGCGTAATAGTAGATAGGGAGCAGCAGTCCAGTCTTGACCCTTCACTAGACAGTCAAAAAAAAGAAAAAAAAAAAGGAAGATCAATGTTTGATTTTCTCCTTTCTTCTCTATCTACCTATCTACACCTAGATACCTCCGGTCTCAAAATACTCCAACCTACGCCGGTAAAACACCGTCGTTATACCCTCGCTACGACCTGCCTGCCTGCCTGCCTGCCTGCCTGCCAGTAATCTAATGTCTCAAAAAGAGGATAGACATTGAACCATGGCAGAACAAAACAACAGACCCCGATAAGCAAAACCACGCAAGATCTCGCCTCGGACTGCCGTCCCTCGACTTTCCCCCCCCTCTCTTCCCCCCTTGCCATTTCCGCTTCCTTCCCTTCCCGGTCGAAACCTCACAAACCCCTTGCCTTGCGGTACGGCTCGGGCGGGTTCAGGAAGGGGGGGGTTAGGTAGGTTTGCGCTTTGGAAACCTGACAACTTGACAACGTACAAAATCGATGCCATCGCCCGATCCCTCTTCCCGCGTCTTCCCGTGTCCCCCCCGGCCCCCTCATCCCGCCTTCCAAATTTTCTTCCACGACAAACGGATCGGATCTGCGCAACAAAGGTCTTTGAAAGATGTGATATGGGACGGAATGGGACGGGACGGGACGGGATGAGATGAGATGAGATGGAATGTCTGAGATCACGGATCACGAAGACGGGGGGGCAAGACTTTGTCTCGTCTTTGTGTTTACCCTGCCAATTCATCCCATCCCATCTCAATCCCGGGGTCCAATTGTCCCCCTCCCCCTCCTCCTCCTCCTCACATGGGTTCGACGTCAAGCTTCAGGGAGAGAGGACTCATCCTGTCGCTCTAAGCAGTCCAGGTTCATCTTTCCTGATCGACTGAGGTGTCGTCGCCCTGCCTGACTGAAGTGATGATGTTGATGATTCGGCGTACTTTCTTTTCTTTTTTTTTTTTTTTTTGGTAAGATATGTGGCGCTCTCTACCTTTTCAATTCTGTTTCTATTTTTATAAAGAGATTGATTTACCTAATAACTACACTCTAGATAGACTAACTACTACTACCTAGATACCCATTTTCGCCATCTATCTAGTTAACTCACTCCTCTTGTCGTTTGTTTTGCCACGCGCTGGACTTTAAACATTGCTTCATGATACAATAATACAAAATGGCATTCTAATATAGGGTATTACATACAATACGCAAGTCCGTCGATTTGCACTCATCGAGAACGAGAACGAGAACGAGAGACTACACAACAACCTATCTATCTAGTTGAAATAACTCACAGAGTGCCCCGTTTACCGTTCATTATCTCGATCCGCGAGCAGAGATACCCCCTTAACAAGAGTCCAACGGCCTGGATCATCTCATCCCCAAGCGCCTTTTCGCCCGCCTTTTCGCCCGCCCAACTCCTCCCATCTCGTCTATCTATCTAGGGACCACACACATGACGTCTGCCGTCGGTGGCAACCCCGGGGGGGGGGGGGGGTAAATGAAAAGGGAAAGGGAAAGGGAGGGAGGCAGTGCTCTTATTTTAAACACAATCGATTTGTGGTGATCGGAAATAACGACTTGATACATGGATGCTTACGAACTTACACTTATCTAGGTATCTGGTCTGGTCTCTCTCTCTCTCTCTCTCTCTCATCGTCATGAGATTTAAAGGGTATCTTCTTTGAACCTTGGTAAAGTAAAAAAAAAAAAAAACAAAAAAAACAAAAACAGAAAGAAAGATCACGCGTTAAATAGAGCGATACGTAACCCTTTTTATATATATATATATTTTTTTATTTATAAAAAAAAGAAGGAGACGATGGCTTTGCTTTGTGATTTGATTTGATGATTATCTATTGCTCTCAAGAGGAGAAGAAGAAGAGAGAGAGGGAACTTGGGAAGGATGGTGAGAATTCTTTTCTGATTTTTGTTTAAAGTTTACGCCGCCATCTCTGCTTATAGTGCCGTATCCCCTCACTAGTAGGGAATCTGAGTCGGAAAATCCTTCTTATTGAGATTTCCCTTGTTTGTCTTTTTTCAATTTTTGGTTTTTTTTGCCCCCTCCCTCTTCTCTCTTCCGGTCCCCTCCCTCCCTCCCTCTATCCCGTTCATTTCATTTCATTTTATTTCGTTCCATTATGACATCGAAACAACCCCACCCTGCTGTAAGTGTAGACTTATCTAGTAGATTATTACTGCGTAGGTATATACACTTGACTTATATCACACACACACACATACGGACGCTAGCTTTCTAGCCTTGACGGCGACATGACCCTGGAAACCTGTAATGTTTTATAATGATTGGGGGGGTGTTCCGGAACAAGATACCTAAGTATCTAACGGTTCTCGACCTGTCCTTGGCGCGTTTGGGACTTCCCATCACGGCGTCGTGTCGTGTCGTTCGATGATAGATGAGTGATGATTGTGGGAGGAGGAGGGAGGAAGTGTTGCCGGCGCCATCTATCTAGAATCTACCTATCCATCCATCCATCCATCCATCCATCCAACCCCATCTAGAAAACTTACGGATGAAATCGTGACATGTCTTTTACATATTGAATTCCCTCGACATGTTCTGGTGAAATAAATGGTAGTTATTAATCAAGTAGTTAGTTAACCGGCGCCTAGTTTCTTTTTTTTTTTTCAAGTTTAAAACGGATTTACATACTTTACCGACCAGTTTTGAAAGCCGGTAATCAGTCGATATAGGTAGGTAGATAGATAGTCTGTACCTATGTATCAAGAGACCAACTCCTCTCAAACAACAGCGGACTACACGCCCGAAAACACTAGATCTAACCTACCTACTCACACCCTATGACGCTATTCCCATCTTTTTTCTCACTCACTCACAAAAGATGTCGAATAGAGGTATTTTAATCTGTACTTGCGTAATATTCCGTTCACAGGACATACCTACCTATCTACCTATCTACCTACACTATCTAATTACATATCCAACGGGGAAAGATGTATCTAAGGTTAGCGAATACGTTAGTCACAGCACGCTATGTAAGCTGCCGGACGGAATTACAACTTCTGAGCGTTTATGAGTTTCGCGACGTCATCGTCGCAAATTGTATACTCCCTAGATAGATACATACCTACCTACCATACACTGATTAGCGCGGCCTATACTGGTATAAGAAAAATATCCAAAAAAAAAAAAAGGAGATACTAGGTAAGATATCTAGCTACCTACCTACTTATCCCTCTTCTTCTGTGTTTTGTTAAACTATACACATGTTAATTCTCACCCCGCGGGCGTTCATTATCGTCGCTTTAGGTGTCTTTTTTTTTCTTTTTTTTTTCTTCTCTTTCTTTTTGGTCCGAGAGAAGGTTAGATAGATGGCCGGCGAATACATATGGTATGTCTAGATGACTAAGGTTAGTTAGATGCCAAGGATACCTGAAAACCTGAATGCCAGAAATGGCACGATGGCGAACAAAAATCGTTGTTATCTACCACTCGCTCGGTTTTCCCCCCGAAATCGATTCATTGATAATGATCTATCTATTTTCCATCTTTCGAAGCTTTTTTCACCGACTAACTAACCTAGATAACTAATTACACAGTAATTACTTAGATAACTATCTACGGACGGGGATGTTCCTGGTAGTGGGACTTGAAGCCCGGGGCAGACCGATTCACTATCGAAAGAGATCTATCTCCCTT
Source organism: Xylariaceae sp. X187 (assembly GCA_028637585.1). Lineage (NCBI taxonomy): Eukaryota > Fungi > Ascomycota > Sordariomycetes > Xylariales > Xylariaceae > Xylariaceae sp. X187. Next base: position 2,649,463 of record JAJIZN010000006.1, on the reverse strand, counting down.
GATCGGTTTTGCCCTTTGTCCTTGCAGTAGAAAATGAAATAAAAATAAAATAAAAATAAAAATGCCACGATATCGTATTAGTGGAGGGGCTTTACGATCTGTTCGCTAACTACCTACCCAGAAACAATACCTATGTATGTATGTATCTATCTATCTATCTACGTCTCTTTCTCATTCAGCGTGTAAACTACGTGTAAGTTTTGAACCGGTCCCGGAAGATGTTGCTCAGGTGTTTTTGCTGTGCTGTGCTGTGCCGTTCTTGTCTCAGGACAGGGCGATGGTGATGGTGATGGTGATGGTAGTGTACCATTCTTCAACACATGGAGACAAATACGGCTTACTAGGGGTAAAATAGGGGGATGGGGTTTTATTTCTTTAAATTCCTCCATGTCACTCACCGACGGATGCTTTTTTTCTGTTGAATGAGGAGAAAGAACTCGTCTAAATTTACGACACATAACTACGGAGTAGACTAGAGGCAGTAAATAGATAGTACCATGTATAAACCGTGTCAAGAGTTGTTGGTATCAACATCAGTATATGTATCTCCAACCAAAACCAGGTTTTCTATCCTCCATCACGACTGACGGTGGCCGAGCATCGCGAGGAAAGAAAGGGGAAACCAAGCAAAACACCATCATACCGGAAGTATACCCGGGCAGATAAGTTAGCTTTAGTCCAAGTAACTATCGTGATCTCTTCTTTTCCGTCAGCCGATGCCTGCCTCGAGTTTCTATCTATCTAACTCACTACCGCTGTAAGTATCTTACTACTATCTACAGACACAAAAGGGTGAACAAATGCAAGATCGATCGCCCGCACCGCGGATAAAAGAGAGAGAGCGCGTAGCATAATGTCTTTGATTCCTGCTCATATACATACCTATGTTTTTCTTTTTTTTTGGCTTTTCTTTTTTTTTTAATTCATGGTTCCCGTTTTCCCCGCCTTGGGGGAAGGTTTTATCTTTTTTTCTTTTTTTCCCTTTTTCTTTCCCATCATCATCATCACCTCCCGGCGCAAATGCGGGAGCAATTAATTCATAGGCGGCGTTCTATATGTCGTGATATGTATAGACATGAATTAGACTAGGTTAGATAGATAGATACTCTAGACTGACCATCTAAATAAGTAAGTACCGTAGGTATCTAGGTTAGAGTTCCCTGAACCCATGTGCTATATCCATCGGATTATATGGACTTTTGCACGAGCAGAATCTGTATGTAGATGGTTAGATAGATAGATGGATAGCCTTTGATGGGCGTCCTCGGACGAACAAGGTGTGTATGTATCTAGATAGGAAAAAAAGGGTATGCCGGGCTTCCTACGGACTACCTACCGCTTGCCCTCCGTTGCTCCCCTTCTCTCGTTTCCACGGTGAGACAGACGGCTCACGATGGCTAACTACGGTGAAGATAAAAAGGAGTCATGAATCGTCAATAACCAGTTCCTTGACCGAATGCCTCTTATTCGGATTCCGTCTGGCAAATAACTACCTGGTTAGACGAGAACGGAGAGACTTGTCTTTACGGTACGCATAGCATACATACATAACATGGCAAATGTCATGGACACGTAGTTACAGATAAGACTGTCTACCTACCTAGCAACTACCTATTAGTTAACCACCCACGAATAAAAGTCGCCGTTTCTCCACAGTTTCAAAACGACAGGCGAGAATCAAACAAACAACGCAGCATTCAACTATGTAGGTTAGATAGTTATCGAGTCTACGCGGCCGCCGCCAACGACTCGGAGCCACCATCTAACATATCTAGAGATCGACAATCGACACGCCGCGTTAAAAGCAACACCTACACTCACAGATACATGATAACTAGGTTAGGTTACTTAGTTCTGGCGAAACCCGCCCCAAGTACATCTGTACAGACCGTATCCAATACTTTCAAACTCCCTTCATCCATACATACGCCTAGGTTATCTAGAACAAAAGGTCCAAGCCCCCCCCACCCTAAAAGGGGGGAGGGGCCTGGTGGAAAAAGAAACATCGAACCATTCTTGCATGAAAACAAGAAAAAAAGAAATCCTGGTCCCGAGTTATGTAGTTAAACTAGTTACTCGATCTGTTGGGTTATTATGCGATTGGTCACTTTTATTATTATTGCTATCATTGCTATTATGCTATACATATGGTACAGACTATACTTATGTACCTATGTTGGTGTGTAAGTTAGTTAGTTATCTGTATTCTTCTTGAGCTCTTATATATGTACCTACATAGTTAGTTAGTCCCCCTCCCGGTACGGGGCCCGGGTCTTGTCTTAACACGTTCTCAGATATAAGCATCCATCTAGGACCGTAATCTATTCTAGGTAAGTACATACATATCTGACTATATATTCCTTTCTGGGTAGTTAATAACTGAGGTGGGCGTGTGATATATAACTAACTAGGGGTTGATATCTAGATAGAGAGAAGAGGGGTGTGGTCACGGTCACGGTCACGGTCACGGTCACGACCATACCCGACGAACGAACCTGTAGAATAGTTAGTCAGTCACGTAGATATTCATCCCATGAACATCGATAACTAACTAGTTAAGTTAACCGACAGAGCAACAAGCCTGTCCATGGAGAGGATAACGACCCGTACTGGGGGTAGGTATACTGTGAGCAGGTACCTAGTTTACAGAATAAAACAAGAGCGCTCTCAGTAACTAAAAAACCCAATCACGACAGCGGCAGCAGATATGTACGAGATTTTCCATAGGGAGGGTATGATATGCTGTGGTGTATGTAGTCATGCGCGACGACGACGACGACTAGATAGGTATCTATCTAGTAATAGATATTAGTTACCTACATACATCATCAACGACATAATTATCCTATCCTATCCTAGCTGGCAACAAGCTATCTATTCTAGCCTACCCATCGAATTCGATCACAAAAACTCCCCAAAAATTCTTTTTTTTTTTTTTTTTTTTTTTTGGTGAGTAACTATCTAGTCAGCTTAACTTGACTAGGTTACGTGGGTAAAAACCAATATCAAACCACGGCATCAGGAGCAGTAAAATACGAGCGAACAAATTATCCTATAACTAACTAACGTTTAGGATGACTTGAATCCAGTCTCTGACAGTGATCGCTAGGTTAGCAATGTCCGTCAAATCAGTCAGTCAGTCAGTCAGTCAGTCTACACTAAGAGGTAAACACATGATACTTCTTCTTTTTTTTTTTTTTTTTTTTAATTTTTATTCTTTTTTTTTTTAAGAATAGTAGTGTACAGAGCCGTAGGTAAAATAGGTAGTAGGTACGTAGGTGAAAGTAGACCAATACCCGAGACGGAGAAAAGGGGAGAAAGGAAAAAAAAAAAAGGAAATACGAGAGAAACCTCAGTGTGAAATGATGAAGCTCTTTCGAGATCCGCCTAATTCCCCGGTGTTATTGTTATACTACATACACTAGGTGAGGGATTTTCCGGGTAGGTGAGGGACTTAGGTAGGAGGCTAAGTATAGCTAGCAGGCAAGAAGAATACTGCGCCGAGGGGGAGGAAAGGAAAAATAACAAGAAAAAAAAAGAAAACAACAGTGGAAAACGTGCAAAACAAAAAAGTGGCAAGCGTTAGTGATTACGCTATAGGTAACCGTCACGACACCTTCTGCTCCGGCTCCCGTCCGTACGGATCCGTAGTGCTCCTGATGATAGCGAAAGAGACCGAGGAACGGGGAATGAACCGGGCCCTCAGTTAATCTCATCCGCAGACCTCTTAACCCCTTTCCCACCCGCACCACCCCGAAACTCCCCAAGCAGCCGGGCCAACTCCGGTATATCGAGATTTCTCCAGCCCAGCCCGGCCTGCTCACGCTCTCCAATGTCGATGACGGCGCCGACCAGACTCTTCGTGATCTCCTCATCCACGACACTATCCTTCTTATACGCCGGGTGCTGCGCTACGAAATGCCGGATCCACTTCGCCGCCGTCCACAGCTTGCCGCTCGCCCGTTTCCGGATGAGATCAAGGTACGTAGCCAGTTCGCACCGCGTCTGCACGTCTACGTTGACGGAGTCGAGATAGCTCTCGACGATGGGGATCAAGCCCGGGAAATCGTGTTCTTCGGACTTGGATCCGTTGATCACTTCGTCCACGCTCATCAGCGCGTACTCGTCCTCGACGGGACTGACGGGACTCGCAGGGCGGCTCGCCGCCGGCGAGTTACTGTTCGATCCCGAGGCGCTCCGCGGCACGCGGTTCGGGAACGGGTTCTTGCGGAAATAAAACTTCTTCTCGAGCACCGCGTCCCTCGCGTGCGCGGTCTCCATGTTTTCGTCGACCTTGGCGATGGGGATATAGAAGTTCAGGTTGAAGCTCAGGATGGCTCGCGTGATGAGCACCATGAAGACGGAGAAGGCCGCGTTCTCAAAGTCCGTGATCTGGATCTCCATCGGCCTGAACTCCACTCGCCAGCCGATATCTGATCCGGCTGGCGGCGGCTTGAAGCGGATGTGCTGCCAGTTGGTGCTCTGTAGGTTTTCAAAGTGGTCGGTCTTGGTGAGGTCGAGTTCCTCCAAGTCCTCGTTGAAGATAACGATGGGGTCGCGGATGAATAAGTGCGCAAAGTGAGTGGCTAGTCGGTCATCCATGCCGCCTTCAATAAGCTGTGCCTTGATGGACTCATCAATGACGAGATTAGGGTCGAAATACTCGGGTCGCAGACGTGAGTCCGTGCTGATGTACGTTGAGTTGGAGGCATAGCGAGATTTAGGGATCCGCCATCGGCTATTTTTCAAGGGCTATTATTTATCTTTCGTCAGTAAACATCATCATCGCCATCATTTGACATAAGATGTCATCTCACCTTCTCCCCAAGCTCTTCGGCAGTTCTGCAATCGACAGCCCGACTGATTTGATTCCAACGGACATCCGTGTCTGCAAGAAATCCCTTGTATATCGGCGTGGCCGCCGTCAAAGCCAACATGATCGGACCGAGTGGACTGAGTTGATCGTACATCTTCCTACCTTCCGTGATGTTCTCCGCCTGGAATGTGATTTGTAGGCAGCAGCTCCCCATACCGAATGCCATGGCATCCATGTGGATGAAATTATCTGGGGCGGCCCCGTTTCTCACGTCGTCATCCTCCGGCCAATTCTGAAGGTCGTAGTTGACTGTGGGATCCTTCCAGGGATTTGGTGTGTTCTTATCGTGAAAGACGGGAACATTCACTTGCACTTTTCTTCCCCGGCGCCACCGAATGTTGGCGGCTAGTGTGGGAAAGCGGATGTGAGGGTTGGCGATCTCGTCTGGTACAAACTGAGAACGAAGTTTAGGACCAGATGGCGGGTAGTAGGGGTCAGTAAAGACACCGGGGACACCAAGGCGTGGAAAAGTTGTAAGTGTAATGGGGTACTCTTCACTTTTCATGTGTTCCTTGGCAATCTTCCTCCTGTTCAGAGATCAGCTTATGCATAATCCCTAGGACTTCCCAGGTCGTGTATTCGTTATTAGTTACCTCAGCTTCATGTCAGACTCCACGTCTAAGAGCTCTTTGAAATCGATCCCCCACGGCTTCCCGGGCGTAGCTTCGAGCATGAACCTGCCGAACTCCGGGTGAAATACCGGGAGAGGCTTCGAGTCCTTTGCATCGACATCCTGATCGTTTGAAGACAGTGCTTCGTCCCCAGCCAGTGCCTTCAGGATGTCGGCCTGTCGAAGGGACAAGAGCACGTTCGGCGCATCCTTGGAATACTGGACAACAAGGTATTCGACCTATAGCAGAGAGAGTCAGAGGTGTGTGAGGCTTCCCTAGAAGGTACGTGGGGTGTCGATCACCTCATCGCCCCAGAGCATGGCGTCGCGTTCCTTGTGCTTCGCCTTGTTCCAGATCTCCAGTAATTGCTACCTCGAGTTAGCCTCCGGGTCGTCACTAGCACGAGCGGGCCGTCTCCGTCTCCGTCTCCGTCTCCGCCTCCGTCTGATGGCGCGTAGATGGCACGTAGATGGCGCACTACCGTACCTTGATGCCCCATTCTCTGACTTGCTGCGCATACTTCTGGGCATCGGGCCAATCAAGGGCCGTGCCTAATGCCCTATGAGATGCAGTTAGACATATACATCACCACATAGGTAAAGCTGATGAACTCACAAAAGCCCCATCCTTATCTTGAGACAACGAGACTACAGCGAACTAATCGACACTGATGTTCTCTTAGACTTTGGGATGAAGAGAGCAGAGAGGAAAATAATAACCCCAGAAAAAAAGAAGAAAAAAATAAAATAAAAAAAGTGAGAGAAAAATAACTTTTTTTTTTTTTTTTTTTTCTCTTCTTTTCTTTGGGGGGAGGTTCTCGCAGGATCAGAACGGCTTGGCCCTCGGAGTTATCTGAAATATGGATTTCCGAATCAGGGAAGATAACAAGGGTGCTACCCCGTTTGCTCCAAAAGTGCTGCAGATAAAAAAAGCTGCCGATGGTGACGACACGACGGGTAAAAGTTCCTGTTGGCCAATGCGTCGATAAGGCTTGTCGGATCAGAGAGCGAGAAAAGCAAGTGCTGTCACGTTATAAAACAACGTGCAAGCGACAATTTACCCCCGCAGCGGATCAGGGTCCCGTGGGCATTGCCGCGAATGAGAAGGTGGTCGACAGGGTCTTCTCCCCAAGGGTAGTAGGGATGTAGGGATGGATGTATGGATGTATGAGTTTATGAATGTATGAATGTATGGTATGAATGTATGGTATGATTGTGTGAATGTATGATTGTAAGTATGAATGTATGGTATGGATGGATCCAGATGGTTTAGAGGTAGGTATGCACCTGTTCGTACCTCTAAAGCATGGAATGCCTCGCCTCCCGTTTGTAATCAATAATATCAACTCCTGCTTGGTACTTATGCACGCGCAATGCTAGATAGGTATTGTATTCCTAAGACAGCGGGATGATTACGAACAAAACTTGTTCTCTGAGATTCTACCTCCAGGGGTGGGGAAGTGAAGAAAAACAGGAGCTTCCTTTGAGGTTTTGGTGAGTTTGAGATGGAGCGTTAGTAGGTACCTAGTCAAGTGCCCTCCCCGATACTATGTACAGGGAGGTACAAAGGTAAGGGGTTAGGGTTAGAGTTAGAGTTAAGTAAGTAGAGGAGAGGAGAGGAGAGGAGGGCGCGAAATGCTGGCGACAACTAGATAGATAGGTAGGTAGTATAGACGCGACAGCAGATAGACAAAATAAAGGGTATGTTTGACGCCGCGGGTTTTGCTGTGTGCAGGTAGATGGAACTTTTTTTTTTTTTTTTTTTTTTTTTTTTTTTTTTTTTCTGTTCTGGGGTTTTCACATGCGCCCCATCCATCGCCAGCGTCGTCCCGCGATGCACATAAGTATAGGCGCTAAGGACCAATTCGAATTTCGAGCCGGTCGACGACCCGCACTTTGTCGTTGAATTCGCATTGCTTAGAAATACACGTCCATAGTAGTGTACATAGTAGACCCGCGCTACGCTAATCTACTAAGTAGGTATCTAGTAGTCGCATCATTATCGATCACTGATCGCCCTGCTACTTACATAGGTAGATAGATAGTAATTAAACGCGAATTACTAATACATGTCTGCATGCCTATATGATAAAAAGCTGTGGACACGGCGGCAAGCGTTTTTCGTGTGAGGACGGCTCGCTTCGGATAACGACCGACGAGCTAGGTACTTACATAGGTGGTAGGTATCGGATGACATACGGCACCCGTCTATCTACTGTGGCGGGTGCGCCTTTATATTGACAGCTTACGTGATTACATCCTCGGCCAGAGACGGCAGACCATCAAAGCCCTGGCATTCTACAGTCTACCTATACACTCTGCAAAAAGAGCGTCCTTTGATGGTTTTTGAGTGCACAACCAAGAAAAAAAACATTCTGAATACCTGTTTGTGTGTGCGCTTCGGAAGACGCAGCCGACCAGTCGATTAGGTTTCGGCTTTAATTGGGCGTAAATCGCTCAATTTAGTGTACCGGTACTAGGTAGTAAGTAGATAGGTAAGCAGAGCGAAAGGCTCATAAACCCACGAAGCGACAATCTGACCGTCAGAGATTTTGGCCGGTCGTCCGGCCGGCCAGACTGCAGTCTGCAGGTGGTGTTAGATAGATAGTAGATAACAATTCGATTTCCGTGGGAGTCGACCTCCACCATTTATGTATGGAACGAGATAGGGACGGTAGGTGGATAGACGAATATGCATACAACAGAGATGGAAATGTCTTGGCGTGGGCTTCTTTTAAGTCCGGCTTCCCGGACAGGGACGGAGTTTGACGGGATCAACAGTCTACTTACGGTACCATCCCCAGATGACAATCCATAACACCTATTTCCGAGCAAGGATGGACAGCAAGTTTCTGAGCAGCCTGTGATTACGTAGGCAAACAGACCCGACCCGTCTTATGTCCGGGCAAGGGCGTTGATGATCGGTCGTCAGACAGGGAGCTCCGCTCTGTCATCAAAAGAGTGCTCACTTCCACCAACGCCCTAGATAGGTATCTACCACGTCGGATCTCCATCGCGGACAACCACTGACCCCCGACCGGCAATATCACCATTATTAGGAGAGTGTGAGCTCCACATGCAACCGAAAGGCGTGAGATATTGCGGGTTGACGCTGGCGTTGATACGAATGAGAGCAATGTCGTTCACACCGGCTCACCAATCTGATCACGTCGACAAACCCTACCGCGAGAATGAACATCAGGACCATTAAGGCGCCGTCATCACTGATATTCCTCTTAGAAGTTAGTTCGGCGATGGACCTGCTCGTCGCCTTATCTAATACGTCATCAATTCCGTGACACGGAACAGGGTGGGCCAGAGCCATGAGAGCAATCCCGAGATGACCGGGACATACAGTGAGCCGAGCAATGACGTGAAGACATCCGGCGACAGCGCGGGACCACAAACAATCCGAAACCCACGGAAGCCGGCTGTGCCAAGTTGTTCGACGAGCCCATCTCGTCTCGGCACATGAAATGCGCGCGTCATTCTCGTCTGAGCTCGACCCCCATGAGATGAGGGCGAGTAAAGATGAGGAGGGCCTAAGAACCATATCAAATCCGGCGGCTCAGCATCCTACAACAGATAGGTATGTATAGTCCAATATATTCGGCCCGGTAACGAAGGCAAGGAACCGACGACGTGATGAATCAGATACGCCACCCATCGCTTGGCCCTGTCGTGTCATCCAGCCCAAGTTTACGGAACGGGAGTTTGAACGAATCACGCCAAAAGCTGCCCAAGCCAGCAAACACGAGCGTGATTCACTTTCCTCTTTGTCTTTTCTTTTTTTTTTTTTTTGTTCCGTTCATCGCAGCGGAAGTTTCGTCATCACTCACGTGAGCCAAAGCACAAGGGTTGGGGTCCAGGTGACTGGATATTTCCGTGAAGCGAGAAGTGAAGAATTCGCTCGCGAATGCAACCTCAGCTTGACGGGGGTCGCGTCGCTCACGGAGTGACTGACTATTCCTTTAGCCATGCAATGTGCACTACTCAGAGTTATATTCGTCGGCCTCGACGATATTAGCAACCCCCTTCACCGAGAATAGGCCTGCCAGCTCTCATCCTCCGGCTGAATTTGCCCGGATGAAAGAACCATGTGCTTCGAGATGGGTTTTGGACGTTCCGGCTCTTCGTTTCTCGTCGGGCCTTGCTGAAGCCCTATCCGACTCGGGTCAAATAATGCATCGGGGAAACTGACAATGCCGAGTCACCCGGAAGTGGTGTCTCCCTGCCATCTTCATAAACCTGCACAACTACGCCGCAGCAGGACAGCAGTAGTTCGACAGTTGTGGTATCGCGGCCACGAGGTGAACCGCGTGATCAAGCGCAGAGCGAAATGCACACTGCTTGATAATATTGAGAAGGGGGTCATGATCGCCGTCTGTAACCTGTTTTCAAGACGTCTCCATTGATCTCGGCCATGATGGATTGTTTCAGCCTGATTAATCGCTGCTTTGAATTTTTCGGCAATGCTTTTTGCTTTGCTGACTGGGGTAAGTGAAAATAGGAGCGGCGAGTTGATGGAGAAGGTAAGAGCCGAGATGTACGAAGGAGGGTCTTGATTACTTTATATAACCCTATATACCTCATACATGACCATCTCCTAATATCTTTCTGGGAAATAGGTATGTCTTCATGTTAATCAATCAATGCCATACCATACCGTACCATACCATACCCCCAATCCCCGGTTTCGGTCGGGACTCTGGAGTTCATGGCTGACTTTTAGGAGATTCAAATCCACGCAAAGATGAAAGCCAAGGCGCACGGAACTCTTTCACGTCCAATTAAACTCCCCCTCTGGTTAGGTTACCGAAGTATTACCTCGGTATGATCACCAAGCACGTTTTGAAGGATAAGACAGGGTGAGATTGGCGTAAAGAAAGATTCGTAAGCAGAATCTCACCACCACCATCACCAAGCTGTCAAACACCTAACCTCGCCACCTACATGTAGACAGGTAGATGGATAGCCGCGCGAAGTCCTCCCGACGCGACGGCGGAGGGATTCCATGCGTGAGTCTCTCACGCCTAGACGGGAAGGGCACAAGTCGTTATGAGAAATCACCTATACGTATACAGAGTCTACACAGGAACCAAACCCGGAAGAGCCAAACTCCAGCAATGCCGAGAGCTGGGTTCAAATCGAGGTCATCTGTCTACTTACCTCCCCACAGACGAAAGACAGATCCCGGAGATCGACCTAGGTTACCTTCCCTGAGTCCCCTGCCTACCTGCCTACCTGCTTACCTTGCCTACCCCTTCTCCCCCCAGCCACGGGGGCTGCATGAACACATGAGCATTACTTATAAGCCGAGAGAGCGAGAGATCTCCAGTCCTACCCTTCCTTTAGATTAAGGTAGGGTAGGGTAGGGTAGGGTAGTATCGATGAGAAATTCCCTGTCCATTCTCTCAAATCCGGTTCCCGTGCCGTTTTCTGTTATTCCCCCTGGGGAAGAATTTGGAGGATGGAGGTTGGTTGGCTACTACCTTACCTACCTAGAATCTGTACGGTACCTACGGGTAGGCAGGTCATGATTCTTCGGCTATTTTGTCCCTGCATATTACTCAAGCGAAAACTATCTAGGTAGGTGGTAAAACCGGCGACGCATCAACAAGAAAAAAGAAAGACAAAAAAGAAAGAAAAAAACAACGGCGATCAGACATTCATAATAGGTGGTAGATATCAGGTAAGGGACATGTAGGGTATAAATACATCTCTTCTTGTTTTCGCTTCCCTTCGCTTGTGAACAAATGGTGACCGACCTAAGTATTTATTACCTGACAGCGTCACAACAGCTGAACTCCAACCCGATCAAAAATGTTCTCCGGACGAGATAACCTAATCTTCACAGGCGGAACCCGGTTTTCTATCAACTAGGTACCTATCTAAAAACCTACATACATACATACATGACCTTGCTTTCCTACCTATCTTCAACATACCACCTTAACATGTAAGTAAGCCTTGGCATACCGAAAATAAAAATAAAAACAATAAAAATAAAAATACTCTGATCTCCTTTCCCTCTCTACCTTAGTTAGGTTTAGGTGACTAAGTCTTCCCCCCTAACTCTTACTCTTCCCCATCCAGTCCTTTCTCTTTCCCCCCCACTTCAATACTTTCTCCCCTTTCCATCCCACCGTTCCATTGCAGCTTTCTAGTTTGTATCTTTAAAAGTTTACCCGGACGCGGAAGCCGGAGTGATAGCCTACCCTATGTAATCTCTAACCTAGGTATCTAAGGAGAGAGAGAGAGGGCGAAATAAACCAAAACCCACCACCCCTCCCTCCCCTCCAAAAAAAAAACAAAAAGATTTCCAAGCTAAGGCATGGCGCCCTTCTCCCCGGGCAAACGGGGGAAAGACTCTGCGATCGTTGGTTCCTTTTTGGAACCTTACCTTACCTTTTTTTTTACCTTACCCTAATAAAGAAAACCGTCACTTACCAATACTATACTCTACTTTTTCATTACCTTTTTTTTTTTCTTTTCGTTTTTTTTTTTTTTTCGTTTTTTTGAGAAAAGAAAATCCAAGGAGCCATGGACATCAAAATAAGAAGAAAAAGAAAAAGAAGAAGAAAAAAAGCAAAAACTCCCTTCCTACTAGTTCCAATCATACAATACAATACAATATAATACAATACAATATAATACATCCCCGAATAGATATCTAGATCCCCCCCAGAATAGAAACAAGACGGGCGGTTAAAAAAAATGTGATTGATTACTCCCTAACCAAGCCCCCCCCCCCCCACCAAAAAAAGAAGCAGACAAAAAGAGTGATCGTCAGTCGCTAGAAGCCAAAGCCATACATACACATGCAACGGCACGGCACAGCCGTTTTTTTCCCCTTTCCCCCCCCATCCAATTCCTTGCCCGCATTTGCGGAGGAGACCCTGAATTACCACATATCATACATACCCTCTCTTTACCATCCCCATATCACACATCTCATCCCCGACCCTTGCCTACCCTAGCTAGTATTCACGGGGGGAAAAAAAGAACATATGCCATCTACCTGCATCCAATCTATTTGATTGGATCCATCATGAAACGGGGGAACACCATTACCACCTCACCGTGACTTAGTTGTAAGTAATAAGTAATAAGTAGTAGTAGCAGTGGTAGTGGTAGTAGTAATTGTAGTAACAGTAGTACTGGTATCCAGAAATGCCCAGGAAAAAAAACAAAAAAAACAAAAAAAAAACTAAAATGTAAACTGACGACTTGCATACGTACATACCACTACATACATGCCGTGACTTTATTCCATTTTCTTTTTCCTTCTTCCTCGTGGGACTTGATTTCCCGGTTCCTGGGTCCCTTCAAAAAGCAGACCCCGCATGAAATGACAAGTACCCATAGTAAGTCATCCACCTTCTGCATTTCATTATTTCATTCATAAGTTCATTCATTCATTCATTCGTCCACTTAGAAATCCACTCACTCGGAACCCCGGATACATATATATATATATATATATATATAAATACATACGAATAGATCATGTAAGAGTATATATTCTCTTTTCGTCCATGCAGACAACGGGTTCAATATAAAAAGAGCATCCTTTTCCCCATCAGCCTGGGAACAAAACAAATAAAATCGATTCTCCCTTTTCCCGCAAAACTTGAAACCCCAATCATGACAATTCGCGTTGGAGCCGTACAGGCCGAGCCCGTCTGGCTCGACCTCAACGGAAGCGTCGACAAAACAATCTCACTCATCAAGAAGGCCCACGCAGATGGGGTGCAAGTGCTTGGCTTCCCAGAGGTCTGGATCCCAGGCTATCCATGGTGAGCCAAACCGCCCCAAACCCACCAGCACAAAATATCGGTTGCTAACGAAGCGAAACCTTTCCACTCTCCACACAGGTCAATGTGGACATCAAGCGTGATTGAGAACACCCACATCATCCACGAATACATGGCGAACTCCATGGCGCGAGATTCACCCCAGATGAACCGGATCCGGGCCGCCGTCGCCGAGGCCGGCATGTTCGTCGTCCTCGGGTACAGCGAGCGAGACGGCGGGAGCTTGTATATGGCGCAGTCCTTCATCTCCCCTGAGGGCAAGATCGTCCACCATCGTCGTAAGATCAAACCCACTCACATCGAGCGCACGATCTGGGGTGAGGGTCAGGCGGAATCCCTCACTTGCGTCGTCCAGTCGCAATTCGGTAAGATCGGAGCGTTAAATTGCTGGGAGCACCTTCAACCCTTACTTCGATACTATGAGTACTCCCAAGGGGTACAAATTCATGTGGCAAGGTAAAGACTGCACACTCTCTTCCCTCCTCCTTCCCCCCACACTGTCTCTCTCCGGAAATTTCGCACTCCAACTAAAGCCGATCTGACCGCGTGGAACAGTTGGCCGGCCGAGTTCGAGATGCCGGACCCCAAGAAGATCGCATGGCTATACCACGAGACCGGTGAGGCGAGCTACAGAGCTTCACAATTCATGGCGATTGAAGGCCAGTGTTTTGTTCTGATAGCATCACAAATTCTTACGGAGAAGAACCTGGAGAAAAACAATCTCTCTGGAAATCCTGTTACAAAAACGGTAAGATTAATCCACCCCCTTCCCCTCCCCCATTTTCTTTCCACAAAACCGTTTTTTTCTTTTTATTTTGGAAAAAGAGAAGGAAAACCCGTTCGTGAGCGTTAACGTAAAGAATTCCGTTCATTCTAGCCGGGAGGTGGCTTCTCTATGATATTCGGACCGGACGGCAAGCCATTATGCGAGCCCCTGGGTGATGGAACTGAAGGAATTCTTGTCGCCGATGTCAATCTGCGTGATATCGACTATCCCAAGGCGTTCATCGATGTGGTGGGGCATTACGCACGGCCGGATCTGTTGAGTTTACTGGTAAATTCAAAGGTGGACAGACACGTAACGCCGATGGGTAATTAGGTCAACAAGGCCTCGCCGGGAAAAGAAAATAGGGGAAAAAAAAACATGGCCGTATCAGTGGGCCAACGCGTGAACTGTTCTGTTAGATGAACCAAGGCACAGTTAGGTTGACATCGATGGTATCCCACCATTTAGGAGTACTTGATCGACCGGAGTCGGCTTGAAGGTCTTGTTGTTTCCAGAACGATTCAATAATATGCCTTAGGACAAACACGTTCCCTATATGTCTCTCTTCATCCATGCGATCAAGGGTTCGTAGAATGCTGATTCTCTGTTCGTCCGTCTCGGTCTCGCAGGCCACGACAAATAGTGGCCACGGACTCGTGCAGACTTTCAGATTGGCGAGAATTTGCATGGCTGCTCTTAGGTACACCGGCTTGGGCTCTGGGGGCACATCGGGGCTGCAAACTCGGTGTAGATAAAGGAAGGCCGCGAGGCGATATAATTCGGCGGTGAGCCGTGTCCTGACACGGTCGTAATGAGATAGATATATCTCGTCTCTCGGGTCCAATTGCTGGGTTAACGACTCCAATCTGCCCGCCAGCTCTTTATACTCATGGTTTTTGGTTGGGCCTTCTTGGCCAGCAAAGGCCCCACGCATTTCCATGGCACGGCATCGATTTACATAACTTATGATCTCCATGACTTCGACGGAGCATCCAAGCGAACCGATGATCTACTAGCGAATTAGTTTCGTAGACTTGTAAAAGGGGATCAGTCTGATTATACCAAGGAGGTATTAAAGTTGGTGTCCTGCAAGAGCTGCAGGGAAACAGGGCCATACGGCCATTGCTTCAGCGGTTGACTAAACCCACCAAGAACCTCGTGGTATAGGAACCACGTGTAGAGAAAACTGTAGGCCAAGCGCCCGCCGTGTAATTCGGCCAGTTGGTGGAGAATCTTCTGGGCCCCGTAGAGATGCAGGCCCCAGTGGCCCTCACTTTCATCGAAGACCTTTTGGACTATTAGCATACAGAGAATAAAGTATATTGATTGTCGCGTCTTACGTTGTATACGCAGAGCATCATAGAAGTTGCTAGCTGTGTTTCTGTTGTACCAGATGATTCAGTTGACAGCGAAGAAACAAGCGACCCAATTGCTTCAATTTTGTATGACAAGGCTTGTTCAGGGCCCCATAAGTGGAAGGCAGCAACGGCTAACATGGCATTCCGAAGACCATCGGCCGCTTTCCCTCCAGCCGCTAGGGCCATGGGGAGCAGATCATCCCGGAAGCCGTTGTGGACATCGACAGTTGAAATCATTCGCGAAAGTCTGTCGCGATCTGTACAATGGATTAGAGAGACACGTCGAACGAAGCGCGGAGAGGAGTTGCAGGCAGCCATACAGTATGTCAGGAGATAGGAGTCACGTTCATGCAGATTTGGGAGAAGAGGAAGACTTCGGGCGGGCCGCTGGTGGTTGCGGATGAGCAATAGCTCATTGAGCACCATCAGACCTTTGCCGGATTGCATGAGATCCTCATAGGTCATATTCAAAAAGTGTTTCCCATAGTTTGCAGGGTTGTGAGGACTGCAATGAACGGCGCAGGCCGGGATACGGCTTCCCCTGCGCCGGCCGTCAGGCTGATCCGGCCAAGCCAGGCGGATTCCGTAACCGAGGCATTCTCTACCGGTTCGGAGGCAGTTATTACAAGCCGGATTGCCGCGGTCACAGCCGATCTTGCGCTCTTCAACATAGGATAACAGTGAGCCGGTGTATCTCCCATCTCGTTCTCGGGAGCGTGCGCTTACTTACTCTTGCAAGTCCAGCAACCTCTCACGGTTTCCATAGTCTCGGTATGACCAAGAAACACAGTAAGCTTAGAAAGAGCAGAAAAGGCAAGGTTCAACACTATAGCGGGAGGCTTGCATCATTAGTACGGACTCGGACGTGGTTGAAATCTCAGTAGAAGGGCCGGGGCGATGGGATCGCACGGGAGGGAGGCGGAGGATATGGTATTACCGACCGAATCGGGAATCGGGAATCCGGAGGCGGGCAGCGTGCTGATGGCGCGGATTAGAAGTTTCGTGGGGTGCAAGCGCTCGAGGAGCAGGAGTGGATGATGGAATGGGACAGGATAGGACAGGATAGGATAGGATAGGAAAGGATTGGATGGGATGGGATAATACGGGGTACCGTTCTCGACTACGGTACTGTGCAGACGTCAAGCAGCTCTAAGGCAGAAGCAGAAGCAGAAGCTACCATGGCGAGACAGGCAGCGACAGGCGATAGGCGACGGGACGGAAAGGGTTGTGGGTGTTCATCGACAAAATAGGCAATGATGACAACGTTGGCTTTATGGGCTTTTCGGGTGGGAAAGGCGATCGACGACGCGACCAGCTTCGCTTGGGAAAAAAGAGGAGGTGTGCATCGTCGGGCCAATGAGGCACGGATAATTTGGGGGTGATTTGATTTGCTGGCAGGGAACGACCAAGCAAATCCCGAAACTCCGTGCGCTTGCCCTTGTTATCATCCATGTCTCTCTCCAATTCCATCTGCTGCAGCGGAGGTACATTCTCTACCATAGCGCGCGCTCTAGTCCAGAGGAAAAAGCAAGAGGAAATCCATTTCGGGAACGTGGGAACGTGGGATGGGGGGGGATGGGATGCCATCCTTGGCGCAGCTGACACAACCCGGCGAATGCTGCGCGCACTATGAGGTCGACACTGTAACTACATACATAAGGGGGGCCGTAGCAGGAGTTTTGCAGGAGTATTCCGTGGGCGGACACCGACAACGGCCGCAATGGCATGGAGGGGAGGGCAGCGCCGGGGGGAGACACACCCGCCCAGCCGACGATCTTCTATCTTCTACCGTTGTTGCGCCTGTCTGGTTGGTCTGTCTGGTCTGTCTGGTCTGTCTGGTAGTCCTGTTCGGCGACCACAGCGGCGAATGGTCGGTAGCCGAGGGCTCTGAGCCAGCGAGCGCCGAAGTCTGGGATGGAGCGTCAACCGGACTTTAGTCTATCTAGGAGTTGAGATCATCCACAAGACTCTGGGTTCTGCACCGCACCTCGTTGATACGTAGACTAGAACCGAGCGAAGCGCGAGGTGGGGTAAAAACTTATACCTTACCTACCACTGATCAGTGACTCCATCCCCTGTTCTGCCCTGGAACTGTAACAGTCTCTGTAGTGTACATTCTACCACATACCCGTCCTGGCTCCCGCATCGGCAGTCATACGCTTTTCGATGGCCTTCCACGGCAGACAAAGAGGAGTGCATCAGGTACAGCATGTGAGGCTGACGGCTGAAGGTGGGCCAGAACAATTCATCCGTACTGGTCGTTTGAAACTTAAGCGACCTGGGCGCGACTCCAGACTCTCCAGACTCTTCAGACTCTTCAGACGACTCCAGAGATTCAGAGGACCCATACTTACAGGGCATAGTGTACCGTACCGGTAGGCAGTATCTATAGGTACATTACCTATCTACATGCTCCGTTCCGCGCAGTGAACCGTTTCGCTGAAGGGCTTGATTTAGTTAGTCAGTGGTCCACTAATACTGGCAGAAACTGGCAAGTAGGAAGGTAGTGTAGGCATGGCATTGGCAGCGCATTAGCGCAGTTACCCTAGATAGAAGAATGCATGTGGTTCGACGCGATCATGCAGTGACTGCCTGTTTGTGCTTTGTAGGTAGTCTTTCAAGACCCCTCCAGACCCCAAAGGCAATGCCCACCGAAAAGCGAAGGTCTTCGGTCAGCCAAGCCTCCACTTGCAGGTCGAGTGGTGTGAGTTGGAACTGTCTGTGGCGAGAATCGGCAGGAAGAGCCCTCGTGCAGCACTCGTGATAGGGACTTATGTCCCCCGTGGGGACGCCTTCCTTGGCTGCTGGCGATGTACCGAGTGTGACATGCAGTTGCCCTTAGGGGTGACCTAAGTAGATAATCGCTCCTCCCTAATGCGCGACTCACTGGCTCCCGCCCAACCGCAGAAATGTCATTACAGTGGCCGATCGAACTGCTCGGTCTTGCTCGGTCTAGAAATTCTGCACAGCACAGTAAAAAGTACGGTATCCTCCCATACTATGTAAGTATTGATGGGCCGGTTCAGAACCGGTTGAGAGAAATGGTGGCTAAATGATAGCCATGATAGTCTGTACTTGAAACTCTGGATCATGGAGTGCACTACACGCACTGATGGGTTGACTCTTTAATCCAGACAGATCCAGACATGGCATTGTGTAGAATACCCATCGTGACACAGACAGGAATGCCTTTGGTCTTATCTATCTAGGTACCTACCTACAATTTGCTCGTCGTGCCTTGACTACCTGTAAGTCTCGAGGAACCCTATTTAAGTAACCGCGGCAAGCTAGCGTAGGCACATAAATAAGCGTGATCCTTCGCCGCTAAACTGATTGGGGAAACGGGCCGCATAGGTATACGGGTCTGTAAGCGTAAGCGCATTTAGTAATGCCGAGGCTGGTTTCACATGTTGCAGTGAGTGCAGCGTCATTCCAGCGCCATTGAACTTGCGAACACTTCTCCAGATCTCACCACCTATACTTCATCGATGCCAATCAAAGCTAACCCCATAGTCCATATCATTGCGCCAGGCTATCACTTTTGCAAATTTCGACCACAGTTTGACCTTCAGCACAATGGGTTTCGCCAATGGTCAGTTTCCCGCGTCTTCCTCGCGTCCGCCAACGGCCGAACACTGACGAAATGCCGAACAGCCAAGTTTCCCGCCTCAGCAGCTTTCGATGTCATCAACAGCGCCCTGAACGTCAGCGAGGCCGAGCGGAAAGATGCCATTAAGCAGGGTAGTGGCGTCTACGCTTTCGTTCTCAAGAACAAGGCTGGTGAGACTGAGACGTGGCACATCGACCTCAAGGAAAAGGGTGCCGTGGGTACCGGCCTCGGGAACAAGCCCAACGGTGGGATACTGCTGTGTCGTCTTGCAGGACCATGCGCCAGGCTAACAAAACCCCGTCGTAGTCACCCTATTGCTCTCCGACGAGGACTTCGGGAAACTCGTCACTGGAAAGGCTAACGCTCAACGATTATTCATGTCTGGAAAACTGAAGATCAAGGGGGACGTCATGAAGGCCACCAAGCTTGATCCCATCTTGAAGAAGGCTCAGACGAAGGCCAAGCTATAATGTGCCTTTGGTATCGTCATCCGCATAGAATGAGGTTATTATAGGGTTGGTGACCGAAGAGGTACTCAATCAGCCCGTGTATATATGTAATACCGATCTATCTAGTCATATGTTGTGTACAGGCCGTACCTGATACAACCCTCCTCCATATATAAGCCGTCGTTGTCTTGGTCGTCGTCTGCCGTCATCTTGTAGTAAGGTCAAGGGTGTGCCAAGGTGGCAAGCATCTAGGTTACGACATGCCAATGTCGGATCCGTTTCTCGTCTATGTGTGCAGTCAGTCTGTATAAGAGATTCGCATTTGTTCGTTCCCACGAAGTAATGTCTCGCATCTGACTACAATCTACCTGCTCGGCGCGAGATATAACCCAATAATTTTACACCTGCTCACCTACATACCGACATACAAACATCCCAAGTTTAGATGTAAAGCAGTCTTCATACTCACTGGGAAAAACGAGGGACGAAGGTGTTCAAGACCCCATGACACAGTGTCGGTATACTCATTGTAGTATAAGGGCACTGTATTTAAAGCCTGCTGATTTCGCTATAACAAGAGCGGACCGGTCACGATGGCCATTATAATATCCAGTCCACAAACTTGAGTTGCACTGTGCCTTATTGCACTAAGGTACCTAAGTAGGTAACTATCGCTTACGCGTAAAGATGCGATGCGTGGACCGTAGTTATACCTAGGTAGTTATCTAGGTACCTACCTTATGCCATTGCCATCCATGGCGGGAAGTCTTCATTCTCCTGTAGTCAAGTCTTTATGCGCAACTAGCATAGCCGATCCCAAACTACCTACATATAAATTTTCACCCGTGCTGCTGGAAATCGTCTTGCTATCAGAATGACCCCTGGTCCTCGTGCATTAAATTCTTAACTCTCTCGGAAGGGGTCCTCAGGCTGAAAATCTGTGGTGGAAAAGGCATTCCCGCTCTGGAGTAGGTACGATGTGGGGCTACGTGCCCAGTACAGTACACTACAACTTTTATTCCACTGGAAGGTACGGGTAGTGGACTAGATAAGGGGTTGACAACACTATATTAATCGCCCGGGGCAGCGATACTAAGTAGCGGGTACGGTCTGTACTGGAGCAGCTGCGAGGAAGGTACATTTGCGTGACTAGTCAGCCCCTCTGTTTTGTGCTCCACCCGCCGGACCCAGTTTTCTACCTATTGCAACGTGAGTTGATTTGCCAGCTGGTCCATCGCGCTTTTTTTTCCCTTCCTTGATCAATGACAGCCCAAGAGCTTCACAAAAAAGCACCCTGTCGATCCATCGTCACGGCTCAAAGCCAATAACCTCTACCATCTAATTGGTTGTTACCTCTTCTCGCCCTATCCTTGCAAGCCCACCGCTTTTCTCGCTCTTACTTATTGTCGACTCTTCATCTCTGAAGCCTGCCCACAAGGCCTTGTTCTATCTGGCGACTTGTTTTGATTCATTTCATTTCGTATAGCATCTGGCGCGTACGCCACGAGCCTTTGTCTGTGGACTTGACGCGCTTCGTCGATCTCTAGGCGCGCATCGCATCGTTCAACCATCGCCATCATCTGGCTACATCGTGCCACACCAAACTCGTCGCTACTTCACCACGCGTCTAGCGCACCAGCAGCCATGAGTTTCAACGGCACCCCCTTCAAGTCGCGCCCCCCGACGGGCCAGCAGGGTTCGACACCCTCTCGTACTGCTTCAGCAAACAAGTTCCGATCTTCTCTCGTACCGACCAGCAGACCATCACCTGCCCGAGCCAAGTCGCCTACTAAGCTCACCAAGACGGCGACTGCTCGCAATCTCTTCGGCAGCACGCCGCGTAATCAATCCATCACGCCATTTGCTCCTGATCTTCCTGCAGAAGTCACTCGCGCAACTCCTCGCATGCGCAAGATTGCTCGGAAGAGCGTATCTACTGACATGTCCAACGCCGCCACGTCTACCCAACTGTTCGAAATCACGATACCCACTCCCGATCCTGAGCTTACAGGTGAAGCGTTGGCCAAGGAGCTCCCGGATGACCCGAA
The DNA here is from genome assembly GCA_028637585.1 of Xylariaceae sp. X187. Taxonomy (NCBI): domain Eukaryota; kingdom Fungi; phylum Ascomycota; class Sordariomycetes; order Xylariales; family Xylariaceae; species Xylariaceae sp. X187. The sequence continues at coordinate 2,627,929 of JAJIZN010000006.1, read as the reverse complement.
TCTTGCGGCCTCTATCCATGCCGATGAGTTCCTTCAGCACAAATGCCCACCACATTTTGACGAGCGTCAGCGTCGTCAGTTCTTTGCCATTCTCGATTTGCGTAGACTCAAATATACTGCCGAGGAGACCTTTGCTACAAAAGACTGGTCCTTGAATATTTCAAAGTTCGCAAGGGTATTCGAGAGAAGTCGAATGATGATCTTGATGCGTTACGGCCTGTACGGTTTCCAGACTGTACACCCGACAGCCGAAATGGTGCGGAATTGGAAGGCAAGCAATGGCATACCCGAGGAGGAAGGGGAGGGTAGTCACTCAAGCCATTCAGGTCGTCGAACACCCGGCCCAACCAAGTCGACGAAGCGCAAGGCTGAGAATGAACTCACGCAGAAGGATAATACCTTGACGCCGTCTACTGCTAATCGAAACAAGCGTCGCAATGTCGCCCAGGAAGCTGAGAGCAATGTCTTGAATGAGTCACCATTCAAGACGACCAAGCGCAAGGCTGAGGCATCAGAAGAGAACGAGATGCCAGTCAACAAACTGGCGAAATCTACTCCCACGGCAGCATCTATTTTCGAAGGTATTCTTAATAAGCCACGTAATGGCGGGACATCGCCCGTGAAGCCCACCATTGAACCATCACCCTCTGGTGCTTCGAAAACCAAGGACTCTCAAGGCAAGGGTTTCGCTATCAAGGCTAATCCATTCCAATCTGGCAATAGCAGCTCGCTCTTCGGTTCTACCAAGACAGCGAATAGTGACGCGCCGTCTGCCCCGTCGAAGCCCTCCGAATCAGTGTTTTCGAGTCACCCTGTTTCGTCGCAGCCAACCACCAATACTGGAAACATATTTAGCTACTTGTCAGAGAGCCCTGGCAGTAGTAGCAATGATGACGACGCTGAAGACCATGAGACTAACTCTGATGCGGGGCGCAATTCAGAAGACCAAGGACAAAGTGTCGCCGCTAGCGCTGGTACGAGCACTCCACCTGTGCTAAATGGATCTTCCTCCTTCACGTCTACCAAGGTAGGTGATGCCTCAAACATATTCGGTGGCTTGTCGAAGCCCTCCAGTCAGGCTGGAAAAGGTGGTTTGTTCGACCGCGTTACCATTGGGCCTGACGCCCAACCGGTTCGGGCGAGTCCTACTCCAGATGACAAACAAACATCTGTGAAAGAAACCCCAGTCACCTCAGAGGACCAAACCTCTACTCCTGCCAAATTGCCGGGTGATTACACATTCAATCCCACGACGACACCAATCTCTTTCGCAAAGCCATCATCTGGCATCGCGAAGACGTCAGTCACGTCCACATTTGGATCTAGTTCACAGCCCGTAAAGTCAGACATACCTGAGCCAAAGGTACCTGTCTCCATTTTTGGGCAAAGTGCTCAAAGTTCTTCCGTATTCAAGCCCAGCACTCCGAGTTTGTTCGGATCTTCTGATGCAACGAAGCCCAAGTCATCAGACACACCGGTTTCTATATTCGCTCAGAAACCTGCTCCTGCTTCGACTAGCATTTTCGGCGCCCCTTCTACTGCGGCTGCGGCGGGTTCTCCGTTTAAGAAACCCGAAACACCCAATGCAGTCTCATCTACGCCAACTGCAAAGCAAGCTGTTAGCATTTTCGGTGCCCCTTCTGCAACCACTGCTGCCGATTCCCCATTTAAGAAACCCGAAGTTCCCAATGCATTCTCATCTATGCCCACTGCGAAGCAAACTGTTAGCATTTTCGGTGCCCCTTCTACCCCAGCTGCTGCCGATTCCCCATTCAAGAAACCCGAAGTTCCCAATTCATTCTCATCTATGCCCACTGCGAAGCAAACTATTAGCATTTTCGGTGCCCCTTCTACCCCAGCTGCTGCCGATTCCCCATTCAAGAAAACCGAACCATCCGATACGGTTTCGTCTACGCCGGCTGCAAAGCAAGCTGTTGGCATTTTCGGTGCCCCCTCTACTCCAGCTGCTGCCGATTCACCATTCAAGAAAACCGAAGCTCCCAATGCGGTCTCATCTATGCCCACTGCGAAGCAAGCTGTTAGCATTTTCGGTGCCCCTTCTGCAACCACTGCTGCCGATTCCCCATTCAAGAAAACCGAACCATACGATACGGTTTCGTCTACACCAGCTGCAAAGCTATCTGCTAGTATTTTTGACAAGCCGACCAATGCGACCCCTTCCACATCCGAGACCAAGCCAGCAGACAACAAGAAAGTTGTGGACACTCCCGCCGCCAATGGTCAGGTGCCGAACATCTTTGACAAGACATTCATTGCAGATAACGGAGCCAAAACCAAGGCGTTATCTGACAACTTGAAATCGTCCTCTGACCTCTTTAGTCGTGACGCGAACCCATTGTTTGGTGGCGGAAAAGCCGATGGGAGTAAGTCGGCTAGTTCCAAGTCAATATTTGGCCAGGCCAGCCAACAAGACTTGTCCGAGCCGAGCCCCCAAAAACAGCAGACAGCAAATGAAAGTAATAAGGAGAATCTTGGATCCAGTTTCGGAGTTAAAGCACCCGTGTCGAACCCACCTACGGGATCGATTTTCGGCACACAAGGGGCTTCCACTCCGGTGGTCTCAACAAGTGTGTTTGGGGAGAAGAAAATAGACAGTTCTGTCAAATCCACTCCCAGTATTTTTGGTGGTAGCGCCACGGCGACGAATAACTCGGTCTTCGCTTTCGGTTCTCAGTCAAACACTAACACCCAAGTGTCATCAAGCACCTTTCCCTCGGCAACTACCCCGAACACAAGTATTTCGTTTGGGGCCCCAAGCTCTCAAGTATCCGAGGCCGGACCAAAAAAAATTGATTTCCAGTTTGGCAACTCCGGACAGACTGCCGGTTCTGCCTCGTTCACTTTCGGACAGGACTTGTCGGCCGCTTCTAGCTTTACTTTCACTGCAGGGGCAAGCAAAGTTGTAAACAATCCATTTGCTGCATCACAACCTAGTTCCCAGGCGTCAGCGTCGGTGTTCGGTAGTAATCCACCAACTGCAACACCGTCGTCTAGCTTCAGTTTCACTCAACCAGCATCGTCCACCCCAAAGGCTGAGGCGCCGCCAACTTCTCAAGCTCATGGCTTGTTTGGCAACCTCGGTCACACTAATGGGACCTCAATTTTCGGCAAGTCAACACCGAGCCTCAGTTTTACTCAAGCCCCACAAAGCCAGAACTCCAGCTTTATGGGCTCGAAAACCTCAGCCCCCATGACCATATTTGGCCATCTCCAGACCAGTGGTGAGGCATCTGTAGATATCAGTAAGTCTCCCCCCCCCCCCCCCCCACAACATCACTAGCGAAAGCAGTTAGTCGCTAATTTGCATCTAGACTCTTCATTCCCGGCGCCTTCTAGTATCGGCACGACGCCACTGAGCGGCACACCTGAACCGGAAACCGCTCAGGATGACGACGCTGAGGCTCGAGAAGCGCAAATCTCGCTTACCGATGGACGACCAGGCGAAGAGGATGAAATTTCTCTTCACGAGGTACGGGCCAAAGCGATCAAATATATCCCCGTGGAGAAGGATGATGAGGATCGAGGGAAGTCGCCGTGGTCTACTCAGGGTATAGGAACGCTTCGTATTCTCAAGAACAAATCAACAGGAACCGTGCGCCTATTAATGCGAACGGAGCCGAGAGGACATATCGCATTGAACAAGATGGTTATCTCGGATACCGAATACAAGGCCAAGGAGAAGCTAATCAATTTCCTGGCCGCTAAGGACGACGGATCGGGGCTGGAGACGTGGATCCTCCAGACGAAGACGCCCCAGCTCGCAAATGAATTAGCGACAGTGCTAGAAGCCAATAAGAGCGCCAATAAGTGAGGGACGGCGACCAATATCCAAGTAGGAAATGCTACAACAAGGGAGGCGGATAGTAGCATGGGTCTTATGAAAATGTTTGGTGTTGGTTGGTCTCACGGTGTTTCATAATTTGCACGTCGAAGACCACTACCAGGACTTGGGACGTGGTATGCATGGAACGGCGTGCATGCAAGGCCGAAGTTGATGGGAAAGACAATGCTGTTTTTGTGCGTGGAAATTTCAGTTTTCGTTGCTTTCAATCTACATATGCTACCAGCCCTTCGTAGCTTTCGCCGAGAATTCGGGGCAACTTGGGAGACAATTTTTCAGGGATAGCGCGGGTGCGCCTTGGGCTTAGGAGCAAAATGTCATGTCGTTGTGGCTCTAGACCAGGCACGACGTTGCGAGCCTTTAGATGGTAGTAATTCCGGGCGTGAATGGGTAGGTAGGTAAATCATGGAAATCATGGAAATCATGGAAATCATGGGCATGATTAGGGCAAAGAGGTTCGTCATAGGCGTCATTAGGTAGCCAATCAGCATGCCTTTCTTGGGCGTCACCGTTACCAAGTTCGGCTTAATGGGTAAAACCGTAATAGTGATAACCATTCTCCGGACCCGTGCCTATTTACCTCACGGCTCCTAGCATTTCCCCGCCGCAAAATTTTCCTTTTAGTCTTGCTCACCAGACAGAGGCAACAGGAGAATGGATCTCACCTAGCCAGCCACCTTGTCCCGTGACCCGTCTGCAACCCAAGGCTCCCGATTACCTAACAAATGCAGGTACTGAGATAAGGTGCAAAAAATCACGCCCGTTTGGCGAAGATCATATCCTCTGTTGATAATCAGCCTCGATATAGGAATCTTAGGCCCGCCAGAAGTCTTGTTTCTACCCACATTACGTAATTTAGAGCGGGGTCATCGGCTCGTAAGTGGGGTGGTGTGTGACAAAAAACCTACCCAGGTACTTGATAGAAGCATAGGTTTGATGACGTGCCCCGATTGTTGCAGAGTTGATTGTACGTGACTTTTTCCATCTATACGACTATCTAGATGAGGAGTTTGAAAAGTCAGTTCACGACCATCCAAAAATTACGACAAAATTTCTATCGACTCCGACTACTTTCCGTACCAAGTTGTCCTATTCAACCCGCTGCTAGTCGTGTGTCTGTATACGGATACGCCACGTCTGCACCGTTAAAGATGTCGTCTGAGTTCACCCACGAAACCATCCAGGGTACGTACTTTTCCCCCTCCTCACCTGATGCCCCAGCGAACCTTATGGTTTCGAGCATCATCTGGAAGAAGAGATTGTATTTGCGTGTACACATAATCACACGTACACGTCCTCTACACGGTGCACAACAGAGTTCAACAGGCCCCTTGTATGGTGGCCTTGGCCTCATGCTACTATTCCAATATACCCCTCGTGCTGTGTTCCTTGTTGGCATCTCTCTTCCCACTCTCATATGGAATACCTGCTATGTCTGACTTCTGCTCCTCTCGAGCAATCACAACCTTACCAGGTGCAATGATGCTAACTAAAGAGGTGCAGATGGCTGGTTCAGAGAGGTCTCTCACCTATGGCCCGGTGAGTGAAGAAAGGATGAAATAGCATCAATACGGAACGAAGAGCACTGCTTTGCTGCAATCTGCTTCTCATGACCATTTCTCTCTTGCGCTTTTCTCTCTTCCCCTTTGCTATCTAAGGGGCCGACGCGTCTAATGACTGTTACCGGGCACTGCCAGGCCAAGCCATGACCCTCAAGGTGGAAAAGATCTTGCACCACGAGAAGAGCAAGTACCAAGACGTGCTCTTATTCAAATCCACGGACTATGGCACCGTCCTCGTGCTGGACAACGTCGTCCAGTGCACTGAGCGTGACGAGTTCTCCTACCAAGAAATGATCACTCACCTCGGTATGAACTCTCACCCGGATCCCAAGAAAGTCCTCGTCATCGGTGGTGGCGACGGTGGTGTATTGCGCGAGGTTGTCAAGCATGAGTGTGTCGAGGAAGCTATTCTTTGCGACATTGACGAGGTAAGTCCCGTATTCTTCAATTTTCTTCCTCTCAAGGGCTTTTGTTTTCCCCTGTCTGGAGGCAGAGATGATCACAAATCCACATATGAAAACGAAGAGGTAAAAAAGAACAGATTGGATAGGCTTACACGTTATGCCAGGCTGTCATCCGCCTATCCAAACAGTACCTCCCCGGAATGGCGCAAGGCTTCAACCACCCCAAGGTCAAGGTCCACGTCGGTGATGGCTTCAAGTTCCTCGAAGCCTACAAGAACACCTTTGACGTCATCATCACCGACTCATCGGACCCCGACGGACCCGCCGAGTCGCTCTTCCAGAAATCGTATTTTCAACTGCTACACGACGCCCTGCGTCCTGGCGGTATCATCACTACTCAAGGTTGTATGTTTAACCCCTCGTCAACACCAATAAAACTCGTGGAAAGTGAAAGAAAGAAAGAAAAGAAAAAAAAGGGTTTTGGGTGTGGAAGCGCCGTTTCCAAAGACGATACGTAGTAGTAATCCTTTGCGGCTGAAACTGGATAACAGGTCACCCCTTTCTCGCCCCCCGCCTACTTTGAACGAAGAAAACGCTCCCTTCCTCCTCAATAGGCCTTGTTATCTACGCTCTCCCGGTGTTTTAAGCCCTCTCCTCCCCTTCCTATATTCCCCTAACTTCCTGTTTATTTCCTATGTCATATACCCGTACCCTCCTCTCCCCCCTTTCGCCCCCTTCACCCAAGACGTGATCGCATTTCAAACGATGAATAAGAGATATATCGCTAACTCAATATCTGTTGTCTAATACAGCTGAGAACCAATGGCTCCACCTCCCCTTGATCACCAAGCTCAAGAAGGAATGCGGCGAGGTATTCCCCGTGGCCGAGTACGCGTACACGACCATCCCGACGTACCCCTCGGGCCAGATTGGGTTCATGGTATGCTGCAAGGAAGCCGGCCGTGACGTCCGGGTGCCGCTGCGGAAGTGGGCGCCCGAGGAGGAGGAGCGGCTCTGTCGCTACTATAATGCCGATATCCACCAGGCTAGCTTCGTCTTGCCTACTTTTGCTAAGAAGGCTTTGGATCAGAAATGAGCGAGGAGCGCGACAGAACTAGATTAGGGATTGAGACAAGAATTTCTCAATTTTGAGCTGGAGATGGTTTGGGGCGGGAGTTGCCCATGAGACTATCATATTTTGCCCCTGATGGTGTACGATTGGAAACGGCGAAACTGAACTTACACGATTCTACGTAGTTCATATCTCCCCTCACAACTACGAGATGAGAGGATGAAAGGAGGGGGGGAAGACCAAAAATAAAACAGGAGAAAAAACAAAAAGGACCGGGGCAAAGAAGATACCATACATACCATACCAAATCAAATGGGGTAAAGGGAATTAGGAATGTTAAAAACAGCCTGGCGACGTCGATCTATCTATCAGGAAATAGACAACCTCGCCTTTCACGCCTACCACTATTCTCCGTTACGATGATTAATGTATTTGTGATTTGTGTTAGCATGTCTTTGAAGTTTTGTGATGTAGAGCTTTCTTTTTTTGGCTTCATTGCTTTTTTTTTTTTTTTTACAGGGGCTTGGTCCGAAAACGCCTGAAATCTCTCACAAAAAAAAAAAAAAAAAAAAAAAAAAAGGAAAATTCACTTTGCTATCTAGCTCTCGAGTATAATGGGGAAATCATCGACACGTCCCTCGGCCTCACAGCGAGGACAAAGAATTTCCAAGTAATGATCTGAAGTGAAGCCCAGCTCATCGATGAAACAACAAAAATGTATCTTCTCGTGAATCATTGACAGACGTAAAAGTTTCAAAGAGCATAGATTGGGAAGAGATACACGTTAAAAGTACGAGCGTACCTATCTACCTAGACTAACTATCTATACCTAGACAGATACTCTGTACTTAAACTGCATAGCTTCAGAGGACAAACGGGTTGAGGGATTTTCGCCAGCTGTCTATTTTACATAGCCTAGGTATAGGTAGGTAGGTAGATAGATACCTAATACCTCATAATTAGTTAACTACCATACCGAACTGCAGCCCGCCTATCTACACTAGATACCGGTACTTGTAAAGTACAGATCAGGTCCGAACCCACAGGGTATGACCCCAGACTCGGCGACGGCGCGCCTAGTTTGAAAACCCGTCAATCAGCAGAATCTCAAATTTATTATAAAAAAAAAAAGAAAAAAGGAAAAAAGGGAAAACAAGAAGATGAGTTTTTCATTTTTTATTTAGATTTCATTCGCCCTCGCTCGGGTTGGTTCCTAGGTTAGTTGTCTAGGCTAGGTATCTATTCCTCTAGATAGATTGTTGAAACGTCCGTACTTGTAAGATAGTTATCTATCTATATTGTAAGTAAGAATATTAGCTAACCTAGCTAGATACGATTCTCAAACCTTGTATTATTTGTATTTCAGATGATGGAACCCTTCCGATTGTCCCCAACATAGGCTTACTACACCCGTCCCGCTACCTAGATACCTGTATACAGTTTATACGATGACCCTCCTCATCGGCGGTCATGTCAGTCGAGTCGATCAGCCAGTTACTATGAGTCAGTCAGTCTATCGAAAGCATGTATCAAGGTAGGTAGAGGTAGACAGGCATCTACTCACTCACCGCCGAAAAGACAAGGTCATTCCAAGGCAACGCGGTATAAGAAGTTTACAACACTCCTCGCGCACGGCAAAGTTTCCTCCAAGTATAGAAAAAACAAACCCTCAGAAAGATTTCGTTCATGGAAATCGATTTATACAAACTAACCATCATCACAATCATTCCATCTCCATCGCACACTTTACTTTACTTTCTTTCCCCACCTCTCTCATAACACAATTCATTTCACCAAACCTTTAACTCAATACCGTCCAATCCGTCCTCCTCCTCCCCCTTGCCCCTTGTCCAAGGAAAGATAAAAGGAAAAGGAAGAAGCTGGAAAGTCATATCATTCATACTCTCATAACACAACATGTTTCATCAGGATTCGTAAAAAAAAAAAACATCGTATCCACCCCTACTCTATACTATAGAATGCCGCGTAAGGAAATATCGCCAAGAGAGCAGAGACAAGATCAGAGGAAACTTCGTCAAAAAAGAAAACATGAAAAATTCGTGAGAAACAGTTGAGTGGAATCTGTGTGAAATCAGGCGCGAATGTAAGGCGAGCTTGAAGATGAAAAATATAAAGAAAAGAACCCCTCGAGATCATTAAAGCCAGGCAAGATACAGCCCAAGGTGAGTATCGGCGGGTACAGGTGCGGTAGGCTGCCTGAGAGTCAAAGTAATCGGGTTATCGCTCATCATCGGCAAGATCCGAAAGCAGTCCATCGATCTCTTCATGATGTCGTTGCACGGTCTCACGAGACTTAGGCGAGAGCGGGAGGAATTGCACCCTCGCAGGCGTTCGAGGCGATTCGGCATCGGGACCCCGGGTAGTTGTAGGCGATGGTGGTCGTTCAGGTGGAGGCTTTACATCATCTTCACCTTGTCCCGTCAGCATTTACGATTTGAATAGGCGTGGCTCGATGGGCATGAAAATTCAAGAGAGCGAATAAAAACGCGTTCAAGGCAACGCACCCTGCCGATCATGAGAACTCCGGTGGGCAACAGGATGGGCTTGGTTGGGACTTGATTTCGGAACTCCACTCACATTTGCAGGTCCGGGATGATACCCCGGACCTCCTGGGGGAGGGACATATGCTGCTGATGCCGGTGGGGGTCCCGGGGGTGGAGGAGGCAAATTGACATAATCTTGGGGATTATATGGGATATATGTCTGGCTGACGTTTGTCGTCGCATGGTTGGGATGAATGGTGAAGCCGCCTGAGCCGGCCGGTGCTGGAGGTAACCTCTGGCTTTCAGGTGGGAAACCTCCAGATGCGAGAGGCGGCGACCGGGACCGGGGTGGAACGTCATCCCTGTGCTCTGGGTAGCGGAGATTGCCAGAGATTGCGTCCTCATAGCCTGGGTGCTATTAGCTTGAACGTTGGTTTTGAACCAGGAGGTATCAATATTCACCACGTCTTCGCTCACGATCCCTGGATCGTCCATCACGGACTCTGCTGTGCCTGTCCCGTGACCTGGACGACCCAGGGCTTCCTCCCCTCGACCGCGATCTCCATACTTCGCGTTCTTCCCGCTCTTTTCTTTTTTGAAAATCCGAGTACGTCTTCATTCCTATTGCCGCTACACCCGTCCCTAATCCCGCCGTGGCGACATCTCGGAGCCTACTCCTACTTCGCTTTCTGTCAGATCCATCATTGGAGCGAGCTGGCGATCGATGCTTGTGCTTGTGCCGACGTCTCCGAGGCCCGTCGGAAGACGAATCGAGGGACTCGAGGGGTTCGCTACCATACTCAACGTCAGGAGCGCGAACTAGGCCTAATTCTTTATCAGCCGCTAAGTCTCGGGGATAATGGTGGCGACCAAGAGACCTCGATCTAGACCTCCTCCTTGAAATGCTGATGTGTCTACTGTGATATTCATCATCGGATGACCCGCGATGTTCACGATGTTCATGATGCTTCTTGTCTTTGTGGTGCTCCCAGGCCTTGGTAGCCGCAGCACCAGTCAATCCCGCCGCCGCAATTTCTGCGCCTGTTTCAATAGTTATTAGACTCATGAGTTCATATGACCGAGAAATTTAGCCTCTTAACTTACCGGTCTTTATGCGGGACTTTGATCGCGATTTCGATCGCGATTTGCCTCGAGATTTAGATCTGTAATGGTGAACCAGGCCAGCGATCGCGCTAGGACACAGGGGATGTGAGTAATAGTACCGAAACTTCCTGCAAGAGAAAGGAGAGAGACAGTGTTGCAGGAGGCAACGAAAAGGTAGTTAATATACTTACGCAGTTGCTGCCCCTGCTTTAGCAGCCTTCGACTTGCTACGACTACGACTACGGCCGTGACGGGAAGTACTTCGAGACGAAATATACTCATACTCGTCAACGGAATGGCGGCGCCGGGCACGACCACGATGCGCCTCTTCTTTCTCAACCTTGTTGTCCTGAATATATTTGAGACCACCAGCAACGGCAAGAGCAGCGGCACCCTTCCCAGCGATTAGCTTCACAAATTCTGCTTGGGGTACGGTAGTTGAAGGTACTTACAAGGGCCAGGCCAGTGGCAAGCCGACTGCGCGACTTACTCCGGTGACGCTCCTGGTCGTATTCATCGTACTCGAATTCTTCATGTCTATCCTCGTAGGCGCTCTTGGCTCGACGAAGCACTTCACTGCCGAGTGCACCTAGGGCAGCGCCTGTGAGAACCTTCCGCCCTCTGTGATCTTCGTAATCGCCGCGGCTGACGAGAGCACCGATGCCAGCTCCAGCAAGGGCTCCTTCAGCTAGGTGACGCTTCTTGTGATGGTCAGAGCTGCTGCTTCGGTCTCGGGTGATAACAGTCTTTTTGTAGTAAAAGTCCTCATCATATGAGTCGCGTCTTTTTTCTTCGTGTCGCCTGTAGTAATCATCATCTCGACGATGCTCACGACTTCCTTCGCGAAGCACGATGACCGCTGGGTCGGCGCGAGGAACAATAACTGGTGCGGGTGCAGGTGCCTCGTTCACAATGACCTTTTGCTCGGGCATCTTTTGGCGAATGATTATGGGGGCTTGTGGAGGCTCCGGTGCAGCGTAGTACTCGACCTCCCTACGATAGCGCTCGATCTCCTCATCATGAGGACGTCTTTCGTCGACATATCGACGTTCAATCTTCAAATCTCGCTCCTTATACTCGCGGGTATCATCGCGGCGGTCGTCCCTGTAGATATCTAACCGCTTCTCTTTAATTTTTTCATCGTTCTCGGAAATCACCCGTTTGTCGAAATGGATATCAATCTCGTGGCCGTGGTGTTCCTCCCAGGGGCGTCGGCGTTCCCAGTAGTGGTCGCGGGTCGGTGAGAGAACTTCCCTCGACTCCTCTATGGTGTGAGTGTGGGAGCGCCGTTCGGGGGCGTGGTGATAGTCACGGTCGCGCTCAACTTCGCGATCATATTCTACAGTCACGGTTCTGTGGCGCTCACCGTCGCCACGGTAGGCATCAGAAGTACGGAGTGATGCATCCAGAGCAGATCGTGGGCGTTCAGGGTAGCTCTTCTCGATACGGCGATCAACCTCCACGATCTCGGCAGAGGGATGGCGGTCGGCACGAGAGTGAGTATAGCTTGACAAGCGATCGTCGTCGTCATCGTAACGATCAATCCGCTCTAGACGGGTGCTAGTACTCCCACCTCCAACTTTGTACCGGGTAGTGGTCGTATAATGGCGCTCATCGTCATCGTCGGAACGGCTACGCTCCCGGGTGTAGCGGATGTCGCGTTCTCGATAAATTTGAGCCATTGTTCGGCGTAACGCTGGAAACGTTTGCAGGGAGATGTTGGAACCCGCGACAGTGACGGGAGTGACGGTGATAGTGACGGCGTGACGTCACCAAAAGTTAATGGGATGTAGTGCGAAGGTTGAATTGTTTGACGGGTACCTTGATGGCCGACTATGAGACGAAGATGAAGTTCTTTGATTGCAGAACGCAGGGGAACCACAAAAGCGATCTGTCTAGAGGTAATAAAATAGGATGTGAGAGAGCAGGCACCGTAGTGTAAGGTAGAAATGGGAGGAAGCAGATAGATTAGAGAGTTAGGAACTGGGGAGAAGGGCAAAGTGGGAGATATGGGAGAAATGGGCTGGACTCCTGGCGGATGATGTGCCTGTGGTACACAAAAGTACCGTATTCTACCTCGACGCCCGGGTGAATTCGTGAGCTATGCAAAAGCTGAGTAGTCGGATCCCGAGCCGCTTGTGCACTTTATGTGCATAATATGCTGTTGCGCACCATCCAGGCACCAGTCCATGCAATATCTGGACAAGATAGGCGCCTAGGCTATGTATAGCTAACAAGCGAGGTCTCCGATAAGTGGGCGTGAAGAGGGGTAGCTGATGTACACCACTGTACATAGGAGTACCGCCAATAGCGCGGCATCAGATGGCCGTATACCGGTACTGGTCAGGTACCGTAATCGGTCACCAGTCTCATAATCGAGCAGGAATCGAGAAGCGCATGGACGTCATCCGTAGCTGCCAGTAATCAACTGAGGGGCTCCCACCAATCTCCTTCCAGGGCTTACCGTGAGCGGGCCCCGCTTGGCAATGATCCAGTCACGGTCCACCCGACGCGAGACATAACCAATACATCATTCATCTACAATCTGTGTCCACTGTCCAGCACCGCCGCACAACTCTCATTCCTTTCTGAACGAAACATGTCATCAGGTCCGGGAAAGACAGCATAACATCACTCCATGCCCAACAGTGACCACCACGATCGAATGCAGCCTAGATGAATTGCGCCTAGATAAATTGCGCCCAGATGACACCGCGCTATGATCCTTGTTCTTTTTTCTCTCGTCAACGGGCCAATCCTCGGGAACTGCTAGCATTCATTCTTGAGCCCTCGACCTGCGATTATTGCTGGAACCGCAAGTTCCCGACATCTGACGCACTTCGAGAATACGGTACTTTACTTAGCACTTTAGCACTTTAGCACGACGCAGATACGCAGGTAACCATGCTGTTTAGGGGCTTTTTGATCAGCGGGTCTGGTTGGCGGTTACGGTTGCCGGTTAGTAACTGTTGGGGCTATGCTATGCTATGTTATGCTAGTCTTCGGCGAAAGGCGAAGCGCAAAAGGTGACTCAAGACCACGAGACCACGGGACCACGACAAGCCGCGACCCGCATCGATAGGTATAATCGAGCAAGGGATCCACAAGCAATGGAATAAACAAGAGAGTCGAGACAATGTGCCTATAATGTCTGACATTCTGCTGACCAGTCCTGTAAGCAACGGCACACGACGGATCCAACGACATAGCCGCCTAACCCAGTATATTGTGTCTATCGCACACGTGGCTTGCTCGCTCTTACTCCTATGCTGTGGCGAATAAACGAAAAATGCAAAGGCGGAACCACCTCGCTATTGGCAGGGTTCTATTCCATACTGCTCGTCAACGTAAATCAATCCGCTTGATCGGGCGAGCTCCTCAGCTGCGTGACTTAGTTGATGACCGACATGAGAGTCCGCCAAACTCAGCCTCATCTCACTCGACGACAGGTGGGGTTCATAACGCAAAGCATGGGTGCATTCTGAAAAAAGTCGCCTCTTGACGGCACAGCTATTTCATTATCCTATCGTCGTCTACGAACCGCGACAGTATGCGTGTTACGAGTCTGCCCGCTCTATGAAATCTGACGCAACATGGAGAAAGCCTAATCACGTTGAGCAGCTTTGTCTATGTTGATATCGTCATTTGTTTGTAGGGCAGCTAAGAGTTTTTCACATGCGACGAATTGATGATGAAAGGCGGTTTGACTTATGATTTCATTTACCCTAACCTCCTCACAGAACACGTCAACCTCAATCTACCCATTTGACGACATCTCGCATTAAACTGGCAAAAGATGATGGGTTCTGTGTCTAAATCGACGGCCTGCCACCTCGGATTCGTCGTCGCGAAAACCACCTTGATGTCCACGGCCTTAATACCCTCCACAAGAAGATACGATACCCCTGGATCATAGGTAAAGGATGATGTAGCTTGCACTCACATGCCAATCTACCAACGATAGTTGGGCCTCACTCGATCGTGAAGAGATCAGAAGGGGTTTGGGGTCAAAATTGAGAAGCAGAAAATGTTGCGTTCATGAGCTGAGCCTATAATGCTCAGGTATTTGCTGAGAGGGGACTCGGGTATCCATCTGGATAAGTGAACCCGAATAGTGAATTAACATCCAGATAGCTCAGTCTGCAGCGGTTTGAAGCACTGGCCATGCCTTCCAAAGACTTATACGACTGGGATGTCGAGAAAAAGGAAAACAATTTCTCCTTCTTGGGTTTACACTTCGACGGCCACGGCAGCTCCCGCTCCCTATGCTATTTATCGACTCCATACTATGTGTGTTCGATCGATCGGCGAGGGGTTAGTGACAGAAGAGCTACGTCGTATGCTTTTCACATGAAGTAATAATTTGCATCACGCTAAGGAAAAAGGCCGTATTCGCAGAAGGTTCCTGGACGACGAGGAGAAGAGATCTGAGACGGGGGACTCTGAACCGCATCTGCCGTCTATAAGTAGTGGGATATCTGGGTCCTTTGATCATTGATATCAGACTAACGACCGAAACTTCGAAGCATTCCGAGTCAAGAAGAGAAAATAGTCACAAGCATCATTCTGCTTGTCTATCTTGCTTACCTATTACATTTTCACTACCAGTCGCACACCATGAAGGCAATACTATCTCTTGCCGTTCTTGGACTCTGCGCCGCGGCACCACTACAGGATGCTCCGCTTGCAAGACGCCAGGGCTTGGCGGTCGGACGAGGTAGGTTTTCTCGAAACGTCTTGTTGAGACTGGCAAAGTAGCTGATCAGCCTACAGGATACCCAAGGGGCGCTCCGGTTCAAATAGCTGGGGGCCTTGCGTCAAGGCAGGACGATGACCTTCAGGACGATGACCTTCAGGACGAGATTGATAGACGACGGAGTAAGCTGATGTCGCGTCAAGATGATATTACCGACGACACCGATCCAAGCCTCGTGTCGAGACAGGACGATGACATAGCCGCGAACGGTCCCGCCGATACTGCCGATGCCAATGTTAAACGGCAGGACGACCTCGCAGCCGGCGATGCAGCCGACGATACTGTCGACGATAACATTAAACGGCAAGATGCCGCAACCGATGTTCCTCCTGACAGCAATGCTAAGCGACAGGACGACGACACAGCCGCTGACGTTCCTGTTGACAGCAATGCTAAGCGACAGGACGACGACACAGCCGCTGACGTTCCTGTCGACGACAATGTCAAACGACAGGACGACGACACAGCCGCTGACGTTCCTGTTGACAGCAATGCTAAGCGACAGGACGACAACACAGCCGCTGACGTTCCTGTCGACGACAATGTCAAACGACAGGACGACGACACAGCCGCTGACGTTCCTGTTGACAGCAATGCTAAGCGACAGGACGACGACACAGCCGCTGACGTTCCTGTCGACGACAATGTCAAACGACAGGACGACGACACAGCCGCTGACGTTCCTGTTGACAGCAATGCTAAGCGACAGGACGACGACACAGCCGCTGACGTTCCTGTCGACGACAATGTCAAACGACAGGACGACGACACAGCCGCCGACGTTCCTGTCGACGACAATGTCAAACGACGTAGGTATCAATTCAAGCTTCGGGCATAAAAAGCAAATTATTAACTCATGCCGTATAGATCTCTCCACTCGCGGTGGCGGTGATGGCGGGTGGGGGGGCGGCGGATTCTGGGGACGTCCCGGTGAGGGTGGTGGTCAACAACAGGGCCAACAGGGTCAACAATGGCAGCAGGGTCAACAGGGCGGTCAGCAACAGCAACAGGAGCAGCCGAAGCAACAGCAACAGGAGCAGCCCCAACAACAACAACAAGCTCCTAAGCCACAGGAGCAGCCGAAACCGCAACAGCAACAGGCCCCCAAGCCACAGGAGCAGCCGAAACCGCAACAGCAACAGGCCCCCAAGCCACAGGAACAGCCGAAACCGCAACAGCAAGAACCCCCCAAGCAGCAGGAACCGCCCAAGCCACAGGCGCAGCCCCAGCAACAACAGCAACAGGCTCCTAAGCAACAAGAACAGCCGAAGCCACAGCAGCAAGAAGCTCCCAAGCAACAACAGCAGGAACAGCCAAAGCAGGGCTACCCAGCGAAACCGAACCCCTACCCCAAGCGCAACGCTTAAAGCAACACGTCTCGGGGAGCCGGGGGTTGGAGTCGTGGTAACTCACCGCGATAAGGTAGGTACTGGGAATGGAATGGAAGGACTAGAGGCATTGTAGTATCTGGCGAACGTACATAATTTAGCAATCATTGGGAAAGGGGGAATTTCTTTTGTCTTAAGGTGCATCTAGGTAATAAGGGGCTTAATTAATCAAAAACACAAAAGAAATATGTAATGTCATGTTGGTTTTACGGTTGTATATCTAGGACGTATTCAACTCATGGGATTTTTAAATGTGGATTTGATTTCGTGAAATGTGGATGGCTAGCCATTTGATACCGTCCCAAATTCAGGTCGTGATCCGAAATTTAAGGTATTAGGTATGGAAAGAACAAAAGAAGAAATGGATGAATGGATTACAATTTCATAGACCTCGTTTCAAGAAAAATTATGATGTGGCTAGCTAGGTAATACATGGAAAAGTCCTTAGAAACACACATATAACTCATACAATGAAAGAAAAGAAGGAAGAAGAAAAAAAAAAAACCTCTCGTTGCCTCATACACACAAGAAGAGAAAGTGGGAAAGCAAAGCAACGGAAGCTTGGGGGAAAAAAAAAAAAATTGAACCAGTCTCAGTCTCAAAAGTCTCCTCGTTGTCCTCCATCGTTGGATCATCAAAAAAAGTCTTTTTTTATCACGTTTCCCATGCCAATTCATTCTTTAGCGTCAAGTCGTTAATTTCATCACTCTCATAGGTATTCCCTTCCCTCCCTTCATCCTCACCGTGTTCTCCCTCTTCGAATCCTGGATCCCACTCAATTCGTGAAGATCTTCTTGAACATCCCTCGAAACCCACTCGACCCTCCCTCTTTCTTGATCTTCTCGGCAGCCTCCCGATTCCTCTGTCGTTCCTCTCGTTTCGTAGGCGCGTAGATATATCCAGCGCTTTCCTTGGGATCTTTATTATTCCCGTTGGGTGAAGACCGAGGTCTAGGATCACTATCGGCTCTTGAGCGTAAGGATTTCTTTTCGTCACTTTCTACAATTGATGGTCGCGATTGTTTAGCGTCGCTTTCGACGGCCATTGAGCGGGAGGATATAGCTGGATAGTCGGTGGTGGTGATATTGGCCCGTCGTCGGGTAGATGGTTCTCTGTATCGCCTTGATGTGTCTTCTCGTGAGTCCTCGCGGTGTCTTGAACTCCTGGGTCGAACGACGTCGCCTGATTCCCGAGCGGATCGAGAATAGGATTTCGAGGTTGCCATCGATGTATTCGATTGCTTGGGGGGCTCGACTCTAGGAGCTTCAAACCTGGGTGCCTCGATTCTGGGAGCTTCTAACCTAGGCGCATCATACCTAGGCGCTTCAAACCCTGCCATCTCAAGCTTAGCTAGCTCGGCCTTCGTCATGACTCCCGTGGGCGCAACCGAGCTCTCACCCCCTAAATTGAAGAACTTCTTTCTCGCGGAGGACATCGTCGCGGGCGGCTCTTCCTTCGTCGCCACCACGCTCCGTTCCGGATTAGGCTGATTTTTCACAGATTGCAATCGCCTAGGACTCTGGTAATATCTATCATCGGGAGGAGCGGTATTTTCAAGGTCATTCCGACCTTCTCGTTCTTGTTTCCGTAACCGATCTCTCTCTCCACCTTTTCCACGCTCCCTTTCGCGAGCGGCCCGACGCTCTTCTTTACGTCTATCGTGATCGGCTTGTTCCTCGGGCGTGCGATGCGATCGTTCGTGCGAGACTTCCACACCGCTATCTTTCCGTCTGTGCTCTTCCTTCCTGTAATAATCGTCCCTATGTTGTCTCGAGGATGAATATTTCTCAGAACCAGTCCTGGTGAGTTTTATACCGTCTTCGGAGGTCTTGTGGTGGCGGTGATGGCGGCGTCGACGGTGCTCATCGCCTTCTTCGATGTCTTTGGATCTAGATGGATGATGCGGCTCGCGGTAGTCTCTGTTTTCCCGGTAATCTCTGTTCTCTCGGCGTTCCCTGTGTTCCCTGTCCCTGTACTCCCGAGGCTCTCGGTATTGTCGGTGTTCCCGATGTTCCCGGGATTCCTTGAGCTCCCTACGATCTCGCTGATCTCTGCGTTCTCGGTGTTCTTGGGGTTCTGGGTGCTCTCGGGGTTCATGGTACTGTCGGGGTTCTCGATGTTCCCTCTGGTTTCTCTCATGGCGAGATCGCTGCTGACGTTCTCTCCCCTCATATTCTGTCGAGCGATCAGTAACCATCTGCGAGGTATCTTTCTCCTCAGCCCATCGTTCTACTAAGGTTTCTCGCGATGCCTCTTTAATAACCCCTTGTGAAGCAGCATTCGGCTGCGGTTCTGGAAGAATCTCTTTATCAATCCGATCATCCGTTTTACGCAGACTTGACGGGGCATCGAGCGCCTTGGCGGCCGCATAGATAATTACAGCTGTTGCTACGGTTTCCTCAGCCTGTTTTTTCATCTGCTGCTGTTGTTGCTGTTGCTGCCTTTCTTCGATGATTCTTTCGCGACTCACAGCTTTCGTGTCAAGGTCACTGCAGTCGGGCAAGACAATAGCCGGCGTTTCGGATCGTGCATCAGTAAAGCCATGGCTTTCGGTAAGAACAGAGCGAAGTAAGCCGTATTGCAGTGTTTTATCTGTCTGAGTGCCTGAATGTACAAAGGTCGGCCGGCGTGTACGTCTTCTATCAAGTATAGAAACTACCGGTTCGGACTTTTCTTCCACTTGTGAGTTGGCCTCAGTGGCGATTACCAATGGTTGTTCAACTTGAATAGCCGACTCTGTCGCAGTACCGACCTGCGACTCGGTCGGAGTACCCGGATTTTCCATCGTCTCACCTGGCTTTTCGATGTCGCTCTCTCTCTCTGCACCAGTTTCATTCATTCCACCAAGGGCAGACCCGTCGGTATCGATATAGTTCGACTGAGTTTGAGGATACTCGATTTGTGTAGTTGTCTCGGATGCGTCGTCGTGTGAACCAGCATCCAGTTGATCAGACTCAGACATGGAGGGTATCGCACTGTTTGGAGAAAATTGGTCATCCGTAGTATCTGGTTGAATCTCTTGTGATGCGGTATTATCCGATTGTGAAGCGTCGTCATCTGGTGAGGAGAATGGCAAATCGTCAGTAACCAAATGTTTAGGACTTGTGGGTTCGTTAAGGTCTTCCAGATGCATTTCACTCTCAGCCCGGGCACGGGGTGTTGAGACGTCAGGAATGTGTCCTGGGGTTTCTCCAACAAAGATGTTCTCAGTGGTGCGGCGATTCGTTGCCAGATCATCTTGAGACGGCTTAGCCTCGGCCAAATCTCCAGATGCTCTCGCCTTAGACACATTCTCAGAGGCTAGTTTCGGTTCATCTCGATCGAGATCTTTGGCCATGACGTCTGTAATATTGATATGGAAATCGGATGAGAGCTGTTTCTTACCTTTTGGGCGATTCTCAGATATGCCCTGGCTGAGAATCCGCCCAACTATACCAATTGTCTTGACATCTTTTTTCAAATCATTCTCATCCTCATCCTCGTCATATTTTCGTTCTTGCCGTATCTTATCGGCACCGGGCTATAAACTCTAATTAGCAACGACATATGACCCCACATAACGTAGAAAAATGGCCCAGGACTAAACCCTAAACTCAGTTTTCTACGATATAAATATCAGACAAACGAGGAGGACATACTGAACGCCTTCCATTGAAACCGGACAATCTTATAAGGCTGCCAGAAATTTTGCCTTACCTGAAGTTTAGGTGCGACGGGCACCATGTCCTCAGGGTTAACATCCCCTGAGACATCTTCCGGGGCCTCGACGGCAATTGGTGCTGCCGATTCAGCGGCAGGCACTTCTCTTTCGACAACGGCAGGTTGCGGGCTGGGGGGTTCAGTAACCGGGACTTCAACAGGGGCTACATCAACAGGGGTAGGCTCGGGCACGGTGACCACGTCTCCACTAGGAGTTCCAGATACAGGAGCTTTTTCGTCGGCCGTAGTCTCTTCTACAGTTGACGCGTCTTTATCAAGACTCTCCAAGGTGGTGGCTATAGTCTCCCCCATAACTGGTTCCTTCTCAAGGGCAGGGGCCTCTTCCGGAGCAGGAGCTTCTTCAAGAATAAGAGGAACTTCAGATGCGGAAGCCGCATCAACAGACGATGCCGTCTCTGTAACAGGGTCTGACTCTGCAACGAGTTCTTCTCTGGCAGCAGGTTCGTTTTCGACTGCCAGAGTTTCTTCATGTACTGGAACCACTTCGGCCACAGAAACATCCTTCGTGACAGGCACCATGGGTGTAGGAGCACGCGTTTTCTCAAGAATTGGAGTGACTCTAGGAACAAAGAATTTCTCAAGGCCAGGGACTCCCTCGATAGCTGGAGCTTCAATTACCTCGTTCATTTCGACATCAAGTACTTCTTGAGGAACAACCGCCTCCGCAATGGCACGAGGTCCCTCAGGAGCAAGAGTTACTTCGGGAACTAGACTTTTTTCAGTAACAGACGTTTCCTCAGCGTCAAGAACCGCCTTAGAATGAGAAACCTCCTTAGTAGTAAGAGTTTCTTGTAGAGCTGAACTCGCTTCAATAACGTGATTCGTCTCTCCAACAGGCGTCTCCTCAAGAGCAGGAGTCTCTTCTGCAGTGGGTAGTTCCTTAGCTGAAATCTCTTGGGTAGCAGGTACCTCTAAAATGGGTGCTACAGGAACAGATACCTCTTCGACATCTGAAGCTTTTTCAACGACAGGAGTCTTTTCAGCAGCTGATGCCTCGTCTGCAGTTGATGTTTCTCCAACAACCGGAGTTTCGTCGTCAGCAGCGTCTTCGGTGGAAGCCTCAACTGATGCGAGTTTGACGGCCGGCTCTTCCGCTGAAGTATCCTGAGTTGGGGCTTCTACCACAGCAGGTTCCTTGGAGTCAGCCTCTTCAACAGTCAACGACTCCTCAGCCTCAGGGTCAGCGACCATCTCTTCTGCAGGCGATTCCTCAGAAGATTTCGTTTGTGCAACGTCCTCTTCAACAGCGGGCCCCTCCTCGACAGACCCCTCGGCTTCAGATTCTTCAGCCGAGGCATCCGGAGATGGGGTTTCGTCAACAGTAACTTCTTTGGAGTCAGTTTCTTGAACAATCACAGGCTCCTCAATCGCAGCCTCGGCGGCGGTTTCATCAGCAGATATCTCTTCCAAAGGCATTTCTTTCTCAGTAGACCCCGTTTCCGCGATGACTGCTTCAAAAGTAGTCTCCGCAGTCATGGATTCCTTGGCTTCAGATTCTTCAGCTGCCGTATCTTGAGCTGGGGGTTCCTTAGCAGAGGCTTGTTTTGTCGACTCGATATTTTCCGCTGGGGTAAGCTCAGGCTCTGCAGTGGGCTCGTCCTTGGATGGGTTCAGAGCTTCTATAGGCTCTTCCCTATCTGCAGGCTTGGTTCGCAGCTCCTCAGCCTCATGCTCAGGTTCATTCTCAATTGCCTTTACCTCCTCTTTGGGAGGGGCCGAAACCTCAGTCCCATCCACCACATCGTCATCACCAGTGTCGTCATCTTCATCGTCCTCTTCATCATCATCACCATCATCATTGTCGTTTTCGTTCTCATCTTCATCTTCATCTTCATCTTCATCTTCATCGTCATCGTCATCGCCATCGTCATCGTCATCGTCATCATCCTCCCCAGGAGTTTCATTGTGCTCAGACGCAGGCTCTTCGACAGGCGCTTTCTCAGCCTCTAGATCAGCATGTTCTTCGTCGGGATTCGCTTGCTCCTCATGCTGACTTTTAGATACAGCACTTCCCGATTCATCAGTGATCTCATCCGAGCTGTCTTCTGCTTCCGAATTTGATTCGAGCTGCGAATTTTCAACTTGATTTTTATCCCCGATCAGTGTCTCCTGCACTAGGACGGAATCGACCGGCTCAGCACTAGTAGTCTCATCAGCTTGAGCAGCAAGGACTTCAGCAGGCTTCTCTGCGTCCGTCTCATCGCCTTCAGATTCGCCAATATCTTCCTGGGGCAATTTGTCATCAGTAGGGGGCGCCGGTACCGGTAGGGCTTCTTCCGCTTCGCCTAGTTTTTCCTGAGTATCATCCTTGCCCGCCTTAACAGCGTCATCGGCGTCAGTTGTTACATCAGCCTCCACAGGCTTGGAATCGATCTCGTTAGATGATTCCTCAATCGCACTGGTCGACTCGCCCTCGTCTACTGAAACGGTTGCGTCGTCTACGGGTTTGCCATTATCACTTTATGCAAATGCATTAGCCCATATCAGCATTTCTTTATTTCGTGACATACCTTTCAGGTGATTGCCCAGCATTTTCAACCTCATGTCGTGGCGAGCTCTCTTCTACATCAGATTCGGGCACTGATTGCTCTGACTCATCATTAGCCTCCGTCGGTACCTCTACAGTGGCTTCCTCAAGCTGTTGAGTGGTCTCAGCGCCTTCATCCTCTGTCTCGACGGGTTCAACAGACGATTTCTCTTCAGCAGCCTTTGTAGCAGGGGGCTCAATCGTCGACTCCTGTCTTGCAACTTGAGTGTCAGACTCTGAAGAGCTGCTTTCCTTGGGTTCATCGGTGGTTTCCGACTCCTGGATTGTTGCTATCGTTTCGTCACCAACAGCGTCTGTCTGTGCGTCGGTATCGTCATCTGATTGGGCATCCGAGTCTTCTAGGTCGGCTTGAGGGTCTTCGCTAGTTGTGTTCTCAACATGTGCCTCCTCAGAAGTTCCTTCGGCTGAGGCTTCTGTGGCAGTCACTGCTTCAGAAGCTTGGTCCTGCACCTTGGCATGATCCCCGATGTTTTCGGTGACTTCAGTTACTGGCATCTCGTTACCTTTGATGGTTGTCTTTGCTGTCTCCGTTGGGTTTGCCTCTTGAGCTGGTTCACTCTGATCCAATGACGGTGCTTGCGTTTCTCCGGGTTCAGCTGTGTCATTTGTGGATATTTCTTGCTCTTCATGCGCAGCATCGATAGACGACAAAACTTCTTCTGGGATCTTAGTTGATTGGACTCCAACTTCGGGTTGAGTCACATCTGCAGTAGATGACGGAGCCTCTTCGTGAGCTTCAGGTTCGGGAGACGTCTGGCTAGCGGCAGTCGTCTCCTCAGGGGGCTCGACGGCTTTCTCGCCCCCGTTCGAAAGTTCAGCCGGCGCCGCGTCAACAGGATCTGTCTCAGACGGCGCTTCCATCGTGCCCTTTGTCTCAGTCTTGGGCTCAGCCGGGATCTCGACTATGGGCTCGGTTTCGGATTCTGCGTTGGGCTCCATTAAATCTTTAGTAGATTCGTGCTCTATATCCCTTGCAGGATCCATATCGGCCGATTCCGTCGCCACTGGTTCGGTTGTTTCTGTTGGTGCCTCCGAAGTGACCCCCACAGGCTGATTGTCAGTGTCGCCCGGCGCGGGTTCCTCGGTGGCCGTTTCCGCTTCGGTTTCGATTTCGGGTTCAGTTTTGGCAGCTTCTGGGTTGGGATGACTCTCTTTGGGATTATCTAGTTGCTCTTCGGCAGGCTTGCCCTGAGTTTCAGTTGTACCTGAACTTTCCACAGCAGGCTCCGATACAGATTCGGGTTCCTCTGGCTTCTTAGCTGGATCGGCATTCTCATCGATCTTGATTATATCTGTTGACAAATTTTCAGCTTTTGGGACTAACTCCGGCTCCGGCGCCGGCGCCGGCTCAGGTGTGGTGGGTTCTGCCGCTGCCGCCTCTGATGTAATTCTCGGCATTACCTCGGTTGTTGCCTGGGGTACCGCTTTTGATGATGCTTCTGATGATTGCTCCGCTTCTGCTTCTGCGTCAGATGCCTCCTCGGCCGTTACTTCCGCAGTGCTTCCAGGAGAAGGTTCAGTCGCGCCATCTACCGTGGGGTCTGGTGCTGTTGATGGTACTATTTCTGGGGTGGATTCTGGAGCTGCGTCATGTACTGACTCAGGTATTGTTTTTTCTATTGTCTCGGGCGTAGCTTCTGGTACCGATTCCGGAGTTGCAGTTTGCGCCACCTCCGGTGCCGGGTCGATTGTTGTCTCTGGCGGTTGTTCGCTACCCTCTTGTTTCTTGGGAGCTCCATCTGTGGTAGTCACTTCAGCAGGGTCAGCTGTTGCACCTTCGCCTGTCACCGCTTTCGCTGTACTCTCGGGCACGGGCGCAGACTCAGGTCCAGCGGATATTTCCGCCTGTTCATTTTGTGTAGCGTTAATGGCACCTTCAGTTGGGGGGCTGTCCAGTTCGTCATCTTCGGCGGTACTGGACGGATCCTCTGTTGCCCCCGTGACTGTCGCCAGTGGGGATGCTGACCGCTCCTCAAGACCTTGAGCTTTCGACTTCCCACTTTTCGCTTTCTTCTTTTGCGCTTTCTCCGCTTGCTCTCTCGCCTTCTTTTCCTTCGCACTCTCCTTCTGTTTAGACTTTTTGCTGCTTTTCTTATTCGTCACCGGCCCGTTATTTACTTCATCTGCCTTAGGTTCCGGCTCTAACGGTGACTCTGGCTCCGCAGCTGGCGCCTCATGTATCAGGGCGCTCGTCTTAGACTTCCGCTTCTTCTTCTTCTTCTTCTTTCCAGACAGAGACGGAGACGGAGACGTCGGCACCTCTTCGGAGAACATGACCTCAGAGGCGCCTTCACTTATAAATTGTCCCTCTATCTCATCATTCTCGGCGTCTAGTGCGATTAGTTTGGTTTTCAATTGGAATTTACCGCGATAACAAATCGAGGCATACCATTTTTCTCTGCGCTTGAATCCTGTAGATCAAGGAACTGAACTTGTGAAAAGTCGGCGACCTGCACAAGCGATAGTGGATCTACGCGAGCAGCAGAGTATATGATACCCTCTCGCTCGGCCATTCTTTATCGGTTGTGTGGAATGATACAAGATGGTAAGAGGGGAAGAGTCTGGAGGGGCCAAGTGTCCAACTTAACCCCAAGCAGAGCAATGACAAGAGGATATGGTGGATGGGCGGCAATGATCACGTCAGAATAGTTGGGTATCGAGATACTGATCTTCCAATCGGGTATCGGCGCGTCACTTGCTATGAAAGACTGACAAAAGTAGTGAGAAGACAAGGCAAATACACGCCCTGCCTATGGGATGCGATTATGGTGATTCGAATGAAGATGGGGCAAACGAGGAAACGGTTCACTCAGCAACCAACAAAAGCGCAGATTTCGAGAAGTAGTGTAAAAGAAAACGCCATCAAGCGAGTTCGGGGTCACATGTCATACCGGCAGTTGGATGGGATTGTCGATATCAACCCTAATTCGAGAAATCAGGATTACGTAGGTTACATACCGAAAGGGCATGTGGGATGGTATACATGATACATGCGGCTTCAAGACAATAGAACCCCACAGCTCGACGAACGGCTCAAGCAGTAGAAAGCGAGCCGAAAGCCTGATAAACCTCTCGTAATGGATATCGTGCCCAAACGTGATTGGCGAGTTGGGCCTCAATACGGGCCACATCGCTTAGGGAATAGGCAGATTGGAGACAAACGGGTGGGTGATTAGTCTGGGCTGGGCTCGGTTCTTACTCCGATGTCACCCATCAAGCGAACAGAGGCGAACCGGATGAGAATTAGGGCTGGGTCAGATAGGTAGAAGATATGAGAGGGTTTCTCGCGTCCTGTCCAAGAGAATGCGGCTATTTTTCGGGAGGACCAGACTATCGAGTGATCATGACCCAGGTTGAAAGAAAGACTTCAGGCCATGCAATGCGATGCGCAAAAGATCCTTACCAACATACTTCTGCGGTGCCTCATCACGACGATATAGGTAGTGAACATTTATCGCCCCATTTTGCCAGCCTCTCAATGGAGATTGGACGGTAGTAATTGCGTGTCAAACCGCCTTTTTCCGAGCCAATGTCATCGTCAGGTCGAGCGTCTGCCATTCCTCAATTGAAGCAAACTGGGAAGCAGAGCGCGGCCGGACGGTGCCTGGATCGGCAAGGGCGGGCAAACGCCCAACCACCCCCAAACCTCAAAAGTACGCTATGGATCCCAAGCGAAGTGGACTGCAGATACTTGCATGAGCCGGCGAGATGGCTGCAGCGGTTGCATTCTGGATGCGGTGAATGTGGTGAATGTGGTGAATGGGGACATTGACCATATTCCATCTGGCATGGTATCGTGTGCAACGTGCAACGTGGTCAGCTTCGTTGGCACCGCTTGAGCGGGGCGGCAGGCGAGCACCCAGTCTGAACCCAGTCTGAACCCAGTATTGAGATCCTATAAGTCGAGAGCGCAAAAGCACATGAGTGGAGATGCGTCCGCCACGACAGCCGAACTCCAACCAATGTAGGCGGGGTTTGGCGTAATTTGGGTGGATCGACAGTGGGATGTGGGAGGTCTGGAGGGGCAAGACGCGCAGAGAGGCTGGAAAGACTTGTATGTATTTCAGATCAGGCAAATGCAAGCGGTTGTACGAGAGTGGCTGACCAGCCACCTTCCGGCCCGCATCGGCCTGATGATGTTCCGACGGCCCGCAGCACAAACCGATAAGTAGGTAGATAGAGCTTACCGACGCTCCCCCCCTTTTGCTATCTTTACGTTATCTTATCTTCTGAGCCTTCGGAAGGCCGATAAGGTCTTAGATAGTGGATTATTTAAGCTGTAACATAGCCAAATCTGTAACACCCTATCTAATATCTACGGACGTATCTATCTAGATAACATAGAGTGCGATTGTGCAATGGCTGCCTATACTGCGGTCGGCTAGTTCGATCACTGGGACAAAACCTATTTTGAACTACTAGCTCTACCCTAATCAGAAGTTCAAGTTCAGAGCAATATGACCACTTTTACGGTCGGATTTTGTGTTGCGAGGACGCCTTAACGAAGCGAGTCGTTTGGTGCAATCGATTGATCAATAGGACAAAAGTTGAGTATTCGTGTTGTATACGATTCTCTCAGTCACGCGTCAGAGATTCGATCGATTGGGACGAGATTTTTGAGCTATATGGTCGCAATTCAGGAATTCAACGGGTCCTGACATTTAGGGGGTCGGTAATAGGATATTTCAACTAGGTATTGCGATGTGCGCAGCCCCTTATACCTTCGTCACGTGTGGCCGGGTAGTGACATCAAGATCAGGGACAAAACGGTCAACTGCTGCTGGGCGACCGGGAGGCTTTGCCGGTCGAAAAACATGTAATTCCGACGGGCTCGACGAGTTGAATCTTGTGGTGCTAACCGCGTCTTTATCGGACAAGAACCTGTAGAGATATCGAGGTCACAATGTTGGAAGCTCGAATTCGGTAAGCCTGTGGGCCGATATCGGGCCAGGCGAGTACTACCTCGTTGTCGAGTCTCTTCCTCGTTGTCGAGTCTCTTCCTCGTTGTCGCGTAATATACCTTGTCATCGAGTCTACCTTGTGTCTGCCCCTGTTGCCGGCTTCTTGTCGGCCTGGCCTATCATTCCTCTTTTCTCGGCCCTTTTTAACCAGGCTTGGCCTCTCAAGTTATCTGTTGTAGGGTTCTTCCTTGAGATTGTGGTTTTCCACTTCTCACGAAGGGAGTGGTTTTACATAACCCTCACACCAGGTTTCCATGCTTGGTGCCAGATATCCTAGCTGGGCAGATTGACACCCTCATTGTTGCGTCTTCCTCATTGTCGCATCGTGTCGCCGTGATTCGCCACAACTCTCCCGTCATCGCGCCTCTCTCGCTGTTGCGTTTTCCTCGTTGTTGTCGCATCATCTTTCTCGCTATGGCAACGCACGGCCGACACATTCACAACTAAGAAGCCGCTACCCGCCGCAGCTTCCCATTTTGCGCTTTCGCATCGCGCCTTCCTTAGGCCTTCTGTAGGCCTTAAAGGAAGAGTAACATAGTGGGGGATTATTTCTTTTGTGGAGAACTTCCTCATCCATCAGTCATCTATCATCCATCCATTAACCCTTTCAGCCATTTTCTCAGCCATTTTCTCAGCCTTCTATCAGTCTTCCATCAGTCATCACCAATCATCACTACAGCAGGGCTCCCCCCGGCCGAAGGAATCGAAATGGGGTTCCTCCCAGCGTATGACGTTTGATTGGGCGGCACGCACCACACCGATGAGTCCTCCTGCAGAGTCAGCTAACCGGGACTTGGCGCAAGCGATCGCGAAACGGAGAGCTGAAGCTGTTCGATGGGCGCGCGGCAACCTGCAGCGAGCTCAGGAGGCCCAGCGTGTCAAGGCTGATCGCCACCGATGTCCCATTGATTGGAAAACGAACGACGAGGTGTATGTGCGCAAGGGCAACTGGGCCATGGATTGACCCCACGACGGCCTGTGACCGTTGGCCGGACATGGTCGCGGACGTATGTCAGCATAACGGTATGACCAGTGTTTATCAGGATGTCGCAACCGCTATAGAAGTCCTAGCCGTCATTGCTTTATCTTGACATAAGATCAGACTGGTCTTTACTTGTCCTCTCGACGTTGTGGCAACATCATACCGCCATCGTTTCGCATCTAAAAACGCTCATTGCGGTGGCATCGCACCTACTGAAAACGCTACAACTGAAGTGGCGTGCGCATAGAGTGTGGAATGGCCTCCGCGGACAGCACTTGCAATAGGGCTGACGTCGCTGTCAACATCGTGTCCAGAAAGGGGGTCCGCACGGGTAGGCAGTTAGAGGTTGAAGACAGTTATAACGATGTATTCCGCCCGCTACGCTACTATGTACGTACGTAAAAGCCCACTCAACAACTAAAGTCATTAAACAATATCATTAACCTTTTCGTTTCAAGCCGTAAACACAGAGCGCCAGTCACGGACGGCCTGCGCAAGAACAGCCTGCAAGTTGTTGGCTCCATTCGACTTCTGCGTCCCTGTCTGCTCGCCCCACGATATCTCCCACTTCAACAGCTCCGCACTGAACGCCGTCTGGTTGTATTTGTCCGGTGGCGTCGCCACCAGGTAGTCGACGAACTTCTGCCACCGCGGCACGTAGTAGTCTTTCACGAGCCCGCTCCACGACCGCGACGCGTAGTCCGTGACCTCGGCCTGCGGACCCCACATCGTTACCTGGTTACGCGCTTCGTACTCGAGGAAGTCAGCGATGGCATTGTAATTAGGCTGCGTCTTGCGGACCGTCGCGCGCGCATTGTTGATCCACGTCGACAGCTGGAAGTTCTCGTTCGTCGCGAGCACCCCGTCGAGAGTCGTCAGCAGGTTCGCCAGCTGCCCGCCCTGGGCCTGCAGTTTTTGCTGACGGAATTGCCCGGTCTCGCTCGTGTATATCGCCAACAGCTGCTCGTACAGCGGGACGAACGCGTTGGCGACGACCTGTCGTGTCCAGTCGACGATGTCGTATTGGTAGGTCGGGTTGGAGAATAGTTGGCGCTCTGATAGACCTGCCTGGTACAGGAGGTTCCAGGCCTTTACTACAACGGCGGGGTCGTAATTTATGAGCGTCGGGTGGTGTCCCGTTCGGTTCACGAGTCCCGATGTGCTAGGCAGGAGCTCAAAGATGGCCTTGGGGACGGCGTCTGCGACGAGGTTCGTGTTGTTGTAGACTGTCGGTCTTACCATTTCCCATGCCTCGTATGCTCCCTGCGGAACCTTAACGCCGTTCGCTCCGTAACGAGTGGATACCCAGTCTTGGAAGTACTGCTCGGTGTCGATCGGCGTCTTGCTCCAGGCCTGGTCGAGCATAAGATCATACATGATCTCGTTGCCCTCGAGACCTTCAGGGGTAAGTCCGAAACCAACGAGCATGTCGTTAGCCTCAAGGGCCTGCATCGAGTTCACCGTCACGTTCATGATTTGTCCGTACTATGGAAATGGTTAGCCGTGGAAAGAAACTGAGGCCGGACGGAAGGCGAAAGGATGGGACGTACTAATCCGTAGTTACCACCGTAGCCGTGGAGTTGGCACCAAACCCAGGGCTTTCCGAAAAACGAGTTAGTTCGCTGCCACTGAGGCTCGGACTCGGCGAACAAGTCCAGGATTAGCATGTCGGAGTTGACGGCAACACCGCCCAGGAATGCCTCGATGCGGTCATTTGTCCAGAAGGCCGCGTTCGACGAGAAGAGCCAGCCCTGCATAACCCAGATCGCATTTGGGTCGGCGGCCTTGAGCGACTTCCAGGTGTTGGCGCTCACGCTCTCGAGGTAACCCAAATCACTAGAGACCGGGTTGTTCTCGTTAAACTGGTCCAAGGTCCAGAAGTTC
Organism: Xylariaceae sp. X187; assembly: GCA_028637585.1. NCBI lineage: Eukaryota > Fungi > Ascomycota > Sordariomycetes > Xylariales > Xylariaceae > Xylariaceae sp. X187. The sequence continues at coordinate 2,597,182 of JAJIZN010000006.1, read as the reverse complement.
GTGACATTGCCGTAATATGACTGCTGCTTCGAGATGAAACGAGTCTGGAGCTCAGGGAAGAGCGGGTCGAAGGGGTCCAGGAAGGTGTCCTTCGTGTACTCGGAGGGGAAGTTCTCCCAGGTCGAGCCGTTCGACACGTTGGCCGTGGGGAAAACAGTGGTGATGGCCCTGGGAGTGTAGCCGGGGAAGGCGGGGAGGATGGGGGTGATGCCAAGCTCGACCATGCGCTGCACGATCTGTTTCTGCAAGGTAAACTGGTCCTCCACCCAGGTCTCGGGCATCGAACCGCTACCGCCCCAAGTGTGCTGGATGTTACCGAAGTGGTTCCACGCCAGAAACGCCGGACCGCTGATGAAGTCGGCGAGGTCGGCGTCGGAGAAGCCTATATCGCGGAAGACCTCCATGTAGATCTTTTCAAATCCGATCCATGCAAGGGCGAGGTTGACGCCGTGGAGAGCCATCCAGTCAAGGTGCTCTTCCCATTCGTCCCATCCCCAGAAAGCGCCGGTGTAAGAAGTAGTCACTAGAAATGGTTAGAGGGACAAGTGAAGCTTACTCCTGAAAGCCAAGATGAACACTCACCAGTGTTGAGATAGTACCGGTAGGGCACAACACTCTCGCCCTCCAAGGGCCTAGACAGCGCAGGGAGGCGCTTGGGCGCCTGGTCCAACTGACTGCCAATGTACCACCAGGTGTCGACATGAGCTTCACTCGATAGGTAGGCATGGAGACTGGGAAGGTAGGATATTGATCAGTCACTGTCACCGAGATTCGGCAGAGAGGAAAGCGAAAGAGAGGAGGATCTGCTCACCCAGCAAGCAGTCCGCTCACGGTGTTGCCCTGCACAAGGATCTTTGTTGGATAAAAAACGAGCGTACCGAATAGTGGAGAATGCTCGTTATCACTCGCTTAAGTACATATGGACCAACGGAACCCGGTAACAGCATACACTAGTGAATATGGTGGGGACTTTCAGATATCCAGATGAGGGATTTACGATATAAGGATTATGTAAATATACCGTATAGTAGCCACCCATAATTCCCTCCGAAAAAAGCGAGCAGCTGGAGGAAGAGGGAGAAGAGCAGACAATACAATCACGGTTGAATCCAACAATTAAGAGTCTCATTTGACTGTACCAGAAAAACATATATTGAGCTGATCAATAGAAGCTGAAAAGCTCGTTTAACCTATACAAGATGACTACTCCACGAGCTTCCGAGGGCCAGCCAGCCAGTTCTACCAGGGTGATCCTGCACTCCCCAGGGGACTTCTCCAAATGGGAGGTCGTACTGAAGGGCAAGGCCGGCCTCAGCCAAATCTGGGAGCATCTCAGGCCTGAGCAGAGAGAGCCCTGGCCCCCGCGACCAGAGGCTCCCCGATTCGCAGACTTCCCTCACAATCAGGCAAATCGACGCCCCGAAATTGGGCTTCAAGACCTCACGGAGGAAGGACATCGCCTATACGCCTCCGCCAACAGTGCCTACCAAGTACAGCTCAACGGATACAACAGTCACCGCAAGGCTGTCAAGGAAGTAGGCGACTGGATGCTTATGTCGATTGCTGACGATTACCGTGAAGCCTACATTGATCAGGGTGAGACCATCGACGTGTGGTACGACAAGATAAGGGCACTCGGTGAAACGGCCCGACGGGCTCTCATGTTTCAGTACAAAATTGAGTACGAGACCTATATCAACGCTGCCGTTGGAAAGGTGATCAAGGCCTTCCCGAAATGGATTGACGAGTGGGCCAAGAAGGTCGCAAGAGCTCAGACTGCGGGCGCCGACCTCCAAGACAGCTTCAGGCTGGTCACCGACCTTGAACGTGCCTTGCTTGCTACTGCGCCATCGAGCGTAAGCTCGTTTCGAGCGGCCCATAGCACCGAGATTGGCAACAATACCCTCTCCCTAGACACCATCTCTTCCGAATTGCGTCAAGAAGCGGTGGTCATACAATCGGCACGAAAAACCACCAGGACCGTAAGAGGAGGTGCGTTTAACACTTTCGAGCCCGGGGAACAAGAGGAGGAAGCGCCTGCATCGAGTGGTGGCTACCAAGGAAGCCATCACCAACGACGTATGAGGGGAGGACGAGCGAGCTCATCCGTACCCCGGACACGATCTCATTCCGACACTCGAACCGAGTCAGAGAGAGATAACCCGAACGTAAGAGACTGCATCGTGTGCTTTGGACGGCACCCAATCAGGCGCTGTTGGTATGTGTTCCCAAAGATCGCACCACACTACTGGTATGGCGGCAATAAGAGAGAGGCAACACTTGTGGAGGATAGAATGAAGAACAACGAAGAAGTCAAGAAAGCCGTCGAACAAGCTCGTCAGCGGTTCGGAGACGCTCAAGAGAAGATCGAAGAAAAGACACCGGAAAAAGAAGCCAATTGACAACCAAAAGAGCCGCTCACCCGTACTACGACAAGCTTCGCAATCGACCCAGATATGAAAGACAACTACCCCCTAAGAAACAGCGCAATACTCGACTCCGGAACGAGCTTACACATATTCAATGAGAAGAGCCGTTTCCTTAACTTTAGGGAAGCAAAAGAAGGAGACGCTGTACTGGCAGGAGATAGTATCATCAAAATAGAGGGTTATGGAGATGTCGACATGAGGGTGAAAGGCTCGGATGGGACAACGGTATATAGACTACACAATGTTGCCCTCTGCCCTGCGATGGCTACAAATCTTGTTTCGCTACAGGTATTAAATCGTCATGGGGTATACTGGGACAATCAGCCAGAATCCGATCTGTTGCGCTATGCTTGGGGAAAGCCTCTATGTTCATTAAAGAGGCAACACGGCCAGTACGTCATAGAATCTATCCCGAAGAGACTGACAAGTTATACCTTTTACGTTAGAAGGAACCTATTGTATTCGTACACGGGGCGCCCCAAAGCGCGAGCCTCTGCCTTCCGGTGGCATCAGCGCCTAGGGCACATAGGACCTGAACCTCTTCGACGCCTACTCAAACACACTGAAGGTGTGACGATCTCGAGTCACCCAGACGACGAGATTCGCACTACGGGGTGCGTAGCGTGCGCAGAATCGAAGGCGCATAGACATATAGTAAGAGAAGCCAGGCCTGAGGTCACCGCCGCGGGCGTCCGAGTGGCAATCGATTTTCACGAGTTCGACACCCCAGGCGAGGGGCGCCTCTATCGAGTGATGATGATCACCGACCGATACTCGGGGTACACGTGGGAATACTATTTCGATAACAAGCGCGCCGAGACCATTTTATCAGCTCCCAACGACTTCCTACGCCATATGCAGATTCACCATAACACCAATGTGCTAGTGATAGAGTGCGATGGCGAGCTTGCGGGCAGCGCTGAAGAGACTTCTCGGATAAGTGTTACCCTTCACAATACCTTTGGAGTCAAACTTGAAATTGCTCCCCCTCATACACAGGAGCTGAATGGAGGTGCCGAGCGTATGGGAGCACTAATCAAGCTCAAATCGCGCGCAATGCGCAACGACAGCAAGCTCCCCACCTTCCTATGGAGGGAGATAGTTCGCACGGCAATTTACCTACACAACAGAACACCTCGTCGGGGCAATGGCTGGAGATCGCCATACGAGAAATTACACACATACTTCGACGAGCTCCGTGGGGGTGTCGCAAACGATCGAACCCCGTATGTGGGACATCTGAAGGCCTATGGGTGCATGGCTTATGCTATGACTACGAGCGCAAAACTCAAGCGCGAGAAGCGCCGCAAGCTAGATCCGAACGCGTGGATCGGCTATTTGGTGGGCTACCAATCTACCAATACCTATCGAATATGGTTACCCAGAGAAAATCGAGTTATAGTAACAAGAGATGTTATATTTAACGAGGATGAATTCTTTAGTGGCCATATAGACGAGTTCAAGGACGATCTCCTCCGAATCACCACGGAACAGTACCAGGAGCTCCTACAGAGTATAGACTATCAACGTGCTACCGATTTAGATCACGAAGTAAGGCCCGACGAAGAGGACGAGCCTGCGAACATCATCCCGGACGATGCCCTACTAGGCGTTGATGGGAACGAAGATGCAGACACAGAGATGACTGGGACTGACGATCAAACCACGCTGGGCGGAGAAGATCCAAAAGGGGACGAGCTCATCGTGATGGATACCGAGAGCGACTCAACCTCAGTTGCAGCCACACTATGTACCCTTACAATCAGGGATGGCGAGCCAGAGGGCGCGGGACCGGCGCCTCCCAGAGGGGAAAGCAATGACCCATGGATCTCAGCTTTTCAAGCGGGACGACTAAACGGTCCGAAGACGATCGAGTCAAGAGTTACGAGAGGATCGCTAAGACCTACTCCATATCAGTCACAGGCTTTCAGTACTGTGCCCGACGAAGGAGAGAGGGTTGACAATATGGAAGAAGCTCCTGATCACCCACCACTTCGCTCGGAAGACCGATCACCGGCTATAATGACCAGGGACGGCTCAGGAACTACAGAAAAAGAGACGAGTACGTCCATACGAGACGCTCGCTTATCCAAACTCATCGCGACAAGGCAAAAGATCCATCGCAACGAACTTCCACCTCCGCCCAAGTGGCATTCAGAATTAGACTCCCATCCTCTTGGCGAGCACTTCCGACAGGCTGAGAAAGCTCACCTGCAAAGTCATAAAGAGATGCACACCTGGGCCGAAGTGCCCAGAATCGCTGCACGAGGAAAATTACTCCTAGACTGCATGTGGGTGTACGTATACAAGTTCAATAAACACGGCTATTACATAAAGTGTAAAGCTCGTTTAGTGGTACGGGGTGATCAACAGCCCAATAACCGCCTGGAAGACCCCTATGCGAGCACGTTAGCAGGACGATCCTTTCGTACTCTCATGGCAATTGCAGCTAAGTTCGACCTTGAACTCAAGCAGTATGATGCCGTCAACGCTTTTGTCAACGCCAAAATAAATGAGGAAATATATATGCGGATGCCGCCCGGTTATAGGCGACCCGAAACAGTTGTGCGGTTAGAACGAGCATTATACGGGCTGCGACAATCGCCCCTACTATGGCAAAAGGAGCTTACCGGTACACTGAGAGAGATCGGGTTTAAACCCGTCCCCCATGAACCATGCTGCTTTACCCGAAAAGGGATGCTTCTATTCGTCTATGTCGACGATATGGTTATTGCCTACAAAAAGGAGGGCCAACCAGAGGCGACTAAAGCGATCGAAACGCTGAAAAGCCGATATAACATGACAGGTGGTGACGATCTGCAGTGGTTCCTAGGTGTTGAGGTAATTAGAGATCGCCCTAATCGTCGGTTATGGCTATCCCAATCCTCATATATTGTGAAGATCGCCCGGCTGAGGGAGAATTACATGACGAAGTTTGCGAGCACGCCAATGAAGGCCGAAGAGCTATTTCCATACGATCAACAAGCGACACCGAAAAGCCTCTTTCGATACCAGCAGAAGATCGGGTCTATCTTGTACGCTGCAGTCATCACTCGACCAGACATAGCTTTTGGCGCTTCACGACTAGCTCGTTTTAATCAGAACCCTGGTCCAGAGCACCACAAGGCAGCTGACCGGCTCCTGTCTTACCTACTCCTAACCAAGGAACTATCCCTGCAATATGGAGATGGTGATAACTTCGTGGTATCTAGCGATGCTTCGTTTGCCGATAATACTCTTGATAGGAAGAGCTCACAAGCACATACTATGACGCTCTTTGGAGGCCTGATCGGGTGGCGCGCTAGTAAACAGGATACGGTAACCACCTCACCCACCGAAGCCGAACTACTCGCCTTAGCCCAAGCAGTCAAAGAAGCCCTTTTTATAGGGAGATTACTCGTTGAGCTGGGGGTGAGGCTGGAAGACCACCGCATAAGGATTCAATGCGATAACCAACAGACCATTGGCCTCGTCACAAAGGAGATCGCCGTATTACACACCAAATTGAAGCATGTGGATATTCATAATCACTGGCTAAGGCAAGAGGTTGAAAAAGGAACGATTCAAGTGGAATATACGCCCACTGGAGAGATGGTGGCCGATGGCCTTACCAAGTCATTACCAGCACAACAGTGGGAAGGGTTCTTGCAGAAGATCAGACTATGCGAGCCCCCCAGATCTGAGCCAAGGAACCACTCCGCAGAGGAGGGCAAGCTCGTCACCAACCTAGACGCAACTGAGGAATCATTGATAGGAGGAGAATCCGAGGAATGGATTAATTAGAGACGAGCATGTCACCAACACATGAGGACTGCAGTGAGAAGCAATTGAATTGACAAAGCAAATTAACTAGCAAGCCCTTTCCAGATTCCTCAAAAGCTCCCCGAAAAGAACCATTAACGCCACCAAATCTCTCGAAGTCCAAGCAAATCAATCTTCCTCCTCTATCCCCGCCAGGGATAACATCGTACGAACCGTTGTTCGAAGCTTGTCGACCGTAGCCTGAGAGGCTCCACGCACCAAGGCGTCTCGAAGGGCGGGGGCAGCGGGGGCCACCACCGGAGGGCTGGAATAAAAGATCAGCTTAAGCCTAATTCAAAGGAATATAACAGAGGTTATTCATACGTCACCTCGCACTTATGCCCATGGGCACAACGGAAGCAACGGGCACCTCGCCCAACCGTCTCTTCACACACGCCGTGGGAGCGACCCCGAAGGGCGCTCCGAACGCAACGAAGGCAAGGAGGGTCCCTGACTTCTCCAGACACACGCGGAGGCGGTGCACGCCGACGAGGACGGGGAGGCTCAGGCTGAGCCTCACCCGAGCGAGCATTCAGGTCAGGCCGGGGATGTGCCCGGTCACCGAAGTTGGGCTGTGGGATTCCACCCACTATAGTGTACGAGCCAGGGCCCAGTGTGGCTCGCGCGACGGAGGGCGTGAGCCCTGTCGATTGAGCCGGGGGAGCACTGGGGGTGACCCCTCGGTCAGGAGTGACCACCCGCAAAGGAGAGGCCGAAGAAGAAGGGGTGCGCTCGTCACGAGCCTTTGTCATGCTACGGGTGTTGGCAGGCATGGTGATCTTCTAATACCAAGATGACAGGGTGTTAGCCACGCAACGTTTGACCACTAAGTGGCGACGGTTACCTTAAAGAAGGGAAAAACGGAGGTCTTATGTGTACGAATTTTGGAGGCGTGTTGACTTCCTATGAGACACGATTAGAGAAGAATAACGAGCGCGCCAACATAAGGAAAGCGAGCGACTCACGAGAAGTTGGAGAGTGTGCATGAAGAAGGAAAGGAAAGGAAGAAGTTGAGCACCAAAGGAGGAGAAGATATGCTCGTCAATCTCTGATGAACTAACTATGCCATGAGGAAGGCACCACTCGAGATGAGTCAAATTATGAAGCACTCCTTCCTTACTTACAGGAAACCATTACAGAAAACAATCATCCGACGCATCGCACCTTCCCAAACTCACGATAATGTCCAAATTCCATCCATCTCGAGAAGGCGCACCTTCTAAATCAAAGGGATATTACCAACGCTCCTACCTCACGATACATCGCAGCTTCCCAAAGAAAACGCCATAGAAGGAACGAGCAGGCAAGATGGGGGGGACAAGCTCATTTTTCCCTTCAATGACTTAGGCCAGTCTTCTACCCGAATACTAGCCTAAGGGGGTGTGTTGGATAAAAAACGAGCGTACCGAATAGTGGAGAATGCTCGTTATCACTCGCTTAAGTACATATGGACCAACGGAACCCGGTAACAGCATACACTAGTGAATATGGTGGGGACTTTCAGGTATCCAGATGAGGGATTTACGATATAAGGATTATGTAAATATACCGTATAGTAGCCACCCATAATTCCCTCCGAAAAAAGCGAGCAGCTGGAGGAAGAGGGAGAAGAGCAGACAATACAATCACGGTTGAATCCAACGATCTTGCCATCCTGGGAGGTAGAAACGGTATAGCTGTCGTTCGCACGCCCGATCCCACTCTGGTTCTTGGCGCCAAGGTGATCGTCGACAATCTCGAACTGGAAGGAATTGGCCTGTTGAGGCAGGCGGCGGCGTACCAGCGACTCAACACCAGCAGTGGATACGGAGGCAACGACGCCAACTGCCGCAAGGGCCCAGGCGACAGGGTTGAAGACACGCATTGGCACGACGTTGTATGTTTTGCTGAACAGAAGATGCCCGCCCGGTACGCTGCCAATACAGACGGGGGAATGAATAACGGGGGCCATGTTCCCTTATGAAGGTTTCCCCCCTTGAGGGCAATCTCGGTATGATTAACCGTATCTGGTCCAAGTGTCAACTGTATAGACTGGGGGCCATCCATGTCCGGCATTCCTATGTCCCTGTCCATATAAAGTAAGTACCGGTAGCTGGCATTAGTGATACGATGATACCGTCTTACTTAGGTACTTACTTCACTGCACATCTCGTACCAAAACAAAAGGTATTTCATCGAGTTGCTACCAGATATGTGCGAACTCGGTTCTTTACGGGAACAACAGACTACCTTGCCTACTTGCTACTTGCTACCTGCTACTTGCTACTTGCACCTTGCTATTGAACGGCCTTACACACTAGATAAGTATGATACTCACAGGTAAGTGACCAAAACTAGCATTGTCATCCGCACCCTCCTCAGAAAAATTTACCGCGCCGCGCGGGCCTTGTCCATGGCCGTTCCCCCTCCCGGTGCCCTTCCGAATCCCACACGAAGCTACTATCGAACTCAAAACACGTCAAATATGATTATAGGATTTTAAGCGGTCTTGATTTGAATGTCCGGTCTGCTCTCCGTCTCCAGCAGTGCGGTCCCGGCCCGGAGGAAGCCGGGCGTATATACCTAAAATATTGCTAGTGTAGATACATGGTCCGACTAACTAAGGCTACCTATTGCGCCGGATGACTGCTGTAACAAGGGCCAGTGTCTACTTCAGTAGGTACTGAAGTACTGGGGCTCGGAGCCGTGTAAGTAATTACTTAGCTCAATGCACTAAAAGGGTGGTGCACTGGAAATGAAGCCAGTGTGTATGAGTAAATGATAGTGTTGTTCCACATGTTATGAAGTTGTAATCTGTAATCTGTATGGGCCGCGAAGATGTGCTGAACAGGAAGAAGAAGAGTTTCCCTTTTCCCCACTAAAAAGGGGGAGCTCAGACACTCTAACGGGGCAAGCTAAATACATCCATGGAACTAACCTAGGTTAGAGCCGGAATGGTTTGGCTCGCCGAGACTTTGTTGAATCCTGTGTTTAAGCTGTTCGACCTACTTACAAAACCTACCTACTAACCTAACTACGTACGTACTACAGATGACGGCTTCCCTTTTATTTTTGCTTGCCAGCTGTGCCCAGGTGTTCACAGCGAAAGGACAGTCTATACCCAATCCTGATTCAATTTAATATGCACACGGGATCCCGTGCGTATAGTTACCTATTGGGATGCCATCGATTACCTAGGCATATATACTAAGTATTATGTAATGGTCAGGTAGTGATTATCCGTACTACGTAGCATACAGACTGCAAACTATCTACGGTTAGCATCTAGATTGCGACTAGATACGGATTACGCGCGAGTAGGTTAGCAGAATAGCTTATCGCCGATCCCGTGCGTATACTATTGGGCGCCGGCCATCGATTATACACTACATCCATACTACGTAGTACTAAGTAATTATGTAATGGTTCCTATCTATCTTACGGACTACCTACTTAGGGTAGTATTACTTATCTGTATAGTTAACATCTAGATAGATTGCGACTACCTATTTACGCGAATAGGCTATCTAGCAGAATAGCTTATCGACGGGCACGATCGAGTCATCCTTCTTGGGAGAGCGATACTAACCCGGCAGTATTCGGCCCGCCGCCGGCTGTCACGCCCGCCAGGTTCAATTCTCGCATTACGAGGCGTGAGGTACGATAGGTAGGTATATGACCACCGCAGTCCAATGTCTCAATTATATCTAGGCAGCGTAGGGATATATCTAAAGTACATACAGCGAACCTCATTCCAACCCGATCGATCTATTACATATTGCCAGCGTGTCTACTATGTAAGTAAGTCGTTGAAAAATGACTGCATGGCTAGATAGGACTGCTGTTGTTGGGATTGTGATCATTTTGCTGTTCTAGTAAAGTGCCTACTGAAGCTAGTCCGTGTCGTGGCTGTAACCAGTCTGTCGTTACAGATTACCACTGGTATGGACTAACTACCGCTAAGATGATACCTAGCACACTCGGTATTTATGTACCTACCTAGTGTACCTAGTGTATTTAGTGAGATAGATGTGAAGTAGCGGGACGGGACCTACGGGATAGTATTACATAACTACTTACTTATAACTCCATGCAGTTGCACTGGCGGGCGTGACAGCTGGCGGCGGGCCGAACACTACTCGGTCAAGAAAAAGACACTGGCCGGTTATCTATCTAGTCTAGTCTATCTAGTATCGCTCCAAGATGGCGGTGAGACGGCCGGGTAATATGGCTAGGCCAGGCCAGCGGGAGTGCTACTTAAGTAAGTATGCCAGCGCTACTATTATTAGGTACATACATTACTTACTTAACCGTCGACAGTCTCAGGGGGCGAGCTTCGTCCTGGTGACCAGGCAAGTACTATGAGGAAGATACGGAGATCGGCGGCTGTGGACCTTAACTCGCCCGCCTTGCTGGCGTTACGTTACCCGGGGTCGTGATCCGCTTCAGCCTTCGGCGTCGGCGGACTGCCTCCGACTAGGTGCCTAGACCAGGGAGAAGAAGCTCGTCGAACGCCCGCAACAGGTCCGGTGTCAAAGACCAACGGTTTTGGATGTGGTGCGGTTACAGGGGGGAGTCGGGGGGAGTCGGGGGGATCGTCGGGGGAGTCGTCGGGGGAGTCGAGGGGAGTCGAGGGGGGGTCCTCAGCTGCGTTTCGGCGGTTTTGAACATGATCTTCATGAAGATAGAAAAGTAGATAATAGGCAGGAGGGAGGATGGTCGCTGGACTTGCTCGTTCTCTTCTCCTGGTTCTTCATCGCAGAGCAGAGCGTTCCATCGTGAGCCGAGCCTCATGCTCTAATCCTCTCCTTTTGGCACAAAAGTATTGTTCACTTCCACACTCCTTTGCTCAGTCCCTGAGTGCCTGAGTCCCCGAGTATCTGGGTTCGTGTCATCTCTTATCTACCATCCTTCAGTCTTCAGACTTCACAGGCTCGACAGCACAATGTCGTCGTTACCCGGCAATATTGGCTCCACGCCATGGCACGTCAGCTCATGGCTTTCTGCTTCACCAGCCTATGTCGCTCCTTTATTATTTGCTCTCTTGGTCATATCGGCCCTGAGCGTTATGAGGGAGGGACTATCCTCTAACTTGATGAAGATTGTCCGCTCATTGGGTAGAGGCACATCCGAACTCAACCCCCGTCATCTTCGATCGACTCCTAAATCATCAGCTCGGAGAGACTCACAGGCACTGAAAAGATGGGTTCCTCGCAACCCTCACGACCCGGCCGAGCAGCCCGAGCTTTCGACCTGACACCGGGTTGACGCCGAGCTCGAACCCCTCAGGACCGTTCACCAAAGCTTTTGGTGGACCCAGCATTCTGGAAAAGCCCTGGCCATTCTCCTACACGCGGCCGGGTGCCCTGAAGACATACAGTACCGAGATCTGAAGTTCTTCGCCGACGTTGTTGCCCCTTATCTAGGTGCCTCCTGTGAGACTGAGGCGCCGCGATGGCCCAGCTTCATGACGGACGATGGGACGCCTCTCGAGCTCAGCTGGGACTGGGGCACCAAGGACGACCAGCCGATGATCCGGTACTCCATCGAGCCCGTTGGCCTCCACGCCGGTAACCCCCCTCGGCCCCGGCAATCTGCTTGTCGGCGCTGCTTTCCAGGAGCACTTACAACGCTCGCTGGGAAACATGAGACTGGAATGGTTCCATCACTTTAGGGAGTTCTTCAATGGGCACGAGGACGGGGACAAGGACGGGGACAAGGACGGGGACAAGGACGGGCACGAGGACGGGGACAAGGACGGGGACAAGGACGGGGACAGAGACACCACCGGTATGTCGATTCACGACGCCAAAGACCACAACACTTCCATATTCTACGCTTTCGACCTGTCGCCCGGTGAGGTGACGGCCAAGGTGTACTTCTTCCCCAAGATGAGGGCGCAAGTCACGGGCCAATCGAACCTGGACGTTCTAAAGGACGGCATCCGCACAGCGCCATGCAGCACGGCGGCGAACCTCGCGGCCTGGGACATGTTCTGCGACTTCACGACGGACCCGGCCAGCGAGGGGCTCGAGTACGAGATGCTCGCCATCGACCTCATCGACCCGCGCGAATCGCGCATGAAGATCTACTTTCGCTGCCGCGAGACGACGTTCGACTCCGTCGTCAACACGATGACCTTGGGCGGGCGTATCGCGAACGCCAAGCTCCACCAGGGCCTCCAGGACCTCAGACGCCTGTGGAATGCCCTGTTTAGCGTCGACCCCGACGTGCCGGGAAGCCAGTCCCTGCCGGCCGTGGGCCACCGAACGGCAGGCATACTCTACAACGTCGAGTTCAGACTAGGGGAGGAGTGCCCGGTGGCCAAGATCTACCTGCCGGTCCGGCACTATTCGCGCAGTGACGAGGGCGTCATCCGCGGCCTGAATGCTTATTTCCAGCAGCACCAGCGGGGGAAGTACATGGCGAATTATGTCCAGGCTATGCGAGCTCTATTGTAAGTTCTTCTTCTTCTTCTTCTTCTTCTTCTGTTTCTCCTTCTGCTTCTTCTGTTTCTGTTTCTTCTGCTTCTTTCGCCAGGACGCCGAGAAATCAATGGTTTGGGGCGGGTTGAGGGTCCACTAGCTAGACTAACCTTTGTCGCTTATAACAGCTCTCCGGAAACAATGCAGAAGAGTTTGGGGGTTCACACCTATATTGGCTGCACGATCCGGCCAAATGGAAGGCTCAGGCTCGTGTCGTACTTTAAGCCTGGCGTTCCAGAATCTATGGTTTGAATAAATACCCGGTATCTAAGTAGTTACTTATCTAAGTAGTTACTAGATATCTGGTTTGGTATCTAGATGAAGAGGTTGACCGGACGGACGGACGGACGGACGGACGGACGGAATTGATCGGTCGGACGGACGGATGAACGGACGGACGGAACCGGAGGGGGGAATGGGATGGGATGGGATGGGATTCGTTGTTAGATAGACAGTCTATCTAGATAGCCTGCTGAACTAGAAACGACTCCGAGTCTCGGAACTTGGAAGCAACTAGATAAAAAGAGAAGCCGTGAAAAATCTACCGGAATTTTCTTAAGTCTAATGGACTAGATACGTATAAGGAAGGCATGAGACATGGTAGTCACTCTCTCTCTCTCTCTCTCGAAAAAAAAAAGAAAAAAATCGATTGAGTTCAGTTGGCTGAGTAGCTTAGCTAGCTCAATGAATACTTTTATATGGTCAGGCACCCAAGTGTCCAAGTAAGCCTTGGCATATGTTGCTGAAAAGCAGAAAGCAGAAAGCAGAAAGCAGAATTTGTTGGTTGGCTTGGAGAGGAGAGGAGACGGCGACGGCGATGAGGAGGAAGGACAAACGACAAGAATGCGGGGGGGATCCTTATCCGGCGTGTGTCAACTGCCCAGTTATCCAGTATCCAGTATCTATTCAGCATCTAGAGAGTATATGGTTACGTAGTCTGATCGAGCCTTTGGGCTTCTCGGGGCTTCTCTGGGTTCCTTGGTTTCTCTGGTTCGGACCCGGGACCGCACCGCCATCATGGTAAAAGTGGCGCAACTTGTCATCTTGACTTACTTACTTACCTATCTACTATGTACACTACACCTCTTCCGCCCCTCCCAACAGCTTGTCTATCTAGTTGCTTTTACAAAAGTGACCAGAGGCATATACCGGTAGTCCCGTAGTCAGTCGCTATTCCACCAGTGGACTAAGCATCTAGCCGTCGGCGGTACCGTTGAAGTTGCGGCGAATCGTAAAGTAACTGCAGTCCACGGGAAACATTGGCAAAGAGTTTACCTACTCTGATAAGTCCACAGAAATAGAGTTTAGTGTTGGCGATCAGGTGAAATGACGATGAGGGGAGGGGGAGGGGGGGTGCAGAATGGACTCGATGAACTCAATGGAGAGAACCGAATGCTGTATAAACCAGTGATACTAGTATTGAACCATTGAATGTTGAGCTACTGTATCGGTAGTTCATAAGTCAAGGCGGGCTCTATAAGCCAAACAAGACGAAAGCAGGACTGTATGTGCCGTGATCCGTCATAACTGCCGGGAAAAACATAGTCATCCTATCGTTCTATATACTCTCATATAGTGTAGGTATTACGTATCTCCGGATACGTATGAAGATTTTCACTTTCTGGAGTCGTGATACACTCATCTCATTGAGATTTGGGAATACCCGTGAATCTGAAGGATGGAGAAGAAGAAGAATAGGTACAGGACCAACATCTCTGGCTTTCCCCATGCCGTGATATCCTAACAAGTCCACCGAGACGAGTAGACAGACACCAGGCCGTGACGCACACGCAGGCACAACCAGTCTAGTGGACGGACAATGGGTCTGCAATCCGATGTGATGTGATCTGATCTGATCGTCATCTGGAAGAACATGAAGAGAAAAGAAAATGACAGGCATCAGGCCTGTGCCCGACCGTCGACCGGGTGAGAAGGTCGATATCATGGACAATGTCGACGGGAAAAACACGTAGTGCAGATCCGTAAACAAAAGATTACTTGCTGTAACAAGAAATTTCACGCCATCTTTCGATATGGACATCTATCGTCTCTGTCGACGGTCGAATGCCCGTCGACGGTAGAGTACAGGCCTGCGGGACATGCTGAGTCGTTGATGGATATCATACACGTAGTATACTATACCCCTGAATACATCTGCTGGGTTGGTCAAGCTGTCTTTATCTTGGCCATATTATCGTGTATTATATACGCGAGCTTCTTACGGTCTTACGCCTTCTTTCGGGTACAGGGTTGGGTGAGGATAGATTCAAGTATCATTCAGAAAGAATCCCCCCAACAACTCCAAAAATACAGTCCAGCCACTTTGATCCGATCCACAGCTCCAGTTGATCCAGCGTAGCAGAATCGATATGATTCAGAGAGTCAATATATACGATGGTCAGCCTCCGATGATAGGAGATCATATCCTGCGCCTGTTCTCCTGCCCTGATACCTCCCGTGCTCCTTCGCCGCCTATGTTGCCTTCCCCAAGGGATAGTATACACATCCTCTTGGCTCTGGCTCTGCAGAAGGCTAGACACCTCACACCTCGTGGCCGTCTTCTCATGTTATATAAGCCAACTGACTAGTGAGCCCATGAAGAACGGATCGCACAAGGGCACCAAGCCGGATTAGAATCCCCTTCAAACATCCGTCTCGCCCTGGTCTCCCGAACGAGTATCCCGAGTCGGATCGACCAGACTCTTCTCAAAGATACGATAGTCAGCCGGTCCGAGAAGCAACGGCACCCAGTCCGGATAGTCGGCGGCAAAGTCCCCCTTGGCTACTACCGCGTAGCCCATCCGCTCATACCAGGCCTGCAGACGAGTCTTATGCGCGCTCTCGGTCCGAGTCGGCAGAAGCAGCTCGATCTGCATGCACCTGGCATCGAACGCCCGGCGGCAGTACTCCTCGCCGAACCGGAACAGGTCGCGGGCGATGCCGGTACCGTGATGCTCGGCGCGCACGGCAAGCATGCTCATGGCGCCGTGTGTGGCGCTCATCTGTCTCGCGACGATGCACCCGACGGGCTCCCGGCGGCCCGGCCGACCGGGCGAGGTGAAGAACGCGACGAGGAGGTGACGCGCTCGCAGAAAGCCGGCTACGTCTGCAACAGTCGTGCGCTGCGTGCCGTCCCGGACCACGCCGACTTCCGACCGGCCGTACTCGGCGTTTATCGTGCCGACGAGCGAGTCGACGAAGGCGGCGTCATCTGCAGTCGAGGACGGAGGGAATTCAATGCTGATATCATCCCTGCTGCACTTGAAGTCGCGGAGAAGCGATAATCGTCGGCTCATCCTCGGTGGCGGCGTCCCGGTCAAGTGCCGGGATCGTGGGCTCGGAAAGACGTTGGTTGAGATGTTGACACGTCGCTGACTTATATCTTGAAGAGCCCGGCAGATCGGAAGAGTACGACGTGTCGTGCGGCCGATCCTCCTGATCCCGTTTCCAATCATACTCGTCTTGGCTTTGCCTTTGCCTGGCCCGATTCCTTTTTAACCGTTTATTCTCAGAGTACCTTTTTTAAAAATTAAAAATAAAAATAAAA
Source organism: Xylariaceae sp. X187 (assembly GCA_028637585.1). NCBI lineage: Eukaryota > Fungi > Ascomycota > Sordariomycetes > Xylariales > Xylariaceae > Xylariaceae sp. X187. Next base: position 2,580,941 of record JAJIZN010000006.1, on the reverse strand, counting down.
ATAAAAATCAGATATCCCATCATGATTGAAATCGACTAAGCTACCAGTTACTATCGGGAGAAAGGTTCCGTACACGCCTAGCCAACCATACGATGCGGGAAAGCCTCACTTTTTTTCCAGCGAATTATCTCCATGCTTGGCATCGCCTTTTCGGGGGAAACCGGCCGTCTGAGGCTAAAAGCCCCGAGGGGCTGCATGTGAGATTCCAGAGTCCAGTCTCGACAGGGTTTTCTACACATTCCCGAAATGGTGCGGTACGTTTGGACCTTGCAGCATGCTACTTTTGCGGCGCAGTCGTAGAATATTGTGTTGAGGATGAGAGACGTGGTGTCAATTCCAGACCCTACTTCCTCTCGAGGTATGTCAACTGTTGCAAGTGTGCTGATTTGCTTGACATTTATGGACTTTATGGAATACCCCGTAGAGAGAGAGGGAGAGAGAGAGATGGAATCTTGTCACAGCGGCATCAGCGCGGGAGGCTTATTTATAAATTATTACCCCAAGTGTCCATCAGGTTCCAACATTCCTATCCCCGGGGCTTTTCGGAAAATTCGAATCATTGCATGACTTTCATTCCGGGATTTCAACCCGAGTAGTCCCCCTTCCTCCCCAAAACAAAACCAGATCCGGGCGTCTCGTCTCCAACGGAAAGACTCCTCCCCTCCCCCTCAGCTCCAAACCCCGATAATTGATCTGACCGACGGACAATCTGCTGACGTCTTGGCCAATTCCCCCCGCGGGAATCCCGCTCGTTTGAGATTAGTTAATCAAGGGCCTTTGGGTAGAACTCACTCACTTATCACCGGCGGTGTTTGCAGCAAGGACCACCGTCCGCCGGTCAAGTACATCTGCCACGCGATCTCGCCAAAGCGCACCAGTAGCCTAGCGAGAGCCTTTCTTAATCATCCATTCGATTCATCAACTTTTTTTTATCAAGGGACTCAAGTCACCGTCGTAGGCCTCTGCTCCGGCTTCCCTGGACGGAAGAGTGAGTCCGTATTTCTCTCTCTCTCGCTCTTTCTTGGCGCCCGAGCATCGTCGATCTCGTCGGTGATCGTACTATGCAATACATATATGCTTGGCGCCTTAGGAATAAGGTAATCTCCGCTGTCCAGATCAGATCCCGGATCAACACCCCCGCCCAACTTCCAAATGGGGGGTTTTCCCCCTTCGTTTATTTCATTTCTTCGGCGTCCTGGAACCAAGGGTGAGTCTCCGGTGCGAAAGTTAGACTTGGGATCATCGCTTTTTCCATATGTCCATGGCTTACAAGTTACACGCATGACTTGTTTAATCACATGGAAGGCGATGCCATAATTAATAGTTATTAAAAATCCTATGTTCAGTGATAATTAGTCTAGACAGTTCGTGCGGTTGTGTAATTTATAACTTAATGTAGATATGTAGCTATGTAATTATCACGCACCGCTCAGACAATAAACAGTAACGCCGATCGCCGACACAGTCCATCATTCCGATCATTCTGGAACCTGATGTCGCCCGATTAAGTAGGGCTTCATTGATCCGAAAAGGAAAAGAAAAGAGAGAAAAAAAAAAAAAAGGACGAGCTAGCCGGCCCGCCCTGGTCTTGAGATTCCGTTTTGGGATTGTGAATAGACATACATAAACACAACACAATTGACCACCCAGACTCTCCCGAGATAGACATCGAGAGCCCTCAGTAGGGTAATTCCACGACTTTTCGAACGAAATCTGAATCGATCCGACCCAAGTAAGTAAGTAAGTAAGTAAATAAGTAAGTATGTGGGGGAACAGCCAAGTAGATACTTTACATTAGGTACACACTCAAGACACCGAAGGGGGAAATTTTTGGTAATTAGAAAACGGTGGCCCAGACATTCTAGAGTGTTTTCCCGTGAGAAGGGGGGGGGGGGGGGTTCCTCCGCCTCCTCCTCCTGTCAATGGTGCGATCCACCGTGCTGCCATGGTACTGGATCTTGAGGGGCGGCCAGGGCTATGCATCGGTGTTTGTTATACTGCGTTGGGTTTAGGGAATCGGACCATGGGGGGGGGGGGGACATGGGGTGATATACCCAGTCTAGTGGTGTATGTAAACAAAATGGAGGGTGTGATAGCAAAGTTGTTAGTCTAGCTTCATGTTTCTATATCTCCATTTGTCTCTTCCATCCTCGGGTCCTGATGTAAGTATGTAAGTAGTGTGTTATGTACAACTGTTGCCTATCAGTTTCTTTCACTCCTTTTGCCTGAACTTGGGTCTCAGGGACCTTTTCTGACTCCTACGACACTGGCCGTGATACTCGGGAGTTTGGCCATGAAACAGGCGTCACTCGTCCATGACTCCGTATTATTTAGCAGGGTTCAAGTATGAGTATTTTAATACTTGGATCAAGTAAATGACTGAGCGGCATACAAAGTTCCTTGAGCCTTGGCCATACACTGAATGATAAGAACGATCTGACAACCAGAAAAAGTGAGGTTATCACGGCTTTCTCAGAAATAGAATGGCTGATCGGGTGTGTAAGCATATAGCTAGACTCTACTCTAGATTCTACTCTAGACTCTAAAGTAAGTAGATATTGCACTCTCTACTACACTAATAGCAATACTCTGTACGTCTGACCATGATGGCGACACCTTTTCCTCAGTCAGTTGATTCTCTACTTCATACTTGCACTACTTGCACTACTTTAGATGGGTGTCATTAAGTAAGTAGATGGAATGATGAATTGCTTTTACGTACTTACGTGTAGTATCTAAGCTCTACGTAGTATAGGTATAACCGACGGAGTCATCCTTCAATCACGCAAACCCCGAGATCGGTCTCTTACTTATACCCTTCTGGTTAATGTGCGCTTAGGCCTTGTCGCCGCTCAGGAGGCGCCGCACTTTAAGTAAGTACTTACTTAAGTAGATAGTAGACTAGGTAGGTCAGGGCTTAGGGTGCTCTCGTAAGTAGACTGTAAAGTACTTACGTGGTAGTGTACGTTGGTAGTAAGTAGGTAGGTAAGTAGTAAAGACCCGAGACTCGATACCACTACAGATAGGTAGGTAGGTAGGTAGGGATGTGATGGTCTGTCCCGGGTCGCAACAAAAGCAAAAGCAAATTCACTTTCATTTTCCTCCGGTGTATCGAGGTATAGACTCATCTACCGTACCCTACCTACATCAGGTGGCAATGATGCTCTTCCAGTGACCCCCCCCTCCCCCCCCCTCCCTCGTGATCACTGGTCGATCATCCGTATCCTCAACCCTTCAAATCCCGAAACAAGTCTGACGAAGTCCTCCAAGTCGATCAATCAACTTATTTATGTACTTATGTAAGTACTTGGTGGACGCTTTCGTCTCATCAAACCGACATTTTCCATTTTCGACGAGCTGCTGAAATTAAACCAAATATAAAAAAATATATATAAAAATATAACAAAAAAAAAAAAAAAAAAAAAAAGAAAGAAAGAAAAAGAAAAAAAAAAAGGACACACTAAAAGCCCGCGAAAACTGCAGCGCTGATCTTCCTACACTACTTGGTAGGGCGTTCGAGGTCAGGGATGTATTATATTACCCATTACGCGTCCACCTCTTACACTAAGTTACCTACCTACCTACAGACAAGACAGTCTTTGTGAGTATGTAAGTAAATAAGTAAGTAGGTACTGATCAGCTACCTACGCTAGAACACTCATCCAGGGGAGCCTTGTCGATGAGCTGAAGTTGAAGCTGAAGCTAAAGTTAGGCGGACCGAGCCATAACTATGTAAGTAGATATGCAGGTACCCGTACTTATTTATGTATGCTCTTTGTGTGTGGATCGATCATGGAACTGGGTGCCCGGATTGGACGGGAATGGAGACGTTTGCACTAGTTATCTATCTAGCTTATCTATCTATCTAGGTTATCTACTTATCTACTCATCTAGGTATCTAGATAGTTATTGTATTATCTAATTATCTGCTATGTAAGTACATATGAAAGTACTCAAGTAGATATTTGGTGGGCCGCGGTCGGACGGTTCGGGCCCGGGATATACTAGCCCGGATCGGGTTACACCAGACATCGGTGCGATTCCGGTAGGCCGGCATCTCGAAACCGGGCTGTCAGCTCGAGCAGCCGGTGAAGTCGTTCCCCGGGGGGGGGGGGGAGAGCGATGTGACATGATGTACTGATGTACCTACTTACTTTGGTGTTTAGCGTGTGTTGTCATATATTGAAGCGGGAAAATGTAAGTAGGTACATACATAGTAATGAATCCCAATCGTAAGTCAGTAACCTACTAGATAGACTAAGTAGAGATGGAAAACTTGCTCAAACGTACCGCAGGCTAGGATAACCCGAGTCTAGTATGTTCAAGCGATTTACTACCTATGTAAGTAAGTAAGTAGGTGGGATGAGTAGCTAGGGAATGTGCTCGATGGAACCATTCCAACCTGCCTGTTGACCTACCACGGCTATACGCTATCTAAGTGTTCATCTCATACGCACTTCTGTCCCATGACACGCCCCCCGAGCTCATATCCGCGATGGGCGGTGCTCCTCGACATGCCTGTGATTTTGCTTGACATCAGTGAATTCGAAGCAGACATGGGCAATCCCATCGACCTCATCGACTTTAGTATGAACAGGTTTACCTATTCTAAGTGCCTACTAGAGTATCTAGAGGATGAGCAGATCGGCTTACCATCAGCCCATAGTCATGACGCCCACAATCAGGTAGACCACACTGCACTAAGTAGACAAGCATACCTCTTATAGACGATAAATGGAACTACTTACTTACATGGTACACGATGATGTGCACCCTCTAATCAGCATGATCACAAATGCCGTCTGCTTTCGAATTCCCCAGAATGCAAAATGTCCTACTTGGATGACTCCTACTTGGCATCTCATTCTAATAGGTAGTGTATAAGTAAGGTATTACTTACTATGTAGGCTGACCAGGTGCCCGGCATCTTTGCCGTCTTACTTACTTGCAGGAAAAGCGTGACCCGATGCTCTGGCTCTGGGTCAGGCTCTGGGTCAGGCACTTGAAGATTGACCAGGTAGTGTAGTCTAAGTAGATAAGTAGCTGGATATGTCCCGCACTGAAGCCATCCTTTACCATGTACTAGTAGTAGTAAACCTGCTTGAGGCTTTCATTTCCCTTCCGGTAGTCTGGATACGAACAAACCTGTCCGCTATCTACCCACCGTACTATGTAGTCTACTATGTATGTAGAGAAGTAGAGAAGTACTATAAGTACTCACCTACGTAGAAGCATCCGGGGCCGGCCACTTACTTGGCCGCAACGAGAATAAGTAACTGAGATTTGAGCTTGCATAGTACTTATTGGATACCACAAAGACGGCCTGCGTACAATTAAGTAGACACTCCGAAGCTCCGCTGTCCGTCGATCCCTTACCCTTTTCCTTACACTTACTTACAGAGGAGCCGGCATAACATGCCTATATACTACGTAGTACTTAGTAAGTAGCCATACGCCTATAGAAACGCTTGGCCTATTGATGCTCTCTATGAGCTGCTCAATAGTGAGTCCTTAGCACGAGCAACGAATGGCGCTACGGTATATGGGCAGCGTACACTACAGAGTAATGTAAAAGCATTCCCCGGGGACCTTTTTTTCTCTATAACTAAGAGATAGCCAACAGTTTTACCCATAGATAGTTTCTGAGAGAGAGAGAGAGAGAGAGAGAAAACAAAAAACAAAACAAAAAAGACAAAAAAGAAAAAGAAAAACGTTATTTCTTTCTGAACTCACGCGGAATTCCATTCATACATACACAATAATTCCCATGACCTAGGCGCTTGGACTTGGGAGGTTGGTTAACTGTGGAAAATCGACAATACATGGGGTAGTAGTTCCTTCATTCTAGGAATCTCGCGATCCCCTCTCTTTTTTTTTTTTTTTTTTTTCTCTCTTTCACGCTCCTTTCGCAAGACGGACTTTTTTTTTGTCCGTCGGTCCATTCGTTTTGAGTCGCAAACCGATGAGCCCCCGCGTCTTTCGATCATTAGACTGATCCCGCCGCCCACGGCGACCGAAGAAGGGATGATCCACGTTCTTGTGTGTTGGCTCTTCACAAGCCTGGCCGCCGTCGTGACCTTCATCAGGGTTCTCGGGAGGAGCAGTAAGTAGCCGACCAAAGGCAATTCTATTCATGAATCTATTTCTTTTCTTTGCTGTAGCCTCCGAAGTCCATTCCAAAGAAATCTATTATCTCCTCCTTACTATATATAGCCTTGAAAGCTTAAAATTCATTCTATTTTCTTTTTATTTTAATTTTTTAAATTTTTTTTTTTTTTTTCATCATCTTCAACATGGAAATATATACATATATATACATGATACCGCTTTTCTGATAACACGCGTACTAACTAAATGCCCGGCAGTGATCATAAAGCAAACGGGCTTAGATGATGTTTTTATGGTGATCGGAACTGTGAGCAAATTGACCCCCTCGACGACGATTAAAACTCCGGCGCGCAACAAAGACTAACGGGGGCCCAAACTCCGCCGCTCACATCCAGGTCGCTGCAGTCGCCAGTTCAATCCTCGTCACCATCAGCGCCTCCTACGGACTCGGCAAGCATGAAGCGGCGATCGAAGACGCGGACGACCTATCGCAAGCCCTCAAGTACAGCATCCTGTCCTTGAGCCTCTACTTCGTCTCGTCTACCTGCAGCAAGATATCCATCTTGATATTCGTCGTCCGCCTGATCGGGATATCCGCGAAGCGATGGCACATCCTGTGTTTCTGGGGCCTGGGCGTCTCGCTCACCGTCATCAATCTCCTCACTGGCATTCTCACCGTCCGTTTCTGCGATCCCTTCCAGAAACAGTGGCAGCGATCCATGCCGGGGACCTGTCTGCCTTCGAATCTACTGTACGTTTTTTTCTTTTTCTTTTTCTTTTTCTTCTTCTTCTTCTTCTTCTTCCCCCTCCCTCTTTTCTCTCCCGGCGAACTTTAACCGCCATCTCCGACCCGACTTCCTTTAGATTAAAAAGTTCCGTTACTGACGACGATTACTGGATTAACAATAGCCCGGATCTCGGTCTCGTACAGGGCGTGTACAGCGCTCTCACAGACGTCATCGCCGCCGTATTTCCCGTCCTGTTCATCGCGCAGCTGAACATGACTTACAAGACGAAATTCCACTTATGCCTTCTGATGGGAGGCGGCTGCTTGTATGTCTCGCCAGGAACCTTTTTTTTTTTTTTTTTCCTTCTTCTTTTTCTTTCTTTTCTTTTGCTCAATAAGAAAGTCAACTGTCTAACATGTTTGATCAGCGCGGCCGCGACCGCCATCGTCAAGACATATTTCGTCCTAGACCAAACCGCGTCGCCCGACCTCACCTTTTCCTGGGCGCGCATAACTCTAGCATATACGTACGTGGCCACAACCCTCCAAGAAACCCTCCCCAAAACTACGAGATAACGACTAACCAAAAGCCCCATCTACAGGACGGAAGTAAGCTCTTTGCCACCTACCCTTTTTTTTTTTTTTTTTTTTCCCCCTCTTCACTCCCTCAGACGCGCACGACCGCAGAAACTAACCAACGCAATGGGGGGCCCTCTGCAGATGGGCATGATCATCATCACAGGCACAGCCCCGACGTTATGGGCGCTGTGCAAGCAGATGACACGGCGGCAGCAGGGGAACAAGGACTCCCAGCTGGACGCATACAACGCATCCGGCGGCTACCGCTGCAGTAGCTATCCGCGCGACCTGACGCCCTCGCCGCCGATCGGCTCGGCCACCAGGGTCCTGCGAGAAGTCGACGACATGCAGACGTACGGGACGTGGCATGGCGAGCGGGCCGACGAAGAGTCGCAATCCGATTGCTCTACGCGCTGCACCTCCTTTTGAGATATCCCTCTTGCAGAGAAGGGAACGATATATATAATATATATATATACAAAACCGAAGAAAAAAAACGGACTTGCAATCAAACAACCCCCCCCCCGCAACCCACAGTCGACGCAATGAGCAATAAATTCGAAAACAAAAAGTTCTACCTTCCACAGACCGAGAGAAACCCCAAAACAAAAAAAAAGAAAAAAAAAAAAGAGAGAGATAGAGAAAAAACAAAAACAAAAAAAGAGGCTCTATGACCCGGGAAAAAGAGGGAAACGGCATTCATTCCCCATGAAAACCACGAAAACGAAAGAACCCTTTTGAAGAAATATGAACTGAACGATTTAGATCACACAATACACAATACACACATACACATACACACATACACAAAAAGAAGTACGTACCATATTACAAGATACCTACCTACCTACCTACCTACCTATTATAGAGAAGAAAAGAAAAAAAAAAAAGTAATTTTTAATCTAATAATTGGAATAGTAAGACTTACCTACCTTACCTACCTTATGGGGTGCGCGCCATATATGTGAGGGGCAGGCAAACCCCCCTCCAAGGGGGGGGAAAGAAAGCTTGAGACTTGAAAGCACGTCATCGGATGCCAGAACTCGTTCTGAGATTCCCACCTCTGTACGGGACGATCGGCACCACGCTTTCATCTGCAACTAGAGCTACGCTTCTCTTATGCTCGAGATGGCTGCTGGTATATATATAATTACGTAGATGAGTCTCGGCCGGTCCGTAGAGCTGGTTTGGGAGTTGAAACTTCGACTACCTATAACTTGCCCCCTTCAGGGTGATGATAGTCGAAGAATATAAAGACCCGAGGCGTGAATGAAATCAAATCGGGCATAAGCACGTAGTTTAAGTGTGTAGCCAATTCTAACTCTATAATCACCCCTTTTCCAGAGCAAGTCGGGAGATTTAATAGACACTCCTGAGTCTTGAAAATAAACACCTAGCCTCAGCCGATTCCGCGATGAAGCACCCCCTTCACCCCCTTCCCCCCCCTTGAACCCCGTAAACACAGGAAATCCCCCCAAAAATTACACACTTTGAATCTCGGTTAACTGTTCGCATGCGCTGTTTTACACATCTACAAAGAACGGGTATCGCGTTGGTATCCGATGACCATGACCAACCCAGGCCTCCCAAAAGCTTTTCCCTCGCCCCGTATCTTGGACCGACCTGACCACAGTGATGCCATGTCTAATCTTTAAAAATGCGAACTATCCCTCCCCCGGGGGGGCGTTATTTACAGAAGGGGACTCTTGGCGTGATAACGACACATGTCCCCTTTCGAACGTGGTTCCCTTATACAACTGCAAATGCTGAATGGCTTCTTCTTTCGTCTAGGGCTCGATAATCGTTTGTGCGTCGACACCGCCCGCCCGTTTGCGCTTGCCCTCGGATTGCGCGTGGTGGAATGACTTCATAACATATTCGTATGTCATCATGGTCACTGTTGCTGCGGGAACTGCTCTCATCATGTTCACGCCTAGGCCTGCATATAACGCCCTCCAGCCCTCTTCCCGTACTATCGTGCGAAATGTCAAGATCACACCCTTGTATTTGGGCTGAGGCCCGTTCTTCCTCTTCGCTTTAGCGGCCGACTGGGACTGGGTTCCAGAGCCAGGGTCGGCAAACTCTAGCCCTTGTAGATACTCCACTCCCGGCGTTGGACGTCGCTGCGTTTGTAGCCTGGTCCTGATCACTTCGTGGGGATATGTGGCCGAGCTTGCCATGATCTTCGATAGTACCGAGGCCGAAAGCACACCGAACCATTGATTTTGATTGGAAGAATCTGTCATTTCACCCATTCCTTGGCCCGTGAACTTCTTCCTCAGATATTCATAGGCAGGGAATTGCACGGCGACGTGCGTAAGACCCAAAAGCGCAGGCGTAAGGCCGGAATAGAAGGATAAGATCCCCTCGGTTGTGTACATTTTCCGCGCAGCGTCGAGCGTCGAATGATAATACCAAGGGGAGTTGATCTGTGGTCTCGAAGTCGGTGTGTTGCCCGATCTCGGGAATACTGACATATCTCTGTTGTAGCCGCTTGATGATTGGGACATGAGCCGGGTCTTGATTACCCAAATTGGGTTTGTCACTATAGTACTGCTAGCGCCAGCGATGATTGACGAACAAAAATTGATGGCGACCTGGTTTTGCACTGCAAGACAGAGGATGATTAGGCGACGAAGCTTTCGTGGCGAACCGAATGAAGCTCGGACTTACCCTCATGGTCGGCCATGTACTTTTTGCTTTTATTGTAGACGGTAAACCAAACGGCCCAGGTGGGAAGATAACCCAAAATGATGGGCCCCAAGCCTCGATATAGGCCGCGAATGCCCTCCTCTCTCCAAATGACGCCCGCCGTGCCGATAAGACCGGAGTATACCTTGCGGTGACCAACATGCCTACCCTTGGACACCACCATGAAACCACCCTGAGCTTGTAACTTGGTCTTTATGACGTCGAGGGGGCACGTAACGACGCCGGATGTGAATCCGCCAACAGCGCCGGCCAAGGCATTGAACTGGGTGTCGGAAGCATCGGTAGCCCATCTTTGCAGCGGCGTCAAGCCCCGTGAATCGTGAACCCCCATGCCGGCTACGGTCGACGGGCCAGGGTGGAGGTGAGACTGATCCGGTGAGCCGGAGTAAGCGGCTGTCGAAGGGGTCAGCTGAGTGAAGCCACCATATTCCGGGGCGCTGGGTGACGGAGGTCCTTGGGGATGACTGTCGGCTGTTTTGCGTTGAGCCATGCCCTCGTGGGCGATCCAGTTTCACTCGAGACGGGCTCGGGATTATGTCCGATAATTCTTTCACTTCCACTCTCGGGTGCGAATGGAGGAGGGCGGCCGGACGCCGTTGATTGTGGTCTGAGAAGGGAGGTGTTGAAAGAGTCGAGACGGTGTGGAGATGACGAGGCGAAGAGTAGAGAGCGCGTTGGTTGCCGGGTGGACGGCGGGCGGGACAAATAGACAGACAGACAGACAGAAACAAATCAGAGCAGATAAACTGTGAACTAGAGATTTGACTCGTCGGAGAAGCGACTATAGTAGCAACCCGAGGCCGGGTGAGGAGAATGAGGAGGACGGATGGATGATGCGCTCGTGGCCGTGCTCGTGCGGTGTGCGGGGAACAAGCCTCGCAAGTGCACCGTCGAGACAATAGCTACCTTCTATCGCATGCCATTGGCATTCGCAGGTCGGGCCAACTGATTCGGAATCCGTTCGAGCAGTGAGGCGGTCGATCATTCGTAGGAGGGGATGCGCGCCAAAGGGAGTACCCGAAAGGTTATCAGACTCGGGGCCGAAATGCTTAATAACAAAGTTGATAAGGAGGGGAGATTGGCAGGGGAATTTGGCACAGAGCAAATGGTCAGAGGCGGCGAAACGCGAGAGGTGAAAAACGGGAGCAGGTACCCGACAAAGTTCCCTAAATCAACTCCGCGAACCCGTCGACGGGTCCCTATTCTAAGCTTGTTAGTGCATAATCTAGTTGTCGGAGCGCTAACTGTCAGAGGGTTCTAGGCCTTGGCATAGGGACTGTGGGCGCTGAAGCAGCCAGTCTGGCGGGTCTTTCTACATGTATGTAACCCCGCTTAAGGTGCCCTACCTAGCGTAAGACAGATAGGTACCTAGGTACTTACCTACCTACCGAGTTGTCGTACCTGTAATAAGATGTATGCTCTTCCGCGAAATCACGGAATATCAGTGAGTCTTGTTGAAAGGTATAAAGAAAGGAGCAAGAGTCTCTCGGAGCTCGGGGCCGGACTCTGCGCCGCGGTTCTTGCTCTGTGTCAAGTTTAAAACCCGGAGCTTCGCTTTGTTCCCCCCACCTGAAGGCTGAAGTGAACTTAAGAACTCACACCGATAGAGCAGACAACAACGATGGTGAGAGTGGATGACTCAATATGAAATGTGAATGATGTTTCAATAAAGGCCAAATTAACTTAAGTTAATCTTTCGATTGACATTCCATATTCATGTGACCAGTTCGGGTTTCTTCCGAGCGAGATGTTGTGATTTGTAGATACCTACTTCGTACCTACATGTAGCTTATTCCCACGGATATCCGCAACAAGAGTGTACCGGTAGCTTGCCTTACTTTGCTTATACATCCTCAGCTCGGAATAAAGAAATTAAATCGCATGTCGAAGCAACCATGATGCAAAATAACCGAGCCGTGACTTGCACTAATTGCCGGCTTACCTCCAGTACCGAGATACCGAACCCGTATTTCGTGCGGGAGGGAAAGACCGTTAGGGAGTAGATACTTGGTATTGCATCAGACACTATATATGACAATCTGTCAATCCGAGCCTTCGGAGGCGCTCATATTACGTATGAACCCGGAGCTTGTAAGAGGTCGTACTGAGGCTTGGACAATGTTATCGTGACATTTTGCCAAGATCAACTCACAACCTATCCAATGCACGTACCGAGGCCATTATCTACGTCATCTGTCATACATGCATAGACTAGTATATTAAAGGGTCCATTACGTAATTATACATATGTACTTAACCATATTGATACACCTAAAGGGTATATTACGGAAACGGGCTTTGGAGCTCCGGCTGAAATCACATGACCTCTTTCTATTCCGGGCGCGATTTTGTCCTACTTACAGCAAGTCGGACGACCTGGATAGATTGCCACCACTTTCGCACCTCTCCGCCATTCGCCTGTTCGCCTCACAAACCTGCGATCAACCGCCCAACATGCCGTACTCAACAAGTCTCGCCCCTTATATTATGAAGCGGCCATGGCTGCGAAAGCTGATCCAGCCTCTGGCCTCCTGGTATACCAACGCTGCCGGCTACCGCCAGCTCGGTCTTCGGTTCGTTGCGCCCCAATCACTATCCTGCTGCCCGCCGGCCTTCCCATATCGAATCGAGACAACAAGCTGTCAGCAACGAAGCTTGAAGACCTCCCAATCGAACTTCTATTTTTTCCATTCACGAGGCCCTGAGCTTCGATGCCGGGAACTCCCCCAATTGGGCCACGGAGGGGCTCAAACAATTAGACAAAGTGCTAACAAGATGGTATTCTGGTTAACAGTGCCGACGACCTGATCATCGAGGAGGACGAGCGAGTCTTGCTGGCCCTGAAGCGTCTCCCCCCTCAAGAAGTCTACGACCGCGTCTACCGACTCCGCCGCGCTATCCAGTGCAGCGTCACCCACAAGCTGCTGCCCAGGGATCAATGGACAAAGCCCGAGGAGGTACTTAAGATATGACCCGAATCGAGCTGGCCTATTCTACCTCTAGGGCATACGAAGAATGAAAGCGAGTGGCTAATAATATATATTCGCAATACAGGATATCCCCTACCTCAGCCCCATCATCGCGCAGATCCGCGCCGCCGAGAAAGAGAAGCAGGACCTTGACTCTATGACCGTCATCAAGACGCACTAAATTATGACGAATCAAGACAATGCATAGATGAGAAAGGGAACTGCGTGGACCGCCCGGTAACAACGACCGAACTCTGAATCCACGACTCTGTAAGGAAGGAGGAAAAACACCCGACGAGCCGGGAGGACAAGATAGGCTTCAGTCGGACTTGTACAAAAATAGCAAACTTTGCGCTAGAACAAGCCAGAATAGAAAGGGGGTTTCCCTGCTGTCCACAAGAGAGCGCTCTCCATTCACATCCTATCACGAAACATCCTATCACGAAATGCGCGTCCGCAGTTTTCTAACAGCAAATGTGAAAGAGAACAAAAAAAAGAGATTCTCATTGGGTTCTCGTTCCAGATAGCAAAGTCTATCTGTCTCGAACGCAGATATCGCAAGACATGTCCTCACGGTCCTGAGAAACATCATCGGAAAGCAGTGACAAGTCGGCACCAGCGAATTCCAGCCACGACAGCAGCGCCGCCTCTCCCCCTGCTAGCCCTCAGTTTCAAAAGAGTCGACCCGCCATGACCGTGCCTCTTTTTGGTCTGATACCAAGACTTCACACGTCTTGTCTTCCTGGTATTACCAGCTGGGTACCTAGCCGCATTGCCAGTTCCCAGCCTCTGCCAAAGACCTGATCGAGTCTGCAGGACCGAGGCACAGTTAGCGATACGGGAAATAAGCAATAATAACCACCATACCTAGGAGAAAGGCCATCCCCACCCTCGGCTTTCCGAACCTTTCTCATCAAGAAAAAAGGTAGGAAGAATGACAGGCTAGACTCTGCAGATTCCTCAATCATTCGCCCATACAAGGACGCGAGAGTCAAAAACCAGCCCCTATGTTAGTAACGAGTAGCCAAGAATCAATGATTAAGAGTAGGTAGGCAGTCTCCCGTAATTCGCAAGTGTACAACAAGAACAAGATGATGGAATAAGTTGATACGTATTATTCATTTCTTCTTTAAAAAGCCTATCAGCATCCCGGACATTTTTTTTCGCTGCAAAAATATCATCCGGGCCAGCCGCGCCCGTCAAAGCTCATGGGGCCCCACCATACGCCTCTCTATTATATTTCCATTACCCCCTGCGCCGTTTGTATAGCCAAAGGGAGCTAACCGTGGTACTGCTGGGGAAATTGTCTATGTGAGAACCTTAAACACAACCCATTCTGAGCGGGGGGTGGTAAAGGTGAGGAGGGTTATCAACACAACAAAATCCGTCGTGTGGCAAAATACATGTAGAAGCATAGCCCATTCAAGCATTCGCGTGTTTGGCCTTGGGCTTCTTTTTTCAGGTGAGTTCCTTTTGTATGCTGTTGTATATCCAGTGACTTGCCTGTAGAAGCCCAAGCCAAGAGCGTCCCTAGCGCTGCTGGCAGCAGGTGAAGGCGGGAAGCGAAAAGCGAAAAGAAGCCGCCACAAACACCCCGGCCGTCTCCCTAACTCCTCTTAGCTGGAACTTGGACATGAAGCTGAAAATCCGGCAGTCCATGCAGCCAGGCGTTAATAATGACTCCCCGAGTACAATAATATGCAAGGTTCGAAAGCATTGCGAAAATAAACTGCCCGAGGCTGTTCGATATAATCGATACAACAACACGTACAGAGGCAAGAAGGCGTGAATGTTTAGGTGAAAAAGTTGTAAAGTCGATGCATTATGTCCCGACTAGGCGTTGCCGGGCTTCTCTTGTGTGTCAATATGCCATACAACGTAGTTAGGCAAACCTATGACTTCGTAGCCTGCTCGTTTAGCCATTTTGGCAAAACCTTCGGTCTCGGCTTGGTTTTCAAATGCATAGCATGGGAAGTTGATACCTATAAAATTAAATTAGTCTCAGTAAAATCACAACTGGATTTGAAACCAACCTGATCGGTGTACGTCGCCTTTCACTAGAATATTGACGCCACCAATGCCATCCAACTCGATTTCCTCGAAGGGGTCTGCATGTCGATCACCCATTCTAGCCATGTATGTTCTGCCAGTGTCATATTGCTTGTACCCTACATGAAAATGGATGTTAGTTGAGGCGCGCAAGTTACAAGTCCGCAAAGTACATACCTTCTGCCAAAACAACGTTTTTGTCAAGTTTGCTTGCGAGCTTCAAGCCCTTAGAGGACTCAATCCATGAATTGTAGTCGACTATTTAATCGTATTAGTGCGGTGAATTGTTCACTCATGTCGTATAGGATACTCACATCTGCCCTCGATATCCCGATTGTCCTGGTCGTAACGGTGGAACCAGATATCTGTCACAAATTAGTCAGTAGGCCTTGTAGATTATAAGCTGGACGGCGTACTTGGAACCAGGATGTCGCGGTCAAGAGATATAAAATCTTCTATAATCCTCTCAGGATTCTCCACAATGTCGACGTCCCGCCAGTACACCCATGAGTGTTCGGGCTTCAAAGTCGAAGCGAGGAGATAATTCCTGGCACGTCCCATTGCCTTCCGTCTCGGGCCCTGGGCCGCAAAACTATGGCGATCCTCAACATTTTGGCCAGTGACAGATCCAAAGTCTTTTTCGATAATAGTGGCGCTCTTGAATGGGACGTTATCCTTGCGCTTCTGAATACGATCCAGCTCCGTACCCAACACAGCAAGAGTGTCATCGGTCGTGTCTCCGACCAGAAAACCAAGATCGATGAGGTGATGCGGGTACGTCAACTTGACAAGTAGGTCGAAGTATCTAGACAAGTAGGGCGAAGCATCCTTGAGCGGCGTGAGAATGAGGACGCGCTCTTCGTTTTCGATTGCCTGGCGCGTAGAGCGAATCTTGTTGAGATCTACGTGTTGTATTGTGTGGTCGTCGATCGTGATTGGAGCATGATGGTTGAAGATAACAGGCGTCTGAAGATGAGCATTCCACGCTTGCTGCTCGTTCAAAGTCATCTCCATGGGCGGTTTGGGCGGGCCCCAGCAGTAGAAGCTAACGAGGGTTCGGTTCGGTCAGTACATGGCACTGCTCCGGTTTTGGATACGTTGGAACATGAAGACGGGAGTATGTAGTTACCTTTGCATCTCGCTTGCCGAGGACCTAACACCGCGCCATAATAACAAAACTAACCCAGCGAGAGCAAGGGTCAAGAGAACTCGAGTTCTTGTGAGAAATAGCCATACCGCGCGTGTCGGAGGAAGCTGGGCCCTAGCGGACTTCCAGGTAATGCCGCCCTTAGGAAGTAGCATGGCGAACTGTTCAGTGGCAATTGATGCCGGCCTTGAGTGTACGGACGGAGCGATTGGAGTTGCGATGCTGACACTCTGGGCCACGGCGCTCTGGCTCACTCTGGCGCCGTGCAGTTCGTGCGAAGCGGAGTTGCAAGCGGTTTGGATTCCAAGAATAGTTCTAGGGAGGGGGGGTAACTAGGGGGAGATAGTAGGGTTGAATTGCGAGCGATCGCGGGGTTAGCGAGAGAATGTCGTCAGAGGAACGTGGTCTCGGCGCAATCGTGGAGTTGGAGAGAAGTATAGAAGACAAGGCGAACGAAACGACAGCTGTCGTATTTTGATTAATTTGCGCTAGGCGCCAAGGGAACTTGGTCCTGTTGGGAGAAGTGGCAGAGCTGTGATTAAGGGGGGTAGCAAGACCGGTTGAGTCGCCGACAAGATGTCCAAGCCCGTCTAGTAGACAGATGAATGGAGTCAATGGACGGAGCGGCTTTTCGCACTTCTGGCGTAAACGTTACTTTACTTATGTTATTACAGGCGGCTCATCAGTTGATCACATCAGACGTAGGCCAAGACAAGATTAGCGGCGGCTAAGGAAAGAAGAACGAACGAAGATGTTGTTGTGAAATGGGAAATGGGAAAAAATTAAAACTGACTTGGCCTACGAGGCTGTCATGTTCATCGGAATTGAAAAGGTTCGGCAGCCCAAAAAGCATCCAAGATGAATAGGGAGAACCTTGGAAGGTCATGGGCAGGCTGGGTAGAAGGACTCGAAGAGCTGGCTGATAGGCGGGTAGGAAGACACTGTCGAGAATACCTACTACCTGAAGCTGCACTGTAAAGCACTGTATTAAAGTACTCTAAACGCGGAGATAAAGAGGTTGATACTTCACTGAAGCACCACTGCCGAGCAGATGATACTTTGAATTTCTGCACATGACGCATACTTTTTGGATGTACTGAGCCCACGGTTAATGAGTGGATTCTAGGTGCACTAATCTGCCTTTCACCATGGAGGGGTACCCAACAAGGCACTCCCAAATACAGTGTGAACTTGCCAGTGCTAGTATCTGGCCCGGACCGATACAGTCTGCCAATGATCTGACGGTCCGTCAGGCAAAACTGGCAAGTTAAAAACTCTAGATAGATACAGACTGCAACTACCTATCTAGGTACATAGGTATACGAATACCACCTAGAGTATGTACAGTAGTATATACAGTATAAACACATGTCTGGCACTGTTTTGTGCTTAGGCAACCGAGAGTCATCAACAACGTTCTCAGCCATGACCATTTACATTCACACATTTACTTCACTCTCTTCGTTGATATTTATCTCAAAGAAAAGGGGATATAGCTTCATTAGCTTGAGACTCGAAGAATAGAAGATTCAGTACATGACCTTCACCCGAGCTCCTCGATGTCCGTTGCCGTCGTCACTAATGACCAAACGACTGGCTGATTTCTCACTTCATCAGTTTCCGCCCTTCAATAAGTTCTATATGAGCGGGACATGCTCCCCTTATCACGTCCTAGAGTCCTCGTTTCATACGGCTCGGACCCTGTACTCGTGTCCGAATAAGAAGCCGAGTATCGTCGGCCAGGAATACCACAGAGGCCCTCCTCAACACACTAACGTAGCAGTCACAGCTCACTATAAGATTTTTGGATTTATCGTAAACATGTCACCACGTAGATCAGCACGCTTGATAGCCTCTTCTGGTCTCAGGGCCGCTCCCTCATCCTCATCAGCACTGTCGCCCCAGCCAACCGCCACTCCGGCGTCAAGGGGACGCAAGAGAAAGGCCGGCACGGACACGGAACCGGATGCAGCGGTCGAGGACTCTCCCGCAACAGCGCCGCCGGCATCCGTCAAACGGCGTCAAAAGAGAACTAGTACACCGCCTCCACCCACGCCTCAATCAGATAACGTGAACTTGGTTGCCGAGCCGACCCTTCCGGAAGACATCGGCCTGCGGACTCCAACAGGCAAGAAGCCCCGAGCGGCAGCCATAGATCGGCTCGCTGACTCAAACCCGACCCTTGCCACACTCCTATCTCCCGAGACATCCCGGATAATAACCAGCAAGCAGGCCAGGGCCAAGGCACGCTCTTCCTCGGCATCGCCGACGAAAAGAAAACCGGCGTCAAGACCCGCGCCTGAGCCTACCTCGGCCAGGACTCCCGCGGGAACCAGCATCCTCGAGGAAGCGAATCGGCACCTGATCGCCGTAGACCCGCGAATGCGACCCCTCGTCGAGAAGAACCATTGTAGAATCTTCTCGGCCGAGGGACTCGCAGAGAAAGTCGACCCCTTCGAGTCCCTCTGCAGCGGAATCATCTCACAGCAAGTCTCAGGCGCCGCCGCCGCCGCGATCAAGAAGCGCTTCGTCGCCTTATTCTACGAAGATTCAGATGCCGCCGAAGGGAAGGAGACCGAGACCGAGGTCGAGACCGAGACCAAGACCGAGACCAAGGCCAGCGGTGATGACGACAAAGATGACGCTGAGCCAGTCCGGAAACGCCGTTTCCCGCACCCCTCACAAGTCGCCAGCATGTCCATCGACAAGCTGCGCACGGCCGGCTTGTCGCAGCGGAAAGCCGAGTACGTCGCGGGCCTAGCGCAGAAATTCGTCGACGGCGAGCTCTCGGCCCAGATCCTCGCCGATGCCCCGTACGCGGAGGTCGTCGAGCGACTCACGGCCGTCCGGGGCCTCGGCCTCTGGTCCGCCGAGATGTTCGCCTGCTTCGGGCTGAAGCGCATAGACGTCTTTTCCCTCGGCGACCTGGGCGTTCAACGCGGGATGGCGGCCTTCGTGGGCCGCGACGTCGCGAAGTTGAAGAGTAGCAAGGGTGGTAAATTCAAGTACATGAGCGAGGCCGACATGAAAGAGTTGTCGGATCGGTTTCGGCCGTATAGAAGTTTGTTTATGTGGTATATGTGGCGTGTCGAGGCGACCGACGTGAGTACGATGGAGTGAGGGTATTTGCTTAGATATGGTCAGAAGGAAGGAAAAGAAAAAAGGATCACAGAACAAATCGTATATGTAAATGGACCTGTGACTATAATGGTCAGAGCCGTAATTAGGCATCTAAGAAAGCGGGCGCCTCCCGAATCTAATGTTAATTTCCAGGTAGGAAGGCTTCTTATGGTTGGGTTGGATTTCCCGTCTTTTAACCTCATCGTGTACTTTGGTGAGAATAGGGCAGGTAAAAAGACAGGTTCCCCGGCTAGATCAAAAACCATAGCATCCGAGTTTAACTTTCAACCGCTAGATAATATGGTCAGAGAGAGCATATGCTACCTAGTCTCTCCAGCAAATTTATGACGCTTGCGTAAGGGGATGTGGTTTTAAAACCGCCTACCTACATCGTTATTGCGATCACTCATTCGCGCCGTGGTATCCCGTCTTTGGTTAGACCACTACGCTGAAAGATAGTAGTACCCTCTTTCTTATACACCCGAATCCGGGCATAATAGAAACTGTACTTGAGGGTAAGGAGGCAGGCGCCTCGTCGCGTCCGGCCTGAGGAGCTATGAGGCGGCAGAGGCCTCAGTGACGATACGGTGCGAGAAGGGTTAGGGTTAGGGTTCGGGTTCGTTAGAAACGGCTAACGAGTGCAATTAATTACCTGATAAACTATGAGGCCGTGGTCAATTGCGGCCGCAAAATAGTCCACTCAGCAAACTTGCGACGGCGTGGTAAAATGGTAGAACGGCGTTATCACGGCAGACTGACCAATTCAGGGGGGGACATAACCGTAGAAACAAGGCTCATGGGGGGGCCAGCTTACCGTAAATACGACTCTTACCTGTGTGTAAAAAAGTAAAGTGATACTGGTTTCTAGTCCGCATAGGCAGATGTTCATATATATCGTATCGTCTTCTCTCGATCTAACGTCTTTCTCTTTTATCATTCAGCCTGCCACAGCCATCCAGGGGCGCCATTCGCTTACGGGACCCCTGCCGAGGTGTTTGGATAGAATACGCGGGCAGATAAGGCAGGATACATGTCGAACAAGTTGGTGTGAAGAGACGATACGGGAGTGTTACCTCTGAGTGGCTGAGCCCTACCTGTTCCGCACAGCACGACCGGCCGGGTGATAGGATCAACACGCCAGGTAAGAGGGTCGTCCCGAACCTCCAAAAGCGATCTGCCGGGGCCAAGACTGCAGATCCAACAGTAGTACATTGTGAGCCCAGAACTTGAGGGAAAACATGGGGTTTGAATGGTGTACCAAGGCAATACATATCACGGCGACCTGCCCTTACGCCAGACCTGAGGCGCTTACTCCGGCAAACACATCAAAACGCAGAGCTCCTCCGGCGTCCAGGAGAGGGCTCAAATGGCAAGTATGCTCGTCCTCAGCCCGAGCTACATTATCGCAGCCGTCGGAAGTGGCTTGCTTCGATCGGGATATGTTACAATCAATTGAGCCCAAGGCACGCGCCGCAGCCATTGATGCGACCAGGCCGTTGGGGGCCTCGACATTGACCGCCGTGGGCTCAAGCATCTACCCCGAGTGTATCGCTCCATTGGACAATACGACTGGCGTGTTAAATCGTATCTTGTTCCTGGACCACGAATCGGCCAGGTATGGTGATGTTTCCATGAGCTCCGGTGCGCAGTCCATGGCCGGCACTATAATTAATGCTTGCGTATGCGGTAGCGAGATTGATTGACGGACGACACGATCGATTCATTCCAACACGCAATACGACATCAACAAAAAAGGCTCAGTAGTCGTCTGTGAGGGTTGAAACCAGGTGCACACTATGTGGCAGGGCAGATTAGTTTGGCCGTCTCTTTCTTCACTCACCTCGACTTCATGGGGATGAACCAGCTAGGTGAAATGAACCCCTTATTCCGGTGGTATGCGTGGATACGGCGGCGAAAAAAAAAAAAAAGTCTTATTTGCGCGGGGAGCCGGTATCATCGAGATGTTGCTATTTCGTATGTAGCGAACGATGTCCAGAGATGAGTTCCGAGGTCGCCTCAGCCTCCAATGACTGGCGCTGATCTGAATGCCGCCGACCTCCGGAGACCACACGTGAGAGTTCTCTGAGCGTCATTGACTGGCGGGAAGACAGCGTCACGCCGCGGACGCTACAGACCAACGGGAAGCGTATTTGCGGATGTCTGTTTGCGGCCGTTGTGACAAATGCGACGAGGCAAGGATGAATTGGGGTTTCAATCGGTTGCGTGTTTAATTGAAACCCGTCAATCCGTGGATGTCGTGGATGTCGTGGACACAAGTGTCGCGACTCGCAACGCTGAATGAAGACTTGGGGGAATGAATGAATGAATCAATGAATGAATGAATGATTTGATGGTCGCTCACATGCTAGGAATAACCTAATGCATGCATTCCTTTTCGAGTCTTGAGTCTTGACTCTCGACTCTTGACAATGACTACGCAGTAAGCCTTCATGACTCTCTGGCAACTCTCTAGAAACCTAACTTGACGGTTGCATGTGCCGAGAGCCGAGCCCTCCAACGCTGCCCTCCTACTAGATACGTAGTAGATGATTTAGGTATTCAAAGACTTGACTTATTATCTAGATACATACACGCCAAATGGGAGTGCTGTTCACTGCTGTGAAGAGCAGCAGGAATAACGTGTGAATACCTACAAGTCTGTACCTAATATTTGGCAGGCAAAGTCATGGCAGCCCGGCCGGTAGCAGAAAGTTCCAAGGTCTCGAAAGCCAATACAATACGTACGGGTACATATGTGTAATTGCATGTCTTACTCGGACTGCCGTCAACTGGGAAGACATGCTGGCAAATTGTCTTGAAGTGGAAGGAGATCATCACATCAGCTCAGGTGCAAAGCGTTGTTTGTCCAGTCCAGCCTCCGACGCGGGTTGGAATAGTTAAACGACGGGTGGCAAAACAGACCGTCACCTCATGTACCGAATTGGGGTAATGAAAAAAAAAACAAAACAAAACAAAACAAAAACATGATGTACTTACTTACTTGATTATTGTGTTGTAGTCTGTGGTCCGTAGTGTACACACAATACACAGAATACGAACATTGGATGGCCAAGATTCTCGTGTTCGTGGTGGCGTGCTACTATGTTTGCTGGCGGTATTTCCCAATGCTGGTTGGGAGGGTTTATTCCGTGTATAAAGTATATGGACAACTCATATACTAACATATACCGACATATACCAACATCTAATGCTACCCGTATCGACTACGTAGTAGACTATAGATAGTTAACATATGTACCCATACCCAGTCCAGATGAATTGTCGACATGGGAAAGACGAGTTCAGAATCCCCATCATTGAACAGACTCTCTGAAGAGCCCGTGGGGTACAAGTCTGTAAGGACTCAAGGAATGGTCTGCGTTCAAGTCGAGACCATGATAATGATGGTATGGAGGTGTTGGTATCCGACCGTACTGGTGCTAGATAGGTAGGTCAACGCATTTCATGCCTCGTGAGAAGAAGGGTGAGAGGTCGGGAGGCCAATTCGCGCTTATAAAACCTATAACAAACAACACAGCCCGCGCCAGTGCGGCAGTGCGGTAAGCGGCAGGGACCGTGCAGTGATCCAATAATCGACCGGCTAATCTGTAGTTAAGAGCGTGATGAAGAAGAAGAAAAGATTGGTTAAAGACTTGGAGACTGATGAATCTCGGAGCATCCTTGACAGAGCATCCTAGACGGAGCATCTTGGATACATACTTAGACTTCGACTTCTCGTGGGTTAGGTAGGTAGGTAGACTACTAATCTCTGCGAGTTCCTTATACATGCAGTGCATGATACATCGTGGACTTACGTGCCAAATAAAGTATGTACGTCCGTAGATACAGTCTACTGATCTAGGTGAGTAAGTCTGTCTGTAATCTGTATGATGACAGGCAATGCTGCAAACATGCTGCAAACATGCTTCGTGGAGGGGAAGATCCGAATGCTGCCACACGGATTGCCGCCAATGTGCATGACATGACGGTAGAGTGCAGGACATGGTCATCCCCATCGACATCCTCATCCGTGGCCTAGATAGAGAGCTGTTTCACCAAACCGTCTGGCATCAGCACTAGATTTTGGATAACGAACGGGAGAACGAGCTTTTGAACGATACTTACTTACAATCTACACCAAGTGTAGTCCGTAGTGTAAGCAGTGTACATTATCTAGATAGGTATCATCTGTAAGTAGCGGTAGGTACTGTAAGTAGCAAGAGATGGGGAGAAAGGCGCTGTCGCTGTCGCCATCTACTCTAGGTACGGTAGGTGGGTAGGTAGGTAGATAGGTAGATAGGTAGATAGGTAGATAGGTAGTTATTCGATGGCCGGGATCGTCCGTTAATTAACATTTCCCTTTTAATTAACTCTTGTCTTGATTACCACAGGGAGCGTCGCCGGCATTGGCCAGACCCCAAAGGTCCGACTTATCGACTGGGCACAGATCCATGACAAGCGCAGAGGGTGCATAGTCACGCACATATTCATACCGGAGAAGAGGGAAGAGGCTGGGGTAAAGGGGGCACTTTTGAGATTCAGGTTTCAAAATTATTGACAACGGACGAAAGGTCAGTCGTTTGGTACAGACTGTACAGACTGTACAGACTCTACATAGTACCTAAGTAAGTAGGTGCCGGTAGTGAGTTAGGTAGTCCGTAGGTAAGTAGGTATATATTTGATTATGGCAATTCCCTGCCCTGCATAGGAGGTGATGAAGAGCCGGGATTGCTCCAAGTACTATATCATAGTACTTCCTTACCTACCAATATCTACTATCACTCGCTACACGGATTTAGCTGCGTCCATTCAATATCAATAGCCGGCACACGCTAATTATAGGGAATCGTGGAAACTTGAAAGAAACTTGGATAGGCAGGTAGGTACCTAGTCTGCACCGTATCTACTCAAGTAGAGTCGATGAAGATGTTCGATTTCTGTTCGATTACCCGCTCGATACATACACACTTCATCGTACAGTTCCACGGAATTGAAATGGTACTGTGGTTAGTCATCGTGTGATACCACCGCTACCTATCTATCATCAAGGTGTGGAACTATGGACCGGCTAGAACCACGGGGAACCGTGCGAAGACGTGTGAAGCTATAACTAGTATGTAACAATATATTGCGTAGTGTATACCTACCTCCCAGCCAATGGAAATGCCGCCAAGCTCCGACTGGTCAGGCATGACAATCGTGTACGTACGGGGCGTCCCTCTTACCACCTGGAAACGTCGCCTAATTTACCTAAGCATCGCCACCCGTACTTACACTGGGTAGATCCATGACGGGATCACCGCCCAAGTCGTCCTTGACATTACCGTATGGCTATAGATCTACTTATGGCTGGGCCAATTAGATTACTATGTAAACAAAGAAATCTACTACGTACGCGGACTTAGTCTGCCATAGTACAGACTACATGTACTCAGGTATTGACAAAGCTGTAGTTATGTCACATGTTTCGTTGCTTGCTGAGAAAGAAGCCGAGTAAAATTGTCCTAGAAATGAGCCCTATCTAGAATGTACATACTTAGTAGCGTAGGCACTTACCTAGTTAGCTAAATAGGGGTGCACAGGAAGAGCCAGGTAGATGCTAGGTAAGTATGTAAGCAAGCGACTGATTGTACCTGGCTAACTTCCATTGCACCGATACGCTTAGATAGGGTAAAAAACGAGCCGTGGTGCGTTAGTTACTTCCATTGTTTAAAGCCATGCTCGGAGTGCACCTATCTAGCATGTACTTAATAGGAAGTAAGTATCCTTCAAATTTACTATCCTCATATTGGAAACACTTTCTATCCTAAAGATACCCACACTGAACTCTTCGACTGTGTCCGTAATCGTGTCTGTTCGACGATCTTGTACCTGGCGGCCGGATTCTGGCCCGGATATGGCGTCGAAGATACTTACATTCCTAACGGCGAGGCCGTGTGCATACCTACCTACCTACCTCAGGTAATCTGTACCTAAGTATTTGGTCTCTTAAGTATTTCAACTACAGTGCGACATAGTGAGACAGGTAGGGACACTCTAGCATCCGCCGACTATTCGACTTACCCTGTTCATGCTAGTGAAAACTTCTGGAATGAAGGTAGAGAAGAGGTATATGTACGTGTGATGTGATGGGGGTAAATACAGAATGAATACTTTGAGCGGATCACTCGTTTGGCGCTAGATCAACACCAGTTAGCCATCTTGGAGAGGGATCCCAAGCCTGTGCGAAACCGAGGCCTTCTAGCCAACCAGCGCGATGCCCAAAAGCCCACACCACAACACCGTATGGAAGATGCAGCTTGCGACTGTGGATCTCATTCCCCCTTTTGTACATTTTATTCTTATTAAAAAACTGCCATTGAAGATTTTATCTCTCGGCACGCTACCCGCACGCCCCCTTAAGCCATTCGATTCCGCGCCCTAAAACTCGCCTGCAGTAGGGATCCAAAACGTTTCGGCTTTCTTCCATGTTTTGATCTTCTCCCTTCTCTCCTTCCTACCAACCTTTCCTTCCCACCGGCCATCCCGCCTCTTGCATCGCGGATTCATTCGTTTGTCCATATTCTTTCATCCTAGAAGTGCCTTCGCTCTACCTATTACTTCATCTTTAATACACGCCAGTCACGACTGACTCGAGTCGACCGAATTGATTTGCCTACACGAACCTTTCGTCCGCAAACCAGTCCGCACACACAACACGACGCCGAGTTTGTCACCTAGCATCTGCAGAGACAGTTACGACGCCTTCGTTTACCGCAAACCGATAGGAGAACCCCATAACCTCTTAAAGAAACCAGCACCTGAGAATGTGAGTAGTTGATTTTTTCTTCGTTTACGTTGTTTGGTCCTACGAGATTGTATTTTGTGCTGCTGGCCATGGGTCGGTGCATTTGATCGCTGCCACCACTCAATTGCCTGGATGAGCGACGACTCGGCTCCAAGAGAAGGTTGAATTCGGACGCATGAGACTGGAAACTTTAAAGCTTCACTCGTGCAACCTGCATTGCCTGGTCCTGGAGTTGGAACTGCAGCGCAGCGCAGAATGCACCATAGCCGTCGCGGCACCGGCCCCATCACCATATCTTGATTGCATTGCGGTCCTTATATGCCTCGACTGGCACCCCGTCACCACTTTCCGGTATGGGATCGCGGTTGCACACCGCCCCTTGATAGTCGCTGCCTACTGCTCGCTACGTTTTGGTACGCCGATCGCCCTCTAAACAGGTCATGATAACGCCACGCAGTATGGTCGTGGAAACTGCCATGGATTTCAGGGGAAGCTGCCGGTAACCGGTGATCGGCCAACTCATCTTTTCATCTTTGCCAAGTTTGGCCTAGGATTGCTGTAGTGCAGCAGTAAGCCCAATGGACAACAGGCGTGTCGCGCCTGGCAACGGTCTGACATCGTCATGGCAAGCAAATTCGACCCGTCACGCATTCACGCACAGTTTCCACCGTGCCCAACAGTGCTACTTGCCGCCGATGCCGATGCTTAGTCGCAGCCTCCAGGTTGTGACAAATATTATGTGGGACTGGTCGAACTTGCCATGCTCTTGTTTCAGCCGTGTGCCAACCTCTACCCTACCCTTTTCCATTGTGCCGCGTCAATCTCGGGTCAAACACTGAGAAACACAAACACGTCCACGGTCAAATCATTTCTCTAGCTTCATCATCGATTTTGGCCCGAAAGTACGCAGAAACAACGCGTTCTAAATCATCACGTTTCGCTGCATCATCTTTCCCAGCCTTTGGTGTTGCAGCGCAGTGTTTTGCTTAGTTTGACGATAAAATCATTTTACTTCATTGCTGACCAGTGCCTGATTCATTAGTCAAGATGTACAGCAAGGAGCTGTTCGCGGTTGCGGCCCTTGGCTTTGCCTCCGGTAAGCTGCATTCTCTTGATGGCCGCATGAGAACTTTATAGTAACACTCGAAAATAGGTGCCGCTGCTGTCGGTTGCAAAGACGACCCGGTCGTAATCCGAAACCAGCAGGACGCCGATCAAGTTGCCAAATGCTCAACCATCCCTCATGACCTTGTCTTGGACACGTCGGCCGGCCCAGCCATCGATCTTGGTAGCACCTTGACCGAGATCCAGGGTAGTCTACAAGTCAACAACAACGGTCTTATCCAGACATTGTCGTGCGAGTCCCTTAAAACGATCGGTAACACATTTCAGCTGCACAACCTGACCTCTCTTACCTCTCTGATGTTCACCGGCCTCGAGGAGGTTGGTTCCATCGACTGGATCACTCTGAGCAAGCTGCCAGAGCCCACTTTCGGCGAGCCGGGCATCACCAAGGCCCAGTCCATCATGGTTTCCGACACCTTCATCGAAAACCTCAACGGCCTCAATGTTCAGAATGTCGCGGACATGAACATCAACAATAACCATCGGTTGACCTTGTTCTCTACTAGCATTAAGACCCTGAGCAACGTTTTATTGGTTAACGACAATGGTCTCAACCTGACCATGGAGATGCCCAACCTCGAGTGGATCGCAAACATGACGATTGCCAACGTCAGCTCTTTCTCCGTCCCCTCTCTGAAGACGGTCAATGGATCGATGCGATTTGACTCCAACTACTTCACTGACTTCCTCGCGGCCAACCTGACCACCATTCAAGACGGAGACTTGTCGTTTGTCAGCAACCCCGACCTCCTGAACATTTCAATCCCTCTCCTAGAGAAGGTTGGAGGTGGTTTTACCATTGCCAACAACACGGCTCTTGGCAAGGTCAACGGTTTCGGTAGTCTCAAGGACGTTGGCGGTGCCATTCTCATGCGTGGCTCCTTCGACGATATCGAACTTAACGCCCTTACCGACGTCGTAGGAACTGCGCAATTCATCAGCACCGAGGACATCTCCACGTCTTGCAAGAAGCTTCAGAGCCTTAGCGGCAACGTCGTTCAGGGAACCGTGACCACATGCCGAGGCAATGATGCCGGCGCTAACAACGGCACCAGCTCTGATGACAGCGGCAGTGGAAGCGGCTCAGGTGGTAACGGCGAGGGTGCCGCTTCTCTTGCCAGCGCCAGCATGACCACTGTTGTCACTCTCGCTACCCTCGGTGGTCTCGTTGCCGCCTTCCTGTAAACTGAACACGGAGGAAGAGGAGGAGGGCTTACGAAGGGAGGGCTTACGAAGAATCGGGGAGTCACTCGGATTCCCTCTTTCTGAGTTTCACTGAATTGTTGTCATCAATTGATTTGCTTGCTTTTGCGACCGGAGTTGCGCCTCGTAAAGGGATCCTCTAGACTTAATACGAACACATGTGTTACCTGGACTGTAATTCACTTGACTTCTGCAAATCATCGCCGTGTCTTCTCGTGGTATTATGGATCGACGTTGTATTCCGTAGTCAAGCCTACTACATTGTTTACAGCGTTCGCCGTCGCATAGCAATAGCCTCTACTAGGTAGTCACGTAGATGGATCGTTCATGGCATTGCATTGTGTCCGTTGTCATGAGGACATCTAAAGGAGTCAAGTCAATTACGCAGGTAGTCTAATTCAACGTTGATAAACTAGGAAGATGGCTTGAGAGGTCCATGTGATTCTGTGGCAATCCGTATAACTAACTAGGTAATTACAGTCTGTAGATCAATCGCTAACCTCTTTTAAAAGCAATGAATAAGGTAGGTAGGTAGGTAGGTTAGGTATTGGACGTGACCTCACACTTTTTGATCCTCTCCTGACATATATTATCCTTAATGGGGGGGGGGGGGTGGGGGAGATGGCGAAGCGGAAATTTTGATTTGGTCCGGGTCCGAATTTACGACCTGACTTTCGGTTCGGACTTGGTTATACCTGTACCTATACCTACCTAACCGTGAGGACCCACTTTTGCACAGGGCCCCCTTTGCAACAGAAACCATAGATTCTACCACACTACCTTCAATCAACCGTAGAAGACCAACCGTTATAGCTAAAAATGGGAAAAAATCATTTACTTGTTCGCCGTCGCTTATTTGACCTGGGCGTGTGGTGTTTCACGAATTTATCGATTTCCGTTTGTCTATTCTCCCCAAGTGGTCGTAACCTTTTGTTTCTTTTCTTCTAGGCTGTACGAATCTCCGGTAAGCTTGAAAACACCTTGTTTGGAATATTTTCAAATTTTTGGCGTTTATCAGGCTCGTATTCTCAAGTTTCTTTCACAATTGAGTATTAGTTGTACGTTTGCTCGTGAGTTCAGCGTTTAAGAGAGTGATAGATTGGCCGGCCGTATTGAGTATTGTACAGTATTGTACGGGTGCCGCGAGAGACCGGCCATGAGTTTGTGCTTATTTTTTTTATTGAATTGGGCAATGTTAGCGGCTTTAGGCCTTTGGAGTGCTAATCTACGTTTCTGGAGGCTCATAAGGGGGGTCCCAGGTGAGCGTGGTGGTGGTGTGCCTTCCGGGTCATCTGGGGTAGAGATAACTCCCATTTAACGGTTTGAAGGCCACAAACTATTTCGTCGCCACCATAAATGCTTGTTCACATGCCCGCGCTATGCTTCCTACTCTATTATCAACAGGTTTACTCATTTTAGATGGAAAGCGCATTAGCGGTTGAATTGGGATTGAATTGAAGCCGGCAAGTGTATTGATTCTGTTGCGAAAGGGGGCCCTGTGCAAAAGTGGGTCCTCACGGTTACCTACCTACCTAATGCTGCTGATGATGTTGATGCTGCTGCTGCGAGGGAATTTGACTGACGATCCCGTGATGTGGGGGATTGATAATCCATTGTGGGTGGTTTTTTTTCTTTTGAATAGAAAAGAACACATAAGAAAAAAAAAAATTTATTATAATGTTATAATGTTTCTAGCGGTCGGAGGAGGGTGGGATACGTAGAATAATACCTATGTACGCCTGTCTACCTAGGTAGGTAGGTAGGTAGGTATCTTTCTATTTATCTTGTTTTGTTATGCAGGCAGACAGGCTGTTTATAGCGATCCGCGGGTGGCGCGCGTGATATTGTTTTTTTGGTTTTTTTTTTCGATTTGTGTGGTGTTGTGTGGTGTTGTGTGGTGTTGTGTGGTGTTGTGTGGTGTTGTCAAAATCGGCGCGGGCGCCGATTTTACCAATCTCATCTTCTTCTCCTGCTCCTTGCTATGAAGGGGAGGGAGAACGTGGACTTTTTTTTTTTTTTTTTTTTTTTTCATTTCATTTCAAATTGAAAGGGGGGGGAACTATTGACGTTTCTCTTTTTTCTTTTCCTTTTGGGGGAAGGGGGACAACATATAATCTACTGTATGCTATCTATCTAACCTAGGTAATTCCCTTTGAGACATACGTCCGTAGTTTAACTAGGTTAAGAGCAAAGGAGGGCTGGTTAGGGGTTGGAGGAACGGGAGGAAGAACAAAAAAAAGAAAAGAAGGAAAAAAAAAAGAGTGCCTAGTCGCACCCTTGGCGTTGTATTTTCTTTGATTTCATTCTTCCCGAGCTGCTGGCGCGTGACGACATGAATGCCTGGTTGGGTGCCAACTATTTACCTGATATTCCACGGCAAGACAGGCATATAAACTTACATAGTTGTATGTAATTAGTCCGTAGGTAGGTAGGTACAGACAGGAACCAGACTATTGAGAGGGACAGCATACAAGTATTGCACATAAGTAGAGTAGAACCCGGCGTCATGGATGTGCCACCAAATGTTCCCATCCATTCCATGTCTAAGCCAGTCTGACATGACTTCTCGCCTTCTCTCTCTCTTTTTCCGTGATACAGCGCATAATGCCCAGAGGTAGTATCTATTTAATAGGTGACATTCA
This sequence comes from Xylariaceae sp. X187, assembly GCA_028637585.1. Classification (NCBI taxonomy): domain Eukaryota; kingdom Fungi; phylum Ascomycota; class Sordariomycetes; order Xylariales; family Xylariaceae; species Xylariaceae sp. X187. Next base: position 2,549,773 of record JAJIZN010000006.1, on the reverse strand, counting down.
TTCATCCGCTTCGATTCGCGCGTCCTCCTTGGTTATTCGTATATACGCCGGTCGAATTTATCAGGGTCATAGTATTGCGGTACGATGGTATTTCCGGCAAAGATGCGACCATCGAGGGCATTGACTGCCTGTTTGTTTTGTTAGTAAGGGGTCAGGATATGTACTCTGCGCAAGGGTTTATGGAGCCTTGTAGAATAGAGGTAGGTGGGAGAAAGAGCAGAGGAGAATGGAGGCCCAGAGGGACATAAGAAAAAACGGGATAGGCGTACCTTCAATGCGGAGACTTGGTCCGTAAACTTGATAAATACCAGCCGGCCCTCCGTGTCAATATATAACCTCTCGACACGACCATACTTGTCACCACATTCCTCGCCGATCTCCTGCCCAAGACCATTCTCCATCTCGGACTGCACGTCTTCCATGCCGTCTAGCATGTGACGAAGCACAATGACGTTACTCATAACGCCAAACTTGCCGGCGCTTTCAGACATGGCCGAGGAGCCAGCCGTTTTAGCCGGTATTATCTTGCCTCGGCCGGCTGGCTCTGCCCATCCGCCGCCCTCGGCGTCCGACTTCTTCTTTCTTTTCTCGACTTGAACGCGTAGGGGCTGAATAATACCACTGCCTTCGGCACCGAGACCTTGACCCTTCGACCACCCGTACTTGGACATCAAACGGGCTGCGAATCCCTTTTGTCCCGGCCTGTTGGACCGCGGTGCTTCCTCATCATCTTCAACCGTAGAAGATGGCTCAGGTGGCGCATATTCGGCGTCTTCGTCATCGTCTAGATCCATAGAATCTGGATCGGTCTGTGGCAGTGGTTGTTGGGGCGGTGTGTATCGGACTGGTTCACGGGATATCGTCGAAGAGTCTGGTTCTGCGGGTGGCGGCGGCGGAGGAGGCGGCGGCGGCGCGAAACTCTGGGGCGGTGCCTGGCCTTGAGACAGGGCTAAACGACGTGCATACGCATCATCGCCGGTCTTGTCGTCGGGCAATTGCGCACGCGGAGGCGAGGGCGGCGGCGGCGCGAAGGAATATGAATTTGGCGGTGCAAACTGATCTGTGAAACGAGAGTGGTTAAGTTATTACTAGCTATTACTTCCGCTTCCATGGCAGTGGGCATACTATTGTTGACGGGACGATGGTCATCCTCTTCTTCACTGTCCCAACTATCTCTCTCCTGCTCACGGCGCCGGTGCTTGTACAGCAGCGTCTTCCACTCCTGTATCTCGCGTATCCTCTCGTCACTCCGGAGGTACTCATCAACGTTTGTGGGCCGGGAAGGATCGTAAATTTCGTCCCAGTCCGTCTCGGCGGGCATAGATTCAAACTTGTTCTTCTTCTTCTTCCGGCGGCCACCTCGCGCTCTCTTCTCAGCGGTCCCGTACATGTACTCATCTTCTTCGTTTGCAGCCCAGTCGGCCAATGAGCTCTTCACAGGGAGTGTACTCGTAGCGTTACTGGCCTTCGCCAGCTCTGCGGTGTTGCTCGTGGCATTGGCAGCGGTAGGAAGTACTTTTGGGAACGCGGCCTTTGGCTTCTGGATCTTCTGCTGGGGCCGTCGGATTTGCTGAAGGGGCTGGAAACGCAGAGCCGACCCCGCAGGCAGTTTTGAAGCTTCCTGCTCTTTGGCGGCCTCAAGGGCCTCTTGCGACACTACGGGAGCCTTCGATATGGATCCCGGGGCGTTTGCATCCGAATCCAATAGGTTGGCATACAGAGAGAGACCTCCACCGCTTCTCGGTGGCGGCTGTTCGGCAGCCATTGGTCTTTTCGTGTGTTGCGACAAGCGGGAGAGTCTTTTGGATGGGCGATGGGCTGATTATACTTGAATACTTTAAATATTATCAGCACGAGCTCAGAGAAGTAATGCGACCGGAATCTGACGATTTGCTGGAGACATGTGATAACAAGATGTCCGAAGAAGAAAGCATCTATCTAGCGGTGCATGCGACCAAGTTGCGCCTGATTAATGTAGGGATGACGGAAGTCTTTCAGCTCTCGTACGTGTACGGACTGTAGTTACCGGTACCAAAGACCTGCAGAAGGCGCCGGGCTACGACCGTACTTTAGCATGCATTGGTATGCATATATCCTTATCTGCAGTTAGATAGATTATGCACATCTTGCTGCTTTCATAAGTGAATAACTTACTCCATAAGTAGGTATTACGTAGGTAAGTACGGACGTAGAGGTAGAAATGACGCTAGGTAGATACATAGGCCGCCGATAACGGCCGGGCACCCACGAGCTTCCCTCAAGGCGCTAACTAGGTACCTGTTGCCTTGAGTAGGTAGATAGGTAGCATGAAAACCTCACGGTGCTTTCTACGCACACTGTAACTATTATCTCCCGCCGTCCGATCCGACACTGGACAGATCCGCGAACAACCGTGGTAACGTAGTTGCGCATTACTATCTATCTAGTTGGCACTGTGTTCTTGCGAAAGATGGACCCACCCACGATCGCCCTGTCGTAAATCCAATGTAGGTACAGTCTGTATCTCGTAGATAAGTCCGATGTTATCTAGATAGATACCTAGTATCTAGGTACCGGTGGTTTGAAGAATGTCCGTAATCAACAAGTCAGGATAACCGTCCCGGGTCGGGTATCTAGATGGAAGCGAGTACCTAAGTGTAAGACTAAGATTTATAACTTCTTTATCTTACTTTCCTTCCTGGATGAGGTGTCTTACGCTAGATCTTGGTTTAATTATAGAAAGGGAATTCTCTCCATTTTCCTTTTTCCTTTAACACTATTCCACCAAGCCTCCATTACCGACCATCCGCAGTCGCAATGGCTACCTTGAAGAGCGCAATCCATGGCGCAGGCTCGTCCGTCGCCGTCATCGTTCCCTCGGAGCCCCCCTTGACGATTACCTACGAATCCCTCCTCGCTCATTGCTCCTCGTTCCAGCGCAAGCTTGCCGCCATCGGCGTATCCCACGCCTCACCTGTCTCGATCGCCGTCGCTAACTCGTATGAGTTCGTCGTTTCGTTTCTCGCGACCTCGTGGCAGCGTGCCATCGCAGCGCCATTGAACCCGGCCTATAAGCAAGGCGAGTTCGAGTTCTACATCGATGACATCAAGTCCGCTCTGGTCTTGGTGCCAAGAGGAGCGTACGAGGCCCAGGCGCCTTCGGTTAAGGCCGCCAAGAGATTCAATGCTGCCATTGCCGAGTGTTACTGGGACGCTACCAAGGGGGAGGTTGCGCTGGATGTCAAATACCAAGGCCAATTGAAGGGCGCAAAGAAGTCCGCCGTGCTGAGTCCCCAAACTGATGATGTTGCTCTGGTCCTGCACACAAGGTAAGACGGGAAGGTCGGTCTGAAGGCGCAGTACTTTGAAAGGTGACTAACCTTGGTCGCATAGCGGCACTACGTCGAGGCCGAAAGTCGTACGTCAATCCAGACCTGATGACATCTGGGCAGGGGGAGTAGCAACATACTTATATATCTTGCTGCCGTAGGTCCCGTTGACACACCGCAATCTAACCCGGACGATGAGTGAGCCTGTTTCCCGAATACCGAATATGCTATATGGCGCGGCCAACGCAGACATGATCAGCAGCTGACTCTAGCTTAGAAAACATTCAAAACACATACCAGCTTACCGCCGCGGATCGAACCATGCTGGTTATGCCCTTGTTCCACGTTCACGGCCTCCTATGCGCCCTTCTTGCACCTCTTTACTCCGGAGGTTCCATGGTCATCCCGCCCAAGTTCTCGGCCTCCGAATTCTGGCGAGACTTCATCACCCATGGCGCGAACTGGTACACTGCCGTTCCTACCATGCACCAGATCTTGCTCAAGAACCCGGCACCCCAGCCACTGCCTCGAATCCGCTTTATTCGCTCTTGCTCCTCGCCGCTCTCGCCCACGGCCTTCCACCAGCTGGAGGAGACATTCAAAGCCCCTGTTCTAGAGGCCTATGCCATGACGGAAGCAGCACACCAGATGACATCCAACCCGCTACCACCCGCAAAGCGCAAGCCCGGCACCGTGGGAATAGGCCAAGGCGTAGATGTGAAGATTCTCAATGATGCAGGCGACGAAGTACCACAGGGCAGCGAAGGCGAGATCTGCATCCGCGGCGAGAACGTGACAAAGGGGTATCTGAACAACGCAGAAGCTAACGCCGGCGCGTTCACCAAGGGCGGGTTCTTCCGCACCGGCGACCAGGGCAAGATGGACGAGGACGGCTACGTCATCATCACGGGCCGCATCAAGGAGCTTATCAACAAGGGCGGCGAGAAAATCAGCCCCATCGAGCTCGATAACGTCTTCGCTAGTCACCCGGCCGTGGCTGAGGCCGTGAGCTTCGCCATCCCCGATGAGCTGTATGGTCAAGATATCGCCGCGGCTATCGTGCTCAAGCCGGGGGCTAAGTTGACAGAAGCGCAATTGAAAAGCTGGATTGGTGAGAAATTGGCCAAGTTTAAGATGCCCAAGAAGGTCAGCCGCACCTAGAAAATGTGAAGGGAGAGTTTATGTGCTGATATCATCCCTCCCCAGGTTTACTTTACCGAAGTGATGCCCAAGACAGCGACGGGCAAGATACAGAGACGCATTGTGGCGGAGACAATGCAGAAACAGGAGACGCCCAAGGCCAGACTATAGACCATCGAGCAGGATTTAGACAGCATATTAGACAAAAGAGTGTATTGTATCATCAACATGGAGAGACCGGGGGGGTATGTGCCTAGAAGATAGAATAGAATCTAAAGCGACCTGCTGAGCGGATGTGTATAGATATATAGATTAACTATGCGGACAAACAAGATCCAGACAAATAGGAAATCAAGCATGACAATGTTGCCGAGAACACGAGTTATTAAACTCATGCTGCCAAGATATGGATTGATACGGGGTGATTGATTGCATACAGACCTCACGAGTGTGTTCCATGGAATCCATCCCACTCGGAAGCCCAATGAGTTGCTCTTGGCTCCTTGTCATCGTCTCCACCCGATCGGAGGTGGAGGTGAATGGACGGCATTTATCTAGGATAACAGCAGGGTGGTAGTAATATGAGGGGAAGTCCGTCTACACCGACCCCTCTCGGCGCAAACGCCACGCCAGCTTGTTCAGACACGAGAGAGTTGCTCGAAGTCATGCCAAGCGACGATTTGATTGATAATATACTCACTGATAGACAACTGCAGTAGCCTGAGCACAACCACAATTAGAGATGCTCCATTTGACTCATTGCAGGGCATCACAATCTTCCATGTTCATAAACCCGAGGTCTATCCGTACGCGCGGATCACATACGTATGTGTGTTTATGCGTCGAGATTAATTTGACTGGGGATATATATATATATATATATATATATATGATGGAAACTTCATGCAAACTTTCCATATGGAAGAGTAGTTATCACATCTCAATGAAGACGGCTCGTTAGGTAGCTTTCGATACTCACAGGTGTGTATGAAAAAGGAAGGTCATCCCCTTTCCAAGTCAACCTGTTCTCTATTTTTTTCGGTGCTTGAGCGATCAGGATGCTTATGATATACCAATAAAGACACTACAGCAACCTCTAAACAGAGATTGATGCAGAGAAGTCGTTCGTAGCAGTGCACGCTTCAGCAGGTAACCGCAGCTCATCCGGGAATCTTCTTACAGCATAAGCAGTGATATGCTGGTGCCGGGCACAGCAGAACTCACGTACAGTCCTCCCAAGGCGCGAAAGCTGGGCGCCGGAATACTATCCCGGAAACGAGGGCATACTGCCATCAAACGAAGAGCAGTCATGCGGATTGAGAGGTTTTCATTGGGAACCTTTCCTTGCTTCATTCGTACACAATCGCATCGTCCTCGTCCTCATTCTCATAGAGTTTCCCCGGCGTAACCAAACGTCTCGGCTGCTGCTGCGCCGCCCAGCCCTCGCCCTGGGCTAACCATTGTTCAAACAGCCGGGTCCGATGTTCCACGGCGGCCTCAAAGGATGCATACACGGGGATGGGGTTCCCGTTGAAGTCCTGCGGCGTAGCGAAAGGCTGGGCCGGCTCCGGCTCGAACTCCGTCGCGAAGCTAGAGGTGGAGGAGCGGCGAGAGAGATGGCGCGTGTTGTATCTGCCATATAATTGTGCAGAGGAAGAACGAATGGATTCCACGGTGCTAGTTGTTGTGATGGAGCACTGCTCGTCTGGCATCTGTCCCCTCGAGACCTCCCAGCGTGCGGTCTCATTTGCTATGTGCTCGTGAAGCGAGAGCATTTTGTTGTAGTTTTGTTAGTTATGACGTTTATGTATGGATCTCTAAGGGGTCGACTCAAGAGTCTTGATGAGTGATCTCGGGTTGCATGTATGGTAGGTAGGTATGAGATATAGGTATGCTGGGAGAGCAAAGAAGATGAGTATGAACAAAACTGAGTCTTTCACTGTGGAGCTATGAGATGAAAATGTATGCATCATTAGCCGAGGTCCTGGCTCTTGATATACCTAACATTGGGTAGGTAGCCTACCTATGTTTTCTCTCCAAGAGCAGTCCATGTAGTGACGAAATCAAGGATGTACAGTAGGTGGGAAGCTGGGTGTGTAATAGGTAATTCAGGACTCACTGAGTCACTGATCAGGCGGTCCTTCAATGACGTCAGGGTTGCGAGCCGGAGACTGGACTTGGAAGTTGCAATAAGATCGGGTCGCGACTTGCAATCATACATATTACCTAGTCTAGGTTAGTATCTAGATAGTCTAGGTTAGGTAGGTTATCTAGGTAGCCGGTTAGATTACCGACTCTACCTACCTACCGACCCTCACTCTGAACTCGTATCTAGCATTCGGCTGACATGATTCGACCGACCTGGAGTTTTCGCTCCAATCTCCTCCCGTCTGGGCCGTCTCCCCTCAATGGCTTTTTCATCCTCCAATCACACACATTCGCGTTGCGTGTCAAAATACCTAACCTTACCACCCTTAGCAATCCGGATTAACGGATCATGGGTCACAACTACGTAGCCCACTGGACTAGCCGCCCCCGAATCCCCCGCGCGATTTAACTATAATAAATAAACCAAAGACGTTTGCACACATCCACCACCACCACCACGACTCCAAACTCGTGATGTACCATGTTTGGCAACATCGAATACTCAGTGTTCACTGCACTACGCGTATAAGGAAATTTCGTGGTAGCCCCGGACTCCCCCCCTTGGCCCGCGCGATCTCCAGTTCGGACCCGATAACGGAAGCCGGTATCAAGAGAAAGGGAATCATGGCCGCCAAAGCAGAGGAACAGGCCCGCAAGATGGAGTGGCTTGTGGTCATCCCCGACAAGCCGGGCATGCACGAGAAGCGGCTCGAGGTCCGCGCGTGAGTAAAACAAAGTCGAATCATATATATTATTCACCTCTACCTCCCCTCTCCGATCAACAACTCCGAAATGATCTAGATAATAAATCAAAACGAAATGAATTTCAAAAAAGAGGTTGACGGGTAGTGAGAGGCAGTGAGAGATGAGACAGAGAGACAGAGAGACAGAGAGACAGGCAGAGAGAGAGAGAAAGAGATGACACCTGTTATTCACCTCGGCACTAACATACTCGCCTTCCCCCGCACAGGCAACATTTGATAGGCGCCAAAGAACTATCAGACAAGGGGTTCGTGAAGACAGGAGGTAAGCAAAGCACTACCGACATATCCCATAAAACGACAGCCAGCATCCGTAAACCCATACAGAACTAAACTCTGCCGCACGAACAGGCGCCATCTTCAATGAGAAGCCCGAGGGCAACGACGCCTCCAAGTTCAGCTTCTACGGCAGTACCATCATTTGCGAGGCCGAATCGAAGGAGGAAGTCATCGAGGCGCTGAGGCAGGACATCTACTCGAAATCTGGCGTTTGGGATGTCGAAAATGTGAGTTTTTTTTTTTTTTTTTTTTTTTTTTTTTCCTCTCGCTACGTCTTCCCTTCCCCCCGAACCCCTTCTCCTTGTCCCATTTCCCTTCGGCGTGCACATAGCTACTCATGTCTACTGGCAGACGAGATATTCATTTTTCCTATCTTCCTATACCCCACCCTATCTGCGCGAGAAGCACAATGTACTAACAACTCCATTCCTAGGCGCAAATCTGGCCTGTAAGTCGAGATCTGCTCGTAAAGCTTCCGCTGTCAGTGGATATTCTACTAACTAACTCGGATACAAAGGCCAAGATTGCTGTCTGGGCGCCGGGCGGAAAGCGCCCCTAGAGGAAGATTGTGACTGAAAGCATGCAGACTTTGCTCACGAGGCGACAGATTAGACGAGAGTGTAGAGTATAACTCAGCTATACACATATTCAAGCTTTGCTTGATAAGGGATTCTTTTCTGCCCATGAACGAACGCCCCCTTGACCCGCCGAAATTACCACCCCGGAATAAAGAATACAAAGGGCCGCCCGCAATGTAGCAAGGCCGCACGTGTCGACGAAGTAAAGCAATACTAATGCCTGTCGTGGCTCGTGAGAAACTCCATTAATATGAATAACAACAAGTCGCAGCCATCGTGAATTTCGTAAACATGCAGCATAAACATCCCATAACACAGACATGCTCATGTGCTGCTAGGCGTCTGCGAATTTGACGAATCTTCTACAGCGACTCTGAGTTCGTAGTTGAGGTCGAAGCACTCGGAAAGCAGCTCGGTAACACTACCTTGACCCTCCGGGATGTCGTCGCCAACCAAGAACTTGCCGTCAACTCTCATGTTATCAATGGAATTGAGCTGATGACAAGGTTAGATAAAACTTGAGAACAGAATCATGGCGTACTCGGATAAGCTCACCTTCATACTGTACGGATATAGTTCACGAACAGATGAGACTCCACCACTATTTTTCACCTCCAAGAGGCAGCGCTTCAACGTCTGTAGCTGGTTGTAGACAGGCAGCAACGCCTCAGAGACAGGCTCGGAAGAGATCATAAGATGATAGATGTAGCCGTATGACCGCCGAATGAGGTAAAGTAGTGTCTAATATTCCCCCAAATTGGTCAGTGCAGGTCTTTCCCTATAGTCAGAGAAGAGTTACATACTCGTTGGACATAGAGATCGGCAGGTTGGCCTTCATCATCTATCCAATTACCATCTACTCGGCTTTCATCGATCTTGTCAAGTTCCCGTTGGAAGTCATACAGGTCAGTCTCTCGCAGGGACCAGGCCTGTGTTAGGGACAGTTTGTCCAGCTCGTTCCTAATGCCAACGAGTACATCGTAGATTGGCCTCCACTTGTCCGGAAAGTTGCCGCCCCTGGAAGAATAGAGTGAGTAAGGGCACCAAGTATATATGTCAGGGAAGCACGAACCGTTCCAAAATGATGCCCGTATATGCCTGGCATCTAACTAACAGAGCGGAGACTTGGTCGCTTCCCTCTAGGATGTTGCCTTTCTCATCGATAAAGTTACCATCTTTTCTCATCTCGTCAATTTCTTTGAGTTGTGCTTCAAACTTGTAGATTTCCTTGGGCGAGAACTTCGTAGAACATGTTAGCCGGTTATGGAGCAGATAATGGGCCAGGGGTGGCTGCTAACCTTTGACTTGGTATTGATCATTGCCATCTGTCTCAGTATAGAAACAAGCCGTTCAAACGTAGATCTCAGTGGTTCCGCAAGACACTCTACCTTCTTCTGAAGTTTCTCCAGAGACGCGCGGCATCGTTCGATGCGGCCTGCGATCAAAGCCTCGAGCCATGGTGTGGATTCAGCCGTGGGCCTATTCTGTATTATTCCAGACAAATGCTCGAGGGTGTGCGACATGCTGTCCAAGTCTTTGGCTGAAAATATGTCGGCTTCGGTCAGATGGTCCAAGAGCCGCTTGATCGTCGACGTCAAGGCATAGGCCGCAGGGGCTTCATTGTTTCGCCCTATGGTCATGAAAAACAGTGAAAGTAACTGAAAGCAACTGTCCACAACTCTATCGACTGTATGAAAAGCGAGTCAGCTGACATTCCCGCTTTGGCTCACGAGCTTCAAGTGCGCATGAGCAGAGTGATTGGAAACACACCTCTGTTTTCCTCCACACTTTTCCCCTGTCGTATTTCATGAAGGAGCTTGACTTGGTGAATGGTGTCATCGTAGAAACCCATGACATCCTGCGAACGGACATAGGTGGTGCGGTCTAGTTTGCGCAACTGCAGTCGATCTCGGATGATGACGAGATTCTCGAGGACTTGTTTCTCGCCCTCATCCTGAGGAGCCGGGATCTTGGGAGTATCCATTGAATTCACACGGTCGCGTGGTTGATTAGCGATGGATAACGCCGATGGATAATGCCGGTGGTGTTGATGACGACGTCGATGTCAGTGCCGATATGGGGTATGGCGGTGAAGTTGGAAGAATAGGGATCAAAGGACAGCGACAGCGCAACTGTCGCTACTTGACAATGCAGAAAAAAAAAGAAAGTTTCGGCCCCTCTCTTTTCGGCTGCGCTCTCCTTCTTTGTAGATTGCCTTAGTGGTGTGCTTGGCTAATACTAACAATCATGGGCATATACGCGTGTTTTAGTTATAGGTATAGGGCCACCATGATACGGCTTCAGAGTCATGGGAGTCATGGGTCAAGCCAGCTTATACCTACAACATGCTAGGTCGTGAGCTGAATGGACACCGTCCAATGATGTTGAACGGACGACACAGATATACGGGTGACAAAACGGCGCCGGCGGCAACAACAAGGGTTTGCTTTGACACGAGTTCGGAGGGCAACCTGGTTGTCTTCTCGAAGACGCAAATGTTGACTGGTGATTGGTAACTTGGAGCTTCCAGAGTTCGGGGATTGCCGCATAGCACAGGATGTATGGTGGGGCAGAACAAAGTCCCATCCATTACCTAATCTATTACCTGATTGGTATCGGTAGCACGAACACCCCGCCTCCAGCATACACCATACCTCTTATCTACATTCTGCTTATAGGCATGAAGTGCCACACACTAGCAGCTGCGCTAGGATCCACAGGAGAGTGGGTCCCATACGGCGACTCGTTTTTCCCTTCGCTCTAGCCCTACATTTCCGCCCACCAAAAATTTCCTGGCCAAGCGACCTACTTCCGGTAATTAATCCAGAGCGCAAGTCAACCATCCTCGAGGCGTCCCATCCTGCCAATTCGCATAGACAACATCTCTCCACGTCGTCACCACACCACAAATCCTCAAAATGTCGACTGCCGAACTCGCCTCGTCGTACGCCGCTCTCATCCTCGCCGATGACGGTGTTGAGATTACTGTGAGCGCTCCCGAAGAACTTGTGCCCCTCCTAGCACGCGAACATTTGCCGGCGGGGAGATCCCGCACCCAGCGAAGCTACCCAGTTCTAACCATCCATCATTTCACAGGCCGACAAGCTGCAGGCCCTGATCAAGGCTGCCGGTGTCATCGACGTCGAGCCCATCTGGACACAACTGTTCGCCAAGGTACGCACGAAAATTCAAGATTGAAGATGCGATCGGAAATCGAGGGAAGACACATTCGCTGATAGAAGGGGATATAGGCTCTTGAGGGCAAGGACGTAAAAGACCTTTTGTCCAACGTCGGCTCGGGTGGCGGTGCTGCTGCCCCTGTCGCTGCTGGCGCCGCTGCTGCTGGCGGTGCCGCTGCCGCTGAGCCCGCTGCTGAGGAGAAGAAGGAAGAGGGTACGTTTTCTGCTTCGCATCACCAAGCTGCGGCTCGCGCTGCGCTGCGCTTGTATGTACTGACAATTTCTACAGAGAAGGAGGAGTCCGACGATGACATGGGCTTCGGTCTCTTCGACTAAACTGGTTTACGCTACGACAAATCTTTCCCTTTGTACTTCAGATGCATGGTTCGGGGTTCCATACACCATTGGTGTGGCGTGAAGGAGGCACTATTATAGGATGCCTAGGGCAAATATCCTACGGTCATAGGTTAATATGACAATGCTTTTGCAACGACCATTCTTCAGCGGTCTTTGTAGAGCTCAACGCCCAATTACGATGTGATTGCGACAAGATCTGAATTCGGTGTTGCTGGTCTAAGACGAAAAAAAGGTACCTCGGAAATGGGAATGACGATTCTTTTGCATTACATGCGGATTCTGTGTCATGTATGATCCGGGATGTTACCTCACGTTTATGAGTCGATCTGAGCCAAACTGAGCCAAACTGAAGCAAATTATCAAATCTCGACGCCGCACTACCTATGCTGTCCTGATGACTTCCATACAACCGGCCTGCCCTTCGTTTACTGCGCAAGAAGGGCAGCGCTTGGAACCAAACCTGCCTCCTTGAGTGTCTTGCCCCAATCCAAGTTTCCCTCGAAGACTTTCCGGGGGAAATTCTGGACGAATTTGCTGACAACTAGGCCGTTCTCCGCCTCCAACATCTGGGCAACTTCGAACAGGGTTGTATCCGCGGGCAAGGTCTTCATGACGTTCCCTTGCGATGTCTGTAATCGTAGACGTGCCTCAGTGTGATTCGCGGCAGGACGAGCGGAAGTAGCCGCAGGAGCAGCCACCGAAGCAGGAGCAGGAGTGGCGGCGGGAATGGGTTTGCCATCCCGGGCAGCTTTCTGTTCCTCTGCCTTGCGACGTCGCTCCTCCTTGTCTGCCTCGATCTTGGCTTTAATGCGCTTCTTAGCCTCCAAATCGGCGGCCTTCTCCTGACGCTTCTTGGCCGCCTCCTTGATTTGCTCCTTGCGAGCTAGCTCTTCCTTGATGTCCTGTGACTCCTGCGTAGCCTTTTGGCGGATTTTCTGTGCGTGAAGTAGTCAGTATATGGGTGAGCATGGAATTGCGTGTCTTAAGAGTGCAGGGCCGAACCTCATTCCGCTTTTGTTCCTCCCGGTCTTCAACGGCCCTGTTGGCTCGCTTGGCCATCACCTTTTCTCGTAGCTCGGCTAGTCTCTGTTTCTTCTCCTCCTCGGTCAGGGGAGCGATCTCCTCAGTAGACTCTGCGAAGTCGGTATGGCCACTATATGTGATATGTGAGCAGCAGGGATCGGGGGACAAGTTTTCGCGCGGCCTCCGTGGACAACTTACGACTTGTTAGCGTGGAACTCGGCTTCTCGCTGAGCCCGGAACTTCTTTCCACACTCGTTGCAGACAAGCGACATGGCAACTTCACCCTCCACCTTGGCAATTTGGGGACCAGCTGCTTCCTCGGCCAACAGGTCTTCGATAGAGCTGTCTTGGGTTTTCTCTAGCCAGTCCATGGCATCCGGTACTGATAGATAGAAGGTTTTAGGGGTTGACAGGTCATTGATATTTGGGAGCGAGGGGACTCACGGCCATCGGACTTCTTAACAGCCAGCTCAGCGCGCTGTTTATCAAAGCCCATTTCGAGCAGCTGTTCCAGCACGGTTTGTGACATTGCGGCGTTCTGTTGGTGAATGATTGGAGAAGGGCGGGGAGACTGAGAAGTGAGAAACTGTGTCCGTGATATGTATGGGACAATTTAGATAATCTCACAGGTCAATTAGGTAAGGATTGGGATGTCCGAGTGGTTAGAGTGAGAAACAGAATGGTGATGACGAATCTAGACGTCTCAACTACTAAGGACTTGTGGAGCGTTCATATGAGGTTTTGTTGATACACCATAAGAGAGACCCAGTTGGAAGATATCCAGGTGGTCGGTGTCAGTGTTTGTGATGCCTGGTACTAGCGGGACGTCATTAAGCTCCCATGGCACGCTACACGTAAATCTAACCTAGGTGCGTAGGCGGCTGCACCTAGGGAACTAAATTATACCTATCTATCCGAGGTCTCATCTATCCGTGATTGCCTAGCTATTGAGTAATTAGGTATATAGTACATATGCCTACCTATGGAACCGCACCTTCCCCAAGCCCCTTCTCGTCGATCAGCTTGTATCAGGCCTCGGTTGTCCCATGAAGACATCATGATTTTGGACAATTCGTGGCTTCACTGCTGAATTGAAGCATGATTATTTTTATGCTGATCAATAATTACCTACACCACCTATCACGATACCTACCAGAGCGATACGGTGCAGATGGATATCACTGGAGTGTTGGTAAGTCACCACGGGTGACCTTTAGTCATCTGACACGCTACTTGGATATCTATCTAACTACATGGAACTTGCACCTTTATACCCAGTTGAAGGCATGGAAACCCTAATCCACTTGCCTCAGCCCCTGAAGGCCCAACGTTAAGTGCGCTGGAATTATGCTACAAGTGGGTCACAGAAAGTGACGCTCGTTTTTTCAAAGCCGAATTTTGGGCTCGAATAAAAACCACGATGCAGGCCCGCAAAATGTAGATGTGAATTAGAAAAAAGTATTAATGCAGTTTCAGGCCATTCTTCATTGCGTGTCCATTTTTTAGGAGTGGCATATACTCATTTTGGTGCGTGGTGGTGATTCTTAAAGGTGGTCTTTTTTGCAGCGAGTCTGAGCGAGCGTCACTTTCTGTGACCCACTGTAGGTACAGTGAAACCCGTGCTTAATTAGGTACACCCCGCCAACTAGTGGTTGTACATACGTGTAATTAGGTGCCAAGGCCCAACAGTCGCTTGTCCCACTTGCCCACCAGTGTAATTGTTAGTCACCACCAATATGTTCGGCCACTCAGGGGCGCCATTTGCCACGCTACAGCGTCTGAGGCTGGGTGGCCGAGCAATGCGGTATGACGAACAGTACCTAATGTAGGCACATCATTGCCTCGAAGGTCCGCTAGCCTTGATTGGGCATGAGCATCTATATTAGGACCCAACTTGGCGCAATGTAGGAAGCAGCCGGTATTAGCTTACAAAACACCATCATTCTATCCAAGGCCACCTTTCAGACCCTATCGTCGTGTCGCCCTTTTTTGGCCCTGACTATTCCGGCCTTACATCTACCGCGTCTTCTCGATATACGCACGCCTCTATTCAAGCTAACGTACGGAAAATCCCGCCGCCATCTTTGCCCTTGCCTCGTCCAAATACTCGGGCCTCTCGCTTGCACCCTCGTCGAGCCTGTCTATCGCCAAACCAGCTCTGCTACAAATTTCGACGTAGAAGTTTCAGTAAAGAATATCAAACATGTCTGTCGATATCAATCCTCAGGAACTTGGCTTCCATCGTACGTCGTCGTTGTTACCCCCTCCGAGCTCCCGAGATTCTGCGATTGCTCACGAGATACAGGTCCTTTCACGGTCGAGGTGGTGGAGAACCTGAAGATCAAGAATCCTAACTCTCTGCCGATTGCCTTCAAGGTACGTCTCTAACGTGTTGCGACTCAACCCGCGATTTCCGCCAGCGATCACAGCTCACACTTAGCTTCCAGGTCAAAACCACCGCACCCAAGCAGTATGCTTTCCTTCGCAATGATGACTCCAACTACAAAAAGCCCGCTGAATTACTCACAAGTCATGTCCAGATATTGCGTCAGACCCAACTCCGGCCGCGTCGAACCGAACAGAGAGGTCGAAGTACAAGGTGGCATATGCCTGTCATATTGATGTTACCACTGCTGATGCCCAGACAGTCATTCTTCAGGCCATGAAACAAGAGCCTCCCCCGAATACGAAATGCAGAGACAAGTTTCTGGTGCAGTCCGTCGCCATCACCCCTGATAAGGACTTCACCAATCTCGCGCACATCGTAAGCTACGAGCCAGCGCACAATAGCCCTCAATATATCGATACTTTGCTGACTGCGTGCTAGTGGGATTCCATTGATAGATCTCACGTACAGGAGAAAAAGATCCGTGTGTCTTTTCTCGACACCGAGGGTGCTGCCGTTGTGACGCCGGTTAAAAACATGTCCTCAACCACTGTAAATTATAACAAAAGAGTAATGGTGGAAGGCTCTCGCTAATTGATTCCATTCTAAAGGTCGATGCGACTCCTGACATTTCCGGATCGGCGTTTTTATCCCCCAGCGAGCCCGATGCCCCACAGTCCGAACTCAAGTCCTCGGTCGAGAAATCCCCTTCCGATTTTGCTACATCCGGCGCAGCCTTTGCCACGCCCGCCGCAGCCGTGGCTGTCACTAAAAACAGCGAGCCCACCCGCGAAGAGCTTAAGCAGCAGCTACTCCAGGCCGAAGAGTTGATTGCGCAGCTGAAGAAAGACAATGGCGGATTGCGACAGCGGAAGGCTACTGCTGCGACTGAAGAGAAGCCTGCCACGGCTCCGGCGCCACTTGCGCAAGAAACACGTGTCGTTACCGAGGGTGTGCCCATTCAGATCGCGGCAGTCCTCTGCTTCGTGAGCTTCTTGCTTGCGTACATCTTTTTCTAAAAGGTCGCCGCATTGCTATCCTCGATAGAGATGCGTCCAATGCCCGAATGGGGACGTTCTTCTAAAGAAGATACTCGCTTTACTCTGAGCTGCCTAGTCACCGCCGCTAATGACGACTGGATGAAAGCCGGTGAGTGATGGGTGCGACAGGCGGGATAAGCGCGATACGTACTATATAATACCCAGTCTGCCATGGCATGGCGCATGGGCTCGCAGGCTACTTGGTGCCCGCAGGGCTCTCGAACTGTACCAAGATGATAGGAAAACTTCTAATCAGTATTGTGAATTGTAATCACAATTGTGACTGGGGACGGGGAGGTGGCATGGGGGACAGACCCAGGGAGGAGACGAAGCTGGCAGAAATAGGGGGACCAAGGCCTTCTTCACACACAGCAGAATAAATTTCGGTGTTCTGTACTCTAGCATTACGCACGTCCTTTTGTTAAAACTCAAAATATTCAAGTTCTTACAACCAAAAAGTCACTCATTTTCTTTCCTTTCCTTTGCCGGAATTTTGTAAGGATAAAAGTAATTCGCAAAACCTTATACTTTGGGTATGTTGTCTTCCGAGTGAGACAAGAAAAGGGTTCAGTGTCTAATCCAAGCGTAAAGTCTAACAGCATGAATGTATTACATTAAAAGGAGGTACATAGGCGACTTTCTCTATACTATATCTACATCATCTCGACCGCGGTACGCCAAACGCCGCCGATGCATAAAGGGATTAAAGTAAGTGATGGCTATATCGTAATATAGCAGGCAAATAATTACCCCACCAAGTCTTTCCGGCACAGGCAAGAGCCTAGGTAGGGCAAGAACACTATGCGAAAACGCCGAGCAGAAGGCTCGGGATTTCGAGCTGTCTTTGTGGGAATATCTATTCTATAGTGTGTACCAGTATATTATCTCATCTTACCTTGCTCACAACTGGCAGGGCAGGGCAGGACAGACAATCAATCATCATGCTCGTGAGTCTAAGGTTTCAAACAGGGTAACGACGGAGGGGGAAAAAAAAAAAAAAACTACTCGATCGCAGGAAAATTAAGGGAGGGAGAGGTTAGGTTGGGTTGTGGAAAACTCTTAAAAACAAAGATAAAAAAACATTTTCAGGATTCCAGCTCATCGTCCTTCCATTCCTCGACCGGTTTCTTCTTCTGCGATTGGCCGACTAATCGGCCGCCCTCCTTCCGCTTCACGCGACACCGGATGCCGACGTTCTCGTCGAAGATGAAGCGCCAGATGACGTAGGTCCAGGACGTATGATGCGGGAGGTCGGCGTAGAACTCGCGCGCGATGCTGTTGAGCTTGTGGAGGCGCGTCCAGGGCACGGCGGGGAAGTCGTGGTGCTCGTTGTGCAGGCCGACGTTGTAGGTTAGGAAATTTAGGGGCCCGTAGTACGAATACGTCTCCGGAACGGGGATCCCGTTGGCCGGGTCGGCCTGCGTGGGCGTCACGGTCGTATATACGTAGTGCTCGGCGATAAAGTGGCCGGCTAGCGGGTGGAGACTTCCGGCTAGGAAGGAGGAGAGGAGGAAGTAGAGCATGGATTTCCCACCCAGGGTGCTCAAGATGACGGCATCGAAGGCGAGCTGGGTCGCTAGGTTCAGGGCCGATACCCAGGTGAAGGGTACCCTGTACACGGCCATAGGTCGGACGGCATAGAAGAAGATCTGGAATGTACAGAAGAAGGCTTTTCCTAAGATGGAGTCTAGGAAAACGGCTTCAATGGCGGTGGGCAGATCGGTGTCGAGCCCATCAACACCTAGAGACTTGTGGTGGGTCAAGTGGTAGGGTCGGAAGGAAGCACTGTAAGGGATTCCGATGGGTAGGTTTGCAAAGATGGCGAGGAGTCGGTTTGCGGTGGGTGATCGGAAGGCGAGATTGTGACTGATCTCATGGATAGCGAGAAAGAGGTTCTGGTTCGCTGTTGCGCCCACGATGTACGCTAGAAGCCAGAAATGGGGGGAGAAAAAGGACGTGTCTCGTAGTAGGTAGGCACAGAATACTTGGATCGACACAACGAGGAGAACGACATATTTCGTCAGGGGCTCGGGGCCACAGAGTTTCGTTACCTAGATTCGTCCGGGTGTAAGTAGGATTGAGACAGGAAGGAGTTTAAGATGGGACATGTATGAAATCTGGCTGATTTACTTCTGGATGCGCCTTGATGATCTCCAGTCTCCGTGTTCGATGCGGCTCTTCTGTGTATGTCCAGAAAAAGTCCCGGTACTTGACCTCGAGTGGATCTCGAGACAGGTCGTCGCTAGGAGCATCCCCTCCATTAGCATTGACCCCGGTGGTCTTCCCCGTCTTGTCTGACTTGGGTGCTCTCGTCACAGTCGAAGCTGTAGACGGCGCCATCCTCTCTATCCGTGATTTGCTTTTCCGTATAAACCCAGGTTACTGACTTGAGAATTCAAAAGGGGATTCGTAACAGAGATAGGTAGGTAGACGGGCGGTCTGAAAGTGTTCCCCTGGACGAAAGGCGGCTCAGGCCGAGTTACAGTGGGGGTCTACGAGCGTGTAGATAAATTGGCCAATCAACGCGTGGCATCTTGAGTGTAAGTACAGTTTCTTTTCGATTGTATTTACCACACACTGTACAATGTAAATAGATTTGCCCCTATCATGGCATAAAACATACTAAGAAGATACGACTCCCTGAGGTTATGCAACTATAGAATTATGGTATTAGCCGGGGCTTTGTGAGTATGGCGGGAACTGGAGGGTATGGAAATGTCACGCGAATTCTCGTGCTGCCGAAACCTCACCACGTAATGGAAATCACGAAATCATGTACTTCGTGGTCTCCCAACCGCACATTATGGAATCCTTCTGGAATTTGCCTCGGCTTCATGTTGATGAAGAAGAGCTCCATTGACCTGCATAGGTAGACAGCCTGTCGCTGGGCCGCTATCAGGCAGGCGACGCGCCTCATGCAATTTGGCATCGAGGAGCACCTGTTGATGCTTGCTGCTGGCCATGAGAGGGTTGAGGGCTCAAACCAGCCACGACTCGCCGTGTCTCAAAATCCGACTATGATTTCTCCCGAAAACCCATGGCGATTTCTCTTCAAATCACAATCGCATCAACACATTTCTATCCCTTCATATGAAACAATCTATCTTGAAACCCAAAGCATTCGCTGTCATCGTCTACTTTAAAGGCCGCTCTCGTCATGCCGTCTCCGTATAGCGGCCCGAGAAAGGACCCCAACTCTACCGCATAGGTACCCCGCGCTTACTTGTCATGATCAGGAGGCCTCTACGTGATGTCTAGCAGAGTGAGAGAATGCAGCGGGGTATCGGCAAGCGTCTTCTTGGGCATGAGCTGGCAGATAAGACTCGCCATTCTGTACCTATCCGTGGTTAAGTCCTCACAGCTCGGCACGCCCTTCGCAGCGTCAATCGGCGGGCTCACAGGCTAAGATGGCTAAACATGTCGCCAACAAAGGCAACGAGAGGATAGTATGGCTTCGGTCTCATACGCTACCGAGATAATCATGCCTTCGGCGTTAAGGCGGTACTTGGCACTCAAGCGTTCTACCTAACGTGCTGACAACGCACCAGCTCTTAGACCATACTTAAGGGCATGAATATATCGGTCTTCAGGTGGCGTATCTGGCCAAGACGCGTCTACTGCACGGCCTAGCCATGCATTGCTGGGTAGGTGAAATGGTAATTGGAGGAGGTCGAAAGTCGATGAAACTGATATTCTCAGGCTATTATACTCAACATTCGACACAACGACGATGTCGAATCATATCACCCCACAAGACAACCCGACACCTGCAGTTACAATCGTGTAATCATTTGCTCACAGCCGCTGCGAGTCCTATCCAGTCTACGTAGACCGGATCTTACCATAAACTGCGACATCTCTCTCCTCTTGCAAGATTCTAGGCAAGTTCCCTGGATGACCGTATGCATGTAAGAGTCACTTGTTAACCCGGATCGGCAAACCATGATACGATGGCTGAGCCGGAAGTCCACATGCATACAAGCCTGGCTCCCTCCCAAAGAGTGATACGCTGCCTGTCCATATACAAGACTGGACACGTCGCATGTGTATTACCAATATTGGGGCTGATGCATGGCGAATTCTGAACGGCCAGTATTTACATTACTTGGGCTCGAGGCCGAAGCAGGAGATTGGCACGGGAAACGCCATGCTTTCGTTATCATTTGGGACTTTGGAAATTTGGGCTTGTGGTTTCCATGTGCTCGCTGGCTTGCTTTGAGAAAGCGGGTACAAGTACATCTGCCCGAGGTAGATTCAACTCTACTAGTTAGTAGCACCATCATCGTGCGATCTAGCGGATGAAAAGGCAGAATTCGGACCGGAGGGGGGCGCGAGAAGGGGAGGGGCGGGAATGCTGCGTGTATTTGCGTTTGAGGCAGGCTGAGCGCCGAGAAAGCATTTCTGATCAGTCGGTTTCTGCAAGTGATCTGGAGTGGAGTTGAATGAAAGTTCACGGGAATCATTCCCGGCGTCTGGTCAGTGGCTATCATCCACTAAATCTATGGCCATGGCTAACGGCTTTGCTAGCACCGGAGGGACGCAGTCCTGCATGATAAATACTAGACGAATCTACGGACTTACTATTGGCGTATTGCTAGGTATTACATATTACACGTGGATGGTGTGGTTGCCTGGTTGCCTGGTTGCCTCACTGTAGTCGGGCGCGGACAGCATACAGGGATCTAATGGTTGCAGCCCTATCGAAGGAGATTCTCGGCGAGTCAACGAATTCATTGGTCCGAAAGCAACAACATCGGCATAACTTGGTCCGGATAGGGGCAGTCACAGTGCTAAGCTTCTTATAGTCGTCAACTTGTCTCGGAACAACATGACTTCACGAGATATATTGTCCCCCATAGGGCTGGTCGAAACGAAATAAGCAACCATCCTGGCGCACAATGGTGCCCCCATCTACCGCCATCCTTCCTTGTGCCGCAGCCCTGCGCCTCATTGATGGCACGTCATGCAGCAGTTCAATATTGGCAGGGTTGTCATCATATCCCCTCGCCCTAACTTACTCGACCGACCCGGCCCGAGTTTGGTTACCGGCCGAAAAATTGTGTTTGTTGTATCGTCAAGTGCTGGGCTGCCTCATAGCTCACCCAACAACCAGGCCCCTCTACGGTAGGTAAGAGGCCCAGGCCCGCCGATGAGGCTAACCCAAGGTGCGAAGATGGCATACTCTTCCCCTTACCGGAGCTGCTGCATATCTTTTTCCCCGCGCCCCACACAGGAGAGCCCGTAAGACCAGTTGAAGCAAGCTTGGTCCCTTTTCGGGGATCATTATGCGAGGTTTGTTGGCCTATGATATTTCCGCCGCGCTCCATACCCTCGAACCTGGCTGCGGGGTCGAAACTGAGAAACACTAGGCTTTTGGGGCCCATTTTGGAGTGGCTGGTCGCGTAGATCACCGAGCGCTCATCCCCGGCTGCGGTTATACGACTCTGGCAGCTCTCGACATGGAATAGTTCCCAAACCTTGGCCAAGGAGGGATTCGGCTCCGATGGAGAATGCTCAGGGGGCCAAGTGAATATTGCATTGGCTTCGGCAGGTGGCACGACTGGAGGCTCGGCGTTGGAGGCTTCGTCAAGAGACCAGGGGGTGTGCCATGGGCTCTCTTCCGATACTAGCTCTAGCTCTGTACTGGTACTGGGTTCCAATTTTCTATGGCCCGTCCGAAGGCGGAGACGTCGCAGAGACGACGTGTCTTCACCTAGATCGTCTATCAAGTCGATAAAGGTGTGGCAGCACCGAATATATGCGGAGAAGTGAGTCCGGCTGCGTACTAGTAGCATTGCGACGGTGCTGTCATCTCCCGCATGAGCATGGCTGGGTTGCCGACGTGGAGGGGGGACATCACAGCTGGGATGGTCGCCCATTCTTCTGGTTGTGTTGGATCTCGCTCTTCGCTGGTTCGCGAGGCCTGCTGTTGATCGACGGAATATTACCTCCGTTGTGTAGTAGGTGCGCCGACTTCCGCTTTGGCCCCCCAGCCACTCTTTCCTACACTCCAGGATGACGATGCCCCCATTGGCCTCGTCGGTTTCCAACGAGAGGAAGCCCCAGCGCTCATCGATGGGGCCTTCGGCATGATTCCTCCGCCAGCTATCTTCGTTATTCATGACCTCCATCTTGTCAACCGAGGGCTGATTCAGGGGGAAACGAAAACAGTAGTAATAAGATGTCCAGTGAGGATCATCAGCCTCGAACATGGTCCGGTTAGAGAGACCGTAGAAATAATCACCAAATATCTCAAAACAGACTGTCGATCCTATGTCGGAACCTACCACATTAGCTAAATACATCGTCCGCGGGAGCCAGGAAAGGTCGCGGAGATCGAGGCCTTTCAGAACCCATTTCGGGAAGCCGTCGTCCCCCTCGGCGGAGAGAGTGCCAAAGTAGAGGAAATTCTCGTTGTTTCGAACGAAAATCTTGGTCGTGGACGCTAGACGAAAGGTCTCGAGGATTCGCTGCTCGCGGGGCTTGATGACGAGAAGCCAGCTTTCCGTCTGGTCCCGAGCGGAAGTAAACAAGCAACTCACAATGCCGGCCGCTTCGTAGAGTACTCGGAACATGTATCTGCGACACGGGGCCACTTCCGGGAAGGCCGCCCGGATGAGGCTGGGAATATCCACGACCAGTTCCCACGCGGTTGACTTGTGTACGTCGAGGATGCGAAGCTGTCGTGGCGGACATCGTCCAGTGACGTAGCACAGTTTGCCATTGAAGAAGCCGTATGAGTCGGCGTGGGCGACGACGCCTGCGACGAACGGAGATGCCCGTGACAGGGCGCTGCGTCGCTTAGCCAGACGCCGCAAAGCCCGCGAGAAGGCCCCCGTCTCCAGCGCATCCCGCGCCTCGAGCGTGTTTGCTGCTTTTGTCTAGGTGAGTCGTTCATGTTAGCGGATGGTTCCCATTTGAATGGCACGCGACCGATAAGTCTTTCCAGCGCTCTACTCACCATGACGACAGGCTTGCAGAACCGATCCTCGCGCACAATGAACTGGAAATGCCTGCTGCATAGCGACCAGTGGAAGACATCCTCAATGTCCAAGTACTGGACGACACACGTGACCAGCTCATAGGGTAATTGTTGGATTCCTGGAGCCCCGGGCCAAGTCATTGGATGTGTGCCCCCCTTTCTTGTCGGAGAGAAGAGAATCTTCCCCTTCTAAAATCGCAGGCTAGAAGAGCATTCGTGGCCTGGTTCGACTTTTGGGAGGCAGCGCCCTTCCCCCGATCACAGCTCACGGGCATCATGTGGCCTTTTTAAACTGTCAAGCCGAAAATGCGGCTCTTTTTTTTTTTTTGGACGTTGGAGTGAAAATGGGTTTGAGACCCCTTGTACGCCTCTGGGGCAATAATCACATTCCGGTAAGGAGGTACCGGTAGTTACATCGTTGATTGTGGGATTTTTCTTGGAACATTAGCAGAGCCTCAATTTTGGTTCGAACGTGATCGCCCCCTTGTCGTACTAATGAAAGTAATATTCGGAAGATATACATACAGACTGTGCTGGACTCGTACTTGATGTAGGTGCATCGTGTACAGAATACCTACCGGGCAGACTTCCCAGAATGCCCCCCCTCTTTATTTAACCTATCTACCGTTATAAACCTGTCGAACTCTCTGATTCGTATTTGGTATTTGGGGTCAGCTGTCTTGTTTTTTTCTCTGCAGCTTCGGCGTCCTATTGAATACAGGCGACTTGAAATGCTTGTTTATCCACATAACATCCAACCAAGACTGAAGACTTTTACGCCGTGATGTGTCGTGAGCTGAGAGGTAAAGTAGCGGTACATGCGAGGTTGCAGATCGGAGCGAATGACACGACCGGGTACCCGATACTTTCCATGAATACCTTTACCTCCCATCAGAACTCGATGTCATATGATTCGCGAGTATGGCTTTCAGTGGCTAAACTTGAGAATTACCGTTTGTGGTTAGATAGATAGATGCTTACCTTAGGTAGTTAAATACCTTTCTATCTATAATCTATCTAGGAGACCTAAGCGGCGTAGTTAGTTAGTTACTCTGTACAAGATCATTTGTCCCAGACCCTTTGTTTTCTTTCTTTCCTACTTTCCATCTCTTAGATAGATAACTAGTTACATGCCTCATTCCCATCATTCCAACGATGAACTGCGCCCTACTGGCAAACCCACTCGTCTTGTTCCGCTTCACTTTTCTTTTTTTTTTTCTTTTTTTTTTTTTTTGTTGGCTGGCTCATGCGGCCGAGAACAGCGGCGCTAACGTTATACTTACCTACTTACTTAACTCACCGGGCGTAAAGATTGCCCAGGTCAAGCTTGGGTCGCCCAGCCACACATCATCAGGCTTCTATCTAATAGGTATAGGTAGTCTGTAGATAGATACCTACACATACATAACTACCAACGCCAAAAAAAAAAAAAAAAAACCCTTTTTTTTGGAGATGAAGAGTTTACAGTATCTACATACTGGTAGTTTCGCTTCATTTTTTTTATTTTTTTTTTTTATTTTTTTTTTGTTTTGTAAAACCCTTCACTAATTCTCACGAGGCTTTCCCGGAGTTGGGGTTGCATTCCTGCCTTTGGGAAGTATTGAAGCCTACCTAGTCTGTAGGTGCGTATCGAGGAATCTAGGTAGGTACTTAATCATCCATCTGCCTACCTAAGGTGGACAGCTGTTAGACGTTAATATACTACTACTACTACTAAGGTGGACAGCTGATGAGAGGGTACGTACGGTGAGCTACCTATTCGGAGAATTGATAGTAGGTAAGTCTTGGCACAGGCTTTTCATTCATGTGTGTGTAAGTAGGTTAGGTAGTATTAACTATACACCTACCTACAACTACACTGCGAGCAACTAACTCACCAATCCATTCCCGACGTTCTTAGGTGTAGAAATTCCCTTTTCTCTTTCCACATATCAAAATGGAACGGCGAAGTGGCCTTACTTTCGGGGCCTTGATTATTCTACACGACCTGGGGGAAAAAAAAAAAAAAAAGCCTTGATTCGGCCTACCTACCTATCTAGGTAAAGCCATATTGGTACCGGTGGGCTACCGGTAAACAGGACAAGCTGTATGAAGTCTCGATATTCCCACTCCATGATACGAGAAAAAAAAGACGAGTGTAAGAGGGACAACAAAGAAAGATCTAACGTGGCATTCGTAAAAATAGAAAGAAAGAAAAAAATAAACTGTATGGATAAGAAACATCATAACAGCAGATCTGGTATTATGGGAAACTAACCTAGTTGCCTTGTTGTCGCCGATTGGGGCAAAGAAATGATGCGTCGCCCCTGGAAGCCTGATGGTGGCGATTAGTTACATATATGTATCCAAAGCGACTATCATGAGCCTCATCCATCCCCAATTCTCTCTCTCTCTCTTTTTTTTTTTCGCGCACCAATATATTTACTCGGCCAGAACGATGGCGTGGTCCCGCTTTTCGATAAAATGCCGAAAGAAAAGCGGGATTTGTGTGTGTGTGAGTTGATACATAACTAACTAGGTCCATGGCTTTTCTCGAAGCCCCATGTACCTATGCCCGTCGGGATCCATAGAGCCATCGACATTTCGCAAATCCTTTCCCGGAAATGCTCTCACGGCACTCACGCCACGCCACTTCATTGAGAAGCGAGAGCCCGACGGGGACGACGATATACATGAGTAGTAACGGAGGGAGATAATGTGCTGGCCCTCTCTCTCTCTCGTCAGCTGATCCGAGGTCTATGTGCATGAAGCTGCGCGTCGTCGCCACTTCGGCCATGGACGATGGACGATGGACGATGGAAATTAAAGAGGACTGGAACTTGGGATCGAAGATCTAATTACAACAGACATTTCTTTTTTTTTTTTTTTTTGGACCGACTATGGCGGCGAATTGAATCTGCTGTTAATAAGTCTAACCTAGAATTGTTTTTGAATCCCAGTATCATATTGATAGAGATGTTCGTCGCCATTGTTATTGTCATTGTCATTGTCTGCCGTAGGTCGGTATAGGTATGGGTATAGGTATAGAGCTGGCGCTATTATTTTTTATTTTTTTTATTTATTTTTTTTTATTTTTCAATTCGGATCCCTCCCTCCCTCCTCCGGATATCCCCCGTCCCGATGCTTCCGTCGATGTCGTGGCACTCTCACCTACTCTCGCCAATAGAATAATCGCGGTTCCTCGCTATTGATTGGTATCCATGGAACCCGAGACCTTCATGCCATTCTCACAGTCTACCAGTAATACGCCATATGACTGGAGGGCCACCCATCATATATCTAAATCTCCCCCGGTCTTCCATGGATGGGTTTCAATGTCCAATAGAACTCGTGTCGTAGTTCGGTCGTGAAACAAGCCAGAGCTGATTGCCCGGGTGAACCCGTCGGTAACCTGCGCGGACTTTTCTTTTTTTTTTTTTTTTTTTCTTTGGTTGGGGGGAGGGGGACTCGGTGGCGTTTTTGCTGTGAGACACTCGCGTGCGATTGCTTTGGCTCGAGTCAGGCCGCGATGAGATAGAATGGATACACACGGAATGTTTGCTCGTGTATGTGTGTACGAGTATCTAGATAGTATATGAACGCAGCTTTGACTTGAAGTCACCGCTAGACGAATGGAAAACCGACCCCCCTTTTGATCATGTACAGAAACTCAATGCGGCTCCGCCCTGCCGTTTAGGCCAAAAAACAACAACAACAACAACAACTGCTGAATCAAAATAGAAGCCAGCTGAGCCCCTGACTCTCGCTGGGGGATCCTTTTTTTTGAGTGGTCTGGACGTCTTCGTGGTGGCGTCCGTAGAGAATTTCAATGGGGTTTGAAATAATACTCATGCTAATGAGAAACGTCGAGGCTCTTCAACGAAGATTGGCTAAGATAAGGAGTAAAATGCAAGCCGAATGCTTCCGAGAGCTGACCTTTCCTATTCATCCCAATTTCGGAGCCTGACGGTGGGATAGAAGCCCAACAGTCATCATGATGACAGCTAGGTTTATGGAAAGATGGGAAGAGAGAAAAAAAAAAAAAAAAAGCCCACGACTGTCTGAAATCATGTTATATTGGGTATCATTTCCTTCTCGGTTTTTAGTAGCCATAAAAAAAACTCCCATGGTCTCTCATATAAAAGATATACTTGGGCATCTCCACAGAGCTGAATGACTGGTAAAAAAAATAAAAACGTTGCCCAAGATTGACAAAAATGTATTTTATACACAGCGTATTGTAAAAAGAAAAAAGCACGGGATAAATCGGGGTCACCGAGTCCGATCCGCCTCGCTTTCAGAAGACGACAGGCGTTGTTGCGCTTGTTGTCTTCGTTCCCGATCTTGTTGCTGTCGACCAAGTTAACTCAATCGCATTTAACAAAACGGATCATCTCAAGTCATGCTGCAAACAAAAGACACAGCGGCTGGGGACATACAGCATTCCATTTTGCTTCGTTGATCGAAGAGCGTGTGTACCTGGATGTCTCTCTCCGCCTTAGTGATTTGCGTATGTGCGGCCCCCCCTTAGAAGAGAGAGGAAGGAGGAAGGAGGAAGGAGGAAAGAGGAAAGAGGTGAATTCATGGGTAGCAGGTAGATTTACGCAAACAAGACCCATGCCATGCAGAATGCCGCTGCCGGGGCCATTATTGTCTATTTCATGACGTTAGCAATGGCCACGGGCTCGTCTTTTGGTTTTTCTCTTTCTGTGTCTTTTGAAAGAAGTCGGCGACATACCCGCGGGTTTATGCTTCCTTTGGGGGCCATGCTGATGCTATAGGTAGAATAGATAGCTTGAGCGGCGGGAGGTTGAAGAGATTGTTGATGGCGTTATTTGACGCGATAATGAGACTTGACAATTCGACCTTTCACATGGCGGTTCACGCGATTGGCTCGACGGATGGACTTTGTACCTGCTGCTGGCGGGTGGTATTATTCGATGATGTGAAGCGCTGAGGCAACTGGTTGCGGGTTGCTGGTACAGTCTGTACGGTAGGTACGTCCGTACAAGCCTCAACATCGAAAGTTGTCGATCATTTGATGTGGATCTTGCAATGTGGCTGGTGTAGGTATCCGTCCTGTACACTACCCTACCTAAGGTATCTTACCTAAGGTATCTATCTATCTATCTAGTCTGCCTATCTAGATGAGTTAAGTTCTACCTAAGGAAACTCAGCCACACTATTGATCTCGCTGATAAGAGCCTATCTGCGGTGATCTCTCAAGCCTCAAACCTCAAGCCTCAACTCTCACATCACACACAGCGGATGCGACAGCGTAACTCTCTATCTATCTATCTACCTAAGCTTAGGTAAATAGATGGTAGATAGTCTGTAATCTTGTGAACGGTACTAACAATACAGTAGGCCTACCAGTTCGATTCATGATGGATGAAAGGTACTCACAAAATGGTACACATGGCTTGGTCACTTCACGCTTACGCTTTATTATGAAGATTCATACTTGAACTTTAAAGATACAGTCCGTAGGAACGTAATACCGGTAGTCACGAATGCGCCTATATAAGGTATCGTTTATTCATACCTACTCACTGATCGCTGTTTGTTATGATGCGAGGACGGCATCAATAAGAAGTCGCGAATTCTGAATTTATTGTAAGTCCGTAACTTGGCCAAGATACACTGATAGAAGCGTTGGCCCTCCTCTACCCGAGGTGCGGGTCGGCCTACAAAGTTGCTCGGCCACCTGGCTAGCTCCGGCGTATTGGACAAGTGGCTTGTAGGCGGGTGGGTCCCGGGATGGCCGACCATTCTGGATGGACTGAGGCAGGTTATGTAGTTAACACGTAACTATCTAGGCTCGGCTCAGTACCTATCTATTGGACAGCGGCATCTTCAGCAGTCACAATTCATCATTATCGACCATCCGTTCAAGCCACCTCTCTTTACCTCTCTTCATCGCGACTCTAATTCCACAACTACAAGGGAAACAACCCCGTTTCTACCAGCCAACGATAATAAAAAACAAAACATGATCTAATCATGCGAATACTGCACTTCTTCTCTATAAACAGTTGAAATGTCCAATAACGCTCTGTCCCTCCTGGGATGGATGTTTCTCCCTAATGTAGGCCTCTCTCTCTCTCTCTCTCTCTCTCTCTCCTCGTTCCCAAGATAGTTGACCGGGCGCAAAATAGTCTCCATGAACTAACATAAATTCTTCCCTCTGCATAGCTCGTAACCGGCTGGGTCCAATCCATCTACTACGGCCTCACCATCCGAGCCGGCGAACCCCATCCATCACCAAACTCGCCCCGTTGGCAGCTACACCGGCGGCGCATCCACATTCTCGTCATAACCCTCTACCTCCTCTACACCATCTATGAAGCAGACTGGGAGCTACAGCGCAATGGGAGCTTCTACAAGGCTCTAGGCGTACCCTTCGACGCCACCGACCGCGACATCAAGAGTCGCTTCCGACGTCTCGCCGCCCTCCACCACCCAGACAAAGCACGGTCCGTATCCGGTGGCGGCGGCGGCGGCGGCGGCGGCGGCGATGCTAGCGATGTCAGCGACTTCTTCATCCACCTCAAGACGGCATCCGACGTGCTTACCGACCCGGCCCAGCGCTTCGCCTACGAACGATTCGGCCCCGCCATCACGGGCTGGCGCAACTGCGTCACCCTCCGCGACTACGTGTGGCGCGGCCTGCAAACACAGGTGATACCGCACTACGCCCTGGCCGCCGCGGGTCTTTACGGGCTGGGTCTGCTCGGCTACCTCGAGTTCGGACGGTACTGGCGGTGGGTGACGCTGCTGATCCTCGGCGCCTTCGAAGCCCACGCCGTCACGCGCCCGCAGTTCCCCGTCTTCGTCGAAGCTCTCATAAACCCGCTGCTCGTGCGCTTCACTCCCCATGCGCCCTACCTGCCCTTTCAGATCGTCACGCTCGCTCGCCACGCCGCCATCGCCATCTACATTGCCTTCGGCCAGCTCGGTCCCATCCTCCAGGCCGGCCGCGACCAGCAGGCTGGCGAGAAGGCGCTGCAGCAGAACCTGGCGCGTCTAGAGCACACGGCACAGTCTCTCGACGCCGACGCTGTCCGACTCATGGAGCTGGAGATGGCGCCGTTCGCCGGCGACCCGGACGTCGTCAGGGACATACGCTCCAAACTGAAGGAATGGCTTGTGCAGAATACGATTCGCGCCGACCCTATGGTTAGGGATGCCCTTGGCAGATCATTGCGGAAGCGAAGGGTTGACGCCCCTGCCGGCGCGAGGGGTACGAAATAATGGATTTGTAGATACTCTACTCACACGAAAGAAAGAAAGAAAGAAGTAAATAAATAAATACGCAAAATGCTTCCCGGGTTCAACGTTTGTAGTCTCTTTGAGCTGGAGTTGTGACGTCTTTTGGTAAGCAATTGTGAATTACACTATCAGGGGGGGCCAGCCCGAATGATGGGTCTTCCCAGTCAACTGCCTAGATACCTTTAACAGCCTATATAAGTGAAGCTACAAAAAGTACACAAGCTCCTCCTCCTTCCCTTTGCTCATAACCGCTGTCTCCCCCTGGTCTCGATAGGCATCAGCACCATGCCAACGAACGAGGCCAGGATAAGCGCCGCAGAGAGGTAGATCGGCGCCGTGGTGCCATCGCCCGGGATATTCGCAGCGAGAAGCGGCGCCAGCAAGCCGGTGAAGCGGTTCAGGAAGCTCGCGACGCCGGTCGCGGCGCCGCGCACGGGGGCGGGGAAGATCTCCGGCGTGAAGGCGTAGAGGACGCCGTACATGATGTTCTGACAAAAGGCCTCGACGGAGGTGAAGAAGAGCTGGGCGGCGGGGGTGGTGCCGAGCGCGACGAAGAGGTAGAGGAAGACGGCCGACACGAAGGTCGAGATGGCGAGTGTGCCTTTGCGGCCTAGGAAGGGCGACTTGTGGCCGACGAGGTAGGCGGCGAGCAGACTGCCCGGCACCCCGGCGATGGAGATGATGGCGTAGTTTCGGTAGGTCGTCGTTTCGGTTGTGGAAAGGGAGGACGACGGCGGCGGGTTATTGCTATGGCGGGCGCTGGCTTCGCTACCGCTACCGCCGTGCGAGAGATATTGTGGAAGGAAGGCGTTGAAGAGCGGGTAGCCCATGCCGATGGAGGCCCAGCAAAACCAGATGAGTGCCGTGGCGAGGCCGAGCTTGCGGGTTTGAAACAAGGGCTGGATGTGAGCCAAAGAGAAGGAACCTAGGTTCTGTTTGAGGACACTGCTGGCCGAGACTCGGGCGCGCGTAGTCCGCTGCGTCTCCTCCGTGTCGACGACGGCGTCCAAGATGTCTTCTGTCAGCCAGGTTTTCTTGTTATTGCGGTATGCAATGCCATGGACCACGGCCACGGCCTCGGCCTGTCGACCTTGCGATAGCAAATACTTGGGCGACTCAAAGAGATGGAAAAGGCCGAAACGGACGAGGAACATGGCAAAGGTGACGAGGCCAATCGTGGCTACGAATAGCCGCCAGCCCTGGTCGACCGGCCATTTCGTGATGAAATACCAGGCGAAGAGAGAGGACACGAGTTGGCCGACCGGCCACCACACAGACAGGAGCGTCAGAAGTGAGCTCGAGGCATCCGGCAGGAATTCGAGGAAGAGCGCGCCGTCAACAGGCAGGTTGCCACCGACGCCCGTGCCCATCAGCGCGAATAGAAAGCATACAACGGGCCAGGTGGGCGCAAACGCTGCCAACGTGCCGAATATGCTGGTGATTAATAGGGTGAGGTTGAAAGCGATGCGTCGGCCCATGATATCGGCGCCTAACCCCCATAGCGCGCTGCCGACGCTCAGGCCGACGTAGAGAGAGCTCGTCGTGTATCGGACATGCTTCTCCGTGATATTGAATTCCTCGGACAAGGACGGGAGGGTTAATGAGACGCCCTGA
Organism: Xylariaceae sp. X187; assembly: GCA_028637585.1. NCBI lineage: Eukaryota > Fungi > Ascomycota > Sordariomycetes > Xylariales > Xylariaceae > Xylariaceae sp. X187. Next base: position 2,517,727 of record JAJIZN010000006.1, on the reverse strand, counting down.
TTATCATCGGACGGGGTCAGCAAGACATGGCCGCAAGAAAGGAAGGCAACCCGAAGGAGGGTTTTTTTTCGATCGGCGGGAAGACTTACATGCATCCAGAGACTAGAAGAAAATGATTTGAAAATAAGCCTTCGAACCAGATATAAAATATCATGAATTGACTTGGAGACAAGATAGGGTTTACGGAAACTTACTTATCGGCGAACCAGCCAAACCCACACAAAATGAAGAGCTGCCAGTTGTATCGTCCCATCCCGATATCCTGAACGGCTTTGTTGATGATCTTGGATTTCACTACAAGCGCACCTCAAAAGTTAAAAATAAAAATAAAAAAAGAAAACCGTCCGTCCAGTCAGTCAGTCAAAAGACACAATGTCTGAACTGCACACATAATATAATAAAGCAAAGGCACGAAAACTCACGTTCGTATTCCGTCCACCGCCGTCCAGGCTCGCCCGCACGGGCATCCCGTCGCAAACCCTCGATAGTATACTCGGCCGCATCCATCTGCAACATCCCTATCCCTTCTTCATTGTCAACATTCTTATGCGCAGTACCGCCAAGGGCCGACTCCTCATCCTCATCCGCATCATCATCATCCAGTCCGGCATCGGCGTTCCTAGCATCATGGCCATCGGACCCGTGCCGATGCCCCCCAAACTCGACCTTACCGCTCCGCGCGGAATGACTATGGAGATGGGCCTCTTCCAAGGGTATCAAGACACCCACGTAGTCGTCGACGGATTCCTGCCGCGCAAACCTGGACCAGATGAACCGCCTCATCGCGTGTCGATGATTCCCGATGTATTGCGCTTCGGGACAGGTGTTTGAGCTTATGCTTTTCAATCTATAGTAAATCCTCGGACTCACGCGGAAGAGAAAAGAGTCCGGATCTACCGGTTCGCCGTCCGATCGCCAGAAAGATAGGTATGTTTTCCTTTTCAATTGAGTAGGTAGTCTATTCCAGTCTAAAGGATATGAGCAGAGCAGGGCAGGGCAGTGTAGTGTAGTGTAGTGTGGTGTAGGTATGGTAAATAACGAGGAAAGAGTGAACTAACTAGGAGTGAACTACCCAGCTAGCTATTCAGGTGACGGTGAATATATTTTAAAAACACCTCTTTAACAATGCATGCGCCTTCATATAAGAAAGAAAAAGAAAAAAAGAAAACAAAGCCAATAGGGAAAAAAAAAAGAAAAAATAAAAGAGACACGAAAAAGGATTCCCCCCCCCTCGAGGTCTTAAAAACTTAGGTCAGAGGGTTGTTTACGTGATGAATGATGTGAGACGATTCCGATGCCCTTAGCATGAATTGTTACATTGTCATGTTGTCACCCCGGACTTCATCATTCGCCCGGGTCAGGGGAACCCCCCGAACCCCCCGAACCCCCCACGGATCATGGATTCATGGGCGTCTGGCACTGCAGGGGTTGCGAGACAGTGGGGAGGCCAGTGCATGATACCCCATACGCACTTCACACTGTACGAAGTGCCCACCTTCTGCCCTCCCAAGTACTTAGATATCTAGACAGGTAGGTATCTAGGTAGGTACTATCTATCTATCTATCCATCTACATAGTCTAAGACACACGCCAAAAACAATGCCTTCTTCAATCATGTCAAGGCAATTGCTAATCATGGTGACGGACGTACTGTCAAAGCATTCAAATGACATTCAGAGTGCGAATTTGTAGGTTAATGGTATAACGATTGCCGTAGCTCTATGCTATCTAAGTAGTAGATACGACTGGGCAAGATACAGAATAAAGAGCCATAAGTAAGCTCATGACGTGCTTCTCACGGAAAACATTGGGCCTGCCTTCTATTGTACAATATGACAGCGGACAAGACGGCGCAAGGCAACAAGCAAAAAGCACCTATCAATGCTAATTATAGAAAAGGGTCTTGGGATGAAGTGTATGACGGACAAACAAATCTTGCTTCCTTTCCTGTTGAAAAAGCTCTATGGAAAACACGAAAACAGTAGTCGACTCTGGGTATCCGAGTTATCAACAGACTGATTGCGATCTGATTGTGTGTGCAAGCTTTCGTTCATCTCGTTACGCTGCACCAGCAGCCTCGGCGGCCTTCTTCGCATTCTTTTCCTCCTTTTTCTTCTGCTTCGCCGCTTTCTTCGCCGCGGCCTTCTCCGCTTCAGCAGCTTTCTGCTTTTTCAACTCATCGCCACCAAACATCTCCTGCCATTCTGCGGCGCGGCTGGCCGGGATTTGAGAGAACAATAGTTTAGGCGTGCCGAGCTTCTCGCCGGGCTTCAATGCTTCACCCGTCCAGACATCCGGGATCGAGATTGTTTGCTGCTCTTTCGGCACACCCAGTTGCTCCAAGATAGAAGATGCGGCATTGGGCGCATAGGGAGACAGGAGATTGGCCATAAGGTGGCTATGAAGGAGTTAGGACAATGCAGCAAAGCTAGACAAGCTTTCAGAAAACATACATGTGGTTCAGGGCCAGGTAGACCACGGCAGCGCAACGCTCGGGTTCCTCCTTGAGGAGCTGGTTGCTGAGCCCATTGTGCTGTAGTAGTTGGTTGCCCAGCGCGGAGATGGCAAGTATAGTGTTCGATCCTTGTCTGAGCTTAATGGACTCCATATTCGACAAGTAAGTTTGCAACAGGCCGTTAGCATCGGCTTTATGCTTTTCGAGCGCAGCATCCGTATACTTGTGCGCATCGGGGATGGTCGCATCGAAGTTGGCATGGGAGAACTTCAGAACTCGCTGGCACAGATTTCCCAGCGATTTCAGTAGGTCGTTATTATTGACATCGAGGAAGTCCCTGAAAGGTCGAGTCAGCTATTTCATTGCACTATCGCGCTTGGAGTTGGGAGGCCTTACTGCCAAACAAACTCTGCATCGCTCGTTTCAGGTCGGCGGGATAAGAGGTAAAAGCGCCAAACATCAGTGTCGATACCTGTGTCCTTGACCGCAGTACCAAACACACCGATACTGTGAGCGAGAAAGTTAGTCATTGATCGCCAGAAACCGATTAACAGCTATTACTTCTGAGGCCTCCATGACCCAGAAAGCCGAGAGCATGCTATATCGGGAGAAAAGGAGGCTCAGATTTCGTACTTTCGAGACTTGCTGAATTTACCGCCTTCATAGTTCAAGTATTCGGTTGTCGATAGTCGTGAAACCATGGTCCAATCTTCCCGAGTGCCTAATTGAGTAGCCGGGAAGACTATGGTGTGGAAACTAATTCTTGTTAAGACGTCGAACGCAGCAACATGTCGGGTCCGGGACCAAACTCACGGAACATTGTCCTTGCCCTAGACAAGAGTTAATACGAATCGTTAAATGGAAGCATGAAAGACAAGTATACTCACCATAAATTGATAGAGGGTGACATCTTTTGGGTTTTTCCACCATTTTTCCCAGTTGTTGCCCGAGAGATTGTTGCCATCAGTGTAGGTTTTCGTAATCGATGGGTAGCCAATCTGTCATCAGGTTATTAGACTCAAACTGCTCGTAAAGGCCCAGGGTGGCACTTACGCAGGCATCAAACCAAACATAGAAGACCTTGTTGGCGTATGCTTCATCTGCTAATCCCTCCAAATTTTTGGGAACTACATATTGCTGTTAGTGAAAATGATCTCTCAGAAGTGCGGAGGATGGGTACTTGCTAGGTGTGCCCCATTTCAAGTCTCTTGTAATCGAGCGGCTCTCAAGTCCCTTAGCTAACCACGACTGCGTTATGGCAGCGCAGTTTGAACTCCATTGATCCTTTCTCGATTCGACCCATTCTTTGAGACTGTCTTCTAAAAGGCCGAGACGTAGGTACAGGTGGTTTGTGCTTCTCGGTTCAGGTTTTGTGCCGTCAAGCTTACAGCGAGGCGAGATCAGGAAACCCGTTCCTTTTGTGTCTTTCGCAGCCGTGTCGTCAGCTTCGGTCGCAGGCTCGAGAGGGTCGAGCAAGTTTCCGCAACCATCACACTATTAGGACCAGAGGTTAGCATGCAATGGTTTTAGATATATCGACGCGCCGTAGTAGCATCGAGCAGACTGCAGGCCGCGGGCTACGTTGGTAGGAGGGCGTGCAACTTGCCTGGTCGCCTCTTGCATCATTGTAGCTAAGAGCGCGTATGTTAGCAGTCTATATCTATAATGCGCTTTGAAATGATAATGCGATGGAAGCCTACCCGCAAATACTGCAGATTCCTTCCACGAAGCGATCAGCCAGAAACGACTGATGGGTTGGGCAATAGGGCTGAATGCTCGAGCGTTCCTCGATGAAGCCGTTCTCCCACAACTTGGTGAATATGCCCTGGGTGATGTCTGTGTGCTGCTGTGTCGAGGTTCGGCCGTAGATATCGAAGGAAATGGAGAAGTCGGCGTAGATGCGCTTGTGAATCTCGTTGTACTTGGTGCACAGTTCGGCGGGCGTGGTTTTTTCCTCGAGGGCTTTGGTTTCGCTGGCAGTGCCGTACTTTCTCATAGTCAGCAACCAAGTCCACGTTCAAGCGCTTCAGCGCTTCTGAATGCTCATTGCGACATGTGCATACCTCATCGCTACCGCATACGAAAAGAGTCTTCAGGCCCCGGGCTCTGCTGAAACGGGCAAAGCAGTCGGCAGACTAGACACGTGCCATGTATCGTTAGTTTTATTACACCTCGTAGGAGATACTTCGTACACACGCGCACACGCGCAAGTCGGATCCAAGGGGAACTGTACCAGGACGCTGCCGATGATGTTGCCCAGATGGGGGACATTGTTGCAAATGAGTGGAGGTTAGCCAGGCCGATCGTAACGTGGCAGCGACTTCTACTAACTATGGGAGGGCACTATGAAGATGAGTAAGTATTATTAGATCACGCGATGCTCAAATAGAAAAGGTGGGCATGTAAACAATACGTACCTGGTGATCAAGATGTTCTTCTTGCCCGGCTCCGGGAGGATGGGGGAGTTTGCGAAAGAGCCCATGGCTACACTCGAGGGGACGGACAGTCGCGCTGGCGTGAATAGTTAAGGCACTGAATCGGAAAGGAGACCATCAAGGTCCTAGGTAAATTTGAAGAATTGGGCTTTGTAAAGGGAGAAAGGACTTTCGGGCTTCCCGCGATGTATTTTCTGTTGCGCTGCTGATACTGACTCAGATGGCAGGTAGCGAAAGGTGTGAGTAGGTAGATAAATCGGCAAGCGGTCGGCCTGGGCATGGTGGGGGAGGGGTTCATGTTTATCAATGTATCAGTGCGATAAGCTATCAAATAGGTAACTATGTACCAGGTATCTAGTTACCTAACTATCGGACGCGTGTTGTTGGAATTGGAACATCCATCAGATAGTTACATGTTACATGGGCAGTCTAAGCTCACAGTGCAGAACCTTGGAAGCGCAACGAATTCATGCGATCAAATCCGTTGCTCGTCCATTGCGTAGGTACTTCGTACTGTGCTGCAACTTACCTGTGGTCCGACCATTGTCCGGATCATTCTTTTGGTTGTCTTTGTAACTTGTAAATGCAGGGAACAACTGTGTTACGTGCCCGTTGGATGTGCAAGAATAATCTGAATATGTAAATGCCGATGAGCACTCAAGATACCTAACCAGGTGACTTACCCGAGAATTAACGTTTTCTAAAAAAAAAATATAATAGGCACGGATTTGCTTTCATCCAGCAGAAACATAGAAGCAAGAAGATTTGAAGAATTTCATCTACGTATACCATATGGTACCTAGGTATCTAGGTAGATACAGGACCGTAGTTAGCCTATAGATAAGTTTGACAGGGCAAGGGCCTGGCACCTGATCTCGCCATTGATAAATGAGTATGTACGGTATATACCTAGACCGGTTAGATATATATCATGGCTAGGTACATAGATAGGTAGGTTAGTTGGTTCCTGGGCAGTCATGGTAACGAACACTTTTAATCTTTGAAAAACGTCGGGGAAAAGTCTTCATTAATAAATTTATTCTCTAGATACTAACGGAACGCTCATCTAATATTAGGTAGGTTCACCTGGGTATCCCCAACTTCGAAATTCTTTGTGATGCTGATTAATTAATATGTTGTTGATCTTGTTCTGTTCGTCTTGCCTTTTCTCTTTGCCACTTGGGTAAAACGTTTTGTTTTTGGTTTGTTTTTGTTTGTTGTTTTTGCAAAATCGCTTCATCAAAACAAATGGTCAAGAATAGTTCCTATTCTCTAAAAAAAAAACGAACCATTCGAAAAGAACGCTGATACATAAAAAAATAACTTAAACCATAAAAGCAACAGACCGCCTCGCCGTTATTGCGGGTGATTCTTCATATTCATACGCCATCTCATCGGACACATCCCCATCTTGCTCGTCGGTGCTTGTGACCTCCACTACAGTCCTCAGAAACGGGTCGCGGGACTTGCTGCTGAAATGTGCCTTCGCGTCCGGTGTTGACTCGCCGGACGAACAATACCTCCCGCCCGGATGACGGACATAGCAAACGCTGTCGCCGGCGCTGCTGTATCCAGAGTCCGACCTGCTCACCCGGGTTCGCGGCCTCATGTCCATGCCTATGTTAGGGCTAACAAGGCCGGCGTGGGGACCAAAGTAGTCTTCTCGGGGAAACTGCACAAGACCAGCGTGGGGGCCAAAGTATTCTTCCCTGTCTCTGGAGACTGGCGCATGACCGACGTAGGGGCCGAAGTATTCCTCCCTGGAGACCGCAACGAAGCCGGCATGGGGGCCGAATAATTCTTCTCTGGCAACGGCCGCAGGATCAGTATTGGGGCTGAATAATTCCTCTTCCATAGGAAGCGCAACGAGGCCGGCGTGAGGCCCGAAATAGTCTTCTCTGGGAAGCGTGCTGTGGGGAGACAAACTAATGCTATTGCGCACGTTGACGTCGCTAAAGTAATGATTCGCAGGAGGGGCGGTCGGCCATATCACCGTGCAGAAGCTGGGTCGGGGTGTGCATCGGCCGGGCGTGGCTTGGCCGGGCGTAATGGTGCCCTCGCTCATAGAAGAGCCGCTCCAAGGGCTGTTCCAGCTGGGGCCCTGCGGCATCGAGTTCACGCGTCGTCTGTATTGGAGATTTGCCCTTCCATCCAGTCGTTCGTATCCATCCCAGTCGTCCCACGAGGAGTTGGGCTCCTCCGTTGCTCGGCTTTGCATGCCGTAGAGACCCAAGGGCCGGTTCGGCTCGGAATTGGCATGAGGTCGGCCTGGCGCCGAAGGAAGCGAAAGGCCCAGGCAATCTTCCCACCAGCTTTTATCCCGCGACCCATATTGCGCCACGTCGCAGAAGGCGTCTCTGACGAAGTTTTCCTGACGGGGCGAGAGCCGGACCACGGGCTCGACGACGTTCACGGTGGCAGGGCAGATTAAGGTCCTAGTGTTCTCAGCTTTCTCGGGGTTCGTCGCCCGTTGCGCTATCTCGTTCTCCAGAAGTGCGGCCGCATCTTCGCCATCTTGCCACTTTCTCGGCTCTTCGGCGGGTGCAAGCCAACTAGCATCCAGCTTAAAGACGATCAAGTCGGCTAATGATATGTAGGGGACCTCGCCGTATAGGAGTTCGCGAACGAGACGCGCAGCGCGTGGTAGGTAAGGGAACTAAATCGATTCGTGTTAAAAGGCCAAATTCAGGGGCTGAGCTCGGCAGTGCGGAGGACATCTCTTACAAGCCATTGTGAGGAAAACTCAATCCGAATATCCCAGCCAGCGGGACTACGGTAGAAAAGTTTCTGCTGTTCTTCTCTGAAAGGCGATTTGGGGTGTCCAAGTAGCTTCCTCTTAATGAGACTGGGTGGAGTCGAGACGCTGGTGATGAAGTTGATATTCTGCAGAAGCGATGAGTATTCGAGACGTTCCCAGGCCAAGCCAAAGAGCTATGTCAGTAAACCTTCAAGACTTACATCGGTCCCTCGATGATCAGCAAGGTAGTGCCACAACGCCAGGCCTCCTACGACCGCTATCTTCAGGCGTTCGAGCTCGGGAATCTGCTTGATGATCTGAATGACATTGCAAACGGCATCTTCTAATTCCTTGAACTTGGGAGCCATTCCTCGTGGATTTAACATGGAGGCGTCTTGTGAGTATGACTAACAATAGCTCTAGCAGGGAAAGACGGAAACGTAAGAAAGGAGACGTGGCCGGCCACGTTGTAAGCGAGTGTATATATAATCAGGGACAAGGGGCTCAGGTGGACGTGGTTCTCAGGACAGTTTCGAAATGTTGACGAATCGCAATAGTGGCAGTCGTGACTGATAGCAAGTCGTAGCGAGAAAGCGAATGTAAGTCGACGCAAAACCCAACCGTGAATCTTCGGGTCAGGCCGATAACGCGCGTCCGGGGGAGAATCAATGCAGAACAAACAGGCTCGGTGGAAATAAACTGGACGGAGCGGGAAGGGATAAGAACAAGCGCAGAACTTGAAGGCTGAAGAAAAGGAAAGGCTTTCGACTTCGTCCCCGTGTATTTGTCAGTTGCGGGCTGGCTCGAGTTCTTTATTATACTGCCTACGCGTACATCGTGGGCCTTGTCTGCTATCTAGCAAGGGCCCTGGATTTAACACTAGCCGCCGTCTCCTTTGGATCCAACTCAATTTTTCGAGCCAGGCAATCTAGATTCCAGCATGCCAAGCAGTCGGGCAAATTGGCGGCGGCAATATGTCTCTTAGGGCGAAGGGGACGAGCCCGTGGGGTCGTCGAGGCTGGAGACTGGAGACTGGAGACTGGGGGACTAGAGACTGGGGGACTCCTGGGGACAGGCTATCTACAGCAAGTGCTTGCATGGGAGCATCCCCAAGGACCCAAGCAGACCCGGGGCCCGGGGGGCAGGGACAACTACCACTAGCCTCTAGGGAGGGGAGCGGCTCGAGGAGCGGCGCATGAGTGGTGGTGGGTGGTCTGGATCTACAGGTGTATAACCCAAGAGATCCAGTTCCAAGTATAGCATATCTGCGCGAAAGCCTCAAAATGAAGGAGGGGTGGTAGGGAGGGAAAAAGGGACCAGTCACCAGGCACCGCCGCAGAATCTCCAGGTTGCGTGTGGGCAGAGGACAAAAAAACATGGTGAGCCCATCAGTTTCACCACACCTTGTCATGAGCTAGACAGGGTTTATGACACCACCTCCTCTCAAAAAAAAAACAAAAAGCTCAAACTCTATCGTCATGACTCGACCCAGGCTGCCACCGTCTAAGGCACCATCGACGGCTAGAACGGAGTCGCGGACTCTAAAAGAAAGCCCTAGCGAGATAAGAGCCGACATAACTAGCCCTAGACACCACTCACCACGAGCGAAGATGCCAGTGTCAGTGTGCCCCTAGATAGGCTGGGCAGCCTGGCAGCTTACCTGATCTTTTCACCGTTCACGCTCGCGTTGTTGTCCCACTACTATGTACTTCCACTACTATGCACTTTCTCGCCCCTCTCCTACCCGGCCCTACCCCCCTGGACGAATAAGACAACGTCACAAGGCACATACTACATCGTGTAGGCGTGACATCGTGTACCAGACTCAGTGTAAACGAGCCCATAGACACCAGATCAGGAGTAAAGTAATAAAAAGGCGAGAGTGAGCAGAGAAGAGAAGAGCAGAGCAGGCCGGCTAGGCACGATGGAACCTGCAAGGCCGCTGCCCCGAAAAACTCCGTGCGGCTAACCCGTTGTAAGTCAGCACGCCAAAGCCGGGGACGCTCCTAAATTTCCGCCCCTCACCCCCTTCTCCCGGGTCCCCTTGCCCCGATTCGTCGGGGCGAGCTGTGACTTAGGTGTAAGAACACTAGATAGGAAGAAAGCCACTCTCAAAATATACCGTACCTGACAATTTCTCTTCTCGTTTATCAGAGGAGGGGGGGGCGAACAGGTTATTATTACCTACAAGCACGAATGGCACCGCCCAGGTCCAAGTAACCTCTACTTTACCTACCCACGGTCTGCACTCTAGTCAGTCCAATCCCCACCGCGGTGTTTTTGTCAAGAGGAAAACGTTCCCAAGACCCCCGTCTCAAATGTCTACCTATCTACCCTACATTTATGTACCTGCCTACCTGCCTACCTGCCTAGATACCTACTGAGTAGGTACTCACGATGCTCACACTAGGCAGGCAGACAACCCTACCTACCACTCTACCTATCCCTCATACGAACAAGTGAAACAGCGTTACATCACTCCTGGGCTCAGGGCTCCGGGCTCAGAGTCTGAATATCGGTTGCTTTCTTCCCCTCGTCCGGTTGTTCTTTCGTTGCGCTGACCGTATCGTATATCGTATATCGTGTCGTGTCGTGTCGTGTCGCCCAGGCACCTCTACAGACTGGACTCGGACTCGGACTCGGACTCCGGTATACATGGATGGACCAGAAGGGTGGGAATCGAAATAGGTAAATCAGACGACCCATGCAGGCGGAGAGGCCGCATAGACTAGACATGCCGACATGTGCAAGTGAAATGCAGTCTTCCCGTCTATCTAGTGTACGTTAGCAAACTGCCTGGACAGGACACCGTCCCTCGGCGACGACGAAAGCTCCACTCTCGGATGTCAGTCGCGAAGAGCCACACGGCTAATATCAACGAATACTTTTAGTTCAATACTGCCAAGACCACAACCGGAGGCATTCTCACGATAACTGTCTTAAAAACGGAGCCCTATGTCCCATCCAGTTCACGAAGGGTTCAATCCGAGCGCGGATATCAGTGCGAGGGAAGAAGTAGGTATCTGCAAGGTACGTAGGCTATCTTTTCTGCCTGCATCTAACAAAGTATCTAAATATAAGCCAGAGTGTGCTAGCTTGTATGCGCATGCGTGCTAGGGATTTGAGGCCCTGTCCAGAGTCCAGTCGGAGTCAGTGATAAGTATGCCTCCCAAACACCGAGCTTGCACCAATACTATCACCCCATCTTTGACCTGCTGTGCTCGATTTTGGCCCTAACAAATGCCTATAGTCGTAGTTTGCCGGCAATTATTCACGTTCGTATGTGCAAATGAATCGCATTCATAGAACGGCCCCTCCCGCCTATGGCCGAATGCCAGGCGAGTGGCTAATAGCCGACAAGTACGCCGGTGGTTCGTTTTCAGGGATGCCATGAATTGCTGTCAAAGCCCTCGTCGTGATAGCAAAATATCGGAGCAATCGTATCTTCACTGGCTTTGGTCCAAAATGTATCCATGTTCTCCCCGCAATGGCACGAGGCACCAAATGACGAATCTGACGGGTCATTAGGTGCAGCGGACGCCCCATCCCATACTGCCTCTTTCCGATGAGATCGTACCAAATAATTGGATCGTTCGGCCGGTTCCTTCGCCGGCGGTTGAGACGAAATGCGGTAGCTTCGGAAGAGAATCGCAACTACAATAAAACTCCTTCATCATCAGCACCTTGGGCGAGCTCATCCTCCTCATCCCAGTCAACTTCGTTATTCAAAGCTTCGGCTTTTCGTTGAACCTCAGCCAACCCGCTGAGCTCGGCAACGTAATTTTTATCCTCCAGGGCACGCTTTACGAATGCCCAGCCCTCGTTTCGGTACGCCGAGACAATAGGTTCGCTGCAAGCGCTGCAGCAAGGATACGACTGGCCTCGGATGACAATGTTCTGGAATCGGTTGAGGAAGCCACGGATTTGGTGTGGAACAATGCCTAGAGCATATTCATCAACCGAGGTATCCCCCTGAAATGTGTTCGATGCAGTTGCCGGTGCTGGAGCGTGATGTCCCAAGGGATGCTGTAGCAAGCTGGTGAGAAGCTCAACAAGCAGAGCTGAGGCAATAGCAGCGATTCCGGGTCTGGTAACCGTGCATTGCTGGTCGAGCGTCAAATCTTTCTGCGACTATCCTAGGGTCAGCGACAAAGAATACTAGGAGAAGGGGATCCTTACATCACCAGGGGCAACGACGTCGTTGCAAAAATAGCAACCCAACGAAGCGTCAGCGTCAGTGTCAGTGTCAGTCTTAGGCTCGGCGCCGTGCCTCATGACAACGTAGGTGTCGAAACCGAGCGCCGCATTCATGACTATCTTCCCAGCAGCTTTACCCATCACCGTAGGGAGCCATCTTGATTCACGGCTGTCCATGAGCAAGAAGATGGCATCGTGCTCATCAATCAGCGCCTTCAGCTTCACGAAGTCGCCCTGGGTTTTGTTGGTAATTGGGTGACCAAGCATAGGGACCGGTAAAACTTCGCCCTGGCTATCGACACCGGGGAAGATTTGCTTCAAGGCTTCGGCAGCTCTGGTCGCTTTCGCAGCCCCGCCATTGAGACAGTCATCGTACACAAAGAGAGGCTGTCGTACGGGGTTGGAGAAAGACACGTTGCCGTAATCGACAAAGGTGATTTTGCGCACACCCCATCCCATTAGGTTCCTCGACACATAACTGCCCAGCGTGCCTGCTCCGAGAAGTAAGCATTTGGTGTTTTTAATGGCGTCAAGGTTGAGGTTGGGCGAGATTCGCCATTTCATCAGCTTCAAATTAAGATCCACGGACTGATCAGCGAGGCGAGTTGGGTCCATGGACTCCGCAAGACTGACTGATCTCGCAGCAAGCTTCTGCGCATTATTGCGCTCCCAGCCTGTGGGTTTCGGCATTTCCGACAGGACTAGATTGTCGCTAGCATCAATACATAGAGGCAAAATGATGCTCCGAGCTTCATGTCTGCGCGACTGGATATCGCGGTAGCACAGGACTTGAACTTCGCTGAGCTTGTATCGTTGTCTCACCAGCATGAGAAGATTTCTGAGCGGCCAACCTGGGCTATCGCTGTATGTAGAGGGGTCCACAAAGGCAACATATCTGTCCTCCGTTGGAGTGTTGAGAAAGAAGCCATTCTCAAAATCACGTAAGGAACCAACCGCCCAGGTATAGCCGATATCATCAGCAGGATCGTCGAATTCGCCGATGGACCGTTTGCCTCGGATTTTCTTGGCCAGGAAGAAGCCGTACTCTCTGTTATCGACAGAGTATCGCCATGTACCTACCCGTTCAACCAGGGCGGAGCTCTCGGCAGATGTCAAACGTTTCAAATCGCCAGCACGCGTCCAGGCAGGATTTGAGGGCAAAGTGGGGAAACCAAACCAGTATGTCATACGATACTTCTTGAGGTCGGCATAGGAGAGTATGATATATGAGGAGAGTAGGGAAGGGACTGAATAGATGGTGCCATCCTTGATAGCGTCCCAGATCTAGTTGTCAAGTATTAGCATATAACGCTCAGTCGTTCTCTCGGGGCCCTCCGGTGGTGACATGGGAGTTAGTAGTGGCGGTCGTACCTGTCGGGCTCCATTGTAGAGGACCTCATTCTTATCTGTCTGCTTGAAGGCTTCCATGGTATTGGTGTTTCTGATGATGCCTTCGGCTCGCACCGCGTTGACGGGCACGCTACAGGATCGACCATTAGCTCCAGCTGATGATTCAAGGGCATAGGTGGAATGAGTACAGACGGAATCACTTACGCGTTAGTAGTGAGGGCGTTGGCTAGAATTTGCATCTTGACGCTGCTATCGGGATGAACGCCGATGCGATGCTCGTAGACGCCTAGGACGGGGCGCGCGGAGTCGCTCAGCTTGTCATGATCGAGCTTAGAGGTAAACAAAGACGAGTAAAAGGGCAGCTCGATCTCAGACGAGAACGGCGCAAACTTGAGTGCGGCCATGTTGGCCAACTGACTCCGCGCCGGAGGTTAAGGATAACCCGGAAGAAGCACAGCTTTTGTCCGAACGGCGATAATAGGTTAATTTGGAATATCCGGGCGAACAGGTTGCGACGATAGAGGGTTGCGGTCACGAAATGATGATGACGGTGTTACCTAATTGTGACGAGTCAACCAGTAGGCAGAAGTTGATACGGGAGAGGATAAGAAGTATTAAGTGCTGGCGTCGACTATAAATGGTGGGGGAGGTGGGAACGGGTGGGAGTGGAAATGGGATGCGGGAGGCGGGATGCGGGATGCGAGAAATAGATAGGAACGGTAATATATAGGTTAGCGCAATTGATTTAAAGTCAGTGGGTTAATGCAACTGGTATTAACGGACTCAGCGGGCAGGTACGGTACGTAAGTTAATGAGTTACCGGAAGGAAAGGATCGATAGATGCAGGTCGAAGCTGCCTCGAACTCATAAGTCCGTCTCAGCCTCAGCTCAGCATCAATCTAGGCCCGTTCTTTCCTTCTCTTCGGGACTGCGGGAAGTTACTTATTACAAACCGAGCCGGTTGTCTAAAAAAAGGAATAACGATAAATACCGTCCCTCTACCTACCTATTCAGCCTACACAGCGAACTCGATGCGCTCGATGCCGAAGCAGAAGCAGAAGTTTAGCACACTTCATAAACCATAAATCACCTAAAGTGTACGTGATGCTGTGACACAGCTGACTTCCAGACTACGACGCCTGTGATGTCGAGTGAGGTCACATGCTGCGGATGAAATAGATCATAGGGCTGAGAGAGGGCGTGATGACGGGACAAGCACTTACCACAAACTGTCCAGCACGGACGCAATCGTCATTGTATCACTCCTTAGAAGTACAATCTTGAGATGACGTGACCTTCCATGTTGTTGAATGTTTGGCGTCTCGGCTCCTTCCTGCCAGGCACGCACCGCTGGAAGACTGGAGAAATACCCCGCACGGGCACCCGATCACCTGCAGCGTGCAGATTGATTCTACTACGGTCACCCCCTCATCAGGCTGGTAGCTCTGGTAGTTACCGCAACTTACCGGTATGCTCGGTATAACTTGCACTACACTACACTAACAGCCCGGCCTAATAAATTCCCATCTTTCTGGAGTACCAAGTACTCATAGATATATGCATTTCATGTGGACGATAATGTACTGTATACAGATGAGGGACGTAAATCCATTGAGCTTAGATCTGCCCACGGTTGTGCTAGTATCTTTTGCGTAAAGTGTGGGAGCCCTACCTACACACCATCAGGCGCGACAAATCGCGTCTTTTTTACATAGTACACGAAACGAAAGTCTTAAGGCTGCAATTAATCGCATTTCGACTTTGATGTTTTGTGTACCTAGCTCTCGACTTGTGCCTGTTTTGTTCGATTTGAGACTTCCATTATTCACATTACCTTCCGTTAATTAAGGTTAGGTGGTGACTCAGTTACTGTGGTTGGGTTGGAGATTCACAGATTGTGCAGGCTGTACGTCTGTACTTTGTCATAAGAATGCTTATCGGTCTATGCGGTGGTATGGAACATGCTTGATCATTGAACTCCCTTTCATCTCTGTTGTCAAAGCAAAATCAGAAACCCAAAAAAAAAAAGACCTACTCTCTTTTTGCCTCTTCAAAGCTAACATCATCTTAAATTCAAAGCAAAGTGTGCCGGAAAGAACACAGTGGCACAATACCTAATTGATCATCACGGGTTCAAGAGGCTACAAATAGTACACCCGAGTTCAGAACACGCGCAGAACGGAATCTCGAGACCAGAGCCCAACGGCACACAAGCAGTCACCACCGAGTCACCAGCAGATCTACCAGAAGACAATGCCCCCAGGCGAACCCTCACCCCTCGCCCGAAGAAGGAGACGGCAATCACACCGTCACACGTCTTCGCCAACTCAGAAGACCTCCTGCACTTCGTGACGAGGAACTGGGGTTCCCGCTGGGTAACGACCGACATCCACAACGAAGCCGTCCTCAACACCCTAAGCCGGCGTCCCTTCTTCATTCTCATCAGCGTGGACGCGCCCGTCATGGTGCGCTGGCGCCGGTACCAGGCAAAGCAGCAAAGGTCTCTACCACCCGCCGAAGCCACCACTATGAGCCTAGAGGAGTTCGTGGCCGAGTCCGACGCCCACCTCTACAGCGCCGACACGGGCGTCCTCCCACTCATGTCGCAGGCGGCCATCCGGCTCCTCAACACTTCCGACTCCCTCGCCCACCTGTACGCGACACTAGGCAAGCTTGACCTCACAAACGGCGACCGCCTACGGCCGAGCTGGGACAGCTACTTCATGGCACTGGCGTCGCTCGCGGCGCGGCGGTGCAACTGCATGAAGCGGGCCGTAGGTTGCGTACTCGTCGACAGCAAGCGACGCGTCGTCTCGACCGGCTACAATGGCACCCCGCGCAATCTGACCAACTGCATGGACGGCGGGTGTCCGCGCTGCAATTCGGGCGACGCGAGCGGTGTCGGTCTTGCCACTTGCCTGTGCCTCCACGCCGAAGAGAACGCCCTCCTCGAGGCCGGCCGCGGCCGCATCCACGACGGCAGTGTCTTGTACTGTAACACGTGTCCCTGCCTCACCTGCAGCATCAAGATCGTGCAGGTTGGCATCAGCGAGGTCGTGTATAACCAGGGGTATAGCATGGACGGCGATACGGCGCGCGTCTTCCTGTCCGCGGGCGTCAAGCTCAGACAATTTTCACCGGTACGTTTCACGTCTACTTTACCTCTTTCCCGACCGATACGAGGGTTAAGTGATAGAGAACGAAGGGCATGCATGCTGACTTAACTCTAAACCGTAGCCCGCCAATGGCCTGGTGCATTTGGAACAGATGGACGACATGGGAGTTTATTAGACCAATTTGTGGTTTAGGTTACGAAGTGAATATGACTCTGAAAGATCTGAATGACCATCTACCTACGAGTAACTTTCATTGTCCCAACAACTCTAAAGGAACCTCGATTGCCAGAATGATACACGTACCGTCTATTATATACCTGCCGAGGCATGCTAGGTATCGTAACGAGTTGAAGACGTATCAAAAGCGCATTTTCAAAAGACTGCGTTTATATGTGGGTAAACACTGCAAGTATAACAGTTCATTAATAAGGTCATGTTCTCTAGAGGTAAATAGTAGAGCACATGTTTGGTTTTGTTATTTGACATCAAAAACTCTTGGTAACGCATGCCGGGTATTGATTAACAGTTTATCGCCATCCCACGACCGGAGACTCTCGGGACAGAAAGCCAGCTGGATGATGGTGGTATGCACACATCCTGGGGAATGGTGCTTTCGACGCATCATCTGGCCGAATTTCTTCCCCCCCTTTTCGTTCTAAGTTCAGCTGAATTCGAACATGGTCGGGCGGTTGAAATCAGCCGAAAAAAACGCCTCGGTAATAGGCGGACATTAGGTTCGCGGTGTTGGATGTTGGTTCGGGGGTTCCCAGATGACAATCAGGTCTTTTGGTCGGTACACCTCATTAACTTCCCCTGGTTTCCTCTTTTTTTTTATTTTCTTATTTTTCTCGATTGACAACCGTTTATGCGGCGAGAGTGGCCTTCTTGGCTTGTCTCTTCTTGATGGCGCGGTAGATGAACAGAGAAGCCAGACCAACACCGACGACGAAAACGATGGCTAACAAGGCACCAGAGGTTAGCACGTGTCGTTTTAAATTCATCGCCGCCAAACAACTGGTGGTGACTCGGAATCGCCCAATTGCTCTAGAACTGAATCAAGCAATGTGGTATCAATGTGAAACTCACCGAAAACGACAACGACACCAGCCTCCTTTTGTGCCCCTGTAATCCAATTAGTGTCTGAAAACTGCTGAGTAATAGCCAAGCACGATTCATCGTCATGCGAAGGACTTCGCGCTGGCAGTGGAGGATGGCTCACAGTTCTCGCGGCGGGCGAGCTGGTGGACGACGTCGCGAGCGACAATGGCGGTGTTAATGGCAGGCATTGTGATAAGCTATTGCAAATTAGTACATTATACTCGTTGAAACAAACGTTGCGACTAAGCGTCGCGCCAGAAAATTCCCCGACAAGTGGAGTGGATGCGGTATAAACATGCTCATCCGGATTCCCGTTCTGAACCTCCGTTCCTGGTATGCACATCGAGACTGGAGACTGAGAGCAGCGATTGTCCCCGCACAGAGATTTCCAAGCCCGAAAGCATATCGGGAAGACACCAGGTGTCGTGTGGACGCGGCGGTTTGAAGCGCGTCGACCGGGCAACCGGGATTGGGAAAGTTCGCTTACATTTGAGTTGAGTCGTCTGCGACTTTGAGAGCAATGGGCGAAAGTAGGAAGACGGTCGAGACGCTTGGCAGGGGATTGAGTGTTCTGCGAACAACACAAGCCTTGGTTTGGATTGGGAGGACTTGGAGCTGAATCTGCGCAAGGACAAGTGAGTTGAAGGGAGAGAGAAAGAAGAAAGAGAAGAGCAAAAAGCGAATCGGGCGGGAAGGACGCAGTAAAATTTAATAAAATGGCTAAGCTAAGCTCACTTGGAGTTCGGGTTCGAATCGAGTCAAGATCTGACAATTCAGACGGGTGGGTTGTTTGGGCGGAACAGGTACAGCCTGTAGCGCCAGGTACATGGCGGACGGAGAAAGACGGTGGGAATACCAGCCGGTACACCGCACTCGTGGTGGCCGGTACCTGCACACGCATAGTACGTATGCACAGTACGTCGAGGCGTTAGTACTGTAGCGTACGAGGAAGGGCCCGGCGCCGGTAGTCTTTTTCTCTTGGCCATCGCAATATGCGCTACATTGCTAGGTACCGACTAAGTATCTGCGCGATTTTGTCGAGGTCCCCATTCTCAGCCAACCAGCGTGGCAATCGGTTATCATCAGACCCAGTGCGGGTTAGCGACCTGGAGAGAGACAAGGCGTTGCCGTGATGGGTAATCAGCCAATTGGGGAATGTGACGGCTACAAGAGGCGAAGGCCAAAGTCGCGAAGAAGGCCGAGGCGCAAAACCCGCTAAGAAGCATCTGGTTTAGTCGGGTGTGCTAGAGAAAGACGGAGATCCGGTAAGTATTAGATAAGTAAGTAGTCCGTAAGTACGGATTAGAAGCGCGCATTTGCTGCCGAGCCATCCATCAGGGCACGCGCCGGATGACCTACCTACCTACTTACTTACCTACTATCTAGATAGATATTACTACGATACCAGCTTTGATAGTTTGGACACGCGAAAGAGTCGTCGCAAGCAATGCAACGCAATGCATAGACAGCATATGGAGACGACAAACAAAGATCCGACGCAGACTCGAGATTCAGATACTGTAGCGTACAAAGCGGACAATCCGTAGTACTTACCTAGTAGGTACTGCGACAGGAACGACAGAAACGACAGAAACGAGGCGAAATTGGCGAAGTTGGCGAAGATGTTAGTGCTGCAAGCATGGGAAAGTAACCAGGTTCGGCGTCATCCTGTGCAATTGACGAGAGAGAATCCTGCAAAAGAAAACGCCGAGCTTCCGCGACACGACCCAGTAGGTAGATAGTGTACATTCACAGCTGGTCATTATTTCCACTCGTCTGGGCCGACATGCGTACTACCTATACTACATAGGTAGGTACCTAGATAGGCACCTAGTCTGACCTAGGTAGGCACCTATGTACGTCCGTACGCGACCTACACTTACTTACTGCTCATAGCCTGTGGCCTATCTGGACTGGATAATTAGTGCGCAAACGCTAAGTACATTCGTTGTCGAGCTGTTGGTGTGCGCCTTCCACCGCCAATTGCATGCTCGTACAGTGTCAAGATACAGTGATCACAGTGTTCATGTTACACACCACATGCTTGCGGCATTTCTTGTTGGAATCAGGTTCACGATGAACACCGCCCGCGGTAGTAACTGCCTCCCCATACCTATCACCTACCTACCTACCTATACCTACTAGGTACATCACGGCTGACCACCTCCTTTACAGCTGTCTCTGTTTGCTTCTATGAAGCCTCTAGATAGATAACCTACATATCTCTTGGAAACTGCGACACCGGGTGGATGGATATTCGACATCTTTACCACGGTGTCACCGCGTATCACCATGGCTATCACCACTGATTACACAATATCATACCTACAGTAATCGACGATCGTAGCAGGCACGCTACTATGTACAGTTCTCGACGGAGGTTCCGAATTGTTGCGTGACTGTGATTCTGCCACGCAGCCCACGCTACCTCTAACCCATGACTTCACTAATATCTTACCCTGCTAGGTACCTAGATTGTGCTAGACGCAATCGGCTGTAACAAGAGATAGGTAGGTATGTACGTCCGTAGTTATCATTGCAATCGCAATCGCAATCGCAATCGCAATCGCAAGCGTACCTAACTTTAGGTGGTTTGCCGGACTATGCATAGCAGCATAGGCAATTGTTTCGTTAACGCAGATATACTTATCTAGTGCAGATATGCCGATAGGGAGGGCAGAGATCTCACCCCGCCCCGTCTCTCTCAGCTTCAACTTGGAGCCGTGGTTTGATCACGTAAAATACATTATGAATATTAGTCAGAGGACCAATGCCCTCATCATTACAGACGTAATAATACGGTAAGGTAAGGTTAGGTGACTTGGCTGGCCGCCGAAATGGTTTTCTTACCGCAGGAGAATTGTTCCATTGCAGCACATAATACCTAATCTGTACCGCTCGCCTATCCTGGAGGCTGGGAGCGGTCTCAACTTTTCAGTTGTGAGGAATAACTAGGTACCGGCACACTGTCGCGAAGGTGTCTGGTGGCAGGCTAGTCTTATTAGTGAGGCCGAAAGTCTTCGGAATTGGATGGCGATCGACGGCAGTATCTATCTACGGAATAATTACTTATTTCAAAAGCAACATCGAAGATTTGGTGATGAACTTGGTGACTATCTACATATGTAGTAGGTATGCAGAGTACATGACCATTCAGCAGCACCCTGAAAAGAGCGCCACTCATCTCTGCCTTAAGCTGCAGACTACGGACTGTAGGTACGCTTTCACAGGTAGATAATGAATCCGCAGTATGTTTGCCGGCAGTTGTTTCTCAACCCACTACCACCGCAGCGGCGCCCCTACGGAGTGTCTACGTCCATGATGTGTCAAAGTCAACAACAAGACAAGTAGGTAATCGCTACGCCGGCAGAAACGGCATATACCTACCTATACACCTATACACCTACCACGCTACGGAGCAGAATGTCACCTGACAAAATAAGTCAAATTGCTAGACTACCTAGACCTAGCGGACCATCCGCTCCAAGGGAACGGACTATGGAATACGGACTATCTACTTACATAGGTACTCATCGGTTAACCATGTGTCCATCTACCTACCTACCTACCTACCTACCTACACCCGAACGCGCGTCGGTCTCCTTGCCCGATTTTAATATCGGCTTACCGGCTATCCACGAGTAGATAGACGAGAGCGGCGCCGGGGGAAACTCCCTGCTTCCCCAAGTTTCAAACTCATCAGAAAAGGAGAACTGCTCAGTGCACTTCATGCATCTGATCTGATTAGTGATAGGTAGGTAGGCAGGCAGGTGCCTAGGTTAGGTATCTAGTTCGTCAATTCTTTTGCGTGCTTCAAGGCCGAAAATTAAGATTGCCAGCCAATGCGCGGCAGAACGCGTTTTCGATTTCTGAAGATATGGCGACGCGCCGTTGCCGCGATACCTAGGATATGGTCCCTTCGGTTCCATCATACTTAGCCATAGGGTCTACCTACATCTACGTAGGTATCGCTCGCGAAGGAAGGCCTTACTTTCGGGAACCGCTAAGGTCACATAAAGATACCCGCGTTCATATCACCGCGGGCCAAACATTGGTATGGACGGTTCCGAGCACGGACAGAGACCGGGGATTCCGAAGAAGTTACAAAGACCACCAAGCCAATGATGCGAGCATCATCAATGACCATCAATAAAAATGGAACCGCAAGACATCCAATCAATTCACAAGCATGACGATAGATATCTCGCACATAAGTATACCTAGGTAGGTAGGGTATGTAAGGGAAAAGTCATCTTCAGAATTCTTCACGTGACGTTACATATTTCTCATGACGTTTTGCTCTCTCGTAAAGGCCTCTCAAGCCGACAGAAGTCAAAAGAGGGCCGGGTCTGGTCTACAAGCGGAGCACCACCAAAAAAGACACATTCCCCTCTTCTCCTGTTTCGTAGCCCGGGCTTGGAAAAAAAAAAAAAAAAAAAAAAAAAAAAGGGCTTCGTTTATTCCACTGATATACGAGACAAGTAAATCCTCTGGCCCATTTACTCGCTCACTCAGTCACTCGCTTGCCCACCGCACTTCTCCATGGACACTATTATAGAGCGCGCCCAGGATCGGTCATGCGCAATCGAAAAGGGAACCATAACCTTTCCCCGTCCCGAGGAAGAATACGGAGACTGGTTCGTAAGAAGTTTTGCGCGCAACGCGTCGAGTCGAGTCGAGTCGAGTCGAGTCGGACCGGATCGGTCAGGCGAAGAAAGAAGGAAAAAGAACGACGGGAAAATGTATGTTCTGTTTTCACAACTTGGCCGTCTCGGCCAACTCGCCAATCTTGAGCTTGGCGCCGTACTTTTCAAGTACCTGCTTGCCGTGGTACTTCCAGAATTGCTTCGTGGCGTTCTTGCCGGCCACGCGCTTCAGGATCTTGGCGCCGCCTGGGTGGTCGTCGACGAAGTCTGCAAGGGCGCGCGAGAGAGAAAGGATTAATAAAAACAACAACAACAACAACAATAACAAACGTTTTAGGCGCTGGTGAAAGGAAACGAAAGGGGTAACTATGTGCTTGCGACTTGTTACTGACTTGTGACGTCGTATACCCCGCTGTCGACGATGATGTAAAGGCCCTTCTCGGCGTCCTTGTGCTCGCTAACCTCCTTTGCGGTGAACGTCTTCGACATGATGGGCGGTAATTCGGCTTGTATTCGAATCAGAATGGAAAGAGAGAGCTTTCGTTACCAGGTAATCAGCCAAAATACCTAATGCTAAAAGGCTTGGTTTCGATGGAGAGAATCGTTTCGTTTCTGTCTTTTCTTTGTAGGGTCTAATTAAGTGAGCAATTGATTGAATGATTGGCGATTTCAAAAATGCAGGTAATCAATAGGTACTGCAAACGCATGATCCGAGACCGAGAACCGAGATCGACTTTTAAGTGCAACTGTTGACTCGACTCGGTCTGCTCGCCGATGAACCTCGGCATTGCGTGAAACCGGAAGGTGGAGCGTAGTTATCAGGAATACCTTGCATGTCATTGGTTGCAAGACGTAGGTGGGGTGGATCGCACATTGTGATTGGTGGCAAGTATAACCGTAATCGTGTACCTATACCTTGCTCGGCCATCCAGGGTAAGACACTCTCACGTGTTCTGCGTACGTTCACCGTATGGCCGAGCAATTCGGTAGGTCGAGCCAAGAGGCAAGTTAGGTTACCTTAGGGCGCGGGGGGGGTATTTAAACATGATAACAGTGGCCATTTTTGAGCAGATCATGGTGCCGGCATAGAGATATTTTACTGTAAGCATTTCTGCCGGCTGAAATGGTTGCTGAAGTGGTTTCTAGCACGAAATCCTTTTAGTGCATGGAAATTATGATTATACTGAAGTTATGTTCTTAGAAAAGCGTTGCGGCATGCATTTCATCGTATATGCTTGATTTTATGCGTAATGCTGACCAATTAAAATCATTACATCGCATATGCTTGATTTTATGCGTAATGCTGACCTATTAAAAGTGGATACTGCAATGTGTTTCAGTTGAAAATGATTTTCAAATGGAAATTATTCATCGCGTTAGGCGCATAATGCGGCTTATACGCATACAGTATACGGCTATCAAATATATGCGACTAACACGTACATTATGTAAGTAAGAAAAATCTGACGTGTTCCTGCCTCTACACTTGTTATATATACCCCTTCAAACACACTCACATCACGCGCGCGTAACGTATGTGTAATAGTATAGTGGTTAACTCGTAATACTTCGTAATTCTGTAATCTGTAAACCATGAGTTCGATCCGTGATTGTGTTAAAAAAAAAAAATTGCAAAGTGCCCAAGTACCTAGTACCTAAATTAGTAAGCAAATAAAGTGGTGTGCAATGTACGATGTACATTGTACAATAGGTTTTTTTTTTTTTTGTACGGGTGTTTGAAAATCATTTTCAAATGAAAATCGTAACAGGGGCCATTTTCCATCGCCGACATAATCACTGCATGCCGGCATGATTTCCGTATTAAACCGTTTTACACGAACATGATTACCGCATACCGACATGACTTTTGTATTTAACCGTTTTACTTGTATATGATTACCACTTACCGACACGATCTACATATTAAACCATTCTACTTGTACATGATTACCACTTACCGGCACGATCTTCATATTGAACCATTCTACTTGTACATGATTACCACATGCAAATATCACTTTCCGCATAACATCCTATCCCCAGGAAAAGAAATATGTAATTAAAATATCCATGACTTCAGCATGTCTAGAATCAATCATTTCCGACTGCCGTTATCATTGCTGTTATCATTTTCAAACACCTATACCCGCGCCCTAAGGTAGGTACTACCTAGATACAAGAGTCAAGACTACCCACACAAACTGTGATAGTATGAGCGAGAGTATGTCGCTGAGAAGCGAAGCTGGTGACTTGGAGACACGACCTCTTTTGGAGTAATAGAAAGCATTGCGAATTTAGTCGACGTCATCAATACTTTGCCTCATTCGTACGGAGGCGGGGGAGCTGAGACAGGTGTCAATAAGATACATCTTTTCGCAGCCGGGATTCTGTTGGAACGCCGGGCGATGATGCGTTGCGACTATCTTGTCGGCGCTGCTGATTAATTATATCAAGATGCAGCATGTAAATACAATAAATGCATCCATGTATCCCGTGGCTCTTTCAGCCCAGCCACTAAAAGCGAGGTAGATCTGTAGTGAGGGCGTGCCTTGAAGTAGGCGGGAGAGAATTCATATCGCCTCGGGGTCTCGACTGCAAGTAGAACTTGAATGTTCGGGGTTGGATGGTTAGGTCAAGCCAAGCCTTCATTGATAAGGGGTTCAAAGAAGTTGGAGGCTTTCATGTCGAGAAGTCCGACCGTGGTCCCGAGCAAACATTTGTACCGAGTCTCTGGTTTCCTCCGGAGAGAAAGCTTAATTTCTAGCGGAATAGTAGGCGCCTATATCCGCCCTACGGGTGATATGTGTTATGTCTTAGCCCTTCTGATAAGTACGGAAGTCAGCTATTTGAGTCCTCAACTGAATAGAGATTAGATAATAACTTACCACCAGGGGGCACTCGTTTTCCGAGGGAATAAAATATCAGCAAATGCATGCCGTTCTCGACCACAAAGGTATTGCAATATCGGAAATGTCAGAGTTATTAGTAGTAAAAGTCATTCACCTCAGTCGCCTCGTTCCCACAATTATTAGGGAGGAGGGGGCTTAGATGAACGATCGATCGTCCAAAATGTGCATGATTCATGTTGGACTTCGTTTTGCCAAACGTTGTAGTTGTTGTCACATTGCTATGGCAATGGTATCATTTGGGCATCTCTGGCCCATTATATATTATCCCGTCGTTGCATGAATGTGCGTCCCTCTAATGCTTGCTTAAACAAGTTCGCAAACGTTGCCGTCCCTTGACAATCGCTTTGATTCATCTTGTCCAATGCCTCTGGCATCCACTCTTGTATCTTTTGTATCCGGTTGTCGTTCTAAATACCAACGTGTTAGCTTGCGACTCGAGTACGACGCTCAATCTCCCTTAATTGTCGCGGCTGTTCATCCAGACTGACCGAGAGATCCAGTGTCCAGTTCAAATAGGCGAAAAACATGTGCACATACCGAAGGGTGAGTGTTCATCCACTCGGGTGGCTCCGACTTTTGCAGCCTCTTCATCCGCTCCCAGAAACCGAGAGCCTGCTGTGGATCGTAGCAGGCCTCCGCCATCATCATAAGCCCGATATAATCCGCCTCGGACTCCTGGCGACGATCCATAGGACGTGAAAAGATCAGATTAAGCACGGCGGAGCCGATATACGAGGTTCCCATGATGGCAATCCCGCCCGTCAGGAAGATGAGAGAGTACAATAGAATATTTATCCCAATTTGAGACGACATGCGTTCGGCGACGTGTTCAGCGAGATTATGAGCAATCTCGTGACCAAGAATGGCGGCCATCCCATCGTCGGTGCGCGCGATGGGGATGAGGCCGCTGTAGACGAAGACCTTGCCGCCAGGCAGCACGAATGCGTTGGCAGTTCTGGGATCATCGATGACCCTGACCTCCCACTGCGCATCCTCCATCCCGCTGAAGGGGATCAGGCGATCCATGACTCGCTTGACCAGTCTGGTTCGCCAGTCCCACGCAGGGAGAAAGTGGTGGCCTTTTTGCTGAAGCTCCCATTCTATGAGTCTTGCCTGGGCTTCACTCGCCTCTCGCACCTTAGCCTCACTGAAACAGTTGAAGCGTCGTCGTCCCGATACAGGCACCGTCTCGAGGTTGAGGTAGTAGAAGATCAGGGCGCTGGCCATTGATAATACGACGACGGTGCGAAGGCCGGGAGACCGCACGAAGCGCGACAGTCCGTCGGATGTAAACAGCGGCCTGGCACGGGCAAGCTCTTCATGTGGATCGCGACGTCGCGGGTCGCGCCAGTTATTGGATCGGCTCGAAGCGTGTGAGAACGTCCGTTGTAAGCGAGATACTGGCCCAGGATAGCTGGCCCTCGAGAGTGAGGATGCTGAGGATGCTGAGGATGCTGAGGATGCTGAGGATGCTGAGGATGCTGTTGGGAGGAAAGGGAAGGTAGCGCAACGAGAATTTGCCTGGTACGTATTTAAGATGCGAGCGCCCGTCCGCACCAGCGGAAACGGGCAAAGAGCGCGCATCGTAATTATACTGCCAACTTTGCAGATGTTCGAGTAGATGAGATGTGTGGTGAATACCCAATGAATAAACCTGTAATTGGATTACAGGCAGGAGGGGTCAAATGCTTGGTCTACCTGTTAAGACAGAACAGGCACCTAACCTAGATATATTATTGATAATATAGTTATCAGGTCTCTATTCAGGCCCTCGAACACACGAAGCCAAGATAGACAGACAACTAATAGGTAGAAGAAGTTTACAAATCCAGAAGAACCTCGCGCTGCGGGAGCTTCGAAAACACCGGGCCTTTTCGAGGTGCGCGTTGTCTTGTTAACATGATCATACTGGCTGATGCATATCATATCACTCAATGTAAGGCTATATTCAATCTAGTCGGTTAACACCTATTGTTATGCAATTACAGTGCCAGGCGATTGTCCTCATACGGGTTAAGATCATAAGGTAAGAGCAGGTCACACCTATGGAGCGGGGGGTTCCATCACCATCTTCACGACAGACACAAACACCAGCACATCAGTTGGGTTCAGCACAAGGTATCAGAAAACAAGTCGCGCACAAATCGATCCAAGGTCAACTGCACGCTACGAATTCATTCTAGAAGTCACGTCACAACTCAAGCACTCGCTAAATAATTAACAACATAAGAAATGACACAGGAACTCTATGCGACAAAGCTGGGGGCCTAATGACTAGAATACAAGGTAAAAAGCGGCCATCTATAAAGGAGAGTATATACATCGGAGAGTACGACATATATTACTGAGAAGATAGAAGAAACACGGTGAAAATGAATCAACTTAAATTTACTGATATTTAAACAAACAAAAGGAGCCCAAATGGCAAACGATTATTAGGTAGTCCACGCCGTCTACGGCTCGGTATTCTTGGCAAATGCCGCGTTCACGTCATTAACCTCATTGTCCATTCCTCCAACTGAGAATCGCTCAGGTCCTTTACAGAACGAAAGCCAACACACCAGCGACGGCAGCGAGCGCAACGCTGAAGCCGTTCTTCTTAGCACCGCCGGTGGGAATTGAGCTAGTGGGCTGCGCGGCAGCGAAGGTGTTCGACGTCGTCGCCATCGTCGCCATCGTCGACGTGGCCATAGTGGCGTTGGGGCTAAAGGCAGGGACGGAAGAGTGAGGGGTAGGGAAGCCCGAGGCGGCAGGCTGGCTGGACGGCTGCGGCAGGCTGACGGGGACAACGCTGGCAGTGACGACGACAGCGGCGGTGTTGCTGCTAGACGAAGGAGTCTGGGCAGGGTAGGACTCGACAGGGGCAGTCTCGGGGACGGTCTCGGTGGGGTAGCCAGTAGCCGGTAGAGTCTCACTGGGAGTAATACCGACGGCAGAGGTCATGCTGGAAGCAACAATGGGGGTTGTCTCGGCGGGAGCGGCAGGGACTGTCTCGGTGGGGTAGCTGACAGGAGTCTCGCTGGCGGGAGGAATGGAAACAGCAGAAGTCTCGCTGGCCGGGGGGATGGCAACAGCAGAAGTCTCGCTAGCCGGGGGGATGGCAACAGCAGAAGTCTCGCTAGCCGGGGGGATGGCAACAGCAGAAGTCTCGCTGGAAGCGATGACAGGGGAGCTCTGGGAGGGGCTGCCGCCAGCGGGGACGGTCTCCGTCGACGGGGAAACGTAGACGGTGGTGGGAAGCCACATGGTCGAGGTGGTGGTGGTGGTCGAGTCAGAGCTGGTGACTGAAGCACCGACCGGGGAAGTACCAGCGGGGGTAGATCCAGCTCCTGTGGGAACACCGCCAGCGGGGGTCGTTTCCGTCGCAGTGACAGGGCAGATGGTGGTGCTAACGGGGATGATGATGGTGGTGGTTTGGCCAGGAGCAGTCTCGATCTGGGTGGTCGAGTAAATGGTCGAAGTCGTAAGAGCGGCCGGGCTGGTGGTAGGGGCAGCACCAGCGGGAGTGCCGCTGCTCACAGCCTCGACGCTGGAGCTGGAGGCTGGGACGCTGGAAACACCAGCCGGGGAAGTACCGGCAGGGGTGGTCTCCGTCGCTGTAACGGGGCAGATGGTGGTGCTGACGGGGACAACGACGGTGGTAGTCATACCAGGGGCAGTCTCGATGTGGCTGGTGGAGTAAATGGTCGACGTGGTGAACGAGACGGGGCTGGTGGTAGGGGCAGCACCGACGGGAGTACCGCTGGTGATGGCGTCAACGCTAGAGCTAGAGACAGGGACGCTGGAAGAGCCGGCAGGGGCAGTGAAAGAGGCAACGGGAGTGCTGCTGCTGACAGCCTCGACACTAGAGCTGGACTCCGGAGCGGGAGTGAATCCGGTGGGGTAAACGCCGACGGGAGTGCTGGTGGTCACAGCCGCCACACTGGAGCTGGAGAGAGGGACGCTGGAAGAGGCAACAGGGACGCTGGAAGAGCCGGCAGGGGCAGTGAAAGAGGCGACAGGGGCACTGGAAGAGCCGGCAGGGGCACTGGAAGAGCTGGCAGGGGCAGTGAAAGAGGCAACGGGAGTGCTGCTGCTCACAGCCTCGACACTAGAGCTGGACTCCGGAGCGGGAGTGAATCCAGTGGGGTAACCGCCGACAGGAGTACCGCTGGTGATAGCTCCCACGCTGCTGGAGCTGGAGACGGGCATACTGGAAGAGCCAGCAGGGACGGTAGAAGAGCCGGCAGGGACAGTGGAAGAACCAGCAGGGGAGGAACCAGCCGGGGTAGAGACCGAGGGGGAGGAGCCGGCAGGGGTAGAACCAGTGGCGGAGCTACCGGCGGGGGAAGTCTCGGTGGCAGTCACAGGGCAGACAGTGGTGCTGACGGGGACAACGACAGTGGTGGTCATGCCAGGGGCAGTCTCGATGTGGCTGGTGGAGTAAATGGTCGACGTGGTGAACGAGACAGGGCTAGTGGTAGGAGAAGCACCAACGGGAGTGCCGCTGGTGATAGCACCTACGCTGGAGCTAGAGACAGGAGCACTGAAGCTGTGGGGGATGCTGCTGTGAGGGTGGCTGCTGTGGGGGTGGCTACCGTGACCATGGCCACTACCAGGCTGGGTGTGGTGAGCACCAGGGCCACTGCTGGTCTCAGGCTTGACACTGGAAGAAGTGACGGGGGCAGGAGAAGTGACAGGGGTGACAGTGGTGCCGACGGGGATGCTCACGGTGGAGGTCTGGCCAGGGGCAGTCTCGGTGCAAGAAGTAGAATAAATGGTTGAAGTGCTGAACGAAACAGAACCGGAAGCAGAAGGGGTTGAGCTGGTGATGGCTCCGACACTAGAGCTGGAGACGGGGGCACTAAAGCTGTGGGGTTGGCTGCTGTGCGGGTGGCCACCGTGTCCGTGACCGTGTCCGCCGGCGGGGAAGGTTTCATGGCCGTGGGGGGCACTGCTCACGGGAGTGCTGAAGGCAGGGGTGCTGAAGGCGGGAGTGCTGCTAGACTGAGCTCCGACGCTGGAGCTGGAGACGGGAGCACTGAAGCTGTGGGGTTGGCTGCTGTGGGGGTGGCTACCATGTCCGTGACCGTGCCCACCGGCAGGGAAAGTCTGGTGTCCATGAGGAGCACTGCTTACAGGAGTGCTGAAGGCAGGAGTGCTGAAGGCGGGAGTGCTGCTAGACTGAGCTCCGACGCTGGAGCTGGAGACGGGAGCACTGAAGCTGTGGGGTTGGCTGCTGTGGGGGTGACCACCGTGTCCGTGACCGTGTCCACCGGCAGGGAAAGTCTGATGTCCATGAGGAGCACTGCTCACAGGGGTGCTGCTGCTCACAGCTCCAACAGAGGAGCTAGAAGAAGCAGGAGCCGATCCGGTAGGGTAACCAAAGGGAACGCTGCTGGACGGGGTAGCGATGCTGGAGAACGAGGCGACGCTGGAGCTGCTGGACACAGCGGCAACGCTGGAGCTGCTAGTCGGGGTGGCAACACTGGAAGTCGAGGCAATGCTGGAGCTGCTAGAGACGGCAGCAACGCTGGAGCTGCTAGTCGGGGTAGCAACGCTGGAGAACGAGGCGACGCTGGAGCTGCTGGACACAGCGGCAACACTGGAGCTGCTAGTCGGGGTGGCAACGCTGGAAGTCAAGGCAATGCTGGAGCTGCTAGAGACGGCAGCAACGCTGGAGCTGCTGGTGGAGGCGATGCTGGAGCTAGACTCGGGGACCGGAGTGTAGCCAGTCGGGTAACCGCCAACGGGAACGCTGCTGGTGGAGGCGATGCTGGAGCTGCTGGACACAGCGGCGATGCTGGAGCTGCTAGTCGGGGTGGCAACACTGGAAGTTGAGGCAATGCTGGAGCTGCTAGAGACGGCAGCAACGCTGGAGCTGCTAGTCGGGGTAGCAACACTGGAAGTCGAGACAACGCTGGAGCTGCTAGAAACGGCGGCAACGCTAGAGCTGCTGGTCGGGGTGGCAACGCTGGAAGTCGAGGCGATGCTGGAGCTGCTGGAGCTGCTGGACACGGCAGCAATACTAGAGCTGGTGGTCGGGGTGGCAACGCTGGAGCTGCTAGAAACGGCCGCAACGCTAGAGCTGCTGGTCGGGGTAGCAACGCTAGAAGTCGAGGCAATGCTGGAGCTCGTGGTCACGGCAGCGACCGTAGAGCTGCTGGTGGAGGCGATGCTGGAGCTGGAGCTGGAGCTGGAGCTGGACTCGGGGACCGGAGTGTATCCGGTCGGGTAACCAGCAACGGGGGTGCTGGTAGTCTCGGCGGCGACGCTGGAGCTGGTCTCAGGGTATCCAGTAGGGTAACCAGTCTCAGCTCCGACAGCGATGCTAGTAGTCGTGGGAGCAGCAGCGGTGGGGTACTCGCTGTATCCGTAAACAGGGTAACCGGGAGCCCTCTCCTGAACTTGGTTGCGACCAATGACGTTGGCGTTGGCTGAGGCAGCGAAGACCGCGGCGGCAGCGCCGACGGTTTTAATGAACGAAGGTGCCATTGTAAAAAATGATTTGCGCGTGAATTGCTGATTAAATTAAAGTTATCGCTGTTGTAGTAATGAATGTGCGAAGAATGATGTGTATTCTCTAAAGAGTGGATGACGTGAAAAACGTCGCGAGCAGGATCTCGCGTGTGTGGTGATCAACTTGTGACAATAGAAACAGCGTAAATGGAGGAAGAAAACCAGAAATACTCCAGCTTCGCCAGCGTTGTGGGCAGTCCGGCTTGTTAAATAGCATGTGCGTGCCTCCTTCACTAGAATCCTAGTCTCCCATCCTGCTCACCAGGCCCATCCTCCACTACTACCTACCGAGAGGGTTGGTAAGTAAGTAAGTAGGTAGGTGGGTAGGTAGGTATCAGGCACCGTTCTAACTACATGGTTAAAGTGTTGCGCACTAAGGGAATAGACCCGTGGCCGGCCTACCGTCGCCGCACAGTCTGCATAAGAGACCTACCTAGATAGATAGATACTTGCTCTAGGTACTTACTTACTCTACTTAGTAGCTCGCATCAAAACAGCAGAACCTGCCGCTTCTCGATTGGCGGGACGGGCTGTGATGCCCCCATCTCGACCCTAGCTGAAGTGGTAACACCGAGCCCTTTTGCCGCCTCTTCCTAGCCTAGCGCCGACGACCGACGTCGCTACGACTGCCTTGGCAGGTTATTCATCGTGGCGGCAGGGGTTTGGGCCCCAGTTTGGGATGACTGTGAGATGTTCCTATTTACCTACCTACTTACTTACGGTACCTACCTACACTAATTCCTGGTACTTAATCTGTACAGAAAAGGGGGCGCGGGGGTGGAGGGTGGAGGGTGGAGGGGGGAGAGGGAGAGGGAGAGGGGAGGGGAGATTGAGCCATTGTCCGTTAATAGAACGATGGGTCCCGGGTGGCTACCTACCTACCTACCTACATACCCTACTTTATGTGATGTGGGAGCCAGCTCATCGAAAGAAACAATAATAAAAAAAAAAGAAAAGAAAAGAAAAGGGCAAAAACCGCCGCGAAACGATGAATGGGTACCGGTAGACTGCCGACCACGTGTATGAGTACCGTGGATGTGAACACTTACTTACTTGCACTGCTTTTTGAGGGACCCCTAAGTATCTAACCTAGTTACTACCTATCACATTTCACTGTCCACTATCTAGGTATGTGTGTACTCGGCCATGGCATGGCATACTACACTACCTACCTAATACTTAAGTAGAAACCCCAGGTTTGTAGTTCATCTAGATAGGTATCTCTATCATTTTCTCATGACTAGCAGTAGCCAAGGGTCGATATGAGCGATTCGTTCAACGTTCCGCGATAGATAGTGTCAGTAGTGTAGTGTACCGTTTGTAAGTAAGTAAGTAGGGTGCTGGTAGGTAGTTTCTGACATGGTATTAATGTAAGTACTTAGTGTATATAGATGGAGTGAGAAACGCAAATGAGGATTTGCGACAAATCCTTAATTCGGCTTAACCAACTGGCCAAGTGTATGTGGTTGTAAGTAAGTATCTAGTTAGTCAGTCAAGTACTTGGTTCAGATATCTCTGTAAGTAAGTAAGTAAGTACACTAGATACCTACTTATGTATGTACCTACAGATAAACACGGGCAGAATCACTTCCGCAGGATTCAAATAAGTATTGAATATGTACCGGAATATGATGGTACCGGTTGTGTGTGAACGCCAATGCAGGTACCAACAAGATTGCCCCTGACTAGGTGCCCCGGGTGAAGGTCTACCTAGGCAAGAGACGGCGGCGAAGGAGTTCGCTTAGGGGTGCTCCCGCTTACATATTTAAGTAAGTAAAGTACATAGTAAGTAAGTAGAGAATTGGTAGGGCTTCCTGTTAC
Source organism: Xylariaceae sp. X187 (assembly GCA_028637585.1). Taxonomy (NCBI): domain Eukaryota; kingdom Fungi; phylum Ascomycota; class Sordariomycetes; order Xylariales; family Xylariaceae; species Xylariaceae sp. X187. The sequence goes on along the minus strand of JAJIZN010000006.1, from coordinate 2,484,465 downwards.
ATTCCTAAGTAAGAAAGCTGGGTTTTTATTAGGCACGAGCCGAGCCACTTTGGGGATGGAATCTCACAGTTCGTATACCTACATTAAGTACCTACATGCCCACCGCAGCGAACGGATCCGTTGTATATATCTTGGCACGCTATCTAAGTAGTGTAAGTGGAGTTTTGGCTCAAGATTCCAAAAGGGATACCTAGACTAGATAGGTACCTACATATCCCACACACACGACCAAAAGTGGATTGAACAGCTTGACACTACGGTACAGACGAGCCTAGCATCCGCAAGAATTACCTATCAAATCTATTCAGAACTTTTTAGTGTAGGTAAGTAGATAATGTAGGTAGGTAGGTAGTGTAGTGTAGGTAGTGTAGCGTATCTACTTGAGTAGAAGACTGACTGCTCCGCATTTGCCGCTTCTGAATAAGTAGGTAATATAGGTAATATAATCCTGACAGCAAACCCGCACCCGTTCTCAAGGTAAAACTGGAAACATCCATCGACAGCGAGATTGAGGTGATGTAATTGGAGTCGAAATACGGGATACAATTCTCACGTCTGTACTTGCCTACATCATTTCGTATTGGATTAGGTAGAGCAGACTCAGCAGAGTACTCCGGCAGAACCCCGGAATGCGTACCTGACGGGAAGGTAATGAGGGTCCGATACAGTAATTAACGCCGCGGAGCTGATTGGACGGATTGGACGGATTGGACGGATTGGACGGATTGGACGGAACGGCAAACGACGCCCCATCTTTTCTGCGTGGTAAGCCGTCCAATCAAATCACGGAGGCATATTTGCCCTGTGATGATGAGCATGAGGAAGGTACACTACACTTACGGGATGCTGCGTACTTTCTCCGTGTATGCCGTGCTTGCCCATTCACTTCTCGGCTTTTTCCACCCACGAATAAGGTGCCATGTTCAAAGCCGAGCCGGGCGGTTCGGACGTAGGTAGTTTCCTCTACTTAACTTACATAAGTAATAAGTAGATAGATAGGTAGGGCATTGATTACCTAGGTATCTACGGACTACTCGTGCCACCCTTTCAAGTCAAGTCCGGTGCAGCCGCCAGTCATGGCCAGTGGCCACACAGAGTAAGCCTAGCCGAACCAGCGCGATCCAATTAAATCACCTTTACGTAGTAGTTGTCCCCTACCGTGCACTATATAAACCCCCGTCGCATACCACCCTTTCTTCAGATGCAGAACTTTTTGCCTTTTCTTGGCATTTGCATGCCTTGTTCCGCGACTTCATCTGATTTACCTGCCTTTCGCTGCTGAAACCATTATTATTATTATTATTTTTTATTTTTTTCCCTTTTCCTTTCTACCTAGTTAGTTATAGATCAGCCGTTCTCAGCTTCCCATCCTACTTACCTACTTACATACTTATGTACACGCCACTTTCTACTACTACCGGTCTGTTATTATTACTGGAGCCTCGGCTCCGAATACGGAAATTACTTTATACGTATTAGCTTTTTCTTTTTTTTTTTTCCTAAATTTCAGTAGTTCATCGATGCCGTTTCAGAAAGTCCGACCCTACCTATACAGGCTATACTATCATTACGTGTGGCTATAAATCAATAAACGTCATTCTTACCCGTACATACTTGGGGTATTCCAGAAGACTAAGTAGGCACTAGATACACTACCTATCTAGTATTTAGACAAGGCAGATTTCAGTGCATGGTGTAAGTAGAGGTAGAGGTAGGGTAGGGTAGGATAGGGTAGAGTAGGGTAGGTAGTGTGGCTCGGCACATTGTCAAGGCAATGAATGGTAAGGTACCTAACCTAGGTAAGTAGGTATCGCGTGATATCGCGTGTGAGTGAAATTGCTGGACTAACGGGTTGCTTGTAATAAGTCATGCTTCAGTCATCCCGTGTTTCAGCAGCCAGTTGGCGTTTTGAAAATGAATTCTACGTTTAAAAACTAACGGACTACCTAAGTAAGTAAGTACTATAAGACTATAGGTACCGTCTTACGCGACCAAACCCGTCAAGATTGAAGACAGTGGGAGCCCTCCCGAACTTGTGAGCGTGTCTATGTATCTAGTTAGTTACTTACTACTTATCTACTCTAGATGGTGTACACTAACCTAGTGTATTTCCTTCCAAGTAGGTAAGTATCTAGTAAGTAAGTAGATAATAGCAGCTAGTGACCGTTCAGGCCGTTAGACGAAACCGTCGGCTTGCTATCTACTTATGAACCACGATGTCCATTGCCAAGGAGATGGGGTCTGTTAACTGCCTTACTTATGTAACTGTCTAGTAGATACTTACAGAACTGACGCTAGGTATGTGGACGAAGCCCTGTTGTCGGGACACATTTTGCAATGGATTCGAGCAATAATACGGCACCAGCACCAAAGAAGGAAAAAAAAAAAAGGATTAGTTATCAAACGTTGTGGGTACAGATCATGGATCTTGAAAGTTGAATCTATCCATCTACCTACTTACTGGATCTCGTATTCTGAAACCTCATAACTAGTGTGCGACACGGTGGAGAAGGAAAAGAAAAGAAAAAAAGTACATTCGTGTACTTACACCTATGCCAGGATCAGCACTGTCTTCGCGAGATGAAAGTCTGATGAAGGTATCGCAAGGAATGTAGATTCCAGTACCGAGTCAATCCGGATTGACCGGGCCAGGTACCTGACAAACCTTTGTGCCGGCCACCTAGATAGATAAGTAGTGTACACTACGCGGTTTCGGCTCATACATAGTACCTACGCTACATCACGACGATGTAGTGAAGGTAAGGTAGGTAGCCTGGTAGCGAGATCAATCAGGGCATCCATCTCATTGCCAATACGTCTGTCGATGCGGTCACCTCACTGATAACTGAAGCTGCATAAGCAAACTTCTCAGATGTCTACTATAGGTAGGGAATACAGACTAATTACAGGTCATATTGTGACGACCAGAAGAACCAAAATCGAAGAGCTCGTGGCGTCGATAACTAGATGCGCCTTGTACCTACAGACTACATATCCCACGGTGAAGTGCACGTCCCTGGGCAATTCCATACCTAGGTTAGATCGTCTTAAACGCAACAATCCTCCGTAACTCACTCTCCTTACCTAGTGTCAATGCCACTATAAGTAATAGTATTTATAGCGAGCTGAACCTCTACATAGTAGTATCAGCGATCACCACGAGTATTTACAGCGTGCCTCACGGCCACTACCTGTGCTGTTGATCTTGGTGCCATGTGTGCATGGAGGAAGCCATCTAACCTAGGCATTACCTACATAGTAGGTAGGTTGCTGGGTTCTCCATCGACATTCCTATTTCGTATCCTGATAAAAATTCCATCTTCTCATAAACGGCACCATGGCACGAGATAATTACCTACCCAAGACTTTTCAAACTCCGTAGAATATAGGGCGCGATCGGTGTAATTACGATCAGGCACGACATCAGCGGAACAAATTTCAAAAATAATCCGGGCAAAAATGTCCGTGACTTATATTACGGATGTACGTCCGGTCCGTACACAAGAATGCTTACTCCGTCGGCGTTTTCCACTCAAGCCCAGGCAAACCTTTTTTCTTTTCTTTTCTTTTCTTTTTTTTTTTTTCTTTTTTGTTATGTGTGTTTCAGTCGCTTGTCATGTTCGCGAAAAGATAGCAAAGTCATGAAGCCCGTAGTCATCGCGATCAAGTGAATGGATCAGTCACGACTCACGACTCACGACTTACGACTCACGACTCATCTCAACCTGTGAATTTGTGAGCAAACCCCAGTGAAGGAACCATTACCTAATTAGTTGACCCCTTAAATTGGAAGGAAAAACAAGGTCTATAATTAGAAGAAGGGGGGGGAAGGCGGGCAAAACAGACTGGAGATTTCAGCCAAAAGTGTCAACGCACCCAAAGGTTTCTAGAAAGTCTTAGCACAGTATGATCAACGGCCCAGCTTATTTCAAGATACCCGTTACAGGCTTGTACCGTGCCCGTAATGTCGTTATCCGAGGTTCAATCCCTACAGTCTGTATTTTCTTCTACGACTGTACCGTGACCTCCTACTCATCTCGGTGTGCTCTGTTGTTTCTGTCTCAAGCAAGCTTCCGCCTTCGTTACCGGGCAGATCGCCAAGATCTTCATCCCACACAAAAGTTTTGATCGGGAGCGCGGGATCCTATACAGGATGGTAATTCCAAACTGATATCAGATCGTTCACATATATACATAACTAGACAGTGTAGTAGTATAAGTGATAAGTAATGTCGATGCCGGTATGCCGTCCATTCTAGATACCAACTATCTACAGTATGGTAGCATGTGTTCCGGGATTTTCATCCGCCCATTCCTTCAAATACCCAAGTACATACTCACTCGCTCACTCACCTACCTACTTACATACCTACCTACCTACCTGTCTAGTGCAAGATCGTGGCGAATCTTGACAATTTAAGCATAACCATGGTCAATAGAACCATCTACCTATTGCGGCTACGAAACCGTCGTTCCGTAGTTGAGACCCCCATAATACGTAGGGATCGCGTCATCGTTCTGCCTCTTTTTTTTTTTTTTTAAACCCCCAAACATGCCGTCTTGACCATCCTTCGCCTTTTCGAGTTAGGAAAATGTATTGGTACAATGTTATGTTCGGCCCCATTGGGTACGCTCGCATCCCAGTTCCTGAAGTCGGCCCTTGTCGCGAGACTGAAATTCTCTTTCTTTCTTTTTTTTTTTTCTTTTTTTATTTTATATATCTTGACTCTTGACTCTGTTAGGGTCCGCTGTTGGGATATAGGTATCATATATATACCAGCACGAAACATTCGCGGATCGCGAAATCCCGACTGCGAAGCGACGGGGGCACGATCGACGTCAGTGTTCGGGAGAACAGCTTCCTGATCATTTTTTTTTTTTTTTCGCTGACGTTGTGGAATATATCGCTCGGTGTTCTGGATATCTACATAGTAGGCAGTCGTGGGGTCGACTTCTCGCATGGCTCGGGTCATTCAGGAGGCGCCGACTTGTTGTCTACACTAATTACACCAATCCCTCGATGAGCAGTGAAGCAAGTTAAGCCCCGAGCCAATGCGCAACTCCGTGAGCTGATTAATCGATTAAAGATGCTTTCAAGTCACGTAGCGAAAAGCTCGTAGGATGTAATGTATGTTGCGGTGTTCATACATCTACATCTACATCTGACTCCGCTACAAAGTTTGGTATAATAACAGTGAAAAGAGATGGATGAGGCCGTCATATATAATCCCCCTTCTCCTTTTTTTTTTCCCCTCGGCGTCGTTACTCGAAGCCGGTAAGCAATATCCTGAGAAGTCAAGGTAAGGTCAATCCATCATCCCAGGTACTTTGTATCATCGTATTATATCTCCAACCGCGTATCCGTGTCTCCGGTGATGATTACAAAACTGTGGTAAGACGACGACGGCCGGGAGCTTACAGAAGTAATTCTGTGTGAGGAGCATTGTATACCATCACGGAATATTACAGATCTAGATGGTCATTATAATCAACTCATGATTGTTTCCCTTACCTAAAACAAGCCGCACCATCATTTCGTCTTGACTCCGGCCTCTAGGAAGGGGGCACAATGATTGATTCCCCTCTTCACCTGAAGTAATTCCCAGCGCTTTGTCGAAACATATGTCCGAACAGAACATATTTTATCTACACACATTCGTTGTCGCCAGAAAATGCCAAAACCTCGTATCGACTTTTACGATTGCTCTTCGTAGAGGTTTGATACGCCGCTTCTGTACATCTGCGAATGGTGTCAAAACAGTAACAGGGTGAGACATGCAGAATTTGAATACGCCGAATCTGCCTCTGAAGGCCGTATAAGGTGTGTAAGGATTTCCGTCTTCCGTCTTCCAATTCTGGACTTGGTGGCTATATGGAGCCGGTAGCTACATTGCTGCTGCTGCTGCTGCTGCTGCCGTAATGAGGTTTAATTATTTTTTTTTCTTCCAATGGTTGGGCCCTTTCAGACACATCATTCTCTTTTTCCTTGCTTTCGCGTTTATTGTTTCGCGTTTCCCTCCCGACCTCACTGTTCACTTTCGTTAGCCAAGAGCCCATTCCGCATCGCCAAAAGCCGGGTACTTCGAGTTAAATGTGCCTAAAGAAGATATTCTCAACGAACATATCTCTGTGAATCATAACCCATGGCGAAGTAGGTAACCTGGTTAGGTTTTCTTGTGCTTTTACTTCCAGGTCCTGCTCCGAGATCCCGTTAATCAAGATCAATGGAAATCGACTGGGAGTAGGTACTTACTCCGTATTTCGAAATATTAATACAACGTGTTAATCATCAAATCATTATCGAAAGGATATTCTCAGTTCATCTTCTTTTCCTCCCTGGCAATTACCTGCTCGCGATGGATGGAGGCTGGCGACAAAAGAATAGAGAGACTTATGAGACGATCCCGTCGCAATACAGTATCCAAGGACTAAGTTCACACTCATAGTAATAGTGGCCCTTGGGGGATCAGACCGCTATAACTATAGTGAAATCAGCACTGTTAAGAGGGGAATGGTGGGTGCGTTTGTGCCGTTAAATGGTGGGTCACACAGTTTGTCCGATCGTAAAAGACACTGGGTCTTAGCCGGTCTGTAAAAATTATGTCATGAAGATAAAATTAGGTAGATAGATAGATAGATAGGCCAGGTCAGGCCTAGGTAGTGTCCGGACTACCTATTATTACCTATCTATCTATCTACCCACCTACAACTTTCAACCTCCAGGCTGTCATTGGACTTTTGGGCATATTCAACCAAACCCAGATCAGATACCATTTTGCAGGAACTCTGCAGAGTTACAATCCTCGGCCAGTCATAATTGTTCTTGGACGCACAGATCTCCAGCCGCTCCGAATTGGACTTTTGATTTAAATGGCCTGCGCTTCTGTGCGGGGCTGGTAGATAGACTCTCCTCTCCTTCCATTAATCAACGCCTCCCGACGAACGTCCGCTTTCTCACCTTCCTCCCCCAAAAGTCATCTGGAAAAAAGAAAAGTGAAAAAAAAGGAAGCCTCGATCCCATGTTTCCTCGTCTGTTTTGATTTGTGATTTGTGATTTGTGATTACCTACCTAGTGTCAGCGACAGAGTGCTTTTTTGCGTGATAAGTTGAGAGGTTATTATTTGTTAATTCCGATGATGTTGTCGCTGGTATTGAACGAGGTGAATGCGCCTCCTCCACACCTATCTCACCCGCAGGCCCAGACTGCAAATCCCGACACAACTACTACTGCGACGACGGTCCAGGCACCGAGATTTACGACCTACTTGTTGCCGAGCCTCTCACGCCCCTTCCACCGGCTTCGTCGCTTCTCGTCATCTTTTACAACCGCCACTGTCGCCACTTTCACCACGTCCGCCACTACCGCCACTACCGCCGCTAATACTGGTAATGAGGTTCCTGCTGACGGTGATATTCCGTCGCCCAACGCTTCCCCGCAGGCTCCAACAGAAACAGAGGACGCATCAATTCCTTCTCCCGATGCGTCCGGGTATTCTCACGTAATAGATGGTTCCCACCGGCAAAGGCAACCCGCTGCTGAACCACCCGATCATACCCCTAGACTCGCTAGGATCCAGCCCGACACAATTAGGTGCTCCACATGCGGAACCGACTTTGCTTTCCACTCTCAGATCGTGAGTAAATGTTTCACTGGTCGCCATGGTCGCGCGTACCTGGTCGCGCCCCCCGACCACCCTCGACAGAAGAGCGGCAGAGCCGTCGACCTGATCAACGTCAGGGTTGGAAAGCCCGAGAACCGCATTCTGGTCACCGGGTCGCACACCGTCTGCGATATTCATTGTCTCATTTGTCGCGCCAGGGTGGGCTGGAAGTACCTCGATGCGAAAGAGGAGTCACAGAGATACAAGATCGGCAAATTCATCTTAGAGACCCAGCGAACCGTCAATTTCAGACACTGGGAAGACGTCACCACTGACGAGTGGCTCGGGCTCGAACTGGAACAGATGAACGGATATGGCGATTGCGGCAACGATGAACCTATCGTCTTCGACTCGGAAGACGAAGACGAATGCGAGGACCTGTTTACCGGCATTTGGAATCCCAAAATCGCCGCGGCGAGACGCAAACTCAAGGCCCACCAACAAAAGTAGCTTCGGGACTTGGCTTTATGTTGTTGATTTATAATGTCCAACGTTATCGGCGTTCTGGGGTATGTGCGTGTGTGCGTGTGTGTGTGGATAATCTGCTTAATATGGATGGCTATCAGAATTTTGCAAGGTGTTGCTGGCAGCGTGGAATTGGGCGCTATCAAAATCTCGGGATACCCTCACATCACTATGATGAACTGCTGCGAACTGGCGGACCGGCGAACGGAGTCTGTAGCAGGTCCATGTGTTTAATCACGAATAATGCGAAAGAATTATGCTTTTCGCTAGACCTTGCCCCTTAAATGCTCTGACATGATGTCCTCTAACAGCTTCTACATATGATATCAGGATACTCGTATCCCATGCAGCCTCTTCACCGAACCCTCCCATGGCGGACTCGGGCTATATAGCCTATTGGCCATTCTAACGGAGGAGATCTGGAACTCTCTGGCGAGTATAATATTGAACTCCACTGGCGACGGCGGCCATCTAGTTAGATGGTGCTGGCACAGGGGAAGGACTTGGCTTAGACTCGGCCTTTGGCGCAACTGATAGCTCCAACGTGACCTTGACAATTTGTTAGTACAATGAGCCAACTCCGACGAAAAGAGATACACACAGGTCCATCATTTATCAGGGCGACTTCCATCATGGCCTGAAAGACGCCATTCTGGACCTTTTCGGGAGTGTATCCTTGCTGGACTTTCTGAAAGAAGTACTCGTATAAGCTCCTGGCTTCTTCTCCGCCCGCAGCACCATGAAAGTCGGGCTTATTCCCTTTCTTCGTCGAAGCGAGGAGAGTAAACTGTGAGACTGGTTGATGGCTCTACTATCAGACAAGCCGCGGATACCGAATGATGGGGAATAGCGAAGACGCGAGCGGAGACCTACCGCAGAGAACTTCTCCGCCGATCTCCTGGACGTTCTTCTTCCACTAGATGAAAAAAATGGACACTCAGGTCAGACATGATGAACAAAGAGAATCCCGGAATGAAAAGATGCTGAAATGTGAACCGTACTCTGCCGCCCGAGCCATCGTCCCAGAGCTTCAGCTTTAACACCTTGGCCGCGAGGGAGTCGGCTTCTTTTTGCGTGTCCCCCGGAGCTACGGCGGCGAAGACGAGGACGCCCTTCCCGATCGATGAGACCACCTCCTTCTCCACCGTGACGGACGCCGACAGCACACGCTGTAGTATAGCTGCAAGAGATAATAGGCGTATGAATAAAGGGGCTGTCTCGCTACTTTTCCGGACATGTATGAAAGCGCTTACCTTTCATGTTTAAGCAAGGGATATATATGTCGGGGTACGCTATGGAATGCAAAGAAAAAGAGGGGGGAAAAAAATAAAGAAAAAGGACCGACGGTTTGTGGAATGATCAAATGCAAAGTGTAAGGTACTGTGTGCGGTAGGTAGATGATGGGCTTACATTGTAAGTAGGTAGGCAGTATAGAACAATGAGGTCGCAAAGGATCAGCAGCTTCAAGATAAGTTACTGGCAGTACCTTTGCTCACGAGCCATTTCGCATGGCCCATTGTCATCGTGCTTTCGGACTAACTAACCTAGAAAGGTGTAGTTGTCAATTTCAGCCACAGTAAGCCAAAGCCAAAAGCCACGAGGTTGTTCGGCCAGCGCAGACGCCACGACGCCACTCGCTCGTCTCGTACTGTCGGAGAACACCATCTTGCATTCGAGCGTCTGATAGGTGGCCGAGTAGCCTGGTAGGTGGGATAATGAGGTAAAGACTTGATAGGTAGATGCGAAGTACGAATATACGGAATAAACTCATAATTTATTATTGCTTATCTGGGCAGCTGCAATTGAATTGACCGTAGATAGGTAGTCTTGTGTAAGGACGCCCACTATAAGTACACAGGTGTGTGGCTAGGCTCCATCCCTTACAATTACGACTGGTATAGGTTACAGACTGTACGGCAAGGTCAAACGCCAGGTGAGCAACTTCCTCCAACCCGCCAAAAGTCGCGATTCAGCCTTCCCACCAACACACCTACTAACTGGTCCTTAGTAAAGGCGAGGCAACACACCTACAACTCCGCCAAACACCACATTTCCTTTCACAACAACAACAACATCATCATCAAGTGGGTACGTTTTTTTACGCTTCCCTTTACCACTGCGATTCATCTCCTCCGCACATTCCATCCCTTCCTGCGCCCCTTACTCCGCCTTCCATGCCATTCACGTTTCGACTTTAGCTTTAGACCATAACCTAATTAGCCCCGATCGATATAGCCTCTCTTGCTCTCTCCATCACTGCCGCATCGCCATCCGCCGCTGTCTCTGCTCGACGAAAACATTGCGCCTCCGCCTGGAATCCCTACCCCGGGGCCGGTCGCCCAGAACGAGATTCGCCATATGTACATAAAAACACAATGGCGGCCCGGAAACTGCAACAAGAGATCGATAAGACCTTCAAGAAGGTCGCCGAGGGCGTCGCCGAGTTCGACGGCATCTACGAAAAGATTGAACAGTCCAACAATCCAGCTCAGAAAGAGAAGCTTGAAGACAACCTCAAACGCGAAATCAAGAAGCTCCAACGGTTACGGGACCAGATCAAGACATGGGCAGCTAGTAATGACATCAAAGATAAGGCTCCGTTGCTTGAGCATCGGAAGCTGATTGAGACGGTTGGTGCTTCTCGGGGGGGCGGACCATAAACTTAACACGGGCAGGGCTAGACGCTATGCTAACTCCGCGATCAATAGCAAATGGAGAGGTTCAAGGCCGTCGAGAAGGCCATGAAGACCAAGGCTTACTCGAAAGAGGGTCTCTCAGCTGCTGCCAAGCTGGATCCGAAAGAGCAGGCAAAGGCGGAAGCTGGGGAGTTTCTGAGCAATATGGTGGACGAACTGGAACAACAGATCGAGGCCCTCGAAGCCGAAAGCGAACAGTTACAATTGACCATGAAGAAGGGCAAGAGCCAGGCCGCCAAAGCCGAGCGTATTGCGGCGATAGAACATATCATCGAGAGGCATAAGTGGCACCAGGGGAAACTCGAGCTGATCCGGCGGTCGTTGGAAAACGGCGGTATTGAGACAGAACAAGTTACCGACGTGGAAGAAAGTATCCGTTACTATGTTTCTGATGGCATGAACGACGACTTCATGGAGGATGAGGGGCTTTATGACGAGCTAGCTCTCGAGGAAGAGGAAGACACCTATGGAATGAATCAAGATAACGATCGCGTGTCCTCACAAGACACACAGTCGATACAAGAAGAACTGGCAGATCCAGAGTCACGGCCTGCTAGCCTGCCAGCGAAGGCACGAGCTGCCGTTATTGATCCTGCCACCGCCCGCCGACCCTCTTCTCAGCTGAAATCCCCGTTACCGACACTGGCGACATTACACAACCCGCTATCCAACATAACTAACAGTGGCAGCGTATCCACCTCTAGTATGAGGCCTGCATCAGTGCCTCAAAGACCACCTGGCGAAGGACTCAAATATGCTTCTGCTGCTGCTGCTGCCGCCGCAAGTGACAAGAATAATGTCGGCATAGCGCCACTTCCGCCACCGCCAGGCGCGCAACCTGTTTCGGTACCTACGGGTGTCTTATCATTGCCGACCACCGGTTCGTTGAGAACAAGTGCCGCAAATTCCCCAAGTACGGTAGCTGTACAGCCCGCGTCTTCAGAACCCAAGCCAGGTAGCATACCCGTGCCTGAATCTAAGCCTTCAGAGCAGCTTAGCAGCATACCGAGTACGCTCAAAAAGGTGGACAAATCTTCTAAGTCGTTAGGTAAGGCTGCTAACGCCGCTGAAGCCGACGAATCCTCAAAAGGTATGGAAATACGCTGCAAAACGTCGGGTACTTCTTATTCACAAGAGTTAGCATCGTACTCTAATGGCACGAATGGGAGTAAGAGTGTCCGAGACAAAGAGGAAGAATCGATATTCCACCTTCCTGCTACTTTGCAGGATCTAGTAGAATCTTACGAATCGATTAAGAGGAAGCGTACCGCGCCGGTGAATTCAGCCTCAAATCTGCGCATGATGGCCAATTCTCAGATGTATATGAACGTAATGGACACTTCTGATGCTGAGCCGCCGCGGTCATATAGACCAGAAACGCGATATCACTCGGCATCTGGGTACCCGCAGGAGCCCTTAGCCATCCTCGATGACCCTCGTCTGTACTCACGTATCGAGCCTGATACGCTCTTTTATGTGTTTTACTACAAGCAAGGCTCATACCAACAGTATCTAGCGGCTAAAGCGTTAAAGGACCAGAGCTGGCGGTTTCATAAACAATACCAGACCTGGTTTCAGAGGCACGAGGAGCCGAAGAACATTACGGAGGAGTTTGAGCAAGGAACCTACCGGTTTTTCGATTATGAGTCAACTTGGTACGTTATCCAAGCCAGCAACAATACGGGGCGTCTCTCGACAACTAACGGCGGGCGCAGGATGAACCGAAGAAAAGCCGACTTCAGGTTTGCCTATAGGTACCTGGAAGACGATATTTGAACGGTGCGGTTAAGTGTTTGAACTTATGATAATGCGTAGGGAAACGAGGGAGAAGGTAGGCCAACGGTTTGATGAAGGGGACATGCTTCTATCAAACAGTGTAGGATTATGACTGTTTCGAGAGTGAAGTGGGAGGGTTCAATGGCCACGGCCGGGAGACGCATGGGGAATAGGCACCCGCAATTGCGTCGGCTTGATACATTGCAAATAAACGCATATCCCACGCCTGATCTACCCTGGTAACCCGTTCCGACGTCGCCGCAACGGTATGCAAAATTGAACAAGGTCGTAATAGTATTATGTCAATATGATTGTTCAATTGGCTGCCGATGGCGAAGTCGGCCGGCGCCTTTGCATTATCACCTTGGTCGAAAGCCGTTCCACGATCCTTGCCAATCGAATCGGGACTGTCCCAGCAAACGGCATGAGGAACCAAAGGCGCATCGTCTGCAATCTTTATTGGTTGCAAAGAACCTTGGCACCGTTTGGGAGGCTTATTTCCTCTCTTTCCTGTCACCTGATGCTCTTGTGTTGTCGCTGCGTGCTCCTGACTCGAAATCTTGCTAGGTAGACATAACGGCTAACATAATAGGAACGAATGTCCAAGTCCCCTTTACATTTGCGAACCGTTGAGCACCAATAGCAGTCGTCTGTGATCGTCTGGGGTTCCTCGTTGTAAAAGCTGTGTGAAGACCTGCTCCTCGTTGCCTAATGTAGCGAGTGCCGCTGCTAAAACACGCATGATTCAGGACCACGACGGGACCGATTAAGGATCTCACGGTAATGGTGCACACCGACTCGCAGTATGTTTACATGCCTTTCTCTGGAACGTAACCTGGTTGACAGGACTGGCTAACCAGACAGCGGATATTGTGCAGGTACCCTGTGATCGACGGTGATATGCAGCGGTTTTCGTGATCGCTGGCCCTATACAGATAGGTATTATCATTTAACCTAGATACCTTGCTGCTATTTTTGGTGAATATTACGATATGTCTCCACAAGAGTGATGGATTGAATGGAGCCGAGCCGATAGATGGACGAGAAGCGCAACGCTCTTTTGATGCACGACATCGGAGCCAGATTACCTCGGGGTAGTAGGTAATATCCCGTCTCCTCGTTTCGCTGACACCTCTCCCCCCTCCCTCTCCATCCCTTGCCTTTTTATTTGGAACGTGACCGGAACGGAATTCGGTCACATCTCGAGTCAATTGTTGCTTACTGAATAGTAGGGGGTACCTATTATTGTCCCCCTCCCCCTTCGTGGGTAAATAGCCTTTGAAAGTCGTCTCTCGTTTGTATTTACCACCTCCGAGATCCGTCTTGGATTTATGAGTTTACTACGCTTCGTTTAACCCATTCTCTCAACACTATTCCGATTACCTAACCCTCAGCGCTGGCATTTTTTTGTTTACTGACTGACCATGTCACATCCCCAAGTTCTTTTCCCGCAGACTACCTTCACGGGGCCGTCCTTGCTACAGGCTCGCCGTGAGACAATACAACGGGTGACGTTGAAGGCCCAGCTGAAGAGGTTGAAGGAGACGGGCCAATACGAGTGCTTCAACCTCAAGTGGCAGCCCATCTATGCCGACAAATCGCGCTGGCCCGCGCCGCCGCCGGTATACTGGGACAGCGACGTCGCCAAGTGGATTGAGGGGGCTTGTTATATGCTCACGGAGCAGTACGATGCGGAGATCGACGCGGCTGTTCGCGAGCTGGTTCACATGATCCGCGGGGCGCAGCAGGAGGATGGGTATCTTGATGTGTACTTCACCGTTATCGAGCCGGGGAAACGGTGGTCGAACCTGAGAGATCAGCATGAGTTGTGAGTTTCCGACCACACGCCTCTTGCGTGCGTGCGCGAACGCGTTCGCGGTGGCGGTGGCGGCCAATGTGTTTTGTTATTTCATGAAGGGTGGTTGGCGCCGTATCAATCGGATTACGGGAAAAATATATATATATATATATATATATCGGTTGCTGACGCGCTTCATATCAGATATAACGCCGGCCACCTCATCGAGGCGGCACTAGCCCATAACAACTACTACAAAAACGACTTATTCGTCGAGGTCATGCTCAAGTATGTGAAGCTGATCCGGTCGGTTTTCGGGCCCGGCAAGGACCAGAGGCATGGATATCCGGGCCACCCCGAGATCGAACTTGCGCTGGTCCGCTTGTACTCTGCGACGGGGGATCAGGATGCGTATGATTTGGCGCAGTACTTTATCGAGGAGCGCGGTAACCCGATAGGGCAAGACGGCAGTATGTTCCCTTTCCCCGGGGTGTGTCATTTCAGGCCCGAGAGCTGGGAACCAAGTTTGTCACATCTCTAGGAGTTGGAGGGGGTGATATCGAAAGCGTGAACTGATGAGGATTGTGTAGTGATGTATTACGACTGGGAACGAAGAGAACGGGGGGATAACCCCTGGATGCGCCCAGATGCTTATCCGATGCATAGGGATCATTGGTACAGTCAATCCCATCTGCCAATTCTGCAACAGAAGACAATCGAGGGCCATGCCGTACGAGCCCTGTACCTATTTACAGGAGTGGCGAACCTCGTGAGTCTGGACAAGTTGGGTATAAAGCCGTTCGCGAGTCAAGACGGGTACTTGGACACCCTACGCACGCTATGGGGCAACATGGTGGACAAGAAGATGTATCTGACCGGTGGTATCGGGTCGATGATGCAGTGGGAAGGCTTTGGCATCGATTATTTCCTCCCGCAAGGCTCGGATGAGGGCGGCTGTTATAACGAGACGTGTGCTTCGATTGCGGTCATGATGTTGGCGGAGCGGATGTTGCATCTTGAGCTGGATTCGAAGTACGCGGATGTCATGGAGCTTTGTCTCTATAATGCCGTCATGACTGCTAGTAAGTTGTGAAGGCGATATGATCTGATACCCTCTCTTCACGCCCACTTTCGGGCATCGTTTGACCCCGTTCTAAAGGCTAATGCTTTATATCTTAGTGAATCTTGGTGTAAGTTTGACGAGGCGTTTACGAACACTGAGGTTTTCCATGATTTAACATGAGGTAGGGGAACGCGTTCACTTACGTCAACCAGCTTGCGAGTTCCGAGAAGAATAAAAACATGCGCTCTGCGGTTCGTGTGGCCCCTCTTGACTTTGAAGAAGAAAGAAAAAAAGGCACAGTTCCCGAGACCCCTGATACTAACACGAACGCCCTGAAAGTGGTTTGATACATCCTGCTGCCCACCGAACGTGTCGCGCCTATTTGGGAGTATCGGCGGCTATCTCTGGGACTACGGTGGTCACGACCAAGAGATTTTCGTAAACGTTCATCTGTATACTACCGCGAGAGTCTCATTCCAAGTCGATGAGCAAGCGGTAGTGGTATTGGAACAAAAGTCAAACTGGCCATGGGAGGGCAGCGTGGACTTCCGACTTGAAGCGCCGCCTACGGCAAACACGACGGTCAGGCTTCGGATTCCTGGCTGGGCTAAGAAGAGATATACGGTACGTTTCTCATACTTATTCTCACTTTTTCCGGTCGAATTGGAAGAGCTAGTTGTGTGTGTTTTTTCCCGTCTTATATAGTCTAAACAAACCTTACAGCTCACCCCGACATCAAATTCGTCCACGATCGAGCACGGCTACCTCGTCCTCCCGCCGTCATATACCTCCGAGAACAAGGCTTTCACGCTTCAGATCCACGGCTTCGAACCCCGATTCATCTCCCCTCATCCGTATACGAACCAGCACACGCTGACGCTCGCCCGGGGCCCCTTGATATACTGCGTAGAGGACTTCGATAATCCGTGGGAGCAGGATCACTTTCGCGACGTGGGGATATCGCTAGGCGCGTCGATCGGAGAGGAAGAGCGTGTGATGGGGGAGGAGGTAGACGAGCGTTATATCACCCTTTTTGCGTCCGGTTGGGTCCGTAAGATGGATCGATTGCCGCAGGCGGAGTCGGAGTCGGGCGTGGAGCCTGGTTCTCGTTCGATTGTCGAGGATGAGGTGTCGAGGGAGGTCAGGGAGTTGGTGTTTATTCCGTATTATCTACGCGCCAATCGGGGAGGGACGGGGCATATGAGGGTGGGCTTGTTGAAAGGTTGAAGGGTTGAGGTGAGTTGAGTCGTGACTCGTGCGGTGAGGGTACGAATCTCAGACGAGTCTGTTGGAGTCCCATCCCTGTTGTCGTTGGCCGTTAAGGGTTACTAGAAAAGAAAAAGTATCACGTGCGGTCGACCTACGGGTTGGAAAATGAGGGTAAGGTATATAGCGTAGCAACATCTTAGAATAAGAGACACTTATGTATGCTCCACCGATGAAGAGATTGGCGGCATGATATCCAAACGTGTAAGTGTACATTGTGAGAGTGATCTGGAGGCTCGACGTCTGCGTTCGATTCGCCATTTACCTTGAATTCAGTTCTTCGAGCGCAACGCCTTTGCCCAACATCCCAAGCCATTTCTTGGCACGTACCCGAATGAACAAACGGACGAAAGGGTACTATAACATCCCATATAGCCACCACTCTCGAAAACTCGGACTTCTTTACGCTTTGAAGAGTAGGATGGGGTCATCTTCGGGTTATCTCGACCACGGCAATAACCGTATTGGCTCTGGCACCGAGTCCACGTGCTCAATTACTGTTCCTGGCGTGAGAAATATCGGGTTCAATGCTACCGGATTACCTACACAAGAGAATATGTCAAGTGAGAATGTTCTTAGATTGTATCACTGCGCCAAGATAGATTGGTTTCGCCAGTTTTTTAAGTTATTATTCTGACCAACTTTTGCAATAGGCTATAATCCAACATGGTCTCGAATGCAGCTCCAGTTTGACTCGAATAATCACAGTCATAAGACAACGAAGGGACCACATGAAGTCAGGGCCCTGCGCCATGATTGCGAAACGAACATACCCTAGCTTCTGGACGTCTAGATCAGACTTTTGTGACGACTTTGTCCTGCTCTAACTAGAACATATCTCTGTATCGGTCCAGGATTCGGGTTCTATATTCGACTGCCGCTGAAGCTTGCCGGGAATTGCCAAGGGGTGGGCTCACGCGTGCTTCTTGTATTTGCTCAAGATTGCAAGTTGCCATAAAGTTTGCACCCATAATCCATCGGTCTACCACACGACTCCCCGTCATACATCCTGGTGGTATAGATTATATAATTTGATCGCGTTGATATGGTGGATACACCAAGGCCCTCAGTGTGGTGTAATGTATCGTGCTGGATTCTGGGATAGGACTAGGGCAACGCATGTGCTCGTCGACGTATTTCTTCGCCAGTAAGGTGCTGTAAACCTGACGCATCGGGCGTTATACCGACTAGAACCGGAAACCAAATGACTTGGTCTTCCACGTGTCTGATCTTCTCATGTTGGGAGTCTATCGTGGATCGATCCATCTGCGAACCCGTATCCAATTGACACCTGAAGGCGTCAGCGACCTTAACCATCGCCTCATTTACAATCTCGACCGCTCGGCCTTCAATAGGCCCATCAATTAACGCGCTTCTTAAGGTGAAGCGAACGTATTGTTGTTGGACGCCTTCAATGACCGAATTGTATGATTCGATCTGGCTTTTATCCGGCATTCTTAAATTGATGTCAATCGCCTCCCACACGTTTGTGGTCCCGAGGTATGGCCCGGACTCGATAAAATGAACTGGTTGGAGCATTGGTTCCGACAGTTGTATTACGCCTCCTCTGACGTTACCCATGGCCTGTATGGCCGTTGGATGGTTAAATGTTAGGGCAGCTAGATTTCCGGAGTACATGTCCCCAATCGGCATGACGAATTTGTAGGTGATATTGTTCCCGTCTGCCCAAGCTTGCCAGCAGCTTGGGATGGCTCGCACTGCTGGGTCTACGGAAATCCAGTTAAAGCCAACGGCAGTCGTTTCTGCAAAATGCCGGTAGAGAAGGTGCCATAGTACACAATCGGCCGTAGGGATTCTCGTGGACAAGAATGTGTAGTCTTTTCACGTCAACACTCGAAATTCCTATCGGCCCATTGGCGATATTGACACCGTTTTGGTAATATCTCTTACCGGAGCGCATCCGCCTCCTTTACGACCCTTTCGGGACTTGATGCACTTTGTGCATTTCTCGCTCTGCGAAGTAGTGTCTTTCGCGCAGTACGCACCATGGTTCTTGATTGCCTTAGTTCGGAGGCAAGAAACCGGGGACGCAGCGTACGAGGAAGGATGGCCGACTTACCTTGGTAATGTGGCCGACTTAGTTACTACAAATGATGACCTCCTCCTCGTGTTTGGCCGGATCCTAATCCTCGTGACGTTAGCGATTTGGGGATCACACCATCAGTCCCGTTTACTCATCGGCAACTTACCATCCACGACATGGCGGGAGAAGCTGTTGCGCGGAGGAGACAGCTTGTTGGCGCCTGGATCGAGATAATTTATACCAGCACCGGCGAGGTCGTGGCTGTGGTCGGAGATAATCGGGGCTGAGCGGCGGGCGGCGAGCGATTAGTCGATGGATGAGCTAGGGATTCTTAGATGATTATACGTACACTGACTGTGATATACATTGAGTAGCAATCTGGATACCTGTTCTTTGCTTAATTGGATGCCTATCCTGATCTGGGCGACAGCAGTTTCAGTTTTCCGGATAGGACTTGAGGCATTGAAACTGTTACTAATGATATATACTGATGATGTACCTATACTGATGATGATGAGGGCGCGTTCGGTGGGAGCAATTTCCAAGCGGGAATTTCAGCGGGGAAAGATAGCTCTACTTAGGTTAACATACCTTCTTAGGTGCCAGGGATCCACTTTAATTGACTAAAAGGCTAAAAGCAGACATTACTAAGCCGATCGTTGTTATTGGATGAGACAGCTTGATCTACGTAAAACATGGGGCACGCCCTTTGTTCCTACCCGGATGTTTGAAGCCTGAGGCCAAAAAAAAGAATCAGGCCACGCACGGGCCACTCTGAAGTCTCCGTACAGTATTATGTCTGTGTTAGATACCGTATTTGCACCAGCCGAGACCGCTGTCGAATTGGCTCTCCGGGCTAGTCTCAATACGGTAGCCGATACAGCGGCTAACTGTGCGAGTACTTTAGTATGGCCCGTGCGTGGCCTAAGTAATTCTTTAGAGTCTACGGCAATTACCTAGCCTTCGTATCAACTCGCAAGTTCCAATTGAAACATTGAAAACAGCACCACTACAACTGTCGACCGACACAACCTTATCTTCCTTTGATTTATTTTTTTTGGTCACGCCTTCGCTACCATCTCCCCGCCCCGCTCCGCCTCCAGTTGCTATAACAAAGTCATATTCTATAACAATTGTTGCGCGGTAAAAGGTGTCGAATCAACGCGAGTCGGGCGCAGATGTAACGGTTGCTACCGGTGCACGCGCATCTTAGAAACAAACCTACAATGATCTGAATGGCTGCTCCTCTTCAGATTCTGACCCTCTTGAGGAAAGGTGTCGGCACCCCATCGGCACCCCATCGGTACGACGACCCAATTGGACTGGAGCCTCAAGCCGCCGTGACAGCAGATTTGTATAAGTGAGGGGACCAGCTCGTGTGGTCTCGTTGCCAACTGGGCAGCCGGGCAATCGTGCTCTCGCAATCACTCTGCATCAATGCAATGCGGTCCTCGTTCAGGGCCGGGGTGAGGTAATTGCCTTCTCTGATACCGGCTCCGATATTCAGTCTCCCTATATTCCATTCCGACTCGCACTTGTTGGTCTTTTTAAAAGAACTTAACAACATATACCGGCCCAGCCTAGCCCAGCCCGTCTCGTCTCGTCTCGTATGGATGACGACGGGGCATATAGAGCGTAATGCCGGTGGAAGGTACTACAGTTAACCTTTCACTTACTCCGTGACAATTACGACTCCGGTTGGCCCAGTGGTAAAACACCACATTCTATTGCGCTAGCTAAGTAACCTCGACCGGATTTGACTACCTACGCTGTCAACGAGCCCCAGAGCTAGACTAGACCTAGTAGCAAGGGACTATCCACCCCAGGCATAAGTACAACAATATGACGACCAGCTCGACTCGGCACGAAGTCGAGACTTGCAAGATCAGTCAGTGTCACCAATACAACAGTTGAGAAGCTCGAGCGAGCAGTATGAATTGGAGTGTTAGCAAGACGAATATGTCGCTGCAGACGGCATGGTGGGGATCGGCACGGTTCCTGCGCTGTTGACCTCTTACTATCTCGACCGCCTTCGGAGGTCTCGTATCAATATGATCAGAGGGATCCTAGAGCGCCACCCGGTAAGCGCTTAGGACCATTTACAAAATCATGCAGACTGTTAATTATATTGTAGACACTCAAGCGACGCATCGAACCCAAAGAGTTCTGGGAGAAAGGGTTTCTGGTTACCGCCAAACTCAGCATCCAAGAGCCCGCCCAAGCACCGCCGTGGCCGCCCATATCTGTCTGCCCGCCCACAACTAGGGCCCCTGCAGAGCCTGCGCCGCCAGCAACAGTCGCGATCCGTTCCATGAGTGTGTGTCTTAGAGGGGGACAACGGATACCACCTGGCGAGGTCAACGGGAATGCCAACGTTACGCTCAAAGTTATCGATTTGAAATCTGCCAAGGTCAGCAGACCTTTTGTTGAGCAACTAATCACGTGAACCAAATGTCCCAGAAGAAATCGCCCTCTGGGCCACCACTAGTAATATTAAGCGCTCCTTGGATCAAACAAATAATTTGGGAGTTGATGAAACCGTCCTTCAACACGAAGAAGGCATAGTCGTGCCAAAGGAGCATTGGGATACAGTGCTGAAGCTCATCCTAGCTCAGTCAATGACGACCGCGTTATGGTCTACTTGGCTATGGCTCAACCTTTAGAAAAGCCGGCCAACTCTCGTTTGTGGCGGCTGGCTAGGAAATAGCTAAACGAGTGCATCGAACGCGGCTCCAAGAAGGCTGGAATGAGAAGTGCGATTTCACCGACGAACTACAGGACGACTCATTCTGGGAGGCGCTCCGAATTATAGGAGATGCCGACGCCGGATACGGAACGTTCCCGGATACTCTCAAATTAGTATACCATCATTGTCGACCATTAAGCCGAAATGGCATGTTGTCTCAATTCCCTCCCCCATGAGAGGGATTCTTTAGCAGAAGACCTAGAAAACCTCCAGGTAGACTGTCGCGAGCGGCTGGTAGGCCTCCCGGCGCCCACAGATATTGTCGGGTTACCATCAGTGCAACAGCTTTCAGATTGGGAGTGTGGTGTGGCAACGATCATCAACGTTGTGGCGCTCTTCGCGCAGCCTTCTTTGATGTTGCGTCTAGCTAACCATCACGGGGTTATAATCCGGCAAGATAATATCAGCTAGATCCAAAAAAATCATGCGTCGATTTCTCGGAGTAGAATCGAACGGAGACCAACCTAATATTATTCAAAGATTCGAGGGCCATATTGGTCGTTGAGTCGGTGACGACCAGCGAAATCCTGGTTTTGTACCGGGGGTTTTCGACTCATGGAGTGGTAAATGGTAATCCCATTGATAATGGTAAAAATTACGCTTAGAAGCATAGAAACGATGAATCAACTACAATATCCCTTTCTCTACCTCGATATCTTCTGTTACGGCCAGTTCCTCACTTTAACGGGCCAAGTCGGAGGCGCTGGGCAGCCGGAGCTAAGGCGCTTGATAGAGTACCCGAGCTCCTTTTGTGACCCCAACTCTCCCCCCGAGGACTCAATAGTACCTACTCGACGACCGAACGATAACAAGTGAACTACTAGGATTCGCCAGGTGTTTACAGAATACCGTACTATGTAATTCAGAGCTCTGGGGTGAGTATTCTTATGATTTTCTTTTCTATTCTTACCTCGGATGCCCACTGCTCCCGTCCGCTGTGGTCGCTCACTACCCTTGCGCATCCTGACTTGAATTGTAGCATCGAAGCTCGATGACACGCGAGGTTACGATGTCCGATAAGACTGAATGGGATGCTCGATGCCGTCCCTACCTACTTATGCATAACCTAGTAGGTTCCGCTCGCTTGAAACCCCAGCCGTCCAGCGAAACCGATCTCGTTGCCTGTTGCGGTCAAGCTTGTTCGGAGTTGGAGTCCTGGACAGGGGTTGCTGCGACCTCATGAGGTCACTCTGCTGTTGATAGAAAATCAGAGGCCCTTCTTTGAGTGGTGTGGGAATTTGTGCCCTCGAAGTCTAGTGAAGTTGGCCAGTGGTCACTCCTACTCAAAGATGATACCTACCTATCATAGGAAGTAGATAGGTAGGTAGGTGACTTCAGGATTGCTACCAGTTGCTCGCTTCCGGGAACGTCGGGCTTCCATTCCGGATTCGGCGCGTTTCTATTGCACCACTCGACACTCTGCGCTGCATGGCCATGCTTGGACTCGAGAGTTACGGTCTTCTCCATTACATAGTAAGTCACGCGACAAGGGTAGGTATACCGGCCAAAGGCCGGGCTAGCCATCTCAGTTTCTTAGCTTCACATCGCAGCTTGGGTCCAGACTTATTACCTATCACATATGAATATGTTAAACTACAGCGAAGAACTTGGCTATGGCGGGGAGTTTGGGCAATCGATGCCTCTTCCTCGGAAGGAATACAGATGTCCTCAATGCCCCAGCACCTTCAAGCGATCAGAGAACCTGAAAAGACATCAGCGCGGGCACAACGGCTGTAGGAAATACGTATGTCCGACATGTGCTAAGAGCTTTGTGCGGAGGTAAGCACCGTCTATCTGGAGTATATATGATGATTTGGCACTCTGGTAATATACTGACCCTTCCGAATCCCAAGTGATATCCTGTCTCGACACACAGCAGTGCACAAGTCGCGCGAATGGCGAGGTGACTATCCGCACAAGAGACGAGCTTGCCGTGAATGCGCAAGGGTTCGGGAACGTTGCTCTAGAGGCGAGCCATGTGAGCGATGCGCCGCGAAGTCGTTATGTTGTTTCTACCCGGAAGAGCCCCGGTTCAGGAAGACGACAACGCCATATATCCTGAGTCCGTCGCCTAAATCAGGCATCGACGGCACAACGTCAGAAAGCAGTCCTGAACTTCAGTCGCCTTCGGGGAATTTTGTTAGTACAGATTCAACTCCCTTATCAGATCAGCCTGCCTCTCTGTTTGGGACTGAGGACTCGGCGATTTCATCCCAATGGCCATCTATATCGTCACATCTGTCTCATGTGGCTATGGCACCCTATAACCCTCACTATGGAGAGGATTGGCTTGCGTCTCCTCGCGTGCTGGACACGCTATCGCCTCAGGAAGAAGGGATATATTCAGTATCGCCAAGGCACGCCAATGGGGATGATATGGGAAGTTCAAGTGGAACTACGCAGTCTGCTATCTATAAGGCTAGCCCGTCGGTTGAAAGGCAGTCCTCCGACGGCCCCAAGACTCTCTTACGCATACACCATAGAACTCCAACACCTGCCCTACCCTTACCACTCACCCTGGACTACCTCCAGATGCTGGAAAGCCACGATGAACCAGTCCGTAAAGTACACCGCAACCAAGATACAACCTTCGACTGGCCCATTCAGGCGACTCAACCGCCGCCTCGCCTCGTCGATCTGAAAGTGTACGAGTTGATCGCGTCGACTTTCAAGGGATTTCAGGACCCGCTCCCCCGGCTGGGCACGACCGCTACGTCATCACCCTTGTCAAGGACCGGACAGCATGACTTCTTCCTGAAGCTCTATTTCAAGTATCTCTGATGTCGCGTGCGCGATGTTGGGTGCGGGCCGACCTTGACGTGGTTTGAAACGAGGCCACAATTCAATCAAGCGAGCATGGGGTTGGGATGACGTATTGTAAGATGACGATGTTTTTTTCTCTGTAAAAAGAAATTGAAAGCTAGGTCACCTATGTCGGGAGAAGGTGTGCTGTGACCTTTTGATTCGATTCAGTGCTGCTTGTATCTAGTTATAGTACCTAAATATTGGGCGAAACCACTTTGACAGGGCGATTTGATCGAGGCCCATCACCTGTTAGTCGGGCGCTGCGTCGTGGCGACTGCTTGAGGCGGTCCAGAGGGATGGTCATTTCTTCCACTTTCGGTTTTATCTTTAATTAACCGACCTGCCGACTCGATCGCTGGACCCGCCTCAGTTGTGTAAAGGGGCTCGACGAAGTCGAATAATTTTGATAAAATTCCAAAATATGAAGTTTATCCATTTGCGGAGGGGGGGGCGCATCACGCGTGAATTGGACTCAAAATCATAATATCGTGATGACTACACGCTGGTGGGAAAGGGAGCGAGCGATGATGCCCGAGTCCGCGACTCTTAGTGTATGAGCTGATCGTGAGTAACCATAATCAATCCACCTGTCTAGTGGAATGTTGAGTTGGCGAGGACGGTAAAGGAGAACAAATAAAAAGAGTTTTGCAAAAAAAGAACACTTCGACAGATAATCAGGACTTTGTAACTCCGGTACGGGGAATCGAACCCC
Organism: Xylariaceae sp. X187; assembly: GCA_028637585.1. Classification (NCBI taxonomy): domain Eukaryota; kingdom Fungi; phylum Ascomycota; class Sordariomycetes; order Xylariales; family Xylariaceae; species Xylariaceae sp. X187. The sequence goes on along the minus strand of JAJIZN010000006.1, from coordinate 2,459,433 downwards.
GAGCCCCGCGGTGAAAACGCGATATGTTAGCCGTTACACTATACCGGATGGAAGCGAAGAGGTAGGTCTCCCTGGGAATCGAACCCAGATTAGTGGAATCAAAATCCACAGTGCTAACCATTACACCAGGAAACCCGATCATCGGTGCTGATTGATGGAAGGCGAGAGGCACTGAACACGCTTAAGTTCCGCTCTCCGAAGTCAGCCTGTGCTAACCGCATATGGGTTCTGTATGGGTCCAGTTCTGTCCAGGGCAGAACCAGGGTATCCAGGTGGAGACAGGGTATCTACTTAGTGTACGTAGTGTACGTAGTAGGTGGAGATAGGCGGAGATGTGTCATGGCGATCCTCCGCCACATTCTTCAGCCACTGAGTGCCCGTTTAAGTTTCGTGCATTAGATAATAGTATGAGTCAAGCCACTTGGCATGTACCTACACGAATACGGGTCTGCAAGGGAGGCGAGTTCTTCGCAGATGCCAATGTCACCATCTCATCTCATCTCATCTCATTCCATCTCACCCCCAACATGCCGATGGATATGAGTGGAAGCCCGAAGGCCGAAGCCCCAACTGAGGCTCAGAGCATGTTTTGCTTCATGCGAACACAAATGCCCGCCTGGATTGATCCTTCAACCTCTTGGCATGGAGAGAACCCGGAAAGGTGGTGAAGGCGTAGTGCACGCAAGTAAGCCTCTCAATCCAGTCGCTCAGCGGAGCTCACGAGTCCGTCGTGTGAGCAGTGATCAGCGAGCACCAGGACATAGACAGATTGGATCTGGAGATCCATACCTTATCCAACAATTAGCACCGGCGACTTTTAAGCTACCGAGTTTTACGGGGACTGGCAACCATAGAAAGATGCTACCAACGAGGTTCGTCAATCTACTGCCGGTAGGTAAATGCCCGATGACTTCAGCTTGTCCGTGCTCGCCAGCCCAGGACCAGGACCAGGACCAGGACCGGGACCAGTACCAGTACCAGGACCGCGGAGGAGTCTAGAGAGTTAGATTGAGGCCGTATCTTGTCTGTAGGTATTACCATTGCTACCATCAGTTGCATTGAACTTAAGCACATCCGGGGCTGTGCAGGCGGGATAATGGTGCCGTCTGCGGGAATCTTTCTCGAAGCTCTTGGCGGCTAGAAAACCGGAAGCGCATGCCGTGAAATGCTTGCTATCTGTGGTCAGACAGACATCGAGGCTGTCTCATCCACATTGGCCTCCGGACCTATTGCGAATGTCTAAAAGAAATGGCACAGGACGTTACAGCCTCGAGGAAAGCGACCCCGCCGGATGAGCATTTGCGCGATATGCACGGCACCAAGAATGGTAGCTCATCTGAGGCAGCGCTGGTACCATTCTTACATACAATGTACACTTACGTTCCTTGTCATGAGGAAACGTGGCACCGTTGCCGCGTCCCCCCTTGTGAATGAAGTTCTGCAAAGGTACCCAACTGATACGGCAGCGGAAGACAATAAGGCCTAGCATGAAGGTATATGAAGGGCCGTAACACTTATGATGACGCTTTTGGGAGCTATATTAGGGGTAGACCAGAGCGTGACAATGACGAGCCGTGGCCCTTCTCACCGAACCGTTGCGCCCTATCGAAGCAAGCCGACGATGCAGCGGTGAGGGATTGCCTACGCATTCGTCGAATACCCGATCAACTGTAACGACAATTTACTCCTGACTGAGCTTCAACGTAACGCGAAATCACATCTATTTGCTTAACCTTTACTGGAGCATAGCACGCGCTGCCATTGCGATCGACCGAAGTTGGGCGGTAAAAGGTGCTCATGCGTCATCACCCAGCACGCGTGATGCGATGGCGTATGATAAGCATGGAGTACACCAGGTCGGGGTGAGCTTGCGCCGAATTTGGGCCTCAAAAATGCAAGTTTATCCAGACTTTGGCTTACCACAAGGACGACCGGTGCCCAGGATTATGAAATTATTGCCTATCGCTCCAAATAAGAGCTTTTCAGGGAGCTTCCTCAGCTCGGTGTAAGTAGGGCTTTGCTATTGGCTGAGAAACAGTGTCCAACAGTCTCCGTGGGCGTTCTAGAGCCCCCCGGATAGCTATCATATCCAGATCTGAAGAGTTGACTGACTCATCAGCAGAAGAGACGATAACGGAAGCTCACGAACACGTTATACCACCGCACTGATCTAAGTACGTCGCAGCGCACAGCGAGACTATTTGTAGTCTGTAGGGACATTCCCTGCCTGCCTATCTTATTACTGATGCCTACCCGAAGGGAATTGTCCAGTGTACACTGGTATAAGTCGGTGCCAGAGCTGAGAATTGCAGGGGGGGGCCTTCAGTATTGCTCAGCCGCCTCATTTCCCCGGCTCCCTCACTCGTCATGCTATTGCTCTCACCCTCCAAGCCCATATGACTATTTCACAATCTACCTACCTAGCCCAGGTACCGAATCGCTTGACATCAAGCCGATAATGTCATCTGGACCAACCGTTACCTTTCGCGGGGACTGCCGAACCGACTGTCCTGTGCCACACGGGTCGAGAACAATTTCTGCTGCTTGCCGCATATGTATTGTCGGATATTTATACCAATCTATCTGAACAGCTGCCGAACATCTTGGCAGGAAATAGTCCAATGACTACCCGTTTCCTTGGCTGGATTGTCCCCCGCTCAAAGCGGCCATTGAGTATCGAAGCAACTTTGTCCGCGGGACACCTCCGTTTGCCGGCTGGGTAAGGCAACCAGTTAGGTACGGATATTGAGGCAGGCAGTCCAACCCAAGCGAACACCCAATGAAAGTCCTATGGCGCCAAGCACGAGCTTTAAACTGGATGACGTACATACATAATCAATACATTGTCGGTATGTATAGTACCTCCTCTGCAAGAAAGACACGTTGCGACGTTGAGACGACAAGTGTTGATTCAAATACTTTTTCTTTGCTAATAGAGATATCACACACCTTGAGATCAAGGTGTTGTCATCGAGCTCCCTCACTGTGGCGCAGCATCCCCCCGGAGCGGCAGGTTGATGCTGACCTTGTCGAAGGGAATCTTACCTGACAACTAGGTAACTAGCTCATTGAATGCTGGGTTGAAGCTCGAAAGGAAACCCCTGGATAGTGAGTTGCCTAGCCAGGGTGAGGTTTGAACACGGTCCGTAGTCTGTCCCTGTCTATCTTTACCTACCTACCTAGTCCAATTGTACAGCCCCCCCTTGTCGCATCACGACGAGGTTTCCATTATACCCTCCTTTCCTTCAGTGATAGTGTCCTAAGCTTATCGACACTCATGTCAGCCCTGTTTGAAACTACAGAGACGTCTATTCCAGAATGCCTGCCCCATCATGAGAAGTCAAGGTTGGAGTTTTCCGTCTGTCTGACCTGTTACCCCAGCATTTGCTTCCAAAGCTTCACGTATCTGCACACCTAAGGTGAACAGCGGCAGGCATCTCAGGCAGATACCTAGGTTCACAGGTTGAGCTCGTTGCATGCTGAGAAGCTCTTCCTCGATCCCCGTCGACTACCTATTAACATTGCTAAGAACCTGGACACTCGTTCTAGCGCACAATAGCACTCCCTTGACTTTTCGGTCATCGCCGTCGTTTCAGCGTGTGGCCTTGCCATCCAGTAAGGACACAGCGGTGACAACACCCAAAGCACATTTACCAACGAGGCGATGACTTGTCTAGCCATGCTGTCTACTTGCATGGGTTGGTAGGTAACACACCTCCCATCACTACCATCCTCCTCCTACCTATCGAGCTGGATCTGAGCTGGATCTCGGAAGTGATTCCGTCTAGTCTCGTTAGTCACATTCACAGACGTTCGCCTCATCGTATCAACTATGCGCTTTTGAGCCTCGTCTTCATTTGCATTGGTCACACATACACATATACCCATACCCATACCCTCCTACCATGGACTTGAGCCTCCGATGGCACGCTGGCGGGGCCTCACCTCCGTCATCTGTTAAAACCATCCAAGTCTAGCCAAAACGTCAGAATCTGAGCAAACATAAAAGCTTCCATCCTGTATCACTGCACTTGATCTGTTCCACTTGCTCTGACATGCATCGCTACCATTGAAGATCCAGTCTGGTCCAGATCCATGAGTTTGCTGCATTCAGCAGCCCGTCAAGAATAGCCGCTTGCCACTCCTTTGCTCGGAAAAGCCGGCGACGAGACAGAAAACGACAAACTTCCATAACACCAGTGAATCGTCGGTGCGCTCATACCAAGCCTGCGGAATACGCACTGCCATTCTTTCCAACACTTAACACGATTCCGACACTCCCTCTTGAGGATGTCTAGCTACCCTGACCCTTACAGCCAGGAGAGGTTCTACCTCACTCAATACGACGATTCGTCGGAATGGCCTATTAGTCCCGATTCTGGTACCCTTATGAGCCGAGAACCATCTGGAGCGAGCACGAATACGGCGTACAGCAGCGATATGACACATACGCCAAGCTCGGATTTCGGAATATACAACTCTCAGTGGCCATCTGTCTCCGTATCCCATCAAGATCTACCCTGGTTGCCTTTGCCCAACACTAGTCACGACATCAATCCTTTGCCCGCCAGTCACAACCACAACCCTTCTTGTATACCTGAGAATAGCGAAGGCGCCATCACTGGCAGTGAATACTATGATACTGCAACCGACGACCCAGCTGGGTGGTGGAGATATTACGACTTCGTCGTTAACGTGAACCCGCCATGTTGGCAATTGAAGCCGCAGTTCACTCCTTCTGCTGAGTTCCCCTCGGTGATAGAGAATACGGAGACTACTACAGGGTAAGCTTGTTGGCCTTGGCCTATCTCACACTGAAGCCATACATACTGACATAACCGTTGTAAAGATCACCAACCCAGACAAACGATGGCAAGTTCGTCTGCTTGGCGGAGGGCTGTACAAGGTCCTTCAGGCGCAAAGCCGACCTGGAACGACACTTGAAAAACCTCCATAGGCAGGCGGAGAGTAGGGATCAATTCTACTGTGACTATAAGAAATGCGACCGGGCCCAGGTCCCTTTTCACCGCCATGATCATAAACGCGAGCATTATCGCGATGTCCACCTAGAGGACCTCATGCGCCGCGGCCCTCCGGACAAACAGAATGCGGAATGGTGGCGCTCGCGAGACACCAATCCCAAATGGTGGCGTTGTTCACGTTGTCTTTGCCGCGTCAGAGTCGAGAAGCACAACTACGAATGCCCCAACCCTGAATGCAAAGCAAGCTGCGAGACCGAGAGGATAGCCCATCGTAAGGCCCGTGAGTTGTCTTCATGATGAACTCCTTCATCCACTCAGCCCGGGTCGGCGTAGCCGAGCTATACATCTTCAACTCTTCTGATCCTTACGGACAAGCGTGGATCATGAGCATAGCTCTACCGCTGCGGATGCCTTTATGAACTTACAATTCACCTACACCCACCAAATCAGCCTCCGTCCAGTTATCATCTTACCTGTTACACACTCGACACCGCGGAAAGAAGAAACATAGCAAAGAGAAGAAAAAATGAAAAAAATGAAAAAAATGAACTCACGACGAACTGATAAACTTTATACAAGGTGCTCACAAGACCTTCCATTACACCAGCACTTGTAGCAATATTTCTCAGGGCTTTCATGAAATCCAGCCGTTTCTGATTAGCACAAGCTTCACGTAGAGGAACGACGACGCACTCCGTTTATGCCATACGCGTGCATGCCCGCCGATCATTATCGCGTGGGGAAGAATCAAAAGGTTGGCTTACAAGAGGTCCTACGCCACAGCCTCTTCACCAACAAACAATTCTCTCCCCAAAGATACACTCGCTATGCCTGCGGACTGATACCTAGCGTATTGTATTTGCGCATGGAGTTCTCGACAGCGGATAGGGGGGGTGGGGGCAGCGATTATTGATGATTGATGAGGTGGCTCAGCTCTTTGGTTTCTGTCATGTACACTAACTGATGTATTTCATTTCATTTCATTTTTGCCTTGGCGTTTTCGTTTGCCTCTGTTTGCTCAAGCTGTTTGTTTGTTTGTTTGTTTGTTTTTTTTCGTCTATGCATTCCGTTTCCCTGCCTATTGCTGTCGCCTTATCTCCTGACTTCTCTTGTCATCACACCCTTCTTCTCTTCCCCTCCCCTTTCCTGACATGACACCGAATGAAAGCGCAGGCTGTGTGCCCTGCGCCCCTTTCCCTATTCCCCTTTGTGTGGAGAGTCAGCAGGACTTCATTACTACCTACATATACACTTACAATACAGATTTACCTGCCCATCCCGCCAACTCGACACGGGTGACGGGGGTTGGCTCGTGGTGTGGCGCATGGCTGGGGTGAAATCTTATGAGTCGTTGTTCTGTATTTCTATTACCCTACCCTACCCTACCCTACCTACACCACACCAAGACCACGCTGTTTTTATCTTCCCATTTATTTTCCTCTTTTTTCTTGCGTCTCATCTCTTGGTCTGTCGTGTTTGTTCGATCAGGCATTCGTTGCATAGGATAACTCCAGCCCGGGTCCCTCCCCCGTCTCAAGTGAATTTGTCGTTAGGCCTTCTGCTCGGCGTTCTTTTTCGGGTTTCTCTTTCCCCTTTGTCCTGTGTAGCGAGGGCGCAAGCGGAGGGTAGATGGGTGACAGCGCAGATGCGACAAATACAGGCGTCTTTTTTTTTTTTTCTTTTCTTTTTTTTTTGCGTGTTTGCCTCGGGAGTTATGGGCGGGGAAAAATACATGAGGAGGGTTGAGGAAGGCAAAGGAAAGAAAAACAAAACAAAACAAATACATCTCGGGAAAGAAGAGAAAGAGAGGGGAGAAGGGGGATGACATGTTTATACCACACAGACATATATCTACGCATTAGATAGACGGGGGCCAAGTCAAGGGGAGAAAAAGCGCGGAGGTAGAAAATCTTGTTTGTTCGTTTGTTTGTTTATCGGTTGGTTTGTTGGTTGGTTGGTTGATCTCTTGTTTTTTTTTTTCTTTTACAAGGTTATTCCGGGGGGAGTTTGTCGAATTTCTCTTCATTCTGATTAGACTCTTTCTCTTCACGGGCTGTCGGTTTTTTTTTTTCTTTCTTTCTTTCACTTATTACCGTTGGTTTAATGATTTTATGATTAATCCCTCTCCCCCCCTCCTTATGCCCCTTTTTCCCTTCCATATTCGGGTGTGTTTCGTTCGTCGGGGCTCGAGCTCGACGGGCCCGGTTTTGCTTTATTGTGTTTCCACTTCCACTTCTTGCCATTTGATCGTGCGAACTCTCGCTCGCCTCTTCTCAAGACAGGCTGTGGTTCGCCCGGGGGGGCGTTTGTCGATCAGCTCTGGTTGATAAAAACCAGGGGGGAGTGAGTCAACAGTTGATAGAATTCGAAAGAGAGAGCTTACGTATTGTATATATAAATATATATATATAATTATCTTATTCCTCTCTCTTTTGTCTAATGATTGATGTCCACCGTGAGGAGAGCACGCCGAGGGCAATAATAGCTAACCTACCTGCTCTTCTTCACAGATAGGCAGGCAGGCAGGCAGGCAGGCAGGTACCCATAGCAGAGCTCGTCGTAGCCATATAATCGAAATCGACCTTGTCTCCCCGTCCCTGAAGAGCTTGTTTCGAAAGGTCTTCGGCCGATTCGCTTCTTTTTCTTTCTAGAACTCGGAGGGCCGGGGTGTATTCGATGGACATGGCCCCGGCTTTTGATGTGTGTGTGTGTGTGTTTTCTCCGCCTTTGGTGGAGACGTCGACCGCCGGCTCCCTGCTTGTCGTCTTCTCGCGAGAATCGTCGGAGGTTTCGGCAACGAGGGCTCGGTTGGCCGTGGGACGGCTGCGGCGATCGGCCCTTACGTGCTTCCATGTCCCAAAGGCGCATCGCTCGGCGGGGGTTATGAATGGGCGGCTCTAGAGATAGAAATCGGCTTTCTTGGTTAAGATAGTCTGGCCTGGTCTGGTCTGCGGGTCGCTACGTGTAGATATATGGGGTGGTGGTGGTGATGACCCCCTTTTAGATTGAGCGGTAGAAAATTTGGTGGTGATTTGCGCTTTGATGGAAATCTGAAGATATATCACTGCGCGGTAAGACTTTGACATGAATCAACCTAGGTTAGATGAGAGGATCTTGTCTGTTCTGTTGAAAAAGAAAAGTGATTCCCTTTATATATTGAACTCATTGTGGCGGTTCAGACCCACCAGACTCGCTGTAATTATGAAGGTTATTTAGATATCTTGACGACTTAAAACGTATCTATATATATATTGGTATCTAGCCTTCATCATGCAAGATCCGCTGCCTTTCTCGTGATTTACGGTGCTTCGGGATTAGACGAAGTCGTCGGCTCACAAATAAGGTATCCAACTTCTTGTTGGCGCTTGGAAAGGCCGCGGGCTTGATTATCACGAGAAATACTCTAAAGGGTCATATTATTATAGGCTTAGGCTTTGTAAACATATGGCTGGTTGGGAAGAATGTCGTGCAAGCTCTAGACAAACCACACGGGATTCTACGGAAGTCTCCCCTCCCGAACAAGACCTCGTTTTCAACATAGACCTGCCTATATTCTTAAGTACCATGCCATCTCGTCTTCTCTCCGCCGCGAACCGTCTCTAGTATAGTCGGACTACCAATCACGGGAAGAGTCGAGGCTGGGCCGTATCTAGCAGGTAGAAGGAAGAAGAATCTCCCTATGGCGGGTCGGCGATCTGCTGGGGCCCTGGGCACTCGCTCCGGTAAGATAAAACAATAATATGTAGGCAGGTTGCTAGCATGAAGGCCATTTTTTTCGCATGGAACGTATACATGGCACTTCATTAAGCAGATTCCCCCCATCCCGGAGAAGGTATACAGAGATGTCCCGAGGACTTGTGGAATCCGAAGCGCACGGTTTGGAGAGTAGAGTTAAGGCAGAAGGGAGAGGGCACGAAATAATACATGACAGATCTGCCCTGCTCAACCCAACGAAGCGAAGCGAAGCGAAGGGAGGCACAGGAAACGAGGGACAAGCACAAGCAGAAGCACAAGCACAGGCCCAAGGATATGTGATACCGGCAATGACAAGATAGGATCATACCGAAGGAATTGTTAGGTTTCCAATCCAGCATCAAAAAAAAAAAACTCCAATTTGAGTCGCGCGCCCCCCCTTCCCCCCGCCAACGAACCCCTATTAGTCGGCAGTCTCCTCCACGACCTCCGCGGCCTTCTTCCCCTCGGCCGCTTCTCCATTAACGGGCTTGTCGGCAGCAGCTTCGTCCTTGGTGGCGGAGAGACCACTAGCGACTAGGTTCTTGACCGCATCTACGGTTCCAGCCGGGCTGCCCGGTTCAGCGAGGAGGACTTTGCCAGTCTTATCCACTACGAACACGCCGCGCGTCGTGCCCTTTGGCTCCTTCTTGAGCCCGATGGCTTCGATTAGAGTGGCGCTGGGGTCACAGAGAAGCGGATAGGGTGCATTCGTCTTCGTCTTGAAGGTCGTATTCGCCTTGGGCGAATCTATGGAGAGGCCGTAGATGGTGAGCCCATCCTTTGTGAGGTCAGAGTAAGAGTCCCGGAAGAGACAGACTTGATTGGTGCCTGTAGACAACGATTGCGATCAGAGATGCCGGTCCCGCGAGCATTGTGATAAATAATAAGTCTCTATCAGGTCTTAGGGAGTGGAGGGAACGCCGTGGATATTCGTATTTTTATTTTTTTTTAGAACTTGATTCACTTACAGCCGGGGGTCGACGCCTTTGGATACGTGAAAAGCACCACACCTGCCTTGCTCTCATCGACGAGAGCCTTGAGAGTGGTCTTTACGCCGTCGTTGGTCTCTACCTCGCCGCCGAAATCTTGGAGGGAGATAGTGTCGCCAACCGCAGGCATCGCGGATTTCTTGGAGCCGTTGGTTTTGGCAGCGGGTTTCGCGACAGCGTCTTTAGCGGTAGCTTTGGCGGTGTCCTTGGCGGTGTCCTTAGCAGGCGCGTCTTTGGTGGTATCTTTAGCAGCGTCCTTGACAGCAGTCTCTTTGGCGACAGTGGCTTTGGCAGTGGCTTTGGCAGCACCTTTTGCAGTGGCTTTGGCAGCAACAGCAGCAGCAGCAGGAGCAGGAGCAGGAGCAGTAGTACTACCACCACCACCACGCGCGACTGCTGCCTTTGATGAGCGCTTAGCTGGCTTCTTAGCAGGCGGCTGGGGCGCAGGAGCGGGCGCTGGCGCCTTGCGCTTCCGGAGCTCAACGGGCATTGTGATGCGACGGGGAAAGATGACGTAAAATGCGGCAATAAAATGGTATTATTAAAATGATATCGCGAACAATCAACAATCAACAATCAACACGAGCCAGAAAATGAGGTGGACAGGAAATTAGACAGTCACAGAGCGGAGGGCGGGAGGCGAGTACGATGGAGAAGGAAGGGAAAGGAAGAGAAAGGCCGGGTGCGCGTCGACGAAGTTGCGACTTGAGAGACGACTCACGAGGTCAGTCGTAAACAAGCAAAGCATATTGGGCCGGTTGCAGGGGTTCTCTAGCGCTCGAGGTGGAGGATAGGTAGGTAATAGATTGGGATTTGGGGGGGGGGGGGGGGGGGAGGCATTGGGCAAGAGAACGTTCGGATTGGAGCGTGGCACAAGAGAAGCCATTGCGGTGGGCGATGGGCATGGGCATGGGCATGGGCACTGGATGATACTGGATAGATAGGTAATACTGGATACATCGCCGGATACTGGACAGGCTCTTCTTTTGGTTCGCGTTTCGCGTTATGTTGGTTGCCAGAGGTTTTAGCCAGAAGTCCAGAGGCGACGGGGAATGACGTGACATGCTGGAGACGGGGGGATAAGCCAGTTGGGAGTTGTACCTACACTTTACACTACCTGTACTTATCTATCTAGGTATCTACTTAAGTAGATAACTACCTACATATGTAGTTAGAAGGGATGGAATTCGACATGTAACCTCTACCTCGGTCAGCAACACTAGCACCACTTGTTTGTTACGGTCATTACGGTGGTCCAGCAGGTACCAGTAACTTCTAGATGCCGTACGGGGAACCTCAGGCTAGCTGATGTGCCGCCTATAAGTGTTACTGCGTGCTATAGTCTCTACAGCGAGAGCCTATCACCGCTTTAGCGATGGTCTGATGGGCTAATGAGGCCTATAGTAGCTACTAAGTACATAGTACATAATCTACCCTGGCAGAAGTGGGTCCGATAAGAAACCACATACCTACCAGTCCCCCCAATATCGCGGAGTGGTATTTCAACTAGATATGCCTACTTATTCTCTTGAAAAAGCCGGGATGTGCGGAAAATATGTGTCAATAGGTAGAATGAAGGCGCACAATTCCTAGAATGTGCTTTTCGGTTTTTCTTTGCAATGGGACAGGGCGTTGGTTGGTTTATTCCATGGCCAATATATCTTGTTGCGTTGCTTCTATGAGCGTGTGTGGTTTCTTATCGGACCCACTTCTGCCCTGGACGGCCCACTCTCGGTATCCGTCTTGTTGTCTTTCGCTGGATAGGTACTTAGGTAGGTAGTTCGACCCCGTAGATAGATACAGACTGTAGGTATCTAGATAAGTAACTACTTACGGGGTCGAACAAGTGAGTAGATATAGGTAGGTATAGGTACGGTACTGTACACCATCTATACAGACTATACGGACTATACAGACCAAGCATACCAAACGCCTCACTTTCCTGACCGACGATAAACAAGAGCAGTCATTTCATCTGTCTCATTTAACAACAACCCGGTCTCGCGTGGTTAAGTAACCCCCAAACTTGATCCACGATTTGCCAATCATTCATAATCTATCATAAATGTTATCGTTCTCGTTGACCCCCAAATTCAAGGGAGCACTGGAGCAGCCCTCACGAGTCGCGACGACATCGATTCGTCGGAACCAGTTCAAAGTTGCGTTGGATTGACCGCTAATCAAGGCAATGGAGAAGCCCAGACTGACAGGAACATGAATGTGCCCATGTAATAACAGGGCCATCCGTGCATTTTATGGTAGAAGGTAGTCATTCATGTATTCCGAAATCCGAAATCCGAAATCCGACATCCGTTGGGCTCATCATCAACGTCCGTGCCAGACTGCCAGTCCGAAACTCCCGTACCCAATGGATTTCTCGACAAACAACAATTCTATTTATTTATTTCTTTTTTTCTTTCGTTGCCGCATATATGAGGGAATTTGCACAATCATGTCAACAAAAACGACTGACGGCGAGAAGCCGGTCAATGCGATGCGGTGCAACCGTAGCATTCATCTCTTGTCTCCAAAGCGAATCTCCGACTTCCTACAGAGGGAGGCCGAGTATGACTATGACTACATACAGATAAAAGGAGATGGTGCGTGGCATCCACCCAGACGGTATGGTACGGTATGGTATGGTATCTATCTATCTACATAGACCCCAGATGACGCGACAGGACACAGGACCAGACCATAAGTACAGACTGTATAAGGCCGGTACGGTAGAATGCGGAGGTTCCCCTCACCTCCGTCCACTACCACTACCTACCTGACACTACGTGCCTCTTAGGACTGAAGAGGCTAATTGTCACATTCCCTACTAACTAGATACCTAGGAGGCGCCCTGGCCCTGGCCCTGTACTTACATAGTAGCCAGAGCAGATGGGAGTTGCTCCGGCTGCTGAACCTCGCCAGCGGCCAAAGTGCGCAAAATGAACTGCCAATTTTGGACGGCCTGCATCGGCTGGGAAATGGCTCATGACCTCAGAGTTTCCTATACATTATTTCGCATATGATCTTACGTTCTCGTCGCGTGCGTATATGAACCATGGCAAACCATGGCAAAGCCGATGTGGCGGGACATTAACCTAACCAGACGGACTTTCACCCATGCATTCACAAACGTGCATGCGCACTTCCGGAGAAAGTTTATAAATCCCGTGTTCCCGTGTATCTTCACTTTTTGAGGGGAGCAGTCGCCGATGAGTGTCAGCCTGTCAGGTAGATAACGGGCTACACTGCAAAGCAGCTAGATACTAATCGCTTTTATCCAGCCCCGTCATCGGCGAGCCCAATCGCCGTCCCCACCCTTTATAGCTTCCTTTTTATCGGTCTCGTCAAACTTGCAAGTCCAAGACCAAGACTGCGATTGACTCACCATTTGCCGGCTGGAAACCTCGTCACCTCGTCACTTCCTCACCTCGTCACCCTGTTCACCTTGTCATCTCGTCGCTGAAGCTCGGACGGAAGGTGCATTCATAGAACCTTCCATCCGGCACTTGGACTCCGTTCCGAGACGCTCTTTCCTGATCTCTCCCTGTCTTTTTAGTCCGTTCCGGATCCCATTCGCCGGGCCAATCCCCCATTCTCGCTGCCATTCACTTCCTCGGTTATTTCTTGCCGACCTATCACCAACCTCCGTACTCCCTCGTTTAAAAAAGAAAAGAAAAACACCCTATTGATTATCGTCCTGGCCACTTCCACTTCGAGCCATGATGAGCACCGCATTCCCAACTGCTGCCCGCTTTGCGCAGCCCTCTGCCTTTGGTAGATCGGCGCGCCCCGTTTTGCGATCGTGGCCCACTGCTGTCGCCAGACCTGCCGTAGCCATAGCTCTTTTTCACCAGACCGGATACAACATGGCCCAGAAAATCAAAGTCCAGAACCCCATTGTTGAGCTAGACGGCGATGAGATGACCAGGGTCATCTGGAAGGACATCAAGGACAAGTTCATTCACCCCTACCTCGATATCGACCTTAAATACTACGATCTCGGCCTCGAGTACCGTAACGAGACGAACGACAAGGTCACAACTGATGCCGCTGAGGCAATCAAGAAGTACCAGGTTGGAGTGAAGTGCGCGACGATCACTCCCGACGAGGCTCGCGTCAAGGAGTTTAACTTGAAGCAGAGTAAGCAAGTTTCTACACCTACGTCTACATCTACACGTCCATCTACATGTCCATCTACATGTCCATCTACATGTCCATCTACATCTACGCTGCTACCCCAGCGCAGACGGCAGCTATTGCTTACCGCAGCCTTCATGATTTGCATGACATGCGTCAGTGCTGACCCCGTGCACTTCGTCCCTCGAGGCCTCGCTTTGCATACAAGCGCCTCGAACGATCTATCTTCTTTACCCCCAACGAATGCATTCATACAAGTACCTACAGTTCCGCACAAGCTCAAGTCAAACGCCCCCCAAAAAATGCTGACCCCGTCCACGTGATGGTTTCTAGTGTGGCTTTCTCCCAACGGCACGATCCGAAATGCGCTCGGCGGCACCGTTTTCCGCGAACCCATTGTCATCCCCCGCATTCCTCGACTGGTGCCCGGCTGGCAGAAGCCCATCATCATCGGACGTCATGCGTTCGGCGACCAGTACCGCGCCAAGGACCGCGTCATCCCCGGACCCGGCAAGCTGAGCATGGTCTACACCCCGGAGGGCGGCAAGCCCGAAGAGATCGAGGTCTTCCAGTTCAAGCAGGGCGGCGGCGTCGCGCAGACACAGTACAACACCGACGACAGCATCACTGGCTTCGCCCACGCGAGCTTCAAGCTTGCCCTTAACAAGGGCCTCCCGCTGTACATGAGCACCAAGAACACCATTCTCAAGAAGTACGACGGCCGCTTCAAGGACATCTTCCAGGAGCTGTACGACACCCAGTACAAGAAGGAGTTTGAGGCCAAGAAGATCTGGTACGAGCACCGTCTCATCGACGACATGGTCGCTCAAATGATCAAGAGCGCTGGCGGATTCATCATGGCCCTGAAGAGTGAGTTCTATCCATCCATCCATCCATCCATCCAGTCCAGTCTAGTCTAGTCCAGTCCAGTCCAGTCCAGTCCTGGGACATGAATAAAAAAGACAAAAAGAAATCGCGGCGCAACTAACTTGTGATGCGAGACTACGACGGTGACGTCCAATCCGACATCGTAGCCCAAGGCTTCGGCTCGCTGGGTCTCATGACCTCCGTCCTCATCACGCCCGACGGCAAGTCATTCGAGTCAGAGGCCGCCCACGGCACGGTAACGCGACACTTTCGCGAGCACCAGAAGGGCCGCGAGACGTCGACGAACCCCATCGCCAGCATCTTCGCCTGGACCCGCGGTCTCGCCCAACGAGGCAAGCTCGACGAGACGCCCGAGCTCGTCGCCTTCGCCAATGCCCTCGAAAAGGCCTGCGTCGACACCGTCGATGTCGACGGAATCATGACCAAGGACCTGGCGCTCGCGTGCGGCAAGACGGCTCGCGAGGACTACGTCACTACCTCCGGGTACATGGAGGCCGTGGAGAAGCGATTGAAGGCCACTTACAAGTAAAACAAAAAGGGGGCCAACCAAAAAAAAAAAGAGAAAAGAATATATAGCATCTTTCCAATATCGCGCCGATACGATACGAGCCTGGCCCGAGTTATCCGGGCCCGGGGGAGGAAGGGGGAAGGGGGGGAAAGGGAGTCTTGGGAGGTAAGCTAGGGCAGCGCCGTTATAGCCGGAGGACGGTTCGTCTCCGCGCGACGTGGGTACGGGCTTCTTTTCTCTTGTTAGATATGCTCTGACCGAAGTGTGACTCCATTTTTGGGAGGAGGATATTCGTTCTGACCTTCTGCTCTCTATCTCTATCTGTCTCTCACTCTATCCCTCTCTCTCTCTCTCTCTCTCCCCAACGTGGAGACCGCACGTTGGGGGGCAGATAAATGTGGCGCACTTGATAGCATCGCCGACTAGGTAGATTTTTTTTCTCTCGAATCGCCCAACCAGTGACCACAAGCTGTATATAGAACTTTCCCCCCTCCCCTCCCCTCACGCTTAATTTTAACGCTTGACCATTTGACGTATTCGTGATTCGTGCCGCGGACTCGGTGACGAGACACGATTGCCAAATTACGCATCATCGTTTTAACCTAGCTAACATCTCTCGTTTTAGCGATCTTTTGCCTTCTCATGATTCATGCCCGAGTCCGGTTTTTTTACATGTCTTATGCTCCTGATGGGTTTTTGTGACCGATCTAATGCAGAGCGAGCTAGACATTGGGGCTGACGGTTCCCTTTTCTTTTCTTTTTTTTTTGGTTTTGGTTTTGGTTTTGGAGAGACTGCGTTGTTTACTTTCAAGCTGCTTTCTCCGGTCAGGACTCACTCGAGCTGTGGTGTAAACACCAGAGACCCTACCTCGCAGTCGCTGCGCATGCGAGTCAGTCCAAGTACATCTGTTGTTATAACATATAACCTTGTCCCCGCTACTGACCCCATGACATCGCTCGCGTTGGGTAGATACAAATGGATCTCACTACTTGTTGGCCCGCTCTCATGCGAAGGGGGTGAGGCATGACAATGCATGTCCACTTCACGATGAATAGTTCAACGACAGGCGGCAATAGAATATCAATTGATTCTGCCTAGGAAACTATCGCCCACACTTTTGACCTATCAGTCAAACCCATTGTCATGCATTCATGCCACGTCGTTATACGCCTCAACTCCCGCGTCCTTTGTCCGACTCGGGCCTGAGCTGTATATCTTCTAATCATCGAGTTGCCCAAGGCCAAAAAGTGGGAATCTTTTAGTTGAGGCTTTTGAGAAAGGGGGGTATCAGAGGGTATCATCCGTTCGTCCGCGTATCTATCCATATCATTCCGTATGCAGTCAATAATTCAGTCCTCGCGCCCAAGTCGCAGACGCCAGGCACCATATACTGTTCCCGTAAGCCCTTGCTCTTTCTTTGAATTTAACTTATTTTGATTAATTTTGTCCCGGGCTGAGCCGTGTTTCAAAGCTGAATCGCCGCTTCTTGTGTCTCCTGTTGCATCACAATGTTGGAGGTGGAAAGGGGGTCAGGAGGGAGGGGGTCAGAAGGGGCGGGGACGGAGGAAGGGGGAAAGGGGGGAAGGGGGGGAAGGGGGACGGACCAAAAAAAAGGCAGTCCGCCACAATCAATGCTGCCCCGACTTTTCAGCCGGCATTGTGCTCGGCGCATTCTCCGCCGTGATGCCACTATAGGCAGGCCGGTCCACAGGCCCCGTCAATGATTCCGCCATCGCCTCGTCGTAACTCGGTGGAGCATCCTCGTACATGGGTAGATTATCCGGCCGTAACTGTGGGGGGTACAAAGGGTCGCTAGGTCTTGGGGGTATTGGCGGACCACCGTTTGTTCCCGGCCGAGGAGGTAGGGGCGCTGGCGCGCCGTTTCCATTGACATGAGTAGTGGCACTGGTCATCGAACCAAAAGGGGCTGGACCCCCCATTGGCGCTGGGTGTGCCGTTTGCAAGAGTTTGGGGGGTGGCTTGATGCCTGAGTACACCGAAATCTTGGACATGGTTAGTGGAAGCGAGATGACCTGTGGGAGTGAGCCGGCGGTTTTCCCGGGCCCTGCAAGTCCCCAGCTCAAGCTAAGCTTCAGCTCGAGTTCGTACCGCCGGGCGAGGTTGCACGTCCTGAACGAGGGCGCAATAGTGTTTGGGAGGCGCTGCGTTGCCCACAGGGTATTCGGTACCTCGAACTCAGCATCCACTGGATCGCTAGGTGAACCCAACGCTACTGAGAGGTTAAGCGCTGACACCACAATCCAGCGGGTTCGCTCAACCTTCTCGAGGTGTGCCACACGCACATGTGTAAAGCCAACTAAGGCTACCTCAAGCGCGGTGAGATAAACCTGCTCTTTCGCCGGCGCGACTTTCCTCGAGATAAGACGTAGAGGGATGGGTTCGTTGCAGGTAAGGATGGACGGAAACGGTAAGCGTGCGGACATTTCGATGACGGGAAGGATCCGGTCAGCATGACCATGACCATGACCATGACCATTTAGAACATTGATTGGTTTGCTACCGAAGAAGGATTTCCGTTGTGTCAGCGGTGTAAGTGGCTTGAAGGTAAACGGGCGGCGAGCGAATGCTTCTTGCTCCGATGAATCCGGCCGAGGCGGCTCGATGGGCAAGAACTTGAACCCAGCCTGATGGCGCCAGTTCTCTTTGAAAAAGCCGGGACGTTGAACAGTCACCTTGATGTAGTAACATATTTCGGCCTCACTGGGGAAGCCAGTCAGCGAGGGTGGCAGTGTCGACTTCACGTGAGCCAGCATCAGTTGCTTTGCTCCATCCATAGTCCGAAAGCCACCTACGCCAAAGAGCCCCGGGCTGCCAGCACCCCCCATACCGCCCACGCCCATTGTAGCGCTGATGGCTCGTCCATCATGGCAGATGTTGTTGAGCGGCACCTTGAAATTGAACTTGAATTCGTGGACGCCCGGCTGGAACGAAAGCGAGATAGCATCATCGGGGTACACCTGAAATATCCTGTAGAGAAACTTGTGGTTTTCGGTGACAACATTCGGTAGCCCCCTATGATCGCGGCGCTCGCTCTCAGGGGCAACGGAGAGCGCAGTCCTAGACTCGCCCTCTAGCTTTATTATAATGTTGCCAATGCTCTCGGGGCGCTGAAGAGCTAGGATGACGCGACCGCTGATAAAGTCGAGGTTCGTATAGAATTCGGGGGGCGCATCGAGCGCGATTCGGATGGACATGTTGGCGAGAGATATAATTACAAGGCAGCAGGCTGGTCAACTATTACCAACCAGCACGGCGAGAAAGGCCTAGATAGGTATAGGAAGGAGGCAGCGGCGAGATGGGGCGAGATATGGCGAATCTTTTGGATCTTCTCTTGGCGCCAAATTCAGCGATGAAGTTCCACGGCGCAACTGCTCGGGAGTTCGAAGTGCTCGTTAAATTAAAAACGACGACGGCGCATCAGCTGTCTCGGGCAGCCATTTGCGAGCAGTTGGAGAAAAGTTGTGTTCGCGATAGCTCCGGTGACGAAGCTTCATATCAGTCCGATAGCACATGCGATCCTCGAGTACCTGATTATTAGGAAAGCGGGCGCGAAACAACTCGGAAGTCAAGAAGAACAACTACGAACCCACGGCCAATTGTTTGTTCTCCTCGATGCGCTCGAATAACTTCCAAGTTCCGAGGATGAAATGAAATGCCCGACGCTGTCGTCATGCTTGGGCGGGAAGTGTGGCTTAGTCAGTGGCTTAGGTTAGCAAGTTACTGGGAGACTGGTTATCTAAGCCACATCCTCCACCTGGAATGACCACAATGTTTCACCAGAGCGCGCACGTTATGACCCTGCTTCGGGCCTGCTTCAGGCAGCGGCGATGTCCCCGCCAGCGGGCGCGCATGCCAAATGTAGGTGGGCTCCCTCCCGGGTATACGCCTATCTTATCTCATCCTACCTATAAGCATAATCCTTGGGGTATTGCTCGGCCCGCGCCTTCGCAATGTTGCTCGTTACCTATCCAATTCTCTCCCCACCCGCCACGCCTACTTTTCGACCGTATCGTGCTCCGCAGCTTTCTGATGAATACGCTCGGAGCCGCTCACGGGATCTCCATCGTAGGTGCGGGAGACCAAACTACTTCGTATTATTACGAAGCAAGTCGAGAGTCGACGTATGAACGCCTACGACGACTTATACCCAGCTATATGCTGCACAAAGTGCACAGGGCCGACCCGGCGAGGGAATGCCACCGAGCCCCTGTATTGCGTGGCTGATAACGTCTCGGCTCTCACATTCAAGTGCCTAAAAAGGGCATCAAGGGCGATGGGATGACTCTGGCATCGATTCATCGCCCAGGTCTCTGACTATTCGTTGCGTCGCTTGGAGCGAACAGTGACGAGGAAGGCTATTTGGGTTTAAAACGGGCTATCGAGGAGAGAATCCATCATCCCAAATATTTACGAAGTCCACAATAAGCACATGCTCAGGTGCCTCGCCCTTATACCAGCTGTGGCATCTCGTCCGTGGTTATGTACCTCGTTTGGGATGTGTCTTGTCTAGGTCTAGGTATACGGTTATACCTCTACGGCCATCGATATCCACTACATTAGGTTGGTATGCCTCCGTATCGTAGTGTGAAGACTGACGGTCTGCGGCCATGCTGCAGTCTCCCATTATTCGTACAAGTCAAAACCATGGCCAAGGGGGGGGGGTAGGAACAGCCAACCATGATATCTGTAAGTTGTTGCTACGCATCTAATTCCACTTCAAGAACTTGTCATGAGTACAATGATAAGGCACCTGCGTATGCATTATCGATCCACGCCCCTAAATGAGTGACTATCCTGCTAACCCCGCGCCTTGGCTCAGCTCTGTGATCTCATATCTCGGCCATCCAACCAGTTAGAACTCCACTCGCTCAAAGCCTCAAGCTGAAGCCGCCAGTCATTGACACGAACCATTGACACGAACCATTCACACCTACTCGCCCGGCCTAATATCGGCCTACGGGCTTACCGCGAGAGCACCGTACTTCCCGGTCTAATATTGACACAAGAGTCACAGACAGGGCAGTGAGCGGGAGGGGACCGGGTGAGTACGCTACACTACAGACCGTTATTACAGTACATTCGCCCGGTCTAGACTAGATGGTAGGTAGCGACAGCGGGCTGGACTGGAAACTGGGTGACTTAGGCAAACTCTCAATGCCCATCAGAAAACATCCCGGAATCTTTGCCAATCAACCTACTCACAATATATGTGTGTGTGGAAGGATGGTAAGCGCAGGCCGGAGGTAAGCATACCGTATGTCTGCACAACTGCGCTGATATCGATTGGAAGAAGGGGGCCATCGAGCGAACTTACAATCATTGCACGTCAGCTACTTCATGTACACTACAGATACAGACTGCTTGGTAGTAGAGAGGTAGGCACTCAGCAATGAACATGAGGTTTTTGACGATGGATAGGTAGTCGTTGACAAACAAGATTTCACGATGTGTTATCATGGGTACTGATGCTCCAGAACGCGATGCTTTCAACCTTCCGGTCTGGCCTTAGCCGCAAGTACCGTAAGTAGACGGGCAGAAGTGGACACCAATGTACCTAACCTATTTACTTACACTATCTAGACTACTAAGTAAGTGTACTATGTAGGTATCTTCTTAGGTAGTGTTCCGGCGAATGGTATCTAGTGTATGTAGCCAAGCTTCCTCACGTTGAAATCGTGGGAAACTGGCCCTAAAATCTTGATCGTATCCTATTTCGACTAGATAGGCCCGACAAACGTGCACTCGTTTGGGCGTTGGGCCACACTAGATAAACGGGTCGGGTGTTTGGGTTGACGTTTGGGCGGTAATAACTAATTGCTTCAAAGTTCGCCCCAGTTCACCCAGTTTCCATCATCGCGCGCAGCGTGAGCTCTCCGCCAGGGTAACTATCTACTTAAGTACTAAGTATTACTTAGGGGAAGCTCAGAAGACCGGCCCTTAGCGGGCTTACTTACACTATCCAATGACCATTTGAACGAACTTGCACTAGATATATTGCACTTTCATTCACCTACTATGTACAATACCATGGTATCTACTCCGGTGTAGTTATTACCTATCTACCTAGTTTCACCTCCGCCAGTCCGATTCACCAGAAAATAAGTCCGTAGTCGCTAATTCTCTTACGTGTAGATAGTAGTCTGTAGAAGATGTAGATAAGTAGTGTGGTAGGTAGTGAACACTATAGTGCCTACTTATCGATGACTACATACTAAGTAGATAGATAGGCACTGCCTAAGTAAGTAAGTAAGTAAGTAGTAGGCAGTATGCCACCGTAGCAGTGAGCTTATCCCCCCTTCTGCCCCTCCTTGACTGCCGTGAAGGCGCACCCCCTCCTTGTCAGTCGACAAGGAAAGCCGAAGCTCCATGCTGAAGATCCATCTCCACATGTGCCATTCTTCACGCCCACGCGATCCATGTATCTCTACCTAGATACAGTGCAGTTTCTATGGCGAATGCGGTGCCTTCTTCAAGCAAGCGCTCGGGTTGTAAGTAAGGTGGCACTTTGCACATCGGGACTTGTCTTGGGACAGACGCCATGAGAAACAGAAACGAATGCGCTCATGATATCACCAGTTGAGGGCACTTCATGTTTCTCGCAATCATGGCATCCTCTCTTTTCCCCCACTCCCGAGTCCAAATAGGTTACCATAACTAACAGCTGCCCATCTGCCTGGTGGCCCGCTCACCTCAATCACAGACTAAGGTAATCATCCGTCTTCATACATTATAGTTCCATCGATAAGATTCAGCCAACTTAAGATAGTATCTGTTGTTGGCGTAGGTATGTGGTCGCCCTAAATGTCCATTTAACCGGGCCGGAGGGGGGGAAAAAAAAAATAAAAAGAACTGGCGCAGACCGGACTACTAGGTATACATACGATTTCTTCTACAACATGTGCACCTGTGACCTGAGAATTTGTCAAGGAAAATGGTTTCGCGCGACGCGCCGGCCGGCGTCAAGGGTCAAGGCAATGTCATTTGCGACGCGGTATGCTAGCCGGGAGCCCCAAAAGATTATCAATGGCATGTACATACACACACATACACACATACACACATACATCCAGAAATCCAGACATCCAGGCAAGTAAAGCGTAATGTATGTATGCAGCCCATTCACTACATGGTTCAAGTCGCGTAGGCATAGCTGGCAGCTATATTCATCTCTACGTATCTACCAGCTTCCTTACCGAGCTTGTGCTTACGAATCTGAACATGTACATAGTATAGGTATAGGTAGGTACCTACCTAGTGCGTTCATGATGCTGGAACCGTCTCAAATCTCAATTTATTTCGTTACATTGGGAGCGGGCCGTCAGGTAGAGTCGCAGCTGCTGGTCTAGTAGGGGGGGGGACCGCCCCGGCCAGGTGCCGGAGCTCCCGCCGGAGCTCATGTGGTTGGTCCAATTGATTCGGCGGAGAGCTTCTTCAACCTTGTCGAGAGCTAGCCGGCCAAGTGAACGCATCTTACGGCAGCCAATGGGACAGGTAGTGCACATACACGCTCTTGGCTAAAGTTCTAAACACATGGATGGATGGGCATGCTCATGGGCACGCTCATGCTCATGCTCATGCCTCGCCCCAGCCTTTAGTTTTGATTCCGCTGGAGCTCACCAACTAACGAAATGCAAACTAAAAAAAGTTGAAGGCGAGGCACGAGTAGTAATTCGTAGTCCGTAGTCCGTAGTCTGTAAGTACTCAGTAGTGTAGGTATGGTCGGATACGGTGACTGCGGTCTACTTACTTAAGTAGGTACTTAACGGTTAGTTTATATCTAGACTAACCTTAGACTAACTAGATAGGTATTTGGCGCCTATCGATAGTCCGTCGGAGTCTCCACATTTAACTCTTGTGTATTATGTAACTACTTACTTGCAACACGGTACACCAAACTACTAAGCAGGTTGTGGGTCCTTGCCGGCCCGCGCAGACCCGTGGGCGTCCGCGTCAACGGCCGATCCACCGGGCGTTAAAAGACTTCCCTACCTACGGACTCCGGAATCGTACAGTCGGTTGCACGTACAGACCCACAACCACACGATTAGTAATTGTCCTGTTGCCGCTTCAACGATCAACGATCAGCGATCAACGAGCAACAATCAACAATCAACAAAGACATCAATAAACATTCAATCTCAATAAATCGGACCGTCGGACCAGATGAAAGAAAACACCAATCGACGGCAAGGCAAAAAGCTCCCCCTCGGGAGCAACCAAAGCAAAATCCAATCGTACGACAGTAAAGTCCGCACGCCTAGGTACCCAAGTCATCATTGGTCTACTCACGATCTAGCTAGACCAATCCGCGGTCAGCCCACGAGTCACGGCCCATGCCCGCGCCGTCGTCATCCCCGGTAATCCGCAGTAATCCGGGATTCTTATCTACTTATTAAGTCATGGTGTGTTCGTTTCGCGAGTTCCCATCTTGGCAAGTTGGCATCATGGATTCATGGATTCATGGCCCATGGCACCTACTATGTATACTAGTAGTAGCATGGTGCATAGCAATACTTACATGCCGGAGTGTACACAGCACCCGCCTGGTCTACTTAATACATGGCGACACAGGCGGCCTAAGCGGGAGGGGACCTTGCTCTCAAGCCTGGGCCGATATTAGTGTAGGCCGGGGCAAAGTACTGGAACCAGCCGGTACGCAGCAGTCCAGCTCAGCGGAAAGTGGCAAGTTGCAAGTTGCAAGTTGCAAGTTGCTATTATCTAGTTGCTATTTTCTAATTGCTATTTTCTAGTTGCTAATTGCAAGTATCTACACTACAACAGTATCTCTCCTGGTGGTACACTCTTCTGTTCCGACGTGCCCACGTCAACCCTGGGAGACATAGATAGGTAGCAGATCCTACGCAAGGCTACCTAGGCTACCTATTGTTATTGGGTTAGAAACCCTGCGATGCTCCGGGCCTATTCGATAAGCATCGGTACACTATGGTTTTGACCTGCGGACGAGATGCATCACGTGCGATGTCCATTTTCACGAAGTATCTATTTTAAGTTTACGGAGCGTAAGCCCTTAGCCAGCAATCGGGAAGGGAAAGGCCAACGTGTACCGACTTTCGAGGTCAGCTGTATCTAGCCTGTCCAACCTTCCGGCTACTTACCTACCCGAGTTAGGTCTGCCTCATCCGAGGAGAAGCCCTCGTCCACGGTCCCCCAAGCGAAACATGTTCAGAGCTCGCTATCCGAGGCGAACCATGACGTACCGTCCCGGACGGCCACGGGTGATGGGATGTACTTTCACTGCAGACAAAATAACGCAAGGTACCTATCTAGTGAAAGATAGCAAGGGCGGGTATCCTCAAGTCCGCTGAGCGACTCAGGATGCGTTAACCTGACTCTAGGCCATCTTAGACAACACGTAGTCCGTCGTGCTATGAAGCAATTTGTAGCCCCAAGCTGCCCAACAGCCAAAGCTCTTGAGAGCGTATCGGCTTGTTTCAAATACCGTAGTATCAAAGTATGTCTGTGACTCTGTGGTAGTCAGCTATGTATTGTCAATACCCCCCCGGCTGTCAACAACCAGCAGGGTACAGGTAGGGTGTATTATATATATATTGGTAATCTGCCTACCTAACTCTGAGATCTTCAAAGTCGTAGATCCTCACACACTCACACTTGAACCCTCGATACGAAGCCAAGGTAAGTGCTCGGCTCTTCTCAGCTCTGCACCTCTTCCTTCTACTGTTGCAGCCATTAACCCCATAGTTCAGATGAGAGTGACTCAAGGAGAGAGCGCCCTGGACGCATTCCAGAAGCCTCGTGCGGTCCGCTCGCGCAAGACGCGAGAAAGCAATGCAGCAGCTAAGCGACGCAAAATCAAGGCAAGGCCACCCTATTTACCAGAAGCCATCTCCAGCCCCTCGCCTATTCCCCAGAGCTAACCCTCACCACCAGTTTGAGCTCGGCGAGGATGTCAAGCCAATCCTCGGCAGTCGGACCAAAAAGCAAAAAGATCCTCTCGCCCCAGCCACCCAAAGCAAACGGAGTCAGCCACGATCAAAGCGAGCTGGAAAGGCCTCTAATCCCCTCAAGATTACTCCGCCCAGCTTCCAGAATGCAATGTTGATCCCGAGGCCAACGGGCATGTCCTCGAATGGCAAACTGCGGGTTTTGGAAACTCACCTGATGCAGCACTACGCGCAGACTGTTGCCTTACAGATGCCGGCCGCCTACAATTGCTCGAGCCGACAGCTCTGGCTAGACATAGTACCGCAGGTCGCCTTTGAGTCTGAGCTATTGCTCGACTCGGTGTTGGCCCTTTCGGCCACCCACCTGCACGATCTCCTACCGCAAGACAAACAGCTGGGCATCGCCGCCAACTACTATCTCGACCGGGCCTTGGTGAAGCACCGAAAAGCGATCAGCGGATCGGAGGGCATGAAGAAATCTCCCGACGGGCCGCTGTTCATCAGCGCTCTCATGATCGCCATCATAACGTGGCAATACGCACACCGACAGTCGTCGCCGTCATCGTACCACATCCCCCTAGAGTCACTCGCGATAACCCGCGGGTGCTTCGCTCTGCACCACGAATATGACGAATGGCTCTCGCAGGCGAGTTTTGATATGGGTGACATGCTGGAGAGTCTTTCCGCAGACATAAACTCCCCGGCTCCCCCGACTCGCCACCCGCTCCGATCCGAGTTTGAACAGGACATGAAGAAGCTACTGGAGGCCTTTGACGTCCTACATATGCCACCAGATGACGCTGCAGCCTACCAGACCGCCGCCAAAGCTGCCGTCAGCGTGCACGTGGCTTTGCTCGAGAAGATAGATGGTACTTCCTCGCAACGGCTCATCTTCAAACTGGCAACCTGCATGGGGTCTCATTTCTGTAAGTTAAACCCCCCTCCAGAACATCCCCATCCCCATCCCAGCGGTACTTCTCCGGCGCGAGGCAAACAGCTGAGACTCGTCTTTTGCAGTGAGATTGCTGGATGCCCGTGAGCCCTTGGCCCTGGCAATCTTCACCCGCCTCGTGGTTTTGTTGTCGTCTATCGACGATCTGTGGTGGAGCCGCGGCAACAACAGTCGAGTTCTGCGCGCCAGTATTCATGGCATGATCGGCTGGCTACCGGCGGAATACACCTGGGTTATGGACTGGCCACTGAAAGCCTTGAATAGAGAAGAGGCTCGAGTTGTCGAGGTGGCGGAGCCGCGTCCCGTCTCGTGAAAGCTGCCCGCCTCGTGCGGCTCTCGTCGCCCGATGAGACACAATCCCCAGACGGTCGGGAGCGAGACACGCATAACAACGCCCAACGCTGAAAATGAACACTGTAAGTAAGTCTTACCATGGCCTCCAGACCGGCGACGAGGTATAAGCACAAGATGGCTAACGTTCACACAGGAGTATAATCAAGGGGGAGGTCACTCGTTACAGTGATACAATTCAACCCTCTCCCCTATCTCATGACACATGTTTTGAGGATATCTTATACAACCAACCCTATATATGATCGATCATCCAGGAGCCCAGGGCAATATCCAGCGCCATCTAAACATGGGATACGAAGTCGTCATTGATAGTGTCAACGGTATCCCCGACTAAGACCGAAACGCTCAAGCGATTTACTACCTACTGCTTAAGGTTCCGAGTACCGCTACGAGTGAGAGCAGCTACTCCATCGTCGCCCTTTACCGATTCAACGAGATATCTACGGCGGAAAGATCGACTGGTGATATACCGTTGGGTTCTTTTTTTTTAAAAAAAAAAAAAAAGTTGCATCCCCGACGCCCAAGTGAAGAAGTTCCGACCAATTAGTCGAATAACCGAGCAGTCCCGGTATTTACTAATAACTTACCCCAACTTCAACCTAAGCTTCCCCGCTAATGGTCCGGCTTGGAGCTCCATTCTCACGCTCCATTCTCACGCTCAACTCATCCCCCTAAAGCATCAGCATTAACTTCATCTACCTTACATCTTCGCCGAGGCCAAAGTGAAGGACAAGAAGTCATCGCCATCGCATTATCGCATATCTCGTATCTCGCATCTCACATCTCATATCTCGTATTCTCATCCTCGCCATGTCTGCTACCGAGTCCGCACCGCAAAAGACCACGGCAAACGGGACGCCGAGAGACCAGAAGCCGGCGCAAGTTCAAGTCGTCGGCACGACGAAAAGCGGGAAGAAACTCCACATCCGGTCGTACCCGAAATTCGAGAACCTCCACGATGAGCGCCTGTACCGGAAACAACATCTCGCCGCCGCCTTCCGTGTCTTTGCCGACCGAGGCTTCGACGAAGGCGTCGCCGGCCATATCTCCGTGCGCGACCCGATTCTCACGGATCATTTCTGTACTACTCCCCACGTCCTATTTCCTCATTTTCTCTCATGGGTTTGGAATTTATATTACGGGGGATGAGATGGAGACAGAGAGACAGAGAGAGAGAAAGAGAAAGAGTAAGAATGAGACCTGCTAAGAGTGCAAACCAACAGGGCTGAATCCCCTCTCCATGCACTTCTCGCTGATCAAGGCGTCCGACCTCATCCTATGCGACGAGCAAGGGAACGTGGTAGAGGGCAACGAGCCGATCAACGCAGCGGCCTTCGCCATCCACTCGCAGATCCACAAGGCGCGCCCCGACGTGACCGCCGCCTGCCACGCCCACAGCGTGCACGGCAAAGCCTTCTCGGCCTTCGGGCGGGAGCTCGAGATGCTGACGCAGGACGCCTGCCGGTTCTACGCCTCCCACGGCGTCTACCGGGACTTCAGGGGCGTGGTGGTGGACGAGGAGGAGGGCCGGCGGATCGCCGCGGCGCTCGGGGACGGAAAAGCCGCCATTCTCCAGAATCACGGCATCCTTACCGTCGGCCGGAGCGTGGACGAGGCGGCCTTTTGGTTCCTGAGCCTGGAGAGGACGTGTCAGGCACAGCTCCTGGCGGACGCGGCGGCGGCCGGCGGATACAAGAAGATTGTCATCGAGGATGAGGAGGCGGCGTTTACGGCGGCGCAAGTTGGCGGCCCGGAAAAAGGGTGGTTGGCGTTTCAACCTTGTATGGTTCACCTTGTTCACGCTCTTATCATTATGCTTGTTCGTTTGCTGATTTTTTTTCAATTTTCTTTTTCGAATGATTTTATTAGACTACGACGAGCAACTTGCCAAGACAAAAGGCGATTTCCTGAATTGACGTCGAGCAGTGCAGTAGAGAGGCGACCGGGTCAGATCGATGGGAACCAACTCGTCATGCGGGACGGAGTTATTCCAAGGCGCTCAACTTCTTTACTTGAGGCTTTGCGGTACGATGACACTTGTTTTGACCTGTATATCACTACTACCCCATTCGAAGCTATCGCCACCTTCAGTAGTGCCCAAGTCTTGTTTTCTTATGAGTAGCCGTACCTGTATGTACCTAGAACACTTTTGTTGACTTTTGTTGACTATTGTTGACTGAATCGAGACTGTATATGTATACACTTACCCCTCATGGGAGCTTCACTTGAGCCTGGTCACTCAACAGGACTTGGGCTTCGTGATGAGTTTTCTTTGACCCGATTGCTTACAGAAGTCGCATCATGGCAGACAAGCTGGCCAAAACTAACTAAACTAAACAACTAACCATCTCTTTACCTGATCCTCGTGATATTTATAGGTAGTTTGAACACAGCGAGTAGGTAGAATGGATAAATTTTCACCACACTTTCCAAGTTTCTCGCCACCTCCAGGTTTTGGTTTCTTTTTTTTTTTATCTTTTGTCGAGAACTACGGATGACGTTATCCCGACACAACAAGCTCCCAAGTCGTTCCACGCAGACCATTCTCCCAAAAGATCTGGGCTCGCTCAGGGTTCCAGAACAAAGTGCACTTACTTACCTACTTACCTACTTACCTACCTACCTACCTACCTACAGTGGGTCACAGAAAGTGACGCTCGCTCGGACTTGTTGCAAAAAAGACCACCTTTCAGAATCAACACCGCGCGTGCAAATGACAATATAATGCCCTCAAAAACTGGGCGTGCAATAAACAATGACCGGCAATTGCATAGATTCTGTTTTATAACTCATATCTACATTTTACGTGCCTCCATCGTGGCTTTTATTCGAGCCCAAAATTCGGCTTGAAAAAATCGAGCGTCACTTTCTGTGACCCACTGTACCTACCTACCTACATAGGTATAATAAGTAGTTATAGTGTACTAGATAGTACTTACTTACGACATGGCCCCCGACGCCGCGTGGCATGATCACACGTGTGCCCGCTGTCCCCTCGTCATTCCCTTCCGTCGCCGGGCCTCAGACATGGGACTTACCTATTCGGGAGAATGACGAGAGTTCACCAAGGGCCAAGGGCCAAGGGCCAAGGGCAGCCCTAAGGGCGCTACCTGGTTAATTTTGAAAGGGGCTGGAACTTAAGGGCGTTCATTAGTATATCTAGGTGGTTGTTTCGAATCGAGTCATCGGAACTGGTTCAAGTAAGTAAGTAACTATATTACCTACCTACCTACCCACCTACCTACCTTCCTACCTTCCTACATACCTACTTATCACATCATAAACGTAGGGCCGCAGAATAGGTATCTATCAACCCACCAACCAACCATAAAGTATGGCGTGATACCTAGACTATCTATTTACTTATCCCATAAGTAAATACATCTTCGAATCTGTTCACATCGCATCTACACTACACTACCTACCTACTTACTTACTTACTTACTTACTTACTTACTTACACTAGGCGCCATCACGGCGCGGCCACGGCATTTTCGTCGCGAACACCCGAAGCTTTCATCATTACTTAATTTTGTAAGTATGTAAGTAGTGTCTTGGCGAATCGCAGTTCGCCTCTACTTATCCGGAATGAGAAGTTACCGGACTGAATCCCAAAGTAAGTAAGTATTATGTGCGTTGTTATATAAGTATTAATAGGCAGTGTACTTAAAGTAGGAACCCACTCGATTTAGTTTTATTATGTTTTATCATCTTTTTTTCTTTTTTTTTTTCCTTGGCTGTTTGAGAAAAAATCTGCAGTTCCGAAACTTGAAAGTGCGTAAAACACGTGGGGATACCTACCTATAATCAACCATGGAGAGACAAAGGCCCCAAAAAAAAAAGAAAAAGAAAAGAAAAAAAAAAGGTTGGAATTCCTCAATCACCGTTCGTATTTCCTTCCACCAATAGAGAGACACTCCCGTCGGGTCTGCCGGCCGCTCGGCGAATCTCGGTGCGGACGAACGTCAAACGCCAAACGGCCGCAGATCAAACAGTAAGTATTCACAAGCCCGTCACTTCTACTACCTATGTATGTATGTATGTATGTATATATCTAGGTAAAACTCTACTTAAGTAGGAATAGGCACGCGTAGGTATTCTGGATCCGGGCTTCAGAAACTGTCAGTCTTGACGCCGACGGGGCCGAGTTGCGGTCGCAGTCAAAACAGGCCCGGGTTGCTTCCTTGGTATACTTAGGTATGACAGCCGAGGGCCACGGGTAAAACATGGAGCCAAACGCGGCGCCTCGGATTTCGAGCCGCTGTCTGATGCGCGGGATTTCAGGATTTGTTTTTTATGTATAGATTTTATAGTGTAAGTTATATTACTCTATAGAATTTTATAGAACACATCCACATACATTATACCTAGGTATTAACTAGAGCTTACGACTTTCTTTCGATACTTGCTGCTATCGTACATCTTGGATAAGCGCGATAAGTTCCTCAGTCTGCCCTATCTACCCATTCCGCGGTGAACGGGATTCGGGATTCAGCAGCGTTGACGGGTGAGAACGGACAGAACGGAGAGACCCTGAATAGGTAGTTACCCCTGGCTAGTAAGATACTGTGCTTGCACTGTACCGGCCGTTTCAAGACCTCGACAAGCCACCAGTCAATGGCAGCCATACGGCCCCATTCCTAAGCCGGCTACATAAGTAGGTAGATCAGTGGCTGTCCGGAGCTGTTAAGCCGCTAACCATAACCGTACATACTTAGTAAGCCCGCCCGGTTACGGAACACGGTGTGTTGCCAACCATCCCGTCGACAGTTACATAGTATATTCCGGTTGATACTTACGCGCCATGATGGCAAGAATGTATAAGTAAGCTGAATTCATTGCTCACAATACAAAGCGCGCTTATTTACCAGGAGATGTCACCCAATCGACATACATCGCAGATATAGTTGCTTACAGCCTGTCATTGTTAAGCGCAGATGCCAGATATGGCTAGGTCAATGTGTAGTGCATGAGCCTTATGAGGCCAAGCGGGCGACTATATCGCAACCAGTTAGCTAACTAGATAGTGGGAGCAGGCTAGATAGTAAAACCCAGACGTTTTTTTCCTACTTATCTAAGTAAGTAACTTGGCACGTTTTACTTACTTAGGGTGAACATGAAAATTTATGAACGCGCCGGCCTACTTACCTACTTTTCTCGGTGCAAACTTTTTACGCTACCTACCTACATCCAGTCTGCTACATAGTAGGCATACTTACAAATTGCTGGAGCATCTACATACATCATAGTGAATTTAACCCGCGATGAATTTCAGATCTGTAGATGAGATGGAGGGTCGATCGATCGATCGTACATAGATGCCAGAAATATACGGTCCGTACCTACCCAGTACAGAAGTGGGTCCGGTAAGAAACCACACACTCTGTCAGTCCCCCCAATATCGCGGAGTGGTATTTCAACTAGATATGCCTACTTATTCTCTTGAAAAAGCTGGGATACACAGCAAATATGTGTCAATAGGTAGAATGAAGGCGCACAATTCCTAGAATGTGCTTTTTAGTTTTTCTTTGCAATGGGACAGGGCGTTGGTTGGTTTATTCCATGGCCGATATATGTCTTGTTGCGTTGCTTCTATGAGCGTGTGTGGTTTCTTATCGGACCCACTTCTGCCAGTATAAGTAAGTTAAAACTACATACCTCATCTGTCCGTTAGTAGTCCGTACCTAGGTAGGACATTATTACGCTCAAGGTCCCTCCGCTTAGTCACAAATTAGGTAAAATTATTCATGTACATATTATAACTAGTTAAGCCGTTTCTTTTTTCAATAGGATTTGATTGGCCGGCCCCGTTTCGTGCTACTTAAAGTGGGGCTTAACGTGGCGTATTAACGAATGTGGCGCATCCCTTTCAATGGCTCGATACGGTTTAGGCTGGCCGAAGGGCAGATCCTATCTAACGCTCCAACGAAACACCCGCCCTCTATGAATCCAGATGAAACTTGCGAGAGTTCGGAGTTCAGATAAAAATTGAAAGATGCGGCAAATTACAACGCGCTCATTCAAGAATCGGGTTTCGAGTGAGTCCGTCTCATTGATGATGATCAATCTGTTCCAAATTCCCCTACAACATCCTCATCAAAATCCTCTTCGTGTGGCTTCATGAGTAGCGTAAGTAGGTAGCAGGAGACTGGCGATGACCGGGACGGTCGGTTGCTTTACTACATTCGGTACTCACCATACCAGCAACATTGCTGGCGTCTCAACATTCCCCCCTTCCATGCTCGCGCTAATCTCGGCTTGTCAGGATTTAGGCGAACTAGGAGAGAATTGCGCGTACACTACACCATGGATGGTGTGGTTAGATCTGGATGGGCTAGGGACGTTAAACCATCCTTCTCGCCTTTGCCCCTGGAGGATGCCCGGTAGCCTGTAGGTATTTAGACAACATGGGGCCCAAGGCGTGGGCGGGCTCCCCAAGCATGGCTCTTTTTCTTATGTGCCCTCTCTACAACCCGTGCCGGTAGCTGGCTACTACACAGCCTTACGCTCATTCAGGGTCCGAACTCCAGACTCTTCAGATCGTCATCTCATTCAAGGTTATGTCATCGCTGGCTTCGATGTGATTGACGCCCATCCGATTTGAAATCGACTTGTCTCTTCTTTGTTTGTGTCTGTCTGTCTGTCTGTCTTTCTCTCGCTCGCTCGCTCGCTCGCTCTCTTCATTTGCCCAGGATGGTTCATCCGTTCGAGGCACCGACCTCCCTCCCGGGAGGGACTGGCGTTTATGTCTATAGAACTGCGATCATAGCGCCCTTTATCAGCTTCCTTTTCGTCGTCTTGAGATTCTACACACGGTTACGCTTATTGCGAAGGCAGCCTATGGTCGACGACTGTACGTCTGAGCGCTCCCTCCGTCCGGTCACAGCTTCACAGCCTGTTAACATTATCTAACGAACTGATCTAGACCTCGTTGCCTTAACCATGGTCCTCAGTATTGCCCATGCGGTGCTGACTGCTATCGCTACATACCATGGCATGGGCCTGCACGTCTGGCAGTTCTCGCCCGAAATGAACGCAGATTATTATCTCTGGGTGGCCATAACATCAGAGTTCTACACGGCCGCCCTCGCCGGCTTCAAGAGCGCCTTGATCTTCCTGTATCTGCAGACCTTCGGCATGGTGAGCAGGCGGTTCCGGGTCACCTGCTACATCGTGCTCTTCTATACCCTCGGATATCTCCCCGCCAACATCCTCGTGGAATTTCTGGGCTGCTGGCCGATCCCGAAGTTCTGGCGTCCCGAGATACCTGGCTATTGCATCGACCACACCGCGGCGAATGTGTTCTTCGGCATCGGCCACGTCACGAGCGACTTGATCATCGCCGCCCTCCCCTTGGGCCCCATCTGGAATTTGGAATTCTCATCGACCAAGCAAAAGATCGGATTGAGTCTCACGCTTTCGAGCGGCTTCATGTTCGTTTCCCCCCCCCCCCCCCCCTCTCTCAGACATCTACCCACAACCGTACCACATCGTAGGCCTTGCTGACTGACAGACACACGATTGTAGCGCATGGGCCGTTGCGACTATTCGCTACGTGATTTCGACCTACGACCAGTTCACGTATGACCGGACATGGTGGGCTGGTATCGGCTTCGCCTTCTCGATCCTCGAAGTCAACACGGGCTTGATCTGTACCTGCGTCCCGACCTTCAGCCCGCTCCTCTCCTACCTGAACACGACTCGCATCGCCAACTTCATCACCGGCTGGGACGACGACGACGACGACCACCTCGAGAAATCAGGGTTCGACGAGATGGACGTGCGCGACACCCACGACTGTGTGGCGGTCGGGGATATGAAACGATACAGCGTAAGCGACGACGTTGTTATCCCCGTCATCTACAACGAGATGGCAAGGTTCAGTCCCATCGATCCGGATAGGTAAAATCGGGCCACCGCCTGTCTGTATTGTACATAGCAAATCATTCGTTCTTTCTATTAGGGTCACCTTACATGGGGTGATTGATATACGCGACCAAGGAACCGGAATCTCGACGCTTTTAAGATATGAAATAGTTTCTTTTTCTTTTTTTTTTTTTTGGGTAAATGATGTCAACGTTATTAAGGCTATACCTAGCACTCATCTCATGCTTATGGTTACGAATCGGGGCAACTTGGCTTGCTACGGACCGCCCCAAACCTGTTATGAAAAAAGCATGATCGTAGAGGAGCATAACGCAATTACACGCATTGCGAGTCATCCATCTCAAAGCTTGCGGTTAGGTCCGGGGGCTCAACCTGAGACTCCATGTCATCGTCATTGCTTTCTTTGCCTTTTTAGCTTCCCCTCATAGCCATTATATAATGCGACGCCAAACGACATAGAGCGATATTATGCTACACTAGTACACCGTGAACCCCAACGCCCTTAGCAAGATACCTATCAAGAACGACAGAGCCGTTTTAATGCTCGCTATTCTGCCCGTTTGTGATCTCCGCCGGCTTAGCCCAGAGCTTCCTGGTCACCGTTCTTGTAAGAGCTCCTGTTGTTGCAGTCGGCGCGACGACGTATTCCGTGGCAACCGCCTTCTCGGCAAGCTTTTGAGTTTCCTTCGTCCACTGCTCTAACCGGAACTTTTCCATAAGCTTGCAAAGCCTTCCGTCTTCCCATCGCATCGCTTCCAATAGTTTCTCTCGGTAGCCTGCATCCATATTTGTAAACCGCCGGTCAAGGGTCTGAGTATAGACTCCGACGACTTGTGAAGGTGGCAGTCGTCGATGCGCAATCTTGGTGCGACTGCCTTGTTCTATTTTGACGTTAGCCTCAAGTTATTTGATCGACACCACAAGTAGACTCACGATTTGCGTATAATGTGCAATACAGCTGGAAGAGGTCCGTTTGGCTTAAACATCTATCAATTTCCGCATCATCCTGCATCGATGTGTTATTAATTGTTGCCCAGTCTTCACGTAAAAGGCACCGCCTCCATATAAGTCGTTCGGCTTCAGTATGCTCCTCGCCATGAAGACCATTGCTAGCGACTTGGATCGCAAGGAAAAACTGATCAGCCATGGCGTTGGTAGACTCTCGCGATAACTTGACAAGGGTGAGGAGATCAATTAGAGTCAAAGGATCGAGGATTTCTCCATTGACTAATTGTTTCATTGCGTCGTCGACGAGCTGACAGAGCACCTTGTACTTCTTAGGTACGTCAACAGGAAAGGCCTCGCGAATGAGACCAGCTTCTGCAGACTCATCTAGGGCGACTTTGATGATTGGGCGGATCTGAGTCACGTAGAAATCATTTTGAACGGCGATGATGGCGAGCTCTCTGTCAATTACATCTAGTTGCGTATCGTCAACAGATCCCTTGAAAGCGACCTCTTGGACCGGCATCGACGCTTTGCTGGTAGGGTGCGAGGACTCGGCTAGCAGGGCGAGCTTGGCAAGACTAAGTTCGACCTGCTTGCTCCAAACGTGTTGTTCTCGAGTCAGGCTCAAATCGAACAAAGTATCAGCAGCATGGCCAATATCTTTCTCGACAACAATATCATTGATCCAAGATATCTTAGCAAGCTCTGGTCGCGTTCGCAGGTACATTGTCTTGAACAATTTGTCACCCTCGTAGTCTAAAAGAGTCTCCACGCCGTGGTTTGCGAGGATATAATCGTAGTATGGAAATGCGAAACTCTCTCCATAGGTTTCGAAGCATTGTACCACTTTCTCCTCCTTTTCTGCTATTTTGGTTTCAATCTTGTCAATTTGAGCCAATGTGTCAGGAGCAGAGATACTAGTACGTAGCACTCCAAGTTCGCGAGCGAGCACCTGGGCCAAGGCTTGCAAAGACTTGTGACTCTCTGCAAGCTTGATAGCCGCCTCCCAACTTCCGGAGTCGGCAAGCGAAATGGTCTTGGCGTGTCGATCTGCATTGTAGAGATCCACATACTTCTGGCCATCTGAAACCAGCTTGGGATCTCCACTCGCAATGTTCCATCTCGCGAATTCCTGGAGCACGGAGAGATAAACCTCCGTCAGTTCGGGTAGTGTTTCTCGCGTTCTTGCTCTCAGGATTTCTATTTCGGCAGATCCGTCCGCATCGTGCTGAGTCCATGCAGTAGCCAGTTCAACTTGACGTTTTATATTGTTGGCGATGAATTTGTTCGCAGTCCAAGGTGTTGGCAGACCCGAATAATCACCCTCTAGGACTCCGCGATCGAGCTTCTCGTCCTTTAGTCCGTAAAGATCGAGATGTAGTTGTCTGAAGGCGAACGCATCACGAAGGGTGCTATTGTAAAGATCCGATGCTTCGAAGATAAACCGTCCAATAGAGGGCGCATCCAACTTAGCAAGAGAGTGGTGCTTGATAGCCTCGTATCCCCAAGCGATAAATATATCCATCCGATGGATGTCATGTATGAACCAGTGCCTAAGGTCGTCCGTCTCCCCCTTCGCAGGGTCAGGATTCGATCTTTCCTCGGTGCGAATGAATTCAACCATTTCTGCTACAAGAGTCTTCTTCGCACCAGCAGGGCGCATGTGCAGATATTCTTCGTGCTTCTGCCAGAGAGTACCAGCAACATGCATTTTTTCAGCATTCCATAACAACCGCCACTTTGTAATACGGTCGAAGTCGACTTTGATGCTTCTCAAATGCGCCATCATCTTGCCCAGATACCCAGCGCGATCTTTGATATTTGCGTCAAGCCTGGCTGCCAATGGTGAAAGGTGCGGTCCAGTCGAGGTCAAAATATCTTCACTCAGTTCCAAAGCTGCTTCTCCGTACTCCTTGTCGCTAAAGCGGTTATTATGCTGCACGTCAAATATAAGAGGATTGTCTTCTTTCCCAAAGAAAACAGCCTGCTCTAACTTGACTTTGGCAGTGAGCTTGGGTGGCGAGATGCTTGCAAAACGTTGGTAATCTGGGACCGCAATACGCATAATACCGGCGCCTCGAACGAGCAGTACAACTGTCGGGTTTTTGGCCTTGATCCGTACAGATCGCGCCTCGTCATCTCCAAGGTCGAGGATCTGAGGTTCTTCGAAGCCGGAGCCTACAATCTCCAGAATAGGATCGCGACGTAGATCAACCACATCTTCGAAAGGTGTTGGCAAGGTGTGATTGTCTCGCATAATTTGTGAATCGGGGGACACCGGAGGCAGGGCAATGGAAGCAACCACGGTAGCGTGGTCAAAGACGAGAAAGGCGATTATACCGGGTTTAGGTAGATACAATCGCGGTTTCGCAAGTGCATGCGGATCTGGAGGTACAGAAAAACTCGAAATCGGCCGAACCATACCGACATCTACCGCAGTCTCTGGCGCTTCTCCGTTGTAAATCACCAACTCGACTAGATAATATTGGGTTTTATCTTTGCCGTCAAACGCAGTTAGGAATAGTAGGTGTTGCTGAGATTCGGATGCTGGTATTTGTCGCAGTTTGCTCATGTCAGTGTACTTAGACGACATGCCCTTCGGCACAAAACAAAAATCAACGATTTTAAAGGCATCGGCCGTGGGCGCGCTACTCATCGGGTCTACGCGTTGAATTGCTTCGATCACGGCATCTTTGACATCTAAATCAGCCAGGAGATCATGGTGACCTCCCCGGTGTATTCTCCATGAGTTGACTCGACCTCTCGACGTCGCAGCTACCACAGTGCACTCGCCCTGCTTGGAAGATCGATCAGCTCGTACGGCTGCTATGTCGGCCTGGATTATCGATTGGGAAAGGGCGTTCCGTATGCTTCCGAAAAACCCGCTTCTAGAGGGTCCCAGGCTGGTGCGCAGAAACTGTACTGAGACTTTAGGCCGTCCTTGTGCATCTCGTACACTTAGATATGCAACTCTTCCGCTGCTGAATGCCAGGATAAAACCAGCGGCGGACTCCACGTTGACTAATTCGATGACACGTTCGCTAGAGAACATGCCAGTTATGGAGTCCTCGGCACTGGTTCGCTGCTGTCGCATAAAGTCCAAGGCAGTGGCGCTTGAAATCGATTCCCAATATGTGACCCTGCCGCTCATTGGCATTACAACAACAAGGCCAGGTTCAGTAGAGGATGCAGATGGAGATACAAGAGACCCCAGTGGTAGAGGATCGGTCGAGTGTTTTGAGGGATAAGGAAGTATGAACGCGAATGACTCGGGCGATAACGAGGCAGTCGTATAGGGCCATACGATGGCGTGAGTGTGTGAGAGACTGAGGGCGGACCCAGTCGAGCTATCGATGAAGCCATGCTGGCGACCTAGAAACGAGCAGATTGGTTTAGCGACGCAACATCTGACAGCCATTGGAGTTATATTTACATACTTGTCGCATCAAGCGTCATTCGCTCAGGAAGAGCGGGAAGCTTTCTGACCTCAAACGCAACATTGGTAGACTGGAAAGAATAGTGGTTAGTGCGCCAGGACCATGGCAGACAACGACGACGAACTGGGAAAGATAACGCGATGACTTACAAGCAATGTAGTACCATCGCCTTTATGTAAGCGATCGCCAGTTCTGGTCTTCTTGGAGCGCACGGTTAGTTCTTGTCTCGGGACGGCGACAGGCACGCCCATGCCATCTTGTTTGACCTCCGTCGCGGAGGGCAGCGTCGACTTGACCTCGTAGGTCTCTGGGACTGTAGCGGTGTCTGCATTGGGTTGACTCGCAGCCTGCGACCGGTCGGATCTGAGTCGCTTGGATTTCGGTAGCGGGAGGGAGTGGTCGGAGCTTGACGGTCGTTGACGTCGGCGGCTGCGAGTAATCATCTGGCTTGAAGTGGTATTTTGGCTTTCGCCAGTGGGCGCGGGCGCAAACATGATGAATAGCGAATACTACAGGAGCCGTCACTGACAATGCGGATGGAGTAGATTTACGATGGAGATGAGGGTAGGGAGGTGTCGACGCAGGCGACGTGTAGCGGCGGATGTGTAGTGCCTATTGTCGATGAGAACTGTTTAGACAAGTTGTCATCCTGGCAAGGATGAGGAAAATATGGATAAGGGCTTTGCTCTCCTCTGACTCTTGCACTGGAAGGCGGCCAGAGAAAGCGAAAGATGACTTTGGGTGTAGGTGTGGATGTGGAAGTTGTTAGATCAGGATTGACCAAGGGAAAAGAAACGGGAGGAATGACGAGGCCATCTCAGAAAAAAACACCTGCCTTAGTAGTGTGGTAAACAGCA
Source organism: Xylariaceae sp. X187 (assembly GCA_028637585.1). NCBI lineage: Eukaryota > Fungi > Ascomycota > Sordariomycetes > Xylariales > Xylariaceae > Xylariaceae sp. X187. The sequence continues at coordinate 2,419,817 of JAJIZN010000006.1, read as the reverse complement.
CTGGAGTTGGCTTAGTTCTAGGTAGGTACGTGTAGTGAGTGAGACCCTACTAGCTGATTTGGGGTCCTGTTAGGGTATCTGTGGCAGAACTGTGGGCCCAAGCTTAGCAACCTAATTGAGACCAGTACCGAAGTTGGAGCCAAAATCGCGTACCTACCCGCGAAACTTTTACGTACTATCTAGCGGGCTCACCGTGCACCCACCTATGAGACCGCCGCAAAGCAGAACCTTTACTTATGGCAGAATGGTAGAGCAGCCCATTATCTAACTAAGTAGGCAGGTAGGGACAGTGGGAACGTAGGTATCTGTACGCGGCGCGCTCGGAATTCTTGACTTAAAATCCGCCATTGGATACGGGCTGCAGATACAGGCATACATATTTGGTTAGCCGTAACATTAATTTTTCTTTCCTCAAAGGAATCGCCAATGCGTAAAGTAAAATGTCTTCAGTCTGTCTTACCTATGAGTACTCTTACTTATTGGGCTTGGTAGGTATATACCTACTTTGGTATGTAGATTCTTCTCAAGAGGACGCGTCTCAATAGGTAGGTAATGATCACTTACACTGTAAACCTACCACGTATATATACAACATCCTACCTACCTAGATATCGACATAGTACTGTCACACAGGCTTCTCCGGATACGATGCTGTTCACATACGGACGTACCTTGGCCCTGATTGCTTGATTCCTGGTGTTTCCATCAACTCCTATTAATGCTGTGTCTACGCTGCCTAGCATTATACTCGTCACATACACAAAGGGCTAATGTGACTATTACCGTAGTAAAGGTCCAGATGGAAGAAGCCCCTGATATCCTATACGTAGGTTACCTAGCAAGGCTTGTTACAACAAGGTAAGGTAATAACCTAGGTAATTTCAAGTCCATCCATTGAAAACCACGAAACCCATGATAAGAGCGAAGAGGGGAAAGAGAAAAGCCGAACAACCCGAAGGAAGAAGAAGAAAATCCCCAACGTAAAGGCCATGAAGCCATAAACCATCACATAAGATGTGAGTCAAGGTCGGATGATGACGCTTTGAACGCAACTCTTGCCAAGCCCACTCTATATCTCTCTCTCTGTCTCTCTTGTCTCCCATCCCATATGAGCTAGTGGAATGTCGAGAATAGCAAGTCAAGAGGAGAAGGGACGAGCATTCTGAGCCGCGATGACGGAGTGTGGGAAATTGGGTACAACGGTCTTATTAGAACCAAACAACCGATTTATACCTACTATATACGGCATCAAGATGGGAGCCAAGAAGCTTGGGGCCTATCTCTGACGGTAACAAAAAACTTCTACAGACGCCTCTACAGACGCCTACTCCTGGCCAAAACCCATTGTCTCCTCGACGGCTATTGTCAACTTATTTTGCAGTTGTTCTAGTGTCTTATAAGACGGAAGGTCAAGGCGGTTAAAGCTGTACAGAGGTTAGCCGATCCAAGCAAGCGCTATCATCATTATTAAACTCCAAAACGTACCAGGTATGAGCTTTGGGCAGGTTTCCAAGATCCCCGGCCTTCTCAATGGTAAATCTTCTGGGTCCATCACTGCCTTGGAGGTCCTTGAAGCCGTTGACGGGAATACGCGATGTGCCGGTGGCGAATTGAAGAAGTCGACTCTTCTGTTCCCCATCCCAACCCCGTATTGTTTGCCAGAAGAATTGGATCACCTCGTCGTTTTCTGTGTACCCGCGGTAATCCGTGTGCTTCTTCCAGTCATCCACGTCGATTTCTGCGATACCGCCAATCAAAAGCTCTAATTCACGCTCATCGAAGACGTTGATGAGGTCGTGAGGAATCAACTCCTGGAAACCATCTTTGAATGCTTGGAACTGTTCGGCAATGCGCTTCTCAATGCGCCATTTGACCATCAAATCAACATATTCTTTCTTGTTGTCATTTGTCACATCGATATTACGTCCATTGGGAATCAAGTCTTCCACAGTCATGACGCCAAAACGTTCGTCCTCGGTGGAGAAGGTTTGTTCCAGAATTCCTCCGGAGATGTCATTATCCAACATCCACTGCAGACTCCGGTGGAAATCAGCATCCACACCTTCCATGTCAGCGAGTTGAACAGCCTTGCCGAGCATCATCTTGTACAGAGCGCCGATAAAGAAGGCGTCCAGGAACCTCCGGTGGAAGATAGCAAGCCCGACTACTCGACCGATGAATTTGAAATAGTTGAGATGCTCTGGGTTGATACCGGAGTGTGGGTTGATTTGCAGGGTGTAGTTATCATGAGCGGAATATTCGAATAGACAGTAGAACGGATTGAACATTTCATGCGATAGCAAGAAGAAGAACTCTCTTGACAGACCACCGTAGTCTAAACCGTCTTCGCCGTCGAATTTTATCATTAGACGCTTTTTCAGATCTGTGGCGGATTGCCGTGAAATCTCGGCAAAAGAATCTTCGAAAATATGAGATCTTCGCACTTTGATATGACACTGGCCAGAAAGGATGCGCATGGCGGGCTGGGACCGGAAGTAAATAAGTTTTCTGCGGAAGTCTCGCTTGTACTGGGGCACGTTCTGGTCTAGAGAAGACGGTAGGCGAGGGTCGTCCCAAGTCGTTGTCTTCGTGTTATGATCCACGAAATATACACGTGCTGTATTAGTGAGTCGCATTTCCCATCCACTGGGCAGAGGACCAAGTTGGGACACGGGCTGCTGTTGAATGGTGCCATTCGCATTATTCTGTCCACCATACATTCTGATATATTGCTGGCGTCGAGGGTCCACCCAAGTCGTCGTCCGAGTGTTGTGGTCGACAAAGTACGGGCGCCCTTCTGGTGTCCATCTTTGCTCCCATCCAGGGGGAAGCTCACCAGTGCCAGGAGTAGTAGCGCCGGTGTGCATCATAGTACTGTTGTGGGCTGACTGCTGAGCGTTGGCCTGAGCCTGGGGCTGCTGTGGTTGCTGTTGGAGCGTAGGAGAATTAGCACCAGTACGATCTTCGGGAAGGGTTCGGTTCTGGTGTCTTTGTCGCTCGACTTGTGTGGCCGCCTCTCGTTCTCCCCGAGCTTCTCCAGGGCTAGATTGTGAAGGTCGGTTCCAACTCGTTGTACGAGAATTATGATCAACATAATACGTTCTACCTAAATTGTCCTCACGACGCTCCCATCCAGCAGGTAGGCGGCCCTGAGCGTCCTCGAAGGGACTGAATTGGTTATTTGACCGACCCTGGCCGGAAGCGTTGCCATTCGCCGTCGCTGATCCATTAGACCCAGTAGCCCGGATAGCCATATTTGCCTGTGTTCCCGGAGCCATGCCGTTCAGTGCCGAGGTTGACGATGTCGGCCTATCCGACATGCGATCGACACTCACATTCGAAGCTTGTGGCGCTAGAGATGGACGGCTCGAGTTGTTAGATTGCGACGGTTGTAGCCGTGCCGGGATAGAGAGGTTTGTAGACAAGTTGATGATTAGCTTCCCGTGGACGACGAGGTTATCGGTGGATTTCTTAAGGTCTCGCGTGAGCATTTGATCTGATGGGAAAGGCGTGTACGTTAGTGGCAAGTCGGATATTTCAAACATGACCAAGGTATTGAGATATTACCATCTGCGCCGGTCGCCAATTCAATAACATCGCCGACGCGAATATTTATGACACCCAAGAAACCCTGGTCCTTTTTTTTGAATTTCTTCTGGTCAAAGACTTGCACAGCCAGGATGCCATCCTCAGTGGTACGACTAAATTCTTGTGTGAGCGCGGGACTGAACCTTGACTACGAGGCCGGGGGGGACCTACAAGTCAAAACTTTCGTTCCAGTATGGGTTCAATGTCCGTTTACAAACCTGCGTGGTTTTGGTCTGTTCGCCATTCATGGTGGCAACAGCGAAGGGGTCGGGGAGTCCTGCGTTCAGGCGTTAGAAGCCCAGGAATACGGGACGAGGGGTAGTAGAAAAGAGCATAACGTACTGAAGACATCTCGCTTGTACAGCCCATCGGCGGCGATAACTGGCATCAGAGGTCAATACATACTCTGATACCCCATACTAACTTTATCATATTCATAGAGAGGTCGGGAGCGTACTGGTTACTCGCAGGTTGGGTTGGCTATCCAAGGGCCGGGTTAGTAATGGTAAGAGGAAGTCCACCGGCGCCTACGGCGACTGGGCAAGGAACTGAAGACTCACGCTAATGACCCCGTTTCAGAGCGGTTCGTAGCCATTGCGGCAGTGATGGCATGCGATGAGGCGTTGAAGGAGGGCCTCGAACTCTCCCACCTCCTTCCTGCTCGTTCGCTACGGGCCGGTGCAAGAGGCGTGAGGAAGAGGGGTTGCTCGAGAAGCGAGAGGGGCCCGGTTGTGACAATAGAAATGCTTTTGGTCAATGCGCATCATGCCCACCACAATGAGTGGAGGCCCAACAAACAGATAGCAGGGTGGTATGGCCGACAGCGACAGCACGGATTCGCAGTAAAGTGAGAAACAATAGGTATGCTGAGATTAGAGGTTAGAGATTGAAGGCAGAATAGTCGGGGTTCTGGGCAGTGGATTGGTGAGTCCACCTCGTGTACCTCCTGCATGGCCTGTCCTAAGGTGATTATAGTGGGTAAATAGGTAAAATAGTCCGCGCTAAGGTACGTGTAGCCACCTATACTAGCTGGGAAGGTAGTCGGGTACGGGTACCTAAGCCATATCTGCCCATGCCCAAGTCTTAAGAAGCCCGATGTCCTTCAAACTTGTTAAACAGTCCTGGCAGGCAATGACGCACCGATACCATTACAACTTGGAATCTTTCGTATTGTCTATTCGGGAATATTCCGGGAACCCTACCGCGCTTCTGAATATCAAGAGTGTCAGTCATTGTCTAAACCAGCAATCGCTGCGCCCTTGTGTAGGTAGAAGGTACTAAGCCTATAAGTAACGCTAACTAAGTGATTTGCGCCGCGAGAGGTACACTAACCGAATGTGGCTAGCCAGCTACCCAAATTCCACACCGTGAGCGGACGGTTAATGCTGTCGAAGGCAGGTTAGCGTCTCGAGGCTGTGCATTGTCATCAAGCGAAACACCCAGTTGCTGCGCCCATATCACAGTAAGTATCCCATCTTTCTGTCTCCTGGTAATACAACCGGAATGTGTTTTCTGGAGCAAATGCCTTGAATCTGTAACATCTAAGAGCTAAGTAGGTGCCTGTAAGCCATGACAAATGCGAGGGCGGTACTTCGAGGACTCTTCCTGCCCCTCTTCTGCGTGTTTTACTCGTAAAGATATCTCGCACCTTCCACAACTTGTTAGTTGGTTACAGGTACCTAGATACGGACGGTGCAATCTCCATCAGGTGTATGTAATCCTTATCGACCAGTCCTCTATGACGCATGTGTCTGTAGACATCATTATACCAAGTATGTTGTACCTGCTTACCTCACCAAATCTACAGAGATCGCCGGTCCGCCACTGTATTACAAATTCAAAGGGAAACGGCAAATGGACGTGTAAAGGAGAAGTCTCCTGAACATGTCTTCCTGAGCAAGTTGTAAGTGGTAGGCAATATCTCCAGCGGAAGGCCTCCAAGCGTCCATCGACAAGTCGGACCCCACCCCACCTTTTGTCATGGTGCGTGGTATGACGGGTTGAGCTCGTTATCATCAGGCATTTGACACTACGAGCCCAGAACTTCAGATATCCATTATGGGCTCAATCACAGCCCGTTTGCATATGTGTATGTAAACCAACTAAGATCCATACTACCGGTGCTTCTATAGGGCATAAATTCCAAGTCCAACTTCCCTCCGTAACGGACCATTGTTCCGCTAGTAGTTGCTGATCTGGGTTCTGTACTTATAACCGCTTGTCGGTAGCAGACACATCCAAGCTGCCTACCTAGGTACCTACTGTCTGCTCCAAGTACAGTACCTGCATATTCATTCGTGCATCGCGGGACTCATAAATACACTGCTTCACAGGCGCTTTGCGTGGGGGGCCGTTTCGGTCTCACTGCAACTAAGCTATACCTACACCATGATACTTGGGTGCCTTCGGTTTGTGTAGCACGGCCTGGCTATGCGCCCAAGAGGGGAACAGAGTCCTAAGATCATCCTCTGTATTGGGCTTTGCTGGTTAGTATTACATGGTATGGGTGGAACCGGATTTGTAGATGCCGAACAGAGCGGCTTTGTATCAAGGTTAGACATGTCAAGATAGGAAATCATCTACAACTCGATCCGTCTGGTCGAATCAAGTATTGATACGCTAGCATGTCTATCCACTAAGGACAAGTACCTTGGAGGGAGTGTGGGTGTACAGTCGGTGCCTTTGATTTGCTTCGCATCACTTTCAGAGTGGAAAAGGCGGGGGATGAGACTGAGGGGACAACAGTAGGTCCTCAAATTCCCCTCGTCGGCCTCTCTCTGGTATCACTTTGAGTATGTCCCCCTTCACATGCTTGCATATCGAAATGGGCTTTGGTCTACGCGTTTCGTATTCGATGGCACATAATTCACTCCTCGCTTCCGATGGGTGGTACTTTGGATCGTGTGGGGGGAGTCGGGGTTATCCTCTAGAGGTGCACTGATGGCGCATGAGGGACTGTTCTTTCCTTTTCGATACGAGTTTGCAGAGCAGGACGAGACGAGACAGGGCGAATAATTTGGCAAGGCGCAAGGTGAAAGTTTGTCGCATGGTAATTTCTACCTAGCTGCTGAGACAGACATCGAAATCATGACCAACCAACGCCATTTCCCTAGTTGCCATTATTACCCATCGCTTAGACATCAGTGATTTCTCTCAATCTTCGCAGGGTCGATCGAGCGGCTGTCGCAGCGGGGGACCTGAATTCTCAAGTTAGAGTTGCCCATCTTCCAGTTGTAAAACACCATGATACGTACGACATAGTGTAGGCACCGCCAGCAATAGTCTTCTTGCAGCCACGGCAGTTCCAGATACCAACGGCAGTACGGCGAACAGAGGTCTTTCCGCAGAAGGGGCTTCGAAGAATTAGTACATAGGGCTTGAAATCGCTTCGGGGTATTTTATCGAAGAATCGTACCATCCGTAGCGGGCGTGCTGGGTGATCTCAAAGCGCTTGGTCTGCTTTCGCAGAGAGGCACCGTATCGAGTACCGTACTTGCCGACAATGCCGACCTCTGTAACCTCAATGTTAGCACTGGAGAAGATTTGAGAAAGACATCATAAGCCGTAACATACTGGTAGTGTGCTTAGCCATTGTATTAACGACGTTGGGGGTTGTAGGCGCGTCGGTGTTGTGGTTTGTCTAATGTGCGATGATGGCGGGTAGGGAAATTTTGAGATGTGAGGGTTGCAAACTGACTTCCCACCGAAACTGTGTGCAGGTGCTACTAGATCCTCATTGGCTGAACAAAGGGAGGCGAGTGCGTATCGCCCCACTAAAGCGGCTGATCTTCGGAAAAACATCATCCTGTTCACTAGATACATAACTTAATTATTAACCTATCCCATATGGGACGACACGTGTGTATGTAGCTACAAAGCGATATGCTAAATTCCGGTAGCTGGAGATATCCGGCCTCATCTGGCTGGCCGCCGCCGGCTGGACATCACGAACGTGGAATCCTCCATCAACGTTTCCTCACGGAGTTCGTTTTTATAGAGTTGACTTCACTTTCATACTATTAGCATGCCTGCTAAATCACCTTCTATATTAATTCACCTCTAACAAGTTCGTTACAAAGCCCAATGAGCCCGTTGGCTGAGCCCAGCAGTGAGGTAGATGCTTGTCTACGCAGTTGATGCGATGATAGCCGGCTTAAGACCGTTGACGCGATATAAGTTTTTACCTCAAGGTGGAAATTCTGCCAAAGAGCTATGGACGAGCGTTCTCGAATATGAAGCGGTTATATGGGTCAATATGCGGCACATTATGTGTGTAGAATACCTAACCCAGCAGACCTTCACTTTGGGGCTCTTGACGGCTTCCCAGTCATCGAGGGGTATTTCAGCAATGTTCTCGGAGCACCATTGATAGCTGAATAATGCCGGCGATAGGAGGAGCTCGGTTTATGGCACGAATTACTGTTCCCACTTCAGTGACACTACTAACGAGAGCGACGGTGCGTCCAGCCCATTCTAACCTTCGAATGAAGGTCGCATCAATGCGATTTCTTGCCAACGATAGAACGGCCCATTCCACTAACCTCTCGAACAAGCAGATAGGAGGCGTCAGCGCGCAAGAGGAAACTCTGACGCGTAAACCTTGCTACAGTCGTCGACGGATCGCCAAGAATACGGACGACGAGCCTGCCTATGTACTACCCTCTCTACACGGTTGGAATAGCGGACTTGATATCAGAGGCGGATCGAACACGCAGATCGGGTGGATAGGTATAAGAGCTCCGGCGCGGTAGTATGTCAAGAACTGCCCATTCATTTTTCGCATACGATGCGGCTGCTTCGCGATGGGCGACACTTATGTACCAAAACACGCCTGATTCTTCTCAAAGGGTTCCCATGTTGTGCCTCCCCTGCCATAGGAATGCACGTTTTTCGATCTCGACCTTCGTCCTCGTCTTTCAGTGCACGCCTATCTCGCACGTCTGGCACGGGTGGGATGGCCCGCCCGAAGAGCACTGTATCAATCAATGGGCCGTATTCCTTTCCGGCGGGCTTGCTGCGACCCTAAGGACGTGGTTCTGATCACGCCGTCCGTATGATATATCTCGAAGCTCCAATTCTCCCGCTCGAAGAAGAGTACAACCCTTTCCATGTTTCCTCTGGGTCTACTGCAAGTATTTGAAAATTATCCTCATGTCTTGTCCCCTTATTTTTCTGCTCGAGAAGCGCTGAACTTGGGATATTGACGTACTCCGGTGTGAAGGGTCATTATTGCCAGCGTCATGTTAGTGTCGCTCTATACGTTCACGCACTCAACTGACCTCACCCGCAACCTTCGGGGCCTGATAGTCTGAGCCGGACTGGAGATATATACTGCTATCATCTACATGTGTTTGCCCTTGCCGAGCCTGGGGCCTCTTCTTGCCATTGGGCGTCTCAAGTTTCCGAGCTTGGTCGACGCGTGGCTTGCAGGGAGGCGAAACGTCAGTCACCTTGTCCTATTACCAGATGCATAATAGCAGCGAGAAAAGGCTCGCTAGCAATCATAGCTATGACGTGTCGCAATTTGAAGGACGTACGGCGACCAGTAATGATATCGCTAGGACTTAGCGCAGGAGAGGCAGTATGCAGTTTACTTGGTGCACATATCACAACACGGAATCTCGTGAATCCTTTTGGGACCGGGCGAGAGGGAGCCTGAGCAGCAAAAGTTTAATTTGCTTGTTGATTTTACACTCGTACTACCACCTGTTCTTACTTAGGTAGGAGAGAATAAGCGGCATGTTTCCAGGTTTTCGCCATAGCGCTTATAAGTCCGAATTTCCTAGAGGCGGAGCGGGCCGTCGATGTGGGCAACAAAAGCACAGATGGAAATCACCTGTGGCCGATGAGTTCGAGTGCGCGATTAAGTGGCAGAGCAGTGCCACGAGAGGCGCAGCCAACAGCTGGCAATCGAGATGCAGAGAGAATTGATCCTGTGCCGCAGGCAGCGACGCCCAAGTGAGAATTTGAGCATTCCATTGTATTTTCCGTGAACAAACATGCAATATTTATTTGGCGACAAATGCCAGCGAAACGAAACTGTAAAAGAGAATCATGGATGTTGGAAGGGAGGTATCTACTAGGTACGTACTTGCTGCCTAAGGTACTTCACTAACAGCTGGCAGAGATCACCGTGTCGGTCTCAAGTTGGCGTTCCAGTGCCACGCTCCACTTTAGTTAGGATTTGCCCACCTACTAGATATGTACAGATTACTTACAGTCTGTACATGGTACATTAATTATCTAGGTAGATAGGTCCAGACAGTCTGGATACCAACTTTGTACACTGTGTAGCTCGGGTGGACCTGGACCTGGCAAGATCTAAGTAGTAAAGTGGGGCATGGCACGGGTACTGCACGGGCAGACACGGGCAGAACACGGGTACGTAGTTGCTCCACTTTTCGCAGTGGACTCTTGATTCTGTCTGGACCGCAACCTGGACGCTTCTTTTGCAATTCGCAACTCCATGATGACAGCAACTACCTACACTATGCTCTCAAGCGCCTCTGACCCGTCCATACCAAAGTCCTACCTGGATCATCTCTGCATTAGGTACATTATGTACGATGAACAGGGTTCCAACCCGGCTCATCAACCAGCTCCGCCACGCTGTACCATCAAGTGCCATGGTCTGGCAATGAGGAGAAATAGCCAGACAGAGAGGCTCAACCCCGTGCCATAGACGCTCCGTATGGGCACACGAATACCCTCCCTCCAAGATAGCCAAACAATTGGCAAGCATGGCAGAATGTCATCAAATCGCCTCGGTGAATTATGGCGCTTTACCTTATGCAGCAGATCGCTTGTCTCTCCAAGTCACCTGCGGTTGAGTTAGCATTTTGGCTCCTTTTACTAGGCAGCCTTGCTGTAATCCTCAACGGGGCAGATTCATGGGCTGAACTATGGTACGAAGAAACTACTCGGAAACCCCTGCACAGTCCCGTCAGAAACCGTGAGAGTCGGTCGCCTGCCCATCTACATGTAATACGGCACAATGTAGACCATTCTACAGTTGCAAGTTTGAATAAGTCAGAACTCAACATCAACTACCACAACCTCTCGTGTTAGAAGAGAACGAGGTCTGGATACAATGGATCCCCTTTCCATCACGACCTCTGTTATCACCCTGATTGGGGCAGCAAACAATGTTTACAGCATCTTGCAGTCCATTCGTCATGCCGATCAAGCGCTTCAATCGTTGGTTAGGGAAGTCAGTACTCTCAACGGCTTCTTAAGATCCATTGCAGAAGCGCTGGAGGTTTGTCGAAGTAATCCTTATGCCTTGGCCCACATCGATCCAGTTCTCTGGAACGAGAGTAAGGTCGCACTCTCGGATTGCCAGGAGACAATTGATGGACTTGGCTTGATTCTTGTCAAGGAACCGAAGCGGCCGTCCCGTTCCAATACTCTCTTTCGTCGTGCGAGGGTTGCAGCTGAGTTGCGGTCCCGTGCTGGAGACATTGCGTCGTTTCGAGAAAAGGTATCTATGTCAAATCTATCATTACAAACACTGCTTCAAGTGATTAACGTGTAAGTTTGGGGATCGCCCCTTCACCAAACCGGGTCTGGTGCCTCAAACTGACATGAAAAAGGTCCCTTTCACTCCGGAGTAATGAGTCTCACGATATCATTTTGAGAGATCTCCAAGAGCTGAAAGATGCCTTGAAAAAGTCGTCACAGGCTGCAACCGCTTCGTACTCCACAATATTTCTCAATGAACACGATACTCGTTTAGTTCATCACCTCAAGGGCCTAATTCGAGCCGCTCATGAATTCCATGCGAGCGCTAGTACTACGGCAAGTACGGTGATGGGTAGTGGCGAAACACAACCACCGCCGACTGAATTTGGAGACGATGATGCGAGATCAGTATTCCCGCCCTCATTGCCGACTATGAAGAGACGACAAATCGAGACATTTCTTTCTCAAAATCGCCGAATGCCGCGTCCTAGCTCCCCTGTATCCTTTGAAAAGGAAGAGGATGAGATAATCACAACGCCCACAAAGGACCCCAATCTGCCGCTCAAAACATGCGAGGATAATCCCAGTCACACTTTCAATACAATACTTACCAGTGGCATTAGCAAGATGGCCGAACGGGCACTTCAGCAGCTTGATCTTGTTAAGGCAAAGTCCCTTCTTAAGGAGGCTCTAAAGTGGCACGGTTCTTCCGGGTCAGAGGATACGAATCGCCGCCGCCGCCTACATATTCAACTTGCCCTGTGTAGCCTTCTTCAGGGCGACAGGCAAGAAGCGCAAGGGCTGATCCTTGATCTTGTCGGGTCTGGCGCGGAAAGTGACGCTGTTATGCATCAGCTTCTCTACGCTTTGGCGTTGTTACAATTACACGACTTAGATTTTGACGGGGCCCGGTATACTAGCAAACGGCTATGGCAGGAACTCCAAACGATGCCAAGTTGTGCAGTTCTAGGAGACAGAGACGCCATGAGACTTTTGGCTACTTCGTATCAAGAAACGGGAAACCGCCTCTTAGCCGATGCACTTGAAGCAGAAGTACCTGATCTAAATCTGTCTGAACCGGTGCCACGGATGGTAGACTACCTCACTGGGTGTGGAGAGCTTTTGGGCGATTTCATTGGGCTCCAGGATCATCCAGAGACGTCAAACTCATCGGTGGCGCAACAGATCTATAAACTCCCCATAGCTACAAAACCAAGCTTCCTCCAGATGCGCCAGCATTTCCAAGATATGCCCTCTTCATTATATAGCCCTTCTGTGGATATCGATGATGTTGCGTCTACGAAGACGCGCTCAACTGAAATCAAACACACGTCGAGAAGGTCTTGGTCCAATCTGGGGGCCCTATTCACTACATTGCGTTCAGGGAGGGATTCTGTATCAGACGTCGCCGTGGACACCGCTAGCCACCACAGTAAAAGACGACGGCAGTCGGCCCGACTCAGGAAAAGAGTCAACTTATCGCATCTCGTTGAGAAATCGCCCCGAGACCGAGACGCGGCATTTCACTTCCTGCAAAAGCCAATGAAACTGAAGTGGAACTGGTTTGGCAGAACGAACACGGCGATACAAAGTTACCACGATTCTCGACGCCGCTCCAGGATTATGGAATGGGTCATGAAACAAACGAATGAGGAATTGATCAACACAATGGGGCAAGACGATGACGATGATGTTAATGGTCCAACACCGCAACGTCAGTTTAGTTTTCGAGCAGGGATACCCGACGACATCACAAGCCGCTACGAACTGGCGGACACGTCCATTATCCCTGAGCTGATGGACACTTCCCCGAGTTTGAACGGGCCGCAGCCCAGCCGGCAGCCTCGTGCTGGTCGACCAAGGCGTTTGAATGGACCATATAGGCCAATCCGACTATTCACAGACCACTCCAGTAGCGAAACACCGAGCAATGGCGCCTGCGTTTCTGAGGACGTATCTGAGCAGAGGCATGAATGGGATGAGGATGGTATGGCTGGGCCGGGCGATACCTCGCAACGGTTAGAAGAAATGATCAATGGCTTGCTTGGCTACTGCAGACCATCTACATCTAAAAAGAATCTGACAAGATCGAATACGACAGTCTCATCGATCAGTGACGTTGCGGCAACCTCCGAATCGAACTCGGATCTCTTGTCCGACTTCGATCAGGCGACACAGTCAACATCTGCAACATCTTGCAGCTCTCTCCGGATTGGGGTCAGAGTAAACGATTATGACTGCGATATCGATGGTTCTCCCTCCCACAGCGTTACGAGAAGGGCGAGTCAGCAAGCTGTTGGATGTGAAATATATCATCAGTCCCCTAAACCAACGGTATCTTTCAATTTGGACAATCGATCTGACAGAGGAAGCGATCCTGGATGGCCTCCGAACCCTCTTACAACCGTTACATGCGTTGGTGGAGCGACCGAGAATAGCTCCGAGCCAGGATGTGTCGAAGACCGTAATCAGACCCGTCAGGTGTTTTCTCGGATAGCATCAAAGCTCTATCACAGTGACGGTCCCAAGCCACCTCGCAGGGCAACCCTCAGACGACGATTGCCAACCAAACGAATTGCGGCGTTTTGCAAGATGTTCGACGGGGTGGGTCAGCGAGATGGTGCGAACTTCGACTTTGGCTTCAGCAATGCAATCTACTCTGGCCCCGATGCGGTTGCAGGCCCATTCACTGACCTTGGGGAGACGGACCTGACGGCGGCCAACGAGAACCGGGAAGGCAGAGGATCTGCTGATGAATCACATTCGCGAGCTGATCGCGATTAATGACATAGGTGAAGGACAATTGGGCAATGGCTTAATCTTCACCTATCGTCCGTAGTTTTTAGAATAACCACCTAGATAGAAGCTACGTAATCTTATTATTCCAGAACTTGTTGGGTACTTCAGGCACATGCCAATGGAAATACCCGGATACCAAATGTGTTTCTTCCCGGCTTGTTTTCGTCGTTCGAGCAGTGTTAATTGGACAGTCAAAGGATATCGACTCAACGCCGTTTCCACCATGTCGCAGCAGACTGCAGTTCCCTTTTTTTTTTTTTTTTCTACTCTCTGAAACATGCTCGCCCTTCTTTCCTTCTGTCCGCGATGCTGCGGCATTAACCGCCGGGACTAGATAGATAAAGCCAGCGTTCGTATTTGGGATCCGAATCAAAAGCCCGCAATCGATTTCCGATGGGCCGTTGGCAGTTGCCTAAGGCAAGCCTGCCTAGTCGCAGCGCCGGTATTGTACGGGAATCTATCTCCACAACTCGGGTCAATGTTCCGCGCAAGCCCGCGTTTGACCTCGGGGTAATGTAGAGCAGTTCTGACCCCGCCAACAACGTAATGAAAGAATGAATGAATGAATGAATGAATGCCCCGCACAAACCCAAAACCCCCCCAAATCTCATGATCACACGCAACTAACTCGCCTCACAGTCACCGAGAGTTCATTTGAACTCGTATGCTCATAAATCACAGAAGTTGGCCACGTCTCGTTCAGACAAGCTGTCGGAATAGAAACGGAACGAAAACAAACACGACCGCCATCATGAAGCTCCTCTACCCGTCATTGTTCAAAATGGACGTCGCAAGCCTCGAAGGCTTCGGCGTCTCCCTGCACGCCTATGACAACAAGGCCATCATCCCCGATGACCTCGTCGACGCTGAGATCCTCGTGACCTGGGCCAACACAGCCAGCAATCTCCAAGACGCCGCCAAGCGCATGAAGAACCTGCGCTGGATCCAGTCGCTAGCCGCCGGTCCCAACGACGTTCTATCCGCCGGCTTCCCATCGTCCGTGATCGTGACCACGGGCTCGGGGTTGCACGACCACACTGTCGCCGAGCATACCCTGGGTCTCCTCCTCAACGCCGCGCGTCGCTTCGACGAGATGCGCGACTACCAGGTCCAGCGCAAGTGGGCCGGTCACCTAGGCGGCCCGCAGCCCGACCGTCCCAAAGACCGCTTCACCACGCTGCGCGACGCCAACGTGCTCATCTGGGGCTACGGCAACATCGCTAAGAAGCTGACGCCGTACCTAACGGCCCTCGGCGCGACCGTGCGCGGCGTCGCGCGGACAGCGGGCGTGCGCAATGGCATTGAGGTCTTCTCTGACGACAGACTCCCTGAACTATTACCCAGGACCGACGCGCTAGTCATGATCCTTCCCGGCTCCGAGAGCACGCAGAACGCGCTGGGCGCGGCGCGCTTGAAACTTCTTCCCCGCCACGCCTGGGTGGTGAATGTGGGACGCGGAACCTCGGTTGACGAGGACGCGCTGGCGGATGCGCTGGAGAAGGGCGAGATTGGCGGCGCTGCGCTGGATGTCTTCGTCAAGGAACCACTGCCTGCTGAGTCGAGACTTTACACCGCGCCGAACTGCATTGTTAGTCCGCATGCCGCTGGCGGTAGACCGCAGGGCTGCGAGGAGCTCATTGCGTATAACCTGCGGCGATTCCTGGCTGGTCAGGAGTTGCGGAATGTTGTTTAGATCTTGGTTCTCTTACCAGCTTAATAGACAGCTAGCCTACGTTATGTCGAGTGCCTAGCTGAGGGGGAGGAGCGAGATACCTAGATCATTAGCGGATGAGAATCACTTAACAGACAACACACAATATATTACGTATATCACGTATATCACGTATATCACGTATATCACATATATCACACATATCACAGTATTAGAGGTCTAAACAACCAGGAATAAACGGGAAACCCATTGGATTTTTTGGGGGTTAAAAAAAAACACACAAATTACTTTTTTAACTTCCTTGAATCCCTTTAAACAACGTACTACACGTGTAATTATCAAACATCTTTTCCATCTCTCTATCCTCCATCCACCCATCCATCCTATCCTTCCTGCTGTTTGTAATTCTTCACTGTTCTTTGCCGTTTCATCATGAGCAGTGATTTGTTGTTTTCCTTGTCCCTACAAAAACCGAGGAGGGGAGGGGAGAGAAATGAAAGTGAATGTGAAGGTGAAAGTGAGAGTGAAAGTAGATGTGAAATCACAGTTCGCACCAAGTAAAAGGGAAAACAAGAGGTAGTTAGTTGTTGTTGTTGTTGAATTCCTTTTGTGTGTGCGTGTGTCTGTGTGAGAACGCATTCTTTCCCTTCCATCGTTCTTCAGGTAGGTAGTTGGCGAGTGTACCCAGCAGATCGAAGTTGGGTTGGTACACTTGGCGAAGAAGTGAAAGGGGAGAAAAGAATCGTCTGCGAAACTACAAGAAAAGGAAAACAACGAAAAATAGGGTATAAAAAGTCGTCGAAAAAAAACCCTGATGTCGTCGTTGATTCGGAGACATCCTTTTCTTTCGTTTCATGTCTTGCTTTTTTTTCCCTTGCTCTTTTGATCTTGTTGTTGTACTATTGCGAATTTTGCTTGTCGTGGAGTGGTCGCAAAGGTCGAGTAGAAAGCAGCAACAAGGCAAAGAACAGACTTGACGAGATGAAAAAAAAAAGATCAAAAAAGACAGAGGAAAACAAAATAGAAAGGAAAAGAGAAACCGAAAAACTTGATCGCGGTGCGCGAAAACGACTTGAGGAAACTCTTATTTGTCTGTGTGCAACAGATAAGAGTTTGTTTCTGCTCAACTTGTTGATACTTGACCTTCTCGGTATGCGAGTGCAAGTGCGAGAAGGGTGATTTGTCGTATAACAAGGTGAAAAGAGAGAAGAGCAAACGGGGAAAAAAGCACTGAGGGGAATCCTTGTTTCTGAGAGGAACGACTTTATTGCGCTCTGTGGATAGAGGCATCTTGTTATACTTGCTACTCGGTGATGTTCGAGTAGGTTGGTGGTGGCCGTATAGCAGAGAGAGGAGAAAAGTCGAGACCAGAAACAAGCGTGTAGAAAGGAGAGAACAAAATCAAGTTTCGAAAAAGGGTATTCGTCCAGAACGGTAGCTCCCCAGAATTTGAAGCATGCTCCCAAGAATTGTCTCTTGAAGTATTGCCCAGGTTCGAAAATGAAGTTTGTGCCTCGGTAGAAAATGTCCCTCAGGACTCCAAGTACCGTAAAGAAAGAAACGTGCTGGAGTAAGAACGTTTGTAGAATTGAGTGGAGAGTTTTTTTTTCGTGATGAAAGGTCATCAAGAAGAGTATCCTCAGGAAAAAAGAGTATTCCTAGGAAAGAAAGAGTATCCTCGGCAAGAACAGTATCCTCAGGAAAGAAAAAGAGTATCCTCAGGAATCAAACAAGTCTCAGAAAACGAAGTCGTAAAGTGTCATCGCGAAAACGCAGAGTGTTGAACAACGTTATTCGGAGAGTGACATCGGGAGTACATATCCTCCGGAGTCAAACAAGCCTCTGGAAAACGCACAAGTAGTGAACAACGTTATTCGGAGAAAGTGTCCTAGGAGTACGTATCCTCAGGAATCAAACAAGTCTCAGAAAACGAAGTCGTAAAGCGTCATCGCAAAAACGCAGAGTGGTGAAAAACGTCATTCGGAGAGTGACATCGGGAGTACATATCCTCCGGAGTCAAACAAGCCTCTGGAAAACGCACAAGTAGTGAACAACGTTATTCGGAGAAAACTGTCCTAGGAGTACGTATCCTCAGGAATCAAACGAGTCTCGGAAAACGGGGCACAAGTAGTGAAAAGCGTCATCAGAAACAGAAATCCTCAGGAATGGAAACAATACTGGCCAGCAGTATGATCGATCCTCAGGAAGAAAAAAAAAAGACAACATTGAAAAGTAGCGGAATCCCGCAAAGTAGAGAGGAAAAGGCGTGTGTATGTGTGGGGCGAGAAGCAGGCAGGTCGAACAATTCGTAAAAGTTCATGGCCGATTGCCCGAATGGAGGAACTCTCATCGTATGCGTGAGTAGAGAGAGAACAGTAGGAGTAAACGGGCGGGAATCACGCATTTCCTTATATTCTTTCCCGTCACGTAGTGTAGAAGTTATCTTTTCTACTTGGGATCGTGGACAAAGAGACTGTCCTCATTGTCGTCATCGTCCGAGCTATCGTCCGAGCTATCGTCCGAGCCATGATCCGTCGGGGGAGGTTTCTCCATATCCCTTTGGATGATTTGCCTTTCTATATCTTGAAAGCTTTTGCTTAAATCAACATTAGGCAGCTCCTGACGGTTGTCGAGCCCGCGAGACTTGACTACGGCCCTTTCTTCCTCTACGTCCTGATGAGTAGTGGCCACACCGGCAAGCAGGTCCCGCAGCCTTTGCAGATTATTGGGCTCGGCTAGTGATACATCACACGTAGGAAGCGGGAGCATGGCGAAATCACCGGCGGCAATTCTCACGCGAAGCATAAGCTCCAGCGCACGCTCGAGGACGGACGATTTGTCGAGATCGGATACTTCCCATCTCTTCGTGCGGAGTCGTGGGACTCTACTCCCGTCGTGGCCGAAAGTGAGTAGACGACGCAGGTTGTTCTTCTTGTGGCTGAAGGATGCCTTGGCCTGGCGGGGAAGGTTTATGAACTCTTTGTAATATGCGTTCCGAGTACGACGTCGCAGGAACGACTGAGCGTCGCTTAGGCTGCTATCAAGCCTCTTCAACCAGCCGCGTTCGCCGTTACAATGTCTCGGGGCCGGGGTGCGGGCTCCCTCGTCATTGGGTGCGTTGGTCCGTCTGCCAGGCAACAGATGTCGAGAAACATCATCGTTTCTCTCTGTCTTCATGCTTTTGCTCTGGGCGACAGTGGATCCGCTTCCGCCGGAAGCCTCACGCTGCGGAGAGTGCGAAGCTGACCTCTTCTGGGTCCCGGGGCCCTCACCACCATCTCCCTCTTCCTCTTCCTCTTGCGCTTTGAGGCGCAGAAGCATGTCGACCGGGTCATCTGCGAGGAGATCCATTTCCTCTAGCAACTGCTGACCTTCGGGGGAATTCCATGCATTGCGGACCTCGTATTGAAAGTGGTTCAAAAGCTGCACTAACACTCTTTCGCCGTCGCCATTGGCACGCGTGCCGAGTTCAGGAATAATCTTCTCGATCTGGCGACTTTCTACAAAGGCATGGTATGAGTTCTTGAATTTGACTCTGTGAACGGTTACGTCTGAGCGCTGGCCAATCTATGAGATTCACGAAAAGTGTCAGTTATGCTCAAAGCGAATAAACTAGCAAGGAATGAAGAGAGAGAGAGAGGGGGGGGGGAAGAGAGAGAGGAGTGAGAGAGAGAGAGTGTGTGTGAGAGAGAGAGAGAGTGAGAGAGAGAGAGAGAGTGAGTGAGAGAGAGAGAGTGAGTGAGAGAGTGAGTGAGTGAGATATATATATATATGAAGATAAAAAGGAGAAAAAGGGGGGGGGAGAAGACGAGAAAAGAAAGGGGCAGAGGGTGCAGATCAAATACTCACTCGAATGACTCTATGAATCGCCTGCATCTGGACTTGCATACTGTGAGCCTGCGAGGCCACGAGGACCCGAGAGCACGCGTAGTGCAAGTTTGTGCCGGCAAATCCGACACTATACATCTGGATTAGTATCTGACAGCTATCATGTCGTCGGCTGTTGAAGCTGTCGACCAGTTTCTGCCGCTGCTCCGGACTCAAGCCACCGTGCATGCAGCGACAGTCAAAGCCCACAAACTGCAAGACGAGTTCGTAATAAAAAGCCACGATCGGGCTCGCTTCCAGGATCATGAGTTTCTTGATAGTCTCCCCTGCCTTTCGAGTGAGAATGTTCTCCCTGACATAACGAAGGATGTACCGTAGGATTGGCGAGTTCCGGGTAACGATCTCTAGGCAGCTTTGATATTTCCAGGTTCCTCTCCCACCCAGGCCATCCGTGTGCACAGCTAATAATGGCACCAGCCGGAGGACATCTACCTTGTGCTCGCGCATGAGGCGGATGCTCCCTACTTTGGTGTCCCTTCCGTTCCCCATGATGATTTGGTTCAGATCATAAACGTCGAGCGACGATGATGCTATCTGAAACTGCCGGCCGATACCAACAACGGACTTTCTAGTAGTTCGAGCTTGTGGCCCTACGGATACTCCTCGCCAGTTCTGCAGGTTTCGAAGATACTTCCTGAGAAGGTCTACATGAACGTCTTGGTATTGACAGTCGTAGTATATTCCTGTACTGATTTCCACGGTGTAGGTTTTCACGTTGGGATATAGACCGTCAAGAGGAATGCGGATCGTCTTGGCAAAATCACCATAGAGAATGGTGCTCGGCGAGCGTTTCAATATGGCTAGCTGCTCAAAGTACTGGAGATATTCTCGGATCTGGTTGATGCTGTGCATCTTGACGTCCTCTGACTTGTGTAATAATTTGGCCAGAACCGCGGGCCGACATGCGGCGAGGCGGTATTGGTGCCATGAGGGGTATACCGGAAGTTTGTGAAGGTCCTCCAGCTTGGAAAATTTATTCTCGATCACATTCCAGCAATTAAGCTTATCCTTAAGCCACGCTTCGGGTTCCGGCCACAACAGCCTTCCCAGCGCGAAGAGATCGCTCACCGAATTCGTAACTGGCGTAGCCGTTATGAGCAACGTGAAGTCGCGCTGGATGAGGGAAACTGAATGCCAGTTCTTCGTGTTGTGATTCTTCACCTTGTGCGCCTCATCGACGATAACAAGGGAAAAAGCCCGACCCCGCGTGGTATATTCCGAATATAAAAACTTGAACTCGTCGGTCTTGCAAGTCCGGTGAGCCCATGTTCCCATGGTCACGATGAAAATGGCCTGCGATGCGCGAGAATCGTCTATGTCCCACACCCAACTGTACTCCAATGGCCAAGAGATGAACTCCTCTTGCGAGATGTAAACGATAGTTCTTCCTCGTGGACCCCCACAGTCTCGTATATCTCGATGGCATGTATCTGTATCTAGACCAGGTCCGGAAAGAAAGATATGAGAAACAATCAAGGGGTCAATGACCCCCATAATCTCGGCCAACCATTGCTTCCCCACGGCCGGGTTGGGAGCTATGAGGAGAATGGGCTTAGAGTCCCCATTTTTTAGCCGGTTGATATTCTTCAGTATGCGATGCGTTAGCAGAAGCTCTATGAAAGCAACCGTGGTGAGCGTCTTTCCGAGACCCATCGAATCGGCAAGAATGCCACCAAAGTATCTCGTTGCCTGGAGGTGC
Organism: Xylariaceae sp. X187; assembly: GCA_028637585.1. Classification (NCBI taxonomy): domain Eukaryota; kingdom Fungi; phylum Ascomycota; class Sordariomycetes; order Xylariales; family Xylariaceae; species Xylariaceae sp. X187. The sequence goes on along the minus strand of JAJIZN010000006.1, from coordinate 2,398,710 downwards.
GTGCGACTCTCATCGGGGATTCGATGCAATCTCCGCATCCTCAGAGACTCGAGATCAAGATAAGACGACAAAACCGGGAGAGATCCGAGAAATCTGGACAGAAGCCAGACGATTGCTGTTACTTGATGGTCTAGGAGACCTTTGCGACCCTCCCTGTTGTCTAAATGGGGCCAAAACGGCGACTTCCACACGGTGGCTTTATCTCGCCCGTATTCACCACATTTCTTCAGCCTCAGATACTTGACGCAGGGATTTAGTGGTGGGCCACGAGTGATTTCGCCAGCTGTCAGGATGGATCGAGCCTGAGCGCCAATGTCCCTGGCAGGCTGATCTTCGGGACCTTCACCGTCACCAATATTTTGGTCGTTCTGGAGGTGATGCTGTTAGCTTTGTGGCGCTGCGATAGTGTGTAAATAGATGAATCTATCGTACCTCATCGTCGGGCTCATCCGGGACGCCGGCCATGACGGCCCTGGCTAATTTGGAGATGTCCTCCGAGCTGTTTTGGTTGCTATCGCCTTGACCAGGATTATGAGCATCTGTGTCATCCATTATATCGCCTGTGATCTCAAAATGATCCTCAGGATAACCCTCGAGAAGCTCTTCAATGACTGCTCTGGCAAACTCCTCGCGGCTGTCAAGCCCATCACCGAGCAGCATAGCACCAAAAAAAGCACTTCGCTCTATAACGAGTAAAAGAAAAGTCAGCCAATGCCTTTACCATCATCACCGTCCTCTTCTCCTTCGTCTTCTTCACATGTCAAGATTAACTTACGCCTGAGAAACGGGAATTCTTCGGACGGATTCCACCTGCCCCTATACTCCTTACTGGAGTCGCTGTTTGATCCCTTCCGTTCCGTCGCAACACTGGACCGCCGCGCCCCCTGGCTTCGGTCTTTCTGCGGCGGCACCTTATTATTGAAGAGCTCGACATCGATTTTCTTCCGCCATGTGTCACTAATCTTGCCGACAGTGGCTTCACGCACCCAGCCCGCCATCTCTGCAGGTGATGATGGTGAGATGATGATAACAGGTGTGCGATGGACGGATATAGCGGTAAGGAGTGGGGAGGAGGAAGGGTGAAGACGTCGACAAGTGGAATAGTAGTAGAGGCAAAGAGATAACCTCAAAAGACGATCGCGCGAGCCAGCGCGCGACCACCGAGCGATTGATTATAACCGCGCGACGATGATATGTCGGGCGAAGACCGCCGCCGTGATGGCGGCGCGTGCGAGAACGAGGAGGAGGTAAGAGGATGAAGGGTGCTAAAGAGAGCAGGGAGAATGCGCAAGGGGTATCGCGACGAAGTAGAGCGGAATCCGTTCGACGGATCGAAGAAGGGGGGGGGGGGGGGATTTGCGCGATAGAGTTGATCGGGAAGAAGAGAACGAAGGGAAACGGGTTGATGATAGAGGAAACTAATACTGCTAGGACTCTTCTAGAGAGATACTATAGCAATATCAATTGACGATGAAGTAAAGAGAGTGTGAGGTGTGCAGAAAAGAGAGAAAGTGATTTTGGTGTGTAGGGCAAGAAGCGGAAGTGAAGGTGGAGGTGTGTGCGGTAGAAAGAGAGAGGAGGACCTTGGGAAAAGAGAAGAAGAGAACTGGGAGGTAGAGGGGACCCGTTTTGAGGTGGCAGATATTCGGTGGGCTACCGGGCTACCGACTAATCAGAGACGTTGGGAAGGAAGGTGCTCTTCCAGAGAGAAGGCACACTAGCTGATGAAGCTCGGGGCAGCAACGTTTGCGATGTTGCCTTTGTGCCGAAGTACCGAATACGTCTGGGATGCCAGGGGCCACGACAATATAATATGCTCATCAGCATGCTCTCTCTGTAGGTACCATATACCTTCTCACCGTGTTCGGATACTGATATCGCTAACGGGGTGTTGGCAGTGGCGTACTGGATAGGGGCGGGGATAAAGGCAAGATGGGTGGTCAGGTACAGCTGGTGCCATTCTTTGCCGGTCGTTTGGTCTGGTAATAAAATATACCTTATCTTAGGGCGATAGCAAAGTATCGAAAAGAGGCAGGAACGGTTATGAACAACGATAGCCTGAGGATTCGGTTGACTGGCTATCAAGTATAGTATGTAATCGACAAGACCACCTGGGCACAACGAAGTCTTGCATCCGTCTTGAATGCTAGTCGTCTTGACTCTATTGATAACGAGGTTCTCTCTAGCCCCCGCCACCATCTCTGCTTCTATTAGACATTGAATCTGAATCCGGTAGCATGTCCATTGATTGCGCCCTCGACGTGAATGCCCTGCTCCAGCTTCTTGTTAAGCCTGACAAGTATGATCCGGAGAGTCAAGGCCGATGCGATGGCGAGTACGATCGTGCCACTGTTCACAGCAAAGGCAATGACGTACCGGGGCGCCATCCAGTCTTGATACCTGTTGGCTGATCAGTATCTGCTCGCCTCAATCCTCGAAGATAACTTACATGTAGCTGACGTAGATGCTAGTAGCATTCGACACCGCATTGATAAACGCCAGGGCAGCAGCACGCTTGGCTGGCGGTCGGGGCATACTGTTACTGATCCAAGCTAATGACACGACGAAGGCGCCATACAATCCGGGGACCTGTCCAGTATTTAAGTAAGCCTTCGACATGTGCCCTCTCCTTCTGAACTTACCATGATGACAATGGCAAAGTAGCGAGGGCCTGTTGCAGTTGTCGCTGCAGCGATGATGAAGCCAACCAAGGCCACACATAAGGAGAGGGTGATGTGCCAGAACCTCTCTCCCGTCCGGTCGGCGTGCCACGCGTTCAAAGCCGAGGTGAAGACGCAGAGAACATAAGGGGGACTGGTCAACAGGAGGGTGTGGACGTTGTTGTACCCCAAAGTAGAGACCACAGCTGGTAAGAAGTTCGTGACACCAGCGGATGACACGATTCCAATGAGCAGAAACAACTAGTAGTAAGTGAATGTCAGACCGGCCCGAAAAGTATCGGTGCCAGAAACAAGACGTACCAAGACATAAGTTTTGACATCGGCAAATGCCAGCTTGGCCCCGTGCCACATGGACTGTTCTTCAGGAACCCAGTCTTCCACGCCGACATCTGCTTCCAGTCTCCACGACGCCAGTGCCTTCTCCTCTTCCGAGAGCCAGCTTGTCGTCTTCGGGAAATTGGGCAGAATTGGAATAGATATGAGTGCGACGCCTACGGTGACGACACCTTCGATGATAAAGAGCCATTGCCAAGCACCTAAGCCCCTAGCTCCGTTCAGATTGGCGTTGACGCCCGCCGCGATCAGACCTGAAAATGCACCAGAAATGAGCGCGCCCGAGTAGAGCAGTGCAGTACGTAATCCGAGTTCTTTTCTCGTATACCAACAACTAAGATAGTAGAGGCATCCAGGCTAACGACGTCGTAGGTTTAGTATCAAAATGCAGGGATTCGGGAAATAGGGGGAATAGGAGGTGGGGATTGTATGGCGATAATACTGACAAAATAAACTGCTTCGACGAAGCCTAAGAAGAAACGCACTGCCAGCAAGCCACCGAAGTTCTAGAGATGGGTCAGCTGTCAATATTTTGTCAAGACCTCAAAACACTCGTAATTGCTCACTTTGACGGCCGCGGTAGATGCCGAAATGACACCCCAGAGGGCCATCTGCCATTACAGTTAGCCTCTTCGTGTCCGGGGTGGTTTGGTTCGCAACACCCAGGATTCCAACTCACGCAAAGAGGTAAGTATAGCGCCGGCAACCCGATCTTGTTCAAGAACAGGTTTGAAGGGATTTGCATCAACAGATAACTGCATTTCCCTCCGGTGTTAGACAACGCCCAAGATCTTTACGAGTGCCCCCGAGAATTGGTTGTTTTACCCGACAAAGAGGATGCTAACTGCAGTCTGCACCGAATTCGTCAATACCGTAATTATGAAGCAACGCGGGCGGCAACACCGGCTATGGACTTACTTGAAACTGGTCTCCTTTGAGATTGAGGTCCTCGGGCAGGCCAGATAACTTGGCGGCGGCAATGTTATTCCTGTGGAATATTAGACATGGCCAACTTCACCAAATACTGCGTTCACGGACCGATCGATGTAATTCAGAATATCTATATTCCGAAGGAAAAGAATTAGCCACCCGGTCATTTGGCATATGTTTGCAACCCAGGGCCCAGACCGTCGGGGTACTTTACACATAATGATAATCATAGGAAGCAGCCGCCAGTCAATCTTTCGCACGAGGCTCTTTTCGAGCTGAAGGCGCTCTTCAGGGGTCAACCTCGCAATGATGTCGGGAGGCTGTAAGGCTCTCGTGACCCGACCTGCGTCGGTGACTTTTCTGCTGGATTCAGCTCCGGCAGACCCGGACTTTACGGACCTCGAGTCATCGCGGGAGGAAGATCTGCGATCGATGTGGCTTGCCGTGGGGTCGTCTGCAGCCTTTGACGGCGCAGCTGAATGACTGGGTTCCATGAGCTGCGAGAAGAACGTTTGGAGACTGGGGGGGCGGGGGAGAGGGGAGAGTCGGTAGACCGAGGGAGAGCTATGTCAAGAGGCGGAAGATAAACAAAGATGGGTTGCAAGGTACTGACAATGGAGGAATGGGGCCCATTGCTCTTATTTGTCTTGTCTCAATATAATGTTCCCATAATGTATACCATGGCATATATAACCCCGGCGTCCTCCCCCGCCTTTTGGTTAAAGGCCCAAGCGTGAGAGCTGGGGTAAACTGCCCGGTAAGAAGCGAAACCGTCTTGCCGCTTGCATTAGGCTAATGCGCCCGTGAGAAAGAAGAGCAGCGCGTGAAGCGCTGAATCCAGTGTAGCTGCTTCGCTCTCGGTGCTTGATCCGCCGTTGCAGATCCCCGATACCTTGCTATTTCGAATATAGGAATATAAATACGTCTGTGCACATACCTATTCCCTCGGTAACCTGCCTACCTAAGTGGTTGTCGGGTAACTACCTTTCCCCTCTTCTTTCTGTGTGAATGGGTAGGTAAGGTCTAGGTATTGAACCAGGCAATGAAGACTTGACGCGTGGCAGGGAAGTCATTCGCCAACAAAAGACAGAAGAAAAGAGACAGAATGCCAGTTCCAGTGCCGAAATTCCGCAACGGTGATGGTTATGGTGACGAAGAGAAGAGTGCCAATCAAACAACAGGACACATACGTCTGTACCAAGTGGAAGTCTTGGCGACAAAAATGTCCTTTACTTACAACACAGTGCAATGCACATCGTCACTATCCAGATAACCCTCTCGACAGTCTGTATTTCAAAGGTGCCTAATGCGTGCCAGGTCTGTACTTCGTGAGCACAGTCTGATCTGTGATGTTGTAATGTTGTAATGTTCTAATACCCGACATTCCGTATCCGTCCAGGACCGTATGGGAGAATGTAAAACCGTTCAAGATGGTGATTTTGGTGTTCGATCTGACTTGTCCGACGGACTTTCCAATCGACGCCATGGTGCTGATGCCGGGGACCAGGTCATAAACACAGTGCTAAGAGGGAGTCTGCGGATACGGTGAACTTGACATAACATGTAACGAGATGGGGAATTCGAAGGTGATCTGTACACCACGCCATCGAACGGGACGGATCAACGGTGCTCAACTTGCGAAGCACCTCGCGAAATCTTGAAGAGATGTTGGATGACATGACATGACTTGGTGTTTACATAGGTAGATACGTAGTACGCGGCGTATCTAAATGTCAGTCAATTAGGTTAGGTACCTATGCCCATGGTGTGCCTAGCTGACCCTAGTCATCCCCCACACGGCTTTCCAACATACTAAGTATTATGTAATTAGCGTTCTCATACTAACCGTATCCGACATACATACCCCAGAGATTAATCCCAAGGCGGAAGTGCCAAGACGACCGTCGCTGCCAAGGTGCGGGGAATTTGGTCCGCTGAGCGACGGTTAGAAACTCGGGCCGTTATCTAGGCAGAAACCAGGGCGAGACTGCGAGATCAACTCTACTAACCTACCTAAGCTACAGTAAAATCAGTCCGTTTCGATCTGAGGAGGCTTTTTGCCCGCTCGTGCTCGTGTGTACCTACTTGCCCGGTCTAATAGGTATTGATACAGACTTAGCGGGAGGAACTCGACTGGGTAGGAGGAGTCGGGACCGCGCGCGTTATCTGGGATGATGGCACAAGACAGGAAACTGCGACGGGGAATGAAGAACGCGATGCCTCATTCTTTCTTGTTCTCTTTTCCGGACTTATTTCCCTTCTTATCAGATACAATCACAGGGAGGGTCCTTCCTCTTGTTTCGATTTAGCCAACGGGAAGCCTCGTTGGGAAGCCTCGTTGGGCTACCTTCGGAAGGAACCTATTGGGTGCTAAACAAACAGTCTTTAGGTGCAGCCGTTCAGGTAGAAAGAGGAATATCTGTCTGTCTACTTACGTCTTTGGAACCCCTGGCCATGTTCATACACGCGGTTGCCGGTAACGATGGACAACCCGGTGAGATCGCACATCAGTCTGCGACCTATCTAGCGGACCGGAGTTTGATAACGCGACTGAGAAAAATAGGCAGCACTCACCTCATATTCATTTCACGCAAACAGTGGAAGAGAAGATGCGAATTATAGGACGTCGCGTCGCTACTACCGACTCGCTAGGATGAGACCCAAAGCCCCTCACTACAGAGTCATCTCCTCCAGAATACGAGCTGCCTTAGACAGGCGGCGGCGGCGATTCTGTTTTCTGCTCTCTATGGCGGAGCTCCGTTGCTAGAGGGCGTACATTATAAGCATTTCACTATATTACTCGAGCATCTTGTTCGGGTTTTTTTTTACGGTACGCCGCGGAGCAATGATATGTCGATAGGATGGCAACACGGTAGTTAGATCAAGCACGTCTCTAAGTTGTATGTTAGATGCTCACATCCCGTTACTTTAGGCAATCGCTTGTACGGTGATTACTTGGGTACTGAAGCAGGGTGGTGTGAATGTCGGGAGAATATTTCCCCTATATCGCTGTCTTAGCGTCAAGTACGTACCGGTCTATTATCACTATAAATGCTAGGTCTTTGGCCGGCCAGGACTTCAGGAAAGACGGGGGGAGGGGCAGGCATGGACTTCCCTTTCTCACACTTTTTCGATCTGTATTAGATACTACCTATTCGATCAATTCAATGCCATTCGTTTAAATGTTGCCTCAAATCCCGTGGAAGTGCTAGGCTGTCTGGTCTCCTTGAGTAGCGATATTGTGGTGGCCACCTCACCTAGGAGTGTAGGGTTGCCCCTACACTCTGCCTAGCACCCGTTTCGCTTCAGTACCTATAGGCTACGCATCGCAATATACTCCTGTCAGAAGAATATGCGGCAGCAAGCCAGAAAGAAGGACAGATGAGTAGCAACAAGGGTTAAGAAACCTCAGATGGGTCGAGACATTTATATAGGCTACAGGTATCTACAGAGTGAGGTTTATCTCTTTAGAAATGGACTCATTGAAGGCTAGGATTCAATAGGATTACTCTACCCCCCGCCACCATGCCTCTCTTTTCGGCTACCCACGACATGATGACTATCTTCGAGAATATTGAGACCACACCTGATGCTATGTGATTATTGGCTAGGTGAATATCTACTTCCTGATACGAATAGTAACTCTTAACTAAATAACGCTTGATCGATATAATTGCAAATTGGTATTTGACGCCGCTATATCTTCGCCGTAGGCTTGTTTATTTTCGGCAGGACGGGTATCCTGGGGTGGTTTCCAGCAAGTCGTAGGCCGGTGATGGCCTCGAGCTCATCGACTGCCTCAAAGGCCCTGCCGAGTGACACCTTGATCGTACGAAACCCAAAATTACGACCGCCCTTGAGATTTTCGCCGATGTCGTCTAGGAATACGACTTCATCGGGCTTAACACCGTCTACCCAGCCCTGTGACCGGCCGATTTCGGAAGAGGCGTTCGCCCGCGCGTACTTGTCTACTTGGCGCAGTGTGTATTCGTACATGCGGGGATCAGGCTTTCGGAGCCCGACGTGGGCTGAGGAGACGAAGACGTCGAAGAGGCTGCGGATGGGATTTGTGGCGAGATCCTTTTGGCGTAAAGGGTGGTCGTCTGGGAAGATGATGGTGTTGCTCATGGCAGCTAGGATGAAGCGGCCGCTTGCTTTTAGTTTCTTTAGGGCAGGGTACATCCATGGGTCTGCGGCCGTGGATGTCGACATCATGTCATTGAAGAGATAGCGGCCGTCCATTCTGGGGACAGGGGGTGTCTTTTGGGGTAGGGTTGGGTCATTGGAAGCTTGGATTTGGTAAAAGGTCGCCCAGCGCTCTACGTTGTGTAGGTCTTGGTTGAAACCTACGTAGAAAGCTTCGTCGAGTGGGATATCGCCTCGTTCTAGTCTGTGCCAGAACCCTGTGGGCGAGGTCTTGGATAGAGAATAGTTTACCCAGCCGGGAGGAATGCCTAGGCTTAGCTCATAGTCTAGGATTGCTTGGAAGGGAGAGACGACCTGGTGAGGATGTTAGACTTCCGCTGTTGCCTCCTCCGGATTATGGGTTCTCGGGGATAAAGAAGTTTTCGCGATGATGAATGAATTATTTGAATTTGCTTACGCAGACGCCACCAATGTCGAATAAGAGGACCTTTGGGGGCTTTGGAGTCGCCATGTTTAGAGATTGATATTCTTGAATTCTAATGTAGGCTGTTCTTAAGTTATTTTCATCTCACTTTTCAGATTCCGTGAAATCTTCTTAAAAAGAATGTGTTCCAGCTTGGGGTGGTTGAGGAAATCAATGAAAACTATAACTGCTTATATTAGAGTCGATGAGGATGTTTCTATGAGCCGGAAAGAACCTCGGCTTTGAGAGAGTGGAAGGAAGGGTCCAGCTAGAGAGCGGGTCAGCGACTTTCCACGTGTTGGTTAGGCCGGACGGAGATACCGGGGTTGAATAGTTCGCGACAAAAGAATCAAGACGCATCGAGACTCCTGGCCAGTCCTGGCACAGTGTAGAAAGGGCCAACCTTCACACAAGTTGTAACTTACCTGTACAATAACTATACGCAGTACGGACTATTAGATGCACCCAAACACAGTGCAAGAACTAGAAGAAGCTCTTATATTGTCCAAACACTTTTGCCGTCAATCGTGCTGCACATGTACAGACTGGCCCAAGTCGGAATCTGGATTCAAGGAGTTGCAAATTAACGACCGAATCCTAGATAAAACCAAACAGTCAGTATCCGAAGACATGTGAATCGCAATTCTCGAACTTCAGGTCCCAACTCAAACAGATTGTCACTAGCAATGTGTGAAGCAAGTTGTTGGCGGCCTGGCAAAAGTCTGGCAGAAGTCTGTCAGCTGGCTGGGGCGATCCAAAGTCACGTGATCTTTGCGTTTTCGCATCGCTCGTCGCCCACCCGGAAATCTTACAATCGTGGCCCACCTAACTACCCCTCCGACCAATCATCGGGCTAGCTTCCCAAGCGAAATTTCACCCACAAAAGGTCTAATCAGCCCACTATCTTTTTCTTGCGCGGACTGAACTGAATGAACCCTTCTCCCATCCCGCAACCCAATCAATCGTTCAACGAGCTGATCCCGCCCGTAAATCAGTCAAGATGGTGAGTTGATCAGACCGGCTTTCTACGTCAATTACCAGCCTCTATGGCAATCGCAATACCAGAAATGGTCCCTGCAATTGACCTCGAGAGCGAGAGTCGATGCAAGATGCTTCGGATGTGGTAGAATCCTCTGAAGCGCAAATTGCTGACTCGGGAGTATCGTGACAGGCGTTCCACAAGTTGGTCAAGAACAGCGCGTACTACAGGTGAGTCGATCCTACATATCTGCATCTGCAGCTGTGTTTCTCTCGGGGGAAGTCTGTTAACTAACCAAATATCTCGACAACAGTCGCTTCCAGACCAAGTACAAGCGCAGAAGAGAGGGAAAGACCGACTACTATGCCCGCAAGCGCTTGATCACCCAGGCCAAGAACAAGTACAATGCTCCCAAGTACCGCCTCGTCGTCCGCTTCACCAACCGCGACATCATCATGCAGATCGTCACCTCCGAGATCTCTGGTGACAAGGTCTTCTGCGCCGCCTACTCCCACGAGCTCAAGGCCTACGGCATCACCCATGGTCTTACCAACTGGGCCGCTGCCTACTCTACCGGTCTTCTGCTTGCCCGCCGTGTCCTGAAGAAGCTTGGCCTTGACGAAACCTTCACTGGTGTCGAGGAGGCTACCGGAGAGTACACTCTCACCGAGGCTGCTGAGCAGGACGGTGAGGAGCGCCGCCCCTTCAAGGCCTTCCTCGATGTTGGTCTTGCCCGCACCTCCACCGGTGCCCGTGTCTTCGGTGCCATGAAGGGTGCCTCTGACGGTGGTATCTTCGTTCCCCACTCCGAGAACCGCTTCCCCGGCTACGACATGGAGAGCGAGGAGCTCGACGCTGAGACCCTCAAGAAGTACATCTACGGTGGCCACGTCGCTGAGTACATGGAGACCTTAGCCGATGACGATGAGGAGCGCTACAAGAGCCAGTTCGGTCAGTACATTGAGGACGACATTGAGGCCGATGGTCTTGAGGAGTTGTACACCGAGGCCCATGCCGCCATCCGTGAGGACCCCTTCAAGAAGGTTGAGGGTGAGGGCCCCAAGAAGACCAAGGAGGAGTGGAAGGCCGAGAGCAAGAAGTACAGAACTCCCAAGTCTACCAAGGCTGAGAGAGAGGCCCGTGTCAAGACCAGAATCGCTGAGCTGCGTGACGCTTAAATCACGAATGGGGCGTTATGAAAAAAGGGAATATCCTCGTTGCACAATTGCGGTTGTCTTTTAGCATGGGGAGTTCATAGGAATGGCAATACTCAACAGGTCATTTAACGAATTGATGAAGTTGAGGGATTGTCAAATATAATGATTTTCTTCACGTGACTCTACCAGCTTCTGGAGACCCAGTGTAGCCCAGAATCTTACAAGCCCCTTGATATCCGTCCTGAGAGTACATAAATTGACGTCGTTGTGACCCCAAACGAGCCCATATGTCTCTGAACCCATCTAGAAGGCATCGTGAGTCTGATGACAGTCACTCAGTAAGTGGTACATAGTTAGTGATTTAGCTACCCGGGTAATGTATTCACCATCCGGTCTATGAGACACGGGTCTGTTGCTTAGCCACATATCGGTCTCGTTTGTGACTGTTTGTTCTGTCGATGTTCTCGAGTAATTAACTAGCCGGGAGTCATCACAAGGATAGTCTAAACGTAAACACACTTCTCTGCCGTTATGCTAGACTGGTACTATCAGGTCCATGCTAATCCGAGATACAAGATCGATCGATGGATCAAAGCGGGTATCCCGACCATCATACCCCTAACTCCCAATCAACTAACCTAGGCAACTCAGCCGAATTCACGTCAAATCAACTCCATCTCGAGAGACAGGGAAGAAACAAAGACCCCCCCCCCCAATATATGAAGCTCATCCACGTTTCTGATCCTCCACGTCACCCTCATGAATATCACCAGCCCGTTTCTGCGGAACGCTGAAACCATTCGGTGTCCAAAACGTCTGCGGCACTGGCTTAACGGACGATTCCTCACACATTCCCAGGGGGCGAGTGTTGTTTCCCATCGGCTGGTCTGCGGTGGCGGTGGCGGTGGCAGCGGCCGCGGCCGCGGCCTTGGCCTTGGCTCTGGCACGCGCACGCGCACGCGCACCTCGAGGGCTCTTGGGGGAACCGGGAATGTCCATGGAGTCGTCTGCGAGCGGGCTGGGGTTGATGGGTCGCTTTCTACGGCCTTGATAGGGCGTGTGCTGGAGGTTGGGGCTACCGCCTGCTGGTGCCGGTAGGCCTAGAGCTTGGGCTTGCGCCTGGGCAGCGCGGGCAGCGCGGGTCTGAGCTCTAGTCTGCACGCTAGAATATAGAACTGGGGATTTGGTGGGTTTCTCGGCTGGTGCCTGGGTCTGGACCGGTGCCTGGGTCTGTCTCTGGGACTTCGCTGATGCGGGAGACAGTTGCAGATCGATCAGGGGTTGCTCTGGCACTTCAGCTTGACCTGGAGTCTGAGCTCGAAGTTCAGATTGAATCTCTAGTTGTCCTTGGGCTTTAGCTTGACCTTGAGTCTGAGTCTGAGCCTGAGCCTGAGTCTGAGCCTGAGCCTGAGCCTGAGCCTGAGCCTGAGTCTGAGTCTGGGCCTGAGCCTGAGCTTGCTTTTGCGCCTGCGCCTGTTGCACTATTGACCTGGGCAAAAACAGACCATTAGCGAGCTGCGGTCGCAAGGCCGGTAGTTCCGTAGGCCACCAGAGCTGATTGGGATCCTGAGGCGGGAGACCGGCGATACAAGTCTTGCAAGGGGGAGCAATGCTCACGGTCTTGGCCTGCTGTGCGGTAGCACTCGGAGCCTTGGGGAGCGGGTCGTGTTGATGGATGCCGACGCCACTGTATCCAGGAGGGCATACCTGTGTATTGGTAGATGCTTGGTCGGGAGGTGTTCCGGTCGATGATCCTGGTCCGGTCGGGGGCATCTGTTGATATGCCTGCTGTGTTACTGGTGGGCTTGCGCCGAAGGGACCAAAGGATGCCGGTGCCGGGGCCGGGGCCGGGGTCGGGGCCGGGGTCTGTGATGGTTTAGTCACTGCGAAGGGCTGCTGATCTGCGGTGGCCTGGTTTGCGTGTAGTTGATCCACTTTCAAGACGAGTCTGGCGACGACGTGCTCTAGCTCTGAAACCCGGGCATTGTTTTGTTTTACGCGGTCGACTATATTCTTTTGGTTGTTGAATAGAGCCCTGTTGTGAAAGGGATTTTGTTAACAGGGATGGAGTCGAGGATAATATATGAACAAGGACTCGATTCAAGAGAGAGGTGACATGATTTTTAAGACGCCGACGAGTCAATGAATAGATTAATGAATTAATAGAAAGAAACTTACCAGTCTGTAGCCGACAAAGAGTTCGGACCTTTGGGTGCTTGGGTCAGAACGGTTGAAGCGTCCGCCATGGTTTTCAAGTCAGATCCCCGGATCTCTAGACCCTCGAGATCCTTGAGAATGGAATCCTATCAAGAAGACGACGTCAGATATGTTTGCCCTGACGGTGATGATGATGCTAATGACAAGAACCCCGGCCGGAGGTGATGATAACTCTCAAGCCTCTGCAAGCAAGTGATCGCAGAGGTTGTCGAGGGGCTTTATGATATGCCTCCCAGGAAACTGAGGGCAGATCTCGGGGTTTTAAAACAGAAGGGATGTTGTAGCTCTTACCATGTTGCCTTGAGTACTTAGTTGTCGAGGTCTCATATAATTAAGAACACACGCTCTTTATCTTGAGGAGGGACCTTTCTAGGTCCCTCTTTGTGATGAAATGGGTCGACGTCCAGAGGTTTCGACGGGAAGGTTGACGTTTTAAGCTAGGAGGAGTGATTCTTACTTTGAACGTGGTGTGGGAATTAATTCCAAACTTGGAGCCGTCTGGGGCGGCCTCGATAGTACCCTATTCTTCCGGGGATTTCTCCGAGAACGTATTACGGGGACCAGGAGCTAGACTACTTGGAAAGGTGGCCGTAAAGGACAGTATCTCTGTTCGTTATCTCCTGGGCCTGAATGAGAAAGTAGTAGGTACCTATTCCAGTGTTCCGGTCACAGGTAGCGGCTTCTAATAGACAGTGTTCTGGCTACGAGGCCCAGGCAGACTCTCGTAGGGAAAGCACTTACGGTACTTGGCTCACTTACACGCTCGCCTATCACGGTAGAGGAGGGGAGAGAGGGGGGGGGGGGGGGTGGTTTCTAGTTGGCAGCTCACCCCCTATAGCAATAACATCCCCTTATCGTCCCCAGGGGTGTCCCCGTGGGGGGTCCCCATGGCCCTACCGGAACGTCCAAATGGTTCCCCGTTTAGACTGGTAACAGATAGACGAGGCAGTCACCGTGAATAGATACAGGTACCTCCCCTGCCAGTTGCTCCTCGTGAAGCACCTATATTCCTCGTTAAGGGGCCTTTGATACGTGGCAGAGTGCTAGACATAGGCATGGTGCCCTCGTGAGCCCCCTATAAACGTGTTGCCCCCCAGGGTAGATACAGAGTATATACGTTAATAGCTCAAGCGAACGGAATATAAAAACAATCACGTAACGTTAGCCCAGTCAAGAGACCCATCCTGTCTATTTAAGCTACGAACCTTCAGTGCCATCCAGATCAATTCCTTCCCACAACCACAATACTTTTCTATCGACATCGTTACACTTGCCAACCCACGCCGTCGTATTCACAAACCCGTGAGTTCATCTCTGATCATATTCTCTTGACAACTAACCTCACACTACCCTAAAGACAAATCCTCATCTTCATCGTTTACCTTGAGACACACGGAAAACCTTGAGACTCCTTTGCGTCAGGCAATTACCGACAATGTTTTCATGCTTCCGAAGAGGACGTCGGTCCCAGCCTCGTCGCTCCAAGGAGAAGCAGGCCCGGGCGCCCACTATCCCTTCCGACCTCGAAAGGGTCGTTGTTAGGCCTTATGCCACCACGTATCACCGGACCATAGTTCCTGGAACATATAATACTCCAGCGGTGACTCCACAGGGTCATCTGGTGGTTTACACACAGCCTGTCAGTATCGTGCAGACCCAAGAGATCATCCACTATGGCTTTTATAGCCCGGCTTTGGGACTGTTCGTCCCCGTTTCCGCCCTTCCTCCCCCTCCCCCCACCCCTCAGTAGTAAGACGGCGCGAGGGAAGCCCTTTTATTACACCACCACGACGCTGGACGACATATGAAATAAGGAACATCAACTCGCCTCTACTACTCTTGCCAAGCTTATCAAGATACGGGGAAACAAAGATGCTACGTTTGTTTGCTTGACGGAGATGTTTTCGTTTCGACAATCAAGACTTGACTTCGGGATAACGTTATTCGGGTCATCACACAAGAAGAGTCTGACTGGCAAACAAGCAATTCAAGATCGACAACTATCAAGCAGCTTCTTGTCACATCTTCGACACCAACCTTCGGCCTGAGCAAGAGTTCCTATTTTGACAACAACATCGTTGAGTGGCTATCGTGGGCTGTGATTAAGGGATACATGTGTGCTCTACCAGGTTTTCTAACTCTTCAGAAACATTGATCAACAGCCAGCTGGGAGGACCGCTGTTGATGGTTCGATGGACGGGGATCATAACATTGACAAGCTCTGTTTGTATGTAAATGTGTAGGCACCTGCTACTACTACTACGTACACAATCTCCAACCTCATTTCCCCCTCGAAAATGTATCGTGACGACGTGATGAACTTTCGTGAACGTGACATGAATATATTTGCCCAGCTACCTACCACTACCGTGTACGTGTTGCGGGATACAGAGAAGTCGACTCGAGTCTTACTATTCATCCTAGAATCCGAGGGAGGGTCGTATTTCCCTTTAACACGTCGACATGCCTATCACGGGTTGTTTGTTCAGTGAGGCTATTCTCATTGCTTCGGACAGTCTGCCCCACTGATTTCCTGCCAGGAGGATAAGCGGCGTGGACAGTGGACTCCGGCCGCGGAGTCTCTGAAAAAGTGACGATCCGTCGCAACGGGAGCAGGAGGCCCCTATCCTACCTTGCCGTCTTAACCACCTTGCAACACGCCCCCATTTACCACACATATAGCCGATATCATCATCACCGGAAACTTCGTCTGTATAATTACTTAGGAGCTATCG
This sequence comes from Xylariaceae sp. X187, assembly GCA_028637585.1. NCBI lineage: Eukaryota > Fungi > Ascomycota > Sordariomycetes > Xylariales > Xylariaceae > Xylariaceae sp. X187. Next base: position 2,383,069 of record JAJIZN010000006.1, on the reverse strand, counting down.
CTTGGTACGTCTGGCCTAGATGCTTCAGCTGCGCGGCCAACGTTAGTAATAGGTATGAATAGCTTCACACCACACAATGAAGCTTACAAAACAGCTATTATATAGACATCAGATGGGGGTGCCGTCTCGAACTCTTTCTCGGTCAGTAGCCGGTCGACTATAATCTGTGATTACTCTGCCGTCAAGCGGTCCTGTGATGTCATTGTATAGATTGCTGATTCCGGTCGAAGAAGGGTGGAGATCTCGCCAATATGGGCTGCGTTGTAAATAGTAGTTGCTCCCTCGTTATCTGGGGGTAGAGAAGATTAGGATTCAATGAGTAGTATCGATGTCGATCCTCTACCTAGCGTTCCGACCTACCCGCGATATAGTGTAGGTAGCGAAGGAGCGGTTCTAGTGCGAATAGTCAGATCCAAATACCTAGTAACTATTACATAGTATACATATGATATGTGAATCGCGGGGCTCATGTGGGTGGAATCTATTTCCGTATGGCAGGTCGTCGGGTTGATTAGGCGATATCTCGGGGAATAAAAATAAGGCACGGCGGGAGTCTGCATAGATAGATGGATTGGTACCTATAGATAGATAGATAGATAGATAGATAGATAGATAGATTGATAGACAGATAGATAGATAGAACATTCTTTCCGTTCCAGACGGAGTGACACGACGGGAAGCACGTGAAGTTTGTCAGCTGATAGATGTGTAGATCCGATTCATTGGCTGGTGTTTCCGGTTCAAGCTGCGGCGATATGTAATGATGGGATTTCCGGGGACAACGACGGTCATGGGCGCGCGCCTCTGGAGAATATGTATTAAAGCAGGGTCGGGGGTCTACATAAAATACCTTACATAATTGGGACCACGAGGACCAGGTCTCAACTCTGCGTGGCAAATGACGAGTGAGCGAATGAGCGAATGAGCGAATGAGCGAATGAGCGAATTCGAGTAATAATTAACATAAACACCCGGAGTTCGCCTGGACGCTATCATCATGCTCCAGGCGAATTTTACCTTATCCAGACTATTACAATTTGAACGGGGTTCGCGCCGCGCGCCGCGTGATTACTACCTCCCTATGTACATGAGCGACGATCCTGCACCCACATACTACCGGTAACATGCGCCGGACACCCGCAGCGAAGCGGCTATGGGATGGAATGGTAGGGTATGGTATACAGCCATACCATTTGGTGTGATTGAGACCCGCAGAAGAAGTTGCATCGGCTGAGATACCTACCTCGTCTCTGCTCGTCGTCCTCAAGTCAGTAGGTACTGCTCAAGGACTCAGAAAGAACCGAAAGAAGATGGAATTGATGAGTACGCGCGGATAGACGCGAAGAGAACCCCGTACAGTGTTCATGACTAATTAGGAACAGTACGCATAATTATGTCATAGCCGTTCCGATAAGCGGGTCTCACCTACTAGCGTCGATAGTGTATTCGCTGGTACATGTTTTAGGTACCTTAGTGTGTCTGGGTAGGCAGGTAGGTACCTAGGTAGGTACAGTGGTTACCTGGTAGGTAATAGCGTACAACGTCGATCACGTTGCGATTCCCTTCAATATTGGTCCCTGAAAAACGGAATCAGTATCCGTCCGTACAGACTGTAACTTACACGTTGTATTGCTACCCATCTAACTAACGGATCCGTGATGAGGGTTGCACACGTAGTACACCTATAGTTCTCCCATACGGCGTAAGCTGAATTGGATGCAGCACGCTGATCCAAAGCTATCGCACCTGACTTCTAATTCGTGAATTGCTCCGGGAACCGAACTCATGGAGATGGCGCACCAACAGAACTCCCTAACTTACCAGCCTGCCTGCCTACTGCTCATGTCTGCTCATGTTCCGTACATACCTTAATTCCACCGGTACGGGTGATCTACATCATCAATAGTCCACATAGCGCAGAAGAAGCAAATTTGGTAAGTCGAAACCCTTCTCAGCAGAGCAAAGTGGCTCTACAGATTATCTAACTTGTAATGAGGAATTTGACTCCATGGGAAGCGATCGACAAAAAGAGGTCTTCTACGGGTGGATCCCCATGGAAGCGGTGTATTACCGAGCCATTAGCGGGGGATCGAGGGTAAGCCGAGCCATGGCGCTGTTCGTCATAAATTGTCACTGCAGCGGCAACACCACATGTGACTCCTAAAAAAGGTGCATGACTTACGGAGTACTAGGTATGTACAGTTGCCCCCATAATCTTCTTCTTCTTGTTCATTTCAAAACTGAGGAATTTTGTGTGCCGGGAACGAGTCGAAAGACAGAAAGAAGATATCGTGTTAGCCCTACACAAAACCGATCTACCTCCCGTCTAGTTACCCACCTACCTGGTATATACATACACGAGAAAGTACCAGACTTGGTACTCGCTCTTACAAGCCTGCCTGTGTCGGTCCTCGACTCCCAGTCCTTACTATGGATGCCGATTTCATCTTGTACATTAAGTGGTGACGGCGGCAGACTGCCCCGTAATTATGGCAAGTTACTTCATGTACACATTTGTCTAGTCTCGGGGACCCCTAATTCCAAATGAACAGCGGTACGCAGAAGTGACAACAATTTATTTGCCTCACGCCCGCAGGTGGCCCTGCCCGGTAGCGAGATATGCATGTAGTTACCAGCTCTTATGTAGCTAACTGGGATAGGCTAGCCAAGGTATGCAGTTAGCGGCAATAGCCCCACTTCGTATACGATACTTCATGTACCCCAGACGTGCCATAATTTCTAGAGTACTGGTACCGGGAGATTAGCGCAACCGGCGTACCAGGTATCTGACAGGTACCTAGGTACCTATCGCTTCGCTTCGCTGAAAGTCGCAGCCGCAAATAAGGGATGCCCCCCAGTCTCACGATCCATCCTCAATGCCGATGTTGCTCCATCCATCGCAAGTCCCTTTTTCTCAGGAACGTCATCGTAGGCTTTGGAGCCACCCATTCTCAGGCACCTCTTAATTCACTCTATCTAGATATGCATATTCTCTTTCAGTAAACATGAAGTCCTACGTTACGAAACATTGCTCGTCGTCTTCACAATAACCTCCCTCCATTCTTGAACTTGAACCGTTACAACTTTGCTACCACCAACTGTCGCCACCAACTTCCTTCGCTATCCTTCGATGCTCTCGATGAACCCCACATCCTTTATGACTTACCAACACTCAATTCTGATCTGTATAACACATACGAAACTAGTTTTTGCCGCCGACCGAGTGATCTCATTTTCCCCCAACCACTAGGTACAAGTATCGATCTCTAACAGCGGTAACGTCGGGTCCTTAAATTGCCGTTCTGTTTCTTGTCGCGTTAAGATGGAGCACGTATTGGACGTGAGCTGGATGACACATGGAAAAGGTGCGTTACTCTTTGTCTCAACCGATGCTTGGACGTCCCCCGAACGGATCTTGGACCTCGTATGTGGCTAGTTCTGACGGTCTTCGCCCTTCCTACTGTAGATTTGCTCCATAGAACTGGACATCATGGCCACGGACCACCCGCTTCGACCGAAACCTTGGATCCCGCAACGCCGGCCCAAGCCAATGGGAAACCTACGTCCCCTGCTTCTGCTGCGCCCGCTCCTTCGCTTTCGCTTGCCTCGGCCTCCGCGCCGAATCCACTTTTCCCGCAATCCACGCCGGCTAAACCGATTCCTCCACGGGGAGCTAAGACAAGGAGGGGGTCGAGTGATGCGTCTTCGGGAACAAATGGCACACCTCCGCATAGAAGGGGCTCCTGGTTTTCCAACATATCGTCCAAGTTCTCCAGCTCGCCTTCGAATTCCCAAAATCATGTCGCCAGCCCGACCTCCAAGCCCGCTACCGACGCCGATGATTTTACTCCCCTCCCAAAGATCACGCCAAGCAAGAATGCCGTCCTCCCGCACGGTGCTCGCCAGGCTGGGGATGCCCCTTACATCCCGGCGCCCCCGAAAAATAGCCAGCCCGGAATACTGAGTGTATTGCGGCGCCTATCGTCATCTAATACGGCGGTCACTCCTAGCACGAGGGCGAGCCATGGCCTCGTGCCGCGGATGATACTGAATGTCGACCAAAATCGGGAAAGGTGTCGCATGCAGGAACTCAGCCAGACTAAGCTGCGGCGAGTGGCATTTTGCGTTGATGTTGAAATCGCCCCGATGCCAAGATACGACGACGAAGACCCCTCGCCCAGGTCGACCACAGACAGGAATGAGCGAGCCAAGACATCGGAAAAGAGTGAGAAATCGGTGATGCAAGCGCCCAAGGCTGTGGAAGGGCAAGAGGAGCAACCTAGCGTTTCCGCCGAAACACTTTCCAAAGCGTCTGAAAAGGAGATTACCGTGACAACTAACGGGCAGAAGGAACACTCGCCTCCCCAACCCCCTGAGGAAGTGAAATCAGGAAAAGAAACTTCACGGAAAAAGGAGAAGAAAAAGAAGAGCGAAGCTGAGCGAAAGGCAAAGAAGGAACAGAGGAAGAAAGAGGCTCTGGAAAAAGGTGCCATTCCGATGGAGATTCACCTCGACAGCGATTCTTCAGCCGACGACAATTCTATACAAACTCAACTCCCGCAACGTGGAGCAGCACCCGTCATCAACCCTGGTAGGATATACCGAAGGTGTTGTCAATTACGCGAGACCGATATACTCACCAAGATAACGACACAACTGCCAAAAACCACCGAAGGCTGCACCGACGGCATTATCGACAAACTGGACCTCTCCGGATATTATCTACCATTGACAGATCTAGTCACTTTGGGAGACTTCCTCGCGGTCGTCCCAATTCGAGAAGTCTACCTAGGAAACTGCGGTATAACAGATGAGGGCATACGTGTCATCCTAGCCGGACTTCTCGCAGCTCGAAGACCGAAGGTTAAATATCGCAGATCGATGACGAAGCCCGCTGATTTAGCACCGCAGGGTGGCATTGTTGAGAGATTAATGCTAAAAAACAACAAAATTGGCATAGATGGATGGAGACATATATGCTTATTCATTTATATGTCTCGTTCCATCAAAGGCCTTGATCTGTCGGGTCTGCAGTTTCCTGCGGCAGTCGAATCACCCAAATCGCCTCACGGTCATTTTGACTTCCATATCCATGCTCATAATGCGTCCACGCCCCTTGACATGGCGTCGTTGCTATCAAAGTGCCTTGCAAATCGCCTGGCTGGCCCCGAGCTCGAACTACTCAACCTCACCAACACGGGATTGTCATCGGGACAGCTTGAGTGTATCATGGACGGGATGCTGAAATCAGGCGTGACAAGAGTTGGATTGTCACATAACAATCTCGATGCTGCTGGCGTTCAGCATGTGGCAAACTTCTTACGCAACGCTCGATGCGAGGGATTGGATCTTGGTGGGAACAATCTCAGAGATCATATCGAAACCATAGCCGGTGCGATTGATAGTAACGATGCGCTATGGGCACTCAGCCTCGCGAATTGCAATTTGGACCCTGCTTCCTTGTCCAAGCTCTTCCCGAAATTATTAAAGCTCCCTAACTTCAAGTTCTTTGATCTCTCGCATAATCATGCTCTCTTCGAATCGGAGCCGAACGCGTTTGCTTTACTTCGCCGGTAAGATAGGTCAGCTAAACGATTGACAGAATTGCCGCTGACTGTCACATATAGATACCTCCCTAAACTGGATAGTCTGAGGAGATTGCACCTCGCTGATGTCGCGCTGTCTTCAGAACAAGCGATCACCTTAGCCGAGATATTGCCCGAGATGAAGTCGCTTGCACATATTAATCTTCTTGAAAATCCCGATTTGGTCCGTCTCGCAGACGCCCGAACGGAGGATATGCAAGAGGAAGCTTGTGCGCTATATGCCTCGCTGCTAGCCGCCGCCCGGGTATCAAACACGCTAGTCAAGATCGACATCGATGATCCAAGTGCAGAATCCGGGGAGTTACTAAAGGCATTAGCCGATCGTGTGGTGGCATATACTATGCGGAATCTGCAAGGGGTCCCTGATATTCGAGACTCGACTGATGATTCGACCTACAAGGTCGGGGTATATCCTGATGTACTCCGCCACATCTTAGGCCACGACGAAGATAATCCCACGACGGGCGAAGACGACTCGGAAATGGCACCGGACGAGGACTATGTAATTGGTGGTACGGGAGTCGCAAAGGCCCTTGCTTGCGTCTTGAAGAATCGGGGCAAGGATTCAGGCAGACAATCGAGTGATTTAATTCGGGATGTCGAGGATGAAGCTGAGACACTCGAATCACAACTGCCACCGGTGAAAGCCAAGGACATGTCGAAACATTTGCTTGGCACCGCACGAAAGATTCGAGCACGTCTTCAACCCGCGTTGGCTGCCGCTAAAGTAGCCGCCAAGGACGATTTAAGTAAATACCGTAAGTTATCCTACTCTTCCTTTTATAGAACTTGTCACTAAACTCATTTAGATCGCTTGGTTTTCCTGGATAATACCATCGAGGGAATCATCGCCCGCTTCGAAGACGAATTCCCGGATACACGCCAGCCGAACGATCTAAACGGAACTATACTGGATCCTCATCCTATCGAGTCTGTTACCCCTACGGACTCACTTGAAGTCGAGCCGTGTGCCCTTTCCGATACCGAGGATGTGGAAACAGAACTACGTTCGCCTGCACGCTCGCGTTCGAATTCCATCATATCCCACACGTCCAAGGCATTTTCCGAAGAGGAGGGTCGCGCTCTTCGTGCCGGCCATCAATTCCGCCGCAGCTTTATATCACAGAAGCAATTCAACATCCTCAACAGTAACGAGGCAATCGGCCAGGATCCGCAACACGTGCAATTGGTCACTGATGTCATGGAGGATCTGATGGAGGACTATGAAGATGTCAAGAAACGAGTCATGGAAATCGGCATCGTGAAAGCGTTTGAGGAAGATAAAGATAACATATGGAAACTGCTACGCGACCGAGATCCGCAACACTGGGATATGTTCCTCGAGAGTCAAGAAAAGGCGCGGGCGAATATCAAGGTCGATCCGAATGCCGTGAAGATCGATCTGACGCAGGAAAGCGCGATTGTCGATGAGGAAGCGGTCACTGATTAGAGGTTATATGGCCGTGAACCTTGTCTTCGTCGGTGGAAGATGGTACCGCTATGAGGCGTCCCACACGTCAAAGTTTCAAAAGTGTTGGAATTGTGTTCGAGGGAGGGGGATAGGTTGAGAGGTAGAATGGCGCATTCATTGGCATATTCATTCATGCATCACAACCCGCTGTTCCTTTTTTTTTTCTTCGTTTTCTCTACTCTACTCATCGCCTTTGGGTGCAATCATAGTATAGAAAGCATCGTGATATCGATGTCTTGTTTCATTTGTTACTGTTTGGTAGGACGGAGGGAGAAGGAAAGAGAAGAAAAACTGTCTTTGTCGAGTTTTTCTCCCCCTCCCCCACTCTATCCCCCCCCCCCCCCCCTTTCTTTTTGTCGTGCACGATTCCAAAAAAAAAAGAAATGGAAATCCGGATGGGTAAAGGATTCGGGAAGAAAGGGTTGGTTGGGTTCGGGCCAGTTTATAAGATGAGATAAAGCGTGGCGTTGTTTTTTTTATTTTTTATTTTTTTTAAAAACTTGTTGGAGGGGTTTGGGTGGGTTGGATTTATAGGAAAGGAAGGGAGGGGAGTAGAGGAGGCCGTGTTTTGTTAGGAGGGCGGGGGAGAGGGGGGGGATTTTATATTTTGGAGAGGAGGTTTTGAAAGTTTTGAAAGTTGATTTACAAATTGTATGGATTAGGGGAGGAGGGGGGTTATATTATAGTGGGAATATTAATATAGCCCTTTTATTCCTAAATTTTTTTTTTTTTTTTTTTTTTTCTTTCCGTGGCCCAACGAATTTACATGATTTACATGATTTAATTGAAGAAGAAGTAAGTAGAAGTTGAAAGCTGGCTGGCTGGCTATTTTGACTGACTACCTAGCTAGTTGGTATAAATAAATACGATTTATTCACCTTTTTTTCTCTTTCCTTCTTCTCTTCTTTTTATGGTCGTCGTTCGTCCTTGAGAGGGGAGGTATGGGGCGGCTGCTGGGTTCTTCTGCTTTGGGTCTTTTCTACCTGGAATTTGGTTGATCGAGGGAGGGAGGGAGGGATGGAGGGAGGGAAGGGAAGTAAGTTTGTTGTTTTGTTTAGGAAACCTTGGTTGATTGGGTTGGGTAGGTAGGGATAGGATGGGATAGGATGGGATGGGATAGGAGTGGAATTGATATTGGGGTTGTTACATACAAGACATTTTGTTTGTTTGTTTGTTTGGTAAGGATTGAGGGAAGAGAAGAGAAGAGAAGAGGAGAGAAGGGAATGGGAAAGAAGGCGGATTAAAAGATTGATAGGGTTGGTAAGGTAAGGTAGGATGGTATAAACGAGATGAAAAGGAGCGTATGTTCGCAAAGTTGGAGTTTGCATTTGTTGGTTATTGAAGTTTAGGGGGGAGGTTGGATGGTTGGTTAGGTTTTATGAAATTTCTTTTTTTTTTTCTCGAATCAACGCGAAAAAAAAAAAAAGAAAAGAATTGGAAGAATGGTACGCGGTTGCCACTTGATGAATAAAGTGAATGAGTTGATAAAAAAGGTCGATTGGTTTCGTGGGTCGTCGAGACTGATTCTCTCTCACTTTCTCCTTTACCCCCCACCCCCCCCCTTTTTTTTTTTGCCTTCTCCCTTTTGCGTTTGTCGTGCTCCGCTGTCCGATTTCATAGAAAAAGAGAAGAAAGGAAACGAAAGAAACAATAGGGGTATAAATTGTAAAGATGCAAAAAAACATATATCAAAAATAATCAAAACGCGGTAAAACAATCAATCAATCAATCCATAAACGATAAAAAATCAATATAATAATTTCTGAATTCCTTTATCTCTCTCTCTCTCTCTCTCGCTTTCTCCCCCTCCCTCCCCCCACCCTTCTCACATAAACCCTATCCCCTCAACCTTGCAAAGTTAAGCATACTCCATCCCCATATCAAAAGCACAAACCGCGCCACTCGTAAAGGCACAGCGACCAGGTTGTGTCCGCGTAGGTTCCTCGACAACGCCCCAGGCCACGGGGCCGAGCCAGATACTCCCTTCAGAGAGCGAGGGGTGACATCGTGCGCTGATGAGGGCGCTGTTGGGGCCGCCTGCGAGCGCCAATGGATTTCCTCTTGGTTCTTTTTCTCTTTCTCTTTCTCCTTCTCCTTCTCCGTGGCTGTTGTGGTTATTCGACTGTAAAGCCGGAGCAGGCGTCCGTCTGAACCCGAGGACGAGTATAGAGAATAAGAGGACGACGAGCAGGCCGATGAGGACCAGCAGGGCACGGGTATTGAATGCTACGGCCGGTTGTCCACCACCGTTTGAAAATGAGGGTGAGGAAGAAGATGAAGAAGATGATGATGATGATAAGAAAACAGGGAAAACAGCCTGACTCAACACAATTCCCAACGCAGCAAACGTCGCCAGCAAGAACCACGAAACAGGTCTCGGAAGCGAGAGATATAGACTCGCCGTCTGGGTCCCGATGGGATCAGACGAGACGCGCAACGACCGCGGGCCCAGAGCGAAGAGGGCGAGCTCTTGGGATTGGTAGTAGGCCGTCAGCAACGCGTTCGTCGTCAGGTATAGGATGGCGAGCAGGAGCTGGGAGAGCGCGATGACGAGAGCCAAGTTCGGCATGGCGGTGTCGATGGGGAAGGGGAAGGTCGTCTCGGCCACGGCGGCTCCGAAGGGGGCGTGGATGCCGGCTTTGCTGGCCTGGCCCATGCGCGCCACGGCGGCGGCTGTGGGACCCCCGATGGCAAGCCAGGAGAGGACGGTGGCGGCCCAGCGGGCCAACGACGGGGCTTCGAGCCAGTAGTGATGCCTCGGCTCGCAGCGCTTCGTTACGTGGGAGGTGCCCCATCGGTCGTTTTGGAGGTCGGCGTAGCTGAGCAGCGAGGACATGGCGGTCGTTTCGTCGGGCTTTTGGAGGAAGGATCGGATCACGTCGCCGATGGTGACGAGGGGGTCGAAGCATGAGGTCAAGAGGATACAGGCCATGCTGAGGACTAATACGGCGTTGAGGATTACGGCGATGATGAGCATGGAGCTGTTTACGCCTACGGCGCACTTGGCTTCTTGTTCTTGTTCTTGTTCTTGTTCTTGTGGTGGGCTCGGCGTGAAGATGACGACGGCATTATATCTGAAGGAGGGGTTAGTTGGTATTGATATTGGTGTTGGTGTTGGTGTTGGCGTCGGTATTGGTTGGGATGTGAGCCGTAACAAGCTTGGTCTTCTTGCTTACATTACGTGGGCACCGATGGCGACGAGCAAGATGAGAGTCCCTATAATGGCCCTCGGTACTGACACACGACGCAAGTTTCTCAGCGAAGCTATACCGATATCCAGCCATCGCTTCCGCTCATGCGCCGCGGAGATCTCGCGTCTCGTCGGACTTACAAGGACTTGGAAAACGTAGTTCGCGCCGGCGAGGAGCACGACGCTGAAGACGTTGATGACCGTGTTCGTGCCTATCTTGATGTTCGTCGCCGTCGCGCAGTTCCCTGTATAAATGGCCACTTGGGCGGAGAATGCTTGCGCCCGGAGGACTATCGTTACTAGGTAGACGACTCCGACGATCAACATCAGAGATGCCAGGAATGTGTTGTATGCGACGCCGCCGCGCCATCCGGTCAGATACCATCGTAAGCCTCCCCGTCGTTCAGTGCCGCCGTTGTTACTCTTACCCATCATGGAGTTGGTCTCGCCGAGCTCGATGAAGTTGTTGGAGAATGTATCTCGGTTCGGCGTGAGGATGGCCGTGCGTTCTTTCCATTGCCTCAACTCCTTTTTCTTCGCCAGCGTCTCGGGCGTTTCGCCCCTCATGAAGTTGATCACGTAGTCCGGGACGATGGTCTGGTCGATGCTGGCCGTGTCGTCGAACTGACGGAGAAAGCTGCGGGAATTCCATGTTCCGGACCGAAACCGGCCCATGCGACTTGATCTCGCCGTCGACGGGACCTCGGACGGTCCACGATGGTGAAAGGGCCACATCAACGACGTCGACTTATTGCTTCTCGATACCACGCCGGACCTTGAGTTCGAATACTCGGTGACTTCTTGGATGCTGTAAAGAAGGGGTGGATGTGTTAGTCGAGAACTAAGATTCACACACACTCAAAAGACTAATAATAATAACAATAAAAACAAATAAAACAAAAAAAGGCCTTTTTTTTTTCTTCTTCTTCTTCTTCTTCTTCTTCTTTTCTCTACGACGTTTCAGCACCCACCTCGACATCCGTTCAACACTCCGCAAGCCATCATCCTCGTCGTGTTGCGCGTATCGGAAAAAGCCCATCATCTTTCACATAAAAGTATGTAGATCACTGGTTCACATATATCTATCCCTTGCTCGTCTCTCTTCTCGTCTTCTTCGTCTTCTCTCGTCTTCTCTTGTCTTCTCGTCTTCTGTCGTCTTCTCAGCGTCGCAACGTTATCGGGAGAGAGACATGAGAGATACTCTCTCTCTCTCTCTCTTTGTCATTCGTCTTTTTTTTTTCCTTTTCTTCTTCTTCTTCTTCTTGTTTCGTGTGTGTGTTCCGGGAAGCCTAAAACTTCAAAGCCGGGGCCGGGAGATGTCGTAAGGGAGTTGTGTAAAATGATTGGGGTGAAAGATGAATGGCGGGTTGCACAATAGCAAACAACCCGAAAAAAATAAAAAATAAAAAAATAAAATAAAATAAAAAGACTCTCGAGACTGAGGAACAGGCAGAGACTTGAGATGAGAGAGGAAGATCAGATCCCTGTGGGCGTCTTCTGGTCTGGCCTACCCTACTACTACCTACTTGATACAGATACCTACACTACTTACTGTTATTACCCTTCCTCCTTGTAAGTAAGTAAGTAAGTACTACTATAGTATGCTGGCAGCACAGTTGGAGACGGCGCCCGACATGGCGTACCGGCAACACGCCGTCGCCGCTAGGTAGACTACATACCTAGTACTTAGATTTGCTGCTACTTGCCGTGTAAGTAAGTAGATAGAGTTAGGTCAGTTATAAAGTAAAGAAGTAGAAATCTGCACTAGAATAGGATGGTTGAGCAGTCCAATTTCGAGCTGGGATAAGCCTTGTTCATAGCAATATGATGATATCGACCAGGGTGGGCTCTTTTTGTGATCCGGGGAGGGCAGGAAACGAGAACAAGCCCCCTAAGTCTACTTAAATGTAAGTAAGTCATCTGTAGTTTATCTGTAAGTAATCTGTAATCATCTATACTTATATACCAGATCAGATCTCCCTCTCATTTAAAATTTCATTGTAACCTTTCCAAAGGACATGAAACGCCAGAAAAAAGAACCACTCACTCACTCACTCACTCACTCACTCACTCACTCACTCATTGGTCTGGTCAGCAAACAGAGAAGAAGGTCTACTTGAGAAATGAATGATCGGGGGTTTTTCTTGTCTTGAATAAGGAAGTTGGATTTTCTTTTTTTTCTTTTTTTTTTTTTTCCTCTTTTTTTCCCGGGCAGGTTGCAGTCGTCTTATTCGAAGGGGGTTACATAACAGACTCTCCCGTAATATACTCTCCCGTATCCCTACTACGTAACCAATACATAGTACTTGGAGAATCATCTACACTATTTCCATTGTGTCTTAGTGAAGGGCTCCAGTCTGTAAGTACTATATAAGTATCTACTTAGTTCCGGCGAGCTTGGATAAGAGTACGTACGTAAGTAGTTTAGCGGTAGTCTGTAGCCAAAATTCGCGTTCTTTTGAATTATCTACTTACCTATCTAGACTAGTGCCTAATTAGTATAGTAGATGGTTTTTTTGAGACGAAGACGAGCTCCGCGCTCATCTCCGTTGGTCGGGTTGAGTGACGCTCTAAGTAAGTACCAATTAGTAAACACAGATTAGATTGTATCTATCTACATATCTAGCTGAAGATTCTACTCATCTGTGTACATAACAACTTCCGAGAGCCACAGTCCGTACCAACCTCCACGATAATCAATGCAAAGCAAAAGACACCAATCGCGGAAGGAGAACGAACTCGCGGGCTCTACTTATTCTATTCTATTCTATACTATTCCATTCTATACTACCTACCTACTACGAAGTTCAAGAATAATTAATTAACAGGATTCTCCCAGAGGTAAGTAGCACGCGAGGTCTCGTCCAAGGCTTACCTTACCTTACCGACCTACTCAAGTATATACACTACTATCAAAAGTACCGATAAAAAGGGCAAAAAGTACAGTCTGTATCAGAGAGACAGACAGAGAGAGAGAGAGAGTGAGAGAAAGAAAGAAAGAAAAGTTGACAGCATCTTGGCACTGTTTCAAAAAGACATGTTTCCCCATAAGTACTTTAATGATCGAAATTCATTGACCCTTGCTCCCGATATATTAACCAGTGCAACCCTCTTTTCGACTCCAACCAACTCAAAGAGAGAAGTGATTGATAACCATCCGAGTACTTGGAGATAGATATCTAACCTAGATATCTAGATAGATTGATTACTAAATTGACGCGTTTCATCCATTTTCAATGTGAGAGTCCCGCCTACGCAATCCCGTATACCTACTTAAGTAGGGAAGCAAAGAAAATGAACTCTTCCCCATTCTCGTCGTCGATTTCACGGGAGGGGCAAAGTCACTAAGAAGATTCGAGGTTAGATAGATAGTTAACCTCCTTCTCTACTTAGTGTACTCAGTGTACTCAGTCTAAGTATTGGCCAAACTGCCTACCTACTATGTAAGTACACTAGCATTCACATGCTTCGTATACCATCGCCCATCCGGTCTAGCCATTCTATCTACTTACAGAGTATCTAGACTAGATAGATAGTCGGCGGAACCGGTCGGTACCATGTCCTCCACTACCCTTATTACCTTACAGTGCACGCAGGAAGAATGACTTTGTTGAAATGGGTGCATACTGGAGTAGGTAGGTAGGTATCTATCTACATAGTAGGTATCTAGCCAAGCCAAACCCTTCCGAGGCATTTTGAACTTTGGGGTGAGGGGACCACTCGGGCAGATTTTACTCACACCTCAACTCTTCATGCTTCCCCCCGGGATGACTTTATCATCGTGATAAAATGTAAGGGCATACCTATCTAACTTCTTGGCCGAATACCTAATAAGTATGCGGACGTAACGCGGTAGGTAGTCATGTAAGTAATCTATTTAGTAATCGACAACAGCACTATATAATACGAGAAGAAGGAAGTAAAGATAACAAGGTATCTAGCGAATACCTATCGGCGGTCTATGTACTAGTACGTAGTAAGTAGGGAGGTATCTAATAACTATCCGAGCGAGTGAATCTGGTAGGTAGGTAGCGAGCGCCTACATAGTATAGTTAATATCAGCCCCAACGCCACGCAAATTCGTGTTAAAAAGTCTGTCCAGACAACTTCCCGCCCCTTCCCGAAAATCCCAAACTGAACGAATCTGTTCCCCGAATGTTGTTTTCTAGAAAAAAAAAACGATGATGATCAGATTCCTCCCTTCTCTCTCCCGCACCGCTGCCGCGCTGCCTCGCTGCCTACTTACTATGTACTTAACATAGTAAGTAGGTATCTAAGCTCCTTCAGAATCGCGACGCGATGTCACCTTTCATAGGTAGGTAGTGTAGTTTACTTATCTACCCATGATTTGTGACGAGCTCACCCATGAAACAACCGGCAAAATCCAACGGGGGTCCGACTTACTCCTTCTATGTATGAGACCCAAAAGGCCCCGTTCAACAGAGACGATTTGGCACCAACGATACACACTTAACCGCTAAGTTGAGGACGAAACTGGAATTGTTCTAAGTACGGGACGTCCTATACTTTAACTCTTCGTGTGAATTCGCCCAAATACATACCTACATCGTATTACTCGTGGCAATCTGGTTGGTATAGTTTGTACTACCGAAACACCGTCATAATAAAGCAAAGGAAGCAAGAAGAAAAGGCAGACCCAGAAGGTGACAAGACTACAATGAGTCTGTCAAGCTGCCACAAAGGCGGGAGTTGAGGCTACCTTGGCGGCGGCATCTTAGATCTGAATGACATAGGAGGATTGCGCCATTTTGGGTTCTCCAAGATTCGAAGGGGCGCGCGGGCTGGAGGAGGAGCACGAGGAAGGATAATACAAAAATTACCACCGTCTTTGCCTTTGCCTTTTCCTTGCTGTGTGTGCCTCTTACGCCTCGCCAGAGCTCGACTCTGCGGCGGAACCAAAGCGAACGCAACAGAGCCGTGCGCGGGGCGTGTGCGGGGCGCCGACCGGAAGGTTGATCGGCGCGTTGGCCATCATTGCAAGAAGCGCCTTCCCTTCGTCATTCCAGAAGGCAGAGTTGCGGTGCCAGGATTGCGCAGGATTGCGCAGGATTGCGCAGGCGATTGACGCTCGTATACGGACGTAATGCGAGCCAGTTAACCTCTCCCGAGACCAAGGGCTCCTTGGGATGACTCGACCAAGTTTGGCAACGACAGCGTGAGAGCGAACTGAGTAATTTGAAACGTAGTAAGATGGTGTTTATGGATAGGGAATTGGTGCCGATGAGAAATTGGCGCGCGTAGATAGAAAATCCACGTAGATGAGGAATCGGCGTGAATGGGGCCGTGACGATGAGGGACCGGTTCCGAGATGTCATGAGCATCCCAGTCACGTCGTGTCATTGATAAGAGGGCATTATTAATCGTCAAAATGTAGGTGAATAGCAATAAACTCGGTATAGCCCCCGATAAAAATCAACCTTCCATCATCCCCATCGCTTCCGTCATTTCGTGTCCAGAAAAGAATGAGCCCACGCGACTAACTTCTCTCTCAGTCTTCGGTGCTACACCACGGGCTTTGTGAGCCAAGTAGAGGTCGATTCATTTGGATTGGCACCTGGAACCAAAATCAATAATCTGGTCCCACAGGCTCAAAATTTGTGGCCGGTGGTATGTCTCTGGTATGCTCAATGTCGTCGCTTTCATCCGTGGCTGATTTGATTGATCGTATACATCGTCACTACTAGACACGCCATACATGCCGCGACAATATTCGACTTCAGACTGCGTGGACGATTGACCTGGCCTGGGGATCCTGCTGCTACGGCGATCGAAAGAACGGCCACAGAAGCCTCCAGCGGTTTGACTTCCGTGGCAGCCTCAGATGGGGCCGACGGCGATGACGCTCTACGCTATATGTCGCGACTGAGGCCTCGCCACAAAGCGTGCAGCTGTGGCGATGGCGATTACTGTTGTCATTGAGCTTGGCGTCTTCTCGCGGAGAACAACTTGCTCGCAGCGGTACCGACATGCCTTTACTGGCGGCAGCTTTAGCTGGCTCACTTACTTTCGCCGTCCATTTTTCGACGGCGAGAGAATATGGCGCTGTTTGATGGAAGGAAAAAGAATGTACTGAGCAAGTCGTGTAGGTTATTGTGTTGAAGCGTGAAGGTTGGAGGGGTAGATTTATTCTTCTGGCAGTAGATTAGTAAGTAGGAAAGTTATTGTGGGGCTTTATCTAATAGGTACTAGACTAGATACTTCACTACGTAGATGGCCATTTTATGGAGGGATCAGAATTGTGGGTCATGTAACAGTGGGTGCAGCATGTTTGGCGACTGTACTCATCAGAAAGGAAGTCACGTCCACATCTTGCTTGCACTTGCCATCATGACTTTATGAGCTCATCCTAATCCCCTTTTGATTGTCCCTCTTTATCATTAGAACTCATGAGTCAAACAAACATACTGCAGGCAGCCTCTTCCAACCGTATCCCAATCTTGTCACTACCTACATAGGTTAGTCACCTTAATTCTCACTTCACGATTATCGCGATAAACCTTATAACACAGGACAGATATTGATCATCATCTTCATGATATTGCTAAAGGCTATTTAAACCTTACATGTATTCATATAGGAACCGTCAATCAAGGTCTCAAGGCCACCGATTGAGATTCATCAGACAGTTTCATCTGACCCGCCATGGTGAACGCTACCCGAGTTCTCGCTCGCGGACGGGCCCATGATACTATCCAATCGCGGCAGAATACTCATCGGCTCAGCGCAAGCCTGACCTGTCAAGGGCGAAGGACTAGGCAATGGTCTAGGCGATGAGCGGCCTCGTCTAAGGAGACTTTCAGGTGTCTCGATTAGTATCGCCTGTAGGTCGTGCCCATCCAGATCTTGGAAGTGATAACTCCGCCACTCGGCGTGTGAATACGGCGCTCTGCTACCGCACATGATTGTATGGTCAATGAACGGGCCGTGACTTACCAGGACGATATGCGCGTCGCTCTCTCTCCAACTCTGCGCGATCGCACGAATGTGCAGCCGTATGGTTTGAGCCCGTACGATCATTGTACGCTCAGGAGCGGCGGCGTTTCCACTCTTCCCTTCCGGCTGTATGAGAGAGAAGTCGAGGCACGATTGACCGAATTGGGCCTCTAAATCCGCTTGGGACGGTGCTTCCTCGTTGCGCGCCCGCCTGTGCTCGTGCACCTCGGGTAGGAGCACGATCTTTTTTGATCGTGTGTAGGGCTCGAAGACGGCGAGCGCGGTCTCTACGGTTCGGCGCATGGGCGAGGCGAGAACACAGACAACCTCTCCGCTGAGTTCTGAGAAATCCGAGGCTAGTTTTCTGCATTGGTCGCGTCCTCGTTCGGACAATAGCGGATCTTGCATGATATTCTCGAAGTACGCATTGTGTGCGGCCTCGGCGTGGCGGATAACGTGAATGGTGGGCGTCATGGTTGAGTATTATCTAAGAAGACAATGATACTCTCTTTGTGCGATTCTTTTACTAATGTGCGCCGTGAATTCAGACTGGGTCTGTGGCTTAGAACAATAGGCCTACCTATCTAGTCATTCAATACTACCTGGCGAAGAAGACGAACTTCTTATAGGCGAGCTTGTAAACGGAACATTGGCAGTTCTGAATCATAAACATATCATCGGCTTTCAGCAAAATTCGATGTTCAGACAGTGGCCATGTTTGATACTCGGGTCAAATCGGCAGTGAGGCGGGGACGTCTTAGACACTTTATCCATGACCTGAAGAGCCCGAAATGTCTCACATATTGATCAAGGCGACTCGCTCTCTAAGACCCTTTGCCCATTGTTACAACTTGCCATCTCTTTCTTTATGGGGTTTTGTGGCAGGGCACGCACCCTATAGAGACTGAGTGGCTGTATCGCAACAAATTCATAATCCACCCCCAAGTCAAGGAAAGGAGATAGGGTTTCAAACTGCGTTGTCTTTCTACTGCAGCCCCAACTCCTCGTCCAAAGGCTGGGCGATAACTCCGAAGTAAACTCCATAACGACCTAGGAAACCCATTATCATTACCCTCCCAGGTCTGATCTAGATCCCGCCATTTCGGGGACGGGGATCTAGACTAGATCGTACCTAATTCGGGACTGCGGCTTAAGGTTTACGATTTGCAGATGTACATATTTAACCTCGGCATCGATTCGAGCTCATCCAGGTACATATCTCTCCACTAAGTATGAAGGTGAGTAAAAGTATACGTCAACTGGAATCTACCCCGGGGTATAATTACTTCACGAACTTTCAAATATGGAGGACCGAGGTTCGATCCGATCTCGCATTGCTCGCCCGTTCCCAAAAAGGGCGGCCCCTTCTCAATCCCCACCGAGATGCCGTACGGCACCCCGGGATTCGCACATAAGGCTTAATCTAGCATGAAGCATTTGTTTTGGCGGGGTTTTACGATGAACAAACGAGTACTCGCCCGGCGCTCGGGTGGTGGGTGGTGGGTGGTGACGACTCCTACGAATTCTCGGATTCAATAAAGGGCCAGCTATTACGAGATCAAACCATTCAATCTAGTCTTTATCATTCACGACTATGATAGCCCGGCGAAGGGATCTACACAACCGACCGTATGATGATGCCAGCTGTAGGCAAGCATAGACAACCCACGTCTTCTAACCCCTGACCTGGCTGACCTGCCTGCTTCTAATCTGGTATTTACACCTGCTGCGTACACTACACTACACTACACTACACTACACTACACCACACTACACTACATATACATACATACGGCAGTGTAGTGTAGTGTAGTGTAGTGCAGTGCAGTGTGGTGTGGTGTGGTGTAGATAGTCTACCTCCACACACCCAAGCTTAAGCTGAATAATCGTTTGACTTCACATCCGCATTGTTTTCGGATCAGCAAGACGCAGGCTCGCATATGTTATAACGGTAAAGGCAACCGGGTACGGCAAGGTCCTGTCTCCAAACGAACAAAGTTTACGAGTTTTGCCTTTATTGTAATTATGACGTCTTGGATGCCTTTACCCCGGATCCGATGCTGAACGCGAATCCCAAATCTATGTCTAACTACGCCTAGGTAGTTGCCAGTTACCTATCTATCTAGACAGACAAAGACGGCTCCAATAACACGGCGAAATTGGGAATCGAGGAGAATCCCGTTCAAACTCCCAGGATAAAATGAATGAGGTCTGGGGAGTCTAGCAGACTATCGATATAATATCATATGCACAGCAGACCAAATCAATACCAGTCCCTAGAGTTTGAAGTGTTGTTGTTGTTTGTTTGTTTTTGAAAAAGAAAAAAAAAGTTGTAAAGTTGTAAAAATCCGCAGTAGGAAGAACTGCTGTCTTGGAACTCTCCCTTCCAGTCCTCCTCTCCTCCTCTCCTCCTGTCTCCTTTTCCCGAATCAATCAATTGATTCAAATGACTCTTCTCTTTACCTCGCCAGACAACGCCAGGGCCAGTCGCTCCGTATATATATGCTTCCCTCCCCAAAAAGGTATTATTCGTCTAGTAACCCTAGAATGATGATGATGATGATGTATCTTTTACCTTTCTGTCCTATCAAGTCTAGAGATGTGTAAGAAGTAATCTTTCCGTAAAATCGCCAAAACCAAAAAACCAAAAAAACAAAAAACCACCGAAAACAAGCAATCGTTAAGTAAACCTTTTACAATTTAAAGAAAGACAAGAACAAAAAACCAATACCCTCCCCAAAAACGAGGACGAAAAAAAAAAAAAAAAAAAAAACACCAAAAAAAGAATCAGTATTGAAGAAAATTCTTTTTTTGGCTCTTTTGTTTTTTTTGTTTTTTTCTTTCTACCTTTTCCTCCCCACGCAAACTCCCCATCAACTCTCGGCTTCACGTAGTGGGACATGCCAAATTTACATAGCATACCCAGTCGTCTGTCCTCCAAAATAAAGCATCATATCCCCAAACTGCTGCTGAGGTGTCCCTGCCGCCGCCGCCGCCGCCGTGTTAGCATTCGTATTCCCCGTCGTTGTAGCCCCCGTATCCCACGGCATCCCGCCCGCCGTCGTCCATATTGGCGTCACGGCAGCGATGGCAGCGGCTTGTTGTTGTTGCTGTTGTTGTTGTTGTTGTTGCTGCTGCTGATGCTGCTGTTGGCTCTTGAGAGATATGTACTCGGATTGCAGCGCCGCATAGGCCTGGGAGAGCGTCTCGTTTTTCTTCTGCGTTTCGTTGAGGATGACTTCGAGGTCTTTGATGCGCTGGTCTTTGCGCTCGCGGTAGGCGCGTTGGGAGGCGCGGTTTTGGGCTCGTCGGCGCTGAAAGAAGGAGAGGGGATGAGGGTTAGTTTGAATGTTCCACCTTTAACTTATTTATATCTGATAACCGGGACGTCCCCCCCCTCCCGTCTTGATATCATGCGAACACCTGGGGGCGGTAGAACTTTTCTCTTACAGAAAGGACAGAAGGCGGCGCGTTCTTATATCGGTTTTCCCGCTTGTGCTTGGCCTTGGGAGCCGGTGCTTGCTGTGCCGGTGGTTCCTGCTTGATTATTTCTAAGTCTATCACGGGCTCTCCTATCTGTCCCGGGTTGGGGGGATAGTCCCGCGGGAAGGACAGGTCCTGCTGATATCGTCAACCAGGTGGCTTTGCAATGTCAGAAAGGGGAGATTGTGAGCTTACTACCGATGTCTCCGGACTAATACCGATAGACGGACTACTGGGCGAGTCGAAGTAATAGAGCTCCGGCTCACAGCCATACGCGCTTGGAGACGAGTTAGGAGGCGAGGCAAGTTCGACAAACACATCCATCACGTCCATCTCGAGAATCTAGACCTGGGAGGGGCGTTGTCGTTTGTGGAGTGGTGTGATTAGGTGTAAAGGAGAGACTTTTGGCGAAGATAACGATCAGACATTTGAAAACCGGAGAATTCGAAACAGAAGGGATGGAGAGAATAGCTTGCCGTTTTGACCTTGGTTGTTGGACGTGCATTACGTTATATTCCCGTTCCTCTTCTCGACCCCGAAGCCTACCATCCTCATCAGATGGGGGGAGATTTTAGGGTTATATGCATGCATACATGCACATATTTTTCCTTCTCAAATGTTACCGAGACAGTCAGGATAATATGCAACTCGACTCTCCTGCGCCGGTTGTTAAACGGACGGGGCAGGTATTGCCTCGACCTGGTCACGTTTCAGATATCTGGTCTATATGCAGCGTCTACATTATATTAGAACATGATTTCGCGGTGAAGTGGAGGGGTGAAAACCTTTGGCCCTACTCTAGATGGGCTGCGAGAGTAAGATATGCGGCGACGCGAGATGGCGAGGTGGCGGGATGGCGAGATGGCAAAGGATTGCTTTCCCGACAGTCCAATTCGATGTTTGTTTCCGTCGTGTTAGGGCATATGGATAAAATCATCATTCATGCCATCCAGCTTCATGCCAACAGAGGAGTATCAAGTGTACCCTCTAGTGTTGGGAACATTGGTAACTTGAACCTCGTCGCCAAAGTCAGTGAAGAGGTCCTACAGTGTTTACTATCTATCCTACCTGGCAATATTGACATCTCGAAAGGCTAGGCATCTAATCCCTTGATGTGAGGATGAAGTCTACTCTGTACATGGAGGTTGGCGACAGAGTCTGAAGACTGGAACGAGGTGCCAGTCGGTGCTCTATGGCACTTGTGAGTGGGCGGAAGTCGGTCTTCGGGATAGCGACTCTACTTCCCAAGTTTTCTGACTTGCCGAGGTAAGAGTATGCCTCCTACCGAGATACATTTATCCCGTGCAGTACGTCCCTTCTTGGATTTAGAACCCGGGATGGTTGAACGTTCTATGCTGGTCTCGCCCGAAATGGAGCATCAACGTCGTCGTCACGCACAAGATTGTTGCGATGATATCCGAAGCATGGGCTCGTCGTCGGGATAACTCGGGCATATCCTCACGCGCTCTCATCGATGTGCACCAAGAACTGCTTCACTGGGTATAGACGCCCAATATGCTCAGATCGTTTCCCTATACTACGGCTCCCGGGCTTGTCGTCGTCTCATAAACCTTAAAGAGCCCAGCCATAATCCTTGTAAAAGTCTCAAGGTCAAAATTGTCGGGAGCCTCTTGAGCCTCTTGAAAGGGATGTGCTTATGTATCCGGGGGGGTTCGGTGGGCCTCCATCCCAGTTTCATCCCGGCTCATTAAGCTTTATGTACTCGGGGAATCATAAACATCCCACCAGGGCTGTTCTTAGGCTAGAACTTCCGGGTGTTCGGTACCCCAGAACAGTATAGATAAATGGACCTTGAAGCTTCGCACTCCGAACGAACAAGTCTTGTGAAATTGGCCCACCACTGGTTCGGATTTAAGACGCAGTTTTCGTGAAAGGGGCCGGGACCGTCGTTTAGGTAGCGTATTCCGTCCGTACTGCACAGACAAGCCCTTTATTAGGCTTATTTCCTGATGCAAGGCGTACAATGTACATCTTGAGAGCATTGAATGACGCGTCTTTCAATTGGTGCTGCAGAAACCACATAAGGCCTGCCCTTTTTCAAACCTCGGAAGCATTGTTATGGGAACAGGCTCGACAAAGGATCTCGATGTTATTTTCTCAAGGATATTCACTGCGGGCCGCGGATAGGCGTGAAGACCCGGACTCTGTAGGCCATCGAGAGTTCAGGAGAACAGGAATATACCCTCGAAAGTTTCAGATCGAGATCAAAGGCGAGTTAAAATTGCTTACCTTGCAAGATCTTGGTGTGGACGAACCCGACCGGCATCATGCTTGAAGCGGACATTCTCTATTTTATACATAAAGTGGTGCACTATCTGGTATGGTAGTCTGTATCATCCAGGCTAGAAACAACATATCTCATCTCGTAGCAACTCGGCCAAAAGACTGAGTAGTTGCCCGACCTGATAACGGCTCAGATTTACCGGGAGGGAACCTGGTCCTCAATCCCCTCCCGGTAAGTCGGCGAGCCGTTATTGGGCCGGGCGAGTAAAGGAAGATGAGCGGCAATGTTCGATAATATACTTTCCGTTTTGTATCAATAGAGCCCCTGAAGCCCTTGAGAGGGGATAATCCGATGTAATAGGTATGCGCCTCTCACGAATAGGTGCTCTAATCAAAAAGATGGGGAGACAATATGCGCTTTAAGCGATCCTTTGCTTGCGTGATGCCGGCTTCGAAGCCAATTCTCCGGCTAAGCGCGAGACTCTCCAGAAATCTGCGTTTGGCTTCCTCTACATCGCCGGTCATCGCCGCGATATCGCCCAAGTTGCACATGGCTACGGCACATGCTTCATCGCATTCCTCGGTTCTACCTTCGCCGGTCACCTTCTGCGCAGCGCCCAACGCCTGTAAGCCCCACGAACGAGCACTGGCTAAGAGCATAGCTCGAGTGGGCGCTTGACCGGTCGGCTGGGTTGACTTCTTGTCTCCCGTAGCTGGTGAGGGGTCCACTGGAGGCTGAACCGGCTGCTGGGCAAGAGAAATCGCTAGATTGTTCACTACGCGTAGTTATGTTAGTATAAAATAAGATGATCATCGAAGATTCGATATTACTTACTTAGCACAGCGGTATGGCAACTGTTCGGTGGCGATAGCGTTACTGCCTGTAAATACAAGGGCGCCGCTAGGTAGTGTTGAGACTTGGATTCATAGTGATTTCCCAATGCTGGAGGCTATGTCAGCGATGTTCATTCGGTTCGATTGGGATCCTCTTACATTCCAAGGCCCCTCCGATCTGTTCGGGACTCATCCAATCGCCCTCTCCTTCCTTGAGACCCTCAACTTTCCGCCGCTGCAATTCCTTCAGAACCGTCTCGACAGCCCAGATTAAATGCTTGCCGGCGTCATCGCCTTGGAGGACGTGCTCATCGGAGTATAGGTTGCCAAGCTTGACACTGACTCCGACGGACTTGCCCAAAACCCGCGTGCGCTTAGCCCAGAGGTTCTCGTATTCGACTTCTTGTGGCTTGACTTCTTCTCCCTCTTTCACGGCGTCTGTTTTTGGGGTATTATTCACAGCACTTTTCAGCCTACCCGATTGATCGATAAGTCCATCGGCGACACTCTTCTCCATCAACTGAACCCATTTCTTGCAGTCGTCCAAAAGTCCCTCCAAGACCTCAATCGAGCTGTCGAACTTGCCAATCTTTTCCAGCCATGCCGCGAGCTGGATTCTGATGCCCATTATCTCATCGGAGAAGGGGTCCATGCCAGAGGCTTTGCATTGCTCTAACGCAATCTTGTAGTACTTGAACGCCAGGTTCGGATCCGGCGAATAGTTGGAATAGTATAAGGCACGGCGTAGAGATTTCGCTATGTCGGGAGGGAAGCGGGTGAATTGTTCGGACTGGAAATAGTGAAAGTAGGAATATGCGACGTAGACGGAAACAGCAGCGCAACCGCAGAGTCTTGAAATATCACCTGGTTAGCAGAGTTACGATACACATCTATAGTGGATGGCAAAGACAAAAGAGATAGAGGGAGAGCTGAAGATGGGCAAACACATACAGCATAATAGCAATGACCAATTCCTCGGGGTTTTGACGAAACAGCGTGCGTATATTCTGATCTCTAAGTTTCTGAAATAGAGGGCGTAAGCTCAAACTCTGGCGCAAAGCTCGTAGTATGAGTCTGGTAGATGGCATGGGCGGCTTCTGTTCGCCCGCAGGCCTCCCGGTCGAGTACAATTGTCGTCGCATTTGCAGGTACTGCAAGAAGGCCAGCGCATCTCTTTCATGACGTTCTAGACTCTCTGGACGCAAGGGACTGGATAACTGGAGCTTCGATCGTGATGCTTGGTGCAGACATCGAAGTTGGGAGAGGCCTTTGACGGGCCATCGAGGCGTGGCCCGACATGCGGACATTATGGACGGGGTTGCGACAATTGTGCGAAGCGATCCAATTACGCAGTATTTTGTAGCTTCATGTAGCTGTTTCAATAGGAGCAGGCAGAGAAAACTGCGAACAACTGTCGCACCTTAGAATAAACGTATGGTTTTGTAAAGACATGAAGTCTGTACCTACGATGTTACATTCTGAAGCTCTCTGGTTGGCCAGCCGGAGTTTTGTCGATGACGCCAACAGCGGGGCCAGCTGCCACTGTCAGAACAGCTGGCAATTCACACGCCAGCTGACTAGACTAATCTACCTACCTCGGCTGAGCTTTGTAGGTATTCAGCATTAGAATACCTCATCCATTCTATGTACCTACACCCCAAGTCAATTGATATTGGGAATATTTCATTTGTCTTCGAAACAACTGAGCTTTTCGACTTTACAAAAGACATTTGTGAACCATTCGAAAATTTCCAAAAATACCGTTCACAAATACCCCCATACCTTACCAATCTTCGCAATGGCTAGCAAGTTCGAGCCCAAGGTTCCCGTGAACCTTAACCCCCCGAAAGATGACCCCATCAGTCTAGAAGAGCTCGCCCGGGCGGACGGTGAGTTCTATCGTTGACCCATGAGACATCAGACTACTGGGAAACTGCCAGTTCCGACACGATGCATGACATGGCCGATTGTATCATCGATATCAAATCAAATAGGCACTGATGAAACTCGCAGGAACCGAGGGACGGAAGGCCTACGTAGCTATCAAGGTAAGTAGCGACATGTCCCACCCATGACTCTCTGTCGTCAGGAGAAGACCCTGGCCATCGCCTGTATAGCGTCGCAAGATGTGACCCTTGGCTACGACTCAGTCGCCTTAGCTATAGCGGCGCCGGAATAACCTTTTCGCAACAGGGCAAGGTATACGATGTTTCCGGAAACAAGATGTATCGAGAAGGCAGTTCATACCACGGTGAGTCGCCTTGAAAGCCCACCACCTACCCTCAGTATTTCGAAAGTTCTCAAGAAAAGCATGCCTCCCCTGGTTCGACTTCACCCAGTAATCCGCATCCGACTACGTCCGGCACCATTCCGCTATACATTGTATACATGATGCACATTGAGTAATCATATGTGCATTCAACTGTTCCTCTCTCATCACACATACCACACGTTTCACATATAAGCAAACGTCGAGCCAGAGAAGACGCCCCTGCATAGACTAATTCAATTTGACCTACTGACATCTCCCGACTCTAGTATTCGCTGGGAAAGACGCCTCCCGTGCGCTAGCGAAGACGTCTACGAAGCCTGAAGACGTGAAGCCCGAGTGGCAAGATCTAGATGACAAGGAGAAAGGTGTGCTGAACGACTGGATCACCTTTTTTTCAAAGCGGTACAATATCGTGGGAATCGTCGAGGGCGCTACGAACATGGAGTGAAAGGGGATTGGTCACCGGCGCAGATCAGATCCGCATGCGCCCCGGAAGTGGGAGTCTCCTCGCCGCCGCTCTGTAATAGAGAAAGACAGGCTCGGAATGCTGTCTATCGCTACATACTTATTCCTAACAAGGTAGGGAAATAAAGATTTCCTCTATGTTTACTTGGCAAGATATCCATGGATACCTTGACGTACAAGGATGGCGGGTGGACGAGCGAGTAAATGAGCCCGTAAGATGCAAAACAGCAGTGTTAGTGGCCAACACTTGAGGACACATACGCCTATCTACCTTATCTTTCTATCTATCTGGAGGATGACGTACGAAGCTTGAAGTGAGGGAAGAGCTATCGCGAGGACTGGTCAGTTAGAAGAAGGAACTATCCTGAGGACAATCTGTGTCTCTTGGGATCGTTCACCTAGATCCTCGAGCCCCCTCTTCTTCTTCTTTCTCCTTACTTATTCCAAGTCATAGATTGATTCCTCCATTCGCGTTCGTTTGCGTGCAGCGTGACCAGATACCCTCGTACGTGCTACGAGTTACTGTGATCCGTAACAAGAAGAACCACCTTCTTTGGTCTCGTGATACCAACCAATCTCATAAAGATTTCCGTTTTTCAACAATCTACCTGTTGACTTCCGTGCTCTGTCGATTCGTTCGGCAGCCCGGGCTTGGCCTTTGGAAAGACTGCTTCAACTCGACCTATGTGTAGCGATACAGTCGAACGGGTGCTTCGAGATGATGGCCCTGTCGATTTTATTCCTCACTTGGATACCCATCTCGCACTCCTTCTTAGGTATACAGAGAGTACCTAGATACCTACCTACCGACCTACCTGTAAGTCAGTGAGTATATCAGACACACTCTCAAAGAGACAAGCTAAACAGCATGGGGGTTTTCATCTCCCGTGACCGGATCCTCCTGCTTAGCACCTCCCGTTCCCGCAACGAAGCGAATCGCGCAACCACGAGATGACAGCCAGCCGAAACAATCGACCGACCCGCAACACACAGAAAGCAGTGATGTGATACGGAGCACAGGATGAAAGGTTTTGGTGCCAGACCTTCCCTTGGGCACCTCGCCTCTTATCCGACCCATGCTTGCGTAACCCCTTTCTCTCTCTCTCTGTCTCTCTCTGTCCTCATTCCGGCACCACTATCTATAGAACAAGCTACCTACCTACATTATGCCTCGGGTGAAATATTCCCCGTACGTACTCCCCGTAGGGTTCATTCATTCCCCTTCCGCACAAGATGTCGTGGTACCTATGTTGCCCTACATCCCGATACATCCTCCTCCTCCTCCTCCTCCTCCTCCTCCTGTCTCCACGTCTCTCCCCCCTCGCCCTGCCCTGCGAGGCATCGGTTATGTATCATAATCATCCATCCTGTGGTACAGCCAGCGTCAGTCATTATGCAGTCAGGAAAACACGAAGATCAACAAAACACTAGTCCCAGTAGAGGGAAGGCCGATGTGGCCGGTCACACGCTCGACCACGACAAACAAAAACGGTCAGAAGAAAAAGAAAGAGAAAAAGAAAAAGAAAAAGAGGGCAGAAATTTACGCTAATGCATGACATTCACATTCGCAAGCAAATATCTCAGCCCAACCAACGATGAGCAAAGCCCAGAGAAGAAAAGGAAACGGAACAAGACGAAACGAAATGAAACGAAACGGCTTCGAGCGGATTTACATTGTACCTACGCTACATACATACTTCTATCTTATGGTACGGCCAGGTTACCCGCATATTCATTCTGCAATGCAGTTACTGTTTAGTTCATCAGGATTTAGGCCGTGACCCAACTATAGCAGTAAGTACGCCGGCGAGAAAGAAGAAAAAACAGGCCCAGCTGCTTAAGCAATATGCTGCTCACCCGATACCTCATTTTATTATTATTTTCTTTTTCCCTTTTTTGCCCTGCTGCCCAAGTTAGGCACACATGTATTCAGCGGAGATGATGAGCTGGTGTTGTAACAGGTCATACGGCATTCGTGCGTACATAACACGATTCCCACGTGGGCATTCGATAATTCTCCTATCTAGTCGTCGATAACCGTTTGAGGGTCAGGCCAGCGGGGGGCTCGGGGCGCCCAGAACTTGAACTTAAGTTTAAGGGAAGAAGGAGAAGATATCCCCTGGGTGGCGACATTGACATTGAAGTGACAGTGTTTTTGTTGAACCCAGTTATCAGAAGGCTTTTTCTGCTTTTGCTTTCTTATTATCAGTCCATGCTTTCAAAGGTCGGATTTCGTTTTCTCCCCCATCCCCATGTCCGGAGGTCGTTAGATGTTGTGCTCGGGTATTTCTTACGACAATCAATTCCCTCCCCTGTAAACCCCTTTCAGCCCAAAGATCTTCCTCGCCTTATGATTCTAGTCAAGGCGTTGGGCAGGCACCGAGACCCGATACCTCATATTATTGATTGGACAAGAGAGAGTCCATGGGCCTTGCCCTCTTTTATTCAACAAGGCCTTATTTTTGGACTTCTGCAGCACGACTTCTACACTAAGCCTTTGTCACATCTCGGATCGGGGATCAAGTTAATTAGCGAAGCTACTGACTTTTTGCCGAGGGTTATATATTAAAATCATATACATTTTTGCGAGACTGACTGACTGACTGGTTTCAGTAGTCCGCGAATGGGGGTCATATACAACGAAAAAAAAGAGAAATTCGTCGATGCTTCTCCTGATGAAGAACCCCCACGACCGTCGTCTCACAGACAGCTGTGTTCATGCAACTGATATCCCGTGTTTCCTCCCCGAAACGGCCGTCAGATTCCTCCTCCACCCAGTGAAGTGAGGCAACAGGAGTGCCAAAGGGCTAAACGTAAGTACTGGTGATTAAATGCAGCAAACAGTGCAGACCCATGAACAAACTTCGCTCACTGGTTTGTGACCTGCCTCGTAAACGTTGTTTTTTTCTTTTCAGGAAAAAGAAAGAAAAAAAAAAGCGAAATCAGCAGAGGTCCGGACCCATCCATACCCAATCGCGTTGCTCGTAAGGGCTGCTTCCCCGATCTGCCTTTGCGAGGCAAGCTCGGATAGCACAGCGTAGTCGTTTTCCGGCACATGATAGAACCCCAAAAAATAAACTCAAAGAAAAAAAAACAAAAAGGCGAGAACCGAATGCAACGACACGTTGCCAACCACACGACGCAGAAGCAGAAAAAGCAACCCCTGTCCTGTTTTTGACGTTTTCGTGTTTCTTCCAGAAGGTCCGTCGATCCCTTCCGCGTTATGCACTCCCCCTCCAATGTCGTCTTTACGTATTCATCGAGTGTGTCGATGGCTGCGCGGGGCAGAAGACGATCGCCAGATAACGCCGTTCTCGAGGCGGTGGCCACTGGCTAGGCAGTTATCACATAGCTGGCCGTCCTGGAACCATGAGTGCCGCAGGACTTTGACGCCGAAGCATTGGTGGTTGGGATCATTCCGGGCTGAGTGGCAATGAGATTTCAACCGTAGTTCGGAGTGGGAGCATACGAAGAGGAATTCTTCCCAGTCGCACATGTTGATGAGGATGTTTTGAATGAACCGATGTATGGAGAAAAAGTATAGTAGAGTAGAGCGTTTCTTTTTCTTCTTCTTCTTCTTATTGGAGGTAGTCGTGTATAGTCGTGTAAAGTAGAGTTGGTTGTATGGTTTATGAGGAGAAGATAAAAATTGCAAGGTTGTAGACCACTGGTTTTGGCAACTTTTGTGCCTTTATATAGGGATCTGGATTGGACGATGGGCTGAATTATTGAATTAGTTTACGGTCATGTGCAAAGCTGGAGTCGGACATACTCTGGAAGATGTTGTCCTCAATGTATGTATTATGAAGCTCCAAGGCCCAAGTGACGACGACCACGAGTTTCTTTTTTTCTTTCTTTTCATGATCTAGGTAGGTTAGGTAGGTAGTGACCCAAGACTGACTAGGTACCCCTTCTTATACTTTGATGGGTTCCCGGCCCATCTCATTTCTCGAGGTTTGATCTACGTAGAGAATAATATCGTGCCGGGATAGCCCCTTGGGGGCCCCCTTAACCGTCAAACAGCAATCGGCGTACATAATTCGAACACAGCAAGGGGGGGACCCCCCAAAATAAAAGGTCGAGGACGAAGAGAGAAAAAATTACCTTAAACTGTTTTTTATTTCCTTGTGCTTGTCTTCAAGAAACACTAGCCCCGGGAAAAGGGTTTGACGCAGCTTGCCCACGTCCCGGGGGGGGGAGGGATGGCGGGTTGCATTTAAGGTAACTTGTGTTCTTGACAATGGACAACGGATCCCAAACAATTCTTTTTTTTTTTTTTTGCTTTGCTTTGCTTTGCTTTGCTTTTCTCGAGAAAGGGAAAAAGGGAAAACCAAAAAAAAAAAAAACAAACGTATTAACAAGGTCGAATGCCGAGTTCGTTCTGAGCTATCACATTCGACAGTCAGGATCAAACGGGAGAGAAAGTGACGGTCTTTCATTACCACTACCACTGCGAGAGAGAGAGAGAGAGAGAGAGAGAGACTAACCTTGGGTAGGTAGACTTCGACTCTCATGCATTACCTACCCAGGTAATGGTCCTGGCGGGTGCAACTGGGCATACTGAATACGAAACGTACCACCAGCTAAACTACCTACACATGTATCAAAGTTGAATGTGTTGTGTTGTGTTTTGTATACGCATCTGGGCGCGCCGGGATAAATGATAATACCGTCAGTCCATGCTGAGGCTCAACCGCGAAGAGACAGAGGGCTGAAAAGATGCCGACGTGCTAACATCCAAGGTGGTAACCGTTTGATAGAAGACTACCTAGATAGATAGAATGTATGACCGATTCATGGCTCCAGGGCGTAGATCACCAGGTGGAAAAGGGTCACTGCATGCATATCGAGCTAGATAGACAAAAGATTGTCCCCGGCTTACTTATTCTTGACGTATCCACCCACAAACAGGGAACTTGGGTAGATAGAGAGAGAGAGATAGAGAGAGAGAGATGGAAAGAGAGAGAGGGTTATTAAAGCAGTTACTTTTGCTCAATAACTATCCAAGACTGCGTAGGTACCGTTCCTAGGTAGATGATTTTTTTGAATCTAAATAATCGGGGGTTTAGATAAGTCTTCTCCTGTCCCCGTTACAAAGCCCTGTGTCAAGAAAAGAGAGAGAGAGAGAAAGAGAGCTTTCGGGCATTTTCGAAACCCCCCCAAAAATAAACAAAAATTGACGACAACGATCCGACGGGTGAAGGACCCCTTGTTGCAGCTTCGATTGCCCCATGTTAACTACCTTACTTATGTCCACTACTTTTCTGCCTTCATATTAGGTACCTACCTAGTCACATATCATGGATGGAACAAAGTGTCACACCACAGCCAAAGAGCAGAGCAAGAAATTCGTTTCGTTCGGACGGCAACAAACACGACGTTTAGCGGGGAGAGAGTTCCGGACTAAGTTGGGAGACGATATGGTTGTTGTTCAAACAAAAGCCGTATTATGGGGTGAAGGGGGAGGGAGGGGGGCGAACAACGGTCTGGAAACCCTTTCTTTGGGTGTGTGTCCCCGGCTTTCGTGCGAGGATTTAGATGGGGAAAGAAAAAAAGAAAATCACAATCAATCAACCGTTTGCACCATATAAAGTGACGAGACGAGGGGCTTGAAAACCAAAACAAAAAAAAAAAAAAAACAATCAATATGCAGTCGGCCTATTCACAGTGGAGACATCTCGGCGCGCATCCGGTGAGGGACTGTCTTCATATCCCATGAGGGGAGTTACTCGAGGACTAGGTAGGGTACGGTGCGGTATTTACCAACGGTAATTCTCATGGGATATGATCCTGGCAAAGTATACGGCTTGCTGGAAGGTAGACAAAATGGAGATGCAAATGTGCTTTGCGTTTGGCCTTGCAATTATCTTCTGCATGGCATTTGGTGACGAGCCAACCACGGAGAGCTCCATTTTCGTTGCCCCAAATCTAGTTCGGACGAAAGTGAGCGGTGAGAAATGAATGCTTGTGCTTCCTGCACCGCGAAGTATAGCGATCCATGAAAAGAAAAGTTCGTATTCATACCGTGACGATAGAGTGCCGCAGGATCTCAAAAGACGGCAGGGAAAGGGGCCAAGTCTCACGAGACAGCTTGAGTAGTAAGATCTTGCCATTCTCTCATCGCCGTCGTATTATACCCTTTAGGAATATAATATCTTTTGAATGCCCATGACGAACGACCGAATCACGGCGTGCGTATTGGCACTATGGGTCAGGTGTGATAAGATCTCAAGTCTGGATAACCCAGCGAGCGTCTATCAGCATTCATATATAATCATCGAAGTAGGTAGGCGGGTGTAATGTAAAAGTAGCGTGTATGGTTTCCGATCAGTAAACGAGAAGACCAGACGGAAGGAGTTGCAGCTCTGCAACATCACAATGACGGGACACATCTTGATTTTCATTGTTTTATCCTTTGCGTCGATACTTTTCAGATACATTGAAGTCATGTCCAGGCATACGCGAAATCAGATGGCCTTCAATTGACGCGGTCTCCTCTGTGTGTGTCTGTACTGAAGTCATACCTGGTAAATCTGTAGGCATGTAGGATATCCGGGAGGTCAACTTACCAACTGCGTAGGATGCAGCTTCATTTCAAGATGATAATTATATGAGTACTTATTAGCGAGGTTTACGTAATCTAACAGTAATGCAACTTTAATAGGTTGTTTTGTAGTTAACTGACATTGTGAGTGACGGCGTTGAAGTTGGTGAATCGGCTTTTGTGAGTGCAGTCTCTGTCTGTCATTTGTCGCGGCATGACCAAGGCCAAGTGGCTTAGTCATTGTACTCTTTAGATGCATATATAGGCGCCTAATTGGCCCTATAAAACGGTTAGAAAAATAATCAAATTTATATTCATCCAAACGCATCTAAATATCCAGATTCTGCGATATTACAGCATGATAGATACATACACATGCAATGAGTATATACATCGTGCTAAACCATACGGTACCAAATGGTATACTAGCATAACCCTTACGGACGTACCAACTTCAAGATTGTTGGGGAAGCGAACCTCACTGAATTCTCACAACTACATCTACACTAATCCGGCTCACGATGTCATGAAAGAACCTCTTTGGCTTTCATGATCGAGTTGAAGTCCTCTAAACACAGGAATTCTATATAGCGAACGTGAGAAATGGATAAGAGGTCTATCACAGTTCACGATTCACGATTTGCGACCCCCGCAGCCCGCGAACCTCTCAGTCCACGGTTAAGTTGGGGCTTACGTAGAAGTCACAAAGTACTGTTGGAGGGCCTCGCTGTCCCGTCAATGTCCGCCTGACAATCAATGCCTGGGATGGTTGCCTTATTTCTGTCTTGGCACCTGATCCCCTCCATCCTCCCATCCCATTTTCATGACCAATCTCAACGATACAAGTAGAACTGTGCCACCTCCACCAGTTTTGCTCCCGTCTTGAAGGATTTGTTGTCTTTGCTTCATTCTTGGACTTTCTTCCCGCGCCTTTCATTTTCTTGTGTCTTGGAGGTAGCGACGTCGACTGCGCCACTATTGCTAATTCGCGCGCAAACTGCGGGATCCAAACCAACACCACTACACTACCATTCGACTGCGAAACTTGTTTACTCTTGCTTCGAGCGCTTCTCCTTTTGCCCGAGTAACGTAATTTGCTTGTATTCGAGTCTTGATTAAGCCGGCCATAGGTACCTTATTATCGCGACACAGCTGCGAGGATACTACTCTACTTAGCCGTTGTGGTTCCTCGTACTTTACGACCCTACGCAGCTTCGAAAGTTCTGTCTGTTGCTTAGACGGACCGTTGCGAATACTCGCCGCCACCCTCAAAGCGACAAATCCAAGTCGCCATTCACCCGAGGCCAGCTATAAGCGGGGCAACCAAGGAATCAAGGAACCAAAGAACCAGGGACATTTATCTTATAATGAAATACATGCCGCTCGTCCGATAACATCATCATTCGACTCAAGACTCAAAGTTCTGGCCCTCGCGTTGATGGAGACTGCGCCTTTGCACTTTTTAGGCCTCGCGAGATATTTCGGGCTTACCTTTTTCTTGGCACCTAATGTCATTTCATAAAGGAGTCTTTACCTACCTACCTACTACCCATCTTATACACCCGAGACCCAATTGAAAAGATCTATTGCTACGAAGAAAAAGCGACATCATCATGGATGATCAGGATAGCCACCTGAGCTACACTATACCCATACCCTGTCCTGCGGACCTACCTCCTCACTCCGGCGTGCCCTTTGAATTCTCTGGTGAAATCCCGGCCCTGCCCCTGCCCGGTCAGTCGGGCTTACGCTTCCCACACCACCCCCACCCCTATACCGCTGGAAAACTCCCTATTGCACGATGGATTCATGAGCCCGACGAGCCGTGGAGTACCCAGACATCTGGCGCGCAGGCTGGCAACGGCCAGGTAGCAATATCACGCCGCGTCGGCACTCACATAGTCCCCAACCATGTCAACATACACAACCCCCAATCGGACTCGGGCTACGGCAGTTATCCAAACCATCTGAGCGCCGCCCACGGATCAGTGTGCGACGACACGCAGAGCACTCTGGGACGGTCAATTATCGATACTACGCAGCCCCCTTTACCTGATAGCATAGCTGAGAATGCCACTGCCTTGGGGGGAGCCTGGGCGTATCCGACACGGTCAGAAGCTACTTTCTGGCCCTGCCCGGAATGTGGAAAGCCAATCAAGACTAAATCAGAACAGAGGTTCGTGTCTAGTCTTACTCAATATAGTCACGATCTTTTACGGTGAAAGGGCCAGGCTGACAATAGTCACTACAGGAAACACGACCAACGTCACAAAAAGCCGTTCAAATGCCTAATCGCAGGCTGCACCCGTAAACAGGGCTTCGGGACAGAAAATGACCTGATCCGACACAAGCGGAGCGTCCATCCGGAAGCCGATACACCTGGCAAACGCTATGCCTGCTCCATGGGCTCTTGCGAGCATAAGTTCAAGACTTGGCCCCGAGCCGATAACTTCAAATCGCATCTCCAGCGTATGCATAGATACGGCGATATTACGGAGTCTGAACTTGACAGCTTTTTGTATAAGTGAGTGGTGTTTGTATTTCTCAATTTGCAAGAAAGACATACGTGCCTCTGACTCCTTTCCCTTTGTTACAGACCGTTCAATACGATCAATGAGTCTCAAGACTACTCTCAGCATGAGATAAGATCAGAATATAATTATGAATCTCATAACTACGGACTATCCGACTCGACAAGGGAACAACAACAAGCTATGAGCTTTCCGCCGCCAAGCGCACATGATAGTATAGTTCAGTCAGAACTATCAAGTGAGGCCAATTGGTCGCAAACCCACGAGGTTGATTGGTCGCAAACTCATGAGGGTGATGCAGCGACACAATCAGAGGCGGACCAGATTGCAGAGGTCCCAGAGTCGATAGATCATACCGTTATAGATTCGCCGTCGCCTCCTCCTTCTGAACCTGAAGTTCCTGCATCCAGTCCGCCTCCCGTTACAGAAGAGGCGACAAACGTGTCTGACAATCAACCTGCCGAAGTCGTCGAAACCAGCGTGGACCCCTCGCTATTGGTAGATGGCAATGAACTATCGGTGAGAAACTTGCTCGTCGACAGTTCAGTAAACTATCTGAAGACTACCAATGAAGCGGCTTCGTCTAATAACGCCATTGAACCTGACGTCTCTGAGCAAGACTCTTTATTAAAGTCAAGTCTCGGTAATCTGAAGCTCGATGATATGGCTGAGATGAAGAAGGTTCTCGAGGCTCTTCAAAACAACGGGTTGCTGGAACAATTGGGGTATAAGAAGGAAGAAGCCGACAATCCGTACCGTTGCGATGGTTGTCGCAAGACGTTTCGTCGCAAATGCGAGTTGAGGTGAGTTTTTATTTTGACGACTTAGAACATGTTTGATACTTTTCTCTCGAATACTGACTTGCGTGATAGGAAACACGCGAAACGACACGAGAAGCCATTCACATGCAGTATACCAGGCTGTGGGAAGAAGTTCGGCAGTAAGAACGACTGGAAGCGTCATGAAAACACACAGCATGACAACGCGTCCAGGACGTGTGCTTGCGACGCGAGACAGGCAGGAGATGGCTCCAAGTCATGCGGGGGAGTCGGCCACCGTCGCCGAATGACTCGTGCTGGTGGTGACCCAGAAGACGCAGAGGAACGGGCCAGCCGGCGGACAAACTCCGATTCGGGACATTCGTCCAGAGACGATTTGGACGACGGGCGATCGAAACGGAAACGAGACGACGGCGAGACGACGGCCAGATCAAAGAAAACCAAGGCTCGCGAAGGTTCTCCTCTGTCGAATGTGACATGCGTAAGGACTCTCCTCTTTTCCTCTGCATATGGGGCATAAACCAGATGAATCTTAACTAACTTCCCACCTCTCTTTTTCTATGAACAGTGTCAGTGTGGGGATCTTATAACGCTCTCGTCGCTCGCCTGTCATTGGCCTTGCGAACACAGACCGTGTGTTAATTGTCCTGGATGGCCTCTATTTTCAAGACAGGCACAGATAGAGAAACAGCATAACAACGGGGTTTGTTGGATCTAGATGGAATGGTTATATCCTATTCTCTGTCTGCATTTACTTGGTCATTATCTCACATGGCGCTTGTGAACTGAAATGAAAGTGATCATTGGAGATTCAAAGTGAAATTGCGTCACCGTAATATAGAACAGTCTGCTTCGTAACAGTCCCGCGGTATGATGATGGCCGTGCCTCCACTTCTATACGATGAGCTAGCTCGCGGACCTCAGCAATACTAATCCAAGGGGTTCCAATCTCACACGTAGTATACGTAAAACGAGTACAAGGTATTCGAAATATCCAAAAATGCAAGAGAGCGTAACTGTATTTATTGATTGTCATGATCGTTATCGTCATGGTGACTTGAGAAAGCAGAACAAAGCGAGTGTTTTCCATGTCCTTTTTTTCTTTTTTCTTTTTGCAATCCCTCCTTTCCCCATCATGTTTTGGTCTTTTTCTTTTTTTTTCTTTTTTTTCATCAATCATCATAAGTCGTCTCATTTCCCATCTCCGCTTTCCTCAGACCTTTCCTCCCGAACCCCCCTTATCATTCTCCTTACTCAAGAAAAATTCCCCCGAACCAAAAAAAAAACAAAAAAAAAAACTTCACAACATAAGAAACCGTATCGTGATGTGAAAGATTGCAATACTCATATCCCCCATCCCGACAAGTAAAACGAAACCCTGACATCTCATCTTCATCTGCAGAGGCATCGGTAGATCCTCACCACCAGGGATATGCCCAACCAGTTCCTCGCCCTCGCCCTCGCCCTCGTCGGATGCACCGAGCGGGAAGAAGAAGAAGAATACCATGCCGACCTTCCGGCGGGCGAAACCGCCGACCTTCCGGCGGGAGGAATCGGTCGACGCGGGCTGCAAGGGAAAAGGGGACTTAGTAGAGTCCGACGAGGACATCGCCGCGGACGCGCGCAGTGAGATGGACCTCGGCCTCGAGATCGAGCTTGATGCCGACCATGAGGGCCGCGTTCTTGAGCTTCCCGTCCTCGTCGACGGGGCCTTTGAGCAGGTTGCCTGTGGTGAGGAGGGGCGGGAGTCTTTTGGTTAGCCCTTGTTGTCAGTAGCGGAGATTATCTTTTTTTTTTTTTTTTTTTTGCTTTCTAAATTCCCCTTTTGTCTAGCGACGATTGAAGGGGAGGAGGTCATGTGATTGTGATTGTGATGGGGGGGTTGCGAAGATGTGAAGTAAAGGGCTTACCGGTGGGGGAATTCGCTCTGCCCGAGAGTCCGGGCATGGGAAGACCATGGTGGCTACTGCCGAGATGTCCATGGCCTTCGCCGTTGTGCGTGGCGGCGTGATGGCCCTCGCCGTGCTCGGTTCGGTCACCGAGCCGATCGCCGCTTCGGTCCAGAGTATTTGAGGTCTTGACGCTATAGGGATCGAGGTGTCAATGGCAAACACACACACACACATATATATATATATTATATATATATAATAATAATAATAATAATAATAATAATAACCCCTTCGTTCATTCACGGGATGATGACGTACGGAGAAGACATGGTGATCTTTTGACCGAGTGACTTGATATGATTGGATACGAGTCTGAGCGAAGAACGCTTTTGCTTGCGTTTCAGAGTCGGTGTTGGTGAGGATGACTCGGACGAGGAGTCTAGGTTTGCGTGGAAGAAGGAAGAAGTCCTTGGAGGTGGAGGTGGAGGTGGACGAAAGGGTCGTTGTTTGACGGGACTGGAATTCGCAACTTGTCGCTGCGATGAGGTTTGCTTTGGGGTTTGAGATGCCGTGATGTCTCTTGTTTTAGTTTTGTTTTTTTGTCTTTCTTCCTTCCTCTTGATAATGGATGGGAGTAAAAGAAGGGGGGGGGAAGGGCGGGGTTTTCTTTTCGAGATTTTGAAGTGATGATTTGTCGATCCTTTTTATATCCAAACCCCAACCGAGCCTCCTACTCCTCGTCGTCGTCTTTCTATGTATGAGAAATCTATATCAGGCGTCATGATGGAAAGATCCATCGTTGGACTTGACCAACCTCTTTTCTCTAGTTCCCGTTTCGTGTAATCCCTCCCCCCGCATCCGACCTCGACACGTCGTCGCCGGAGCACGAACTGTATGTGAACCCCCCTTCGCCGAGACGAGACAAGACGAGGCGAGACGAGACGAAGACGAAGACGTAGACGTAGACGAGGAAATGATGCCACTACCTCGTTTCGAGATGCCGAATTATCTTGGTAAGTCTTTTTTGCGCCATCGTACGATCGGGAGTAAAGAAGTATATGCGGAGTTACAGGTCGATGAGTGAATCGGACGACTTTCTGCGTGTAAGCGTGCGCACGACGCTCATATACGTGCTTACCTCACCTTCTAATACCTTCTAGACTTACTTACTCCTCTCCCGTCAGCCATAACATAAACCAGACTGCCGAGCCGAGTTTGCGCCGGGGGGGAAGGGAGGAGTTGTGGGTTACAATGATGAGTGCATGTATATCACGAAACTCGATACCTTCTCGAGGCATGTAAGACGTTAATATCAAGTATCAATACTGAGTATCAATACTGTCTTTTTGAGTCTTCTCGCTCCCCGACCAAAGGAATCCTTGCTCTCTAAGGTTATGATACATCTTCCACCACATAATCCACTAACCTTAGAGCCAAGACTGTAACTAAGACGGCTGTTTTCTTTTTTTTTTCTTTTTTTCTTTTTTTCTTTTCTTTCCTTCCTCACGGCCAGCAGCATATATTCCTATATTCGTTCTGGACCCCAGGACCGAACCGCTGAGAGATTGAGATCGAACGACCATCGATCCAGTAGACATGCCAGCCGTGGCATCAGGAGACGGGTTCGTGCTTCCGATGCGTGGTAACGCCCGGCAAAGTGTACGACTTCCCAGGAGAGGAGGGGAAAGGAGGGCTTAGGAACGAGAAATGGCATGCTCGCGATTGGATGTCCAGGTTATACTACCATACTACTATACTATACCACTTACTACTTACCACTTACTACTACTACTGTTCTCTCTCTTGTTCCTCGATCCAAGCATCCCTCAAAAGGAGCAACAAAGAGAGAGATAATAATAATAAAAAAACAAGAGCTACGGGACAAATATGAGCAACGAAGTATCATTCCTAGTGGCGTTCGCCGCCGTCTACGGCGCTTCAGAGGCCATAAAGCAGATCCAGTCCGACGCGAGGCGAAAGGAACACAGGAGTCGGAAGAACAACCTGATCGTGCGGTGTCTCAAGTCTTGCGAATACACTTCCATGATTGATGGTCGACGCGTTGTGCTCTCTGGCGATAAAGTGTGTTTTCCTCTTTTCCTCTTTTCCCCCTTTTCCCCTTTTACCATCCCTCTCCCGCGAAATAGGCATCATATAGACTCCAACCAATCAATCAATCAATCAATTAAAAAAAAAAAAAACTACAGTTATACATCGACACAGGAACCCATCACGACCAAATCTTCGGCCATCCCTTCGCAGGGTACTACCTCCCCTATCCAGACTCCAACGCATCAGGTCTCGTCTCTACCATCAGTGACGAACCGCCCGTCATGAACTGGATCTACGTCGACCGGTGGACCTTCGAGTTGAAATTCGGCAACCGCGCCTGGGCAGATGATAACTGGGCTTTTCCCTGGGATTGCACGCGGCAGGACCGTCGGCTGACCTTTGGCGGCTGGGAGGGCTTCCTGGCGGTTAAAGAGGGTGATTTCTGGGGAGTGTACTTCGATATCGACGATGATCGCTTGAAAGGCAAGGTTGAGGATGGTACGCCTGTTTTGGAGATTGAGTTGCTGCGTGTTGAGATTCGGACGCCCAAGCCGCCCAAGCCGGTGCCTGAGGGCCGCGGAGATGAAGGCGGCGGTACGGCTGGTGCTGATGGGAAAGGCGATGGGGATAAGGGTGATGGGTTGACGACTCGGGACGAGGGGCCTGCCGGGGAAGCGGAGCCTTTGGAGTCACTCCCTGTTGATTGAAGTTGTATGAAGATCCTTTTTTTGGGCACGGATTGATTATCCAACAGGCGGCTCAGTGGGATGTCCATCCAGATAGTTCGCCAAGTTCTATTATCGCATCATTTTGCAAGCTTAATAACTCAAGGCACATCAACGTTCTGTGTGTTGCCCCTGACAGAACATGCTCGAATTTGTTTTTTGAATCTTTCGAGATTGGTTGGTGCCCGCGTTTTTTTGTTTTTTTTTTTCGGTACGATGTTCCGGACTCTCGTGGCTTACTTCCCGTTGAAAAAAAAAAAAAAAAAAAAAAAAAACTGATCATTAATATGCTGTATCCCGGAGATCGGACGACCTGCGGGATCTCACAACCCATCCCATCCCCTCATCCCCTGCAATAGAGCTCTGACACGATCGTCCACAGAAACCTGGCAAAATGGTGTCGTGGTGTCGTGAACAGTAGCACTGCTAGTCAGGGGTGATGGATGCTCCAGTCACATTCGAAACTCTCCGAATATCCCTTCCCGTCCTCCATGAACCTCTCGTGACATCTATGCGTAGTTCCGTTATCCAAGATCTCGAACGGGTTGGCCTCGGAGAATTGCGAATGCGGGTGCGGACACCGCGGGCGGGACGGGACGAGCCGTCTGCTGGGTTGGTTATTTCTTTTTTCTTTTTAGTTTTTTTTTTTTTTTTTTTTTTAAAAAAAAAAAAAAAAAGAGAACGAGAAACTTTGTTTCTGCTGTTTGGTCCAATCCACTCTACCATCTCGCCTCACCTCAACCTATCTATCTATCACTTACTCTCAGTTTGTGTAAAAAGAAAAAAAAAAAAAAAACTGGTAGCATGAGGTGGTTTATCTAGTAACCTGACAACAAGTCAACGACAACCCAACACATCCAACCAGGAGACTTTCCATAAACCCAATTCCAACCCCCCTCCTCGTCCTCCTCTTCCTCTCATTGCAAAGACGAACAGGTTATACAACAGTCTTGTTCCACGATCCCGCTCGCGCAGCGCAGCGCAGCGCCGTCCATGAACACAAGGAAGCGAGCTATATCGTCTCACGGAGCCGCCGAGCGGCGTAATCCGACAGGACAGCCACGCAACCCGCACCAACCGGGTTACATACAACTTCAAACAATTTCGTCGCGCTCCGCCGTGGATGCAGAGGTCAGCAGAGGGTAAGCAGAGGCAAGGTAAGCCCACTTGATTATGTAGATACCGGCTAAAGTTGAACAGACAGACAGACAGACAGATAAATACCGATGTCATCCTAGTACACACGTCAGTCAGTCAGTCAGTCAGTCAGTCAATAAGTAAGCAAGTAGCAGGGAGAAAGAGGAAAGTAAGAAAATAGATATACGTAGTCTGGTGACAAATGTCTCGGTCGATCAAACCAGAAAACCATCCCTCCCTCCCGCCCCCCCGGCCTCCCACCCCCCCTGGCAACCGACTTTCTTTGCACTACCGTAGTAACTCGCGATTTGGAAATAATGGCATGATAATGAAAACGCGGGGAAATAACTCCCGAGTTTCATGTTTCACATCGAATCCAGTGAAGGTCTTTCCTTTTCTCCCGTCCAGCTCGAAGAAAGGGAACCGGCTCTTCCTCCCTGACGTGAAGTGAAGTGAAGTGAAGTGAAGGAGAAGCACAGTCGATACTCCTCCCTGCAATGTCTAGACGCACACGATCCAGTCCCCCCGCAAAGGAGCTCGTTAACATTCGGCGACAACCCGGATGCGGCGTCCGTCAAATTCAACGAAGTAAGCAACATCTGTCTCAGGGTTTTAGCAGAAGCATGTATCATATTGAACAGTAATTCACCTCAAGAGTAAGAAGCAATGACAACAAGAATCATCACAGAACGATCCCAGCGGACATACCATCACGCCCTCATTTGCTTTCATTTCATTTTATTATTTTCAATTCAGCCTGCCTGTCTGCCTGTCTGCCTGCCTGCCTGCCTGCCCCATCTATCAAAGAAGACTGAAAAATCATCAAAGTCGTACCTAATCATTTGGAAAGGAAAGGCTGGAAGGGGGGTGGGTATCAAAAAAAGCAAATGAAAAGCCTCCTGAGTCCAGACGACCGACCCGAAAAAGCCTCAGCGTGATCTCATTATAAAGGTTCCATTAAGGCCAAGCAAAGCGTAGAACATGGTATCAATCAACCATGGAAAAGAAATGAAGAAAAAGGTCCACAACTTTGCTTTTCAGTCTATACCGGGCTTTCCGTGGCAAGTGCTAAGTGAAAGGCGAAAACGTCACAAACTAGGCAAGACATCACCAGTCATGGCCACGAGTCTTTTTGATTTTTTTTTCCTTCTTACCGGCCTCTGAAATTAGGTTTTCTTGCCATGTTTACCGCAGGCGGCGGCCCGTCATCTTCAACGGGATATGGGAGTAGATTCTGGCCTGGTTGCGTTGACCGTCGACGACTACCAGCCCCCGGACTACCCGGCAAGGGCGTCTTGGGAGGCAACGGCGGCGGCGAAATGCGGTGAGGTTGGTGTTGCAGAACGGGGTTGGGGTTCTGTCTGCGTGGATAGTCATCAGAGCTAGTAATAACAATCTTCTCCCCGCCGGTGGCATGACGGTATTGACTTGGTGTTGGCGCCATCACTACTAGCTTGTCTGGATCATCGTCGTGCGGGTGATTGGATGTTGATGACATATAGGGAGCAGATGCCGATGCCCCGTGAGGACGTGTAGCTCGGCGCGGGGGCGATGCACCCCTGTCCGAGGGATTGAGTCGTTCCCCTGAATTCCGAGGCGAAGAAGCATTGGGCAATGGAAGATTATCGGCACCAGACTCGTACGACTGTCGACTAGACGGTCGTGATTTACGAACTGGGAAACTCGACGGCATATCTCCCGGAAGTTCAACTGCCAACGGAGCATCGATAGAACTCATGGGCGGGGCAAGGGTCGGCACAATGTCAGGGACATTGCTGAGTCTGTTGTATCGCTGAATGGCGAAGTGGATTTTAGCCAACTTCGTAGAAGACCCCTGAACCATTCGCTGTTCGGCGTCTCTAGCCAGGTATCTTCTCGTGCCGGTGCTGATCTCGCCGAGTCGATGCCACTCGTTCATGCCAAACTCTCCAACTCCAACCTCCACATTAAAGCGATAGTAATTCTCGATATTAACGCCTCGCTTCATTAAGAGCTCCTTCTGCATGCGCTCATGGATGGTTTCGCAACCCTCGATCTTGGCAATCAACTTTTTCCGCGCGTCGGCATAATCTCCCATGAAACCTTCGTACCAGACATGCTGATGACTATCTGTGCTCTTTGGACGTTTTCCTGTTCCCACGCTGATAAATACACCAACCTCGCGTCCAGGCCATTCGTTTACTGTGGCTTCGTCCAAGGCGTAAGGTGCTGGATTGAACGTTCCCGCGCCATCATCGTGAAATACTGACTGTCCAATTTTAATGGGCTTAAATGCCAATCCGATCGCGGATGTCGCTCGGCCAGCCTCCCATATCTTACAGTCGTATTCGGGAGATGGCTCTTTTCTCGAATCGTAAGACCGTAACAGTGCGGGATCTCCTCCTCTGGCAGTGCCTTTGTATATGGCTGTGACAGCGCTACGGTCGCATTAGCAATACATCGCATATCAACAGTGGCAGTGGCAGTGGCAGTGGAAACCTACGTTTTTGTCCTATTCTCTCTGGTATCGTAGAGTACGGCTTCTGGATCGCCTGATCCCCCACGGAAAACAGATCGCCGCTGGCTTCCCGGGCTCCTGG
This sequence comes from Xylariaceae sp. X187, assembly GCA_028637585.1. Taxonomy (NCBI): domain Eukaryota; kingdom Fungi; phylum Ascomycota; class Sordariomycetes; order Xylariales; family Xylariaceae; species Xylariaceae sp. X187. The sequence goes on along the minus strand of JAJIZN010000006.1, from coordinate 2,338,311 downwards.
CGCTGAAACTGCTGAAACTTGCAGTGCTGGCGTTGCTATGGTGCCGCCTAGGGCCATAAACAGAGCCGTGATGAGAGTTGTCAGCGTGGGTAGGGGTGGTGCCATCGTTTCCCTCGTTATCCGATACCGTGTGCATTCGGACGACTTCCTTGATGGCGTGCTCGAGCATCGAGGCTTTGAACAGGGTCGAGCGGTAGGGGATCCCGGCAATGGTCTTATCCGTCTCGAATACCATGCGCGTCATTTCGACATAAAGCTCCTTGCACTGTTCCAAGTCAAGGCGCAGACGGCCCAACATGATGGCGATCAAGCCACCGGTTCCAGTCCCGACGATCAAGTCAAAGTGGTCGCATGGCTTGGGAATCTTGTCGCGACGGGGCGCTTTGCCTTCGGTTTCGACATAGGTCCGGTGCATTAACTCTTGAAGGATGATGAGCATGGAGTAACCACGAACACCCCCGCCATCTGTAGGTCGGGCGCGCAACGCTCGAGTTAGCTAAATTACAAATATCACAACGATTGGCATGTTGCGATAGGTAGGGAAGCATACCGAGACTCAATATTCTCAAGGGAGGGCCTTTCGTGGTATCTTTTCTCTTGACATGGCCCTCGGACGTCATGTTTCGCAAATGATACGACGAGCGACGACGGGCAGTGATATGGTTCTCTAGGTTGTAGGTTGTTGAAAGGGGATCGTGATCTTGATCTTGCGCAAGACAGGTTCAAAGATGATACGACCCTATCCCTATCTACCTTACCTAGTAGGTAGTTGTAGGTACAGTCTGTAGTGTACGGATAGACAGCGAGAGAGCCCCGCGACATTAGATAGCGTTGTCTGGATAACTAGGTGTTTTAGGTAGGTAGATAGGTTACCTAAGTAGGTATCTGGTGACGATGTTGGGTAGGGGGGTCTCTTAAGGCGAACCGGGGGACCCCGCAACTGCCGCTAATGATTCTACTTATCTAAGCTCCAAGTACCGGTACCCTGTGCAGCCGGGCCCTGTAAGGTACCTACGGCACATTACATAACTCGATTGTGCATGAGCATCACCGCTGCATTACAGGCTTACAGCCGGTATAATTAGTGTACCTCCAGTAGCTAACTAACTACGGATTACTGATGGTGTTTGTGATGGTTTGTCGCAAATCTACCCTGAAGAGCAACAACACATTTCACAAAAGGAGTCATGCCAACCCATAGAATGTCGTTAGCAGTCTTGGAGGTTTGCGATACCTACTAACTTATTAAGACATGTACACTACATAAATTTCATTTCAAGTTCAAAGAGTATCACGGCATCTCTTTTCCGTCGGATCGGACAAGACGGCAACACAGGCTGACAGCTGTGGCTGAGCCCAGCATCGAGTCATAAGCGCCCTGTCGAATTACATATCTAGGTACTTTGTATTTGCATGGCATATGTCTGCACACGACTTCGTACCCTACATTCGTCAGCACCCGAGATTAAACGAGAACGATGTCATGAATCTGTCATGTCGCTCAGTCCGTATTATCTTTTGTCCATGGCATTCCATTGACAATGATGAATCGAATAGCTCTACCTACTGCATGTTGATGGAGCTGTTACTATCCAGGTATCTTACACCGATTTTAGGGTTGTCGTGCTAATACAGGTACATGTGTGCTATGATTGGGTACCGACTCGAGGCACAATGCCCGTCGAGGACATTTGTGGGCCGTTAAAAATCCCTTAGGGTCGATTGAAATTAGTTTTGATTTTAACGGAACGAGTGTGGCGGTGCAGGCTGATGATACGTAACACAGAAGAGTCGTGTGGCGAGGGTTTAGATATTAAGTATCTAATACCCAGTTATGTGGCCCGAGCAGACCCGAGTTTTTTTTCGGACATGAGATTTCGCGCCGTTACCATGTCAACTGCCAAATATGCGCCTTTTTCGTCCATTCACAATTCCTTGACCCCGTGATAACCGAAGACCAGAGGAATTTCCATGACGTTTGACCATTCGAAGTCTCAGCTGCTTGCTTCTTCAGCGCCGGCTTGTGTCTTAGACAGCGTGTTGCATCGGTATGCTACGTGAACGAGTGTCTGAGTGTCTATCTAGAAACCTAGTACTCGAGCAGCCCGTGCCAAGTACGCGGAAGCCAAGTACGCGGAAGCCAAGTACGCGGAAGCCAACAAGGAATACCGTAGGTTATCGGATTTGCGCCGACTGCATGCCTCCTATACCTCTATTCAACACTCTGGTTCTCTTTCTACTAGTACTTCCAGCATGATGTGGGCTTTTTACATTATAGACCTAGTCACGTCTTTGTCGTCATCCGCAATGGACATGATGGCTCCGTTTGCGGCCCCTTGTATCAGTTATGGCTTTGTTATTCCTACGCGGCCCTGATGGGTTCGCAACTCGAGAACTGTGGGATAACTCTATCGAGCAGGCGCCCAAATTGACAGTGATTTCGGATCTTCATAGTTCAATAGATGTAAACGGGTTCACGGTTTGTTACTACTGACAACTCTTGTCGCCATCTCCGCGTTTGAAGATTATCTCGATGGCGTCAGGTTCTGGCTCACAGCAGCCTGGGTCTGCTCCGCCTGACATTGGACAACATCTATCAGAGCTCTTTCGGAAGACTGGGTTTCAGTCGGACAATCCGGGACAGCAACCCGTGATTCAGCAGCAACAGGTGCCGTTTCAGCAAGCTGGATCCCAGCAAGCGGGCAACCCTGGGCAGCAACAGGCGCCATTTCAGCAAGCTGGATTGCAGCCAGCGGGCAACCCTGGACAGCAACCCGTGATTCAGAAGCAAAAGCGGCCGTTCTGGCTACCTGGATTCCTGCCAGCGGATATTCAGCAGCCGGGCTTCCAACGACCTGCACAGCACCCCTTCCTCCCACAGCCTGGATCTCAACAGCCTGGATCTCGACAGCCTGGATTTCAACAGCCTGGATTTCAACAGCCTGGATTTCAACAGCCTGGATTTCAACAGCCTGGATTTCAACAGCCTGGATTTCAACAGCCTGGATTTCAACAGCCTGTAATTCATCAACCTGTACCTCAGCAGCCATCTGGAGTCCCACCGGCCTGGCCTCAGTCACAACCTCCTCAGCCAGCTCAAGCTCCGCAATATGGTCCCCAGCAAACCGTTCCCCAGTTGCCGACTAGCTTTCAACAGCCCGGCCCTCAACAGCCCGGGCCCCAGCAACCTGGTCCGATTCAACCCGGACTGTACGGTAAATATGACCCTCGGCCTTTATCCCCTTGGGCCGCACGCTACGGGATAGTTCCCCATGATGCTCCAGATCCGGCCTACAAAAGGGATAATGTACAACACTCATGCTTTGCCCCTGATCGTAAGTGTCGACCTTCAGTCTCGTGTTTTTCAACCAATAGTTTTGTATAAATCATTCAATGAGCTAACTCTACTTATCATAGAGTAAGGAAATTCCACTGAACCTCATTTGACGCCTGAAGCAGGCTATTTATAGCAATTAAGACACAGTCGGACAGGGTGCTAAAGAATCGCCTTAACACCATTACCTCCTTATATTTTCTTACAATCCCATGCGACTGGCTCATGTAGGCGTTTGCTAACCTCTAACTACCTTAGTCCGTGGCTGGATCCAGTATTATATGGTCAAGACATCAAAGGCGGGCAGTGGGGAAGATTTCAGTCTGGAGACCACAAGGATAGGTTTTTCCTTGCCGACGAGAGATTTAAGCGAGCATTCCAAGGCAATCGGCCATGGCAATTGGGCCCTCTGCAGCGTGTCCTTCGGTTTTCTGGAAGCAGATATATACCCGGGGGACACTTTACTACTCAGGTTGATCCTGCGCGCACTTATCCCGAGATTTTCAACGCCGAAGGTATCAAAGTCGATGAATCCAAATGGTTCTCTTTCTTGAAAAAGGACAGGTGGTATTCCTCGGAGGCAAACGAACCGATACTCGCCCAGAATAGCTGGACTGTCGATGACCCTATGATCTGGAAGGAACTGAGTATCTCACTAGAACTGGCAAACCGAATGCTGAGCGCACTTATCGAGGATAAGCATCCATTGTAAGAGAATCCCTTTTATTGAGTGATTACCGGTGTCAATACTAACACGAGCTGACTTACTACTAGGTTCCAAACCCTTCTCTATGGCAAATTCATGGCATGGTCGGCGGCGGCAAGGAGTACGTATGAACCAGTTCCCTCGGCCGACTCATGACTTTCGACAGGACAGAATTTATATTATCTACTCTCTACTCTCTACTCTATTGACCATGCCCTCTACGCAACGTGCCGACTGACCGGTCAATTGTATCATAGTACTAGGCTGCAACTTCCCAGAACCCTACGAGGATGCCAAGGTCCTCATCTCTCCCGGCGTCTTCAAGCAAAAATGGATAGAAATCATCCCCAACCAGCCTTGCAGTGTAGATGTTATAATGACGTACTCGGCGACCGAATGGAGAGAAAGACTCGAGAGCCTTCTTACACGACAGCAATGGGCCTTGCACCCGACTGACAATCCGGCCTTTCTTACTCGTATCGCGGGCGTAACGTATAAGCACCATGACAATCTCATACTTTTAAACGTCGTCAGTATGCGATCGCTCATGAAAGGGAATATAACGTTATCTGAGCGTTGTCTCTTGTATTTCCTCCAGGCAAAAGTCGTACGTTACACTTCGGCGTCGTTCACGAATTTGATATAGATAAAACTAACGGCACACGCAGATCCTCCATGAGTTGTGTAAGTCGACGACTTTCATGTGGATATGAATTGAGCGAGTGCTGCCTTCAGCCATGGCAGTTGGATCAACGGGCTTTACACGCGTCTCGTCTTGATCATCGTCTACACTGTTATAATCTACTAACATACGTTATAGCGCATGCCATCGGCAATGTTCGAATGGCGCGGGACGCCTCGCCGAATCTTAATATGCTCCCTCAGAAGGAAGCCATGCGTGGGGAAGCTGTAGGTGCCACTTCACATTCCAATTTACTCAAAAGGGGAACTATGAGAAATAGACCATGTTGACATTATACGTTTACTGCAGTATGTAGACTTCAATGGGACCGCTGAGATGGGATACTGGAGTAAGAAAAAAGCACTAAAGGACAACGGCAACGGTGCCTGGTTCGCGAACGAATCGCTGACCCCTTTTTCAATAGTGGAATCGATAGTATTTGGAGGCGCTGTGAATATTGCTTCGAGTAAGATGTATCCTCCTGTTTTGAGTCAAGCACCAAACTCCCCAGCCCCCCAGTAGTTGGACATGACCAGCATACCATTGCCCCCTATATGTTTCGATCAGACCGATGAAGTTGGAATGAAGAAAATCTATCACTGAATATTTACCGTTCAATAGATCCCGGCACGGACTGTATCCCTCTTCAACCCTACGCAGCAACCTGGCCATTTCCCGACCAGTCCGGCGATAGCTTGCTAGGTCGCGTGGCAAAAGGCCACCCACACTTCGCAGATGGAATTGAGAACAAATTCACCTTGATACCATCCATTTTCGCCTCGACCTTACTGTCCGAACGTTTCTGGACAAACCCAAATATACCGCGGAAAAGCGATAACTACTTCCACATGACGCGCTGTTTCAACAGCAAAACTCCGCACAACAAAGCCGTTGGACAAGCCTCAAACTACAGAACCGAGGTCATCCTCGAGAATAGAGACAAGCTTCAAGCCATGTATGCCGAGGGCAAGCTGGACAAAGGTCTTGCGGAGATGATTCGAGACTGGGATATGAGAAAGCAGCGTGAGTGAGATATCGTATCTCCGCCCCCTCCGTTGACTGTAACGAAGGGAGCGCAGCACTTGCTATCGTATCATCCGAACCACGACTGACATAGGCTGATATAGTTTACAACGACGCCCGCGCCGGCTGGTATCATTTAGAAAAATATGTCGTGAGTACTCAGCGCCCATTGTCCTCTCCCTGTTATTTCCAGGAAGCATCCTTGCTTCCTGGCTTCGGCAAGTGAGAAGGTACATCGACTGACTATGATGTTATCTTATAGTGGCATGAGTCATCGGTTAGTAGAAGCTGCCAGCCTGTACACAAAAGCATAAGACAGTTTATACTAACGATGTTCTGACCACCAGTGGGGTGGTTTATACCAGAGAAATTTGCTCAACAAGTTCAACGATGAATGGGATAAAGGCCCGCAGGGTAGGGACTTGTATGCCTGTGTTCACGTTGCGAATCAACTGTCCAATTCAATCAAATTTACTATCGATCAAAACACATATGTAGACCGCCTTACTACTCGTCCCAGCGCATGGGTCTGGCATGCCCTCGGTACGAACCCCTTTCCTCCATGTTTCTCTCTCCCCCATGGAGCACCTAACTAACTAACTAACTCACTAACTAACTTAACTAACAATTCCCAGGTCTCCTCATGAACGCCGCATTGCCCATCCGACACTATGACTGTGCCCGACCCGCCTTCCAGCAATACGTAAACCGCGTGCTCGTCCCAAGCAGCCAGATGGCGCAGACCGCGCCGCAAGGCAAGACTTTCAACGACAACGTCCTGAACGATTTCTACCCGCGTAAATGTCACAAGACCCATTACTTCGACCCTCTGCGACACGACGGGCTCTCAATCGACGTCGCAACCCACAACATCACCCAAGTCGACTTCCTCGACCTCGTCAAGTGCCTCGTGCGCTTCTGGGCGCAAAGAGACCAGGGCGTATCGACGGCATGGTTAACAGAAATCCTACGCGTCGAATCCAAGCTACGCTTGTATTGGGCTAGACTAGAGCATAATTTACCGGACCCGAAGGCCCACGCGAAGGAATGGGCGGAAGGTGCGTGGGATTTTGAGATCCCGGAGTATGACCCGCTTACGTTCAGCTTTTGGAATCAGAATGACGAGATGTGGGAGAGTATGGTTGTGCCGCATGGGAGTGCACCTTATACCTCTACGCCGCAGAGGCCGCAACCTCAGGCTCCAGGTTTACCTCTACCTAGTCAGCCTGTTGTGACGTAGTCGTGGTGTCTTTTTCATCTATCTACGTGAGTGTATGGGTTGGAAACAAAGACGGGAAATGAGATGAGGGTTTGGATGAGATTTGGAGGATATTTGGATCTTTTTGTTGTATCTTTCAGTTCTGTAGAAATGTTAGTAAGAATTATTGTTTTTTCCTCACACCAATCTGAAAGCCCATTCATTCAAGCTCTCAGTCATGAGAACAAGCTCATCTCATCCGTACTCACATCAACGACGACGTAGGGAAGATATGCCCTGCCAAGTAGGAATCTACAAAATGCTACCACGACCCTAGGGCTGTGAGCGAGAGGACCAACTAACCTGTCTGAATAAATAACTCCCGTTTAAGCTCACCTAAGCAGTGCATGAAACATGGCCTGCGTATTCGAACCTATTCTGCACTGGACGTATATACGACTACGTAATTCCCTCCGTAGAGAGCCGCAAGTAAATTCCCATCAACAAACAAACACGGCCGTTAGTCGAAGAAGACGGACATACAGACCCGGTCCCCCTGGTTACAACTCTCGTATTAAACCTCCCTCCCTCCCCCTCTCTCTCTCTCACACACACACACAACCCGAAAAGACATCAAACTACTTATACCACGTTCTTGAGCAAGGAAAGCTCTCGGGATCATGTGTACATCAATTACACTTCGACTAGGTAGTAGGTACCCCCAAGTCCAGTCCAATAAAACAGATATACGAAGTAAACTCTCACCTGACTTCCATGACTACAACATTTCATTCCCATTCCCATTCCCATTCTCGTTCTCGTCCTCGTTTCCTGTTCCCAATTACCAGCAAGCCCATCTACGTATCTAATTACCTTCCAAGACAAAACTCAATCCCAGCCCCCCCCCTCTCTCTCACCCCTCCCTTAAACCAAATCCTACCAGCCAAGCCGGATCCGGGTCATCCCCAAACCAAGCCAAGCATTTTCCTGTCTTCCGAAATGAATAAAGAGTACGTAAAAATAAATAAGTACTCTTTTCTTCCCTACACATACATACATACATACATACATAGGTACATACATACATACATACATACATAGGTACATACATACATACATACATACATAATATGACAAATTATCGTTATCGTACAAACTTCGCCGGGAAAAAAACCCCGAGAAGCCCTACCTAGACTACCTCACCTGCCGGCCGGCCGGCCGGGATGACAGGTGACGGATGAATGGGATAGATTGAGACACGCATCGGCATCGCATTTCCGAAATCAAACCTGCGCGAAGATGGGAAAGGACCGTAGATAGAAGGGAGGGGACTTTTAGAGGGGGAGGGGGGGAGCTGGCTCACCTGGTCTTCGGATATCGTTCACTTCGGTAAATTAATTATCCCAAAAAAAAAAAAAAAAAAAAAAAAAAAATTTCTCGCGTAAATGTGAGGCGTGCAGTCGGTCTTACAGGTCTGGACTTACCTACCTACCTAGGTACATATCTACATACCTTTATATATAATATTCATTGCCATCTGGGCCCTCTTACTCTACGGAAACCATCTAGATAGATAGGTAGTCTCGGTAGGTACCTACCTACCTATGTACCGTACCGTAGCTCATTAACCGTTGAGGCTTGGCATGTCATGTAATATACAGGCAGGCAGGCAGGCATGTAACTATGTAGGGAGTCATCGCCTCAGGTAGCCGTCCAACGATAATGACCATCAAATCATTCTCGCAAATCCTTAAGCGGCATTCTTCAATTAACAACAGGGCGATATTCATTCATTGATTCATAATGAATGAAGAGGGATGAGGCCCAAATCACTCGTTTCCAATCATCAACGCAGGTAAAGGAGTAAATATTAGGTAGTAAATTTCTAGCTATGAATAACCGATACCATTTACATCCCATGACTTCAATCTAGGTTAGAGGGGGACCGGGTTTCACTTCAGCCATACCATCCGTGTCATCCGTGTCATCCGTGTCATCTGTCTTGGTTCTTGGTATAGTTCCTCCACAACATCAATCTTGTAGTGTACGAAGCCGGCATCCGGAGAGAGAGGAGGGGGGGATTTCACCTTTTCATTTGTTTCTTTCAAGCAGGTGAAATTTGAATAATTGAATTTGGGTATTCATACAATCATAGCAAAACTCGAAGCGCACCGACTAATGCTTATGCAACACGGAAGGACTAACGATAATAAAGAACAAAAAACATAATCTCTTGAAACTACTAGGAGGGTATAAACCCACTTTATGCCTTCACCGGGCCAAAGACGGTTTCCCTGTTAAAAATGTATTAGCGCACTGTCTAGAGCCATTTCGGGTGTGAATGGGCGAATTCTTACATCATGATACCAGTGATCTGGTAAGGGTCAGCGTTGGAAGCAGGTCGTCGGTCCTCGAAGTAACCGTAACCCTTAGCAGCGCATTCTCTGGGAATGCGGATCGAGGCACCGCGGTTGGCGACACCGTAGCTGAACTGGTCAATGGCACCAGTCTCGTGGCGGCCGGTGAGACGGAGCTCGTTGCCCTTGCCGTAGACAGCAATGTGCTCGTGGTGGCGGCCCTCGAGCTTCTTGATAGCGGCCTCAATGTGTTTCTAGCAACTCTGTTAGCAAATCCCGAAATCAGAGACTCCAAATCGTCCGTAGTGCAGTAACATACCATGCCACCCTCGACACGCATGTCCTTGGTGGAGAAGTTGGTGTGCAGACCAGCACCGTTCCAGTCACCAGGGATGGGCTTGGGCTGGACTGAGACCTTGGCACCGAACTCCTCGGCAACACGGTGGAGAAGGAAACGGGCCATCCACAAGTGGTCACCCATCTCAATACCCTCGCAAGGACCGACCTGGAACTCCCACTGGGCAGGCATGACCTCGGCATTGGTACCAGAAATCTTGATGCCGGCGTACAAGCAGGCCTTGTAGTGAGCGTCTACGATGTCTCGGCACACGACACGGCCAGCACCGACACCACAGTAGTAGGGACCCTGGGGGGCAGGGTAACCGTTCTTGGGCCAGCCATACGGCCGGTCGCTCATGTCGAACAGGGTGTACTCTTGCTCCAGACCAAACCAGGGCTTGTGCTCGGCGTGAGCCTCCATCAACTTGGCGCATTCATGGCGGTAGTTGAACTTGTTGGGGGTTCCGTCGGGGTTCCAGCATTCGGCGAGAACAAGGATGTTGGGGACACCGCGCATGGGATCGGGGAAGACAGCGACGGGTCTTAGGTAGACGTCCGAGTCGTGACCCGGAGCCTGCTCAGTCGAGGAACCATCGAAGTTCCATACAGGGAGGTCTTCAGGCTTGATCTCTCCATTCTCGGGGATCTGAGTGATAGTCTATACGGAGCAATTGCTTCACGTTAGCAAAGGTGCAATTACACCTGAATCATCGCCAAGCAAGCTAGGCGCATGCCACGATTCGGCACCCAGCAACCGGCGCATGCGCTGGTACGGGGCTATTTACAGCGTGGCGAAAAGCATGTATCAAGGCGATACGAGGGCGGAGTGGAGCGAACAAAGGTTGAAAGAGTGTCTATGTATGTGGTGGAACTAAGGGCTTGGCTGGGCGATATCGGCGAATGCCGGTTGCTATTGTGGGCGACTCCCGGGGAGGGGGAAGCGGCATGTTGGCGCTAGTGACAAGGGTATGGGGGGTATATAGCGCAAGGGGTGGGGGTAGAATTCGTATGACGCCGTTAGTTCGGAGAGCGGTGGAAAGTATCGGCTTTATTCTCCAACGGTGACGGGACATGGAGGGATAAGCCATGGTTGACATGAGGCGATTGAGTAATAGAAATCGCGGCGATTCGGTAGAGATAACAGAAAAATACAATTAGAGATCAGTCGCGATACGTACTTTGCTCTTGGATCGCACGTGTCCGGCAGCATCGATCCAGATGTACTCCGCCATAGCGTTTCCCTTCTGGTCGAGCCTCATGTATTTGAGAAGCTGCAACGACAGTCAGTCACACGATCCGCTGCCAACGCAACGAGTGCGCGCGCAAGACTCACGTTCTCAGTGTAAGAGACATTTTGACTTTCAGCCTGGTTGGAGACGAAGGGATTCTGTTAGCAAATCGTCTCGTAAGGTCGCGAGGGGTCATTGGCTGGTAAAAAAGAATCTAAGGTGGGGTGCTAGCTGCAGTGAGCCCTACCATTGTTGCGGTATTGGGTTGTGAAGGATCGGGAAAATAGATGTAATATAAAAGTTATAGGACACCCGAAGCTGCGAAATGGTGTAGTTATGTATCTGGTGCCAGATGAGGTTGACGACGGAAAGCAGAAGTCGAAGGTGAGTCAAGTGAGGCAAGTGAGTGAGAAGCAAAAACTCGAAAGTTGACGGGGGGACGTGAGGCTTTTAAACATGGCCGTCCAATGCGCTTTGTGAGTAGATTGACGTCTAAGTTTGAGTGTAGCGCAACGGTAGGCATGCCTAGTCGACTTCTAATTGGCCAGCTGACCCCCAGAGATAAGAGCCTACGAATTCCTTCAGGCATCTATAGCACATTCAGTGCCGAAATAGCGGTACATAAAGTGCACTCCGGGCGTTCAGTATTAGGCGCTACGTGGTGCAGTACCTACAGCGGCTTCCAGATCCCCATCGGTACTAGATAGGGAGGTACAGCACTGTACCCAGAACCGGTAGGTGCAACCCTGCAGCCTGCAGGTACCTTGGCGTGGGTGGATCTCGAGGCGGAGAGTGGCCAGATAACAAATGCCCTTCAACTATTCGGTTAAGGTTGCTCAATACTAAATCAAAACACTAATACTTTTCCAACGTTCCCTTGTTTTCCGACAGGAAATTGCCTGCAAATACCTACCTACACACGCAGTAATAATGGCCTGTCCGCAACGGTGAACACCGAAGAACAATCCCGGATCCCTTTCCCGAGGTGTCAACTCGCATTGATGAACAACTCCGGATCCTTCTTCCGTAGTGGCTCACAAAGTATGGTATGTGTACCTCCAGACTTACAGAGTGTACAGTTGAGAGAACTGCGTTGAGAGAACTGCGATACCTATGGCGTGAGATATTTTAGCATAGCGTACAGATTACGGAATAGGAAAACTAGCTGGCAAGAGAATTGGCGATATTGGAGGAGCCTATCATAAAACTCGAACGACAAAGTGCCCGGGAATCGGTTGGCCCATCCGATAGTCCATCTCGGCTTACAACCGGAGGACTCAGGAGCCCTCCAGCGCAAACGTTAGCTGGGTAGGTCAGGTACCTTAGGTATTGTTTCCACTGTTTCAGCACTGAAAACAAGGCCGTAGTTTTAAGAATGCACTACCTATATTCGTGCAGCACACCAGCCTAACTGGCTCTCTCTCTCTCTGTGACTCTGTCTCTCGTCCGAATCAAGCGATCCCCTCTGGTGTAATGTAGGTAGTGGAAAGTGTGACTGGTTGGTTTACTCAGGGGGTGCCTGAAACACCCCGTGCACTCTAAGTAGGTACCTCTAACAAGCAGGCGGTTGCCGTAGGACTTAGATAAATGGTTCCCCTAGTTATGAGACTTTGGGCCTCTCGTGGCGAGTGGTCGACCTGCGCTAGGCAGTGTAACATGTGAGAGCCAGGGTCGCCGCCGAATAACGGACGTCCCTTCCAGCCTACCTTTCGAGTTCGAGATCTCAGCACTTGGCTGGTCGGCGCTGGGCCATTCATATGGCATGTCCTTAAGATAGGGAGTCTTGTACCTGCAGAGACTGCGACGATGTACGTACATAATGTATGCTACCTCATTCCACTACCTAGGTAGGTACCTACGCACGCTGCCTTCTATGTAGTGTAGGTACTCCTGCATTGCCTGCATCGACTGGACAACTTTTTTATTCTCCTTGAATGGCTACCAAGGCATCGTGGCAAGAGAATGAGGTAATTACAGGTCGGACATGTTCCTTTCCTCTGCCACGGCACCCTCTAGATAACATCACCCCTTTCGAGTTTGGTGGCTGAGCAATATGGTCATTAGATAAGCCTCGCGATCGGGCGATGATAAGTAAAAATTTCTTGGTGTGACTACCTAGGTAAAGGAACCACCGTGGAAACCCGGGGCGCAAAGCCCCGAGACGTGTCAATGAAATACCGTGAGGCGGGTTGAGCCAGATAACTGAAGTCAGGCCACACTCAACTGAATAATCTTATCTGGCGTAAAAATCAATCTATAGCAAAGGTAGGCATGGATGGGGGTGGCCGTTGACCGGCGCTCATATGTACTGCCTAATGCATCCCATTTCAAGTTCAGCCTGTCAAGCTGCCAACACTAAACAAGAAGCTTGGTTGCGCGCGTGGGAGGGGATGGGAGGGGAAAGGGGGGGCGCGCCCTGTATGTAGTGAGGGGGTGCTTTGGGCATATACCTATACCTACCCCTTTAGCAGTCCAGAATCTCCTGGTATAGGTAGTTTTGATGCCCCTTCTGGTGTCTTTTGTCCGTTCACCTTGGACTTCAATTTCACACCCCGTATGTAGGTCGCGGCTTTCAATGTATATGTACGGAATACGTAGTGCAGACATCAAGAACCAGTCAATGTGGATTCCGTGAGCGTGGGAGGGAGAGGTGGTGGAACATCCGCGTGGGGCACGGCGGGGAGCCTGTCAGCCGGGGTAAAGTGTGCTGGCCTTTCGCGGTATATGCATATGTCTGTATACCTAGGTACAGAGGTATGTCTACGGAACTCTGTACGCTACCTAGGTAGCCCTATCTAGCAAAAGAACAAGTTAGATAGGTAATCGACCAAAATGATGGCGTGGATAAACTATAAAACTGGGTAAGGTGAATATGAAATTGTAAGGAGGTATCTTCAAAGTCTACGTCGCCGGTACTTCCGGAAAGCAAATCGCTACGTGGTGGACAAAGTCTGGGTGAAACAACCTGGGAGCAAACGGACCTGGTACTTATCTAGGTGACCGCCGCGTCAATCGGCTGCAGGAATTCCGGAAACGGACATGTTATAGTCTTCATCTCGGCCTTCCGTGATACCCGGCCATCTAGGGGCAACCACTCACCTAAAAATCCTGGTCAACGCGCCAAAGCTGGTGATGTGGCCGAGATTTATGGTGGGCCGACCAGTAGGGTAAAGGCGCATAGGTAATATTGCTCGGGCGTGGCACGGGTAGGCATTCTGTGCCTGGGCTCAGGCTCGGGTCAATCATGAGGCACGCCTCCGGCTTAAAGCGGCGTGGCTTAGCGAAAGACTTCACCGCGCGGAAAAAGACTCAAGTGGGCTGATCTTTGCCGCGACAGGAACTTTATCGAGCTTGAGCATCAAATGTTTAGGTATTTCTTTTACGCAAAGGTCCGACACTGCTAGGTTAGTGTACATACCTACACCACCAACTAGCTTCGGTCGTACCCGAAAGAAAGTGGGCGGGTTGACCGCGTTTCGATACTCTCGGCGTGTCAGCTCAGCAGAATCGAGGCTTCATAATTTGCCTCAAAAGGGCACATATGTTCATTCACCGCTCATGCGAGTGCTTCATCATACAGACTGTAAACAGGCTGCACTCTCCTTACTGTATCAGCAAGAAGCCTCATCACAATTGTGCTGTCCTTCTTGTGTGAGCCCAGATGCACGGCTTTGCAGGCAATGCTTACGAGGGCGGAGGAATGTTGGAGCTCTATTACCCTCATACACACCTCGCGCTCATTATGAGACAATTAACTCACGTGCCACACAACCATAACAACACATGAGCAGTCAATGCGGATTAACCTTGCCCCCACAGTCTTTCAATTCATCTGCAAAATAGCGTGAGCGACTACCTGCCTAAGGTAGGTGGATAGGTAGGGATATGGTGAACATAGCAGATGTTTTCTATTTTCACCTATAACAAAAAGATGTTGATTACATCCCGTCCCATCCACACCAATGGTAAGATACATACGGTATCACCAAGCACGGGATAACAAACACATGTGTTGTGGCAGCTGCAAACAACCGGTGCTGACTTCCATCGCATGATGTCTCGTCTTGAATCTCAGATGGAAGGAGGGCCCGGTAACAAAAGATGCAAGGAAGGCGAGTTCATAACCTATGCTTTACCCAGAAGGTGCAGTTCGATGAGTTCTGCATCCGGCAGGTATGGCCAGAGGGGATACAGATGTTAACTTGCTCCTCCAAGGGGCAGGCAACTCTCTGAATCATCTCGCTTGAACCACTATCTATCTAGCAGGCACTCAACTATTCGAAATCGGAAAAACAACGGTATCCTCACCACACCATCGCTAAGTCCTTCATATCATTTATATGGGCATTCCTATTCATTCGCGAATGATCGGATCATGAATTGGACTGAAGGCAACCTCGCGCGTCACTCTCGGGGTAAACAGCGCAACGCATTGATCGCCCGTCAGAAGCAGCACTTCGCAAAGGTTCGTCATAATTTGCTCAGCGGACCTAGTATTACAACATCGCCATTTCCGGGACCTGCATCGGCCTCGGAATCGCCACGTCGGGGTCTCTCGGCTCGGAAACGTCATGATCGATCCGCCACCCCTTTGCAATCCTCCAAGCCAGACGCCAACTGGAGATACCCGACACGCCCGCCCGACGATAAAAACGCGGACTTGCCTACAAATCTTGACCGGCGAAAGAGATTACTCCGGACATCGGACTGGGCTGGTCTCGGGTTGCAGAAGCCATTAGACATTTCTTTTCCTGGTCAGATATATGCTGCGAAGAGATGGGCCAGGGTCGCTCGTACCCCAGAAAGGGTCTCGAGGGAGACCAGTAAGCACGTTCCTGGTCAAAGAGAACGCCCTGGACACCTCAAGAGGTCAGCCATGAGGATCCATATCGGTGGCCATGAGATACAGCCAAGTGTCATTACGGGATCGCTGCCAAGTGCCAGGCGGTATACTTCGAGCCTCGCGCGATCGGCGCACAGGTCCCAGCCGCGTCCGTCAGCATCAGCGAGCAACCAACATGAAGGTCCCGCTCCAGGACGTCAGGAGCATGAGCACCGCAATGCTACTTCAAATGATATTTCGCCAGCAACATCAACCCCGTTGGGTAAAATTGAAGCGCCGGTGAACGTGGTGTACTCATCTTCAGTTATTCATGAGCCAACTCCTCGCCGAAATGGCGATTTTCGAGTTCTACAATGGACTCCCTCGAATTCGGAAGATGGAGGAAGCATGCAGGTCGAAGTAGAACAGCCAACTGCCCTCGTGCCGGCTTCACAAGAGTCAGAGCAGCAACGGTGGGAAGACTGGGCTCTGTGCGACAGTTCGTCAAACCTCTTGTCCAATACTCCATTGAAGGTAATGGGTGCTTTAGATTCCAACGCCGAAGACTCGGCAAGCAGTGTGCTTACATTGCCATCTCATCTGCAAATTCAATTACCCATCCTCCAACTCAAAAATGCTGCACGATCATCACCTAGGCACAGCTCATCCGAACTTGTCAATGCCGAAGAGATCTTTAGGAAGCATAACCGGTCTTCTGAAGACAATGTATCCTCATCTGAGAGTATTGAATCTTTAGTTCCTGCGGGTAAACACACAATTGAGAAGAAATCAATACCAGAAGATGAAGACGATCTCAATGATATATGGATGAAATTCGCCTGCGGCGATGATGAGAACAGCGACGAGCTCCTCGCGAATGCATTCAAAGCAGCCGCAAGTCAAGCCGCGGTGGAACTACGACCCTCCGATACCTCTAGTAGCGTGAACGAACGCACTGAAACTTCCACTACATGCGGAGCGGCGGCGTGTTCTACAGATCGCCGATACAAAGAAGATGTCGTATCTATTATGCCCTCAGAAAGTCGCGTAGCAGTACAAGGGACGACTGCCTCAGAAACCGCATCAAGCACGTTTGCTACGGTTGGGTCCTCTGATGAGCCGCCGCGCAGCGCTATGCGGTTCGTGATACCGAAGGCTTTCGTTGGGAAATACGTTAACACGGAACGGGCTGAGAGACCTCCAAGTTTTATTGCCAATATACCCAAAAACGGCAAAGGAAAAGGAAAGAGAAAAAGGAAGGTGGCCATGGACGGCAGGACGGATATTCGCAATTTGCCTGACTTCGATGGAGATCCAATTGAGGAAATCGAAGATGACTAAAGATTTACAGAGCCACCGGAATGCTGTAAGCCTACATAAAGGCATTGTCGTAACTACCTGCCATATATGCTACATACCTAATGCGCGTTGCTCATCATTCTGCAGTCTCTGCTCGCATAAAGAGCGCCACGTCATGCCCTAGAGAATTTAGGCTGAACATGCTGGAGGTGCAGCCATGACAGCTTACCTGCGTGGAAGTTGTAGTGACTATTTCGAATCATCACGTGGTGGCACGTAATTATTCCGCGCCCTCAATCACTTGTCAGATGTCAACATGCGGAGTATTACTCCGTATAGTGAGCTTATGGCGTTGTGTTGTAGGTGCCATTTTCAGTCCTCCTGCGTATGTGTCTGCGTTGGCATTGTTTAGCATCTTGACGTGTGGTGAGTCGCGAGTCGTGAAGGACTATCTAGTCTGTATAGTGGTCGATCGCTTGGCTGGAGAAGCCCGGCGTCGATGCGTGTTCTGCGAGGGCTGCAGCTACCCGTCACGGGCCGCTTATTACTGCCTCAATAGGCAAATGATATCATAGTCTTGATGGACGTGATACTCTATAATCTTTCTTACCTGTGCTCGCCTCTGATAGGAGCAGTCATGAGGATGATAACGTAGGTGGCAGTGGCATGGCTTAGTGATGCTAACCCTGCGGATCATCGACCAGTCGCAATGTGTATATGTACCCAGTCGACTACACACGCCCTTCGGTACATTTTTCTTAGACAATGTTCATCAGATACCGGTAAGATATATTGCTTTGTAATGAGGTCATTACTAGACTTACTAGGTAGATTGTATGTTGAATATACATTGCGGCATCCCTTGCTTTTGGCGGCCCTTGCCCCCCTTCGCCCCTCGTGCCTATTTGGGTGTTGGCCAGGCATATGTGACCTCTGCCTAGCTCGACTTTACACGCACCTTCGAAGACGAAACATAAACGCGCTCTTACCATGCGTAGCGTTAGACATCGACAAACATGGCAGACATAGACCTGTACGCCCCCTTCGAGCGGGACACAATTCTGGAGGTCCGGACGGGGAAGATGAAGCCGCTGCCTAATACGACCGTCGTGTCTGGTATCGACAAGCAGTTGGTTCCCGGGAAGATCTGGGTCACGCCCGTTGGGCTCGAGGCTGACGAGCATGATCTCACGGTTCATGGCGGTCGGGAGAAGGCCATACACGGATGTAGGTGCAGATTGAGAGTGAGAAGACAAGTTGTGCCAAACTAACCTTGACTTTACTCTTTCTACAACAGATTGCTCAGCGCACTACGCGGATTGGCGACGAGAATACCCCGAAGCAGAGGCCCGTTTCAAGCCCGGCGCCTTTGGCGAGAACTTCGTGACCGTCCACATGAACGAGCGAAACGTATGCGTAGGGGACATCATGGCCGTAGGCACGGCCGGCCTACTCCTACAAGTCAGTCTCCCGCGCCAACCATGCTCCAAATTGAACCACCGCTTCGACATGCGGAATTTCGCGCCGTTGACGTATAAAAAGAGTCGCACGGGGTGGTATTACCGGGTTCTGAAAGAAGGGTACGTACAAGCGGGCGACGAAATCCGACTGGTGGAGCGGAAATGGCCGCAGTGGACGATTGAGCAGATACAGGAGTATCTACATCGCTCACCGACTCATGCGGAGATGAATGAACAGCTCTCGAAAGTTGGGGAACTTGGGGAGGAGAGCAGGAAGGTGTTTGAGACGCGTGTGGCGAAGCTTAGGGCACGGCAGAAACGGAATAAGGATAGGGGGACGAAATGGCGAGATTTTAAGATTGTGGAGAAGAGAGGCCAGACGGCGCGGATTACGTCTTTTGTTCTGGAGGCTGTTACGCCTGTCGACGACGCTCTTAGCAGAGCGGAGAAACTGGGCGCGAATGTGAAGATCCGACTACCGAACGGTTTGATACGTTCATATTCCATCGTCTCGGGAAACGATAACAGGTTCGAACTCGGCGTGGCGCGAGCTGAAACTAGCCGTGGGGGTTCGGCGTATTTACATGACGAAACGAAAGTCGGGGATGTGATCCAAGTAGGTCGCTCCTCGGCGGATATCAACTTGATGGTCTCTGCGACCCATCAAGTCTTCATCATCGGTGGGATCGGCATCACGGCTTTCTTGTCGTTGATGGAGAAATGGCGAGCTTGGATGTTTAATGTGGAAGTTCACTATGCTATCCGCAGTGCTGAGGATATGCCCTTTCGGGAACGGATTCAAGGGTTGGGGGATTCGGTCAACGTGTATGATGGAAGTAAAGGACAGCGTATGGATATACCCGGTATCTTCCGGAACTTGAAGGGGAATTCACATGTTTATGTTTGTGGACCTATACGTATGTTGGAGATGGCTGCTGCTGAAGCGAAGAAAAAGGGGCTGGGGGAGGATGAGGTGCATTATGAAGCTTTCTCGGCGGATATCACGGGTGATCCGTTCGAAGTCGAGGTGGGTAATCAGGTGCTGAAGGTCGAGGGCGACGAGACGCTGTTGGAGGTGCTGAGACGCGAGTTCGATGTGCCGAGTAGTTGTGAGGTGGGCAATTGTGGGACGTGCAAGTTGAGACTGAAGAGCGGGCGGGTTGAACATCGAGGCTCGGCGCTGACGGATGAAGAGAAGAAGACGGCTTTGCTTAGTTGTGTTAGTCGGGGGATTGGGCGGATCGCGATTGAGATCTAGGTTTATTTCCAACAGAGCTACCGTAGTTGGGAACGGAACACGATTGCGTACGTGTCTCGGTTTGGATATTTAGGTATCCGTGTGTACGGGGTGAACCCTGTGGTGCTGACTTTATCAAACTCGAGTCCTTATTTTGTCTCGAAGTACGTAAACAAGGATATTCCCGGGATAGCATCCAAGTCAGGACGCACCTCTCTCATTTTCTTCTCCGCTGCCCTAATGCAATCAAGACTTATGCGCAGTCGGGATCTTGAAGCTCTGCGTCATGGGCGTCTTGATAATCAGGACCTTGATCTCGAATGTCTCGACTTCCTTTTGTGGGACCTCGTGCATGACTTCGATGGCGGATTTACTCGCAGCGTAGGCGCCTGTCGCTAGTCGACATGAGTATCTACACGTTCGTTAGTATGAGGTTTGTATTGGGTTGGATGAATGATAGAGAATGGGGATTAGGGAATAGAGAATAGGGAACAGGGAAGAATTTGGTCGTACACTATACCGCTATCTACTAATCAAAACGACGTCCCCTCGGCACGAAGGGAACCCCAGAAGTTGACATTCATCTGATCGTGGACGTCGTCCTCGTTGTAATAATAGGTTTTAATATTTCGCTTTTTTCTTTGTTTTGACAAGCGAGACAAGACACTGTAATCTTCAAGGGGAGAGATAAAACCACTGGCCGACCTCCCATCCTCAACGCCACCAACGAACGAGTAGCCCGCGTTATTCACGAGCACATTGATATTATGATCCGCTTGCGCTTGTGAAAACTGCTCAGAGGAATCCTTGTGCGCAGGATCTAATTTGTATCCGGATACCGCTTCTCACAGCGAAGTCTAGGTTCGCTACCACCGCTTTGGCTACGTCGCGAGTGGTTCCTATGACCCTGTGCCCGGTGTCAAGGGCGGCAATGCTGATAGACTGGCCGAACCTGGAGGAGGCGCCGGTGACTAGCCAGGCCGAAGCTTTCTTTTCTGCTGCCCTTTTTTTTTTGTCTCGCCGGGGATAGAAGTTGTTCTGTCGTGAATATATCTTGTGACAAATCGAAATAGAAAAGAAGGCGCAATGAGGCTCAATATATAATGAGTTGAGTATTCCGCAACACAGGCGTAAGCGGACTTGGATCTCATCTCACTCATGTGAATAAACGTGGGGTCTATCGTGTTTTGCCATGTTAATCGACCTACTGTATCGTTCGACTGTCGAAAGGCATCATCGAGCGATGACTTTCGTTGATGTATTTGAGCAAATTATCCCGCCCTGTTGCACCTACATGAGTTAGGGTTTCGCGAGCCACCCGCGCCAAGTTCAGTTGCGCGAAGTTTAAAGCGGTGTGATGACACGGACGAGTCGTTGAACAGCATAGTCGGTCGAGCAATAGGGCGGTCGTGAGTTCCATCAGGGTAGACATACGTTGTTACGCGATCGGCAAATAAGTTTATGTCCGAGCAGCAATCGCGAAGACTCCTGAGCAAAGAGTTATGTCCGGACGACGTTCGACTCAAAAGGCAACGGGATAAAGCCAGTATAACCAGTATCTCATTAACCCGCTATTAAGTCGGGTTGATGGGCCTCAATGATATTCTGACACGGATCGTCCACACTCAGCTGTGTTTTGGTGATGTTCGATCAGAGGATCCTGTCAGGGAGTGTTGGACTACGACGTGGAATCATTCCAGCTGACCCAAAATTGACACTAGGTCTTTCGCGATGGCGATTCTGTGATTCTGTGATTCTGATCTCCTGTTGTCCCATGAGCCTTCACAAGCCTCAGGAACCCGCGAGCCTTTCATTCTTGTGGCAGATGTCTCGGCTCAGTCACGCTTTGTTGTGCGATCTACCTCGAGATCGTTCTAGAAAATCCAGCTCCAGGCTGCCATTTTCGGCATCCATCAGAAAGGCGTGTCATCCCAAGCCCAGACCCAGGCATCATAAGAATAAGAATAAGATATTCGGCCTCTTTTCTTGGTTGAGCGTCGTTATGCGAGGTGATCGGCATGCCTGCTTGCCAGCATTTGGCGCTGACGGGGTGTTGCTTTTGCCTCTGCACAGCACGGCGACGTCAAGCTCATCCTGTAGTGATTGGTTAACGCGGGGGTAAATCCCCATCGCTCATCCGTCTGCAGAGACGAAACCCCCCCCCCATTTGATTGTGAAGATCTTAAAGTCCCAAAAGCCTCCCAGACTAATGAATCCAAACCCATCAAATCTGCGAATCGGGATTCCCTAGTGTGGCTTCGGATATGATATGACGTCGGGGAGATTCTGGCGGTTGCGGTGTACATAAAGGAGTTACATTAATCTGTACACTGCCTGCCATTAACTATTTAGCGACGAGAACGAGATTCGATTACTTTATTTTTGATATGAAGCCCCCCCTTCTTCCTAACCAGCCAGGGGGTCAACAGTAAGTAGGTAGATCTCATTATTACGCGATAAATGCCAAGGGGTAAAATACTCAAGGCCTAAGAACTGGGTATTAAGGGCATTGGGACCGTCGATATTAGGGGGCTTCTGGCGTAGGCCGTGATGCTTCGTAGACACGTGGGTAGTTTGGGAGGAAAACGTACCTATTCCATGATACCAACGGTCGAATGTTCTTCTCTAGCGTATTGTAGCGTGATAATATTCCGTGCTAGAGTGGTAGTAGGTGGTGTATGTCACTGCGATGTACTTTAGTTGTCGCTGGTCCGTTGCCAATAGATACAGAGTGACCAGATTCTGACCAGACTAGGTAGTGTAAGTATGAAGGGCTGAGAGCAAAACAATTGAGGCCCTTCATCATTGATCAAGGATCTCCGCCGTCACACCGTGTGGGGTCTTCGTCTTACTGTAGAGCTCTCACTGTATTGCCAGGTCGTTCTTGACACCACCACGACATTGACCCAATCATCAACCATCTTCCAGGCCTCGGGAGCGCTACCTGCAACCACAACGTCCAACGCCCAACGCCCAACGCCCACAGCCACTATCTAATATCTACAGTGCACATTTCCTCCTGTCGATGCTGTGCCATCATGATCAGCTGAGAATCTCTCTCCTTTCTTTTGTCCCCAACCTCTCCTATCCATACACGAAAAAAAAAAAAAACTACACTGACAGTAGTGTACGGAAAACGTTCCATAGCACGAAAAGAATCTATCGTAATTCAAACCTCCATACGAACGTATATCCGGTGCAGTTTTCTTAGTTCTATTATCATATCAGCAGGCAACTATCACATAATTACATGGACGTCTGTTTTCGGTCGCATCTTATGTAAAGCGACGGGAATGCAAAGTGCAACGCTGGATTGTTTAGTACGGACAAAATACATGCCTGGACGACAACCTAAGGTTACTCGATATTGTCTGCCGTGCATTGGAACCAATAAATTTGAAATTGCTTCTCCTCTATCTACTAGGTAGTTAGTTATCTACGAACTGGAGCGTAAGGAGGTCCTGTACCGGTATTTGCTTGTTGACAACCGTTGAGAAGGCCTAAAAGGTT
Organism: Xylariaceae sp. X187; assembly: GCA_028637585.1. NCBI lineage: Eukaryota > Fungi > Ascomycota > Sordariomycetes > Xylariales > Xylariaceae > Xylariaceae sp. X187. Next base: position 2,315,115 of record JAJIZN010000006.1, on the reverse strand, counting down.
CATTTGTACGGACTGTACTACTATGTACGCGTATCACTGTTAGATAACAAGCCGCGCTGAAGCAGAGTCCCTGGCAGACCTAAATAGGTACCTAGGTTAGGTTGCTGGGTTAGCTAGGTGGGCAGGCACTTCAACTAATAAACCGGGCACGTCGCATTTAAAACGTGAAAATTAGTGCGCTAACTTGACGTGGACGGTACCTATCTACTACGTAGTACATCGTGTTTACATAGTGGTAGGTACCTCAGGTGTAATGTGATCACAGCTGGTACCCCTGATTTTCAGACTCTCTTGTGCACTAAATTGTGCCTGAGCTGCCCCAGACCCTTTTTTCTAGAAACCCCTTAGTGGCTACGTAGCTGGGGCTCCGTCCCGATGATGTACCGCAGCTAGCGCCTACCGGGGCATGTTCACGATGTATCCACATTATTCTATGTAACAAAGTGCAATATGTACCTGGCCGGTACTTACTCGTTTAATCCCGTCCCCCGTCCGAAAAGCACTCAAGGTTCATATAAAACAAACCTTCCACGTTGTAAACCTCCTCATCGCACGTCGCAACAGGCTTTCAAATGTCAAGTGCAAAATCTCGCCTATCTATTACCTACTTGAGCCGTAGATCCACTTTACTTGCTTGTGGCTGGCTGCCAAAAGGGTGATGTTCGGATGACCCTGTGATTAAAGTACCGGGTCCATACAATACTCGAGGTCGCCTCTCCGTCCTGTCGTTCTGTCCACAAAATCTCTTCCCATCGTGACGCTGGAGTCGGACAACAACGACACGATACCTAAAAGCCAACAAATCATGGCTGCAAAATCAAAAGCCTCGCGCAACCGGCCACCGCAAAGCTCCATGGGATGGCTGTCTAAGCACCAGATTGGTACTTATGCTCCAATCTCTAGAACTACTTCCGTTGAATCACACCTAACTCGAGATTTCGCAGGGGTTTCGTTCCATATCCTACTCTCGATCTTTGCCGTTCACACGTTATTACCTCGAGCACGGCCGTACACGTCTAAGTTTTTTAGTCTGTCGGGCTACAATCCCGCTACCGGCAAGTATGCTATAGGACACGACGATGTATACTTTATCGGCTTCTGCATCGTGCTTTTCAGCGGGATTCGCGCCAGCTCCATGAGATATCTGCTCGTTCCGCTGGCCAAGTGCTGCGGACTGACGAACAAGCAGCGCCTTACGCGGTTTTCCGAGCAGGGTTGGATGATTATGTACACCGCGGTTTTCTGGAGCTTGGGAATGGTACCCATTTTACCCTGACTCGCTCCGTTGTTTTTCGTTTGGGTGACCCCGCTAATTTCTCAACTATTGGACACAGCGAATCTACATCACGTCGCCTTACTTCCTCAACCTTGAGGCGTTATGGGCGGACTGGCCTCAGAGAGAGCTCGAGGGCCTTACCAAGGGCTACGTGTTGGCACAGTTGGCATACTGGATGCAGCAGGTGCTGGTCGTCAACCTCGAAGCCCGGCGGCCCGATTATTGGCTGATGATAGCACATCACGTTGCTACCACCACGCTGATCACCGCGGCGTACGCCTACCATCACACTCGAGTCACCAATTTGATCATGGTCCTAATGGACATTATCGAATTAATTTTCCCGGTAAGGTGACCCAGTCCAAATGATCGATAGACTTCCGCTAATAATGGGGGAAAAAACAGCTCGCGAAATGCCTGAAATATCTAGGCTACACCACCATTTGTGATGTACTTTTCGGCGTATTCATGGTTACATGGCTCGTGACGCGCCATGTCTTCTATCTTATGATATGCTGGAGCGTCTACACTGATTTACCGCGCATGATGCCAACATCATGCTACCAAGGCGCCGGCGACAATGTACAGGGTCCGTTCCCCGTCCCAGACGGGTGGTCATATCTCCTCGAGCCATTCCGCAGCCCGGATGGGTTGGTCTGCGTCACTGATGCAATCAACACGGGATTTTTGACGTATCTACTTGTCCTTCAGGCCATCATGATTCCATGGTCGCTGTCCATTGTGCGGGTAGCCATCCGCGTGTTGAGCGGCAAAAGCGCCGAGGATGTCCGGAGTGACGACGAAGCAGAAGAGGAAGAGAAAGAGAAAGCGGCGGGAGAAAGTAATAATGAGAGCAAGCAGCTAGTCGAGAAGGAGGTGGAGGCCGACGCCATTGATTTTGAGGTTTGGAAGCGGCGGAATAGCGTCAAAGATACAGCGAGATCAAGCGGAGCGAGCTTATCAAGGCACAGCGATCGGAAGGAGTTATTGAATCGGATCGGATGCGAGAGACAAATTGAATGATAAAAAGAGAAATGTGTGTTTCTGGCGGTTTTTTCTTTAGAACACACTTTTTGCTCTTTTTCAGTTCAATGGTCGAGAACACCGTCTGCATTATGACAGATTTTAATCAACTTTTTTTTTCCCAAGGTCTGAGGTCCAAGGTCCAATGCATGACCGCCGTCTTGCCTCCAGTCAATTCTTACGATATCGCATGGAACAATACCTACTGGACAGGTTTTCCAGGTTGTTGGGCTGCCGCGCAGTTATTCTACCCGGACGCCGCGGGCGCCCATTAATGTACATGGGCAATCCAACGTTTTTGCTCTCCAGCTCCCTTTCAGCATTGCTAACCTGGTAGGTAGGTAGGTAGGAAGTACTTTGAAGGTACATCGTATTCGGACAAGGAAGGTCACTTAAATATTCTAAAAATCCCCGTGCACCTGGTAGATAGTGTAGATCCCCAACAAGGCTTGTGGACTGACTACCTACCAATCTACTTACACTACCAGTAGGGCTATAATAGCTTGGGGAGGGGGATCTCAGTAGGTACACTACCTACCTACTTTTAAGCCAAGCCAGCCTGGATCCTTATCTACGGCTAGATACCTAATCGAGCTCCAAGTTTCACGATTTAGTGATACATACCCTCGAGGGTTTCTGGAAAGTTTATATCTGTATTCTTAACTTCCCATGCGACTTTGTAAAATAAAAATAAAAAAAAAGTAAGATCAAGTCCAGCAAATGAATTGTTTCGTCGGGATGGCGATCTCAGGTACATACACGTACGTAGAGCTAGCTACCTACTTTTCGTCGGTAGGTAGACGCGACAAGCCCAGGTTTCATTGAATTTGAAAGGCGGGGGAAGAGACTTAGAGACGAGACGGGAAAACGTCGTCCTTAAAATGACAGGTGGGGGGGAAGTTACCAAAGTAAGGTGCCCTGGCCTAGACGGGTCTAGTGCCTATCTACAGGTGAGGGTCGGGGTTTTCCCCCTTGATTTTTCGTGTCCTTACTTATACTTAACTCGCGTTGCTTGTAGGTAGGTAGGTACATAGTAGTGTACCTAGGTTAAGTAGTCTAGCGCAGTTGAACCGAAATGGAAATCCTAAGAAAAATGGAATGGAATGGGAAAAAAAAATGGAATAGGAAAGATTGATTCCTTGGACTAAGTACGTGGTTTAGGTAGGTAGTGTCTGACACCCCCGCGTTTGATTATGTAAATTTTGTTTATGCGCCTGGCGCACGTACCTACCTACCTAATTATATGTAGGTAAGTAGGTAGAATTTGCCTATCGGGCAAAGGTTTCGACAGACAGCGGGCCCGATCTGGAAAAGTTTCTAGATACTATATGTATGAAGTCTAGGTACACAAACCTACGCGCTGTTTAATCGCGGATTGTTTTTTTTTTTTTTTTTTTTTTTTTTGGCTGTGCTGTGACGGGGTGGAGGGGCGTGTGTTGACTGGTTCAAAACTTTGTTGTGGGTGAATTGTTGGTGAAAAATGAACGTGGATGTAACTATGGATGTGTGGAAAGCGTCGACGCGTTTCCCCGCTGCCCGCGGGCGGGAAACGCGGAGATTTTCCATAAACGCATCATATTGCGTTAACCGCGTTTTACAGGGGTTATTGGATAATCGGGATGTGATACGTAAGTGGAGCGGGAGACGGAATAGGTAGGTAGGTCGCGTCGAGTTTGTCAAGACCCCTCGGGCAAAAGTTCGAAAAATATGTTCCCTGCGCATAGATAATGACTAGTTGAGCACGCCTACTGATGAATGTGCGGATTTGAATTCTCACTTTTCAACGACCTCGAGCTCGTGGAGCGAAAGAGGTCTGTCAAACTATAGTTATCCTCAATCGAACGGTAGTGTCGACTCTTCAGAGCCTGAACGAGAATCGCCCTGCAAGCCCTCTTCCCGAGGATTCATCGAAACAAACAAAGGAAATACCTAACCTCCTCGTTTTCTTTTTTTTTTTTTTTTTTTTTTTTTTTTTGCTTGAGGGCGAATTGGGGAGTAGCCATTTAAACCTCACCACGATCTCGCCCCGTCATATCTTTCTTACCAATCTCATACTCCCACACTATACTATGAGACCCGATAGTTATACATACCAAAAGAGAATGCGGGGATACACATGCTTCACACGGAACTATCTATCTATCCAACCCAGGAAAACCAGGCAAGGAAACGATGAATAGGCGGTCTGTCCCGCGTCGACCACTTCATGTCCTGTCCGCGTGCAGCATCCAGCATCTCCAACGGACGAGTCCAACAAGACAACCAAGAACTATCTAGATAAAGCCGTTACAGCCGTATCACGCCGTCCGTCGTTAGACCTACCTGATGGATCAAAAAAGTAGACGGAAGAAAAAAGTCTCATGCCGATAGCCGCGTTTATCGGAAGTTCTGGGCTTGCAGCGAAGATCTACGGGACCTTGTACTTACAAGCATGCCTATCTACACTTTGCCTACCTTACACTACCTAGTTATCTGCCTATCGTTCGTTCGCCCCGTCCACAATGCTTTGTTCTGTTTTGTTTTGTTTTGGTTTTGCTCTGTTCTGTTCTACGCAGTACTACTGAAACCCTTTCTTCAGTCGTACGCTTACATTCATCCCATCGTATTACCAGAAGCCCAGAAGAGTCTTTTTGGGAAATCCTTGGGATTTCTAGATGATGGTCTTTTTCATGCTGTGCTAATCTACCTACCTATGAAATAGGAACAGAACGTTTGAGACTCTGATGCTTGGCGATGAAAGTTCGCGAAGCCACACAAGTACAATGAGTTAGAAGAAGATTTGGTACGGATACTTGTTCTGCGAACACACCGTACTCTGACCGCACTCTCTTGGCAATAGAGATTGCCCGTGACAGATGGGAGGCCAAGCAGTGGGCCATGAGATTGGCAATAGTGCTATGCTTGTTCGACGATCTGCGGATGGCGACACTTATCTATGAATCTAGTCGAGGCATACGATGAACTTTTATTATCTGCAAAGATATCTACATAATTGAACATCCAAACACGAAACATAAGGGCTGGCTTACACTTCAAGCCGTTGAAGTCAGGCTGACGGCCTGGATTTCCCTGAGCTCTCGAGAACCTCCTACCATCACGAGGTCGTTAAAGTATCGTGTTGAGCATTCGATATCTAGATAACAGGCCAAGATACCATGCTAGGTTAGGTGTTCGTGCCTAATCAACCTCGCCGAGAAACCGAGCACCATGGATAACTATCACTGGAAGCCGATCCAACTCGCAAACGCGCGTCTTTGCTATCTTTTACTGCGCCTCTCTCATGTCTCATAACAGAGAAGATCGGCCCACGCAACACGCCTCATTTTATCAAAAAATTCTTTTCCTCGAGAATATGCCGGGTCCATGATAGGATTATACGAAGGGCTCATGTGAGCAAGAGCCCCTTTCCACAATGATCGTGTGTAGTAGATACGGTGAAATCTCTGTCTATCGTCAAGACCTTCTTCTTCTTCTTCTTTTTTTTTTTTTTTTTTTTTTTTTTTCCTGTTTCGAGGCGGGAATGTGTGGGATCTTATCACCCATAGCCGCCCGAATACTCAAAACGTAGATAGAAAGCAACAAAGATACCTATCCGTTGAGGTTTGACGATCCTCAATTCAATTGCCAAGCTGATTAACCAAGTCCCGCCTTGCCTTAGTCCACCCAGACTTTGCCATCTCTTGGCGGCGTGGCGGGTTTATGTCTCTCGAAGCCAAACACAGTCCTATCGGAGCGACCCGCCCAGCCGAGCCCAGGAACGAACGGAACGCCCGCAGTAACACGAGAGTAGAAGAGGAGGAAGGGCAGTGTAAGTGTAATCGTGGGTCCATCTAGATGTATAGATAGATATCTGCCGTGTTCAGTGTCAGTGTGTGTGTGCTTTTGAGGGGGGAACCTTTTTTTTTTTTTTTTTTGCTTTTCATGTACGACGACATCAACTATCTAATGGGTTATCTAGATAGAAGCTCAATAAGTTGACTTTTCCCTACCGTGGGTAGGGGTAGGTAGGTATACACGAACACATAACACGATTGTTCGCCCTACCTACGTAGGGTAGACAGACAAGCGACGGGGAACTGACTCTCGGGGGAAAAGAAAAAGAAAAAAAAAAAAAAGAAAAGGATATCATCTAGATCCATCCATAACTAAGATCTTGACTCGCGAAAGAGAGAGAGAGAGAGAGATAGCACGACATTATCATGAAACCCATAATACAAATTATGTTCATTGGGGGGGGGGGGCGAGGCATCATAATTCAGCACGACGTTTTTGCCAAGGTTGACCGACCGACAAAGATCCCCATTTTCTGCATGTCTTAAAAGACGTTCGATCTTTCTAGATTTCGTAATTCGTGATGATTATTTTATTTCTTTTTTTTTTTTTTTTTTTTTTTTTTTGTTGTTTCTTTTTTTTAAAAAAAAGGTTATTGGTTTTACCTTGTTCCCTTTGCCACTTCTCCCGTGGATCCTCCCCCCTCCTTTGCCATGATGCTTTGAATTTAGTTTTTGTTTTCCGATCTAGAAAGGGGGAAAAAAAAAACTATATGCCAGTTCACACTTTCCCTTGGCTGGGACATCATGGATGAGGGAAGGTAATATGAGCAAGGCCAAGACTTCTTAGCACATCGTTCCATGCGAAAAGTTAGAACGGGGGGTGGCTACGTAGATAGGCTTACGTACTTGGGGTATGCTATGTACGTTTGAAATCTTCGTTGAGAAGACTTTGGGTTTTTTTTGGGGGGGGGTTTCGGCAATAGTATATATATATATAGGCAGTGGTCCTTTTTCAATTCCTTTGCCTCGAACTCTTGTTCTCAGTTCAGTCCCTTATTCATAGTATGTGTACACCACCTCATTCATATTCGTGAGGTTGAGATTGTCGCGTCTATTCCTATTCATGGTAGGTATCCCCATACCATTCTGGGATTACAAAACGACAACTACATATACTCGACGTCAAAGGCTCTTCAAGCCCACCGACAAGACCATGACGGAAATGATGATGAGTTCATCGCCCCCCTCTAGAGGGCCATCAGGTAAAGATACTACTACTACCCCTAATCATTGAACAATCCTATAGGTAATCGACCGCTGACATGAACCTCCGTTCTCAAAGAAGACCAGGCAGGAGTAAACCCGGAACGCCAGCAAGGTGATATCGATGTGGAAAAGAACTGTCCGCACAACTCAGTCGATCCATATGATCCAAACCGGCCGAAACTATCTTTTCGTCAACGGATACACCATTTTACATGGGCGTGGTTTACATTGCCCATGAGCACAGGCGGATTATCACTTCGTACGCAACCCCTCGTCTCCCCTCTTTTCCTCATGTCTGTCGTCCCCTTGGAAGGGTGATCCCCCATTGATCGTGTCCCGTCGAAACATGTAGCGAGCCGAGCAATACTAAACGAGATGACTCTCCAGTGATCTACGCCCAGCCCTACCAGTTCCCCGGTCTGCGAGTCATAGGCTTCGGCGTCTACATCGCCAACCTAGCCATTTTCACGTCCTTGGTGGCCTGTATGATGACGCGCTTCACCGTACACGCAGGCGCCTTCCGTCGCTCCATAACCCATCCGCGCGAGAGTCTATTCGTGCCGACGTTTTTCCTCGCCATCGCCACGCTCATCACCTCGACGGAGCGCTACGTCGTCCCCGAACACGACGCGCCGCTCCGCAAATTCATACTGGCCGCGTTCTGGACGTACGTGCTGCTCACGCTCGGGCTCGCCGTCGCGCAGTACAGCTATTTGTTCGCGAAGCATCGTTTCGCGCTGCAGGCTATGATGCCCACGTGGATACTGCCGATTTTCCCGATCATGCTCTCGGGGACGATTGCTTCGGTGATTGCGGGCTCGCAGGCCGATAGTGAGACGTTGCCGATTATCGTGGGTGGCGTGGCGGCACAGGGGCTGGGCATTGCGGTTGCGGTGATGATGTATGCGCATATGATTGGGAGGCTTATGCAGAGTGGTGAGTTGAAGCCCTCCCTCCTTTTTTTTTCTTTTCCTTTTTCTTTTTTTTTTTTTTTGTGTGTGTGTGTGTGTGTATTTGTCTTGGGGGGTTTTGTTGATGTCTTGTTGACTGATCAATCTCATTCCTACAGAACTCCCGAACCAAGAACATCGCCCGGGCTTGTTCATGAATGTAGGCCCGCCGGCGTTTACGGCGCTCGCACTCGTGGGCATGGCAAATGCTTTACCGGATACCTTCACGCACAAGAACAGCCTGCCCGACGCACCTACGCTACGGACATTGGCGCTCGTGGCCGCGGTGTTCTTATGGGGCCTATCACTCTGGTGGTTCGCGATTGCAGCGGTGGCGGTGATGGCGTCGAGGCCGAAGCATTTCCATTTGGGATGGTGGGCGATGGTATTCCCCAATACAGGGTTTGTGTTGGCGACGATTACGATTGCGAAGGAGTTTGGGAATGAACACGTTCTGAGGTTTACGAGTGTGCTTTCGGGGCTGTTGGGGGCTGTTTATTTGTTTGTGTTGGTTTCGCACGTTAGAGCGGTGCTGGGGATGGAGATTATGTATCCGGGGTGTGATGAGGATGTCGAGGATCATTGAGATACTCAACCTAGATGTCTGACTGGGTGAGGTTGAGGGGGTGGGTTTACATTGGGGGTAAGGCTTTTTATTATAATTAGAAGTTTGGAGTTTAGAAAGGGGTTTGAAAAGTAGCTCTTGTTTTGGGAAAGGGACGTAAGGGGGGAAATGAAAAGAAAAGAAAAGAAAAGAAAGGCACTGTATTGTAGTAGGTAGGTTTAGATGAGTAGAATTAGAGGTTTATTTCCTTTATTTTGATGTTGCTTTTATCTTCGTTACCATGGTGATTTTGCTGTTCTAGCGTTTTGTTATGTCGTTGACGGTTGGACTGCATTGCTGGTGGATGAGTGTCGACGATGAAGACGGCGCAGGTTAATAATGATGGGGTAAAAGTAAGTAAGGATGGCAGTTCGCAAGGGGCGAAGGGGGTTCTAGCATGCTGCAGTAAACCGAGACACGGAGTCGAGATGGGGAGTCGAGGTGGGGAATCAGGACAAACAATACTTGACCAAAACTCAATTATGATGAGACAAAGCTTTCACCAATGCGCACAGCAAAAATCATGAATGAGACAAGACACGAGTGGAAGGATGAAGAATGAAGAATGGAGAATGTGAATGTGAGAAGAAAAATAAAAACGGACTAGACTACCGATTCATTGGAAACGGTCGGCTGTACCGTAGAAAAGAAATGAACCGAGGTGAAGAACAGAAAGTGCAAAAAGGAACAAAAGGTGCGGGGCTCAGCCGGGATTCGAACCCGGGGCCTCCTGCATTCCCATGTTAGAATGGAAGGGATCGGAACCGTCCCGAAGCAGGAATCATACCACTAGACCACTAAGCCGGTAATTGGATGGTAGATACGGCTGGTATCGGCAATCACATACCGTAGGAGACGGAACGAGAATTTGGGGTGTTGTTTTGTAATCTATTCGCGGGAGTTTTGTGAGGGATTTTTCCGCGCGGGGTGGTTTATTTTTATTTTTATTTTTATTGTATCTTTTCTTGAAGTTGGATTTTGGATTTTGGATTTCATGTTGATACATACGGTAGGTACATTGTGCAGGTTTGCCGATAGGATATGATAAGGCAATGGATATTGATTAAACAGCGCAAACTGTCCTGTTCCAGAATTGTGCACCGCGCACTTCATGCATGGCTTTCTTTACCCACGGGAACGGATCGAGCGCATTGCTTACCTCGGCCCACGTGTGAAGCCCGAGATTCTCCGCGAATGTTTTCAGTTTCGGGACAAGCCAGACATCATCCTCGCCGCGAAGAAAGGAGATCCGGCCCATGAGAAGGGCCCACAACATCACCATTTCCCGCGTCTTACTCCCTCCGCTGATGATCTGCGCCGTCGACCGGAAGCGCTGTGTCGAGAGCGCGAATTCAATGAGCTTGCCACCGACGGTGTAGCAGAAGGTGTTCTGGAAGCCGATCATGGCGAGGTGGAGCACGATGTTGAAACTTGCGTCGGCGTGATAAGACTTGCTGGAGGGCTTGACCTCGAGGAGGCGGTAGCAGGCGTAGATGAGGGTGTTGTGGTAGGCTTCGGGAATGAGTCTTGGGGTACTGGTTGCTTGGTTCTTTAGGAGGTGTGAGATTTGGAGGATATCGAGGATTACGTCGTGCAGATCCGGGCAGGCGGATTGATATAGAGGGGATGACATGAGTTGGGGGTTTATGGGTTTATGAGGCCCGATGTTATGATGATGGTCTCTTGTGTCTATCAAGATGAAATGGCGGGGGATATCTGCTGAGGAGAATTTAGGGGTTGTGTTGAAGTGCTGCGAGAGTTCGATGTCGGACCTTCACGATTGTCAGCGGATCTCATGACCCTACGGTTATGTTCATTGCTCGACCGCGTCTTTGATCAAACTTACATGAATGCCTTCTCAGCCACGATGAAATTCCTCTTCGCGAGCTCTCGAATCCCACCCCTCAAAGCTATCATACGCGAGGCCCCGTCGACATGAACCACGGCTTTCTGGGGGTCGCCAGACAGCCTATCATAGGTTGCCGTAAAATTGACGATGGCAATCGTCTCATCTGCCAACGCCTCCTTGCCCGACAGTGTCTCGTTTAGGAGACGATATGTCTGGACCATATGATACAACGCGACTGGCGAAGGATCCGAACTTCCGGTCAAAAAGGCCCCGCATGCAACTGCAATGGCTACGATGCAGTGGAAGTCTGATGATATTATGGGTGAGTGAATGTGTGTGTGAGAGAGAGAGAGAGAGAGGGAGAGAGAGAGAGAGAGAGAGAGACTAGATAGAGCAGTTAGATGAAAAAAAGGGATGCTTCTTACGTGCTTCATTGGAGAATGTCAACTCGAACCATAAGCGTTCCGGTACCCCGGTATGACGACAAAATTCAGAAGGGGTGAAGGTTTTGAGAATGAAAGTAGTCACTTGTGATCACAGGTCAGCCGTTGTTCCAAGGTGCAAGAAAAAACATCAGCTATTGCTAAAGAAACCTACTTCGCCCAAGAAGATTTACAGCTTGGGGCGAGATGTTTTCTGTGTACGATGTAAACCTGGGATCGCCAGTGACTTGACGGGATATGTCCAGAAAGGATCGCACTCGCTGTGAGGCTTCTTTAACTGATATTTGGAGATCATTGTCGTCATCACGGGCGTTTTCTGTTCTAGGTGTCTTTAGAGCGGATTTACGTGTTGCCCGATCGATGGACTTGGTCTTAGACTTTCTCGTCTTGCCAAGATTCTTTCCCCTCATGACATGACTTCGGATGAGCCTCCTCTCTTCGTTATTGATGTCAGTCTGATCCACGAAGCGCAAGGGCGGCATCTTGTTCCGTGCGTAAGCTCAAGGAATTGGCCGGGAACGGGATTTGTTGGTGTTGGTTTGATGGCTTATGGAGCGCAGAACCGGTCATCAAACGGAATCATCTTATTACTTATAGGCACTCTTTACATGCCCTGTCTTCTGTCCGTATAGTAGGTATAGGTATGATGGTGTAAGAAAATAGGGCCGGTTGGCGTATTTTTTCTTACATAGTATGTTGGTGAGATGGATTCTGTACGCAAGGGTTCTTTTGTCGATGATTTTAACTATTGCTGTTTGTTACTTCACTCGTAACGGCCACGATGATTTCCATATAAATTTTACGCCTCACTATGGGATCGTATTGCCGCTCCAAACCTCCATCGATGTGAGTGTAGATGGGTAGGTATAGAAATTCCAAGTCTCGGAGCTTGCGGCTTCTTCTCTGGAGTTTGTTTGACTCACATGCTTATCTCCGATTAGAGTTGCGATAAGGCCACGGCAGGGTACGTACGCCCCCCCCCCCCCCCAAACTTGATTCGTATCTGTCTGGTGGCAATGTTACTTTCCACACTGCGCTGCCGAGATAATCATGAAAGAGGGCCGTTGACTAGAATATATTCATGGCTTTTCACACTTGTATAACTATTACCATTCGTCCCGGTGCTTAGGGTTCTCCCCTCAGTGAGCAATACGTACGAAGTACGGACTACATAACGTCGGGATACGGTACTTACCTACCTACGGACTGTACCTCCGTTACGGTAACGTATCTACCTGCATAAGTAGGTAGGTCGGTATAACTACATGACTACAGACTGTACCTACCTTCGGCCGCCTTGGGTAGGTATGTGCAATGAAAGTCAGTTAATGTGTAGGTACATCCTGAGTAATCCATTAGTCCCATGCAGCTGCCAATGCACACACCAGGTGTCGCTATCCGTGATAACCGTCACAGGCCACCTGGCCGTAGAGCTGATAAGCCTCACCAGCTGCACACAATTTACACAATTTACACAATTTACGCAACCTTGAGCATTTTGTCCCCCCAAACACCTGTTGTGAATCTGCCTGTTTTTCCCCCATAAACATGAAAACGCCCGTCTATGAGATAAGACAGCTGTCATTTAGTGTCCACTAACCGCCAGAGAGGCCCCTAACACGCGCTAAGTCCGCCTATCTCGCTAGCCAGATGCTTAACTGTGCACCTAGTCATCCCCTAGTCCTTTAGACTCCTTGCCTGAGATTAGATTACCGGCGACCATCCCACTACCTATCTACCTACCTATCACACTCACACACCACACAAACCACACACCACACACTAACATTATTGTCTTACCTGTCCAGATCGCATCCAGTCTCCATCATTGTCTCGTCCTCAAACTCGTATGTATGTCGACTCCATTTATACCCCTTCTAGCCGCGCAATAACTCATCTGGCGCTGCCATCGTGTAGTTGTGCACTACAGCCAGCGCTTCGGCTGCGATTTTCTTCCCATCTCCGTCTTTGGTCCTCTTCCCGCCACGATCTCGTCCAACACCCTGGCCGGCCGCCTCGCTAGCTTGGCGCGGCAACAGCCACCGTAACCGCGCCCATGTGGTGGTTCTTCCGCATCGCCTCGAGCTCCGTCTTCCTCCTGACCATAGTCCTCTCCATCCCCATCGCCTTCGATGTCGGCGGCCGCGACACAGGCCTGGCCTACAGCCTGGCTTTGTTTGCCTTCTACTTCGTCTACAGCGCCGCCAAGCTCGTAACCCCCGAGAACTCGCGCCTGCGGTGGGGCTTGACCAAGATCCTGCAGGCCTCGCAGTGGGTTGTCATCCCCACGCTCCTGATCTGGTCCCTACACAACTTCGCTGTCGACGCGAGCAGCACCGATTGGGTCTCGAAGACGATTGGTGGATTGGGGCGCCGAAACCACACTACCTGGACCGACTGGTTCTTCGGCAATGGTGGTCTCGTCGAGTCCGTCACCATTGGTGGCTGGGACAAGATTTTGAGCTACTCCAGCCCTATCTTCCAGTTGGCTGAAGGGTTCTGTACGCTCCTTGTCATCCAAGCTGCCGGGCAAATCTCCAGATGGCTTGTGAACAGAGGGCGCAGCGATACTTGGATTGTAAGCTCATTGTCCCTGTCTGACCCGCCCTTGGGGAACTCTGCTGACTCAATTTCTCACAGCTCATCCTCCTTATGTTCTCCGCCTCCATCATCGCAAGTGCACTCTACTTCCTATGGAGGGTGGCCCTCTTCCCTAGCGTCGGCAATGTCGACGCGGCCCTGATTGGCGTGACGGTGACGTCGGCCGTTTTCTTGTGCGCCATCGGCATTAATACCGGCCGTGGAAACCCCGTCGAGTCGTCGTTTCTCTTCGCCTACGTTGTCCTCTGCGTGTACCAGATATTTACCGACTACGTTCAATCGGCTGAAGCCCAAGCCGCCGCCTTCGCACAAGCCTCCAATCAGCCCGAGTTCCCTCCCTTGCCACCCATCATCATGGCGAGCTACTCGACCTTCCTCCATCTACTCGGCTCCCTGCCATCAGCCGTCTACTCGTCATTGAGTTTCCTTCACGCCGCTTTCCAAACTATAGCGCCCTCGGTGATGATCTCCCTGGTCTATCGAATAATCGTATTCTACTGCGCCACGCGTATCATACCCGCGGTCCAGGAGTCTGGCGCCCGAGCACTCCTAGTAGATCCGTCGCTAGACGATTCAGACGGGGCGAACCGCCTACTTGGCGTCCTATCCTATTTTTCGCCCTCGATTCTCATCGCCGTCTACACCAGTCTGCTACTACAGCATTTCTCCGCCAACGACAACGAAGGCTGGACCCTACGAGATGGCGACTCTGGAGGGAATACCTGGCGATGGATCAACGTTGCCGCCACTATGGGCCTCTATGCCGTTGAACTGTATCTAGGCGCCGAAGATGTGGATGGCAGCGTGGCTGGCCATTGGAAGTCGGATTAAGTGGTAAATGAAGACCTCCGTGTATGTGTCCTAGAGACTCGGTTCCATCTGGCTTCAGAAAGCAGCGCTTTATCTTGGGAACGGTTGATGCGGCAGATAGCAACATTCGGGCCATATACGCCCGAAAAAAAGCCAAAGAATTTGGGAGGTTTTTTGTCTCTGTAGCAACGTGGCTTGGCGTTTAAGGAGTAAGGAGTAAGGAGGGGGACTATGATACCATCAATCCGACCGTATTTTTTATTATCTGTTTCATCGATGGGTTAACCAAGTTCGGTTTCAGTACCGACGCGAGGCATAAGGACAGCAGCGTTTGGCGTTGCTCGTGGATGAGGACAATAGTCATACTGCTACGGTAGCAAGCAAGCAAGCAACCAGACAAGTGTCACGGGATACCCGGGCTTGTTGGATGGGAAACTCCTGACTTGTGAGGCAGTCGATTAGAGACTCGGTGTGTGTGTGAAATGTCAAGATTACCGGTAGAGCTTGGAGCATACATGTAGGGTGCGCCTCGGCAGGTGGATGGAGGACTTGGCTTTGGCTACCTAGAGTACCTATGAGTACCTTGTGTTCTTGTATCCTCAATTATCACTTGGCATTATCTACAGACTTGTTTCATTGAGAAGATGGCCGGCGGGTGTCTTCCCACTTTATACGGCACAAGGCGTGAGAGAGACAGAGAGAGAGAGAGAGAGAGAGGTGGGAATTGTTAGGAGCTTAGATAGGGCCTAACGGGTATCTGTCGACCTTGCTCTACAGAAAGTATATCAACCACCACCACAATTCCGTGCTTCGGTGCCCATGTACCGCCATGTCTCACCTCACAGTAACTGGCCATCTAGCTGTGACATCGAATAACTCATCAACCCCAAGCTGGTCGCGTACCTACCTACCTGTGAACAGTGCATAGGTAGCTAACTTAACTGTATGTGACACTGTATTAGTGTCATGTTAGCTGCCGTTGTGGAAGTTGCCGGGGGATCTCGACTCGTGCAGTAAATTACCTAATCAATGCCGATATAGGTATCCCCGATATCCCCTTGCTCGGCCAGTTCACTCCATTGGGATGAAGTTTAGATAACTGCCTACAGTCTGTAGGGGGGTTTGATTGATTGATGTTTAAATACATCCAGAGTTCTGGCCGAGCTTCTTCTTCGGCGAATGTTTCTTGATGAAGAATTCCGTGCATACAGAAGGATCATCCTGTACGAAGGTTGGAGACAAAAGTTTGGACGAGTGCCCGAAATCTTTGTGAACATTAGGTACCTAGCTAGTCACTACACAGTGTGTGATAACTGTTCATGTCATACCATATTATACCAGCACCCCAGTTCTGCCCTCCCCCCAACAATTGTCTGCTAACTTGTCTTTCTGGCCGTCACAGACGCGCAATTGTTCATCTCGTGCACAAGAGACGATGTTTGAATTTTAACTCATCTATGCCTCTTTTTCATATGTGAGTGTGGACGTTATTGCTGCTTACCTATGTTGAAGGAAGCATGAGACAGGCACAGGCGGTCTCCCGTCAGAATCCGGTTAGTTAATACCTACCGTATCTCAGTGTCGGCATTGATACTGTGTAGAGACTACATAACTAATGCTCGATCTTGGCATTCGCCCAAACTCTTGTCTCCAGACTTTTGTCTCCAACCTTCGTACATAATCCGTACAGTCCGTACTACTGCCAGGGGTTCTTTTGGGAGACAACACAGAGCTGAACTGACTTGTCGGTTTCGGTTTCGGTTTCGGTTTCGGTACCCGGGGTATGTATAGTACCTTGCTGCTTATTTGCCTACCTATTTATATATAAACAAAAAGATGCGGTGGTTAACCAGTCGGTACTTACTCTATCACACATCATTCTTTTCATCACGTCATCACCACCACCGTGCAACGTCGTCATCGTCGTCGTCGCCGTCGCCGCTGTCGTAAATGTAGTTTTGCCAATTGACGAGAGAATAGCGAATCATATGGGAATGAACTAAGTAATCTTTCATCTATTCAACCATTCTTATCTCCTTCTGAATTCGTGTCCCATCATCTATCTCATTGCTCACCTCATCAGTCCATAATTTTCTTCACTCCTTGACTCCCAGGGAAAAAAAAAAAAAAAAAACCCACCCCCGGCCCTCAAGAGTTTAAAAATGCCTTACCTCCAAGACGAAATCCAATCCCTCTCCCTACAGGACCCTTCCGCCTTCTGGTCAGCGCAAGCCTCTCATCTCCACTGGCATAAACCCCCAACCGCCATCCTGAAAAAAACGACGAAAAAGATACTACGCAGCAGCAGCAGCAGTAGTAGTAGTACTAGTAGTAGTGAGAGTAAGAGCGAGGAATGGATTGAGTATCCGCATTGGAGTTGGTTCGAAGACGGAGAGATATCGACTTGTTTCAATTGTGTGGATCGGCATGTCCTGGCTGGAAATGGGGATAAACCTGCCATCTACTGGGATTCACCCGTCACGGGGAAGAAGGAGACGTTCTCGTACGCGAGGCTCTTAGAGGAGGTTGAGAGCACCGCTGCCGCGTTACGAGAGGAAGGGGTTAAGAAGGGGGATGTGGTGCTGGTTTATAGTATGGTTTGTTTTTTTCCTTATTCCCTCATTTTATTTTTCTACTTCCCTTTTTTTTTTTGAAGGGTTTTGTTTATTTATGGTTTATTTTTTTATTATTTTCTCGAGATTGAGTGAGTTGAGTTGAGGGGTGACGGGTATGAGCTGACTATAAGATTGATAAAAACAAAAAGTGCCCATGATCCCCGCGGCCTTAATCGGCATCCTCGCCATTAACCGTCTAGGCGCCATCCACGCCGTCGTCTTCGGCGGCTTCGCGCCGGCCTCTCTAAGCCAGCGTATCGAAGCATGTCGTCCCGTGGCGATATTAACCGCCTCCTGCGGCATCGAAGGCAGTAAGCCGCCTACGAGTTATAAACCATTCATCCGTGAAGCGCTTCGACTGTCGAAACACAGACCAGAGAAGGTGATTATCTGGCAGCGAGACGAATTGAGATGGGATGCGCTTGATAAAAGCGCCGGGGAGAGGAATTGGTATAAGATGGTACGCAGTTGTCGTGCGAGGAATGTGAGGGCTGAGTGTGTTCCTGTTGGCGCGAATGAGGGGGTTTATATTATTTACACGAGGTGAGTCAAAAGAACTGGTGAAAAAGTTAAGTGAGAGATGTCGTTGCTCATGCATTTTCCCTTATCTAGTGGCACGACTGGTTCACCAAAGGGCGTGTTGAGAAATGCTGGCGGTCATGCTGTTGGGCTTCATCTTTCTATAAGCGTGAGTATACCTTCAACAAACCCTCTCTCTCTGTCTCTCAGGACGGACATTAATCTGAGCGCAGTACCTATTCGGAGTTCACGGGCCGGGGGACGTGATATTCACAGCCAGGTAAGAAGCATTCCATCCCATTATGTAGCTCTTGCTAACAGAACGATACAGTGACATCGGCTGGGTAGTTGGCCATTCATTCATCCTCTACGCCCCCCTCCTCACGGGCGCCGCGACCGTCCTCTTCGAAGGGAAACCCGTAGGCACACCGGATAGCTCCACGTTCTGGCGGATCGTCCAGGAATATAAAGTCACCTCTCTCTTCACTGCGCCTAGTAAGATCTCTCTTTTCCTCTTTCTCTTTCTCTTTCTCTCATATATATATAAATATATTTAGCAACTACAGACCCAGGACTGACGACAAGTAGCGGCCCTAAGAGCCATGAAGCGCGACGACGCAGAAAACAAACATCTAAAACGCATAGGCGAACAAGGCGGCCTGAAAACTCTCAGAGCCCTATTCCTCGCAGGCGAACGCTCCGAACCATCAATCGTAACCATGTATCAGGATCTCCTCACGCACTACGCCGCGCCCGACGCGAAAGTAATCGACAACTGGTGGTCGTCCGAGTCCGGATCACCGATTTCCGGGATCAGTCTCATGCCGAGCACCGGCCGGGATCGAACGAACGCCTTGCGAGAAACCCATCTGCCACGGGTTAAACCTGGGAGTGCGGGGAAGGCGATGCCTGGGTTTGATGTTCGGTGTGTGGATGATGCTGGTGTAGAGGTTAAGCCGGGGACGATGGGGAATATTGTTCTGGCTTTACCGTTGGCTCCTACGGGATTTACGACGCTTTTCGAGGATGAGGAGAGGTTTTATCAGAGTTATCTGAAACGGTTCGAGGGGAGGTGGATTGATACCGGTGGTAAGTCCATCCCAAAAAAAAAAAAAAAAAGAAACGCAATGAAAATGATCCCGCCGCACGGCACTGACGCTCTGTAAAGACGCGGGAATCATCGACGCCGAAGGATACATCAGTATCATGAGCCGCAGCGATGACATAATTAATACCGCCGGCCATCGACTCTCGACCGGTAAGTCCGCCGAGGTATCGGCAACAGCGTAGAAAGGATCCTCTCATCTGACACATAGGCACAGGATCCATAGAGCAAGCCATCACAAGCCATCCATCCGTAGCCGAAGCGAGCGTAGTAGGCATCCCCGACGCCCTCAAAGGCCAACTGCCCTTCGCCTTCATCACGCTCTCAGTGCCCCATCACCCGACCTCCGCGATCCCCGCGCAGCGACTCCACGATGAAATCCAGAAACGCGTACGACAACAGATCGGCGGCATCGCGACGCTGGGTGGTATCATCCAAGGTAAAGGGATGATACCCCGGACGCGCTCAGGCAAGACGTTGCGGCGCGTCCTGAGAGAGCTCGTGGAGAATGCCGTACATGGTTATTTCGATAAGAAGGTGCAGGTCCCCGCTACTATTGAAGATGCCTCTGTTATTGAGGTGGCGAAAAGGAAGGTGGCGGAGTATTTCCGCTTGAAAGGGAGTGCGCATAAGGCCATTGAAGCCAGGGCTAAGTTGTGACCGTTCGGATATCATCGTACTCTCCTTTTTTTTCGCAACAAGGCGAAGCGGTGTTGGACAAAGCGCAGTCGGGTTTTTTTTTTTAAAAAAAAAAAAAAAAAATTTTGGAGTTTCTTCCTCTTGCTCTTAAAAATATATCTCCATATGCTTTTGTAGGGAGTCTGCGAACAATGCATGGCGGTAGCCTATACTAATATCATCATCTCCCCCCTTCTCCGACTGACAGTGATACCGGGTAATATCTACCATCTACAACCACATCGTTCACTATCCAGAATCAGACCCTTAATATAACACCTGCCTGCCTGACTCTTCCTCCCTCTCGCCTAGGCAGGACTGGTGTACACTATGATCTGATCGATGGACAAGTATGTTAAAACCCGTTTATTCAAGTCCGTGGGGCAAAGCTTATTAGACTGATGAGAATAAGAATGGCACGTTTGATAATAAATGCTAGGATTAAAAACGTATTTGGCGTAAGGATGAAAGCAATGGATCAATGCAAGAACATACTAATAAACCTATGCCAACACGGTGGCTTGGCTGAAAGAGCCGTAGCCGGCCCGATGAACTGTAACATATGGCCGAGAATGAAAGGCTTCTAGAACGACAGTTAGCTCAAACACCACTCTGAATTTGAATATGTTGATGAGGTTAAGGAGTCAAGTAGTCAAGTAGTCAAGTGACGTTTCGACAGGTGGAGGGAGTCAAGCTTACCGTAGATAAACTAGCTGAAAAGCTGATTTGGAGACATTGACGATGTCATTCGCAACCTCGCAAGTCACGCATGGATAGCTTTTCAGATTTGGCCCTCAGCCTATCTCCAAGCACCACTCGCGAAGTCCCCGTTCGTCTTTTTCTGCCTCGAATGCCAGTACATCTACCACATTGAGCTCATTTTCCAGCGCCTTTTTGACTGCTTTCTCAACGTCTTTGCCTAATTTCAACCGCCGAATAGCGTAGTAGGCCTTCAACTTTTGGTCGGCCCGCTTGACCAGCATCGACTCCAGCCTATCCAAGGTCGGGAATGGCGCCTCATGGGTATCTGATATGGACGATGCCGTTCCCCTGCGCCTCTTTGCTAGTCTAACCACTTCGGCTGTCGTCCCCGCGGGCTTCGACGGCGTGATGATCAGCTCTAGTGTGAATTGCGAGGTCGCTTCCTGCTCAATTTCCAAGCACCATCTCCGAAGCCCCGCCTCATCCTTCTCCGCCTCAAATTCTAATACATCTATCACATTAAGCTCATTATCCAGAGCCTTCTTGGCCGCCTTTTCCACCTCTTTGCCCAGTTTCAGCCGGCGGATAGCTAGATAAGCCCTCGCCTTTCGGTCGTCCGGCTTGTTCTGGTTCATCACCGACTCTATCCTATCCATGGAGTATGACATCTTTTGCAGTGTTGCTGCCATCTGACTCTGGACATCGGGTATCGATGACGATGTCTCCCTGCGTCTCTTGGCGGCCCTGGCCATCTCCATGGGCCCCATGGGTCTCGATTGTGTGTAGCTTGGCTCTGGCGTATTTGACAGTGCCATAAATTGCTGCTCATGCTGTTGGGGCATATTATGCCGCGAGTCAACGACAGAGCTGAGATTATTGATAGTCCGTGGAAACCTATTCCACGAGGCCCTCTCTCGCTGCCTCACGGCTTGCGCTAACTCGCTAGTGGCAACTTCTTCGCCAAAAGCCTCCTCGTACTGGGCCCATAACGGCATGCCTCTCTGCCGTAACCAAGCATCTTTGCTGTTCCCCTTGATGGAGAGGTGATGGTCCCAAAGCTCATCCGAAGCGGTAAACTGACCCGCCGCGTCCATATCGAAGCCTATGCCGGAGTACTGCTGGGCGACGAGCTTTTTATATGGTCTGAACACTTCATATATCTCGGATTTATATTTGCTTTCGAGTACGGCGTCAGTGAGTCCCGGCACTAGTGCATATAGACCGGCTTCACAGAATCGCTGCCGCACGTATTCCCACATGCGGACTCGATTCTGTTTATGGACAGGGAAAAACCTGGGGTCGATCAGGCCCGCCCTTCCAGCCTCACATAGCGTCAGAATGAAGAGCATGGTGGCCTCGTTCGACCAGCTATATGACTTGGGGACTGGAGAAACAGGCAGTGAGGCCATCCAAGAGAGCAGACTGTTATCTTGGATATAACGAGAAGATGGATACCGAGTCATATCGACCAGAGGCCTTCCAAGTTTCTGCTGGGCATGTTTGGTGAGTGGAGGTTTGACAGTTGCATTGGCTACTGTCGAATCGCTGGACTGTATATCACCGTTAACGAAGTGGCCTCGAGCTGTGGCTTGTCGATAGGCATTTGACACAGTCGCGTGAGCGAGGTGATTATTTGACATGATGGCCGATAAAATGTATTATAATGGGGATATTACTGGGAAGAAGATAAGATTATGTATGATCGTGGTCATTATGGCAATAGGTTTACTGTTAAGACGATAACTTGTTGGTCCTTTTGGGAGGGATGTCTTGGTACGAACTCACAGTCATTGGGAGTCTCAGCTAGTTACAAGCCACCTATCTAGCCTTGATGTGGCAAGCGTTGGACTAGATAGGTACATAGCCATCACGGGGGCGAGCTAGATAGAGACAGGTACGAAGCACATTCCATACGTACAGCTGGGAACTGGTGACAAAAGAATCGAGACGCGTTCAGACCTCCGGGACGTCATGACATAGTGTTGAGTGCTTCATTATAAACTGTATTTACTACGCTTCTGGGGGTATTGGGTGATACGGACACTGCTACCAGGGGCTCATAGCACCGCTGGGAATAGCCACAATGAGTAACACAACCATTGATCGCACGGTGTCGCAACATGCCACCGAACTCTCATGTTCTGTCGGCTGTCGCCGTAGTCAACCACACTAATCGGGCTAATTATGTAATTATAGTGGCTGAGTGACGCCTCATATCAGCCACACCTTGACCCACCGCATCCACCGGCGAAAAAGTTCCGCTCACCCAATCAAGTCACTTGCCAGACTCGCCAACCCGATAAGGTCCCACGACAGCTGGCAAGTCCATAGAAATTACCTAGTGCGCATCAAAATTATTTTCCCCGACGGGGCCCACTCTTTGTGTCGTGGGGTTCTACCAATTCCTCAGTCCGAACTACATACCACTTCGCACACCTGCCCAAGTCCCTATCGCCAACCCGCTTGCCTTGTCCCCCCGACCCAATCCATCACACTCACCAAAACCACCGATCCGATCCGATCCAAAGTGTCAAAATGGATAAGCAACCCGTCAAGCTCGTCAAGGTCACCCGCGTCCTCGGCCGTACCGGTACGAATAAGCCACACTGCTTTCTGTCGTCGATTTGACAGAAACCATCGAAACAAGAAGATACGGCGGAGGCTAACATTATGTCGACAGGCTCTCGCGGTGGTGTCACCCAGGTTCGCGTTGAGTTCCTCGAGGACCAGACCCGTTCCATCATCCGAAACGTCAAGGGTCCCGGTATGTCAATGGCACTCCGCTTTGTCTCGCCATGCTGCTCGCGTCCTTCCGCTCAAGCTTAGTACTAACCTGCGCGTTTCGTTACAGTCCGTGAGGACGACATCCTCTGCCTCCTCGAGTCCGAGAGAGAAGCCAGACGTCTGCGATAATCGGTGTTTGGAATTTCAACGATTGGGGGGGAAAAGCATTTTTCACTGGACTTTCGGCGTAATTTCACGGACTTTCCTCGACCAAATCAATGATGAGAGCTGTCAGGGTCGGATACCGCACCATCGAATCGCTAGGGAATCAGCTTGCTGGGCCGATACCAATATCCAAACCCGCGAAGAGACACACGAGAGCAAAGCAAAAAGGATACAATTATCATGATGGGGATAGACCTGGTCAGCAGATAGGCGTTGAATGATGACCCCCTTTGATCGGTTCATCCATGGTTGGCGTAATTGACTTTTAAATCTGAGCCACGTTGCTGTTCCGGTGAGACCCGACCCTGTGCCGAGCCATAGCCCACGATTTGGGGCCCTTTCCCATTGCCCTTGGCGCTTCGGACGCCCATCTAGCCAAGCAAGCGGCCAACATTGCTCCAACTCCAAACTAAACTTTGCCTCGGCCTTGTCGAACACGTCTGGAGGGATGATGTACAATGATGTACACGCAGATATGTGAATTATTGAGAAAAAGGAATTGATTAACTAATCAGACTCAAACCGACCCTTGTCCACGTGACATGACCGACCCCAATCCATATGATAACCTACACTCAGAGCCACGACGACCCGTGTTGGACGGGAGTATCATGGCCCTGTCATTGAAAACTCTCGTTAGAGTGCTTACGAGCTTCACTTGTATCGTTTCCTGTCGACGGTATAAGCATGGGCATCTGGACGTCTTCGCGTACTTGGCAGGGCCTAGACGTCCCGTATACATCTTAATATAGGATTCCTCATGTCTACCTAGGTAGAAAGCTCGGAGTTTATATTATCTTTGTCCTATTCGCCGTCCACCTTCGAGGTAGTTGAGGTGACTATGCTCAGCGCTTGCCGACGTGATGCTACGATATAAACGTGTCCACGGCTTCATGTCCTCGGGGATTACGGACATATCTTTATATATATATAGGATGAACTTGACCTCTCCTAATCTTTCCCTAAGTATCATCGCGAGAGCAGCGCATTCGTAGGATTTGGGACAAGACAATATCGTGGTATCAATTAATAACCGCAGACTGCGTTCGGCTCAGAGGGGCGCACATCCACAAACGTCATCGCTCTCGCCCCTATTCCATACAACCTCAAGGTATATCCATCAAGGATCGAGGTATGACCACGATACCCAGGCATTCGTCCATACTCTTAGGCACATAGATACAAGTCCATAATCCTCAAGTCCAAGATATATGGTACGATTCCACATATCATCTGTCTCGGCCCAGGTCTATATGACTATCCGTCTCGATAAGGCCCCTTATCTCAGGCCTGCTCGTCGCCGACCCGACTACCGGCCCCTCGTCACCCACCACGGCGGTTGCCACGGGCAGAAAGACCGCGACGCGTTCGCGGCAGGTACCTGAAGAGGTACCTTGGGCTCTGATACAGTTCACTCAGCAGGTCTGGTACCCCATGAGGTACCGATAGGTGATGTCAAGGCAGGTGCCTCCCACGACATCTGTTTATTCTGCTGCCCTTTGCGAACGCGTTAGGAAGGTCGCGTCACGTCGACGAAGCTAGTAAATGGGCCTCAAGCCCCCCCCCCCAAAAAAACTATAAAAGGAGGACTTGTCCCAACTTTTCTTTCATCCCTTCTACTTCGTCCCTCCTACTTCATCCCTTCTACTTCATCCAATTTCCAACCTCCAACTTCTACTACTATCGCGATGATCACCGAGATCACCACGATGATGATGATGGCGACGACGACGACGACGACGACGACCCCGATGATCACCGAGATCACCTCCTGGACTTCCCTAGCCTCTCCACCCTATCATCGTCAACCATGTTGCCCCCCTGACATAACCGCTCGATGATAGGCATCCTCTCTCCCCCTCTTAGAGCGTCACTATCATGATTATGTGCGGGTGAGGGCCCCACCTTCACATAGTCCTCTGTTAGGTTTGCCTCACCCATCCTATCTACGATCGACCTTGCTGTCCCCCCGCAGCACAACAGCACTCTTCTTAGGATGGCAACCGTCCCCCTCTTTCGACAACCCCGAGCACACCGATCCGAGTGCATCGAGTACGAGCGCACCGATCCGAGCGCATCGAGTACGAGCACACCGATTCGAGTGCATCGAGTACGAGCACACCGATCCGAGTGCATCGAGTACGAGCACACCGATCCGAGTGCATCGAGTACGAGCGCACCGATCCGAGCGCATCGAGTACGAGCACACCGATCCGAGTGCATCGAGCACACCGATCCGAGTGCATCGATCACGAGCACGCCGACCCGCGTGCAACGATTAAGAGCGAGCCGAAAGAGCACACCAATCCGAGTGCAGCGAGTCCGAGCGAATCGATTCCACCAATCCACCCGGGGAACCTTTACCGTCAGCAACCAAAGTTCCTTTCCACACATCTCTTAAAAAAAAAACTTTTTATTTTTTTTTTATCTTTAGCCAGGCTGAGATGTCTAAACAAAATGTCCTGTTTGCTACTAATTTTTGAAACCTTTTTTTTTTTTTTTTTTTTTTTTTTATGGGCGACGAAGTCGGACTCTGCAACCTCCTCGTTGGTGTTGCCTGGGAACCTATTCTTTACGAATAGAGCCAGTGCAGAGACGCGAAAAGTGTAATACATATATATCTATTGTTTCTCGTGATGATTCGATACTTTTCTTTTTTTTTTTTTTTTTTTTTGGAAAACTTCTTGAGTTATCTGTATTAGATTGCAATAATAAAAGAAAAAAAAAAGAACCTAGGTTTATGCGTTACTCCCACTCACTCGTCTTCCGATTATGGCTCGTGAAATAATGTAAACCAGTTGGAGTTTCTTGATCGATGGGTAGGTTCAAGGTTATGCCATGGATCGTGACTATTCTCATACCTAGGTAGTCTCTGCTAGCATCTCAGGGCTACATGTTATATGTTTGTTGTCCGCGTATCCCCCTTTTTTTCTTTTTCGTTTCTGTGTCTACTTAGAATTGCGAATTAGCGCTCAACCTTTCGCCTCTCTCGCTCTTTTTAATTACTTCTCATCTGTCCTTTGTATCTATTACCTCCCTGCCTGATCTTACTTACTTTACGTATCGCAGTCAGCGCCACGGCAGGTGAAGAGCTCTACGCAAGTAAGTATAGATGGAATCCTCTTTCACGATAGTTCTGGAATTTTTCTTTTTTTTTTTCTTGAGGGTATCGTCGTCATTCATCTCCAGGCCGTCATCTCGAACTTTTTAACCTTATGCTAGCTCGTGTCATATGGAGAATGAGAACAGGTCGATAGATGCAAGCGCGCGATGATGATAATGACCAAGCAGGCCTATCATTTGTCCTGTCTGGACTTTCGCGGACGGTACGAATAGATGAAATGGAAAAAATGGGATTGTTTTTTTTTCCTCGCCTCTGCGAACTTCGAAGTTCTGGAGACGAAGGTGAAAGTGGTGGTCTTGTGATTATCGTCTTTTACGAGGACGTGTTGAGTTGATCCGCTTGCCCGAGAAATCATACCTATTTCATGGTCTGGCCGGGTCAGTTTAACCCGGCCTGTGAATCCTGTTTTTTTTTTTTTTTTTTTTTTCTTTCCTCTTTTTCTTTTCTTTTTTTCCCCCTCCCTGGAAATGGGGATTTATAAAGTTACTTATAGGTATCTAACCTATCTAGTAGGTTAATGACGCGACTCAGTATCTAGATAGGCTTTGACAAATGACCAAACCCTTTTATTGTTTTTCCCTTTTTTTTTAATTACTGGGTGGGAGAAGGAGATAGAATATACCATGTAGTAACAGTAGTATTATAGTAATAGTAAATCCCCCCCCGTACCTGCTGCTACTATCTATCTAGTCTCTAGATACCAGGTATTCAGTAAAGATCGCGAGTCGTCTCGGACCTTGAACTCAAAAAAAAACAAGGTACTCTACCCTACCCTACCCTAGATACTTTACGGTAAATTTATACTTTACGGTAAATTTACAGTAATTTCCAGTAATTTACAGTGACGAATCTCGGGACCGAAAAGGTCTTTTTAGACTTGGACTGACTCAGGAAGTGCGGCGATTGGAAATACGGATTTTCCCGGAAGATCCGGGACCGTGTTTGTGTGTGTGTGTGTGTGTGTGTGAACGCCCGGGCGGGGGAGAGATAAATATAGTGGTGTGGTATGATGCTCGTATGATTTGGTTCGATAGGGTGTGGTATAAGAGGATAGGCAGTCTGTCTCTGCTCATTTTATGTGATGTGGGTGTGAATTGGTGTGAGTAGATTCATATGGCAAGACAAGAGATGAGTACTGAGAGAGAGAGAGAGAGAGAGAGAGAGAGAGAGAGAGAGAGAGAGAGAGTTTGAACCCAGGTAGATAGTATAATTATGCTCCAGTGAGGCGATACCGTGTGGGTTATCGGCAGATGCAAGGAGCACTTCTGTATACACAGCACGAGATAAAATAGATCTACGACAATGTTTGTCGCCGCCTTCTGCTGATAGTCGCAAACAGAGGCAAAAGAAGGAGCCAGCAGATGCGCGACGAGACGTCGAGATATGCCAGTACCGAACCTAGTAGATAACTAACTAATCGGCAAATGTCAAACGTCAAAACTCTTCCCATCTATAAAATAGAAACACTGAAATCTAAGCATAAATAAAACCCTCCCGATTGACGTAGGGTCATCTTGATCTCTGGTGACCGGGGAAGCGCACATGCCCCGACCCAATGTCGAGCACATCATGATTACCATCACCATCATCCATCATCTCACGTCACCTTCATCGCGGAACGGAAAACCGGGGAACGGGAGCAAAAACGGACGGAAGTTGAGTTGGTATGAATAGAAGGTATATTTATAGATGGGGATGGAGATAGAGAGAGATAGAGAGAGAGAGACAGTAAGAGAGTTAAGAGGAGGCAAGACCATAGACGTCGGTCGCCGGTGGTTCGGTGTCAGTAAATACTTTTTTTTCCCCCTTCGGTTTTCCCCCGAGGGGGAAAAAAAATAATAATAAACTGAACGATTTCCGAAAAAAAAAAAACGTTAATTAAAAAGAGCCTCGCTCCCCCAAAGAAAAATCTTGATAACGAAATGATATCTCCTGCCTTGACTTGGGCGGTCGCGCGTCAGTCAGCGAAAGGGAGGAAGTAGTACGAATTTTCTTTTTTCTCTGGATTGAAACAAAAGAAGTACGGTAAAAAAAAAAAAAAATTAGAATTTGATTCTTGTCCAAAAAGAAAGATAAAGACCTTTTCTTCCCCGGAGGGAAATCGAGGGACGGCCTTTCGTTTCTTTTTCTTTCTTTTGGGCAACCCTGCTTATGTCCATTCCCCTTTTCTCAAGGTTGTACCTTGTTGTAATCCTCCATCCTCTTAAGAATAGCTCGCTCGGGAAAAAGTTGTATGTGTATACGCCATCCTTTTGCGGTTGTGCGTATTCATAGGTAAGTAGTAGCCGTAACCCTTTCCCGATGTGTGTGTGTGATTTGATCTCTTCTGTCCTAAAACACCTCGTCAAGAAAAAATTACAAGAATCCAAGTAAGAGGAGGATATAATCTGCCCAGGCATCATAAGCAGAAAAGAGGGATTCCCGTCCAAAAAAAAAATAATAGTGATAATAATAAGCGATGCCGAAAATGTTTTTGCTAGCCACCGCGGTAACGGACGCCGGGGGTTGAGCAACACGCCAAAAATGCGCCCTCTTCTTTCCACCGAGACCACATCCACACACACACGTTCTAAACCCAACTCTAGCTTAGCCTTTCCCGTTCATGATAACCCCTCCGTTTTATGTCGCTTTCCTATTGTTATCTTTTTCGTCTACCAACTTCTTTTTCCCCGTTTTTTCGGATTGGGAATTGAATTCTGCCCGGAAAAAGGTCCCCCCCTTGTTGGTTTGATAGACGAAGTTGGTTTGTTTTTTAAGATTTGAAACCAAGAGAGAGAATGAGAGAGGGAGAGCGCGCGTTTAGAGAATGAAGGCAACGACACCAACGAGTCCAGCTAGGATAGCTCCGGACATGGCAGCAACCTTGCCGGCGGCAGCAACGGGAATGACACCGTTGGGGGCCGTGCCGCCCGCAGGAGCAATAGGGGAAACGGTCGGGGGCGAGGCAGTGAAGTTGTTGTTAACAGCGGTGGCGTTAATGACAGGCGCGAAAATGGGAGCGCTGAGAGTAGGGATAACACGGGCGCTGCCGCTGCTGCTAAAGAGCATTAGCCAATGGGGCCATGCAGATTTCCAGCATCGAAGCGTTTCCTTACCAGGTAGAGCAGTGAACAGCTGAGGTGGTCATGACGGGCATGCTGACGGTGCAAGGGCAGTCAGTGATGGTCAGGGTGGTGGCCTATGTCCTCCTGTTAGTTTCTCATCTCAATCACTTATATGTAACGGGAGCGGGAATGAGCGTGTCTTGTCGAAGACACCGCGTGCCAGATGCCAGATGCCAATGACAGTGACGGTGACAGTGACAAAACCACCCAGAGTGACCGTCGGTTGATCACGATCCATGACATACCTCAGTGACGGTGTAAGTGTTGGCGCCATAGGTAATCTGCGTAGGGCCAGGGCAGTATGTCTCGTAAGAGGAAACGACGTGGGTAACGAAGCTGACGTTGGCAGCAGCCGCGAGAACCGGGAAAGTCGCGCTGACGACCGGGCTGCTGACGACCGGGCTACTGACGACCGGGCTGCTGACGACAAGACTGCTGCTGACAGGGCTGCTGCTGACAGGGCTGCTAGGAGAGAAGCTAGCAGGGAGCGTAGTAACAGAGAATGAGGCGTTCATTTTGAATAGGTAGATATTGTTTGAATGTATTAAGTAAGGTAAGATGAGTTCGTTATCGAGGGGAGTCTCTGGCTCTGGCTCTGGTTCTGGCTCTGGTTCTGATTCTGATTCCGGATCTGCTTCTGCTTCTGCTTAGGGGCTTATTATGTATGCTCGAGGGGTTAAAGAATGAAATCGACTATAAAGTCAAGGTGGATGGGAACGAACGAAAACAGTTGCAGAGAAGAGAGAGAAAAAGCAAGAGGCGAGAGGCGAGAGGCATCGAGAACCACGGCCGACTTATAAGATGACGGTAGCTGATAAAGGCAGTATACACTAGATTGGGCCCTAGGGGCGCTAGTCCGGTAATAGTACGTATAAGTGTGCTAATATGTACATAATGGTACATAAAGCGGGCCCACTGTATGCATGTAGGGGGTGGTTGCCACGTTCTGGGTTCGGGTATGCACATAATCTCGACGTGCATACCTACCTAACCGTAGGTTGTACCTACGGTATCTAGGTACCTAGGTACCTACCTTAGGTAATTGCAGTCGGCACCGACGCACGTCTGCCCAACCAATCCGGATGTCTAACTAGGTTTTCTGGGCTCTTTGATGAGGGGGGACCACCAGTAACACACGTTCGGGCCAGACCTGTAAATGGGCTAATAAGACAAGAGACGGGAAATCATTTGTTCCCTCACAATAACTAGATAACTACGTCTGTAAATACCTAGGTATCTACGCTACCGACTGTGTTTCTCACTGCTTGAAATCGAAGATTGGTGTGGAAGATCGACAAAGAGCTTTGTCTTTCCATCGTGTTATTGTCTAGGGTTGCCAACTTGGGTGAACGCCTTGTGTGTGTGAATCGCCTGTCAGGGAGATTGCCACAAGCCAAGTATGTACACACCTAAGCTCGTATATGGTAGGTAGGTAGGTGGATAGTGTACGTGTTTCTCGAGACATCTCTACCTACCTATCTAGCGTTTCGAGATACCTATACTATGTACTTATGCTTCACTTTGCCACGGGACCCTCATCCATCCCGCCATGAAGTGAGTCGCAAGACTGTTTACTTATTTAGGTCCCAGTCGTCGAGGGAACCAGCTGTCTTGCAAACAACAGCGGTACCAAAGGGGTCGATGCGATTTATAATTATACCCGCGGGCCGCGGATCAATTCATCAAAATATAGCGCCAATTAGCCGACCATACTTTCAAGTACCATGCTAGCTTCGAGCAGGGAGTTAAATAAATGACTTGGAACAAAACAGCAAGTTCTCTAACAAATTGGATCTCGGCCAAGCAGCCGGCCGGGCCACAACCTTCAGGGAAGGCGCGGGTTAACACGTTGGTTGACGGTAACACCAGGTCGCCCAGACAGGCAAGGTTGCGCTTCTGCAGGTACCGAGCGTCGAAACTCAGGGGTAAAAGACGGGACCAAAGAAAGGTACCTTACCTGCATAACACGCCCGTTATCGCTATAATGAGATTCATCAAGCAGGTCCCGTCGAAATCACGGAAATCACGTCTTTGTTGCTTTTGGTATTCACAGTTTGCGAGATTTGGACCTCACACGGTCTTTGGGAATTGCCTTTGATGCGGAGGGCTTCAATTACACCACACTAGATAGCTACGGGATCACGGACGGACCACGGTTGGGTGTGGTGGTTATGAGTCGCAACAGATTGTTCGGCCCCGGCCACTTTACAGATTAGTTACCTACCTAGACTAGATAGCCAACACGTTGACAAGAAGTGGACCCCTAAAACTTCAATAATAAGGCCCGTGATCCACATATATGTATGTAACTACGGGTACGGACGTAACAAGCGTCCACACAGCCCGTTTCTCTGCGCATCTTTCATCATGGGATTATCCCGGCTGGCCATCCATTACCAGAGTAAGAGTGATGGGCCTGTCATGGACGATCTAGAACATCTGAATTGGGGGTCTGGTAATTTCTTCACATGAAAAGACCGGTGACTTTTGACGTTGGCAGTTGCAATCCTTCGAGTCCCGAGTCCCGACTCCCGACTCCCGAGAAGTCGGCCAAGCAGGACAGATGCACGGGAGGATTGCGCCGTGCCGACACTGTGGAGAATTACTACCTACATAAGTAGGTAAAGTAGGTAATACAGAGTGGGGACCCTTACTCATGTCGGCTAGGCATTTCGACCCGTAATTCCCAGTATTCCCTAATGGGTTGTCACTGGTTCAAGGACGTCACTCATTTGCTCGGCGTAGGATTGATCATGTTAGGTACCGGTAGTGTGCAATTAGAGCGCTGCACCGACTCACGTCCACTGTCGCTGGCGCAAGTTCACTACCTATCTAGTCAACAGGTGACTTCACCAGTTCACCACCTTATCTAACTGAGCGAGCGGTGGTTTGTGCAAACATACCTACTCATACAAACTGGAAAGCCTGCATTCGATCTGCCTCAAATCTGAGAGTCCTCCGTTCTCAATTCAATCATGTTTCGCTATTGACAATCGCCATCCGTCTTATTTCTTTCCCCCTAAAAATGACAGTAAATAATTACAACCATTGCCCACGGTCGTCAATCCGACAGACGGCGCTCAGTTTTCCCTCGCTCGCGATACCGGGAATAACAATCGCGTATCTTAGAAGACAAGGAGGGACCTTGCGCTACTTTTATCTATAATACGTGCGTTTGAATCAGAGTTCGCAACCCCTACCGCCAACTGCAATTCATGACGTGACAATGATTGAAATTCCAATCCGGGCCCTGGCCAGCGCCCAAAAGTCCATACGAAGCTACAGACTCCCATTCTTCCCCGGAACGGCAGGATTACCTCCAAGTCCGTGTCCGGCCGGCCGCGTTTATAAGTAAGATATTAAGATTCGATTTCTACTTAGTTCAGGTACTAGATATGTAATTACCGATGATAAGCCGGACGAGCTCTCTTTCGTGAATCAACACGTAATAGGTACCTATCTAGTGGAGTGGAGTTTTGGCTTACAAACACATTATTGGAGATGGCTTCAGTTTTATAAAGCGGATGGAGACACTAGACTAGATGGAAAGTTCAAAGGCGGAGAGCCGGTGATATCATTTCCACTCTAATGTGCGTCAAGTCTGTCAGCGAAACAATCACAACAACAGACAACAGCGGATTTGTCGCTATCTATCTAGTCTATCTATCTACTCTCTGCCAAATCTAGGTGCCGGTAATTTTAACATAACCAACGGCGTCCGACAGTACAGTACACTACACCTTCCACAGTCCTGACAGACACACACACATCCGTTTGGCAAAGATGGGCAGTACCATGAAAGCAGTCGGTAAGTGAAATCCCACGATTCACGATTCACGATTCACGATTCACTTCACCCCCCACCTTCACTTTCATTATCACTTATCACTTTCACTTTCACCTTCACCTTCACCTCCACACCCCGCCACAATCTTCACGTTTCAAACACAAGTCATTATCCCAAGCCAACCTCGCCTCTACACACCCACAACGACGTAATATTGCCAACCACCGCTAACAACACATTCACAGATATAAAAGGCGGCAAAGGCCCCGCCACCTCCCTCTTCATCAACGAAGCCACCCTCAAGCCCATCCTGAAACCGGGCGAAGTCCTAGTCCGCATCAAAGCCTTCGGGCTAAACCGCATGGACCTCCTCCAGCGCGAAGGCCGCTACCCCGTCCCGCCCCACGCCCCCTCAACCCTCGGCGTGGAATTCAGCGGCACGATAGCGGCCATCGGTCCCGCACCCCACCACGCCATCAGCAGCGCCGCCGACGCCGAACCCTTACGTGAAGGGGACGCCGTCTTCGGCCTTGCCTACGGCGGCGCGTACGCAGAGTACGTCGCCGCCGACCCACGCACGCTTCTCCGGAAGCCCGCGGCGCTATCCTGGGAAGAAGCAGCGGGCATTCCGGAGACGTACATGACGGCCACGCAAGCACTGCACCTAGTCGGCGATTTCCGCGCGGGGAAGTCCGTCCTCTGGCACGCCGGCGCGAGCGGGGTGAGTATTGCCGGCATCCAACTCAGTCGCGATGCCGGCGCGTCCGCGGTCTTCGCCACCGCTGGCAGCGATGAGAAGTGCAGACTCCTCGAGTCCGAATTGGGCGTCACTCGCGCGTTCAATTACCGCACGGAGGACTGGGCGCAGGGGATTCTGGAAGCGACCAACGGCGCGGGAGTTGATCTCATCGTCGATTTCATCGGTGCTACGTATTTCGAGAAGAACCTCGCTGTTGCCGCGCGGGATGCGCGTTGGGTTATGCTGGGTATGATGGGTGGGTCGAAGCTTGAAGGGGTGGATATTGGCATGTTGTTGTATAAACGGATCCGTATTGAGGGGAGTACGCTGCGGAGTCGTGATGTGGCGTATCAGGGCAGACTGAAGGAGAAGTTGGCCGAGTATATCCCGCACTTTGAGTCGGGCAAGTTGAAGGTGAGGATTGATACGGTCTTCCCCATGGCGGATGTCGCCAAAGCGCATGAGTTGTTGGAGAAGAATGGGACGACGGGCAAGATTATCTGCACCGTCCCGTAGTGGATTGATTGTCCAGGGGCTGGCTCCCGACAACATCACAGAGAAAGTCTTGGAACTTCTCGCCTACTATCTGTATATAGTGTGACTCGCCGTTGTGAACGTACATTACTTCTTTGATATCACTCAATGTCAAGTCGTGCATGATGAGCTCAACATCTTTGTTCACGTTCGTTGGTGAGATTGCAAGAGATTCGAACTATTACGAGAGAAGCAAGCAAGTAAACACGTGTAATCACCAGCGCCATTCAATATTGACGCAGCTATTCATGATTGTTCGTACCGACAAAGTCCCATTGCTATCCAGGCACGCAGTCAAAACGGGATATCATGTTTATACTAGCTGGAAACGGGCGAACTGCTCTCTACCCCATCGTGTCATTGTTTTAAAAAGAAACCTGATACCGTGCTCGCCAACGCCAAAGCCAAAGCCAAAAGCCGAATCTTAAACCGTCATGGTGACCTTAGAGTGATCCGAACCCCCTCAATGTTCATTCAACCATTTCAGCATCTGTCCATAGGCTGTGACTTGCGCCTCTTTAATATTGACATCATTATAATCGCCGACAACAGCGAAACCTATCGATTAGTAGATTAGCGAGTGCGTTTCCATGAACTTATAAAGGAGATGGACCAGACTAACCATGAGGCACACCAGGGTAAACCTGAACTTCATGTTCGACGCCCCCATTCGACATAGTATCCTCACCAGCAATGCGCACTTCGTCTGGGAACATCGGGTCGTTCTCGACGCAAATTAAGCTCACGGGAGACTTCAAACCTCGGAAATCTTCCGGCGAAACGAGTGTAGCGTGCGCAAGAGCACCAGCTTTGATAAGCGGCGCCTTTTTAGAAAGACCCTGGCCAGCTTCTTCATCTGGCTGTCTATGCGCGCCAGTCCAGCTTGTATGACTGACGGGTCGCTCACTTGCGAGCAATAACACGTACCGACCACCGAAGCAGTAGCCCACAGCATAAATACCACCTCCGAAGCCTACTGCGTCTGCGAACTCGCCCTGGCATGCCCGTGTTACTTCTTCTAATATGGGCATGACTTTTTCCTCGGTGTGTCGCGCCAGCCACATATCAATAAGGAAGGACTTGGCCGTCTCGGCGGCCTTGAGCTTGATGGTATCGAGAAACGAAGTAACCAATGTCTCCGATTCAGGCACGGCTGCCGAATTGGGAGCGGGGTCGCCGTTGAAGAGGTCTGGCATGACGACTACATAGCCTTCATTCGCGAACTTGTCGGCTTGGATCTGGTTGTTGGTTGATTTAAGACCCGTGCCGCCAGTGAGCAAGAGCAAGAGTTTAGACGGGTTCGAAGGATAGGATTCCGGCTTCGTTAGGTAGACCTATTGCGCTTATTAGTATACTGCCGTGTAAGGAGATGGACAGCGCCATTTACATCAACTCCAC
Organism: Xylariaceae sp. X187; assembly: GCA_028637585.1. Classification (NCBI taxonomy): domain Eukaryota; kingdom Fungi; phylum Ascomycota; class Sordariomycetes; order Xylariales; family Xylariaceae; species Xylariaceae sp. X187. Next base: position 2,279,266 of record JAJIZN010000006.1, on the reverse strand, counting down.
CAAGTTTCCTGATTTCTCCTTTGGGAGCCTCACCGGCGGCTACATCGAAATCGTCAAGTCAATTCAGTCATACATGGTGCACTTTCTGCGACGAGAATAGATAGCTTCCAACGTACGTGTGGGTCGGTCTGTTGTGCAGTGCTCACTCATCGCCGGACCCGTCTCATCGGGAGATTCATCGGGAGTATCAATGTCGTAGGCATCGCTTTCCGGCGCTGCTGTCGCAACGTCCTGACCTGCCATGGTAAATGCTCCTACTATTAGGAAGTATACCTAGTAGGTGACGGTTGGTATAGCAAGATACTGAATCCGGAGTAAGCCGTGGGTTAGGGTTTCGGTAATAGGGAGGTACGAGAAATGAAGCGCGAGGAAAGTCTGCGCAAAAGTGTAATGTGGACGTAGAGAGACAGTCCGGAATTCTGAGGGAGTTGTTTGCTGGAAGTCATATACATCCAGATGACGTACCTAGATAGTTATAGGTACCTAGATACCTTAGGTAGGTATTTTACAGGTGGGAGACACCCGTACAGATGTACAGAATGCGCCGATTACACCAGCTGTCGTTATCCAACAAAACTGCTCTCTGACAGATGTCCGCCGGCTGCGATAAAGATCTCAACCCCACCGCCCCGCATATTACCAGACTAAGAAAGCTTAATGAGGAGACGCCTGATGACGCGACGCTTCCAAACTCCGACGCGTCCAGTCCAATTAGTTAATACCCACCGCACCGCACCGACTTGACTGGTAAACTTGCAAACTGACTATCAACAACAAGCACTTCCTTCCAATAGAAACACGCGCATCGCAGTAAGATTTGCAACATACACACACATAACGACGTGCTTTACGCAGAAACGAGAACCCAGAAGTTCGAGATGTCGGTCGCAGGCGCGCAGCAGGCCATCACTCAAGGCGCGTTAGAGTATGAACTCTCTCTGTCACCTTTTTTTTTTTTTTTTTGCTGCGGTACTAGATTTGATTGCTAACTGTGACTTCCAGCGCCATCTTCAACGACCCCGACAACGTCGACCGGAGATTTCCAGTGCCTGTGCTTCAATGTCTTCAGATCAAGCCCCTGGCAGCCGCACAGGCCCCCGGCGGCGCTGCCCAACAGGACCGTTACCGTGTTGTCCTGAGTGATGTCAGAAACTACGTTCAGTGCATGCTGGCCACTCGTAAGCAAGCGAACCAGGTCCAATAGTTCCATAGACACCATGCTCACCATACTACAGAGGCCAACCACGTCATCCACGATGGTCATCTCATCCGCGGTTGTATCGTACGGGTCAAATCATACCAAGCAAACGCAGTGAAGGGAAAGAAGTACGTATCGCAATCTTCTTCTCGCAGAGAATCATGGGCTGATAAGTGATAGTATCCTGGTCATTCTGGATCTTGAAGTCGCCGCTGAACTTGGCGCCCACGAGCGAATCGGCGAACCCGCCCCGTTCGAAGCCAAGCCCCAACCTGCAAACACCAGCATCGGAGGCTCGGGCTTCTACGGCGCTAAGCCTGAGCCTCAAGTCAAGCCAGAGCCCATGTCATCACGCATGGGCCCCACAGGCAGTGGTGGTGGTGGCGGCGGCGGCGGCGGCGGCGGCGGTAAAAATACCCACGGAAACATCGTCATCTACCCTATCGAGTCGCTTTCCCCTTACGCGCACAAATGGACTATCAAAGCTCGTGTCACGGCAAAGTCTGACATAAGAACCTGGCACAAGGCATCTGGCGCCGGTAAACTGTTCTCCGTGAATCTCCTCGACGAGAGCGGTGAGATCAAGGCGACAGGCTTCAACGAACAGTGCGATGCGTTCTACGATTTATTGCAAGAAGGCCAAGTCTACTATATCAGCACTTGCAGAGTGTCGCTGGCGAAGAAGCAGTTTACGAATCTCCCCAATGACTACGAGCTCTCGTTTGAGCGAGACACGCTCATTGAGAAGGCGGAAGACCAGACCAGTGTACCCCAGGTTCGCTTCAACTTTGTCAACATCTCTGAACTGCAGACTGTCGAGAAGGACTCAACAGTAGATATCGTTGGTGTGCTGAAAGAGGTTGGCGATGTTTCTCAGATCATAGCAAAGAGTTCGGGCAAGCCCTACGACAAGCGTGAACTCACTCTCGTCGACGATTCGCAATTCTCCGTGCGTCTCACCGTATGGGGCAAGACGGCGACTGCGTTCAACGCTCAGCCAGAGTCCGTGGTTGCTTTCAAAGGCGCCAAGGTGTCTGACTTCGGTGGCCGCTCACTCTCTCTCCTTGCATCTGGTTCCATGACCATCGACCCCGATATCGAGGAAGCGCACCGTCTAAAGGGATGGTATGACTCGCAAGGCCGCACCGATAGTTTCAACACGCATAACAACATGTCATCTATGGGCGCGGCTACAGGACGTCAAGACCAAGTGAAGTGCATCTCGCAGATCAAAGAGGAGAATCTAGGCATGGAGAACACGGATTACTTCGCGCTGAAGGCGACCATCGTATACATCAAGCAAGACAACTTTGCCTACCCGGCGTGTACCCGCGAAGGGTGCAATAAGAAAGTCATTGACCAAGGAGATGGAACATGGCGATGCGAGAACTGCGATGTTGCTCACCCACGTCCGCAGTATCGGTATATCATGAGCGTCAATGTCAATGACCATACCGGCCAGCTGTGGCTTTCATGCTTTGATGAAGTCGGTCGCATTATCATGGGCATGTCTGCTGATGAACTCATGGAGATTAAGGAGAATGAGGAGGATCGATTCGGTGGCATTTTTGAAGCTGCTAATTGTACGAAGCTTAATTTCCGATGCCGGGCTAAGATGGATACGTACGGTGAGAATCAGAGGTATGTCTGGTCTTTTGGACTTGTTTCCCTATCATACTTGAGAGAAAGATATGGATAAAGATAAACTGACATTGTTGTGTTTTCTTAGGGTCCGATATCAAGTCATGAATGCTAGTCAGATAGACTACAAGAGCGAGGCTCTAAAACTGGCGGATTTGATCAAGCAGTTTGATATGAGCTCATAACAAGGCGGCAAGTGAGGAAATGTGTTGGAGTCTCTTTTTGATGCAGGGCTGCCTGTTTTGTGTGCCATAGCTGTCGATTGCCATGCATCTTGCATCTTGTCTACGTGGGCGTATAGGGAGGATATTATCAAGTCACGAAACTGAATGAATTTCCCTTTAAATGGTTCGTGCCGTCACAGAAAAGAGGGAAAGCGTCAGCCGGAAAAAAAAAGGGGGGAGGGGGCGGAAATGAACAGGCGAGATGAGAGCAGGGCAAGGGCACTGGGATCAAATAGAGAGGATTCCCCTCCCCCCTCTCTCTTTTAATCCCCCTCCCCGCCTTCCCCTAAGAACAAAACCAAGAAATGAATGTGTACTTATCCGTACTTTGATATCTGCGTCTATCGGTACCAGAGACATGATGACTGAACGAAACTGGCTTTTTTTTCTTTTTCAACTTTCTTCGTGTTTCAAAGTATTTGTGTGTATGAAGCAGTTAAAAAAAAAAAAAAAAAAAAACAATCACGAAATAATCATATCAAGAAACGAACAAAAAAAACGAGTATGCGAGGCTCTGGTTGAACGGAAGTGATGAAAAGACCGATCCGTGTGAGATTGATGATGAGTGATTCGGAATTCCTACCATCTAATAATACCCAATATCTCGCGAGCATCCTGTTGGGCTTTATAATCTCCTGTAGAGTCTGGGCAGAACGTGTTACAGTAGTCAATCAATCCCAATTCCAATCGGGAATGTTTCTCATTCTTGTTCGGGTTAGTCTTCACAGGTAGTAAGAAGGAAAAAAAAAAAAAAAAAAAATACTTTTTCTCTTTCTCTTTCTCTCAATCCTCTTCTATCCCTCACTGTCTATCTATTTATTTCACAGGCTTCGCAATCATTGATTGATCGATTGATCGATTGATAATGCCATTGATAATGCCGATCGATAGATGATGGACGGTAGACCGGAATCAATCACATCACATCCAGTTCTATCCTGCTCCACTCCCTTCTCACAGTATAGCAGGGGAATCTCTCACTTTCCTCTCCCTCTCTCTTTTCTCCGAAACGCCGCCGCCTGCGTAGTACCTACATAAACCATACTCATCTGAAACAATGCGATCCCGTCCTCTCTTTGCTTCTTTCCTCATCCTATTCATTTTCTTCGACCAAGGGTGAATGTCGTATTGGAAGTACCCCTGAATCGAAAGAAGCAATGAGAAACTTCTAACACGAGTAGGGCTAGTTACGAGCCAGTCACGCGAACAAGTCGAGGCCCAACGACATTGCCCGAGTTCTTCTTAGCTTTCGTTTCTGCTGCTGCCCGCCACTCTTCGCCTGCTGCCCCAAGCCCTCCCGCGGACTCTGTCCTAGTTAGCCGTCATGAGGTCCTCGTCCTCTTGCGCATGGTCTTCCGCATATGCATCACGTCTGCCTTCTCTCCCCGCATCCCGCATAGCCCATCTGATATATTCCTTACTCGTCGCAAAGCGTCGGTGTGTGTCATTGGAGATGGATTTCAGTTTATTGAGTTTCTCCACGGCTCGACTCATCTCTTCTTCGTATTCCTTATCGGACAGATGTAGCGATGGCGGGAGGAAGACGAGGAACTTCGTTCCGTTGGTATTCGTCTCGATAGCTCCCTTTAGCATTCCCGCTGCGATCATGTCGTGCAGGAGTTCCTCTACGTCTTCATCTTTTTGTAAAGGTAAACCGGTCTCGGCACTCTTCGTCTGTTCGCGAATTTCAGAGATCGATATCTTGGCGTAGGTGTGGTGTAGCGAGATGACGCGCCACTTTTGATATGAAGCTACGACTTCGCGCACTAAACCCAGGTTTCCATCTTCAATCCATAGATGCGCATTATTGTCGGCCTCGAGCTTCAACTGCCGAACATCGTCGGTCGTGAAAGCCGTCGCAAGTGATAGGTAAGGGTCAGCAAGGATTTCGAATGTCCGAATTATCCCAGCACTTAGGTAGGGCGGCGCAACAGAATGACGTCCTTCAGCTAGGAGGTTAACGAGGACCCATTTCTTGAACGCCTCGACCATGATTTTGCTGCACCCTTCAGTTTTGGTTGGGTATGTAGCAGCACGTTCGAATGAGCCTCGGGCTTTCGTCCAGTCTCTTCTTTCGCAGTACATCATGCCGCATAGTAAGTCGTATTCGAGCACGGCCGAGCTTTTAAGTGGTCCGGTGAGTCCGGTATCTCTCGATATGTAGGCGAGGGGTGGAAGCGCCGGGTCGCACAATGCCTGAGTGAGGTCGTGAGGGTCTAGACGAGGATAGAACACGATGGTTTCATCGATTACGGGCAAGGCTGGTTCCATGTTATCTGTTTCGAATGCAAGCTTCGCCAAGAGAAGGTGTGAGGAGGTAAAGAGAGACCCGGTCGGATCGAGTGTCAGGATGGCTGCGGCGAGGCTTTCAACGGCTACGGAGGGCTGCATCAAGCGCGTTAGAAGGTCATGTGTGGGATTGTGTGGTGTATGTATAAGACGTACGGGCAACAGTCGACCATTCCCTATGGCCTCCATCAGGTCTAAGAGGACCGGTCCAGCATAACGGCATTGGCGGCCGTCAAAGGTCATCATGAATGTGACGACTTTCTCCAAGATGGATTCTTCAGTCAAACTAGATGTTGGGCTGGGAAAGAGCGTGGCGTGAAGTAAGGTGAGGTAGGATAGCGAGTTGACGGCTGGGTCGACGATCTGGGTGTTGTAGTCAGTACACACCACATGACGCAAAACCGAGCAAGAGGGTTGGCGAGAGGTTGATAAATACACTGAAGAGTTGAGAACTGCATGCCACGAGGTCTCTGGTTTGTTCTTTAAGCACCTTGTCCAGTCGTTTTACATGGAGCACGGCCAGGTTGTGGTAGGTTTCGTTGTCGACAACCCGAACATTGTCCCGAGGCGGGAATGCCAACAGGATGCTGGCGAATTGATCCATGTTGGGATGTTAAGATCGGAAGATCGTCACGATCAGGCGGCGGGTATTCTTTCCCTTACCGGAGGGACAATTCGTTCGATAGTATTTGGAATAATCAAGCTGAAGAAGAGTCGGTGATTATGGATACGATCGCGTGGACCGTCAGGGCGTCTTTGAAGTATCGAAGTTGTAAATATACCGGTAGGTATAGGTGGTAAGTTCGATATCAAGTAGGTAGGTTAGTTAGTGTAAAGGTTAGGTTAATGGCTTACTTACGTAGCGCGGATACAGTGTACCTACCTAGGTACCTATCTACCTCTTAGATACCTAGGCAGTGTATCAAGGTACCTTCCTAGTGTAAGTATAGGTAGGTACCTATACAATCGCACTACCCGGTCAGGATCCCGTTAACTAGTTAACTGGAGCGGGAGTTTATTCGGTAAGGCAAGCTTGTCGTGGGGCAGTCTGGAGGGGAAAGCGGGACCAGTTCTTTAACCCCACCTATGGGTGTACTACGTACCTGCCCAGTACCTATTAGATAGGTACGTACACCAGGTAGCTGCCAGCTAACATGGCGGACCCCCACCTCACTAATGGGCACCATGATTGCCTCCACATTGTTCTCCCCTTCCTCGAGATCGGACATGAACATACATAACACCTTGGCCAAGTGCCTCACGGGTCATTACCAAGTTTATTCAATCTCCCACGCTGCTTACTGCATGCCGCGGGAACCCAGGTGTTTTTTTTTTTTTTTTGCAGTTCCTCCAACCGAGTCTAATCGCGACAGGAATACTCAACCATGACGGGCCCTCACGCAACAGGTTGACCGAGGAAGCATTGAGCGCGAAACCGTGAAGAAGCCGATATGTTCTTGGTTTAGAAAAGGCAGAGCCCCGACTTCTTGACTCTTGAGACTTCCCCAATCCAGCCCTTGTCCACGTGAGCAATCCGTTTACATGTTGATCAACTCTGTCTGGCGAGATCTTTTGCATTGGATACTTGGCTCCATCTCGAGCGTCTGCGCCCTCCATCCATGCGTCAACCATTATATCTAGGAAATAAGTAGTATTATTCCATGTTTTTCACCTTGACAATCTGAGTCAGGAATGTCCAAGTTCCTGCAACAGCTACCCCAGCCCCAGCTTCTCTATTCGATTCATGATGCAATGCCATACTTACATCACGTGCCTGATGATGGCAAGCTTCATGTCTTGCTCTAACGAGTTGACTTGAACAGGTTGTCTTTTTGTCTTTTGCTGGCTGTCTCTCATTCAACCATATTGCCCCCCGTCTGAATTTGCGCAAGTGACGGTCTTGAAAAGAGGATAGAAAAGGGACGAGGACTAAAGACTGAAGGACGAGCAAGCCCAGACATTCGCCACAACAGGATGGGGCTCCTTATTCTTCGTGTCTGCGCCAAGCGGCGTCTATGTTCAAGTAATACTACTCTCATTCGCCCCAATTTGTTTGAAATGCTTCAAGCAGAGGGTCTAGTAATATCGGTTCGACTCTCTCAACGACTACCCACAATGTACTGAAATCCGTGCGGTTTGCCCATCTTGAATTGCTTACACTACAAAGACCAGGAGCATGCTTCACTGGATTTGAGGCCAATATTGAATTCAAATTCCATGAGCGCACTGCCAACAGTACACAGGCGGTACAGGGACCTCAAATAGCGTAATGCCGTCCTCCCCATAAGCTAAACGAGACCGACATCATCAAGACCAGGTTCTTTTCTCTTTGAAGTCATAAGGTTAAACACGCCATGCTCATCGCGAGCTTGTTGTGTAGCTCTAATTGGTTCATGGATCAGCTAGGATGCTTGTTGATGAGTTGATGGTGACGACACCACTTTTTGAAGAACTGGGATGAGGCGCGCCTCATTATAGATGTCATTGAAACAGGCCGCGCGGGGTCTTTGATACTTCATCTTGTTAAGTTGAGTTGTGAGAAACAAATAACACACGATACCATAAATATCGAGTTCTACTCATCAATAACGAACGACGCAAACCTCCTCAGATCGAAACAAATACTACCCGGACAGTACTCGAGATGAAAATCCCACAAGATCTGGTCGACGAAGTCATGGCGGCAGCGCCGGCCTTCCTCACCTCTACGCAAACCGCCGAGTCACCCATGTCAACAATGGCACAGACACTTCCCAAAATACACAATGAGTATTCGACGGAAAACGGGCACCGGGCGCTCTGGTACGTCTTTGATATCATCTATGGAGGTAACAATCGACTGACAACCACAGGGTGGTTTGTGTAGTCATGGGCGTTACCTCGCTGGCGTTTTATCTCATGGCCATGAGGGTTCCTGTGGTAAGAGCAGTAAAACCCACGTTCGACACGAGCCCAATTATCTGATAACTCGCGTAGCAAAAGCGCCTGTTTCATATCATCACCGCACTCATCACGACCTTCGCATTCTTGTCTTACTATGCCATGGCAACCGGGTCGGGCATTGGCATCCACACCACGGCCATCAGAGAGAACAAACACGGCGTTGTGACTGACATTGTCAATAGACAAGTATTCTGGTCACGATACGTTGATGTGAGTTTCCTCCACTCCACTCCGTTTAGCTTTCGGGTGTGAAGTTCAATGTCAGTTAACCAATGAGCTCTAGTGGAGTTTGACCACGCCCCTTCTACTCCTCGACCTGGCACTTCTCGCCGGCATGAACGGAGCCACCGTTCTCATCCTTATGGTCTCGGACGTCATCATGGTCCTGAGCGGCTTATTCGCCTCGTACTCTCACGATCAGGCCCAGGGTTGGGGCTGGTACGCGTTTGCCTGTATTGCCTTTCTCAACATCGTGTACCAGCTAGGCTATAAGGGCCGCCAGGTATTGGCGCGAAAGGATACCGAGACGAGGAAATTTGTCACGGCTATCTCCATCTTTACCTTGGTTATCTGGACGCTGTATCCCATGTGAGTCCGACGTACCCTCTCCGCGGGAACCCGAGGGCCGTCGACATGCTCATGCTAACGGGTAAACTTGTAGTATGTGGGGCGTCAGTGAAGGCGCACGGAAGATGAGCGTAGATGGCGAGATCATCGCTTACGCTGTTCTGGACATCCTCGCCAAGCCCGTCTTTGGTTTCTGGCTCTTGTTGACTCATGATAGCATGGGTGACACTTCGCCGTCGGTCGAGGGCTTCTGGTCTCATGGGCTATCTTCTGATGGATTGATTCGCGTAAGTTCATAGACATGACATGGATTGTTGACGGAGTGCTAATTCTGTTCAAGATCGGAGAACATGTTGACGACTAATGGTCATAATTCTTTACCACCCGAGTTTACTACCTGGGCTCAGGACTAATGGTGAGTAGTAGGGGTGGTGAGCCTCCTACCCTCAGGATATTTCATGGCAGATATCGCCATTTGTCGCTTTTCCTTATTGAGGTTGACGCGAGTGAGAGGGATAGCAAATCTAAGAATATCCGTGGTGGAATTTGTTGGACGGGATTGGCGCTTCATCTGTTGATCTAATATTATCATACACAAAATTAGGCATTTGTCAACCTGTTAGTAATTTTCAATCTGAGAAAGGAAAATAGTATATCATCGAAATCTCCCGTGATGTATCATCAGAAACATGAGAGTATGCGGATGATAGTCATGGACTCGTAGTTGTGGACGTTTCCGTCGTTGAACTTTGATGAGAAGACGAACGAATCGAATCCATGAATCCCGCCATAATTAAATTGGGCCGTCAGCCAGCTGCCCAAGCCCGACAACGAGTGTCAGTAAAATGGGTCTTTCCAGCCAATTAGAGTCCACATGAATCAGCTTCCATCCCATCATCGTTCCTTTGGAGCCTAGGTCGCTGCTGGCAAGAGTCGCCGGCAATTGCAACGAAGCTGAAGAAGCTCACCTGAATTCAGAAGCTAATTCCATTCACTCACTTCAATCATGCCGTGCAATCTCAGCCCACTGCTCCTTCGGAGTGCTGTCCGCACGGCCAGCCGAGCTTCGCGACCACACATCCGGACATTCACTGCCGCCAGTGCGCGGAGGAGTGACACTCTCGCCGTAGTAAGTATTGCCGCTCGAACCTCGTCGGAGCTCGATCAGGCCCCCAAAGCCTCATTCCTAACCCTGTCGCCACGGAGTTGTCCCGTAACAGATAATGGCCAACGACTAACCTTCCGGTTTCCCCCTCTCTAGCACCGAAACACGCCCGACAACAACCCGAACATCCCCTTCAAATTCAATGCGCAGAATGAGATCCTCATCGCCGAGATCCTCAAGCGGTATCCGCCCCAGTACAAGAAGGCCGCCGTCATGCCCATGCTCGACCTCGGGCAGCGCCAGCACGGCTTCACGTCTATCTCCGTCATGAACGAAGTCGCTCGACTGCTTGAGATGCCTCCTGCTCGTGTCTACGAGGTCGCTTCTTTCTATACCATGTACAACCGCACGCCTGTGGGCAAGTTCCACGTTCAGGCATGCACTACGGTGAGTGTGGCTCACCCCGCCCTCCCACCCATTATACCCATCATTATACCCATCATGATAGGCGACCAAATCTAACATCCTCCTTCCTCACAGACCCCCTGCCAACTAGGCGGCTGTGGCAGCGACGCCATCGTAAAAGCCATCAAAGAAGAACTTGGCATTAAGCAAGGCGAGACCACCCCCGACGGCCTCTTCACCTTCATCGAAGTCGAATGTCTAGGCGCCTGCGTCAACGCGCCCATGATCCAGATCAACGACGAATACTACGAGGATCTAACCCCCGAGACTACGAAAAAGCTGCTCGCCGGCCTGAAAGAAAGCGCTCAGAAGGGAGATCCTACGAAAGCCCCCAAGCCCGGCCCGCAGACTGGTCGTCAGACTTGTGAGAATAGTGCCGGACTGACGAACTTGACTAGTAAGCCTTGGGGTGCGGAGACTACTCGGTCTGATCTATAGCCCATCATGGCACTGGGGAGATTTAATACGAGCTGAAAAGAGGACAGAGGCGTTAACAGACGAGAGATGATGGGAACACCGTTCCATCTGCTTAGCAGGCATGTGATTTCGTGAACGAAGCCAGGCGACCATTTCTTTGTTGTTGAGGAGGCAGAGCTCACCATAGAGCGAACGGGGCTGCAGAGGAGACAGACCAAACTGTACATATGCCACGACTTGAGAGAAACTTATTTTGACACATCCTTTCTTCGTAAGATCTCTTCGATCGAGATAGTTTCTCGTCTGTGTAAGGTTGTTCGTACTCTAACCTAGCTCTCTCTCAACATCGAACTGTCCTCCGCTTGCCTAGCCTGGGGATAGGAACGAATATCATACTTCAACTGTTGTTTACTGAGGAGACAGTAATGCACACATGGGATTCATTCATTCATTCATCCATTCGTCAATCGAGCCTACCTAGACAAGACGGAAAGCCCGGGATATGATATCCCAACGATTTCTATGAAAAATGATAAAAGTCCATCCCTTTCTCTTGTCTCAGAGAGGAGAACAAGAGGCTTTGATCCGCAGCCCAACTTTGCCCAATCCCAAATCCCAAGATACACAGTAATCATCATCCCACTCCCGCCGTAAATCAACCAAACCGAACACAATCCCTAGAAGGAAGAAAATTAAATCATCCAAGCCTGAAAAGCCAAGCATCACCACACCGCTCCCCGGTCTCCGCCAACCCACCCATGACAAATACCGCGTTGTCTTCGAGATCGCCCAGCGGTGCCGCGGCGAACCAGCCTCGAGGGCCAGGCCCTTGCGCATCGATCTCGTCTTCTTTGTCGAATGGGCCCAGTGCCACGCGCGTCCAGCCCTCGCCCGTCTTCCGGCCGACGGTATGCATCAGCGCGTCCTTGAAGCTGGTAGCCGTCGCCGCCACGGGAGGAACCTGGAAGGCCCAGACATCAGAGTGGAATTTCCCTGCGCCCGCATGACCGATAGCCGATGGCGCTGACTCCCCGGCTACGAGGACTAGGTACTCGCGCCCGTGGCCGGCCTGCACGAGAGAGAGGCTTGCAACGCTGCGCGGGGCGGGCCAAGACTCATCGCTCTTCATTAGACCCTCTGTCTCTACGGCGTTGTGTGACGATGATGATGGTGCCATGATGCTCTCCCATGATCCTCGGGCGGAAATCCCGATCTCACCCTTCGCGTCAGAATTGTCGTCGAGGTGTAGCACGTCAAGCTGTCCGCCGATCGGATTCTTCCCGTCGAAGCCACCGAAGCGGTAGATGCGGCCGTTTGCGATTGCGAGGGTGGTACCGCCACGCGCCGGGCCTGGGGCGTCTGGGAGCTGCTTCCAAGTACGAGCGTGCACATCGAAGGCCCAGACATCTGAGGCCCGCGAACCATCGGCTAGACATCCAGCGTGAATGATGAAGGTGCCAAACCCAGCTTCAGCTGCCTCCTCGTCCGTTGCCTTCTCTGCAATTTTACCCGCGATTGGGCGCTGCGGGATGCCGACCTCGGCGGAGTCGCCCTCTGCCCACTCTCGCCAGGTCGCGGAGCGTCGCAGTCGCATTCCGGGGTGCGAGGTGAGGAAATCGTGCGGCTTGTCTGTGGCTACGGCAGCGTGATAGCTGCGCGCCGGCGGGACGGGACTGCTGTGGTGCGGGTCAAGGTAGGTCCAGGTTTGCGTCTTCGTTTCAAAGACCCAGACGCGCCCATTCTCTTCTAGCGTTGAGGAGCCAGCGACCGAGGCACGCCCGCCGAACACGAAGATACGCGTACCAATCACGGCAGCGGCATGCCCGACGCGGGCGGGTGGGATATCCGGTGTATCAAGACGCTTGCCTTTGTCGGTGATTGGGGTGGATGACTCGGCGCTTGGCGGCGTAGCTAGCGGGGGCGGGGTCGAGCTGAGCGGGATTTCGGAGAGCGGGTCTTTTAGTACCATCTCAGCTTCGTCGGCTTCACTAATGGTGGTTGGGATGCTGGCGTGGGCTGCCGCTGGCTCGCCCGACGTCGTGCTGGACGGCTTCGCCTTCACGGCATAGTAATCAGCCGGGGCACCGCTACTGGGCAGCACGATGACGTGCATGTCATTGTCGACGGGCTTGCGGGCCTCGACCTCGCCGCCAAAGATGTAGGCGTTATTGGCGACGATATTGAGGGAGTGGGATGAGCGGGGAAGTGGGGGTAGCGGGACGTGCTGCCATGTGCCTTTCATGGTGTGGCCGTTTGCGCTTCCGCTTCCGCCTCCTCCGCCTAGATGGGGCATTGAGGGTAAGTTCTGCGGAAGCCAGTTCAGAAAGCCGGAGCTGCGTCTCTTGATCTTTTCGAGGGACTCCATTCTGATATGATGTTAAGTATTTTTGAGTTGATTTGGGTAATAGAGGGAAATGAGTGGATGTTGGAGGGGAATTGAGGGTGAATGGGTGAGGGTGAGATTGTCTTATAGATTGGTCATTGGTTGGTGGTTGTTGGTTGCAACTCAGGGTTATTGGTGAGATGGGCTGGAGGGTTGCCTGGCCTGCAGTGACGTAAGGTAGCTCCGTATAGAAAGTCATTGACGTTGGTACTTAACATTGTGATCGTCTGAGTATTAGACGTCGGCCGGCTGTGCGCTAGGTACTGCCTGCGCCACGCGTTATTTCCTGACCCACAAGACATTTGAGTTCCTGTTTGATCTCCTTCAACAAAGACCATAGGTAAACATCACACGCTACAAATCTCAGATATTCCTGTGCCAAAGGGAGCCTGCCTTTCCTTCCAGTTCTTGCCCAAGCACATTTGAGCTCCGCTATCGGTAATCCCTCAAGTGTACTGGTAACGACGGAAGTGACAAGCGGGGTATGGAAGATGATGACGCAAATGACGTTTACGTTTCATGAGTTTGAGGTAGGTGGTCTAGCAGAGCAGGCGCGTCCCACCTGAGGATCAGGATAGTGTTCCCCAAAGCTCGTGCTTCTTCGTGTATATCTCTCCCCTTGGCGATATTGAAAGCGGACACTCTCATACTTCAGCCTAGGTAGTACTTATTTACTCATTTCCGTCGGTTCGATGTCTGACGAGGTTCTAAGCTCTAAGCTTCAGTCGTGCGGATTTCTTCAGTCGTGCTACGCTGCACTTAAGTGGCTGGGCGAGCAATCCCGGGGCTAATACGCCTGACACGTAGTAACGTAAAGTTGTTGCACCATCATCGCAGCTGTATGCCTTCTCAATGGCAGACTGTGGGCAGATGAGAGTCGGTAGAAGTTGCTGAGATACCCAAATTAATGCTCTCCGCTGTTTTTCCCCCTAAGCTTGACTGCACTGCTTATCCCATAGGCACCCGGTAATTATCTCTCCCTCTTCCCAACACCAATCCCGGTCAATCCGACCGCCGTCAGAAAGTGTCTATAAACCCCTTCCCTCTAAGAAAACTCCGCTGATAAACTCCTCATCTAGGTACATCTAGGTACATCTAATAGCTTGTCTAAAAACAGGAACCGAGTATGTACATCGTACATACCTGCATCATCTATGAGCAATTCTTAAGCACGCCCCTTAACGCCAACCCATCTTGACCAGCGTATTTATCACTCGTCGTGAAATAAAGCCGCTCCCATTGAAATCCTCAATCTCTAACATATTCTATCTTCTCCTGATCCGGAACGGGATTTTATTCGTAGGTCCCGCGATGCCGAGGCCAAACCGCCATTTATCCAGAACTAGCTCGTCGGCCAGGAACTCGACGTCGAACTCGGTCACGAGGATCGCGCTGATGAACATGATGATGTTCTTGGCGAGATGGCGTCCGGGACAGATCGAGTACCCGCCGCCGTACGGGAACCACGCCGCCTCAAGGCCGTCTGTGGAGAAAAACGGAGCCCCACCACCATTGCCTTTTCCTCGCGATGGCGCCGCCGCTCCACCAGCGCCACTCCCGTGTGGTCGGAGGGCGGGGTTGATGGGCCCGCTGCTGGCGTCCCGTGGGTCTGTCACGAACCTGTCGGCCCAGAAACTGTCTATCGGGTGCTTGCCGTCCCGCGTGTTCCAGAAATGCGCATCGCGGTGCGAGACGCTCGAGTTGAGCAGCGCTATCGAGTCCTTGGGTAGTCGCCAGCGCTCAAGCGGCACGTCGCCTTGCGGCGAGCTGACCATGACGTAGATGTTGGTGTAGAGGCGCAACGCCTCAGCGTATACGGACTGCAGGAGGGGCGCAGCTTGCAGGATTTTCGGGTCGGCATCGCGCAGGGGTGTTGTCCCTAGGTGTGTGGCTATTTCTGACCTTATGCGTCTTAATAGCGAGGCGTCTTTGAAGATGTGCCAAGCGGTTAGGAGCGCAGCTGGACTTACGTTGGAGACTAGGCTGTTGACAGAATTAGCCTTATCGTTGCCGATCTTCAAAACAACGATCCCAATCATCCAGAATTTGAAGGAGACGGTTGGGGATTTCATACCCGAAAGCCAGTCCGATATCAAGAGCCGCGACGGCATTCTCATCATGATCGCCAATGTTCGCGAACATGGTGTGTCTGTTCCGAATGAACGCCGACCCCCAAAACGGATCCCCGTCCCCATCCTCGTAAATGCTACTCTCGTTGAAATTCTGCCGCGCGTATGCATGCCACCTCCGCATGTGTCCGGCTAACCGCTCTCGCAGCCGGTAAGGCCGCGGCATGAGGAAAGATGGGATCCCGCGCGCTAACCACGGCACGTTATCGTCAAACGCGTATAGATCCGCCACAAAGGTCGGGCTGAGGCGGAGCAGTGCTGGTCCATAAACCGACTCGATAAGCGCAGGGCCCACCGAGTCCTGGAAGAACGCTTTGAAATCGTCATGCCCAGTCCAGGCTTCGGACACATCGGTTTCGCTTAACATCGTCTCGAGCCTGCGCTTGAAGCGCTGGAAGGTCGGGGCCAGCCCAGGCCCAGAGAGTGCGCGAAGAAACTCGTGGTGGCCTAGATAGTCCACGCGTTTATTTTCCGGGACGCTGCTACCCTGATACGGCTTCCGGTAGGGACCGGAGTTGTCCGACCTATAGACCTTCAACGTCTTCTCAGGCACACCGAAGAAGTATTTGAAGGTGTATGTTGAGATCTTGATCGGGCTCGAAAGAGACGGCGTTCGCCACATCTTCCTTATGCTAGCGGGATCCTGGAATAGGTGAATATCGTGGCCCATTATGCCCACCCTAGCCGCGGTCGGGCAGCCTTGGTAAGAGCTATTCGAGTTGTTAGAAGCTTCTGATCCGGTGACACCCCCTGCCCTGTTGCTTCGCTTAACTCACGTTACCCGCTTGAAGAACTGCTCGTTGTCCCATATTAGCGGAATGAGATTACCGATCCACGGAATAAAGGCGGGATACGCCGGCGGGAGTTGTTCCCGGCCTTTCGTTCTCTGGACCCAGTGGTACTTGGAGACGACGATGACATAATTCAGCACGATCGCAGCGAATATGAATTTTGCGTAGAAGCCCAACGGTCTCTGCGATACGCTCATGAAGTCCGGGACCACGCCCGGTGTTGATGAATTGAGGGGCGGATACGGTATTGGTGTTATGAAGTCCATTTTCACGTTATCGCTCATGAATGACAAGAGAGATGATCGGAGCTACAGATCATTACGCACTCGGACTTGGCATACTTGTCCTTATATATTTACTTACGACTGAAGCTCTCGAGCGGACGGTTATTCCGGAGCGAGTCATCAGCCATCTCGCCCCCAAATAGAAACGAAACAGAGTTTCCCTACTACGCCATAGAGGGATTGACCGAAAGGGGGCATAATGGTCGCACGTATAGCCTCAACTTCGATACCACCTTGATCATTCGAACCCCCAAACGTACATCTTATTTGCACGGGGCAGCGGTTGCCTAGCCAGGCTACGAGATTCCTATCTATGAGACCTCTCTCATAGACAGTCGTCGCATGTATTCTTGTAATAGCCGTGTACCGCCCACGAGTTTGCCTTGGGGGCGCAGTCGCAATCCCCGATAGGAAAGATGACAAACCCGGACCCTGAGCCTTCCAAAGCCATCGGCTATGTTTCATTGCATTTTGCTGAATGTGGGCTTCGAGAAGGACTCTGCGAGCGATACTTTCCGTGCCGTTTACGTGACGCGAAGGGAAGGGAAAAGATTGGAAAGATCTTCACTGCGGGGATGACGTACATGGTCATAGGCCCGACCTGTGTTCAGCCCTGCCTGCCTGCCTGCCTGCCTGCTTGCCTGTCCGACTACGTAACTACGGTATTGTAGCCCGTTTTGTTTCAGCCTAAAAATAACAGGTATGTGAGTCGCTGTTTTGTGTTCCAACATGTTGTAGAAATGTTGGTACACCGGGTTAGGTCGGTAATGTACAGACTGTGAGTTGGTGTGTAAGCAGCGCCATATGTGGGTGAGTGGCGAGATGTCAGATCAGACATGGAGTTTGCCGTTCTATTCAATACCAATACCGTTGGTTGGTCGCCGATTCGTTCTGATCCGGGTTGATTGGTAGGGTCATGAGTGTGAGTTTGTGGCTGAATGGCAGATCTTCAACTTACTAAGGTTAATACCTTTTCGTGATTATTTGGGCGGCTGGAACTCGTTAACGCCCCATCGCCGATAGGTACTACGTATAGAATCCGCATACTGTAGCGAGAATCCGTGCCCCTCGCGTCCGGAAATAGAAAAGCTTGCCGAAGGACTTTGCATGCTTATGTTTCCTGGGGCGACGGGGCGAACGGGGCGAACGGGGCGATGGGACAGTTTATCATTGGTGACATAAATTTTTGAGCAGAAGATGGCTTGTGATTGTGATAATTATACACTACTGCATAGCGACCGTCCAGGACGAACTGCAGTAGGTTATGCCTTCGCCGTCTAGTTAGTTATGTAGCTCGGTCTTGGTCTTCGCCTCTCTCTGATCGAGCTGTGAATCTGCGGATCAACCCCACCAGCTACTATGGGAATGGGGTGACCGTTGAGTGTCACTTACAAGTGCCGAGGGATCATTTAAGGGATCATGGATTTGACGGCTAGATCTGGGGTTATCTTCTACTCAGAGTCGCTATACCTATCTAATCTTAGTCAAGCGAAGCGTTGGGGGAACTCGTTGATCGGGGTTGGGATCTGCTTGTGTACCTACAATGGTAGCATGTCTGTCGCTTGGTGGGGGTGCTTCGACGTATCTCTACGGTTAACGTATCTATCATTGTGCTCATGCTGAATGAAAACCGGGTTATAATTCGATGCGTAGTCGTAATCCTACTACTGAGCGTATTGTGTGTGATGAGACTCGTTGTGTGTTTGCACAGCTGTTGAAGACAATCACCAAACGCCGACGTGGCGAGTGAAGTGAATAGTTTGATAACAAAGAGTTTTTTTTTTTTTTTTCTTTTTTTTTTCTTAAGAGTCGTGAATCGTGATATGTACGTACTTTCGCATCTAGCTGTCTATAGAACCCTGTCTCCTCTTACTCTTACTTTTTAACGAAAGGACAACCCGTGTATATGACATGTTCCGATGAACTCCGTCAGGGAGTAACAACCTTCTGACTGCTGGCGTGAGAGTCAACTTGCTCAATGGTAATACTATCACCTCGAGAAGTCAACTCCGTAAAACTACCAGGCCCACCAGGCCCATCATGCCCATGTCCATGTCCATGTCCATCATCACGTCCATCGTGTCCATCCCCTCTTTCGAAATCAATGCTCATCTTCGCAGTAGGAGGGCGGGGTAGATTGAATTCATCCTCGTCGCCGTCCATGGTCGTCGCTTCCCAGGTCATGAAGGTGATGGTAAGCTGCTCTTGGAGGCGCCGGGCTTTGGCGCGGAGGCCGCGGGGGTCACTGGATTTTGTGCGGGGGCGTAGGGCGTATTTACGACGGCGTTCGTCTTCGCTGCGTTTTAGGCCGAAGAGAGCGCGGAAGGAGGTTAGGCAGCCTACTGTGAAAGCTGTTTCATAAATTAAGTATATGGTATCTCATGGAAAGGAGACGCAGGAAGGCAAGGGGGAGGGAGAGGGAGAAAGGTGAGGGAGTTTGAAGGGAAAAGGGAAAAGGGAAAAGGGTGACGTACCGACTATGAATTCAATGTTAAACCAGAACCAGATCCAGGTAATGTTCAATTGTTGTTTGTGATGTTCCGAAATGGATTGGTAGACACCGCCAAAGATACTACCCCGGATAATGGTTACGGCTATGGTGAAGGCGACGAGGCCGAAGATACCGGAGAGCGCGAGTTTCTTCCGCAGGGTCAGGCGGCAGCCCCAGAGGATCCAGAAGGGAAAGCCGATGACTGCTGCCTGTTAGTTTTTTTTTCATATTCATTCCTTTTTTCTTTGTTTCCGAATTTATATATATGAGGGGTTAGGGATTATGAAATTCATGACGACTTACTCAACCCGTCACTGATGGCATCCAGACTCGCCGAGGCTTTCGCAGCGGTATAGCTCCTCCTAACCGCCTCCACGCTATTACACTTCTCAAACACAACTTCGGCCGGCGGGAGGACACAATTAAAATCAATGAGTCCAATACAAGTGAGTCCCGCCGCCACGTTGAAAGCAACCACAAACCACCAGAAATACAGATATTTCTCAATATGATTTCCCAATCTTCGGAAGAAGAGCAGGAAGTTGAGTTTGATCAACCAGATGCCGACGTAATTAATAATCGTCAGTGCCGCGAAGGATTTCAAGCCCTTGGAGGTATCGGAGAGGAAGGTCGGGGGTGGTGTGGCGCCGTTGCTCACTTCTTCTAGATTGTAGATGAAGTGGACGAAGAGTTGGCCGATGACAGTCGCTGTCAAGAGGACGATGAGCGCGAGGAACATCAGGTAGTCTTCTGTGAAGAGGCGGTGGAAACAGGTTACGCGGATGGCCATGCGGCCTGCGAAGGCGAGGGCGCAGAGGGCGAAACCGCCCCATATTATGCCCTGAAAAGGTGATGTTAGGTTTGAATTGAGTAGGAAGGGGGATGTTGAGGAGGAGTAACGTACGTGGAATGCTCCCAATGACACCAGTGGTGGTGTTGTTGGCACTGGTGCCGCGCTCGAACCTGATTGATCCATAGGTATGGGCGACCGACGACGAGAAACAAAATGCCTTCGTTCTTTTTTTTTTTTTTTCGCTTTACTGTTTACAAGTCTCGGCACTGGAAATGTTTGGTTCAAAAGTGTTGCATGGCTTTTTCTATGAAGATTTCATAAAGCATTTCACGAGAGCGGCTCTGCGAAGAGTCCTGGGGGGCGGCCAAGACCCGTCCATACCGAGCATTTTTACCGACCTACCTACCCAACCTACTCTAATTACTCCTCTACACCATGAAGGTAATAATGGTAGTGTGTAGCACGAAGCCACACAAGGCTCGCTGTATGTAGATCAGAGCTCGGTAAAGGGCGAGTCGCGACTCGACTGACACCATGACTACATGATGCTTCTGCCCCAATGGCACCGGCGGACCGAATTTCTGGACGACGGTAACGCTGTCGCACGCCACCGCTGACCAATTTGACGCCGCGACGGGGGCACGATGTATCAGCTTGATCTATTCAGGTACCGGTACAGTCTGTACGTTCCTGGTTCGTTCCGATGATGATGACAAGTGTACATCGTGTTCCACTTAAAGCTGACAGACATGGAGGGCGGGAAGGATTATGTATGTAAAATCGTGATAGGGTGAAAGAGCCTGCATGTGCGGCTTCGAGACAAAATAGTTGGGGGCCAATACTTATTGAGTGCAGTAGACCAACGGGCAATGTGGTCTATAATTATCAAGTCAGTTGAACTCGACCGGATGTGGAGAGAGAGAGAGAGAACCTGTGGCGGGGAGAGAGACTCGAATGTCTAAGTAAAGAAAGGAACGAACGAGCGAATAAATGAACGAATAAATGAATAGATACCTATCTACAGACTATAGAGCCTGCTTTGAATGGTTACTTGCATCTGTCCTTGTAGCCAAGCCAAGTAAATTGGGTCAGAGTGGCTTATGTATGTCGGGGGGCGCAGACAGGACCGATGGGATCATTAACGAAGACCAACAACGGCATCGGAACTTGCAGTGTAATGTAATGTAGGTAAATTTGGGTGTTTGTCGTGGGTCTTGAAATACCTACTACTGTAGATCATTCAATGGGACGAAAATGATTGTTATGCCTGAGAGTTGGTTGACTGCAAGATACCTATCTAGACATCTACCTAGATAGACAGGTACGCTCTGAATCAGGTACGCTGATGGTTGCCAACCGTCAGTCGAAGATAGGTAGATTGACGGCAGCTAGGTACTTAATTTCGGGCCGTTGGTTAGATCCCGTCAATAGTTTACGGTCCGGCGATTGACTGTTCCGAATACGAGTGCGTTAGTGGAATTGTTAGCGAACCAGCTGTCAAATACCTAGGTACCTAGTGAATACCTAGATAGACGAGACAGTGGCAGTGACAGGGCAGTGACAGTGACAGTGACAGTGACAGTGCTACATGGTAATAAGCGAATGAGAAAGATCGAACCAACAATCAGGGCGTTTTTCTCCGAGACCCCTTTGTTCATTTATCTTTTTGAAGATTAACTCCTGTGTTTTCGTTGCGCTCTGATTTCGTTGTGTGTTTTCTTAACTCGTGATGCACCATTTCGGTCGCGTCTCTCGCATAGCCTGCTCCTGAACCCAATTCAATCGTCTAGCAGACATACTAATCCTTAAGGCACCAACAATGCCCTCTACTCTCCCCGTCGCCGTCGGCGTGCTGGCGGCCTCTTACATCTTCCTCCTCGCTCTTCTCCGTCTATCGCAAAATGCAGATGAACCACCATCGATCAGCGATTCAGTCCCCTTCGTCGGGCCTATACTCAACATGGTCGCCAAAGGGGGCAAGTTCCATCGGATCATGAGGTAAGTTGTCTAGACGTCTGCGACCCTCACCACAGAAACGACGGATATTGACAACCAGCTGCTAGAGACAAGTATCAGCTGCCAATCTATACCCTGAGACTACCCGGCTCACGGTTATATGTTGTCAATGCCGCGTCTCTGATCACGTCTATTCAAAGCCAATTCCGCACGCTGTCTTTCACCGCTATAGAGGCGAGTGTAGCGGCCAATGTGATCGGGGTGAATAAGGACACTGGCGCCATCATTGGCCGCGATCTGACCAAGGACACTGGGTACCTCATGAATTTTCCGAAATACGTTCATTCGGCTCTGAGCGCTGGGCCGGGTCTCGATGCTATGAATAGAAGGTCTGTTCAGGTTATCACCAAGTCCCTTAATGAGCGAGCGCAGCAAGGGACTACTACCGTGAACATGTTCACATGGGTACGTCATGAACTTTTGCTGGCGACGACGGAGGGCGTATACGGTCCTAAAAACCCCTTTCGGGATCCGGCTATGGAGGAAGCCTGGTAGTAAGTCCGGTCCTCTCATTGGTAACCTCACATTCGTACTCACCAGCAATGCAGCACCTTTGAACCGACCATGATGATCTTTGTTCTCAACTTGTTCCCCCGCTTCTTCGCCCGAAAAGGGTTCCAGGCCCGCGAATACATGGTGAAGGTCTGGGAACGCTACTTCGAAGAGGGATCATACGAGAAAGGCTCCGAGCTGATAAAGGCCCGAGTAAAAATTAACGAAGACTTCAACATCCCCATGAAAGAAACAGCTCGCATCGAAATCGGCGGCAGCCAAGCCATCCTCACCAATACCCTCCCAGGTACCTTCTGGCTCACCTACCATATCTTCTCCGACCCCGATATCCTACGCGATGTTCGAGAAGAATTATCAAAGGGAGTATCCATAGACGAAAACGGAAACCACACCATAGATCTAAGCCACGTGAAGTCCTCCTGTCCAATCTTACTCTCCACGTTCAAAGAAACCATGCGTTTCCACTCTTCCTCAACAGCTACTCGCATAGCCATGGAAGACTACCGCCTCGACGACAAATATCTTTTGAAAAAGGGTAGCACGATAATGATCCCCTCCACAGTCCAACACACGAATAAATCCGCCTGGGGCGACTCCGTCGATGATTTCGCCTACAAACGCTTTGTACGTCAACCGGGCGTGAAGGGTCCCAACCCCGTCGCATTCCGTGGATTCGGAGGCGGAACCACGCTCTGCCCGGGAAGACATTTCGCATCTACGGAGATCTTAATGTTCTCTGCCATGCTTGCGCTCCGCTTTGATTTACACCCTGTAAAAGGAGGAGGGAAATGGACGACGCCCCCGACGACGAAGTCGCCTATGACGAACGCACTGCCTGTCCCGGATTGGGATTTCGAGGTCGAGATGAGGCCCAGGGACGATGGACGGCCTTGGGAGGTTTCCTTTTCGGGCTATGATAAGGGGATGGAGATTGCGGCCGAGGACATTGACGGGGCCACTCCGGACCTGGGACATTGAGCTAGCTTCTCTGAGCTCCTGAATTCGGATTCAGGGGGTCCGGGTTCACCTCTGCGCGTTTATTTCTTCCATTGCCAATACCTTTATCCTCTTCGACGCCTTGCTGCGATTTAATTTAGTAATACGATGGAACTTTATCCTTTCTCGACCGGTGCCGCGGGTGGGATAAGTGATGAAAACTTTCCCCACCTGGTATTGCAGATGGAAATACAACACGGATAGGTATCGCAAACTGCGGAACTTTGAAGATACGGTGTGTCCGTTGTCAACAGAAGGGAGTTGAACCCTGAATAAAGAAGGGATTCCTCGTGACCCGAGTGAGATGAGTTGTTTTTCTGATGAACATAGCTAACCTAGCTAGATATCTAGCTAATCAACTTTGCCTGGGCGGCAATAAACTCTCTCCCAAGCTTTCTAAGCTCGTGACATGACTCGTGTCTTCGTGCACCCCCCTCACTCACCGTCTCACCGACGACAACAGTCTCTTCCCTCACCTCACCCATCAACCTCATCAACCTCGTCAACTTCATCAACCCCCTCAAATCCCCATCCTCCCAACCCCCCTACCAAGCGCCTCAATATCCCCAGCATGCGCAACCCCCTCAACAGCCACATGTCCCGTCCCCCCCACCGTCGCCCCACACTCCGGACATCTCGCCACCTCCATCGGCATCCCACACTCCCCAATCGTAAACGGGTGATCATTCACACACCGATACCAATGTCCCGTTCCCAGAAACTCGCCCGCCATCGCGCTATACACCGCCCGCATCTCCTCGGCCGAAACCCGCGTATAGAACACCTCATTGTCTCCGTCTGCGCGGAGAAGACGTTCCACGGCCTCGATTTCTCTTTCGAAGATGTGCGTAGGCGGGTATTTCGATACGAGATCGCGGGCGGCGGAGAGGTGGGTTAGGGCGGTTGTCTTCAACTCCTTGGCCTTCATTCTCTCCGCTTCTTTTTCTTCATCATCTTTTCTTGTCTTGTTACCAGTCTCCTCTTTTTCCTCTTTTCCCTCTGAATTAGGAGAAGATGAAGAAGATGAAGAAGACAAAATCCGCGCAAAAGCACTAAACCGCGCAAAATAAACATGACCCTCAACCTGTTCCCGAGGATACTTCGCGTCCGCGGCAAGTTCGACCAGCTTCACACACTCCGTCATTTGCGGCCCCAGCTCAATCTTCAGTTCCGGTCGTCCCTGTCCCTGTAGTAACTGTGTCCGTACACTCATGAAGTCAGATAATATCACCACCTCGCATTTCAACAATAATGCCATGGCGCGTAATTCCCCTCCCATCTGTGGTATGGATTCATCGTCGTTGAAGATGTTATTGTTATTATTCTTATCATGGGAGGAATCATCATCGCTTTGAACACCTGTACCTGATGATGCCGATTTTTGTTTTTGTAAGAGTGACGCGTGCCGCACGAAATTCGCTACGCGCTGAAGCGGTTGTTCTTCTTTCCTGACTTGGCGTAGGAATTGGGTTACGCGGTGATAGAACTGGATCGCCTCGCGGTATCGCGTTTTATCCCCGATCCAATTTTCAACTGTGTGTAGAGCGTGCAGACGACTGTTACGTTTGACGTTTTGCCCACGGCCCCGTTGGATTTGGATCTGCTGCTGTTGCTGCTGTTGCTGCTGTTGCCGTTGTTGCTTCTCTGGTTCTTTGGCGGTTTCGAGACCGCTTTGGATGTTGACGAGTTGGTTTGCTAACTTGAGGTATTCAGCGTTGGACCAGGTGATGAATTTCTTCGTTGCTTCGTCGAGAGCTGCGCGGCGGATGATTCGACCGTATCGTGCGATATTCCGCAGAGAGCCTCGACAGGTCGGACATACTTTAATCTCGTCCATCGAGAAGGGCGTGGAACTGCTCGACAGGGCGATCGGGTCGGGACTATCGCTAGTAGTCATCTTGTAGTGGGCTTTCAAATCCATTACCCCGTCCATACTGGTCTTGGTCATTATATGTCCGCAGTCAGGGAAGATACACGGGTCTTCGTCGAGATTGATCTCGTGATACTCTGTCGACATGATCAAATCGACAATAGCCGTCTTGATGTTCTCGTCATCGCAGCAGACCTGGCAGTATTTCTCACTGGGACATATTTCGCCGCAGAGAGAGGGACACTGGTGGCCGCAGCTGAGCTGCTTTTCGCATCTCCTCGAGCACGGAACCCAGTTGCATGGCGCTGCACAGGGCATCGTGCAGTGCCGGTGGGAGCAGGCTGACGAACATGTTTGCTCGGCGCAGGGCGGGCAGGGCTCACTGCACCGCATGCTGCACTTCGAGTGGCTGCAACGAACCTCGCAGGGTTTGATGCACGGGGGACATTCCTCGTCCCCGTGGCATGGCGTTTCGCATGCGTGGCGACAGGATGTATACCCGCGGTTACAGGGCTCTCGGCAGACTTCATGATGGATGCTTGTAACAGCTCCGTTCTCCCGATCTTTGCACCGGTGGCACTCACTATGGCAAGAATGCCCGCAAGCCAGGGGGTCACCGCAGAAACTGGGGCATCTGTAGCTCTTTGCAGTCACATCAGCAAAACAAGGGACCCTAACGGAATGCTCGCAGCCCGGCACGGTCTTGACGGTAGACTCCGTGCAAACAATGGAAGAAACGTCTTGTGTCTCCCAGCACTGTGCTGTTGTCTTCTTGTGGCCACAAGGCAAAACTATATTCAGCTTCATGAGCATCTCAGTGCACTTCCGTTCGCATGGATCGCCGCAAGAGAGTTTGCACGGGTGATCACAACCCTTTTTCAATCGTGGGCACTGCTCGAGGCATTTCACTGCGCTGTGAATGATTTGAGCATGGCATCGATTAATGCATTTATGCCCACAGGGTAATCTTTGATCGCACGGCCGATTACACCCGCCTTCGGGCGAAAACTGCAAGAAGTGGTCCGGTCTTGTCATCTCGATAGGATCGTTGGGGTGTCGGGGACACTGGAGATGCAGAACGGGGCCGATGTTACCTCCTTCGTGGAGCATAGCGATGACTTCCGCCCACATTGGCACGTTCCCGTATGTATCGGAATTACCGATCAAATACATTCCGTGCTTAGCTCGGGATAGGAGTACGTTGATTCGATTCGGGGTGCTCAGAAATCCACAGCGTCGCTCAGGGTTGCTACGAACTAACGAGATAATCACAACCTTTGCTTCCTCGCCCTGAAAATTGTCGACGGTGGCCAGACGGATACTCTTAAGAAGAGTAGTGCGCGTAGCAATCTTAGTAGCACCCAAGGGAACAGCTTGCGTCCGCGCGGCCTTGTCAGCATCCAGCACATCTAGCCCCTCGAGATCACGCTCGCCAACAGAGATCTCGAAAAAGGTCTGCATGGCACTGCGCAGACGGTACAGCTGTCCGAGGTACGGGGTGATGACTGCGATATCATCCGGGCCATATGCGCCTTGGCGGACGAGATGTCGCGCCAAAGCTACCGCCATGTCAATTTCGAACGAGTTCGTGTGGGAGGTCGACGTGGGGCTTTCATCTTGGGCTCGATCTTCTGGCACGGTATGTTGAAACCAAAAGAGACGCTTTCGTACGCCGAGTACTTTAGGATATTCGGCCACGGACCCACCGTCTTCCAATGAATGGTACAGAGTGCGACGGACCAGCTCAGATATACTTGGGTGCATACGTCGCTGCGTCTCCAGCGTGCTGAACGGCAGTCTTTGCTGGTTGTCTCGCGTGGGACTTACTAGACGCTCGAAAAGCGAGACGTCTAGGGCATATTGAGCTCCACGCGGATTCGTCGAGTTCAGGTCATAGTTTTGGATCTGTGGTCGAAGCTGTAGCTGATCTCCGATGAGAACACAGTGCTCTAATGAAGGAAGCAAGGCCGTGAGGTTATGGGCCTCAAGCACCTCGCCAGCTTCCTCACCTATTGATTACACCGAGTGGTCAGCACACGTCACAGACCTGTTAACATTTGAAGCATAAAGAGTCAAGTCCACTTACAAAGCAAAACCTTGCATCCCAATCTTCTAAGAAGATCCAAATTCCTGGCCAGACCAGTAGTGGTGACGCCAATAACGTCCGCCGCTGCCAAAGATCGCAGGTTGACCTCTTGCATAACGCCTCCACGTACGTTTTGCGTCTGCGTATAGACCGTATACTCGAAAAACATTCCCTCGACGATTATATCGCGGATTTCCTTTTGCCAATACTCATATAAGCGGTGGCGCTCACCATGGTTCAGGGACCAGAGGTCAGCTGTTAACAACTGCTCGATAGGACGTAACGCAGCATTTCCCTGGGGAGCTACTCCAGAATTCAGCCATCGATCAATGCGCTGGTTGGGCGGGCCGTGGTGGACTTCCTGGAATCCCGCTTCGTCAATTACTGTCCCAAGCAGAACTTGGTGGTGCCGAGGGTGAAATTTTTCCAGGTAGTTATGGAGTGCCCCTAGACCAAAGCAAGTCTTGAGCTGTTGTAGTGAATTTGATATGGTCGATTCATGTGAGATGAGTGCATTTTTGGTATCCCATAAAGTGCTCTTCTCAGACTTGGTGCGCTCGGCGATCGTTGAGATGACGCGAAGATTGACCTTGACTAGGCGTTCGGACTTGGAGCGGCCACCGATACGGATGATCTGCGTCGTTCCGTCATCCATCAGGTGCTCTAGCAGTTGATCGAGTGCATGGTTGGTCTATAAAGCGACTCGGGGTTAGCATAAAAGGCAGTAGATCTATTTGGGTGACTTATGACTTACGTAGGTAATGCATAGGATGGGACCCAGGTTGGCCTTTGCCTTATTTTCAAGTAGAACTTTGATCATCTTCTCGCCGGTATAGCTCTTTCCCGTCCCAGGAGGTCCCTGAATGAGGGCGAGACAGCGAGACAAGCCGTCCAAGACAGCTGATGACTGGGTCTTGTCCAGGGTTGAACGTTTTGCAAGTACCTGGGGATCAAGGTGCTGGGTAACGGGAGAGAATCTTAGTGCTATGCCATCTTTCGACAGACACGAAAGGTCAAAGAAAAATCCAGGCTTGGTCGCATATTGAGGTGGTGGGATATGTGCGACACCTCCGTGGTGTGTTTCTGGGGCAATCAAGTCGACAAAGGGAATGCTAGGGCTTTTTGACATCTTCTGCAGCGCCTCGAGAGTGTGCTTGAAGGAGGCCAGCAGGATTCCTGGGAACTCTGCGAGACATTGCTGATGCCTTGGCCCGACGTTCCGATACCAATTTAGAGCCTGCTCGAGGGTATCCTGTCTGAACTCTGCCAGGTTCAAGTGCACATATGCAAATTCACGGTTATCTGCCAATGATGGCGTTTTGTCAGAGACGTCGTTTATAGCGTCTGGGAGTTCATTCCCTCTCGAATCCTTGCCGGTAGCCATGGTGCTTTCAGAGACTACGCAGAAGAGGACTGAACCGTCATAGCTAATTAGACAAACCAATGCACCAGGCCGTAGACGGTTGGACTGTTCCCACCACTCGCGACGCCTCAGCCGAGTAGTGTTCATCACTGGCTGTCGGAACCTCACCAGAAGGTCCAGGCTGTGTACCCGCTCGAAAGAAGCATCGATGAGTTCCGCGTCTGTGTAAGTGTTTGCCCGCAGACCTTGCCGCCCGTGACGTTGGGGCTGCTTACGGCTTTGTATCTCTTCCAACATACCACGAATCACGTCACGAAGCTGGCCTATAGTGTCTTCGCGGAGAAGACGGAATTCGCGATCGAGACGTCCGATGATACCGGGACGATGGAAAGAGCTCGGGTCATTGCTCGGGAGGTACTCAGCTCGAGATGAGACAATCTCAGCGCGAGTCGGCAGAATCTTAATGCGTGTTATATCTGCATGATCGTTATCGTGTCGGGGACCCGAAGCTGACAAATGACCGGGGAGATTTTTTGGCAAGGTGAACTCGGCACGTGAGCCTATCCTTTGCGCTTGTGCTCTTGATGCTGGTAAGTCGTCCCCTACTCCAAGGCGGAGGTTGATATATTTGATCCATTTCTGAGACTGAAGTATTAAATATTCATCCGACGCATTGTTAAAGTCCTTTAGTATGAGGCTGAGCTGCCGAACTATCGTTTTGAAAGATCCGTCGATAATGTTACTGGTGTTGCAGTCGATCATCTTGGACAGCACCGCCAAACAAATCTCTACAATCGCTAACTTGGACGCATCTGAACCAGTAGTGGTTGAATCGCTAGCGATGGCGGCCGAATTTGTAACGTCAACAGCAAAAGCAAAGATGATCTGCATCCTTCGGCTGCCAATGCCCTGCATGAAGCTGTAGATAGTGGCGACTGACTGCTCCAGCACAGCAGAATCGGCGACGCGTGGGTGAGTGACAACGGTGAAAAGAGGCTTCAACTGTTTCGTCCAGATATCTTGCTTTGAAGCACTCGTGAATGCTGTTGGTATGTGCTGTTCGACAAGCAAACGGATATATGCAAGGCCATCTTCGTCGGCCAGTAGCTTGACAGCTTCTTGCAACCCGCCTGGATCGCCACCGAGCATATTGACGGCTAATTTGAAGAAACGATCGCAGGTGGCGCGGTCTGGAGAGCGAGGTGCTTGACGGAGAAGTCGCTTCCATTCCCGTAAGTCGTCTTCCTCGAGACGGTTCGGATTGGCTCGCGACGCATATCTCGGGGGGAGACGCGTGGATCCAGTGGTTACTGCTTGGCTCGTTGGGTTTTCCAGGTCATGTGAGAATTTGCATCGAGATCCGAACTTGCATTTACCATCTCTTCTGAAATTTTTGCAAAAACGCGTCTTTTCGGGTCCGGGGTGGTCCATATTGTCTGCGCTTTGCGTTGGGTTAAACCCTTATCGCGCTCTTTTCGGAGGTTGTAGCAGTTTAAAACATCAGTTGCCGCTGATGCCTTGGATTGGCTGGTCGCGTGAATGCCTCGTAAGAAAGGAGAAGAAGAAAGTTCATGGATGAATAAAGAAGATGTGGAAAAGTTTCTGGTTTTGTCTAGGCGTGTGTAGGATGGTAGCAAACAAGAGCGGGCTTGATGGGTGTGGAAAATCGAGGCCCACAAATGGAGTGTTGAATTAGGTACCTTACACGGAAGAGTGGGCATGGGGTCCGGCAAGTTGCGTAGATAGGCAGTTGTTTTATCACTGCCCGGGCCGTCGTCTGTTAATTGCTGGCCACCGCCGTGGCGGCAGTTGCGTGGGATGGGTCAAGAAGCTGGTCGGGGGTTGTGGGTGATTTGGTATTTCTGACGTTGACAAGGAATAAAACAGGCTGGACCATTAAACGAAGTACATTCACCGTCTCAGTAGTATTTACGGGCTCGTTCGTGACCCCTTCAACAACGAATTGCATCTTTCTTTCAGTTACTCTCAATTAGTCACTCTCATCCCCTTCCAACACGTAGCTGCGTTCGTTCTAACTGCAACTTTCCCCCATGGATCTTTGCATCGGGTGTCTCTCCTTCATGCTTCCTTGACGTATTTGAACAGGAGACTGAGCAATGCGGTCGGCCGCAGAACAGGGCAACAACAATCATTAGCCTGCAAACAAAAACCCGCGGATTAGTGAATATTGGCTCAGGAAACGAGCGGAGAAAACGAACGTGAACACGGACCACGGCGATCCGTTCAAAGTGGTTCATTTGATTTTGAAGGGGCGTGCCATGGTAGTTGCCCGGATTATCAGCCACAGCAAGTGCGCCATCTATTAAGTCGTCTAGGTTTCCGAGTGGCTTACTCGAATGCATCGAGGTCTCCTCGTGTAAGCGTGTAGAGGATGGAGATGAGCGATGCTGTTTCATTGCTTGCTTGATCTCTTCGAGGGCATCAGGTTCGGGGGGTCTGTTCCTACGTCACGGTATTGAACTCCGGGGCGACAAAACTGATGATCGGTGCGGTGCCGTTCAAATGCGCGATCAGACTGGCTAGGCTTCTTGACTTTAGCCGCTTTGGAGGCGGTTTTTGATTTTACTGGATTTGGCTCGCTTTTTGACGATGCGGAACCACGCTTTTGGACACGACTAGTTTTCCCAGGGCTCGTCTCCGGCTGGATGTCGATGATGGGCTCCGAGGGACACTAGATACGAGTTAGACTGAAGATAACACACGAAGGGGGTGCTTTTATCTACCCCTCGTAGGTCTGATAGGTCGGGGCCTCCGTGCCTCGCAAAGCGTCTGATCCCGGCGAACTGTGTCGCACGCCGTGTAATGAGCTGACGGGAGAGACGAGGCTGTGGCTGTTGATGGGGATGGGGATGAGGATGGGGGTGGGGATGGGAATGGGAACGGGAATGGGAATGGGAAATGCGCTTCGTTCTTCTCTCCAGCTCTCGCAAGGCGCTCCTCGTCAGAGGGATTTTGGACAGTCCGTCCCAGAAGGCAGGCGGATAGACGAAGCTTTTACTAGCGGAGGGCCGCTCGCGCGAGTCACTATTCGTCGACTGTGCCATTTGGAAGAGGCGGGAGCATAGGAGAGACTAGAGACTGTTAAGGTATATTATGTAAATGTAAATATAAATGTCAATGTAAATGTCAATGTCAATGTCAATGTAAATGTTTTGCGGGTTGTATTTGCCAAGTCGGCAGCACGCGCACGTTGACATTTGAAGATGTGAGATGGCGGTTGGCGGTTGGCGGGTTGGCGGGTTGGCTGGGGATTCAAAGGCCCACCAGTGCCCCGTGCAGTCAACTCCATACCTAAGGTAGGTATTCACTACATTCTCCCGTCACAGTAGGGTGTATGTATCACTGTGCTGACGGAAGCTGGTCGGCCCGGGGTAGCATCAGGCAATCAGGCATCAGTCTTGGAGTACCATAGGGGTTTGCAAAAGCAAGCAAAAGCAGCGGACGGAATATTGGAAATAGTTCTGCCATGTAGGGAGTCTTGTAGTGGTAGAGTTGAACGTCACAGCGGAGATAAGTGGTACATGTGGGGAGCCTAGTTGCTATACTATTACTTAGTGTCTACTATAGTGTAGGTGCCTAACCATTATAGGGGCGCCTAACGGGATTCTGACGGGACCTGATCTCCCGCTAATTCTGTCAGCCTGTGAGCCGATATTAGGCCGGCACGATTCACAATAGGTAGGTACCTACCTACCTACCGGTAACTAATCGTTATCTATCTAGTCTAGGTACCTACTTATGTAAGTAGTTATGTAATCTGTACCTACCTAGGTACCTAGGTACCTAGGTAGGTAGTTGGGTACACTTTGACCAAGTGGGACCCGGATTGGGGGCTTTCAGACTGAATCTGCATCTGCCCACTGGCAGCCCACCGGCAGCCCACCTTGGCCTTGGTTCCCTTCTTTTTCACTGTCTCACTGCACCTTCAATCCTCCCCTTCAACTTTTTCCGCCTCCCCATTCATGAGCAGGCTGTGCATCCTTGCAGAATATGTACATTCCCGCCTACCTATCTAGGTCAATGAGTATTCTCGGTCTTTGATGTATCGGTACCATCCGGTTCCTTTCCAGAGGTCAGAATCAAACGACGAATGAAATCTCCCCTCAGGCTCCAGGCCTTCTACCACATGCAACGCCATGCACACACTGTCCCTTGTCTGTGCCGGAAGGCAAAGAACGGTTGCAGTCTTACTGTATTCGATACAGTCCATACAGACTACAGATCCGTAACACGCGCTGAAAAGCGAAACCCCCCCTGATGATACAGATATTGTGAACATATTCTGAACAAAATGATTCAGCCACGGTTGTGCCTGTTCTTCGCGTCTGTGGAACCGGGGAGCCGGCCATGACTGCAGAGCACAACAGACGATGCCGTGCTGGACCGAAGATCGGCCGTATAACTAGGTAGGTAGGTATATTAAGGCGATCTTTGGATGAGACTCACCGGGTCAGTCCTGCCTTGATTGCTATATGTTCTGGAGACTCGCGACTAGTTGTGAATTCAATTCGTCCAGCCTCAGTCAAATCAACATGGATATCTCAAGTTCGTGGTATGAAGATGCGCAACAGTCGCCCGTTGATCCCACGGTTTCATGGCAGACTAGTAAAGAAGCCTATCGTCACCAGTCACGCTTTGGTGTGGCTTTCAGAGATCTCAGTTGCTATGGATTCATCTCCGCAAGCGCATACCAAGCGACTTTTGGTTCTTTCATCGTTGACGTCTGGGAGGCTACTACGGCCATGCTGGGTGTCCAAAGAAAGTCTCGCAAAGTCATCATCCTGCGGGATTTTGATGGCTTGATTCTACCAGGGGAAATGCTCCTTGTTCTCGGGAAGCCTGGCAGCGGCTGCTCTACCTTCCTGAAGACTTTGGCCGGTGACACACATGGCTTCTATGTCGACGATAGGTCTCATATCAACTACCAATGTGAGCTGACTGTCCTGTCTCCCGCCATCGTTGCTACGTACACACAAATCTAACATTTCCTGCGTAGCAATTTCATTCACAGAGATGCATCAAGGCATGAGAGGTCAATGCATCTATCTCTCTGAACATGATGTCCACTTTCCAGAGCTAACATTAAGCGAGACTCTGGCTTTCGCTGCAAGCTCAAGGAGCTTGAGAGCCAAGACCCGCGACTATTCACGCACCAAGAGTGAACATGTTGTATCCGCGTTTCGCCTCGATAATGCCCGCAACACTCGAGTGGGAAACGCCATCATTCGCGGTCTCAGTGGGGGTGAGAAGAGAAGAACCAGTCTAGCCGAAGCTTTCATCGGAAGCGCACAGTTGCAATGCTGGGACAACAGCACTCGCGGACTTGACAGTTCCACTGCCCTACATTTCATCCAGCTACTCAAAGAGACCACTACATCGTCGCAGACTGCCGTGGCGATGAGTGTTTATCAAGCTTCTGAGGCCATGTACGAGGTATGATGTCAAGTTAGCCGGCTTTAATAACCCCACGATGAATCAGGGACTCTAGCTGACTTCTCGAAGAATTTTGACAAGGTAAACCTGTTATATGAAGGCCGCCAGATTTATTTTGGACCTGCCGACGAAGCCGTGCTGTACTTCGAGAAGCTTGGCTTTGTCAAGCCCAGTCGCGCAACCTCCCCTGATTTTCTCACCTCTCTGACGAATCCCGAAGAGCGAGTCATACGTGAAGGCTTCGAGGCCTCTGTACCAAGAACTCCTGACGAATTCGCCGAAACATGGAGACACAGCCTGGAAGCAAGCAGGCTTTTCCATGACATCAGGCAATTCAATGCAATACATATCTCGTCACCTCTCTTGAAGGAAGCGGGGAAGAATGCTCGGTAATTCAAAGTTCGATGTCTACGCGGTTGGCTGATGGCTAACCGAATTGCAGGCAGTCGAACGAAACATACAACTTGCAACTCTACCCCGAATTGAGCAATCAAATCCTCCCAGTCCATCGGCAAGTCAGTATTGTCGTCCACCGCGGCCTCCTAAGACTTCGCCGAAATCTTGACCCCATAATCTCAACGCTGTTTGGACATACCGTCCTTGGGCTTGTCATTGGCAGTATATTTTACAACATAGATGAGTCGGCGGGTAGTTTCGAGAAACGAAGCCTTGCTTTATTCTTCGCTCTTGTAAACAGCGCATTTAGCCCAGCATTTGAGGTACGTCTGATCATGACGCGAGTAGCAAGCAGATATGATCACCGGCCATAAGGCTAATGGCATTATTATAGGTCCTCACTATGTGGGCTCAGCGTCCGATCGTAGAGAAGCACCATCGCTATGCTTTCTATTATCCCTGGATTGAAGCCGTTGCGTCAATGTTATGTGACCTACCTAATAAGATCCTCATCTCAGTGCTATTCCATCTTCCTGTTTACTTCCTCGCAAACCTTCGGCGATCCGCTTCTGCCTTTTTCACGTATTGGTTATTCATGTTTTCCACTGTCCTGGCCATGTCTACCATATTCCGCACCATAGGGTCAGTATCCCGAACAATCGAACAGACCAGTGCTCCTAGCGCTATCATCATCGTCCTGACCATCATATATACCGGTTTCGTCATACCTCCCCGTTATATGGTCCCTTGGCTTTCTTGGTTTCGATGGGTGAACCCACTATCATATGCATACGAAAGCTTGATGGTTAATGAGGTGCGCATTTTCAAATCACTGGCGATGATGTATCGGCTGACAGTCATAGTTCTACGACCGTGGTTTTCCTTGCACCTCATTTGTTCCTTCCGGTTCAAGTTATCCCCAAGGCGGAATGCCCGGAACGATCTGTGACGCTGTAGGAGTAAGGAAAGGACAGCGGGATGTACAAGGCTCCGATTACCTTTTGGTGAAGTACGGGTATTCCGATAGTCATTTGTGGAGGTAAGTCCAGTAACGTCCTTGAACATGTGATTCTCTCACTTACCAGGATTAGAAATCTCGGTATTATAGTCGCCTATATGGCCGTATTCTGTGTCATTCATCTACTCACTACCGAGTACAATCCATCCCAACGATCAAAAGGAGAGGTTTTGGTTTTCCCAAGGAAATACGCCGTGAAACAATATGATCGGCTTAATGACCCCGAAGAAAACCACCAGTCCGCATTCTCGCAGGATTCAAATCGGCATAAATCTATGAACCACCATACCGACGGCCGGAAGGAAATCACTGAGGCGAGCGTGGCTGGATCAACCCGGTCACGGGGTGCGGTCATCCACTGGGATCGGCTCGGTTACGAGATCAAAGCCCATGGGAATAATACTCGTATCCTAAATGACATAAATGGATGGGTGAAACCCGGAACTTTGACTGCGTTAATGGTAAGATTTGAGTCACCTCCACATCGACTCGTTTCTGCACAATAACATGTTGCGACTGACAACGGATACTAGGGAGTCAGCGGTGCTGGCAAGACCACCTTGCTTGATGTACTATCTAACAGAACTACATCCGGCAACGTGACCGGCGAAGTTTACGTCAATGGCAACCCTAGAGATTCAAGTTTTAGTCGACGGATAGGTTATGTGCAGCAAGATGATATTCACCTCCCTACTGCCACCGTTCGCGAAGCCCTTGAATTCAGTGCTCGATTGCGCCAACCAAAAGCCAAGTCGACCGAAGAACGAGCAGCTCAAATTGACGAAATAATACGCTTATTGGACATGGAAGGATACGCTGATGCGATTGTGGGCGTGCCTGGACAGGGGCTTAATGTCGAACAGAGAAAGCGACTAACAATTGCTGTTGAGATGGCTGCAGGGCCGGAACTCCTCTTATTTCTTGGTCAGTTCTTGCTTTCCCCTTTTCAACTGGAGCCTATGGAACATTACATTTCATTTTTGCTAACCATGGTCATGCCGATCTAGATGAGCCTACTTCCGGACTCGACAGTCAGACTGCTTGGTCAATATGCAAACTTCTTCGCAAACTAGCAGACCACGGGCAGACAGTACTGTGTACCATCCACCAACCTTCTTCCGAACTCTTCCAGATGTTCGACTCTCTGCTACTGCTCGGCAGGGGCGGCGATCAATTGTACTTTGGCCCTATCGGCTCAGAGGCGTCTCTTCTCATCGACTATTTCGAGGCGCATGGCGCCCCAGAATGTCCCCCGGGTAGTAACCCAGCCGAGTGGGCTATCGAGGTGACTTCAGATTCGGTATCAACTGAGCAGGGGAGAATCTGGCCTCAAAAGTGGAATTCCAGCAGAGAAAAGCGGAAGGTGTTGCGATACCTTGAGACCCTGACGGAGGACAAACATGGCCATGCCGCTTCTACAGAACCCTCGCCGGAAAAGAATGCTGCTCCGATGATAACACAACTATTTGTTGTGACGCGACGGTTGTTTAGCAATTATTGGCGGAGTCCCGAGTACTTGTACTCCAAATTGACTGTGAGCTTTGGTATTGTACGTCCTCTACAGGAAGATCATTCACAACATCACTCTCGTTACTAAGACATGTACCGCATAGGCTCTGGCGAACGGAATCTCCTTCTACAACACACCTCACGATATCCAGGGTCTCACCAACAGTATCTTTTCCATATTCCTTGTAACGCAACAGTTCAGCACCATCAGCCAACAGATCATCCCCCGGTTCGTAAGCGGGCGTTCACTATTCGAAGCCCGCGAGCGCCGCAATGGTTCATATTCTTGGGTTGTATTCGTTGCTTCTAACCTCGTCGTTGAACTGCTCTGGCAGACTTTGGCGTCCGTTTTACTCTTTGTTTCATGGTACTATCCAACCGGCATGTGGAGGAATGGCAACGAGGTCTTCAGCACTGCCGAGCGAGGCGCTGTGACGTTTGTGTTAATTTGGCTGTTTTGTCTCTGGAACAGCACGTTGTCGCAGGCGCTGGCTGCTGGGATCGAGCATGGCGAATCGGCTGTCCAAATTGCCACACTGCTCTTCTGGCTCTCCCTTGTATTCTGCGGGTATGTGCATCATCACCGTTCCCCGTGCTTTGAGCATCAAACAAGAACTTGGGTATTAATGTATGTGTTTTACTGATGGTTGATAGAATCATCGTGCCTCCCGATGCCCTACCCAGATTCTGGATCTTCATGTACCGTGTCTCACCCCAGACATATCTCATGAGCGGTCTCGTCCTAGCCAGTCTCGGCAACACTCATGTTACCTGCTCATCATTGGAAATGCTTCATATCGACCGTCTACCCTCCAGTTATGCTACTTGCGGCGATTATCTCCAAGCCTACGCTGCATCACACAACGGCTATGTGGTCAACCCATCTGCCACAGCCGACTGCCAATACTGCCCTATCTCAGAGACTAACAACTTCCTGCGCACACTGGGCGTGGAAACAGAACACGCGTGGCGCTATGTAGGCTTCATGGCTGTTTACGTGGTTTTTAATGTGATGCTCACTTTTGGGCTGTATAAACTCGCACGAACACCACGGAAGAAAGGCTGAGCGTGGTATAATTAGGCAGCAGGCGCCATCTGATCAGTACTATGTACGTACAGTCTGTGTGAAATGGATACATCTCGGAAGATGTTTGCCGCGATAAACTCAGGGGTCTGGATATGCACGTACGGTATATGATTGCCGAGCCGTGCTGCGCCGCAGGGAGGGGGCGGGAAAGGATTAGGTTAGTATGTAGTTAGATATATAGGTAGTAGTTAGTTACGGTCTAGGTATCCAGGTATATGTAGGTATCCCGTCGATCTTTTGGAAGGTCACTATCTATCTAGGTTAGTTATCTACAGACTGGGTATCTAGTCCGTAATACATAATACCTACCTTGCCTGGTTTGCCTGGTTTGCCTGGTTTGCCCGCCTTGCCTGCCTTGCCTGCCTAAGCCCCGGCAGTCGATCAATCAGTTTTACGCCATCTACACCTATTTTCGTAAGCTTACGTTGGATTTTGGATTGGCATGTAACCTGTCCAGCCCACGGACTGTACTGTACCGTTCAATGGTATGTATGTATCCTACTTACTTATAAATATGGACTTTGTCTTCGGGCCAAACAGGAACGCCTTGTAAGCCGGCAATGCGACGCTACTTTTGAGGCTGGGGCTAAATTACGGGGATTGATAGAAAAACAGGCAATGTCGTTCTGCTGACGGGGTAGATAGGTAATAATATCTATCTAGTCTGTATCAGTCTTGTCTGTACCTTTGGGGGCGGCATCTGGGTATTGGGAGGTAGATGTACATTTGATACCCTTGGATGAGACATTGCACATGGACTATGTAATTATGTGATTGTGATTGTGGTTGTAGTTCATCGAGACTCGCATGAACGAAACGAAGAGACTCTTTTTTA
Source organism: Xylariaceae sp. X187 (assembly GCA_028637585.1). Lineage (NCBI taxonomy): Eukaryota > Fungi > Ascomycota > Sordariomycetes > Xylariales > Xylariaceae > Xylariaceae sp. X187. The sequence goes on along the minus strand of JAJIZN010000006.1, from coordinate 2,240,403 downwards.
TTTCTTTTTTTTTTTTACTTTTGTTTTCCGCAAATAACTCATGGTTACAGACGACAAATCTATCTATACCGAGATTTCGAAATGATATTAAATAACGCCTGGTGCTTTCTTTCGGAAGCGGAGTTTTTATATCATGATTGAAAAAAAAAAACGACAGTTATCTATTTCCTCCCCCCTTCCATCTTTGATAATTACTCGTAATAAAAAGCCTGATTATTCTTCTCTATGAAAATCCCCCTCCCCCGGTCTGGCCTTCTGGGTTGAATGAGTATCAACACAATCGATTGAATCGATTCCCCTTCACTTCTCAAGATGATTTCGAGAATCCTACTGCCGGATTGGCACTTGAACAGCTATGTCGAGATCACTCTCATCGGCATATTGGGGATCTACGCCCTTCTCTGGGTCTCATTACAGTCGACCCAGGACGCGAGAGAACCACGAGCAATGGACACATCAATACCGTTCATCAGTCCACTCATCAACATGGTCATGCGAGGTTCTACATATTTCCAGTCACGAGCGTAAGTTAATCTCCTATGCCCTCCCTTTTTTTTGAAAGAAAGAAAAAAGAAAAAAAAGAAAAGACCAAAGATAATAATAATAATAACGAAAATACTAACCAAAACCCAGTTCCGAACCAATCTACACCCTCCGCCTCCCAGGCGCAAGACTCTACATTGTCAATTCCACATCCTTGATCCCACCCGTCCAGCGTAAATCCCAAACCATATCTTTCGCACCGATCCTGGTACAGGTAGCAGCCGGTATCATAGGATTCAGTCGATCCGGCATGGACGTCGTCGGTAAAGACCCGACAGACGAACATAGTCTTCTCGAGACCTCTGCGAGGAATAATACTCTCACACTCACGCCGGGGCCGAGACTTCATGAGCTGAACCAGTCGGCGACGAGGCATATATCTCAATCGCTTGATGAGCTGAAGGCTGCTGGGAAGGGAAAGGGGGAGTCGGTGCTCAAGTTGCATGAGTGGGTTAGTAGGACGATCATCAAGACTTCTACGGAGACCATGTATGGTCCGATGAATCCATTTCGGGACGAGAGGAACATTGGGATCTGGCAGTGAGCTTCTCTCTCTCTCTCTCTCCCTCCCCCCTTTTTTTGTTTCTTTCCATAATCGCACGACGCTGAAATCTTATTCAAAAGGGAATTCGGCGCCGGATTCGTCCCGCTGATCGTAAACGTCCTCCCGCAACTCCTCGCGCGGAAGTCCGTCCTCGCACGAGCCAAACTCGTCAAATGCTTCCAAGAGTACTTCCAGAAGCAAGGCCACACTCACCCCGAAGCATCCGCCCTCGTCCGCAACCGGCACGCCTTATTCCACGAACGCGGACTCTCAGCCAGCGACATTGCGCGCCACGAAGTCGGCACGTCCCTCGCCCTGCTCATCAACACGATCCCCGCGACCTTCTGGTTCGTGTATCACCTGTTCGCCGACGCCTCTCTGCTCCGTATCTGCCGGGAAGAACTGTCGCGGGGCGTCGTCACGGCGGGGGAACAGGGGCAGGGTCAGGGCCAGGGCCAGGGCCAGGGTCGGCAGACAGTGGAACTGGCGTTCATCAAAACGGCCTGTCCGACATTCCTCTCCGCCTTCAAGGAGACCCTCCGCTTCCACGGCGTCAACGTCGCTGCGCGCGTCGTGGTGGAGGACACGCTCATCGACGAAGCCTACCTGTTGAAAAAGGGCGGCATCCTACTGATCCCCGGCGCCGTGCAGCATGCGTTGCCGTCTATCTGGGGCGAGGACGCGGGCGAATTCAACGCCGCGCGCTTCCTCACGAAACGACGGCATAATCCGGCTGCGTTCCGCGTGTTTGGCGGCGGGTCGGTGGTTTGTCCTGGCCGGTATTTCGCGACTACGGAGATATTGGCGCTGGCGGCGCTGATGGTTCTGAGGTTCGATATGAGGCCTTGTAAAGGAGAGGGAGAGGGAGAGGGGGAGGGCAAGGGAAGAGGAGAGTGGGTTATGCCGACGGTGCATAAGACGAATCCGGGGATCTCATTCCAGCAGCCCGACGAGGATGTCGAAGTCCAGGTGCAAGCAAGGGATGCGTGTCAGTGGGAAATCGTGGTGTCGCGACCGGATGAAACTGCGGCCATGACTTCGTTGGGAGATGTGACTGTTACGAATGTCTAGACTAAGCCCTAGATAGACCCTAGACCGTTGAAATATATATATATATAATGAATATATATACTTTCTTCTTTCTTTCTTTCTTTCTTTCTTGAGTTTTGGTAAACCCTTTTTGCATGTGATCGCCGCCCTCTTTCCATTCTACCGAAAAGAAGAAGCATGTCAGACAAGGCTCTCTATCTAGGCTTTTTTTTCTATTTCTTAAAAGAAAGAAAAAGAAAAGAAAAAGGGCCCGGAATGGCCCCCAAGGTTTAAGAACGAACCGGAACTCATTGGAGAAGACAAGACAAAATGATGACTTTTACATCTCTCTTCCCCCCCGCTGCTTACCACCCACTAGATATACCCAGTAGATAAAATATCGAGAGATCCAATCGACGTTGTTGTTTGAATGGGAGGGGAAAGTCAAAGAGGGGAGGGGAAAAGGGAAGAGGGAAGAGGGAAGAGGGAAGAGGGAGTGGGGAAGGGGGAAGAAGGAAGGGGGCTTGCTGGCTTGCTGGCTTGCTTACTTCCGACATTTCCATCATCCCGGGCAAGGGAAAGCTCATTCGTCCGTGCGACTGACGGTATGAATGTTATCATCAGGGCAAACCAGCGACTTGAGAATGTTCTTTTTCTCGAATTAAAAATCGACAAACACACACCCAGTAGATACTTACCTACCTACTTATTCACCGCATAGGTATAGGGTAGTTTGATAGTAGTATGTAGACATATACCGACTATCTTCTACCTACCCTATATATTGATAGACCTCTCTTCTCTTTCTTCCACATATCAATCCCTCCCCTTTTTTATCCCAAAACTTCCAATCTAATTTCAGACTGAATTTAAACAAAATAGAGAAGAAAAAAAGCAAGTAAAATATGCATTTCCAACAAGCAGCTCCCAAAGCCCTCCTAGCCCTCTCCAACAACCTCTCCAACCCACCGCCACTACTCCCGCCCAAGGAAGCCGGTAAATGGGCCGGCTTCCCTCTCCTCGCCTTGTTCCTCGTCTTGCTCTTCCTCCCTCTCAGTCAGTTTATGGCCGAGTCGTCGGGCTGTTTGAGGCCTGTCATGGCTACTGGTGAGCCTTATTTTCCGCCCTTTTGCTTCTTCTTTTTTTTTTTTTTTTTTTTTTTTTTTAGTTTTTGAGTTGTTGAGTTTTAGAGCTTTCAGTGGAGAGTGTCGAGGGTTAAGCTGACGGGGATATAAAGGTATTACGGTGATCCTCACGTCGATAACTATACTGGCAAGTCCTTTCGCCATCGGCTGCACTTATAGCCTGCCCCCCATGAATGTGGATGAATCGCGACTGACGCGTGCCGTCTGAGGTCTCAAGGTGTTATCGTCTCGCTCGGTGAATTATGTTGTTTTGTGATGTGAGGTGATGTGATGTGATGCTGGGACAGATTTGTTTTGGGAGATTGGGAGTTTTGGGAGTTTGGCTTTGGGTTTCGGCATATTAGGGGAGGGGGAAAAGAAAAAGCCAAAAAAAAAAAAGGGAATGTCGAGAGAGAAAAATACTCAGAGCGCATTCGCGTTTCGAGAAAAAGGGCATGACAAACACGGTGCTTACGGCGATACTCGTCCAAAAAGATGGGAACAAACTTTTACAATTGATGTCGGTCATTATCCATCATCATTCCTTCCGTCCTCTCTTATATTATATAAATCATTCAAAGTTGACGATCTCGTCGTTAGCCGTGGATGTGAGCATGAGGCGATGAACTACAAGACCCATTTTCTCATCTCTCTATCCCAGAGCCACGGACCTATTACGACCTTGCAAAGCCGGAGTTCATGGTCATGCCTCCAATCAAGCAAGCAACTGAACAGTGAATCGCCTTTCAAACTTACTCCTCATACTTCATCATCTCCCACCGCCCAACAGGCTTGAGATGCATAAAAAGCACCGGCCTATCCCAAAACCCATACACATTCTGCACGTGTATCCAGTCGTGGCTCTCGTCGGCCATGCTAATACCGAAGTTGTAGACGGTTCTAGCGAGGATTAGACACATCTTGGCAAACGCCAAACGCCAAACCGTAGCAATACATCAATTAGTCTTTGATTCGAGATTCATTCGTCTTTCGTTCTGCAAGGAGAAGGGGGAGGAGGGGGTAATGCCAATCGAAGTGAAAAGGGGGAGAGCTTTGGACTTGACAATTTCGCCGACCTTGATCATCTATCGCTGTCCCGCGAGGAATGCTGGCAAGTCCGTCAACATAGATGAACACGAAAATCGGAAAACCATGGGGGGGGGGGGGGGCACTCACATAAGACAATCCCCCACCAACAACTCGTCAAAGTAAACTCGTCATCACTCTTAAACGCTGGCCAAACCTCCCTTTTCCAAACTCCTCAACCTCTCCAGATACGTAGCCGAGAGAAAAGTACGCAACCCCACGCAAAAGCGAAGCCGTAGTCTCAGAGCCCAGCAAATATCAAGGCCGAGGCACTCATAGTCAACAAGTAGTGCGCAGGTCCCAATTCCTCTTTATGCGTGGTCAAACCCTCTAAGAAAATGAGGTCTTGAGACGCTTTTGCAGACGCTCGCCGATTTTCTCCATGCACGATGGTGAAATGTTTGTTGTCCTCGAAGACGGACCTCGAGTCTACTAACCCCAAGCCATGCAGGCGGTGCCCCGAATCCGAGACGGTATAGTGCTCGTACTTTCGAGATTTCACTGGCTGCCGATGTCAGGATGTGCACCCAGGGGCGATCATCCGCTCTCCGCAGGCATCCAAACCCGCCTTCGACACCGAAACTGAGCTCAGGTCTTCGATGGAACCAAAGATCGGCCACTTACACTAATCCCGCAAACTGTGATGGCTATTCGTTTTCGTAACGGTCCGTAAACGCTCGACGAGGAGTTAAATATACGACCCGATGATCGGCTCCTGTCTATAGGAAGCTCGCTAAAGCCCTGCACGAGCTGGCGGCGAAGCACCGTATGTGGTTCTTGCGTTGCATCGAAAACGGACATGGGGAACATGATCGAAGATCTGTAGAAGTCGGGGTATTTTGGTAGTTCGACTTTCTTTTGTCCGTAGATGTCGCGCCAGGCCTGCGGACTGCTGAAAGCTAACTCGTTGGGCGCGATGCGGACAAGCGGGCCGTACCGCTTGGGAAGCTCGCGTTCGTGGAAGGGCATCGTCGCGTCGATGTGGTAACAGGGCCGCGGGAGGAGTGAGATGCGATGCGGGAGAGGCCCAGGCAACTTCTGTATAGGGTGGAGGAAGAGATCGCAGAGTAATGAGCCTATAAGGTATATGGTAGACGTATTAAAATAAGGTCCTTCGCCGTCAGTTTCATACGCCCTGCTTTGATCTTAAGGAGAGCTTACGAGAACCAGGCCGATCCGGGCCACGTGGCCCAGGTCCACCGCGCCGAACATGTCGACAATTTCCCTCTTTTAAATAGGGTTCAGACGCAAACGTCAAGCTATCCCCGAGCTTATACTTCTCAGAGAGTCAGAGTCGACCCGCGGAGGGTATATGGGAGGAATATCATATCGGACCTCATCAGTGATGGGCCTGACGACAGACATTCTGATACGCACCAGGGACCGCAGATTCCAGAATGCGCTGGCGATTCATGTAGTAAACATCTCCGGTGAGCCGATTAGCCGTTTCGGCTTGAAGGATGGTAATAATGTTTCGCTACCGAACCTGTTATATCAAACTTGACGGTAGCATCATGTGTAAAAAAGCTTGAGATTGAGAATACGTTCGTCGTGGAGCTGTTTCTTGTCACGAGTCGGGTAACCGGAACCTGTGTGCGTTGCGGCATATAACCTCAGGATATGCCATATTTGACACACTTCATGAAATCTCATAGGTCTTAGCGGCACCATGGACTCATTCTCTAAATTCGTATCATTCGAATTTCGAACGGCCTTTTCGGTCAGTTGAAACTTGGTGACTCTGTTGAAAGCCCACGCTTGCGTCAGCTTGCGTTCTCGGAATAATTTGCACAACTCATGCATACCAGGTAGGGTGGTGTAGGCCCGCTCGTCATCGCCAGGCCTCCTATCGTGAGTTTTGACACCTTGACAACTCACGAATTGGATCATTCAATGCGATCGCCGACCAAAAGTATCGGAACTCCGGCTCGGCCGAGTTGAGAAGACCGACACCGACCCCTCCGATTGCAACATTTGGGTTACAGGTTGCAACTTGCATATAACAAAGAGGCAGTCAAGTTATCAATTATTGGATTAGTTTTGATCAGGCCTTTCAATGGCAACACTGATCGATATCAGCCGATCACAAAAAGGCGTTCGAACCCCTTGGAGACTGGAGTGAAGGAAGATCGTTACCCGTACGGTCATATGATATATCCATTTCATATTGTTGGCTAAGGCTTGGCAGCGGTAGGCAAGTTCACCCTTTTGCGCAATGGCACACTATGGACGTCAAGAGACAAACCAGATAGGCACCCGGTACCGGTGACCCCGGAGTTAAGCAGTTTTCGAACTATTGCAACATTCTTTTCAAATGCCGAGCAGTACTGCTTGATACCAACAAGTTGTACCGGTAATATCTGATGGATCATGGAAGCGAGTTAGCAGATGGGCAAGGCCCAAGGCAACATTGCGGACCTTGCATTGTCTTGCAAATTATGCCAACTGTTTGTGGCACGAATCAACCCCGGCGCTCCCACACCGACGGGTAACAGTCTAACAGAAACTCGACGCTCCGGGTATGCCACGGGTTTGAACTTATCTAGGCGCCTCGATACCACAATGACAACTAGACTTCCGGTTAGTAAAATTCCGTCATAGCTTACAACAGTACGAGATCTGCTCATGACGAGGCCGAATCTCTTCTTTCCCACATCTCTCTGTAATTATGACGTTTGCTCCGCCCCTGTCTAAATGCTCGGTCGTACGGATCGCTCAATGGAAGTAACGCCGAGTTAGCAATAGTGCTATGAAACGCGTAATAGTGTATACCTAGCAAGATAACTGACATAGATGTTACAAGCGGGCGGCGGAATCTCTCGAGAATCGGTATCCTGCAGATGCTGTCAAGTCAAGTCTCGGCTACCTACTAGCTCACGGGTGGTACACGAAACTGTGGGTGATATGGCCTTCTTCTCAATCTTATGATGAGGGATCTCCCATATAAATAGAGCGAGCTAGCATGTGGTGAGCTTCTCCCAAATCATCAGAGCCATATCCGTTCCAGGCTCGACGAGCATCGTCAGTAATCATCCTTATAATCATCCTTGAGCCAGAGCCAACCTATCACACACTCTAAAACATGTCGGTTGAGGACTCTCAAAAGAAGCGCTACTGGCTGCTCACCTCGCCACGCACCGCTTCCAACTTGTTGATTCGCATCCTCAATCTCGATGCGCAGGGAGTCCCCGCTGCCCGCCTAGGCGGGTACTTTTTCTTCCCTAATGCGTTGACCCGGGTAAAGATGTGTGTCAGGCCGGTGTCAGAGTGGACGCCCGAGGAGTACGCCGAGGTGAACGAGGCAGCCAAGGGATGTTTCCGGGCCCTCCAGAACCACGTGGAGGCAGCCGAGGCGGCGGGTCACAAGGTGTTTATCAAAGAGCACATCGGCTTCATCTGCAGCGTGTATTCTGATGCGGAAGTGTTTAACGGTGGTCCTGTTGAGAATGCGAGACCGCCAGGCTCTATCGAGCCGATGCACGGGCTCACCACGGCGACGCAATCCGCGCTCAACTTCACTTGTCTGCCCGACGAGTTCCTCAAAACCTGGCACCCGACGTTCCTGATCCGGCACCCGGCGATGCAGCTGCCTTCGAATTACCGTACCGCGCTAACGGAGGTCAAGATGGACGGCGTAGGGCGTCACAAGCCCGAACTGTACGAGACCGAGGGGACGTTGAAGTTCGTGCGAGGGCTGCATGATTTCTACGTCAATCATTTCGGCAAAGACAGTATCTGGCCCCTCGTGCTCGATGCCGATGACATCATTGAAACACCGGAGATCGTCGCGAAGTACGCGGGCCTGGTGGGGCTCGATGCCAGCAAGCTGAAGCTTTCGTGGGATAAGATCACCCAGGAAAGATACGAACAGCTTATCCCTGCTGAGAAGGTCATGCTCAGCACCATTCACGCTAGTACCGGCATAATCAAGGAGAAGGCCGCGGGCAACATCGACATCGATGTAGAGGCGGTGAAGTGGAGGGCTGAGTTTGGTGAGGAGGGTGCCAAGAACCTGGTACGATGGGTTCGACAGATGATGCCTGACTACGAATACTTGCGCTCGCGAAGACTGCGGCTGGACAACTGATGTCCGAGTTGGTTTTGCAGGGACGGGGAGTCGAGTTGGAAAGCAAGTTGGTATAATAATCATATGCCCTCTTAATGTACAATACTACGCATTGTCCGAAAATGCCTAGCACGTAACCATCGCCCAACTCAATCCATTCTTTCAATATTCGAAAGAAAATAGAGCAATCATAAATGGTGGAACCGAAACATGCTCGAGTATGTCGTGATTTGGATGTGAAAACCCCCTCAACCCCCCTGACACGGTAGTGACAAAAAGTCTAGATTTCAAATCAGAAAAACCGGGCTCTTTGGCACCGGGTCGAGGATCTCATGTGAGCTCAAGGGGGGAGAGAGAGGCAATATACTCCCATTCTAGAGCCTCGGGCATTTACATACTAACATGTAATATGTATAGGCATCCATGTATGCAATGGACCAAGCATCTTGAGACTTGCGTTACTGGATCGGTTCGAAGTCTCTCACACGTTGAACCTCGTAAACCAAACCGCCCTCAGGCCGTTCGAGAATCTCTAGGACTTCGCGCACCCTTTCTAGACAGTTGAGTGCCGTATGTGTCGGGGCGGTTTGCAGTCGACGGCGGACCAGTCCCTCTATGGGATGAGGCTCAACTAGATAAGAGTTTCAGCTAAGCGAGTCACATTACCGGTCACCCGCATGTCAACGCGATAATAGTCGTAAATACCTTTCTCGGCACACGGATGAAGAACCAGTTGGGTACTGACAACGTGGATGAGCTTTTAAACCCCGCACTCCTCAATTTCTTCTCTCCGACACCGGCCAGGACTGCAGTAGGTCATACGTCACGGACATTATGGGAAGGTGCCTCGTCAAGGGGACGGAAGGAAGTACTTTTCTACTTGGCAGGAGTGGCTCAGTGAGGACTGCCTGTGAAGAAGGCACGTCCTAAGATGAAGATGTTTCACATTTTCTCCATCTGTTTAGTTCGCCAGTTCGCCAGTTCGCCAGTTCGCCAGTTCGCTCACCTTCTACGTGCGGAGCTTTTCGCCTAAAATTCTCTTCCGTTTCCGTTTCCGTTTCCGTTTCCTCTTCCTCTTTCCCATCAGACAGATACTGTATGCACAGTAGCAAATCATACTACGATCGGATCATTGCGCTCGTTCGTAATCGTGGGAAGACCATCTGAGAGAGACGCCCTGCGGATTATGCCCCGTTGTGACACATTGCACACTATGACTTCAGTGTAGGGTAGTGTAATAATATCCTCTTTCGCCAACACGCCAGGTATTCGCGCGCAACCTAGCGATCGCCAGATTCGGACGTGGATTGACCAACCAAGCAAGGCGAGGCCTGAGGGATCCTGCCATGCGGAGTACAGCATATGGGATCACCATCCTCTCTCATCCAACCGTCATCTATCTACGGACCGTCGATGTTGGAAATTGGAATATGTTGCCTGGGACACTTGCTGGTCTCACGCAATCAGGTATCATCCTGATATCCACATGATATAGTTATGTGACTTCATAACAAGGACAATCTGACGACAGTTGAAACGCGGGGTCAAAATAACTCAAATAAGTATCTAACCTTAATCAGCTCGTGGTCGGCTTTGTCAAAGGCGGTCAGAGACTCAGAGCGATACTGACAGTGCTTGGGTACTACCTACAGTAGGTATAGGTACCTACCTCTACAGATTACCTTGGTACCTACCTACCTTATCGAGGTATACCGTTTGCACGGGATACAACATGGTGATATCAAACCGCTAGGTAAATGACACGCCTAATAACTATCCGACAAAGAAGAGAGATTCGACGGTCGCCTTGGTCGAAGACCAACGGGTGAATACATACAGATACGTTGTAAGCAACTCGAGTTGATGTGAGTCTGTACCTATTCCGCACGAGTTAATTACGGAATATTCTCGTTCCGCACCGCACTCTAATAAGACTTAATTAGGTACGTTAATTTGTTGGGATAATTATCCCGTACCGCAAAACTCAACCCTTTACCTTTCCATTCGATCGACAAAAGGGTAGGGCTGATGTACCTACATAACCAATCTCGACATCCCACACGCGTGTGAATTCGACGCGCCACGGAATGGAATGCATGGTGATGGCGGTGCCCTCCATGCAGAAGGAGATATACTTGGTAACATAATTGTCATCATCCTCATTCCGTGATGATAAGGTACCAATGTCAAGCCGGCTGCCACCTCGTGGGTGATCTGCCAAAACACTTTCTTGGCTTATGTCAAGCAATTAAACTTGTCGTTCAAGTACCGATCTCTGCTGACCATGATGGCTACATACTGGAACGCTATGGGGTACAGCAGCAAGGACGTGATTGCCCTTTCTTCTCTGCTTTCTGTACCATTTGTTACTGTTGGTAGTTGGAGCTGGGATGTCAACGCGGAGAAAGCGTCGACAGTAACATCATCGGTGGCCCGTACTGATCGGCCCATCGTATTGCTCGGCCGCCTTACCAACTCCAGCACATCGACAGGCATTCGCACAATTTGCCTACGTGAGTGGCGCCCCTTAATGGCCCGGCACTATGAGTATGCCGACCAGTCTGTTGGTGTATGCGGTACATAACGCCCCTGTTACCGAACTTCGCTGGACGATTTCGTCGAAGATCGAAGATCATTCATGTGGGCCATGCAATCATCACATTCACCAACAGTATTTATGCGTTAGTAACACGTCTCGTCTCATTTCCCCTGCCAAATGCCACAGTCTAGACACCCTCGCTAGGAACCGAGCTGAAGCAAGTCCCTAGGGCTGACCACTTGCATTGAACGTGCGAGACATTGCTTAAAGAGAAGGCAGCCCCCTGCCACACTCACTATCCCAATAGTTACCTACCGAGAAGAAGCTGTTTGGCCCATCCTACTGTATTGTTCCTATCTCTTACCCCAGAACACGCGTACAAACGATGCCTGCACCGAAACCTGGGCTGCGAGTGCGTCGCTACCACAGCCGATCGCGAAACGGATGTACTACATGTAAGATGAAGCACATCCGCTGCGACGAGAGGAAACCGTTATGGTAGGTAGCAAGCCGTCTAGTAAATATTCCATTTGTTCCCCCTTTTCCCGTGCCTGTTACCAGACGGGATCTCCTGGGTCAGGGGGAGTACAATTCCTTCCTGCAGACATCTCTCATTCCGTAGTCGTTCGGCGAGACCCTCACGGTATTCGAAACATACGGAAATGAATGATGCAGGTTGACTAACATAGGGGCTTTAGCACGAATTGTCTCGTCAAGGGAGGTGTATGCGGCTACGTAAATCTCAACCCCAAAGCAAAACTGTATGTTTCCTCTGCAGGCGGCCACCACAGCATGGGGGCACAATGGTATGCGGGAACAAGCACTCTGAGGACGATAGTGCCGAGCCATATGTCTGTTAGTTTTCCCGTGAGGATGGAAGATGAATCCCGATTTTTATTCGACATACGTAAGTCCCCCCTCGGCTCTCTGGGCCTTCCTGCCGTGTTCAATGAGTGTGCGATTAAGGATAGGAGGGAACTGACGACTCACATTTCATAGTTGCGAAGTATCGAAGTGTTGTATGGAAGGACTCTCTAATACAACATGAATCTTTCGTGTAGGTTGAATTGCCCTTCATAAAGAGACTCAATGCCGAACATCTAACCGATACCCTAGCGTACACCGAGCACTATCGAGTCCGGCATGCCTTCATGTCGCTCTACTGATGACGGCAATCAAGTACACGTGGGACACAGGTTCCATGGATCGAATTAAACATTCATTGCTCCATCACAAACTCGAAGCCATCAAATTCGTCCACAAAGAAGTGCAGAATCCCACGACGACGGCTATGGGTCCCACGATAGCGAGCATAGCCGCGTTGGCATTAGCAGAAGTAGGCCCAGCCACATAAGAACACATAGTTGTTTCCCCGCATCCCTAAGATCCACGACAAGCTGACAAAATAACAAACCACACAGAGCGCGCTAGGTTGTCGGGACATTGCGAAAGACCATATAATGGGGCTCTCACGAGTCCTAAACATGCGCGACGGCGAGGCCATTACCGACGGCAACATCTTCCAAAGTCTAGTTATATTGTAAGCTTCTCAGCTCCCGATGTAAAATTCTTCCTCCTAGAATCTTGGGGGACGATTTTGTTGACTCGAAGCTCCCTTTTTTTTCGAAACGATATAGAACCACAAGAGGTACAGGCAAGTTCACGCTACGCGAGCTTCTGACTGCCACCGAGGGCATTGAAAACCCAGAGTGTCTCGGCATGTCCACGTTTCGCGCAATACCCGACCGCTTTCGCCGCATGGCCGATCACACGATGGATTTCGGCGATAAGACGCTAAACGAGGCGCTCGAGGAGGTTTTTGAGGGTGCTACAGGCCCCAATTCAACGACGACGATTAACACGGCATTATCGGCGACAGCCATCAGCCGCGCACGATTAATGAGCTGCTATCTCTGTTTGTTCGCGACGCTAGGCACGGATATGGTGGACCCATTCATGCTCAACTGGCTCGTGGAGTGGATGCTCTCCGACCTTACGCGCGAGGAAGACTCAATGCGGCAGGGAAAATTCCCCCGACAAGTCTGGTTCTGGGCCGTCATCATGGTCACGTGTGCAGTAGCCACGGCACGACCGAACACGGAGTTAGAAATCCATCAGGTCGGGGAGTGGAGGAAGGCCTGCCGCGAGAAGATCAGACTTGTGAGCCAGGCGTTGAATTTGAAGACGTGGGAGCAGACAAAGGAGGTTCTCATGGCGTGGGTGTGGAGGGATAGCTACGATGAGGAACAGCAGGTCAGAGAGATGTGGGAAGAAGCGGTGTATGGGAAGACACTCGCCGCTACGCGGACGGCTTCGCCTAGTCCGTATGATCGACATGATTTCATGTCAGCGGAGAAACGGGCGAAGTCGATTATGAGGGCACAGATTATCTGTCTGAGGAGGATGATGTTGATATAATAGAGGTTGACGTCGATATGACAGAGGTTGAACAGGGGAGGGGTGGTTAGGGGTTGCATATACCTAATAGACCTATGTCATTTGACAGAGGTCGCGAAGCGGAGTGCTCTGCATCAAGATTTAATTGGTTAATCATGGAGTTTGGGGTGTTGGACTGCGTATGGCGATGGGTTTTCCTTTTTCATATTTCTTAGTAACTTGCAAGCATTGGCTGTACTATACTACTATAGATATTGTAAAGGGAGAGATAAACAAACAAGATCATCACTTGAATAGATGACGTTCCGGACTCCGGTTCGTGTTCGTAGATGTAGTTTGGTGGTAGCTATATAACAAGGCTGTTGTCACGTGAAGTTGTGCTGCATATTTGAGCCTCATTACCCCTGTGCAACCCCATATACACGAAATCCGGTACGAAATCCAGGGAACAGGGCTGGATTCGATGAATTTACTGGTTTGAGACCAGTTTACGGATTCAAGACATCGTGGGCTTGTCGAGGTAGTACTTCAAGTTCGATAATCTGGTACGAATCCACCATTGCCATAACTATCATCAACAGGTCCTTCCCTAGCGTTTCCACTTGGCCCATTCCAATGGTGAATATGAAACCCAATTGCCCAAAATATACCGTACGAAGGGAACCGAAATACCTGTCTTGGGGGGGGGGGGGGTCAACGTCAAGGCAGTTCAACTTTTGGCCTCGCATCGGTACAAGGTACCTCCACCAGCACGTGAACACGACAACCACTCCGCGTACCTTCCACTCTTCACGAATAAAAGAGCCCGTGCTTCCGCATACTTGCCCGGAATCCTTCCTTCCTTCCTTCCTTCCTTCATATCCTTATCAGTTCCGTGCCTGCCCTACCGGTGCCTGCTATCCCCGGGGGAATCGGGAGGGGATTGGATAGATAGGTACCTACCTGCCTACCACGTGACCACCATCTCCGGCCCTCGTCGCCCACCCTCGTAGTAAATAAAGTCAATGGAATAAGGGAATGAAACAGCAGTAAAATAAGGGAGCTAGTAGGTAGATAATAAGAGGTAAATAGGTAAATACCTAGGTAATGAAGGAGGAAGAAACTGATTAGTATAAATTGTGGTGGGCCAAACCGATAACACCGTATGGCCCTCAAATCCAACCACTCACCCCCTCTATATAATTCCCGATGCCTCGAAAGCCTGGCACCTTGACCTCTTCTTCTCTCTCTGCACACCACTTTTCTCTACTTTACTCTCTTTAACTTCCCACAACCTCAATTTCTGTTTTCTTCAACAACCCACACACTCTCTTACTCGAGCGAGCCAACTGTATACCGGTGATACAGCGTTTGCAAACCATCCGCAACCTCAACATCAACATCAATGCGACAAGCTCCTTACTACTTTGTGTAGCAAAAGTCGTTGTTGTTGCTGTACGCGCGGACTGCGACTCCCTGATCGCGTTCTTCGGAGTTTATCCCGATCGCCATCGCCTTTTGCCTTTGCCAAGGCCAACAACACCTTCCCCTGATTCGCGTTACCACTTTCCTCCCAAGCTTGTCAGTCTTTCCATCCCTTCTCCTGCCGCGATCCCCTCCATTTGCAAAAATCAAGAAAAGCTCTCGATTGTCTTGGCCTGGTTCCCTTCGTTTCGTTTGGAATTTGTTAACCCCAACAACCCCATACACCATCGTCATAACGCATCGAGAGATTTTTGGATCGCACAAGACCATTCTTTTTTTTTTCTTTCCTCGCGCGTAAACCCCCACCGCCGTTCAGACTTTCGCAGAACTTACAATATCTCTTCTTCTACCACAGACACACACTCTCTTTCTGCTTCCCCGACCAAATAAATTCGACAAACGCTCTGCTTGAAAGGCGACCTGGTGTTTTCTCCTCGCTTCACCGTAACGCAACCGAATCACGACTCGATTTCTATCTTCGGCGATATCTATCGCAAAACGTCTCTTGTAAAACGCGAGAGCTGCTCCATCTTCAGTCAGTATCAAGTGAGTCTAGCCCTATATCTGTTGGCCGCCGAGCATCTACCACAATGCCGCTCGCGCAAAATATACTAACGAGAAGTGGAACATTAGTTGCTGGCACTTCATCACCTCTCGACCAAAACACGCCGCAGGATCGGCTTGATTTTCATTCCACACCTGGTGGGTATTGCGTATTTTCCCTCTTCTCGTCGTCGTACAAGCCCTTCCCTTCAGCTGCAGGGATTCTTCGTGCCGAGTACCGGTGGCTAATACCATTGATTTCAAGGCCAATACCCCAACTATCATTGACGAACACATATCGAGTAGCATCTCACAAGAAACTCGAGATGGCAAATAAGATCCCCCGAGCACGGGCTAAGGCCGCTTTGATGGGCCTGAGTATCGACACCTCACTCACTCCCTCTGCCCACAACTCTGAAAATGCGACCATCAACATGGGCGCAGGCTCAAAGGGTAAATTGGCCATGGTGAGTGGTAATAGGAACAATCAGTCCCCGGAGAAGCCCAAGTGGAAGGGTCTCAATATCGACACGAAGCTAGCCAATGAGGTTGAAAATGCTGGCAGTCCCGTCGATGCCAAATTGACCCGAAAGGCTAGCAATGCCAATTACCCGCGGCTGTCTGAAGCTATGCTGAACACGGATTGGCGCAATCGCCGACAAGGCCCTAGTGAAAATGCTCCGTGTCTGCTCGATGATGCTCTCTGGTCTGCACCTCCTGACAGGGTCAAGTTCGCGGACCATATCCAAGAGAAGCCTGTGCGAGGCGACGAAAAGGTAGTTATCGACTACGACCATGGCCTGGAGCGAGTTGCATATCGATCCAGACGACCTGAAGAAGTAAAGCCAGAGCTGATTCCATTCACGACTTCTGAGAGTGTCAGTGCCGACCTCTGCCTCTCGGCCCCTGCTACTAAGCTGGAATTTTCAGAGGCGGAGCTTGGAGGCGAAGAGCGATCCAAGAAGTACGACCCTAGCGTCTTCCAACCTTCTGTCAAGTCTATTGTGCGCCTTGACCAAATGGTGCCCACAAAGCGGGCGGGTTATGAGAAAGTCATCAACTGGGATGAACAGACGCGCGATGGTCCTCAAGACGTAAGCTCCATTGCAACAGTCACGCCAGTCAGTCTATCCTCAAACTGGGAGCTTGACTTCCCCTACGCTGAGATTCGAGCTGTCAGTGGTAATAAGAAGTTCCAAACTGGACTTAATGAGATTGAAGAGACCGTCCGAAAGCAGCTTTCAACGCTTGTGGAGCCTCAAACCGCCGGTCTACCTCCCGACTATATCAGGAAAGAATACGAGGAAATTCGCGAAGAAAGACGCAAGGCAATGGCTATTGCTAACTCAGCTCTCGAAGCACGCGGTCGCGAACAAGACGCTGATTCCAAGTGCGAGAAGCCAGATGAGGACGGCGAGGACAATGTCCATTTCAGCCTCTTGCTAGGCAAGCTGAATAAATTGTGTGCGCCGCGCATCCGTGCATACACCGTCGGCGACAAAGGCGACACCAAGCGCGATGAAGCCATGAATGAGGCTGATAATAAAGAGAACGACAACGACAACTCCAAGCGTGCTCCGTCTAGAGACTCGGGCATTAGCGGTATGTCTACTGGAGGTCGCCAGAGATCGTCGACATTGAATCCGGAAGCCTCTGAATTCCGTGTCCCTGTACAAGAGAAGAAGTCCCCAATTGCAAATGGAAACCCCTCGGACAATGTCGGTTCTAAAGAAACCATAACTCTAGTTTGTACCTCACCCGAGACTGAGGATCCAATTCAAAAGCTTGAAACACGCGTGGCGGAACTGGAGGCGAAGCTAGCACAGCATAACCCCGACAAGGCACAGGTTAAACGCCAGAAATCAGCTTTCGGAGGCAGAAAAAGATCAGCGTTTGAGGTCAAAGGATACGGTCCCCCAGTTCCACACCAGCATGCGCCGAATAAAGGGTTTCAAGGCATGGCAGGATATCAACCTGCCCAACCGGTTGTTCAGCCGGTCGTTCAACCGATTGTTCAACCGATTGCACCTTACCAGCCACAGCCTGGTTTTGCGATGGGACCGGGAGGAATGCAACATAACCCCATGCCAGGCACGGCTCATTATGGATTGGCTGCGAATGCGGGATTTCCTCCCAGCGGAATGCCAGCAATGCCAGCAATGCCAGTTGCGATCAATAATCCATATGTCAGTGGACAGCCGGTGGCTCCTGTCCAAGGCCCTCCTATCCAAGGCCCTCCTATTCTAGGCGGCAGCAACCCGGCAGCAACCGCCCCGGGTACGCCTCTTTGGGTCAAGAGCGTGTTTGGACCAAAGCCCGTATCAAAGCCGAGCCGGCCCTTCCCACCTGGAGATGGCAACCAAGCCATGCGACAACAGCAGTACGAAGAGTATCTTGAGCATCTCCGAGCCACAGACCCATCTTATGCGCTTAGATGCAAACAGCGACAGGCCCGCCGTGCCGACCGTCAGCGTGTACCCGCGCAAGATGGTGTTAAACAACCGACTACCTTTCGTTAGCTTTGAATTTGAACGGCAGAGAATGAGCAATGGAGGCCATAAGTTCGGGGCTGTGAATGGAGAGACGAAGGCGACCAAATCACACGAGATGATGATTATGATGACGGACGATAACTGATGATGGCTTGGCCTTTCACGTTCACCTCACAGCGATTAAAGCGACAGCAATTTCCCCTAGTCAGCATGCATATGATACCCGGGCATTATGGTGGTGCTAAACCATTGCGAGATACTTGCTAATCTGGCCAGTTCCGCAAATCTGTATTCTAGTATTTCATTTCTCGTTATGGCCGTAGAACGTGCAGTCAGTGTCGATTCTCGTTGCATGACTTGGCCGGAACTGGAAACAAGCGCATGGCACCTAACTGAACAGTTGGTGGCCTTTAGGAGGAAGAGCAATCGGAGACGTTAGGTTGAGGATATCCATGATGAGGACTGGAAAGTGTGCATTCTGTTGTTGCTTCATTCCAAGAATACCGACAGGCGGTAGAGAATAAGGTAGCTAATAAATTGCTTGTTACGGTACAATGAAACATGAATGCAAATGTCGCCAAGTGAATGTAGGCAGAATGAAGGGAGTTTATTAACTCCTTTTAGTTACCTAGGTATTGTGAAAAGGTATGAAGATGCGAGGCACGCACGGAAGTAGAGATTTTTCTTTCTCGTTGGCAACACTTCCCTTATGTAAATTCCGTGCATCTTGGAAATTACATAAGCATCATGACGTAAGTACTGTACATATATGGAGTAGTGGTACTGTGTATTGACACTGTACTATACTACCTATGCAATCAGGTCCCTTTTTTCGGTCCCGTCGCGAACTCGCGTCGTCTCCAGTACTTGCTCTACGATAAGCTTGTCAACATACAGACTATACTAAAGCTTCCCTGTTACTGCGCATTCTCAACAAGGGAAGGTATGTCGGCCAGAGCAATTCTACTACCTAATCAATGGGCAACAGTGCTTTCTGGCAATCCTGAACTTAATGGGGCGCTACCAAATGAAGCATTCCATTACTTACCTTCCGTTGCTAGATCCCCCTACCATGGTCTTCCACTTCTACACATAGGAGTTCTACGTCCTGCGTCGCCTGTGTGAACACCTCGAGCTTTCTATACAGATATCGCCGGTCCGGAATCTGTGCCATTGATGCGCCCAACACATAGCGCTGCTAAAGACATCTCCTGAATCGCACAGTTTCTGCCGCGTCTGCTATAACCCCTCCCTTCCCTCGGGCCATTGTCCCCCTCACTTTCGTTGTCTTCGAACCCGACTCCGAACCCGACTCCGAATCCGAGCCCTCTTTGCCAAGATGTCGACTCCTATGCGACATGGCCTTTCGCAACAGGGCCGGACCCCTTCTCAGCATCCCGCCGCCGCCCTAACACCACAGGCCTCGACGCCTTTCTCTACTTCACAGGCACCATCTGCCTTGTCCCCCCATGGTGTACGCTCTTCGCCGCAGCAATTTAAGAAATCGCCTGCTACCGGTACGCTTGGATCTAGCATCTCTACCGGTCAGCCCGCGAACCCGCCTCTGAACTTCGACAGTCCGTCTGCCGCCGCCGCCCTCGGTGGTCTGGGTATCAGTGACATCAATCTCGATCACATCGGCGTTGGGAGTTTGGTAGGCAGTACCGGTCGATCTGATGAAGAAGATCGGAAAAAGCGTATGGATGCAGTGGTTGCTTCTCTCTGGGTAAGGTTGTATTGAATACTCACTTTTCCGATCTCAGCTCATCCAGTATTTAGTCTTTCGACACCGGCAGGGTCAGTAATGACGGACTCGAGCGATTGGCCGGCCGTCTCGGCCTGGAGTGTCTTTGGGAACCCGCCGGAACTGGCTCTGAAAAGGACAAAATGCTGGTAATTGCTGGTCGCACAATGATCGTTGAGGTCAAGATTAAAAATCACGTCGTCAGTCACGCCTCGTTTGGGTTTACGGAACCGTCACCGGCGCTTGATAAGCACGTTGAAAAAGCTTCGGCAATACTGTTCGAAGATCTAGCACTGCATCCTGGTGAAAGCCAGCTCACCAAGAAGTTATCCAGGTTCAGGGCCAATATGGAGCGTTTAGCGAGCTTGGATAGGCTGAGTGTTACCCCGGGCTTGAATTGCCACGAAGCCATTTCGGGCATATGGGAGAGCCTGGAGAGGTTGCATAGATGGGACGTCGAGAGACTACGTGAAGATCCTGCTTGGAGTGACCCGTCTGAAGAAAACCTCCGCGTCATTGCTCTATGCAACGCACATGGCTGCCCGCTTATGCATACAAGGGGCCGCGTCGGTCTCACCCTCGACTATTGGAAGCAACACCGAGCGTACAAGTCGGCAACGGTAGAGGGCGGGAATGTTAAGACATGGGGCGTGGCCATTGACTGCGAGGGTACCAATGGCATGATGTACGCCCCTGTGCGCGTTTCCGACAAGTGGATTGGGCCTAACATTGTGAGGACACATCCAATCGACGAGCACGCCATCCATTCAGAGTCGATGATAGATTGGTTGGAACCACCTAACATAATGCTCCCACCTCCTGAGGAAACTAAGACGGAAGGTGGGCTTGACCATACTTCTACGCTCTCGGGACCCAAACCTCCCGACGTTATGTTTGTGGCAACACTCAACCCCCCGGTTGTTGTCTCGAACGGGGTTGCTATGGAAGTTTATAGGATATGTGCATTCAACGGGCCCCTACACAGCAGCACATTTGACAACTTGCTATATCCTGTCCCGGAGGGTACTGCATATGATCCAAGTGAACCTCGGGTCATGGCATTCACTCAAACAGTCCCCGTGTTTATTGAAATTCACCAGGGCCAAAAGAATCCCGATCTTAAGGTCCACCACAACACGCTCATAGTTGACAAGCCGGTATATGGTCAGGTCCTAACCCACCTACCATTCGTTCATCCGAAAGACATAATTGCGATCCTTCCTATGCTCCGGCAGTACGCGTTCCTGTCCTTACTTCTAGACAACAGTTTTAAGCCGCGAAAAGGCATGCCCGTCACTCCCGAGTCCAAGCCGGTTGATGCGGTGACAACGAATATGTGTACGACAGAGCACGATTTCGATGATTTCATGACTAGGAACCGAAATCGCCCCGAACGTTTTAATGTCGACATCGTCTTGTCAGCACACCCGGTCCCTAAGTTGCAGTTGGTCTTCCCTTTCAGACGGAGTACGGCCATGGTCAATCTTGAAATCCAGCTTAACGGCAAGGTTCACATCACATCTGACAATATTTTCTCGGAATCTGAAGACGATATTGCTCAGTTTCAAGGCAATGGCAAGTTTTTGACCAGAAAACAGTTTGCTGAAAAGCTTGAGATTTGTGAGAATATCGGTATCTGGGTCGAGTTTGTGAAGCACAAATTGGAGTGAGGAAGATAGTACTGGGCTACCCTTTGACAATAGGTACCCAGACGACCTCGACGACCTCTACCGATTATTCAGGAAATTCCGTTATGCTCTAGGGACCCGGAAGCAGCAGGTCAGTTCACAAAAGCCTGGCTCTTTCTAGCAGCCCCGAATTCACATCGCGATGGCAGACGGTGTATGCCAAGGCTGCTTTGTTTAAAACGCGTAAAGTAGCGTGTTCGGCAGAACTACCTGCGGTCATTTGTATTATTCGTTTGTCGGTGCCTAGTGGTACCTCTAACCTGACTATATTCAGAGAAACTGCGAAACCCAATAAGGGTCTGAGACCATGACTTACAAAAGACTGGGTGGTTTCGTCTCTTAATGTACCTGTACAGGGAGATTAAGAATTGATGGCTGCGGACCCATCGCCGAGACGTATTCCAGAAGAAGCTGTCAGGGCGGGATGTGGGTTCAATTCGTCCTGATCGTGGTTTTCCTATCCATACTTTGACTTACATAGCGGTAACTTGATGGGCTGCATTATAGGTACCTATGATACCTACATGACAGCACATCCCTTCCGGTTATTTCTCGCTTGCACCCTCAGAATCTCTAAAGGGTTGCCTGTCTGGGAGGTAGTTCAGGAATCATAGCATCAATTGTGCTAACAAGAACAGAGGTAGTATGCTGCTGTTAGCGAGCATCTAGAAATACGAGGTACAAGATCCACGAATACACAATCAAAACTCACTCGAGGTCGAAGCACAGCCTGTCCCCTTTTTCGTCTTCATTTACAGTATGTACTACCCATGAGTCTAGAAGACACGGTGTGGCAACGAGTCAATATGCTCAAAATTGAAGCGAATTGTCTCTCTAAATGTGTCCGAGAAATCTTGATCGTGCAAAGGAGATACATGATCCAATCTCCGTTCTCCCCGTCCCTGACGTGGTAACTCCGGATCTCCACTTCGAATCTCCTTGCAGCTCCCAACCTCGCAACCTACTTGGCTTAGCAACTCAGACTGAAGAAGAGAACAAGTCGACATTCGTAGTCGGCCGGAGTGATGCCCGGCGTTCGGAGAATCGGATCGGGCTTGGAGGCGCGGAGAGTCGCAAATGGGACTCGCAGTCACAGAGGCATGGAACTCGACGCAGCCGGAGATATTCGCAAATGAGCCAGCTTTCAGGAATCAGCACAGGCTTATCAGCGATGAGACGGTCTTTGCACATGAAATCAGCCCGTGGAAACATTATTTCTAGTGATACCCACTATCGCGCGACCCCTTGTCCCCTGTTTTTCTCGAACTCTCCCTGTGATATTCGGACATGAGCTACGTAGCTGCCGGTAAAACCTAATGTAGTCTTCGCAGATAACACCATATCTCGTGGTGTAGTGGCAATATCAACTAACCGCGTGATCAGTTTTCGCTGTTTCCCCGGCCCCTGCACGACGCATGAGGTGTCTTCAACGGAAAATCATTGAGCCATATTCGCGACGCCCTGTTGAACTTCCATGTAAGTTTTTCAATTGAGCCGCTGGGACGCTACGCTGCCGTTGACCGACCGACGGCGTTACTTTCCATTCCATTCCATTCCATTCCGAGAATCCGAATCCGGCATACGGAATAGCCACACTAGAGTTTTGCTTTGCTTGTTGCGTGTAGATTTATATGTAAGGTCGGAGATATAGACTTACTTCCTACTATCGCCGAGTGGTAACCGTACCCCGGATATGAGATAGGTTAGGTAGATCTCGCATTGTGTACTTTGTATGTGCGGACTACCTACATATGTCGGTGTCAGGATTCAGGAACCCGCAGGAAGCCTCGTTGCCATCTACCTATACGTACACGACCCGTGTCTTACTTAACCAATGTTGACCGGTGGTGAGGTCTCTAGGACGGGCATAACTTAACCAAGGAAAGGCATTAGTATCTTGGTCGATGATGGTCATGTACGGACTACATACTTACTTACTGTTATTTCCGTCTATTTTCGCTAATCTCCTCTTATGGCCCCTTGATAGTGGCTACAGCCTACAGGTAGATTGGCTAGACTCAGCTGATAGGTATCTAATTACAAGTTACGTCTTGAGCATACGGTCTCAGGTGCTCTCACGATTACGTATTGAATCCGTAAAAAGTGTTTCAAATAATTCAATTGACAATATTGACTTCTAATACCTACCTACCTACCTACCTACCTACCTACCTACCTAGGTACTCAGGAACCTACCTGCGAAGCAACTCGGCACAAGTAGCCGAGCATATCTAGGCACAAGTTGACGAGAGCTTATCAGCGCCAGTACGGGGTTGGTACTTGGTCTAGTCTACCTTATGTACCCTCTCGGCTTTTGTCTGTCCGTAGGATAATCATTCCGCTCAAAACGACGCTGACTCATGTATTACTAAGGAAGTTCTTTGGTTGATGATTGGTTGATGCGGAGTTAAGGGATTGAACAGCGCATGGACAGATATTAATTACAATTCACAGTCAGTACCGCTCCATTTACAGATTACATAGAGTACCTACATAACCTAACTACCTCTTAGGACGAACAGCTTTCCGCAAGAAAAAGGATTTTTGACCCGGAAGTCAGACCTGACAGGTCACAGTACGACCTTACGCAAGCTTCGGGGGCTGTCAGGTATCTAGCGCGGCGTGTCACTAATAGTTTGAAACAAACTAACTAACTACCTAGGTAAAGAGTGAGTAAGTAGGTAACTTAGCTGAACACTGTGCCCCGACCAATCGTTGATCATGTCAAGTTCAGTTTGAACGCTTTGAAAAGGTTAGGAGATTTGTTTTAATGCTCAAGTTCTGAACGTTCCAGCAAAAAATAGATCGGCCTTTCAACAGTTTCAAAGGTGTGAAGCTGCTCTTATCTGTCAAAAGGACATCATTACGCTCCAACTCCACGCTGACTTAGGTAGTACTAAGGGAGTTAACTCGACTGATGATTGGTCGGTGCGGAGTTAACGGAATGATCACGCACGGACAGACAGATATTACATGCGATTACGGACGTACATTACCGCTCCATTTTAGATACCGCCGTAATACAGTCTGTACTGTACTGTACTGGTACCTCCTTTGGATTCGGAAAACAGTCTCCTTTGGAGCGTTCTGCATTTCTTCGAGCATTCCCGTAGACTAAACGGTAAATATACGGTTGAAGGGTTAATTTACCGCTGGTACTCTAACTCAGCATTGCACACTAATTATTACCTAGTTATTTGCAGTCGAGTGGATATATTTTGCACGGATGGATAGATGGATGGATGGATGGATGGATGGATCTGATCTTTTTGGCGCATTCTTTCCCCCTTCATCGTTCAGGGAATTTCATGTCCGGACACACGCCACTTGTTTCCGATCACTGAGCGCCCAGGGTTGTCGGCGCGCATCATACTTATCCATTCTCCGCATTCTCCTACCAGTTAACACGAAGGTGAGTCTTCCTCATACTTTATATTTGACCAATAGGAAGCCGTCCTCCTTCAGAAGGAGCCCACTGTGATGTAAACCAACAGCCTTCCATTGAGTACAAAAGGAGGAGACAATTTGGGAGAGACTAGTCTAGATGGGTCACAGACTATTCCAAATACAACAGTACTGCTTTTCCTTTTTTTACCCGTTTACTTCTTGTCTTGCTGCTGTCTTCCAAGTTCCTGCGCCCGTTTTACTTTAACCTCCTTGTTCATTCACAAGAAAACAAAAAGAAGCGGTTACTCTAGCCTATTAGGGCAGGATCCCTCTCAATATTG
The DNA here is from genome assembly GCA_028637585.1 of Xylariaceae sp. X187. Classification (NCBI taxonomy): domain Eukaryota; kingdom Fungi; phylum Ascomycota; class Sordariomycetes; order Xylariales; family Xylariaceae; species Xylariaceae sp. X187. The sequence goes on along the minus strand of JAJIZN010000006.1, from coordinate 2,215,416 downwards.
TACCGGTATAACTTACAGAGGTATTGTACAGTATTACCTACCTAGGTAGGTAGGTATAGTAGCAACTGAGCGGTATAGTAGGTACCAGGTAGGTACCTTTGTGCCGCCTGTTGCAATCAACAAACCAACCAACCAACCAACCAACCAACCTACCAACCTACCCATCTCGTTCAGAATATTCAGAATATTCAGAATATTCAGAGCATATCAAAGTAGCGATGCCGCGATGCGCGCGCAACGCAGCTGACCCCCCACATCATGGAATCTGCACCACCATCGGGCTTCCAGACAAATGTGTTCCGCGCTGTCCCCAAGGACGGCGTGCGGAAGATACAGAAGCGAAACCGGCCGCCAGTCAGCTGTCTGTTGTGCCGAACGCGTAAGGTGAGTCGCTTTGGCTCCGGCGCCGGGCCTCCCTTGTTGTGGCCTAACTTTCCGTTAAGCACTTGTCCTAGGTGAAATGCGATCGTCAGCTCCCCTGCCAGCGTTGTTTGAAGAGTGGCGAGGCCCAATATTGCGAATATGCTCCACGCGCCCGCAAGTCCCGAGACGACCAGCCATCTCAGTCGAGCGCTCGCACCAGAATCGATACTAGGCCGCGCGTGCTTGAGGAGCGCATAGAGAAACTCCAGGCGCTTCTCATTACACTTGCCCGTCCTCCCCCGTCAACGGCGTCGTCAAATACATCCTCCGGCCTGCGACCCGGGGACACTCGTCCCAGTCTTGACCCACGGCTTGTGGGCAATCCATCCGGGGACGGCAGTTATGTCGGAAATACGCACTGGACCGTCATTTTCGACAAAATGCGAGATATAAAGGGTCTACTTAAGGCTATAATCAATGCCGACGACGATCGTTCGGACTCTTCGCCTACACCTTCATCAAACTTGCCTACGGACGGCCCTGACCCCATCTTCGGCAAAAGCGACAAGATAACGCAAGAGCAGGCTGTACGACAACTACCACCTCGCCACCGAACCGACCAGTTAATCTTGTTCTATTTCAGACACCGGTTCACTGCTGCGCCGTATATCCACACGGAAAAATTCAAGAGGGAATATGATAATTTTTGGCGGGACCCTACATCAGTCAGCCTGCTGTGGATTAGCTGCTTGGCATCCATCCTGTGGATTGCCATCTCCATTGCCGGCTTAGAAGCCGACAGTGCTTTGTGGGATACCCCTCCGCCGGAACGACTGGCTGTACTGGCAGTGAACTGCCTAATATCAGGCGATTACCTATCCGCCAAACCCTACTCTATTGAAGCGCTTCTCCTCCACGGCTTCACCGAGATGAGGAGAAAGGATTCGGTCGATTCGAGTATTTGGGCCAAATTTGGATTGGCCGCTCGACTTGCCCAACGTATGGGATATAACCGGGATCCCACGTACCTCTCAAATGTAACACCATTCGAAGGCGAGATACGGCGTAGGGTGTGGCTCTATATCGAGCTTTCCGACGTCATGTTCTCGTTCCAACAAGGAGTACCGCCGATCATTAGAGATGATGAATGCGATACTCAATCTCCGTCCAATTTGCATGATTCTGATTTCGATGAAAGCGTGATGGTATTACCGCCGTCACGACCGCACTCCGACGTCACGCCGACTCTATATCTCTCTTTCAAGTCGGAGCTTTGTCACATCTTGCGTCGTATTTTACGACTCTCGCTCGCGATTCACGGCCCGGCATATGAAGAAGTTCTCAGACTTGAGAATGAGCTTCACAGCTACCGCATCCACTTGCCTACACCCTTGCAGATAAAGCCCATTCGCTCCTACAGCTTTACGGAACCGACGTACAACATCATGCACCGCCTCATGCTCGAGATGATGTTCCTCAGGAGCCAGTGCGTATTGCACCGTCCGTATCTCATTCGAGACAAGGACAATCCAAAGTACGAGATGTCTCGCAAAATATGCCGAGACGCTGCATTGAAGATATTGGACATTCATGCCGATTACGAGCAGGAGAGTAAACCGGGTGGACGGATGTATGAGGACAAATACATGCTCTCCTCGCTAACATTGCACGATTTCCTCCTCGCGTCCATAATAACATGCTTAGATCTGCTTGAGAATCCATCTGACAAGTAAGTATTTTGTCTTTCCAACCAACCGTAGGTACCTAGTCTTTTGCTCACTATTATGCTTGGTAGGCCCGCAGACAATTTGAGGAGATTACAAGCTCTAGAGACATCATACTACATTTGGCATGATCGGAAGAATACATCAGGGGCCGCAGCGCATGCGACGAGGGTTTCCGGCGCGATCCTTCGGAAACTTTCGTTGCAAGACCCTGGTTTCTTGACGCCGTCGCAGTCAAAGTCAAAGTTACAGCCCCAGCCCCAGCCCCGGCCCCGGCCCCCACCTCCGCCCCAGACAGACGTTAGAAGCCAATCTTCACTCGCCATTCTATTGAATAACGATTCTCACCTACCGCCGCGATTGACCGCAGCAAAGGGCCAATCGTCGCATAATTCTTTGATAGATTCCTTCTACACCAACACTACACCTATTGATCGTGCCCTGCGAGATTCGAGCAACATTGACTGGGTAATTAATTAATGCCCCTCCATTTCCATCATTTGTTTGACGGCTGGCTTGCTAATCCATGTGACAGAATCTCATAGACCACATTCTCTTCCAACGACCTGTGGACACGTACCACCCTTACAACCCTGAAATCAGATAACACGAGCCAAGGATGAAAAAAAAAAAAAAAAAAAAAGAAGGCCGGGGATAAAAATAAATTTCTTTTTTATAGATATCCGTGTAAATATTTTTCTTCAGGCCATTGCATTTTCAATATGGTCTAATTCGTTTGCGGGGCTGGATGACAACAATACCCAATACACGGTTGTCCAGCAAGCAAAATCGACTCGCGCCAGAGGCAGAGTGGATTCCTTTCTTTTAGGATTATTCTATGGAAATACCCCGATATGAAAGCCCGGCTCCCCCAGTGCATTGTCAGACTTAGCTGTGTGTAGGTGTGCTACTACGACCGTCAGAAAATCAATATTATTTTAGTGAATTGTATGTATATACTAGGTAGGTTAGAGAGTTGAGGTTAGGTTGCTTGCTTTGTCCTCGTCAGAGCGGACGTACGAAGCAGGCAGTGGGGTCCAGCCAATTCGCCACGCCGCCAACTCTGACTATGTAGTTATCAATCAAATTGCTTCTGAAGTGGTATTTGATCATTCCTCAGGGGGGAGGGGGATTTGTTTACCACGCGTACTTATGTAGTCGGTGCCATCGTGGTGTACGGAGTTGAGATTTAGTTACCTAGGTAGGTATAAAACTAGGGAGGTAATACGATTTTTAAGCTATCTACTTACTTAGACGAGGGAGAAAAGAAACAGAAGACGACGATAAACGAAGCTAGCGTAGCGTAGGGCTGGGATGATGCTATTAATGGATGGATCCTTTCCCCCCGTTGATGGTTTATGCGTATTATGTACCTACCTAGGTTAGTGTAGAGCGGTAAGAGATGTTCTGTAGTTAGTTAACCTAGTTAGTTAGATACCTGCCCTACCTACTTAATCTACGCGCCCGGGCGACCAATTATCAAGAAAAGAAACAAAAGAACTCGTTAGAGTAAGGAGTGCTATGTATTGAGATCTCCAGCGGGATAAAGATAAAGCGGCTACGGATAGATAGATCAGAGAAAACGGATGTGTAGCAGAAAAGTCAAAAGAAAAGAAAGAAAAAACACGAGCACACTTGATTGTGATGAATGTCATGTCATATGGGACGGATTACGTTGCCGAGGTTATCTAGTTATCTATATACCTATACCTACTTAACCTACCTGATGTGTCCACGTCCAGACTATCTAAAATTCCCCCCCAAATAAACTCCGGGTGTCGGGGTCAACGTCAACCAACCAACCATGTAGGTACACACTATGTTACCCGGGGGCCCCGGATGTAAAGCGAAAAAAAAAAAAAAGAGAGAGAGAGAGTACTTTCATTGGTAGTAAAGACTGGATAACATCTATGTAATATTTCGGGATTAGATGAGCATGAGCATGAACATGAACATGAACACTCGGGCGGCTATTAAGCGCCAAGCACCCCTCATCACTTCTCCAACGCATCATTTTGCATCCTTTTGCATCCTTTTTCATTGACCCACTTGGGGGGTTGGGGGCTGAGGAGACTCGCGAGATTCTTCTTGCTACTAACGGTCCGTGACGTCTTGATATACCTACCTATCTTTCTTTGGACCGTGTCTAAAGCATCTTTAACGAACGAACCAACCAACCCACCAACCAACCAACATACGGAATCTTGACTGTTTCGCTGCCTTTTTCACGACGGCGACGTTAGGGTCGCTTGGTCCCATCTACTGGTCCCATCTATTGATCCCATCGTGAATTGTGCGAATCGAAGGGAATCTGTGAGTACGGGGGTTGATTTCGTTTTCTCGATTTTTCTGTAGGCTTCATACTTTTAGCATAACGGGAAGGGTTTGAGTCGCTTCAATTGAACAGGCTAACATCCTATTCCAGGCATCGAAATATTGGAGTCCGTCGACACTGAAGCGTCCGGATATAAAAGTCATCGCTCATACCGGGTCGGAGTCAATCGAACCTAAACAAAAGAACAAAACCAAGGGCCGTCATGTCCGGCCAATATTATCCCCCGCCTCCCGGTGCGGCTGGGTTGGGAAGTATGTCAACAATGATTCCGATCCAGGCGCAACGCACGTTGTGACTTCAAAGCTTCCATATGGCGATGAATAGATGTGTTGACGGAACATTCAACAGGTCCTCCAAACGTCTACCCAGCAGCCCCGACCTCGCCCCCTCAACACCAAGCGAGATTCTACCCTCCGCCTCCCGGGTCACAAAGCCAACAACCTGGAGCTTCTCCAGCCTACCCAGCACCACCACAGCAGAGCTACACGCCATCCCAACAGCAACAAAGCTATACGCCTCCTCAACACGCATATACCCCCCCTCAACAACAACAGCAACAACAACAACAACAACAGAGTTATCCTCATCAACCGACCTACGCCACACCACAGCAACAAACCCCATCCGCGCCACCACCGCAGACAGTCGGATCACCCGTATCTTACCCTCCGCCCCGGACGCAACTGAATTCACCCCCTCCTCCTCCTCATCAACATATCCTCCCCATCCGGCACGAAGGCACCATGACACCACCCGGTGGTAGCGCGCCCGCCTACTCCGAAACAAGCAGCACCTCGACCTCCGCACCGCCAGAGAAGCCTACTTCCGAACAGCCGCAAGCAGTGATACCAGCAGCAGCAGCAGCAGCAACAGCACCACCAGCACCAGCACCAAACATGTCCGCCGGCGCCCCCGCCGCCGGCCACTTCGTAGGCGCAGGCACAACCATGGACGACGTGGGGACTTTCAACGGAGGCTCCTACCGCATAAGCCATCGAGACTGCAACACGATCCTCACCTTACAACTGGCCATGGGCTGTCCGTTGAGCGTCCGCCCGGGCGCCATGATCGCCATGAGCCCCACCATCACGCTCAAGGGGGAATACAAGTTCAGCATGAAGAAGCTCATCGCCGCGGGGGAAATGGGCCACTCGACGTATATCGGGCCCGGAGAGCTCCTCCTCGCGCCCACCATGCTGGGAGACATGACCACCATCCGCCTCGGCGGCAAGGAAGCCTGGAGCGTGGGCAAGGACAGCTATGTGGCCAGTACCCAGGGCGTCAGCCGGGAGTATAAACGCCAGGGACTGGGCAAGGCCATGTTTTCGGGCGAAGGGCTCTGGGTACATAAGGTCACGGGCGTCGGCCTCATGTGGATCACGAGCTTTGGCGCCATCATACGCAAGGACCTGATCGAGGGGGAGAAGTACATTATTGATAACGGGCATCTGGTCGCGTGGAATGTCAAGTATGTCATGGAGCGGGTGGCGAGCGGCGGCATCATCAGTGGCCTGGCCAGTGGGGAGGGACTGGTGTGTAAGTTTACGGGGCCCGGGACGATTTTCATACAGACGAGGAATCCGGTGAGTTTCTTTTTTTTTTTTTTTTTTTTCTTTTTATCTTATTCTTTTTTTTCTTTCGTTTGGTCCTGGGTTGGGCTTTGGGCTTGGGCTCGGGCTCGCCTGTCTGTTTTCCGGCCTCTAATCCCCAAGGAACTTAGGACCATTTCACTTATTGAATGTCTTTTTTTTTTTTTTTTTAAAAAAAAAAAAAAAAAAGGTCCCTGGCTAACGAGTTGCGATTTCTCTTTAATCTTAATACAGCGAGCTTTCGGAGCTTATATGGCGGCTAACGCGACGCCGCCTTGAAACCAACTGAGAGGGAGAGAAGATGGGGAGAGGGGGGCGAGGACAGGCCCGGAGTTCAATCCTACCAGTCCGTCAATATGAGTGAGATTATACCAATTCCACGGCAATTCTGTCAGGACGGGGCTTATAGTCGAGTTTGATTGCTCTTTTTTTTTCCTTTTTTTTGGCCTGCTCAGTCTATCAGAACAAGTGACGATGATGACGATGATAATGATGCTCTTTTTTTTTTTTTTTTGTTTATTTAATGTTTGGGTCAGCGATTAGGAAAAAAAAAAAAGCGCGGATATCTAGGTTCTTTTTTTTTAAAAAAAAAAAGAATTTATGACGAAACTTGTTTTTATTTTTTTATTTTATTTTTTTCAATTGTTCAAAGACCCGGGCAATGACGGATGGTAAACATTGAGTCGAGCTGGTAGATGTGATGGTGTTGTCCTCCTGCAGAGGAGTTAAATACCTGTGGACGAAGAACTCGTAGCTCCTGGGCTCGGACTCGGACTCGGGCTCGGGCTCATATTGACCGAGTAAGAGAGTGAACAGTTTACTAAAGGGAGACAGTGACCCGACTGAAGTCTCAACAGGTAATGAGGCTCTTCGACAATTTTTGTTTTTACACTGCTCTATTTTGCGTCCCAAGCCCGTCATCATAGGACCAATGTGATGGTCAGCCCGGCCGGCATGCTTAAAGTCTCTGCATTCCAACTAGCCATGACGAGCTGCTCACAATATCCCTTGAATCTAATATCCGGATATCAACCCTTCACGTCCATGAAGACCATGAAACACAGCGTTTAGAGCCTCAACTCAACGATCCAATACTCCACTAAACGCGTTACGTTGCCCTAGATCAAGCGCCGAGCGACCGTTCCAAGGTGATATATATTCTCCATTCAAGGCTTGCCCAGGTTACCGCATCGTATGAGATAGAGTAGAACTTATATAACCTACCGTTGACTGACTGACTTGACTGGTCGACGGGCCATGCTCACAGAATGCCGTTGTACAGTAGCATGGGCCGAGCCGCGGAAGTAGTTCTCGGGAAGGATGCCCACGCGCGTCGAGGATCAAGGTATGCGGGTAATAATTCATACTCTGGGTTGTGACCTCGGGAGGCCTCTCTTATCTGAACAAGCTCTCATATAGGCGCCGAATCTAGGCAAGGCATTATGCAGGGTCGTAATGCCGGGCGTATAAATTGAATTGCGCGACGAGGACGTCTTCTAGAATCGGGCCGGAAAGGGAAGGGGGAGGGGCAATTGTTCCGAGCCGCATCCTAGAACGGGAACGGCAGGTTAAAAGGGCGCTTAGAGATGCGCGCTCAGCGGCTAATCGAGGAGGCTAAAAGTAAAGCATGTTGGTAGGATTCGCTCCTTGCTTTGTCTTCCCTTACGGAGGTAGACGGGATGTCATGGTAACTGGCAGCTTAATTGCTCCGAAAGTAGATTTTCTTTCCCGAAAATACATGAATTGTAAGATCATCGAAGGGATGGATGTTTGGCTTGGGTTGCTTGGATGGATGGGACCACTTTACCAATAGCAAGCCCTTGTCATCAGTCGTAAGTAGTGAAATCAAGCAACACTGGCGAGGCTGTCCATCTCAATTGATCATTAGTCGCCTGCATGATGTCCAACTGTGATATCTCTACACTGCCCTGGGGATGAAGGGCTGGAGCGTCGATAGAGCTACCGGCTTCAATCAGCCTAATAATCCCGAAAGTGACCCTGCTTTCTAAGCTTTATGTTCCTAGATGGCACAGCCGAGCAAGACGCACGAAAGCCGACGGGCGGTAATGGTGAGGTATCTCACTCACATGATGTCTGGCACACACACCTACAGAAGATGGGTTTGACGCGCACAATATCATATAATCGCTAGCAATGGCCATTTATTTCGCGACCTCCCTGCCCACCTTTGGCTTATCCGTTGAAGGGGGGGATGATTGGTGCTTACTTCATTATTCCTTGTTTGAAGGCGTACTCCTACCAATGGCGTTCGGTGTAAGAGATGGGAGTCAATCCTTGCTTTGAATTTCAGAGCTTAGTCCCCGAGCGGCTGGATTGTAAAGCCCACAACGTGACCATCGGCCCAGGGGATGTTGTATGTCCTTCCGTTGGTGATGGCTTAAGGTAACTCGAACGTGCCAAACGTCTATGGCGCCCTGGCTTTGTGACTGTGACAGTCGTGTCACACCCCTCACGTATGGAAACGTATGACTCTAGAGTCAAATGTGCCTATGTGTTTGTAGTTAAGGGCTACTAATAGGGATAAAAGTTGATACGTTGGTACTGACCTCGAGATCTCGTCTCTGTCAGATAACCTTGCAATGGTATGAGTGTGAATGTCTTCCAACCTTGTGATTCGACATACCTTGCTACACTAGAACAAACAGCACATCTGCTCCGGCAAGCCACAGAGGCGGTTGACGAATCATGAACTATCACATATAGCGTGGCATGTTCGGATCCGTCATACTCCGAAACGACCAACAAGAGCTGCGCAGGACCTTGTTCCTCACAAGCAGCTCACAAGCAGGCTGGGATCTTGACCAGTAAGGGAGTTCGCTATTCAGACTGTCCCTTCGAGCATCTGGATTCTGCTTAGGAGCCGCGATACCCATGTGTATTCTGCATTATCCTTAAGCGAGAGTCTCGCGTGCCGATCTCAAAGTCCGACTACCGAGTATTAATGTGCAGATCGTTACCGCTCTTTGCTTTCTGATGCGGCTATCTGTCGCCTCCCTTGGCAATGATGTCGGCTGCGGTATACGATGCTGCGACGGACTGTAGCCTGCATGAGAGCCGACAGGTGGGAATATCAGCTCCAGAGTTACTCTCTAGCGATTCTTTCATCGCTCCTTGTTTCGATTGGCCTTAGGAACAGGTAGTCCCCAACACGTGCACGTCCGGGAGACTCGGGCTGTGCATAGTAGCTGTTGCTTTTACACTTGGCATGCACATGGAAGGCCAACAGAGCACATATATGACGGAGTATGTTAGATGGGAATATGAGCTGACAGACCAGGACTGAGCTGTTTGGATACCAAATAACTGGTACAGAGTCCAGCTAGTAAGGCACAGTCCAACGCGGGATAGCCACGAGGACGGACATAGGAAAGTCATACCGGGTAGGATGTAAGATCAGCACCAGTGCTGCACACGCCGCACAAAGTGAGTGTATATTGGTCTCCATGCAAGTTTTGTCACATTATCTAGGCGTTTGTGTGGCTCTCGGCTTCCCCAGTCACTATTTTCTTTGGCTCCCAATGAAATGGCGAGGAACACAACAAATGCTAAACGATTCGGGTCGTGTCCGATGACATTTGGGCGTTCCTCATTGAGCTTCAGTCAGGCAGTCGTGGCCCATGTCCCGCCGATGAAAGGCGGCGGCAACCCGCTGAAGAGCGACGACCAATTACGGACGGATGAGGAGGACAAGGGATCATGGATGTTTACGAACTTGTTGACGGATAAAGGCTTGCCAGTTAGATGTCAGACGAGGGCCGGTCGCGGAAACAGAGGCCTCATGACGGAAACAACACGCTGGTCACTGGTCTCTTTCGTCACGCACATGTAGGCATTTAACGGCCGGCCGCTGTGATGCTAAATATACCGCTGCTGCGAACCTGCCGATAAGTCGCCGGCCATTGTGCGCCGCACGTTGTTTTGTACCTGGCCAAGGAGGAGGCCAGGATGACATGCGAGCTGATTGGTCTCAAGTGTTTTGGGTGCGGCTAAATGAGATATACTGCTCGGACGCGGAACTAACACGTCCAAGTTGATTGCCCCCATTTTCTCTTCATCTGGCCTAACGAACTAAGGAAGCCATCTCCGAGTTAGTTTTATGCGATCGTGCAGTTCCCGGCCTCGTCTTGAAACATTTCAACATTGTTGGTTGGGTAGGATAAAGCGAGATCTTGGTGGGTACATCGCCACGATGTGTCCATGTCAGTAGATTGTCCGATCCGGTACACCCACATAATGCTGGTCAGTCTGGACCGGGTTAGTCTAGAGGTAGCTATCCTTCGGATGGTTGAGAGATGAGAATTAAAATCGCTTGTCGCATCTTGACGCGGATAGCTCGATAGCTTCATGGACCAGCGCCCGACATCACACGCCCGCGTCAAATTGCTTCGGCCCAACATGCATGTTCCCGTCTCGCCCATTGGTTGACCTCGACGCAGAACTAGTCGACCGTACAGAGTAGGCAATGGCTGAATTTCATCTGGAGGTGGAGATGACGCGCGGGGTGGATAAAAAGAAAGATGGTGAGCTGTCATAAACCCCAATCCTGCCCCAACTCGGCCAAGTCTGTGCAGAAGTCGCTGTAGGTACCACGTCACGGGTCCAGCAAACGGGCATACTTCGTACATAGGTCTGCATAGATACACTGCGATCTCGAATCGTGAATGGCAGTCATTGGTCAACCCAATCGAGAACCGATCGGCAGTCGATTCTTCTCGCCCTGATCGTCCCGGGCAGCAAGGCATCACGTGAGGAGATGCTGATCTTTCCGGGTCCCTGCTGCCACGGCCGCTGCCACTGCCGCCGTGTTGAGCGTGATGACTACGACGGAAGCAGCGTCGACAAACTTTTTTCCCGGGCCGAAAAGCACTGCGCCTAATTATCAGAAAGCGGATAGGTCGATAGTTAAAGCGTCCTAGCGAACTAAGTGGCATATTGCTGGCGTTGTTGCCACAATCCGGTGCTACGCTGGGAGAGAAATCCATTGGTATGAATGGATCCGGATCGGACCCGTCGCTCAAGAGGCTACACTTCAACAATGGGCCCAGGGGTGGTAGTAGGAGCCTTGCCAGGCACCAGCCCAAGGAAAGAATTCGGACTTCGAACCAGGTATGGATTTTTTCGGGGGAATGGGTTGTTACGTTCTTTGCGGAATGATACCGACTTAGTTTCAGAATCGGTAGGCCCAGTTTCGTCAGGATCTTCGCTCAGCCGCCGGTCACGAGAACAGGCACTACGCATGTCTCGGAAAGCTGCTCAACATTGGGAACTCGGGGCCATCCATGTCATTCCCACAGGGTGACGTGGAATTCACACATCATAGTACATAGGAAGGGTTTAGTTGACAGCCCTATCGATCAATAGGATGTCCTCGTGTCTCGAGCACTATCTGTAAGGAGACAGGGAGATCGGTTGCGAGGGTCACACTTCGCGGTGCTGCCATTATTGCTCATGACGACAATAGGTAGTCTAGATAGTGTCGTATACGGACGGACGGACGTCTGGAATACGGCAGCTTTGTATGGGTTAGGGGCGCATGGATGGTCGGTAGAATGGTCGGTAGAATGGTCGGTAGGCATTAGGAATGTACACGTGAAGAATGAGCTGCGGGTCTGGAATAGGTCCATATCGTACCTATCTAGGTAGCCCTACACTACAAGTTGCCAATCATCACAGTTTGAGAATTTGGCCGACCGGGGACATTGCAACCCACACGTTACGTCGTTACCTAGATAGTAGTAGTAGTAGTAGTATATTAACGTCTAGTCGTTACCTAGGTAGGTTAGGGTAACTACTTAAGACAGCTTACATACTGGCGCTACTCTTACCGTGTGTAGGTATTGGGTTCACTGTGTCCCATCGCACAAGTTATACCGTGTTCTGAAGTGCCTTTATTCATCGCCATAGGTGTGTTGCATGTGCGCTACATAAGGCATTTAGTGGACGTGAGGTGCCTACGACGCAGTTAGCCATGACTGTGTAGATTACAAGTCATACTGTAAATGTAAATCTACAAGCGAATTCCCTTCTTTTTGTGCCGTCGGCCAAGGGAGGGAGCTTAACTAGGTAGGTAGGTATCTAGTTGGTAGCCCTTCCAGCTTGCTTCCTTCCATTCTCATCATGGAGGTTCACGTTTTGTGGGTTAATTTCATGCCCCACACACACACACCCTTCCACACCTCCAGTCGAGCTGCCAGTGGCCACATCCCCGGCGATACTTTAGCGACCTTCACCCTTGCACACCCTCCTTCTCAAGCGCCGTGACGCCTGTAATTGGCGACGTGTGGTGGATACGAACCGGGGTTTATCATGTTGTTGCTTGTACAGGTAATGTGCTCCGTGTCTGTAGCTAGCAAATGTTTGTTTGACAAGTCGAGTTAAGTGCGTAATTGTCCCGTCCCGTCCCATCCTAAGAAGGTATCTCCTTTTCCCTTTCTGATGACTTTTATCGTTGCTGTTAAGACTATACGGCGACTGGTTCGGCAATGACTCTGCGTAAACTCGCGGAATCAACGTAAAGGGATGTACGGAATAATTGCGCGCTCTACCTACTACCGGTAGACACACCGTAGTGTAAGTAAAGAATATCTACCTACCTAGCTAGACAGCCTATCGTACGCCGCACATTGTTAAGCTAAGGTACCTACTATGTATGTATGTAGGTATGCAGGCAGAAGCCTACATAGTACATAGTAGATAGGCTCCGACGCTCAGGGCCGACGTTATGCCTAGTAATGCCTACTTACCTGCCAGGTGGGTACACTAGTGTGCCCCTAGAAGCTACCCGACTAAGCTAAGCTCAGCTCCAAACCCTCCGCAACTTGAAGATCTAGCGCCTGCTTCAGCATACCAGCGTACAGCTACCTACCCCTACCGTACAGACCCAGACCACAGGCTCCAGGTAACGACGCCCGCGCCGCCTCTTTCGTTAGATCGTTTGTCAGCCAGCGCTCCTTCATCCGTCTTATTTTCTCCTTCTCCTGATATTTACTTCCATACTTCTTCCCACATGTCTTCAGTTCCTGTAAATCACCAACACTGCCTGACTCAATTGTAAAGTTGCTTGCCCTTCATCATTCGTTTTGCATTGTGTACAGACTACGTTGTATTTCCCTCGTATCTGCCATCCCACCCAGCGTTTTACCGTCTCCCAGTGTCTATCACAGTCGTAGCAGCCGAAGACAGGCCTGGGCTGCCCTATTTCCGGGGTACCGTTTCGCTTTAACAGACGCTCCAGCAACTCATTTAATCGCGCGTCAAATCCCAAGCGCGAGTCGAGGTACAGTAACGGGATTTCCTCTTCATCATTGCATCATGTTTGCTCCGTCGCCTGCCGTCGCAACTGAGACGCGGCTGTCAACGAACGGAATGTCTACGCCCAATTCAGCCCTTCGTCTCCTCTGTCACTCTCTGTTCTCGTTCATTTGCATCATTTTCCACCGTAGGTTGGGTGCCATGAAGCCTTGAGCCTACTACGCTAGTCTGCCTATCTATAAGTTTGTACGTATGTGGCTAGTTACTTACTATGTATCGTGGGTATCTAGTGCATTTCCGTTCGTGCGGCCGAACTTCCAATCCCAACTGTCCAACCACCCTCCTTCATTCCCCTTCCCCCCCGAACCCCCTGGTCGTCGCGTCCGTCCGGGCTGGCGAAGTAGGTAATCATAGTTGGGACACATTGTTGGGTGCGAGTTGCGCGCGTGCTGACACCAACTATCCAATACCTCCCACACCGCAACAATCCTGCACTGTACCGCTCTGCGTCTACTATTCCGGGTACATCGCCAGCCTACGCCAGCCTACGCCAGCCAGCCAGCCAGCCTGGTCCGCCCACGTCGTATTGCGCTTGAGAGGGCAGCAAAGGGAATAATGATTGAGGAAAAAAGCGGCTCACGCACTTCGGTTATCTGAGAATCCCCGCGCATCCGCGTCCACTGGTGAGATTCCCGCCTGTATCGCTTCCCATTGAACCCGTTCCGTGTGCACGCAAGCATTCCGGCCCCCACTCTTCTATCTATCCCAACCCACGTCGCGTTTTCATTTCCCCCGGATCTAAATCAGGACCCCATTTTTTGCGCGCCTCTGTGGAAGCCTCCGTGGACTCGGGACTGATTCGCATTGGGTCGTTTCGCTAGCCGCAGTGACTTCAAACTTTCCGGATCCTCGAGCGCGCATCCTGCATCTAGAACATTTTCAGCAGAACCCGCGCCAAACTCAGCAGCGCCTCACATCTTTCTTGCCCGGCTCCTCAAGAGTATTCTCATCCAAAGCCCAAATCATCATTGGCGATTCAGCTTTCGATTGCGCTTTCATGCACTCACTCGAAACCGTAACGACGATATTGTTAGACGAACAATGGCTTCTTTCACAGCCCTGAATGGGGTTGATTCGAAGACCCCAGACGATATTAGCAGCAGCAGTCCGAAACCAAGGCGCATCGACTCAGAAGACCGGTCTACTGGAACTACTAGTCAAGAACCAAACTCCGGAGATACTTCCGTTGCACGAGTGGAGAAGAGCGCGGGCTCGAGCATAGAGCGGCCTCATTACTCGTCGAAAAGCTACAACGATGTCGAGATAACACATAAACGCAAACGATCAGCTTCGATAGAACGATCCCGTGAGGCCACGAACACGCTGAATCACGATCAGCGCTCTCAGGGGGAATCGCGTGGAGGTCAGCAGGCCCCACCACGGGATCGTGAGTACAGGCATTATAAGGATGATCAACGGGAACACGGTGAATCGTGGTACTCGCGAGATGGTCGAAATCTATACGAAGCAAGAGACCCTTCGGGACCAGGTGCCTCAAACACTGATGAGCAAGCCGGGGAACCCCGTCGAAGAGCTCCCAGTCATACGGAATCAGCCCACGAATACTCGGCGACGAGCCCCGATGGAGATGAGAGTTCTATGCTATACAATGGTTCTTATCAACAAGACCAGTCAAAAGACCCAGTAATTCAATCCGATCCGAAGAAAAGAAAGCGAAACTTTAGTAATAGAACTAAAACCGGCAAGTACATTGTCATTGCATTCTGCAACGCAGAGCTATGCAAGTGTTGCTAATCTCTGCGAAGGTTGCCTTACATGCCGAAAGCGGAAGAAGAAGTGTGACGAATCGAAGCCTGAGTGTGAGTCTCCATTTTGCCGGATTGGCAGAAAATGACGCCAAGTTTTACTCATCCGAATTAGGTACGAACTGTGTTCGTGGCGGATTTGTCTGTTATGGCTATCCTAACCAGCGGGGGCCACCGAGGCTGGAAAATAAACCTGCAGCGGTGCCACTCGAGTCTAAAGATCCCAGCTATGTCCCACCCGGTGCTTATGGAATGCCTCAGCCCAACCCTTATTCCAACCCTCCACCCGCTCCCGTGCCCGGCCCCAAGCGAGATTCGGTCTCATCGTATCGAGGTCCATACCTCAGGCTAGAAACGTCCCAGGCGCGATCCGTCTTGTCGGAGGACGACCGACCCACGGCTTCGACTATCCAAACGCCCTCTGCTGTTAGCTCTGTGTTAAGTCCCGAAAACAAATCATCAGCTTTCTCGGCATATACAAATCCTGCGAATATGTTTCCAACGCCAATAAGTGCTATCACGCCTAGCATACAGCAGCTAAAGACGCCGAACATCGAACGTCCTCGGGACTACCAGAGAGTGCCGCCTCTGCATGATATCACCCGAACCGATCCCGATACTAGCCAGCCCGGTACCCCTCGTCTGGTATCCCTACCCCAGATGAACGTCTTGGAGCCTGCTCCAACTCCAAAGTCCCAGCCGCCACCGACTACTGACCCGCAAATGGCAGCTAAGCTAGCTTTATCGCGTACGTCATATTCTAGCAATAGCAAGCCCAGAACCCAGAAAGAAGAAATGCTACTAGGTCGCGAATACAATCCATTCGACAGAGAGCTAGTGCAAGAACGGCAACGATGCAGCGCGGCCTGCTGGCGCTTCAATAACTCGACAAACCCGAATACTGGTGTGTCATCGACGGAGCGATCTCGCCTTTTTCGAGAGATTCTAAATCCTCCAGAGCCTATCTATCTTTCGCCCCCGGCGATCTCTTCCACCACCACCAGGACTGGCTGTGTGGGGCAGGAAGTGGTAGTCGAGGCCCCCTTCACGTGCGACTATGGATACAACATCACCATTGGTAACAATGTACTGATCGGCCGCAACTGTACCATTATCGATCCTATGGAGATCCGCATTGGTGACAATTGTTTCATCGGCCCGAATGTCACCCTCCTGGGGGCTACCACGTTGATTGATCCCAAGAAACGGATGGGCAGCAGGAGTCCCCAGATAGGCGGGTACATCACCATTCATGAGGACGTGAACATTGGTGCTGGCGCCATCATACAGCACGGTATCCAAATCGGAAAGGGGGCTTCAATCTCGGCGGGGGCTGTCGTTGTTAAGGTACGTGCACCCAATGCCATGTGCTTCCCTGTATGATTTCAGCGGCAATCTCTCCTAACTTCCTCACAGGATGTTCCACGATACACAATCGTGGCCGGTAATCCTGCAGAAGTCAAGTCCCTTATACACTAGCAAGACGCATCTGGCATAATCATCGTCCATCATTACTATTGTCTCTTTTGCTTGCCAGCTTCATGATACCCCATTGTCGTTGGTTCCCCTTGTTTCCCCCTTGTACAAATGTCTTGTTTATATATCACCCAATGTTTGTTGGTTCATTTCATGACATAGATTAAAGACGCTGGCTGAGCTCGAAGTCCGGCGCTTGTGTTTACTATATATGCACAACGAGCGGCTTTCGGTTTTGCTTTCGTCTTATTACCTTGACCTACCTTTTTTTTTCTTTTCTTTTTTTTTTCTTCTCTGATCGCCTTTTTGGATACATTATTGTGCAGTCGGACGATAAGTCGATAGGTTGAGGAAGGAGAGACGGATTTACATACAAACATGCCTTCATTGGTAAACATTGATACGAAAGGTTGACATGGACATTTTCGATTAGATAATCCCCGGGTTGTTAATCAAATCACGACGAGAGGCTCTCTGAGGTATCTTTTCTAAGGGGAAGAATGATATACATTGAGAGGCACGAATTAGACGAGGAGGTTGACGAGAGGAAAGGAGAGCAAAAAAAAAAAAAAAAAAGGCATACAAAAGTCATTGACCGAATGACACAACATCTACCATAAGATAATACAATGATATCGCATTCTCACATTCGTAAGATATGATGAAGCGGTGTATATGGTAGTATTTGGGTTTCGCTTATATCAAAGACGTGTGGCTATTTTGAGGACTTTCCGCAGCCTGCTTCACTTGTTTTGTGTCCATGCTGATACCTAGCAAAGGTTGCCTCGTTCCCTTTTCGCATTGAAATGTAAGCACGCGTCGGCTGGGTATTCGCTATTTCTTGCCTACATTCAATCCTAGGTTAGGTACCTATACGTAACTATCTCCATGGAGCTTCCTCTTTAAGTCCCGGCCTTGTTCGCAAGTCTTTACCGACTGGCTTACGCTAAACTTCCTTAGCGTTCGATTTATCAAAGTAGGGCAAAACACAAAAAATAACGGCCCGCATGAAAGTTTAAGTGGGGCGGATTTAATAGCGTGTAACTAGACCCACCCCCCACCCACCCCACAATTGACCCAGCTCCGGGATCGGCTCATTCAACGATCCGTACCATACGCCGTCAAGGTTAAGGTAGGCAGGTAGGTAGGTATCTAAGGTAGTGTGGACAGTCATTAAAGAGTCAACTTGTCCTGATTTCACGAAAAGTCTTCTTCCCATTCCCGAGTTTTTGGAGGGCCCCTTGGAGAAATTGGACACTATAATTGGCGACTGGACAGAAATCGAACCACTCAACTCACCTACTTATTTCGCGTTCCCGATTGATCTCCTACTCGCCGGCCTTCATAACGAGTGAGCGTTGCATCGTCATCATCGTCATCATCAATCGTGTCTGAATCTTCGGTGGAGTATGGAGACATTCACCATCCGGACACCGTGTTCCTCGGCGAACATCGGTCCCGGCTTCGATGTCATCGGTCTGGCGCTGTCGATATACCTCGAGCTACGCGTGACTATCGACCGCTCGAAGACGTCGTCGGAATACCCGCTGAACTGCCGGGTCACGTACGCAGGCGAGGGCGAAGAGACGGGGGAGGTGCCCTTGGATCCCTCGAGTAATCTCATCACGCGGGTCGCGCTATATGTCCTGCGATGCCATGACCAGCGCGCGTTTCCGGTGGAGACACATGTGCATATTGTGAATCCGATCCCGTTGGGACGAGGACTGGGATCGTCTGGAGCGGCGGTTGTGGCGGGGGTTATGCTGGGCAAACAAGTTGGGGCGCTTCATCATTTGGATGATAGTCGGTTATTCGATTTTTGCTTGATGATAGGTTTGTTTTTTTTTTTCTTTTTTTTTCTTTTTTTTTTCCAATCCAATCTAATTCCAACCCTATCGATTCCAAGTAGCGGATGAAAGGAAGCTAACGTGAACTCACAGAACGACATCCAGATAACGTAGGCGCAGCCCTATTCGGTGGGTTCGTGGGGACGTATCTGAAGCCCTTGGCGCCAGCGGACGTCGCCCGGGTCGAGATTCCGCTGAGTGAAGTGTTACCTGCGCCGGCTGGCGGCCTGGACACCGGGGAGCGACCGCCGGAACCACCCTTTGGGATCGGACACCATATTAAGTTTCCCTGGGCCAAGGAGATCAAAGCTGTGGCTATTATCCCTAATTTTGAGGTGCCTACGGCGAAGGCGCGGGAGGTGTTGCCGAAGGTGTATCCTAGACAGGATGTGGTGAGTACACTTTCAAATCCCCTTTTCTTATCTACACTTCCCCCTTTTTTTCTTTCTTTCCATGGTATGAGAGTAGATTATAGAGATGAACGGTTCTAACATGAACAAAAAAAAAAAAAAAAAAAGACCTTCAACATGCAGCGAATCGCCCTCTTACCCGTGGCACTGGGCCAATCCCCCCCACAGCCCGAACTCATCAACCTAGCGATGCAGGACAAACTACACCAGCAATACCGCCAGACACTGATCCCAGGTCTGGAGGAGATTGTGCGGTCAATGTCGCCGAGCACGCAGCCCGGTCTATTGGGTGTTTGTCTGTCCGGCGCGGGACCGACGATTCTTGCGCTTGCCACTAGTCATTTCGATGAGATTGCTGCGCGTATCATGGCGAGATTCCGCCAGGAGGGGATTGAGTGTAAATGGAAGTTGTTGGAACCTGCGGAGGGCACTAGGGTTATTACTGGGGAATAGGCTTTTCGGATGGGAATTAGGGGGGGGGGGATTAGTTGGTGAAAAAAATGTTAATATAAGATGATGTTGTTGTTGATTCATGTGATATGAAGTAAAAGTCCCCTCCCCTCCCATCATTCTTTACTGCCCTCGTCCCATAGAACTAGGGATTTTGGAGGGGAAGTTTTTAACCTAGTAGGTGGCAATGCGAGCCTCTTATTAGAAAGAATCGAAAAAAAAATAAAAAAAATAAAGAGATTGGGTGAAGTGTGAAGAAACGAGAGTCTCTTTGGATAGGTCCACTTTTGGAATCGAATGAATTATTAGATAAAAAAATAAAATAAAAAAAAAGGAAAACAGAAAAAAGAGAAGAGAAGAGAAATAATAAGATCGTGGCTCCCTCCCGTTCTTCTGGAACGGTCGCGGATAGTTTTTCGGAGATATCGGAAATCGGACTTTGGAGAGCTTAAATTGAAATTCTTTTACCCACCGCTGTTAAGACACCGCCTAGGTAGCTAGCTAGCAATTCGCTCAGTTCCCCTAATACTGATTTATAGGTATTCATTCATCCAGTTAGTTTAGTGATAGGATGTTATATATATATATAGATATACACATTTGTGGATTTCATAGGTATAGTATTAATGACAGTTCGTTTTCACCTCTCTGAATCAACCTAGCTAACGAACGAGCTTCTTGGTAGGTAAGGCAGGAAAGGAAGGACATAGGTAGGCTACGATGCTATGTGTACAATGGAATGACCCCCGAGTTGCCGGTGCGGGGACTGAAGCCACAGATGTTTCTCCTCTCCTGCGTTTGTTCTCCATCTTGTGGTGCTTGCTGGTGGGCATCATATGCTCCACATAGGATCTATCTAGCACTTCCGAGACCTTCTCACGTCGATACCTACCTATTTATATTCCATTTCCATTCCATTGCATTGCATTGCATTGTATTCCGTGAATGCGATGAGAGTGAGACGAATGCCATCTCCCCCGTAGGTCCCGCGATCTCCATCGGCACGAGGGGGAAAAAAATGAAATTAATTAATAAAAAAAAAAAAGAAAAAAAAAGAAAACTCCTCATAATTCCAACGGTACGACTACCAGACACAGCCAGCCATCTGGATAAGCGGCCTCGCGCATGAGCTCTTCGAGCGGTGCGTAGAAGGGCACGTTCGCGCCGTGTAGGATGGCGGCCGCGAGCACAGGGTCACGACTACTTGGGAACAAGCGGGGGAGGAGACTGCGGAGGGCTGTGCCGAGGGTCTGGGGCGATCCTGTTGATATCTTGATTAGTGAGATGATTCGCCTCGGGTGGTAGGGGAGGGATTGGAGGGAAACTAAGAATAAATAGATAAAGAAAAAAAAAAAAAAAAAGTCAAGGGTAGACAGGAGACTTACGATCATTAACTCGCGGTGAGACGAGAGATTGCACGACTCTGAACGAGCCCGAGGGGTTACTCCCGCTGTTTTCGAGATCACTAGGGGACGTCGGGATATACACGCGCAGCGGGACGTTTTTGATCTCGCGCGATGTATTTAGTAGGCGTGAGTTTATCTTGTTGAAGGATACGTAGTCGTCTATGTCATTTGGTATTTGGGTTAGGGGACTTGCATTCGCTTTAAGGGGAGAGAGTAGATGATAGAGAGGGGGAACGCGGGGGGGGGGGGGGGGGCGAAGTGTTTGTTTGGACTCACTATCTTTCACGGCATTCCAGAGCGCCGTGGTGTGTTCTTTTGATAACGACATGATTTGTTTGGCGTTGCCGTTGCGCACGAAATCGGCCTAGGAGTAGAGTTTAGTTTACTGCTGTGTCTTTTCCCAAGTGCTCGTCGACATGGAGAAGCCAAAAGAAACGAATACATCACCAACAGCGAGGAGAATACCAAGCCAACTGACTAACCTCTTTCGCGCTATTCAGGAAGGTATCGCCGATATCCCAGCTGAGGCCATCACCAACGACCAACCGCCAGGGTAAAACCGGCTGGTAAAGGTCGACGAGCAGGCCGACGGCCAAGTTCCGCAGCAGCACATCCTCATGATGGAAACTCGAGCAGGGCAGTCCAAAGTAGGAGTACAGGCGAGGAATAAGTAATGCCAGATAACTGAACCGCGGTACAGCCGTCACGAAAGGCGTGTTGGGGGCGTTGGCGTGGGTGATGTATAATGGGACCTGCAGATCCCAGAGGGTCTGGGGGACAGAGATTGAGGTGCTCATCTGGAACAACTGTTTTAAAGCAGATTCTCTGCTTCAGGATCTGCTCGGTAGGCTGTGAGATTAGATGATACCTCGATGCTGAATTCAGTTCAGTCGAGGCCGGGTTTGATGAGAAGACGTTCGTTCGGTCTCATGTCGCTTGGCTCGGTGGCTCTGTCGGTCATTTTACCGGATGTCCCGAGCAAAACATCTAGGAATGACGGGCAGACGAGTGCTGTTTCCACTTCAGCCGTCCTCACTGCCTGTTAGATGACCGATGAGCGAGCCGAGGTTGCGATGCCGCCCGTAAGCCACGTGTTCGGTGTTCGGTGAGTCGTTCTTGGACATCCCGTCTTGTCCCTTACTCGATACGGGCATCTCGTTGCCATCCCCGCTTTTATTTTGCTCCATTAAATAGGTACCTAGTTAGATACATATTAGGTATAAGTAGATACCTATGCATTGCATTATCCACTTCTTATGTAATAATGTGCTTATATGCTTGTTATGTTTAGATGCAAACTCTAGATGTCTCCGTCGGTACTATAGGTCGGTCGGATTAGGGGCGAACATGATCCAGTCGGATTAGGCATGCCAAGTCAGGACTCGTCCGGCATATGTATTTTATTCAAACCTTGCGTTCTGGAAATTGAAAAGCTACCTACCTTAGATATGGCTTCGATAACTAACATGATACAAAAATTGGACGGTGTTGAAGTGGTTTGACGGACGGAACACTCTCGAGCGGAAGGCCAGGCAAGGAGGGCTATTTTGTCATTGGGTTGATTGAGTATGAGGTGTTCGGGGGATCTACAATGCCGGGAGGATCAGATCGTATCTAGAACGCCTCGGTTGGAAGTAACACGTCGTTTAAACTGGGCAAAAAAGTCGCCTCACGCTTTGCCACTTCATCGATTTTGCCACACGTACACTAACCTTGGTTATTTTATTTTGCCTCTTTCAAAGTCGCGGACAGGGAAACTTGGGTGTCATTTTCTTGTTGGAAATGACGGAAATGTCTTGCTCAATTAACTACATGACTATTGCCAATAGTTATATTTACAGGTTAGCCTTCGTGAACATTTGCTACATAAGTCGGTCGACCCTGTCTGCCCAGGCTAACCCTGAGTAAATCGCCGCTGGTATGGACTAGAGGGGGATTAGCAGACTTAACATGGGACGGGTGGCATACTTACCATAGTAGACACACCGTACCCGAATCTTGGCAGCAGATTACAGCAAGTATAAGCATGCATTCTATGAAACGGTCATGTCCGGAAGTTGAACAGGCATTGTAGATACTTGCCTACTTACTTACTTACTTACTCTTAACTCAGTGGCCTCCAATTAATTGGCCGGACAGAAATGTGCAGATATATAGACCTAGACCCTCAGAATGACATACACACGTCTGGCGGGCTTGGCTTCACAAACGGAACGCCTCACTCGTTTGGACATTGATAACCGCGATAAGGGGAGCCCAATGCCTCATTCTTATCCTATCTTTCGTGATACTTGGGACGGGCACGACTGGTCATGGTTGTGGTCATGGTCGTGGTCATGGTCGTGGTCATGGTCATGGTCGTGGTCGTGGTCGTGGTCGTGGTCGTGGTCGTGGTCGTGGTCGTGGTCGTGGTCGTGGTCGTGGTCGTGGTCATGGTCATGGTCATGGTCCAGCTGGCAGTAGGAGAATGAATGGTCCAGGGGTCGGGTCGGATCGGATGGGTAAACAGTGTCGTGTCTGCCTGAACGTCCTTTGCCCGCCTGTCTCCTGTCTCCGGATCACGGCCCACGGGCGGCCTAACCCTGTTATAACCTAGATAACAGATTTACATACACACTTTTATACATACATACATTTATACATACATACATACATACGACAATCGTAACCAAATCGATTTGCCGGCTGCGAATTCGTGCGATCGATGCCCTACACCACAACCTGCCCTATCACATCGTCTTCCATTTGTTCAAAAAGCTACAGATTACGGGGCTGACTTAATGTTATGTGGAGGATTTCACAGTAGAAGGGCAAAAGGGCCAGTGCCATGCCAGCATCTGGTCAAAGAGAGGCCAACCCAGCCTATGCGTAATTATCCTTGCAAGCTTCTTGCAAGGTTGGAAGTGTACCTAACAGGACACACGATCCACCGACAGTATCGAAAGAGAAACAAAAGTACGATTCTCCCTCCCGATCCAAAGGGGGGGATAAAAAAAAAAAGAAAAGTGACAGGTGAGGAAAGAGGGCTTTTGGTTTCGTTGGACATCAACAAAAAGCTCCCAATCGACCCATCACTTTGGTTTATATATCACGTAACTCTATCCAAAACGTTCTGGATTCAGGGAGAACGCCGCAAAAAACGTTGGGTAAAGGAGGAGAGAGACAGAGAAAGAAAGGAAAGGACCAAAAAAAAAAAAAAAGACACGCACAACACACAGATGTTAATTTCCGCCAAGGACGCAGGTGCGGTTGTTGCGATGATGGGCTGACTGACGTGACAGATCATCTGGCCCAAAAAATGAACCCCTGAGATTCGAGACCTCTTTCCATCCAGACACGCCCCCCTTACGCAGGGGGGGGTCTCCGTTTGAACATTTGACAACCTCGTCTGTTGGGTGACGAACGATGGCAATTTTTTGATGACTTGTTTTCTTGTGCCAACCGACATAAGGGGGGGGCAACAGAAAAGTTTGCATTCTCCAGGGCCCCAGATGCTTCAAAAGCAGTCAGCCTCTGAGAGACGTTTGGGTATCAGGAGTGTGTATACGAAATATGTATACGGAATATGTAAAAGACTGGATGGGACTGTGTAGGTAGTATTATCACACGACGCCACAGATATACAGGCAGTACTACAGGTAATCTGCGCCTTTCATTTTTTTCATTTTTTTATTTTTTTTATTTATTTTTTATTTTTTATTCCTTTTTAAGTTGGTAGTTAGTTTAGCTGTTGGTGCTTGGTGCTTGGTGCTTGCTCGCTTGCCTTGCTAGCTGCTGGTCTCTCTCTCTCTCTCTCTCTCTCTCTCTCTCTTCTCGTCCTCTCCTCTCCACCCCCATTCCCTTTCCCTTTCCATTGTTCATGCCCCCCGTCTAGACAGTATGAGAAATCACACTATCTGCAGATTGGTTCACCAAACAGGCGCCTAACAAGGGTTGGGCCCCGAATCAAGCCTGATGATGGCAAGTATGGGCCAGAGAGACGGTCCCTACATACATACATTAATACAGGAAAAGGGCAAGCCGCCGGCCACAACCGCTTGCAGGCCTGGGATATACTGATCCAAGGTCCAGAACGTAGTGAGCCTGCCCTTCCCCTTGCTCTTGGAGTGACTTCTCTATGGCTCCACGGCTCAACGGCTCAACGGCTCAGCCCGTGAAGTTCCTTTTGAAAGTTTTTATTATTCCTTATCGAAACGAAACGTTTCCGTCCATTGGGATGATTCCCCCCCTCCTCTCCCTTCTTGCTCTTGGACGGATCATTCCATAGTGTCACAATGTCACATGCACGCAGCACCGCCAGCGGGTTATTTTTTTTCTTTGAAATGAATGGGGTGAGAGGATGAGGAATGGGAGGGGCAAAGCCAGAGAAGAATAACCTGTCTTTTTTTTTTTTTGTTTTTTTTTCTTTGAATGCCAACATGTAATGTATTGCATATTTGATATCGGACGCTTCTATATAGGCCAGCTAACCTTGCATCGTCGCATCCGAACCCTCCCATACGTGGACGGTCTGGCCTCCCCCCTTTCGATCCCTTACAAAAAAAAAAAAAAAAAGGTTCCGATGGGGGGTTTTTTTTCGTGGTGTTTCAGTCGTTGATGGGTCATACCCCATGAATGCCCAAATTTTTTTTTTTTTTTTTTTGCCCTTGCGTAAAGTTGACAACCTATGGACGAGGTCAAGGACCCGCGATTTGCGACGGGCCTGGTGAAGCGAGACCAGGAAAACCAACGGGAGAGAAGAGAGGAGAGAGAGAGAGAGGGGGAGAGAGACCCGATGTCTCCCAAGCCATGGGGTCCAAAGCAAAGCAAGACCCAGCGGGCGAGAGATGAAAGGGCAAGGAAAAAAAAAAAAAAAAAAAAAAAGTTCACACTGCTTGAAGCCAAAACAACAAAAACGACACCATATATGCATAGCACTGACGACTGTAACATTACAGGGACACGGCGTGCCAACCATGAGTGAGAAAAAAAACTGCAGATGATCGTCCCCTCCCAACCTAGTCATGAGTGAGGGTGTTGGTCCAAAGACCGCCCAGAATCGACCGCAGCGATTCGTCTGGTCTCTTGACAAGAAAAAAAAAAAAAAAAAAAAAATAGGGCGTACAAAGTGAGGCGGACAAAAGATATGGCACGGAAGCGGACTCGGCGCGTAAAGAAACTACAGATGTGATGATCCAGCGGGCACGGATGCAGTGCAAGCCCCCTGTGCTTCACGGCAACATTGACGTTGGGTGAATGAGACGAGCAAGGCCGCTATGGCCAGAAACACATACACACATACGCATACGCGCACGCGCACGCACACACATATACACACACACACAAGTTCCACATAGCGGAGTTTGGTCTGATTCTCTGCAGTACTGCAAGGCCGATCTTCTGTATCAAGAAACGCAACTATATATGGATCAGTGCCTCGTGAGGTTAATTGATGAGTGCCATTCCCAAGAAGCGTCGTGAAAGCAAGTTATAACGTTCAACTTGAAACCCCCCTCCGCAGATATAAGAAGAAGATGATGTCCTCCTCCGCTCCCATGATGAATAGATACTGGATCCCTCATCATGATATCGACAAGAAGGTCATCACGCAGGAGCTTCAATGTTACCTGGGCCCAGAAGCCACAGTGAGACCCTACACGCGACAAGTATGATTCATGACGAGCTTCTCATCAGGTACCACCACACTCACACACATATCCTTGTAGGGCGAGGATGGCTTCCTTATCACCACCCCGGGGGGCCCACTGACGGATGTGAGCTGAGGTTTCTTGTTTTTCCCCCTGCTGGTTGCGGGCAACAGTCATTGATCTTTCTACACTAGGAGCAAATCGACGACATCTGCCTCAAGTCGAAGGAGATGTGGGACAGGCAAGCGGCAGCCAAAGCCCAGCAAAACCCAGACAAGCCGCTCAAACGTCCGCTGCACCAGCCCATTCTCATCTCCAAGGGATCGAGCGAGGCCTCGAAGCGCTACAACAACAACAACCGCCGAGGCGCTGTCTCGAAGCGAACGTATGACGACCGGCGAGGGCGAGAAGCAGCCTGAAATTGAAAAGGGCTCAGCAGACATGGATTCGACGCGGGTCGTATGTGTCGTATGTTGTGGGATTGCATCTAGACGCAGCACAGGACTGACAGGGTACGTTGGGCGGGTTGCCGGTCGTAGGTTACATTAATGGGCCAGGCGGACAGCTGGTGAACGCCGAGCGGGTTCGGTGTACCGAAGCCCAGTTGGCCAGAAATGGAACTTGAAGGTGGGAAATCTGGAACAAAGAGGGTCATTGTCCAAGAAGGGTGTGCCATCTGGCAATCCTAATC
This sequence comes from Xylariaceae sp. X187, assembly GCA_028637585.1. Lineage (NCBI taxonomy): Eukaryota > Fungi > Ascomycota > Sordariomycetes > Xylariales > Xylariaceae > Xylariaceae sp. X187. The sequence continues at coordinate 2,188,400 of JAJIZN010000006.1, read as the reverse complement.
TTCGCGGTGGATACCTATATTGGAACTTGACCGAAGAGGGTAGCTGCATCTCAATTGATATTTGCTGCATAATATGCGTGATACATATATCAACAACCGCGTCGATTTCTGCCCGTCACTAGTTTCCATTGGTCGTCAGTCAGCCGTTTGATGCCACGCACTTGTCGAAGCAATGCACGTTGGGGGGGCCGACTATACCAACAAGAGTCGCCGTGGTGGATGAGAGAGTTCCGAGTCCATTGCTTCTGAAAGACACAAACATCAGTCGTTCTTCCAACCTCCAATAAGTGATTTTGTGACTTGATCCAAACCTTACAAGTGTATTGGCATGTCCTGAAACGCGACAAGCACCGCATCGTCGTCTTAGCCAAGTACATTTCGCCCTCACTCTGCGCAGACGCATTCCACAACAGCGAGGCATCGCCAATTCGACAGCACGGATTACCAAGCGGCATTGGCGGGTTGTAGGTCGCTCGCCACAACCTTCCCGTTTCAGGTCCACGCGTCATGCGTTGCTCAATGCGATCATGAAGGCGGCAGAGGCCGGAAACCCCGGAAACCCCGGAAACCCCGGAAACCGATCCAACATCGTAATCCTTAACCTTTCCATAGAGGTATGCAAGACCGAGCTATATATAAGGCATGCCATGACACGACTCTCATGATATATGACTTTGACCCGCGATCAGACGCTTATCGCTTCCCCTCTCAACCTTTCGCGAGTCAGTCTTTTCATTCGAGCTTCTTGTCGCAAAGCTGACGGTGTTATGATCAGAATCGGCAAGCAGGGACTTCTCATATGCTCCAAGGTCAAGGTCCCGAGCTGTCCAGAGTAGTATAGCCTGTACGTCAACACAAGGCACGGCTTTTTTCCCAGGACCGTTCCGAGGATCCGTTGCAATCGCAGGCCTGATGAAGGTAAGGTAGCCAATCACATGTACCCATTGTCCAATATCGGTTTGTTCACACTTGAGCGTTCCGAGAAGAAGCTTAACATCCACGACCGCCTCAACATCGCTATTCCCCTTTGGAAAGCCGTGTTTGAGAATGACCTGCCCGGTGCGAGTTGAATAGCCTATTACACTTTGAAAAGGGTCAGCATAATGGCGTGTGAAAGATTATGAGGTTTATAAGGCGCTTAGTCGACACATCACCAAAGCGACGACATAGGAAAGTCTCGACGTGAATATTTCCAAGAGAAAACACATTCTCAAGAGAGCAGAGAGTCCTGACCCGGATAGCATGAAATAAAAAAAACACATAGGTATAAGGCGGGGTCTTACCATCCCAGGAATCTGACCTTATCGCCGATCTTCTTATTACAGAGTGAGGACAATAGACATCGGTCTGATGGGAGGGGCCCGTTGGACATGATGGACGGCGTCAGACTGAACGCTTTAGCGGGGATATACGAAGTTTGTTTTGTCGAGACATCTCATGACCTTCATGGATTAGAACTGGATTCCCGTCAATCCATGTGGCGTTGGTCGGTCGTAAGGGAAGGAACCAGAAAAATGACAAGGCAATCTGTACTTACCAGCTGCTTCATCAACGAGGATATGTACGTGACGGGTGGAAAGCCGCCCCTGACCTTCAATAGCCGATGGATGACTAATCCGGCTAATCATCGGGTCATACAGCTGGCAGGCGACCGCCCGGCTGCCCCCTTACTGACGATGTATGCCGTACAGCAGTAATTCCGGTAATTAGGTAGCCACGCCGAAACCGACGGCGCCATGATGCACTTATACTGTATTATTGAATTGCCTGGCCAGGTGAAGATATTGGGTTTCGGCACGGCTTCCATGCATCATCGTCCATCTTCGCGAGACTGAACTTCGTACCTAACGCTACCAACTCTACCAGTAATCTCTAGCGTTTTTGACCCTGTTGAAATTTCGTCTTTGCCTGCGCCGACTACGAACGTTCATTGTTCCCAGTGATCTTCGCTACTGCGGTTGAGGCAGCAACAACTAATCTAATCACTCCGCCCCCTAGATTGTCCAGCTCCAGGCTGTTCAACAGCCCATCGATCTATACCCCGCCATCGCTGCCGCGGTCGCCGTCCTCATCACCGTCATCGCATCGTCTGACCGACTCCTTCCAGAACATCTTCATCCAGCCACGCCGGCTGCTTGAACTAAACATCCGACTCTTCCCATCGCGCCCCATCGAACTCTCCCGTATAGTTCTTCGGCTGCGTTCTGATTTAGTGCCAGTATGTCCGGAGTCTGGGGCTGGTTTGGCGGCGGTGCCGCGAAGAAGAAGGACACACCGAAGAATGCTATCCTCGGCTTACGCACCCAGCTGGAAATGCTCCAGAAGCGCGAGAGACACCTAATGAACCAGATGGATGAGCAGGACGCCATCGCGAGAAAAAATGTCAACACAAACAAGAACGGTTCGTCACCTTATCACGTGCCTCGAAGAGTTGATTCCATAGTCGCTGACCCGAGTTTCCACCAGCTGCCAAGGCTGCCTTGCGTCGGAAGAAGGGCCACGAACACAGCTTAGAACAAACACTTTCCCAGATAGGGACCCTCGAGCAGCAAATCAATGCCATCGAGTCTGCCAATATCAACAGAGAGACCCTAGCCGCTATGCAGAGAGCTGGCGAAGCTATGAAGCAGATTCATGGCAAATTGACACCAGAAACAGTTGAGCGCACAATGTATGGCTCCGTCCACGTCTTGATCCTCAGTTCGCATGTACGTGTTCACATGCTAATGGCCATCAAAACAGGGATGACCTACGGGACCAAAACGCTCTGAGCGAAGAGATTGTCCAGGCTATTACGAATAACGTTGGTGATACCATAGACGATGCCGAACTGGACGAGGAATTCGAGAGTCTTCGCCAAGAAGCCCTGGACCAGCAAATGCTCGCGCCGGGCGCTGTGCCCGTATCGACGCCATCCGATATCCATAAATTACCTAATGTGGCCAACCAAGATAGTATGACTTTCAAGCCCTTCTTTCTCGCATGGGTTGCTGGGAGCTAACATAGGAGTAGTCAAAAGCCATGCGCAAGAGGAAGACGACGACGAGGCGGAACTTCGAAAGCTGCAGGCCGAGATGGCCATGGGAGCATAATCATGAGTGGCTCGGTAATGTGTGCCGCTCTACCTAGCTCTATGATGTAGGTTTTTTTTTACGGGGGTCATAGAATCGCTTGCGGAAAGGGAAACATCGGCTAGTCCTACGGAAGACAGTTGAGAGGGTCAGATTACGGATAATGAGTTGGCGCAAGCAGCACGGTATGGATGGAATGCCGGGAACTCTTGATTCTGTCCTGTTTTACAACCTGCCCAAGCCTTGTTCTTTACCTACTTATCGCTTGTTTAAGGAGGGAGTGGGCGTTGGCGTTTGTGAGACTGCGCGGTATATGCTCTTTTCTCTACCTAGGTGATATACACTTGTCTTTTACGGAGGCTGCTTTCTCTCTCTCTCTCTCTCTCTATCTATCTATCTATCTTTAGCCAAACACTAGTCCAGACAAGCTGCCTATGCTATACGACGTTAAAGAAGGATATATGATCGAATCGTTTCTGCAAAGTAGTAAATGTATTGTTTGGTATATTGACTACTTGTGTTTACGAACTATGAATTATATCCTGTCATGATCCAGAGTGATTTATACAGATAGTTGACACCATGAAAGAGCTGTGGGGTTCGTCGGAAGACGACTATTCCTGAGGTATGAAACGGCTATGGTGGTGGTGGTGGTAGAAATCGAGCTTCATCTAGACTCCCATCATTCTCTGCGGTGAAGATGAAAAAAATATTAATCCACGGAGGGTCTGTGAGGGTCTTCTTCATGGCGATGGGGCCGGCCCCTTTGGCTTCGAGAGAACATTTCCGAAATACGAGCAGCTAGCCATGTCGAGTCTTTTCCCGCATCCGAGAACGAGATGTGGTCGGCGGGGCCGGACGGAGTAACTGATGCGGAAGTTCTCCGACGTCTCCGGCACTCTGTTCTATTCCTTGTAAAGATCGGGGCGACATTATTCGTCCAGTCCGTCTGAATTGAATAGACCTCGCGGATCGATACTTCAAGAGACTCAGGATTGATTACCTGGTTCGGATTCGGGACTTCCACGTACGGTTTATATGTTATGACGAGGGTAGGTGATTGGATGAATGCGCAAACCAAGCGATCAAATAGCATAGTAATCGTCACATCGTAGCATCTATTACAAATCTTTTGTGCTTCAAAAGCTCATATAAGTTGTGCATAGTTGAAGTTATTTATGCCTTCGCGCGGAGGGTTCATCATCATATATAAGGCGGGCTCATGTCTAGGTACGCGTCGGACTTTATAACGGCTCATACTTAAGAATAAAGCGAGAAGGGAAAAACAAGCATCGCGTATCAAGTCCCGAACACGGCCAGTGATAGTATTCTCCAATGGAGGGGGGGGGCACATCAAGAAGAGAGTCACTTTGCGTGAACCGTTACTTCGTCTCTTTTCCGATCTCCCCGCCCTTCGACAAACCATACCAGGCGGTGAGAATGCTTTCGAGTGGATTTGAGGATTCACCGCGGACTAACCTAGGTAGGTAGACGGAGAGAGGTTGACTGCGTGAGGGATGTCTATCTAATCCGGTCGTGGTCTCGGCCTAGGTATAATAAGTAGAGATGGGCAGGCAGAGTCGCACCCAGCGGGGTTTCCCATAGGGTGGTTAATTAGAACGCGCCCAGCGGTTCGATTTCGGGGAAGTTGTCCTCGGCGAGCCGTCGCTTGTTCGTGTGATCATGTGACGAGACAACCCGCTCCTCTTTCTTTCTTGAACTGCGGAGTTCTACTATCTCAGGGTATGGTCGGAGATCTGTCCAAACTCTCCACTAATTACCTAATTACACTCACACCGGTAGGCATATCGGCCCTTCGTGGGCCGAATGCTTCTTGAAGATGTCCCGCGAAGTAGACAAGATCGAGATGTTTACAGCATAGCGAGGAATTTCTTCATGATAAAATAGGAAAGAAACGGAAAAACTGATGATCGGCATGTTCAGAAAATTTGTCATGTATCTTGAAGCGGCAAGCTAACGAACAGCGTTCAAGTGACGGGTATTAGTGATGAAAACCCATGATACATTCCGCCGCCAGACGAGTATACTGTAATGGTGATTTTCTATCAAAACTTCATAGTGAATATCTACCCGTGCCTCACCCCAGCCTTCAGTTTGGATTTCGCCGGGGCTCAACTTTAAGTGTATTAGTGTGGTGAAAAGACATTCTCAACTCGCCTGGGCCGATACCGTATTGTACCGGGCGAGTACTTATACCTAGAACCCTCTTTATCTCGATCTCAGACTTTAGATCACATCTAGTGTAGGTAGTGTATAGGTAGATAGCCAGACGACGTTGTTGCCGACTTGATTAAGTGATGCTACTTTCCGTTAATTTGTATAGGCATACGGGTATGACCCAAACATTGATAGTCATATAAAAAAAGAACTGTAGATGGCACAATGGAGACGACCTGAAAATGATTCTTCTTCGGATTGGGATACATATATATCTATATATTTCCCGTCGAGTCGAGTCATAAAAAGTACCACGCGATTCAAGGACACGTGCTCTAAGACGAAGACTGCGAGAGAAGAATCACGAAACTGAGCCTCCTAGACAAGCACACCCATAGGCTGCACAATCAACGCGTGTAGGCCTCATCCGGACCGCTGCACGGATTTCGGAGTTCATGCCTTTTGGTGTTGTCTTATATGTATGTTCCTAGTGTTGATATCTCTTGAACTCAGCGAATACTGGGCCGGAGAGTCGTTGTCTGCCTCTCTATTGATCGTTTTCGGATATCTCTATCCCTCCAATGATGCCTCTATGCCTGAGAGTCAATATTGTCATATATCTAAGGCTTTTTTCTAATCGGAATCTCCTTAGTTGCCTCCTTTGTGTAGGGTAGGAAGCTTAGTTGACCAGGAATATATTTGCGCAAAACTTCCGGAACAACAACTCCTTCGGGAGTCTGGTAGTTCTCCAACACGCAGCAAAGAGTTCGCTCCGTGGCGCAGAGAGTCTGGTTTTTGTTGTTGTCAGTTACTCAAACTCATGGGAAGTATACAAGCTTGAAAACGAAAAACATACCGCATTTAGAGCGTGTGCATAGACCTTCTTTGCAGAATCAGGCGCTCCCTTCTGTTTCTTGGGGCCGAATCGGACACCCAATTCGCGGGTCTGGTAGTCCGTGCAGTTTGAGCACGAAACTAGCTCCTTGTACTCCTTCTGGAAGGGGAAAAGGGCCTCCAGATCATATTTGGCCGCAGCGGCGTTGTTCAGCGCTCCAGACACGATAGAAACAACCCGGTAGGGAAGCTCGAGAGCCTTGTAAAATTCCTCCGAGGTCTGTATCATCTCGTCGTAGTGTTTCCAGCTGTCTTCGGGGTTGCAAATGACAAACTGCTCAATCTTCTCGAACTGATGTATTCTGAACAGGCCCCAGGTGTCGTGGCCGTGCTTTCCGGCTTCCTTCCGAAAGCACGTGCTGTATCCAGCATATTTTATTGGCAGATCGGTGGACTGAAGCCACTCGTCAGAGTGGAGTGCCGAAAGTGGCTGCTCACTGGTGGCGATCAAGTACTTCGGGTCACCTTCGTTCTCGGTGATCTTGTACAGCTCCTCGTCGAATTGAGAAAGCTGGGCGGTCTTGGCCATGTAGGACCCGTCCATGAAAAACGGGGGTTGGTTCGGGGTGTATCCCTTCTTGAAGAGGAACTCTAGGCCGAAGTTAATGAGAGCCTGGTTCAGGAACAGACCCCAGCCAGTCAGACAATAACCTCGGTGACCAGCCAGCTTGGTACCGCGTTCGGGGTCGTAACCGTCGAGCCGGGCGAGGACCTGGTGGTGGGAAAGCAGGGCCTCGGAGGGCTTGGGGGTTTCCGGGTTCCATGAACGGAGTACGACATTGTCATCCTCCGTGGCGCTAACGGGGACTGATTCGTGGACGATATTTCCAACCATTCGGAGCTTGGTATCCAGCTGTGCTTGAAGCTCAGCAGCTTCCTTTTCCTTGGCAACACGTCGTTGGGTTATCTCATCCTTCTGCACCAACAGATCATCAATGGCTTCGCCGTTCTTCTTCCTCGCCGTGATGTTGGCCTGTAGCGCCTTCATCTCGGCTCCGATTTGCGTCGTGGCAGCATAGTTTGTTGTTCGGTGGACTTCGAAGAGGTCGATGATGGTGTCCACGAGCTCGGTTGGCTCATTGCGCTTCTTCTGACTCTGCTTGATCTTCTCGGGGTCGCCGCCGCGAGACGCAATGAAGTCGGTGATGTCGAGCATTTTCGCGATCGGTGAGAATAGGCAGATTATACAGAGTAGACAGAATAGGCAGAATAGGCGCGACAGTGAATGTGTAGTATAGAGCGTTAGTACGCGTAGTATGAAGTTGGTGATCGGGACTTCAAAGTTCAATTGCCCCACCTCAGATGTAGACAGAGTGTAGGTAGGAGGGGTCTTCTGGGAAATTTCTGGGGAGGAGGGGTAACTCGAACCGTACCTCGTACAGTCTGTACCTGCCTGTGGGTCCACCGCTCCACACTTAAGTGGGTGCAAGTTGCAACAAGGTCGGACCCACAGGTACCCACAACTTACAAGGCCCAGGTTCTGCCCAGGGGCCGGCGGTGGAGATCGGCAGAAAGATGACTCACTACCTAGGTTAAGCCCTTTGCAAAAGTATGCAACAATCCAGTAATCGCTATGATGTTCCGATATGCAAAATGTGGAGGCCCCTTTAACTGAATAGGGGGCTCTGAAGAGCGCGCCCCTTGATTAAACTTTGAAGCAAGGCCATTTCAGTTGAAAATGTTGATCGCAATTGGGTACAACCAGCTATCGAATACTGCGAAATGTAGTCTATGGCCGTAAACTGTACGCAGAGTACATTCGTACAACTTGACTCATTCCGAACGCGTCAGGCGAGGGTGAAGATGACAACGCCGGGAACCTCTATCTTATTCGGCCGGATGGGCCGGGCTTTCCATCGCCGACAAAGTACGGAATATCGGCACGTAACTTAACTAACACATAACAAGGAAGAGGGAAAGTGAAGACTGTTGATGGAGAGAATCAAAACAAACCAGGCCCATCGCCAAAAGACACGTGCGGATAGGAGCTCAGAACTCGACATGAACCATCTCTAGGTGCAGATTAAGTAAGATGAGATCTCAAGTCGTGGAATCTAGGTAGGTAGTTATATCATATATTGATACAATAGATAGCACATTATTAATAACACCCAACCTCTCGTTGCTCAATCAAGCCTGCAATGCCAGCTCCTCCCTCGCAGCATGACTGCCACCCTTCCAAGCCACAGTAGGGTCCCGGTCCCCAGCAACCGACTTCTCGCCACCAACAGGGCCCCAACCGCCTCCGCCAGGCGTGTTGATGATAATTCGATCGCCAGGATTCATAGGTGCGCTATTCTTAGCGCCCATGCTTACCTTGCGCTCTTCGTATCCAGCACCTCCTTCCTTCACGACGCGTCGGACCCAGATGTTCTGCCCGCACTGGGCATCCTCTCCGCCCGCCAGGCCGTATGGCCGGTACACGCGCCTCTCGCTGAGGATGGAGACCTGCACGGGGATTTTGAACTCGATGTCGCGCACCACGCCGTCGCCACCTCTATGCTGGCCGCGGCCGCCCGAGCCCTCGCGGATCGAGAACTCGCGCAGGACAACGGGGTAGCGACGCTCGAAGACCTCGGAGTCCGTAATCCGCGTGTTGGTCATGTGCGTGTGCACGCCGCTCGTGCCCTCCCAGGTCGGCCCGGCGCCGGAGCCGCCGGCAATCGTCTCGTAGTACCCAAAGCCCTTCACCTCCGTCTCACCAGACAGATTACCGCCGAATCCGAAGGTCAGGTTGTTGCAGTCGCCCTGGCTGGCCGCGCAGGCCTGGAACGCCTTGAAGATGACGTCCGTGACGCGCTGGCTCGTCAGCACGTTACCGCCGACGACGGCAGCACCCGGTGAGGGCGAGAGGAGCGACTTTGGCGGGATCTTGACGCGAATCGGCTTCAGGCATCCCTGGTTCAGCGGGATGTCTTCTGATATCAGACACCGCAGGCAGTAGATGATGGCGCTGTATGTCACAGCCTCCGGCGCGTTGATGTTCGCGTAGACCTCGGGCCCGGTGCCCTCGAAATCGAAGATCGCTTCGCCCTTCTCCGCGTCGATCGTCACGCGCAGGCGAATAGGCGTGCCGTCGTCCATGTAGTCGACTGCCGAGAGATCCTTGCCTTCGAATCTCTTATATACCCCCTTCAGAAGCCTTCGCACGGAATCTTCGGCATTGTTCTGAATGCTGACCATGTAGAACTGGACGGTCTCCTCCCCATACTCCTGGATCAGGCTCTCGATGAGAGAGATACCCTTCTGGTTTGCCGACACTTGCGCCCGGAGATCGTTGATGTTATCCGCCAGGCACCGGGTACCGCTGCTTCCCGGGTATTGTGCCGGCTCCTTGTATAGCAACTCCGTAATCCTCTCCTCGTTGAATCTCCCCTCGCTCACAATCTTCTCGCTCTTGATCGCCGCACCCTCCTGGAAGAGTTCACGCGAGTGAGGCGGCATACTACCGGCCGTAATACCGCCGATATCCGCATGGTGAGCACGCGACGCAGCGTAGAACAAGATCTTTTCTCCCTTCTCGTCGAAAGCAGGCATCAAGAGCGTGATATCCGGCAGATGCGTTCCACCATATGAAGGATGGTTCGAGATGATGACATCTCCCTTCTTCAGCTTGCCTTCCCAGATCTTGGCCTGCGTTCTTACGCACGTTGACATCGATCCAAGATGGACGGGCAAATGCGGCGCGTTCGCGACGAGACCACCGGTGGCGTCGAAGATGGCACATGAGAAATCGAGACGTTCCTTTACGTTGGTGCTGACACTAGTCTTTTGGAGAGCTCTGCCCATCTGCTCGGCGATGGCCATGAAGCGATGGCCAAAGATACTCAGCATGATCGGGTCAACTTCTCTCTCGCCAGACTCTTGCTTCTGCGACCTGATTACCACCAAGTTAGCTTTTTATAAGACATCATACGGTGACACTCGAGGAACATACTCGTCTTTGTTGCTCTTGCTCTCGAGGTTAATGATGACGTGAGTCTGTAGAATCAACGCTTTCGCATTAGGCGTGACGACAATGGTCTGTGTTCCATCCGCGAGCACAGCCGGACCGTTGACCTCGTCACCGACAGCCAAGTCCGCCAGCTTGTAGAGAGGTGTCTCCAGACGACCACCTTCAAAGTACACTTGAGACTCGGCGTATGCCTTTTTGTCTCCGATGGGCAAAGGCGTGACCTCCTTGAGTTGCTGATCGACGGACTTATCCTTATACTGGAAACTCTTTCCGATTCCCCGTACACGGACATCATCGATGATGATGTCTCGCTCGTCGAGCGTGAAACCAAATTCATAGCGATGATGCTTCACGAAGGCCCTACCAAATGCCCAGTCATCGCCGTTGAATGACTTCTTGGCCTCCTCTGCGCTAGGTTTGACGATCATAAGAGCGGATTCCGTTCCCCGATAACGCATGTTGAGATACTCCTCGAAGACGATCTCATCATCCCGGAAACCCTGATCGCGAAGTGCCTGCCGGGACTTGTCCTTCAGCTTCTCCATCCTGGTCTTCAATTCGCTCACGGCCTCACCCTGGTCCTGCCACACTTTCGACTCTGGCTCTTGTCTTTCGTCGACGACGTCTGCTAGGGCCATTCCGTATGCTGACAGCACCGATGAATATCTGTGCACCAGAATCTGCTTGATGCCCAATGCATCTGCAATAGCCACGGCGTGCTGACCACCGGCACCACCAAACGTTGCGAGACGATGCTTTGAAGAGTCGTGTCCCTTGGCCTCCGTAATGGACCTGATCGGCCTGGTCATGGCTTCATTAGCGATGGTCAGGAAACCGTAGGCTACCTCGTCCAAACTCATGTTCTTGCCCGTCTCTCTGTTGATCTGGTCGGTAAGTTCCTGGATGACCTTCTTGCTAGCCTCGTAATCAAGACCCTCGTTCTCATTCTTGCCGAAGATCTTGGGGAAGAACTCGGGCAGGAGGCGGCCGAGGAACAGGTTGGCGTCAGTAACTGCAGCAGGGCCGCCCTTGCGGTAGCAGGCCGGCCCAGGGTGAGCACCCACAGATTCAGGACCGACAACAAAAAGCCCATTCTTGAAGAAAAGCCGACTTCCACCGCCGGCTGCGACGGTGTTGATGTCGAGCTGAGGGGATTGAATGGTCACACCGGCCGTCGTCGTCTCGAAAACGTGCTCATATCGTCCTTCTCCGTACCGAGACACATCCGTGCTAGTGCCTCCCATATCGAAACCAATGACGGGGATCTTGGTCTCCTTGTCGTAGCTGGTGATCGCATAGCCCACCACACCACCAGCGGGGCCGGATAGAATGGCCTTCAGACCAGTAAACTGATCTACGTCGACTAAACCACCGTCGCTCTGCATAAATTCGCATCGGGCGGCCCTGTTGCCTTTCTCTTCCATGACGCTTTTGCTGCCCAGTCCGCCAGCAAAGCCTTTCTGGAACCCGGTGATGTACTTCTTGATGGCCGGGGTGAGGTAAGCATCGGCACACACACTCGTCGCGCGGGAGACGAGTTTGATCATGGGCATCAGCTCATGACTGAGAGAGATATGCTCGAAGCCAATCTCTCTCGCGATCTTACCGATCACAGCTTCATGGTCGGGGAAAGTATAGGCGTGCATGAGACAGACAGCTATGCTCCGGATACCTTTGTCGTAAATGTTCTTCAGCTGGTCCCTGATGTTGACTTCCGTGGGCCGACGCAGGACACGGACGGTCTCGCCCGACAAACCTATGACCAGATCGGCTGAGGCGGCCTCCGCTGTGCCGACTTTAGCCTCGGCCTTCGTGACGTTCCGCGCAGGATCTTCCGCGTAGTCTTCGAGCGTCACTCTCTCGTCTATCTCGATGACCTCCTCATACAGGACATCGGGTTTCTTGATAGCAAGATCAAAGATCTTTGGGCGACTCTGGTTGCCAATGGTGAGGCAGTCTTTGAATCCCTTGGTGACAACCAATGCGATCTTCTCTCCCTTTCGCTCAAGCAGGGCATTAGTCGCGACGGTGGTGCCCATGCGTATGCTGTCGATCTGGGTGGTATCTAATGCCTCACCGCGCGGAATGTCCCGCTTCTGGAAGTGGCTCATGATGCGCCGAATGCCCTCAAGCGGCGCATCCTCGTAGTTGGCGGGATCCTCCGACAACAGCTTTATCACGACATCCTCGCCGTTCAGCGTGCCGACGCAGTCAGTGAAGGTACCGCCACGGTCGATAGCGATGCGGATGCCGCGTTCCTCTCGTGTTGAGCCCATTATAGCGGGTAGGCTGAGTGGTGAGTGATTTAGCGGAATGGGTTGATAATGTCGAAAGTGGAGTGAGTGGGTTCAATTGTAGAGTGAGAGGAGAGGGTTGGAGTTGGAGTTGGAGTTGGAGGCGGAGTTGGTGTTGAATGAGGAACAGAGACAGGCTGAATGATGATTGATGAGTCAAGAGGTATTGAGAATCTTGAGAAAAGTGAGAAGTTTATGGGTTCGGTTCGGTTCGGTTCGCTGAAATGAATAATATCAATGACACCACATTCGCGGAGCCGGAACACCGTCAGAGTGAATTTAAAGCTTCATATTACTCGGGCCCTAATAAAAGGTAAGTAAGTATGCCGTCATGTCAGACTTAGCTTCAGTGCAAGTCTTGTAAGTTGTTGGAAGTTGAAACCCCACCAGAGATACTAGAGATACCGGAGATACCAGAGATGCTAGAGATGCTAGAGATACCGGAGATACCAGGGGTACCAGAGATACCAGATACACCAGAGATACCAGAGATACCTTCAGCTGCAATTACCCCGCAAAGACTTGAGCTGCGGAGGATTCCGGTCGTTGATTTAGGAATTGACTAGGTATAGGTATAGGTATAGGTATAGGTAGATAAACAAGGACTAACAGTGAACAACACCAAAATTAACGGGTTTGGAAGGGATTTGATGAAGGTAAGAAAACCCACCGGTCGGAGCCTCGGAGGCGGAAGTCCGTATAGCATGGCATGGCGTAATCTCTATCCACAGTCTGTAAATTTGGAGCCATCCCGTGCCTTACGTAAGAGAAGGACCGAGGACCTCTTCCTGCGAGCTTACACATCGACGATGATGAGCCTTGGCACCTAGTATCAGTCGAACTGGCGACCTGAGAATGGTAAAATGTTCTATTATGGTCTCGTCGATTTGATTTCAACTCGACCTATCTATTTTATCAGCAACTTCTTGCTGTATTAATGATATAGTAATTTGTATCGGCAATGCGGGAACATGTCTCGCGTGATTTCGTCCTTGGTTTCCTTCCTCCTCCCACACTGTACATTAATATCGTGATAACTTTGTTCATAATACATTTCGCCTCATGAACGCCCATATTACCTAGGTGTTTGTTTCCCTCCGTGGAGAGAGACAGAGAGAGAGAGAGAGAGAGAGCCTCAATGCGTCACGACCCGCACCGCTTGTAGCATAAGACCGAAGAAGAGACCTCGAGCTACTTCTTCAATCTGCAAGCAGTCGAAAACGCGACCCAACGCATCCGTGGTTGCCGTCTGACCCATAATACCCATCAGGGCAGCGGGGACGCTGCTCTGGATAAATAGCTTACGCGCCTTTTCTCGAAGTTCCTCTTTCTCCTTGTCGCTGAGTTCGGCTGGCCACGCTTTACGCTCTTCTTCCGTGGGTAGCGTGTTTTCTCGGAGCTTCCGAATATGTGTGGCGATACCCTCGTCCGAAGTGTTGGCGTCGAGTAAGGAATTCTGAAGCAAAGATTGGATAGATACTAGCGACGGGTTACCGGGCCGCAGCAAAAAGGACTTCGCCGCAGCGAGTAGTGTCCTTCGAATATTCCACGCCGAAGATAATGTATAGAGCTCGTTGATGACAGCGAAAAGGAGTTCGATTGCTACGCGCGTTTCCTGCTCGGACAGCGGTAGGACCTGCTTCGCCGGTCGCTTAGGTCCACCAGTCGTTTGCAATGGCCTCACCTGCTGATCTAGGGACACTCGGGATGGAGATGTCACCAGATTACTACTTCTTGGAATTCCATCGACACTGAGCCGCGTACTAGTAGGGGAGCTGTAGTCATCCGGTATTTCGTTCGGCGGAGGTGGTAGTTTCAAATTGCTAAGGCTGACTTCCGAAGGCGACCGTAACGGTGAGCGTGCGGCGGCAGCGAGACTCGAAGTTCGGCTGTGAACACGGCTGCTAGCCCCGCTCAAAGACGACCTATCCACCCTGGCCGGATGCAGAGTATTATCCGGGTCCACATCGGCTTGTGAACTGCCTCGTCGACTCATGGGCGGTACCCTGCCAGGCTGCACAGAGATGACAGACGATCTCTGGCTGTCCATGCTATCCCTTGCGAATTTGTCTGCTGTTGGAATTACTGGTAATGATACTGGCCGCGTATGGCTAGAACTGCGCGAGCTACTTCCTTGTGCCGTCGTTTGGACTTCTTGCAAGGAGGTGTGCGTGGTTTTTTTTGGACCCAGTCCGATGTTGCCGAAGACCCCAGTCACGCCGCCCATTACTATTTTACCCCCATCTAGCGCTCCTTTGGGGGCATTTTGAATGGCGCCTAGCACGCCCTTGCCGACAGACTCGAAGGAAAATCCACGATTGTTGCCTGTTCTGGGCTCCTGCGCTTTATCGAGGAAACGCTTCATGGCCTCTGACTCAGCCAAGGACTTTTCACCGCAAGCATTTCGCATGTACCTCTCCATTTCACCTCGAAGCGATGACCTAGTATGAATTTTCCAGCTCGGGAACATCGCGTGTGCTTCTAAGAATGCCGTCGCCCCTGAAATTGCTGCTATCCGTCGTAGACTCTCGTGAAGGCCTTCGAATTGTGCGTATGACTTCATGATCATCCAACCGGAATGGTAGGATGAAGCAGGTTCTATCTGCAGCAAATACTCCCATGTTGGTTTGCTTCGTAGCCGATGATTGTCGATGGCTGTATCGTCGTGAATAGTGATAGATGCGTTGTGTATCGTGAGGGGCGGCGGCTTGGTAGACTGGTTCTCTTCGCCTTCTTCATCCTTGGGTGGCGGAACTAACTGGTCGAAGTTTGTGAATCCCTGACTCGGTGCCGATTCATGATGCTTGTTCGGCGACGGGGCTTGGGGCTGGCTTTCGTCTATCAGTTTAGGAGAGTCTGCCTGCCATGAATATCGTGCAGTTTCAGACATTAGGGAGGATGGTCTCGTAGTCGTGGCTGAAGCGGTGCTTGTGCTGTTCTTTGTAACCAAATCTGTTGTGCTAATGCGTTCTTCCCAGCCATCCGTCGTGTCGCGAGTCTCGTTAGAGGGCGATTGCGACGCGCCATTTGCCTTTTCGGCTTCTGCAATCATTTCATTCAATTTCTTCATTTCTTCTGTGGCCTTTTCCATCTCTTCGTCTGCCTTTGATAGCTTCTTTTTATGAACCATATCCTTCCGACGCTGTCGGTCTAGCTCATATGAGTTACGGTTACCCTTCGACAAACCGATGTTTCCCACGTTTCCGTCTATATCACCAAAGGCTTTCTGATCCTGGATGGCATCGTCGATAGCCTGAGAAAGATCGGTTTCTCCTGACTCTAGCAGATAGACAATCCAACCATTGATCCATTCCGCTCTTGAGCAAGTCTGCAGAGTCCCTTCAAGGACAATGGTCGACAAAATCTCCCGCAGAAATATTTTGGCTGGGTCACAATCGTAAGCGGATTTTTCCAAGAAGCTAAGCAGATCTTCTGCTACGACTTTGAATTTCGCGGCTTGCTGCCGCTGGTTAAGGAGGTTTGACAATGGGGCTTCGGTGTGGTTAGCCAAGTAGTTGTAGATTGTGTCGGCGGCGGTCATGTGCGTATCAGCTGGAAGCTCAGCGTATGCGGCAGCCATTTCGGAGAAAAAGACGATGATGATGGAGCAGGAGTGTGTGACAAAATCAACGAAGGCGTCGGCAGGTCGTTTGCGCCTCAACCTGTTGGAAAAGCTGAGGATGAATCGTGTCAGGAGTTTGCGACAAGATAGTGGAAACGATGGATCTGACGGCACGATTGGGCCGTACCACCACTCCACGTAGTCCCGAATAACGGCGTCGACGAGATTACGTAACGCGCTTCTTGTCTCTGGCTGGAAGTCATCGAAACTTTGGGCCACGGCTGTCGCATCATCGTCATCGTTCTCATCTTGTTCGGGCCGCGAACCTGAAGCGCCATTCTTGTGGTCGAGTAGGCGGTCTAAGAAGGCATAGCCGTTCTCCCCTCGGACGGTCCGCGACACCTCGGGGTTTCGCGATTCCCAAATCACCCAGCATAGCACACCGATAACGGCGCCAATTAGCAGCGACCCTAGCCGGCCCAAGACGAAGTAACAAGCAACGGCAATAGCGCCCATTGTAGCTGGCGGAGTTCCCGAGGCATATCGAATGATTTTTGTCACTTGATCTTCCTGTCGACTTGTCGAAGGTAGACCAGGGCCCTTCACCGGAGCTGCTGGCGGCGTTAGCGACGGCGGTTCTGTGGAGGTATGGCCATGATCGGAGGAACTCGGAGTCGAATAATTCGGATCCACGGGGGACTCGGCGGAAGATTGACTTGTTCGTCTATGCCCGGTGCCGTCCATTGGAGGCTACAACTCGATAGAACAGGACAGAATGAAGTCGGATCAGCACATATCAAGGACGTTGAGGACCCGTAGAAGCTGGCTGGCAACCCAGGCCCATTACAAAGGACCAGAGGGAACAGAAGGAACAGAGCTAATTGTCGCAAGGCCAATTACGCGCATATACGTAGGCACATCAGCAGCGAGACCACGAGGCTAGAATTCGAACGGCTGGTTTGCGCAATTGTGAGCTTCCGAAATGCCGTGTAAAAGATTTGTAGTGTGGTAGAGTGTGAGAAGGGGTTAATGTTTCGTCTTTGAGGAGTACAGATAACTAATGCTTGGTCCAGATGAGAGAAGTTAGGAGCACGCGTACTGTCGCACATTGAAGGATGCTCCCCGGTACACGTAATTAAGCCAAGCCAGGGCGCTACTACTACGCTAGTGTAACTATAGTTAGTACGTATGTACCCACCTAGTGTAGGTAGCTCTTTTGGTGCACTAATATGACCCGTTGGACCGTTAGATAATGACCCGACAGGCAAGGCGCGCAATGCACCGGTTATTAGCCAACCAGCCAACTGGATACGAGTCCGAACCAGCCACAGTCGCAGTCTGGAGTGTACCGGCCAATTATCACAATTCACGCCCCCAACCAGGGCACAGTGCATAAGGTATGCCGTATGCTGTAAATGACCGCATAGGTATAGATTACCTGTAGCGATGGAAACTCATACAGAGATGGATTTTACTACAGTGCCTAGGCATGAAGTATTAGGTATCTGGTCTTTTAACTTTTGCCGGCGGAAGGGTATACTACTGGCATCCAATACTTATCAAGACACAATGCGTTACGGAATAATTGGGATTAAATTACAAGGCAAAGGTTGACACCGGATGGGCAACAACTATAACTCGACGGGCCGTCAGAGAAGTGGCAAGACCGAAGGGTGTGCGGTTAACGACGCTCTACGTTGGGGGCGGCATAATCGTGCGGCGTGTGATATTGTCCGAAGAGAAATCCAAAGTCCAAAACCACTCCTTAGCTTCGCGCTGGCGTACTTTTCCGGCACTCCAGCACGTGTTAAGTGGTGAACAAATGTCGGTGTAGTCAACCAGCCTGCCCCCGTGCCAGTTGTCGGGCTTATATGGGTGCATGTCGAATCCTACTGCGTGGAAGAAGTCAAGGTGCAATTGACCGATAGCAAGATCCTGTGTTGCTCCCGGGACAAGTTCGTAGACGAGTGCCCAGTGCCAGTTCAAGTTATAGTCCATCTCACGCCGTAAAGGTGGATAAAGCTGAGGAACCCGACTTCGCTTTACTTTCATCCATCCGTAGCATGTAGGCAGCGGCGGGAAGGGCGGCGCATCGGTCAACTCTCGGCGCGTTGACATTCGCGACGACCGGCGACCTTCGTCACTAAATGAATACAAGTTGCGGAGGGCGCTGTTGTATCTTTTCGGCCCCTTTTCAACCTTGACGCTTTGTTCTGGATTGGTTTCAGTGGACATGACCCATTTGATCTTCTCAAGTAGGGCGACGGTGCGAGATTCCTCCTCGAAAAGCCATTCGATAGGCCGGAATCCTCCCCGGGGAAGTGGAATTCGATACGGATCTGGCCGCAGCGTGCGCCAGAACTGGAGACGATGTTAAATGTTGATTCAAATACCGGTACCGAGCTACTGCGGGATTCGAAATCGAAATACGTACGATCTTTATGGCAACGGGGTCACCGTTTCCAATGGTGGCTTTGAAGACAATGCCCTGTGACCCATGACCTAGGTATTCGAGCCATTTGATTCGCGTTGCGTGCCTGGGAAACTGGCGCAATTTAGCATGTTTGAAATCATGCCAGGTTGTTGATGGGGGGCCATCGAGAATATCTTCATCAATAGACGCGGGGTGGTTCTTGTTGGTTTTGATGCTAGTGATGGAGACTGGGCCATTCATACTGACGGAGCAAGATATGAGACGCCGGGGTCAGTAGTGTAGTCTGTAGTCCGTACTTACGTAGCTAACAAGCAGTGGGAAGTACGAAGTGGAAGAAGAAGAAGACCAAGGGTGTAGCAATGGTGCTCCTCATCTGGAGGGCAAAGTACTCGATTGTATGTCATGGATTCATTGTTTGTTTATTAACTACCGGATCCGTAGTTGGTTACGGTTAAGTTCTCTCCTGTCCGGGCATACAGTGAGATGGATCAAAGATGGATCAATACATAGTTGTAGTACGGTGTATGTTACAGTGCCATATATATGATACAGTGTTACAAAGGGTGTGTTCAAAAGGATGGTGTGGGACGTTAAAGACGGACGGAACACATCCTTTTTAAGTTAGAGACTGTACCGGCTTTGGGAAACTGGAGCCATTGTAAGTATCGTACCAACCGTATCGACGTCTTCTGGCTCGCGCTATCCCCTTGGTTGCCGTACTTAGTATCAGGCTGCAATGCACACTAAGGTGCACAACCACCGGCCGGTCACATCCGAGAAAATCAGAGGTACATGTCGTCGAAGCGTACTTTTGGTGTAGGAAGTAGGTACACTAACTACCTAACTACAGTGGGTCACAGAAAGTAACACTCGATCTTTTCAAGCCGAATTTTGGGCTCGAATAAAAGCCACGATGGAGGCACGTAAAATGTAGATATGAGTTATAAAAAAGGATCTGTGCAGCTGCCGGTCATTGTTTAATGTACGCCCAGTTTTCGAGGGTATTATATTGTCATTTGCACGTGCGGTGTTGATTTTGAAAGGTGGTCTTTTTTGCAACAAGTTCGAGCGAGCGTCACTTTCTGTGACCCACTGTAGGTAGTCCGTACTTATAGTGACTGCCTACTGTAGGTACACTACGAAGGCTGGCGCTCTTAATATCGGGAGATCTTATAGGTGTCAGTCAGGAAGTACTTGCACCGTACGGGGCATAATTTTGGTACTGTATTTATCCAATTTATTAGTTATTGTTATCCCCCAGAACCAGTACCTTCCAAGGAACTTTAGTGTCTACCTGGACACTGTCTTAGTCACTTATTTATACGGTGCTGCTACTTCTTGGCGCCTATAAGAGATTCCGAATATAAGGATGCCAGTCTTCGTACTTTACACCGCTGCATTCCTACATAGTACAAGATTAGGTCCAGCTGCGCCCGGCGCGCAATCAGCAAAAGGGACAAGAAGCGAGGGCCCAATTGTATTTCCAGATATCACAATCGCCTCAAGAAATACAACCGAAGCGAAGCTGTTAAAAGCCAAATAGTAAATATATTTCAAGTTATTTCCTTACTTATGTAGAGACGTCTCCATTTGGGTGTAGCTGGGCTCGATTGCCGGTTGGGCCCCACTGGTAGTGAGCACCAACTTTAGTCGGTGGGCCCTGACGAAATCCAAACTATTTACATGACCCTTCCGCGGCATAAGTAGCTCTCAGATACCGCTACCTGGATAGGTGTAGGTCATAGGTGGTGCGGGAAGAGACGGCCTTTTGGGACACCAGTCTCGCCTAACGGGACACCACCCTAAACCGTATATGGTAGCCGGTCCACATAAATCACGCCGCCTTTATGCCGCCTCAATACTAGCACTTAGTTCATTAAGCTAGCCCGGATCGAGGTAGGATTGATTACATCAGCGGACGCACGAATGTACCGCATAACTAGACATTTACTTCTGCCTGAGATAGATAGGGAGCGTTCTAGGGTTAGGGTTAGATTTAGGGTTGTTCATTCAATCTTGTCAGCTTCAGCGAGGACGTGTCGTCGACACTGTCATTGATCCAAGGTGCCTGCGTACCAGTACCTAGTTAATGACCGTTGCAGTGTCATCTATTTCGTCGTAGGCCAGAATTACCGGTATAACCAAAGACCCGACTGCCAATGTAGGTATTATATAACTTCGCGACTTTATATAATTGAGTAGATAACCTGTTATTTCCCTTATACTTGCTTTTGTCTACCTACCTAAGTTGGGTAGTTATTACACTTCTTAGTTCCTTTACAACCGTCTTGTGACGCTACACTTGACCACTACTGCTTTGTTGTCTGCAATCGCTACCTACCTAACGTTATCACTCGAATGGGCAACCACTCGAGGCTTCCGAATTGATCATTGCCATTAGGCGGTAGTTATGCGGTACGTTCGTACGTCCGCTGATATAATCAATCCTACCTCGATCCGGGCTAGCTTAATGAACTAAGTGCTAGTATTGAGGCGGCATAAAGGCGGCGTGATTTATGTGGACCGGTTACCATATACGGTTTAGGGTGGTGTCCCGTTAGGAGAGACTGGTGTCCCAAAAGGCCGCCTCGTGCGGGAAGTACAGCTATGTAGCTGTGGTTGGCGGCCAGTTACAGCGTCCCCTCAGGGGCCCTCGTAGGTGAGAAAGTTCTAGGTTCGACTCCGATGGACCCTCGCCACACCGGCGCCACATTAGACCCACCTTAATCGAAGATTCAGCCACCGTCGTGGAGAGGTTTGACCCGAGATACCCAATTGACGGCTACTACGGCGCCCGGCGCGACCCCTCCATGTCGTCTTGATAGAGCTATATAGATTCTACCTACCTAGGTACGCGCGCTGCGCAGTGCAGGAGGTGTACGGCGGACTGCAGGGGCGTTTGGGTTAAACTCCGAAAAATGCGCGCTTTTTGATACGCTAACGCCCATAGGGTGGTTAGGCCCTCATTCGAAATCGTGGATGCCGTTATACGGTGGTTAGTTAGTTAGTGGTTCCTTTATTCCCTCGAAATCGCGGATGAACCTCAATACTCCCCCCAAACCCGGTATGGAAGCATGTAACTAGTTTGTACTTAGATAGGATAATCCATAGTTATGTATTTACCTACCCATCAAGCCAGCCGAATCGGCAACCTAAATATGCACCTAACGGAAGTTCGCCCTTAACGCCGTCCGTAACAGCCCCCATGGGCGTATGCGCAGCGAGATGCCAACTGCAATTTGGGGTTTTGAAAATTGACGCAGGCGTCCCTCCAATTCACCGTAGGCCGCTAGTATTTGGCGATGTCATGGACTACCAGTGTACAGACACGGTACCCAGTCCCAACTCCTGTTGCCCGAACGCGCCAACAACAGCAAGTACTTCTCTATACCTTACGGGGGTCCATCTACCTACAAACTGGAGTATCTCGTTTGTGTCCTTCGCCGTCGGGGACCCCAAATAACCAGACTCGCATCGTTCCTACGAGAGACCTCTATTCTTTCAGGTCGAGACACGTCTTTGCTCCGTCTCCTCACTCCCCAACCTTATCTCCATTTGCGTCACATACACTATCTACCCCCTCTACGCAACGACGACGTCGACATGGGTCGATCCAGCACCAAGCGTCGCCATCGTGAGGAGCCCGAATCCTCAAGCGGCGAGGAAGTCGTTCAGCCATCCAAGAAAGCCAAAACCAAGGCCGCCGCCACCGCTTCGGAGAAACCCGCTGCTACCGACGCCGACCAGGGCAAAGACGAGGAGGGAAATACTTTCTGGACTGTACGTGCTCTTTTCGCGCCTCCTTGATCTTCGATTGATCTTCGCGAACGCTAACCTTCCGTTATCTTTAATAGTTGGCCCCCACCCGAAGAGTGACAATTCAACCCTTCAGAGGGAAAACTTTCGTCAACATCCGGGAATACTACGCCGATGCGAGCGGCGCGCTCAAGCCAACAAAGAAGGTTCGTGTTTTTGTTCATACAATGCCCCCCTCTTAAAGCATCTCGGGCGGCTAATAACTGGGCATGTAGGGAATTATGCTACCTGTCGAGCAATATCAGACTCTTGTCACGATGCTTCCTGCCATCAATGCCACGCTCCAATCACAAGGACACGACGTTCCTACCATGCCACCGGCTCTCCCTAGCGCTTCTACTTCCGAACCCGCTGCCAAGGCGTCGTCATCCAAGAGCAAAAAGACAAAAAAGATGAATATCGAGGCCACGAGTGACGAAGAGGATTCTGAGTCGGACTGATAAGGAATCTAATTCCATTGTCAGGTGAACTGCATCTACCCGTTCAGCAGAATTCTACGCTATATCGTCCCACGACCTCTACTGCCTTGAGTCTTGACCTTGTACCGTGTATAAAGCGGCACCTGTACAATCAATAATCGTCTTGATTTTATCTTTTGTTCCTCGCAGTTTGGCGTTACTCCGGCCTTGAACGTTTGAATGCCATCCATCTGGATGCGACTTCATGATTCGGACCTGTATGCAGGAAAAGGGGGGGAAAGAAAAGAGATGTGGTGCCAAGCAAAGCTTGAGCTTATGACCACATTACGGTCTCTTTGCAAATTATCTTGATTTGTTCGCCGTAAACTTCACAATTGATACCCATTGCTTTACCAAACCTGGCCTGGATTTTTGCTTTTGAGCCAAGTGAGAGGTTGACTGCACCTTAGATTACCGGAGTACATTCTGCTTGTGACGACACTTGATCCCTAGCGAGAAGTAACCTGAGCCTTGCTCGAACCTTTCAACGCCATCGCGATGGGCGACAGACCGCTCCTTAACCTTCCATTCCATGGTTGGTCGGGTAACGTCGACATAAAAGGCCTGGTTCATACACCCTTTCTTCACTCGTCTCACCATCTTTCTTGAGGCCTTGGGAACTCTGGGGCTGTCGATCTTACTATCTATGGTCTGGGTCCGGTGATTGTATGATTCCCTGATCCCAGCTTTAAACTTCCTTTTTCACTTTTCGTTGCCGGCAGGTCCAAAATATATACAGGGTTGGCTTTTGCCATTTTGTCGCAGAGCCTTTCGTTTCTTTTCTCTCGAGTCTATCGCTTTCCTCCTAGGAGAATAGTCCCGACCGGCCTCCTTGGTTGTACCTAACCACCCATAATAACAAGGCAGATAGGTGAGCAACGGTCTTCTAGCTCACGTTCCCCCGATGAAACCGAGGATAGCACCGAGTGGTAAAACCGCCACTCGAAAGTCGATAAGAACGATCTCACCGAGGAATCCTGTTTGTTTCCTGGGAGCTCCTTGGTTGAGACCTGTTGTGACAGTATTCGCCATGACTGAGCTTGAAACTGCTCAATATTAAGGTAATCAAATCAAATCATATCATACATATATACGGCCTACTCCAGTGAGTCTCGTAGGAAGGCAGGTCCTACTTGTGTATATTGGCTTTATGGATTCTACGCCACGCGGTAAAGACCTGATGATAGAAAACCGGCGGCTCGCAACATTCAAGGGCGGGATAGAGGGTGTTAAGAGAGGAGAGGATTAATAAGTACGACGGGGTAATTGTAGATAGACGGATTGGGGGGAGTTGACAGATGTAGATGATTTACTCGCTCCGGGGACCCAATTAGGAGACGTCACATCATGGTATATAAATGCACCATAGATCAGAGTCGTCTTTGATGTTATTCGGCTTCATCTTGTGCTTTTACTCCTCTCATTTCAATTTGCCGTAACCGTGTAGCCTCATTCTATCGTACAAGCTCCAGCTCGACTAA
The DNA here is from genome assembly GCA_028637585.1 of Xylariaceae sp. X187. NCBI lineage: Eukaryota > Fungi > Ascomycota > Sordariomycetes > Xylariales > Xylariaceae > Xylariaceae sp. X187. Next base: position 2,164,257 of record JAJIZN010000006.1, on the reverse strand, counting down.
CGCAGCGTCTGAAATATGAAATGATGATAACTAAACTGAACTCGGAAATGCAAGAGCGGACAGTCCAGGAAGACCAACCTACCGACCTAGGTACCTACTGAGATTCAGTCCAAGCCCGGACAGCCATTTGGCTCTTTCCCCCTTTTCCGGCGACCATCGTTCCTTTCTTCCTTTTGTCCCTGTGCCTGTGCTTGCCCTAGGCCAGATATTTTTCAAATGAGAGAGATATCTTCAGACCGAACCCAGTAGATAGTATTGCTGGGTAACTTGATGGTCAAGGAAACAAACCGCGATTTAAAAAGCGGTAGTTTCGCGGGACACTGAGTTCAGCTCCAGGCCTAGCTTTTTACTTTCCTCTCTCTCTCTCTTCTCTCTCGCTTTGTCCCTTAATAGAGTCCCTCTCAAGCGTCCTCTCATCAGATTAGACCTGTAATTAGCCCCCCGAATCCATCGGTTCACTTGCTCATGGGTCTTGCCTTTTTCCGCCTGTGAGGATGTGATGAATACATCGTAATGCTCTCCCTTCCTATCACTTGAGAATAACCTAATAGTAGGTGGTAGAATACTTTCTACTCTCACTCGGGCACGTTAGCTAGTCCCGGCCGTCTTGTCGTGCAAAGCACGTAATATTCATATTCGCAAACCGAACGATCTACTATCTGGCCCGCTCAATAGATTAGGTACCTACCTAATCATGAGATTGGGAAGTCTTGAGGTCACGAAATGGATGCAGGGTTGTGATGTCCTATGGAGGGTCACGTTCCCTCAAGGAGCACCACAAGAGGGGGACTGCTGAGTTGAGGGTTAGGGTTGGAATCAGGAAGATGATGGAAGGCAGGATCTGGGCGAGAAGAGATGATGATTGTTGAAGAAGGGACGGCGTTTCATGACAGTAGCACCAAGAATTGAGTGGCAGGAGCGTCGATATGGATTTGGTAGAGAAGGAGCCTTCCGGGTCCCATATCAACGGTGTTTCGAGAGCTCGCTATTGCTGAGAGCCTCTTTCATTCACTTCCATCATCTCGGCCAGATCATGAGCTCGCCTTATTATTATTATTATTATCATTATGTTTTGTCTACACCGTGGCCATACCCCGAGGAATTAGGAGAGCTCGTGATGTGCAATACCTTATAATGTACACCAATGTTGATACACAATCGTCGGAATACAAATCTAACCCCCCAAGAACGCCTAGGATGCAAATGCTCTCATGACGCTCTCTATCTTACACGTTCATGAAACCGTCGTCGTCACGTCCAATCATACCATTCTTAAGCCTGCCCACTCGGCGGCGGCTGGAACTCGTCCACATTAGGAGCTAGAGTCTGCGTCTCCCCTCCCGTCGACAAGGACGAGGACAACCCATACACGCTATTCTGCGCCCGAGGCGCGATCTTAAGGTCCACAAACCGCGACTCCGGCAATCTCTTCCCGGCCTTGATGCTCTCCAGCACCCACTGCACACTGACATACTTCACACCCGGGCCCCCGACCTTCGCAATCTCTCTCTGCAGCTTCCCACCCGCAAGACCGCCGCCGCATCCTTGGCCGTTACCGTTCGCGGGCCGACCGAGTATGACATGCGTGACCTTCCGCCGCCCGAGGTGGCCCGACATACTGCCGCCGTGCTCGACCAGCACGTGCCTGAGCCTGTGGTCGGAGATGAGCGGGTAAGTACTCCCGTTGACGTACACGACGACACCGTCGAAGATCCGGCGGCGCCGTCTAGCCCGTGCCCGCACGTCGTCTGCGCTGCCTTCAGCCGCGAGGCGTTCTCCGGCCATGATCACGTCCCGGCTCAGACTCGTCCTTGCCAGCTGGGAGTCGTCTGGCGATGTGGATTCCATTGTTGGCGTGACAGACGCAGACGCAGACGCAGCCGCAGCCGCAGACGACAGCCGCATGCTTCCAGGCTTCACGAGCATGTCCAAGACGGAGCACTGCGCCCTCTGGCGTGCAGCAGCCGGGATCAGCGCCCTGGCTTGCGGGTCCCAGTCCTGCGACCCCTCTCCCACTGCGTCTGGCACCCGCTTGCCGCCGCCGGGCCCGCTGGCGAATTGGATCATCAGCTTGCGGTCCCGCGAGTCGCGCCACCCGGTGCTGGCGCCTAGGCGGTTCTCGGCGCGCTGGTGCCCTGTGGACGATGAGTTCCACGGATCGAAAGATTGCCGGTGCACGGGGGCGGGTTTGGTAACCGGCGGCTTCGATGAAGCTGGCATAACGACGATGACCGATGTCGGCGGTGGGGGATGATTCGCGTCGGGTATATCTCGAAATTGGCGCGAGGTCGCAAGCGAATCAAGGTACTTCGTGGATGTGGCTGGCTCCGAAGTGGACTTGCTACCATACTTTGCTCATCGGTGGAACGGACGGCCTTAGCGAGGGAGCTCGTATTATCGTCGTACCTATTACCGTTCCGATGATCCAGTAATTTTTGGATTTGATTTGAAAGTTATTTCTTCTTTTCGGTTGTCTGAAATCTGTAGTTGTCGGTATAACATTTCTTTTCTTCGCTCTCGACGCGCTCTTTTCTTTGTTTAGGGTTTCATTGTGTTGTTGATATTGGTTTTGTTTCAGCGGAAAATGCAGTTGTAGGTACTCGTACAATGGATTCATTCTATCTAACTAGGTACCTATTAGGGACGAGTCGGTAGGTAGGGTATTTCCGGTGCCAAACAAGACGTCATATCCATTGGACATCAGGGACATTGGAAGAACCCCCGACGGGTGACCCTAGCAACAAAACATCCTACCCGATTAAGCACGGTAACAACAAACTAAACCCGTAAGTATGAAGTCCACGTGACCAAACCTCCTATCTACTTACCGTCACTCACAGTAGATAACTATTGCGTATCTCGCCGTCCACGTTATTACCGGTACGAGTACCTAGACTTCTGCCCGAGTCATGCGCAAATCATGATCCGACCCTGATCGTCGGTTTGTCTATCTATCTACACACAATTGTTTGCTTGTTTGCCTGCTTTGTGCTTCCTCATTTTATATTATTGGGTTCCGTTATACAACAATATATATCCAGCCAAGCACAACGAGTGGTTTGACTCGTTTCCTTTTTCTTTTTCTTTTTCTTATTTTTCCTTTTTTTTTTCTTTTTCCCTTTCCCTTGCCAAGCCTATAATAACTCGAACGGTATTGCGTGCAGCGCAACCTGGGCCGCACCGTTTTGAACCCGCCCACGCCACGAAAACCCGTAAGAATCGGCTTATTTTGGTCGCCCTCTCCCTGCCGCCCCTCCAGAGTGTGACTGGACGTTAGATAAGGTGAGCCGATGAGAGGTCCAATCGGGTGGGATCGATGCGAGGAGAGCTACCCAAAAAAAAAAAAAAAAAAAAAAAAAAAGAATAAGAATTTAGCCCGGGATGATCGAAGCGAGAATGTCTTGGCCCTCCCTGCCCTTCTTCCTACCTTTCGTGCACACAAATCAATGCATGGGAGTTCTGCACGGCTTGGGGTGGGACCGGGAACAAAACAAAAAAACAACACAAGTACCATATGTGCCAAGCAGTGTGCCCTTTGGCGCGCGCACCGCGGGTTGCAATACCTTGCCTTCGATGGGATGTTTCATAAAATGGGTGGCTAGATAAGCTAGGGTCGCAGCGGTGGCGGCGACGGGCCCATTGACGGACGGGAGACAGAGGATGGTTTTTGCTACTATCTAAGCTGAGGGAGAATTGGTACCCTGCGTTATAGAAAACCAGCGGCTGGGCTTATCATGGCGCGCTCAGCGAAAAACGCCGTTGACGATCACGGATAGTCGGCAAGATGGTCAGCCAGGAACGATACGGGAGAGAGACAAACATTGTTGTCGCCCCCCGCCCCCCCTCTGATTTAGCCTCTTACCCCCTCTCCGGCTTCTCGATCGATGTCATGACACGATACGTGATGTGAGGCTCCCCGGAACCTAGTGGCCTCCCGACCTGACTTACGCTCTGGTTCCCCGCAAAAGTTTAATGCAAGCAACACGTTCGCACGCCGCCGTCGAAGTTTCTCCGTGGCATTCGACTACTTTGGACGCACACTATGTACAGGCAACAGCCGGGCTGAAAGGGGCCCTGCCGTCACGCCACGGCATAGTATAGGCAAGGTAGGTCGGTAGGTACCTGGCAAGCCAGCGACATGTTCGTTTGCCGTACCTATAGATAGGTGGTATTACATATGCTCAGATGCTCAGATGCTCATATGCTCGTATGTTCTGACGCTCTGACGCTCTGACGCTCTGACATCTCTCGGCTTACACGATCAATCTCATGCGCAAACGTTTGTCGCTACTCGAACGAGACCAGCCTCGTTCCGGGCCCGAGGAGAGGAGAGATGAGAATATTACTTTGATTCGACGTCACCCGCCACACTCCACCCACCCCCTTTTTTTCCTGGGCCCCCCGCCCTCGCTCAAATGGTCGAGTACGACTGTACGGTGCGATTGATTTATTGCCACGGGAGGATAGGTCCCGTGCGCCTCCACAGGCGATTAAAAAAAAAAAAAAAAAAAAAAAAAAAAGGATTTGCATGCGGAAAGAGTCCTGGTGTGGTCTCGTCGGCTAAGAGGAATCATCAATGATGGGCTGCCGTTACTTATTCTATCTATCGACCCAGCGGCGGCGGCGGCAGCAGCAGCAGCACCACCACCACCACCATCACCATCAGGACCAGCAACACCAGCAGGACCAGCCAGCAGCAGGCGGCGGCATTGCCCTACTACCATACACTACATACCCAAGACAATTTATGTGGTGTATTTGGTTATGTATGGCTGGTCGTCATGCAAGCCTTTGGTGTACATGCAAAGCTCATCAGTGCCTCGTAGCCCTCCTCGTCGGGGTAACGCAAGTCTGGGGTTCATGCAGCCAACCCGGGGGCCAGTGTGGGCGTTGTCTTTGCTTTGGGTGTTGCCGCGGTACTCATTACGGCGCCCGGGAGAAACAGTCTAGAGCGAGCGACTTCAGGGAGGGTGGGAGCGACGTTGACCGGCCTTTGTTGGGGTAGGTAGCAGAGGCCACTCAGCACTACGTGCGCATCTGCCTAGCAGTGTAGGCGTGTAGAGAAGGTAAAAAAAAAAAAAAAGAAATGGTATACGGAATGATATAACAGTTTGAGGTATTAATTGGTTGGGGAAGACGGAAATGGGGTTGAATGAAAAGTGCGTCACGAGAGGTAATGTAGATAAGTCACAGATCAGTTAGGCAAGTTGGGAAAGTGAAAGAAAGTGAAGTGAAGCGTCGTTACGGCGCGTGTGTGAGCCCGTACGTCGCCTTACGATTTTAATTTTTTTTTTCAACACATGGGGAGGGTTTAAAAATGTTTGCTTACCTTGCTTATAATACGCACACTGCCTTTGTCTGTCTACCTTGCCTATCGGCTATCGACTATGACTACGACTACGAGAAATCCCAAGGCTTTGTTTTCATTCATAGTGGTATGGTAGGAAGGGATGGATCATCCTTTTTGGTTCTGTAACAAATGCCGTATTCCCATCATTCAGAATACGTCGGGGAGAGAGGGGAGGAGGAGGAGGAGGAGGAGGAGGAGGCAAAGTTGTATTCCGTACGACTTAATTACGAGTTAAAGGTACAAGGGAGTTAATTTTCGATGATGGATGGGTTTTTTCTTCTTTCCTTTTTTTTCCTTTTTTTTTTTCTTCTTTTCTTTTCTTTCTTAAATCCGTATGTAACAGTAATCTGTAATCACAAGAGCTTCCCATCCATTAACCCCCCCGGCGCCCCTTCTTTCTCGCCCAATGAGGATGAAGGCGACCGACCGAAACCTCCCCCCGTTGTCTTGTTTTTGTTTCCCCCCTCTCTCTCTCTCTCTCTCTGTTGTCAAATTTAGCAACATTTCGTGATTCACCACCAGAGAGTTGATCTATCTATCTATCCCATCCTACGTGAGTGGAAAATACGCCACCTAGGTTAGGTTAGGTTAGGTGGGGTATCAAATGATGATGGGTTTGATGAGTATATTTGTCAGGGGGGGGGGGGGTTCAAAAGTCCGGCTACAGATTATCGTTGTTACCATGACCGGTTTCCGTGTGTGATTCAGCGTTGCGATTTTACTTTTTAGAGAGAGAGGGAGAGAGGGAGAAGGAGTGTATGTGTGTGTGTGTGTTTCTATCTATCTGGCTGTTCCTTTGTCAAGCGGCCATCATCCCGTCCAATTCCTATGGTCAGGTAAGGGTGGTATAGTGTAGTAGTAGTGTTCGATCTACCTATGCCATCCTTGCCTTTGTCCGTCGAAGAACGGTTGTCGGTATTTTTGGGGGGGAAGGGGAAGGGGACGATAATACGGAAGTAGAATCGTATGAGATATGACAGACATGAGAGAGAGAAAGAAAGAGAGAGAATATCTCAAACTACTACTAACCTATACGGAACTTACAAAAGCACATGTAATGCGGATCATACTTGCTTCTGCTTGAATGCTTTCTTATATGTATGTAGTAAGAAGTTGCTGCCATGCCGCTTCCCGTCGATGTTCTAGATATGTAAACTTATAATACTACATAATTTTGCTGGTACAAACCCCGTAGAGTGTTTTTTTTTTTTTTTTCGACTTGACTTGACTTGACTTGACTTGGCTTTCTTTCGTGCGGTGGCTGGGTCTTTTGCATGGTACCATGTAACGTTGACGAGATGGTGTAAGTTCCTGGACTGGCTGGATCTTGGGGCTGGGCGGCGGCCGGGGGGGAGGGGGACGCGGTACTATCATATTGTACCTATCTATCTACCTATCTACCTACCTGCCTACCTGCCTACTTACCTAGACTATCTAGACTACAAACTTGTCGTCGTTGTCGCGTAAAAAGGTGTAGCTACGTATTAGTTATACTGTACGAAAATCCAATGTGAAATCGAACCGCTGCTGGGGACCTTGAGCTGACACAGAGAAGTGAGAGAGAGTGAGAGTGAGAGTGAGAGAGGAGAGATTACAATCCTTGTCAAGGGTTTCAATTGCCGGGAGGGCTTGTGTTTTTTTTTTTTTTTTTTTTCCCCCGTTTTCCGAGGGGGGGGGCTGGGACGTTTGAGGCGTCGGGAGAAAAGTCAGTGAGAGTGAGAGAAAGACAAGAGATACCTATGTAGATACACTTATTTAGAGTAGTCAGAGTAGTTAGAGTAGATAGTCGAGATTATTATTAGACACAGCGCAACTTGGGGGGGGAGGGGGACCCGAGAGTGTATAATTGGTCGATCAGGTCCTCCATATCCATTCCCATGTCTCTCTCTCTCTCTCTATTTTTTCTTTTTCTTTTTCTTTCTTTCTTTCTTTCTCTTCTTTTCTTTTCCTTCTTCCCCGCTAACGGACTAATGTAGAGTGCGGCTATGTAAGTACACACATACATGTGTATGTAAGGTAGGTTAGGTTGCGGTGGTAAAGAAACATGCATTGCGCGTTGGCACAGCAGAGCCAGTAGCGTCGACCTACATACATTCTACGTACATATATGGGATGGGGATGGGGAGGGGGATGGGGATTGGAAGCTGGGGATTGGGATTGGGGAGACTGGGGACGGGGACGGGGATGGGGATGGGATGCTAGGGTGGACATGTCTACCTACTACCTACTTACAGCACGGGGCTCATGCACGATGTCAGATCGAATCAAAAGACTCGATGGATTAATTATACATACATGACACCGTGGGAACCCAAGAAAGGAAAGGAAAGGAAAAAAAAAAGGTGATAGTCACATCTCATAAAAAGAAACAATGATAACGACAATCAAACCCATCGTCGAGCCCATATGCGTGATATCTCTCTCGTTATCAAGATCCGATCCCATATGTCAGGGATCATTGGAACTCGGGTTGTCTCCAATGGCTTGATAATAGCTAATGTGTGAGCGTGTGTATACGTGTGTATACGTGTGAGCAAGTAGTTATAATGTAGTAGAAGTAGAAGTAGAAGTATAGATAGAAGTATAAGCGTGGTGTAAGTGTAAGCTCGTGGTTTTACACGTACGTTACATACTTTGTTGGTAGGTTAGATAATGCCTGTCTGCCTACGACACTCTTTACCATACACCGTACACACACACGAGAGAGAGAAAAAAGAGAAAAAGAGAGAAAGAGAGAGCGCGCGTGAACGCATCCTTATTAATGTCTCACCAAACTTTCGCTTTTCCCCTCCCCTCCCTCCCCCCCCCCCCCCCCCTGGTCCGAAAGTGAACGAATACCACGTATGGTGTCCGGCCTGCTACTGCACCTACACTACGGCTTCGGTCATGGAGGTGTGAGAGGACCAAGTAAAATCATGGGAGATACACGAGCCGTCGTCCATCCATCCATCTTCCCTGCCTGTGAGATAAGATGGTATAGTGCAGTGCAGTGCAGTGTAGGGAGTCGGTAGGGTTAGTCTGACTTGACTGTCTTTTTCTTCGCCGGAGCGGAAGCCCTTGTTTACGAGTCTGCCCCGGACCAATGATGACGGTTAACCGCCCACCAATTTCCCCTTGGTGAGATGATAATACTCTCGCTCTTTGGCCTTCTGTGCAGTGTAGGGTAGTGTAAGTAGTGTACCTATTATCTCTTGTACCTACGTGCAAATAGATAACTAGATAGATAGCCCTACGACAACGTAGGCACATATATTCGTGAATACCACCCCATTCATCATACCATGGAATACATAGTAGGTAGAATTAGCCTCAAAGGACTAACCCTACCTACCTACCTACCAACCTAGGTATACCTACCCGGTACCTACTTAGATAATTCAACCAGCGAGGTTGCCAAGGAGGTACGTAGTGAAGGTATACACTAGATACGGCGGATGACGATCATTCCACTACTTACTACTATTAAGTAAGTACAAAAACACAAGAGACAAAAGTCCTCGCAGCCCTCAAAGGTAACGGTTACATTCGAAAAAAAAAAAAAAAAAAGATTTATACTATGTCCCTACTTAGATAATTTACCAGCCACATTCGTTTTATTCAAAGAAGACTAATGTATAGTACTGGGGCCATGGAACCGCCCATCCTTGAGGTTGCCGGACTCTACTTACTGATATAACTAGTAAGTAAGTACTTGACTATGTAACGCTAGATAGGCATTCACAGACAAGCACACAAAAAAATAATAAAAATAAAAATAATAAAAATAAAAACAAGATCCTAGCGTTATCTAGTGTAGCGTAACGATGATGATAATGATGATGGATGATCATGAGGAGGCGTGGGTTTCACCCTTTTTTTTTTTTTTTTTTGGGGGGGGGGGGGAGGTCTTTCTCCTCACCTCGACCTTTTGCTACTACATACGTATTATCTAACCTTAGTGTGATCTTGAACAAAACTGGTCGTGTTTCCCGGTCGGCGTTGTCGAATACCGACCTAGATAGCGTGTACACTAGGTATCCAAGTAATACCCGGTATTATACCAGATACGGGGCAACTTCCTATCTATCTAACCTTGGGCACCTAGTTGTGCGGGAATACCTTTCAAAGGCGTCTTGGCATGTCCTCATAGTAGGGAAGGGAAGGAAATCCAACCAAAAATAATTACAGAAATAATTACAGAAAAGAAAAAAGATGGGCAACGATAGTTACTGGTTTCCCCCAAGGGCGACTCGTCACACCTCTTCTTTTTCCCTCTTTCTTACAACGGAGGCTATGTAAGGTAATTGGCCAGGTAGTTGGCTTTCGCCCATGCCTGTAAGTGCTTACATTGGTGGCATTAATCACCGTTATAATATATCATGGAATTTGAGACATACTACGTAGTTAACTAGTAGTATAGTACTCATACCTATATCTACACTATCACTTGCTGGTCGAGAAAAAGTGACGTGATCCGAACAAAACTACTTAGGTACCAAGATACTACCTAGACTGGATGACTTGTTGAATACTTTTTTCCTCGAGGTATTTTAATCTGTAGCAACGCCGTAGACTGGGTAGGTAGGAGGAGGTACATTAGTTACTATCTACATACTACTTACTTACACTATCAAAAGGCATCGCCGACTTTACTTACTTACTTACTTTACTTTACATAGTCCACGCACTACCTCCGGCATTGAATTCTCTAGTCTCAATCCTGCTGTTGGTTAGTAGTTATCTATCTAGTATAAGCTACCGATTGATCGCGACGGCAAAAAGTCATGGTCATTCGGACGGGGAATTGGGCTTACCTACTTAGTGTAATAGTGTAGGCATACCTACTTTTTACACGATCTACAGATTATTACGAGGTCTTTTTTTCTCTTTCTTTCTTTTTCTTTTTCTATCTCTCTCTCGGAGGGGAGGGGTTGAATTAGGTAGGTAGGGTAGCTGGTTGTGCAAGGAGATAGATAAATACTGACAAGAATACTTCTCGGCATGAAGTGGCGGTGAAGGAAAGCCAAGGCCCCGTTCATCGCGTGGGGTGTTGTTGGATAAAAAACGAGCGTACCGAATAGTGGAGAATGCTCGTTATCACTCGCTTAAGTACATATGGACCAACGGAACCCGGTAACAGCATACACTAGTGAATATGGTGGGGACTTTCAGATATCCAGATGAGGGATTTACGATATAAGGATTATGTAAATATACCGTATAGTAGCCACCCATAATTCCCTCCGAAAAAAAGCGAGCAGCTGGAGGAAGAGGGAGAAGAGCAGACAATACAATCACGGTTGAATCCAACAATTAAGAGTCTCATTTGACTGTACCAGAAAAACATATATTGAGCTGATCAATAGAAGCTGAAAAGCTCGTTTAACCTATACAAGATGACTACTCCACGAGCTTCCGAGGGCCAGCCAGCCAGTTCTACCAGGGTGATCCTGCACTCCCCAGGGGACTTCTCCAAATGGGAGGTCGTACTGAAGGGCAAGGCCGGCCTCAGCCAAATCTGGGAGCATCTCAGGCCTGAGCAGAGAGAGCCCTGGCCCCCGCGACCAGAGGCTCCCCGATTCGCAGACTTCCCTCACAATCAGGCAAATCGACGCCGCGAAATTGGGCTTCAAGACCTCACGGAGGAAGGACATCGCCTATACGCCTCCGCCAACAGTGCCTACCAAGTACAGCTCAACGGATACAACAGTCACCGCAAGGCTGTCAAGGAAGTAGGCGACTGGATGCTTATGTCGATTGCTGACGATTACCGTGAAGCCTACATTGATCAGGGTGAGACCATCGACGTGTGGTACGACAAGATAAGGGCACTCGGTGAAACGGCCCGACGGGCTCTCATGTTTCAGTACAAAATTGAGTACGAGACCTATATCAACGCTGCCGTTGGAAAGGTGATCAAGGACTTCCCGAAATGGATTGACGAGTGGGCCAAGAAGGTCGCAAGAGCTCAGACTGCGGGCGCCGACCTCCAAGACAGCTTCAGGCTGGTCACCGACCTTGAACGTGCCTTGCTAGCTACTGCGCCATCGAGCGTAAGCTCGTTTCGAGCGGCCCATAGCACCGAGATTGGCAACAATACCCTCTCCCTAGACACCATCTCTTCCGAATTGCGTCAAGAAGCGGTGGTCATACAATCGGCACGAAAAACCACCAGGACCGTAAGAGGAGGTGCGTTTAACACTTTCGAGCCCGGAGAACAAGAGGAGGAAGCGCCTGCATCGAGTGGTGGCTACCAAGGAAGCCATCACCAACGACGTATGAGGGGAGGACGAGCGAGCCCATCCGTACCCCGGAAACGATCTCATTCCGACACTCGAACCGAGTCAGAGAGAGATAACCCGAACGTAAGAGACTGCATCGTGTGCTTTGGACGGCACCCAATCAGGCGCTGTTGGTATGTGTTCCCAAAGATCGCACCACACTACTGGTATGGCGGCAATAAGAGAGAGGCAACACTTGTGGAGGATAGAATGAAGAACAACGAAGAAGTCAAGAAAGCCGTCGAACAAGCTCGTCAGCGGTTCGGAGACGCTCAAGAGAAGATCGAAGAAAAGACACCGGAAAAAGAAGCCAATTGACAACCAAAAGAGCCGCTCACCCGTACTACGACAAGCTTCGCAATCGACCCAGATATGAAAGACAACTACCCCCTAAGAAACAGCGCAATACTCGACTCCGGAACGAGCTTACACATATTCAATGAGAAGAGCCGTTTCCTTAACTTTAGGGAAGCAAAAGAAGGAGACGCTGTACTGGCAGGAGATAGTATCATCAAAATAGAGGGTTATGGAGATGTCGACATGAGGGTGAAAGGCTCGGATGGGACAACGGTATATAGACTACACAATGTTGCCCTCTGCCCTGCGATGGCTACAAATCTTGTTTCGCTACAGGTATTAAATCGTCATGGGGTATACTGGGACAATCAGCCAGAATCCGATCTGTTGCGCTATGCTTGGGGAAAGCCTCTATGTTCATTAAAGAGGCAACACGGCCAGTACGTCATAGAATCTATCCCGAAGAGACTGACAAGTTATACCTTTTACGTTAGAAGGAACCTATTGAATTCGTACACGGGGCGCCCCAAAGCGCGAGCCTCTGCCTTCCGGTGGCATCAGCGCCTAGGGCACATAGGACCTGAACCTCTTCGACGCCTACTCAAACACACTGAAGGAGTGACGATCTCGAGTCACCCAGACGACGAGATTCGCACTACGGGGTGCGTAGCGTGCGCAGAATCGAAGGCGCATAGACATATAGTAAGAGAAGCCAGGTCTGGGGTCACCGCCGCGGGCGTCCGAGTGGCAATCGATTTTCACGAGTTCGACACCCCAGGCGAGGGGCGCCTCTATCGAGTGATGATGATCACCGACCGATACTCGGGGTACACGTGGGAATACTATTTCGATAACAAGCGCGCCGAGACCATTTTATCAGCTCTCAACGACTTCCTACGCCATATGCAGATTCACCATAACACCAATGTGCTAGTGATAGAGTGCGATGGCGAGCTTGCGGGCAGCGCTGAAGAGACTTCTCGGATAAGTGTTACCCTTCACAATACCTTTGGAGTCAAACTTGAAATTGCCCCCCCTCATACACAGGATCTGAATGGAGGTGCCGAGCGTATGGGAGCACTAATCAAGCTCAAATCGCGCGCAATGCGCAACGACAGCAAGCTCCCCACCTTCCTATGGAGGGAGATAGTTCGCACGGCAATTTACCTACACAACAGAACACCTCGTCGGGTCAATGGCTGGAGATCGCCATACGAGAAATTACACACATACTTCGACGAGCTCCGTGGGGGTGTCGCAAACGATCGAACCCCGTATGTGGGACATCTGAAGGCCTATGGGTGCATGGCTTATGCTATGACTACGAGCGCAAAACTCAAGCGCGAGAAGCGCCGCAAGCTAGATCCGAACGCGTGGATCGGCTATTTGGTGGGCTACCAATCTACCAATACCTATCGAATATGGTTACCCAGAGAAAATCGAGTTATAGTAACAAGAGATGTTATATTTAACGAGGATGAATTCTTTAGTGGCCATATAGACGAGTTCAAGGACGATCTCCTCCGAATCACCACGGAACAGTACCAGGAGCTCCTACAGAGTATAGACTATCAACGTGCTACCGATTTAGATCACGAAGTAAGGCCCGACGAAGAGGACGAGCCTGCGAACATCATCCCGGACGATGCCCTACTAGGCGTTGATGGGAACGAAGATGCAGACACAGAGATGACTGGGACTGACGATCAAACCACGCTGGTCGGAGAAGATCCAAAAGGGGACGAGCTCATCGTGATGGATACCGAGAGCGACTCAACCTCAGTTGCAGCCACACTATGTACCCTTACAATCAGGGATGGCGAGCCAGAGGGCGCGGGACCGGCGCCTCCCAGAGGGGAAAGCAATGACCCATGGATCTCAGCTTTTCAAGCGGGACGACTAAACGGTCCGAAGACGATCGAGTCAAGAGTTACGAGAGGATCGCTAAGACCTACTCCATATCAGTCACAGGCTTTCAGTACTGTGCCCGACGAAGGAGAGAGGGTTGACAATATGGAAGAAGCTCCTGATCACCCACCACTTCGCTCGGAAGACCGATCACCGGCTATAATGACCAGGGACGGCTCAGAAACTACAGAAAAAGAGACGAGTACGTCCATACGAGACGCTCGCTTATCCAAACTCATCGCGACAAGGCAAAAGATCCATCGCAACGAACTTCCACCTCCGCCCAAGTGGCATTCAGAATTAGACTCCCATCCTCTTGGCGAGCACTTCCGACAGGCTGAGAAAGCTCACCTGCAAAGTCATAAAGAGATGCACACCTGGGCCGAAGTGCCCAGAATCGCTGCACGAGGAAAATTACTCCTAGACTGCATGTGGGTGTACGTATACAAGTTCAATAAACACGGCTATTACATAAAGTGTAAAGCTCGTTTAGTGGTACGGGGTGATCAACAGCCCAATAACCGCCTGGAAGACACCTATGCGAGCACGTTAGCAGGACGATCCTTTCGTACTCTCATGGCAATTGCAGCTAAGTTCGACCTTGAACTCAAGCAGTATGATGCCGTCAACGCTTTTGTCAACGCCAAAATAAATGAGGAAATATATATGCGGATGCCGCCCGGTTATAGGCGACCCGAAACAGTTGTGCGGTTAGAACGAGCATTATACGGGCTGCGACAATCGCCCCTACTATGGCAAAAGGAGCTTACCGGTACACTGAGAGAGATCGGGTTTAAACCCGTCCCCCATGAACCATGCTGCTTTACCCGAAAAGGGATGCTTCTATTCGTCTATGTCGACGATATGGTTATTGCCTACAAAAAGGAGAGCCAACCAGAGGCGACTAAAGCGATCGAAACGCTGAAAAGCCGATATAACATGACAGGTGGTGACGATCTGCAGTGGTTCCTAGGTGTTGAGGTAATTAGAGATCGCCCTAATCGTCGGTTATGGCTATCCCAATCCTCATATATTGAGAAGATCGCCCGGCTGAGGGAGAATTACATGACGAAGTTTGCGAGCACGCCAATGAAGGCCGAAGAGCTATTTCCATACGATCAACAAGCGACACCGAAAAGCCTCTTTCGATACCAGCAGAAGATCGGGTCTATCTTGTACGCTGCAGTCATCACTCGACCAGACATAGCTTTTGGCGCTTCACGACTAGCCCGTTTTAATCAGAACCCTGGTCCAGAGCACCACAAGGCAGCTGACCGGCTCCTGTCTTACCTACTCCTAACCAAGGAACTATCCCTGCAATATGGAGATGGTGATAACTTCGTGGTATCTAGCGATGCTTCGTTTGCCGATAATACTCTTGATAGGAAGAGCTCACAAGCACATACTATGACGCTCTTTGGAGGCCTGATCGGGTGGCGCGCTAGTAAACAGGATACGGTAACCACCTCAACCACCGAAGCCGAACTACTCGCCTTAGCCCAAGCAGTCAAAGAAGCCCTTTTTATAGGGAGATTACTCGTTGAGCTGGGGGTGAGGCTGGAAGACCACCGCATAAGGATTCAATGCGATAACCAACAGACCATTGGCCTCGTCACAAAGGAGATCGCCGTATTACACACCAAATTGAAGCATGTGGATATTCATAATCACTGGCTAAGGCAAGAGGTTGAAAAAGGAACGATTCAAGTGGAATATACGCCCACTGGAGAGATGGTGGCCGATGGCCTTACCAAGTCATTACCAGCACAACAGTGGGAAGGGTTCTTGCAGAAGATCAGACTATGCGAGCCCCCCAGATCTGAGCCAAGGAACCACTCCGCAGAGGAGGGCAAGCTCGTCAACAACCTAGACGCAACTGAGGAATCATTGATAGGAGGAGAATCCGAGGAATGGATTAATTAGAGACGAGCATGTCACCAACACATGAGGACTGCAGTGAGAAGCAATTGAATTGACAAAGCAAATTAACTAGCAAGCCCTTTCCAGATTCCTCAAAAGCTCCCCGAAAAGAACCATTAACGCCACCAAATCTCTCGAAGTCCAAGCAAATCAATCTTCCTCCTCTATCCCCGCCAGGGATAACATCGTACGAACCGTTGTTCGAAGCTTGTCGACCGTAGCCTGAGAGGCTCCACGCACCAAGGCGTCTCGAAGGGCGGAGGCAGCGGGGGCCACCACCGGAGGGCTGGAATAAAAGATCAGCTTAAGCCTAATTCAAAGGAATATAACAGAGGTTATTCATACGTCACCTCGCACTTATGCCCATGGGCACAACGGAAGCAACGGGCACCTCGCCCAACCGTCTCTTCACACACGCCGTTGGAGCGACCCCGAAGGGCGCTCCGAACGCAACGAAGGCAAGGAGGGTCCCTGACTTCTCCAGACACACGCGGAGGCGGTGCACGCCGACGAGGACGGGGAGGCTCAGGCTGAGCCTCACCCGAGCGAGCATTCAGGTCAGGCCGGGGATGTGCCCGGTCACCGAAGTTGGGCTGTGGGATTCCACCCACTATAGTGTACGAGCCAGGGCCCAGTGTGGCTCGCGCGACGGAGGGCGTGAGCCCTGTCGATTGAGCCGGGGGAGCACTGGGGGTGACCCCTCGGTCAGGAGTGACCACCCGCAAAGGAGAGGCCGAAGAAGAAGGGGTGCGCTCGTCACGAGCCTTTGTCATGCTACGGGTGTTGGCAGGCATGGTGATCTTCTAATACCAAGATGACAGGGTGTTAGCCACGCAACGTTTGACCACTAAGTGGCGACGGTTACCTTAAAGAAGGGAAAAACGGAGGTCTTATGTGTACGAATTTTGGAGGCGTGTTGACTTCCTATGAGACACGATTAGAGAAGAATAACGAGCGCGCCAACATAAGGAAAGCGAGCGACTCACGAGAAGTTGAAGAGTGTGCATGAAGAAGGAAAGGAAAGGAAGAAGTTGAGCACCAAAGGAGGAGAAGATATGCTCGTCAATCTCTGATGAACTAACTATGCCATGAGGAAGGCACCACTCGAGATGAGTCAAATTATGAAGCACTCCTTCCTTACTTACAGGAAACCATTACAGAAAACAATCATCCGACGCATCGCACCTTCCCAAACTCACGATAATGTCCAAATTCCATCCATCTCGAGAAGGCGCACCTTCTAAATCAAAGGGATATTACCAACGCTCCTACCTCACGATACATCGCAGCTTCCCAAAGAAAACGCCATAGAAGGAACGAGCAGGCAAGATGGGGGTGACAAGCTCATTTTTCCCTTCAATGACTTAGGCCAGTCTTCTACCCGAATACTAGCCTAAGGGGGTGTGTTGGATAAAAAACGAGCGTACCGAATAGTGGAGAATGCTCGTTATCACTCGCTTAAGTACATATGGACCAACGGAACCCGGTAACAGCATACACTAGTGAATATGGTGGGGACTTTCAGATATCCAGATGAGGGATTTACGATATAAGGATTATGTAAATATACCGTATAGTAGCCACCCATAATTCCCTCCGAAAAAAAGCGAGCAGCTGGAGGAAGAGGGAGAAGAGCAGACAATACAATCACGGTTGAATCCAACAGGTGTGTGTTGGGACCGTCGTGTGTGAGTACGTAGTAAATAGTTAAGTAGTAAATAAGTAGTAAATAAGTAGGTAAATAAGTTACTTGGAATACAGTGTGCGCGGACTGTCCCTTGGAGAGGAATGCTCTCTCTACTTACACTAACTCTGTTGAATCGAGTTACTTTTAGCTTGCTACGTAGGTAAGTAGGTTAGGTAGGTAAGTAGTGAAGTAGTTGTTGTTCCAAGTACGAAGAGAGGATAGATAGATAGATAGATAGATAGGTAGATAGGTATGAGTTGTGCGCTTCATCAGAGCATGATGTGATAAAAAAGTAGGTATTATTATACGATAGAGACACATCTTGACCTTTTTACCTTGAGCGATGGATCGAGTCGGATGTCTTCATTGTCGAGGAGAAAGAAGACAGCTCTTGTCACCAACTACCTAGTTTATCACCAACTATCATCTAATACTTACACTATCTAGTGTGTCCGGTGGAGTGAATGGACATCCTCTTCCACGTTGTCCGCTCCAATTGGACCAGCGAATGGCCATAGGGTAATACCGTCTCTTTTTTAGTTTCCGGGAAGAGAATCTACTTATCAATCATCCGGATCGTATTCACTTGCACTTGCGCTTGTACTTGCAACTATCTGGCGAGATGATTATAGGTAGGGAGGCAGTCGAGCAGATAGGTAGATGTTCCCGTTGAACGATGGTCATCACCATATCCCGACGCCACAACTCCAACAGAACCACTTTACTACGTACATAGATAGTAACTATCGTCTTCTCGGTTTTCCCTCCAACAGAGCTTTCATAAACAAGGGGTCTGTTCAATGAATAGACTAATAACCTAATTACTCCGTAAGTACTCGAGTAAGTAGGATGACCAACAGCTGAAAAGTGATACTTACTTGAGAGGATACCCCCCGATTTACACTCCCTACACTGCCTACACTACTATATACTTACTTACACATCGCCCTTTGAAGACGGCTAACGGTCCGCTCATGCACTGACTGACAGGACAAGTTATGGAGCCGCGATGATGTGCATGTACTAGGTAAGTAATGTAAGATCACCCGTTCGAAGGATGCGGTGCTGGTCTGGTGTGGCGAGTCCGCGTGTCTACTAGATAGATGATCATGCCAAGTAAGTAGTCTACTAAGTAAGTAGTGAATAACTAACTACTTATTGTGTATCTACTTTCGCGGCGGGATGAGTAGTTATAGTGTAAGTACACCGTTCTTAAGTACGGACGTAAGTACTAGTAGGAAACGATTGAAGATCTACATAGTGTACCGTAGGGTAGATAGTATGTATACGAGTTCCACGGGTAGATAGATAGATAGATAGATAGATAGTATAGACTATAGACGTGTAAATTCATCACCGCTCATCTCTATTAACTATAGAAAGATATAACCACAAATCTTGTGATGCCGGATTTCCTTTTTTCGAGGACGTGACAATTGAACTACCGGTACTTACATAAACCATGGAACCAACCAACTAACCTCCGTCTAGATACATAGATTGATAGATAGATGCCTAGCGTTATAACTATCTATAGCGAAGCGCGACCGGAAGGGTCAAGTTTACCAGTACCGCCGTACTATGTAAGTAGATTTTTTGCACTTATTAGGTGTAAGTAAGTAAGTAGGTAGTCAGTCCCGTAAGCCGGCGCTTGATTAGGGTAGTTATCGGAGTATCTAGATACATAAGTAGTAGTTATCTTAGTCTTGAGTTCGTTGGAGTAAGTAGGGCGAGTGCCTATCTACGGTACCTATCTCGATTCTCCCGTTCCCTTCCCTTCCCTTCCCCCCCAATTCCCCTGCCACCCCTACCTGCTACATACCCACTAAAGGTCAGTCAGTGTCCACATCAGCTGGATGGGTGTGGTCGTCGACGTGGGCAGTGCTGATTGGTTAAGCTCAGGGGGGGTCCTTTGAAAAGGGTGACGGGGAGTTTTTTTTTGGCAACACAAGAAAGAAAGAAAGAAAAAAAAAAAAAAAGTCCCGTTTTAAGTGTTATGCAAAAAAAAAGGACTCGTCGAGGCGAGTATCTATTCACTGTCTGTGATACCCTTGAAAAAAATTCCAGTCACAGAACCGAAAAGACAACAGACAGACTCCCCTCCCCCCCGACCCGGGACTAAAGAACGGGGGGGAGCGGGCGGGTGAGCGGGTGGGCGGTCATCCTTACTTTTCTTGTGCTTCTTGTTCTTGTTTCTTCTTCTTCTTGTTCTTCTTCTTTTTCTTTTCCCATCTAAAACATTCACACTGTTCAAATGCCGATGGGATCCAATTCAAAAAAAAAAAAAAAAAGGCCAACAAACACACACAACTCCCCGTCCTCATCATGATCGGGTAATAAGTGTAAAGTCCGTACTTAAGTAGGTAGTGTAGGTAGTGTAGTATAGTGAATACCCACTAACTATCGTGTGCGTACTCACTAAGTAGATATCTATTTTAGCATGATGAGATGGGCAACCCCCCCCAAAAAAAAGCCATTGCGCACACTAAAAAACAAAAAACAAAACATCTTTCGGCGTTCAAGGGTTTGGGCGTGACAGGGGCTCCTACAGTAAGTAGGAGGAGGAGGAGAAGGAGGAGGAGAAGGAGGAGGAGGGAAACGAGTTAGGTATAGTATGAATCTATCTAACCATCTAGCGTCGGATCGAATTGCCTCGTCGTTTACGCGCTACGATGTAGATAGTTTTTAGTCGCCACATATACACACACACACACACACACACACACACGCACAGGATAGCGTCGATGGGAATAAACGGTCAAAAAAGCCCTAACCTAGTGTAAGCCGAGTTTTGCGTTGGTCGTGGTTTAAGTATCTAGGAGTTACTTAGTAGTAGGAGTAGGTATCTACCTACCTACCTACTTGCTTACTTGTCCATACATAGGACAACAACAAGGACGACAACGACGACGACAATGAGGGTAAGCAAAAAAGGGCAAAAAGTCCGCTACACCGCAATTCACTACCAACTCCGCTGCCTTCGCTTGCCCTTTGTACGCACAATGTACTTTTACATACTTACGTTAGTATCTAGGTAGTAGGTAGGTAGGTAGTGTAGTGTATACAGACTATCTACTAGATACTTACCTAGATACTAACGTAAACTACCATACCCCCCTGCTCTTCCGCTGGTAACGGCGTTGCTGCTCGCTGCTTGCTGCTCGCTGCTTGCTGCTTGCTGAGCGGGGAGGCAGGGGAGGCAGGAGAAGGCAGGGCAGGGGGAGGCTGGTAAGTTGGTTATTGATTTGCTTTGCTTTGCTTTGATTGAATTCGATACGGGCGGGCACAAAGAACAACAATTATTAGCGGAGAGCGGCCTGAAACGAAGACCCCCTACTCACACTAACGCTTATTTCCCAGGTTACAACGGGTGTTACCCTTTTTTCTTGTCTCGTCTCGTCTTGTCGTGGCTTGTCTTGTCTTGTCTTGTCTTGTCTTGTCTTGTCTATCTAGGTAGTCTTGTCTTGTAGTATACCTATCCGGGGTTCTTTTTTTTTTTTCTTTTTTTTTTCTTTTTGGGGGGCTTGAGACATTGAAAGTCCCGCTGACAGACCAGCATCGCGAGCGCTGGTTTTACCCTCGCCTCGCCTCCCCTCTCTCCCCGAGGCAGACACACACACATATATATATATATATATATATATACATATAACTAGAAATGGGGCCTACTCTACTGTAACCGATGCTTCTACTTTCCTTTTAAGAGAAAGATATGGGCGTTGAGCTTGCTATTGTGCTTATGGATATAATGGATATAATGGATATAATAGATATAATAGATATAATGGATGGATGTACTTACTTATACTCACTTTACTTACACTACCAGGGGCGGAATCGGAATCTGGCTTATGCACCGTAGCCGCCCGCCCGCCCGCTGTTGCGTTAGTCGAACGCGATGCAAGTCAAGCCCATCATCATCAGCATCATCATCATCATCGTAATCAACTAGTTGGTTGTAAGTAATAATAATAATATTATTAATAATAATAAGGGTAATTAATTTCCATACTTACATGTACTTTAGGTAAGTAGGTAAGTAGGTATAATACTATATACATAACCCTGGATCGTGAAGGTCCCTGGCCTTGCTTATACCAGGTAGGTAGGTACATAGGTAGGTACATAGCTACATAGCTTCCCCTCGACGCCGGCTTCAATTGTCCTAGGGGGTTTTGTCAAAGTCAAGTCATAAGTAAGTAGATACGTAGCATAGCGTAGCATAGCGTAGGTACTTACAGTGCACGCAACGGTGCTGACGGGGAGAAGCTTATCTCGGCAGCCGTTGAAACGGTTTTTCTTTTTTTCTTTCTTTTCGTTTTCGTTTTCGAGAGAGAGAAGAGAGAGAAGAGAGAGAAGAGAGAGAGAGAGAGAGAGAGAGAGAGAGAGAGAGAGAAGAAAAAGAAAATTAGAGGCGGCCTGTATATCCATGGATGAGGGAAAGTTTTCAAGTTTCTGGTCGAGAGAAAGACATTGTAATGATGATGGTATGATACGGATACAGTCGACCTAGCAATGTGTATCACCGTGCCTATAATCATTAGAAGAGGAGGGGGGGAAAAAACAAATTGAAACCGGTGTGTACCAGTCAAAATGGGCATTCATATGTGTAATGTCCGACACGCCGTCAGTATAGGGTAGGCCGGTAGGGCCTATAGGATAAGTAGGGTACGGGTAATCTAACTACAGTAATCTGTATCTACATAGGTAAGTAGATAATAATACTACGTAGTGTAAGTAAGTATCTAGATAGTCATCGCTGTCCCACTGGATTGATATGCGCGGCTTCGGCAATGTCTATCCCCCATGCGATGCCGTCGATCATTATACTTACACTACCGACCTACCTGCTTGCTTGCTTGCCTGCTTGCTTGCCTGCCTGCCTGCCTAGATACATTATCATCGTCATGTAGGTCTCTACACTACACTACACTACGCTACGGCTACGCTATCGTACCATGTCGATATTGTGCATCGAATCCGTTACATAGCACATTGTTGAATCCAATCTTGGTATATTAAATCATCATGTAATTTCTCGGCGCCCGGGCAGACTGTCAATGGATATCTATGAATAGGTAGGTGCCTAGATAGAGAGAGAGAGAGAGACAGGGTACCGGGAAGTTTGTTTGTCTTGCCTACAAAGGGAACAACTCTCTGCGTGATCCCGATCGATACCTAGTTAGATAGCAAAAAGGGTCTCAAGTAGATAGATAAGATAGGTATAAGAGGCCTCGGGCGTTGTTGCCGTATAATATCCACCAATTCAGCGGCAATGGCATGATTTTTCTTGAAGTATCCTGGCAGACATCTAGAAGATCATCATATAGGTAGGTAGGCAAAGAAGGATCACGCCAGTCCACGCTGAGGCTCAAGTTGGGAGATTGGAACGCATGTCGTCGGATGAAAGAATGTCGTGCATGACATGAACATCGCATCGCATGTCGTGGGCACTTCCTCTTCCTCTCCCCCCCTTTGAGGCTTCTACATACATATCTATGTAGTAGTGTTATATACTCTTTCCACTCCTCTTTCTGTGTCTCTCTCTCTCTCTCTCTCTCCCCGTTGGCCACAGACAGCATACCAAAGCATGTATAGATGTTGTTATATGTACATGCGCACATGTAAGCACATACGTATGTGAGGTGTGTACATTATACGTGCCTATACATACCGTAGCCATCTGCTTACCTAGACTACCTACTTACCTATCTTACTACACACTACTGTACTAACCCACACATCTGCTTCCATGCCGACGACGTTCATGTAGTTCATGTAGTTTATGTAGTTTATGTAGGTACGTGGTGTAGGTATGTCGGTATGTCGGTATGTCGGTAGGCTATACCCGTTCCTGTGAAATGTGTCCAAGTAAGCAGCAGTATATACTAGGTAGGTTAGGTTACATGGTAAATCCCACGAAACAAAAAACACAAAAAAAAAAAAAAACATTGATGGACGACGCTTTCAAGCTTGCTGCGCGTCGTTAACGGCACGAAGTAACGATGGCACGAGATCCCGCTGCACATTCTTTGGATCTTCTGGGTACGGATACGTGAAGAGGGATAGCTCAACTGCATGGAAGCCTGCACCCGCCCGGGTTCTCCTCCTCCTCCTCCTCCCCTCCCTCCCTCCCTCCCTCCCTTTTTTTTTTTTTTTTTTCTTCTTCACACTCTTAATTGGTGGAATTCGAGATAAGAGTAGAGAAAGAGAGGAAAGAAAGAGAAAGAGAGAGAAATCGTCTCCAGCGGCGCGGATCTTCCTCAGCCTCAAAAACGTGCCTTGCTGATGATTTGATTTTGCTACGCACGGGGCGCAGGGTCCCGATGAGACTCTGGACTTGGGTTTTTTTTTTTTTTTTTTTTTTTCTTTTTTCCTTGCCACCGAATAAAATCCATCGAGAAGATTGATCCCATCCATCATCATCATCATGGGGTTTTATCACGTTTCTTGCAGGTTAATACCGAGACACAAAAGACTTGGTATTGGGCGATTCGACCCGGGACAGCTTCGTCGCCCCCGCTCCCCGCTCCCCCGCCCATACGGTATACCTCCATTATGGGACAAAGTCGTAGGGCCGTTCACCATGTCCCCTTTTTTTTTCATGGTGACATCGTCTGGGAAACAAGATGAAGAGAAGATTTGGCAAAGCGGGACAAGAAAAAAAAAAACCATTTTCTTCTTCTTACCAACCAATCAATGACGTAGGTTATTGAGTTGATTCAAACCTCAAGGAAGTCTCGCCCTTCCCTCTTCCTCGGTGGCACCCGATATGAGCGGGGTCCTTTTTGGAGGGGGAACTGCCATCACCCCGATCGGATTTACTTGACATCCGGAAGGAAGGAGCGGAGAGCACGTGGTTCTTGTTAGGAAGTCGCTACTAGATGATTTTGATCTTGATCTTGATCTTGATTGAGACAGGAAAAACGCCATGGAAAATGGTTTTTTTTTTTTTTTTCCTGGTGAAGACGTCAATGGACCAGACATCTGCCTATCATCTTCTAGGTACCTAACCGTACGCTGAGTTGATTCTTTGCAAATTCGAGGGGCCATCTCTCGGCGAGGGAGAGGGGCGGAGGCGACCAAAACACGTCCATGTTCTCGCACTTTGTCACTTGACTGCCTACCTACCTACCTAGGTAGGTATACTACGTAGTAGGTACGGACTAGATAGGTATCTAGTAAGACTACTAACCTGCGAAAGTCTTCGAAAGAGTTCCTAGGTACGCAATTTGTCCGTTCGACGCCGGGCCCGGAGTTTTCTGGTTTTTTTTCAAAACAAAAAAAAAAACTTTCACGGGGATCTGTTGGATTTAAGGTAATAAGGATCATCACTGTGTGCTGAACGTTTTTGCCTTTTTTTTTTGTGTGTGTTAGAGTTAGGTTCTGCTTTTGCTTCTGCTTCTGTTTCTGTTTTGTCTTGAGAGAGTTTACAGTCTGTACGTCTGTACCTCGCCCTGTTTCTACTTACACTAGATACTACGTAGTAGGTACGTCCGTAGATGGGGGTGCTTAAGCTATCCGGATTACATGTGCATTATTCGGGAGGGAAATACCCCGCTGATCGATCGGTCATGGATCATGGATCAAACTTCCCAAAAAAGCTACGGACTAGATAGATAGATACCTACATTGTGAGGGAAGTGAAAACGGTCTGCTGCCTACTAATGTAGGTACCGAAGGGTGTATGTAGGCACGTCGTCGGCGCATTCGCTCCTACAGTACGGACTGTATCTACTACTCTACAGTACAGCATTATACATACATAACTGCATTACGTAGATTGGCAGATCTGGTTGTCTCCATCTCGGTTAGCCTTCAATAAATAAAGGGAAATAAAAAAAAAAGAGATAAGTAGGCTCTCAAGGCGGTTAATTTGCATTTTAATTATTGATAACTTATCCGCGACCTCGCATCGGCTTGCGGCCAAGATTTACCTTTTACTACTACCTACTCAGATACTACGTACTTACTTAGATACTACGTACGTACTTCCCAGGGGTCTTGCATAGTGTACGTACGTGTAAGTAAGGTGATGTACAAGTACAGACTGTATCTAATCTGTAAGTATGTAATTTGCTACCTATTATAGTGTAGGCACGTACCCAGAGGCATACCAAGACGGTTGGCGATATAGATACATAGCCAACATATGTAAGTAGGGTCTATACTACCTGATGTAAGGGGAGGCAATACTAGTTAATCTGTATTGTCGTGCAGCTATATTAAAAAGAAAAAAAAAAGAAAGATTTATATGTTCTGCTCAACATCATGCTATGTAATGTGAGTGTAGGTAGTTTGTCTGTGATGGATGTTGCCGTCGTTGCGGAATCCTACCATACACTAACTACACCACACTACCTACTGGTAAGTAGACCACACAGGCGAGGGAACCTTATGAATTGATATTACCTAACTATTGTACACGGGGTTTGGTTTCTTTCGCATTTGCAACTCTGTCCATGAATGAAACTCCGGGGCTTCAAAGTTAGTTACGAGTCACATCTCGAGGCGCGACATAGCGGAGTTTGATGTTCATAATGAGGTATACTAGACTAGACAGTACCTAGATACATTAACATGGGACATGGGACATGGGATAATGATAATGAACAATACCTATACCTACTTAACTAACTGCCGGCTTCGTTCCAAAAAAAAAAAAAAAAAGAATCCGCACTATGGTGGGTAGATGTATGATGATGCCTACCAGGTAGTTATACTCTACCTCTGCCTCTGCCTCTGCCTCTTCTCACAGCCACCAGGGCGGGAACGGCGCATACATGTCCTGTACGGTACACGTACGAAACAAAAAAGAGAAAAAAAAAAGAAAAAAAAAGAAAAGCCTTTTCAAACGTTCATCGCGGATCACCGTTAAACTCATTACGCAAGGTTCCCGGAAAACAATGAAAAAAAAGGACCTTGTCTGGTTTTACCTCAGGTATGTGTCGACGCCCCCTTCCTCCCCTCCCCCTCCCCCTCCCCCTCCCCGGCTCCTCGTATCCTAAACCTGGAGTACCGCGCGGGTCCTGCTGCTGTGCATCCTCTAACATAGTGTGGGCAGGATGTAAGTAGCTACACTACCTACGTGCCTACTTACATAGTAGAGGTAGAGAGAGGTAAGTAGGTAGACACATAGTGTACACATAGTATAGACATCTACCTACCACACATGCACATATCGGCCTGCCAGGGCCCCTGACTTACCTTGTCGCATGCATTGGTGGCCGCTCCATCTTTTGAACCAAAGAAAAAAACAAAGAAAGAAAAAAAAAAAAAAAAAAGAACCCGCCCGCGTCCTTCTGCTACTACATAATACTACCTACGTAGTGTACATTACCTTACAGTAGTATACAGTAGTTCACTTTCTCTGCAGCCCCCCCCCCTCCGGACCGAACAAAAACCAGCCCTAGGTTTTTTATTTTATTTTATTTTATTTTTATTTTTTATTTTTGTTTCCCCCCCCCCCTTCTTCTTTCTTTCTTCTCGTAAACAACAACGAAAATGAGATTCAACAGGATGCAGAGAACGCCCAGACGGCGCCGGAGATTTAAATTAATATGGCCATCTATGTATAGCATGGAAGACTGACATCGCAGCCAGCCCAAGCAGGTACGGATATGTGTACTATGTATGCACTGCATTGTACCCTTAATACTATTTACTCGATACCTTCACCAAGTATACTACACTACAACTAGGTACTATATACACTCCTTACTACTACGCTATCTGTCTAATACTTACCTACCACCAGATGCGAGGTAGATAGATACCTACTTACATAAGTAGTACATCGCAGGAGTCTGTGGGATTCAGGTGGCGACGAGACTGGACTAAATACTCCTTGTACATGCCCTTCTAGACTATCTAGGCTAGACACAAACTCCAACGCTTGACTGTATTTACATAAGTTAAGTAGGCATCTAGTCTACAGTAAGTAGTTATCTACCTACTTACATCTACACTAAGTAGAAAGGTATCTAGTGTGAGTAGTGTAGTCGGTTAAGTAAGTAAGTGTATAAGTAGAAGTACCGTAAGTAGTCCCATACTATGTAGCGTAGATTCTATCCGTGGACAGTGAACTATCTAGGGTTGTGGGAGTTCCGAGGATCGGGACCAGCAGAAAAAAAAAAAAAAAAGTCGCCGCCGACGCCGTCCAGAAAGAGGGGAAAGATGCTGGCAAAAGCAGGCCAACGCGAGTCTTAAAATACCTTACCTACTAACACACAGACACAGACACACAGACACAGACACACAGACACAGACACACAGAGACAGACACACACACACATACCTACACACATCTCCAGTTACTTTTCCTCTTTTAGTGTCGTTAATGAGTTTTGTGATACTTCGTAAACAAATAATTACAGACCTACACAAGTGGGTTGGAATTGATACGCTGACTCTGTGTGCTGTACTTGACACTACCTAACCTACCTATACACTAGTTACACTACTACTGTGCCTGTGCGGAATTTCTAGCGTAGTCGTCTCCCATCTGCTGATACACTACCTGGGCAGTGTCGATACACCGGCGGTAGAAGAGATTGACGCTGGTTTATCTTCGTAAGACCCGCTGAGCGAATGATGGGGACCCTGGGGGGGGGGGGGGGGGTGGTTGACTTGTTTCACAGCCATACCGCAGTACCAGAGTTGGCTTCGCTGATCTTCTCACGCCGTCGGATGTTGCAATGGTGAGCGAACATCGGCGCGGCTAGGTACGAAGGTTGCGGGCACTGGGCACTGGGCACTGGGAACTTGGGAACTTGGGAGGAAAACCCCAACCACTTTCTTTCGACTTACCCACACAGTTATAGAGGGGCCGGGTATGGCACACCTCCGCTTTGTGAGGGAAAAAAAAAAATTGGAGCTTGGCCAGTGCCAGGTAAGACCTTGGGCCGCGTCTTGGGCCGGGTCGGCCAGGATGTTTTGACGTGTCCGAGCCTCTAACCGCCTCGAGCCGATAACAACCCAGAATACGTGTGTGGCTCCGGTCAGAAACTTGGGGCTCTATCTCGCGCAGTGTACGGACTACGAGGATCTCACCCAGCGACGAAATTACACGGCCCGGTCTCTTGCTTTGCTCTTGTTGATCCCTTAGATAGTGACGCAGATCTGGGTAAAAAGTGTAAGTAAGCACATCCGTCACTCCGTTTCAATTGTTCAAGGCAATTGTCAAATCGTACCCTCGGCACCCTGGAAATGACTCACCCGATTCTAACGACCGGGCTTCACGCCGAAATTGATCCTCGTGAGAACCTTACCAGTATACCTGGGCAGAAAGCCTGCGTTCTACCTACCTAAACCCTCACGGCACAAAGGCTGGTAACATTGTCAGAAAGCCACTCACTCAAGCCACCAACGCGGATATTATCAGCCTGTGTTTCTCTTCTCTCTTGTGCCACGATACCACGCCGGAATAGCGCAACAGTCGACCAATAGGCCGAGGGACCACACCTTCATGCTGTTGGCCTTTGATTCGTCCTGGCCCTGGTCCTCGTCCTGGCCCTGGTCCTGGTCCTGGTCCTGGTCATGGCCGTCGCTTTCAGGCGATGCGGTAAGAACGATCTTTGCCTATTGCGTGCCTCGTACACTTGTAGTTCTCCCCTCTCCCATCACCCATCACTCCCATCTCCCATGAACACGTCGTGGTATGTTCAGGCTTCAGGGTATGTGTAGATGATAGGTATGTTCAGGGTGTAGGCACACTACAGTACATGCATCCGGCAGTGGCATGCATCTACCGGTAGGTACATAGGGTAGCTCTCCGTGCCGTAGGAGTCCGAGTAAGCCACCGCCGGCTGATTGAAGCTTTGAATATGCATGATAGGATTGACGGAAGGTTTTGCCTACCTACCTACCTATCTACACTCTGTGGACGGCCTCGACTCCATCTGACTGACAACTACCATGGTAAGCGGAATAACGTAGAGAGAAAGTAAGACATAGATGGGTACATGCATTACCACGGATTTTCTTTATCGAGGACCGACTCAATTGATCGACATCGAGGATTGAGTTGATGCCGTCGTCGAAAACTGTTTCGGTGACACTTTGCAAAGGAGAGCCCCCTCGGAGTTGCGCCTAAATTATGGGCACCAAGGCAAGGCCAAGATAGACAGACCAGCTGCAAACTTACACCTCTCATCGATCGGCATCCGGAATTCATCGCTAAGAGGAGGGCCGTGTGCTTCTGGTGGTTCTCCATTCTGCCCATTCTGCCCAGTCTGCCCGTTCCGTCCATTTTGCCCCATTGCTGAATGCAGACGCTGTAGGGATGTCCACGCTGACATGGCGTAATCTAGAGTATCATCTTAGGTCAGGTAGGCAAGTTAATCTGCCCGTAGGACGTTTTAACTTATACTTCTGCACTGCATCATACATCATGTACGTAAGTCCGCGTCGCTCGCGATATTTCCCATATAGTGTATACTCTATAGTAACGTGGTGTTGTAACAATTCTGATTCGAACTGAGGTCTTCCCAAGCAGGACCCGAGAGAGAGATGCTGGGTGCTGCAACAAGGGCCCACGGGATATCAACGGCCAACTTAAAGACAGTATCAAGTCGAAGAATACGTACCGGTACTTCTTGCTATGTAGAGCGTAGACTCATTGTTCCGAACCTAGAGTTTACATAGCCACCGTCATCGTCTTGACCTTGGGATTTCTCTTCTCGTTCATTAATTCAATTTTTTTTTTTTTTTTAATGTGAATGACAGTTTGTTTGTCGATTGGATTCTCGTATCCCACCATCTCCTTTGATGTTGCCGATACCTAAAAGCAGCCTCGCAAGAAAGAGAGCGGAAGTACCGTAGCGGAAGGCCGATTATGTAGCTCACACTGTGCATCGACGGCGTAGCGGCCCACAAGGCCTCTTGGACGGCGGCCATCTTGCTAGTCGGTCTCCACCCGTCGATTAACGACAGGCGCTACCAGTTGTACCTTACTAATACAGTAAGCATCGCACCAAGAGGTTCCTCTTACACTAGGCACCTACTTATTCACTGCCTTCCTACCCTCCAGTGGTGTGGTGTAGTGGAGTTAACTTATCTCGAACAAGCACCCTTTCTTGCTCGACCGAAGTACTACCACAATTAGAGACTTCCGCTATCCACGGCACTTGTAGGGAGCGCCAATTCTTCGTGATGATCATAGTGTCGGCAGTGTAGGCAGTGTAGGTAGTGTAGAGGATAATAGAGTCGCGGCCGAAACCTACGGGCATGGGCGTGATCATGGTCCTCAACCACTGGATCAACAAATCATGTGCGAAAAAGCTCAAGGTGGGTCGATCGGTCGTGGGATTGACAACTAACACCGCGAGCAACACCGCTGCTACATAGGGTTATTACCCTGTGGCCAGCAGTTATCGGTGCACTAATTAGCGTTACCACGGTACTCCAGAGTACATAGCAGGGCACAGTATGCATATCTACTTGTCACGGTACCCAACCCGTGTACTTAGGTATCTAGAGCGAGCAGCCAAGGCTCCAAAGACAGATACACGTGCAAAGGTTGGTTCGGGTTGTGACTGGCTACCATACTTCGGAATATAATAGTAATCAATCTGTCTAGGCACCCGTGCTAGCTAATCTAGGCAGTATGTAGCGAGGATATCTGGACCAGTTACCTGATGCCTCCGAGGAATTACTTAGCACCCAAAATACCACGAATAAACCCGTCAAACAGCTCGGGGCCGAATCCAGAAGCCCAGACCGACACACCTCAGCTTCAAAAATGTCTTGTGACGCGTTCTGTTGCAGGCTGAAAGTCATGACGACAATTGTCCAACTCCCCCGGCCTTCCATTGCGCAATTGCATTGGGTAGTTGTGCACAACTTCACAAGTAACGGAAGGAAGGGAAGGGACACAGTATATCACCTACCTAGCCATGCCTAAAGTTACTCCCTGAATTGAGTTACACCCTGCTGGCAAGTGGCCAGGGGACCACGCTGGTCCGAGCTTTGTCCATTGTGGCACGTTATACTACTATGTAGGTATACGCACACACAGTACAGACTGCATACTGTGTGTACGGTTGTGAGGTTAGCCAACACTTCCGGTATGCCTGCTGGGAAACAGGTGTTCTTGCTCCAGTGAGCGGAGGTGTCTCTTTCCGGCCCGGTGGGTTAAGTTTTTTCCCACTTTGTCAGAGGTTTTTTCGGCGAAGTTGGGACAGGGAACACTGAGCAGAGTGGGAAGTATCGGTGGACCCTTGGTGTGAACAGGACAGGTAGGTACATCCCGCCCACCACCTCACCTGCCGTAGGTAAGGTACCTATCTCACAGAGCTCCTGCCCACGTCGCTAACCAAACATCTCACCATACGGTGCAGATGTACCCCACCAATATACTATAGCTACGGTACGACAGTGCTAGCTGGCCAAACACCGATACTGTAAAAGTCTAGCGTAGGCAAAGTGGCCCCACCCACTGTTGTTGGTCATCTAACCAACCCCACTCCTTCCACTAATCCATTACCAGATCCCACTAACCTTACTGTACGGTCTGTACCTACTGTACCTGACCTACACTATACAGGGTGCACCCTTAGCAGCACCTTCCGGCGCTCGCTCCTTGGACAATGGCCAGCCCTAGTAGCCAGCCGAAGCAGTTAGCGCAGAGCAGGAATTGGGATGGCGTCTAGGCTGGGCTGGGCCCACGGCCCTCTCACCCTCGCTGGCAGGAGATACAGTACAACATGGTGAAGAAGGAACCTGCCCTGCCGTATAGTGTACCTGCTCAATCTGCTCCCACTATAGGTACTTCCTCGCACACCCAGCGCAAAAGTTCCTTTCCTTCTATACCAGATTGTGTACCCGTTGCCGCACCTAATTTCCCGTACGCGCCAAGTACCCCTGCTCTCTAGGTACTTCTATCCATTTCCTGTAAAGGTACCTCCTTCCTAACCTAATCTTTCCCATCCTATCCCATCCCATCGCCTTCTCAGTTAACCAACCGTTCTGTTCGCTCCTCTCTTATCCACCTCAACCTCCTCCTTCTTTTTCTCCTCTCCCTCTTCTACCCTCCTGCCTCCTCACCACCGGACTAAGGAGGGACTTTCTTCGTCTTGTCTCCTCCAGAGTTCTTCTCCCTCTCCTCCCTCTTCATCCATGGTTTCCCCTGGCCCGATCTTGCAATCTGCGTGCAGGCCAAAAGCATAAGGTCAGTCGGCCAGCATATCTATGGACCCGGACTCCAGCAACATGCGGACAAACTACTTTCTCACCTCGCCCTGGTCACAACTACAAACTGACATTGATCCTTTAGTGTAGAGTCTATTTCTCTGTGCAAAGCGGGGTGTTCGTCCACAGTCGTCGTCTGTCTCCGAAGTACCTTTGTAACTCGGCAGTTGTCTGTTCTCAGCAGTTATAAGAATAGCCTCGGCGAACGAGCTGGCGATATCAATATCTCCAAGCTATCCATCTTCGGTCTACACCTTTTCTATGCTTTCGTCTCCTACACTCGACACAACCGTTTCCCAATCTCGGCTTCGTTGGATGTGGTGGGAGGGCAAGGAGAAAACAAATCTTTCCCAATTCAGGTCACACCCGAAACGTCAACATCACCAACTCACAACTACGCAAAGATAGTTCTCGATTTGGCCATTGTGTGCTCAATTGATATAATTTTGATGCAGTCTTTACGATCCGTCACGACAAGCCCACGAAGTTATCGATAAGAAAAAAGTACAATTCTTTTCTTTTCTTTTTTTTTTTGGTTGTATCAAGCGTAGCGTTCGTCGTTCACATCACTTCATCACTTCGCGCGGCTTTTGTCTTCGATCAACCACCGCAACGCTCGCAACAGTGCGCCGCAGCTCGAGAAACCGATCTGTTCTGTTAGGCCCGTACAAGTTTTCCCTTGATCTCTGACGAGCGGTTAGGATTCAATTGCGATTGGCTCGATACCAGAGAGGTCTATTCAAACTGGGCCTGGGATTATTATATTCACGCTTCCTGGACTTGTCGAAACCGCAAAGCTGGATCTACCGCCGATTTCGTATCCGCTTACCCGGGGAATCTCCGATTTACCGCAGTATTACGGTGCTTCGACTAGCCATCGCCCATCGTATGTAAATGAGAAGCTGCCTCTACCACCTCTGCCACAGCCACCACCGGCGTATTCTCCGAGTACCTCATCTCCCCGGGTGAGCTCTATTGGTTCGTCAGCGAGCTCAAGCGGCGATTCACAATCTTCCTTTACCTCTGCACCGTCTTCAAACGGCCCGAAAACCCCGTCGCCGAATCTCCCAGTCTCAACGGCTATTGCTACCACCGCGCAAGCCATTGGTTACGATCCATACTCGGCAATGAATCCGCAGCCAGACATGTATTACCAAGCCCAGCACATGTCTGCTGGTCCAGCACCTACGCCACAAACTGTGACGTCTAACGCACTACCTCAATATGGCCACCAGCAACCAACCCTATTACAGCCTGGCCCTCAGTATTCCAACGCTCCTTACTCTTATGCTTATCATCAAAATGGATTGACTTCACCACAATCAGCGCCTCCAGCTGTCTCTGCCCCAATGGGCGGGCCGAACGTCTTGCCACTGCCGGGAGTACCTAACACGCCAGGAATGCAAAACCAGTATCAAGGTTTCGATACATCTGGACAGATTGCTCCGCCGGGCATGAAACCCCGTGTAACAGCAACTCTTTGGGAAGATGAAGGCAGTTTATGTTTCCAGGTTGAAGCTAGGGGAATCTGTGTGGCGCGTCGAGAAGGTATGCTTGCTACCCCAATGGCTAAATAGATTCAGGACGCTCACTCTTTCACAGACAACCACATGATTAATGGCACGAAATTACTGAACGTAGCGGGCATGACCCGAGGACGTCGAGATGGTATCTTAAAAAGCGAAAAGATTCGGCACGTGGTAAAAATTGGTCCAATGCATCTAAAGGGCGTTTGGTACGCATGTGATCTCATGGCATCGACGGAGTAATTACTAACAATATCTCATTAGGATACCTTTTGAGCGAGCGCTGGATTTCGCTAATAAAGAGAAAATAACCGAGTTATTGTATCCGTTATTCGTGCACAACATCGGCTCCTTGTTGTATCATCCAACAAACCAAAATAGAACCAACCAAGTGATGGCTGCCGCCGAACGACGAAAACAAGAAGCCAACCAAATGCGCAATGCCTCGGCCCCTCCTCCTGGAGCTGGCCCCGGACCGTCACCTCCTGGTGGCGTATTACCTTCAATACAACAGCACCACCACCACTTAGGCCTACCTGGCCCACAACCGTTAGCTTCCCATGGCAGCTCTGGACGGCCATCTCTTGACCGCACTCACACATTTCCTACACCGCCAACTAGTGCTTCGAGCGTCATGGGAAACATGGGTTCCGCAGCAGAATACTGGGGCCACACAGGCATGAATGGTACTCAAGGTTCTGCTAACCCAATGTCTATCGACACAAGTTTAAGCAATTCTGGCCGGTCGATGCCTGCAACTCCGGCCACAACGCCGCCGGGAAACTCTTTGCATAGTATGCAATCTTATCCTCAAGCCAGCCAATCGTATGACAATTCTAGAGGCGTTTATAACCACCCAGGACAGCCTACGGCGTATCCGACACATGGTAGCCCGCCAGACAGGAATGTGTACGGCCAAACTAATTATATGAAAAGCGAGATGGGCCCACCTGGAAGATCCATTGGCGCGGGTGTAGCTGAAGGTTCGGATGTTAAGCCGCCAAACGGCATGATACAGCATGGTGATTCTGTTTCACATGCAACTGGCGAAGACGAAGCTGAACATGAAGCAGAATATACTCATGATAGCAATGCTTATGATGCAAGTCGAAACACATACAATTACAACCCTACCCCGGTTGCCCCTATGTCCAACGATCACGCCCATTTGTCTTCGGACTTAACCGGCTCTCCCGGTCACCAAGCGCACTCTGGGCGGGCTACCCCTAGAACGGCCGCACCGCCCCAGCCTTACTACGGCCAGCAACCCGGCTATAACACACCCCCGCGTGTGCAGCCCCCGTCCAACCTCTATAGCGTCATGAGTAATGATCGAGGAGCGCCTAATGGGGGTTCAGCCTCGGATGTGTATGGTTCTCAATCGGACGTCAACCCGGCACTTCATAATGGATATGCGACCGCGTCGTCGTTGAATGGTGTTGGCGGTTCTATGAAACGAGGGCGTGAAGATGATGATGAGCTCCAGCGTACTCCTAACGGCAATATGGAGATGAAACGACGGAAAACACTTGTTGAAGGTGTGATCCCCCCCTCAGGGTATGACGCGATGAACAGGCCAGCTTCCGCCGTAGGAGGTGCGCGACGACGGTAGATTCACCTGACGGACTTTTCCTTACCAAAGAGATCCTCATTTGCTAAGTAACGGAGCATTTTGTTTCAGAGCGGCTGGCCAATGTTTTCTTGATCCTCCCCATTCATGACGCCTGGGGGGTAATGATGAGTCAAAACCCTTTTTTTTTTGTTGGTGGTATCGGCCTGCCTACCTTACACAACAAAGGGCAGATGAATGATAGTACCGCGTGTTCTTCCCTTGTTTACGAATTACGAAAAATTGTCATTTTACAAAAAGGGGCGGGCGTGTGTTGTTGGAAATGTCTCTTCCGGTAGCATGGTCATGAACTTAACGACGGATTACGATGGATTAAAAGCTTCACGTGCCTTGATACACGATGTTAGATTCAGAGGCTACTACATACATTTCTACCCACAAACATTGACCTTCCGCATTACTCTAGACCAATAGCTGCTATCTCACCATATGCATTAGTGAGGACATGAACGTCGCCGTCGGGGCTCACGATACCCGATAGTATGTGCTCTTCTGTGATAGATGCTCGTGTCAGACGCCCATTACCATTCATTCTAGTGAAATGAGCGCACATTCCGTCGATCATGGTGCCAAGTGACTCACGAGAGGCCGTTAGGCTCCCGATCGTGGTTGAACACTCACGACTATGGTGCAACCAACATGGGTTCTATCATCGCCTTTTCTTATATTCGAAACTCCGCAGTTCCCCAAAAGATTAAGGCGGGTTCGTACCTAGCATCGTATGTAACAAAAGAATTCCGCGTCGGACTTTTAGGTGAGGGCCGTACTTGTCTAGAGCCAATGAGTATTAGGTAGTATAAGTAGAGCGGGCAAGGAGCTCCCTCTCCCTCTACCAGATGCTTTCAGGGAAGCACAATCTACAGGATCTAGAGGGTTCGCAGCTATCCGTGGAGAGTCTACCGCCGCACAACAAGGGCCATTTCATGAGGCTGTGCAGACACACACACACACATACACACAAGGGGATGATGATCAGTCAGAAGCTAAAAGTAGTTGATTGCTCGGGTGAGTTCTAAAACTCCAGGCTTAGCTAATACTGACCGGAGATCCTCGTGCTGGCGGAAGTAGTGATGATAATTTCATGATTAGAGGACAAACACACTAGTAGGGGAGAAGGATTTGTGCAGTTTCCGTACTGGGGCTTTACCGACTATCTTGTCTCTCTCTGTCTCTATCTCTCTATCTCTCTCTCTCTCTCGAGTCTAGGTAGCCGCGGGGGGACAAGAGAAAGAAACAAACGTAAAAAGGGAAACACACCGCCTTGACAGTCTTCTGTTCCCCGTACCACCAGGATTACCTACCTAGGTACGTACCTAGTCGCCAAAAAAGAAGGATCCGGCGGTCCGGACGTACAAGAGAGAATACCCGAATCGAATACCCAGGTTAGATCCCTAAATATGGGGCACGCACGCACACGCACACACATTTGCCAGCGCAACGCAACACAACGCAACACAACGCAACACAGCACAGCAGCAAGCACAGGAAGGAAAGAAAGAAAGAAAAAAAAAAAAAGAAAGCGGGTCAGTTGAGAGGAGGACGAGAAAAGCCCCGGGGGAGGGGAGTTGGTTTTTTCTTCATTTTCTTTCCCTTGTCCTACGGGATGGACCTGATAGTCGGGTTGAGGATGTTGTAAGCGCGCGCGGGGGACGGTGATGATTGGTAGTGTTAGACTATCTAGGGAGAGAAAAGGGATGGAAGGAGGCGAGAGAGAGCGAGGCGTGAGCTTATATACATAATGTGGCCACAAGCTTTTTTTTGGGATGTTGTCGGCAAAGTACGGCTGGCTGGGGAATTTT
This sequence comes from Xylariaceae sp. X187, assembly GCA_028637585.1. Classification (NCBI taxonomy): domain Eukaryota; kingdom Fungi; phylum Ascomycota; class Sordariomycetes; order Xylariales; family Xylariaceae; species Xylariaceae sp. X187. The sequence goes on along the minus strand of JAJIZN010000006.1, from coordinate 2,126,691 downwards.
GTAGGATCTCTACATATTATGGGTAGGTAAAAGGTATTAAGCAGATTGGAAACTAGAGTCGACGGGCCCCTCCTGTGGAAAAGAAAATGGCGACGGGTCGGACTTTTTGGATGTTCCCTTCTAACTCTGATAGAAGGAGATGGGTAGATTGCTCGCCTGTCGCGACGAAGCTCCCCTACCCCGTGTTGTTCGACGTCGAAAGGTAGGGGAAAACTACCTAAGTATCTATCTAGGTGAATTATCCGATCCGCGATTCTGAATGTGTACCTTACACTTCGCCTTCTGGTCCTCCGTATTGATCGAAGGGGTTCATTATCCGTTGGGCAGGGGTGACATTTCTATCTATCTAGATTTCAACCTCGTCTCTTCTATCGACGTCTTAAAGACTCTATTCATAGGACTCGATGATGATGATGATGATGATGATGATGATACACATTAATCAGGAAACCTGTGGATGTGTTGGGGCATTGTGTAAACGGACAAGAACGTGAAACCGTCCACCTCTCCCCCATCCTCGGAGCAAGCAAGCTTTCCAGCTCTCCGGATTTCAGTTACGGAATCTCAGTTATACCAGATAATAGTTCGTTATCTGCTCAACTCACGCACTACCATTGGCAAACGCCCGCGCAGATTCCCTCCTAGGATGCAGATGAACTGGAAATATATCATAGCTTTGATTCCGCACCTCTCCCGCTTGGAGACACACCAACGTTTACCCGTACGTTCAAGTCCTCACCGACTCTCACCAAGTTTATCCCTATCCCAGTCCGTTTTCACCCTTGCCGCTTCCTTGTAACCCGCCGGGAAACAGTAGAGAAGAAAGAAAGAAAAGGGCCTAGGATTATCTCCTCCTCAAGGAGCGGTGGCGGTGACGGCGACGATGACGGTGACGGTGACGGTGACGGTGACGGTGACGGTGACAGTGACACGACAACATCGGGCCGCGGCATTTTGTTCCGTGTGACGTGGAGCCCGCCGGCTGGATAGAACAGAAGAGACAAGTTTGTTTGTTTGGGGCGGGGGGAGAATACTTTGCTAATGGTGTTGTGGTTGGGTACTTGCTTACCTAGGTATGTAGGTTTAGTTGACTGACTGTCTTGGTTGGGCGCTTGGAAGGGATAGGGTAGGAGATGGTAGGGTAGGATATGATAGGTAGGAAGGGCATCAGGTATTGAGGAATTACACGAGAAGAAGAAACCCATTTGCTCGGAATCCCGACCACGCTGCCTGATGCGCACGACAGACGGCATGATACAGCGTTTTACACTTACTTACTCACTCACTCACTCACTCAAACCTCCGTAAGCAACGTAAACCGAGCGGGGCGTGAGTTGGTTAAGTAGGGTGATAAGGGAGGGTAGGGTAGCTTTAGCTCAGGAGTAGGTACATTGTCATTCAGCCCGCTGCCCCTCCAAAGACAAGAAGAGAAAGAAACAAGAATAAAAAAATAAAAATAAAAACACATGTTTACTACAGGCCCGTCAGACGACGGTGAATCTACCTACGCCAATGATTTCCGCTGTCTACTGCTACCTAACTTTTTCAGGGCAAACAGAGAAGGGGGTTTCTCTCTCCTTTTTTTCCTTTCTTTTCTTTTTTTTTTTTTTTTTATAACCTCTCCCGCGCCCAGCTTTCGCCGTTTCACGCTGTTATGTCTCACGCGGTACGATGAGTGGCAAGGGCTTTTCTCTCCCGGCTAGTTGGGTCTATATTGGGTATGTTCTTTTCTACTCATCAAATAAGCTGTAGTTAAGAGGAAGAGAAAGAGGAAGAGAGGAGGAGGTCGGAAGAAGGAGTGAAACAAAAGGGGGGGGAGGGTTAGGACAATCTCGGGATTTAAGGACTTGGCAAGAACTTTCCTGTTGCTTTGTGAGATTTTGTGGTCTCACGAGCTTTTACGAATACACAAGCTCACAAGGATTGTACCCGGAGGCTTCAGGGAAAAGAAGAAGAAAGAAGAAGAAAAAAAAGCCGCGATGCACATTACGTGTGCTTTATGTTGGAACCGGAATTGGCATGTGAACCCAAGGACAAAAGACCAAGAGACTGGACCCCGTTCCACGTGGTAACTAGATAGCAAGAAGCAAGAAAACGAACGAGCTAACAAACGCAATCGAGTTTAAAGGAAAGGGGAGGGTTCTGGAAGATGGAACGACCCTCCGTGCTAGAACCCAAATCGAACTTCAAGGGAAGAAACGGAAGAACCGGAAGAAACGGAAGAATCGAATAATTTATATTCCAAACTCAAAAAAGACCATCTCGGCAGCCGAAGATAGATTAAGATTTGGGAGACATAGAAATAAAGAACAGAAACAGACGTGACATCCTATGCACATGCAGCTCGTGGCTCTGGCGGACGAGTGCGAAGTAATTAATTACTCGCCGGTTCTCCATTTGGCCCGCGAGGGAAGTCCGAAGCTGGGAAGTCTCCGGACAATATTTTGCAAAGTGTTTGTGATGTGATGTGTCAATAGCGGTACGACATAACTATTTACCATCAAGTATTTTTCCTATATAAAAAAAAAAAAAAAAAAAGAATTGCATGGTGATGGCGACGGGCGTGTAATGAGGGAAACATATACGCGCGCATTGCGACGATTCGGGAATGCGATGCGCTGGGCAACCTGGCACGGAAGACTCGCACATCGCCCTAGACAAAGGAAAGCTGATCGGAGGGGCTTGTCATTCGGTCGACGTTTCCAGCCGTGGATCATCTGCTTGTCCAGCACTATTGAGGCATACGCACGAGAAATATCAAGGCGAATTTGACAGGACGTTGTCATGCTCATGGAACGCATGAGTTTTTCTTGACTCTCATTGGCTCAAGTAGAGATGCATAAAGCCCCCATTTATTGTTCGTTATGCAAGTCGTTCAGCCAATTATATCCTAAGAGTGACTTGTGCATGTAGTTGTGCATATATATAATTGTGCATGTAATTGTGCATGTAATTGTGCATGTAATTGTGCATGTATCTGTGCATATATCTGTGCATAGGTATCTCATAAGTTGATCCCCTCAGTGAATCTCATCTTTTTATCTCTCACCTTAACTATCACTCACTCGTCTCAATGCGCTCGCTCAGGTGAACTTTGACGGTGCCCTACAATTGTGCCAATCGTGCCAGTACATTGTACGGCCCTGAGATTCGTCTGATTCCCTAATATTCGTCAAAAAAGCCTTTCCGGGCGTTTTACTCATCCCGTTTTGATATTGATGGTGTGAGATGATTGAATGACCCACACACACTACGATGAAGACAGCTTATATATGTGGGAGATATGAGCCGTTATCGACGGAATGCCATTCTCCTCCCGGTCAGAAAATGCCGCGGCCCTTACGATAACGAAACAGATAGATACGAGAGTTTCAAAGTCCTTGAGTTGCCATTGAGGGTGGTCACGTCTTATCTTGACCGTTTTACTATATTACTAACGACTCATACAGGGTAAGCCTCATCAGTGAATGAGTGAGTGATTAGAGGGAAGTATCCTCAATCGCTGTCAAAGTCGTCGCCTACACTGGAAGACTCGCGGATGCGTTGCGTTTTGAGAGACCGCGTCGCTGAACACCTCCCTCATGACAAATCTTCAAAGGGGAGCCCAAGGCGCGATGGCAGAGACTCAGCAGATGCGTGTCGTTGCAAAAGAGACCCCGGGCAAATATGGGTCCGCTCCGCATTCCAATCTCTCGGTGAAGGAAGAAGGCCAACGCTACGGAGTTGAATGAGTATAGCCTTGAATCCCTAAGGCACACTAAGGTATGAACGTCAGGGCGAGATGCATCATGTGCTTCTTCTGCACTCTCTTTATCTCATACACTCCCTGTCTACAGTAGTGTATGCACACTATGACGGCTCAAAATAGATTTCTAATCGTGATAAATAGGCATGTATGTATGCATGTATTATCCTACGAAGATACTGATAGACATCACATCCTGAGCTTCGTGGCAAGCCTAGCTCCCCAAGGTGGTGTAGGTATCTCTATCTTGACGATCTTGACCTGATCTTGATTACTGTACCTATAGTAATAACGAAGTACCAGGTTGGCAATCGCAGAAGACACAATGGCTAGTTCGAATACCTATCCCAGTGAACGGACAACAAACTTCTCTTTACTCGCAGTCCCCCCCGAGCATTCATCGGATCCAAGTCGGCAGTCGCCCCCGCCCATCTCCTGTAACCCAGCGGGCGGTGACATGGCGGGCCCCACGTCCGCGTGCTCTCTCTCTCTCTCTCTCTCTCTCTCTCTCTCTCCACCGGCGAAAACGGATCCATATATGGACCGCAATTGGGAAAGGGATAATTACCTACACTCATCCGTCTCCGCGCCGTCTCCTACGACTCGGCTCAGAGCTTTGTCGATCGTCCGACTGTCTGATTTCAATTAACACTACTTACACGACGCCAGTATCTAGATTATCAGGTCCTCAGACGGTAGACCCCTATGTCGATCTCGTCCCGAAACCCTCCCAATACTAATAGTTATCCTATCTGTCGTTTCGAGCGTGGACTTAACTTGTGTGAAAAACACGTCATTATACTCCAATACCACGTCAGCTAGGTAGATGACTAGACAGGCAGACTACCTATCTATCTATATTCGTCAGGAAGTCTCCCAAAATATCCCGGGTAAAAACATGAATCGATTGAAAACAAACATTCATCCATCCATCCATTCCTAAGTGTTATATAGCTATATTTAATATATATTTATATAAATTGGGAACCTAGGTAGGTAGTAGATGATGACCAGGCAGCACAGTCACCTACCTATCTATACCGTCGGCACGCGAACCCATACAAAAGATAGGTATCTAGCATTTAAAAAAATAAAAATAAAAAATAAAAAGCCGAAATAAAGAAAAGAAAGAATTTAGAGTTTTTAAAGTATGTAATGTCAAGCCCCGGGCCCGAGCCCGAGCCCGCCCTGCCAGACGGACGAGTCGGCAGCGTACGTTAGGTTAGGTTATGTGCTTTCTAAGTAGATTCCAGGCAAAATGAACGGATTACGGGACTGAGGAGTCAGGACAGGACAGGCATATGTGTCATGAATATGTCTACCGTCATCCACCCAAACCCACCCACCCGCAAAGGTTGGAGATAGGATGGATGGCTTAGTCTAGGGATTTCCATTCCGCCGTTCTCATTCGAAAACAAAACAAAAAAAAAAAAAAAAAAAAAAAAGAACGGGATGGATATTGTATGGTAAATTCATACATACCTAGATAGGACTTTTGTCAAACCAGCTGTCCAATCGACCTTTGCCCGTTTCGGATGCCTCCCCTGACCCTCCTCCCCCCTGTACAGTCTGTAAATGCATGTAAATTATAAATTACAGATGGGAAACCGGGCAAGAACCCCCCGGCTTATGTTTCCCTTTATAAATCCGAGACGGGGAGAAAAAAAAAAAGGTTAAATAGGTGGGCTTGGTTAATCAAGCTCTTCGGGATACATATGCAAGCCCCGAGTAACTAAGTTATGTGTGTAATAATAAATAAGCTTAACATGACATCACGTAGCAAGAGCATAAAAGTGTAGGAATGCTTGGATGTCCTTCGTCCCTAGAGACGACGACGACGACGACCCAAGTATTCAATTGGATTAATAAATGATAGTAGTTTTGTGCATAGGTTTCTAGAAAAACCGTGATAGGGGCGTACTCATGATATCCAACCAAAAAAATAACTAAATAAAATAAAAGAGGTTCATAATGAACCTCATCCCGTCATGATCTGATCTGGTGCCGTAAGTTACATGTTGCATGACCCCCCGCCCGCGTATGTTTTGACCCCCAAGCAGTCGACTGACTAGTCACGTCAAGTTCAACGCCTAAATTGCAATTCGCATATAAACCTGAAATGTCGGATCCAAAATCTCGTCATGTGAACCCCCTTGCTCTGCTTCACAGGCAGTTCTTTCGCTGAGCTTCGCGACGCTCCGCATTGTAGTCAAATGAAATCAAGAATAAACGTCAATATTCGCTTGTGATGGTGAGAGAGAAAAAGAGAAGGGGTTCGTTTGCTGATCGTGACGTGACAACTTCCCGGTTTGAAAGTATGAAAGAAGGGGAAGATTAGAGGGCAGGTTTGTTTCTACTGCTCTGCTGATGTAAGACGTCATCAACCAACCCTCTCCACATATTCGTCAGCATGCGCGGCCCGCGCTCGGCAGTCTCGGCATCATGGATGAACTTCAACTCGACACCATCCATGCCCATGCCCTCGATTTCCGTGAGCGCCGAGGGCGACACGAGATCCGGGTTGGCCGCAACAATGCTGATCTCAGGCGTAGCTACCGGCCCGTCGGTGGACTCGGGGCTATGCTGGAACATGACGTTGTCCGGGAGGAGGGGAACGCGAATGCCGTTGGAAGCATCGCGAGAAGAAGCACCGTCGAAAACAGCTGAGCCGGGAAAGACGATGTTATCGACACTCCTGACAGTGGCGTTGACGGTAGCAGAGCTAGAAAACGTCTGCATCAAACGCATTTTGCGCGGCTGAGGGTGAGGAAGGTTGGATGACCGAGTGTAGAGATGGCGAGGATGCTGTTCATGTGTTAGTCGTCTTTGTGTGGTGTGAAGGTTAAAATATTGTCAGCGGGAAGAAGCCTTACATCCGGATCTATATTCCGCTCCTTAAGGAGATCGGCATATTTCCTCGACAAAGACGCCCCGGCCCCGGCCTTGGAGCTTGTGAGGAGGTTGGTGGAATGAGCCGCTGTGGTGATTGAGCGAGCTAGCTTAGCGATGGGAGCAGTGACACGAGGACCGGCCATTCTCAGGAGATATTACGAATATTGATTATTCGGGGCGAGTACGAAGATAGCTACGATAGGTGAATATGTCAATTAGTTAGGTATTCGCGAGGAGAACCAGGGCAATCAAGACAATCTGAAGATATGGTATACACCACTTGTGCAATGCTCGTAAGATCGATCGATCGATGGATGCTCCGGCACTGACAAGCCGAGAGCAAACGGCGTGGAGGCAGAGCTGAGGGGTAAGAGGGAGGAAAAGGCAACACACTCACCAGATGGACGCTTTGCGATGTGATGTGGTAGGTATTCAGATTTGGAGCACACGTAAAACAGACAATGCCTTTCGAGCCGAAGTGGTGGGTGGTGGTTTTTATCATCGACCGAGAACCAGCTGTACCGTGTAGGGAACCGTATTCGACGGTACACATCTTACTGTGCATCCCATGCGTGATGCGAAGTGCGTCGATGTAAGTGACACGTTTCCTGCGGCCCAAGATCACGTACTCTGCTCGTACCATGCATACCGCCAAGGCCATAGTCGAGCCGTACGATCGATGTGGTGGCACTGTTTTGAGGGGTGCTGGTCTAGCGTTTCATAGGTCCCTTCTAGTGGATAGAATGGTCCTCCGTTAGCAGGGACAAACACGGAATACAGTCCTGGTGTGGTTGAAGGCGCACCGTACAACATACGATGTTGGTGTTGGCAGCATACGCAAACAGTACTTGATCCTGACTAGCCGGCTACCACATTGTAGGTAGTGTAAGTGCCGTACCTATACCGACGCCCTAGACCCCTGAATTCCAGCTTCCCACGAAGCGGTGTACCTATATCCTCATCTTCTTTATCTTCTTACCTGCCTGAAGGTAAGAGTGCTTTGGATAAGCCGCAACTCTAGTGTGCCTGGTTGCTTATCCTCCACTAACTACATACTACATTGCAACGTGTTGTTCAATTCCGTACACTGCAGGCCTACAAGCTTGCCTCATACAAAGAGTCATCGACAGCTGCCCAAGGTACTTACCAGGCTTGATGTCATGACCGACATCCAGACCGAGTCGATGATGAACACCTTGATGTTTGTGGTACGAAATGTACGCCCTTCTGTGTTCGTTTATTATGGACTTCTAGTCCGCTAAAACACGAAAGCTCACAATGGCCCAGCCAATGAACTACGGTACCTACAGCAATTGGCGTCTTCCCATTGGAAGCGATCGAATGGGGAAGGGTGCCGGTGCCATGGGGAGCGTGATGGGTTCGGGGCCTCGAACATCGTCATGACCCACTTTAACCAGGATGGCTTATCCACTTTTCTCATCTGTTGAGGTACATTCCCCAGCGGGCCCGAAGGTGCCTAGGTATACCTACCTTACCTAGTGTACCTACTTAATGCAATAGTGGAGGCGCGCGGGTACGCTAGTGTACATACCAGATAAGGTTAAAGGGAGTTGTGGGGGGACAGATAAGCAACACCAACTCAGCAGAGTCCGCAGGCAGTGTAGGTACTCCCATTCCTACAGTAGGTAGTAGTCCTACAGGATTACCTACAGATAACTACATCTTGGGAGATCTCCGACGGCTGAAGCAAGTAAGTACATACAGAGCTCCGAAGTTTAGGCACCTATTCGCTATACCAGTTGTCGTCATATACGCGACAGTCTGCAGGTTATCGCGCAGTCAAATAAATGACTTACAACATCATACGATAGATAGGTAGTTAATGAGGGCTTCACCGTTTAATTGATTGTCTATCTACAGATTAGTTACAGTCTATACATAGTAGAGCCGACGCGGTTGTTCTATCATTGATTCTAGCGCGGCCATTAGTCGAGGATAGTTGACAGTGGTAAGTCGCTCCGACTTACACCGAATCAAACTCCCATGAAACATCCTTCCGCTTCGTATTCGTACACTATACCACCTACACTATGAAGTGCGCAAGACTGCAACAACCAGTCCTACTTCGGACCCGACTTACGTAGATAGATAGGTAGTTGTTCGGATTCCAACAACGGATACGATTGCTCAATGCTAAGCGCTCCGCCGCCTATCTAATCCGGTAACGGCTTTTTCAGATCTCCATACCTACCTATTCGTATCTCGATTCTCATCCCCTATCTCACATCGGTAGCGTATACCTACCTACATACGTGTGAGTCAAAGATACCTACTTAGCATACCTACCTAAGTATCTTATCTGGGGTATGAATCACGGCTTCAAAACATCCAGCCGGCGTGTACATAGTGCCTATTGGGGTCGTATTAGGCATTCATCCTGCTCGGATCAAGCCGCAGTGCCTAGTGTAGGCAAAACCCACAAAGTCAAGATAGGCTCCCGGCAGTGAGGACGTCTCCTTTCCGCTAGACCTAAAGGGATCTTGCTCCTTATGGAAGGTGGAAATCTCCCCATCTTCCCAGCCCGTAGGGACCGAAACGCCGTCCATAGCGATGGTTTTTCCATGCCGAGCACGCATACCTAGAATGTTAAGGCCCGGGGCCGGAGGCTGGTTGCTGTTCAACGGAGGACTACCTATGTTCTTATTATGAGAGGCTACGGTGCCTACTTCCAAGTACCGTGCTCATACATCTCACGAGGATTGCGATATAAGATGCGTCATACGGGTTCAGATGTTCACTAGGTAGGTAATAGTTACCGGTATGCGGACAATCCGGTTGAAAGCGTTGGGGTCGCGATACTCATCGACGGTGAACCCAAAAGAGCCTCATAAAAGGCAAGCGGCGGGGATGGATATATTATACACTACAACCACAGAGAGTTGTCTGGTCTTCATCGACTCCGGTCCTGACTATTGAGTGACTCGGCACATTCGAACGGCTTTTGTCACTTACACACCGATACTCGTTAATACAAGGGGAGCCGACAAAGGCTCTATAGAATCATGGGGCACAGATATGTAAGGCGTGGCCAGTACTGATTTGAATTATCCCTAACTATCAGCTGCGTTTGCAAAACTAAGGTAGACACGAGCTTATACGGATGGCATTACCGTAGAAGACAGCAGCCCCCTTCCAATTTCAACAAGTGCCGCTTTTATCTAACCTTAAGACTACTTAGTAGTGAGTCGGCGGGCCCTGCGGCAGGGTAAGGTCGCCATCAATTCGAATATCACCCATTGCACGAGCTAATAGATCTGGAGCGACATCAGTGTTAGTACTTGGGAAACTTCCAAATCCAGAATCCACCATCTGATGCCGTGCGAGAAGATACGAAACGAGCACATCCCTATCCGTATCGCCCTCGGCCCCAAGCTCGCGTAGCATCGTCTCTAGAGAAAGCAACAAGTCGAGATCCTTGGCTTCGAAGGACAGAGCACAAGTGGCAAAGATGATCTCTCGGTTCCGTCGTGGAAGGGTTTGAATCCAGAAGTCAGTCAACTCGTTCAACTTTTCTATGGTCGGGTGGTTAAAGCCGACGAAGTGAGGTATGAGAACCAAGCGATAGATTTCTATGGCGTCTTTGAGCCGTAGATCGGCGCTGGGATTGACCGTGCAGAAGCGGTTTAACTGTAATAGCAGGTCGTCCATGGCGAAGTCTGAGTCTTTCTTGTTTTGGTCTTGTTGCCGCTGTGGTGAGCTTGTCATCAATCACAAACAACACTTGCCGGGAAGGAGGGGCGGGGGGCGAGTGATTAAATAGTGAAGATGCCAACGCGATACGACTATTCGCACTCATCAGGCTTTCTTAGTCGAATATAGTAAAGTAGCAGACAGTGTCTTTATCCTCGAGACCGCGAAAAAGCACCACGAAACTTCAGCGTGAACAACACAGGGCTCCATCAAAGACGCCTTCGGGGTAGCGGGACATGCCTCTGAGACCATCATGCTTTTGCCCCCCGTGAAATTCGAATCGTCGGCTTCAACGGCATGCGACCACGATGGCGAAGGGGGAAGCCATTCACAAAGGTACCGGCCGGTTTAGTTATGGCAGTAAGATCGTTCTCGTCTTTCGAAAAGCAATTCGCGCCATCCCGTCCAGATTTTCACGCATCATGGTCCAAATAATGCAGAATTGGCACCTATTTTGATTCGGATGCTTTGTCTCGCTCCGCCGCTAATTCAGAACTGTCATGCGCTGTGGGTTACCTACCTATTTCAATTCACCGCTATAATCGCGAACCGTGAACGATGAAACCGTGAACGATGAAAGCATGAACCACGACAGATGACGCCTTTCGTAAAGGAATGACTCGAACCTACGGGCAAGGCAGGTACGAGGTACGGTAGGTACCGTGCACAAAGTACCGTGCGAATGACTCCATTGGTGACAACCGACTGTGTGGAGACAAGACACTAGCTATCTAGCAATCGGCGAATCGCCTGGAGACGACCGTAAGACAACCGATTGAGACACTAATTCCTCAACGATGGACCCATAGCTCAGCGGTAGAGCATCTGATTCCAGCTTCTAAGTTATGGAAACAGCATCCAGAAGGTCATCCGTTCAAATCGGGTTGGGTTCAATTCCTTGATTTCGTCCATCAAATTTCTTTTTTTTTTCCTTTTTTCTTTCTTTCTTTCTTTCTTTCTCCTTTCCTTTTTCGCCTTGGTGACTGACTGACATGCACACATACCTATCCGTAGCATTTTTTGCATTCAATTTTTCACGGCTTCCATTTCGCATGGTTTTCTTCATCAAGCTGGCTTGTTTGTGGCTGGCCCCTTGGTTAATTATTATTTTTCGACTTACATCTTCGGATACCGGAATTAGGGGCTTGCCTTGTTAGTAAGTAAGTAATATGTCCTATCGCGATGTCGCATTTTTCAAGGGCGAGATAGGTCTCTAGAGGACTAGGCAGATAATTAGTAAGTAACTGGAGAATCTGGGAGCAAATCATGAATGGGGGATTGGGGACATGTTGAATGAAGTCCGATGTTTGGCATGGAGATGCTATCGTCGCAAAGATGCAGTCTGTAGAGAACCGCAGATGGGCTCTGCGCGACATAATGCAGCTGTATTTTCATGGCCAAGTTGACCGATGTGAGGGTCGTCAGTCGGACTTTGATGAGCGTGTATATTCAGATGAGAATGGAATCAAACTTTCACATCAAACGTGGTATGAAAAAAAAAACACACATGAAGAAGATAGATAGTACTGGCAATGTATTGGGGTTCTACGAGGGTATCTAGAAACGAGTTGTTTTCTAGCAATTCAGCTTGCTGGCAGCTAAGGATGAGCTATCATAGAACAAACAACAGTTGCGTCTTCAATTCACTGATGGACTTGTTGTCGCGCGAATAATTAACTAAGCCGTTGCTCGCGCGATCAGGTATCGGCACCACGGAAGACCTTCTGAGAGAAAGCAAAAGTCTACTAGCCCTCGCATCTGCTCAGCAAGTCCTGAAGTGTATCGCACACCATAGTTCCAGACCACCTCTTCTCAGCATCCTCATCAATCATCGACGTTGCAAGCAGCACGACTTTCTCCGCGGTTTCGGGATCGTGGCCCTCGTCGTGTATGCCCTGTCGAAGGCTGGACGGGACGTCGCCGTTCTGCAAGTCCTTGAGCAGAGTAACGCGCTCCATGGCAGTATTGCAGCGACACAACATCTCGACGAAGACAACGCCGAGTGCGAATATATCGGTTTTCTCATCTTTCTTCTCGTCTTTTCGGGGTGGCTGGTAGTATGGCGTTCCCATCTCGTAGCTGCTGCTAGAATCCGAAGAGTCATGCGACGACGATGCCTCCTCGTTTTGGGCAAGTTGCTGTACGAGACCGAAGTCACCGATCCTAGGATTCAGCCATCTCGAGGTAGAGGCTGTTCCATTGTGAGATTCAGTGCACACTTTGCACCAGTAATCGCAGTAGCCGCCTTCAAAGTCTGGCGACGGCGAGGAAAGGAAGATGTTGCCCGGTTTGATGTCCCTGTGTATCAATCCTTTGGAATGAATGTACTGTAATCCGCTGTGTATGGAGAATATCAGGCGCAACGTCGGAGCCAGATGGAAGCAATGTCGCAATGCCGCGTTGGCGGGCGGCGATGGTGATAGAAATTGAGAGAGTGTCATCGGGTACATGGACATCTGGATGTACAACGCATGTGCATTGGTATCGAGAGTAGACTGGCGAGAAGATGAGTCCTCTCCGTCACCTGTTCCTCCCGTGAAGATATCACTCTCGCGGGCCGAAGTGGCGTTGGAGGCACCGACGACTGAGATGTCATTTTCTGACCATCCTTGGTTGGCAGAGCTCGGCTTGTTACTAGTCGCTACTGCGCTCGGATGAGACGGGGTGTCTTCCTCGAATACGATACCGCCACTGAACGAGTCCTCCTGTTCGCTTTCGCTGTGGAATGCTCGGCTGTCTAGCAACAGTTGCTGCGCTCGTCTTCCTGGTTGGCCTGTGATGCTCTCTAGGGATACCTGGTCAGTACTAAGTCACAAAAGCGCGTGGCAAAGCTGGCCCGTATCATGAGAGTACATTGCTGCGGTGTAGTGTATAGGACTATAGGTCAACTTACCAACGCCGTCATGCCAGGGTCCTGGTAATCGTTCCGCTGGCACTCGTTCCGGCTCTTCATACCAAGTGGCGTGATAGCGGACAATGTTAGGATGATCAAGCATAGCCATAGCTTGCACTTCCCGTAGTATATGCTGCAAGTCATCATACTTTCCATCCGACAAACCCTTTACGATCTTTGTCGGCAAGATGATCTTCTTCACAGCATACGTCTTCTGGTCGAGTCGGTTATAGCACTTGTAGACCTTGCCAAACCCACCCTTTCCAAGCAGGCAGTCCTCTCTGAAGGAGGACTTATAATGGCTGCGGGCCGGCGGCGGCGGCGACTGATGCAAAGTCAACCGAAGATCGTTGGTAGGATGAGCAGCAAGACTAAGCTGGGATGCCTGGGTTACAAGCTGATTCATTGACTCTGGTAGATCAGACGTTTGCGAGCCGGCAAGAAGACTGTCAAGGCCTAGGAGATATTGATGTCGCGTTCTTTGAGACTCATCTGAGGTTTCCCTCGAGGAGAGCAAACCGTTCGACGACAGAACTCGACCAGCTTCAGTGAACAATCGGTGAGCAATAGCCTCGACTTCTGGCGACTGCCTAGTATATCGTTGACCAGAGTTGGGAGCGTTGAGAAACTCCAGAGCACGGCTACGATAGTGGTCTTCAAGCAAACTGGCGAGCATCATGTCCCGGTGTCTTTCTATGCTTCCCGCATCCTCGGTGCCTAGCAGAGGGGTCGTCGTCCGATCCCCTGGCTGTTCTTGAAGAGGCCCAGCAATTCGCTGGACGTCATCGTCCGCGGAATCTTGCGACTGGGTTGAGCCATTCGAAAAATCCATAACCACTCTGATAAAGGTTGTCTCTGGGAAACAACAGGTTACCAGCTAACGATCGGTCTAAAGGAAGATTAGTAGTCGTTCTCGTATCATTGTATCTTGAAAGTCTTTACGAGCGGAAAAAATAAAAGATAATTAAGCTACTTAAGTGGCCGACGAGATGATCCTTGCGTTTGGGATTGGCGACTTGGATAATATGGGGCTGCAAGTGGTAAGAATGATGGTTCGTTGTACGGTTGGCAACTTACCTACGATGTAAACAGTGAAAGTATACTTAGTCTCATGGCACCCTTGCAAGATCTTAGATAGTACGAAACGAATTCAGTCACTGACCTTGTTCATACCAGGTGTCCTCTCTGAAAGGGGGCATCAACGAAGCTGTTCCCGGCTTGGTTTGCCTTGAGCTTCCATCTCCTTCTGTAGCATTCAGGGAGAGTGAAGCTCAGACAACTTGAGACGCCGCGTTTCGGAGAAAGACAATAGGGTAATAAAGTTCAAAAGAGTGTCCGGACAGTCGCGTAGTCTTGTGGCATGTAAATACCAAGGAAGGAAAGAATTGCGATCTGACTTGCCAAAGTTGAGTTGAGGATTGTTGTTAGATACCTAGGTAGGTAGTTAGATTGTTCCATAGGTGTAGTTATTGAAGGCGTGCACCTAATGAAGGTACCCGTTAGATACCTATCTGTATACACTTTATATATATCGATCTGGATATAAGGATATTATCTACAGACAGGAGTCCGGAATAATTCATAAGTGCCCCGGAATAGCGGTATCCCCGCACTCCGTTCACCGGCCCGGCGCTTCCATCAAATGAAGGGCAAGACACGCCCGTCACCTTGAACAACTTCTGAGAACCTCCGCTCACGCGAACGCTACACTGTTAAGCAGGCCACATTACGGACAGATGCGGGCATAGCGGGGTATCACTAGTTCCCAATGGCACAGACAAACAACCCAATGTCCCCGGAATGGGCGACTAGTCCCGCCGTCTCGAAGACGACGATGCCGATCGCAGGATTGAAAGTGGACATATACGGACTCGCAGAGCTTCCTGAGACCGCAACCTCGTTATCGTGTCTGTGGCTACACCATCCGCGTTTGCGTAATAAGGACGACATGGCCTGCGTTGCTAACGAAGCGCTGGCGGCCTTCTATTCCTCATCAGGATCGAAGACGTCCACGAGGGGTCTCATCGCTGTGGCCTTCGACCAGCGGAATCACGGCTCGCGACTTATTAGCGAAACTGCTAACGAGGCCTGGCGGCAAGGAAACCCTACGCATGCTCAAGACATGTTTGGGACTGTGTCGGGGATGGTCGCAGACACCATACACCTACTCGACGTGCTCGAGGGCTACTTATTTGAAAAGCTGCGCGGGAGACACATTGATTCTAATTTAGTCCTCGGTGTAAGCTTGGGCGGCCATAGCGCATGGCAACTACTTTTTGCAGAGCCCAGAGTGACTGCTGGGGCCATTGTCATCGGGTGCCCTGATTATATGAGTAAGTTGTCTAAATCCCTACAACAAACGAGAGAGGGAGAGAGAGAGGGAGAGAGAGGATATGCGTAGCACACGATGCAGATCGGAAGAGTTTGCGGAGAGTGTTTGTTTTACTGATGGTGGCCCACCCTTGTCATCAGACCTCATGCAAGACCGCGCACGACTCTCCAAGTTATCAACGTTCACCGCCGACAATGGAGCTTCGTTCTTGGGTAGCAAGGACTTCCCTACGGGCTTAATCGGCGCGTGTAAGAAATACGATCCGAAGGGTATCCTCTTCGGCACGGGGGAAACCCTCAGTCAGCCGCCTGTCTCCGAGCAGGCCAGATTACGAGTCATATTGGACTCCAGAGTTCGAGGCAAGAGATTCCAGGTCCTCTCGGGAGGTGCCGATAAACTAGTACCATACAACGCCGGTCGGCAATTCTTAGAGTTTTTGAAGAATGCTACAGGCGGATGGTATAAAGACGGAAATGTCTATCTTGAAGATAATATTTATCCGGAAGTCGGTCACGAATTCAATGCCGAGATGTGCAGGGATGCTATTCGGTTCATTCTGGAAACGGTGAAGCCTTTTGACTCGGTGGCATCTTCGAAGATATAGCTCGTCGTTTCTTCGGACCCCGGTCACGTCCGGGAGGTAGAGTCGTCTAGGAATGGTTAGAGGCTGCTGTCTTTGAGGTAGTTTAAGTTTTAGCTATTTCTAAGAACATGGAAGCGGGTTCCGCCTCCGCGGCCACCGCAATATGCTTTGCGAACCCCACCACATCGTGCTAGAAATAGAATACCATCTATCTCGTGAGGCTTGTCTTCTCACTGACGGCTTTTACGACGCTCGTATGGTCTAATGCTCTCGAAGGAGTCTGAGAGTATCAGACACCAAATAGAGGCTGCCGGCTACCACGAGGGGACCATTGCCGGATATGCTGCAGGCCCAATTTAGGGCCCCTATCAAGTCTCTCCCGCCATTGTACTTCTCTATGGAAGAAACCCCTGTGCCGTCGACAGCCTGAAGAATGACGTGTGAGCTTGCCGGGCTGACCCAAGGCATGCCAGCAACAGGTCCGAATTCCACCGCGGTAATAGCATCGCCATTACGCATCAGTATCTTCATGATCTCAGTGATATCCTTCCCTGCGGAGGCGGCGATGACCCAGGTGACCTTAGGATGGTCACGAGTTCGGAGTCGCTTCTCGACAAAGTCTGAGAGGACACTTGCACTCTGAGGGTTGTGGGCACCATCAAGAAGGATAGGAACCGTCCGCCCGGTTATCTTTTCTATGTTGATGTACTGTAGGCGACCGGGCCATACGGCACTCGTGCCCGCGTTCAAGAGTTCATCTCTCGACTTGGAATGCCCCGGACAGGCGATTCTGAACGCTTCATATGCGCATAGCAGATTCTGTTGCTGATGGGGCTCAAGTTGATCACCTAGCTTGCCTCCAGCCAACTGTAGGTCTGCAAGTTTGACATCGGCACCAACGGATTCGGCCTGCGATCGAATCGCGTCAAGGACAGACGGCACATTGCTAGCATCAACGACACAAGGCACCTTGGACTTGATTATACCGGCCTTTTCGCGCGCGATTTCCTCGAGGGTATTGCCTAGAAAAGCCTGGTGATCAAGACCGATCTTCGCGATGACGGTGACGGCTTTGTACTTCAGCGCGTTGGTCGCATCCAGTCTTCCGCCGAGGCCAACCTCGACGATACCAACCTCGATCTTTTCCGCCTCGAAGATTTCGAAAGCGGTTGCGGTCAGCAGTTCGAACTCGGAGGCGTTCAAATGCTGCTCCTCGCTCCGCTTCTTGACTACGTCTTCGAAGTGCCGAAATTTGGCCTCGGACACGGTGCTGTCGTTGATCGTGATGCAGTCCCATCGATCGACGAGATGCGGCGATGTGAACCGTCCGCACGACACCTGGCTGGCGCGCAACATGGCATTCAGGTATGCGCATATTGACCCCTTGCCATTGGTACCGGCCACATGGATAGCCTTCCAGCTCTGCGGGGTGTTCTTCAGCAGAGCGGCGATGCGTGCCAGGCCCAACTCAATCATCTCTATAAACAGAATAGGAGAAGTCCAAATGAGACCGTCGTTAGGCACCGAACGGCGTAGGTCAGCGGTAGATGACACCTGCCTACTGCCTCAGCCTGTCTCTTATTGACTCGCCACAGATATTCTTCCAGATAATTTGGCTTCATCTCAGTGTCAGCATTACATACATGCTAGGTATATAAAGCAAAAGATTTCAACATACTTGCGCGTCAATGACACCTGTGTAGGTAACGTTTCGGCGAGATATGTGATGGAGCAAGGGTATGAGCCGACAATATTGACCGGCGGAAACGGAGCCTGAGTCTTATCATTAGGCGGGGCATACTTTTAAGTGAGCGAGACGCGGCGCGGCGCGTGGTAAATGCCGACTACATATTTAGACACCTATAGACACCTAACTAGATAGATAGATAACTACCGGTAGATAGGTATGACCTCGTCAGTCCAGTGTTCCGTATTAGATAAGCAAGATTTGCCCTGTCAGAAGCCCTGTATCTACCTACTAGAGCACGTGATTCACATAATAATATTGATTCTGATGATTCAAGGAAGGCACGGGGTTTCTATGATAACCACTCGGAAGTAGTAAAGAAGACTGGTGATCTTGATAGGTAGTCGTACAGTCTCAGGTCTGTATCGATCACCCACGGGATGGAAGGAATTAATTGCCGGTGACCACTTCGTTCACTACGGTCTGTACTACAGGGGCTCCAGGTCACCTACCCGATCGCGAAGCGTGCCTGCGATGTGGGCTTACTACATGTACCGGTACGAGTTGCTGCATCCATCGCGCCTAACGTGCCTGCGCACATACGTAGTATAGGTGCCTATTACGTACTCCGCTAGTCCTGTTTGAGAGCCTCTTACTACCTAGGTATGTATCGGTACTTACTCACACGTAGCACCTACCTACCGTGCAGGTCTACAGTGGGGCGAAAAAAGGGAAGTCGGGTTCGAAAACTCAGGTTTTTCCCCTTTCAACTTCAGATCGCTATGCACGCTCCAACAACAATGATCGAAGTTCAAGAGAAGTAGGCAGTTATTCAGTCATTGTGATAGGTATTGATTACTTTTTTATGGATTTGACAGGTTTTTTGGTGCACAGTAATGTTTGGTTCTAAGCCCAGTAATGGTGTAAATTTCGGCGCGTTTTGGTGGTTAAATGAGATGACTTGTACCTGCCTTAACCCACTGCTACCTCCGTATAGTCTAGTCAGGCGCTAGGTAGTCTACCGTGTGATACCTGCCTATGGACCTCCAGCTATGGCAGGCAGGTACGGGTACATGCATACCTCTCTACCTAGCTAATGTACCGGCACCCTGGTTCTTTCCCCCCTTCTGTGTTCCATCCTCTTGCCGTCTTCTTTTCTCACCATTCCCATTCTCCATCAGCCAGACCTTCTTCCTACTCGACTTCACCCCACGCCTACGTCCAAGTAGGTATGCGCTTCATCGGATAATATCGAGCCGGTACCGACATTCTGACTCGCACATCTGTCTCTTCGTCCTATTCATTTCAACCCGATCATCCTTTCGCGTTTCTCATTGATCTCGAGCCTGTTGCGCTCTTGGCTCTTGGCTCTCGGCTTGCAATTCTAGTTGCACATAATAGTAACGCGCCAACGCGATCGGTCTGCCCTGTCCGTCGGCACAGTACGCGATCGCGCATTGCAGCTGGATACGCTGACCATCCCAAAATGGGTCTACCGTAAGTCATCCAAACCACGCGACAGGCATGCACCAGTCCCCGTATACGTCGGAGGCGGAACTGTACTGGTAGTGCAGTCTTGTATAGTTTCTATGCATCCAGCACGCTTCAGGACTCGGACGTATATTGCATGCCATGGTAGTTACCGTTTCTTCGCTATAATTAACACATGTCACGCTGCTAGTCTTTACAAACCGCCCGTCGAGTCCGACCTGCCATCTCGGTCCGACTCCAAAACCACTGCCGATCCGGCCCATGCGCGATCGCCAATTCGCCGTGCCACTGAGCGCCGTCGTCGGATCGTTGAAGCTCGCGAACTGCGCCTCCGCTCGTTGTCTCCCGAAAGCGCAGCGTTGTGGGGTCGGGGGTTCTCCCCTGAGCCTGAGCCGGATGCTCCCGCCAATGAGACAGCGAGACGTCGCGATGAGAATGAACTACTAGGGGAGCAAGCCCGCCGACTGGCAACCGGTGCGCCCGACTTGTACCCACCCCTTCTGACGCCTTCACAGTTGCGCCGTCTTAGGCCGGTAAGTCTGCCTAGCCATCCGCTCGTCAGCAACATTGAGCAGATCTACTAACATATTTGAATGATCCAGGACCTCTTCCCCTCGAACCCGCCGTCCGGCTCCTCTGCACCCCGCGTGGGTTTAGCCTCAAGCGCAAGTCGTTTCCGACCCTATCGGGCCTTAGTAGCCAGCCTTCGCGGTCACGAAGACCCCGCCCGCAGTCGCGCTGAAGCCTTGCGTCGCTGGCATGCGGCCAGGTCCAGATATATCGATGGACTTGGCGACCGGGATCGTAGTATGAGCCCCGACGATGATGCAGGATGGAACACCCTGCAATCTACGCTGGCACCAGACCCCCAACGACCGAGCGTCGGTTCATCGTTCACATCCACAAACGTTGCTACCACAACACCTGAGGTCTTCGAGAGCGACCTATCGGCATTCACAATCCCTGATGACGAGCCCCTAGTGCCATGCGACCCTGTTGCAACCGACGGTCAAGACTACGAACAGGATGACAACGAACAAGATGGCGTACAACAGTCTGGTGAACAACAGTCTGGCGAACCTTCCCGACAGCAGGCTTCCGAGGCTACGCTAGCATCCGTCCAACCCACGGCCGATTCGGAGTTTGACCTATATTCCGCGGACGCGAACCATCATGATAATGTCTGGCTCTCAGGTATGCACCGAATTGTCCGAGGCCTTGCTTCGCGCTCAGACATTCCCGATGAATGGTGGGCTCAAGCAGGGTTGTCGCGTTCGATGTCGTGGGATGACACTAACTAAGACCTTGAAGAAGAGACGTTCCGGTAACCCGCGAGTGTTTTGTGATTATGAGAATCCAGGAATTCAGTATCTGGATGGATTAAGTAGGATTAGCAGGCGTTGGCGGGCACGGCACCTACGTGAAAGTGTTTCATGTGCCAAAAAACAAGGCGATCAGAAGGTTTTTGTGCCAGCTTTGAACTTGGCGAACACATCTGAATGTATAGTTCACGTGTGTTATACGAACGGACTCGGATCGGGCGACGACTACTTTGCGTGGTCGGTAGGTTGAGGCAACCTGCCCAATTCTGCCTCGCGAGTATGTAAGGTAGCTTCCGCTTGGCCTTTTCACGTATGATGGATTACAACGGTCCCAAGACTGCGTCATCTGACCCTCCCTCTATGGCGATTGTGTCTGTCCATTTTCTAATACAGTACCTGTGGAAGTGTGTGCTCCGGGATGTCGACGAAGATACTTACTTCGTACCTAAGCTAGGTAGCTAGCCTCACCAGCTTTTCTTCTCGCTCATGACGGATTACCGCTTGATTACGTGGCTAAGAAATGGATGGCTGCTATCTGGGCTTGCGCTATATGGTGTTTCGGTCGTATACCATTTCGGAATCTTGTGTTCTTGCTTCCGAGATTTCACGAATACAAGGTGTTTTGCTAAAATACAAACAAAATTCATCTGGAGTCTTGATCGTTTGCGGCTTGTTGTGAGAAGTGATCGTACCTAAACTTGTCTTTCTTAGCTATAGTCCGTAGATAGGGAGAGAAGAGTTTGGCCGAATACGTAGAGGTATGCTCAAAGTCGTGATGAGGAGTATGAACATGCATGCCTTCGGCCGAATCGCGCTTGCTTGCAAGCAGACTTACTGGAGGTATGTTGCCGGAAGCCTTGCTCGGATTGCGTGCATACCTACATACTACCTATCACGTATCATCACAAGTATCATCACAAGTATCATCGACGGCAAGCTGGTGTCGACTAGGTTACCTACCTACTTACGGACGGCGACTGTAGCTTCATTCCGGTCCAGTCTCCGAGCGGTGCTAACCCGACACCATGGACGCCTTTAATTCGTTAATTAGGTCGGTACGGATCTGTAGTCACTCTTTACACAACGTACGTACGGGAATTCTCCTCTTAATGCCCAACCCGATGCAGTCAGCCCTCAGCCCTCAGCCCTCAGCCATCTGCTTAGGTAGGTAGTTAGTATTGGGTTAAGGTTAGTTGATTGCGGCCAAGCTTTTCTTCTGTCTGCCGCGCGATTAATGTACAAACGCCATCATAAATACCTATCTATCTAGATAACTTATACCTAGTTAGCTGAACTTATACGGGCATACACTAAAACTACCTACTTACCCGGTAGGTTCCGACGGTCCGACCCGATGTCAACGATCCGAGATCCGAGATCCGAGACCCGGTCCTCTCCGGGCTCCACCTGCCATTGCCGCCCCCGCCTCTCTCTTCCCCCACCAAAGACCAAGCAGATGTTTTCCAGAAACATTCCATTCCATTCTCGCTCTGACACTCCCTTCTCGTCCTAGACAGTATAGTATCAACCCACCAAATCATGCCTACACATAGAAAAACGAAAACATCATAGTCAAAGTTCCTCAACCCGACCGTCGAAGAGTTTAATGGCCTATCAAATATCAATATACAATCACGCACCTCACAATCACCTCAGTGTACAGGATCCCAATCAGCCCACGAGATTCCCCAGGACCAGGCCCTTTACTTACCTAGCATGTCGTAGGTAGCTACTTAGATAGATCCCAACTTTAGTCGGAGTTACTAGTCCCAAAATACCAACGAAAATAACGAAATCCCTCTCCCTCTCCCTCTCCTCTTCAGCCCTACAAGCTAAGCCCTACCGATCAATCCTCGCCTCAACTCAACTCATCACCACGAACCAATCACATCATCATCTCACTCCAAAAGAGGCAATCCTTTAAGTCTGCTTCCTTACGAACTTTTCACAAGAGAACCTGATGTCATTGAAGGATGTGTATGCCCTACTCTCTCTCTCTCTCTTTCTCTACCTGCTGAATTCATTCCTCTCTCTCACTGCAAATTCCCACCCCCCCTTATCATCATCAAGGAAAGACAAACTAACAAAGCAAGCAAGCAAGCAAGCAAACACATCTATCATTCCCTTCTTTTGGCGTTTTCCTTTTCCTTTTTTCCTCTTCCCCTTCCTCGATCGGGACTCTATTATACATCCATGTTTCCTTCTCATTCATTTCAATCATTCATTCTTTTCATTCATTCTTTCATCCTCATGACAACTACATAGACGGATTCCATCAAATCGGTCATTGATTCCCATTCCATAGCTGCGTCGGCTCCCAATATTTACTTGACTTTTTTTCGGAAGCATTTCACCACAGGCCGGGGGCCCTACACGATAAGGCTTTCGGGGCGGGCCTGATCGGCCATATAATATCGTATGCTACGAGTTCCATACGTTACTATAGGGCGTTTGCTTTCCGTGTGGGACATCATATTGTTGTTGCATGTTTGTGTGTTGTGTTTTCTTTTGGGGGGGGGGGGGGGGGGCTGCTGCGTGTCGAACCCCCTTTTTTTGCAGTTCGCATGCCCATAGCTCAATTCTTAGGAAAATGAAAAAAATAAGGGAATAAAGGATATTCCTCTGTCCACAAAGTGACCGTTGAAGAGCAAAAAAGAAGTTGGAGTAGTATCATTGACGTCGGAGTGTCATGAAGGGAAAGTGAAGAAGATGCACACAACTACTAGAGCTGGGCTGGCTGTGTCGTGAAGTCCCAACTCACTACAAACGCGCGCCACCCGATCCTACAGGAGGGACGTAGTCATCTATCTCGTTCGTGCTTCCTTCTCCGTCGTCGTCGTCGTCTAGGATGCTTAGGGATGC
The DNA here is from genome assembly GCA_028637585.1 of Xylariaceae sp. X187. Taxonomy (NCBI): domain Eukaryota; kingdom Fungi; phylum Ascomycota; class Sordariomycetes; order Xylariales; family Xylariaceae; species Xylariaceae sp. X187. Next base: position 2,103,173 of record JAJIZN010000006.1, on the reverse strand, counting down.
ATATGGGTTGCTCGAGGGCATCGCCAAAGCATTGGCCATGCCGGAACCAGTCGAGGAATTTCCCCGGGTGTGCTGCTGCGATGTGCGGTGCGATTCCATGCTCGCCTGAGTCGCTGTCGCCGGCTGACCGTGCATGTTTTCGGTGGAGAGCATGACCATCCCGTGATTGCGGGCCGGCGGAGCGATGGGGCCAAAAGGGGATCCGTACGAAGCCGGACAGGGTGATAGATTGGTACCGGGTTGACCGGCTGCTGCGAGGAAGAAGACGGTGTAAGTATTTTTGGGTTAGACGAGGCCTCTGATGGCGGAGGGGGGGTTTAGGGGGATAGGGTTTAGCTACACACCGAGTGAGTTTCTCATGGCGGCAGACATGCCTCGAGTAGCTGATACTCGTCCAATGACAGAGGGAGGAGGTCCTAGAGGCTGAGAATCGCTCGGACGCTGCCAGGCAAGCTGGCCACCTCCATCGGAAGTCAAGCTCAGATCGCCGCCACCACGGCCACCTCCGCCTCCGCCTCCAACCATGGCGTGGGCGCGGCCTGGGTACCGTTCATTGCTTGATATTGACTCATTGCTTGCACCGCCGTTATTCGGCCCGTCCACTGTCACCGGCACGTCGCGTTGTCTCGCTAGGTCTGACTGATGTTTCTTCCACCATTGCGGGTAGCCGTGGAAGAGACCGAGCTGGTGCTGCGTGACTTTGTCTGATGGCATCTCATGCTTATACTTGCAACCTTGTTGGGTAAAGGCGCAGACGCCTTCGTGAACCCATTTGTCACAGTATATCTTGGGTCGTCGCTGACCAGGCGGTCCACCGCCGGATGAGCCGGCGCCCGCTCCGTGGTGTCCAGAGGATGTGGCGCGTGTTGGGGTTGAGGGAGTAGCAGCAACGATATTGTCGATCCGTGACTATAGAAGTGAACATGTTAGTTTCCCATCTTCACAATTTCCAATTGGCTTCTTCGGGATGTAATGGTAGCTTTTCGCGGAAGAGTGGAAGAGTGGAAGAGTAGAAAGAGTAGAAAGAGTAGAAAGAGTAGAAAGAGTAGAAAGAGTAGAAAGAGTAGAAAGAGAAAGAATTGAGGGAATAACGGAATGAACGACTGGCTCTGAAGTGAGCTTTTGTTTGCGAGGACGCTTCTAAATGGCAGAGTATCCCGAGAATGAAGCACAAGTGTTCTGAATAAAGAGAGAGAAAAAAAAATACGGCACAAAATCCTACATGAAAATCACTCCGGACAGGTACTCGAGAGCTACGATGTGATGCGTGATCGACCATGTAGCTTACCTGAATTGTATCGGCCGGCGAGATAGGTGTCTTAGGAGAGCCCTGTTGATGATGTATCTTTTAGCTGTCAATTGTTTGAAAAGTGCGGGCAAGGAAGGGGAGTCAAAGGTGTTTGCAGCGCCATCAAGTTAAGAAAACAGCAAACATACTCGCAAAACAACGGGCTCCGTGTTGCTTGAATGTCCGCTCGAAGGCAAACCGCCGGGTAGCGGGACGACTACCATACCAACGCAACTCTGTTGCAGGGCGGGGATATTCTGTAGAGGAGGGAGCATATCGGCTGGGATGAGTCGTGTATATTGGCCATTGCCACGGTCATAGCAATAGGCGTAGCTCTCATCGAGCTGAGCTTCGGAGATGGGACCAAAAGTCGGATATGGAGTGACATTGGCCAGTTGAAGTTGCTGATGTTGGTGCTGGTGTTGATCCATAATAGAACCAGCATACGGCGTAGTCCGCACAAATGGGTAGGTCAAGTGATGAGCCGCCGGGGGATCGAAGGGGTTGTTGTACGGGATGCGAGACTGGGGCAAGGTGGATTCATCGCCTTGGTGAGCTCTCCAGTTGGCCGAAGTCAAGCCGCGATGGTTTCCAGGTGCCTGCGTGCCGGACCGAGCGACTTGAGATGGTTGAACTGCTTGGTGGCCATGTTGAGTGTGGTTCATGGGCGCTCGGTCGCTCACCAGCTTGCTGCGACGGTCATTGACAGATTGGAACGCATGATTATCCATGACTCCGTATATTTTGTCGTTATGGTCAACGGCACCGCCACCGTCCTGCCGGGCGTCGCTGTCGCTGTCGTTGTCAGCGTCGTCGTTGTCGAGCAGTGTATCGGGAGCGCGCTCTGTGTCGTCGACGACACTCAGATCGATATGAGAAGATGACGGACGGGAACGTGTAGTTAGAATGGAGATAAGATCAGAATTAGGAGAAGTGTCTCGTGTAGAGTAAGATGGTCCAGAGAAGTCGGACAGGTCGGAAGAAGAGTTGATAACTGGGCCCGAGGCAGAGGCGGTAACAGGGGCGGTGCGTGGAGGGCCGGCCATGTTGAAGGGGCGGTAGGCAATGCACCGCTGTTTCCCGCTTCCTTCTTCGCCAATCAATTAAGCCGAATTATGGCGCAAAAATGGAAAGAATCGGTTATAAAGAACACGGCAAACGGGCGATGGGGCATGAGCGCACTATATAAGGCACATGAGCCTAGAGCGGCAGCAGCAGCAGCAGAGCAGTGTAACTGCTTCTACTCAAGTCCCTTTTTGCCCGACTGTCCGTCGGCTTGATGAAGGCGATTTCAAAAGGGAGAGAGTGTGCGTGCGTGTGTGTGTGAGGGAGGGAAGAGGGAAGAGGGAAGAGGGAGGAGAGTAAATATGAAGGATAACTTGACCGTGAGGATGATTGATGGTAATGATGGTAATGATGACGAAGTGGATGTAGTAATGGAAAGTGAGAAAGTGCAGACAATGATGATGAGGAGGGCGTACGTATAGGGGGCTGACAGATGGACAGACCAACGCCCTACAGAACGCAGCTATCTGACAGGCTGTTGACGATAACTTGGTATGTAGGTGTGTTCGATGAGACAATCGAGCGCCCGGGCGGAAGGACAAAGCGATGCTGGAAACTGTAAAGAGGCGGGGTGGAAAGAAGCCTGGGTTAGAGATATAGGCCGGGAGGACGAGCACGTCGATACCTACAGATAGGCGGAAAACGGGGAAACGGTAGAGAAGATATAGCACATCCGGTGCCTACAAGCAGGCCCTGGGCTTGACTCTAGGCTGGTTGAGCCGGGCTCGGTTTCTCTGCCAGGGAAAGCGCGGGTTGTAAGTGCTCCGCTCTTACCCCAGAGGCGAGACAAGCAGCACGGAAATTCCGGCGAGGCAGGCGTGAGGCGTGACCCAGACAGAGGCAAGCAACGCAAGCACGACCCTCTCCGGCTCTTGCCCTGCCCTGCCCTGCCCTGCCCTGTTTCCTGTTCTGGCTCACGGGCTCTCACGGGCTCTCACGGGCTCAGGACTCAGGGCTCACGGGCTCACGGGCTCACGGGCTCAGGCCGCCATCGTCGCCGTTTGTCGTCAATCCTCAAATAAGGTTACATGCGTCAGCGCCGGTTGCCTGCAGTTTTCTTTGGCCTGTGTTTCCCACGTGACAAACGGCCCTTGGATCGTAGTTGCGCACACCGAATAGAACATCACAATGCACGTCATGTAAAGCTTGCTGTTCTGAGTATGATTATCATTATTGCCCTCTCCTTTCGCCCTGTAGCTAGTTCTGTGCATCCTTACTCCTAAATATAACAGATTCTCCCTGGCCCCCTGTCCCCCTTTTGTCTGGTAAGTTGGCTGCAATAGAGAACCAAAATGTCTGGCTATTCTTGAGCAATAAGGAGATATAATACATGCAATGTCCTTACCATTCTAGCTGATGTGGGAATTGGGCTAGGTCATGCCTCAGTTGGGCCCTAGCCCACGATTTGACACGATCTGAAGTCTTCTGAGGAGGAAATTTCGGGCGTCCTGAATTGCAGGGCCGTTGCCACTTCTGAGTCTATCAAGTGCCATCCGCAAAGAGAGTTCTGAATGTAAATCTACGCAGGGATTCTTCAAGGAGTGCTGGCGATAACAGAGCGCACAGGGGTTCCCTCCACCTATCAGACCATCTGGAGAAATGTATCCACTCGGAAGTTGGACAGGAATAGGAGCTCGGGTAGCTTGGGGAGCTTGAGGAGCTTGAGGAGCTTGAGGATTGTGACGGATCACAGTCGGCTGAGCGGGGACGACTGGGTCATAGGCGGCCGGAGGGTACATAGGGCCAGTTACCCCAGGCCCAGAACTGCCGAGTATCGTTGGCTGAGCACATAGAAAGAAAGGAGTGGCCAACTGCCCACCAACATTGCATGAGTTGGGAGTACTGTTGGAACTTACAATTGCGGGGCATAAGGCGGCGCATGTACTCCTGGTAGTTGGGTGGTTCGCGGTGGGATTGTCTGCAAAGGAAGTGGTCTGGGGCCTAGCTTATTGTGAGCATTTCTCGACGGTCTGGGCAGCACCGAGCCGCTGGAATTTCTGGTAATTCGCGATGGTTCTCGGCGCGTCTGGTCAACTGTTGCTTGACGGGGCGTTAACTTTGGCCCTCTTCTTCCCACCCTCCCTTTGGTCACCTAGCTGGGGCTTTTACCTTTGGCTGCCTTGACGATGTCTGAGCCAATAACCATTTCGACGGTCGCCGCATCGTCAAGGTCGCCTTCACTATTGTCCTCCTCCATCTCATGCGGATCGATGTATTCATCATCGATATCGATCTCGGAGCCACCGCTACCGACTTCTTGGGGCTGTTTCGATGTCAATAAGAAGTCTTCAAACGCCTTTGATACAACCTACTTGGTCGGTCTTATAATCGACGTTCTGCGTGCCCCCTGCACCTCGTCGCCGAGCACCACGACCATAGACCTGCATCTTTGAAGCAAGTTCACGCTGGTGTGCTGCTTCCCGTTCCCTGAGGATATTCTCCCAGATACTCGTCCTTGTTTCAGCAGACATGTTCTGTTCTGAATCTTCGGAATTGCTGGCTAGGTCGCCTCTGTCAGTGGCCCAAACTCGTGCGAATGAGAATTGAGCTTCAGCAGAATCGTCGTCCCCTGTGTCAGTGTTTTCGATCTGGCTTCGGTCGAGCAGCTTATCTACAGATGCGTCATCATACTCAATCTTGTCTTTGACCTCATCGCCAAACAACGCGGCGGCTCCATGCTTTAGAATTGATTCCAAGTCCTCACTGACCTCCTCGGTAGCGTCCATACTCTCAATGAGAGCGTGGTCAAGCGCCATCTTCTTCCGACCGACTTGCATGATTTTTTCTTCTATCGTACTTTTCGTCATTAATTGGAAGCACAGCACCTTGCGTTTTTGACCGATGCGGTGGGCACGGGAGAGGGCTTGAATATCTTGATGTGGATTGAAATCTGGGTCGTATATGATGACCGTGTCTGCGGTAGCGAGGTTTATTCCAACGCCTCCCGCACGAGTGGAGAGAAGCATGGCAAATAGAGGAGAATCGGGCGCATTATATGCATCAATGCGTTTTTGCTTCTCTTGTCCAGATACAGTTCCATCGATCCGGGAATATGTCATATTCATTCCGCTCAAAAAATCTTCTATGATCGTGAGAGAGTGAAGGAACTGGCTAAAGATGAGAACACGATGGCCCCTCTCCTTGAGCTTTGGGAGCATTAGTTCTAGCAACAAGAGTTTTGGCGAGGCTTCAACCAGATTTCGATGCATCTGCACAGGGTCCGCAGTTTTATCTTCGACTTCGCTGCTGAAGCAGAACGGGTGGCATAAACATTGGCGCAAATCTGAAAGGATGTTCCTCATGCCTTTTCGCTCTGCGGCTTTTACCTTCGAGCTCGAGATGATAGCTCTGATTAATTCCGGGTTTCGTGCCATGATGGACTTGGACAATTTCTCCTGGACGACGGTCATAGTGACCGGTAAAATGATTTGCGCCATGGGAGGGAGGAACTTCAGAACCTGTCGCTTGGTCCGCCGCAGGAAATACGGCCGGATAAGGCTGTGCAATTCAGGGAGGTTTTCTTTGGTTAATTCCGAATATTTCGCATCGAGCTCTTCTGCATTCCTCTTTGTGTCGATAAATTGTAAGAGGTTAAAAAGCTCTCGCTTGTTATTTTGCAAGGGAGTTCCTAAATACTCGGTGAGTTAAATCAGCTCCAAATTGTTGTCTCGTGCCTTCTTACCTGTAAGCAGGATTCGACAGGGAATGTTCATATCCTTCAGCGATTTATAGAGTAGGGTCTCCTCGTTTTTTAGTCTTTGTCCTTCGTCGACTATCAACCCAACCCATCTAACTCCACGGAAGACATTGTCCACATTGGCTGCCGCCTCGAATGACATGATGACTACGTGGGCCTTCATGCCACCTCCCCGTCCATCGGGATAGAGCTCGTGTTTGTATGCAAGATCCTGAGCGACCTTGCCACCATGATACGTAACAACTCGTAGGTCGGGCGCCCATTGCTTGAGTTCCCGCCGCCAATTCGGACAGGTGGCGTTCGGTACCACAATTAAGAATGGCCAACAACGAGGCTGTGATTGAGCGAGAGCGGATATCAATGCGACAATCTGAACTGTCTTCCCCAGTCCCATTTCGTCGGCCAGGATAACGTTCTGTTGCTGGTGAAAATTGTACAAGAGGAAATTGACACCTTCTATTTGATATTCCATAAGCTTCCCTTTTTTGAGATGCGCCGGCTGGCTCTTAAGTTCACAATCTTTCCCGAAGTCGAGAGTCCGATAGAGCGCAATGCGTTCGCGCATTTTACTATCAGAAACCGAGACAAAATATTTCCCGTTGAGATACTCGTCATATGCAGCGAGGAAAGCTTCCCATGGTGCACCGGAATCTCGTGGAGGCGGCTCATCCCAAACAGCATCTTCATAAGTGAGACCCTGGAACTTGACGAAGACCGATGTAATGTCATCGATTCTATCCATATCTTCAGCTTTGTTTGAAGTCCTAATCCGAGTGCGATATTTTATACTGAGAAGCACGTCGGGCAACAACCACTCTTCCTCTATGGCGGCCGCTTTATCCATCTTGGGATAGGTTGAGGACTCACGTTTATGGAATGCAGTTCGCGTGGCGGGAGGAGCAACTCCGAAAACCCAAGGGCCTGGCATCCATGTATCGTGGAAATGCGAACGCCCGGCCCATTGAACTAGGTACTCGACATCGTCTTCTTCATAGTCATCGTTGGTCTGTCCTTCAACGTACGTGGCTGGGTCGACCGGTCGCCAGGCCACTAGCGTGTGCAGCTTAGACTTGATGTCTGTACAATCTTTGCAGCTCCAGCCGGCCATCGAATATTCCGCCAGGCGGTTCATTCTGAGGCCTAGATCTTGGTCTGCCGCTGTCTCATCAGACAGTTCCGGAAGATGCTCGAAATGATATGCCCGCTTGCAATTAGTGCACCGGAAGAGAACGTTGTCGGCATTATCGACCAAGAGCGGATCTACTGTCGTGATCGGGTCGATGCCTCCATTCTCATCTCGTGCCTTCTCCTCTTGCCTCGGCGTTTTTTTGCTAGAAAACTCGGCACACGAGGCTCCCGGTACCTTGCAGGTTTGACAGATTGTGTAGTTCGGTGCGCGTACACTTTTCTTCTTCTGGTCTTGGACGCAAAATCGGCATTGGAAAACGAAGTTCTCATCGCCAAGCTTTGTAATTCGGTGGTCTCGTACTGTTTTAGGACCAAGGCAAGCTTTGTGATAGGAAAAAGAGCAGCCTTGGCAATGGATGAGAGGATTCTTAGTCCCAGGCTCAGTAAGGCAAGACTCGCACGTTTCTGAATGCATGCTTCGGAATGGAGAGTCTGGGTCTAACAGCCGAAACGTCTCCTTGGTAGCCACGTGCCTTTTTACACGAGGTGGTCTTTCTTCGACTACTTCGAACTCATCGAGTTCCGGATCTCTCATATTCCTCGAATTCTTATTAGACCGGGTCGAGCGACGAGCTGGTTCAAACTCAATGGACGAGTCACTGTCATCGCGTCTAGTGATCACCGTGGGCTTCACGGTAGGCCTCCTCCGTTTTGAAGTTCTTGATTTTCGTGGTTCATGCAGTGCAAGATCGGAGCGGACAATTGGCACAAAGAGATCATCGTCGTCCTGCGCCAGCTCGTCGTCAGAACCAATTGTTACTCTTTTCCGCGGGACCAATTTCCGGGTCTTGGTCGGCTGGGCTACACGCGATGAGCTACCAGCACGCTTGCTCTTCGCTGCGCTGCGCCCCATTTCTTCTTCTGATTCGCCTTCCGCGAGGTCAATAAACTGGGATCTTGATTCATCAAAATCAGACTCCTCCGGATAAAGGTCAGCTGATGTCTGACGAGATGCCTGACGCGAGCTTCTGCGAATATTGCGAGCAACTCCACGGCGCTTGCGACGCTTCGAAATTGGTCCAAATTCCGAACCAGATTCTTCATATGCATCCTCTGACCGTTGGCGTTTACTTGAACTTCGTCCGTTCATGGAGGAGGACTGTTGGGAATTGCGCGCGGCCGTTCTCCTAACCTTGTAACGCATGACGTCGGCGTAAGTGGCCTGTAGCAAGATCGACGTGTTAGTGTTGAGTAGAGATAGGGAAACCACAGACCGCAAAAGCACTTGTAGAGGCGGGCCTGCTAAGACAAAGTTGAACCAGCCGGTAAGAGCTAGAACATGGGGGAAATAACGTGTTGAATAAAGGGGAAAGAGCTTTGCAAGAATAACGCATGCGACGTTCCGAGGTCACCGTTGAAGAGCGAAAGTCGTAGGGGCTGGCAGGGCAGAGGCGACTTCACCTTTGCCGTGCCTACCTGTATATACGTATCATGGCGTTGGAATGGGAAGCTACACATCATTGAGGGATCGCGCCGCAATCAGGCGCGAGCAGAAGATAGGAGGCACGACCTGAATCGTCGAACTTACGCGTTCTGAATCGTAGGAAGACTCGTCCGTGCTTCCCACCTCCGACATCATAGGGCTTACAGAGATGCGTTGGTATGAGTCAGGGTCCGTCGGAGGTTTGAGAATCACCTCGATGGCTCGTGTTCGTGGTGCCGAACTGGAAGTGGCTCTACGTTGGTTTACTTCATCACGTTCAGAGTCGTGCTGCCGATCTATGGAATCTACCAGCGAGTTTTCGCCATTGGGTGGTTCGAAGATCGACATCTCGTCGGTTGTTGTCGCAACAGCAGCATCTGTGTCATCGAGTTCCTTTGCTGTAACATCAGCTATTCCGCCATCAACTATTGCCAACAAAGCTGGGCAGAGGCTAGTTTATGTTCGATTACCTGCTCTAGGGATACGTCGCCGTCTTCGTCGGTTGCAATGTCACGGTCAACATCATTGTAGTCGCTACCACTGACCGAAGATCCATCGCTCATGTGTGTGCGGTCCTCCATGGCGTACTGGTCCTTTTTCGGCCGGGGGAAGGGGGGGACGAAGGAGGAAGGAAGAAGGAATCGATACTATCGCGAGGATGCTCGAGAGTGGTCGAATTCGATGAGTAAGTACTACTAGATTACGAATTAACAGTGTTAAATCGACAGAGGAAAGTGCGCAATACCAAGGAAGGCAGAATAATCGCTCACCATTAGAAATTCAGACATGGAAAATGGCAATTGATGCACTACGGGAGTGTGATGTGTAGTGCGAAGAAAATATGGTCAGGATACGCGTGTTGATCGTAGTGGCGTTTGCGCTCAACGCGTTGATGGTAAAGAGGTACCAGGGGCCAATGCTCAGTAATATAAGGCTATAACGGGTTAATGCAGATTTGCATAACTATTTATGTAATTCTGTTAGGTGAACTTTATGTTCTTTTTTGGATAACTAGGTAGATAGGCGGTGACAAAAGAATCCAATTCGGATACGCCTACCTTAGGTACCTGTGTAGACTCCTTCAAGCTGCGCGGCGAAAGGTACCAGAAGGGCCAGGGGACTATCTACGTATCGCTACCGCGTGTAAAAGCGGCTGTAGATCCATAGGTAAGGTTCAGACTGCCTGTAGTTACCTAAATACCCCTACTATGTAGGTAGGTAGGTAGGTAGGTAGGCAGGTAGATAGGTAGGTAGATAGGTAGGTAGTCTAGTGTACAATACAAGTGACTACATAACTATACCTATAAGGACTCAAAGAAACATAGGTGTGCATACGATTTGATTCTTGTCTATACAGATTAACTACAGAGTAGCCTTTTTGCGTACACGTCTTGTGCGCCAAATATCCTTCACGAGGCCCAGAAGAAAGAAGAGAAGGCCAGGGGAAAGAAGAGGTCAAAGGGAACTGACTCAAGCGCTAATTATAGCCACACCAGTAGTGTGGTTCTAGTTATTTCCGCTGGGTCCACTATGCAGGTAATAGCTATCGCATTTGATAAGATAAGATAAGACCTATTTTACTCGGGCCCCGCCAAAAAGTCCGAGGCCTAGCATCATTTTGAAACTTCATGGGAGATACAGATTCGACCTTTTCGCCAGTACAGAAAGGACTGTGTACACCCTACCCTCTTGTCGAAGTACGATACCACACCAACGTCTCAGAGCTTTATTCTATAGCTAGAGCTCTTCTGTCGGGAATGCAATGAGATTCCCAACATCTTCGTCTTTGCTATATAGACGACACTTACTCTTTAAAACATGGAGTTCGCCAGGAGTCTATATTTCTTCCCAACCCGCATCCTCATTTACCGCCGTCCATCGTGGTCTTCGGGAGTCAGAGAAGTCCAGGCCCCAGGGATTCACTAAGTCATCACTAGAGACGAGAGCCCCTCGCCAGCCAGGTCCGCGCAACAAACGAGACCCGAATTGGGAGCCACCATCGTTCAAGATGAAACGAGGCAAAAAGGATATCACAGACAAGGGCCCTAAGCCGAAATCGAGACGCGCACGGTTCAATGATCCTGATGACCCATTTGGTAAAGATAGCATGGTGTTTCGAATGAAACATGGGGACTTGAAAGACGCAGTGGCTGCATTGGAGAAGGAAGACCGCATGAAGCAAGCATCGTCTTCTCCATTCGCTTCCCGACCATCTAATCGGTCATCTTCTCGATCATCTTCTCGATCATCCCCTCGATCATCTAGCAGTCACTTTAGCCCGGAAGATTTCATGAGGGAATTCGACTCAGGCCCCGCGCAATTTGGGAACTCAGGCACGAATAAGAGATCATCTTCTCCTCGGTCATCTGACAACCGTATTATTATCTCGTCTGCCAGATCCAATACTGGCTTCGGCGGACGCACCGAAAAACCAGCGAGATCGTCTGACAATCCCTTTTTTTCTGCAAAGAGACCAGAGAAATCGTCCTTTGACAAGCCGTTCTCTTCTGATAAGGCATCATTACCCCGTCGACCATTTGATGACCACATTATTCCACCTAAACCCAGGTCTAAGTTGCTGGGAATCAAGGAAAGACCGCGAGGATCGTCCTCTGACACTGTATTTTCTTTTGATCAAGGACCGTCTAAATCCAATAATGACTTCGGCAAACGCACGGAGGGACCAACGAAATCATTTCCCGACAACCCGTTCTCTTCCGAACAGGAATCATTTCCCCGTCGGTCGTCTGATGACCGCACTGCATCCAGAGGCGGGTTCGATGGGCGCGCTGAGAGATCGGCAGATTCGTCTTCTGCTCGGGATTCATTTTCCCGTCCGCCATCTGATGACCGCACTGCATCCAGGGGCGGCTTTGGCGGGCGCGCTGAGAGATCGGCAGTTTCGTCTTCTGCTCGGGATTCATTTTCCCGTCCGCCATCTGATGACCGCACTGCATCCAGGGGCGGCTTTGACGGGCGCGCTGAGAGATCGGCAGATTCGTCCTCTGATCGGGATTCATTTTCCCGTCCGCCATCTGATGACCGCACTGCATCCAGGGGCGGCTTCGACGGGCGCGCCGAGAGATCCGCAAATTCGTCTTCTGGTCAGGGATCGTTTTCCCGTCCGCCATCCGAGGACGTCGCGTCATTCAAAAGGCTTGCCTTCGAAAGACGCACCGGGGGATCAGCAAATTCATCTTCTGATCAGGGATCGTTTTCCCGTCCGCCATCTGATGACCGCACTGCATCCAGGGGTGGCTTCGATGGGCGCGCCGAGAGATCGGCAAATTCGTCTTCTGATCAGGGATCGTTTTCCCGTCCGTCATCTGATGACAGCACTACTCCGTATCGATCCAGGAATGACTTCGACGGATACGCTGAGAGACCGGCGGAGTCAACCTATCAAAGCCAGAGAGCGTGGGGGAGATTCAGTCCGCGGGAGTCGACGCCTTGGAAAGTTGACGACGAGGCAATTCGGATACACCGTGCTACTGCAGCCTCCCAGTTTCTCTATGGTCGATCTGTTGTTACGGCAGCCCTGCGAGAATCACGAAGAAAACTTTACAAACTGTACGTCTACGAGGGGCGAGGCAGGCATAACGAGTTTGACGACTCCATCGAAAGACTGGCAGAACGGAGAAGAATTCCCGTCGTGAGAACTGAGAACTCTGCGATGATGCTGAAAATGAGCGAAGGTAGACCACACAACGGCTATATACTTGAGGCGTCGCCATTGCCCCAATTACCAATCGAAGGATTGGGGCCGTTGGTCACCGACCCCCAACCCGGATTCCGTGTTAACGTGGGTTACCAGTCTGCTGAAGATGCAGCAATCAACGGGACGTCCGATTTGGTCGCCTACCGGCCATTCAAGGACCGGAAGCCCTTTATCCTCTTGTTAGACGGCATCCTGGACACGGGCAATCTGGGAGCAATCCTCCGGACTGCAGGATTCCTAGGTATCCATGCGGTCGCGATCACCAAGGAATACTCGGCTCCATTAACAGCAATTGCGCTGAAAGCGTCGGCAGGCGCATCCGAAGCGTTAACGTTGTTTACCGTCAAGTCCACAGCTGACTTCATCGAGCGGTCGCGGCGGCACGGGTGGGAGTTTTATGCGGCGGTCACACCACAGAAGGTGTCCAAACAAAACTCCCACTTTGACCTAGCAGGTATTGAAACCGTTGACCCCTTGGCAACGAAGCCATCAGTCTTGGTAATTGGAAGCGAGGGGTCAGGACTTGACAGGAAGACCCGACGACTGGTGGATTTCGCAGTCTCGATCCCCGGCTACACTGACCAACCGCATCTCGACAGTCTCAACGTGAGCGTGGCTACGGCCTTGCTTTGCGCTTCTTTTGTCAAGAAGCAAGGCACCAGCATGCTTTCGATCGACAAGAAGCCGGCAAGCTCGGAACCCGTAGACGGGGATTCCGAGGACCTCTGGTGATGACTCATAAGGGGGGGGACATGTATTATTCCAAAACATACATACTAATGGTCTTGTGCAAATACCGTTAGTATCATGTTGAATGCTGCCACATGTGTATAAATTTAACAACCATCATAGAGATGCTGGCCGGGGACAGAAGGGCGCACGAGTGCTTGAGGATATCTGATACCCATGAGATGAATGTTAGATATAATGTACTACTAGTAGACACGGACCCTTAGCCCAGCACGTTTGTAGATGCACTTGGGGGCAGGCGGCTTTGAGCTGGCTGGATAAGAAAAAGCTTGAGGTGATATGGGCCAGAACAAATGCTTATTTTGTTATGAGCAAACATGCCATGGTAATATGCCCAATATGTTTGGCCTACGAATGACATGAAGTAGCCAGCCAAGACATAGTAGGTAGGTAGTGTTGACTCGCCGATGTTGGCTCGCCGAAACGGTACCCTATCGAATCGGTTGCTATCGAATAGGTTGCTATCGAATAGGTTGGTGGTAGACCGGTTCGGTTCTAGGGACTGCCTATGCTACTCTTTCTACCAGGTAATTATACCGCAGTACCTCTTTTTGGTTGGACGACAACGGCGAAGATGGAGAACCATGAGTTATGCGGCAACCACGTCAGAATTGCGGTGGCTGGGCTTATCATACGTGTATATGCCCGGATATACCTACTACGTAATAACACCTACTAAGTGAATCTCAGTTGAATTGTGTAAGTGTGCCCTCTCCCAGCAAAGCAGGCATTGTGGTTTGTCGTCAATCTTCTGGATCCATACTTTCGCAAGCTGCCCAGTTCAACTACCAAAGCACGGGCCCAATTCGAATTACCTATCTACCTATGGCGATGGGGGTGCGGGATCCGTACTCATGCTAGTAGATAGATAACTATCTAAGGCCCAACGATCGCCCGGACGGGACCCGCTGACGATGAGGTCCGGCCCCACGATCACCCATTGCAACGCTCAGTGCACACGCAACGCCCGCCGCTTGTTTGTTTACCTTACTCGTGCACTTTTACGTTGCAGGGTTAGATAGTTAACCTATGAGTTATTGCCTAGGTAGGTATTCATTCCCTCGTTCAAGGCCCACTTGTCAGAAGTTTACCTATCCTATTCTATTCTAATCTATTCATCAGCAACAGCAACAGCAACGGCAACAGAGAGACTCCATCTTCTCAAGAATTTACCATCGGAATCCCCCCCCCCAATTGCACATGTATGACATGGAAGCCATCTTCGATTAAGCTACCCATCAAAAGCTCAAACCCTCACTGAAAAACACGCACACACAACGATAACAACCAGCACAACCGATCATAGCACAATGCGCATCCCTCGCGCCTTTCTCTCTCTCCCACCGTCGTTCCTCATACTCCTCGCCGCCCAACTCCATGGACAAGCAGCCGCCAGGACAGAGAAGAACGATGGAGTCCCCACGCTCCCCACAGCCGTTCGCAAGATGTCCCTCGATGAAGGCGAGAAGTTCATGCCCGATTATTACGCCTTCGCTCCCCTAAACTTCGACCCGACGGATCCACAAGCACCGCTACGCCTCCTAGGCCGCCGGGCAGCACCTTTTGTCCTAACGCCGGACGAGGACGCCCTTCTCGCCGTCAACAGCTCAGCGGCGCTCACATTCCGGCCACCGTACGCTGTTCACAGCGATTCCGAGGCGTCGAGCTCCGATTCTTCGTCGTGGTCTGTTTACCGGCGTGGAAAGGAGGTCATAGCCCGTCTGCGAGGCCGCGGGTTCACATGCCCTGGCAGCACGCACGATTGCTCGGCCATAGGGGAGCCAGACTATTGCTGTACAGACGGGACGGTGTGTTTTGTGGTGGAGAATGCGCCTGACGCAGGGAACGTAGGGTGTTGCCCTGACGGCCAGACATGCGGCGGTAGTGTCGCCTCATGTGCCGACGGGGACACGGCGTGTCCTGCTGAAGATGGTGGTGGATGTTGTATCCCTGGTTTTGTGTGTGCGGATATCGGTTGTAAGTCCATCTCCCCTTGGCCCCCCTCTATCAGTTTTTCTTTTCCCTTCTCTTATAGACCTTCACATCACTAACGAATCGACACAGGCGTTGCATCCACCGCGATGGTCCCAACTCCAACAACAACGACAACGGCGACACCACAGATGACCACGGAACCCCCAAGCACCATGCCCAAACAACTACCCCCCACGGGCTCATCTTCACAAACAAGCTCAGCCTCCGGCTCGAGCAGCGGCACCGGTCTTCCCCCCGTACGAGCAACAAGCTCCAAAGTCCTCACCACAAGCCCCAGCAAAACCACACCAACGACCACATCTGTGCCCACGAGCAACAGCAGCACACCCGAGTTCTGCCCCACGGGATTCTACGCATGCGTCGCATCCGCAGGTTCGGGCTGCTGCCGTACAGGCCGAGACTGCAGCACGACGTCCTGTCCACCGATCGCTCGGACGACTATCATCACCCACGGCGCCACGATCGCCGTGCCGTTAACTGATGCCCAGGCCGCCAGTAGTGCTGCTGCCCCCTCAGCCACGTGCGCGAGCGGATGGTTTCAATGTGGTGCGGATGCTGGCCCGGTTGCGGGCTGCTGTCCTAGCGGGTATGTCTGCGGAACGGCGAGTTGTACGCTCTCGGCGGCTACGGCGACGGCTACGGTGCAGAAGGAGCTTCCTCTGAGTGGTGGTGTTGGTCATGGGACGACGATGATGGTGATGATGGAGAAGACGGTGATGGTCTGGATGGTTCTGGGATGGGTTGTTTTCTTCCAGGTTTTCGTATAAGGGTTTATGAAATACCTACCTGGTTTCGTCATTTTCCCCCTTTCATTTCCTTTCTTTTCCTTTCTTTTCGTCCTCTCACGTCGTCTCGTCTTTCTTGCCTTTCGGCGTTAGTTTGGGAGATTTCATGTCTTCATGCAGTTGATCTGTGGGCTTGCTTTGACTTGCATTCTGTTTCCGGGTTGGTCTTTTTTTTTCCCCCTCTTCTTTTCATATTCCTTTCCTGTCATTCGGATTCCGGCGTCGGTATTGAGGGGGAAGAGGGAAGAGGAATGAGGGAATTCATGACTAGACGAGGGTTTAGAAAAGGCTGCCAGGTTTGCTTGGTTCAGTGCTGGGCTCTGGTCACGATTAGACGAGATGAGATGAGACGACCTTTGTCAGTCAATAACGCCGTATATGATGACGAATTTAGTTTTCTCCACGTTCCTTTCTGGTTGTTTCTACTATGGTTTCCCGGTCTTCCAAATCACTCTCGATGGATCTAATAAGTGCTCCAAGAAGTTCAAGCACAGCAACCGGTTACTTGGCGATAGCAAGCTACCATACCAAAGATGCTGGGGCGAGAATATCTCCGTGACCTGTGCCGCTGCGTGGGAATGGGTTGAGCAAATGCATCCTATCTCATCCTATCCCATCCTACAAAAGATCCTACAAGTGGATTAGGCATATAAATTATCACATGGAGAAAACGAAAAGCCATACATACCCAGCTTCTCTAGTAAGCACCTTGGCCATGACGTTATGACTGACCACCGGATCGGGAGTTCGGAGGTCGGGATGTACGAACCGGCGACCGACGCATCCAGGGTTCACAATAAGGTTAGGAAAACGATGGTTCTTACGAAGGACGTTTCCCCAGGGGTATCGCCACGTAAGCTTTCCCCCCCGGCCCCCGGCGGAACTCGCTCACGAGAACGGTTCGAGGGCGTATCATCCAATTATCTACTCGAGAAACTCAAGAAACTCGATTCAGTCATCGACGACACAGCACACGATCACTATCACATCCCCAGGGAAATCTAAGGTATGAGAAGATGAAGATGGATAGAACTCCCGATGAGATAAGATCAAAATTAGCGCTATTCTATAGATCTCCTCCTAACGCGTTCCCTGGCCTCATGACGATGGGATGATATGTAAGGTCGTGTACGTATTTTCGGTTCTGAAAAGAAATCTTTCAAAAAGAAAGGAGACAAAAAAAAAAAAAAAAAAAAAGTCCAGTTATAATATCCATTATCCCCCCCAATTCCCACCCACCGCTTCCCACACCGAAAATACCCCATGACCAAAACAACACAACGTGATAATCCGGGGGGATGTTGTAAGAGGGTGACAGTCTAAACTTGACACGCCGGGGATTCTCCCCAAAAAGGAACCGTTCTAAGAATCACAGCCCTCCCATCTCTCTCCCTCTAGATGGGGCTCTTAGAGGAGATAGGCAAGCCCGGCACCCATGAGCGCCATAAGACTACCAGCAGACTTGAGGACAGCAGCTCCAGAGTGGGAATGCGGTGCGTCGGTCGGCGCAGCCTCGACAGTAGTGGTAGGGCCCTGGGGAGTAGCCGTGGCCGAAACCGAGATAGAGCCCGAAGGCTTGCTGGCGCTGGGGTTGTTGCCGCCGAAGCCGGGACCCTTGGTGATGGGCACGCTGCCGGTAAAATTGGCAGAGTTGCTGAACCCGGCGGAGATACCCGACGTAGCGGCGTCGGCGCCGGCGCTCGGGCCGAGGACGATCTTTGATGAACCGTATGTCAGCGTCGTGGGCGTGTGTGTATATCCACTGATAGTAGCGCCGTCGTCGCCCTCGGTGGTGTCTCCGTCCTCGTCTTCACTATCATCGGCAGTGTCATCAGCGTCATCAGCGTCATCAGCATCGTCGGTACCGTCGTCGGTAGAGACGGCATCATCGGCGTCTGCGGTGGCGGAGGCATCGTCTCCCGAGGTGCTGCTTGCCGCGTTGACGGTGAAGGTATTCGACCCGACGGTGATCGTGGCTGCGTTGGTGCCTCCGACTGTGATAGCACTCCCGGACACAGTAATGGTCTGGGTACCGCTACCAAGGTTCTGGGCAACGGCGGCAGAGGCCGCCAGGAGCGGAAAGACGTGACGAAGCCTCATGTTTGTCGGGAGACTTGAAGTTATTTCCCAAAAGGGGGATCCTTCCAATAGCAAGAAGAAGGGGGGGTAATGAGGGGAAAGGTTTTAAGATTTTGGAAAGAGTGAATTTTGAGTTGTTTCTTTATTTCTTATTTCAAAGTTTTACCGAGAAAGAGAAGAAGCTTTTTGATTTCGTAGACACAGGGGAGGAGACCAGGAACTTATATCCGGGTGTCTGGGTTTGGGAGGGACCCGACCTGGAAGTGCGTGGAGGGTTAGGTAAGGTACCCGGTGCTTCTTCTTCTTTCTTTCTTTTTTTTTTTTTTTTGTAAAGTGGGAAAAAGAATTGACTTACGTATGCCTTCCACGAATCCCATACCTACATATGCCCTTGGTTCACCCCTGTCTTGCGACTGAACTTCTCTCCGGGCGCCGGTCGTGACAAGGTTTCGACCTCTGTTGGACGCGTGACTATGTACGGTAAAGGTTAAATGGTGGGAACGGCCGCATTGATACAGCAAGAAGGGCACAAGCATAGAGGTTTCAGTATACGTGCTGACGTCCCTGGGGACTTTGAGGCGACAGGACTCGGGGGAAGATGCTGGTGACGGATTTGTATATTACCCCCCTATTGAGTGCGATCGTGGATTTATTGGTGCTTCTAGCTCATAAACAGCATGTCAAGAACCCGTAGATGCTTAAACAGGCGACAAGGCTTTAACTCTAGTTTATACAGAACGGAAGCAAAAGTCATTTAACCTTATATCCTATGACCTTTACTCATGGGCCCCTTGTATGAAAATCACATATAGTATTCTCGATAGCCAAATGCAACCAGAATTATAGGTAACAATGCCCACGAACAGACGGAGGGCCTTATTCCTCCCGTGATTCATGCATCGGTAACGTCTAATCTTTCAGGGCGCGGAGGGAAAGGTCCAGAGGGCGACTTGCACAACACCCACAACGACGACGACGACGCGGCTTCATCGCCACTCACGGTTGCCCAACGGGGCAAAAGAATAGAAAGCTTACGTCAAAGTCGGCGCGGGGGCTCTTGATCTGATACTGTAGGTGTATCTATGTCGTTTGACATTGTCTATAATTGGGACCGCAATCGTCAGCGGTCGACGCGTTAATAGATGGCATCGGGGGCAATTTGTGTCCGAGCGCCATTTTCTTTCACATACCCACCGAAAGGGCGTTTGATAGGGAATGTCAGAGGTAATAGAGTTTGGCTCTTGCATCGATGGATGACGATTACCGGCGTAGATTAGGATTTTTGCGTGCGTATGGATGCAGCGCCGGAGTTGGTACGGCGAATCGTGAGCTTTGAGGAGAGTGGCAACGAGTTCTTGATTCTGTTTGTGGCCCTGAGAAGTATCTGAGTTTACGACATTGGCTTGGACTCTAGATCAGCTGAGGATCCAGAAGAATTCCAGGAAAGTGATTGCGTAAGTCTCCCAGGCAGGCAGACGGCGTGGAGTTATCAACAAGTTGGCGGGTGAATACCTCGTATACCTACCGTACATTGGTAGTGGCCAATATGTAGTGAAGATACTGAGACTCTTATGCCAACCCGAAGTTTAACGAGTAATTACCTCGCTAAGTCTACGCTCCCTGGACCCTGAGTTTTCCCCAATATGTGCTTGTTGCCGTTTGCTGGGTATGACTGGCATACTCAGGTAGGTTCCTACTCTTCAGTCACATTCTCCCTACCTGTCGCACCTCTGCAGACAGTCCCGCGCCTCATGGTATGAGGTGTCCCATGTGTAGTCGGAGTAGTCGGAGCGAAAGTCGGAGTAAAAGGCCGCTGATATGATTTGCCAGAACATACGTCCGCAGCAGAGAGACCCTCCCAAACGAGGTCATAGTCGTAGGATAGTCGTAGGCGCGTTTCCAGGTGTGATCACGGAGCTTTTTTTGGGTATGGCATCTTCCACTTGAGCCATCGGGGGCTTCGTAGTACTCTGCATGCGGCTGAGCAGCTAGATATCTAGCCACTTACTCATCGGGTGCTTGATATATCGCCTTGTGTTTTGCTGCCCTTTCATGATTGGGTCTGAAGCACCGATCTGCACGCTTCCTCCCATTGATAGGTGCCGGTACTCCTGTCGTGTCTACATGCATACTCTGTTTGCGTACCTGGTCGACGATAGGCGATCTTTCTTCACTCTCAGCATGCGATTTATTCCGATTCTGACTTAACACCGCCGTGGTCCATTTGTTTGTTTCGTTACAAGTGAGGACATGCAGACTATCGCTGTACTTGCTGTGCTTGAGTCTGGTACAGAAGATCAAGGTCTTGTTTTCGTTATCAGGACCGGTGAGCTCATACTATATTAATACGTTAATTCTTTCATTATGGACGAACCATACCAAAAGGCCAACACTCATGGTTCAGATCTTTTGTTTTTTTTCTTAAGTGTCTCGCATATGCGGGCTTGAGAGGTTCGAGAATTGACTGGTCGACCTTTGAAGCTACAAGTACGGCTCAACAAATCCCGACGAGACGGGTGAGGCCAGTCATATATCGGAGCCGACGATTGGATCGTTAATCACAGCCTAGAAGCAGACTTGAGGCGGACCCAAGCGGTTAATTCCGATAACAACCAACGAAATTCACATCGAGGCCATGGACAAGGTATTGCATCTGATACGAACTGTGCAATACCGGCGCTGCAGTGTACAGAGCAGCCATTCTCCATAAGCTTGTTATTTCCCATCCGGATTTAAGCAGGGCAAGACTGATAGCGGAGCCCATGGTAAGATCATGAGTTGCATGCGGTTATGAGGTTGGCTGATGTGGATTTCAAGGGCATCATAACAAGCCAGAAACTGGGAATAGGCAGCTGCTTTTGCCTTGTTGGAAGGGTCCAAGCGAAGCGGGCGACAAGAGTGGGGGGAATGGAACTAGGTTAGGTAGCTGGGGGGATTCATCACTCTGAGACTGAGTCTCAGTTCTTGCAGCATGTGATACATTCGAGTAGATCGAGTGTGGGAATATGTTTCGCGCCCCCTGTCAGATCGGATCACTTCGGATCACTTCGGCTTCATCCAGTCGAGATGCTTGTTTTTGGTCTCTCTGACTGGGAGTCAACCCCCCCAAGGATCTATTCCCAGGACACCTTCTTTACGTTGTGCCTCTTCGATGAATCGGATGCCAAGGACGCTTATGGCAACCGAACTAGCCATGGGACAA
Organism: Xylariaceae sp. X187; assembly: GCA_028637585.1. Lineage (NCBI taxonomy): Eukaryota > Fungi > Ascomycota > Sordariomycetes > Xylariales > Xylariaceae > Xylariaceae sp. X187. The sequence goes on along the minus strand of JAJIZN010000006.1, from coordinate 2,081,983 downwards.
GGTCTCGGGCACATAACATGCATACACATACATATCTCCTAGACTCGATATGGGACAAGAGCAGGGACCGTATACTACCCAAGGGAAAGGACGGCGGGTAGTTTTTGGGGGGGTGGGGGTCTCCTCGTTCTGGTTCGCTCCGTATGACACTGAACGTAGTGTTGACGATATTGGAGGTGTCGGGCAGGACACTCATGGGGAACAGGGGGTGGAAGACTCGAGCCTTGTGCCGCTTCAGAAAGACGCTGATCTGTCCTGATGACTCGTTATGGCTCTGCCGTAATCCTCCGACAGCACGGCTTGATGCATCTCAGCATTCTCTCGACCTCTTTCCAGGGGACGTCGGTACTGGCGCATCCGTGTCTGCCGTGTAGCGTTGCGCGTTTCCTCCCAAGCAAGAACTCATCGAAGCCGGGGGCTTATAGTGTGTAGGCTTGGAGATATATGCTAAAGCCTCATTAAATGCGGCACGGGCGGCCTTCTAGGTCAAATTCCCAACACGATGTCAATATGCAGGATGTATGCCTTCGTGAGAGCGGCGGTAACATTTACATGCCCCATGCCGCACAGCAAGGAGAAAACGGCGGGTTGCCTTGTGGCTGTCTCATGACACCCCTCGAGAGAGCTCTGGCAGCTGCCGAGCTTCCATAATGAGTAGCGATAGACCTCTTTCACACTCCACGGACAGATGAGTCTTCTTCCCTTGCCTCTCATTTTTTTGCAACCCATCGAGTAATATGAGGCAAAACACAAGATGGCAATTAATGAAATAATAAAATATTAAGTTTGAAATGAAATGAAGGCAAGCAAGGAGGAACAAACAAAAGGAAAAAGGATTGACAGACTGGTGAGAGAGAAGATGTCAAGGGAGAGCGGGTGAGAGACACATATTTGTGTACGGAGTCCGGAAGCGCTTTGCCGAGAGACTCGTTGCCTGTATATCTATTTAGTTATCCCATTTCATATTCTTCATCCGGGGGTATGATTAGGGATAGATACATGATGGTCCCCGCTATCATGGAAGCTTTCAAAGAACACTATGGAAGCACGGTGTGCTGAACCCGCGGGATGACCCCTGGACCTGCTATAAAACTTGCTAAAAAGATCGACAGAGGTGAGTAATTAGTGCGACAAAATCTTGCACTGTAGGCTTTTAGCCTGGTAATAGCATCTATTATGTAGTTATGCCTAGGCTCCCTAAGAGAGGTACACTACAATGGAACTACAGACTACCTACTTACAGTGAAGCACTCTACAGTACGGACTGTAGGCATAGGTACTTTAGGTACAGTATCTGCACAATAGAATTCGAGACATGATAATCTTGGACTTGAGAATTGGATTCGATGATCTCGGCTGAATAGGTATGCACATTACGGCTATCTTAGATGTCTCTGGCTATTAGAATATTAGAACAGAATGCCCACCATGTAACGCCATTTACTGCGCACCCAGACTTTGCCGCTCACAGGATATTCTCTTGTGCAAGGGAAGTCACAGCCAGATCCACCGGCCCGTTATCCTCACCGGGCGAGCCCCTCACCTGCCTCCAGCTTTCCACCCTTTCTTATCCTGTTTCCGCTGAGCAGGCATCCAGTCCAGTCCAGTCCAGTCCAGTCCAGTCCATCAACCCACTCACTCTGGGCACTCACTCATTCATTCACTCATTCATCCGTCTTTCCACATCCTCCCACCTCGAAGCTGAATACCTACTACCTACGCAACTGGAAGGGCCACGCCAGCCTTTTTCTTCCTGTCCTCCCAACATCCGACATCCGACATCCTTAGCACTGCCACTTTTTTTTTTTTTTTTTTTCATTTATGAATATAACAGCTCACTCCTTTCAAGAGACCGGCGTCACGTATTTTCTACATCTATACGGCCTATACGACCTACACGACCTACACGACCTACCACGTTAACATACTTGGCCTGTCGGCTTTGCGACAACGCTGCTCGACACGACTCGAGGCTATTCGCCGCATAGCCGAGTTGACGGAAAAGGGGGGGTGCACTTCAATCCACCGTCACTGGCTGAAGTAACGCACTTTGCGCCATGTGTTGCAAGCCTATGAGCGATTCGTCTACGACGTGTATTTCGTGTTAGCCTATGATCTGGTATGATCTGTTCTGGTTCGCGCCGTCGCCTGCCACCTTTCATTGCATTGCACGGCCATTCCCATTCCCATTCCCATTCCCATTCCCATTCACGCTGCGCGAGAGGCAACCGAATACCTAGACGGCCTCTCCGTATCGATACAACGCTTAGTGTTGCGTCGCATTGCTTTTGGCTGGACATTCCCTCTCTCGGGACACCCGAGGGAAATATCCCTATCCATACCCATATCCATAACCCCCCATCAAGTATGGAATGTTGTGATTAGCTGTTACAGTCCGGAAAACACGTTTTACGTTTCACGTTTTACGTTTTTTAAGTCTAGATAAATCAAGAGATGTTTGCCACCTCCGAGGCCGTTGTACCGCCTGCGACGACCACACTTCTGTATCTTGACTCCCCGCGCGAATACCAGACGTCTTCTAAACCGAGCCCACGATCCTTCAAGAAGCACAAGGTCCTTCCGCGCCCTCGAGCTAATAATGTCTTGAGTGGAGGCTCGCCTGCTTCCCGTGTCGCGAATGGTTACAGAAGTGCCCCGAACCCAAAGAAAGAGCCCGCAACTCCGCCGAGAAGCACGCATAGCCTTTCCGATACTGGCGTGATCGGTCCTGATCCACCTCCCACACCGCCCGCCAACTCGCGAACCTCGTCTGGTGACCGCCCAACCTTGGCTTCGAGTAGTAGTATCAGTAGAAGTAGTGCGCCCGTCGAGACCACAGCGCAAAGTGCGATAGCCACAGGCATAGTGACGCCTGTCCCAGGCACCCCAATTCTTCACAAAAGCCCGCCTACACCCGATGTGACGCCGCCGCAACTCGGGCGTCGTTCGAAGGGCCCTCGTCCCGCGATTAACGACCGGATTCCTTCCAAGGGAACAACTGATTCACGCACTGAATCGTTTAGAACGGCCCGAGAAAGTCCTGGCGAATCTGACGAAGACAAAGTCGTGCTTCGACCATTTCTAGCTGCTCTCGGAGCATTCGATAGCGGTACGGCGCGACAAGTCGACTCGGAACCGGGGAAACAAGAGGATGCGAGGTCAGGTTCGGGGTTGAACTTGGAAGATACTTTGACTCCGAGGGCAAGGCAGGAGTTTTACGTGTTTGACGGGGAATGGGCGTCCAATAGTGAGGTTGAACAAGAATGGGACGACAATCTTGACAGGAATGTGTTAGTACGAAAGCGCCCAGACTACTCGAGAAACGATAGGCCGGCGGAAATGATGGAGGACACGACAGCCACTCCAACATCTGCAACATCTGCAACAAACGCTTTGCGATTGCGACCAACGCACCTTCACGAGCACAAAAACGCTGCGCCCTCGCCGCAACCTCCCTCTATGGAACTTGCAAGCAAAGGCAGGCCACGCTGGCCAGCATCAAATTCAGAATTGTCGATGAATGCAGATCTGAGACGTTCTTCTGGAATGTCGACCAAGTCTACCGTCTCCACGGTCGTTGAGGCCATCCTGGTCGATGTACCTCCACAAAGGCAAAAGACTTTGCGACACGTCAGAAAGCAGACAACTCTCAGGGATTCTGGCTCTGAAATGTCTCCATCAAGTTCTACCTCAAATTCTGTTCGCCAGTTCGGCAGAACTCAGCGACCGGTAGTTCCTGGAAGTCCCGCTGCTCCTCGAACCAATAGTGTAGCGTCCGTGGGCACGGTGAATTCTATGGCAAGCCGAAAAGCGCGGCTTCAGGTTTGGAAAAGTGGTGGTATCCCTGTTGTTGTCATTCCCGATCGCAAGGAATCTCTCAAGCCTACAAGGCCCCCTTCGTTGCGATCAAGAGATAGTCATCGTGCTAGGAGAAGCAACAGCCTGGGCTCTGCGCCCCGACCGAACCACTACCCGGCAAAGGACCTATCGCCATCTTTGGATCGACCACCACGGAAGAGTAGGCCCATGTCGATAACCTACGGGACATTTCCGAACGACCAACTGACCATGGATTACCCTCCTATCGTACCAAGGAGATTATCCTCTTTATCTGCACCCACTAGCCGAAACACCTCCCGCGCCGGGTCCCTGACTGCGGAGAGCTTGAAAGCGCACAACACTCTCGTCCTTCAGGAGAAAGTCCAGCCACAGCAAGTTGCGGTGGAACCGGTCATTCTCGCCGAGAATACGATCAGTCAACCAGACCAGAAACAACCCTACCCGGATCTTCCCGTCGAGTCACACAAGACTGAGATGTCGAACCAAAGGTCGCTCGTCGATCACAACGGTGACCCGTTCTTTGGCAAACGACTCACAGCGTACAACACACCATTTTCTCAGGCTTCCGTCGAAACAAACGGGACGCATTCCGCTGCTGATATTGCAGAGGCAATGGCGGTGAACATCTACTCCCACCAGAATAAGTCTGTCTTGATGGTTGACCATGTGTCGAGACCCGTCGGCAATGCAAACGACGGGCACCTCGAAGATTCTAGTCGGACAGATCCACCAGCGCTCACGAACTGGATCTCAGATAGCTCGGATATGATAACCAGCGACGTCGGTGATGGTTCTGTAACACCACAGCTTCGGTTCTCCGTGCCTGATGCGAATTCCCCTCTTAGAAACCCACGTGTCCCCCCAGAACCACCCTCGATCAACTTCATACCCGCTACGCCATCTGCTCGGACGCCTGTACCAGAAATCGATAAGACGATGGGGAACTTCTTCGAGGAAACTCAGAACCGTCCGTCACTGGTTCGCCGGGCCTTTAGTCTCCGCAAAAACACTGGCAATCCTACTTCTCGAAAGTCTGGGTTGCTTTCACGAACCTTCTCTCTCTCTAAGACTACTCGCAAGAACACGGGTGACCAGTTCGATCTACAGAGGAATGAACCCCCCATTTTGCATCGGCGCCTTACCACCGATGATTCACCATCCGATAGATCCAAATTGCATCCATTCTGGCGCCCTGCTTATGATCGGGATGCGGACGCCCACGATCTCGTGTATAAAGGACCGGATACGGGCCTCCAACATGACCACTACTCGCCAGTCACCAGCCGCTCTGCCAAGAGGAGAAGCATAGGTGAACGAATGAAACGCACATTTGCCATCTTGCCCATCGAGGATGATAACCATTACACTGCGGCCGACCATCGCAGTCCAGAACGCCGCACAATCAAACGAACGTCCAGCGGCAATCTGCGCGTGGTGCCACACCATGGCGACCTCAATAGCGTCCGTCGAGGCTGGCTCCCGGGAGAAGGTGGCGAGCGACCATCCACTGCGCCTGAGAACCCCAACCGACGTCTGTGGGCGCCTGAGAAACGAGTCGATGACCGTGGACGACGTGTTTTCCCCGGCTGGCAGGAGAAGCTGGAACAGTACAAACCACAAAACATACAACGTCGTCTGAGTGAGCATCGGCGCCAGAAGCGAACTGAGGCACTCCGGCAAAAGATTAGCGGACCCCGCGAGGTCAGAGACGGGGTTGGAGACGTCATTAAACGGTCAAGCTACAATGGTCCGTCGTACCAGAGCGGTTTGAAGACCACCGCCTCTGGTAATTCGCAATCGTGAATTTTTGTGATCTGAAGAATCTAGGGCTTCATTTATCCTAGCGACTGAACCCGCGGCCATAAATACCTTAATGCACGGCGTGGACAAACGAAGCACCTTTTTTCACCTTCTGACGACGCACATGAGCCACGAAACTAGCTAGACATATCTCAACCTACACTACTTTTTACATGCCACCATGCTACTTACTATTCACGACCCTGATGGGGAATGCTTAAGAATCAAGGTTCTGAGGACGGTCAGAGGTTGGACCAATATCGATGACCGGTATGGAATCCAAATGGGCCAACAGAGATACTTCTCCGTGTTCATTTGAGTGACGAACGGGAGTCTAAACGCCTTGCCCACGGAGTAACGCTATTATCAGGGGTTCTATCTCCTTTCATCCCACGCCCCTTCTTTCTGTCCTTCTTAGGCATACTGCCCTGTTTTATTTATTTATCCCACACCTTTTATGCGATGACGAAATCATAACGCCGTGAACGTGTTTCCGACAAAAAGAAACAAGCAAACGAAACGAGCAAACGAACGAAAGAGCGAACGAACGAACGAATGAATGAACAACCAAAAACAAAACAATTAGCAAACGGAACGAAATTACATGGTATGCATGATAACGCGGAAAGAAAACGGGGAATGAGACTCAGGGCACGCGGAGAACGAAAGGAAAGAAAAGAATCCAACGGAGACTCATTCTTTTTTTCCCCCCCACCTCTTTAACTTTTATGTTTCTTTTTTTTTTTTTTTTGTTGTTGTTGTTGGTTTTTTAGAGAGAGAGAGAGAAATGGAAAAGACGGGGAAATCACATTGGGACATAAACGGGAATTTTATGAAAAAAAAAAAAAAAACCCCCCACCGAGAGCTGGATTCTCGCGCGGGTTGTCTCCATCTCCCCTGCTTTTTACTCAACTTGCTTGTTACTACGGACTCATCTTTTTTTCTTTTTTAGCTAGCTAGTTCTAGCTATGGTTCTAGATAGTTTCTCTTGACACTCTTCTGATTATCATCAATGCTTAATAGTTAGTGAGCGAAAGCAAAACGAGCTGCTACCTCTTTGGAATGAAAATGTAGTTGAAAATTGAAAAAAAAATTATTACCTAACCTATGTTGGGTGTATGATGGAGAAATGAATGAATGAATGAATGATCTAAGTTTCTACAGCCGTGCTGAATTGAGATTATAATAATTAGTTTAGAAGCAAAAGCCAGATGAGCTAGGTAGGTAGTCAGTCATACGACATAGCAAAGCCGAATGATAGCACCCCAAAGAGAGGCTGTCATGACAGCCAGGTCATCTGCGCTCACATCCGGGGGGGTTCTACTTGGGATGCTGATATTTCACGATAAAACTGGTCTTGTGACGGGCTACGTGTAAACTTATCTAGTCATAGAGCCATAATACTTCAATATTCCGCGAGAAAATTATGTTGCCCGCAGCAGCAGGGAATATATTCTTGGTCTACTGAATCACTTGTTGTGATTATTTTGTGTAGTGTAAAATTGAACCGTAAACGCCCAGCTTACAACGATCCATGTCCATCCCTAAACGCCGTGCTTTTCTGATCATACAGTTATAATGGTATAAAGTACAGGTTGCTTGTTTCTTGGGTGCCCTCGAACCCGGATCTAGGTAGAGTTCTATCCCTCTCTCCTAGCGTGAAAGCTTTCGGGGCAAGTGTGAATATTCCCTAGCGTCTTGGTATCCGTGAGTTCGGTATCGATACGCATTGACTGATTCCGAATGGGTGCCTTTTGTTGAGCTTCGTGTTGTGGTAGAAGATTGGGCAGAGATTGGTCTCCTCCAATGTCATAACTCGGCATAGCGTGGTCGATAATCTGAAGGTAGTACGCCGTTTTTTAGGTCCAATCTCGTCTTCAGCTCCGGAACCCTAACGACATCCACGGATAATTTTGTCATAAGCGCTCTTCGACGGCAGTCTGATTCTGCTGCGTGGGACACTTTCAGAGACGATGGAGGCATGGCCACCGGTTCCATCCAAGTGTCCGATTGTGTATCGCCCACCTGCACCGTCCTAGCGGCCGGGATGACCCTGCGGGCCCGGAGGACCACCAGCTGGCGGAGGGAATCCAGGAGCGCCAGGTAGTGGCATGCCTGGGAATGCAGGAAATGGAGGGAGGCCAGCTCCAGGAGGGGGGAATGGAAGACCACCAGGTGGGGGGAAAGGTAGAGCACCGGGGGGCGGCATGGGCATGCCCCCGGGACCAGGTGGGAATGGTGGAAGACCACCTCGACCAGCTGCTTGGCCTGGTGGCGCTGTAGTACCAATACGAGTCAGAACAGGCCAACAAATTTTTATGGGGAGTACGCGCATAAATCTACTGGCGCACAGGCACAGCTGAAAGGCAACAGGGAGTGTATAACTTACGAGGCATACCGCCAGGAAAAGCACCACCGGGCGGCAACAGCGGAGGGGCGCCCGGAGCGCCGGGGGCACCAGGGAAGGGCGGAGGCATACCGCCGGGGAAGTTGAAAGGCGGCGGGGGAAATCCACCGTGGGCGCCAGGCTGGTTCTGTGGGAGCATAGGATTCGCGTGGGCTTGGCCTTCGGCGGCGTATGATGACGTGATGCTATCAATAACTGATTGTGCCTTTTCGTGGCCTATTTGCTGGTAATAGTCAACAACGTTCCGCAGGTGGTTTCGGCCGCTGTTGTGAGCCTTGCGCACGCTCATAGAATCGTGCGTCAAGTACACATCGCAGTAGTCGCAGAAGACTGTTGAGAAAGGGCATGTCAGCGTAGTTCTTGATTGATCGTTTTCGAGACGGCATTTTTTGGCGCCAAAAAGCATCGCGGTTCAGCTTACACTTTGGCATTTTTTTCAGTGCAATTCGATGTCAAAGTTCGTGGAGATAACAGTAGATGGGGCGTTGTTGTAAGAGGAAAAGACGCGAAGTTGGATGGGTTGGATAGGTTGGATGGATTGGTTTGGTCGAGTTGACGGTCGATGATCGAGGTACAAAGTTACAAAGCATGGAAGTGGAGCCACAAAGAAAGCGCACATGATTGGTCAGAATCACAAGCTGAGCGCAGTTGACGGCGTGGGAAGGCGCCACCACACTCGAGCAAAGCCAAATCATTACGTAATCATGTCGTGATTGGCCAGATCTTGGACACGTACTGGATACGTAGGGGAACACCTAGATAGCCGATATCCCTCCCTTGCTGGACAGTTGAGTTGCATCCAAGATCTTACCACGAAGCCAAGCTTCTCTCTCTCGTCTTCCGACCGCGTCCTGTCGACGATAAAACCCCACCTCTACAGACCAGGCACACACACGATGGCGTTGCCGCGAGCACTGCTGCAGTATCTCTGTAGCATCGTGCTATTTATCGCATCCATTAATGCCCTGAAGTTCGACCTCGCGGCCACGTCGCAGCGTGATGGGAAAAAGGAGCGATGCATACGGAACTTTGTCGCCAAGGACACTCTGGTCGTGGTCGCGGCCACCGTGAGTGGGTCAAAGGGGGACGGTCAGATGGTCAACATGCACGTACGTGAACGAAAGCCCAAGCCACATTGCTGGCCGGCCTAAGCAGTTACCCGATCTAATCATGGCTTCTCACTCTATATACAGATTAGAGATACTCTCGGTAACGAGTACGGTCGTCCCAGAGACGTAGCCGGCGAACAACGATCCGTCTTCACATCCCACGCCGACGCCGGCTTCGACGTCTGCTTCGAGAACCTGTTACAGGGCGGTAAGTAAAACTAGACGAACCCCGGCGCGGTTTGGTCCTTGGCCAGTGACGGCACGGAGCTTGGGACTAATTCAAACTAGGCCGGGCAACAAACGTCAACCCTGTGCGCCACGTTGAGTTGGACATCGATATCGGCGCCGACGCTAAAGACTGGTCCGCCATCCAGGCCACCGACAAGCTGCGCCCCGTCGAGACAGACCTACGTCGCGTAGAAGAGATGATCCAGGAGATTGTGACCGAGATGGACTACCTGCGCGTCCGGGAGCAAAAGTTGCGCGACACCAACGAAAGCACCAACACCCGAGTTAAGTGGTTTGGCATCGGCACAACCGCGCTGCTGATTGCGCTCTGGGGCTGGCAGATCATGTACCTACGGGCCTACTTCCGATCAAAGCACCTGATTTAAGTAGACACCATAAACGCGATTTTCCTCCATTGGAGACGATCAATGAAGCAAAACATATATACCTCGAGCTGGATCTATTGGGAGTCAATGCAGGGACAATGAGGAGATATGTTATACCCCTTACCCCGGAGAATAGAACATTGAGCAGATGCTGGGCGAGTAAGTTTTATTATGGCCCATGGGTGAGACAGAAACTTGGGACTGTATCCATGAACGAGAGCTGGAGGCATTGCGCGTGTACAGATAGTCTGTATGAATCGGCCGGAGCGGGCATGGCTTAGGGTGTTGTGGGGATGAAAATGAGCATGAATGAAGAATCACTTGACTACTCCCTTCCTCGTATGCGCGCGCGAGATGCAACAGTATACCCAAGTAAAATCTACACACTAGCAAGGTGCTATATCTCCGAACCGACTCCGAATCGAGACTCGGAGCGAACGGGGAGATCAAATACCGGCCGGATTTGTGATGGCCCACGGGTCGGGAGCGGCTTACTAAGGATAAGTCTCGGCATGTGTGGGAACTTCCTCGGCAAAGCCAAGCCAAGCCCCTCCATCCGAATCCGTCAAATACGGTCAGAATACGGTAAAGTTAACGTCCCCTTCGTGTGTCCAGGTAGGTCCATGCTTCTTCTTACGTCAGTGAACAAATTCAAGCTCCTCAGATCTACAAGCAAGCTGCTGCCGACTCGACGACAAACATATTCCTCATAACATCAACACATGACATTATATTCAATTGATCACAGACTGCTTCTGCAATAGGATTGATTGACGAGGAACACTGATTTTAACTATTATCACCATCATATATATCGTATGATATAGCGACCATGGCATCCTTACCACGCAGTTTGCTCCGCCCGGCCCGCCGTGCACTCGTTCGCACAGCAGTCGCCCCGCGGATCTCAAGCCCGCGCATCGCCCGGAGCATGGTCACGACAGGCAATGCGCCACCCATGGAACCGCAAAAGGCGCGGTCACACGAGATGGAAGTGGGCGAGCTCGAGGGCGCCACCGTCACTATCGAGCCACTGCGTCGCGTAGGCGAGGACGAAAAGACGATGCGCGCAAGACTCGTCTGTAGGTGTTCTTTCTACCCAATCCTCATATACGGCAAACCAACCACACAAAGCTAAGTAAAAAAAAAAAAAAACAGACCAATCTCGCAAGCGCGGCATCCTCGAGACGGACCTCCTCCTCTCGACCTTCGCAGACGAATACCTGCCCACGATGACACGTGAGCAAATGGCCGAATACGACCTCTTCCTTGACGAGAACGACTGGGATATCTACTATTGGGCCACACAAGAGGAACCAGTCAACCCTAACCCAGGTCTTAATCCCTCCAACCCGAAGTCCCCTTCCACTACTACGAGTAAAACAACAACAGATACGAGCTCGGCGGCCTATGGTAGCTCCGAGGAAGCTACGCAAGCTGCTGAGGCGGCTGCGCAGCCGGATAGTACGGGTGGTTCGCCGTTGACGGGTGAGCATGCGGATGCTAAGGTTGAGGAGGCCAGTACCACCTCTTCTTCTTCTTCTCCTTCTTCTTCTTCTTCTACTACTACTACTACTGCTGGCCCTGGTGCTTCGCCGTTTGCTGGTGAATGGGCCCAGACCGTCGGTACTTTCAAGCCGGCCTACCGCCCTGTACCGGCGCGGTGGCGTAACAGCGCCACGCTTCGGCTCATCAGAGATCATGTGCGCGCGCGTGCTGGCGCGAAGGGCGGCATGGCTTTCATGCCTGCTTTAAGGTCTTGATTTGATCTTTAAAGCTGCGTTGTTTGGTATGAGACCGTACGACACGACGGAAGGAGGTTAGGTTAGGTCGGGTTAAAAGAAAAAAGAAGGAAAAAGGTATTGGCTCTCACTTGGCCGGCTCACTTGGGAGAATGTAGGATACAAGTGTGCTTATACGCAATATTCATGTTCCGGTATGAGTTCGTCGGTGTCGTTGTCATGTGCCCGTCTCATGTTGGTTCGCGTATCTGTATACCTACCTATACTGGACCTCGGAGTCCAAGCCACCCTCTTCCCTTAAAGAGAATGCGACTTCTGCATACATATACGGTCTCGGTCCACCCACCTATACCACGGTGGAAGAGAAGGTTCCTGAACGGGAAGAACTTGCGAATCGCAATACGTTATTCCCGTCAGGTAATGTTGGCGCCTCTTCATTATCGAAATTCAACAACACGAATACGGCGCCGGAGAAGGTCTGGAATCGAGAAGATATTCCGTCAGAGGTCGCTAATAAGACCGTCTAGATAGCCGTAGCGTATCCGTCGCACCGAGTCAGTGCCGAATTTCGACACGCGTTTCTGACATTCTTCCGTTACTCCGAGCCCAGCCCCCGAGCGTAAAACACGCGCTTTCGCTTTGTTGTTGACTTCGAGCTTAGAGAATCCTGGAATTTGAGGCCCCTGAGACTCGGGAGGGGAGGATAGAGCTATGGTTGATTCAGGGAATTGGTGATTCTTGCGACTAGCGAAAGCCACTTCAATGAAACTGCATCGTCTCGCTCACTGTCCACTGCTTGGTTATTTGACCGTCCATGTTCCGACAGTTACCATGGTGCTGTCGAACCTGTCCGCCACTCGTCAGACGATGTCTTTGGAGACGAGCTTAGGCAGGTATTCTGTCCGTGAAGTCAACGAGATGTAGATTCAGATTCGTTATATTCTTACAGCAAACGCCCCACGCCTCCCTCTCTATCATCAGTACTCCAGAATATTGTGCGTATCTAGGTATGTTTGTATAATTGCGAAGACGTCCCGCGCAAGTGATCTACGAACAAGGAGGCTGGAGTAAAGAAGAAACAAAAAAAGCAGTAAGAGATGAGAGGACCGAAGAATCAACCACCACTCTCACTCACTTCTACTCCTATAAGTATCTGTACCTCGAACATCAAACTTCAACAAGCAAAACAATCCAAGTTCCGTCTTGCCCTAATCGATACCTAAGTATCTCCAGCGCCAGCATGGTTGCGTACGGTAAAACTGGCAGTTACCCCCCCCCCCCCCCCCACCCCCCACAAATCAAAATAATAAAACTGGCAAGAAGAGCAGAACGCCAGACCACCCAAACTCACTAGTACCAAAGCAAAAACTAGATAAACTCCTTCTCTCTTCCTCAAGTTTGGCTTTGCTTTCTTCTCTTTTACATCCCACTTCGACTTTCGAACGCCAATGCGAACGCGATCCCGATCCCGATCCCGATGGACGATTACGACAACCCCGACAACAACCCACCCGAGGAAACGAAATAGAAGCAACACAAAAGTCCTTGATTCTATCCTGCCCCCTACCACGCGGATTGGACAAGAAAACTAAGTGTTGACGGTTCCATGGTGGATATCCATATACCTTACGGTAGATTAATAATCGTGGTCTCTATCGGCTTGATGGAGAACTCTTGCTCGCTGGACTTGTGCCCCCCCAAAACCTCGTCTGGTGGGTAGGTAGGTGGCTTGACCTACATTCCATTCCATCTTTTCATATCATATCATAATCATAATCATATATGTAGTGTTTGCCTTAGATTGTAGTTTGTCTTTATGCTATTGTCTTTCTTTCATCGCTGCTGGAATATTCCCCGTAGTGACATAATATTGTTTCGTCTCTATACTTGATCTTCGATCTCAATTTTCACTGTGATATGAAGCATCGGCTCTCGAAGAACGCCATAGCTCGTCGTCCGTAGGGCAGGCAACCTGAAAAACGAAGCATCGATACACAATGTTTATGCCTCCTCACTACAGTCAGTCAATCATGACTCTCATCACCACTGCGCCTCCCCAAAGCACCAAACACGCCCACGGTATAAGCAAGCAAAGCACATATCAATAATTGAGGTGGGCAAGTTTGTTTCTCTTCAGCTCAGGCATATAAAGCCACTACAGCTCCAATTGCCCTTCAAGCCACACACATTCAGTAAACAATCGACAAAAAAATCTGGTATCTTCCGGAGTGTTCTCCCCAATGCTCTCTGCTCTGTTCTTGTTTCTCCCCCCTCCCCCCTCCCCCCTGCCCCCGCCCCCTTCTTTGCGCCGTGACGATGAATGCTGTACATACACAGTGTTTTAAACCAAACGCCATCACACCTCTTTTTCCCTTACCCCTCTCCATTTCCCCTTCCAGTGAAAAGTTGACTCCCCAAGTCTTTCTTTCATCCGCCGCCCTCTGGTAATATCTTACTAAGCCCCCGTAGGACTTCCATGATGGGCATATCTTTCGTCCCCGCGCTCGTCTTCTCCCGCTCCTCGCGTTCTTTTAACCTAGCGGCGGCAAGCCCCAGTACATTGTCCGCCTGCCGACCGGCTGTCTCCATGCGCAGTTCGATCTTGTGCACGCTGTCTGCTAGCCGGTCAATCTTCACCTCGATAGTACTTTGTAAGCGTTGTAATCGAGCTTCCGTCGTCGGTATTAAAGAGTTTGATGATATGGGCGCGGAGGAGCCCGCGAAAGAGGCGAGAATCTGCGCTTCCTCCGGGTCGAGTAATGAGCTGTCCGGAAGACTTTGGGTGGCGCCAGCAGCTTCGGGAGATTCAAACAGGGATGGTATATCTGGCGGTGGTTGTTTAAGTGATTGCCATTTCTTCTTTTCGGCCTTTAATCTATTACACAGTTAGTCAACGTTGTTGATACTTATGCCATATATGACAATTCGCACCGTTTTATCCTTTCTTCTAATGCGACGATCTGTTCGTCATGCTCGATGTTCCGCGGATTTGGCTTCACAATGGGAGGCGGTCTAGGCACCGATTGCTCAGCTTCTTCGCGCGCAAACCAATCCGAGAATTCGGATCGCGCTGAGAAATCTTTGAGTAGTTGATCCTGAATCGCTCGTGCTATGTATAACATGTCATGTTAGCCTCCTGGGGTTCGCCAATGCCACTAGATCTTAGAAGAAAATTCAATCCGCACCTCCGAGAATTGCGTTAGAATTGCGTGAGCCAAGCGGAGGCTTGTCTGCTAGAGATCTCTCTCCACACCAGGTTAGGAGTTGTTTCATTCTACGAGGCTCGGCGAGCCCATCAGCTTCGATATGCTTGTAGAATTCGGACGCGGGTACCTCCCGGTGTGGTATCGCGCTGTGACCGCTGCTGATCAGGGAACTGGCCCTTCGTCCACGCATGCCTAGACTACTCCGCCGATTTCCCGTCTTTTTCCGCATTTCCTTGTTGCGGTTTATTATTGGTGTATCGCTGAACGGTAGCGTAATTTTCTTAGCTTCGGATACCTTTTCCGATCTCTGTCCCTTATCAGTATCCATTGGTGTTGCTGCGGCCTCCATCTCAGGCTGCTCTTCAATTGTTGCTTGGCTCTTCGAGGCGCCATTCGTAGCTTTTGTTGGTGGCGCGTTATCCGCATTGTCTATTGATGAGCGCGTCCTATGCCTTGTAGTTCTCGTAGTCTTTTGTGTTGGCGGGGCATCATCTGACTGTACGGGGGTCTGGGCCAATTTTCGCTTTGATGATCGCTTCGGTGCCGGCTTCGGCGTAGATTTAGGCGATTCTTCACGGTCTTCTTTCTGCTTTGGAGGTCGTCCTCTCCTAGATGCGGATTTGGGCGCGGGCTTCGGCGCAGGCTTCGGCGCGGGTGCGAGGTCATCCTCCTCCTCGTGTATAGGTTCGGCGGGCGCCGTCTTCACCCGCTTCGAGCCTCGCGTAAAGTGAAAATCTCCATCCTGCTCGTCGTACGCTAAGAGATCGCTGAAGTTTAGTCCGCTGTATTTCAATCATATTTCGCATGGACCTGCGCAAAAAGCGAGCCCCGCTCGGAAAAATTGATCACCTACAAGCAATACGCTCGCTCCTTCGACGTTTGGGCTGGTTGCTCATGCTAATTACTTGTAGCGGTTGACGTGCCTGCACAAGAGTAGTCATGGACGCGAAGTATGAGTCGGCATCGAGCTTGTTGTCGGCGATTAGAGGTGGTGTCTGCCTCGTGGTTTTGACGTGTAGCTAGTCGATAGGGACGCGGCGCAGCGTTAGCACAACGAATGACAAGACTACGGTGGGTTAATCGATATTGAATCGGCTGATTATTATTCTGCTAGATGGAGAGAAGTATATAAGGTCGGTGTGGCGTTGAATTGGTGTGCTGTTGGGTGTGCTGTTGGTGATCTTCTCGTCGATGATTGCTCGTGATTCGGAGGTGGGCCGGGCTTGGTGGTGAAGCGCGAAAATGTCCCCCGTCGTTCCCTTCCCAATGTTTACATGCGTGTCCGGCGCACGGGCCAACCGGAATGAGAGCCCCAACCCAACAGTCCCAACTGCTCCATAAAACCCACGCACGTCCATTTCAGGCATAGCCTGTTGTTTATGTGCCCGCACGCTGCATGATTACTCAGCATCTATGCACGCATAAATAATGTGCAATGTTATGCTCATGTTCTGTATCTACAGTAACCGCGAGACAGACTCCAAACCTTCAAACGCGACGACAACTCCTGAGACCGAACTGAGACCGGACATGAGCCTATCTCAGCCTTGCAAATCTGATACGTAGACAATGGGAGCTAACCAGACAAATCATTAACAATCATACTCAATCTGCTATAACCACAGCAGAAATTCATTTCACCACACAAATCGAGTAACCTGCGTCCATACTAATTGCTGTCGAGTTGAGTCGCGGCAGACTGAGTGCAGCTACCATTCGTCTACACCTCACAGTTCGGTATTCACAAAAGCTCAGGTAAGCATGTTTTTTTCTCAATAAATTTTAAGTGTAGTTATAGGCGACCTAGCTAAGACTAGTGACCCGAATAACCAGACCCAACAAGTTCGAGCACATGGGCTCAGATGGGCTCGTTGAATCTGTACAATAAGCGTCGGGCGTCACTCGCAACATGGTACCAGGCGGGTTAGTAAATACATAGACATATTCTTCCTTAACCTCCCAAACGCCCATGAGCAAAGCAATAGGGTGCTGCAGTCCCCTCAGTTTCCCCCAACGCCGTTTTTATGTGTAGACCCACCCGTCCACACACATAGAATGAATAGCAAGCATTTTTCAACCATCCCGGCCTCTCGTATCGATGTTCCTCACATTAAATGGCTGCACGTGCCATACGCAGCCAAAGCCGAAACGCCCCATCGTTCTCTCATGAGCTAATTGTTCACTGTTGATACAGAGCTGAGTGCAAACCATGACAACTGAGGCTGTGTCAACCGTATCGTAATGTATCTGCGACAAAGGAGGATTGTAAGCCATGGTCATCCAAGTCGAGCGTCGCCAGCTTCTCCGTTTCTTATGAGAATCGCCGCTGTACGCCTTGTCCCGCCATGACGGGCTGACTGGGAATAGGTGCGGCCATGCCGTAGGGGTTGATTTGAGGGTTGTAGGATTCCATAGGCTGTTGCATATAACCTCCATGTAAACCCTGCTGTTGCGTAACCGGACAGTCTTTATGCGCGAGTAGTAGTGTCTTCAGATTGACGACTTCTTCTCTCAGCGCCGAGATCTGAGCCGTGAGGGCCTCGTTCTCAGAACTAAACATCTCGACTTTGTTTTGCAGATTAGCGAGCCACTGCTTCTTTCTCTGTCGGCATTTCAGTGCTGCTACTCTACGCGGACGTCAGTTCATATTTCCAATTATCGTAGCAAAGACCTATGAGTGGGGGGGGGGGGGGGGGGGGGGGGGCATACCTGTTTCGCTCAAGAAAATTCTTTCGCTTCTCCTCATCGGTCATCTTGGACTTGCCCTGGCCATCATTGCCGGGCTTTGAATCTTCCTCATCTTCCTCTGATGTAGCATCATCCTGGCTGTGAGCCGATGGCGCTGTTTTGACTTTCTTCGTCACCGGAGCCTTCGCAGGTGTGTCTTCTGCTTTCCGACGTCCACTCGAGGTAGCAGACGATGCAGTCCCACGCTTTCCTTTCGCCCTTGTATTCGGCTTGGCGGCCTCGCTCTCATCCGAAACGTTGCTAAAGCCTTCGCTGACACCGCGGCCGGCCGGCTGCTGGTGCATGCCGTTACCATTCATCTGAGGGGATGTATTCGTCTGGTTCGTAGGGGCGGGGGCGGGATGAGCATGCACGGGCTGATTACCGCCCACGGGATACTGAGTTTGCGACGGGCCGTTTCGTCCTTGGGCGCCTTGGGCAAGCATAAACAGACCATTCGCAGCGTCGTTATCATGCGGATCGAAAGCACCTGGCGCAGGTCTTGTCTCTGACTTGACCGGCGCGCTAGTATTTTCCTGCGGCTGAGAAGTGACAGACGAAGGGTTGGGGGGTTTGTCACGGTTGGCCTTGGCCGCTGCTGCGCTCAGGGCAGCTCGGTGGAAGTCGATCGTACTGGGTGTAGCACCCCCGCTGTTGGGCAACTGCGCAAAGAGAGCCTGCGTGTTGGGACTTGGGGCCGGGAACATAGAGCCACTTCCGCCGGGCGTCAATCCTGTCCGGAGAGAACTCTCGTTTGGCGTGAAGCCGCTGCGCAGGGTATGAGAAGTATCGCCGAAGTAGTCGGTAGCGGGACCAGAAAGCATTGCTGGACTCAGCGGTCCCGTCCTAAGAGACCCGCCTCCCCAGTTGAATGGTGTGGTCCCGGTACCCGGCAAAAGCGACGACGGCGACGTTAAAGCAGCCAGGCTGGGCAACTTGGTTCCGCCAGGTGTCTCAACCGTACCGTTTCCAGTACTAAAGGACTGCTCAAAGGGATTCGGCTCGAGGCTCAACTGGCTCGAAAAATAATCACCTCCCTCTCCCGGTTTAGGTGGTGGTGCTAGAGGCCGGGCAGGTTCGTTGTTCGCGGTGCTTTCAGCCTTGACCTCGGGTATATTCTTGTCGCCGTTTGTCTCTGAATGCGACGACACATGTCAGCGGTGACGACGAATCAATTGGCAAGGACCGCGCGGGCCAGAATACACGGATACAGGGTTAACAAGGTTTGAGATGGAACAGGAGATAGCATAACACGGGGTTAGGATTGAGCATCGCAACACGGACATGCATCTTCAGAACAAAGACAGAAAACAGGCGATGTACTTACCCGGCGACGTGTTATCTGATTGCTTGGGTTCAGCTGGTGCCATGGTGACGACGATGACGAAGTGCGTTTTATGGTTGTCTCTCAGGGGAGGAAATATGATGTAACGGCGGTCTGACGCACGGATTAGGGAGGCAGTCTGCAGAAGAAAAGGCAAACCACCTCTGTGCACCACGGCGACCACAACAACGGTCGTTAGCAGCGCAATTGGGAATGTATAGCGGGTTGTGCAGGGCCTCTCTGTGGCAAAAAGGCGGGCGAGGATCGGCCCCGACTCGTGTGGGATGTGTGTATATGACTGCTGTGTGTGTGTGCTTATCGGGGACGCGAGAGTGGTGAGCGTTCCAGGTTGGAATGGGAGGTGCTGGGAGAGTTTGGTGCGATGAGGTCATGAGGGAGAGAAGTGACATAAGGGCTGGGTTTTTAGGAAAAGGCAGGCACGGCGGACATAAAAGCCCCCGAATTTTCTGGCCTGGCACCAGCAAACTACCAGCGACTAGTAGGAGTCTGCGTGCTAGCATGGGAGGCAAGAAGGGTGGGGCCTGGCAGGGGTGGTCTTGGAAGCCATGATCCAATGGCAGGCGCGGATGAGTCGTGAGCGAGGACCACCGAGTACCGGCACAGTGCCGGGCAGTGTCACGGCCGCACCAGATGAGCCGATGCTGAACATTCAGCACATACTGTTATGGGGCACGTCCAGACCAGACTTCCAATGCCATGGTTCGCCGTTGACTGTTTTATTCCGTAGTTAGTCGTACACGTTGATTTCAACGATTTAATGCATACTCTGTAATTAATGATTAGGTTACCTACCTAAATTTGAAGTAAAGTCTACTAACCTTAGCGGTAGCACGCGTACTTAGTATACCGTACTCGCCTGCCTGACAACATGAAATATCAGGAAATAATCTCATTGTCACCACAACTTGCCGTTCCTACCTACACCACATCTCCTTGGGTCAGGTAGCGTTTCGCTGGAGGAATCGTATACCTACATACCTACTACACAGCGATGTGGTGGTGGTGAATTGAAACAGACCTCCGGAGTGCATACTTATGGTAATACAGTATAGGCATGTATAAGTAGGTAAGGACTTCTGTAACGGCTTTGGGTAGCGTGCACACTTCAATTCCTATGGCGCGAAACAAACAGTGGCCCCTGGCATAATACCTACAGAACATTTCCCCAGTATACTTAACGCTGGTCGTTACTGAAATTTCGTACTAGAACGCTTTGAGAATCAAGGATCGAAAAGGATTCCGTACCCTCCTAGCTACCATATAACCGGAGGAGCAACTAGAAGTTCTTTCTTACCCTCTTGTGGTTACGGATGAGTGGAAGTACCTATCTAGGTAATCGTAGTGTAATGTACCTAGGTAGTTTGATACGCGAGTTGAGTGATCCCGGTCTTGGGCCGGCACGTAGTCTACTGTCAGTACATGTGTAAGTAGGTAGGTAGAACGATTCTTTCTTTCGGTGTGTCGGTCTCTCATTTGTCAACACAACTTCACCACACACCATTGGCTCTTGGGTAAGGTGACATGCCAATTCCTTTCGGCTTTGCTAACTCCCAGTGCCTGCCACTTATATCTACCTACACAATAGGTGCTAAAGCATCTGATGGTCAAAAGGACATGCCCAACTGCCTCGGGCAAATGAATTGACTGCTGGCAACTGGCTACCGTCCGTATCTTACGAACAACGCACAATACCTATCTATACCTAGGTACCTACCTACTTACTTCGTACATGAGTGCACCTAACTCTACGCGATGCACGTAATGTAGATGCCGAATACCGTTTGCAGTTAGTCAGGCGGCGGAATATAGAATAGCGTGTAGACCATTCTCAAGCCTAACTCGACCCGGCTTGGACGCAGTCCTCGACAACCAATTACAACAACGACTGGTCCCGTCTTTTGTCCTGCTGTTTTCTTCCTAGCGTCTTCCCAGACTTTCAGCATTGTGTCTCGGGGCACCCATTATCTTATCTAACGCCTTAGTCCAGTTGTTTCAGACAGCAAAATCGCTTTACTCCCAGAAGTCGAGCGCCCGTCCAGAGCCGCAGGGGTTCTTCAAACCTGATACGAATTCCAGCGGTGCATTTGTGTAAGTACCAAAGCGATCCCCAACGCGCAAAATGTGGGTGAAATTGTGTCCCTACACCGGTCGAACATCCCCAATTCAATTCTCTCGTCAGAAGTCAGGTCTGATCACTTCTGCCTGTGACTCTGTGGCTACTTGAGAATGAATGCGGATCTCCGGTCAATCATCTCGAAGCGTTTACGAGGATGAGGAACTCTAATGGCTACAAGCCCACTCCAATACGGAGTGAAGTGAAAGAATTCCGTTTTCAAAAGCAGTTTATCCCCGTTATTTTATCTACATAGTACTACGCATTGTATATACCTACCGCCCCAAGCAGGGATAATCTCACGACAACGTTTACGTCATTTCCCGATAAAGCGGGCCCATCAAGTACTCACCCAGTGTCAATTCATTTCTCGACGAACTGTACATATGTGGGTCCTCATTGGCAGAGCCTTCGCCAGGAATCAGGATAACTGACAATCACTGGAATGGGTATCCATCCCGACCAGCACCCAACGCTTCGCTGTAAAAGCCAGATCACGAATAGGTGTGAGTGTTTTCTCGCGGCTATGGCTAATAGCTATGGCTAGATAATTATTCGAAACATCGCCGCCGTGTAGAATCTGTTAAAAGCAGTTAGTCAGAACTTAGCGCGGAATATTCACAAGTTACGAGACTGGCAACAGCGTCCTCCGCGATGACGCAACACTTTGCAGCTAAGTAGGTAAACAACAACGTTGAAGGTACGGACTTGTAGTGTATGCGCTGTATCACCACGAATGGTCTACCTCCTGCGAATGTAGACACATGTACAGTCTGTACCGCAGAAGTTTATATCGTCAACAACCGTTTCGGCATCACAACCACAAATGAGCAAACCCACAAATCCACGAATTCACGAATCCACGAACCCACGAATCCACAAACCCACAAACTAATCCGCGCAGACTCCATAGAGGTCGAGAATCAGACAATGAAGACAGATAGTACCGGGAGTCTATTATATCCGCTACATTAGGTAGGTAGTGAATCTCGTACCTAGTGTACACTATCTCTACACGGTAGGCCCAGTCCACGACTCCACGACTCCACGACTCCACGACCTCGACCTGACTCGGCCCAAAATGCGTCGTCTAACGGTCTAAGTACGGTCTCTGGCTCTGGCTCTGCAGTCCACTAGATAGGTACACTACCTACACTACACTACACTACACTACGCTACGATACCCAGTCCATTTATTTCCCACGAATCCGGCCAGAACAACCCAACTTGCCACGTGAACCAAGCAGAGAAGAACTATGCATCTGGTACGAGTGAGTACCTAGATAGGTATTCGGTTACCCCGTCCCCATGTGCCGGCCCAGTCACTGCCTGCCCGCCAACCACGACTTCCCGGCTGTCGTCATGGTGGTCTCTCGCCAAATGGTGGGTCTGGACTCCGGGGCACATTTAGGACGATAAAAGTCCGGAATAACTACGGATGAATTTCAAACAGTGGTCTGTGCGCGGGGTTATCTCCGCAGAACCCCCGTAAGCAGCGCCTTGCTCGTGATAACTCTACCTATCCAGGAAGCATTCCTATCTATCTGTCCCGTCTGACGAGAGGCTGTATCCAATCCCCCTTTTCAATCACAGTCGATAATCCGAGTTGAGGGAACCCTCAGATCATGCATGCGTATCGTGTGTGTCATGTGCATCATGTACGGACTTCCAGTTATTTACTACTTTTCATACACAGCGGCTCATTCGCTTGGAACGCGGTTACGAGTGTATTAATATCGATTGAGTTTCACACACGAACCACCTCACGGTGAGCCATCGAGATTCAAGACCTCTGGTATCGTCACATACACACACGGACAAAATCGAGTACTATGTTGAATGAAGACAAGTATCTCATTCCCCCATGTGCAAGGTTGGTTAACTACCTGTTTATGAGAAGCCAGTCACACGGGCTGTTAGCCTGTTACATATTACGACACGACAATCTTCATAGCATGCCTCAACCTCGTGAGAAGATAAAGCATATTGAAATCAAACTTGCCACAACCCACTCCCACGGCCCATCCTCATGACGCCAGCAATACCATTCTTTTCAGTTCCTACTTTTGGCCCTTCACGCGGCGAACAATCAGACGAAGGGCCTACCTAGGCAGTCTAGGCCCGTATAGTGGTCGGATACAGCCCTACAAAAGCTAAGTTCTCAAAATTCAGGGGTCCATGAAATAGGTTACGACCGTCATTCGACGATCGGTGAGCCTAGCAGGTCGCGTGACAGGCCAGGATATAGATGTCTACCGAGATTCGTGTGCTCAAGGTTTTCACTTTACGAGATGAAGGAGACGAAGCCCCTGTTTTCGAAACCACAACCTCTCGTGTCCTGGAAATATTGATTCCCGTGTCGCGCAAAGCATGGTTTCGGGGGGCTTGTTGAGCAATACGATAGATCGAATGAGCAAGAAGGGAAGCTGACATGCCGCGATCTTGCTCGTGACCTGAACGAAGCTTTGTGCCATTTTCCATGGGAAACGGTTTCGTCTGCTTGAGGGAGAAACCTTGGAATGTGAGGTCCGTACGAAGCTGCCATCGTGGACAGCCGAATTACTCTGACGTCCCGGTACGAGACTGATCTGTATAAATCGGCTTGAGATCATGCTCGCCTTTCTAGGCGCTGGGGCCTTTGGCTACCTGAGAGCTCAGTGCCGAGCTGGCAAACAAACAAACAAAAAAACAAGGATACATTGCTGTCCTCATCCAGCGGACGGACAATATCGTCTATGAGGTTGTCATCTGCGGACTATGTTGCGCCGACTGGCGGTCTGAAAAGCTCCGTGCTAATTACGTTCTAGTCTCCCGCTTGACGAGCACAGCAAGCAAATCCCTTCATTTGATGACCAAGTCTTCAGCTTTTCAAGTTCCCCATCGCTAGAGAGGGGCACGTAGATAGGCGTAGTTTGAGCCGAAAGCTCGTCCAGTAGAGTGATGAGGCTGCTTTTCGGTACGATTTGGGACAATAGGAACTGTACAGAAGGCACCAAACACGATACGCCACTCGAAGCTCTGTATTTCCGGTGTTTGGATTCTTTCAGGAATCAGACTCGGCGTCATCTCCCGTATTAGTTCCCATCGGTTCGGACTTGGTCACATTAAACGGGCCGAAACACTTTCTCTGCGCCGAATAGAGCATTCAATTCTGCGACTGGCGTGAAGGACTGGATATCTCAAGGATGGCCGGGTATCGTGAGCCCAAATTGTCCGCGAAATTACCGGCTGATATTCTGCCGGTAACGGCAGTGGGAATCGCGACTTTCCGTGCAGAGCTATCCAGAAGACGGTATAGGGATGATCCCGTACCCGATGCGATGATCTGGGTTAAGCTCGAGCGACGGCGAACTAGCGAGCTGATAGTCTCTAGCTGTGACAGTCATAAGGGTAACCCAAAGGGCATACCCTCTGAATGCCGCTGCACGCCTCAGTCAGTGGTCTCTCATTCTATTGTTTTTTTTTTTTCAGTTAGCAGCATATTTTCCTCCGACATTGACTCCTAACCTTTACTCATAGTCAAACTGAAGACTTGTGGACGCCCTCGATAATCAATCTGTTGCTTGGAATGAACACCTCTCGCTCTCTTACCAATTTCGACGAAAGAATCGTTTACATTTCGTGGGCTAATATTAGTATAGCGTGTCGTTGATGGCATACCCGGACAAGACTCACAGGCGCTCGGATCGGCAGCACCATTTTCAGGAGAGACATATCTTCAACCGAAGCTGAGAAAGCCATCTTTTCAGACAGAAACTAAACGACACTTTGAGGCACTTGGTGTTTTCCGCTTGTAAGTAACGAGCACTTTCGACCTGGCAAACACGAGGGTTTTGCAGACTCGGCAACGAAGCTGGATCCAGCGGTGCCAGTTCATCCAGTTTCGTGAGTCATACTCAAGCCCATACGGATATGGATATATCAAGGGGAATTCAGTGCTCAAATTGCAGCAAATATAAGTAAACACCGCTCATCGGATACCGGAGGAGAGCTTTGTAAAGCTCGAGGACCCTCTCGCCAATGGCGATGTTACCATTCGCCAAGAGATATTCGGGTAAGGCACCATGGCGGTTCGCGTTCTCGAGATGACGTAGGTGAATATCGGCAAGGTTGGATGCCGTTGCTTGGGTTCCGCAGCATCTGAATATGATGTTAGCAGAGCTGCCGGAGGTATACAGCTTTCGGTCCTCGGAATGGCTGCCAGACTGCCAAGGTACTTATAGCCCTACGCAAACACCGGCGTAGCAGTCAGCGCCTGGAGGTTGGAGGAACCAGTGCCACCCCCCCGAGAAATACCCTCAGAGTTTTAATGTACGACTGGGCAAGCCCTCCATCATCCCATCCTGTTCAAGACGCTCATAGGCGGTCTTCCATGGACCATAAATCTCTGGGATACGGAAAGAGTTGTTGACTGGACGGGTTCGGTATTGCACCACCTACTCTCGACATGCCTTGTTGGTGTAGTGGCAAACGCAGCTGGGAAGACTACACGAAATCTTGAAAAACATAAGATTCCAACCAGAGGATCTCTTCGACTCAGCCCTCCTTTCTCTTTCTTGCTCGCCGCATAGCTTGCACCGGTATCTTTTTTTTTTTTTGTTAGGAGGATTCGCACATTTTGGTCATCTGGTCATCGATCCCTAGGCTGCGTGCAACACTTCTAACAGAATGGCATAGGAAAAAAAGGAAAAAAAAAAAAAGAATTAATAGTTTTAGCTGATACGCCTTGGCTTCGGATCTCATTGACAGTGTCGGAAGCTCCAACGCGCCCCGCTTTCGCGTTTGGTTTGGGTATTTCTTTGCGGTCTTGTTCTAGCACTGCTGACCACTACACAGGCGGTATAATCCTCGGCACATGGGATCAGAGCTCTTCGTTATGTTGAGAGATTTTTACCTAAGCTAGGACCGTTTCTGAACACGGAGGCCCAGGGGTTCGACACTCAGCCCGCAGGCCCACCCCCTTTGAGGGGGGGTGTGGAAACTTTAGAACTTTTGGAGGTTCAACTTATTCCACGTATCAACCCACTGAGCCACTCGTGTACTGTTATTGGAACGGACTGCAATCCATAATCATATGGTTCTAGGCAAGGCCATGGGCAGGTGCCTGGGCAGGTGCCTGGGCAGGTGAATGGGACTGGCTTTGCGTGGTGGGCAGGTGGTCAAGGCCTGACACTCGACCCGCCACTTGACATTCAGAACTTGTCGGGCGATGTGGTTTTTTCGGATGTAGAATCGCTTCGATTCCTCATCTGGGCAATTTTTGTGTTTTTTTTTTTTTTTTTATCAAAAGAAAAGAGGTCCGTTTGGGTCCAGTGGTGATAGACCTCGCCCTCTATTGATCCAGAGGTCACCGGTTCAGACACGGTCCTAGCTAGCTAGGGGCTCGTCTTTTTTTTCAAGGGCACACACCCATCCCTTGTTGAATCGAAACCCGTCTGTGGCGAGCGGTGCTAGAACGACGACCGCAAAGAAATACCCAGACCAAATGCGGAAGCAGGGCGCGTTGAGGAGCTCGGACACTGTAATGAGATCTCAGAAGCCAAGGCAAAATGTCATCGCGTCACTTCGAAACAGATAGTTGGGTTAAGTATGTGACTCGTCACTCGCAAAAACCTAGGTGGGATCTTTGAGGTCATCCTCTATTTGAATTGTATCGTGGGAAAGCACACTCGTAGGTAGAAGCATATCTGATAGAATCAAGATGACTTCTGTCCGGGGTCACTCCGCACTTTGTCATATCGTCATATCGTCATATCGTCATATCGTCAAATTCAGTGGAATCGCGAGAAAACCGTCCGAGTATGATGCGAGGTACGTGACGGGAGATATCATTCGCGCGATAGCCCTGCTCGTAGATACTACTAACCTAACCCCCTAACCTAGCATGAACCCGAGGATGTAAGAAGGCAGCGCGGAGGGCAAGTAACGTGATTTAGGGCCCCTACTATCATCAACAAAGAGCCTGATATATTACATCGATTGCGAATGAGCTATGAATAATGAAGAAAAGACGAAGGACAGAGCCCGCGCAAGCCTTTCGGATTTCAAAGACCATCTCTACTAGCCGAGACATCAGCCGTCGCGACGAACTGGGGATAAAGCCTCTTCGAGGAATGCTGAATTCAAAAAGAAGGGGAGGCGTCGATAGATTGATTGAATGAATGCGAACGACTGATTAATATTGGTAGATTTTGAACTTGGCGGCGAAAAAAGGGTAAATATGATTGAGTCTGTACCTAGGATTGAGGGTCCTCACGGGGATATGACTCCAATATCCATCACATCGTGAACAGAACGCCCTCCTCATCTTTTATTGTTCACACATCACCCGGGCGTTTCGGGTGAATCATGCCCACGGCGAAATCTTGCTATATCATGATTTGATATATGACATGAAAGCATCAGTACATTCTGAGAACTACTACAAAGATTACGTGTTGCATAATGGTATTTGATAGACTAGGGGATTGTTGAAATTCATAGTGTGTGCCTCCGTGTTGAATGCTCTCACTTTGCCTACTAGTTATCATTTCTAAGAGTGTAAGTCGCTTGGGGATACAATCACCGCGAACTCGCAATGGTGGTGATGATGATGATGATGATGATGATGATGATGATGATGATGATGATGGCGAGGGTGATGGTGAGGATGATGGAGGCGGCTGAAGTAGAAGGTGGTGGAATAGCGACCATAACGTTACATTCCTAAAAATATCATCTTGACCGCCGCGGAGGTGGCGCGACGAGCAAGGAGGGAAAATGGCCATACAGGAGATAAAACCAGCTGCCTCAGCCCTTTGAATGCTATGTAGACAAATGTCAGACGTCGTCGACTACCTACTGGTTCGCGATTGGACATGACGCGAATCATGTTGGGGATGTGGTTATTTGTGAGAATAGAATGTTTTTTGCTGACTGTCAGCACCCCCCCCCCCCTTTTTTTTTTTTTCCTTTCGACGTCGTATGGGGTACACGGACACCCCCCACCTCTTCATCTTGAGATTATTGAGACAAACCTACCTACTGGTGGAGGGGTAAAACACTCAGAACTGTTGAAAGGGCTCGAAATTCCTTTCACCTCAGGCTAGGTACTTGGACACCATCATCATCATCATCATCATCGTCATCATCATCATCATCATCAGCTGAGGCTATGTCAGCTCACCAACTGTACCAGTAGCATCTGCAAGGCAAGGTTGTGTTGTCAATGACTGGATTACTCAGGGCCTGCAAGCGATCGCCCCGCGAGCGGCTTCACCGAACTTTGGGCCATTTAATAGCACTTTAGAAGGGTTGCGGCTCTGGACGCTCGCACTCGCGGGCGACTAACCTAACTGAACCATCTGAGCTGGCCTGGAGGGGTGAGCGATGAATTGGCCAAATTACGGCCGGGGGTGTGTGTGTGTTGTCGGCTGAAAAGAAAGAGAAAAAAAAAAAAAGAAAAAAAAAGAAAAAAAAAAAAAAGGATTTCGTTGGAGTTGACGTTGGCCAACAAATGATTGAAAACTGTGGGATTCTGCGTTTTTTTTTCTTGTTTTTTTTTGGTTTTCTTAAGCTTGGCCGCATATTCACCAACCTGCTTCCTCTTATAGGGCCTCATTATGTATGTAGCAAGAGGCACACCGCAAGTTCAATTTGTTGAGATGGAGATGGGAGATGGGGAATGTGATGATGAGGATGTGTGTATATGTGTGTATGTGTGTGTGTTGTGTGTGTGCTCATTGCAGGGAAGAAGAAAGCCGGGGAAGCCTCAGTTTATTAATTGAAAGGGTTAATCATGCCCCCTCCCCTGCTGGCATTCGTGGCCAACGAATGCACGTTTCGGGGGGACAGGAAAGGTAGAAAACACGACAGACTCTCCCGGTGACGCGGATCGAATGGAAAGTTTGCTGGCGAGTGGAATCAAAATCCAATCCAATCCAATCCGTGACCCATGGGGGTTCGCTTCGTATGGGGTAAGTAACAGATTCTCCCCCTCTTCTCCCCTGAGTGGGGATATCTGGGGCTTTGGGGGGGGGAAATGTAACCCTTGCAACTGGCTGGCCGGCGATGGGTTGTACCTATGAAAAAGATACGGTCGATGTGTTGTCTGGCATGAATGATCACCATCGTATCTCACTACCGGTCCCGCGAATCAGAAGGGCGAGATGGCATATTCAGGTCAAGTAGATGATGCGAGCTGAAAAGAAGGCAGACAAAGGCAGACCTCTTTTTTGGCGAAAGAATTTATTGCTATCGAAAAGATTCCGGGAACATTGGGGAAATCTTGCGAGTTGTGGAAAAAACAATCGTCCAGGAGATTTGAGGAGGCCAATCCCGGAGTTCGCGGAGGGCGCCGTACTGAATAGGTAGACTAACTTTGATGAAGAAAAATTCTCTTCGTCGCGAACATGTCACTTTTCTGTTCGTGGCATTCCACGTGTGTAAAGCATCATGTCTACACGTAATTTGTTAGTGTACCGCATCATTCAATATTAAGGACTTGCTTCAACGCCCAGGCTTGGAAGTTGGAACAGTGGACTGATGCGATCCATGTTATGTGTATGTGTGTGTATGTGTATGTGTATGTGTACATGTATCGGGAGGTATCATAAGTATACGCACGGAAGATGGAGTCAACAAAAGCAAAAAAAAAAAAAAAAAAAAACAAACGCGACGCCAAGACTTGTGATAAGTCCATTGACAGCAGGACCCGTAACGCGTCTCTATAAATCCGATTTCTTTGTAACTACGGAACACTTGAGGTGAGATAACCTACGCTACGGACATTACCTGTCTGTCTGATGGATGGGAGAAAGGGCCGAAAGAGAGAACTGAGAAGGGAAAATGGAAAAAGGGAGGCCATAACTACAATGTAGTAGTATATTAACGTCAATAACTACAATGTACATAGATAGGTAGTAGTCAAGTCTATAGTCTATCTACCTACCTAGGAACTGAAGTAAGTAGGTACCCCAAATAGTTATGAAGGGCCTAAGTAGTTATCTACATAACTAGATGTAGACAGGTTTGCCCTGCTGGTTGGCCATTCAGGGGCGTCAGTCTCCTAGGAAGGTAGTGTAGATATTGTACTCTAGTTAACTAATAGGTACTCTACAAACCGCCCTCCCCCCTGCCCCCTCCCCCCCTTGTCGACGCGTTACTTACATATGTAGTAGGTACTAACTAGACTATGTAAAGCTATACCGACAAAGTGGCCGTAAGCAAGTAATGTATCCACAGACTACGGCCCGTCACTTGGGCCGATCAGCGCCTAACTATCCACACATCTGCACTAGATATGTAGAATGGAGAATGGAGAATGGAGAATGGAGAATGGATAGAATGCAAAGGGGTGTCCTGTCTAGCTGGTTTCAGGCAACGTCCATGTAGACTAGAAGGCCTTGGCAGCAGCCTTGATCCGAAAAAGGCCCCATGCAGAGAATATTCTGTGAAGAATTGCCTTCCCGATTCCCGAGAAGCAAGCCGCCAAGGGGGCTGCAGTCAGACTTTGTCGTCGTCCGCACCAGTCCACATGTGTGTACACTTACAACATGTCCGCCAGCCAGCCAGCCAGCCAGCCAGCCAGCCAGCCAACCGTCCAACCGTCCAACCGTGTACACTACACTACACTACTCTAAGTCCGTACTCTACTCTACTCTACTCTACCGTATGCATAGGCCCGTATCGGATCTACACATGTACAGACCTATGCTTAGATAGACATGTATACATGTATTATTGGTTTGTCTCAAGTGGCGCGGTCCCGCGTCGGGGCTGACCGTTTGATGGCGGGTGAAATGATGGCGCCTGGGGAAGGGATGTGGCAGCATTCTCAATAACCATTGTTTTATACCACGACAGACTACAATTTCAGGTCACTCCTGGGGGGAGGGGAAGACGTATTACTTAGATACTACCTAAATCCATCATATACACCGCCATTCATACGGAACTATTAATTACAAGACATTGTGAAAAAAGAAGATGGCAAAAAAAAAAAAGATGTAATGAAGCCCTACTTACTGTGGACAGCGAAGAGTCGACTGACTGGCATGTAGTTAATCTGTACACTAGGTATCTAGTTACAACTGTTGTTTGGGGTAGGGCGTCTTAACGAGGTATTCCCGTCCACACGGGCAAATATCCGTACTTTCGTACGATACTTAGATAGCTGTCCATCCATCATGGGCACTTTGTTTGCCGGGCCGGAAGCACACAGGTCTGTTCCGGAATTAAAAAGTCTAGCCAAAAAGTGTTCACTAGCTAGACACGGAGATCTATCTAACCTAACCTACGGAACATCTTTAACCACACACCACGAAGGGTAAGCAAGCCCAGCATTCTGGTAGGTAAGTAGGTAAGTAGGTAGTTAATCAATCAGCGACATGCAGTCTGTAGGTAGATACTTGGATAGATAGCTATCCCTACTCTGGTTGGTATGTATCTACTTACTTAAGTAGACAATCAATGAACCCCCCCTACACTACCTACATATCTCGAAAGGGCCCAAACGTCCGAGGCTCCGCCGCTCCGGGCAAGTCTGGGGGAAAAACGTGATTCGCAATGCGTCGCCTGTAGGGCCGAGTTGCCTGCCTTGCCCTTGCGGATTCCTACTGACTACCTACCTAACCTTAGACTATCTATTACGGATAGACATCTATCCTAGGTGGTATCATTTTACAAAGGCATTTGTGTCAAGGGACGCAAGACATACGAACATAAGATGCGGCACTACGGCGTACTACGGACGGAATACATGATCTCCGTGATCCATCTCGTACTTGATATGACACCAGGCGGAAATTCCACGTGTAAGTGCCAAGTACAATTGCCCTCGTTCTGAACGGTTGATCAGGCATACACAGGATAATACGTGGAAGTACTACCATGGACTCGATAGATATAAAGAGCTGGTGACTAGTCTAACTAATACCTATTGTGACGACGACCCTCAGGCCTACATATCATCATAGCCGAGGGAATGCATGGTCCTACCAGTCTCCGCGGCATTTACTGATCAATCTTGTGCCTAATTATCGTCTTAGACGAGCATGCCTCGGACACCATCTAGTACAGGGTAAACTCTCGCCGAAGCGGCAGCAACATTGTTGTAGAGCTACATACCTTGAGGGTCTACTATACGTAGATGCTTGACCTTGCTAGCACTGTTTCGGGCGCAGGTCTCAGAATAGCACCATATCTGAGGGAGGATGTGCCGACGACTGTTCGATCCTACCATCAGAGTTACCATGTGTGCACGACCAAGATTCTGAGATACTCGTAATGAGTGCTACGTACGGGAGGGAAGTGTTTTGGGTGTTTTGGGTGTTTTGTGCACCTACGGCTGACTCTGACTGACAATGCCGAATATACACTTCTGCTCGAGATAGGTAGATAGTGAAAGTAGATACAGCCTGTACTTGTAGTCTGTATCTACGCTCCATACGCACCATAGTAGTGTAGATACTTCCAAAACTTGTAAGCAATCCGCACACCCGCTTCTCACGATTACCTCATCCCTCCACACACAAAATGCAATTGGAGAAGCGCGATGGGACAGACACAGACACAGACACCAAACGCAACTCGACTCGAGATTGGCTCAAAGCATTTGATTTCATCCATTCGGCCAAGTACGTGAGTATCAGGCAAGGTAGGTAGGCAGGTAAGTACTTGTACATGTACATGGACTTTACACACCTACACCTACACCTACACCTACACCTACGGGAGGGTGTCTGCATATGCTCTACGGATACCATGCCGAGACGGGGTAAGCGCGCACAGTACGGACTACAGAACGGAACTAATGAATGCGATTGCCCCGGGTTTTCCCCATATCTGCGTTGCTATGAGGTACCTAGGTACCTGCCTACCTACCGTATCTCTGTACGACATGTTCCATCTTTCTCCTACTACTACTAGAGTACGGACTGTACTTACTTACTTAGTACGTACATAGTGATACGTACTTACATACTTACTTTTCCGGGGGTCCGGGGCAAAAGTGGGTAAAATTGGGGCCCAACGTGCTAAGCCTGTGGTCAAGTTCCACCAAGGTCTTGTTTGCCCATTCTGCCCCGTTTTCTGCCCGTTCTGCCCCATTCTGCCCCATTCTGCCCCATTCATTGCCGAGTGAATAATTGCCTACCACGTAGGCGCACAGCGGACATTAACCACCTAACCTTGCATTTACATATACATAAGTAGTAGTACCTACCTACCTACCTAGGTTACTACCTAGTACGTAGTATAGTAGGCACATAATAATATCGGTATATGTCGGTACGGACGGGACTGTATTGGGTGGTTACAACTACCGGTACTAACATAGGTAGGTACCTACATATGTGACAAGCAATCCGTTGTTATTTTTCCCTGCTGTTCTCCTATTTTATTATTGACAGAAACTCAGCAGAAATTCAGCAGGTAGAAGAATGTCAGGTACTGAATACCTACGTAACAAGTTCCTTGAGCCTTTTCTCGCTGACTGTGAACACCCCTTAAAGAGTCTACCTAGGCAGGTAGTAGGCAGATGTAGGTACGGACGTAGATGTAAGTCACTTGTAGTTTACAACAATCCTTGACCTTTGATTAGGCCTGGCAATATCCCCAACAGATTGGGTTGCCATCTCGAGACAATTTTTTTCAACGACTGAGCTTCCGCAAGCCCTTTGTAGACAACGGCGCATCGTTTCACGGTAGGTAGCAGTTTGCGGATCCGCCGTAGAGATGGGCCTATCATCTAGTCCAGCTACCCATCGGTTTTGCCGCCAGCGGAGCGTAGGATACATTGTATATATTGTACATATTGTATATATTGTATAACTATATTGTAGATAGGTAGTCTTGGGCCTCTTGTTCCACGTCTCCCGCTGTAACAGTACAGAGTAGGTAATGAATTCAAGGTCTTAAGCCGCGTGGGGGGGGGTTGGGGGTTGGTAATGGATGGATGTTTGTGTCGGGTCCTCTCTGTGACTTATAAGCTCTCTGCTATGACATGGCTGTACCCCAGGTACCTCCCACGGCACACGTTTCCCTATAAAATCGGCCACTCATTCACCCAGCACGCTTCGACGGGTACCTCCATACCCTGATAAATGGCAGGAGCGGCTGCCAGATGCACATCCACCGCTCTTTCCATTAAACCAGAGTAACATCTGCGTCAGAGTCAAACCTCGCACAAGCGCGCATACTTAATTCATTGAACAATCCGCCATCAACCTTCCCTTTCCCTCTCCTCCCCTTCCCCCATACCGTCCTCTCTTCTCCCTCCGCACACAAAATCAGGGACGCTCCCCACGCCCACGCCCACGCCCACGCCCACGCCAACGCCCGCACACTCAACGCACATAAACCCCCCCGTTGTCTCGGCTCGGCTATAACATCGCATCGATATCTTCTTCACACTCGCCTGATACATCGTTTTATCTGCTCGTGTGCTTGTATCCCATCCGCATCCACATCCACATCCACATCCACTCGCATCGTAAGTCGAGGCTCAACTATTACCCTCCCTCGCTCCAAGAAGACACTCCTCCTGATCTCCCTGTACAGACAAATAATACGCACTCACCACATACCACACACGCCAAAATGCCTGCGCAGATTATCGCGCCGGTCCCTGTCACACCCACCAAGAACACTCGTCAGGCGGGCTCGTCAGACTTCTTCGCCAACCTGAATGCTACGCTCGCATCTAAAAGCAAGACGCTTACAACTCCTGTCCGCACAATTCAGGAGCATGACTGGGACGTCCCAGCCCCGCCGCCGCCCAGTCCCGTCAGCTTCCACCACGACAACCGACAACCTCTACGTCGTTGATCCTTAGCCTAATGCTGAAGCCCCCGAAAGGGCAGCGAGGCAGTCCTAACCGGGATGTCTCGCATCGAAGGTCTTCTGTGTGCACCGTGTATTACTAAGGGACGGCGTTTTTTTGGCCTGTTTTCGGCTTTCGGGAAGGGCGCGGGAGTTAATGGTAATGATCAAGGGCAAGAGGCGTCGGTTTACACAAAAAGCCGAAGGAAAGGCAGTCATACCTCGTCGTCCACGTTAAGAAGCTCGAGGATAAGGGGGTTTCATTCGCGCGAGGCATGCGACGGGTTCATCGTGTGTACTAGGTAGGTATTGTGTGGCCTTGCAAGATGTCTATGACACTCGCCCTAATTCATGGATGGAGATGAACAGGTAGCCAGGCGGAATAACCTAGCTACTAAATACCTAGCCTCACAACTGGCCAGAACAATGAATCAAGCTAATAATCATCTCCAAAGACTCTCTTTAACTCTCTCTATGCCCAGTGAGCAAGAAGCGAGTCATTGAATGCCTTTTTATGGCTATTGCCAGTATGTTGTATAAACCAGCCAGGTGTGGTATCAGATCATGGCCATGGACATGGGTTCTTTCGTGACTGATCAGGATCTTCATGAGATCGTCAGAGTGATCGCCTATCGGTGATAGACCAGAAGAGTGGGAGAGAGACGAAGTGAGGATATATTTAGGTAGTGCGAACGAATGATATCTGCCTAGGTCTTAGTTATTGAAGTCGTCGTGAGGATGAACTATTTTAGCCGAGGTATAATCTGGATGGAAAGATGAGCATAAAATTTCTGAAGTGAAATTATACACCTTGGTGCGATGCTATCTAAGTGCTTACAGTGGGTCACAGAAAGTGACGCTCGCTCAGACTTGTTGCAAAAAAGACCACCTTTCAGAATCAACGCCGCGCGTGCAAATGACAATATAATACCCTCGAAAACTGGGCGTGCATTAAGCAATGACCGGCAATTGCGTAGATTCTTTTTTCTAACTCATATCTACATTTTACGTGCCTCCATCGTGGCTTTTATTCGAGCCCAAGATTCGGCTTGAAAAAATCGAGCGTCACTTTCTGTGACCCACTGTACCTATCATACCTGTATATGTGCAGCCTGTATAACTGCTTAGCGCCATGGCCTAGTTAGTGCACCCTGCACTATTGTGTGTATTCCCGTAACGTCGGCACGGTATATGCAGCTATACAATTCAAGTCACATGCAATACACAAAGACAGGATGTAAAAGTATGCAATTATCAGACTAACGGTTTATCGCGGGAGCTCGTCATGTGCCCAGTGGCGCTGACAAATTTGACTGTTGATGTTTTGGCGCTAGAAGACTTCTACGCGCCTAAGTTTCTCTGCTCATGTCGCGTCATTAAAAGTGGAGCCGTCACGGTTGAGAGCGCGCTTTGGTCGCGCGCTATGCCTGAAGTCCAATAATGGCTTTTAGTCTAAGTATGTAAACCAAACCCCTTAGGCCTGCCCGTCTGGTCTGTTCACCCTCTAACTTCCCTGTCTTGTTGTTTTTCTTCTTCAACTACACTACGGAAACTAGAGATACGACTGCCAACTGCAATTTACAAAACCGCTAAGACGGCATCACGGTCCATCGGTGTTTCCAATTGTTTTTAAGAAACTTCTATCAAGTTGAAGCTGCAGAGTTTGTCGCGACTGTCCGTAATAATTCGTCGCGTATCTTTTTTTTTTTTTTTTTTTCCAGAGATTTGTCGCTTCCTTGCCGAACAAGAAAAAGCATAGCTCCTCACTTTGCTATACGAGAGTGATCGCCATGATGAAGCAACAACGGAAGACACTGGCTGCCTCCGGGATCAAGACTCCCAAAAGCCAGAAGGCATCATCGAACATCAGCAGTTTCGCCCGCGTCTCCAAGACTGTCGCTGTCGCGAATGTCAAGCCACAAAAGGAGGAAGAGCAGCCCAGGTCCAGCCCTTCGAAGACTCCGAAAAACAGCAACAACAAAACAAGCAGGATCGAAGTCATCCTCACCACGCCCGCCTCGCGAAAACGCAAGAACCATGCTGCTGCTGCTACTTCTGCCGATGAGGGCGACGACGATGATTCCTCCGCGAACGACGATGAAAGAAGACCGAGAAAACGCGTCGTCGCGCCTTCTGTCGGGAAGAAATCGGCGGCAGGTCTCTTCTCATCACCGTCCAAGACCGCGCCGGCGCCGGTTACACGCGGCCGTGACGGTCCTTCTTCTCCCAACAAGAAAGAGAGGGCGCGTCCCGGACCCGTACCTGCGGTAAAGAAACGGGCGAGAAGTCCCAGCGTCAACTCTGACTCTGATGCCTCGAGCATCGACGCCAAAGTCCTATTCAAGAAACTTCGGCTGGATTCCTCGCCTTCCCGATGTTCGTCGACTCCCGACACATCACTCGCGGGCTCGGATATCGAGGCGGATACGCAGCGCGATGAACTGCCTGAGGAAATCCTCAGCCTTATTAGTCTGCATACGGCGTTTCTGCGGGCATTGGCGCTGCACTACGCGCATAATGGCTTCAATGTCCCCGTCGATCTGCGCTCGCTCTGCCCTGATGTCGCGCGCGCGTGGGGCAAGAAGAAAGTCACGGCTGCCGATATCCGGACTTGTCTAGGTGTTCTGAACAGGTCTCCGTCGGACGCCAGTTCCAATCTCCTCGGTCTCGTCAACTACGGCCGTGGCAAGATCTGTGTTGAAATGAATCAAGTTGGACGAGTCGGCGCCTTGAGCGAGCCCAAGCTCAACGCGCTTTTCGTCGCGAACGTGAAGACTCTCTGGAATGACTTTCTCGCCGGCGGGGGGACTACCGATACAGCGATGGCGACTTTCATGTCGACACTCCCCAAAGCGCCCGTCGCGCTCTGCGAATCGGTAGTCAAGGCTGCGCCTATCCTCCTAAAGGGCCAGCAGCGTCTCGAGGATCTGAAGCAAGGCATCGCTGCCAAGAAACAGGCCACAGCATCATCCAGCAAACAAACTTCTACCGCTGCTGCCGCCGCCGCCGCAGGCACACCCCTGACAAACCCGGACGGCTCCAAAATGAGTCTCCTAGACCGGATCCGCCTCAAAGCGCAGCAAAAAGCATCTATGCCCGCCGGTCTATCCCCCGCGCAACTCGAGCGGCGCGCCGCGCTCCATCGCGTCGAGGAGGTCGCCTCTCTCATCGGCATGTTGAGCCGCGCCACCGACGAGGGCGGACGCGTTAGCTTCCCCATGGCGGTGATGCTCGAGAAACTCAAGGATTCCTTCCGCATGGGGATATCGAGACAGGAAGGCGCCGCTTGCATCCGTTTGCTCGCTGGAGAGGTTGCGCCGGAGTGGGTGCGGGTGGTCACGCTTTCGGGACGGGAGAATGTGGTTGTGGAGACTGCTGCGCAGCTGGGCAAGCCGGAGGTTGCGCGGCGGGTGAAGGATATTCTGGCAAGGGAATAATAAGGCATGGAGGAGGGATATGGACGTTTGCGTTGTCTTGTTGTCTTGTTGTCTTGTTGCTGGGGAAGATGGTGGGTTGCTTGGCGGAGTCGATAATCCGACGTCGCGAGACGAGACGGGATATCATCAGAACGCATGATTCGGGAACTAGGTAGGGGAAGTGGAATGATGCCGAGTTCACAGCTGATTGGCTTTCCACAAGAGGGTTCCTGGGAGAAGATTCAATTCTGTTGCGGATAAGCAAGCATTGCGCGTCTGGAGTTCCGAGGAGGTTTGCGTTTGTGTTTGACGTGATGACGCCTGTTGTTATATCTATGGGCTATAAGCAACCTGGGTTTCGTGTTTGGCGTTCATGTTCTTTTCTTGTCTGCTGAATAGCCTCTTGCGCTGTGTTCTATCGTTAGTTTAAACGCCATGCTTGGGGCTGGTGTCTTCAGGCAAATGAACATTGTTAAAACCATTGACGACACTACGTTTTCTTAATCTGTGAGACTTTACGACGGAATCAAAACACGCGGCGCAATCCATGCGCATAATAGATCAAAGACACCGTCAAAGTAAAGAAGCAAAACGCGCAGTGAACTCAGACACCAAGTATACATTCCCGTCAACCCTGAATCGTCTATGTCACGTCAAGAGAACTCTTTTCCATTCATTCATTTCTCTATGTGGTTGAAACCCATCGCTAAGATAGGGCATACCATGTATGATCTTTGCGCCCAGGCTTTCTTTCAGGCAAAAGAAAAAAAGGGAGGGGGAAGAAGGCAATATATAAGACGAGAAAAGTAAAGAAGAAAGTCAGAATAGAGATACCCGCCTACGCCATGCAGTCAATTCTAATTTAATCTATTTGCCCGCGTCTCTAAAGCTGTCAAATGCACCCCATCCACGATAAGACTTCTCGGAACTAGGAGAACACTCGAGGTGCTGAGATTGGGAGTGCTAGGATGAGGGGTGCTGGGAAGGTCAGGGTTATTGGTTTTCGCCAGGTGCTTCATCATACATCATTGAACTACTTGGCTAGCAAGTCTCATCCGTAGCAGAAGATAGTCAAATGATGAGGGTGTCGGTCGGGCCACTAGTCCATGTTCTCTTCTCTTCTTTTTTCTTCGTTATGTATATATTTTCTATCCTTTTCGCCTTTCTGGCGATTCTTTTTTGTTTCTCATGGTTCGCGAATGAGGTTGTGGGAAACGGATGGAGAGAAAGAGGCGGGAGAATGGAAAGAGGCGGGTAGGGAGGAGAGTGGAGAAGGATCTCACTTTCCCTTTGGCTTGAATCTGGGCTCGCCGATGCCCTGGCCGCGTAGCTTGACGTTTAGGACGCGCTCCATGGCACTCAGGACCTTCTGGTCGGGGGTAGCGGTGCCGCGCTCGAATTCGGCAACGACACCGGCGGTTGTGTTGCATCGCGTGGCCAAGTCCTTCTGCGTCATTTTGGGTTCCATCTTTTGCCGGGCGGCACTAATAGCGTCGCCCACTTGCTTGCCTATTGTGTTTGGCTTGATGATGTCGTCGCTTCGGTCGACCTTGGTCAGGTGCTGGCCCTCGGGACCTTTGCCGACCTGATAGGAGGAGGGACGTCAGCATGTCATGTTTTCGGGGGGAGCGGGAATATAGGCGGTGATGCGGTGATAAATCGTCGCGGAAAGAAGTGAAAGCGAATAGCGCCAAGATTGTGCGCGTAAGGAGTCAGGGTCCGGTGGTGAGGCCGAGATCGGGAATGTGAGGAGTGGGAGGTCGACGGGCGCAAGAAAACTGCGCATAAGTGATTTTATAGTGGGGTTTGGTTCTCGAGGGACCGCGGGGGGAATGGAAAGTTTGAACGTACCTGATTGCCTGTGGAGAACTTCTTCTCAGTGGCGATGGGGCCACCGCTACGTCTGGCGGCGTTTAGAGCAGAGTTACCGCGAACGACAGTCTCCCTCTGCGAAGCACCACTGCCTCGAGTCTTGCTTCCGATCTTAGTGACGGCATCCCAGTCGCTGTCAGCCATCTTGATGTGTTGAGTGTGTTGGATGTGCGGATCGTGCGGATCGTGCGGGTTGAACTGGAGAGAGGACGTGAAGGTGGCGATTATGTTCGGTGCGGTGTGCGCAGAGGTGCTTCGGTTTGGGTTCGGGTTTGAGATATTTCGTGACTGCTCGATGAGAAGTTTGTCTCGAAGAGCCAGATATACAGAGATATATTGCCTTGTAATTTTAGCGTGGAATGTCAAGGAATCGAGCTGGCATTTGGGGGGGCGCTGAAAGCGGGTCCGTCGGAGTCGGCGTGCTGACTCAATCGGCATGGAGGGGGCGAAAAATTGTGGT
The DNA here is from genome assembly GCA_028637585.1 of Xylariaceae sp. X187. NCBI lineage: Eukaryota > Fungi > Ascomycota > Sordariomycetes > Xylariales > Xylariaceae > Xylariaceae sp. X187. The sequence continues at coordinate 2,041,532 of JAJIZN010000006.1, read as the reverse complement.
TTGGCATCTCGTTAGTTGACTATCTCGGTTACATACGTAATGACCTCACAGGCCGCCAATCTGAATCACCTCATGGCGAACTTAGTGTCATTTCGCTGATCGGGGCCGGCCGGGCTGCCAGAATCTTGGCGGGCCGGCGTGAAGTCGAGCTGGCTGATTTTTTTTTTTCGCGAGCTTTACCACGGTCCAGGAGTACCTACCCGGGTTACCCTCACAGTCTCACTATCTAGTCTAAGCCTATGGCCCGCTTTAGGTAGTTCCCTGCTTACGCCATGAAAATCGTCAACAATGCTATCGCAGAGCACAGGTAGAGGTTGAGAGGTTACTATGTTCGTATCCCTCACAAAGCCAGTAATTCTTTCATACGCACAGCACTGACCTTGAGAAGTCGAGTCTGTCTTCGACATGTTCCCTTGTATCAAACCACATCAACAAACCCAACAAACCCAACAGCCGCCAATAAGACGATTCTGCTTAACAAACACTACATAGACTCTTTTCACAGCCCGGCAATAGAAGTCGGACATCTACCAAAAGAGGCACAACGCGCGCAAGATTCGCTCTGCACGGAATCAGAATGCAGAAGGGCATGACCCATACCAGGACCCAATATCCCCGTGATGAGTTAACTTGTGGCTTTCTTTACCGCGTTAAGGGAGCGGCGTGAGACGCTGGGATCGACCGAGTGATCGATCCATTTGTGTCAGTTTAGCCTGAGGTTTGGTCTTTCATATCCTGTTGCAAGCAAGCATTGCCCTCTTCCTGACAGCGCTTACCTTTTCGGCAATCGAAATGTCAACTACGATGTTGGTTCCCGACTCCCGCAAGTCGTCTTGCGAACTTCCGGCCAGCTTGGGAAGAAGAAGAGTCAAAAGGAAAATATGCTACCCATTGCAATCGAGAAATATATTGCCCTGCTGCAAGCGAACGAGGAGTTCTTTGTTCTCCTCTCCATTAGGCCGACATCGACAATTGCAGAACAATGAACACGGCCGCCCCCGGCGTCACTAGGGAGAAATGCGCCACGCCTCTTTTTGGAACGAGGTCGTCTCTAACCCAGTTGACCTTGGTTGCCTATCTTCCGCGACAAGGGGGGGAATTGTATAGGTAATTACCGACCCATCGTGGGCATACGGATTACTCTGCTCCAAGAGGGCGAGATTTCTTGACCTGGAAGATGACGATTATAGCGAACGCTTGCTAGATAGAGATAAAATACAGCATGTTACTTTGTTCGTACGGATTCCATGTTTTCTACACATACATATCAGCATTTCGTCAGAGTAAAGTACAACCGCAATCCGTGACGGGGAAGTTGACGATGTAGGTATCAACTGACCATGGATACCGGAGGCGTGCGCGAGGAACTCCGTACGGGGGGTCTAGCAAGGTAAAGTGTTCACGGACTATCATCCTGGCCTGGATAGGACTCAAACAAGTGAGCAGTAGAAACAAAAAAAAAAAAAAAAAAAAAAAAATTTAATCATCTAGATACCTAATCAATCAATCAACCACCGAGGCAAAGATTCGCACATAGATGATAGTAGTAGGTAGGTATGAATTGGGCTCCTGTACACACACTACCTATATATGTGTGCCTGGACTAGGTAGATAGATAATGACAAAGATGGTGGGGAGATAAAGAAGTAAGTAGGTAGGTAGTATCTAGGAGTGGGCTTGATGTCTTTCAGAACATCCATTTGGCATCAAATCTACATAGTACGGTACGGAGATGGTGCGGGACCTCGTGAAGCTTCCCGTCCTGGTCCCGTCCTTTTCCCGTCCTTCTTAAGCCGCATACATGAACGGAGTAAGTAACATCTCGCCCTACCTAGTAAGTAATGTACCTTGCTTAAGGTCCCCGCCGCTGTACTAAAGCTAAAAAGCAATTCCTTGAATCCTTGCATGGCATTTGGCATCAACTACCTAATCTAACCTTAGGCAGATCAAGAGTCTAAGAGTCTACGGTTAGGTAGTTTGCGTGAAAGCGTAAGTACCTAGATAGATATCTACCACCTACCTAACCTAACCTAGTGCATTCGGCTCGAATCTCCCGTCAGAATTCCAAATCATGCCGCCACTAAGTAGATAGTCTAGACTAGATAGTTACTTCTTACTACTTCCTTACGGACGGGTCACTATCCACTTTCAGGAGAGTCTTTATGGTTGATCTCTCCCCTATCCGGGTATGGGTATGGAGTATCAATGGGATCATCGTCTTTCGTCTTTCGTCTTAACCCTCGAATAACGAGTGAAGGAGGCCCCATCCAACAACTAACTTTAACTTGATCAAATACCATGTACGGCGCAGGCAATGCCAATGACAAATCATGAGGATCCGAGCGACAGCACCACGTCGGTCAGCCACGCTCTCGGGAGATTCCTTGTAATTAATTAACTCTGAGAGTTTTGGAATTATTTCGCTGGCCGAGTGTCATCGAACAGACAGACATGTCTATACGGACATAGGCAGGTTACCTATCTTCAATTTTCGATATCTTAAGAGCCTTTGATACAACGAGAGAGGGGAGGGGTAACGAGGGGGTGGCCATCTCTTTTCGAGTGGTCGAAAACGAAGTGTGTGATTAAATGACATGACGGTGGCTAATACGGACGTATATAACCTATGTGTAGGATCAGCGAGATACTTAGATGAGATACTTGGATGAGATACTTGGATGGACGGGCCCTTTTCTCCTCTCGCTGCTGAGAGTTCGTTACAGTAATATACTGTAAATGATCTGTAATGCAGAGTTGCCGGCTCAGGCTCGCCGCATTCAAGGGACCAGATACGCTGACTGCACAGTCTAACAGTTTATTACATTCCTTGGGCGGGTTAACCCGTAGCTGACATGCTGTAGGATCAATCTTTTGAATCAGCGGATTGCCGGTGTGTCGAATAGAACATCTCACCCAGACGGTTTGGAAGTCTTCCTCGCAAGCCATCATGCGGTAAGCGCCGTGAACAATGTATGTGCGGGGGGATACATGACGGTGTACCTAGGATGAATAGTAGGTAGGTAGTGATATGTTCTCCTCAAAAAAAGAGAAAGAAAAAAAAAAGAAAAAAAAAAAAAAGAAAACAAATGATTTGATAAAAGTAATCGCCATTGTTGGATGTATATTAGTGCATTAACTGGGGCAGATGGTCTTTGGATATTGGATAGAATGCAACCATTTGCTCGACCTCCTCCAAATGGTCCGTGCCGCTCTCAAAGTAGAGGTTGGGGCAGCTTGATAAGTTGAATATTTAAAGAGGTCGAGAGCACCCCCTCCTTCATCTTATCTATTCGATCATTAACTTCTTCCTCACACACACAACACACACATACAACACACATACACACAACAAACACACTCAATCATCTCCAAAACACATCACTCACCTCTTCACATTCAAAATGGGTCTCTCCGGTCACTGCCTCTGCGGCAAGGTCACTTACACCGTCGACGCTGAACCCCTCAACGTCGCCTACGACCACTGCGATGACTGCCAGCGCCAGACTGGCTCCAGCTACTGTATGTCGACTCCCCCCTCTGCCCCCGACCACAAATGGCACGCTGCTTGGCAATGTCCGACTAACCAGCGGCCGTCTCTACAGCTCTCGTAGCCGTCGTCCTCAAGGACAAACTGAACGTCACTGGCCCCACCAAGAGCTATGCTGGTGTCGGTTCCTCCGGCAAGCCCGTCCACCGTGTCTTCTGCGGCGAGTGTGGCTCGCCCATCTACCACGACCCCGAGGCCGCTCCCCCGATCGTCGCCCTCAAGGCCGGCACCCTCTCTGTCGAGGACAAGAAGGCTCTGAAGCCCGTGAGTCAAGTTCAAAAGTCCCCCCCTCGCTGGCATGGCCGCAATACGCATCGCCGAAGCGACTAACCATTGTGTTCGACAGACCACGGAGATCTGGTGCGCCAGCAAGCTGCCTTTTATCGGCGAGAAGCTGGAGAATGTCTTTGAACACATGCCCGCCCACTAAGCGTCTCGTCTCGTCTCGTCTCGTCTCGTCTCGTCTCGTCTTGTCGTGGGCGAAGAAAGGAGTATGAAGGAACTCGGTCAGTGTTGGACTTCGAGGTAGTTATGACGTTATGACATAGTCTCAACAGAAAGTAAATAAAAGTAAATAAACTCGTATAACACAAGATAAGACGGTATATCTTTTCTGAGTGTCGAAGTGAAGCCACAGAGTTTGTGATGGCAAAAGGTCTCCTCGCTCTCCGTTACCACCATCAATGCTCGTGAACCGCATCATGTTGCGTGATCTAAACTGTCCTTTATACCCATGCGGGGCTTCTCAGAGGATCGAAATAGGGCCCGCGAGCCAAGAATACCATGCTGAGGGTCGGAAGGCTGTACTGCTGTACGAACAACCACGGTCGTGAGCGGACGATCCCACTCATACTAACACGGGCGAGATCTATGTAAAACCAAGTCAGCGGCTGTTGAAGGAAGCTCCTATACCGGTAGCCCTTATAAAGACAAACAAATCGAGCCGTCTGATATGATTTTGGACTGAGGGATACCAAGACATGTCGTCGAAAATGCGGCTCCAACTTTACATAATAAACCCTCATGGTCTCCCCCTCCGCGTCCCTTTCGTCACTATAAATAGAGATGGAGGAGGAGGAGGGTAGGGTCAAGGTAGGTTAGGTATAACGTGGGTACCGGCAGAGGCGAATGGGCGTGTCTCCGCAACATGCACGCGCGGGAATGGGAATGGGAATAGGAATGGGAGTGGGAGTGGGAGTAGGAGTGGGTGAGCACATCAGCCCTTTGCCTAGCTCGGATAGGTCAGTTCAGGCAGATCAGGAAGACGAGGAACGGAGGTATCTCCCATATTAGGTACGGATAGGGCCGCGATGACCGAATCGGCGGAACAAAAAGAGGCGATTGGTGACTTGGAGTGGGCGAAGCCAGCAAGGTACTCGCCGGTGTATGTGTTCTATTGTAATATTGTATTGTCTTGTCTTGTATGGGTCATCAAGGTGCTTTCCTCTGTCTGTCCCTTCTCGTCCTAGCTGTCCAACATCCTTGGCGAGACGAATCAGGCACATATATTAACTATTCGATTGTGTATAAATAAAATCTCTCCGCTCTCTGTATTTCTCTCCTTTCATTTTTGTATCTTCTCTTTTTTTTTGCGCTCCCTTTCTGATCTTTTCGGCCTTTGGTTTTGCTAGGTCAGCTCGTCTTGTTTGGTGGTAGACTTTGTGAGCAATTCTCGCATACTCTTTTTTCTTTTTTTTGCCATCCAGTAAACTCTCGTTTAACTGGCATCACATGGCATACGGTCGTGACGTTGAGTTTCCGGAGCACGCGGCAAGATTTTAAACTCTCAGAAACGAAGTCGATAGATAACGCGATCCGGATGAGCCAAAGTAAAACGGGACGACAAGCCATAAGAGACAGGTCACAGCTGAGGGCTTCTTTGCGAAGCAACTAGAACCCACACAGACGAACACAGACGAACACCGACAAAGCGAGATGCTTCCTGTTATCTGGAAGTCGATGCCACTTACAGTAGTATCATCTCCCCCAACACCATATATGGATGGCATCTTTCACGGCGGCACCATGACTCCTCTGTCCTAGACCGGTATTCGACCATACAGCCAGTGTCGGAACATAGAGGAATAACGTAGTTTTCATCGTGAGCATGGGCGGATGAAATCCCGAGTAACCCAAGCCGAACTTTTCTCAGACCCTGACCAGCGCAAAGTTGTAGTCGGAATAACTACTCGTCACTTACACCGGGAGATCCGCCTCTAGATGGACCGTGTCTCTTTTGATCAGCGGGCCCGTGGGCCCTCGAAGATATCCGGGTTTGTCGACGGAATATTACGGGACCTTTGGCGATAAAACAGAGCTTCTCAATCGCCTCGGATTCAGATGGAGAAATACTACAGGTCGTTTGCAAGATATAGCAGGACAGTTCTCGTGTACTTTCGATATCTGCCATTAGTGAATCTGGGGCAGACGATAGACAATAAGTCTAGGCGAGGCCAGCCAGGACCTGTTCAAACAAACCGTATTGCAGTTCCATGAATCCCTATATTGTGTAGGACATCGGAGCAATACGAATATAAGTTCTCCAAAAGTGTGGAATACGCAAAACACGTCTTGCCTACGCACATGGGAATCTCTGGTCGTTTCAAACTCTTCCTCGATGGTCTTGTTAAGTCTTCCTGCTACTTACTCTACACACAATCCTATAGTTAGTATGGGAAATCCGTTTCCATTGTGGTCCGATGAACAATTCATGCTGCGGATAACATACCGATTGGAATGCCGCGAAAACCGCACGAGTGTCTCGACAAAGGCCACTGACCAGTTGTTCGAAACGCGCCATAATGACACCGAGCCCTAACGAATTTGAGGCCATTGATCGGTCTTCAACGCCAGCGGATGCTCCCGTGGACTTCATAGGGTACGACATATATATACAGTCAAGGCCGTCTGTGATGCGCGCAAAACACCGCACAACCGGCGACCTCTTCTAGTGTCAGTTTGCATTTCCGGAAAAGGGGCTGGGCAGATCATTAAAATCCCTTTGCCAGTAGACCGTCGGCAAGGGGCGCCGGCAAACAGTGAGCTGTGGACTGCTTTGCTTGATGATCAAGATAGCGCGCTGTTGAGCTTCTCTGATGACACTTGCCAATGACATTGCTGCGATCCGGTTGAGTACCAATTAGTGTATACTACACACAAACTCCGAGAGCTAGGCATACTATCAAGCAGCCGGTCTAAGAGCATGCGCAGGAGAGGGTGGATGAATACCTCTTTCACGTCGCGCAGTGATGAATGACTATACGGGACTCGACTGAAAGGGTGCACAGACACGTTGGACGGGTAGATATCTCAGGACGATGATGGCCGACGGATCAGACTATCTATGTACTGTTGTATGAGAAGGACGCGTCGGAACTTGGAAATGTCCCCTCCCCTCTTATCCTCGCCCTTATCTCAGGCTCAGACCAGCTGCACTGCCGAATGTGGCTTGTCTGCACGAGCCACACTGACACTGCGATTAACCTTAGGTAATCAGACTTCAAAGTTGCGCCACACTTCCGTCCAGGTTGAGAGGCGACGTCGGAGCTCCCTGAGAATTGAAATGACATTGAGACGCGTCAAGCCGTCTGCCTACACCTACCTGGCCTGTCACAGAACGCTACGTTAGAGAGCCTTTGCGAACGATTCATCAAGCTGTCGAAATCCCGCCCTATACGTAGGACCGAACTGTCAACGCTCGATCGAACTAGATTCGTGGGTTGGATCAAGGCGGCCGGACTACCATTTGTTTTGGGGGGCTTTTTGCCTGAGTATCTGTAGGTACGTCCGTACGGTACGACGATATCAAGCAGGCGAGATTCCTACACGTGACGATCCTACCCGCGCATCGGCATGGATCCATGGATCGATAATCTAGCTACGACCCCTTCAAGGCCACTTCGTCCGGTCAAGGGGCGTCGCGTTCTTGACATATCCTATCCTGTTATCAAACTTGGTATTCCGGCCGTCCGGTACCACCGGTCCATACTTGGGATGAATCAAAAGACCCGGGGTAAAAGGGTCAACCTTTACCTGCTCCATTCCCTCGATCAGCGTGTCCCAGTTCTTGCACTCGTGGGCGATCGTCCTGTTGCCGCCGGGGAGGATGCTCTCTTCGAACCAGATCATGGTGAGAGGCGTCTCGTCGGCCTTGCACATGGTGACTTCTACGAGCATCTGTAGGCAGTGCACTACAATGTGTGGTCAGGCCCTGGCCAGATAAAGTGGGATATCAAATTATCGAAATGTGACGGGAGAAACTCACGACTATGCTCGAGCTGCAACTCTTTCTCCTCTTCCGTCATGTCCGGCCAGTAATGCTCTGGGAAATAAGACTGATGAAGTCGTTTCTTTGCATTGACACCTACGAGTTAGATCGATCCTCATCGATGATCCAAAGCAGGATAAGGCCAACTTACCAGGCAGTGCAGCTGATGGATGAAAGCATAGTTGGCCAGGTAATTCCCGTTGGGCAGCCGAATGCTATTCCTTTCTCTGTCGAGCGACTGGATATATTCCTTGGGGACCTCCGCGTAAAAGTACTGCATAAGGGAGCTCCAATTCGCATCCAGCTCTGCGCTGGGCTTTCCGACGAGCTTGTAGTCTTTTGACGTCTCCGTGTGGCCGAAAAACGTGGGCTCATACTTGATGTGTTTCCTTATCGGCGCTGCAATGATATTAGCAGCGAGTTTCTGACTCCGTGCTTCTTGGGGGGGGGGGGGGGGGGGGCTCTTACTGTCAATGACATTGGCGCCGTGAAGTCTCTCTTTCTTGAACCACATGTACGGGATCGCGACGAGGACAACCGAGTATGCCACGAAGGCTAGGACGCCGCCTACAATCCACCATCGCGACCAATGAGACCTGCTCTTATGCGACGATAACGGATGTCCAGCATAAAGGAGATCGTCTGATTCGGTGGCCGATTGGTCGTCTGAGATGGGAGAGTATACCAGCGACGATTCTTTCTCAGTGATGCCCATTTTGGCCAATGACTGGTCTGAGATCAGACACAAGGTTTGCCGCTCGACAACCAAAAGTCCAATGACAAGAGAGAACGGCCCGGGCAGTCCGGTGTATATTGGGATTCTTTTGAATCCCGAGTGATCAGGAGACCAACACAACATCGCCAGATAACCTCGTAAGTCGTGAGGGGTATAGTCTACAGGAAGAACTGGGTAGTAAGCATGGTCAGGTGCATCACGCCCTATACGCCGTATCGAGACCTTATCATTCCATCGATGAGGATGCAGCACCACAAGTTGCCTTGTTCACCTGTGATATTCATCTTCATCTATCGGCAGGATCCTGACCGGCCGAAGATGCTCGAAGACACACTAAGCACTAGGAACCCGACCCTCGTTGAACAGCGCATCATCACGTCGTCGGTTATTCCCTTCGATAAACATCACTAGATAGACATGTCTCGGATATATTCTTTTCGTTACCGGATTGGTTGGCCGATGCAGAGTATTGATAGCTACCAGACGACGCCGTATCTTGCAGTAATCGTGTAAAGCGATCGTCAACCTTGTCGTGCAAGATACCATGTAGGGTTTACGATCCTGATGGAAAGACAGAGGCTGGTGTACGAATCCTACCTATGTGTTATCTCATGAACCCTCAAGGTTCAGAAGGCGGGGGTTTGAAACATTGAAGAAAAGTGCTTAAAGGAGGTTGATGTCCCCATATTGTTGAGACATTCTTCACGAACTTACTCGTTCACAGTCCTTGACCGGATATTTACATCTCACCTCTCAATCTTTCATCTCGAAATCGGCACTCAATCTTTCATCTCGAAATCGGCACTCAATCGATCCTCATCATGCAGTTCAAGCAGTTTGCTATTCTTGCCGCGCTGGCCTGTGCAGCATCGGCCCTCCCAACAGGAGAGGACAGTATGTAGCCTAACTCGAAGCTTCAATACTCCTGGTTTCGCAAGGCTAACCTGGAGGAATCAGAGCGTTCAGAGGGCCAGATTGATGGCGATGCTATCTGGCTGTGGAAGAAGGAACTGGCAGAGAAAGAGAGCAATTCTCAGATTGACGGCGATGCCATCTGGCTGTGGAAGAAGGAACTGGCAGAGAAAGAGAGCAATTCTCAGATTGACGGCGATGCCATCTGGCTCTGGAAGAAGGAACAGGTCGAGAAGAAGAGCGAATCGGAGATTGACAACGACGCCATCTGGCTGTGGTAATTGAGGAAACTCTAAACTCTATAAACGAGCAGTTATCTCCCTACGTGGGACATACTGAAGCAACACATGTGCCCACTCTCCCGCTGCTATCTCGGATCGTCGGTCAGTCTTTTTCATGGTCGTTGGATCATTCAGCAGCGCATAATCGATCGGTAGATCTCTTCGGTAGAGGCTATCAAGATGAAAATGTCAACGAAGATCGAGACCAAACCCGTCAACCTTTTTTCCGGTGCAAGGCAGATCAAGTCTAACTCAGATCTGTCAATGATGACTGACATCCACTAAGAACCCGGAGACAGCCCCGGAAGTTCGATCTACATCATTTTACTAAGCTCTTCGGGCCCTACGTACCTATCTATCTAGAGATTCGGCTGCCATCGGATCGGTATCTCCCTCTTATTCACCTAGCCTATGTGATTGATTATGTGATTTGCAGACCGAGCTCGACGCGGAGTATTTGTATGCCTACCTCCTTGATAACGTGAAAGAGTATACTTACCTAGTATAGCTCTACCACTATAGCTACCGCCTACCAGTACCGGTGATCCGGTGATCCGGTACGTTGTATCGGGTGCGAGTTTAGCATGAAGAGGATCTAACGTAATTAAAGGCAAAGACCGGACACATGAGGCTTGAGAGGTAGTGTATAAGTACCTGCCTAATATTCTTACTCAAGACGTTTACCACTTGAGGCCTTCCGAAGGAAGAGACACTGGCGCCGGCGGGGTCAAGATCCTCATCGGAATCCGGATACTGACTTAGGTATTATCTGGTATATTCTCTCAAGTTATCCTAATGCGAGCAATGAAGTTCGGTCTAGGTAGTTAGTATAGCACGCTACCATCAGACGAGATTGGTCTCTTGAATCCTGATCTAGGTAGATATATATATATATATATATATATACACTACCCCGGGAAGATGATAAATCACACGATATCCATACGAAGGAGTGCCCCGGGCCATTTAGATGCATTCGGAACCGGATGCTCAAAGTCGTCCACGACGGAAAAGCCCTGTTTCTCATAGTATCTTGAGAGGATCCTCGAACTTTAGCAACCGAAAGGCGAACCCGCACGACTGTTAATCTGAGATCTTGGGTGTTTGGACTTACTTGACAAGCTTTCGACCGTTCCCGGCAAATGCGTCTAGGTATAGAGCCTTCTTTCCCTTCTCCCGGCAGAACTGCCGAGCATGCTCCACTAGCATGGCCCCCGAGCCCTTGCGCCAAGAGCCAGTCCGGTAGTCCGTGATAAGGGCCTCGAGATAAACATAGTGCGTCGCCCCGTCCAGCTCTCTCCTGATGGGGTCCTGATCGAAGTGGGCGCGTACATAAGCCGGGCAGATCCCCTCTAAAAGCCTCACGGACGCCACGGCCAGCAACTTCTTCTTGTCGATCGCGGTGCGGACGTGTACGGAAGCCGGCAGTTCGCCCACGGCGGACGGGGGGATCTCGGCTTCGGCGATGAACATTTGGATGGGATCGCCGTCTCCGGTGCGCTGGTACCGCCGGACTTGCTCGAGCTCTTTGAGTTGGTCTGCTACATCTGGTCTTTCGGAGAAGGGCTGAGATCGCCACTGGTCCGCGCTCCCGATGGCTGCGAGGTAAGGGAGAGCGGCGTCGAATGAGGCGATGAGGAATTGTATGTCCTCCGGTCCTTCGTCGAGTCTCCTCACGTGGAGACGGAACGTTGGAGGACTCGACATTGTGTCGGGGATTATTCTTGCTGCTTCTTAACAGAGATAGCTAGCTACACAATCGCAAGCGATGGGAAGCTTCAGAGTTGCATTGCGGGATAGGATAGGATTCGAGTTTGAGTTTGCACGTCTGCTGTTATGGGTCTTATGGGTCTTATGGGAATCATCGATGATAGATCTCACTCGAGTGGGGAAGAGGCCCCTCGCATCGCAACTTGATATTCAGGCTGATGGTCAGCTTCCAGCACAGTGAGAGGGAGCTGTGGAATTAGGCAACAATGTTACCTTTGACTCGACCAATTCGTAATTGCACGGCACTGATCTGTCAGCGCGATGACTCCCATCTGACGGTCCTTCTTGAATTGGAAAAAAAAAAGTCCTGGTAGGCAGTTGGCAGTTGATACGGGGACATGACTTCAAATGAAGGCATCAATTTTCGCGATGACAAGCTCACTGACTTCTTAGACATATCTCTCGTTCGCTTGCCACGGACGATTCTCCAGACTAAGCTGAGATTTTCTTTCCTCTCTATCTCGACGGCCGTATAATTCAACTTAGGTCAGATGAGTTCCCTATTCCTCTTATACGTGGCAAATATCTCGATACTATAAGTAGGTCGAGCAGCTTTGCAAATTAACAAGATTCGGATCGAGTTGGGCAGATTCGGGATCTAAAATCGCAAAGATATCTAGTGTCCCCTCCCTTCTGATATTGCACCGCGGGCCTCATCATTGCCTCCCTTCAACCGTGGGTGGCCATTCCCCCAGCAGAGTAACTCACTTGTGACTTGAGTACCTACCTATTTCTCAAGCCGATGAACCAAGAGGCAAGTGAGGCCTGTAGGCTGTTGAGGGCCGAGGCTATCTCTAGCGTAGGAAGATCATCGCGACGATGCCGGTCATCCCCACCCATTCCACCATTCCACCATTCCACCTCCATCCCTACTTAATTCCCTCGAAACATGTAATTGACGCCGCTCTCGGTGTCCCGCTGGCTAGGTAGGTACATACATAGTAGGCAGCTGTCCGCGCGTCTGTCTGTATGGAGCTACGCGTGGAGACAGCAGCTTTCAACACAGCTTGCAGAAGGAGTTGTTCGTGTTTGTTTACTTACTATGTAAGTAATTATGTCTTTCGGTATACCCAAAACGTCTATAGTGCAAAAGTCGATATTACCTATCCCCGATCTCGCTATCTATATACCTACTGAGAGAGAGCCCATCAGTCAAGTCACTTTCTGACTCTTTTGGCATCATTACGTGTGCAATGCAATCCATGATTCCATCACATTACTTACTGTAGGTATATTAGGGAGGGGGTATCGTGGCTCATCTCACCTTACGCTGCCCTCGATACATACCTATATCTATATCTATACCTATTCAAAAGCTCCGCAACTCCATAGACCATACCTACTTACCTACCTACTTACTTACTTACTTAAGTAGACCATTATCTAGATACCGTACTAGATATAAAACCCGCTCATCTTTTTTCTCCTAGCTGTTACCACTTCACCGGCGCCGCTAAGTATGGATGAAGCTTACTTGCTTGCTTACTTACTTGGAACTCGGGCTTTTCCATTATCGTCGTCCCACCTTTCCTTTTTTTTCTATTTTTTATTTTTTGGCATTTAACGGTAGCTAAACCCCTTGTGGACGCTTACCTTTTTTTTTTTTTTTTTCCTTTTTTTTTCTTTCAGAATATTTAGCCGCAGCTAACTACCGGTTGGCAGCGATACATCGGTTAGCCAAGTCGGCACTTTTGTCGCGTGTTTTGACGCTACTTGGGTAGGTTTACTTAGTATCGTGGGCGCCGTTCCCCCGCTGCCTTCATTTGCCCAACTGGTTTTTATAAGTAAGGGAGTGAGTGAGTAAGTACACAAGTGACTAGGTAGTGTAGTGTAGTGTAGTGTAGGCTTCATTCCTGTAGGATTCGCTTGTTCTGAGCCGAGAAGGATACCTACTTACATATAAAGCTGTTAATTATCTAGCTATGGATTAGTGATCTCATGAACTACCTGCTTAGATATGTATTACTTATAAGTAAATAAGGAAAATAAATACCAGCACTTGTCGAGAATTGAATGACACAACTCTGCGTAATGAGAGAGGACGGACGGCTTTTCCCATCGATGTAGATATCTATCTAGAATACACACATACCTGCCTACTAACCATCCACATAGCATACTCATGGTTTGCTTGCTGCCTTTATGTCTTTACCAATGAGCTATGTCAATAAGTAAGTCAATAAGTAAGTCGATAAGTAAGTGAATAAGTGTCCAATGGGCCATACCCTATGGGCCTATGCACCTAGATATTCATGATAATCTATCTACCTGATACCTACACCAACACGCACGCTTGCTACTCATGGCACATACGTAAGTAGATAGGTAGTGTACTTGCTAGATGCTTATACTCTCTCCAGCACTGCATCATGAACAATCACGTGTCATAGCTCACGGGTGTTCTTCCAAGTTCCCACTCCCATCTACCAATACCACTCCTACCAACACCACTCCTACCACCACTCCTATCTATACCAGTCTGTCAGTTGTCCATGCCTATTCCATAATGCAACATCCTGTCAAGACCGTACCTACACCCGTCGACCAGACCAAGCGCCATGAATAACACGGACCAACATACCTACTATGGACTCAAGTAGAGAATCGCCGTCGGTACGGATAGGTAGGTAGCAAGGTAAAGTAAGGTAGACAATGTTATCGAAGCCAAATGGGACGTTCAAAGCCTCCGCTCGAATTTACAGTTTACTCCGAGATAGCGGACTCGAGCGGGAATGAACTTCGACGCGGTAGCTATCTAGCCGGCCGGTAGCGTTCGAGTAGGGTAGCAGATATTAGCACAAGTGACCCAGAAATGCTATCTATGATTCTACTTACTTATTTATCCATGCCTTCCGTACTCCTTGATCCTATCTATCTATCTATCTACTTATCTAACACACACACACACACACACACATAATGCTAGCCGCTATACTAGTTAAATGCCTCAAAGCTGCGATCAACTAAAAAAAAAAAAGAAAAAAAAAGAAAAAAAAACAACAACACCAAGTGTTTGGCATACGTAATGATCGTCCAGTTGCGTCCAGCCACCGTCCCCTACGTATATCTGACATCATTCGTCTCAACTATCTACACTAGATAGCTACTGACTGTCCTTTGACTCCTTTCCAGTTTCCATCTCTCCTTTATAAATTATGGCCCATGGCCCATGGGAAGGGCGAGCTCATCAGCCCTATTGGTCGGTAGCAGTATCTAACAGAGCCAAGCCGGCTTTCCGACGAACCAGTTCTCCACCCAGTTCTCGCTGGCGCGCGAATGGAAGACTGCTCTTGTGGCGGTATTGGTCACTGGTATGTCTCTCTTGTAGGTAGTGCCGTTGGCAGTTGCTGGTGGCTCGATACAAAACTGCTGAATCCGCAGTCCTTTTGCTTGTTTGTTGGCACATCATACAAACTTATCCGGATATTGTAAAAGTCCGGACTGTAAAGTAATAGTGTAAGTAAGTAAGTAGGTATATTAATCATTAATTATGCCTGATAACTACTAGATAATACATATTTGGTATGAACCGGCCTATATTACTATGCCTACACTACTTACATAGCGCAACAGCCCGTTCACATAATCCCCCACCTGGCTAGTGCCGAGGCCCGAGGACTCCTACTTACTTACATGGTAAGTAGAGTAGGTAGAGTGGGTAGAGTAGAGGAGAGTAGAGGAGAATAAGTAGCCATAATGGGGCTGTATACGCACTTACCAACATCGGAATATGATAAAGGTAGGAGTTGCGGAAGTATACGTCTGCAGGCATCGCCAACTTACTTACTTACTTACTTACTTACTTAGGTGCCTACTTACTTACAAAGGTAGTAGTTAGTCGATACATAGCACGCCTTTCCTATTAATATCTCTCGATATACTTATACATCTCGAACGGAGGAAGATAATTGAATCCGCGGGAGGGGATCACCATTATCATCGGTGTCCTGGCACGAGAAAGATGAGTAGAGAGAGTTACATATTCAGTAGATAGGTAGATACAGAGTGATATAATAAGTCAAGGTTGATGCCATCGGTAGATACACGAACATACTTAACCACACTGACTATCTAGTAGTGTACTTGAAAGAATGTGTAAGTAGTCACAGTAGTGTAGATAGAAAGATACATAGTAGAGACTGTAAGTAGCGTAAGTAGAACAAACACGATCAAACGGCGGCGGGGTTTACGATGGGAACGCTGATGTAACAGTTGCGAAGATATCACGATAAGTATGTGAATCGGCTCCTTCAAGTTTCAACAAGGGCTCCGCTCCGCCCATCTTGCTTGGACTCTGGACTCTGGACTCTGGAGCCTTGAGGCTTGGACGATAAACGTCAGAGCGCACGGCAAGCATCATCAAGTCCGATCTAACGAAAAAAGGCGCCAAGTCCAACAATGGACCCATTGATAACGGGTTTAACGGGAATCAAACGACACACTATCTCTATCTACTTACTTACTCCTCCTACTATGGACGTACTTAAGTAGTGTAAGTAGTAGCTACTAGGTAGCACTTCGAGGCTCGAGAAAAGGTCCGTAGTGTAGGTATTATGGTATATATAGTAGTGTGTGGTGTATGGTATCTACTTACTTACGGCACTATAGCCTATAACCAACCCTACCCTATATTGAACCATATGTCCTGCTGAACTGGCGCATGTAAGAATCATGTATGGCCTTCTATAGTGACTCTATAAAACCAGAAACAAAACGATAAAAAACTATTTAATTTTGTTGACATAATCCGTAAATAAAACCATCAGCTTCAGCTTTGCCATACCGAGAACGAGCCACAAGAAAATCACCGAGCTTTCTAAATATATATATATATACATATAAATATAAATATATATAAAGAAGGCGTTAACTATTATCCAAACAAATAGATAAGTAGGTAGTTAAGTAGGTAAGTAACTATGTGATGCTTACTTTTACACACACGGAGAGAGAGGAAGGAAGAGAATCACACCATGCTAGCACCAAGTACCTACTTACAGTACTTACATAGTAGACAAGAGCTTACTTACGCCAGGCTACTATCTAGGTAAGTAAGTAGGGACGTTTCAACGCCAACCTTTCCAAGCCGGCGTAAGCGCCGTTCGTGGCCTGCGCAGACCAACCGGGGCGGCTTTTTAGTGTACTAGTAGACGAGCGGGAAATGAAAGCCCACCAGGGCGCAGGCAAGGTTGAAGATATGGAGGGCGGGGGGATAGATCACCCTGCTACGTATGGAATCCTGAGGACCCTTCTGGTTCAGGAGCTAGTGCCCGCTCATTGACAATTGTAGGTAGTGTCAGTAGATAGTAAGTATAGTAAGTAGTGTAAAAGTAGGGTAAAAGTAGTGTGGTCACTGTAATGATAGTGAACCCAGGCGGACGGCAAGTCACAATAGAACACGGATTGAGTTTGCGGCTAAGGAGAAAACCAAGGAGAACACTAAGGAGAACACTAAGGAGAAAGATAGTTTCATCAAACCAAGATGGCCAAGATACATTCCTAGATTTTGGGTTTTGGGAATTACCTACTTACATACACACTTAAGTAGTTATAGGTACTAGCCTTCTCTCTCTCTCTTTTTGGTCGGGTTTGACTCTGTTACTTATTATTGAACTGACGCGCTATCTTTCTGTGGGTGTGTGGGTGTGCGGGTGTGCGTGTGTGTGTGCTTGTGTGTGCGTTTCCCAGTTTTTCCTTCTAGACTTTCGAGACCCAGACCACGTGCAATCGCCAACATATTACGAAGAGGGGAGGGGGGGTAGAGGACAGAGGACAGAGGGGTAAAGAAGGAAAACAAAACAACAACAAACAACAAACAACATCAAGAAAAACTACACTATCTAATCACATTATACACTACAAGGAGTGCTCCGGTTTTCTTTGACGTCAAGCCCTTCTCTCGGTTTACGCCGTCCCAACAGCACGGCCCGATTATCACGGCAGGGCTGTGATGGGCCGTGATGTCTGCCTGACCGCATTACGCATCGAGTAGAGAGGAGAATAAACTCGGTCCCCTCCGTCTCCGTCTCCGTCACAAAACACGTGCATACCGGAATTCAGAAAATCCAGTTTTTAACTTCCATCTCTGATGAGTCTGTGCATCCAATTCGGGGACAACCGATTCGGGGACAGCCATGGTCTCCCCCTTGCCCCTTGCCCCTTCACCTTTCCCTTTCCCTTGAACCCTTCCACCCTCCCCCAACCAACATCTTCTTCTTTAACTTTTCTCCAGGGCCTTCTCATGTCGACCTTTTATCCTTTTTACGTGAATCCCGTTCCAGTTGTTCCCTCCCTCCTCCCCCCCTCCTCCTCTGTCGGGATTTGTTTCACCGGGCTTTGAAAAACCCCCGTGGAGTCTCAGGTCTGACTCCGGAACCTGTACTCCACCAACTCCGGGTAGGCGTAGGTAGTGCATAACTTTTTATTCCCGGTCGTTTATGTCCGTACTACCTATGTACGGTACGGTATGCAAGCTGGCATCATCCGCGTGTAATAGGTATACTGACTAGGTACATACAACGGTGTATTCGACAAACCAATATGCACGTACCAAGTAGTGTGGCGCTGCCTAATCCTACATCGGGGTGAGTTATCTAGATAAGCGGGCGCCGGCGCGTCAAAATCTAGGTTCTAGCGCGGTAGCCCGGCGCGTGGCGGAGTCCCGGGCCACACAGCCCCCGTCCTGTGGCGCACCTTCCCCTCAACTTTCCAAGGCCTTGCCCCGTTTCCGAAGTTGACCGAGTATTTTTAGTCTCTTTTTTTTTTTTTTTTTTTTTTTTTTTTGTTCTTTCTTTTTTTGGAATACACGGAGGAGAGCGAGATTATTGTTATTAGCCTTTTCCCAAGTATTAGTAATAGTCTGGGTGAGAAAAATAGGTAGGCCGCGCCAAGTAGGTAATTAATACGGACGTACATACATATCTTAAATTGTTCCGTATTATTAGCTGTGAAGATCAAGGAAACGACAGAATCAGTGAAGTCATTCGATTAGCGTAGTGTCATGTATCTAGGTAGTGTTTTTAAAGGCAACTCTCGTCATTCCCGTCGGCTAGCCGTGGGATTCTCTGACGAATTGGCCTTGACAACTAACTACTTACTTGCCTGCCCGGGGCTCTTAAGTATACCTAGTGGCATAAGTCATTAATGTAGCGTTTCCGTTTTGAAGTTAAACCGCAGCCCTCCGCCCTTCCCTTTTTTTTTTTTGGCCGGGAGCGAGCGTTGGTCGAAAAGAGGAAGGGCTTGCGGGTGGAGTCCGTCTGCCTTGTGTCCCAAGTTCGACGGTATTTTAGTGCTATAGTGTAGACTTATACCTAGTTGTGTTATAGGTAGTTCATAGTGTAGATATTTCGCCTTGTCCTTGAATAATAAGTAAGTTATTGATTAGGATTGGCGAGTGCCTTACACCAGGTACCTTTAGTTAGACCACCCAACCTTGTTGTATACACCACGGCGCGCAAGAGAGTCTTCCCTAGGTCACGTTACTTTCGGCCTCTGCTGGGTCTCACTAAATATCTAGTGTAAGTTGTAGTTTCAGAAGATTGCTTCCCTCCCGCAGGGCACATTAGCAAAAAAAAAAAAAAAAGAAAAAAAAGAAAAGAGCCCTTTGGCCAACAAGTGAGGGTTGTCTGGTGTGTAGTAGCACACCACCTTGGGGAGGGGAATACCCACTGCGTTGTTTCGTTCAAACGTTGTCGGGGTTGGGGCTATGCCACTACTGTTAAGCGGGCGACGCTACGCTCTTGGTAGAGACTTAGACGTGGCCGATGCGGTTTGGTGTCGAATTCTAAAATAACGGTGTTAGTGCGCATCTCTCTCTACTTACGTAGTGCCTATCTAGACTTGTCTCATCTAGACTCGTCTGTTTCTCTCTCTCCCTCTCTCTCTCTCTCCCCCACCTACCTTACATATCCGGATACCCCCCCTCATGATTCCATTTGAATTTCGGGAAGATCAGGCCAATGGGGTTAGATTCTATTGGGGATCCATGTCTACCCGACCCTACCTTTTGTTTTTTTTATTCCTTACTATGTAGATGCATAGTGCACTGATACCTATCTACCACTTAGATGGGGGACCCCCGTCCGCTCTCCCGGATGGGGTTAGAGTCTAGAAAAGGAGGCTGGGGAGAGAAGTGGGTTTGTTCGCCGACTACACATCCGTAAACACAAGGGCGGGGAGGCGCCGACGCACGTATCGATGCCTACTGCATTGTGAATTTTTATCCCCGGTACCGGCCTCCCGACATCTTGATCGTTGTCGTCTTTTGTCTTGCCAGACACGGGATTTGACATGAAGTTTCAAGCATGTGGGCTTAAACCGTGTTTCGAGTTGTTGCGCGCTCTTCCTTCTGCTTCCTTACCCCGGATTCCTCTTGGAGGCGTTATTATAGGTAGCCAAGACCCGCGTCAAAAAAATAGCTAGAATGACTCGAGAACGTAGATATCTATCCCATACCATGCCTAGTTGGAGAGAGGACCCGTTTCAAATAAACGCGGGGTTGATAGCAAGTGTGTAGGTCGTCGTGCCAATGAACTCAGATACGAGCGCTGTCGTGATTCGGTATCTTCTTTCCACTTGTCTCCTCTCTGGAGAGCTGTAGTCTCTTCACCAAGACGTTCAATGTGCGTGTAGATGTGTTGTCAAGCTGCTGAATGGGAAGTTCGGTCTACTAGCATTCTATAAGCAGTTTATGCGCGTAACTCTGTAAAACTCTGTACTCTGTATACACACGCTGACCTCTTCCTTCTCCCGCGTATAGGGCTTTCTAGAGGCTGATGACATCTTTCGACTCCCTCTCTTTGCATCTTTCGCGTCTGTCAATGCGTGCACCCTTATCGTGTTTGTGTCCCCCCCTTTCCTTCCCCTCCGTGAACGCCAGCGAAATCTTGAAAACCCGTCTTGAAAACCCGTCTCGCGTTTCTACTCTGTGGTCATCAGACCGTGGTTCCCTCCGGGTCAAGCCCCCTTACCCGCCTCCTAACTCTGGATAACGCCGTTGTTGTGCCATTTTCGCATGTTTGAACCCCGGCTTTCGTGAATTCTGTACAATTGTTTCTCGGTATAAAAGAAAACCGCCAGTGTGAAAATTCAGCCCCGTAGACCAAAACAAGATCAACCGATCAAACCGATCAACCGTATGAACGCCCCAAGTAATGGCAACCAGTCGATTTTCCTCATCCCACATGTGTTCCGTCCGACGTGTAGCAAAAAAATGTAGACGAAACTCTTTGGCGTCTTTGTATATGATAAACTGCATGTGCCTTCTGGCAAACTCGTACTGTACGGAAAACCAAAAGTCATAAAAATAAAACGATTAACTCGACGGGGATAGGATAGGATAGGATAAGGGTAGGTAAGGTAAGGTAGGTGGTTTTGTTTTTCGCTCGACTCGAGGCAAAAAGCGGAGGCGGGATAAAATCCCAGTATTTTTTTGCGACAATTTCTTCGTTAACAGTGGATAAAGTGAGCGATCGGTTCTTTAAGACAATACAAAGCCGTGAACGCGTCTCTAAAAGTCAGAGAATAAACACTGACAGCTCATTGCTGTAATATCCGATGTATAGCCGACAGAGATCATTGCCTGTGATCGCCGGCCTCTTCACGCAGAGCTAGGAAACCAAGTAGTTGCGTGTGGGCTCGTAAAACGGCGATCTTGGCTTCCGGACGGGGGCGAGCCGAGACGGCTTCGCCATGTTGTTCTCGCCGTCAGAGAGATCTCTCAAGCGTTGGTATCTAGCGATATAGCCAGAGCAGCGGGCCGTCCTGGTTGGGTTTCGAGTTTGGCGCCGGCACTCCGTACGATGGAAGTATTCGCCCTCCTATGTCGTGGCTGGAGATGCTTGGTAATACACGGGGTACACGTTCCACGGCGCTGGTGTTTGGTACGTTGGAGAAATGGGAACGATGCCGATCTGCGGGGGGCATCCATACTCTAAAAGCGACTGATTAGACTTCAGCTTCAGATTATACAAACAGCGGAACTTTCTGGAACGGGTAGGTTATTTACCTGACTTCACTCCGTCAAACCCGAGATCACCGTTCATGCATTGCGCTACCGGCGAGCTTATCGACGGGGGCAAGCTGGTTCTCTCGATGATGGTAGACGAGGCATTGGACGGAAAGTAGTTGTTTCCGTATTCCTCCAGTGCTGCCGGGGAGGAGGGGCTGGACCCCGTTGAGGGTAAGGAGGCGGGCCAAACGCTGGTGGTGTCGGAGACATTGCTGTAAGGGGGCATGTCCGACACCATGGGATATTCGGGCGTGGAGTGCCCGTAGGGAGACGGCTGAGAGCTCGAACCATTGTATGCTGCTAAGCCATTAGCTTCACAATGATCCATAAGACCCGAGCCCAGGACGCGCAAACGAAGCTGGGCAAAGGACGTACAATTCGAGGTGCAACCTGGGTAGCTGGACATACCGGGGCCCGAGGTGCGGATGCCCAGGCTGTCGCGAAGTCGTCTGATCTCGTCCTCGAGAGCCCTGTTTCTCCCTAACAAATCCTGGACCGTCTGGTCTCTGTTCTGTTGGCTTCGAAGCTCATCTATCTCTCTCTCGAGGTTTTCAATGTGTTCTTTCGTGCGAGCTCGGATAGCTCTCTGAGCCTCCCGGTCATTGGCACGTTTCCGAGCAAGTTGAGAGGGTGTAAGTGTTGAGACACTTCGAATAGCTGCTCGAAGCCGTCAATTCAGAGTCTTTTTTTTGCGTGCTGTTTCGGCTCTGCGCGCCCCGGGGACATGCGGCTTACCCTTGCGTTTGCCAACTCTGGCTGACGAGTTCTGTGTAGGCTTGATCATTGTGTTCGACGAGGGCTCCGAGCTTGATACTACCGGAGAGGCTTTTCGAGCGGGCAAGGACGGCAATGGGTGGCTGAGGTGTTGGTCCATATCTATGACTAGCGGCAAGCTCAAGATGCGATGTTGGTGATCGAGGCCACTATTGTATATCTAGAGGAAGAACCATCAACGGCTAATAAGTCAGATCCGGGGTGAGGTCCAAGTTGATCGATTATGAGACTTTCTAGGGTCCAAATTGGCATCATGAGAAATATATAGAGACCACTAGACGGGGCAAAACGGCGGCCGGCGCCTCGACTTGGCTGGTGACTTGGTCTAGCCATTCGTGGAGCATTGCATTCGCCGACCCACCACCACACCACAAACGAACCAGTTGGCAGTTCCTACACCAGAAGCCCATAACGCACACTACGGTAGGTACACCGTACTCCCCTGTCCATTCTTGTCATTGATGATGGGCGAGGAATGGCGAACCACGGCCAAACCCCCCCTGCTATTTTGATGGCTAGCCTGGAGCCGGTGAGGTGTTAGTGTGCCGGTAGTCTAGTCTAGGGGCGAGGTAGTATCCCTACATGGCGTATACCGCCTACCGTAACTAGGCCATAGTGCAAGTGCCGTGCGTATGATGTAGGTGCGGTATCTAGATGGTACCTCCCGATGGAGAGAGCGGCCGTGAGGAGCCGTGAATGAGGAACGAAGAACGAGGGATGGACGGTAGCCTGGGTATAATAGGCAGTCCAAATATGGCCCTCTCCCGGGAGCTGGTCGATGACAGCGCACCTATGATCGAATGCGGTAATTCCGGCTTGGACCTGAGGAATCGGAGCGAGTCCCGAGAAGGTCAGTGCAACGCGGCGCAATAATTCGGCAACATATCTGCAAGACTGCTGCAAGACTGCTGCAAGTCGTCTGTGGCATAGGCATAGGCGTAGGCATAGGCATAGGCATAGGCATAGGTCGTATAAGGGCCGCGTCCCTCTGAGAGGTCGCTGCTCTCTGTGTGGTTCCATGCTATACATAGCTGCTACCAGAGCTTAGCAGCGCCTACTGCTGGCTGCTACCATGCCAAGGTATCGCATTGTATCCCGGCGAAGACGCAACCTTCGACGGCCAGGATGGGGAGGGTAAATAGACTTTGCGCTAGGAGAGCGCTACAATGTCTAAGTGGGGATCACGAAGAGCACATAAATTCATAATACACTGTAGCTGACGATACAGAATATACAGAATAGGTAGGTAGACGACAGAGTCTACATTAGGTATAGGTATGGGACACACGGTCCGGACGGGGGGAGAGGGGGGGGGGCTTCCTTGCTTTTGATTTGCTTGCGAGACACAGGCTGCCGCGTGGACGTCTGTTACCTGTGTTAATATTGCAGTCGGTACTGGTATTAATATAGGTAGGCGCCTGAAATATAGGGATAATATGTAAGCACGAAGCACGAAGCACGGGACAGCGGCGGTACGGGAAGGGAAGGGAAGGGAAGGGAAGGGGAGGGAAGCATCTTACCAGCTGAAACATCACCACCGGTACTGTGCTTCAAGGTGATATGACCATAATCCATTGAACCCGAGGGAAATATGGGCCTGGGAAATACGGTTCAAAGCCCTACTAGTGTGAGTAGATAGTGCACACCAGCACCACCGTGGACTACCTAGTTACGGTACCGTCACCAACTAGACAGCCTGGCCATGTGTGCACACTGCAAACTCCAGAGAAATTATATCCCAGCGCGGTTATGCTCCAGGATCATACTACTTACCTGCATCGTCCCTAGTGTAAGTAGGAGATATTCATCACTGCACTAACGACCATAGACTACTAGTAACTACCACGAATTAATACGTGCGTAACAAGTCGGAATCCCCTCCCCCCCTCACACGTCGAAAACAAAACATCACCTGGGTGGAGCGATTGGCTGGTAGCGAGCTGCGTGTGCTCCATACTTACGATGGCGACACTGGACAGTTCAACAGTTGATGTCAGCCGGCCACATGAAATCTGGTCGCAAGCCTGGGTGTGCCAGAAATAGCATTGGAGAGAGGGAGAGACGCGACAGTGCGTTCAAATATGGAACAATGCCCCCCCCAGCAAATAAGACATGTAGGGAAAAATAGTATCGCAACCGGTAAACCTTACGTAGTTTGGTGTCCACACCTGAAGGTGGAGGGCTAAGTCCGGAGAATTCCGCCTACCAGTTAATCCGCTTAATCGAGCTACCCTACCTAGGTAGTGTAGGTAGCGAAAGCGGCTTCACGCGGATTGTCCGACAAGCACATACGGTCATCATAAGGCTGTTGCAACTTGCAACTTGCAACTTGCTGCGCGTTCAAACGGGCTTGAACGGACTCGAACGGACTTGAAAAAATTTCATGTCGCCGGAGACGGGTCCGGCGCACTCTATTTTGCGTTGATGTCAAGGCATTGCTAACTGGCAAGCTCGGGATTCGTATCCTTAACGGCATCGACTAGTTCGTTCATGTCACCGACCTCCGTCGGCCCAGCAAGTCCGGATGGGGGTAAAGCCCAGTCAGGAAGAGGGCTGGTGTAGCTCCAGCTGCCTCCAGCATCTTCGTAGCGCAGACTGTGCAGCCACAATGATAGCTCTTGCTCCCCAGGGTCGGTATACAGTGGAGTATCGCAGATCTCGCAAAGCTCCCCCGACATTCTCTCTGCCTTTTTCTTGTAATATTGGTCTACCATCTCGTCGTGATAGGCGACAGCATCGGCGACGTCTTCTTTGCCCATGCGACTTAGTCGCGTTATTATATCTTCGTCTGTGTTTTCCACCGCGTCGGGGTCATTGCAGCCTAAGTTAATACCCCAGACCTTCTGGTTTGCATAAATTGGGTCATTTTCGATGGGATGGCCCAAATGTTGCAAGTGAACTCGAATTTGGTGAGTCCTGCCAGTCACTGGTAGACAGCGAACAATCGAATATCCTTCTTTCCGCATCCACGGCCTGAGTTTCTCGTCGGCTCCAGATATCTCGTTGTCAGATGGCTGCTTTCGTGGCTCACGTGGAGGATAGTAAGCCAGCTTTTTAAAGGCCGTCCGAGCGAACTTCCCTTCTGCTCGTATCCTGTTGAGCCCAAGTTTTGGAGATATTTGGAGGATAGGTTGGTTGCAGACAATCTCTCCGTCAGGGAACTCCCCAATCACTCTGGCGATGTACTCTTTGCGAACAGACCTCTGCTGGATTTGCGTTCCCAGTATCCCCGCAGACTTGGGGTGTTTGGCAACAAACATAATACCGCTAGTGAGTCTGTCTAATCTGTTGCAGGGGTAGGCGATCCACTCCGGGCCGCGCTCTGCCTTCATGATCTCAATGACCGAATTCAAGCTGTACCGGCCGGCGGGGTGAACAGGTATTCCCGAAGGCTTATTGATCACGATCATGTCTTCATCCTCGTGAAGAATGCCTATGGGCGCGGCGGAGACAGGCGGTTCATGGCGATGGATGGTATGGGACACCAGATCACCGTTTTTGACAATGTAATCAGGAGTGACGGTCTTTCCGTTCACACACACCTGGCCCGTCTCGATGGCATGCCTATAATATGGCACCGGACGGTCTCTAAACTCGCTCTCAAAGATGTCCAGTATTTCTCTTCCTCTCCACCGCTCTTTGCACCATGTATTATATGTATAGTGGTACGGCGCAACGCGTCGCAAGCCGTTTTCGAGGTAATAAGGTGCGGGCCAAGCTGGATCCGGCTGCTTCGACAGGGCCGGCTTGTCTGCGAGAGATAGGCCAGAAAGACTCAAGCTTTCCGGAGACGAGGCTTTCGTAGGTGCCATGGCGGGCGCAGCGCTGGATATTTGGTCCATGAGGGAGCGCACGAGGGTCCTCGTACGGCCGACGAAGGCAAGAATCCGAGTCGAGCACGCCACGATTACTCGCAATCAGATGATTTGTGTTGTGTTAAGACATAGATATCTAGTCCGAGCATCAATAAACCGGGTAGATCATGGATCAATGAGCGACGAGACTCCAACACGATGTGCGGTCACCGGTAGGAAGTGACTCCTATTCAATTCTACCCAGTTTGTACCCCAAGATGTGTACTCAAAGTACCTACACGAAAAATGTTTGGCGGTCAAACGGGGCAGAATTCAACCCCTCGTTAGTCCCCACAATCATGACCGGCCCGACACCGGCCCGACACCGGCCCGACGACATCGCCTACTTAGATTATGTACTCAATTTCCACCCATTCTTCTTTTTAGGTACCTAAGGTGAGTTAATAGTCTACCTATTTACTATCTTCATAACTACCGCTCTCTCAATCTTGGTTTCAAATTCCTCCTTCGTGTTGTCCACATCGTTAAACGTGAACATAAACATCGCATTTGCATCTATCACTCATCTTCTCGAGATGATATCAAGTCTTCGTATATGATCTCGCGACAAGTTGCTTTATTTACCGCGACAGCATGGCTTCATCAAATCATTTAAAGCGCAGAGGGCGGCAGGATTACCCTTTCATGCTCGAGTACAGGACACGATGGTAAGATGAACCAATTATAGGCGTGTCTTTTTAGGCCTCCAACTTACTCTGAAATCAGGAGCGACAATGATATGTATGACCATATGAACAATTCCGTTTACAACTTTCTGTAAGTAGACAGACATCTGAGTTGGTGATCAATTCGTTGTAGCCTCTCTCCTGATCAGTGACGACTGATAATGCAAATGTGTGTGTGTGTGTGTCGTGTAGTTTCGACTCAGTGATCAACTCCTACCTCATAGATCATTGTGGGCTGCATCCACCGACTTCCGCCCAGCACCCACTGATGGCCCACACGCACTGCGACTATTTCTCTGCTATCTCGTACCCCAAGGTGGCCGAGCTATGCCTGCGCGTCAATAAGCTCAGCAAGTCCAGCGTGGTCTACGAGGTGGCACTCTTCGAGAAAGACGTGGAGCAGGTCAAGGCTGTCGGCGAATTTGTTCACGTCTTCGTTGATCGTGCTACACTACGGCCGAACGCCAACGGCATGAATGATCAGCTCCGTCGCGGTTTGGAGAAGCTGCTTGTGGCGCCTCCCAGCAAATTATAACCGCCGCGTGCCCCCGAGGTCCTTCACTGCCTGCCTACTAGATACCTACTCAGGTATGTAAGTAGTGTACACTACCTACCTACACTAGAACTACCTACCTACCTATCTCTAGTCCACCTAACATGAATGAAATCACTGGTACCGCAGCGTTTGCTGTTCTCCACCCTTGTCTCCACTCACCAACAACTTCTCCATGAACTCCAGATCTCCGAGCGCCAGCTCGGGTGTCTGATCTGGGTGAGGCTTTCCGGTGGAGACTATCGCCTCGGCCCAGGCTTGGACTTCTTCTTTTACACCGAATGACTTCTCGAACGTCTTCTCCTCGGTCTCCGTATCTGGCTCGAAGCCGCGCACGGTAACAACTTTGTCAGAAGTCACTTTGACATAGCCTTGTTCGCAGGCGACATAGAAGTCAAAGGCACTCAATGTCGTTCCCACACTTTGCGCATACGAACCAAGGACGCCGGATTTAGTCTGTAGAATAGCATTGATAGTATCCTTGGGAGGGAGGTGGCTCGAGACCAATGAAGTCAGTGCTATCACGCGTTCCACGGTATTCTCTTTGCCTAGCAACCTCCTGAGACCTGCAGTAAAGTGGACACCGGAATCAAGGAGAAAGCCGCCCTGGTGCTCAGGCTTAGTGCGCCAGGAGGTCTTGAAGTACTTGTTGGACGTCTGGATCATTGAGTTGATTCTCACGGACACGCCAGTCACCCGGCCCAGTTTCTTGACTTCCTCCGCGCCATAAGCCCAACCGGGTATGAAACGGAAGTTTTCCGCAATGGCTAGGGTAGCCTTCGTCTCCGCCGAAATCTTCTTAGAGTGCTCGATAAGTTTAATGGCGGTCTCGAGGTCCTTGGCGACGGGCTTCTCGGCTAAGACATGCTTGCCGGCGCCGAGGGCTTTTTCAATGTAGCTTGGCTGGTCCACGATGGGAAGGGCTAGGATGATTCCACTGACGTCCGAGCGCTTCAGGAGATCATCATATGACTTTCCCGGGCCAGACTCAGACGAATAGATGTCTGCGGTCGTACCAGCGTCGACCAGCAGTCTGGCTGTTTCTTCCGCCGATTTCAATGAGCGCGACCAAACGGCCTTGACGGACACCAAAGGGCAAGCAACTGCGGCAGGCTAGTCTCATACCGTCAGCCGGCACATCTTGACAGAAATCTTGACTTATTATTCCCGAGTGGTAAAAGGACGCACCAGATGCTGTTCTTTCACAAAAATGCCGCCACCAATAAGGGCGATCCCCAAGGGTGCCGACATGCTGAATCAAGCTTGGAAATGTACGGAGGGACAGATATCGCAGCACCGATACTCAAGTCCTACTGTTGACCCTCACAGAAAGTTCACGCGAACGAAAATGAGATTATTGTCTCCGATGACGACGACTATGAGAGAAATATCTACAAGTTACGGAGACGTTCTGTCTCTTAAGTTTTATAATCAGCACGCTGTTATGACGAATTCCAGCCGGGAGGACTTCGTGCCGTTATGCCGGCGATTCCCCGCCCGGATTTGAGGAGTTACATTTGTCCTAATTAACCGCTAGCCTGAGTTTGGTGCGGAGTCTTCTATCTAATATGGATTCGGAAACTCTAACAGTTTAGTCCTGTGATTGGACGATGACGACAGGTCCTTGATCCAACTTGCGACAGGAAGTACATAAGCACTTCACGGCCTTCACGGCCTTCACGGCGCCAAGTATGAACGGAAGCTTGGCCGTATCGAGATTCTGATTCCAAGACGCATTGATCTTCTCTCGTCTTACTGTCAATGCAATCTGAATGAAGCCATTTATTAGGATAAAACAGCCCAACTGTTCTTATACCTAACCTAGCTAAAGAGGCCTTCTGCCCTTCTACCTGCGAGGTCTTAGCCAGATAGCCATACGAAGCGGATACAACCTCTGGGGTATCCAAATCCCACGTGCTCCATTCATTGGGGAACTGCGTTGTTAGCAACCTCGTTTTCGACCGGAGGTCGTACTTTATCATTACTATGTATAATCGAATTACATGGTGTTAAGGTCCATATGGGCCTTCATGATTTTCTTTCCCAAATCTCCGAGAGACATCCTTCTATTGGTGTGAAGGTGTACTCTGGAAAGGGCTGGTTCATCTCAGCCGACGGTTTCCTCGCGCCCTTGAATTAGCCGAGCACGGTTCCGATACATACCGCCTTCAGTAAGGCCTGTAAGTGGATACTTGATCATCGGAAACCAACTCTGCACAGCTTCCAGGCTCCCTGAATCTGTGGGCTCTCCAGCCTCGAGGTCTGTGATCTGTACCCTCTCAACATGAATGGCCGCCTTATACGTGAGCCACGTCAGTGAGTATTCAATACCTAGGTGAGCTTGACATTCTCTTCTGCTTTTTTTTTTGTTTGACAGGTACACTATAAACGGGCCTTCTTACCCCAAACAAACTCTTGCCCAAAGCCCCAGAATGCGTGCGATTCAGGAGTCAGGACTTACCTATTCCCACAAATACCCGCGGTAGTGGGCCGTTCCTGTCATGATCGACGGCGAGGCCGATCAGCGAAGCGGCGTCGGCAACGGTTGTTAGCGTTAAGACGGCGTCTCCATTGGATGTCAACGATGCTCACACGTCTTCTTGTCAAAAAGTCGAAAACTTGTCTACAGCGGATCCACATAACTCTACCTGGATGTCTTGTCTTGTCTTGTACGGGAAGCTGAGATAATCCAGGTAAGAGTCCCGGTCGAAACAGGGTGCACTCGATGAACTACATATCGTGAGTTCTGGTGAGTTGCATCTACTGGGAGTTATGTCTATTTGATTGAGGATATTCTCATAATCCTCCTTTCTCGTTTACTTCCTTCAAATACTAAGTACAGTATGTACTCTCGCTTTCCGCCTTCCCCGTCCCTATCTATGTCATATCGTCTAGTACCCTGGCTATATGTGAAGGGACTAGATAGATAGATAGGTGACATACATGAGTATGTGGAAATACGAGTCAGTTGACACGTACTAATTCGGATGTGCCGAATACATGCTTAAGACCGGACAACCACCAACGTCTTTTTAGCTTATTAACTATCCTGCTACCTATTACCTCCCATGCTCTAGCCGCAAACCTCCTCACGCCAGCTAGGAGCGGGATCATGAGCAAAAGACTTTTGCGCCTTCTGATCGGGATTTGACAGGAAACTGGGCCGTTGCAAAGATGAGACGAAGTGGTACATAGCATTATGAGATCCTCCGAGCACTTCGACAAGAGCTTCGTTAATCGTCATAATCAACGTTCGGCATTTGACCACCGACACTGCCACAGTATCTGGCGTCAGGCTAAGAATCACATGACAATGCTAACATCTGAGCTCGGTTCGGATGATCGCCAAATTCATCATACTTTATTCATTGCGAGCGTTCGCGTCGGCGGTGATATTCTGTCATTTACATACGCCCTAAACCGCCGGCTACAACCAGATTAACCATTTTGAGATTGGGATACTGCTAATCTTCAAGTACGTCTCACGTCAGAGAGTCAAAGGTTTAGATAGAGGATTAGGGCACGACTTTTCAGACGGTGCTTCGCAAAGACAGCGACGCCGATCGCGCAGCCAACGCCCTGAATCCGAGGTCAAACAGACCTTAACCTTAGTCCATTGCCGCCGATGAACTCTCGCACCAATGGCAGAGAGCAGCAGGCTATCTGATCGACCGTTCCGCTGCGGCGACAGTCTGCACGAACAGTACTTCATACTTCGTATGAGAAATCGATATCAGATCGGCCGGCCGCTAAGAAAATCAATCATTTCTCTGAAAGGTCGCGAGGATGTAGGTATCCATTACTCTTCAATCCGCCCGTTGCCGGCAGAATTTGGGGTATAAGTACTCTTGAGATAATAGTTATAACTACCCGACCCGACGGTCCACACTACACCAAAGCTGAGTTTACGTACTCGAATAAGGCAGAAGGGCCCTTGGTTCCCTCCGAAGGTATTCCATACACTACGGTTGGCGGATCTTGCTGACATGAGATCTATCGACGACTTACGGCTTTCAACTCCAGAAATTCCTACCGGTCAGGAGGAGGAATAGAATTCCGCCCCATCCACACAACCGTCACCGAAAGGTACCGCACCTATCATAAGATCTGTTGGGTGCGGGAGACGGATGGGGTTTGACTTTTATGTATTGTGCTCAACTTCACAGATCACGTAACAACTTGGAGTTTGTTGTCAACCTAATAACTAATACTCGTCAGAACGGCCGCCAAGGACGTCCTCGTCCTCGTCCTCGTTGTCGAGGCTGAGGTCGAGGTCGAGGTCGCACTAATCACCAACTCCCTCCCGAATTACAGGCGTTCGTGCATTCCGAGAAATTCCTCAGATGCTTTCCTTCTTCGGCATGTTGAACCGGCACACGATGTATCGTCGCCCCGGGGGGGAGAGGGGGGGTAGGTAGCGCAATACATACGTCGGAAAACGATTTCCCACCAAGTGTCTGCATATTCTGCGTACGTTTGTGGGTAAAAGATATTACCGCCGGCGGCCATACACGTATACTTACCGACTACCTATGTGTGCCTAACCAACTACATACCTACATAGTACGTGAACCCGGTCTTACTTAGTACACTAAGGTTAGCCGTTTGTGATGGCCATCTTGTCCACTTCATGATATCCCCACTAGGTTAACGTTTTGTTTACTACTTAATATGTAGGTGCCTTCACCTGTCGCATTGCCTACCTAGCTGCTCGAGTGCGTGAGCGTGTACTTAAGTATCACTCTTCGGCGGCATCCTTTACACTAACCCAACGAAGTGAAAATGAAGAAGACGTTGACGCGTTTGATGGCGATCATAATCGCCGACTTTTGTGGTCCGTCAGTCCTGATGAGGGTAGCTACCTAGCCGAGTTGGGTGTGTCGAGTGTACCCTGTTGGTAACGGGCACGCCGCACCAACAACGACTAGGTAGGTTACTTAGATAGGTAGACCTCGAAAGTAACCGGGGCTTGATTACCTATAGTACCTACTGTATAAGTAGGTAGTAGAAGGATATACCTAGGATACATATAGGTACTAGGTATGTAAGTGAGTAGATAGGAACATGATGGGAGACGGATACCGACACTACCGACCGGTAAGGAGGCATTGAGATGGGACGGCGTGATGTAAGTAAGAGGTAGACATCGTGCCCACCGACAGGCAGGATTTCGACGTTACTTACCTACTCTTCACACTACGCTGACAGTAGATACTGCAATATCACACTACCTACTACCTACTACCTACTACCTACACTACTTATGAAACCAATATGAAGAATACAAACTGCATTTCATATTTCATATTACATATGAACTACATATCACCGGGGGGACCTTCTTGCTAAAATAGTACGGCCCACCAGCTGCGGATCAAGATTTACTTAAATCTTGTCATTTTCCCATCTGGGTAGGCGGCGGCCAATCTACTCAAGTAATATGGATCACTTTAATGAGGAAAACCCGCCAGGATGGGATGATGGGATTGGAGATTCTCTGCTAAAGTTACCCGGATCAGGCTTCTCGAACGAAAGCTAAGTGTTCGTGAATACTTACTTACTCAAGTAGTTAGTTAGTTAATTACTATGTAAGTAAGTAAGTAGGTTAGCTAACTAGATCGATAGTACTTTTATGACGATCCCATCTACGCGTATAATACCCGCTTCCTGCAGGAGTTCCCTTACTATAGATAGGTATGTATGTATGTATGTATGTATTGGTGTAGGGTAGGGTAGGTAGGTAGGTAGGTAGGTAGGTAATAAGGTCGGGGAATAATTTATAGGATTTCAAAACCACATGCCAACAAGTTCCCATGTATACGGACTACTTACGGAAAGGGAATTACTTACATAGTACACTACTTAGTCTACTTACCTATCTACTTAAGTAGTTGGCGCCAGGAAGGTTGGGTAAGTAAGTAGGTAGGTGAGCGAGGGCTCAGAAGCATTACCCCAGTTACCAACCAAAGACCGCATGAGTCTCCCTCCCTACTATAACTACCTCTCTAAGTGATTAAATCCCGGTGCTCTATAAGCGCTGTCTTTCGTTGTCTGTACTTGGGATCTAAGTAGGTAGGCTTCTAGCTACTCCCCACTCCCCTTTGCGCCATCACCTTCATCTCTCGGGTTCGGCAGCGCAAGACATGTCAAACCGAAACTGGGGAGGTTCTTGCAAGTATCAATGCCATTCGGTGGATCTACTACATACTAACCTTATGCTTATAGTATATAGTAGTATAGCACATTACTTACACCACCTGCCCTTACTCACTGTACCTGTCTACTAATACCGTGTATAAGTAGTATCTACATACCTACCCCTAAGCAAGTACACTATGATAAACCCTGGTCGAACTGTTGGCAGCTCCCAGAGAAGGATTCTCTACTTAGGGTGGATAGATATACTTACACCCCGGTAAGACAACCCCGTCGATGACCGCCGCAGTCTTAATCCTCAAATGAAACAGGGGGGAGGGGATGTTCCTTTTTTGAAGGAAGTGTTCATCCCAGCAGGATCGCAGTAAGTAGGTATACTACTAGATAGTAGGCTGCTGTAAGTAGGTAAGTAGGTTCCTACTTACTTACTTAGGTTACTTAGGTAGGTATATACTACACTACACTAAGGGTTACGCTATGAGGTTAAGTAGATATCCCTCGACTCCCGAACGCTTGACGTGAGCGATGCCGATGTCCAAGTAGCGTGAGGTCATACTTAGACGGGGCTCCCGAGCTCCGATATGGGGCCCCGACCCTGTTCTCCGCCACGCAATCCCTTTACTTATACTAACTAAGTATATCGACGGGATTCGTACATAGTTACCTAGTAGTAGTTACATACTTGAGCATTCGGTGGTAAATACCTAACCTAGGTAGCTTTAACAGAGGTTGTTGGCTCTGCTCCGGCTCTTCAAGGTAATCATATGTATCAATCTTCCAGAGACCATGCACAGGTAATTATTTCCTTTTGTTGAATGAGAGTCTTGGCCACTGCTGCTCGTAGATCTTACGACTTGGGGAGACCAAAATACTAGGAGTTCCGCTCAACAGGACACTCTCCCTAAATACTCAACGACAAAACATCAAAAAGGGGCTCGACTCCTAGTAGCTTTTCGAAGTTCAACCACCCATATATGATGCTGAGAGTGACACCTCCTTGCCGAACGCTAGATATCCACGTCGAGAAGCAAACCATGATGTAATAATTAGTACGCAGACCATCAGCGGAAGACATGAATAGAGATGGAACACAATAGACATCATACTACGTCCGTATACCTAGAACGTTTGGCTTTTATCCCAAGGTGTCATTGGTGAATGAAGGATTGCTATGCGGGCTATAATAAGCATGTATACATACAGTTCAACGTTCAGTCCAACAACAATATTCGGTCAGCTATTGATTCCACTCATAAACAGGAGCAGACAGACTGCCTACATTACACTACTAAGTCGCTCGGTTGGGGAAGCGAGCCGGCGAAGCAAGATGCTGCTGCTGGCAAAGAAACAAAGAGAGAGAAGCGAGACCGAGAATCTATTAATAACACGGCATGTGACCGACCTGGTCAGTTCAAGCCTTCAAGCAGTTCCGACCGTAGAGGGTTGCCAGCACTATCACTCCATCATAAGCACAAGAGGGACGGTGTTCCAAGTACCTATTGGAATATGATACGTCACCTGATGATCCAATGCATATACGAAAGCTTCTCAGCTTCGGCGACAATGCCGATAGGGCAGACATGATATATCCAGGGTGAGTCGGCCCGGAATCGATTCATCGATAGGAGGAAGGGGGGAGGAGGAGGAGGAGAGGGAGGAGCTAGGTAGGTAGATACGGGACGGACCGCAGGAGAGAGGCGAGGTGTTTTGATGGATAAACACACTTCCCCGTAAGCCATGGCCAGTATTGGGTAGGTGAGGTTGCTGGTACGCATGCGGAATGCGGAGTTGAGTGCGGTGGCACATCGGTCATCTAGGCTAACCTGCTCCAAATACTTCGACTGGAGGTCCATAGGTATGAATGGTAGGGGAATATGACAAGCAGGTCAACCAATAGGATAAGAACAACATGTTAAACTAACAGTTTACATCGTATCTGTTCCGCCGAAGTGAAATCCTTGGAAACCAATAAATAGCCAGTCGGTACAGCTGTTCAGCTAGATGGTTATTGTGTTTGTACCAATAGGCGACCGATGTGTAGATGCACCGGGGCATTGAAATTGCGGCTCGATACGATTCACGCGGAATCTGGAAGGACATACAGAGGACAGGATCGAATAGCTGTGTGCCATCAGAAACGTGCAATAGGCTTGAGGAGGTCATCAGACCTAAGGTCATATGCCGTCAGCCGATTCCATTAATTCTCCTTGTCAAGATGCCAGGTAGTCTTGCCAGGTAGTCCCTTAGACCGAAGCAGAATACGTGGAAGCAGATCACAGCTCATCTAGGCACACACAAGGTCAGCCACAGGACAATCTCACTCGCACGCATTCATCAAGGGTTAGAGTTTGGTGCTTTTCATATATTCTGCCAGCGAGTTCGCAAATACGTACTAGAGTCGATCGACGAATCTAGACGACACCACTGGGAAGCCTTCAGACGTTTGGGCTGAACGAGGGTAGTTGGATCCTGACCATTTCTACACAATAGCATGGGTAAGACCACCGTCTGAAAGCATGGAGACACATTCCTCCAGCCCGAATTCCCCCCCAACATGGATATGGATATCACTCGTAAGCCCCAGTTCCGGTGAGTCTCGTAGACCAGATTATTAAAGGCGCACAATCTAGTCCATGGTGGTATGTGTATGAAAAAAGTCCGGTCTCGTGAAAAACGCCTTGTCAATTCATAAGTCTCATCGCGTGTAACCATTAACAAGGCCCAAATGCGTCCAGGAACAGATACCACGATACCACGATACCACGATACCATGATACCACGGCCCCACGGCCCCACGCGATCAAAGCACTCAAAGTAAAAGCATACGGACAATCTACTGCATCTTTTTTCTCTTGCCGACCTGGGCTGTGAAACCACTTTTGATTGCCGTGACGGAACGACGCGAACCACACTAAACGCAACGTTAGTAAATGGCGCCTCGTACATTTCGTTGAATGGGAATATAGTGGAGAGAGGAGAGAGTTGTTGCAAAGGGGGCACTTGTTGCCACAAAAAGGGAAACGGTCGTATGTGGCTCGATTTGTTTCTCAGGATGTGAAACTTACGCTATTGCATGTCATGAAGTCTATGATTCGCAACAGTTAGCAAAACCGTTCCAAGTATTAGAGAATCAGTAGCTGAAAAGGCAATAAGGTTCCATCGTGCCAGAGCATAAACTATGAATCGCTAGGTAACCCTAGAGGCGATACTGATGACTGAGACAGGCGCTTTATCGCTATTCCCAACGGGGGTGTTTGGAGTAGAGAAGAGTCTGGAACTTACAAAGTCGGTTCTCTCCCTTTTCTAGAGTCGTATCGGGACTCTTGCAAGTACGACACGTAACGTACTCGATAATGTACTTTCGTAACATACTTTCGAGTTGCTTCCTTTAACACGGCGCGTTAGCTGACGAGATTATAAAAACCAGCCACAACGAAACTTACTGTTGGAAACGGCCCTTGATTACCAATCGCTTTGATCCATCAACGGAGCCACTGCACATGTATAATTAGTCCTGTTGCTCCTATCTGAAAAACGACAGTATCCAGAGCGCCGAGGACAAAGCCTCGACACGTGAACAAGCCGTCATAAACAGGCAGTCAAATATTACTCACGTCGTTCCCAATTCGGTAAACTGCGCGTAAGTCAGCAATCAAGGCTCATTATTAGACAAAGCCGGCCTTTGGTACTTACCAAGTATGCAGTGACGTGCTCGGAGCTTCGCTTCACTACAGGTGGTACATCATTAGTAAAGTTATTACCAAAAAGCGGGCAAGACATCTGCGCCAGTGGCGATGGAAAAAGCCGACACGTCCGGAGTCCACGTATATGGCACTCACTTCGTTTGGTGATGTCCTCAATATTAGCGAAAATAGTCTTCTTGTTGCCTTCGCGAAGGCACTGGGGAGGTGGGATCTTGTAACTCCGAGAACCGGTAGAAGCGTGGTCGGGATTCTTTTCAGCGAGGAGATCGAAAAAGCGTCCGAGTAATAGGCTGTAGGCGAGCGGCGTCGTCTGGTCATGTTGCCAAATGCCGGTTCCTTTTTCCGGGTCACCAGCCTGCTCTCCTGACTTCGGTTCGCCTTCCTTATCGAGATCCAAAGCGGCGAGCTTGGCAGCGAATTCGTCCTCTGTCTTGACCTTCTTCTTCTTCTTTTTCTTGAGAGTCAAGTCGATTCCGTTGGAGGCAGCGTCTTCGGCGGGCGCCTCGCCATCTTCCTCGGCCTCGACATCGGCCTCCTTCTTAGGCTTCTTCTTCTTCTTCTTTCCGAGATCTAGAGCATCGCCATCCTCGGGGGGCGTGGTAATCGGCTGCTCCTCCTCCTCCTCGACGGGAGTGGAATGCGAGAGGGCGGTAGCCTCCTTGTTCTCTTCGGTAGACGACATAGTGACTTGTCCGTCGGGCTGGACGACAATAGCCTCGGGGCTGAAGACTACGGATTTGCGTTGTTTCGTCTCCGGGGGAGAATTCGGCCGAGTGTCCTGAGTTCGAGACTTTAGTTTGTTGTGGCAGGTATAAATAAAAATCGGGCAGTTGTCGAACAGCGAAGAAGGAAAGTGGGCTGTAGAGGGAGAAAACAGAATGTACCTATAGTGAATGGAATGTCACGTGTTGTGAGAAGGAACGTGGACAGGAGGGAACGGTGAAGAGGTTAACCTCCGATGATGACTCTTTTTTTGGTGGGGGCTTGCGCAAGGAATTTCTAAGGAGGTGGTGGTTTTGGGTGGGGCGCACAAGACCAGAACGGGGGGTCACTGAGGCCTAGGAGGGGCAGTCTTGTGGCGAGTGTTTGGGCCAGGGCGATAAGCGGGGATAGGGCGATAAGGGGGTGGGCAGTACAAATGATGCTCTACCGGTACGTAATGTAGGTATTGCATGCAGGCAAAACATCGACGCGGAAGGCGCTGCTTGTAGGTGGCATAACACAGTTGAATTCCATAAAGTCCAGACGGGGTACGAGGGCGGATCATGTGATGCAGATGCAAACGCAAAATCATGGTGAAGGAAGGTGCGTACGTGCAAACTCACCTCCGTCTCTGCGGTATCCATCTTGAATAGGTAGGTCACTAGCTCGGGGTTCGGGATGCCTTATTCAGGTGTGCAGTATAGCGCAACTCTAATGGAATAGTTGTTTTGATTATTCAAACAGGAGTGGAAAGATAGGGGTAACTATGAGACAAAAATATATCCGAAATAGACCGGATGGCGATAGTAATGATTGTGTGCTGCTGTTGGAACTTGGCGAGAGTGGTTGGAGAGTTGAGGAATGGCACTTGGGCAGCAGCCACTCGTTGAGTCACATGTATCGATGTCCATAGGTTAGGTTCCACCTACCTACCTACTTATGACATGGGAGCGCACCTTTAGTTACATTTATCCACGTACCTGCATGCATTACGTAGCTGGTGCAGGCTGAGGCTCCAAGTGAGCGTAACCCCCAGGTTTTATGCAAATAGTGCAATTATTATGCATGTAATGCATCCTACGAACCGTCGACGGCTCGCCAAACATGTGATGCGTCATTACATAATACACTCAGATCAGTCATCAATCATCAGTCAGCTGCCCTACCTATTCTTTGACGATGACTGCTTCACACCTACCAATCCAATGAGCTTCAAGCTTTACGCGTCCCATCACCGTCATCTTCTTCGCTCTTCCCCTCAACGACATACTATCTTATACGGCAGTTTCTTTATCATATCGGTGTCCAATGCATAATCAGGCTCTCAACCAGTAGCGCTCAGACCGCTGCTCTCTCCTTCGGCCTATTACCCACCCGCAACGTTGCCACGTCTAGATAAGCGCAGTCATGTCCCTCGCCGACTCCTTCACTATTCCCGATGTCTCTGTCTCCGACAACGACGACCTAGACTCTCTTCCTTCTACTTCAACCGAAAGCTTCGAGTCTGATTACTATGACGCTCAGAAGGAGTGGGAGCAGAGCTTGGAGCAGCTTGAACTCCTTCTAACTATGATACTGATCCCCTTTGCTGGGAAATTCCTGGGTCGCAAGTTCGCATACTGGAGTATGTCTCCATTATAGTGTATAAACGCCACGCTGTTATTGGTTGCTGACTCCCCTGAGCAGGTTGGGCTCGATACATGGAATGGTCGCATAGTGTGGAGATCAATTGGTCCGGTAAAACAAAACTCGGGGCAGCGGGAGTTGTGGGTGGCATCAAGGCAGCCAAATCGCTGTGAAGAGACGGAGTATTGCAAGGACCAACCACAGAATCGACGTTCACCACCGCCGTATTAACGCCGAACGACACCACCGAACGATATAAAACGCACAACATCAAATGACTATGAGCCATGACATTTAGGTGGCTTATGAAATTACTGTTTGCTCCGCGCGCCGCGTTCGCAAAACTCTATAGACTACAGAACTCTGCGGCTGCCCCCCCTCCCCTCTTTTCATGTAGCATGCTACATTATTTTTGGCCCTTCGACATCAGGTTTGGTTGGCGATGACGAGCATAGGAATCGGAAAAGATTCCAACTCGAAATTTCCTAGCATTATGGTTCAGTACGCAGACTTCGCTGGCGCAAGGGCCGTCCAGTTGCCATCACACAATACGCCGCCAATATTTCAAGCGCCTAGGCCCTGATGCCCGTATTAAGAGAGAAGGGTTTCTGTACCTAGGGTGCAGCACATGATTGTATGACAAAACGATATAATTATACCCCATTTCCAGTCTGGAATCCCGTTCACTAAACTAGCTATGAGTCGTGGTTTTCAGACGTCCTCGTCACGCTTTTGAGAATTGAGACAGTCTTGATGCATCACATGCCCTGCGTACAAGCACCTGAGACAACAAGTTCGAGTAAGTTCTAAAAAGTAGATAAATCGGTTTACAGACGTCAATGCACAGGTTCGGTGTATAGACTTACTATGGTTAGGTACCTCGAATGTAGGATTGAGCCACTTCAATAACTCTGCGATAGTGTTCCAGTCTATCTCGCCTTATTATCATGGCTTGATTCTATCGCTTATGTGTTTCCACCTTCGTCTCTCAAATTCGTGGTTGCATACCGGACGAATAACTAGGTAGCCTTGGGCCATTCGAAGGGACATGCCCTGCTGAAGGTGCCTTAACTGGCTGTTACATATTAACCCTTTTGTCTTGTTCACCGGGTTACTGTGAATCCGAATCCGTTTCCCCTGGCCTTCTTCGTGTGCCAGTCTTATTAGTCGTCCCCCGGCCTCCGCAAAGGACATTCAAGCTTTGTTGATTGGGAATTTCAAAAGAGCGCGGACACACTTTCTTTTTGCCTCGGACTTGGTGGCGGAGGAAGGAAGAATGTTTGACTTTTCAGTGCATTTATTTAAACTCTTTTTCTCGCTCTTCTTCTAGAGAAGTATCTTCATCCCCGATATTACAGCTCACCTTCGGGTTTCTTGGTCTTATCCCAGGTAGTTAATTTCCTACTTCCCTGTCCTCGGCACGGTCCTCTGTCGTCTTGCACTTTAAATTGCTTTGCCATATGCAGGCTTCGCGGAAGACGGAGCTCAGGATAGCCCAGCGCACAAATCAGGCCCAAGAAAGCCTGCTCAAAGGTTAATAATGTTGCCGCCCCTGTTGTTATCGGTAAGGGAGAAGCAGACGCCCTTTCTATCATCCGGTGTCCGACAGAAATAGGTCCGAACTTCACCTACCTGCCATCTAACCTTAAACCACACCACACTATCCACCATTGCCAGGCGAATGAAGCCTCGCGATCACCAAATCCACAATAGACACAATCAAAGGAAATCAATGCCCACGGGTATCGGCTAGCCATAAGCGAAAAGATGAACATCCTATGTCTCCACGGCCGCAATCAGAATGGCACAGTCTTCCGCAAGCAATTGCGTAGGTCGGGGTTGCATGACACTTCTCGAGGATGATATCTCTAATGGCTTTTTCGATCTAGGGGCCACGATGTTGTCGATTCTAGAAGAATTTCCCGCTTCATCATTTGATTTTGTCGATGGACCTTTGAAGTCACCAGAACTATCGGCCGACGGAGAGATCATGTATAACTTCTTCAAGTCTCCAGCTAAGGCGGACATGGCCATTGCACGCGAATGGCTGAAGCAGAAGCTCGACGTGGATGGTCCTTACGACGGCGTGATAGGCTTCTCGGATGGCGGCACGTTGGTATCGAACTTTCTACACCACAATCAGTGGTACTTCCAAGAGGAACTTGAGCCGTTCAAGTTTGCTATCTTCATCAGCGCTTGCGTTTCGCGATCGGTCCTGGAGGATCACGGGGCCCACGACGCAATTGCAATAGTTCAGGAGACGGAACTCCGTGCCCGGGACGGCCTGTGCCCATCACCGGAACATGTAAGGGAGAGGGCACGAGCTACATT
Organism: Xylariaceae sp. X187; assembly: GCA_028637585.1. Lineage (NCBI taxonomy): Eukaryota > Fungi > Ascomycota > Sordariomycetes > Xylariales > Xylariaceae > Xylariaceae sp. X187. The sequence goes on along the minus strand of JAJIZN010000006.1, from coordinate 1,999,624 downwards.
CGACTCCGACAACTGCTATGGCCTCAACCTGAACAAAGTGCCGCTTGAGATCAAGATTCGGATACCTACTGTCCACGTCTTTGGGACGTCCGATCCCTGCTTCCCTGCTTCCGTCCATCTCATCGGTCTCTGCGACACATACATCAGATATATCCATCAGCACCCCGGCGGCCACGTAGTACCCCAGGGGCGACAAGAAGCGGACGCTCTTAGACCGTTGTTGGTCTCGTGCCTGAGACGAGCTTCCTGGCCAGGTCAATCGCAGCTCCGATAGAAGAGGCCCCGATAGAAGAGGGCTACGACTGCAACAGAAGGCGGATTAGGCACCAGTGGTCTTGTTAGGCCTTATATTGACCCGCGATGGTCCGGGTGACGATTCTAGAGAGCAAAGGCTTATAAGTAACTTCGATCGTTTTGACTCGCGTGCCCAAGACGTTGTTGCCGGGAATATCTGGCAGCTTCGGTCAGGGAATATTCAAGTCCTAACTTTGAAGCCATATAGTCCAATTCAGACCATGCCGGCTTAAAGAGAGCGGATCTGGCAGCCGACCCCGTGCTATGCCCAGCTGCTGGGGCCAATGGTCGGGTGAAATTGGAGAAAGATCAGTCCCGCCCAAGCCTCATCTTTCTTCTTTCCTACTATGAATGCAACAGTTTGGATGGGTATCGTGTCGTTTATCAAATTTACTAACGCTATTAAATAATCACATATAAAAAATCAGTTCATGGGTTTGTGTCCTTGGCTAATAACACCCTCAGTCCGCGCCCGCGCCCGCGTCGGCTTCGGATATTGGATAGAGGCCGGCTCGCCCAAATGTTCCGGTAACGTCGCTCGTCGCTTGGGACCCGCGGCCATATTATCCAGCTGGAACTTGTTGTCATCTCCGGCTGTATGGTGGACAAACTCCCAAGAGATATCTTGTACAGACGGCCTCGAAATCTTACGACGAAGGAACCTGGGCATTATGGCATCCCACATAATCTGTCGAAACTCTTTGGTAAAGCCGAACACGATCCATATGGCCAGACTGGGTGTTACGCCGGGGATATAGCCGGTGATGCTCGCTCTGGCATGATGGGCGCTGAGGTCGGGCGTGTCTGCTTTCGACTCTCGCCATACGTTTTCGCGTTGAGGCAAGTGAGTGGTGGTGCTCGCGACCACAAGGGCCCTGATTCTTGTTAGTGAATCTCCTATAATTCAGTACGATATGGATTAGGTGCGGTGCTCACGATATGAGGAGGACGGCAATTGATAGCCGCACCACAACCCAGTCGTCGTCGAAAACTTTCCCCTGGGCATCGTCCGCTATCGAGTCCATCTGGGGCTTTCTATCTGCGGTACCGCTGCTGGGACCGTTTTGGTCTCGTCCCCAGAAGTTACCAGTATTCTCTCTTGTCATATTCCCTAGGCGTTTCCAGGCGAGTTTGGTTCGAATGTATCGGTAAATAACAAGGGAGAGCATCACAATGCTGAAGGCGCAGCTAAGGACAGCTAAGGGTCGGGTCAGCATCGGAAGAAGGAAGAAGGGAAAAGGGGAAAAGGGGAATGAAGGCATCTAGATGGACTCATTACTCACCCTGTACATTCGCTACAATCACGTACACCAAAAAGCTACTTTGCACTGCCGGCACCTCTAGTAGACCGATGGTAACTGCTGACAATACTACCGGCATGATTCTGCCCACTATGACGATGATGTGGTGCGTGTTTCGCTTGACCGTCACGGATTTGGAAGTGAGTATTGTCACTCGGGTACAACTGAACAATCACTCATGTTAGAAACGCCCCCCCCCCCTCTCCGCTCCGATCTATGGATATTACTCACTAGACCAGAACATAGCTCCATTCGACGAGGTAGCAATAATAGCCTATACATTGGATATTAGCTACAGGCTAGAGAGCTGTGAGACGGGTGTCAACATACGTAAAATTGCTAGAATCCGCATGAAGCCAAAGTTGCCATTGTGAAAGATGACATCGGCGTTATTGACATGGGCCTTTATATAGGATAAGGTTTCCCACTGCAAATTATTCCATAGGCTACGCGGGAGAGTTAGATGTGAAGTCAATATGTCCAGGGGAACAGTTGCTTGTGCTTTTTTTTCTTTTCTTCCTCTCTTTATTCTTTTTTATTTCTTTTTTTTTTTGTTGGTTATGACCTACGCATAGTTGTAAACCTGCTGGATAATGCTGCTAATGGTGCCTATCAGCGTGAAGTAACTTATAAGAGCAATGTCTGCGCACAAGTCGTTCGTTAGTCGTCAGTTAGTAATGAGAGAGAGGAGAAGAATAAAACGTACAGCTAAAGGGTTGGTAGACTGTCCAGTAAAGCCAGATGAGAATGACGTTGGTTATGAGGCAGATGAAGGTGTACGTTAGAACGCCGACGGCGGCTCCGAGCGTGCCTGCTGGTAACTGGAACATGGCGTTGAGGGCGGCGAGTTGCTGTGTAGAGATTAACGGGTTTAAGCAGATCATGAATTCATAATCGTCATGGCGTATGGTTTTCATATGTGATCTGCGACTTGGGTAAGATCTTGGGTCGATCACGCTTGGAGACGGCACATCGATGTTAATGGGGTTTTTACATGTCATGGGCAGATAACCCGGGATGAGAGCTCAGATAGGTAGATGGGCATGGAAGATATTAACGTCACTTACTATACCTAGTAATCTACCGGTAGGGAATCACAGATTCCACCAGGTAAACGGGCGTTGTGATAACGAGTCTGGACGTAGTGTATATGGTGGGTGATATAGTATGGCATGAAAGACACATGGAAGATGGATAAGCCATACTTAGGGATATCAACAGCGAAATGTTCACTCGAGGTGAGGTTGACGCGGGGTTTACATTATTACTTACGACAGTCTTGCCTACGTAGTAAATTCTGCAAGGGAATAGGTAGGCAATTAGAGACCTCTCTGGTCTGATATATCAGTCCGGCCATCCCAACCAAGTTGAGCATCTCTTCCCGGATCCAATCGTGATTAGTCTCTACCCGTCGAATGCTACTTACATTTAGTGTATTAAGTATGTAGATGGCTGTCGATCGTCTTGACCAGCTGGGGGCAAGACGGATCTAGCATCAACACACTAGCCGGCTTAGCTGCATCACCATGGTGAACCGATGAAAATAGACATTAGCAAGCGTGGGATCCTTGAATACTACTTATGATATTAATTAGAAATCCCCCCCAAAACCGGTGGGATTAGATAGGGAGGTAGGTTGATGGTTGGTCATGTTTGATCCCCGGAGTTTCACGGCAAGTGATGATGGAGGGGGCAAGACACCGTTAGTAAGTCTGATAGTTAGTAAGTATGGACGGAGCAGTTTTGCACATACCATCCAGCTCTATCGGTTGGATGGCTCAGAGTGATGCGACGAGATCGCGATGTTCGAATGAGAGCCGAGAGCGTGATACCGACGCAAATACTATGTAAGTACAGAAACCCACTTGGGCAGATCCGGACGATCTGTCTATACTATGTAGTAAGATCTCACCGTCAAATCAGGGAATCAGAAAGACCACGTGGAGGAGGAGCGTAGGATTTGAAACCGACACCGACACGTTGACACCAAGAAAGCTAAGTAGGTACCGGTTGATTGATCGTCGTCAACGTCGTTTATGTACCTTCTTATTTCAGTAAGTAGGTTAAGGTCAGGTGTTTATGGTTCTGCCTCTCTCGCCTCTTATACCTACTTACCTACCTACCTACTATGTATATCAATTCCAAATCTCACCTATCGAGATGATAGTACAGGTAACTTAGTGTGATCAGTCGCGAGCGAGAAGATGAGACTTCAAGTAAGGCCGTCGTGTGTGTTTCGCAGTCGATCCGTTTATCTCAGCGTGACACTCCGACCTCGAATTGATCATCCTCCTTCAAACATAGGGCGGTTACAGGTGCTGTACTATGTATGTAGTCCTGCGACTCTGCCTATTGTTATCACCAACAACTTGGCTTCCTTGGCTTCCTTGGCCTCCTTGGCTTCCTTGGGTAGGGGGAAACAACTCCGCAATCCGCAGGGCTGCTGACGTTATTCATATACATACAAGCTTAATGCCAAGCAATCTGCTCAAAGGTGTGTAGTGTAATCCAAAAGACGAGTTACGCGTAAGTAACCATCGTCGTGGCGCTGATGATCGAAAGGTATCATATCGATTCGCGCTCCTCGAAACGTCTTGTGAGAAGCAAATCCCATGCTCATGTCTCATGTCTTATCTGTCACCAGGAATGAGACAGCTTCACGAAGGGTGAGTGCTTTGGTGGTATATAATTGCGACAAGCCATAGCCATATTAAAGCCTTAAAAGGCTAAAACACTAGGTACCTATATCGAAAATTCCCCTTCACAAATGTATCTCGAGGAAGAGCTTCTCCCAAGGTAGCTTCCGAGCGCTACCTCTATAAGCGAGGGGTGCTGATGAGGACATGTGTCGGCCGGGACCATCCTTCGTTGGTGTTATCGACAAGCTAGCGGCCCCTTAAGGGCTTGATATACCTACTCGTCGTTAAGATTACGTATGGCGCTGCTAGCAACGGTGAAACTACCTAACTAGGTAGGTTGAGGCTCGGCCTGTTGGGATTGTACACTAGGCAGACCTACCATGTACGATCGAGAAAGCGCCTGGTGAATCGTCACCTCTACCACTAGGTAGCTAGCCATTGCAGTGATAAATCCGAGGTGGTCGATTTGAGCGTGCCAATCGTTTGGGGCTTAACCTTTGGCCTCTGGCGCCGGCAAAGCTAATCGTTTGCCAGCCTCAAGAGTCGGACGGGTGCGGTAGACTTCATGGCGGCGGCAGTGTTGCGTTTTCCGCATCTTCATGACTCATTAGGGGTGTCCTTGGCTTATTGGCTCCCCAAAATAAAACCGCAACAGCAGCTGAGGCAGACCACTGTAGAGCTTGACGTTAATAACGTTATTTTGGGCGACATCTGTAGGTTCTCTTGGAGCATGCCATGTGGATATCCCAGAGATGATACTATTGGAAAAGAAATTCTGCAGATCGAATGCAGCCAACTAAGAATGAAGATGAAAACGGGAACACTTACGAGACTGAAAGTCCATCCCAAAGTTCCCCATCCTACATTCTTGACAACATACCCGGCCCATATAGGGCCGACGACACCGCCCAGCGCATAGGCCATGTTGTGCAATCCGTACGCAAGGCCGTAGACTCCGTTTTCCCCAAAGATGCCGGGGTTTTCGGTCTCGCGGGACTCAATAACATAGCTTATCTCTGCCATCAGCGTAGTTAGGGACATCGAGAGGGCAAAGCCGATAATGGCAAACAAGATCACAAGGAGGGCCTTTTGCTGAATAGTATTCTCTGTGACAAAACGTAGAGAAATCAAGGCGGGAATAGTCCCGGTTAGGCCAGCTAACGACGGCCATTTGGCGCCCCATCTATCCGATACCAGGCCTGCCAAAGGAGCCGCGAAACCGGGGAGGAAGAAGGCCAAGTAGATGAGCCCGACAGCTGTCGAGTTCCACTCAAATAACCCCTTGACGAATAGTGCCACGACCGCATCGAAGCCCATTCTATTATAGATGTTAGTAGAACTGACAACCGATAGAATTTGTGCACTTACAGCAGTCCCGATTGGACGAATATACCGTACAAGGCAGTGAGGAGCCTTTTCGACTTCAAAAGTGTAATGATTGGCCGGGCTCTTTTCACTCCATGATTCATCTCTGAGATGCTCTCGTGATCATCATGGGTATCAGCTCCCGTATCTTCTCCTGCCTTAGGGGTATTGGTAGTATCTCTGGGAGGTTCCTCCTCCGTCGTAATTACAGAGATACTCGTCTCAGGGTTCCATTGCCTGGCGACCTTCTTTTCAACCATGACTAGGCGCAGCACAATGTCTAAACCCACGATACCGAAAGCAACATAGTACACCGCAAGGTACCCGGCTTTATCATAAACAACACCGCCGATGACGGGTGCTAGGATTAGACCAATGCTCACCGAGATGTTGACGTACCCCATCGCAACACCAACAGCATTCCCCATCGTGTCCACGAGAAGAGCACAGCCCACGCTCCACACGACAGACGCGCTCAGCCCTTGCAGAACTCTGCCGAGAACGAAAAGGCCCAAAGAATGACTCAGAGCCAATAAAAGGGTCGAACCGGCAAGGGCGAGCAAGCCTAGTAGCAATGGCCATCTCCTCGACGATGTATGATCCGCATAGGCGCCAGCAATGGGGCTACCGACGAAGAAAGCTGCACTATACGCTGCCAGAAGCACGGATAGCCAGAACTGAACTTTATCTTCAGAGACACCAACCTGAGTTGATAGTGCAAAAGGGAGTACGGGTGTGATCAGTCCATAGAAGAAGACGTCGGTGAAAATAGCCAAGTTTACTGAGGGACGTGAGTGAGCAGGTTGCGATGAATATGAACTAGGGAGGTAAGCATGTGCAAGACGTACCTGCTACGACTATCAGGGCAGTAGAAGATCGCAGTGAGAGAAGATAGGGTGGCTTGCCAGATGCATCTGCTGATCCTGAAAGGAACTGTCGGGCAATTCTGAGCTGCGTCATAGCCCCCCTTATCTTTCTCTTTCCTTAAGAGTTGATAATACACAATAATAGGCAGAGATTTACTTTGGTCAATCATAACCACATACTTAATAGTTAGAGCTCAACATATGAAAGAGTGTAGCAGGAAAGGTGCCATTTTATGTGATGCGCGCATCTGGCTCGTTAAAGAAAACATTGGTAATGATGATGTTGAAAGTGCACTCAGTGTCATTCCGAACATCTTGACCAGATTAGCCCGAAGCAGCCAGGTGTTGTTGAAACTTGAGTCGACCTACACAGTGGGTCACAGAAAGTGACGCTCGTTTTTTCAAAGCCGAATTCTGGGCTCGAATAAAAACCACGATGTAGGCCCGCAAAATGTGGATGTGAATTAGAAAAAAGTATTAATGCAGTTGTCGGCCATTCTTCAATGCGTGTCCATTTTTTAGGAGTGAAATATACTCATTTTGATGCGTGGTGGTGATTCTTAAAGGTGGTCTTTTTTGCAACAAGTCTGAGCGAGCGTCACTTTCTGTGACCCACTGTAGATAAGCCTGCGAGCAAAGCTAACCGCGACTCCGCGGGACCCGACAGGTATCGAATTTGAAGCCATGAATCAGGATACGGGCACTGGTGAGATAAGGGCTATCTAGGTAGCATGTTAAGCCCATTGATCGATCGGTCGGCCGCATTGCTCGGCCACCGAGGGGCGTGCCTCGGGTGTGCGTCACCAACTTAATATGACGTCCTACCGAGGTGCTTCTTCCTTCTGATAGGTGGAATGGCCGAGCAACGCGGTAGGCCGACCGTCCCAATACAACTTGTAGGGTAACGGCGCTACTGTCAGCTGTTCCACAGCTGGGATCTAGTATCAATACGAGAGAAGCAGCTGCTGGGCACTGGCAGCAGCTCAAGCCCCACTAATATTTGGCTGGTACTTGTAAGAATTTCTGCCGTCGCAAAACCATCATTCTACATGTCTCGTTGGACAGGATCTCTACCAAGCAAATCATATAGAACACAGAGCGTTACCAAAATGACGGAGGTTACAACATCAGAGGACTTCTCGACCTTACCAATCTCGATCCCCCCAGTACCATCCTACCCTCTTCACGCGACGCATTACGTGTTCTTGCGGCGGAATGCTCCCAAGATAACAACACCGGACGACTCCCGGAGCTTGTATCTCGCCAATGTTCCCACAGACAGTACCGAGGCGCATTTTCGCGCTTTATTCTCAGCCCTAGTTGGCGCTGGCCGATTCGAGAGCATCGCTTTCGAACGGGATAGAAAGAGCGCTAAGATCTCCCACGAACCAGCGCAGGCCGAGAGGCTGGCCAAGCATCACAAGAGGAAGAGGGAAGATGAAGAACGCCAGCATGCGAGAGAAGAGGCTGCCGCCCAGCTTTCAGACACATGGACGCGAGAATTACATAGCAGTGGCAGCTCCGCGATTGCTTTGCTCGCTGACGAGAAAAGTGTCGACATCGTTCTCAAAGCAGTCAAGAAGCTCCAAAAAACGAGGAAATATCCTGTATGGGGAGAAGGCATTAAGACTGAGGTTCCATCATTTGGTGCGCAGTGGTTAAAATCGCATAACAAACTCTCGTATCCAGGCAACGCCGTTGTGCAAGCCGCAGTCGATGCCTACTTCACTGTTTTCAACAGGAAAGAGGAGGAAGCGAACCAATTGGCGAAGCGACTACGCCACGAGCCAGACGAGGATGGTTTCGTTATGGTTACTCGTGGTGGCCGCAGTGCGCCTGCCCGACGAGACGAAGCTGAGGAGGCGAAGAAGAATATGCTCGCTAAGCAGCAAAAGAAGAAGGACGAGACACAAGATTTCTACCGCTTCCAGATGCGCGAGCGGAGAAAGGCCGAGCAATTAGAGCTTTTGAAGAAGTTCGACGAGGACCGCAAAAAGGTTCAGGCTATGAAAGAAAAACGTGGAAAGTTCCGACCCGAGGCGTGATCCCGCCTATCTGCCATAATTACAAGAAATGCATTCATCCACCGTTCCGTCACATGTCATTCCGACACGAACAGGGCAATGATATAAATAAAATTGTCGGCTAATGATTAAGCCTTGGGATTCTTCCTACGGTAAGCAGATCTTCAATTAGTTACCAATTAATACCTACCATTATCCTACATGATGACGCCCGTGGGCCAGCGAATTGCTATCGAAACATGGTCCTCCTTGTTTTGACAGCATATGCCGAAGAAAACCGCGGAATCAAATCTTCTCAATTGCTCTGAAACTCTTTTCATCTTTCATATGATCGTCTCTCTATCAAAGTCCATGCACTAAGAGAATCTAAGGAGCAGGGTTGTACGGAACGACCCGATCGGAAACAGACGATACGACAATGCTTTCATGCCCTGGAAGTCCATGACCATCTGATGGATTTAATACCGAGCCACTGTCTAGTTCGACAGGCGAACTCTTCTCTTTGTGATGTCTGTCACCGGTTGCTTGGCCGTCTGTATGCTCAAATCGATCTGGCCCGCTGTCTTGTAACTCGCTTGTCGTTGCTGGCTTAACCATTTCGGCCCGCCGCGCATTGCCCGACCACTTCACCAGGGTATCCGTATCCAGTTCGCCGGGTATATTTCTTCTCCGATAACGCCTTCGGTGAAGGTTAGATTAGTGCAATGAATATGGCGACGATTACGCCGGTGTCCAATGGTCTTCTTACGGTGTCGTTGTTTTTGTGCTGGCGAAGGTGTGCCAGTTTCCGAGGGCAGTGATGTTGTCGGTGCAGGCGATTTTGCTCCCCATCCATGTTTCGCTGTGGAAAATGCTATCCCCTGACGTCCGAGGGGAAAAGCGATATATCGCGTGTCTGCCAGGCTACCATGACCGGATCATGCCACGCTTGTACTTGAGAAAGCGGGATGAACAAATATATCGTGGGCACGTCCAGGGCCATCAGCGCCTGCGTGCTCATCGAGACCTCAGAATAACATGAATGGAAGTCCCAAATGAAGCCGCTGTCAAGGAGTCGCTGTCAATTAGTGTCCAAACAAACGTTGCTATCTTTCGCGAGCGGAGCATCACGTGCCTTTGACGATAAATATACGTGTATGTCATGGCCTCAGTGCTGCTGGGCGTATTCGACGAGACAGACGCGATGGCCGTGGGATAGGGACATGTCCCGGGACTGTAGTAGAGATCATAAGCGCTCGGGTCCGGCTGGCATGACCAGAAGAGCCTGTCTCTTGTCCGCTGACTATCCCCCGCTCCGTGTTAAAGCGGCTCCCCGACGACGACTCCACGTAGTAGCGGCCCTGACAGGAGGCCGGGGCGTGAAGATCGCGTCGTCGGCGCACCAGTGACTGTTTGCGGCGGCAGCGCCTGTACTGGAGGCGTTACCTCCGACGTCGCCAACAGGGGAATTATCGGAGTGCTGGTCATAGTGGAATCAAGGGAGGCGGTCACGACAACGGTGCTCGTCGACGCCTCGTTTGTCTCTGGTGGCTCGCTTGGTGCGGCGTCTGACGTCGTGCTGGGATCCATCTCCCACGTACGTACGCTCGACGAGACGGTTAGCTCGTTGAAATTTTCAGTATTGGCCTTAGGAGCAGAAAGGACTGGATGGACACCGAGCTGTAGACAAGACTGTCCGGGTATTTTGAGGGGTGAAGACGGTGCTGCTGGACTTGTGTGTGCGCGAGGAATGCCAGCATTCGAGCTTCGCCTCGTCGTCCTGTCGTGTGCCGCTGGTCGACGTATGACATTATTGCGCTGTGTGTCCGGACTATATATACACCCGGCCGGCTAGTTTGGTATTGTCAGGAGCACGATGCAGGCTTGGTAGATGGGGTAATTTTCCTTTCATGTTTTGGTCGGAGTTATGACTATGGGTTTATTATCCTATTTACTGTTGTGTTTTCGGATGGGTATGCCTATTGAAGTCTTGGATTGTTCACCATGCCGGCGACTCCGTTTCTATTTTGTGTTCGCGGAAGGAGTTCGGTCTACGTGTTCTTTTCTTGTCTTTCGTACAGGTACTTATCTGCTGTAAATGTGGCCTCCGTGTTCATGATACCATCTATACTAGGTCTAGCAGGACTTGTGTGATTCTAAGAGGGACAGTATCCACCTCAAATAGACGGAGGCTCGTATTCCCAACTTTATAATGTGCTTTTTGCCTGACATCATCGTGGTAGTTTTGATTGACTTTTTTTTTTTTTTTTTTTTTTTTTTGAAAAAGACTTTTATCCTACATGTCATATTCCGTCTATGCCTGCATGCAGATATGTAATAAATACCTTAGGTAGGCAGGTTACATAACGTCCATGAGAGCCGGCGGGAGAGGGGTTGGAAGTACTGAGAGGAAAGTGAGGCACGTTGCATGCATCGATTAGATTCTGGGGATTGAGGTTATCCCCATTCATCGGTTGAACGAAAGAGCATGGCTCCAGGGGGGGGACACATCCGTATATTATACTACCTATGCTAGGTACTTATAGGAGGTATCCGGCAAGGCCAAGTTCACATGATGTGACCTACTATAAGCAGAGTGCAGCTGAGGACCATCCGTTTCTTCCTTATTCATATAGTACTTCCGCCACAATCTCGATTTCATTGCGGTTGTGTGATGGCGGCGTTCCCAATCTGCAGATTGGCGTGCGGTTGGATATGTGTGATGTCATGGTTAGGTGTCTTTGGGTTTGAGGATATCTATCGTGGGTGGGAAGGTAGTTAGTTATAGCTATTGTTTTGTTTTTCACTATTTGTCGTGACACTTGGGCAATTAGGTGCCTCGGTTAGATAGGAATCTTGGCTACGTACGGACTACAATTTGTGGTTATAGGTACTTGGGATTGCAGGAAATGGGTGGATGTATACCTGGGCTGGTGGTTATAAATAGTACCGGATAATGCGTGCGGTATCCAGTATCCAGTATCTATCTAGAGGTCGGCTATTACGTCGGTGTCTGGATCCCGTTGGTTGCTATATGACATCTCCTGGAAGAATGAAAGAGGTTCATTTCACATACATTATTTAGTTATCTAGACCTTCAAATTCAGATGGGATAGATAGACAGCATAGAAAACTCATCGTCGAATAACTACATCTCGGTACATACATAAGTACCTATCTACCGAATACCTCCTAGATGTGTTCTCTAAGGTAAAATAGCGGCGGGAGGTAAAGAATCGTTAGAATACCCGTGCCACCGCACCAACTCCGGCTATAGTACCTAGCAGCTGCCCCCCACCCCAGATACCCCCGGGGGTGAAATCTTGACCGAAGATGGTGCGGTAGCACGGGTAACAATAAATAGCCCAAAAGCTCGACTGTCGTATGAAGAAGATGTTTCGTGTTGTGTGTCAGTGGGGGGGAAATAATTCGATTTATGTAGTTAACAGATGCTTCCGCGCTGTTCCCGTCGGATAGAAAAGTTCTCCTAGATAAGGGAACCTGTCAATGAGCGGTGGACTAGATAGGTAGTCTATAATCTGTAATCTGTAATTACTTCGTGATGGCTGCTACCTAATGTGACAACATCATGATGATAATTTTACCTACAGGACTGTGTGTGGTTAGCATGCCTTCTCATTTGAAGAGAGTACCTAACTACAAAGCTTCGTACATCCATGACCTTTCGCAGTGCGCAAGAATGAAATTACTAGGTAGTTATGTAGTATGTAGGTATACGATCGATAAAGTTGTTACTAGATACCTAAGTACAGTAACCTTAGATAAGTTAGTAGGATTCTCACAAGTTCGCAACCCACTTCGCTGCGGCTATAAGTAAGTAAGTACCTAGAGGTCACCGGGCAGAAACCGGGCACCCTATATGTACGTGTACCTGGCTTTAGTCTCCAAAACCAAGTAAATTAATTAGCCTCTTGTTAACTTATTCTCGGCCATACAAAACGTCGCCTCTCATGAACTCAAATTTGCCCATTTTTACAGGGCAACTGCATTGATTAACTAGTGTACTTGTATCCCCAGAACAAGTTACTTAAGCCATTCTAAGATAGGTGCCTAACCTAGGTAGGTAGTGGTTTCAACTCGCCGATTCGGATTGTGAAGGCTTGAAAGCTGAAGCTTCGCAAATTTTAGATACCTAGATACCTCGGCCATGGGGAGAGTCCAGGTCAAACCTTGCTAACCTACATGAGGAACACATATCCGTACCTGGCTAGTCCGTAGCCCAGACACTTTTGACTAGTCCAGTTCAAAGTCGCCTACCTGTCATAACGTCAACTTGACAATCTGAAGCAGATTCTTTGGGAGCGCTGGATCAACGCTATAAATTGTATTATGCGTTACTACCTAATACACACTATCTAGGTATCCTACGGGTTGGTATTCCGAACATCGCGGAAGCTAACTACATACTATCAGGTTTGTAAAATCAATCATGAAAGATCGCGTTCGTTTTCATCGCTGTTGTACAGTCTGTAAGTGAGGTAGTCATCAGTATTAGCGTTGAGTTCTTACTATGAATCGGGAGTCGGAACCACCGGTGGTTCTAACGTCGACTAACCTAGAAATCTCTACTATGTACACTATCTAGGACACGGTGACATTCAGACATTGTACAGATTACATTCGATTGATTCGTGCTCAGAGTCTGGACCTTACTATGTAGTTATGTGTCTTATGCCAAGAATGCGAGCTTTTCATAACTCCAACCTAGGTGATTATACCATTGGCAGGTAGTTAACTAATCTCCAAGTGGATGGAATGCAAACCATTACGTATAACTATTCAGGTTTTATTTGTATGCAAATGTAGGGTCCTTTGGATTCTTCTGAATTAGGTGCATTTATAGGAGAATTGAAGTTGACCACCATCCATCCATCTAGGTACATACCTACCTAGGTATGTAGGTACCTTGGTAGGTACCTATCTAGGAGTTGATGTTCAGAATTATTACATATCTACCTCCCTACCTACTACTTACGGTAGATAGCGCCAGGACAGCTGAAGGATGTGACAGGGGCATTCAATGTAGTGTGCCCATGCATCCCCGCCAAATGAAATGGAACTGGAACTGGAACTGGAACTTTTTAGTGCTATTACGTACAAACGGAATAGAAACGTGCGGTCGCACGCTGTACCGGTACCGGTCGATAAGGTGTTGGGTGTCAGTGGCAGTGGCAGCGGCAGCGGCAGTAGCAGTAGCAGTAGCAGTGGCAGGTTTCGTTTGTGCACCCTCCCCTGACAACGCCTTCTCCCTATTTCAGCGAGCAGATAGCGAGTAACTAATCGAGGAATCGAGTGTAACGATAACGTCGTGCTTGTCGTATGGCAACGTGACCGTCGTCTTACCTGCCTTTCCCTCCCCCCAAATTACCCGCACTTCCCGTTTGGTGCAAAACGGGCACCAAATTATAGCTGCTTAAGCCCTGCCGATCCTTCTTTGTCTCGTTCTTCCCAACTGTCTGATCTTCCTCCCGCGCAGCATCCATCTTCTCACGCCATTGTCCTTGGGGTAGGTCCTGCTGTGGTTTGTTGTCTCTCACACGCATTGGAGACTTGCTCCTTGAGCTTGCTCGAGCTTGGTAGAGCTTGGTCAACCGGACCAGCTCGCTGGGGCAACATACGTTTCGGACCCATCTACACCGGTTTTTACACTCGACAATCAAATCAAAACATCGCCGAGAATACCAACACAACGCGACTAATGATGGTCTGTGACTACGATACATAAGTCTTTGGGCTGGCCTGGTTGGCTCGCTGCAAAACAAGAAAAGAAAGAGAGAAAGAAAGAAAGAAAAGTGGGAAGACTAATTGAAAGCTTGTCTGTAACTCCCGTCTCATCTATGATCCGCGGATCTTCTGTGTACACTTTGCTTCTCGTCGTCACATTGACATCAAGTCGCATCGGATAGCGTCAGTCAGTTCAAAATCATGCAGATGCGGACTTCGCCTCTTCTCCATCTTCTCCCCTCAGTACACCCCGGAAATCATGAGGATCGCGATTCGGGAGCAGTTGGCCGCCCTCGTGCTGTTAGTCGTGCTTCTCGCCCTCACTATCGTATCCGTCCCGACATGGATTTACGTCCGCGGATTCGTAGTCGATGTTGAATCAGGCGACCTCTCCCTCACCGCTTCACTCAAGGCCGCCCAGATTGCCTCCCAGATCCAACTCATTCAAACAACTTGCATGGGCATTGCCACGAGGTTACTGGTTCAAGGCAGCTTTCTGACTTTTTACCGGGGTAACAACACAACAGAAAACTGGTTGGTTGCCGAGCAAGATCTTCAGACTGCTCTCAATGCCGGCGGCGCCTCGAATCTCCTACAGGCTAAGCTATTCTCACGAAATGAAACAGGTGACCCTAACGGTCTCGCCAATGTCACAGCTGCCCAAATCTCTGATATCTTGTTGCCGTATAAGGCCCCCGATGGCTCGCCAGTTTTCCTAGGGAACACCACCCTGGGCTATCCTCCGTCACTCTATCCCAACATTACTTACTACACCACCCAGGACCCGGACCCTCTCGACCCGGGCCAAACGGTTGTTGTGGCTAGACCTTTTCCCGACATACCGATTGATGGGGACGTCGATGGCCTATTGCTGGGCCCGCTCGTTATCAACCAGTCGTATGCCTTGATCTCTTTAACGCTACCGGTTCGGATGACCTCAGATAAGACTGTCGTGCTCGGGTACATGACCATCGTTGCCGAGGCGACCCCCCTAATTGACATTATCAACTCTCCGGAAGGGTTAGGTAATACTGGAGCCGTTTTGCTCATAGGACCGGCGACTAAATGGAATCGTTTCAATGAATACACTCCGCCAGCACAAGCTACAACTAAAGCGGCTAAGAACTTTTCGGATGTCGATGTGCACTTTGTCCTCCCACCCCCAATCCGGAACCCTCAAACGAACCGACACACGAAATATGACTTCGATTCTGGAAACTTTGGTCAACCGTTCAAAGTTCTTGAGTACAACGCCGCATATAAGGCATTTACAGACATAAACCCTGCGATAAACAATGCCAGCAGCATTCTTTCTACAACGAACGAACAAGGGATTGCTGTCGCCGTTGGCTACGCACGCCCCCCGACTCAGTTGGTCAGCTGGACTCTGATGATTGAGCAGGCCAGGTCGGAAGCTTTCAAGCCCATCGTCACCCTGCAATATATTCTCCTGGGTACGGTGTTTGGTACGGCTGGAGTGGTGCTATTATTCATAGTTCCCTGTGCGCATCTCGGTGTACAGCCGATCCGCCGATTAAAAGCAGCTACCGAGAAATCCATTGCGCCTCCAGGTTATGTCGAACCACATGCAGATGGCTTCGATTATGACGAAGATCAAACGATAGTCAATCCGCCAAGCCAGGAGACAGACCACGGCATCCTGTCCGGGTTCAAGAAATGGTATAGAAGCCATGTAATACCAAAAGCTGCGCCGTCAGATCCCCCCAGCGACGCCCGCCGCCGTGTCTTCAAAATACCTGGAAAGGTTGTGGAGCATAGGCACGTCATCACGGACGAACTGACCGAACTTAGTACGACTTTCAACGAGATGAGCGATGAATTGTTCAGACAGTACACTCTACTAGAGGACAAGGTTGCTCAAAGGACACGAGAACTTGAGGAGAGCAAGAAGGCAGCAGAGGCGGCGAACGAGAGCAAAACCCTGTTCATTGCAAATATCTCGCATGAGCTAAAAACGCCGTTGAACGGAATCCTAGGCATGGCCTCTATATGTATGGAGGAGGATGATCTGGGGCGAATCAAGCAATCATTGAATCTACTCTACAAGTCGGGTGATTTGCTATCTCACTTGCTAGAAGACCTCCTGAGCTTTTCGAAGAACCAGATCGGCCGTCAGCTAAAACTTGACGAGAAAGAATTCTGGTTAGGAGACCTTCGGTTACAGGTTCTCAGTATCTTCGACAAACAAGCTCGCGATGGCCAGATTAGTTTCTCCGTCGAGCTTTTAGGTACCGATGCCGTCGAACCGAATACTGGCTCAGAACGCAATAGCTCTGATGAGAAGCCCCCAGTCCTGGGTCCCCGAGGAACAGGCCGGCTGAAGGACATGTGTCTCTGGGGCGATCAGCACAGAATATTGCAGGTATTGATCAACCTCGTTGGCAATAGTCTGAAATTTACGCCAGCTTTCGGAAAGGTGTCCGTCCGCATAAGATGCGGCGAGGTAGCCGATGGAAATGATGATAGTAGAACATCATCACTGTCGAAAAATACGTCGAGTTATCTAGGAAAACCTCGGCAACGTGGTGGATCAGGGTCCAACACCTCGATGATCTCCAGAGATACTCCCGTTCCTGGAACGGCTTTGTCGATTAATCCGCTGGATCCAAAGGTTGCACCGTATTTGCATACGTCGGAAAGAACCGAAACACCACCTCCCGTGAACGCCAAACAGCTCATGTTTGAATTCGAAGTAGAGGATACCGGCCCTGGGATTCCAGAACACATGCAGACGCAAGTGTTTGAACCATTTGTCCAAGGAGATCCGGGGCTGAGTAAAAAGTTTGGCGGCACCGGGCTAGGCCTCAGCATTTGCCAGCAGCTGGCCAATATAATGGGCGGGACCATCGCGATGAGAAGCACCGTGGGAGTCGGCACTATCTTCACTATGCGTATACCGCTTAAATATATCAAGGATAGGTAAGGATACTGAACCTCGGCCCAACACGATTAGTAGCAACTAATGGTAGAATTAGGTCTAGCACCACTGGGCCGAGTAGTATAAAATCGCCACAGTCTAGTGTCATCACCGCGGAGAGTGAACTACGCAGGCCTCCTCTACGGCAGACTACCACAGAGGCCAAGTCGGGCAGTTCTCTGGACAAGCAACATCGACTTATTGGCCTGAGCCAGCCTTTCTTTGCTGGTACGCCGAATCCAAAAACCAGATTTCCAGCCGATCAAATCAAAGCCGCCGAAAAGGTCCGTGCCGATAAAGGTGGAGGGAAGCTCCGTGTATTGGTTGCGGAGGATAATCCTACCAATATCGAGGTCGTCAGCCGCATGCTCAAGTTAGAGGACGTGTATGACGTGACAATCGCCAAGGACGGACAGGAAGCCTATGACCTAGTGAAGGACAGCATGGAGAAAGACGCAGGGTTTGACCTGATCTTCATGGATATACAAATGCCCAACGTCGACGGATTGCAGAGCACTCGGCTCATCCGAGATATTGGCTATTCCGCCCCCATTGTGGCTCTAACGGCATTTTCTGATGAAAGTAACGTCAAAAACTGTATAGATTGCGGTATGGACGAGTTTCTCAGCAAGCCGATCCGTCGCCCGGCACTCAAGCGGGTTCTTAAGAAGTTCTCAACCATACTAGAGGAGCCAGAGACGACATCCCCTTCCGGCGCACCCTTAGTCGAGAAAGCAACCAGCCTCGTCACGAGCCAGCCCTTGAATGGATGCGTTTCGCCAGTGTCTACTGACTCGGAAAAGCTCGTCCATCCGAATGTAGCAAGTGCTGCAACATCAACATCACCCTGATGACTCTGAGCATATATCTAGATTACTAAACGTTGACAAGTTTGTCGCGATGATACCCCACGGATTTCTCATGCCGGCTACTTGCTTTTCGCAGCTCTTAGACGTCGTTACAATAATCGGATACCGTATACCCCCAAAATGACATTTCACAGCGGGCGCATCGGGGCGGTATTGTCAGGCATTACAAGCACGTTGGTGCTTTCAGTAGGGCTGACATGAGTTTTGAGTATACACGAGGGAATGAAACAACGACCAAACGGTGGGAATTCATCAGGTTGGGATGTATGGTGTTTTAGGCGCTGCCGTTTGCCAGCTAGAGGAGGAGAACGGATCGCTCATGCTGTGTTATTTTTATTTTTATTTGTTTTTTATCTATGTAACTTTGTAATGCACATTTTCTTGGAGAAGTTGTTTCTTTATGCCTAGGGTATGATCCCCCTTTGTCTTGGCACATCCAAAAGAATTGCTTACGATTTATTATGTATTGTTGAGTGGTTGGATGCGGTCTCTTACATTTGAGTTCGAATGACAATTTGGTCTGTTGATATATGTGTTGAACTAGGTAGGTGCAGTGGAATTCATGAAGAGAGGACTTGTAAGTAAGATGGTGATTCGTTCCTGTGGGTTGAATTGTTCTCAGCTGCTATGTAGTGATAGGTAGGTAGGTAAGTAGAAGCATAGTTTCTTTGCTAATATACTCTCGTTGGGTAGGATTTTGAATCGTCAGAGGATCGGACCCGGGAGGCGGAAGCCGTTCAGGTTTAGTGTCAACATCCCACGCTTCCCCCGCGGGGAAGAAAGTCTTCCCCTCCACCTTCACCTCTACCTCCACCTCTACCTCCACCTCTACCTCCACCTCAACCTCAACCTCCATCCCCTCCGGATCCGTAGGTGCATACCTAGACTATCTAGATAGATAGTATCCGACGTCTCCAACGTGAATATTAGTTGTCTTTGGAATCTATTTAGCTTCACTTACCTAGGTACCTACCTATTTGCTCAATCCATCACCAATTTTTTTTTTTTCTTCTTCCTTATGGAAAGCTAACTCCCTCTCCAGCACTCGCATCCGAAGACACAAAGGTGGCTAATCCTCTCGTCCCCTCCTGAAATAAAAAAAACTTGCCCAATATGCGCATCCCTTACGTGGCCAACCCACCCCCAACCGCCACGCCGGAAGACGCTGATATCGTCGCGCGCATCCAAGCCCGCCGCGCCCCTCGACCCCTAATACCACTCGATCTCGCCCTCCTCCACAGCCCCCCGCTCGCGGACGGATGGAACGCATTTCTAGGCGCCGTGCGCACGCGCGGGACGCTGCCGACGGCGGTGCGTGAGTTATTGGTCTGTCGCGTGGCGGCGGTGAATAAAGCCTGGCACGAATGGGATGCACACGCACCGCTTTCGGGATTAAGTGAGGCGGCGCTGGAGGTGGTGGGGTGCGAGGATATAGATGGCGAGGGAGTGGAAGAACGCGGGAAGGGATTATTGGGGGAGGACTTGTGGGCGGCGCTGAGGTATGCGGATGAGATGACGCGGAAGGTGGAGGTTGCCGATGGGACTTTTGAGACGCTGAGGGGGTTTTTTGATGAGAGGGGGTTGGTGGAGATCACTACTACTGTGAGCTGACTTTTTTTTTTTTTTTTTTATTCGACTTTCTAATTTCTCTCTTTCTAGATGGAGAGCGGTGGTGGAATGGGGTGTGTTTCTTGTATTGTGTGTTAACTCTTGTGGCTAGGTTGCTTGTTATAATTGCGTTAGTCGGTTCCTGGTTGCTTTGAACGGTATGTTCATCCCATTCCCTTTTCCCTTTTCCCTTTTCCCTTTTCCTCTTTCATTCCTGTTTGACAAGCTTGGTATGGCGGGAATCTGAACGATGTCGTGATCTATCTAGTGGGCGAACGGAACGGGACCGGACCCGGAGGTGCTAAGAAATGAGGTCATTGGATACCTATTCTGAGACCTAGGGCAAGAAGGGGGGGGGGGGGGAGATAGCTTAGTGTTTTGAGGATTCGAGTTGTAGACTAGGTATTGAATGAGCGAGTCTGAAAATCTTCACCGTCTTTTCATTTTTACCCCCCTTCTGTCTCAAACGCAGGAAGTAAGTACGTTTCAAAAGAAAACAAACGAACAAAAAAGAAATGTGAAGAAACAACATCTCCTCAACTCATACGGACTGACTAAATCATATGGAATACTTGGGTAAACATGAATTATGAATTATGAATGAGATATGAAAAAAGGACATGATACCGACACGCCCATCCTTCCACAGTAAATAAGTAAGTACTTAGGTAGGTTAGTGTAAACCGGGAGATCCCGTTCATAAGTATGGAAAGTTAAGCCAAGTGGGGTTTTTGCCACGTCGACATACATACATATGTATACATATACATACACATACACAGCAAAGCCAGACCAGACGGGAGCAGAGACTACATACACTATAACAATGACATACATGGAAACCCGCAGGTTACCAGCATGGAATGATGTGATGCTTTATGCAAGGTACGGATAGCTAGGGGAGGAAATGGGGCCCCAAGGGCCCCTTGGGGCTCTTTACGGGGTACGACGGGTGAGTGGGCGCAAACGAGATTGTGACCTGGAAGTGGTCAATTGGTACTTGAAGTTCATGTAAGGGGTGAGTTTGAATGAAATAGGGAGAGAAGAGAAGGATGTGGATATGGCATGTGTTCTCACCCACCCTGGGAACGGCCCGGCGCATCCAACGTGGGGGGAGATTTTACAATGCGTATACGGTACGCATACGCATTGCATTGTACACGGAATTGCGCATGGCATCATTGGCATCATTGGCTTCGTGAATGACATGGACAAGATTCAGTGAGAGGGATTATAATGTATATGTATCGTATCCGTATACCATCCGTTGTACCCTAAATGCAGTACGATGAAATTCGTTGCTGCTGACCAACACACCGGGCCTCCATCCATCCGTCCGTCCATTCGTCCATTCGTAACCCCTAGACAATCCTTTTCCCTCCCTCCCTCTCTCATCCATATCTGTCCCTCATCTTTCCCTCATTATCATCGCTTCAATAAGGACATCCTATATTCCTCCAAATCAGAAACCAAATATTCTCCAACTCCAAACAGGCGCGCGCGTGGTGGAAAATAGTCCGGGCGTTGGGTGTGCTGACGGGGTAATGTGAAAGAAACACCAAAAAATAGAAGTTTAAAAAAGGGCAGAGCTTCTCTATTAGAGATTCCCTTGCACAATGAATGGTGCGCAAGACAAAAATCCGATAGCCTGTTAAAAAAGAAGGCGAATGGAAAATGATGTGAGACTGCCGTACTGCCGTTGCAGTCAACTAAGAGGGTATCATTTGATGAAGGGAAGAAAATCAAAGAAAAGAAACCAAGGGTGCGCATGACATCGAAGTTCGTAAATGACTCGGTACATCGTCTAACCACACGATGAATGTGTTGTCGCAGACCGCTGATGGCATTCATCATTCTCGTGAGGTGTGATCTCAATGTGATAAGAAGTCGTGGTCGTGTCTGATTCGTTTTCGTTTCGTCATAAGCATTAAATAAGGCCATAATCATTGGGGTTCATCGCAGCATAAAGTGTGGGCTTGGCCACGCCGGCAAGCCATTTCGAGACTGCATGTCGTTTCATGTTCATTTGCTGCTGTGTTGTCGTAATCATCAGTTGGCGTCACTCGCTCGTTGTTATATCTTCAGTGCCTCCGGCATCGATGTCTGCCGAATAGGAGTTAGGGCCATTAGTGGACTTCCAATCGGTGAGATGGGTGGTGTCGAACGCATAGCCGCCTCAATGGAGGCATGTCGCTGACGGAGAATGGGGGAACGTTGTAACTCAGCAACAACGCCGAACCAGCCTGATCGGTGCACATGCTCCGTCTTCTCGGAGTGGCCCATAGCCTGTGTCTTCAGTCGTCTTGGTGGCGGCAGGAAGTTATCCGCATTCTCTTTGTTCGAGAACAGCCGGGGTGCCGGCAAGGGCGGCGGAGGCGGCGGCGGCACTACAGTTTCCGGCGCCATTCTAGCAACATCTTTGACTCGGTCCCCGGTACTCGTCGCCACGGTGCCCATGAACACTACGAGGAACCGCATGCGTAGCAGATCCAGCCTGCGTACCCGCTCTTCTAATTGTCGTCGGTGGTGGGCCCAAAACATACGAGCACTCGTACGTAATCTTGTGCCGCCTTCTGATACGACGAGCCGGTTCAGATCCTCGCGCAGATCGTCGCCCTGCTTCTGGATCTCGCGCAAGAGCCGCCCGAGACGCATCTTATCCTCCAACCGTGAGACTTTGGCGACATCGCAGTCGTAACTCTCGTTTTCTTGCATGGAATTGTCAACGGCATCAACGAACGTGGTGATCTCGCGTGGGGCCACGACGTAGGCGACAGCGTAAGTGCTGATGATGGGGCCGATGACTCCGAGCGAGATGGACAGGACGCTGACGGGCGGGACAATGGTCCATAGCAGCGAAGAGGGAGGTTCAGCGGGTGGTTCAGCCATGTTGCGGACATATGCTCTTCACAAGCAGAGGAACAGTTCAGTTGGAAGATGGGTAGGAAAATATGATAATACTAGGAGGGAGGTATGTATTGTCTTTGCGATTCACACGGCAGCGTAGCGTAGAACTAGGAGGAGGCTGAAAATTGACGGCAGGGAGGCAAGGCGACCAACCAATATGGCGTCAGACACTGCCCTTTTCGGGGCGTGGTGTGCCTCGTGTGTGTGTCGGCTGCGTTGGTGGTTAGATAGTGGTCACTGCGAATGGACGATAGCAGGTCAACCAAGGGTGGCTGGTTGGTCGGATTTTGATAAGAGGGGTGAGGTTTTATGATTTTATAGGGAACAAGTATAATCACTCAGTGAGCTCCAAGCTCCTAAGCCCTAAGGTTAACGATTATTATTAATCGATTAATTGACCGTCCGGGACGACTTGAATACAACCGAATACTACTGCCTATCGACCACCTGAGCAGGTAGGCGGCAGTCATAGTCTGACTAGTCAGGCGGATGCCGGTTAGCTATGCATGACCACGGATTGCAACGGTTTGCTTCTCACTGGCCAAAAGATGATTCCATGGGTATATCAAAGCTAATTGAGTTCTTTTGATTCTATTTCCTGCAATCCGTTATCTACAATGCATTGTTGTTGAAAGGTGCGAACACACCTAGACTTGTAGATCTCTGCCCATTAAACCATTAAACCATTAAACCACTGCGGGGTGTTGGTATAGGCACACATGGTACCTAGTTAGGTACCGAAGGTAGATAGGTTGGACGACTCTACGAGTGGTGGGCAACACCCCACTTTATTTCCACAGTTACCCAGCCAGGTCTAGCGCTGTTTACTTATCACCACAGGTTTGCTGCTCCGGCTCTGATTTCCGTGCACATTTCTTCAGTAGCACGGACCAATGAACCGAGATCTAGTGGCAATGTGAACCTATCAGAGCGTTGCGATCGCCACTAGTCAGCCATTATGTTGCTATGTATTCCATAACCAATAAGCAGGTAATGCAACTCATCAGTCAAAACATGGCGGGGCAGTTGAACCCATTTTGTTCACAATCACTCGGCCTTTACGTCTCAGACTCTAGAAGCAACGCGATGCAATAACACCCGGAACCGCAAGCTGAGATACACGAGTGACCGCTATTTCCCCCATATCGTAATCATGGCCAACGATAGCGTGGCCCAACCTTTTCCACTCCCCGCGATTCTACAAATCCCCTCCTCGACCCCGCCAGAGCTCATTACCCAAGGCGCCGAGGGCCGCTTATACAAGACCACATACCTCCTCCCCACCATCCCCTGTGCCCTGAAATACCGGCCCCCGAAGCCATGGCGACACCCCACGCTCGACGCCCGCCTCACGCGTCACCGTATCCTCTCCGAGGCCCGCAACCTGGCCAAGTGCCGTCGCGAAGGCGTGCAAACGCCGACCGTCTACGCCGTTGACGAGAGCGCTGGTTGGATCATGATGGAGTGGGTGGCGGGCGTACCCGTGCGCGCCGCCATCAACGAATGGCTACTGAGGCGGCGCGACGCCGAGCGCGCGGCAGGACTGTCCGGCGACGCCATCGTCGAGGGTACGCGGCCCGATGAAACGGAACTGGTTGGGCTGCTGAAGAGCGTCATGGCGGCTGTCGGACACATGCACGGTGCCGGCATCATACACGGGGACTTGACAACGAGTAACATGATGCTTCGACCGTTGGAGAAGCCCAACGGAGACCAAGGGCCACTACAGGGCGAGGTTGTGATTATCGATTTTGGACTGGCTAGTCAGAGCTCGTCTGAGGAGGATCGTGCCGTGGATCTGTACGTTCTGGAGAGAGCTTTTGCTAGCACACATCCGCGCGCAGAGAAGCTGTTTGTCCGCACGGTGGAGGATGTTTATAGAACAATGTTCGGCCAGGCACCGGCCGTGTTGAAGAAATTAGAAGACGTTCGCATGCGCGGCAGGAAGCGAAGCATGTTAGGTTAAATTAGAATTAATTCAAGACTGGTTTTGTTCGGTCATAACTTTGCGAGTTCCAAGTTGCTGCGATGTAGAGGGAACCAGCCAGCCGGCCAGCCCCCGAATAGTCCAAGAAAAGAAATCGTGATTCTGAAACGAAAATTTATATTGGTAAACTAATGTCGTTTTCGTCGTCGTAAACTCTCTTCAATAGGTATGGTCGTTAGTAGCAATAAAGCGTTACGCCCGGGCTTGGAAACATCATCCTGCTCCTTGTAGTAGTTAATTCTATGCAACCCGCTTCGATGCCAGTGTCCTCGAGGATTATATATATGTGCAAAGAGAAGAGAAAAAAACACCTTCCCTTTTCCTCCGAGACAGAAAGCTTATTTGTTTGAGACCACACGCAAAAACTGCATTGTTGAATAGGTAATCAGCTCTTACACCTGTACTAACTCGGCTCCCGCAAAATAACCCTTGTTCTCGATCACGCCTCTATACTTGACGAACGCGGTATATTTGGCCACCCATTCGGGGACGAGGTCACCCCGCAGACCAGTCTGCGCATTTTGATCGTCGTTGTCGAGAACACCAGCACCTTGCGGGCCGTGGCCCAGCAACTCGCGCAAGGTGCCGCCCGGGAGGATATTCGTACAATCGCCGTGCGTAAGCAGCTCGATATGCTCCATCTTGGCGAGCTTTGCTAGGGGTGGCGGTACACTGCAACAGTCTTTGATGTTGATCTGGTCGACGACGGGCCGCACCTTGACCCTCTTGAGGAACCGCTGAAGCTTCTCGGTTCCGAACTCGGATATGCCCAGCCGGCTGACCTTACCCTGCTCGTAGAGACTCTCTAATGCGGGCCAGGTCCTGAGCTCCTCCTCCTCGTCCCCCATAGTGGCGTTCGTCTTGTCGGCCTCCCATTCGCAGTCGCCTTCGAAGGATATGCCGGGGAATGACACGATCATGAGGTCGATGTGGTCTATTTGCAACTCCTTCGTCACTAGCCGTAATGCCTCGTTGATGTACTCTGTGCGTTTTTCCGCTGGCGCGCTCGGCAGGAAGAACAGTTTAACTGTGATCTCATACTGCGCAGGGTCCTCTTGCAGGCCGGCGGCCGTCCAGTCGATGCGCGGGACGTATAAGACGGAATCTTCAACCGTTGTCCAGGCGTCTAGCGCCGGGTGACCGGATCCGTTCGACGAACCATTGCCCTGCGCCTGGTGTCCGTTGCCATTGCTGCTGGGAGGCGTGCCGGTGTAGTCCTGTTGTGCAGCCTGGAAGTTACTTCTCAGCGAATTTGTAAGCTCGAGGTTGGATCGGTAAGAGCCGGGCTTGCGAATGATGGAGGGGCCGGCTGTAACAATGTTGCCGGTCGATAAGATTATCCGCGTCATGGTTCAATTGATCTCATGCATTGACCAGGCGCAGGCTAGACAGACTTTTCTTTTCTTTTCTTTTTGGATTGGATTGGATTGGATTGGATAAGCAACCAACTTGGGAAGAATACCTCTCAAGGACTCAGCCGGGCGACGTAGGTGTAGGTAGAAATAGGTATGAGCAATGACATATCAAGAGAGATGGGAGAGATGGGAAGGACAGAAAACTAGAAGAATCGAAGAGAGAAAGTAAAACACGCTTTCACTTATATAGTCCCGCGTCGGCATAAGGTGGGGTTTGGCAAAAGGATGGGAAATAAGTAGTAGTGAGCGAAGAATTATTCGACTTTCGTTAGGATTGGTAATGATAGCTTGTTTCCGATAACCCATGCGGATACTTTGTATGTAAGCATAGTTAATAATCAGGAGCCCCAAAGAGATGGATCACTGCGGTGAGATATGACAGGATAAATTGATTTGAGAATCCCCCCGATCTGGAGAGGTCTACGGAATGAGGGTCAGGGTTGTTGAGGCAAATTTAACATTTAAAAACAGCAAGAATCTGAATGGACATGCATCATGACAAGATAGAGGGGACAAACGTGACATGTGAAGTACCTATGTGCAGCGCCCTGTGTGCGCCCTGTGGCCCGTGGCGATACATAATGCTACCTACCTACGCACACATCATGGATCATGGATAATACCCATGTGCATCATTTGCGGAAAACAACCAAACGAGATAAGACGCTAAACAAGAACACTGGGAGCCCACTGGGAACCACTGTAACGCTACCTATCTAGGTACCTACGCATCTCATTACCAGTTTAAAATCCCGATTTCTGTACCATAGTTACAGATCATACTTAAGTTCGTACCTACCTACCTAGTTAATCCGGTCGGAATCCAAAACCTGCATAATGAGGTTACGTAATTGTGCTGCTGTGTACGGACTACATACTGTACTTTAGTTATCTGGTGTTCCACGTATACAGACATACCTATGATTGGCCAATCCTCGGCTACGGCTTTGGCAGCTGCCGGACAGCTGGTATCAGCTGGGGGTGCACTGTGCAGTAAGTAGTTGCCAGTGACTAACTAGGTAACTATCTACCTACAGGCTGTGCTCCATGTTAGTTACCGTGCTCGTGGCCAACCCCAGAACCTGTCAAGAAATTGCGGTCTTCAGCCTGCTCTAGTGTGATAACATCCCTCACCGTAGGGAAACATACTTTGTTCCGACTGCAGCGCTCTCCCCCTTACTCCATCTACTTGACAAAACAAAATTTCCTCGGCGCCGTATGCGTTATTGGTAATGTGAACCCATTACCATGGCTATCAAGTACGCCCCCGAAACGATCCCCCATACCCTCCTCGATCTGGACTAAACCCATGGCAGCTACTTAATCCTGCTGTCTCGGCAGGGCAAAGTGGTACGGCAACCTTTGAAATGCTGCCCCGATGATGGCGTCGCTTTAGGCTAATCGTTCTATGCTCTCCAGCGCCTAGCGAAATGGTTCACCACCCTGTCCCCCAAGGACAAGGCGAAGATCGTCAAGGACGTCTCCCAGCTAGTCCTAGCCAGACGAACTCGAATGTGCAACTTCCTCGAGTACAAAGGTTCATCCTTCTCTCTCCTTCTAGTCTGGGTGATTCCGTTGTGGTTGCGTCCTAACTTAGCATCTAGATACTAAAATTGTCTACCGTCGTTACGCCTCGCTCTTCTTCATCGCCGGCTGCTCGTCAGACGACAACGAACTAATTACGCTCGAGATCATCCATCGATACGTCGAACAGATGGACAAATACTACGGCAACGTGTGCGAGCTCGATATCATCTTCTCGTTCACCAAGGCATACTATATTCTGGACGAGATATTGCTCGCTGGCGAGCTTCAGGAGAGTAGCAAGAAGAACGTCCTGCGATGTATAGGACAGCAGGATGCACTGGAAGACATGGAGGTAAGGATTTTTCTACTTATTCTTTTCCACGCGGGGGCGGGGATTGTCCCGGTTTCTACATCCCTCGATCCTCGGCGTCTGTGTGGAGTGGCCACTGACGCGCAATATCTCCTCGGCAGGTCGAAGATGAGGTGACACGGATCATGTAACGATACTCATCCATGTACGTATTGAAAGAGAATACGAATGCTCGATTTGGTTGGCTTGGCTATTTTGGCGGGTTGCTTGTTTGTACGGCGTACGAAGAGGCAGGAAGGTATCAAGATCAAGTCGGCGCATTTACAAACATACTCATTTAAGTATTTGTCTACAGAGCACGGACGAGGTCGAGGCGAATCTTAGAAGCGCCGGGCTTATTTGATCGCGCAGAACATTCGAATGAGACGAGTCAAAATGCCACCCACATTTGCTACTAGACAAAAGCATGAGTCTTTCAAAGGTTGTGATCACGAGGTGCGGAACATCGACATGCGGCGGATACTTGCCTGGGACGGATGACGGACCAATGGACCAATGGACCAATGGACAATCAACCAACCAAGCTCAGTGAGGAGGACAGCACTCAATTTGGATGCAAACCATTCGCCCGCAGACCTTAGCAGCAAGATGGTGGCGAGGATCTAAAGGGCGATCGAGTTCTCTGGAGTTCTCAACCTTCCACCCATAAGTTAAGGTTCATGGGAGAGTGGGTAGGTATTGCAGCAACCCCCCATGGCGCTTCCCGTGGCGTATTGACACCTTCTGATTCGTTTGGGTTTTGGAGATAAGCAAGTTATCCAATTGGCGCAGCTGATCCCCGAATTACCAGGTAGCGTGCGCGTGTACATACTAACAGTAGGCCGGTCATGGAAACGGATGGGGGTCGGGTTGCAACTTGCGACGTGGAAATAAGCCGTAACCAGCGGGGTCAGATTGGTGCAACCGATCATATCGGGAGGGCAGGCTCGCTCCTGCCTGCTGCTTCCCCGGCCTGTCCAGTCAGAACCAGTGTCAGCAATTAACGTATTTTACGCTATTTAGCTTCTAAGACAACACATACAAGCCGCTGATCAATCACGACCCGCTGCACAGCGTCCCCAACAGCGTCCCAACAGCGTCCATATGTAAGCCTAACCCGGGCGCTCCCTCTCCCCGGCAAGTCTCCCGATCTACAACCCTTACCTTACCACTGCAGCAACGACGGCAACCTTTTTACAACCAACCATAATCACAGTAATCTTATTCTTCACCACAACCACTACGAACATCTCGTCACCATCGTCACCATCGTCACCGCCGTCACAATCGCCCCGCCGCCATCGTCATCACTATTGTCACCTCTTTCGTCGAGTTCACGAATCCATCTGATATCTCATTCTTGGCACCCCGTCAACCGTGCGCGTCGAGCATTGCATCGCTGTCTTGACATCCCTGGGGCCCTTTGTCTACCTAGGTAGGGTTGCAGGAACCTATAACACTATGCGTAATCATGCTTGTGGCTAAGACAAAGAAAGCTCAATTGCCATTTCCTTCGTAGCATTCCCTCTTTGGGATCTCAGCACAGGCCCCGCGGCCGATTGATCCGATCTTCCCCTCGCCGCTATCGAGCCTCGCCCTATATCGACTGACCGCCTCTTCTCGTGTGGACGACGTCATCCGACCGCTCCACCCTCGCAACGCTTTTGGCAATTCGGCCAGCTTCCGTAACACCGTATGCATTATCTCATCATTGCGAATGGCAACAAGACAATAATCACCCACAATGAAGGTGTGTACATGGCCTCACTCCGCCTAGATATCGGTCGAAAGCCAGCTCCTAAACGTGCAACCCTGCTAATCCAAATACCGCATCCGTCCAGTTCCTATCTCTTCGCGACTTCGACGTTATCACCTCCGCGCTGAATTTCAGCACGGTTGATTGCAAGGTCACCGGCGGCTGTGATCTATACACAACGAAAGCCGCCGGCTCCGATAAGAAACTATACAAGTCTATCGAATGCTCTCTTGAATCGCAACATGCCGCGCTTCTCAAGTTTGGCGCATCCCTATCTCCTCCCCAGCGGAAGGAAATGGCTGCCTCGCTGAACCTGTCGCGTTCCAGTCCTTTCGGTCCACTGAGTGAGATTTCATGTCGACGGACATATGCCTACCTCATTGCGACTTTAAACGCCAGTCATCCTGACTATGACTTCTCCCATGCCTTGAGTCCGACGGACTTCCGTCGCGAGAAAAGCCTTCGACACGTCATGGCCAGCGTTGATGGTACTTTGAATAGTATTCGTCCGCAAGGAGCGTCGCTTCTCTCACCTAATATGGCCACCATCTATAGCGAATACGCCAATCCCCCCTCTGCGACCGTTGCAGGGGATACATTCCCCGTGAATAGTCCAGCCTGGGGCCCCCATATGTGGAATATGATTGACAAAGAGATGACTCTCAACGAATGCACCGTCTTCTCGTATCAACCCCCGGAAGATCCTTTTGACGGAGATGAGGCCGCCATCTGGCGCCTTCACTACTTCTTCTTCAACAAGAAAATGCGGCGCGTCGCCTACTTGTACGTAAGAGGTTTACCGGTTGTGGTGAACTCTCCTACGATGGTCCCGCACAAGCGAGGGCTCAGCGGGCTTGCCAAACGGCATGCCACCCCGCTGGCTGGAAGTTTGGGTGCAAATAAACGCGCCAAATTCTGGCTCGGAGATCACCTGGCCGACCGTGTTATTGCCGATGAAGATGGTTACGACGACGCAGATGATGAGCCGGGCCTGATATGGAATCCCGATGATGACGTTACCCTCGATCCCTTGAATGACCCGTCCACGGAAGAGGAGAGCAGCGATGAGTATTCCGAGGAGCCCGAGAGTGGAAGTGAGGGTGAAGAAGATGTAACCCTTCACTCCGTGCGTGGTGTAAGCGAGGAGATCGCCGCCCACATGGAACTTTAAGAACCTCTTTCCGGATGAGGCTGACTGAGATGAACATTCGAAATGCTCTGAAGCTTTCTGTCAGCTCCGATATCCCCGCTGTTGCTCTTCTTATCCCGTCTGCTCCGTTTCTCCGTTTTCTTCGTCGTTCTTGTCGTTCTTGTCGTCCCCGGAACCCCCATCTCCGGGGATGTGTATACACCGGGCTTTCCCATTCATCAGTTTCTAGGCGTTGGTGGAGGCTGTATAGTTGTGGCGTTGGGGTTGGTATTTGCTAGGGGTTTGGCTTCTTGTACAGTCGACTCACAACGGCCGGTTTCTGGGAAACGAATGAAATGTTATGGTGAGGGCCGGTGGAATGCGTAGCTGCAACTCAATGCTTTTACGGTGCTTATTACTACCCCGAGTACTGGATCGGATGAACATTTCGTATGTATGTATCTAGTCTTGAGCTTCATAAGTTGGCATTGAACTGGATTTTATGACACTTTTTTCTACTACACTCCTTATTGTTTTGTTTGTGCTCGATGCTGGCTTATGTATTCGCTTGCTAGTTGCCCATGGGCTCACAGCTGGTTGTCCGCCTGCTCTGCTGGTAGGTAAAGCAGCGCTGCAGATAGATATGACGGTTGGCTGGAAGAACTTCCATTCGTTTTAATTAGCGCCCTTCCCTTGCGACTTTCGTCCGGAGTGAATGCAGGAGCCTGGTAATAATTTGCTTACTATGTAGATGGCGACGGCAGCACGGCGCTACCTATCTCTACCTAATTCTCTACCTAGTTATCTTGGTCCTACGTACCTAGCGGTCCAACATTTAAGCACAGCACCTACGCGGTGAACTGGCTATCTTCAGAGAATAAAATCATGAGAGATCGCGAATTTCTTTTCCCCGGTTTCTTCCTTCGTACTTTCCCCGTCACTTGTTCACCTCGAGGCCCGATCTCAGATGCTTTTGAATTCGGGTTTGCGCCTGACGAAATATCCCGGCGTCTTCTCTCCTTACTTTACGATATCCCGCAGTCGCCGACATCGGGCGCAATGCCCTTCCGGTAACTCTGTGAGTACTACAACACTCGACGAAGTCTAGGGAAGGCGCAAAGCAACAGATTCCCCGTTCCATCGCCGTCTAGTCCGTCATAGACGTTTTGTTATGTAATGCACGTCAGTGACGACGAGCGTGAATCCATTAAACCGCGTCACGCGCTAGCTGAGTGGAGCCTGAAGTCCTGACTTAGTAGCGGCTGGTGCCCCACTTTAAAGAGCTTGCCTGGGCCTACGGACTACTTAGCTAGCCTTTACTTAGGTACCTAAGGAGCTCGCCTGCCTCGTTATGTGACTAACCTCAAGCAACTGCCTACTGCGTGGCTCCTACTCGCGCGTCACCTTCCGGAGCGACCTTTTTTCTCATTGATTGGATCCTCTTTTCGCTTTCCTTCTCCAACTCGTGTCTCCGCGTGTCTGCCTCTTCTTATTTCTCCCTCCTACAACCAACACTGACTGATCACTGACTCCTGCCATCTGCTTCGTCCAGTTTTCATCAAGATGGCAGAGATCAAGATCGACGCCAAGGTCTTCCACGAGCGCGTCTCGCACTTCATCAGCACCTGGAAGAATGATAAGCGTACCGAAAATGGCGTCTTTGCGGGCGTCTCGTCAATTGTCATCATGATGGGCAAGGTGGAGGAGAATCCCGAATTCCATAAGAACAATGCGATGCATGTACGTCTTTGTCGGTGGCTGGATTGCCGCCCTCTCCCCTTTCTTTCTGAACATCTCGCCGTCGCGGAACAAGAGTCGAAAGACTCGCGACTGGCGACTCAAGTCGCGAGCCACTATGCTTGTATGATGCATGCTGATCTTCATATCATCGGTAGTTCTGGCTACTAGGCTACGAATTCCCAACCACGACGATGCTGTTCACGACCGAGAAACTATATGTTGTCACGACTAGCAAAAAAGGTATCCCCTGAATCTGATCCACGATACAGCTCGCTGAGCTTAAATAGAGATGGAATTGCTGACTCCTAGCAGCCAAACACTTGGAACCCCTGACCAAGGGCAAGTTTCCAATCGAGGTCCTTGTCAGAGGCAAGGACGCCGCCGCAAATGAGAAACAGCTCGTCGCCCTTGCAGAAACCATCAAATCGGCCGGCGTAAGTTAAATAACCTCTCACACATCTTTGCTCTCTATCCTCGATGACATACTAATGGTTTCCCTTTCAGAAGAAAGTCGGTGTGCTCACCAAGGACACGTCCAAAGGCCCCGTTGTCGATGAATGGAAAAAGATCTTCAGCGATAAATGCCCCGATGCCGAAGAAGTCGACATTTCGGTCGCTCTTTCCTCAGCCGCCTTCTCCATCAAGGACGAAACCGAATTGCGTGCCATGCGAACCGCCTCCAAAGCCTGCGTCGCCCTAATGAATCCATACTTTTTGGACCAGATGTCAGATGTTCTAGACCAGGAAAAGAAAGTCAAACACAGTGCTCTAGCCCAAATGGTTGACTTGAAACTTGATGACGAGAAGTGGTGGAAAACAGTCGAGCTTCCTGGTAAACAGAAACTGCCATCAGACTTCGACCCAGCTTCGCTCGATTGGTACCTCGGTCCAGCTGTTCAGAGCGGTGGCAAATACGATTTGAGGCTCCACGCGGAGCCAACCGGGGACAATCTTCATGCGGGTGTGATTATTGCTGGCATGGGGCTACGATACAAGTCCTACAGTTCGGTCATTGCCCGAACGTTTCTTGTCGATCCCAACAAAACTCAAGAGAGTGTCTACAAGACCCTACATGCAGCACACAATCTGGCACTGAAAGAAATTCAAGACGGAGCTGTTGCTAAAGATGTCTATAACAAGGCTCTTAGCTACGTGAAGTCTAAAAAGCCAGACCTGGAAAAGCACTTCGTGAAGAACATCGGATGGGGTATCGGCATAGAAAGTAAGGATACCAGCCTAATTCTCAACAGCAAGAACACCCGGACTTTGAAGGATGGGATGACGCTCTGCATCACCACAGGCTTCACAGACATCGAAAATCCTTCGACACAGGATAAACTCAGCCAGAAATACTCCCTAGTCATCACAGACACCATCCGAGTGACCACCACTGAGCCGGTTGTTTTCACGGGGGATGCCCCGTCCGACCTGGATGCTTCATCCTTTTTCTTCAAAGACGAAGAAGTCCAGCCTACACCGAAGAAGGAGAAGAAAGACGCGCGTGTTGGCGCTGTTGCTACTAAAAACATCACCAACACGCGTCTTCGATCTGAACGCACCACTCAAATTGATGAGAATCAAGAGAAGAAACGTCGGGAGCATCAGAAAGAACTGGCTTCTAAGAAGCAAAAAGAGGGTCTAGCCAGATTCGCAGAGTCGACCAGTGGCCAAAACGGTACCGAAGTCAAGACGTTCAAAAAGTTCGAGTCTTACAAGAGAGATAATCAGCTTCCCTCGAGGGTGAAGAACCTTGAAATCGTTGTCGACTCGAAGAACCATACGGTAGTGCTTCCAGTTATGGGAAGACCTGTTCCTTTCCACATTCACACAATCAAGAATGCCAGCAAGAATGATGAAGGTGACTGGTCATATTTACGAATTAACTTTCTATCGCCGGGTCAGGGAGTCGGTAGAAAGGACGATCAGCCGTTCGAGGACGCGTCTGCGCATTTTGTTAGAAGCTTGACTTTCCGTTCTCTCGATGGTGACCGATACGAAGAGATCGCAACACAGATTTCTAATATGAAGAAGGAGGCTACCAAGAAGGAGCAAGAAAAGAAAGATATGGAGGATGTTGTTGAACAGGATAAGCTCGTTGAGATTCGAAGTAAGTTCTTTTCCGGGAAGACTGAGTGCGTTAGATGCTAATACTTGAATAGACCGGCGGCCACAGGTTATGGACAATTTGTTCATTCGTCCTGCTATGGAAGGGAAGCGTGTTCCCGGCAAGGTTGAAATCCATCAGAATGGTATTCGTTATCAATCGCCGCTTAACACTCAGCAGAGAGTAGACATACTATTCTCTAACATCCGTCATTTGTTCTTCCAGCCTTGCGCTCACGAGCTCATTGTCGTGATTCATATACATCTGAAGGATCCCATCATCATTGGTAACAAGAAAAAGACAAAGGATGTACAGTTTTACAGAGAAGCTACCGATATCCAGTTCGACGAAACTGGAAACCGCAAGCGCAAATACCGGTATGGCGACGAAGATGAGTTTGAAGCTGAACAGGAGGAACGTCGACGCAGAGCAGAGTTGGACCGCATGTTCAAGCTTTTTGCCGACAAGATCGCCGACGCCGGCAAAAACGAGGGTGTTGAGGTTGATATGCCTCTCCGAGAACTCGGCTTCAACGGTGTTCCTTTCCGCAGCAATGTTTACATTCAGCCTACAACCGACTGTCTCATTCAAGTCACTGAGCCTCCATTCATGGTCATCACACTTGATGATATCGAGGTCGCCCACTTAGAACGTGTCCAATTTGGTCTCAAGAACTTTGATCTCGTTTTCGTCTTCAAAGATTTCACTCGGGCACCGTTCCACGTTAACACAATCCCAGTCGAATCTTTGGAAGACGTCAAAGAGTGGTTAGACTCTTCAGATATTGCCTACACCGAAGGACCTCTGAACCTCAACTGGCTCACCATCATGAAGACGGTAACCGCCGATACTCACCAGTTCTTCGCGGATGGTGGATGGTCCTTCCTCCAGAACGAGAGTGATGATGAGGGCGATGAAGAAGAGGAAGAAGAGTCCAATTACGAAGTGTCAGAATCTGAGCTAGAGGCGGCCAGCGAGTCTAGCGAGGATGACTCGGACTTTGATAGCAACGCGTCCGATGAGGCCAGCGAAGAAGGCTCCGGTGATGATGATGACGACGATGGCGAGGATTGGGACGAGCTAGAAAAGAAGGCTAAGCGGAAAGATCGCGAAAGTGGTTTGGATGAAGACAGCGGTCGTAATAACAAAAAACGACGACGCTAAATCAGTTGCCAGGGCTGTGGCGATGAAACGAATGGATGAAGCGGTTTCATTATATCTTGAAACCCTTGGAGATTACTCGGTATTTTTGTCAAGGACATGAGTGCTTTCTGGCTTGTTTGCGGCGTCTTTCCTTTTTGTAATGTAATTCGGAAATCCAGGCCGCGAAGATGCGAAGGAAATTATACTAACAGGTATGAGGATCAGGAGGAGGCTGCTCGTTCTTTTGCTTCAGTTTTGCCAATTGAGTTCATGAGACCTATAGTCGTCGTGCCATGCGTGTTACTAGCTACGAGAATAAAAATGTGTCGTTTTGCTGAGCCCTTGCTGCTGACAAGTTTTCTATTGAAAAGAACCTTCATGTTCTGCGAGACCTTTGCTTGGCTTCGCGCCGCAATGCTATGCCATCGATGGCATGGACACACACAATGAAATGGAGGTGGAATGCAAAATGGAATGTATGCTAGTTTGCTATGATTAGGTGCTCGTTACACTATAAATACACACGCTCGATGGATTTGAAAAAGGTTTGAAGAGGGATGTGTCTTCCGCCCTTTTTGTTCGACACGTGATAATGTGAGTTGTGTAGATGGGTACAGGGGATTTGTGTCGATGAGTTGGTTTGATTTCATGATATTCCTAACGAGAGGAAGGATTCACTTTTTTTTTTTTTTTTTTTTTTGCGAGGTAGGTAAAGACTCAACTCAACTCTGTAGCATTCTCTTGAAATTTAGGTAGTTATATCCTGAGGTTTCTTGCTTGGATTGTTGAAGCGATGGAAGCGATGGGAATACTCTAACCTAGGCTCTCCTTCTCCCTCTACCTTTCCCTTATTCTTTATTCTTAACCAGGCCTTAGATATATATGCATATCACGATTCGGAGAGATATTTTTTTCAGACCAACCCCAACAACATATATAATAAACTGCTGGGTGGACTTGACGGTCAAGGACACAAACTGCGGTGATATGTGCCTGTTTCGCGGGACACTGGGTTCAAGGTGAGATAATGGTAGCGACAGCGATGGTCACCAGGTTGTGACGGTGGCGGCGGCGGTAGTTAATAGGTATTAGATATCTCAAAACGATCACATTCATTTCATTTCCCAGTAGAGAATAGGAAACTGGAAAAGAAACATGCAATTTTTCATATTGGATATTATTAACGAATTGAGATTGATTGATATGGCTATGAATCCATCCAAAAGCGGAAAAAGGCTCACTCAGTAAATCATCGCCTCCAAATGAAGAAAAGAGAAATAACTGTGGGTATTGCGGCATTGTGTCTAACTGACTCCTAGCGCTGGTGTTGGAAGAAATAACAGGTAAACAGGGGTATCTTTGTTTCCCGTTCATAGCTAAGCTTTCAAACTCGTCGTGGTTGATGCGGATAGGTTCTTTATCTGAGGTTCAGTGACGGTCATCCGGGATTCAAGGACGGCTAAGCCAGCGTCTACGGCGCGAAGACGGGGTAGAGATATTCTTGTTTTCCCGTCGATGAAGACGCGCACTGCAGCACGACAACAGAAGAATAATAGATCCAAGCAAACAGAGAATAGCAGCGACGAGCGTAGTCCAAGCCGCGACGCCCCAAGAGGCATCAAGAGCGTCGTTGTCAAGGTCATTAACAGTAGACCTGACGATGCCGAAGGACACAAAGTCGGTGATGAGGACGATGACCACGACGATAAAGGTGATGAAAGCGAAGATGGCAGCCAGGAAACTCCCTATAAACCCGGCTCCCAATGCCAGGATGAAAGAGATGAAGGCGAGAGCTGTGGCGATGGGGTGTAGGACCATGACTCGAGTGAGGTCCTTGGCGGTTTCATGGGCGGCGTTGGAGAAGGAGGCGTCGCTTATCCGGCGCTCGAGGACCTCGGCGGGGTCATATCCGATGTGCGATCTGGTGCACGTAGTGGTGGCGCTGAAGAAGGTTGTTAGTTTCGAATGATGGGGTAGCTATTTGCAATGCATCACGGTGTCGTAGAAAAGACACTCACGGGTTAATGTCCTGGATGCAGTAGCCAAAGGAACCGAAAGTAATCTTCTCAAGCTCACTGTGGTCACCCCCGAACAATCTTGGCCGTGTGTTGGTGCCCAACTCAACCTTCAACAAGGAGATATCCGCGAAGACGGGGGCCGAGATATCCGTGATGATAAGCAGCACGGTAGCGACGAGGAGAAAGAAGGTACCGATGTGGTGGATAAACCCCGTTCGAGCCATGTTGACCGACCGACCGACCGACCGACCGACTGACAGCCCAAAATGCCTGATTGGCAGTAAGTCTGTATGGGTGTCTTTAGCAAGGGTAGTACAGCGCAATTGTGAGGGGATCACGATACAAAGGCCGGCTTATAAGAAGTAGATGTGCCCAAGCTTCGTCCCCGGCGAAAAGTAGGTGAACAGAAAGAGATATGAGAGGATGGAAAGTGAAGAGGTGACATGCTAGCGACGCTATATATGTATGTATACATATGAACAGCCATTGCATGAAAAGTCGTCAAGGGTGCTTCGCTTGACAACTCGATGCCACGCCAGCCACGTCGATGTTCGATAATTGATGGGCGATGGGCGATGGTCGATTCACCAGACAGCTCTGATAACCCAATTGAGGCTGGCAGGTTGACTGGGTATGCTGACTGGCGGAGCTGGCCTGTGAGTGATGCGTATGTGGGGGCAGTGACCGTCCAATTGTGAACGCGACCATAGTGAGCGGGATCCCGGTGCGGTCTGGAGCTGGCTGCTTTTACTATAAGTTCCCAGCTTCGAGATTGGACGAAAGGATTGATGATGTGCCGGGTCCCGTTCTTGTCCCACAGTGCCATAGCAACATAATTTGAGTGGGCAACGTCATCGCCAGCACCCCCGTCGCAAAGGGAAGTGAGGCCTCTGGAAGACAACAATGCAGACACACCCACAGTACCAATTAAGACATGGCACAAACCACATACTGTAGGTTAGGGGCGGTGATCTCGGTTTCCCCATCTGCAAGTCTTTGGCGTAACGTGATGAGTCCATCCCGTTTTCGTGAGATGCCTCCATCGTGTCCACTGAGTCGACATATATAGTAAGCCCAAAGTCCAAAGCCCAAAGCCCAAAGCGCAGTACGTAGTAAACGATGTGGCCCCATAACACGTCAATTTCATTCACTAACCGCAATTGAGCTGTCTTGAGACCTCTAGAATTTTCTAGTCCAGTTTTGGCATATCAATCCTCGAACAGCCGGTTGAAGGCGTTCTCGTCAAAAACCTCAAGACCTTTTCGTTTTTTGCCTCCTCTTCTGGCTTCGGTTGTGATTTTCGGGAACGCAAACTCGTCGTTAGGTTGTGACGTGCCGACCGATGTGCTCGATGTACTCGACGTGCTCGACGAAGGATTAGGCTCCTTGAAAGTCACCTGATGGACTTTGTTTGAAGGGTCGACTTGCGCTTTGGATGGCATGAATCTACTCTTATACTTCTTAGCAAACTCGATAAGACCTTCCAAGCCCATGGATGTCTCCTCTTGGTTCGAAGGGTCGGAATTCGCCCTGGGCAGTACAGCTTTGCCTCTGTATCGATCGGCGAACTCGAAGAGACTGTTCATGACCTTGGGAATCTCTTGCTGTGTGCCTCTGAGCCGTATCCGCTCCAAAATGAACGCCTTGTGCGAATACGTTCGGGATTTGCCCAGCAATTTAGCAGCAGCACCTTCTTCGCCATCGTCGGCGAAGCTGTCAGCGTCTCGAATCAACCGATTCCCTGCTTCCCAGTCTCGTAGGGACGGCGCCAGTGCCCCCGAGGGTATCACTCTCCTCAAGGCCGCTGACATGTAAGTGTCCAACCGCTCATCGCCTGGCCATTGGGCGTAAAGGGGGTTCTTTTTTATTTCGTCTCTGTGATCGTACTCTGCGTTTGCGGGGAATACGTGCAGGGTGAACGCCTTATGTGACAGCCCTAGATCAGCATAAGCTGGCGTTGATTCGGGAACTTTCGAGCCGCTTGGGAGCAGGATGACCGGATTCGCAATAGCGCCACTCCCGTCGTTGGACTTGACGTTCCAAGCCGCTCCAATCGAGGCATCATTGTCGCTGGAGCTTTTGGATACGACAACCTCATCAAAGGGGGAATTGGCGATTAGGTTCTTAGCTATCTCCGGTTTCGAGGCCACCACTATAAAAGAAGCGCTGTCCTGTTTTTCCAAGCAATGTATATTAGCAAAAAGCGAAAAAGCATTTGTGCTGGCCCCATGTGCACAACTCACCTGGAGCCTCTTGAAAGTTTCAATGGACTGTTGCGAGGACCTCTGGAGAGCGGCAAATACAGCTCGTCGTTCGTAGAAAGTCTGCGGTGCTGGCAGACATTTGACGAATAAGGTACGTGGACCAAGAGAGAATGGTTTCAATTGGGCCAACGCCGACATGTTGACGACTTGGCTTGGTTCATTTGCCGAGCAATGCCACCAAGTGAGAAGGAGGCAGGTAGGTATCTTCACTACCTATCGCGTTGCGGGATGGGTGACGACATTTTCTGACAACTGGCAGAGCTAGTCAGGCAGGTGTGCGCAGCTGGGCTCCGCAAGAGCATCTATTATTATGTCATCGCCTCAACACTCGAAGGGTCGAGCATTTGACGCCACTCTATTAAAACACTTGAGCATTCTGAGCATTGAAATCGTCAAGAGTTATTATATCCTCAACCATTGCTGGTAAACAAAACGAAACAACACCAAAATAACACCAAAATAACACCAAAATAAACACCAAAACAACTCAATTCTGATCTGGGATCTTCGATTCTAGCATAAAATTTGAGAATCGTCCGCCTTTCAAGGCCTGTCGCGATGGATAGTAATTAGTAGCGACATTGCTATTTTCTCGCCACTGAGCTCAGTAGTCTCTCACATTCACAATTCATAACAGCTTCATGAGGCATAACGTCAGCATCTCATGCAAACCCGATTCATCAACACGCCCTACTCTCACCGGTTCAAGAACTAAGCATATGAATAAATCTACGAAGGTAATACAAGTCGCATCCGTGCAATGTAAGTCAAACGCCCGCATGATGATCGAGATTCATATTCTATGTCTAGGATAACATCAGCAGTCTTATCCCAATGTTTTTTGCTGCATTTTCAGCTGCAGACGTTGCGTACAGGTACAATCTGGATATCCCTTGGCATGGAGCCTACTTCGGCTCCGAGACTAGAACCTTGTTAGGAATGGAATGACACAAGGTTACCTTGTGTGAGATCAGGTACCTACAGAAACCAGGCGGTCGGGTTCCGACGATAAAGCTGAGCGGCACATTTTTAAATTCTTATCTGAGGATTGGAGGACTACTGTATATATGCGCAACACAACGAAGGGGCTTCTAGGCCGATGTCTGGACCTTCTTCACCCATGCGATCGAGACGCTACCTTACGCAATGTGTTTCCTCCAGCCCTCGAGAACATCAAGAGATAACTCGGCCTAGTATTGGCGATTTGTTGAACGTGAGCAGGACGCGAGCAAGTATTCCCGCCTGCCGTCAATGTTTTGGAAGTCAAGCGAAATGACAAATTCTATTTTGAGACCGGAAAACCATTGCAACTACCAGTAGATAAGGAACGACGACCGTGTATTTACTGCCTTGCCGAGCAATTCTCCCCTCATCGAGGATGGCCTTATTTATACACCGTCTGGGGCGTTGAGAATCCAATCTATGCGACAGGGACAGAGACCATGTCGGAGAGAAGACCAATGGGCACACCCCACCTTCACCCCGCCGAAATATGTAACAGGTATTTCACAAGAGAAACGTGTGACGGACGAATCCCGTTCCTGCCCTCTATTCTCGGGAACAGAGTGCCTACAATACATATGGGCACTGCAGGGAAGGAGGGGCACAAGTTGGAAAAATGTTCCAGCCAAAAGGAAAAACAAGGTTCTTCATTCCACTGACAGACAGTATGGAACTGCCGGTCGTTCTTCGTTCAACATGACTTTTTGTGCAATTACTGGTACGTAATTGCCGACAACTGGTGAACCGGGGGAAGTTGCAGCAGGGATGACGCACAGAGTACCTTACCTGGCTTTGTTTGTGCAGGGGGTAATGGAATTGGTTTGTTCTTTCTTCCCCAGGAAAAGAACACCCTTGTCGATCTTGAAACTCGGTGGAACGTACAGGCAGGGTGCCACATACTCGGGTTTCTTCTTGTTCTCTCTCTCCTGTCAGATACTACCTACACACTTTACCTGAGGGAGTCGGACTAGTAGATGCTGTAAAAGACCCGACTGGTAATGCTGCAGGTCGGGGTTATTCTGTATTACATGCATTGGAGGTCTAGATTTAGGTAGAACTTTCAAATAGTGCACACTGGAAAATGATCCCCGCGGAATGGAGGAAGGTTTCGACAATCTGGTCTGAAGTCCATCGGATCCTGTTGTCAATGGCCTGAGCAGACTAGTGTAGCTTCATGTAGTGTATACTTACCACATTTTACCTATAATATCGCATGTGCCGTAGTGAAGTTCTTCAAAAATGGAAGATCGTCGCCGCGGAGTCCAAGTATCCATACTTGCGTAGTGTTCATGAAGATAGGCAGTCGCTCTTCCGAAGTTGGCTTTCGCTTTCACTTTCACTTTCACGTGCGGTAGGATACGAGACATGTGACGCGCCCAGAGATAGGTATGAAGTGTACCAGTAGTTTTCATCGGAGTTGTCCATTTTGGACGGAGAGCAGTCGCGTGGCTAAACAAACCGCGTAGTTATATTTATACTTCGTATACCTAGTCACATCGGTAATTATCCATACCTAGTCCATCGCGCAGTTAAGACTCGTGGTATTAGGCTTCAGCTGCTACATGACTATCTCATGTCGTCCCGGCGTGTCGCTATTCC
This sequence comes from Xylariaceae sp. X187, assembly GCA_028637585.1. Classification (NCBI taxonomy): domain Eukaryota; kingdom Fungi; phylum Ascomycota; class Sordariomycetes; order Xylariales; family Xylariaceae; species Xylariaceae sp. X187. The sequence goes on along the minus strand of JAJIZN010000006.1, from coordinate 1,957,056 downwards.
GTACGGACCAGATTCGGAGCAAAGGGGTCCCTTCGCCCGAGTTTTAAAGAACAGAGAACAACATCTTAAGGTATCTACACAACAGCAACTAGGTAGATACTTACCTGCACTACTCACCTATAAACCTCGGCAAGGAAGACTGTAAATATAGCAAAGTGGCTACTATGTAAATTCATTCTAGTGTTGTAAGTAGGAATTTAGTCTCTCGATAGCCATTAACTATCCACAAACGGGCCTTCTGTTCACATTAACAAGATAGTTACCTCCCAGGCTATACTAGTGTAGGCATGTCCCTCGTGGCTTGTGGGAATGATTACATCTTCAACTAACTACATCTGTATAAACGTTCTTCATTCCATGGTGCAGATCATCCAAGGGGAGCTGCCTAAGTAGGTACTATGTACATGCCTACTTACCAACACCACTTACATAGTTTTGCATCGAAGTCCCGAACCCTCGGCATGGTCAACCAGCATCTACCTACTTATGTAAGTATAAGCAGCTAACGGCCTTATGACCCTTAATTGTAGTAGCGTAAATGGTATCCCACGGCCCTGGATCTCGGTCGTCAGAAGTCTACTTATAGCGCTATTAGTGTATCACTCATGGTATCTAGGCATTCACTAATACGGCATGGATAGAGGTAGTTCCGGTCTCTTGTGTCCCGCAAACTCAGCTCAGGATGCCAAGTTGCCAAGTTCAAAGGGATGCATAGCCATGCATCATGTGGTTAATACTACGTAGTACACATGCTAACCCCTTTCCCTCCGTAAAGTAATGCAATGCTGCTAGCACAGCCTCAATAAGACCTCAATAAGACCTCAATAAGACCTCGACAGGCGATAAGAATGAGATAGATAGAGTGAATGCCTGAACTCCCGAGCCTGTGCCTCCGTCATGCCATAATGAGGTAGGTACGCACACCACATCTGTCACGACAGGTCCAGTGCGACGTAAATCAGTCATATTCAAAATGTACCTACCGGTAGAATATGCCAGTCACTTTTACGAACCCCTGCCAACGTTATAACCAAGCTAACCGGTACGTAATACCTATGTACTAGACTACTACTACGTATTACACTAGATCGGCCTATCAAAAGCACCTTCATTGGGTCGTGTACTTAAGTAAGCACACCATCCGGCTGCGGTCTCGCCCAACTAGGTATCAGATGTTACCTACCTAAACCCTCTCTACACTAAGTAGGTGCCTACCTACCTACATACCTACCTAGGTGTGATGGAGAATTGCACGAGTTACTATCAGTATCACCTACGAAGCCCCTATTTAAGTCTCACAGGCTGTGCGCGACTACCTACATAACCATCGCAGGGTTGTCCTGATGTCATGATTTAATGTATAGGTGGGGTTGAGTGGATGGGTGGGTGGTATAGGTAGACTATGGAAGGGCCAAGGCAAGGGGGGGTTTACGATAGGTACACGACACTACCATCGTGCCTCTAACCAGATGCGCGGTATAAGTGGTATGGACGGGAGTATCGAGATGAATCTCCGTAAGCCACACTAAGTAGGTACTCCACGCTATAGGTAATCTCGACCGGACGTCATGTTTTGGGACCGAGCTTCAGATAACTTATAGATTAGGGAGCCATATATGGATGTATGTACCCAGATATGAAGAAAGAGCTAGCTGCCTTCAGTACGTACCTGAATGGGTTTTCGTCTTCTTACTGCCTCACGATTCGACGCCACATGCGACTGCACACCAATAATTGCGTACGGCAGTTAAAACGACTTTAATACATCCGGAGGGCGGATTGGTGCAGTGCAAGACTCAAGTGTAATAACTCGTGACAGGTTGTGTCATGGACTGAGGGGGCAATGTCACCTATCATGACATAACGCGAAGGGCATCTTACCCATACCGGCAAAAAATGCCTCCTGGAATAACCACTCAGCAGCTGGCACTCTGCCTATCAAAAGACAAAAAGCCTCACTTAACTTGGGAGGGGCACTTTTTAGGGGCAGGAACGTGCGGTAACTCAACTCCAAATCTTGGCATGATGTTTTGGCCATAACGACGGTAACGTGCCATCAGGCACAATTCTCGGGATTCTTAACTGCCATAGTGCCCCTGTCATGGTGTAGCGTTAGTGTATGGAACACGGAAGTCCGAGTCAGGATCGCGCTTGTTGCAGTTCCAATGGTACTTAGAAGTCAAGATCATACCTAGATCCTGTACACTCGTATCCTACGAGGCGAATAATGGAGGGGATACTTATTAACTAGCATGCACCTGGAGCACATGCTACACGACAGCAAGGAGGCATTGAAAGACATCGCGATGATGAGTTTGAGTACTGGTAACTGATTTGAACAGTCAAAGTTAGATAGATCGATTTTAGTTAATGTCATCTTTATTACTTTGTGATGCTCCTGTTTGATCCAAAACCCATCCCGGTGTTGCTTGAAAGCAGGCGGGGAGGGCCGTGACTTGCTCAGGATATGAGGTAGCAGGATCTAGGTAAGTCGGCCCAGGGTCACCCGCTCCACCCATCTCACCGACGGCCTAGACACTTACTTAAGCAATCTACCGTTTTAAGTAAGATGGACAGGAATTGTAGGCAGTGTATGGTGCATACTTAGGTATCTAGATGAGCGCCGATTTTTACCTGCATCATGAACGGGTGGGTACGCTAAAGTCGTCTTGCATCTGTTAGACCTGCATTAGCCTACCAGCGTGCAAACAATCACTATCTAATACATACTTAGTAATCCACGGTGGGTGCCGATCAACTCCAATCAGGATTAGCCCGCCTGAAACACGTTTTACTCATGCGTGCCATTTATCTTACATAGTACGGGACTGCGCTGTAGGTACTTCCACGCCGAAAGTCATCCGCGCACCACCGCGAGTAGCTCACGGGTATCATCTTCGCTGCCTGTTCGCTGCCTACATAGTACATCACGCCGCGCTAATTAATAAAGCAGGCAACTTTATCCCCCAACGCTAGCCACCACCAGGAAAGTCGCTTGTTGCTTTGCTGCTGATCTGCCCTAAGTATCGATCTGCCAGATATAAGTTATAACCCCCAGTAGACCCCTGGCATGTCGAGCAGCACGCCTGGTAGGTACTACCTACCTACTAGACCTTTGCTTCCCCTCGATCGTGGCTTTGACTTCCTCCTCGAGCTCTCACCCAACAAACTCCTAAGTATTACCGACAAGCTACACCTGACGTGCCTAATCATCTTCACCTATGGTGCCCCGCAACATTCCCGAGTTTCTCGCACAGACAATCTTGCTTTAGGTATTCTGTTCCATGAAGAGTCCAACTCGAGCATGACGTCTGCCGACGAAACCCCCCACTGGCTTATACACGATGCGCCCTTGCGGCGCCCTCCGTCGCCCTCCCCGATGCTGCCCGTGACTCCACCTGAGCTCGATCAAGACATAGACTTATTGGGACAGCTAAGTCATGTGGCTGAAGATCTTGATCAGCTTGTTCACTGGCTGAGTTCGAAACCCATTCTCCATGACCCTTTCTGGCAGCATGCGGAAGAGGGGGCAGAAGGAGAAGGAGAAGACAAAGACTATGAAAGAATAGTGGGAATGAGGTTCCAATGTGGAGGACCGGGCGCATTTTCTCCGCAAATGCTGATGCCATCAGAGCTCACTCCACCATTGGATCCTGTATCAGAGCTCTCGATGCAGTGTCCTCCCTGCCCTTCGATACCGCCACTACACGATCCTTTCCAGTCACCCGACCCATGTGAGCAAGACATTCAATCAAAGAACGCCTCGTCCAAGGAAAAACCTTCCCAGCCTTTCCCCAGTTCGAATGATTCTAGAAGACCGCGCCGCAGTACGGAAACACGCCTTAGGAGTGCCTCGAATGCTCGAATGCTAGATCTAGTTACGGGCATGATCAAGAATGGCGTCCAATGCAACGTGCAAGATACTGCACCACCTTCGCCCACTAGAAAATGGTCAAGTTCCTCGATATTTTCTTCGGTGCCACGTTTTACCGAATGGCAAAACACCATAGATCCTCGTACACCACCGAGTAACATCGAGCTAGGAGTCGACGGAACTTTTAATAAACTGGATGGAGGGACGACATTTGATGATAATGTTACCTTGCGGCTTGTTAGCGCCCCGGCAGGAATCAGAAAGCTCGGGCCCCTTCGGTACCGCTCCTCTTCTGAGGCTGCCCAGTCGTGCAGGAATGTGAAGAGGAATGTGCCTCGCATGCGAAGAAGAGGTCGAACGATTTCTACGATACCTTCCCTCCCGAATTGTTGACATCTGAACCACCAGATGCCATTCGATCCTACAACTGGTTTACTCGATTTATTTTTCTCTTTTGATGATGTTACATATACCCTTGGCAGGACGGGAAGGCGTTGTATAGGTGGGAAGGTTGCAATTGATGCTATAGCATGACAGTCTACATATTCCAGGCGGAATGGGGGTTCACACAGATCATATAGATCATGACGGCACTGGGTATGGTGCACTTGGAGGATTTTTTTTGCATTTTGCTCGGTTGGACCTACGACGGGGCGGTTTATTGTCATAGGTATGAATCTATGGGGGAAAGGGATACCCAGTTACACCGAGGAACCGATCGGTCTGTCTTTATACCGTTGTTTCTCGGGCTGCTTTGCCTAGCAGATGGATCGCCATCATCACCACCACACATTAACGCGATGAAGCTAGATCGTTGCATCATTGACTCGAAAATATATATTCACAAAGCGAAGCCATTCGGACGCTATTGTTTGCGGAAAACCCAGACGACTGGGAGTTTTCTCGCTTTGTCTGCGAAAGAGACCATGGGCGCTACGATCGCGATATGGCAACAAAGACGAGGCAAGCCGTAAGAGCCAGCCCATTATTAATTCCCCCGACGAGGGTCCTAGTGTAAAGGGGAATCAAGCATCTCTTAACAATCAAACACGATTTGAGCATATTTTCAATTTATAGCTGACAAGACCATACATAGGAAGCCTCGCGCATTCTTTTTCAATCTCGTGATTGGATCTACCGCTTCCAAAATATGGTAATGGCAATGCCGAGTATCTAGGGAACGCGGTTTGCTCCAAGGCGAGACATCAATTGATGGGGGTTTCAGTTTTGTGTAGAGGGTCATCTTTGCGATGCGAAACGCTCGCCCCCCCAGCTCACAGCTCTACATTCCAAGAGCGGCTTTGTTTCCTCGCTACCCACACCCAGGGTTGTTGCGGCGCTGGGCCGGGGGAGGCGTCTGGCTACATTATCGCGACTCGGGAGGCCAACAACGAAAGTTGCCCTCGGGTTCTTTGAGCTTTGAGCGGCCTTCTTTGTTCGTTCCTAGAGAGGCGTCTTGACATGGCGTAACGGAGAAACCCCCCCGCGCATATGCCATAGACAACCCCCTCGACTGATGAATGGCAATGCGATCGAGGGAGAATTCTGCTCGACAGTGCGGGACCCCCTTTATAAGGCCTTGGCGAGGAATGAGGTTCGGGCGAATATATCTTCTACTCGCCAGATGCCTCAACCCACATTCCTCCGGGCGTTTTTTCCTAACTGTTTCTCACTTCTCGTTGCCACGGACACATGCAATGACTTACTTTTAATGGCAACAAGCTTAGGACAGCCTCCACGTTTTAATTTCCGTCCGTTGCCGTGCCAAACATTTTCCATCTTTTGTTGTTGACTTACAGGAAAACACATACAAGCAACACAGCCCCTTCTACCTTTTTTGATTTCCTTTTCCCGGGAAAGCTAGCTATTCGTGCTTGCTACCTTGTCAACACTTGGACCCTCCAAACATTGCTATAGCTGTTTGCCTGCCTTTCTCTCTAGAGCTTTTCGCGGAAGACAAGATGGCCTTCACAGCAATGCACTACCCAGTGGACAAAGACCAGAATCAGCTCCACTTCTGGGCGGACAACGAGGAGCTCGGGATAACGGGCGATCACTTCTTTGACCAATTCTTGACCTTTGACTCTGGAGATGCCGCCGGCTTGAGCGGCGAGAGCCTAGACGATCCGCCAAGCCCGTCTCTTGTGCTTGACTCAATTCAGAATGGATTGGCGAGCTCCTATTCTCATCATCACTCCGTCTGGCCTCCTGTCGGTGGTAACAATTATCGGGCCGAAGAAGTTGCAGCAGGCCCGACTCCGCTACAGCAGCTCATTGCCATTAAGCCGGCGATAACAACAACAAGCTCGGCGGTGGACTCATTCAACTCCGACGCAGCAGCAGCAGCGGAAGTGCTTTCACCTTTAGCGGTGGCTGACCCGGATCCCGTTCTCAGCAACGGCTCTATATCGGACTCCGAGCTACTGCGTCTCGAGGGCATATCTCTAAAGTCTCCTTCTCCTCAAGAAATCTCCCCCAAAAATGCCACGGAACCTTCCAGTCCCGTATTCGCCACGCCGGTGGCGCCGATCCCCGCGCGCAAGCATAATCGCTTTGTCGAGACACTGTATGCCACTATCAGACGTGCTGCACACCGCACAACAACGACAGCGACAAAATCCCCTAAACAAAGTCATCATCATCACAACCACCACCAACAACACCACCAACCATCGTTACAGCCCGCACACCACCTGCCGCCGGATGATCGGTTCTTGGGCAAGCATCAAACAACTACTCTCGGTGACTTTGACGTGAAATTATACGACGAGGCGAGGATAGCTGTGAAAATGGAGCCGAAGAACTGCGATGCGTTGTCGATACCGCCGTCATTGCCTGGCCAGGCAATTTACGACCCAACAGCGGGTTTCGTAACTGGACATATCGACGACCCGTTTGTCGATGATGTATTGACTTTACAGGCTCCGCCAATCATTCACCCTGGCGCTCGTCGTGCCAGCGACGCACCGCCGAGAACACCCTCGATCAAGAACGAGGCCTTCTTTCACAATGAAGCCATGGACCCGAACAATGGCCCTTACACCCCTATCCACAGAGCCCGCCGGAGTCCGAGTTCAGCAGAGTGGCCGACGGAAGGATTGCTCACCACCAATAACGAATACAACGATAACGCCAACATATGGCATAATAACAACGGCGATCTATTAAGTCCGATGGACTGGTGGGAGATCAGAAATGCTACACAGAGCATGTCTATGTCTATGTCCATGCAGACCCAAGCACAAGCACAAGCACAAGCACAAGACAACGGCATGCAAATGCAATATGAATATGAAGCAGATCTCTCTGGTTTACCGATGCATACACCGCGGGCTCGGCAGAACTCGCTTCTGTTAAATGACCCGTCTAATCCAGTAGTATCGGTGTCTTCCAGTTATCCCACACTGACACCGTCTCACGGACACGGCGGCAAAGGAGGAGGGCACCCGTCGGATAGAAGACAAAGACCGCGTGCCCCGTCTTCGGGGGCTAGGTATATCGGTGCACAGACATCTCCGAGGAAGCTTTTGCGTCATAGCCATAGTCTGGGATATCTGCGTGAGCAGGAATCTATGTCGCCTTCGCCGCGGACTGGATACCCGATTGTACACCCTCATCCTCATCCTCATCCACACCCCCATGTTCACCCTCACTCTCATTCACACCACGGGAACCATCACGAAAGACGCCATCAACGCAGTTCTTCCCTCACAATGAGACAACAAAGATCGTCTACGCGAAGAGGGGAACCACGGACACCGGGTGCTAGACCAAGGAGTAATAGCCGAAGTGGTGGCGGTGGAGCAAGTGAGCTCAACTTCGTCAACTTCACACCGAGGGATGGAGATGAATTGATGACGGGGGTGGCGCCGAGCGGGTCGAGTAAGACGAAGGCGAGACGGGAGAAGCTGGCGATGGAGAAGTCGAAACGGATTAGTGAGGTGGCGATCAAGGCGGTGCAGGAAATCGGGGGCGATGTAAGGAAGTTGATGGGGGATATGGGGGAGTTGTTTTCTGATCGTTGATCTTCCCTCTTTCATGACTCCTGCTCATCTTCGCTTCTCCCTCGGCTTTTTTGAATTTGATTTCTTGACGGATGGTGAGCGGTGACTAGGAGTTGGGAGTTGGGAATTGGAGTTAGGGGCTTAGTGATCGGTGATGGGTTGTTTGACCTTCATACTTTACTTTTTGTTTTAACTAGGCGCTCAAAGCTTCGAATCGCCACTTTCTCTGAGAACCTCAAGAGAGGCCCAACTACGAAAGCGTTATACATACCGTTGAGGTTTTATACTCATATTTTTAATGTTTTCATCTACTTCAATACGGTCTCGTTCCCTCACGGGACTTGATAGCTGCCGGGGGGCTAAGCAACTTGGTTCTTGGTTGGTTCTTGGTTCTGGGTTCTGGGTTCTGGGTTCTGGGTTCTGGGTTCTGGGTTCTTATCTCTACTAGGTTGGGTAGATGAGATGGGAGTTGGAATCCGAATTGGAGTTGAAAGAAAAGAGAAAAGGTAAAAAAACAGACCGCACAGTTAGAGAATACTATTTTACAGTTTGGGGCTTGAATCGACGATACTTGCAATGACTTCGTAGTTATTGTAATGATTAGAACTTGCATCCGGCCGACTGAGAGATCCACATGATTGACACAAATTCAATCTTCTTGCTGGTTTTAAGAGCGTACGGCGCGGGAAGTGACCAACAAACGGCCGCTTCAAGGTGCCATTATCGCAAAATACAATACCTAACTCGAGTGAAACCAGACTTGTAGTTATAGCGATTGAAAAAGTACGACAATAAGGTGAAAAGGAAAAAAAAGGAAAAAATAAATAAAAGAAAAAGGATGGGAAAAACGTACAACACCAGGGATTCGCTGGTCGTCACCGACCCAACTACTGATCTAGCCCTCACCGGCTTATCTATGGGAGAGCGGACGGGATCCCGAGTACTCCGGCGGGTATGGTCGTACGTGTTGATTACAGCGTTTCGTTGGGTCTGTGTACCAGACTGAACCGCCAGCTGGGAACTTTTGGCAACGCTTGGCGTGTGCTACCTGGGTAGGTATACATACATACCTAGGTACCTACCTTAACCGGCGTATTATTCTGTAAAGTGTGTGGTCTAAACATCTACGGTAACCTAGCGCAGGTACCTATGATGGACCACCGCCGCCAATGCTCACGCTGTAAAAGCCTGTAGGTACCACAGACTGTACACTACAGTCAATTCCGGAACACCCGAATACCCGAACACCCGAGCAATCCGGGTTTGGGAATTGGGAATTGCTTTTCTTCAAAAGTATTCCGAGTAAAGCGAAATGGACGGGATATTTACGACTCAAGGTATTTGAACAAGACGGGTAGTTTCTTCTATTTACATGAAGGATTCAGGGTTGGAAAAAGCAATGAAACCACTCCTCTTAATTCCGACCCCTTCCCCTTCCCCTTCCCCTCCCTGGTAGAGAAAGAGGTAGGTAGGTACGGTAATTGATGACTTGAAGCACAAGCCAGTCTTTTCAATCCATTAGGTGCTCGTCTCGTTCCAGAAATAGATCTTCTCAAGAAAGGTGGCGGTGCACACGAGCACTCCAGCACCAAGTCCGAGGAACATTATTAGGGATCTCGCATCCCCAACAATCCCCAATTAAACCAACAGCTTTTTAACATCTCCCTTTTTTTTTTTAACCAAACCTCTCACAACCGTCACGGGCTTTTTTATTCTTTCTTTTTTTTTAAAAAAAATAACAATAACCTCCCGATTCTTCCCCCTCCAACCTAATTTTTACTCCTTCGTCTTAGCCTCGGCGGCCTTCGCCAGACTCTCGGCCTTCAACGCCGAGATAATCATCCCATCGAGCGCCCAATCCGGCAAGACACTCATGAATCCCTGCGCCAGCGCGTGAGGCAAGTACGGCACAACACTCTTCCGCCCACAGCCCGTCCTTGCGAGCACCGCGCGCGCAATCGTGCTCGCATCCGGCGTGAACAGCGTTGGCGGCGTCTTCGTGTGCGCAACCCCCGTCGCCCCCGCGATCCGGTGCGAGATGACCTCCAGCCCGCTCCCCAGTCCTTCAAGCGCCGCCTCGCGCGCAAGTGCCTGGTGGAGCGCGTGACCTGCGATTTTGCCGGCAGAGTAGAATGAGATCAGAGGGAATCCGTCGTCGGAGACGGAGCCGATGTTGATGATTAACGCAGGTTTGCTAGCTGATAATGGTGATGATGACCCGGTCTCCGTTTCTTCGTTGTCGCTTCCGTGCTTTCTATACCGCCGCTTCAGCACGGGTAGTAATGTCGCTGTTAGCAGAGTGGGGAACATGGCGTTCAGATGTAAATTGTCGAGGATCTCTCCGCTGGAATATGACTCGAGCATGCCAAAGGTCGGGCGCGCGCCGGAGCCCGCGCAGTTGACGAGCACGGTGAGATGCAAGTCGGCGACATCGTCACGGATACGGGCGAAGTCGACAGCGTCGGAGCGATGGCACTGCGATGCATCGGCGACGACGATGCGCGTCTCCACGCCCGCGTGGGCTTTTCGAAGCGCTACCGCCACGCCATCTAGCTTGCTTGGGTTCCGGCCGTGGAGCACTATGTTGAACCCGTGGCCCGCGAGCTCAAAGGCCAGCGCCTTGCCTATCCCGTCGCTGGCACCGGTGACGAAAGCCCAGGCGCGCCGACCTTTGTCGTCGCGGTAGAGGTACCGGTGGAGACTTGAGGGGCGCAGGTATAGCCATGCGTTTTCGACGGTCTTGTATGAGAGGTACAGGGCGAGGCCTGTGCCCAGGGTTGAGGTGAGTTTGCTGAGGGCGTCCATCATGACTACCTCTTCCTTCTTCTCCCGAGGGATTTTTATAGCGCAAGTATGTCGAGACGATTATGCGCGCAAACTCCTTAAACTCCTTCGTTGTTGAATTCCTCTTTCGCCTGGAAAGTCTTCTTGCCTTATAGCATATGCACAATCTGTGGTAGGTATGTGTATTATTCTCCCTTTCGCGCAGTTGACGCTGCGATCAGTGAATACCTACAATGGATGAACAAACAGGCGAACCGTGACGTTCTGGTCTCAGACTTTTTACTGATTCATTTCATACGCAATTGTTAATAAGTTTTGGCCCCAGTGGCTTGCTTTGAAGTTGGAGCTTGCTGGCGCGCTAAGCGGGAGCATAAGTAAGTAGGTTAGGTACTAGATAGGCATCGGCCGGCCCACTTCCGGATCAAAAACATCCCATACCTTCTTGGGTCACGCGCTGATTACACGCTCCAAAGTCTCGGGACTGGAAGCTTCCGGCGAACATCGGGGGCTTGAAGGTCGGCATTTTTCCAATCCGACATCCGTAGGATTAAAAACCCACGTACGCGATGAGTCTTTTTCGTAAGTGTAGTGTTACTGTTCGGGAGGGGATGCTCTGCAAATAATTGTTTGTGATATTGGATGAGGCGGCCTATTGATCTGCTGGTTAGCAACCTGCCGGTAAAGTATAGTTGGTACTGTATAGTTGAGGTTCACGGGAATTCGGCATGTGGGCTAGAGTGGATGAGATACCGGTAGGTATATATCTATGATAACCAGGTAGGTACGTGTGAGGAACTAGGAAGAACTATCTAGTTAGGGACTTGGGAAGAACCTAAGTATTCTTCCTATCTAGTTCCTCACTGGGGTTTCGGGACAGAACAGAGCAGAAATCTCACCACAAGACAAAAGAGATGGTAAAACCAGTAATTAAGTTCCAAGCTAGTTGTGCTGGGTATGTTTTCATGAGGCTCTCGACAAAGAAGATAGAATAGATTATGAGGCAGGTAAAGGTAAAAAGTACTACTACTATTTTGTTGTTGCGCTGTTTCATAAACCTCGGGATTCCAGGATTCCCTCGTTGCGCAACTTTGTTGGCTGAGCCGCCTGGGTATAGGTAATGCGCCCCAATAACAGAAAGTAGGTATCTTGTTTTTCCCTCCTATGATGCATTACGTGAATGATAGTTATTGGTACAAATCCGACGGCGACGCTGGTATTCTGTGTGTCTGTGTCTGTGTCTGTGTCTGTGTCTGTGTCTCTGCGAGTTTGTATGTGGATGGAATCGAAGATAAATAAGGAAGGGAGCTTGCGCTACCACTTCCTATACATTGGAACCGTGTAAGCCGAACTTCTCAAAACAACAACACATCACTCACTCACATACAAGAAGAGAAGTATGCAGAAAGGAAGAAGAAAAAAACCCAAAAGATCCCTGGACGCCATCAATCTGAGAAAAAGGGAAGAAATGGTATAATCATGAGTCATAAGCGGTCATTTCAAGTCGTTATTTCCCGACCTTCTCGTGTTGTTGTTGTTGTTGTTGTTGTTGTTGTTGTTGTTGGTGGTGGTGGTGGTGGTGGTGGTGTTGTTATCGTCGTTGTGTTATCGCCGTCGCCGTCGCCGTCGCCGTTGGTGATGTCGCCACCACCATAATGCTCATCCCCGACTGAAAAGAATTGGTACATCCATGCTTCTATGATCCGACATCAACGTAGGGGTGACGTTGACAGGACATCCATTGTTCCTCCCAAAGAGCCCCTCTCTGAAGCGCGCGCTGCTGAGGAACGTTGACGCACCAAAGGTTTCCTTCTTCGGACTTAGCTTGCCGCCAGAGCCAGGGCCAGGTCCACGACTGTTTGCGCCGAACTCCTTCCCGAGTCGTGTGAGCACGAGCTCCTTTGCTCGCCGCAACGCACTGACTTGCATTTCTGTATCCTCGGCGAGGCGTCTGTGCTTCTCTACGGTCTCGATGTCGCGCTGCACTGCTGTGATTTCAGAGCATAGCTCAGCTGTAGGGTCATACACCGTAGGCTGTAGAAGCGTCGGCATATTTGGAGATGTGTCAAGTATTGGCGCCGAGATGTCCATCTTCGGTGTCGTCGGTGTTCGCGGCCGGAAGTAGTCGTCGCCCGAGTCGGCATCATCACTCGGCAAATGCGCGAGTTCGGGCTCCGATCCGGACCTAGAGCGCGAGAGGGATGGGACTTCACCAAAGAGGTGACGTGTCGAGTCAGTGGAGTACAAGCTCTCCACCTCGCCGAAGAGGGCACCGTCACTTGGCTGCTGCGGGACTTTTAGCGCAGGAGAATCACGAGTATGATTGTGTGACTTTTTCGGGTGCTTTTGCGGGTGGGCGGGAGGATGGGTGGCTGGTGGCCGCTCGGCCGTGGATTCCTTCGACCGTTTCCGCCAGGGGAAATGGAGACGTCGCACCTCATGATGCTCCTCAATGGAGCCATTAAACTCCTGGTGGTGGCGCCGCTGCTGCTGCTGCTGCTGCTGCTGCTGCTGCTGCTGGTGTCTCTGCTCGCCCTTCTCGTGACGGCGCTCGTGTCCCGGCTTGCGCCTGCGCCGTCGCTTGGTGACCGTCCGCTTCTTCATCTTGTTAGTGTAGGAGAGACTTGCCTTGCGTGCAGCTTCGACGTCTTCAGGGTGCGCGTCGTATCCGCGCTCCTCCGCGCCAACGAGCACATTGTCAATTAGGCGCTTAGCAACGGCAGCAACGGCAGCTGAAGGCGCCGGCTTGCATAGGTCATATGGTTTGCTGCGAGACGGCGAGCTAGAGCTTTCAGTATAGGTAGCGATGGAATGACGAGTCCAATAGTCACCATGCGACTTGTTGTTGTTCATCAGCGGCGCGAGTGCATCATCCCAGCTACCGCCGCTAATCAATACGGAGTTCTCGAAATCGAACTCGCGCACACAGTGTTGATGAGATGCGACGAGGTCGGCCACTTGCGTCGCATTCATAGTTGTATTCCGCATCGCAAGGTAGTGCAATTTGCGGAAAACTATTGGTTTTCTGGCCGGCGCCGGCGGTAGGGGTGCCATGTGGGAAGTGACCTCGTGGAAAAGCTTTAACGAGCCGCGCGGCGGCGCGAAAAGGGGGTCGGCGGCAAGCGCAATCGGACAGGGTCCTTTGCGACCGTGCCAAGTGAAGGTCAGCTTTTCCAGGTTCGTCGAGAAATTATATAGGTAGTCTTGGATTATCTTAAGATGATCGAGACCAGGGGAGGGTCCATAGAAATCCCACGAGTCTACATTGATATGCATCTTGCGGATTTGCTTCCATCGTCGACCGGCTGATGGCGAGCAGCCGAAACCTTGTACGGGTCGCAGATAGAGGAAAGCAGACGGATGCACGGAGAGAGACAGCTTGTTCAGTTTCTTCATGGGCACTCGTTCGAGGGCTACGCGAAGACTAATGAGGGCATAGTCTACAATATCTCGTCGGTATCGCTCTTGCGGGTTCTGACCCGGGGTCTTGATGGTGAGGTGCCTGATGTTGACTAGGTGCTTCATCGCATGGATGAACGAAGGCACATTCGACGCCGCGTGGAATAAGGGTGGGTACTGAGAGGTCAAGATCTCACCCAACCCCTCGTTGGCGAATTTGGGTCTCTCTAGTACGGACCCCATAGAAGTGTGCGGAGTGTATAGGAAGCTGATCTCACGACCGCTCTCGGGATGGATAAGAGGGGGGAGGAAGGTAGCATGGGAGTGTGGAAAATTGAAAGTTAAATGCTCAATATAATGGCCTATCCTGGACAGGGCCTGGATCTTTGCTTGTCGGGTGAAGCTGTTGGCCGTGAAGGTCAAATGGATTCGTAGGAACAGTCGCTTAGTGACCAGCGCGCGGCAGGCCGAGTTAGCAAGCCGTACATTGCAGATGTCTTCCTTCGGAAGCACCTCGAATAAAGCCTCGCGAATTCGACTGTCCTGCCAGAGGCAGTAGAATAATTTCGCTCCCTTTGCCATGGCTCTCACATGTCGCTGCGAACCTCAGGGCATGAGAGTGCAGGATGAGATGTAAGATGTGTGTGTGATGAGGCGAGTCTGCGTATATGTATATGTCGCAAAATAAGAAAGGTATTACTGATCAGAAATTAAAATCCGTTCGCAAAGGGGAAATGTGCGTGTGACTGTAACCGGATTATGTATGACGAGGAGATGTAAAAAGAATAGGTAGGTAGCTTAGACGAAGAGCTGCCCTGCAGAAAGGCAAAGGCCGGCGCTTACTTGAGGTTATTCGCAGTTCATGCCATGCTCATGTTCATGTCTTGCAACGCTTTCCGGGCCGGGGACCTGCAGTGGTGCAGGAGACGTGTCAGGGAAATAATGCAATTGTTGGCTTGATCAGCTATCTGGCAACGGGCGACGATGAGTTGTCAACCCCAGATGGACCCAATGCCTAACATTTCCTGCGAAAGAAATAAAACGGTCGGTGCCCGACGGGGCCAGTCCACGTCCGAGGACCATGTTATACCCATTCACAAGCGTACCCCTTCGTCCGTCATCGCCCATCATCGCCCGTTACAGCTCTACACTGTAAATCCGCAGCTCACCCTCAGAGGAGACGGGCTGGTCGAGGATGGTTGGCATATGACTCATTCTGCAGCAGCGTATAGCGGAATCTGCAAGTCGCCATGTAAGTGTCTAGTGTCTAGGTAGTATCTAGGGGGCCAGTAGGGGGCCAGTAGGGGGCCTGTAGGGGGGAAAGAAGCAAAGAGAGCGGCATTTGGACAGACGCGGGGACTGGGAATCGACCGTGACGTGCGCGATGAGTGGCCAGATCGCCAGAGCCATTTGCAGATAGAGCAATGCAAGACCGACACCACCTGTCTCACTGTGATCGAGGTGCCAGCCAGTCAGGACGACTTGATCGGGGCAGAAAGAGACCAGCTTCTGACTATCCTGACCGGGGAGGGGGGGTTGACGGATGGCTTGTTCTCCAGTTCTTCAGCCCTGATGGGCCTCGATTGGAGAAGAACCGGGGGCATGACGCTCGCGAAAAGCGGGGCGTCGACCAGGGGTCTGGGGGAAGGAGCAATCGGGAAATCGTCGGGCGGTGCGTCACGGTGGATACGCGGTGGATACGCGGTGGATACGCGGTGGGTCCTCTATGGGTCCTATACGGGACCGCGCTATCTGCAGCCAATTAGGATCGCCGCAATTACAAAAGGCAGTTGGCCGGCGGCCACTGGGGAGCAATACCGAGATGTGCAGTCTGCAGCAGCTTTCACACGCGACATTGACACGAAACACGCGCGACATTGGCGCTTGATACCAGGCTCCCCATATAAGACTGCCACGTTCCCCCAGTCTTCTCTCTGAAATTAACACTAAGGTGCTGTCTCTGTACCTCAATAATTGGGAAAGGGGAAAAGGAGGGGTGGAACTGGGCCAGCTACTCCCAAAAATGCTTCCCAAATGGCGCCCGACCAGCTAGCTAAACCATCAATCAGGCCATATCCCCGGGATACTAACGGGCGCACTTAGGCGGGATGCGAAGAGAGCAAGGAAGCGCTCGGCAGGGCGAGGCACGAACCGCATCGCAACTTGAGCCAACGAAGCGAACGGAGTATCTCACGCGTCACTTGGACTCGCACCACCACCACCCTCCCATTATTATTGTGAACAGGGTCTCCTGATGACCCACACCCCTGGACAGGACAGGACCTGTCCGCGTGGGAACCTACCGGCCGATCACCTGCGATGAGCCCAACGTCCCCTCGGTCCTCGCTAGGCTGTGGTTGCCACTCCCGCCTAAAAAGTCTGGTCTCATCGTCCTTTCTCCTGGCTCTTGTCTTGGCTGTGTCGTGTCCGACTTCGGCCTCAACTACCGAAAGTGAAGCGGATCGTATTGAGCCTAGAGCCATTCCCTACCTCGTCTTCTCTCATCACAGTCTCATCACACTTTTGTGATAAGTAGCCGCCGCTCTTGTACGCCCATGAAATTGCCAACAAACACATCGGAAGATACGATGGGTATAATACTTTTTGTGAATGTGGATAATTTCAAGCGCAAGCATAGCGGTACGATGCGGCACCGCCCGTACCGTACCCTCTTGGTCGTTTCTCTCTCTCTCTCTCTCTCTCTCTCTCTCTCAAGCGTACACACCACTCTCCAATGTTACACGTTATCCGTAAATACGATCTCGAGCCTGTGGGAATGTGTCGTTCTCAACATCCTAGGAGGCTGTCGAGATCATGAGTCCTAGTTTTTACCGATATCCTGTATGTGTGTCACATCCAACGTACTACCATGAGAGGCCTCATGTATTGGTCTCCCTGGAGAGTCATGATACCCCTACTTCAAGCAGCTTCGTGCCCTATTGAGCCCGCAGAATGAGGAGGAGCTGCTATGACTCCAAATAAGGGGCTTGAAGTGAAGCACCTCTTTTCATGCGCCTTTTCTCGTGTGCGATGACGCTAGGTTTCCAGTGAGCCAGCCCGGGGCGAAAGGCCCGACGCGTTCTGCACGACTGTGGCCATGATAGTTTGGGTATTTTGGGCGACATTTTCGTTTACACGGTGGTGGGTGGTAGAGGGAGCCAGTTCAGCTGAGTCCAACCAACCACTCTGGCCCTTTCGCCCGTGAGATTTCTTGGCAACGGTGGCATTCCACGTATAGACGCGAGCGCTGGGGATCACACGTACCTATCGCGCACGGATTCTGGGGCGAACCCCATACCCCTCCCGTCCCCCCTCTCTCCCCCCGTCTTGTCCCTTCTTGTCCCTCTCCCTCTCCCTTCCCCTCTTCCCTTCTCTTCTCTTCCCTTCTCGTCTCTTCCCTTCTCGTCTCTTCCCTTCTCGTCTCTTCTCCCCTCTCTTCTACCACCTGACAGTGCAAAGTGCAAAGCTCATCACAACCGCCACTTTTTACATGAGATCAAAATATTTAAGTAGGAGATTCGTCAGCGAATTTCATCGATCCTCCGAGTCCGCTACGCCCACTCTCACATCTCAACCTCACCCCCACACAGACAGATAAAGGCGAGGCGGTCAATAATGCGACTGACGTATTCTGAATTTTGAATAATTAAATAAAGAACCTTGATTAAAAGGCCCAATATTCGCTTCGTTACTAGACAGGGCGAGTAATCAATGACATCAACATAGGCAAAATCTAGCGCATCAGTCATATTGTAGCACCAAATGACGCCCGAAAACGAGATCTTCGCTTAAGTTTGTTTGTTCTCTGGCCTGGGGCAAGGGATACACGTCGCAACATGCTTACCTCGACAACACTTGTGAGTCAGTAAGCAGCGCAGTGTAGTACGTGCTGATGCCGCACGGAAAACTTTGTCGCGGGGTGGTCATACTCATGAGATTCCACGCCGCACGCGTGCGCCTTGGGTGTATTACCACATACGTTACGAATCTCAGCGGCGCTCTTGGATCAACTTGGTAGGCCCGACTGCCCGTGAACGGCATACAAAGGTTGCTTAAGATAGAAGGACTTTGCCCCGGTCCCTCGTCGAGGAGGGTAAGCTCAGCAAGAGACTCAGGGGACTCTCCCACGTATCCACTATACCCGGTAAGAGCTAAGGAGGCAGGATGAGTGACACAGGCGCCTACGAGCTCCTGGGCGATAAACGCGATGGTCGTAGTGATAGGTTGATCCGGTTACACACTTGGCAGCGGTCCTGAGCCCGACGTTACTTCGGGTGGATGCATGGGCGAGATGTGGATGGTGGTCAGAAAGTCGTCGACGGGGGTGGCAAATAAACTAGGACGGCGCCGCTGGAGTTCTCGGCGAGAAGAAGAAGAAGAAGAAGAAGTAATGGGATTTTCTGAGTGGTATGAACTCCGGCCCATGTGGTATTTTCCGCTCGCGGAGAGGATCACTTGAGAAAGCCGACAAGCCACATTCCCCGGTGGTCATGTTTTCTTCTTCGTGTTCTCTCGTTCTGCCAGGTTTCTTCTAGTCCTGGGGTATTAGCTGCCGTACCCCGTATTTGTTGGCTCTTACCCGCTCCGATGCCTATTGCGGTATATACACACGAAAGTCCATACCTGGCTGGTCCTGGGTATATCTTCGTCATGCTCAGCACAGGTAAGAGAGATTGGCGATGTAAATCATCAAATCCAAAACTAATCCGAAGACTTGGGAAGCCTGTGAAAGCGAAGTTTTATGAGAACAATTATTGCGTCTCAAACTTGTCGGTTTTGATCACCCCTAGACTTCTCAGGCGGGATCGGAAGGAAATCCTCATTCTCATTTGACATTAGGAATGAAAAGTGGATTATATAGATCTGATGTGCGAGACTAGTGTATGCATTTGCGAGGACGGAAGCCATTGCGTCGAGGACAACACCATTGCCCCAGTTATTTATGAACCATGCTGTCTGTCCTCTGCTGATGGGTGGAAATTAGACTCAAGTTTTTCTGAGGTGAGAGTTGTTTGTCGATAATGCATCTGTGAACAGCCAGCAAAGGAGAGACCCCCTTTCCGAACTTTCAGATGAACATATGCGTGGCACTTGTCTTGTAGCATACGCAAGGCAAGGTACGTAAGCGGGAAAGCTGCGGCTGACTCCCTGATAAGTTGGGTGCGATGAGGGTGACTGCCGACCGGGAGTGCCGGCTGAACGTGCTACGTTGGTAAGTCGGTGGTTTGCGCGGGTTCCAGTTCTATTGGAGTTGTCTTTCACTATAGTGTAGTGTATATGGCATGCAACCCCCGTCGCTCCGCCATTTGGGGTAGGTAGATATTTTTGACCGCTTCTATAGAGTTGCAATGGATGTCACAGCATGCCTCGTGTTAGAAACAAGCCTTGGAATACCTGAGCGTAAGTAGTGTAAGTACTTGTAACGGAGCCGCAATTGAAGCGCGAGAAAATGCCGAAAGACAATACTTACTATGTATACTAACATTGCTGAGAACAGTGGATGTGTTAGTTAGTTTTGACGTGGCCTTCGGAAGAAGCTCGCTTTGATCCCTCGAGCCATCGCCCCACCTTTTCACGGTCGCTTAGATAGGCACTACCTAAGTACCTATTAAGTAGGTACAGCATTTAGTTAGAGTGGGGCCCCAGCAAAGCCGATAAGACTGGGGCGGCCCCGTACACTAATCGAAGACCCACCAGAACCCACTAATGGCTGCCGTTCTTTCAGCGCTACTGAGATCGGTTAAAACAGCGGGCAGATCTCTGGTAGGTATCCATCGCAAGGGGTACAGATTACCCACCTATAAACTTGCAATTGGTAACCAACCTAGGTACTTACAATACCTACCTATAGGTAGTCATGTCTGGGTGTGTTGAAAACAACCAACCTAGTGCTTAGGGATGAGATCGGTAGACTAACAGATCAATGACCTCACATGGACCTAGGTAGATCGTGTGCATAGTACCTACATATCCAGGTATCTTGGTAGTGTAGAATATACCTAGATAGGTAGGTATATTCTGCACAAAACATTCTCGAATAGCTAATCTTTTACGTAGAAGGCGGCGAAGCAATTGTGTAATACCGATACGGAAGTGTAAAGTGTAACGGACGCACGGGTGTGGAAGTTATCCGCGCTTAGGAGCCCAATCTCAATTGGATCGATGGAAGCGCAGGTGACACAAAAAGAGCCACTGTTCATAACCGTTCCGGGGTCCTGCCGGGGCTCCAATTAGTGGTCCGAACTAAGTAAGTACCTGGTCTACCGTATGTGCCACTAATCAGTGGGCAAAATGTGGGATGCTCCCCACAGACTTGACCGTCGCCAACAACGATGCACCGGGCGCAAAGCTGACACGGGGGTACAGCCCCCAATACATACCACCTGCTTCTTAGTAGTACGTACAGTCCGTACAATGTACTGAGTGTATGCTGAAATGGGTACAAGTACCGAATGCATGGCGGCTGACGCACTTGGCCCCAACTCGCAAAAGTGGAAGAATGGGTACCGTTGCTGCCGTTGGAGGCTGTGAATACTGCTGCTAATTCCTCGACTTCACTACCTACCTACCGACCTACTTATCTACTTACCTACACTAAGTAACTACACTACATTAAGACGCACAGTAACAATCAGCTACATACCTATTAAGTAAGTAGCCAACTAACTAACTAACGTAGTGCGGTTCCGAAACGCATGTGATACCTAGTGCCGGCCACTCAATGCCATAATAACATGAAAGAACCACACCTACGCCTTTCTAATTCTTTATGTCAGAAATCCCAAAGCACCGTGATAGGTAATTAGGTGGTTTATTACGTAGGTAGGTAGTCCGCGGGACAGAATGTGTCTTAGTCGTCTTCCTTTGGGCTGTCTCGGGTCGCCTTGTGTGTAAGGTCCAATTCCCTATTGGATACCTACTCGATATTTACTACACAGGTATGTTCGGTGAAGGCGCAGATAACGAATCACGATCAACTTCACCGATCATAGGCCACCGAGCAGCCAATGGGCTTATTCTCCAAAATAATGGTTGCCTGCCCCCCAAAGTACAGGTACGAAGCAAGTAATAATTACTCACAATACCTACTAGGAATTAAGTAATGTGCACTGGTGATGACTTACCGAAAAACATGCTTCAAGAAAAGCAAACCAAAACTTGATGGCTTACCTCTGGAGCTCTATTGATCTGTATACACATCAGTGTATCTAAATGTATGGATTCCCTATCTACCTCTTGCTCTTGAATCGCTGACCTTCAAGTTCTCATACCTCCCGCGTCGGCGTGTTCCCTCCGTTCGTTGCCTAGGTAGATAGGCTCCGTCCAGTTTGCAACGATATACCTAGGTATATGTGCCTACTAATATGCATAAGTAGGTATAACTACATAATACACACAGAATATTTAGATATCGGAAGTCACTCCCCAATTTGATTGGTGGATTTGAAAGTTATGGATTTATTAATTACCGGCTAACTCGGCTCCCCGAATTGCTCGGCCGACCAGCTAGCTCCGGCGCATTGTCAGGGAGATTTACAGGTGGATGGAGCCCCGGCATGGCCTACCATTGTGGGCAGGCCAATCAAGAGGGCTTGGCCGTGCGGGAATGCACAAAAGTAAGCTGATGGGTTTCGGTCAGTTTTTTTCTCCCTCCCCCCACCTCATCCTCCAAGCCTCTATCCACAAATTACAATCGACCAATTTGGGACGACCTACTACTTACGTATATTTTAAGACTTCCTGCAGTAAGTACTGCAGTAAGTAGGCGTCAAAGCCCGTTTCCTAGTGTTTTCCCAATGCGCCAGCAATCAACGGAGGCCCATGATGGGCACCTACTCCATAGGTGGATTGTCGATCCATCATCGTCGCTCGCAACGGCCAGAAGTTAGAACAATGCGGTCATGCCAGCGACCCAGATACACCACACTACACCACACTACTTTGGAGCTGCAATGCTGCATCGCACAATGGCGCGTGCCTCCAGCTGAAAGCCGGGAACTGACGTACCGGACTGCCCTCGGCTATGTACCTACGGTACAACTACATCGTAGGGCTTCTTGTTGGTGTCAGCTACAGGTTGCATCAGGGTGGTCCAACGATGATCGGGCCATTTCCCCCCCAGTCTGGCCAACCATCATCGGTTATCTCGAAGCATCTTGGGCCTCCAGACTCTGGATGCCTTCTGTGAGCCTCTGCGTCACCATGTCTGACTTGCCTTTATTGCGCCTTGTGCGAACCACCTTACATACGATAGTAACAGGCAGCAGGGCGAACAAGGCCTCTCAGCGGCCACCAGCCCAAATGGCTTTTTTAAGCCTTAGGGTGGCCGAGTGGGAGCGCATACCCGCGAAACAACGTCCATATGCTACAATGTGTAGCGGGCGTATCTGTGCCTGGATTCCCCTGGTTTCCTGCCATTGTGCGTAGTCGTACGGCTTCATGTTCTCATGTTCCCCTCGAAGTCATTGTTCCTGCCACGGTGACTGCTCAATAGTCTGTGCCTTGAAGCCATGATTCACGCTTATCACAGCGGGATATAAAAAGAGGAACAAAGGGACAGGACTCTCGACTCGTAAACATACCTAAGACGGAAGCAGTGTCCATCTCCGATGCGTCGCAGACTAATTAGCAATTCCGCTGTGCGAAGCTGACATTGAAATTTACAGCATTCCTGACACACCTGGAATGTGACCTGGCTTCAAGGTGGGCCAGTCGCCTTGGAGCTTCGGTCGCGGCCAATCGCCAACCCTCATGTCAATGTACATTTGGTACAGGGAATGTGGTATCCAAAAAGGGTGATATGCATGCGACGCTACCCCCCGCCAACGGACCTCGCAGAAAAGCAACCATGTCGCTTGGATTCGGTGTCTTGGCATTCATGAGCGTGAGAGCGTGATTTCCTTGAGGCTCTGCGTGGGGTCGGTTAGCAGAGAGAGGCCTATGGACTTTGGATGATAGCACGGGATGTACATGAGTAATAATGTACTGGCGATGTTGAATTTTGGCGTTGATCGGCGTATAACCAAACTGCGCCGCCCTTTTGCCTCTGCAGTAACTTTGACCCTCCCTGCTCCCTAGACAATGCCCACCCCTATACAAGGAAGAAAGAATCCCCCCTGATGCCCTTCCTCTCTCTGCTGCATCTTCATGGAACACCAGACCTGTATTAGAAGAACACGTACGGACGTAAGAAGGCCAGACTGTTTTTTCATTGTCCTGACAGTGACCACTACTTAGAAGACATATCTCCTTACCTTCGACTTGGGTCCTGGAAGCCTCGATTTCTCTTAGTTCGATTTCCTCGTTGTTTACAATCTGATTGTTTTCCGACATCAACGAGCCAACTTGTCGCCATGGCCAATTCCGAGATGACTTACCTACAGTCACCCTACTTCGACGCTTCGTGTGCTGGCTTATACGCAGACTCAGATTTGCAAATGGATTCCAAACACACGCATTCAGCTTCGCCAACCAGTGCGGTCAACCCCTGGACTGTTGGCCACTACTCAACAGACAGCAAGATGGCTTTTTTCTTATCTCAATCATTAGACTCTGCTACGCCCGGGATTGTGGCCCGGTTTCCTTCTCCTCCCTTTCCACGTGCCGTGTCGCCATCATACACGAACGCCTCGACATGCAGCAGCAGTCTCAGTCCGCCCAGGGAGTCCGATTATTGCCCAATCTACTCACCACCCACACCTTCTGATCCACCTTTATTGCCCCAGTATGAGGGCTTTTCCCAAGTTTGCGAGTACACTGATCTAGCGGATGGGTTCGTCAATCTGGACGATGTGAATCCGGTACAGGATTTGTCTCATCATTATTTCAACAACCTTCAACTATTCAATTCCCATCCAAGGACCTGCAGCGTGTCGAGCATCGAGAGCAACGTCAGCCCCAAGACGTGGAATTATGGGGAGATATTCTCACAACCAAGGCCTTTGACCCCGGACACTCCTGAAATTGAGGAAGAGATCCGTCTTCCGAATAGTTTGGAGAACGGTTACGCCCCTGAGGAGGACGAAGTTGAAGCTGTAATTGAGGCCGGGAGCCCCTATCTGAAGAGCAGCCCAAGCGAAGACGACGAAGATGCAGACGAATACAGCCCATTCGAGGAATCTAGAAACGGCTCGCCTAAACCGACTCGTAATACCAAGAGCCAGAAGCGGCGTAGTACTTCACAGTCGTTTGTAGTCGCCAAGCGCCCAAAGACTACAGTGGTCAAACCACTGGTAGGTCCCTCGGACCCCAACCCGTCTTTCGAGGGAGCCAAAGGACAGCATCAGTGCCCCGAATGTTCAAAGTCCTTCCAAGACCAAGTCTGCCTCAACAGCCACGTCAAGAAACAACACACAAGGCCGTTCACGTGTATATTCGAATTCGCAGGCTGCCCTTCCACCTTCCCGAGCAAAAACGAATGGAAACGCCATTGCACGTCTCAGCACGTCGTGCTTCAATACTGGGTCTGCCAGCAAGATGGATGCGCAGAGGTCTCGAATAAGCCCAGCAGCACATCCAAAAGATCTCCTTCGGGGAGGAGACGCAATAGTTGTCCTAGCCCCCCCGCTGAACATCACAATCATAATCAGCGTCACCCCTCTCTCCCCAACGGCACAATATTCAATCGCAAAGATTTATACACGCAACATCTCCGACGCATGCACGTCCCCGCCCACCTTAAGAATAAAGTCAAGTCGAAAACGCCGGTTGCCGAATGGGAAGAGCAGCAGCGCGTATGTCAGAACAAAGCACTGAAGACGCGATGCCATTTGCCGGAGCACATGGCCTGCCCAGCACCCAACTGCAATGCGAGATTCGACGGCCGAAATGCCTGGGACGACCGCATGGAGCACGTCGCGAAACATCTGGAGAAAGCGGCAGCCGGCACAGAGCCACCGGTGCCGTTCGGCAGCGAGACGGACGAGTCGTTGATAAACTGGGCCACCAGTCCAGAAATCGGGATCCTAAGACGAGGCGACAATGGTAGATGGACATTGCAGAATCCCTTGAAGGTCGATGGGTATCATTCGGCGATGCCTGCGACTGAAGGCAATGAAGATGCCGATGCTGAAGGTGAGGAAATTGATGAGTGAGACTAAGAAACTAGAACACGGATATCTTTTTTTTTTTTTGTTTGTATTTCAGATACCCCCTTTTAAATAACTCCGCGTCATGGGATCTTTTCCCTCGTTGATGACGAACGGGCTCAAAAAGTAGTCCTGGGATTTTATATATACAGGTCTGATTATTTCGCGTCGATTGCCATATCAATAGCTAGAGGAGAATTTAGATCTCTATCTTCCCTGTGATGTTTCTCACCATCGCAGTACATACACATATCCAAGACTGGGAAGCGGGTGAGACATCAAGGCCACCCCAAGGGCTACGACTATGATCATGACGGATGAGGATTATCATACCTACCTAGATAGGTACCCAAACTGCCAGAGATACTACCACAAAAATCAGATAATACATAGAGTTATGTAATCCTGTGCACAATATCAAAAGGCAAAAAGATCCATTCCTCGGTCACGATCCATCACAGTTCCCCACCAAACAAATTGCTGCCTATTCGTGTTATTTGTGGCGTATTATATATTTCTTTTTTTTTTTTTTTTTTTCGCCCGATGACGATCAATGTATTATGACACGACAACCACTTGAAAAGTCGTAAACCCTTTCCTTCTCACCCTCCCCTTCTTCCGCGGCTAACTTGCACCACACTACATACGGGCGGAAGGGCCATGTTCCATGTAAAAGTCACTCAGGTGTATTAGGCGCGTACAATACAGATATAGATATATATATAGATATATATATAGATGTAGATGTAGATGTAGATGTAGAGCACAGTACCTACACTAAGACCAACCCGTTGATCTTGATGCGCCCAACGCTGTGTTTGGACTGGGACGGAAACGGAAACGGAAACGGAAACGGAGACAGAGACGGAGACGGAGGAATCGTGTATACCCACACATTCATCCATGTACCTACCTAAATAACGTACCTATCTAGAGAGATAGTAGATGGATGGATAGACCCCCCATGGAGATGGAGTCCTTGCCCGAGCTTCTGCCCGAGGTACAAAGGTAAGCTTTCTTCCTGGTCCCTACCTGCATGCGCGTGACGGGGTGAAAAAAGAAAGAGAAAGCGGATGTCGATCTTCTCGTTTCTTTTTCTTTGGAAACCCTTTCTTGGCGTCCAAGTATGGTGTACAAAGTAATGTAGCTAAATTTGGCTTGTCTGGATGGCGGACGGACACGCGAGAGAATACACCCTGTGCAGAGAGCATGTAGTGAAGTACAGTAAACAAGGTGCGGACGTCGTGGATAGGAGAGGGAGGTATAATATGTGGTGCAAATAAGCCACAAGTTCCCTTGAATAAGCTGAACTCAGTGGACTGAACTGGACTGAACTGGACTGAACTGTTTTGGTTCCCTTCTCCGCTGGTCCGATGGAAAAGATTAGATTTCGTCTGTACAGTCCGCATCAAGAATGTGATATGAGGCCGACCGGATTATCTTGGCTGAAAGGAAAGGCATATCCAACTGCTCGTGTGGCTTATATTATGATGTATGTAGATGTAGGTCGATTAGACCTAAGACCTCTGAGAGGGCCGGCCGACTGGACCGAGGTGACGATCGTCTTGTTTATCTTGATTCCCTTCAGCTCTGTCTAGACTACCGTCGCCGTCCGTGTACTAGATACGCTCGAATATAGATATATAGATATATAGATATATATGTATATATACTCTTATCTAGGACTCACCAATACCAACAACCTGTTTTCATGGAACGGGACTGGCCGTGTGTTTGTTATCTGTGACTCACTGTTGGAGAGAACTCGGAACTGACTGACTACCGGCACTCGGTTCACCGAGAGATGGCAATTTGTGCGAGATGATGAATGCCATTGATGGCTATTTATTCGGACTGAAGAAGACGAGGTTCAATCGGGTTTCTCTCTCTCTCTCCATGTCGATCGATCCTGCTACGTATTAAGTATGCACAAAGTCCTGTGCTTATTCAGTGTGTTCGTGAAGCTTCCCTTGGAAGCGCTCCATATATGCCCTCTCTCGTCTCCTTCGCCCAATCGTTAGAGCAGATTATGACAAGCAACTCCTCCGGTGCATGACTCAATTGACTCTGCTTTTGAACTTTCAACTCTAAAGTCTACCTAGGAGGCTACTTAGGACCCAGGTATTATCTAGTTAATAACTTAATACGAACCGAGATCGTAAGTTCATAACTAGGTAGGCAAGGATAAGTAAGAACTTTACAAGGACTCATTCTCACCATTCTACTTTTTCTCACGTCACATACCATTCAAACTCCAATATCCTCATTCGCGCTCAAAATCGTATC
Source organism: Xylariaceae sp. X187 (assembly GCA_028637585.1). Lineage (NCBI taxonomy): Eukaryota > Fungi > Ascomycota > Sordariomycetes > Xylariales > Xylariaceae > Xylariaceae sp. X187. The sequence continues at coordinate 1,929,625 of JAJIZN010000006.1, read as the reverse complement.
CTTCCTTCAAAGTTCACAGACATGGCATACACGCTGCGGAAACATACCAGCATGTTTGTTACCTGTAACGTCTGTTTCCGCCAGTAGCTTCATATCCTCACAAAAAGAGGCGCCAACCACTCAAAGAAACCTGCCCGCTTGGCTAAGTGGTATAGCGTGTCACTAGTATAACTAGATGTCATGACAAGATCAGCGGTTCGATTCCGCTAGTGGGCAATGAATATTTCATCACAATCCGAATTGGTGTAGTGGCTAACATTTGACGCTCTCATTCGTTTCGTTTACTTTAAAAAGCGTTATGGAAGTGTGCCGTCAAGCCCGGGGTTCGATTCCCCGATTCGGAGTTAGAAGTTTGATATCAATCAACCTACGAGTTTCTTCTTTTTTTTTTTCCTCCCTCCCCTTTGGCCTAGCTGGGTTTTTTTTTGTTTGGTTGGGTTCGGTTGGGTTCGGTTGGGTTCGGTTGGGTTCGGTTGGGTTTGGTTGGGGTTTATTGGAAGAAGGGTGGGGGGTGGATGTCCCAACCCAACTCTGTTCATGCCTCACTTGCTTTGCCCCTCTCAAGGTAGAGATATCTGCCTAGAGACCTGTACGATTGACTCCCAAAAGAAACATGTGTAGAATCGTTTCGAAGCGTTGGGAACAAAGTTACTCAAAGTCACTTTGCGAGTTAGCCGCAACAGGCGGGGATGAAATGAGGAATGACGTTTTTCCTCCATAACATCGACGGGAGAAAAGAATCCGCATACGTGAATGACCTCCTTACAAGTTACTGGAACCCAAGTAATCAACGGGATGAAGTAGGCAGGCATGTATGCCCAACCCAAATTACATTTACATACTTCTCAGCATATTCAGTCGCACATGTGACATCGTCGCTTTGCGGCGTCGATCTTCACGGTACGTGTGAGCTGTCTATCAGTGCATAACACTGCGACGGTTAGCATGTGAGAGAGACACCTGCCAGCTAGGTAGTCAATCGTCTTGAGCTCAAATTAGTTAAACTGCTCCTCGATGAATGACATATGGGTGTAATGAGTATATTCTGACCCTGCCTTCTCCAGCTTATGCCCACCAGATATGAGCAATTACCTGGTGTGGTATGCGATTCATAATAGTAACTTATCACAGTCGTGATTGACAGCGGTTTCAACTGTAAGCCCATAGCCGCAGACAAAGAGAAGATGAAACCTCAACCCCTCCCCTCCTGGGGCAGATATCCTGCCTGGATGCCAGATAACTAATAAAAATGATCCGAAATGAATTGTATTTCATGAGTAGGTAGATAGGGATGTGCCAATCCACGTGTTCATTTTCACCCCGTCACGTCACTATAATCATGGCGCCGGCCATAGCGGAGATCGAACATACTCACTCGGCACAAGCATCTACTCAGAATATCAATAGTGAGTATCTAGCATTGAGAAGATCGGGCTTCTGAGTGTTGTGACCCGATAGAACCAAGCTCACCTGTAGTGTACCACATCAGATCTTATGTCCAAATACACATTCGATGACGTCGAATCGGCCCAAATGCAGATCCGAGACGAGCCGGACTATACAACAACTTGGAGCGCCTCATCATCCACCCAATGGACTGCTTGGGCCAGTCGGACGACTGAATATACCGTGATAGGCCTCACAACTATTGCGGCTGTCACGAGCGAGACGACAGTCACAGCGTTACCACCAACAGAGGCACCCCTCCTCTCATCGTCACAGTCATCGACGACCGCTCTTTCACCCGGGAAAATCGCCGGCATCGTTCTGGGCTCGATCACGGGCTTGCTACTTCTTCTGCTGCTTGTCTACCTGCTCCTGACGCGGGCCAGATGGGTAGCGAGAATGGCTGCCTTACGCCTTGAAGAGCATGAGGAGAAGCATCGCAAGAGAGCGAGACGCGGATCGAGGAGAGCCAGAAGTATCGCCAGAGAGGAGGGCCCTGTGCGGGGGGAAACCGTATATAATAATAGTCTTGTTGCCCGGGAAAGACCAACTAGACCGCCACGGCCGCTGTGGTTCACGCCTGAAGTGAGACAGCTATTGGCAGAAGGTAGAGCCAAAGCCAGAGTCCAGAAGGATGAGAGGGATACGATGGCTGATGAAGAGCTCGAGTATGGAGCCATATAGGTACCTAGTTAGGGACCTAGTTAGGTAGGTAGGTAGGTAGAAATGTTGAGTTAATGCTCGGAATGGTGGAAATTTCTGGCATTGAAGTGTATCTACTTAATACTTACATAGTACACTACTAATACATGCCTACCCGCCCGGTCTACCTTTTATAGGCAGGTAATGAACAAGACTAGGACGAGACGGGAAATAGTCTGGCACCATCTTGCGGGTCAAGAGAGGCTTTTAACGTTAAAGTACTTTGCCCACGGCGGTTAGATAGGGCTTAATGAAAATGAATAAAAGGGAAAGAGAAAGGGATTTGCTACCTAGGTAAATGCCGATAACCGTTCGGACACCCCTTTTGGATCATGTGCCAACGGCGGTTTGAGCCCAACCAGAAGCCAGTTCCTCTTTCTGTATTTACATAATTCTTCTGTGGAACTGTAACCCAGCAAGGCGCGTACACGTAATCAATCTAGGTAGGTACCTTAGGTAGTTAGCAGGAACCGTACTAAGTACGTACCTAGGTAACTTAGCAAGTAACTTACTTAGATAGTAACACGAAGAATGGAGCCTGGAACAGAGCGGCCCGCCACCACCTCAGTTGCCACGTGATGCATTCTCAAGGGTGAGCGTTCGCTTAGGTAACTACCTTAAGTAGGCACCTATGTAATTACCTACACTACCTACCAGGTACCTACCTACCTAATGTAGGTTTCACAGATGGGCGCCAAAATCTCGATATAGAAAATACAGTGCGTATAATAAGCTTGGCACTGTGTTTTCCTGGCGCTAGCTAAAAGATTCAGCCGCTATGTGAGCTAATACCTAACCTGCTAGCCATGGCCCATGGGCCCGGTACGGTGGAAACAGTGAGTGGATACTATCGTACTACTTAAGTAAGTACACTCGAGGTGATTAAATTCACTGTGTAGTCTAATAGTTTCACCGTGTGGGTCGCGACTTGGCGGCTGTCTACCGGCGGGCTGCCACTGAGGAAAGGCACACGTGCCATCATGTTTCTCTATCATCGATAACTACTTTACGGATTATGTGACGTGAAGTTCAATATTCGCAAACATCCCACGATGGCGACCGCTTCAGGTAAACTGAGCTTGCCCATCTTAATAAACGCATTGCCAACACCGTCTCCGTCATTTCTGACATCCCCATCATCAATGTTGCCGCCGCCGCCGCCGCCGCCATCATTGTTACCCGCCACTCCTATCAGCGCAGTATAATGGGCGAGGCACGGGTACTATGTAGTCCGTATGGCAGGCCGAGTGGCGGGCAGAGTGGTGCACACATTGATTGGTTTTAGAGTCTTTGAACTGTCAATTGAATTCCCGTGCCCGTGCCTGTGCCTCCCCCCAGCCTTCAGTTTAGATTTCGTCAGGGCTCGCCAACTAACAACTACGGGTAATCGGGTAGGTAGTTAGATAGGTATTCCCTTAGTTGGCGTAAAGATTTGCCTTTTTTCGGTGGCGGCCAGCCGGTAGACAGCCGCCAAGTCGCGACCCACACGGTGAAACTATTAGACTACACAGTGAATTTAATCACCTCGCTTACACTGAGCGGACAGCATACCGAAGTAAGTAAGCAGCGGATTTTGGCGCTGCTCGCGTCCCGAAGCTTAACATCAACCATGGAATCTGATTGGCGGTCCTTGCAGTTAGACTCTAGCCGTTTCCAGAATCGACCCACAGTTTCTCTGACCCGCTCCCTCTCGGCTTGACCGCCACCGTTCAATGTACTGTACTTAAGTACCTACCTAACTTAACCTACCTACCTAAGTAGGTATCTTCTTTGAGCCCCATCTCACCTTACCCTTCTTTTTTCCCGTCCATCTCGCTCGACTCATTATCTCCAGTTTTCGATCAACCGTCCCAACTGAACTTCATCATAAGTTAGTTACTGCACCAACGTCTCGTATTTGTCTGCTTCATTCAGCCTGCGAGCCTGTCCACCTACAACAACCCCAGTTTTCTCCCCCTCTGATCACCCTGGATTCCATCAACGATGGCGCCAATGCAAGACACCAATTTAAATACTAGTAGTAATCGTTACGGCGAGGACGTCGCCCGTCAGGTCAATGTCCTCGCCAGTTGCTACCTGGTTGACTCTGCCGCGACACTCAAGGGCCTTCATTACTGCACTACCGGGGCTGCAGGTAAGCATCTGATTTCTTTTCCGTCTCTCCCGTGTCGTCCAAGACATGTTGTGCAGATGTTCCGCGACGGGATGGCTGATTACTAACATCGATAACCAGGGGCCGAGTGGTATTCCTGAGGTTCCTATCTCAGGTTTACCATCCCCTCCGTCAAGTCCCCCCCTCGCGGCCATCACGTCGTCCAACGAGCTCGCTCTGCAGCCCAAGCCCAAGAAGCGCAGCTCTGACAGTCCTATCACGACGAGTTTGAACCGCATCACCACTAGCCGCCGAGGGGGGGCGACATTTCAGATTAGGGAAGAATGTGAGAGATTCTTTTGTGAGACCATGAGGGCCGTATTCCAAGGTGAGCGGAATGCGGTCGGTAATGGCTCCTGCCTGACTGGTGTCTATGGTGTGCTTACGCCGCCCGACCACTATTCTCCCATCCCGCCCAATAGCGGACTAAACGCCGCCGCGAAGATCACGGGATGGGTCGAGTTTTGGGATTACGCGGGAGGCGCAAGTTTCCGGGCTTTCGTGGCCGAGAAGGACGGCGAAAAGGCACTGTTCGCTTTCTTCGATAGTGGACTGGTTGGCCGAGACCTCAAGCAAGCGTACGTGTTTCCGACATATCTGATTTATTCTCTTTCATCACACTAACCATTCGATAGACTCATCGCGCTGATCGAACTGGCCGATGTTCCCTTGGGATGCTCCAACGTCGTTATCTGCATGGACCGCCACATGCCCGAAGACCACGCAAAGTCCCTAATGCGAAGTCTGCAGTGGGTTGGCTTCGACTTGACAACGCTCGACTCCTGGGCCGACGGTGTCGATGTCCTTAGCCCCACATGGCTCTTCTTGGGCATGGAGGTTTAACTGCCTCCGGGTTATTTACACTACACAAAACACACAATTCTCACCTACCTAGCCAAGTTCCGCCCACCACAACGTAATATCCAAGGCAAATTCATCCGGGATGCCAATACGATCCTACCGCCTCTCTTACCACGTGAACTCACACTGTGCGTCATCAACCTTTCCGTATCGCCTCTTATTGTAAATAAAACAAACCGAAAAGCGTGCAATTTTCAGAAGGAGTCCGGTGGATGGTTGTTTTCATGAATGGATTGATCCGAATTTGCAGTTCTAACGGTTGAGGGAATAAAGCCGTAGCTTCCTATCAAAATATACATGCCGAAAACATATTCCGCTCATAAACTTTTGGTCCGCCTAAATATGACTCCCTCTCCCCTTTTTTTCCGTGTCTTTCTCGCCGTGATGTCAGAAAATTTTGAATCTGACCGCTAAAAACGCCGTCTAAATGGAATAATATGTCTTGTCATGTGATCGATATTGATGAGAATGACAATAATGGGTGTCCTTAGTCGTTTTTCTAACCACTTCATAATCCACCCTCGAATCTCCGTACCTCGAGACCTTGTGACGCTAGGTGGTCCTTGACCTGCTGTACCGTGTACTCGCCCCTGTGGAACATGCCGGCGCCAAGAGCGGCATCGGTCGTCGTCTCCCGGAAGACCTCCTCGAAGTGCGCCGGCTGACCGGCGCCGCTGGACGCGATGACGGGGATGCGCACGGCAGCCTTGACCTGAGCGATGAGCTCTAGGTCGAAGCCGCTGTTAGTGCCGTCGCGATCGATGCAGTTGAGCAGGAGCTCGCCGGCGCCCATGGCTTCGACAGCCTGCGCAAGCTCGACGACGTCGATATCACGTGTCTCACGCCCGCCCTTGATCGTGCAGGCGTACCAGCAGTACTCCTCGCTGCGCGGGCTCGGGAAGCGCGTGCGGAACGTGCTGTGGCGCGTCGCGTCCACCTTGGGGACGTACACGCGCTTCGGGTCGATGCTGACGACTACCGCCTGGTTGCCGTAGGCCTTGGAGATCTGCTCGATCGCCGTGTTGCCCCATAGTTTGCGCCCGACGGCGTAGTATTCCTCGGCCGCTAGCACGGCGTCGGAGCCAATGGAGACTTTGTCGGCGCCGCTCTTGAAGTACATGGTAGCGATCTCGAGCGCGCTGACTTCAGTGCCGTCCGTGTCTACCGTGTCCCTGATACCACCGCCAATGGTCAGCGGCACGAAGACCGTCTCCGATGTGCGACGCAGGATTTCGAGCATAGGCAGGTCAGCGAGCGGACAGTCGCGGAAGCTCGTAATATTGAGGAAGGCTATCTCGTCGGCGCCTTGCTCGTAGTACTTCTTGGCCATCTCGACGGGCTTGCCTAGGTTCCGCACGTTGCGGTCGTCGCTCTTTTCGCGCACGTCGTACTGGTCACCTTTCGTTACGACGAGGTCGCCTTGGTCATTCGCGCGCACGTCGAGACACGCGATCACGCGCCGTGTCAGGCCACCTGTCGGCGCGGCACCAGCGGCTTCCTGTCCCAGTGTCTTCTCGCCTTCGCCGGTCAAGAAGGACTTTATTACTCTCAGGCCGGCGACGCCGCTCTTCTCGGGGTGGAATTGGGTCGCAAGTATGTTTTTCTTCGCTACGGCGCCAACGAACGTCTCACCCCCGTACGATCCTGTAGCCACGGTCCAGCCCTGGCTTTCCAGCTCTCCTTGCACGTATGGGTATCTGTAAGAGTGGACGTAGTAATACTTGCTCTCCGGTCGCAGGTCGTAAAGGCGTTTGCTCGAGGCATTTGCGCTATTCCAGCCGATGTGCGGCACGGATTTGTCCGTGTCGCTGAAGCGACCCAGCTCGCCTTTTATGAGTCCTAGTCCGGCCACGTTAGGGTCCTCAGCAGAACCCTCGAACAGCGCCTGCAATCCCACGCATATGCCCATGAACGGCTTCCCGGCGTCAATGTGGGCTCGGATGGCGGAGAGGTACTCGGCGGAGGCGAGCTGGCCGAGACAGTGGCCGAAGTGTCCCACGCCCGGCAGGATGAGCTTGTCGGCTTTCGCGACTTCCTGTGGTGTGCGCACCCATTCTACGTCGTATCCTGTCTTCTCGATCGCATTGACGAGAGACCGCACATTGCCTGCGACATAGTCGAGCAAATAGACCTTCGGCATAATTCGGCGATCGGTGCCGTTCGGAGGTATAAACTCGTGGGACGGAAGAATCTCGTATCTGAGGGTTACGGGTATATCCGAGGGGTCCAAAAAAGGAAGTCACGATATGCAAACACAATTTCGTGCAGAGCTTGCAGAGCTTGCAGAGCTTGCAGAGCTTGCAGCAAGATCAGGGGTTAGGGGTTGTGGTTGGGGTATGGGTGAGTGAGTGGGTAAGAGCTTCGTATGGAGAGGTACAAGATGAATTCTGTTTGAAGAGTCCAGCATGATTCATCGGAGAGGGGCACTTCCAGCGCGTGCCCCTCCACCTGCAATATCGTAGCTACCTACCGATAAGGCGCTACGGCGCTACGGCGCTACCACCTGCCTGTATTATACCTAGTGGTGGTAATTACGCCTCTGGAATTCCTGTATTCAAACATTCATCAACGTGACTTTACGAGCTTTGAGCAACTCATCTTCAATTTTCTAGTCGTCTTCAATTCCGGTCGGTTGACTGAACATGAAGATCGCAAAGTCTTACAGTCTGTCCACAGTTCAATTCTCCATACCTAGGTAGATCACAAACCTTCCTGCTGGGCTGTCACGCATAGCCTAATCAATCAACACTATCTAACCTGTATGTATAGGCACTCAGGTTGCAGTTGTACTAGACATTCGCCTGGCAGCAGAGCATGATGAGAAACGGGACACTATGGAAACAGATCCTGTCTATCGGCGCAAACTCATGACCACATTTGGTTTCTTTCATTGAACTGTGTACCTACTAGGCACTGTATGCCCCGGCCAGCGGGCCTGTGACGCACATTCTGGACCCAGAGACTTTCAATGGCTCCCGTTACATAGAGAACGACGTCCGGAAGTACGGAGTACCCAATGCACATTACCGGAGTGGAATAAAGACTCAGTTGGGTAGATGCCAATGACCAGTAGTTAACTGTTCCAAGTGCACCATCAAGAGCAAAGTTCGCCATTCTCGCTGCATTACAGACTGTAGGTATCTCCCTGGACAAGATACTTGTCGACACCGGCACACCGGCGCACCGCCGATGGAAGCCGGCCCCGGCCACTTCACAATGTGCGAATAGAGCAGTGGCGTACCTAGATAGCCGGTATATGCACAAAGTGCATTAGCATACTTAAACGGCAGACCCACTTATATTACGTCGACCAGTAATCTGTACTAGGTCTGAAATTCTATGAATGCGTTCACGCGCCAACTTTTTTATGAAAAATGACATTGCTTTTTCAACGGCGAATGCGCATAGTCTAATGAAGGCTCCTCTCCCGTAACGACAACCGTGCGCCGTATAATCAACCTCCGCTCAATGAAATCATTCTCCCTGCGAGGTCTCAAGCCCAGCCGACGCCGACCCGATGGTTAAGTGCAGCGCCAATCTGCTGGACCCCCGGCTTCAAAGCCACAAGAAACCAGACCCCCCAAACCTGGGAAGTCTTGACGATGGCGAGTCCGAGTGGGAATACGAGTACTCAACTACCGAGACTGAGGTACTGTCCTTCCTGTTCCTGTTTTGTTAGCACTGACACGAACATTCTGGGCAGACCTTTTACGTCACTTTGGACTTGTCCAAGGCCGATTTCAGATCGCAAGAGCAATCCAAAAGCCACACGTTCACGCCCCGCGGTCCCTGGCCTGTCCAAAAGGCTAGCGCAATGTTCTTGAACAGACGTCATGATGCCACCGAAGCTTCGCGCAACAGTGCTGCTAGTAGTGTCGCCAGCTCTGACGTGGAACGCGACGACGTTGAAGACAACGAAGACGAAGGCGAAGACGAGGACGAATACGACGGTCGACCACGCACTTCCTCCCGCCAGGGCCAGATTAAGAAAAAGCAGCGGCGTCCCAGCACGCAAGACAGCGAAGACGACGAAAATCGCGAGCTCGAGCGCGTGCAGATCCTCGACCTACACACCCTGAACCCCCTGGTCTCATACAAAGGCCGTGTCTTCTCCGGCGCATGGGCGGAGAATACGACCACCGAGCTCTTGCTCACCCGCCGCGACGATACCGACCCGACTCGACCCGTTCTCCGTCACCTCGACGACGACGTGGACCTCCTAGCCGCGAGCGCCGCCCGCATCAACGTGACAGAGCAGAAGCTGCGGCCCAAGTACAGCGACCGCGAGCGCCAGCGTGCCAGCGCACACCTCCCACAAACCATTATCCCACCCGTCGACCTCAAGGCGAGTCAAGAACGCATCGACCAGCGCAACTTCCTTGCCGACCTGATTGCGCTGAAGAGACGGAAGGGTGCGACCGACGACGTCACCGTCATCGCGCGGAGCATGCAGGGCAAGCGGGCCAAAGCGAAGACAAAGGGTGTTAGGACACACCGTCGCGGCCGCTGGGCTCATTCGGATAGACTTCAGCACCATGTCCGTGGTCTCGACGAGCGGTGGCGTCGCGGTGGCAGGAAAAAGGGAAGCGGTCGGGCTAGGGGGAAATGGGCGCTCTTCCCGCTGGAAGAGGCGAGTCGAGACTCAGCAGACGCCGCCGCCTCTTCTGCGCCGGACGGCGAGTCGGGCGTGTCAACGCCGACGCCTTTCTGCTGGGACGATTTGGAGGGGGGTCAAGAGGGCTTGCCGGCTCGGCTGGAGGGGCGTATGGAGGTTGATGAGGAAGATGAGCAAGATGAGGACGAGTTAGGCTCCGAAGACAACAACGATTATGAAGAGGATGAGGACAAGGACCAAGGAGAAATGGACGAAGACGAAGACTAAATTTCAATTCGTGTGAGGAATAGCAGGATACATGTGAATTATCCGTATACTACATGTTTCCGCATGGATAATCAGTGGCGAACTCAGGTAGTCATTGTTTGATGGTTCTCGTGTATATATCTCACGGCTTAGACGGTAGAAATCCTCATGGTCAGACTATACAAATGAACTCATCCGTATAACCCTCCAACTTCCATGACAGAAACGGGATTTGGCGAGTTCCGCTTTAGAATAAGTCTTCGATGCTTTTATCAGCGTCTTTTTTAATCAGATCCATCATACCCTGTGACGCCCAACATTAGATAGCGACTTCAAATTTGCTGGAGTAAGAACATACCTCAGGCATCACAGGCATTTCATCATCCCTTTTAACATACCGGAACGGCATCTCCGTGCTCTCGTGCTCGTTGATCTTCAGGTCCGGATTATCCAAGAACGGGATTGTGTTTAGAGTGACTGTAACAGGGTAGAATCAGCGTTGAATAGATTCTCTCGTATATACCGCCCAAAAAAAGCCACCCAAGAAAAGGCCCAAACCAACGCTATATGGAGAGGCAGGGGAAGAGGCTAAGGTAGAAAGGACGGAGCATCAAAGACTCACACGTTTCTTCAATTACCATCCGCGTCACTCGCACAGCCGTGTCCGTCGTCATCTGCATGGGACCCAGACGTCGGCCCTCGAAGCCTTTGGCGCGAAGTTCGCCGGTGCGATCTAGAAGGGTTAGCAGTGTACATGTTATCCGTGACGATAGGCAAACTACCTACCTCTTGGTGGATCATCGCCTGTATAGATGAATGCGTCAGTTTCTTTTCCCAATAGTCACCGGCCGTAAACAACGAGAAGAAGTGGGAGAAAGTTAGAGGCCATTCGCCATCGCTTCCAAAACCCCCTTTCATCGACATCGACCCATACTGAAGAGTGGTGTGTGCTTCATACAGGCTACTCATGCAGCACAATGCCCAGCGAACCATTCCCCTCTCTTGCCTTCCCAAGGAATATAGGTAAGAAAACCAGTAAGAAAGCCTTCATTTCCATACTTACCTAAAATGCCCCCAAATAAAAAGACATCAAAAACCGCCCCATCATCAGGTCCGATATCCTTCTCAGCCCTCGGATCCAAGAGACAGACCCTTGAGCGCGCTTCGGGCGTCGAGTACAACTCCTCGACGCCCCTCGTCTCAGCACGGAACGCCGGCTCCGCCGTCAATTTCGCCGGTAGATTATTATTTGCAAGCTCGACGGGAACACCCGAGAGCACGAATTGACCGCCTTTCTGTGCCGTCTCGCGCGCGATGGCGATGTACTCTAGCTCCGACCAAGGGCCCAGCTCGGGGTCTAGGTGCTCTACCACGTAGGTTTTCGGAGACATCTTTTCTGTCCTTTGTGCTTTCCCTCTCCGTTTTGGAGCTGAGCTCTCCCTTCGCTCTTTCAAGATAGAGGGATAGAAGTTGTCTTTCCTTTACTCCCCTTTTCTTTCCTTGGTGGTTAGTTGGTTTATTTGCAAGTCAAAATGGATACACTCAAGGGAATCTGAAAACAGTGTGGGGAATTACCAGAAGAGACAAAACGTGGTGATCAAATTGATTGCTGTTGCGTATCGATATTTCCTTTTCCGAAGAACTCAATTTCTTGAATATAAGAATTGCTTTCGAGTCTCGTATGTTGTCACCGAATGAAATAGAATTTGGCGTTGCTCTGGGCTTTTGGTGCGGGCAGTCGGGCGGTTCGACGGAGATCCACTAACCGGTTAAAGCGAAAAGAGGTTTTTTTAATTGGGTGCCCTCATGACGTTCATCGGTTTTGACGTTCGGCTCAGAGAACCATCAGGAAAACCATAAAGGCGGACTGCGTTGTTAATTAATACTGCAAATGGGAGAAGTGCAGAGGGACTCGGCAATATACGTCAACAACCGACAAGACACATAATTCAAGTAATTCTTCCGTATTTTGGTCCTAAGCATCAATGCCACTTATCGGCAATAATACCCCGGCTTCGTCATCGCTGAGACCACTCGACTACCACAGATCGAATGCGTACGATGCCTCCTATCGATTATAATAATACATGTTCCACCTGTCCCAACTGTCCCAACTGTCGCAACGCCAGGCCAGGAGACAATGTTAGCCCACTTCCTATCTCTCTCTTCCGTTGTCCCATGTGAATTAGCTACTAGCAACATCGGATTCCAGCCGTACTTGCAACTCAAATGTTGTGGAAGCGCAGCGATAAATGACAAAGAGGAACCCAGTTCCTCAAGGTCCAGACTTCTTAGCCTTGGGAGGCTTCAGAACAACGGATGTGCTCGTGTCCTTGCTCTTCCGTTTCTTCGAAGGGCGACTGGACCCTCCCTTAGGTCGGTATCCCGGGTCTTCATCTCGCTTTCTCTTCCCCTTAGTGCCTGCGACCGAGGCTTCGTAGCTCATCTCGTCGTCCCAGTCCATGGAATCGACATTCTCCCTCTCTCTTTCCTTCTCTTTACGACTTGCGACGGATTGTCGCTTGCGCGCAACACCACTCTTACGTTTGCGGCCCTCATCTTTGTCACGGTCATCCTTGTCCTTGTCCTTGTCCTTGTCCTTGTCCTTTTCAAGATCTTGCAAGAACGTCTTGGGAGCATGTCGTTTGAGCCAGTTGTATACACTTGTGGGACTACGCAAGGCAAAATTGGCAGCCTGATTATTGACAGTCTTGGTACCGAGAGCCGATGGCGCAAGAGTATGCTTGGGCCGGAGGTTGAGGCTAATGTCGAGCTGATATAGATATTCGTCAAGATCATCTGGGGTGATGAAGGACGTCGGGAGTGTTACAGGATCCGCAGATTCCAGGTCGTCCCGCAACTCCGGGTGCAGCTCGATGTACTCTTCGTAACTTCGATGCGGCACTTCCTGTATGAGCTTCTTCAGTGATTTAGTAGGCTTCTGAGTGGATTCTGAATTATCGCTATCTGTCTCGTCATCGTCGTCGTCGTCGTCGTCGTCGAGGTTCATATCGATGCGTCGCTCAAAGGGGATTTGCGGCGAGTCGTTGATGTCCAGCAACATGTCCATCATGCGACTTTGTAGCGGTGACGAGTCAGCAGTGGGCTCGGTGGCTATGGCTAATGGGGTATGGCATCACTTACTCGTTTTCAATAGCGAGACGTTTGACAGTCTGGATGGCCTTCTGTTCAAGCATATGCAGATCCTCGGTTTCTCGCATCTTTTGATCGAACGTGATTCGCATCTTCCGGTATTTCTTCTTCCACGACTTGTATGAGGGACGGGCATCGGTCATATGCGCATCCTCGCGAATACGGTCTCGTAAGCCTGGCTCCAGCTTGACAGAGCGGTCTCGTAGGCCAGAGTCAGCCCTGACTGACAAGAAATCCATGGTCGCACTCGGCGTGCAGAAACCACGCGCGTGGCGGTATCACCGGATGCTGATGAGCAGTGCGAAAGACGGGTCGTGTTCTTGTTGGAGAAGACGCACAAAGGATGCGAATTGATACACGAGCGGGTGAGCAAACGTGCGGAGAGTAAAGAGAATTCCCGGCCGATACAAGTGTGAATATAATCAGTGTCTGGATAACTGTGGTGCAGCGGGGAGATCCGGGAGATAGGTAGATGAAACGAAAATTTGTATGCTCTAGGTCCTGATGAATGGTGTGAAGAGGGAGGGAAGACGGCTTCGGGCAAGTTCAGTATGATGAAACTAGGCAGTGTAGGTATTTGGGGGGCTGCGACGGTGATTCCACAGGAAGTCGGGCCTACGGTCTATTACCTACCTGGTGGGCAAATGGAATGGAAATGCGCTCTTGCTAGCCCGTTTAGCCCCTTAGCTCCTAGGTTAGACGTTAATATACTACTAGCCCGTTTAGCGGTGGGTGGGCAAACCTAGGTAGGTACCTACTTACCTAGGTACCAATTAGTTAGTGGTGCCACGCTAAGTACCTAGGTCTGCTGCAACGCGTTTCCAGGCTTCTTGCCGAGATATACCGACCCACTATCCGCAATTATCTAATTTACCTCTTAGTAGGATACTTTACTAACCATAGATAATGGCTTCGATACAGGAATATCCCATGCCATTCATTGGGATCAGCGGGGCGGTAAAAAGTGGGGGGGGGGTTTCAAACAAGAAAGCCAACAGCAAAACCAACCACGCCAAATAGGGGGAGAGAGAGGAGGGGTTCCCGGCCAATCCCTCTAAAAAATCACTACAACCCCAAAGGAACAGAAGCAAACAGCTACGTATATGTTCCGCGCACTTACAAGAATGGCGGAGAACGTGTCGAAACGACTCAAGACCGACAGCGGCATCACCATCGGCACGCACAATGGTCACTTCCACGCCGACGAAGCGCTGGCCGTGCACATGCTGCGCCAGCTGCCAACCTACGCCGGCGCCGCGCTCCTCCGCTCGCGCGACCCGGCTGCCCTGGCTGAATGCCACACCATTGTCGACGTCGGCGGCGAGTATGACCCCGCGCGCAATCGCTACGATCACCACCAGAAGACCTTCGACACGACCTTCCCGAACTACGCCACGAGACTGTCGAGCGCAGGCCTCGTGTACATGCACTTCGGCCGGGCGCTGCTGGCGCAGAAAATGGGACAGAGCGAGGACAGCGAGGACGTGGGATTAGTATGGCGAAAGATGTACGAGTCGTTCATCGAGGCCGTCGACGCGCACGACAACGGCATTTCGAAGTACGACACGGACAAGCTGGCCGCGGCCGGCATTGAACCCCGCTACTCTTCGGGTGGATATTCCCTCGGCGCCCTCGTCGGCCGCTGCAACCGTAACTGGAACGACCCGGTGCCTTCCGACCCCGTCGCTGCCCAGGCCGCGGAGGACGCGCTCTTCGAGACCGCTAGCCAACGTCTCGGCGAAGAATTCGACAGCACCCTGAACTTCTTCGTGTCTGCGTGGCTGCCCGCGCGTGCTATCGTGCGCGATGCATACGCGAAGCGGAAGACGTACGACCCGCAGGGTCGCATCATGGTACTCGAAGGCCAGTCGGTGCCGTGGAAGGACCACCTATACACGCTAGAAGAGGAGGCGGCGGCGGCAAGGAAGACAGAGGGCGAGGAGGAGAAGAAGACGGACGATGAGGGCAAGCTGTTGTACGTGCTGTACCCAGAGAATCCGAATCCCGGTGCCAAGTGGAGGATCCAGGCCGTCTCGGTGACCCAAGACTCGTTCCAGAGCCGCAAGGCGCTGCCTGCCCCTTGGCGTGGCGTGCGGGAGGATGTCCTCGACGAGGTCAGCGGCATCCCTGGTTGTGTCTTCGTGCATGCGTCGGGATTCACCGGTGGTCACAGGACGTTTGAGGGCGTCAAGACCATGGCGGACAAGGCGTGTGCGTTCGAGGCGTAGAGATATCAATGCGCAAGGACAGGGCTACCAGAGCAAGACAAAACTTCGTATCGAGCATATTGGGGATTGAATGATGACTACAACGGATTCACACGGGAACTACAAAATGACTGCATGCATTTCTGACACAGGGTGGAAGGGGAAAAAATGGCGGGATCATGATTCTCTTAGAGAAAATAATCAAGCTTCACACTTTATTGAGATCATCAAACACTACTAGGTCATAACACTCCGTATCCAGCACACACGAATTCCACAAAACTCGAACTACATCTATCCTGGTCAAGACCAGGGGTTTTCTCGTAAGATATTTGAGGCCGCGACATCAGGGTTTCCGCTAAGCCAAATTTCCGAACGTACATAGCATTGAACCAGGGAATAATTAAGCAGAAGCAGAGGGAAATGTCATAAACTGAGTAAAGTTCATACTAACTTAGCAGCATGCAAGTTTAACCATCCCGAAAAGCCGAGATCAATTCCTCACTCCTTTTTCTGACCAGAGCATCTCTCGTGAACCAAGTCTAACGCCATGGAACTTTTCCCACCATAAGTGAGTTTTCGTAAGAAGTGCCCTCGTACAATCTCATAAATTTTGCCCACGGATACAGCTTCCAGATCCCGGACCCTAACAGAGGGGTTTTCCCGTCCTCGTTCCTGTTCCAATTCCCGCCAGTCCACTTAGAAAATCGACAGTGATTCCCATTTCGACTACGTGACCGATTCGAGTTACGCCCTCACGAAACACGAGAAGAAATGTGCTTTTTCACTTGCTGTGCGCCTCGCCAAAAACTCCAACACCAATCCCAAACTCAATGAGCGCAGTAATGCTTGCTACGCTCTTGGGCTGTTTTCTGCGCGTTAATCCGCTCAGGAACAAAGTTTCAACAACGTACTATGTTGATGCATGAAGTTCATACAGAATCCACCAGCGTCGGATTCTTTCGCTTATTTTCGAATAGGAATCTTTTTGGCGTCGGTGCCCTGGATTTGAGTATCTTGAGTGACTTGAGCATTTTCTTTGACGGTCTCCTTTTTCTCGACCTCTTCGGCTGCGGCTGCCTCACTGTCGTCGTTGCTTGACTCGCTATTCAGCAGCAGGCTGCTCTCTTTTACGGGGCTGCCAGCAAGACTGGTGTTGATGTTACTCTGGTGGCCGGCAGTGGCGGTGCTGATACTGTGGTGGTGCTGGTGGCCCGGGCCGCCGTTCAGGGTGGTTGCCTGGCCCGGGCTCGACAAGTGGGGGATGTTTTCCGGCACGGGGTGTTGACTGCCGACGCTGCCAGTATCTAGCTTGTCGCCTTTGCCTGCCTTTGACATGGCATAGTCGCCACTGTCAAAGTATTTACGCTCCTTTAGATGCTTGGCGAAGTGGTCGGATTTGGACGGAAGTTTGCCATAGAGTCTGAAGAGACGCTGCTCCTCTGGGGTGAGAGACTGGAGGCTTGTGTTAATAGCTATCCTTCTGGTGGTGCTCGTAATAGCGATAAAGGATGTGGTTTTGTACTACTTGGACTCGGTAATGGAGGGGATGGAGGGGATGGCCAAGGACAAAGACGATAACACACGGAGGCATCAGTGGACCTTCTGGGCTGCAATAGCTAGATCCCAGGCGTCTTCCTTGCAACGTTGCAGTATTCGATGGCAGGAGAGAGAGACAGAAGAGAGGCTTCCTTGATAGGGACTAACCGTGATGTCAATCTTGTTCTTCTGATGGGGATTCATGGCGCCGGAAAGGAATCTCTCCAAGATCTAGGGAGTGGAATCTCGGGTGTCGAATGTCGAACAACAGTGTGGTTTCTGTCGTTCTTCTGTGTGGCAGTACCAGTAACGACTTGGACGACTCTCGAGACAAAGGTATCGTAGAGGCACTGGACCGGGCCAGCGGTTATCTTTCAGCTTGTTTCTCGCCTGGTGTGCGCGGGTCCGCGATGACTTGAAGGGTGGCGGCGGCAGGTTGGTGGTTCGGGTAGTGAGTTGGTCGTTGACGGTGTACGTCCGGTACTTGCGATCTGGGGAGTTTAAGTGGTTTGAAGAGGGGTGCACAACTAATTTGCTTAGTGGCTTCGGCGGGGTGTACAGCAGATACGCTAACCCGTTGCTGTGGACTTGTGGTGCGTTTTCGATACGGTACACACAGTATCCAGACGTCGCCCAATGAGAATGAGTGTTGTAAGTCGTCACAGAAGCTGAGGGGTCTTTGGTCTCACCGTGTCACCCTCTCACTGTCTCAGTATCTCAAGTAAACTCAGCGTCTCAACTACAGAGGGGTGACTTCCTCATGTAGGTAATTCCGTAGATAAACCTGATGTCATGTAGCCCGTGTCTATTCCATCTGTTACCGAAGGAACGGACATCTAGATGATCTGCGACCTGACGACGCCTGGGCACCTACCTAGGTAGTTAGGTAAGGACGCTGTTGGCAACTGGAGTCGAGATGTAAGATCCGCACTGCCAAGGCTTTATATGCAAAAGATCTCCGTCTATCTAATGGTGTATCAAAACCATCCTCAATTTTCCCTTTTCAAAACCTTCCCCAACCTAGATAGTCTGTAGTTTCAGCCGTAATAAAACGCTAGATACTACCTAGATAAACCTCACCCACTTACTAGGTATCTATCTAGGTAGCCGTGCCTCACACCCTACCTACTTATAGGTAAAGTAGTCTAGTAGAGTCACAAGACAGAATGACGTCGCACGGCCCAAACAACATAGGTAGGTAGGTACATAGGTACCTACCTAAGTATCAAGGCAAGGCGGTCCTTGACGGTTTATTAATGGCTTGTACTTATGCTGTATTATTAGTCAGCACTGAGCAGACACGCTATCTACCAGTTGGCCATCAAGGTATGTAGGTATCTAACTACCTAAGGTAGGGCAGCCATCTCCTTCCCATGCAAATTCCGACTCGGCCCCGACTAGATAGATACCTAAGTAGAGGTACCTAATGGAATCGTTTCGGCTCCACCATCCACCAGCAACCAGCAACCGCGATACCTATCTACATAAGGTAGCTAGGTAGACCTTACAACGTGCCTCATCTTCCACCTAAAAAGAGCATCTCAAGATCTCGGAGTATTAGGTGCGGTTGTCGCAATAACCATAGTGAACAGTCATCTTCACACACGCTATTAAAGACTTGACTCTTCGACAGGATTCACCTTCAAAAGAAGCCCCTACCTATCAACTTACCCTATTGGTAGGTACGTACTAAAATGTACAGAGCACTTAAGCAATTGTCATGTATCTCCTCTTAGGTGACGACGGTCAACCTGAGTCTTTGATCTTGCCCGGCCTTGCAAGCATTAGATACTCCGTACTGAGACGGAGAAACACGCCAACTCTGGGTAAAAAAAGACGTTATATGTCGGGGTTCACCCCTATCATGTACCGGTAGTGTAAGGAGCCGAAACCCGCCCAGCACATACACCCGGTTCCCCCCGCCATCATCCTACCGGGACGGCACGCCCGGGAATCCTGACGTACCGTGATATACTTATATCGCCGGGCCGTCCGCTAGCGGGCATCTATCGTATACCCGCCTCCTTACCCGCCTCTCCGTACGTGATGAGACCCTCGTTGAATCTATTCACACCGGCGAATAAAGAGATGCCGGGTGTGGGATGACGCAGACTTGAGGATTTAACGCCACCATGACCGGCGGCATGAGACCCAGCCTCTGATCGAGAGCTGTGATACAACAGCTCATCTGAACCAATGGTACTAGTACCGCCGATGACCCGTCCGTCCGCTGGAGGCTCGACACCACTCCTAACGAACTCAACGCAGCCCGTACAAGACAGGTACATCATATAGCAATATGTAATCTTTGGAGTTCTAATAATTCAATCTTTTCGTTGGGTATCTCGAATGCTATGCTCTTCTATCTATGCTTTTTATAACAAAACAAACAAATGAAAAACTAAAACTAAAACTAAAACTAAAGCAAATCTATGAATGCCAACTCCATTTCCGCCCTTCAGCAATAGATTTCAATATCCTGCATTTCGACGAACTCTGACAGACCTCCTCTCGTTCCAAATTCTTAAACATCGGCCCCTGCGGGCCCGTCACATAATGATACTGTCCGAACAACCTCCACTGCCTCTCATCGTCAAGTCCGTACACTTTATCCCCCCACCGGCCCTTATAGTGAAACCAGCCCACCGGTGCATCCGGGTTTTCCAGCGTCGGTTCCAGCTCGACATCATCGGCCACCGAGTAATTATACCAGTAACTTCTAAAATTCTTCGCCGGGTCCCAGAGGGGGCCATCGTCCGTCTCGTCTTTGAGGATGTTGAATGGTAATACATAAGGATGGTCGCCCGGCATGGCGTACATAGCGTGACTGCCGGCGGCGCTGTATGTCACCGGCCGTTTTTGTTGTTTTGGTGGTGGTGGTTCTTCTTGTTGTTGTTCTTGTTGTTGTTCTTGTTGTTGTTGTGCATTCTCCATCCCGCGCTTTTCGACGACCTCCCACGCGTATGCCTGGCCGCCCTCGTGTTCACTGAAGTACACGGCGCTGGGAACGCCCGATTCGAAGCGAATCATCGTATGCTCCCAGTCACCCACGTGGTTTCCGTACCGCGTCCCGAGGACTGTTTGACCAAGATTGTACGCGTAGAAGAAGAACCAGAAGGCATCGACGACACCGGATCCCTTGTCTATTAAGATGAGCGTCGCCGGTGCTTTGGAATATCCCTCTTCGCTGGGCTTATTCTGTATAGACTGAGCTGCAAGCCGGCGTTCCATGGGTGTGAGACGTGGTCGTTTTCGTATGTCTGGTTTATTATCCGGGGTTGAACTACGGGGGAGAGGGCGGTCTTCGTCGATACCAAACCATGCCCTGTCCTCGTCAAATCGCCTCGCCTCCGGCATTCCATTGGAGTCATCATTGCCATCCTCAGATGAGACTGGAATGTTTTCTGAACTGTGCAGCCACGTGGGCCGACACTCAACATTATCCTTGCTTTCAAGCGAGAGAAGGCCTACGGGGGTATCTAGCTGACCCAAAGTCGACAGAGACAACGGCTCTGACTGATTCAAAGGCATACCATCAATATAAGGCATTACATGCTTGATATGGTCCTCGATATCCGAGGGCCAGAAGTGTTCCTCCGAGTAAAGATGGACGAGCGGCGCGTACTCAAGCACATAGTCCGGTATACGCCTCAAACCCATCGTCTCATTCTTGGACTGAGTATCCGTGGCTTGACGGATAATATGAGACGTAGAACGGCGTCTCATAGTTTTCACACACGCCCCATCGCTGTCAGATGGACTCCTGACCGCAGGATCGGGTCTTAAGTGCGCGAGTCCGCACAGGCCCATCCAGCGACAAGCCTGCCGGTCCAGCCAGTGGGGTGAAGTGCTAACCCATCGCTGATCCGCTTCGATCTTTTCCTTACTCTGGGCCACCGGGTTAATAGCGCTCGGCAAAGACGTCAGCAGTACGGCCAGTAAGACGAAGACGATTACCGCGACGGCGACATGGCGGATTTGGGACATTGGAAGGAATGTCTGGCCCGAGCCTTCAAGGGTTAGAGGCGGGCGGGGGGGGGGGATGAACGGGGTAGGTATAAGGTATAAGAAATGAAGACAATGGGCTGGTGTGATGGTCAAAATAAAGCAGCAAAGATAGCGAAAGACGGCCGGAATGCAACGCAACGAAACAGATAGAATGAGCAAAGAATGTAGCGACCAGTTGTCCTCACTCACCTTACCCGGGTCTGACGGAAGCAAGTCGCTCTGCTGACTTGACGATGAAGGGCCTTCGTAAAACGAGACGGGAGATAAGAAACTGAACCCCACAGCTCAATTTTTGCTCGTTATATCGATGTCATTTCGTACACTGGTAATTTCGTAGAAAAAGGAGGTTATCGCTATAGCGCGATTTTGGGGGCCGGCAACGCTCAGGAGGTGGGCCATTAAAATTTCCAAATTTCCGCCCTTCACACTTTACCTTCTTCCTTATCTACTGCTAGTATGCGTCTTTGCTCTTGATATACCCAATTCTATCCCCTATTACAGACTAGATTCGCTAGGCTGTAATCTGTCTGTACTCTGCCGGACAAACGGAAATCGCTTGAAAGAACCCAATAGTGTTCTTTCGATGCACATTAGAACAATGTCGGCTTCAAAGAATCTGATTATTCTCCTTTGATATGGGAGTGGAGAAAGTGGTCGGGAATCGTTTCAAAGCCGTTCACAGATGTCTAGCTGCCAAAGTACACACAATCGGCAGATACTGAACACATGCTCTCCAGGAGGTCATCATTCAAGGCTTGGATTCCTCGCTGAAACAAAGCCTGAAATGACGGGATCAAATAAACTATAGGAATGGTATAACAGATTAAGTAAGTATTGATACGGCTGCCAGTGTACTACTAGTTACTATGTAAGCCTTAACTAAAGGCGACAGTTAATTGACCACGCGCCGTCGAGAGAGTGGAACAATGCTGAGTTTCGTACGCCAGATAGGTATGTGGACCCAGTATACGGTCATATGGAAGTGACCTTAAAGCAGCGAAACGAGTGATGTTTTGACATATAACAAACAAAACCGAACAACTAACAAAAGAAACATTCATCTACCTATCTACCTATCTACCCATCCCCATGAAGACCGAGACAAAAGAAAAGACCGACAGACAGACAGACATTGTTCCAGCTCGCGACAACATTCACGACCCATCAAGTCAAAAGTTCCACTACCTAATGCAAATGAGAACCAGCACTCCTCTGAGAACGACGGCGCGCCATGGTGCGCACCTTTCTCCACCCAAACGCCCTGAAGATCCTAGCTCGGAAGCTAGAGGTTCTGACGAGGGTAGTAGGGATTAGGCCACTGTCGCCTCTGGCATCTTTCGAATTGTCCTCTTCTTCATCTTTTTTTTTTTCTTGAGCGGCTCGGGGGTCGCAGCACTGCTAGCACCGCTACCGCCGCCGCCGCCGCCGCCGCCATCACCGTCCCTGTGGGCCTCGGCAATGGAACCGGGTGTATTGGTACCCGAGGCCCCGTCGCTCATGGTGCGCACCGTCATCTCCTCCGTCTTGGACCGCCCTATTGACCAGAAATTGAACCGGCTGTTCGAAGTCTCCGACGGGGTCACGTACTCCGCGGGGGGCTTGCCGACGGGCTCGAGCGCGGGCTCGAGCACATAGGTGGGAGAAGACTCGGCGGCGACTTCGGATCTGGGGCTCGAGAAGTCGCAGCCCGGTCTGGGCGAGGCGTCATGGACTAGTTCGGGCTCGGGGCTAGCGCACGGCGTCTGGGTCCGCACCGGCTCCGGCAGTGGTTCCTCCGTGACCAGTAGCTCCTCCGGCAACACCTCCGGTTGGTTCACGGTAGAGGGCAGTGGTTCCTCCGGCAACACCTCCAGTTGGTTCATGGTCGGGGGTAGGATGTTCCCACCCTCTGGGTCGTTCTCACCCTCCGGGACACTCTCAGCCTTCGGGACATTCTCAACCTCCGGGACATTCTCAACCTCCGGGACATTCTCAACCTCCGGGACATTCTCAACCTCCGGGACATTCTCAACCTCCGGGACATTCTCAACCTCCGGCGGGACGATGTCCCCGGCCGGCCCGTTCTCGGCCTCGGGGATGGGCTCAGCAGGCGGCGCAGATGGCAGCGGAATGTCCTGTCGCGTAGGCGCTAAGTCCTTTGAGAGCAGGTCGGCTAGGGTCTTCAGGATAATATTGGTGAAGGATATCGCACCTTGCTCGACCCGCAGCGAGTTGTCCTCCAGGAACGCCGTCGGGTACCGAAATATGTCCTCCAGGCCCGCCCGCACGTAACCCTCGATCCATGTCTCGCCCATTTCTGGCGACAGGCCTAGCTCCTGAAACATGTTCAGCACAAGCGGGAACGGAAGTTTGCGGGCCAACGTCTGTGTCTCCTTCTTGGCAAGGCTTCGCAAGCCTGGCAAATCGTATTTTCGGGTACCGACGTAAGCGTGGGCGGCTGTCTTCAGTTCGTCGATGAGCCTCTCGCGTGGAGAGTCACCCTGAGGTTTGAGGCATTGGTACGTCTCGGTGAGGAGGTAATAGAAGATGACGTGCCCGACGGCGGGATTCACATCGAGTTGTAACACCGACGAGTATGCGGCTTCCATCTGCATTTGGGGACATCTATCAAGGAGAGCGGCTGGGACGCTGTAAAAGGTCCCGTTGCTGAGGAACACCTTGATGGCTTTGCTGGCGAAAGGACTAGAAACAGAGTTAGAAACGCGTCTCGAGAACATTGTATATGACCATCACATACGACTCTTGAGGCCTCCTGTCAGTCTCTTCCGCCATAGGGACCGGTTCAGGTGGGTAAGGCACCTCCTCTTGGTATATTTGTTCTTGATCCATCTGTTCTTGAACTAGGTTCTCCTGAGCTGGGGGTTCTTGAGCTGAGGGTTCTAATAGCGGTGTCGTATCTTCTTCGCGCTTCGTGAATAGTGCTACCACGGCGAGTTTGCAGCGCTGTAGGAGGAGCTTGAGACGGCGGATAGACGAACGTATATAACGAAGCACTGGCATTGCTTTTTTCGGCAGTGACTGTATAGTTAAGACGGCCGCATTAACGGGCGCGGGGTTGCTGATCGGCTCCAAATTGGACTGGGCCAGTTGAACGTAGGGATATATTTATGCTCGAATCAACGGGCTCGGTTTTCAACCCGACGTCCCCGGGACCACCGATGTTTGGCGTTGGGCCGAAATGGATCAAATCGAAGGCGTCGTCGGAGGGCCATCAGCGGCCTATCGCTAAGCAAATGGACATGTGTGTATCCCTTGTGAGGCTCACCCTCCTTTACGTGGAACTCTCTAGCATGACCATGACCATATCGATTTAGACATCATCGTTTGCGTTGGTCCAACAGAAATGCGCAACGGTGTCGCCTCTCGGGGTCTGCTCACTTGTACAGCAGGCAAAGCAGACTTTTCTTTTCCTACGGCCTCGAAATTCTGTGGTTGATTTCGTTTTCGGCCATTCATATGCAGTCACGCTCTTATTTGCCAACTTGTCCTTATACATGAAACTCTCAGTAGTGATCTGGACGTCTCTGCTGGACAACGTCAGTGCCCTCCCACCCGTTCTTTTGTGTCTCCCGAGGTTCTCGTCATGAAAAGGTTTGGTAAGGCAGCAAATGCGACAGTACGGATTGGAGACCGACTACCTAATTTACGTTGAATCAGCATATGTATATTAATCCAGCTCCCAGCTCCCGGACCATTGACACGAGGTGGTGAGCTGAAGGGCTTCCCGGGAACGGAAGTATACGGAAATATGTACACATGCTGTTAGGGCAGCAGCAGCAGCAGCGGCACAATATAATAGTGCTCGAGTATCATCGTAGGTCCCGTATTCAATGCAAGACAAGCGCAAGACAAGTGTAAGTGTGTACATTACGCCATCCCTAGACATATGACTGGTAAAGAAATTAACGCAGTTGTATGGCGACGGGAAGGGTATCCGAGGCCAAACCGGTAGGGCCTGAATGAAACCCTGTCCGAGACATTATTTAATACTCTCTCGAAGTTTCTTGCACACTATTCGATGGATAGGCCTGTGTAATGGACGACTCGAGGGTTTGCTCGCCGTGTAGCCCTGCTTATGGACTACAAAAGGCGAGGCGCGCCGACCAGGGGCTGGAATTGCGGCACGTTTCAACATAGACGTGCGCTCTGGTGGGGCTTGGAGGGATCGTTGTCTTTATCAATGCCGCTTGGTTGGATACCATAGGTCCAATCGCACATGTAGTCTGCAGCCATTTGATATTGGGAGTATTTATGACTGGCGCTGGTGAGAGAGGGGGCATCATCTGCAATTCAAGCCATCATTGGCTATCCGGGGGCCGGTGGGAAAAGTGCACTTGGCCAGGGGTCGAGCGACTGCCCAAGTCGTCGATCGCCCACGAATCCTGGCTCAACCTCACAAGCGGCCTTAACACATACTTAAGGTGCTAAAGTTGGTTTGAACTTTGCAGTTGGGAGAAAACAGCAAAGGGTTGGGTTGGATTGGGTGAGGAAGTGTCACTAAACAAATATTTGGTTGGCGGTTTCACCGAACGGATAATGTTTGCGAAGAGGTCGAATTCGCGTCACCCGGCATTCCAGGACAGGCCTAATGCCAGCTTTGGCATCAAACATAGGAAAATTATCACCTTGGTTGCTCCGACCTTAGCATCGCGATAATTCAGTTGTAATTGTTGGCAACAACAGGACCTACGGTTCAACTGAACCTGGAACGGTGCCTTCTTCAAGTTCTGTTCGAGTTAAGTACATGCTAGGTAGATACATATCTAGAAATGCGAAACGCTTACAGTGCGTACTCTACAGTGCAAAACTAGCATTGAAGACTAGGTACCTAGGTACCTACATATGTGGGTACCGGAGCATCTTCCCTGCGATCGATTACCTACCTACTTAGATACGGACTACCTTCTGCCTACCTACCTGAGGCTGCGTAGACGTAGACCTAGGTACCTGGCAATCTGTAGCGCAGATAGCGCTCGAGGGGTCCTCCAGGTGGCCCGGGCGCGCCGGTAGTACGAATCGGCGTGCTTAGATAATGACGTAGAAAGTACAAGTACTCAGTACTAAGAGCCACATGTAAACCACGTATGATTAAAAGTACCGGAGACGAGCACAAACACAAGCTACCTACCCCTCGTTGCTGCTTCTTTAGCTCCGCGTCTGGGCCCCCACCATCGTCCCTGCCTCTTCCTAGAAGCTTCTACTGCTGGCGTTTGCTCCAGGGTAGCCTCATTCCATTCGCTGCAAACGATCCCCTTTTTTTGCGGGTTCTATTTTGCTTCCTTTCTCGTCTCAAATGAATTGACGTTCCAAGGCTTGACTACACTGAGAAGTAATCCCACGTAGCAATTATTTAGCCCAATCGCTGTCTTTATCCCTCCTGCCTAGGTATGTACACTGGCTAGCCGACATCCAACATCCGAGCCTTCAATTCCGGTTGCCCACTCCTATTCGCTCCAGAATCAGCCATTGCCCTCCTATTTCCCAACAGCTCTGACCAGAATGAGGTAGAAACAAAAGTCTTACCACCATGGCCGAAACCAAGAAGCGCAGCCACGTCTACTTCGACATCACAATCGGCAAGAAGGCCGCCGGCCGCGTCACCTTCGAGCTCTACGACGACATCGTGCCCAAGACTGCCGAGAATTTCCGCTGCCTGTGCACGGGAGAGAAGGGCGTTGGTAAGAATGGCAAGCCACTAAGCTACAAGGGAAGCATCTTCCACCGCGTCATCAAGCAATTCATGATCCAGGGTGGTGACTTCACCGAGGGCAATGGTACTGGCGGCGAGAGCATCTACGGTGCCAAGTTTGAGGACGAGAACTTCGAGCTCAAGCACGAGAAGCCTTTCCTCCTGAGCATGGCCAATGCTGGTCCCGGTAAGTCACGGTATTTTAGGGGAGGTGGACTTTTCGCGTGTGAACTAATACCTACGGCTTCGCAGGAACGAACGGTTCCCAATTCTTCATCACTACCGTCCCCACTCCCCACCTAGACGGCAAACACGTCGTGTTCGGCGAGGTTAAGTCGGGCAAGTCGATTGTACGACAAATCGAGAACTTGAAGACTCAAGGCAGCGACAAACCCGTTCATGACGCCACCATCACGGCCTGTGGCGAGCTTTCGGGACCCGTGACAGAGGAAGTGAAGCTCGCCGACCCGCTAGGTGACAAGTACGAGGACTTTCCCGAAGATGAGTCTGAAAGCCTAGACGCCTCTAAGATTCTGCAAATAGCATCGGACTGCAAAGAATTCGGCAATAAGGCTTTCAAGCGCGGCGATATCCTGACCGGTCTAGAAAAGTACCAGAAGGGTCTGCGGTACCTTAATGAAGAGCCCGATCTGAGTGGCGCCACCGAGGACACCAAGAAGCAGCTCTCTGCCCTGCGCTTTACGCTGAACTGCAACTCTGCTCTGTTAAACCTCAAGCTTGAGTCCTGGGAGGATGCCGAGCGTAGTGCCACCTTGGCCCTGGCCGTCGATGGGATCTCCGATGCTGAGAAGGGCAAGGCCCTCTACCGCCGCGGTTTGGCGTTTGTCAAGCTTAGAGATGAGGACGAGGCACTCAAGGCCCTGCAGGAGGCCCGGCAGCTTGTTCCTGGAGATGCCGCGATCACCAAGGAATTGGACGCTCTCAAGAAGCAGGTTGCAGCTCGTTTGGCCAAGGAGAAGGCAGCTTACAAAAAGTTCTTCGAGTAAAGGAAGAGGGAAAGGATGGAGTGAATAAAAAACTTGTAAGAAAACTAAACAAATGAAAAGAGTGAAGTAGGATTTGGCTCATCCTAAGCTACCAGTCGTGCGAGCTGCATATTGGTCTAGGACTCTAAATATCCTCTACGTGGTCTGTAGGTATTCGACGTTTTCATCACGACAATCATACGACTGAAAAAAGCAGGCATATCGAAGTGGGATATCAATGGTGGTTGATCATTCGTCGGCGTTTCGAGATCAGGGAATTCAGCTCGGGGCAGCCAAGCAGTCTTTACGTATATATCGTATTGGCTTCCTCTCCTCTCATATTCTCTTCCCCTATTGCCTTTCCTGTCCTTTTTTTCCCTTTCAGGTGAAGGGGGAAAAGAAAGGTTATGGCCGTGAGGAGAAAAGCAAGGAAGAGAAGAGGGAAGTGCCTGATTAACTATAGAATCTGTACCCGAACCAACCGACCAAACTACGTTTTCTAGGAGAAAATTCCATAACAAACGAATAAAAAGCCGTTAGAGTCAAAGAGATTGCTCACAAACCTTTTAAAGTGTACTCATGTTTTGTTCTCTAGTGTTATGATGAACTGGGTTGAATTGGACGTCATATAAGTAGTAGTTAGCGGCACGAAGTGATAATAAGTGATAGCAAGCGATGGTGGTAAGATATAGAGTGGTAAAGTAGTGGCATTAGCACCTAATACACAATACGAATCTTGCCATTTTTTCCCTCTCCTCTCCTCTCCTTCTCTTCTTTCCCTCTCTCTCTTGATTATTTGCGAAAAGGGAGTGAAGTATGTGGCACCTAGGAAGCGATTCGTCTTGAAGTGAATAGGTAGATGGTAGATTGTACGTAATATATATATTGATCTTGAAAGTTTCATTCCACTTTGTTGTTATTGTCTCTTTTTTTCTTTCTTCTTTCTTCTCCTCTCCTCTTTCTACCCTCCTATTTCTCCGTTCAACCTCCCCATCGAAGTTTCCCCGTATTCATTAGTACATGTCATTCGCTTCCTCTCTTCCTTTGATTTCCGTTTGGGCTTCGGTCTCTCCCCACCTCCGCCCAGGGACTGGCGAGTATCTTCAGGTTCTCTCGCAGATCCACCACCCCCCTCCCCAAATTTAAGGCAACATCTGATTAGGTACACTACCTCGGAATAGAGAGATCCCCAGGAATCTTCTCTACGGGCTTTGCTTTTCATTGTTTTCGTGGCATTCGTCGCCCAATAAGGCCACGCTGGCTCCCCAGCGACCCCTTGACCGTTTTTTTTCCGGTTGTGAGTGTCATTCCTATCCTTCCCAGGGGCTTGTTCCCAACCTGGCACGGGTTGGCTCGGATAAATGGGGGATAGGGGGCACGGGCGGGTATATATGGAACAGGAAAGGGCAGCTTGGGCTCTAGCTTTCGCCGGGAATTTCTTGATACCAAAGTATTGATGTGTATGAGCGGTTACTAGCCATCCGTGGCTCCGTCCTCGCTCTTATGTGACTGGGCCCTGGAGGCTAGACGTGTATGAGAAGAACCATGCCATCAAATAGAAAATGTAGCACGCGCGGACCCAGTCCCGACTTAGCGCCACCAACATAACAGGTCATACCCCCATCGCATCGCAACAAGAAGGGCGTCGACTACTTCCTTCCACACCTCACAAGCGGTCTCCGAACTCCCGCCAGGGACGAGATCGTCCCGTTCCCGCATAGTACCGCAAAGTCGTCGAATATATACTAGTGTCTCGTGCCAGTATCGCTGCTGCTGTTGTTGTTATGCTGCCACGACTCCGATAAATTCCCCAGAAGACCCCGACTAATTCCCTTTTCGTCCTTCCCCCTGCCCTTATCACGCATGGCCGCGAGACTAGACTCTTCTTTCCCTTTCCTGCCTCCGAGAAGTCCACCCAAGAACTTGCGTGCCTCCTTGCTACCCTTAGCTTTCGCGCGTATCGTCCCAATTGGATTACTGAAATCCAGCCCTTCAGCTAACTGGCGCAGCGGGCTACTGTCGCGAGGCATCGAACGGTGTGGTGTCCTGTTGGTCTCCTCGGCTTCGCTTCCAGATGAGCCTACAGGGTGATATGGGTCGTTTTCCATACATACCGCGCTACTCGCGTAGCTTTGCGTCAAGGACTCGATTAGGGAGCTTTTCTCAAATGCTTCGAGCGCCTCGTCCGTCACGATGGATTCAATCTCACTAGCCCGAACCATGTCGACTTGAGCCATACAAATATCCGAACGACGCTGTAAGTCCACACATATGTTATGAAATTCCTTCAGATCACCCTCAAATGCAGGCAGACTGCTAGCGGAAGGAGGGTGAGATTCGATCCACAGCCTAACTAGGGCGGCGTAGTTCCTCTGGTGATCAATGAGGTACGGTAGGGAGGGGAATCCTTCTCGGCTTTTTGGTGACAGCCGACCCATAATCATGACAGGAGTTGAGTAAGACGCCGGAAGAACAAGAGCGTTGCGATCTGGTGATACGGAGCATAGCTGGTCAATGTAGTCCTTGAAGGACTGCCTTTCGTGTCCCAGAAATTTGTTCATAGGCTCCATCCAGCTCTCTTTCTTTCCGAAACTGGACACATTTGCAAGCGCCTGGAGTCCCTTCGCGATGAGAGTTAGTGTGCGCTGAGCCCGAGGACGCGGGTTTTCGTGCAGGAGTCCAAAGAGTTTCGGATTTAATATCGCTGGGCAGATAAAGCGTAGGAACAGAAAACCAGAGACGCTCGTATAGTTGACGGTGCGGAGAAAATTCCCATATCGATCTTCAGCGACGGCTCGAACGTACTTCAATATTGTGCGAAGCTCGATCGGGAGCTTGTTCGCGGTAGCCGCAATTATTTTCCACAAGTCGGTCGTCAACTGTATCAACAGCTTCCAGTGTTGTTCTATCTCTTCGCTTTTTTCAATTCGACTTGGGTCGACTTCGCAATTCGGGTTCAGATCGTTAATTTCCAGGATCTTGTCACATAGGATTTCTTCTAAATACTCCTTGCCGAGTCGTCGCATGTGAAATTCGAGAGCTTGGGTAAGCAGGGTGTTCCCGCGGAAGAGTAGGTTGGCTTCCCCCGTCAGACTTTTGCTCATGTCGCGAACGATTTGTTCCCTATCACTAGCAGAGATCGTCGATTCATCCGACTTCATACGGCGATTGTATCTTTTCAGAGTGTTCTGGTTTCCAACACCATCCATTTCATCTTCGACTAGAGCCATCAGCCATTCACTAGCAGCACCAGAGACTTGAAAAATGTTAAGAAAAACTTCGGAAAGCCTTCGCAACATGCCGGGCGATGAGCTCGTAATTTGTGTTGTTAGTCCGGTGCTAAACTTGTGTAAAAGTTCGGATAAAGGCTCGTAGTCGCTCGTAGTGAGTACAATCAACTCGTTATGCTCAAGCTTGATAAGAATGTTCCCTACAGAGTCTAGTTTGTCGTCGTATATCGGGTGCCACTGTTCGTGGTCCTTGTCTTTCTCTATTTTCTCTAGAGGGACTTCAACGGCTCCACAGACGACTTCTATTGGATTACCCGATTTAGGTACGCCTAAAGAAGCCGCGGCGTGGTGAGTCAAATTATCAACGTCCCCGTCTATCCTCTTGAGAACGATCGAAAGAAAGGGATGGGTAGCAGGTAGCTCGGAAAGCTGTATCGCCTCCCGCCAGAAGGGGTTTTTCGTATCCGTCTGTATTGTTGTTCGAGCTCGTATTTCGCCATCAAGGACGACTTCGGCTAGATAATGACCGATCAAGGGATCCCGATCTTTGAGCTGCCGTTCTGGTGGCGCGGATGCTCGTTGTATTTTAGCCCCCGTGATCCTGACTTGGATTGCCTTCTCTATCCGAAAAACCTGTCCGTCAAAGTCTGCATTTGGATCCGGTATCCCTGTGAGTTGATTGGTGGATGCCTCAATTCCGTACAATTCCGGAACGGTAAACGCTCTTAATAGAACAAACCACACCTCAAAAAGAACTCTAGAGTCCAGCGCGAGATAAACAGGACGAAAAATTGACAGCCGCTTTGACATTGCTGAATAGACAGGGAAAACGGCAATGCAAAACTCCACTTCCAGGACGGACCTATCCAATTTCTGCACAGCAGAGCGCGATAGTTGGCTCAGGTCGATAATTGAGAGCACTGTCATGTCATGTTCCATCATGAACTTAAGTTCCCCATTGTCCTTCAAAATGCACGATACTCTCCTCCAAGAGGTCGACCCAGAGCGAAGGTCGCGAGTAGAAGATCGTTTGACAATGGCAGTAGGCGATATGGCAGCACCTTTGTCCCATAGCAAAACATTTCCGACCTTGATAATAGCATGATCCTTGTGTGAATGTGTTGCTGTAGTCGACAGCCTCTTTCGCGGCTCTGATAATCGTTCTGATGGCCGTTCTGATAGTCGTTCGAGGTCACGGGAGCTGGCTTCCCGCGTAAGACGTGCTCCAGGCGGCCGAATCTGTTGCCAACAAAGTAAACTAGCAAGCCAAAGATCGAAATCATCGGGGCTGAGCGGGCGAAAAATTATATTCACGTCCATGCTTGCGCTGGAAAGCTCTAAGCATTTTGAGTCGTCGTCTTCGTGAGGTCCTCTACAAGGGAGAACCCTACAACCGCGCAGGTCCCCTATAAGTGTGATATGAAAGGGGCCGCTGTGACCCGAATCGAACATCAGGCTGCCTTTGTCCTCGTCGACGTAAAAAATTCCTTCGTACCAGGGACCATTACGGTCACTTTGATACTCAACATCACCCCTCATACGACCGCATAACCTCTTCATGAGTAGTAATATTCTGTTAGCATCATCTGTCTGTATGGGAAGGATAAGAGAGTCTACTGAGGGAGGCGTAGAAATGACTGGCGAATCTGGCCGGGCGGCCCCACGTTTAACTTGGCGGTTACTAAGAGACCTTTTGTCTTTACTTAACGTGGCTGGGACCCTCGCGTTAGGCGCTTTTGATGATGACGATGCTGATGATGTCGCCACATGTGGGACGACTTCCGTGACGGTAGGGGGAGGAGGGGGAGGACGAATGTCGGTGTCTATCAACGGTTGTGAGGTAGCAGAAGAGAAAGAACCCAACTTCGGTCGAGCCTCAGTGAAGCTTGAGGTCGGAGCTTGTCGCATGGTCAGCCCCTCGTCCAAAGTGCGTGTGCGCGGCCTATGTCCTGCGCGTTGAGAGAGGTGCCGTTGCGGAGGTTGGTTCGGTACGGCATTGTCAAAAGGTTCAGTAAAGATTTCATCCTGAAAAACTATTCCTTGCCTCCTCGATTCCCCGGCCATCATGGATTGCGGTGGTGGAGTGCCAATGTTCCGCGATACGGGCGGGACACTTGTAGCCATAAGCGCATGGTCTTTTTCGGCTGCTTCGAAATTGAGACTACGAAGGGTATTCTGCAACGGGGAGCCGGGTTCCAGGCTTGCGCGAGCACTGTTATTAGCGCTGGGGATCCTGCTCATGGAGCGTAATGGTGTATCTCCAGCCGCACTCTGCGACCACTCGGATGGACTGCTAGCACGGAGGGTATGCATCGTGTCCTCCATTTCGGGTGGTAGAAGGCCACTCAATCCTTGATTTTGCGACATGAATACCGGTAAGGTCGAGCATTTGGAGGCTGGCTGGCTCCTCGTAGGCCTCGAAAATGGTTAGGTTGGTATGTCGCGCGTGGTTGTTATGGCACTAAACGCGCAGGCGCTGGTATTATTATTGATGGGAACTCGTTGTCCAGCCAGACATAGCACCAGGACCTTCGCAATGGGTATGTGATGCGATGGGTATACAATGAGTATGTTATGGGTATGTTATGGGTATGCAATGGGTATGCAATGGGTAGTGGGGTTGCGCACTGGTCATTGACGGAGCGCATTCAGGATGGCGGAGTTTGGATTGCGCAGGGCAGGGAGCTGAGCGGATGGTTGGAGGAGGAGTCGGCGCATATTACGAGAAACAATCTAGACGAGATCTAGAAATTGGAGAAGCAGGTTTCGGGTGATGGAAGCGAGGACCATAGTTCTAGAACCCCAGGCCCGCCTCTCGTCGGCTTTGTGGTGGACGGCACGTGGAACGAACGGCACAAGCCAGGGGTAAAGTGCAGCAGATGGGAAGCAGGCTGCGAAGGCCAATTATCGCGATGGAACGAACGGACAGGGCGCAGGACAGGGCGCAGGACAGGGTGAGTAGGTGGGCAGGGCAGTGTGGGCGAGGGGCGGACGGTGTCAAGCCAGGCTCACATCATTCGTCACTGGCATTGATTACGTTTAGTGGGCGGTAGCGAGAGGGGAGGGGCACGGACGGGCGTCGCAAAAGATACCTGTTGCTAGTGTAGCACCTACTGAACGATAGGTATGTAGGACCTTAACTCGTTGTGTAGCAAGTGGTCAGGTAGTCGGCATGCGGGCAGCAAGAGTCGGAATAGCAATAGTGTAGGTGGCTTCAAGCAGGACAAACCGGAGCTAATATGTGGACAGTGGTGAACAGAGGGGGGAGGAGAGGTGAGAGTCGTAGGAATCCGCGATCCAGGCACCCCGATGAGTGAGTGGCCTGGGTAGGTATTGTGAGCACCGCCGGTACTAGGCACTTAACGGAGGCATATGATGTAAGGATAGGTAGGTACATAACTAGGCGGTTTGTGCGCTGCGCTACGGAATACCTGCCTATAAGTACTGTACATAATGCGCCATTCGTTGGGCTTATAAGTATGTAGGTAGGGTGTGCACCATGCGTAATTAGTGTACATACATTAATGATATAGTGGACTGCCTACACTAGAACACACGCTAATCTGGAGGGAGTAGGTATCCAGCAGCAGGCAGGTACCGCCAGACCGGGATTACAGGTAACGTTGGTAGGGTTCTTGATGACAGTGTCAAGTCCTCCCGCTCAACGGTGAACTGTGAACGTAGATCATTACCTCCACCACACAGAGAACAAGGAAGCCTCACAGTCGATTACCTACACATACATGCCTGTCTAGCTACCTACCACCTAACGGCTAAAACCACGTGAATACTGCGTGCAGAGCGGCCAAGCCTTGTTGCAATTGAGAGGAGTGGTACTTAAGTACCTATAGGAAGCGGAACGCAATGATGTGCATGCAGTTAGCACTATGTACGTACATAGGTACTACCTACATACCCATAGTATTGAGCTTTTCTTAGCACAAAACCAATCGAGTCTTCCGAGTAGGGACCTACCTACAAGAGGCAAGGCACTGAGTGCCACCTAACACCTATCGGGTAGGTAGTGTCGATACAGTACATAGTGTAGATAGGTGCAATGAAGCCTTTTTGAATAACTGCGCATTCCTGCTTTTAATATCATAGAGGTAGGCATCAGATCCTGGAATCTTGAAGATCTTTCTACCTTGATACATACTGCTATAGAACACATATCGTAAGCTATCTAGCGAATTATATATTCAAATTCAAACCTGTCGTAGTTATCACGGCTTGATGCAAGTAATACTCGGGTAACATCGAAAAATGCCCCCAAAGCATCTCGGACCCGCTGACAATTATTCACTCACCATAAGTACATAGGTAGCTCTTAGTCTACCTGCGCAAATAATAGGCAACTATAGTACTTACATGTAGGTAGGTACCTAGGGATTGTAGTGTAGCTCCGCAGCAGAAGCTTGGCTCTACTTTAATACTGGGAAGTGCGTAAATACAGGCACGGACAGCCATTGATTGTGCCTGATCCCGTACCAAATGGTTCAATACCTACCTAGTCTAAGTAGGTACCTAAAAGTCCAGGCTTGCTATCCCACACTATTGTTCTACTCAATAGATAGGTACCCAGACAAAAGCAGAATCACATACCTACCTGCTTAGTGTACCTAAGGTATACCTAGTAGTATATTAACGTCTAACCTAGTAAGGTATACCTAGGTAGGTATACTACGCTTCTCTTTCGACTAAACTTTCCCGCCCTGTTTGATCTACATTCCGGTCCAGCCAATGCATGTTATACATACCTAGGTACCTACAGGTTACCTACCTGCCTACCTTACGTTGCGTTTTGCCCTTGCATGGTACATACCACCTACTGCTTCCAACGCGAGATGGAATGCCAGGCGCAGCAAGGAGCATTGAACCGAATTGACATACCACGCGATCGCCCAGTTGAGACACAAATCACTTACCAACCGAATTCTCTTCAGTATAATTCCCTTTTTGGCTAATGATAGGTAAAAACCAACCTCCCAAGGTGAGCCAAGTCTAACGACGAAGCAACTTGCCACCGATAATTACCCAAGGGATGTCACAGCACTATCACAACATTAACCTAGGTACCTACACCTAACTTTGTACCTACCTATCTAGCCAACGACACTAGGTACCTAGTTAAGCCGTAGGTAACAGGGGTAAGATAAGACATTTTACCCAGCTGATGCTACCGCTCCGTACCGGCAAAGGATTGACAACGAGATAGGTAGGGCAGACTAGGTAAGAATCATCGAGTTACGGAATACCTAGGTTGGGAAAGAGTCACAAAGGCTGGAAGCATGCAGAGAAGGGGAGGCGCACACATGTAACCACACGAATGCCACTCCTTATGCCACCCCTTATGCCATCAATGCATTGTCGCCTTCCAAATATTACCTACCTAGGCAACCTTTCAAAAACGGCACACCTCAATCTTTTTTTTTTTTTTTTTTTTTTTTGGTCACTAGTTAGTGTAGGTCACATACCAAACTAGGTAATAAGTGGCTCTGCCGGGCGTCTTTACCTACTAGTAAGTAAGCAGCTAGGTTAGCTCCCTCTGTACCCCAATTACGCAAGTTATGGGGTCCAAATCCACCAATACCCTCGGCTGAGCACTTTCGCATAATGAGAGTTTCTGTCTGAATCTACGATGCTAAGGTACTACATAGTATACCCAACCGTTCAGACGCCAACCTCCCGGGATATACCGAAAGCCCGACAGCATCACAGTACTTACTTACACTACGTAAGTCTGCATATACTTAAGATACGTACGTAAGTAAGTCTTATCAGAGCATTGAGCAATATACTTAACGTCTCTCCGGGCTGACTAGTCCGGAGCCGGAGGAAGCTAACAAGATAAAAGGGCCGGTAAGGATTCGGTCGACAATACTGAAGGTAAGTCCGAGCCGGTTGAAGGTTCTCTCCTGCCCATCATCAAATTTCCTCCGAAGCTCTCACAGAGTCACACATCGCAAATCTTTGCTAGTCACAAGGCTCGCCTCATGATGATGTCGTCGGGCAGGGGCTGGGGGCCGACTACTTACACTAGACTAATAATCACACCATGTCTACTTACTTACAAAGCTAAGTAGGTCTGGCCTCTAGTGTAGGCTCTTCCGATACAAAGTACGCGTCTTAGCAAGAAAGTCTAAACAGATGAAACTGAAAGATTTGCCAGGCTTCTAAGTTCTCTCAATTGAAATTCAACCGGCCGTTGCTCCAGATTGCAGATGCCTTCCAGACTCATTTCCCCAGCCGGGGCCTAAGTGGAAAAAATAAATCTGGAGGCTCGGCCCCCATCCCTCTCCCTTGTTTCCACCCTCAAGTCCCTCGACCATCAACGCGCCATCAACGACCATCAAGGGCCATCAAGGGCCATCGTTAGTTGTTGACTACATGTGCTACTAAAAGTGAATTGAATGCGGGATTCAAGACTCCAGACTCCAGACTCCAGACTCCAGGATACTATACTTATATACCAATCTGGCCCGTCGCATCCCACACAATCCGTCATCCGTCATCCGGCATCCGGCATCCGTCACATTGCTCTCCCCATTAGATGTCTGCTCATCCGGCGATCGGGCATCACAGCCGTTATCACATTCGTCTTTCCTCCGACCGGCACGCGCTTCCAGTGGAGCTGCCGGTATTGCACAATTTATTAGCTCGGTACACATAACTTAAGCCCAGCCGACTGCCAGCAGGAGCGGGACTTAGGGGACATACTTAGGGGACATGATGGACATACTTAAGGGACGTAGTGGACATAAGTAGTGTAGGTACCACTTATAGATTGTAAATGTAAGGGCCGGGTGTAAGTTTCAAGTTTTGACGGCTTGGTTACCTTCGGGCTAGAGGAAATGAGATATTACGTACGTAAGTAGGGGAGCCTCGTTGAGTCTTGACATATATCGTTAGTCCGTATGTCCGTTGGTTCACGATCCCTCTTCATAGTACAAATTTGGTTGCGCCTGCGCCTGCGCGAGCACGAGAGCGAGCGCGAAAATGGCCAAGATTAGAGATGGAGATTCCTATTTCGACTTTTACTTACACTGTCCGAGCCATGGCATTTCCACTATCAACCCGATTCGGATTCGGATTCGGATTCTGGAGGGCCTCGATGACTCGTGAGTCTAATTACATTTTGGAGAATAATGATTCAGAAACACGTTATAGATGGCTTCATGTTGGGGGGGGGGGGGGGGGAATAAAAAGGGAAAAAAAAAAAGAAAAGACCAAGAGAATGAAAGAAAGAGGTAAGGCAGCGACGTATCGGACTTTAAGGTTATGGAGAAGCTTTCCTTGTAACCCTACCTACAATTCTCACACACACACACACACACACACACACACACACACACACTCAATACCTACACATCTGACGAGAGCGGAAGAGACCGAACCAATCCATAATCTCCGAGATGTAACCCAAAAAACCATAAGTCCTCAGGTCCAATCAATCGTGTACCAAGAACTTAAGAAGCAAACTGAACAAAACATCACGCACCAACACACGACACAACTCGGAATATCCAGGCTTATGGCAACGGGCACAGCAGCAGGCATTTACCGGCCCTAACCCATTTGCAATTCACACTCCCCATCTGAGCCATCCCTCCCCCAAATGATCCCCGTCACATTATATTCCTGAAGCCGATTCAACCTTCCCAACCGTTCACAGGCTGTCGGCTATGTATATCGGTTTCACTCTTTCGTCTGACCGCGAGCATACAGTAATTATTGTAACCCGTACATCCATCCGTCCATTCTAGGTATCTACAAGCCTCAACATACTATGTACGAGTATCGAGGAACAAGGCGAAGCGAAAAATCCCATCACGGCCCCCACAAAGGGAAAGAGTAATACGACCCCCGTTCCCATTAATCAGTCCAATGAATCCTGCCGCAAGCCCGGCCTTACGAGCGAGTAATCTGTTCCTTGCTAGGATACGAACTATTAGCAGAGACGTCTTTCACCCAAAAAGCGACCATTCGTACACCGAAAGAAAGAAGCCTTCGTTCTCGAAACATTTGTGGCGTTTTCTCTTCTTCTGCTTGACTTAGTACAATGCATCCGGATCTCTCCTCATACTTACGATAAACCTATATATATATATATATATATTATAGTTCGTACATGACAACAAAATATTGCTCATAAGGAAACTTGCTCTTCACTGACCCAATCCGTCGGTATCTCCAACAAACAAACAAACAAACAAAGCAAACACGACAAAGGAAAAGGGGGGGGCCGCCTCGGTCGCATGTAGAAGAAGAAAAACAAGTCTTGCGCCCGTAATGTAATGTGCGTAGGGCTGGCTTGACATAGACCGGGCGTTGCAGAACATAAAGAAGGCCTAGACAGACGACTGACTGACTACCTAGCACATGGCTCTAACTGCGACAAAACATAATCCTTTCTATAGCACTTTGAACGAGAGGAACTCTTGGTCACGACGCCTCTTACTTCAAGACACTTGCGCCATGGCTTGACTCATAGACCCGTAAATAAAGCGGCGATGGCGCAATATGTTGCTGCTGTAGGGGCGGCGCGGGCCGAGCGAGATGAAGGTTGTAATGTAAAAAAAAGGAAAAAAAAAAAAAAAAAAAAAATTCATGTGAAAATGTACAGTTTCTCGCCTGCGACGCCGGGATGAACCCACAAAGTTTCTCGACTTGGATGAAGTTTTTGTCTCTTGTCTCTCCATATGTAAGCGACTCTAAGCGTACCGTACGGTAAGACGGCCGGGCCATATCTCACCTCACCTCACCTCACCTACACTACCAACCTTTTACACTGCCCTTATACAACTTATTGGTCTCAAAATACGAATCGATTCGGAGAAAGATGGGGAAACGCTACGTACATGGTATCAGGCCCGGCTACTATCATTGGATCAAGTAGATTATCATTCCCGCTTCGCTACGCTTCAACTCAACTGTCTAACGTCGACGGTCTAGGGATTGTAGGTATGTAATGTATCGCCCGGTGTGAGTGTGCATGTCTGCCTACGGAGTAGAGTCACATTTGCATACAATACTCGTGGTATCAAAGCATGACAGAATAGGGAGATATCTCAGAGCTATCTAAACCCCCGAGGCAAACAAACTAACAAACGGAAACCCCAACAATAACTACTACTACTACTACTACTACTACTACTACTACTACTAAAACAGCCCCCAAGAAGACAAGAGAGCCCTGGTGTCTCGTCTATGTGAGCCAATTTTCTGCATCCAGTTTGGACAGGTGCCATCCTGCCTGTCCATATTCATCCATCCAGGTAAAGTAACATACCAAGGAACCTAGCTGCAAGATGACTCAATGCCACCGGCTCGCGTGCTTCCCATACCGAGTGTCTAGGCAGTTACCAATGTAGTATATTCTGATCCCTTACATCTATCTCGTATTAGTTTGTGTGTCTATGTGACTCTTTATTCTCTTGTCTTTTCTAGCTCTTGTCAAACGTCGAAGACGACGGTCTTATCGTCGTCTCGTTTTCATATCGTGTACCTCCCTATCGCCTACCATTAGACCATTCCCAAGAAGAGACAAACCTATTTTCACCGGGGTCAGATGTAACTAAGCAGAGTCATACCTACTTACCTCAGGTAATAAATGTTCCAACAAATGCCATGTGCCTACCCTTCTTAATCTCGGGTCCAAAAAAACACGAGATGGAGGTCCTCGGCGGTGGTATTTAGACTTCACTCCCTCCCCCCTTTTAATTTGGGACATGGAAATAAACAAAACAAACAAGTCGTAAAAGGGGGACATCGATTCAAGATCGACAGACAGGTCCCCTAGACAGGATAGCGCTGCCTACCTCACTTACCAACAACCCATCTTGGGTCAGTAGCATAGGTAGGTATCACCAAGCTAGTCACTCTCGTCAAGAATGTCACCATTCATCGCCTTCATCCATCGCATCCGTCTACCCACATCGCATTGTAATCCCACCCATCAATCACATTCACTCACTCACACATCCAGACCTCGCGTTTTCCCCATCTCACCAGAGAAAATAGGAAAGCCAAGTCGGAAAGAAACCCCGATGCGGTGAAAAGGAGCAGCATGAATGATATTTGAATAGTAGCCTGGTAAACGAGGTTCTTCACTCCCTACCTGCCTATCTTTCTTTCTGCTAGGTAGCAGCTTCTTCTCTCCTCCACCCATCACCACCACCATTGTCCATCAATTCCCCCGGTCGTCCTACACTACAGCAACCTCTCACTCACACCACAGTAAAGAAACTCACACGTTAACCATCATCAGCCCATCTTACTCTCCTTCCGACAAAGCAATAGTGGGAATTGGTGAAGCAACATCAATGAATCAATTGAGGAAAAAAAGATTTTCTCAATCAATCAATCCAACATAACAAAACACCCGAAGAGGCAGGAAAGAAAAAAATAAAAACCACAACGCTACCGTTCCACGCGCGCATGATTGATTGATTTCATCTTCAAAACGCCGCCCGCCCCCCAAATTCCATTCCATCATTCCATCTCTTCCATTCCTTCACCCCGAAAAGAAAAAGGGAAAGAAAGGGGGGGGGGGCTACCACTAATAATCAAATTCTCCTCCATTCCTTCACGAATTGTAATATTTCCATTTAATCCAAGGCAATAAGAAGAAAGAAGCCTTTCGTAGCAATAGTTTGCGGATAAGCGGGTTGAAAAAGCAAAATTTCTCCACCGCTAATTCAAACGGTATCCATAGACCGACTCAACCATCGGGGTAACAAAAAGACAAGCTGGTGGAGACGGAGGAAGAATATCAGGGCGCCCAAAAAAATAGAGACATAGTGTAGCAGGCTGATTAATAGGGAGTTGAATGAGCTCTGTTTTCCTTCCCTAGAAACCCCGTTTATAAAAGCGTCGTGTCGCGTGTCGTGCTCATGGGTATAATGGTGGCATTGCTTGCAAAGCCTTGTGGTCATTTCGAAATTTTGCGCGTGCGTGTACAGCAGAAAACACTCTCTGCATCGACTTTCCTCCCATACCTAGTAGTGGCCCCAATATAGGACCACAGCCCTCGGCTAGGTCCCTCAGTTAGGTAATAGAATTACCGAGTTGATCCTTCAAGGGGACTAATCGGATGACTGGACGTCCCACCAAGGTCGGTGCTAGCCGTACGTCTCAGCGCCTGCGACATGGTCTCAATGGTCAGCTCGCCGGCATTCGAGGCCAGATTGTACTCGGTAGACGTCGGACTTCCCAGGGGCTTTCTGGCAGGTGACAGGCTTATTCCTTTCACGGACCCGGATTTACTGTTCGGCGGCGATGTCTCTGGCGCCTGCGAGGATACCGGCGATCTTATCGGTGAGGGTGAGCGATTAACGCCCATGGAAGCGAGAGATGTGAGGCCGGCCAAATAGATAGAGTCTCGATTGCCAGCGCCTCCTAGTCCGGCAGGGCCCTGTTCGGCTAGCACAACATCTGCGAATGAAATAAAACTCAGGCGTCGCACGTCGGCCGAGTCTAATGAACCGTAGTTGGAGGCCGACTCCTCCTTGT
This sequence comes from Xylariaceae sp. X187, assembly GCA_028637585.1. Taxonomy (NCBI): domain Eukaryota; kingdom Fungi; phylum Ascomycota; class Sordariomycetes; order Xylariales; family Xylariaceae; species Xylariaceae sp. X187. Next base: position 1,887,280 of record JAJIZN010000006.1, on the reverse strand, counting down.
CCCACATAGCGGCGTCGTCTATTCCCGAGTTAGAAGCGTGCTCGTAGAATGAGGCGCCACCCACGGTGAACGCGGCTGGTTGATGAGAGTTATGCGTTACGATTTCGACTACGTCGGGGTTCAGGTGGTCGTCGGTGATGGCTTCGGAAGAAGCATCTAGAACGGGCGGGATGTGGTTCTCCGTCTGAATATGCGACGGGATGGCAGGCGATGTAGGCATAATCGTGCTTTCTTGTACGTCTCGCTCGAATATCTGGGAACCAGCGGGCGAACTCATCCGCGGGGAAGAGGATCGAAGTCTCCGACCTGGGGAAGAAGGCATTGTCCGAGGGCTCTCGATGGCGACCGGGGCTGTCGCGGTCGACCGTATCGTAGTATCTCCACTCGTCGCATTCTGCGGGTTGGTGTGTGCCGATTCCCTTGAGGGTGCTTCCGCAGCGCCTTTTTCTACAGGCTTCTTCTTGCCGAGGCCAAACAACCCACGTTTCTTCATCTTGGCGTCGGGCTTCGCGGCTTCGCGCGCCGTCTGCTTCTCGTTTTTCTCGTTGGGCGCAGTCAGCGTGGGCGCCGAGGTTTGGGTTAGCGATGAATGGCCAGCCAGATTGAGATGCTGGCTTGCGTCCTGGTCGTGTCGTATGGCAGCCGCCTGTGCAAGACTCATGGTAGCGGTCAAGGCGGAGAATGTAAGTTTCGGGGGCGCAATGCAGAGTATACCAGGACTAAATGACGAAGACTGGATAATGGGACAGCTGGCGCATCAGCAAACCAGGCGCAGGCTGCCAATTCCTATTTCTGCCGAAAGCTGACCGAGTATTCAGGGGCTCAGCAAATAAATAACGACAAACGAGCCTGGAAGAGGCCAAGGAGGCAGGGAGACGACACAGTGCTGGTAAGGTTGTGCAAATGATCGGCCGTGGAGCGTAATGGTATTAGTGTACGAAGTTGGTACTGTATCTGCCGGGCAGCTCGGCGGTGGCCGCGGTTAATTGTGGAACGAATTGCCGACCTTGATCGATAACTCCAATTTTATGCAGGCTAGATAGATGACTAACCGCCGACTCCAATTTTGGTTTGCGAAACCCGTAACAAACGGAGTACCTATACGGACGCAACAAACAGGAATCAACGACCTTTACGTTGGCAGTGCTCTGGTCGGTCGTCGCCCTTTCTATCAGTGTAGACAACCTCCTCTAATTTTTCTTTGTTGACATCTGCGAGACACGCATTTACTCCGTGGGGAAGAGAAGCGGAAGCGGGGCAAAAGAAAGGCGGAAGACGGGCAGTTATACCTATACCGGCGATTAATCTTTCCAAAGTGCGGTGAATAGGTAGATACCTGGCTCATAAAGACTGAACACCATGACACCATACCGTGATGATGGTTACTGCCTGCCTACAAAATCGTGTGTATAGTCAGTCGGCATTCACTTTCCTCAACATCCGTGTCCAAACAGTTGAATGCTGAGTCTGAGATGGAACTTGCATACGACTTGCTATGCCTTCTCTGTAAATGTATGATGATAGCATTTGGTGATGTGGTTTCGTGATAATGGTTACGGCTTGTCTAAGAGATGTTCTAACCTCGCTTCCATTCCTTGGCATCAAGTCTTTGCCAACCATTCCTCTAGACTCTCCCTCTTTTTTTTTCTTCGGTTCGACTCCAGCCATTTGCCGTACTTAGCAGATCTGGGCGATCTGACGATCTACCATGGACTCGAGCCCACAGCATTGATTATCATCGGTCGTGATTAGCCCTAGATACCCAGTATCATTAGATAGAAAGCGATGATTATGAAAAGTCATGGTCTTCGGCCAATCCTGCAGCCGTGTATACCTGACGACCCTGACGAGCTTCGATTTTTGATAGTTTGCAGTTGCGCATCTCAAAATGCGTGGTTAGCTGGATGCCACGACGCAATTACCAGTACGCAGGGTCAGGGTCGGGTGCCGGTTATGTTCACTATGTAACTGATGAGCTTGAGGAGCGAGACATATACGATGACAGGCACCTGTAAGGTCACCAACTGCAGGAGAAGCAAGGCAGACAAGTAACGTTTACTCTCATGGGAAAAACGCCGGTATGTGCTGTAGTGAAGCACGGGGTCAGGGCCAGAGGCGAAGTGGCACCCCATCATGAACATGGTTGTATGAAGCGCAAGGTAGAGAGAAAGAACTCAGAGAAAATAGTACGCGATGAAGACCGCTACATACATCATTCATGCGAAGATTCCCGTACGAATTGGATTATATGGGCTATTGACCGTTAACCTACCTACCTAGGTAGGCAGTTGCTTGGACTAAAAACCGTTTTCATAAAGAGTATAAATCTGGTTACTTCGGTCAGCTGACTGGTTCGCCGTATGAGCCAGCTGAAACCGAAGTGGTGGCCAACAATCCTTAAGGGCATTGACCTACAAGCCGACAATCAACGTACGACGTACGACAGGATAGGCACCTAGGCGAATAGATAGACACCTTGAAGTTGACAAGGACTAGTCAGCTGGACTCGATGGGTGTGATAGAGAGGCACATGAAACTGTGCCGACTTTCCCTGCTCGGCTTAGTCCAGCTCATAGATAATGTAACTATTTGCGTCCGGGAGCAAATATGGAATTGATATCACTCGAATGGTATGGTGACCATTTCTCTTCGGCCCGCAATAATCAAGGGTAGTGTAGAATATAGGTCGAACGTGGCAATATCTTCTACCAGCTGTACGCTGTACACATTCGAGGGTCACTTCGTTGATGAACGTGAGTTATCCACAAACTCGAAGCTCGCGGGTTGTTTCAGAGCGGAGACACTTAGCGTTTCGGATTCCACGAGTCTAAAAATCATTACGTAATTGAACACCCAATCGATAAGATAACAATACCTACCTATGCTCCGTCTTCTGCTCCTTTAGATAGAGAAGCTAGATAAACAGCTGGAAATGTGGGGGGCACTGGAGAATGATTCTCCGGTGCCGCGAAGTCTCCTTGGAAAATTGCCAGGCTCTTTCGAGTGGAGGAAGCCAAGTTCGGGCGCAGCCGTCGGTCGAAGGAAAGGCTGTGCTATAATACCTATAGGATTTCGATATCGGCAGTGGCAGTGGCAACAGCAGCAAGCATTTGGAAAGGCCCGAGTAATCCCAGTTTCAACGATACCGCTCAAAGCCCGACCAGATCGACCCCCACCAATCTGTTCTCTCCACTTCGACTATACCACCAAAGTCGAAATTTCCCTCCTGCATCCCGTCATTCATTCCCCCGCCCTCGGTCAGTTCCACGCTTAAGCCGCAATGGAGATACGGCAGGTCCTAAGGCCGCTACGGAGCCTTTCCTACGCGACCTTCCCTCCCGCCACGCGCGCCTCGACAGCGGCGTTCCCATCTATATTTGCCGGCCAGCAACGATACCAGTCATCGACGTCGCGGACGAAGAAGGCGCTCAAGATTCCACCGCACCCAGACTTTCTAACGCCACAGTCCGGGCAGACCCATATCGTGTATAACCCCCCAGCGTCAGCGCCGTCCGTCTACCACACGCCGCTCAAGTTCCTGCCCAAGACCGATCCCCGACGACGAGCGAGCCTCGGGCGCCTCGTGCACATCGCATCCTCCTCATCGGCACGGTCCGGGCTCGGTCACGCGTCCTCGTCCGCGTCCGCATCCGCCGAGCAGCAGCAACAAAGCAACCAACCGCAGCTACCGCCCGTCATGCGAGGCTATGACCCCAACTTCCAGAAGTACACCGTATCAGAGGAGCAGGTGGAGGAGATACGGCGGCTACGCGCCGAGGACCCGGTGAAATGGAGCGTGTTGGCGCTCGCTGACAAGTTCAACTGCCGCCCTGTCTTCATCATGAAAGTCTGCCGCGCCAGTCCCGAGCACCGCGAGCGCGAGAAGGAGCGTCTCGAGGCTATCGAGGCCCGCTGGGGCCCTGCTAAGGTCAGAGCGAGGTCGGAGAGGAAGAAGCGGATGGAACTGCTGCTCCGAGGCGCGCTGTAGTGATGGGGTTCTGGTACTACTGTTTGCGGTTGTGGGTATACAGTGTCGTTGGAATACAAGCTACGCTACGCTACGAGTCCCTCTGCGGGAAACCTTACGAACGAATGGACGCCGGTGCCACTGTCAAATCCTCCGGGCTAGGAGTGCGGGCCGGGTTAATACACATACATCTCTTGCAAAAAGAAGCTGCATCTGAATCGACGTTCATTATAATACGAACCGTGTGGATGATGCAGATGGAGATGGAGACGGCGAGATAGGGATCGGATGAAGGTAGCTAGCCAGACTACAGGATTTAAGTTGCTCGACCTAGTAAAATCTCACTTCTCGTTGTATGCCAAACATATACTTCAGATTATCGAAATGTTCGCGAAAAGACACTTCGGATTTACTTGGCGACGTCGCTACAATTTCTGTGCATACGTACCTAAGAGCCGAGATCGACCCCTTCCCCCTCCCTTTTTTCCCCTTCCTACATCCCCAATACTCGCTGGCTTGTCTCCTCATCCAGAGCGCCAAACCCCGTAGACAATCATTCATTAAAATTCATACTCTTCGTAAGCCCTCAATACAATAACTCAACTCAGACACGTACTCACCTACTTAACCCTGAGCAGGTAATAAGTCCTCCCCCTGTAAACAGCACCATCGACATCACCAACCCGTCCCTCCTCAACAACGAGATGCCGTCCCTTTGCCTTTGCCTTTGTTATTGCCGCTATTATTACTACTACCCTGTAGATCCCTAGGCCCAGGAATGACCCTCCAGCACCATCCGCACCAACTCCGCCTCCTCCCCGACGCCTCCCTCTCCAGGATCTGCTCTTTAGTCTTCTCATCTTCCCACTCCGGCACACCCGCACCCACAAGAATCATACGAACAAGCTTCGTCTTCACCACGCCGCCTATCCCCTCGATCTCATGTCGTGCATATCCCGGACGCAGGCCCCACGAGAGCCACTTCGACGACGACGGACTAGGCATGCGCTCGCTGCTGCTTCCGCCTGGTGTGCTAAACGGTGAGCCATACGTCAGGGATGGCAGAGGCGTGAATTCGGATGAGGTGAGGTTCTCCCGCGCGTCTGCTGCGTCGCAATCTGTTTGCTGTTCTACGTCTCGCGCCCCGAGACAGTCGGCTTCGCGACCGCAGATTACACCCTGGAGCCCTCCGCCTATACTTGTGCCGCCTAGTACCTCGCCGTATCGGTTACGCCAACGCCAAATGCTGTGGCCATTGACTTCTGTTAGCTCTCCGCTGGTATTTTATTGTACGTAAGTGAATTCCAGGGGCTGGAGTGTGAATAATGAAGGGGAACACTATTGTGTTCTCCATGTATGTAAAGCAAAGGTAAAATGACAATAATAAACGTACGATCTATAGTCATGGTCTGCACCAAGCAAATTCCGTCCGCAAGTGGCGCAAAGCCATACAGTGTCTTTCTGGCAACTACATATCGCTCTCTGCATTTCAGGGGCATCGATTGGTGTGTCAGGGAGCAAAGGGGGTGTCGTGAGGGCCGCGAGAGGCGCTTTCGTGCACGTTATACACAGTCGACGATGTCTTTCGCGAAAAGATGATGGCCCCGGGGGTTTGATAACGCAATTCTGTGTGTTCGTTAAGACAATTGGACACAATTCCCTTTGGCTTTCGCTATCCGGTAGGAGTTGGAGATTGGGGAAAGCTTACACGACAGACCGGTCTTGTACAGCGTCTACATTCCGCGACTAAGTCCCGGGCACAGCTGCCTCGGCGACGATAGTTCTCGTTGATGGTCATGTAGTGCCAGTTCAGCTCGTTGTCTTCGGGCGCGAGGGGCGGCTGCTCTTTGTAGCAACGGAGAGTCCGCATGACTAGGGAGACGCGGTATAGTAGTAGGGTCTCGCGGATCTGGCGACATGTTCTTGAGAGGTTATCAAGAGAGTTGAGATCAAGCCACGATACGATGACCGTGATGACGCTGGATGTTTAGCTTTGTTAGTAATGATTTCCCCTCATTCTTCTGTGGACGCTTAGGTCCTGCGAACTGCCTCTGACTGGGAGTGAGTGCTTCTTGTGTAGGTATGATATCAGAGGCAGCAAGTCATAAACGGGTTGGATAAGCGGGTTTGGGGGTTAGTAGATCATGGGTTAGTATGAGACATCCTCACACAATCAAGTGAAGAGTATAATACGTTACGTACGGATAGCACCCAAGAGCCTCCGTCATTCGGTTCCTGTTCAGATTCTCCCGCACGACCTGATCGGCAGCGCGCTCCCCTTCGCCGTCATTAGCCGTCGGGCCGCTGGGTGTATGCATCACGCTGCTCTCGGCGAGCAGTTCTTGTCGTAACTGGAGCTTTTCTCTATCGCTGGGCAGTTCCCCATGATGTGTCGGCGTTTCGAGAGTGTCGTTCTTGTCTTCCAGGTCTACGAAGATCGCCATACCGCGCAATTCAAAGTAACAATAGAAAGAAGATGTTGTCACAGAGCTAAGACAATTGGTTAGAGATGTAGCTTATAGATAGTGAAGCTTAACAAGAGTGTCCTCGGGATTGCAAAAATGTAAAAATGTCACAGCCACAAAAGTGTGTTCAACGAATTGTTGAAAGGGAAGTTGTTCAAATCAAAGCCGGCAAATGATGGGAAAACGGATTGCATTGGAATTACCGCACTCCTGGAAACAGCATTCCACCAATGGCTCTAGGCAACTCCTACGTTTGTAGCTTCGTCTTGTTAATCATCACGCGTTAGGTCGCAAAGCACCTATCACATGAAGAGAAAGCGGTATCCCCGTCGCATCAGTAACGTACCCCACCCACCAAGGGATGTCATCGTCAAGCTGAAGAGTCGAGTCGAGTACGGCGGGGGAAGCTGTGGGGTAGCATGACCGGTTGCTACTCGTTGCTGACTAGTGACCACTCACACCACTCATCGGAGACCAGCACCGAAATACCTAATTAGCATGCATACCAACGTTGCCAACTCACGAAAGGCCCTTATTGAATGCCATAATATGACAATACCAAGAGCGAACACGTCTGTCTAATTAGCAGCGGTTCGGCTAGGTCCTAATTTGCCAAGGCCCCAAGTATCGACGAGTCGATGGCAGGCATCTGAAGCGCTGTGTCCCGGGCAGCTCGGGTGCCATGTAGTTACTTCGCAATCCAGAGTGTTGTTGCATTACGGTAGGTAGCTGGTACAGGTTATGCCCATCGTCCTTTCATTGCTGGTTATGTAGTGAGTCGGAGGTACAACCAGTATCCATTATGGAATCTACGAGGTAAAAGTCGTCGATTTCAAGGTTGGGCGCCTACCAACTCACTCTTGTCAGAACAATGATTCTCCCAGGGCAGGCATGAATTAAAGAAGGGAACAAACACCCGTGACCTAGGTCTTTGCCGTTATTGCTTGTCGCGGCGCCACAGCCCCTTAATAGGATCCTGGCATTAGCTCGTTGATGGCTTCCCAGAGTCCACCTTGCTGATACGCAGAGTCAGGCGATGGTCCAGGTGGCCATTTCCGCAACGTGATGGCATCGACCTTTTCAATTGCACCTGCAACGGACCTACATGGAAACGCTGGTCAATATTCAAGAACGAACGGCAGAAGAGTGGGGGATCTAACCCGAGCGTGGCGTGTACCAGGAAGCCTTGGGCGGCCATTTCCTCGGCAATCTCGAGCTGGTGGTTGTCCATCAATCTGGGGTTGGGAACAACGACTAGCTTGGAGTCGAATTCAAGAGCTCCAATGATACTCCCGGACCCTAGTGCAGAGAATGAGTTCCTACCTGTACTAGAAACAGAGTCTTGAGAATTTCGAACCTGCGTGAGAAATAATGACTCCACAATCTCGTTTTCCCGTCTCATCACCACCGCGAGAGGCTTGCGTGAAGTACTTCTCGAGATCGGGCGCGTACGCAAAAGTACTGATGTATACGCCATAAGATTTCTGTGCGTCTTGGGGTTTGATCGCCTCAAAATACTCGAGGTCTGGGCCACATTGGACAATGAGATCGGTGAAATTGAGCGACTTGAGCGTCGCGAGGAATTCATGAGATACAACCTCCTCAAGAAGACCCCGGAAGCCGGCGGTGGCGCCAATGGTCACGAAAGCAGCTCGTGTGGACCGGCCTTGACGATCAAGGCTTGACATGATGTTCTGGGATTGGATTTATGAGTCCTAAATCTCGGTTACTTGACTGTGCTTTTCATTGGTGTCATCTAATCCGAGCAATGCACCAATTTATAGGTTGTGCGTATTAAGCTCGAGAATCAGCAATCTTCCCGTCCGGTCACTTCATTGTGCTGTGAACTCGTGCAGGTGAATCGAAACTTCCTTGGGGGACATACCTATCTAGGTACCTATCTTACCCACCTAGGTAGGTAGGTAGTTAATACCGGGCTTAGGTAGTTACAGCTGGTACCTCCCTACCTACCACCTAGGTAGGTACCTATAGAGTAAAAGCAGTGGACCACCTGCATGCAACCCAAGTCGCGCACTCGATGCATGTAACGAGGCTCCAGTACGGCATAGATACATCTCCGACTCGGATCTCCTCTGCCAATCAAATTCTAATCCAACTCTTGCCGGTCCACTAAATTTTACCAGTTAGCATGGGCGGCCATTGAAGCTCAAATGTGGAACGACATGGTATCGAATTGACGTCTGTGCCATTGCAGACGAAGCCGACTTCCCCGTCATGGCCTCTACGGTGCAACCGATGCGCCTGTATTTGCGTGTAGCCCGTAGGTGGGCTGGCCCTCCTTCAGCTCCGGTCGCGCCCCGGCAATATCTCACGACGACACGGACCTTTTCCTCGACTCCCCTCCAGCGCCTAGCCGCAGCGAAAAAAGACGAGGAAGGCGGCAAGTTAGAAGCGCACGCAAATGATGAAGATGTATTCGGCGAAATAGACCCGGTCGCATTCGCACACCAACTCAACGAGTTGAAACGGAATTCGGAGTTCCAGCAAGCGAAACGTATGCAAGAGCGCGTCCTTAGCAATCTGGGCAGCATCTTCACCGAAGCACTGCGGCACAGAAGGCCTCGCGAGGAGGACTTCTGGAACGGCGAGGAAGAAGATCCCGATTTAATTCAGGACGAGGGACAGACCGAGAAGTTTGAGGAAGATGATATCATGGCCATGGGACATGGCAAGTTTGAGGAGTACCGCGAATACAGAGAATACGCCCGCATTGCTGCCTGGCAGATGCCCCTCCTTTCCAGTGAGAAACTTGCTGTGACTACACGACCATCCATGAGTTACTTACGGTAATTCGCAGAATTGGCGACGCCTTTCGAAGCACCTACGCCCGAGCAACTTCTACGATTCCGATTCACCAGTTATATGGGAGAGCTCCATCCCGCAGAGAAGAAGGTTGTGGTCGAGTTCTGTCCGGAAGATATGCCCCTGAGCGATTTGGAAAAACAGAAGCTCCGAAAATTGCTGGGCTCGCGGTTGAATCCTGAGACCGATATCGCAAAGATGAGTTGCGAACAGTTCGAGCACCCCGCGCAGAACAAGAGGTATCTTGGCGATCTTGTCAACAAATTAATAGCGACAGCAACGGTAATCTACCACAGTTTTACTGTTCCCCCCCCCCCCCCCCCCCCTCAATGAATCATATCTCGCCACTGACGGATACCCTAGGACCACACGGACATGTTTGAAGATGTCCCGCTCGACACGAGACACCATACATTCAAAGTAAAGCCCATGTTCCCCACGGAGTGGCGAATGACAGATGAACGACGAAAATTCCTGGAAGAAACGAGACAAGAGTTACTGCTACTCGACCAGAAAAAGGAAAAGGATGGCACCTTAGTCGACGGCTTGGAAAGGATTACCGCGTCCATCCAGCCTCCTGAAGAAAGTGTACCCGTTAGAGCCGATAAATATCCGGAACTGGCTGCTCTGCGTGTCGGGCGCCCGTTACGGTCACAACCACAACAGTCACAACAGTCACAACAGTCAGCCGGGCAGTACAGATTCAATAGGATTAGAACTCCCTAGAGCCAGAGTCTCGGGCTGTTCAGTCGCACAAATATAATCAAGGATTATCAAACAAGCAACGCTGATGCCATAAGGCCCTAGAATACATAACCTCAAATGCGTATATACGTAGTAGGTACGGACGTATTGCCACTTGATATCGAAAATTTGCGTATGACGCGGAACTTGACGGCTATGTACTGGGGAAAGTCGGGTTCTCGTAACAGCTACGTTATCTCCTCTTAGATCGATGCACTCTTGCAGAACTGCTGTACAGCAATTCCAATGAAAGGATGCTTTGAAAGTGCCTCGAGTTAGCGGCTGTCTCGCTGCTCGTGATCCGTAAATACCTGTCTTCCCAATGCAACGGGGCCAACAAAAGTAGGTGGCGTACCAGCTCGTCACTCGAATCTTGATGCATATTGTGACTATAGAAAACATCCATATACTTTGCGTTGCGTGAGGGTTGAATCCCTGCCGAGTAGGGAAAAGCACAGCCCCATCGCCTTAACGAACAATATGAGAAAGTGAGTTGCGAATCGCAGCAGCGAAAAAGGTAAAAAGGTGGACTGGTTACAAGGCTACCTACCGGAATAAAGTCTGGGCCGAAATTGTCCTCAACACAGAGAGCTCGGGGTTGGAGGAGCCGAGGGCATCCAGAAGAGTCGCAAATTCAGTCACCTGAGCTGCTTTCAAAACGGAATACATTCGTTGTTGGACCTGCTGTTCTTCCCATTTCTTGACAGCATCTGGCGAAAGGCAACACAGTGTAAATGGATGAATGCCACCCGTACGTGTTCCACGCACTGTACTATCTAGACTGACGGGAGTATCGGACAGAACTCGGATAACTTAGTCACATAGGTAGCCAGCCATACGTAAACAAGCTTCTGAACAAGGGCCGAAGTGGGTCCGGTAAGAAACCACACATTCTGTCAGTCCCCCCAATATCGCGGAGTGGTATTTCAACTAGATATGCCTACTTGTTCTTTTGAAAAAGCTGGGATGCACGGAAAATATGTGTCAATAGGTAGAATAAAGGCGCACAATTCCTAGAATGTGCTTTTCGGTTTTTCTTTGCAATGGGACAGGGCATTGGTCGGTTTATTCCATGGCCGACATAGTTATCTCTTGTTGCGTTGCTTCTATGAGCGTGTGTGGTTTCTTATCGGACCCACTTCTGATCGGGTTTATGTGCAGTATAGGTATCCGCCATCATTACATTGAGCGCAGCTTGGAATGCCCCACTTTAGGCAGCTGCGCCTCAGTTACGCAAAGGCGGTGGCAACAGCATAGTCCCATTGGCCAGGGAGCCACGGAAAGCGCGCACGGACCATACTTTCTGCCGCCCCTCACCGCTTTCAGCGGGGTATATAAGTTCGTCTCGCCCGCCTGACTTTGCAGAATTTTCTTCCTTTCTTCTTCAGCTCTCTTTGCCTTTTGGCTTAGATCAAGTGTAGTATCTGTTCTTTTCAGTTTAATCTCTGAAAGAGTCCTACTAGGACTCAATCGTGATTATTCTAATTTTTGTTCTTTGGAAGCGCATCCTCTGTGCTTGCGCATGGTCGCTTCCACTGTGTCCCTGGTATTACACTGCCTCCAGGCGACGCGAACTTATCTTATTTTCGTTGCATTCTGCAGCGAGCCTGTGGATGTGAGGAGGATAGATTTGTTGACATGTAACACAGCTGCCGACCGCGTAGCAGATGGTGGATTGTAGGGCGTAATCGTCGCCGCTATCATCGCCTTGTGACCCGACATCTCGCAGCCCACAAATGTCTTCTGCTAGGCTACCAGTGATTTTATGTTTCGTCTTCCGAGTATTTGATGTTCGTAAAATTTGCATTCATTGACTCCCTAAGTCCAACGATTTCTACGATTGCCCACATCGCATTGTTGCTTGTCAGTACTGTTCATTGATAAAGTTTGGCTGTTGCAATAGGCAGTCACGAGCATTCCACATCGCCCTTGTCCCTCTACGTCACATATTTTCCACTCTTCACATTCCACAACCCATCTCCTTCCATCTTCATCCAAGCCATGGCTGAACATAATCCCACCATGATTGACCCCGCCATCTTCAAGTATCTCAAGGCCCATGGTGAGGAGGAGATCGAGGTGAGCGACAAACTGCATCAAATCTCTGCCGCGCTCAACCGCAACATCTCGACCTGTCAAGGTCTTCTCAGTCGTATCCACTCGACGCCGAGCTCAAAATGTAGGTAATATTGAGAAAATCGATACGCGCTTTCCTCTGATACCGTACACTGACGCCTCCTACTAGTATCACACCTACTCAAAGAGGTCGAAGAGGCCGGCATTAATCCTGAAATCGAAGGTGTAGGCGAACTTGCCCAGTTCGCCTCGAAATACCCGTACTACAAGTAAGTGAGGGCATACGGCGTGCAGACTCTTGCTCCGCATTGCAGATCCTGACATTTCGGGTAGATATAATTCCAAATGGAGTCGCAGTATTCAGAACGTGGTTGGCACAATCCTGCTAACGGCATGGCTGGGTGGCATGGGCACTGAGCCCCGACCGGGCGAGGTCGGCCGCCTTCTCACCCTCGAGGATGTAGGCGAAATCCTAAGAGGTGCGTATAATTATACCTCTTACAACCAAATGAGTATCTCGCTAACATGCCGATTTCACAGTACCGGTCAATCTAAAGGACCGAGATGCGTTCCATGTGACGATTGAGGAGTATCTCCTGGCTCTTACGGATATCAGCGAGGAACTCAGCCGACTGGCCATGAACTCGGTGACTATGGGCGACGTGGTGCTGACAGTGCGCATCAGCGGCTTCATCAAGGACCTGTTCGCCGGCTTTCAGCTGCTCAATCTCAAGAACGACATTGTGCGGAAGCGTGTCGACGCCGTCAAGTACCATGTTAAGAAAGTCGAAGATGTCATTTACGATCTCTCACTACGGAATCTACTTCCCAAGTCTGAATAATGGTCTAGATCTCATAGCTGCGATATCGTGCTGGGTCTGCTCATGACATCTTGTCTCCCATTCGTTATCGCCCAAGGCAGTGTTTGTTATGGGAGCCAGATATGGATGGAACATCTACTGGCCGCCAGATGTAGATGTAGGTACAAGCTCATGGACTGGAGTTCAGACTTACCTATTTCACCCTAAGCTACGATATCGACTGATCCTACTTAGAATATCAAGATCGTCTTTGTAGATGCCTTCAATTTATCGTCGCTCTTATTACCTATACCTGTGGGTCCAACCTTATTGCACCCACCGCTCGACACTTAATGCCGACCGTAGGATGATGTGTAAATGCCCCTTCAAGTTTTGTATCCATTTAGCGTGGTACTTCCGCGCCGATACAAGTATCTAGGTATCCAATGACTACCTAGTCTAGTTTGTACATCTAATAATCTACTGGGTTCATTCCGACAAATCTCTCTTCTTCGTCGCAAATTTCATCGCAAACCTCGTTAAAGGCTGGTAGTTAACAAATCACGACGTCGTCTTGCTCCTCTTTAGCTACCTCGTCGCCGTCATCTATGTGCCTCAAACGCCGCAATTGTCGTTGTGAATAGCCTTCTATGGGTTCGAGTGGCATTTAATCAACGTTAGGCCAAGTAACGGCAAAGCACCCTTCTCAGAAGAGATACCTAGATTTCTCGGAATGCACCACCTGCACGTCAACTACCGTATAAGCTATCACATAATTAGATAAATGTAGGGATACGCTATCCAACACACCACTTTTGCTAGGTACTCAACACACCAGGTGTGGATCCGCGCCACACTTTCACAAGTTGAACCCGGGTTCTCGAATAATTATTGGGATACAGAAGTTATTCGGTAATTAGATACAATCGGGTTGGCACCTAGGTATTTCAGGTCCTGCCCGTCTCGTCCTTGTCACCCATTCTATTGCCCGGCACCTACCTGCCCCCCTGGTTTGTCCTAAGGTTGTGTTTGTGGTAGTGTATTCACCTTAGGTTTGTAACATTTGATGGGGAAAACTGGCGACTAATAGAAAAACCTACCCGTGCCTCGCCCCAGCCGGCTTATCACGGTTTGTTTTACGTGTACGCTAACATTCAGTACTCAATATCTCAGCGATTATCTATCTAATGAAGAGATGGTTGACGCCATTAAATCCAGCTCGTTGAGTTCGACAAGTTAACATATTTTCTGACCGGCTTACCCTTTCTGCCAACCAGCAATAGGTTGGCAGGTTTGTATATGGGTCAACCTCATAATTCGAGCTTTGGTAGGTAGGTTCCATACCTTAACAATAGGCCTAATAAGCAGGTAAAAAGGCGCGCGAGGTAAGTCCATGCGCAATACAATCATATGCCTTTACGAAGGCTAAGCTGTGCCACTAAAGTGTAGTGCGGACCCACATCTGGTGTGTTGAGTAGCAAAAGTGGTGTGGTGTTGGATAGCGTATCCCTAAATGTATAGGCGCGGAGGTAAATGGATACAGAACTTGAAGGGACACACATCAATTTTATCATCCATCATCATCCCCCCCACTAAGCGTTGAGGAGGCGGCCTTTTGGGACACCAGTCTCGCCTATCGGGACACCACCCTAAGCCGCATATGGTAGTTGGTCCACATAAATTACGCCGTCTCTATGCCGGCACAATACTACCACTTAGTTCATCAGGCTAGCCCCGGATTGATTATATCAGCGGACGTACGAATGTACCAATAACTAGACTTTTCTGCCTGAGATAGATAGGGAGCGTTCTAGGGTTAGGGTTAGAGTTAGGGTTGTTCATTCAATCTTGTCAGCTTCAGCGAGGACGTGTCGTCGACACTGTCATTGATCTAAGGTGCCTGCGTACCAGTAGTTAATGACCGTTACAGTGTCATCGATTTCGTCGTAGGCCAGAATTACCGGTATAACCAAAGACCCGACTGCCAATGTAGGTATTATATAACTATGTACGTGACTTTAGTTATATAATTGAGTAACCTGTTATTTTCCTTTATACTACTTGCTTTTGTTTACTTACCTACCTAGATAGTTATTACACTCCTTAGCAGCCCGGTGTTGTCCCTGTACAGCCATTTATCTTGTGACGATAAAATCTACTACTACTGCTCTGTTGTCTGCAATTGCTACCTATGTTACCACTCGAATGCGCAACCACTCGAGGCTTCCGGGAGGCCGCTGGGGACGATAATTGATCATTGCCATCAGGCGGCGCTGGTAGTTATGGGTACATTCGTACGTCCGCTGATATAATCAATCCTACCTCGATCCGGGCTGGTATAATGAACCAAATGCTAGTATTGCGACGGCGTAGAGGCGGCGTAATTTATTTGGGGCCATTACCCTATACGGTTTAGGGTGGTGTCCCGTTAGGCGAGACTGGTGTCCCAAAAGGCCGCCTCAGCGTTGAGTGGTGGGTGCAACAAAAGGTCGGACCGACAGGTGCGTACGAACGGCTAGATATGAGCGGGCAGCTCCCAGTCATCGGGCTTAACATCGGTTATCGATAGCGTCCTAACAACGGCCTAAACTTTGGACTGCCCAGCTCAACTCAACCTCGGACTCGTCAGCCAATTAAGATTCTCCCTATTCGACACTTGTAGCTTCGGGTTCTACTCAACCCTCGATGTTTTCATCCGCCCGCTGCTCAATTCGCGAAGTCACACATGGTAAAGTAACTGAATCGACGTCATCCCCAATTGATTCAAAACCTCCCGCCCGGCACACATATATCAACCTCCCGAGTTGGGTGCAAAGGTCGCACCCGACGATCTGTCACCGGCCAAAAGAAACCTTCCCGCAACACATAAAATAGCGTGAAGCTCCTCCTTCTCCACGATGTCACAAACTTCAGCAAAGGTCACGGCCCCACAAGACCCGGTGAAGAGTAAGGACGCCGACGCCCCAACACAGGCCATCCGGACGCTATCGAATCCGACCGCTCAGGCGCTGCGCCAGGCACACCCCGTCATCCTCCTCGCCTTGTTCGCCGCGCGGTTCCGCTCACTCGTAGCCGACCCCGTGTCGACGATGCAGAGCGCGCTACCCTTCATCTTGGTTCTGCAGGCGGCATACACGATCGTCTGCCTACCTCCTGCGGGATCGCCGCAGGGCGGCGCAAAGGTGGCTAAGAAGCTGCGGCCAGGCGAGAAGAAGCGGACGGATGCGGATGGGACGGATTCAAATCTCCCAGTGGTAGGTTTGACTTTTTGCTTTTACCATAGGTTATGAATTGATGCTAAAGAAATCGGTACAGACGACGCTCCTCGCGATTATTCTAACGACCATAGGCGCCGCCACACTCCACGTACTCCTCGTCCTCTTCGGCGCGCCCTTTTTATCACACCTCTCGCATACCTTCCTCTGCTCGCTTCATCTCTCGATCCTGGGACTGTACCCGCTCTTCTATGCGCGCGGCATCTCCGGCAAGGCATGGCTTGAGATTCTCGGTGGTCTGGCGCCCTTCGACGAGGCGTATGGTGGGCTCGTCGGCGCGTGTGTTGGCGCGTGGTTGGGCGCTATACCGATTCCGCTGGATTGGGATCGCGAGTGGCAGAAGTGGCCTGTGACGATCCTTTGCGGTGTTTATGCTGGGTACGCCGTGGGCAAGATAATCGGGGGCACCCTGGCGTTTGGGAAAAGATTTGCCGATGCTGCTGAGTCGACTTGATCCGAGAGGATATCTTGGTTGGATTCCTGAACTAGACAGCGCTGGTTTGCGTTTAATAGACAATAGACTATTCTCTGATTATTGCAAATGTTGTTTCGGCGCTTCTCCGTCTTATTAGTGATACTCACAGTACCTTTTCTTATTTTCCGAAGCGTCATTAATAAGGAGTGAAACACTCCTGGGGCGCTTTCTTGATCTTTTTGGCGCACCTTCTTGCTAATGGACAAGTCTTTAGCCTGTAGATAATCAATCTGAGCCGGGAGTTCTGCAATATTGCACTCATTCATCCAGCACAACCTCCATTCTTACACCACAGTAGAGTCCCCTACTGTCAATTGGATTGGACTGTGCAATGGATCAGTCGGGTAGAATCAACAGTCAACTTCAAAATGCCAGAACTCATCAACAACAACCTTCCAAACCTCGAAAATTAGTATTGCAGATACTTTCGCGCATAAGCTAGAGTCCCCCCCCCCTCCCCCCATGCCTAGTCAACCGCCCCAGGTAGTGGACCGGCCTCTAACCCACTTTTTGGGCCAGCCACCTGCACGCATTCCTGCAACCTCCACCACCAATCTTACCAATCTTACGCGACGCAACCAGCCTATACCTACACGCAATTCCGGATGTCGGATAGCCTGGAGACTAGGCTATTAGCTGCAATCACAGCGGTACAGGAGGGACAGTCACAGCAAGATGCAGCACGCTTAAGGTGGAGGGGGGGATCACGGACCACCTCAGATAGGTGTATTTACCCGAAAAAAGCTCACTTTTTGAACGGTCGTAGAGACACCATTTCCGATTGCTAGAATTCACAAATATAACCGATTTTTTCGGTTTTTCCGGCTCATTATTAGGGTATTATGTCTGGTTGCAAAAGTTTGAATGCGCAATCTGAAACATATGCGACTAAGCATAGCGCGACACTCCACTATCGCGTTGACTGCATTTAACTCGAATAAGCTAACAGGGGGGGTCCCAGGCCACTTCGCGGCGGGCCACCCTGTCGCAAAGACAACATCTAAAACATCTATGGAAATCTACCTGCAATATCACCTATTATACAATAAAGAAACCTCATTTACGAGTGACCTAAGGAGAACAAGTGCTTGCGCATCCATTGAACCTATTCATTCAATTCCTGAGGCAATACTTGGCCAGCTAGGGACCTCGTTACGCCAGCTTCATCCTCAACGACAATCCTATTGCGCAATGTGAGTTTGGCCTTCTGAATGTCTTTATAACAGGTAAAACGCTCCCCGGGTGCTTTCTTGACCTTCTGGCGCACCTTCTTGCTAGTTGACAAGTGTTTGGCTTTCAAATAATCGATCCGAGGTTGGAGTTCCGAAATTTTGCAGTCTCATTCATTAAGCACCTTAATTTCATTGTGTACTGCAAGTCGCTGGGTTGCATTTCTGGAGGAAACATTGGTAGCAGCTGTCACAATACGCACAAATGTAAGTGTAGGGACAAAGCCAGCTACCGTATTCTTGCTATAATTAAGAAAAACAAGCATGAAGAAGAAAGAAGAGTAAATACAGGAGTGCGGTGCGCAACCAATGTATATATACACAATTAACCCAAGGACTAGCGTAGGCCCACGAGCTCCAAGGCTGGCCTGAAACCGTAGAATACTCCTGTAGAATTGGCGTGGCCGGCATAAAGAAATAAAGGGATTGTTTAGGACTGGAACGACTACCAGTTCAGGAACTGGTGGTTAGTGTAAGTCATCACAGCAGCTAATTTCCAAACGTTTTTTCCGGAAAGCTTGACCATTGCAAGGGGTAGAAATGGTTAATGTAGCAAAGTCAGCTACAAAATCCGTGATTATTTCTCGGTCGGTATTGGGTGCAGGCTTTTTGGTAGACTTTGCGACCCCTACATCCTCAAATAAAACATATTTTGAAGATAATGGCTCTGTACGGTCGCGTGGATGAATGCCTGTTGTTTTTCAGGCGTTTGTGATCACTCTAGGCATCATAACCTCTATGCACGCTTGGTGATATGATGTCAACATATCAGGTTTTGTAGGGGTAATCTAAGGGTCATATTAGGGCATTCCCTTAGTAATGCTTGGAGTTTCCTTTTCAACAAACCAAACACTCTAATATTCAATGCTAGCATGGCATGACTGCAATGTGATTTATAAAACACTAACTACACTTTGTCTGAGAAACAAAGCCGTAAAAATTTGTCATTTGTGTGTGATTTATGCCCATCACATACTAAAACTACCCCTAGTTTTTGATGTGCCAACCAAGCATGTGGAATGAAGATGTCTTTTAAACAATCCATTGCCATTTGATGTTTGTCCATTCTTTCCTCATCGTCCAAAACCTCCAATCTGTGAATTGTGACGAGAGGAACATCAAGATAGTTGAAGCAGTATTCAACCAACAAGTATATTCTGGTAAGAATATTCTAAATGAGGAAAGAAAAAAGAGAAAGGGAGGAAAGCAGGAGCGGGAAGCGTGGGTTCTTATACCCGGTGAGCGGGGTAGTCTAGTAGGCACTGATACGTACTGGACGCTTTCATTGTTTTCCATTACTTTCCACCATTACAAATCAAACGTGCGCATTACCAATCAGTATGCGCACTACAAACCAATAATCCTGATACTAGGATACATGACAGTAGCCCTTAGAAGGGGTCAAAAAGGGCCGGAAAGGGCCGAAAGAACCTAGAACAATCTGTCTGACAGTGTCGGCTGTCACAATCCCCCCCCTCCAACAAGACTCAGCTCAAATCTCTAAGATCCTCGGTTACGGTGTCGCATTACCGTACTTCTATTACCCATGTGCCTTGAAGGTACATTGTCATTATTGTGAGGCGGGGAGAGTTCATCGTTTGCAGCGGCAGCGAGCCATTCAGCAAGCCTTTTGGGGGGACCGGGTTTGTCGAGGTTCGCATCATAGTACTCTTTTACCTTGTGTGGAACGTTTTTGAAGTTCTCCGCGAGGTACCATCCACTATTGGGGTCCCAACCTTTCCAAGACACCTGGTAATATAGCTTGCGGTGGGCGATCTTGGATGTGAGAATCTTGTCAACTTCTCTCTCTTTTTTGCCTAGTGCTGGATAAACCACTTCGTCTTCAGGTCTTTTGTACTCTTGATCAGGCAGTGGATTATTGTCATAGCAACGGAGACGGTCGCATGGAACTAGCGGCTTCCTCTCTAGGAGGCAGGCAACTCAAGCAAGAAGGTATTTGGGCTGTGCTCTCATATATTGATGATTTTATAAGCTCGTCGAGTCATCGGATAGTCAAGCTTGTCACTTGGTTGGTTAGTAAATTCGCCCTTTTTCCTCAAAACGTAAACCCAGTTGTCGACTCCAAAGTCTGGGTCGCGGCAGTGGGTGTTGGCCTTGTCTGCCATTTTCTACTGAGATTCTTTGATGCATTCGTGAGCGGTGTCCACATACTCGGCGATGCGGCGAACAAACTCCTGAGCCTCTGTTCGGTTGAGGCGTTCACGTAAGGGTCGATCAGCAAGTGCTTTTGTTTGTGATTCCCAATCGAATGGCATTCGTATAGGATGACCAGTTAACACTTCGCGAGGCGTCAAGCCGCCGAGAGAGTCATGAGGGAGACTGGCTTGTACGGCGTTAAGAGCGGGAAGGGCGCAAGATCAGTCTTTCTGGTTGTGACTGACATATGGTTGGAGACGCTGATCATTCCATTGATATATGTTTTCAATGAGTCCAATGGTCTCGTGATGCCTAGCAGAGGCGAAGTTTAGCTTGGTATCATGTATTCTTGAGAGCTCATCAGTGAAGTCAGAAATAAACTGGGGACCGCGATCGCATGTGAATGTTTCTGGGAAACTGTAGACTTGGAAGGGACCTTGGTAGTAAATTTCCGCAGCGCCTCTAGCAGTTACCTCATTTTTGCAAGGTATTGTCCAGGTACGCTTCGTCAGTTGATCCATATAGCAAAGTGTCATGTTGTTGCCGGCGCCATCCTTGGGAAAACTTTTGAAGTTCATGACTACGTGCTGCCAAACATACTCAGGTACTTCCAGATGGGTCAGCTTGCCAGGAGTCTTGTCGCGAGGTACCTTGGCAGCAAAGCATGGGCAATTGGCAACGTATTGATTCACGTCTTTGTGCAGGCCAGGCCACCAATATTGGTGGGCAATCAACTGGTATGTCTTGTTCTTTCCAAGGTGTACACTTCTTCAAGAATACGAGTGCGAAGGTTGTCAACGCTGGGGATAATAAAGCGATCTTTCTGGAGAACGAGGTCTCCTAATATAGACCAGTCGGGTTTTTCAGGGTCCAGAGCCTTTTTGCGGTAGTCAGCAAGGCTGTCGTGTTCCCGGTTAGCGGCCAAGAGGGCATCTGTGAGCACTGTGCCAGAGAGAGGTGGTGGAACCATGTCCCTGAGAGTGCAAACCATGGCGATGGCAGGGCTGTTTGCATCGTCAAAGGCAGAGTCTACTGGTTTGGACAACACCATTGTGCATTGCTCATCATGTCTCTCTTTCTGTGTCTCGGCCTCTTCAGTTGGACGGGACAGGATATCAGCGACTGTGTTCTTTGATCCTGGACGGTACGTGATGACGAAATTGTAATGCGAGATGAGCTCCGCCCAGTTAACTAGCTTCACGAAGATTGAGTACATGTTTAGTGGTGAAGTACTCAAGGGCTGCATGGTCAGTCAAAATGGTGAAGGGGCGAGTTTGTTGTAAACCAATCAGCTCAGCTTGCTAACAGAGTAGTCCTTTGACCACAGCGAGCATTTCTTTATCGTGAATTCCGTAGTTGAGTTCAGCGCCGTGGAGTGTCTCAAAGTAAAAGGCAACAGGCTTCCAGTCATTGTCGGGGCTTGAACGTTGTGAAAGCACACTGGCAGCGACACCATCTGAGGCATCAGTTTCCATGCAAGTTTCATCATCAAAGGAGAAGTGTCGCAAGACTGGTGTGTTTGTCAAGGTTTTGCGTAGATTGTCGAATGCTATTTGGCATGCTGCTGTCCATTCAAGAGTTGAACTGTCATACGGACACATACTAACCGACAGAAACTTTGGTAAGTAGTATTTGTTGTCGGTTGTGCTAACTATAGATCGTCGCGAAGTTACGTCAAGATTCCCTCCTTGCCGTGAGTGCCGCTGATACTCGCATCTTCCCCACTGTCGGCATGCCACGTCATTGCGTCCTGGTCTTCAGGTCTCCCACCTATTGTCCTTGTTTTGCGTGAAAGCTGGCAAGTCTATCACGAGCCAGGAGACACCGGGAATCAGGATGCCGCCGCTAGGAGGACCCTCTTCCTCCTGGCACTCTAGTGCCTGCCAACGTGGGCCTATTGGGATCTTGCGATAACACTCCGACAAAGTCATTTCCTTACTGGGACAGTCACCCGATGAATATTCTAGTTCATCCGCGCGAAGCGCCCAGCACAAGAGCTGGTGAGCGCAGGAAGCATCACCAACGCACGCTTGATGAGCCCATAATAACCCAGACCACTTCTCATAGGCCGCAGGAGGCATACTCTCAGTCATGCCGAAGCTACGGCCAATTCTGATAAGTTTACATCCTTAATCTCTTGAGAACTAACCAAAAACGAAGCTTTGCAAGTCGGTTTCCCGATTCTGCCATACTAATAATTTGTCGGAAATGCACCAGGTGGGCAAGCGGCCTCTGCGCCGTGTTCCGAAGCCAACTGGGGTCGGTGGGTATATGGGAGAGCGACTTCAAAGAATGAACACAAACCAATGAAGAAACTCTCCTAGCTGCTCCCACCGAGGTGATTCACGCTGCAGGCTCAATACAACATACTACGCCCACTAAACCGATAGCAAGGAATCGATTGGTGAGGTCTACAGGACCCCCAGAGGTCGCTACGGTGGCGAAACTGAGAAAAGTCTTGAACTATAAAGAGAACGGTCTTCCGACAAGAGTTGGAAAGAAGTCCTGGAAAATCCATAGAGATTAGCGGCGCCTTAAGCGATCATATTCTATTATACGCTGAATTGAACTATTGTTCCGGGCTTCTTCAGTTACTTGCCTTTACTATCCGTACCGGCTTCCACTGTTATAAGACCCCCGTCACATGAATCGTCTGGGTGAGTACGTTGAGCGGTTTAGCAAGCTGCCCATAACCTTCAATAAACCGGCGGTAGAAGTTGCAGAAACTAAGGAAAGAGCATACACCACGTAGCTTTACTTTACCATTGTCGACAGGGGGTTCCCAGAGATCAATGATTTTAACCTTGTCCTGGTCTACCTCGACTTCTTCTGTAGAGATAACAAACATGAGGAACTTGGTACTCGTCACGTTAAATTCGCACTTCTTCAGATCGGCCTGGAAGCTTGCCTTGCAGAGACGTGCGAGGACCTTGTTGACATGTTTGGCGTGTTTAAGCTCGTTGCCGGAGTAAATCAGGATGTTATCCATGTAGGCGGTACAGAAGCTGTCAAAATAACCCTTCAGCGTGTTGTTGATGAAATGCTGGAAGGTGGAAGGGTCGTTGGTCAAGCCAAAGGGGAGACTCACCTTATATTGAAATGTCCCATAGCAAGTGCGGAAAGCCGTGAGAGGGATGTTATCAGCATTAATTTGAATGCGATGGAAGGCTTGGCGAATATTGATCTTTGCAAAAATCCTAGCACGAGCTAACCGTGTGAGTGTTTTGTGGATGAGAGGTAACAGGTAACGATCCATCCTGGTCATGGCATTGAGCTTCCGGTAGTCGACACAAAAGCGGAGGGGGCCATCGCTTTTTTGAGCAAAGAAGACAAGGGCAGCCCACGGAGTAGTAGCGGGCTCGATGAAATCCTTGGCGAGATTCTCGAAGATGTATTTGCGGCATGCCTCGGCTTTTTCCAGGGACATTTCATATAAGGAGCTAAAGCCTAGAGACTCAGGGGAACCACTAATGACAATGGGGTGATTGACCCCTGGACGATGCGGTGGGAATTTGTCAGAGCTAACCCTGCTGAAGACGTTGAAGTAGTTGTGATGTTCTTTGGGGACCTCACGATAGGCTTTAGTCCGAAGGTCTTCCTCATCTCTCTCGAGACCATCTTGTTTCTTGAACTCAATGTAACGGTCTAGTTCCATGATGCGGAAGACACCATACTCGGATTTCTCGCGGGGACTAATTGGTCAAAAGCGTTGGCATCAATAGAGGCAATCCGGATGGGACGTTTCTTGTACAAGCCAAGGCAATCTCGTGTGAGAACATATGGACCCTGAGCGTCACGGGTTTCTTGCTTTTTTTGAAGCAGACTTTCTTTTTCGTGCTTTCGGTCTGAGATGGATTGAATGGAACTTCTTCAAGGGCGTGGTTCATCTTTTTGTACTCTTCCTGTTGGTGTTGCTTGAGAATGCTTCAGGGGCGTGTGGCAGTCATGGTGATGGTAGCAGGTGGCGGAGGGGCAGTTGGCTCCTGTGTTAAGGAGGCTTTTCCGAGTTTGGCGATCCGGTTGTCAATGTAACAAGGGCCAGTGTATGCTGGGGCTTGGAGCGGTAGCTCAATACACTATAAGGTGGTGCACTGGAAATGAAGCCACAGTGAGTGAGTAAATAATAGTGTATTCCACATGTTATGAAGTTGTATGGGCCACAAGAATGTGCTGAACAGGAAGAAGTTTCCCTTCCCCACTTAAGGGAGCTCAGACATTCTTAAGAGGCCAAGCTAAATACACTAGAGCCGAAATGGTTAGACTCGCCGAGACTTGTATGGATTCCTGCTAAGGCATTTCTGACTGTGCACATCTTTATGAGTGATGCACAGTGTGGAGGACAGTGTGTAACAGTGTGAGTGAACTGTGTACAAAGGTACATGATTGTGTATGTATGATAAGTGTATATAGGTGAGTCACAGTGTGCATGACAGTGTGAGTGGACTGTGTATGTATGAGTGGACTGTGTATGTATGAGTGGACTGTGTATGAGTAAGTGGGTGTGTGTGGCTAGGTGTGTATGGCTAGGTGTATATAGCTAGGTGTATGAATGAGTGTAAATGTGTAAGTGTGTATAGGTAAAGCACAGTATATATGACAGTGCGAGATGGATGAATATACTGTCCGTATGACAGTCAATGGCAGTCTTGGGAGAAACCTCTTGCTTCTTGGTCAGAATACGCACTGGAGCACCAATGCTTTTTTGAGACTTCTGTCCGTTTTTCCATCTTTTATCTTCTTTAGCCATGACACGGCTCAACATCCTGTTGGTAGTCGAGCTTTTGAGTAGATGTCCTGCTTTGTCCATGGCAATATCCTTAGTGGCATACTCTTCAGGCTAGTTAGAGGGGAACAACAGTTTCTTTCGGTGACTGTCAACCAAAATGTTGTGGTATTTGAAGTACTTCTTGCCCACTATCATGTCATGCCTCATATCGATGATGATGATAATAGGGGCATTGTAAACCGTTCTCTTCTGGGTTCACCAGTTAAGGCGCAAAGCATGGGAGATGGTTTGAGTTGCTTTGCCATCGTAACCGGCTACTTTGGTAGGTGTTAAGTCTTCTATGGTCGGTGGTTTCAGGTACTTCATCACTTTCTTCGCAAACGTCACGTTGATTAACAGGTACGCGTCTGCTTCTGTATCGGCTAGGGCTTGTGTGGATAAGCTGAGTCCATTGTGTATTAACGTACAATCTATGAAGAGAGGATCTCCTCCCATAAGGCCTTCCAACAAGTTCAAAGGGAACCTTTCCACGCTCGTTAATCCCTAGCGCTGATACTCTCATAAACCCAGAAGAGGAGTCTAGTTTTCCTGAGCCTTATCTTTTAAAGACTCGTCGTTCTAGTAGTTGGATGAGCCAGCGAACTCAGCAACAATAGCATTGATGCAGTTGTCATGGAGGGCTTCCCAGTCGGTGTGAAGAGGGCAATTGGTTTTGCTATGGCCCTTCTCGTGACAGATGAAGCACTTTCCATTCTTGACAAGTTGACGGTTTCGTTCGAGGGTCAGTTTCTGGTGGATTGCATGACCGTTGGAGGCAGTACCACAGACGCGGATATCATAGTGACTACCTCCAGTGCTGGAGCCAGGATTGCGAGTTGGGTCAGAGCTTGAAGCAGCAGGAAGAGAGCAACGAGTAGAGGTAGCGCCTGTGTGACTTGCCTTGGTAGTTGGTCTGGGAGATGTTGGTTTTTCAGCAGCGATCCTGAAAGTTCTTGTGCTGCTGGAAATCAATAATCCGTGCGGTATGGCAGTACTTTTTGTAGGTGACAGTGTCATCTATGTTTTTCTCTGCCATGAGCTCATTGAGGCGGCGGGGGAGCTTGCCGTGCAGGTCATTCTTCAATTCGCCCAAGTTGATGCCAGCCTGGCTGGCCCAATGGGTGAATTCAATCTGGAAAGCCGGGAAGCCGTCGGAGTTGCTCATCTTGAGATCGCGCAATATTTGATGCAAGCGTTCTCATATTCATTGGGGTCGTGATACTGGTGGCACAGATGGTCGAGGAGCTCTTTCGTAGTGTTGACGAGGGTCGGATTGCAGGCGTTTGGCGTGAACCAGGGGACAAGAGCTTCCTGTGCGGCACCACCAGTGCAAGTGATGATGTAGTCGATGCGTTCACAATCATTATTCAACTAGCCGGCGTTCTTCAGGAGCTTGGCTTTCAAGAGCAAAAATTATGGCTTGAACTTCACCTCAGGTCGGCTGTTTGCTGGTTTTTCATTGGTGAAGGTAGGCGGGTCTTTAGCCTTGACAGAGCGAGGCTGGTGGATAACTAGAGGGGAGTTTTCAAAGAGGTCATGAGGTGGAGTGGTCATGAGCGGAATTTCCTTGTCATTGAAGGAAAAAGACTGGGGACCCGGCAGCTGTGGAGGAGGGAAACCATCATATCTAAGGCTGGGAGGGGTAGGAATCTCGGCTTTAGCAGCCTTCTCAGGTTTCTCAGACTTGACACGTAGGTAAGTATTCTGGCGGGCAAGGTTGGCGATATCTTTTTCGAGCTGTATTCTTTCTGCCTCTTGTTTGTTGACGGTATCCTGGAGGTTTTCTGTAGCAATGACCAGTTCTACCTCTTTGGTGGCCAAGTCGATTTTGAGGGTGGCGACTTGTTTGGCAAACTTGTGGATGCGTTTGTGGAGGCACTGGAGATGTTGACTTTTGGTATTGGCAATCTTGTTCAAGTCCATGATGAGAGATTTGCAAACTTCAAAACTCAAGGCATATATGCAGAATTCATTGAACATTCCGTCAGGGAACTCGGTAGAGAGATGGATGAATTCTTCTAGGTGCAGGGGGAAGGTTTCATCAGTGGGCTTAATGGGGAACTCCTTATGGTAGTTGTTGATTAGGACATTGAACGGGATGTTAGGCTGTCCAGTGGTACTGTCGGCCCAGGTGTTGTGAAGGGCTTGGAGGCATTGGTGACCCTCCTTGCTGATGTTGGCGTCGGACACATTGTGTATTCCCGTTGCAAACTCAGCTTTCAGTACATATTTGGCATAGTACTCGCAGTCGTCAAGATCAATGGCGGTGTCGTTAATCTCATCAGCTGGGAAGCCAGATCGATCATGGAAGGTAACGCAGAACCAGTGAGAGACATTTTGACATTTTGACAAAACGTGGTGTTGAAGGCCTTAGGGTCAAGGTGGACGTCTGTACTGAACCGGAAGGCGGAATGCTGGGAAGTGGTCATGATGGGTGATGGATGGTGGTACATTGTACTGTCTTTATCTTTTTCTGGTGCAATGGGAAGGTAAAAGCCCAGTCAATGCGAGTGCCAGTCTGGGCTTGCTTAATTACCATTAGGCCAGCCCTATTAGTGTGAGGTGATCCAAGACCAAGCATTGAGCTTTGTGACTGTGACGTCCAATAGGGGATTGCCCTTTCAAAGCCTAAAGAGGAGGCGCTCGTCACAAGGCTTGGCTGGGATTGAGCCGGGAAGGGTAGAACCTATTTTCTTGTTCTTGCTGCTTGTGTACCAATTTGCTGTGGTAGTGGCTGCAAGGCTAATGGTAGCATTGGCGTATATTTTGACATTCACAGGAGCCATAGGCTGGCGTGGGATGTGTAGGCTTGAGATAGCCAAGGGGTAGGTACCCACCTGAGGCAGACTTGTTGTGGGAAGGGCTTACCCATTGTGGTGGCCTCTATCTAATGACAGTTTGTGCCTGACAATCAGGGGCAGGAACCAGTGTAAGTTTGGGACTGTTCAGGTATATGACCCTAGGCTTACTGCCTTGTGCGACCATCGCTAGTATTTTGTAGATGTCACTGCGCACACAAATGTAAGTATAGGGACAAAGCCAGCTATTATATTCTCGCTATAATTAAGAAAAACAGGCATGAAGAAGAAACTAACCATGCGGACCCACTTTTGCACAGGGTCCCCTTTTGCAACAGAATCGACCAGCTTACCGGCTTCAATTCAATCTCAATTCAACCGCGTTTACCACATAGATAACGCGCTTTTTCATTCAAAATGAGTAGTAAACCTGACAATAGAGAAGAAGGCATAGGGTGGGCAACAACTCGTGTTCACGAAGGCCAATCTATACGTTCTTCCGCACTTCTCTACGGTATCCCACCTTTGACCCTGTCCTGGCGTCTTCATGGGACTCAATCGCACACCAAAGGCGCCGTTTCACTTCAACGTTTATCTCCTAATCAAGAACATCTTGTAATTGACTGGATTCTACTCGAAGAAGAGTGTGGTCGCGTTTTCGCGCTGTGAAGTATCCAGTTTTGCTTTCGAGACACTACGCGCTCAAGGGGAAGACAAACCACTTGGATTTTGATGGGTCGACACGTTTATTAACCGACACAAAGCCATTCATTCGAAATTTGGGCATGTTGTCGAAGCTTTGCAAATAAAACGAACAAAAAACGAACGTATCGTCCAACTCTACATGCTTCTCGAAACGCTTCACGTCAAGTATGGTATTATACCATGTAACAACATAATATGGATGAAACTGGTGTTCAAGAAGGCAAAACAGTCACCGGGACTGTAATTGGCACGAGTAGAGACCGCCGAACTCGAATTGCAAAATCTGATGCTACAGACTGGGTTACTTGGATCCATTACATTACCTGCAATGGGTCAACTAGTACTGTAGTATGTATTTTGAAAGGAACAAACCTTCAAGCACAATGACTCCCTAAAGAGGTGCCTGAATGGGAATATACAGCGTCACATAAAGGTTGGAGCAGTCAGGTCATTACAAATAGGTGGTTGGATGAGGTATTCCTACCTGAAACCAAACCCCAAAACAATGCATGGCAGCTTTTACTTCTTGATGGCCATGGCACCCACGTACACCTTGAATTCATGTTCAAAGCCTTCACACACAAAGTCATTTTGCTCTATTTACTGGCTTATGCAAGTGACGATTTACAACCACTTGATGTAGGCGTGTTTTCCTCATTGAAAACAGCTTACCAAAGTGAAGTTCGTCAATACACTTCATATAGCGCAACCGCTTCAATCTACATACAACAAATGCTTTCGCACGTATGCACGCGCATATGAATGAGCGTTTACATCTTCAAACATACGTGCCGGGTGGCAACGAAATGGTTTATGGTCTTTAAACTGTGAAATGGGAATAATCTCTGCCCCTGACAACCTCAAAGACCACCACAACGATCACCCGGAATCCCCCCTTACAACCCTCCAGAAACGTGGATTAATACTCCAAAGAAAGCTGCCGTTATTGCCGATATAATTAGAACGATAAATATAAACTCATCGCCGATCTCTTGCGACACCCGTACAATACTCAATAAAACCAGCAAATCTATCGCACTTTTAACTGCTCAACTCGTGACCAAACATACAACCAATACTCAATTACGAAAGGAACTTGAGAAACACGGGCCTGATAAACGGCAAAAAATTGAAAAGAATCCAAACAAGGTGTTTTTGATGCTTACCGGAGATACGTACAGTTCAGGAGAAAAGAAACAGAAGATTACAACCACTTGGGGAGAATGTACAAATAGAAATTGATACATTTATAGAACATCGCACACCCAGGTCAAATAAGCAACGGCAAACAAGGAGATGATTTTTTTGTATTTTTAGCCATAACGGTTGGTCTTCTACAGTCAATTGAAGGTAGTGGTCCAATCTATGGTTTCTGTTGCAAAAGTGGGTCCACATGGTTAGAGTAAATACTGGAGTGCAGTGTGCCAGGGGCGTATATATACACAGTTGGCCCCCAGGACTAGGATAGGCCGGCGAGCCCTAGGGCTGGCCTAAAACCATAGAATACCTCTGTAGAGTCAGCATGGCCGGCGCAAAATGATGAAGCGATTGTGTAAGACTAAAATGACTGCTGGTTCAGGAATCATTAATTAATATAAGCCGTCGCAGTAAATAGTGTTGCTGATAGTACTGGCGAGTTTTGTTACTTGCGTGAAGTAGTCTTGCTTAAAGCAGTGTCAATGGAGGTGCTGAAAATGTCTGCCATTTTTTGTTGAGAACAATAGCTCTCCGTAAGTTTAGGATAGAATAATGTGTTTGTTAATTTCAAGCTTGTCAGTATATATTTCGATGCTGGTTTCTTTAATAGATAGCCACTGAAGTCACAAAACCCTTGCATTCTTGAATTTGTTGAATGTTGCAAGAAACACAGCATAATACTGATCTGCTTCCCTCCATACACAACCCATGTATTACAATCTCACAGCATGGCGATTTACAGCCCTCTTGCAAAGACATATGAAAAGCCAGTCAGTTCTAATACATGTATGGCGTGCAACAGATTATAAACTGGCAGTTTCTTTGATTTTATAAAGAAGTCAGAAAGACAATTCAGCAAGATATCTCA
This sequence comes from Xylariaceae sp. X187, assembly GCA_028637585.1. NCBI lineage: Eukaryota > Fungi > Ascomycota > Sordariomycetes > Xylariales > Xylariaceae > Xylariaceae sp. X187. Next base: position 1,856,936 of record JAJIZN010000006.1, on the reverse strand, counting down.
AGTATGTAGAAAGCAATAAGATTGAAGCCATACTGCCCTGCGTAAACTTTGGCTGATCATGTGACTGTAACCTTGTCTTTGAACCATGTACCGGCAACAAATCAGGAACTTACACAGCTACACAAATCAACCAGATTATAAAGCAGATCTCTGGTGTATATAACACTAATGTGTATCAAGCTTGAAGACATTTGGCTTCCCATACAGATGATGAGAGGATTACATGTCAACTGTGTGGCTCTGAGTTTCTCAAGATGTGTTTGTCTAAACACATTAAAACAATGAAGCATCTTGAAGCAGTAGCAAGAACTGAGAGGATTGCTACTAAGCTAACAGGGGGGGGGTCCCAGGCCACTTTGTCGCGGGCCACCTCGCCACAAAGACAACATCTACAACATCTATAGAAATCTACCTTCAATCTTGCCTATTATACAATAAAAAAACCTCATTTACCGGTCGACCTAAGGAGAACAAGTGCTTGCGCATCCACTGAACCTATTCATTCAATCCCTGAAGCAGTACTTGGCCAGCTAGGGACCTCGTTGTCGCTAGCCTCATCCTCGAACACAATCTTATTGCGCAATGTGAGTTTGGCTTTCCAAATGTCTTTATAACGAGTAAAACGCTCCCCGGGTGCTTTCTTGACCTTCGGCGCACCTTCTTGCCGGTTGACGAGTCTTTGGCCTTCAAATAATCAATCTGGGCTTGAAGTTCCGCGATCTTGCAGTCTCGTTCATCAAGCGCCTTAGTTACCTTGCGTGTCGCAAGTCGCTGAGTTGCTTTTCTGAAGGCAGCGTCGGTAGCAGCGAGTTTCCGAATGTTTTTCCGGAAAGCCTAACCATTGCAAGGTGTAGAAATGGTTAATGTAGCAAAGTCTGCTACAAAATCCGGGGTTGTTTCTCGTTCAGTATGGGGTGCAGGCTTCCCGGTAGACTTTGCAACCCCTACATCCTCAAGTAAAACATAATTTGAGGATAATGGCTTCGTACGGTCGCGTGGATGAATGCCTGTTGTTTTTCAGGCGTTTGTGATCACTCTGGGCTTCATTACTTCTATGCGCGCTTGGTGATATGATGTCAACATATCAGGTTTTGTAGGGGTAATCTAAGGGTCATATTAGGGCATTCCCTTAGTAATGCTTGGAGTTTCCTTTTCAACAAACCAAACACTCTAATATTCAATGCTAACATGGCATGACTGCAATGTGATTTATAAAACACTAACCACACTTTGTTTGAGAAACAAAGCCATAAAAACTCGTCGTTTGTGTGTGATTCATGCCTATCACACACCAAAACCACCCATACATTCCCATGTGCTGACCGAACATGTGGAATGAAGATGTCTTCCAACCAATCCATTGCCGTTTGATTGTTCGTCCACCTTTTCTTCGTCGTCCGGAACCTCCAATCTGCGAACCGACTCAATTTTTCGTTGGGAAACCACTGACTTTGTACGTCTGCCCCCTTGAAAAGAAGAAGCAGCGGCAATGCTACTCCCTCACACAAAATACACTCCAATGCCGTAATCCATTGACCTTTTTCGACATCTTTCTTGAGTGTTATACGACTCTTCGCATCACAAACAACCCAATGATCTTGTCCGATGCCCTGACCGATCCCCATCTCATCCGTATTGAACCACCGCTTCATAGGAATGCTTTTGACTTCCGGCGCCTCACACCTGTCGAGAAAAATGTTGATATTTGCAACTGTAGCGCCGTTTGCTCGGTGATAACCAATTACCTTTGACCGCGCTGTCTTAATTGTCGGATTCCGTGTGATAAACCGAGAATGCCAGTTTTGCCCTAGTGTGTAGGTAGTGCCGGAAGCATTGAGTAGTCTTTGCGCCATAAGCTTAAACTTGACCAATGCAGGTGCGAAGCCCAATCTAGCTTGGCCAAGTGCCCAATTGGCTAACTGCTTTTCTAGATGTGGTGATAGGACCTGCATGTCCCTGCTGGCCTCTTGTTTGGTGGGTATCCCATCAAGCTGGCGTTGTAAATAGGATCGGGGGATAGTCCACTTGCGGGAGGCTTCATGAACCGGCATTCTGCATTGAATGTTGCGTACCGCCGCTTGCGCGCGCTTTTCAGCAATGAATGTCGGCATCGTTACAAAGAGCGAGAAAAGACGAGAAGAATGAGTATAATTGAAAGTGCGCGACGAGAATACTGGCGAAGAAAAACAGAGATTTAAGTTGGGGAGGTGGTTGGGAAGAAGCGGTCTATAGGCTGGCCCGCCACGAGGTGGCCTGTGGCCCCCCGGTTAGCTTACTATGGAAGGCCCTGCTGGCTGTCTATCTTCTGTAGTGCCCACAGTTACTTCCACTTTCACCCTTTCTTTACCTATGTTCCCTATTCAAGTTCCAGCTAGTCATTCTTCTCTAATGGCTCCCGAAGATGCCTATGACCTTAACTCTATTGGTGCTCCTAGTTCTCTTAGCTCTCTTAGCCTTGTTACCAACCACTTTTTCTCTACGGCTCTTAAAGATGCATCTGGTCTTGGCTCTCTTGGCCTTCCTGCCTCTCCTGGGCTCATTGATAATCACTTCTCCCCTATGGCTCCTGAGGATGCATCTACCTTTATGAGCAGGCCTCCTTCACCCATTATTATTGAGGATACACCTGGCCTTAGCTCTGTTGGTTCTCTGAGCCCTCATGGTCCTCTTGGTTCTTCTGGACTCATTGATATGGCTCTTGAAGATGTATCTGGCATTAGTTTTCCTGATTTTTTGGGCTCTTCTAGTTCCCCTAGCCCTTCTTCTTTCATGGAAGTTACCAAGCCTCATTTTAGCCCCATCCATTTTCTTCCACTTATGGGACCCCATGAGACTTCCATCTGGGGAAATGGTTTATTACCTCTTTCTCCCTCTGATGCATTCATTTTAGATCACCTATCTATGGCCTCAAAGCCCTTTATGGAAAGTCTTTTAAACATGTGATTTAAGGATTTTTCAGAAGCTTTGGAGGATGCCTATCAAAAAGAGATTGTTAGGGGCAACAAGTAGATGTAGCTAATGAGTATTGGGATAAAAGGCCTAGCAATACAAAGGAGTATCTAAAAAGCCTGAAAGAGAACAGAGAGTCTGAGTATGCCCTATAAGTGTGCAAAAAAATGGTCATACATTCTCTAATAACTCTAAAATCCTCACGTGGTCTACTGTGATTCAACAGTTATCCACCCATAACCATTCATTTCATGGCAATATTTTTAATCTACCTTGCTGCTGCCATGAAATTACCTACTCTTTTCTATGTCTTGAAGTTACAAGAGGAAACTTTACCTGTCATGACCAGCATCACACCTAAATGGACTCTGGTTGATATTCATGAATATTGGTAAGCTCAAGCCCTATAATTTATATTTTATGTTGAAACTCATATTTGATTCTAGATTATGGTCATCATGGCTTGACAGCTTTAGGAAGGGGATGTGTCAAGCTTTGGATTATGTATCCACTAACTCCTCATAACTTTCAAGTACTGAAGGATTATTATGAGATAACTGACTCTCAAGACACAGTTTCCAAAGCATTATTGGGCAAGCTAGAGTCTGGCACTACTTTTATCCAACAGGAAACAGAGGTAATGTACATTCCACCAGGATGCATTTACATTACAATCACACTTGAGGGTGGGTTTGTTCCAGGAATTACATTCACTACTACTAAATGTCTTCAGTTGGCCAAATCAGCTTGGGACTTAAATCTCATATCAGAAGCAACGGGATCCTTTTGCGCACCTTTAGCTAACGCTACTTATATATGCAGCGAAAAATTGGGGTACTGCAAAGCAAAAAAAGAAAACACAAATTGTTTTGTGTGAGACATACAAGCAGATGATGGAGCAAAATAGTGAGGATGTACAAACATTATATAGAAGAAGGCCTTCTAAGTGTCCTATATGTAAAAAAAATTGGGTTGAGAAAATAGAAAATTGGTGTAATGAGAGCACTAGGATTACTTAAGGGATACACCTAAAAAATACAGATAATCCCAGGTATCCATTGAAGTTTGTTTCCTCATTTAACTGTATTTATGCAATCAATGGCTCGCTTTATTCCAAAAGAAAGCTTCAATCTCATATAATGCTCAGGCTCTAATGGTGTGAGAAGATGAAGACCTTCAAAGCCCGTCAGCCGAGATAATTGCACATATGTACCGATGAAATCTGCACCTTTGCCATACTTTCCCTGTAAATCCAAAAATGTCTCCTAGAATGTTTGCCCCTGTGCTTTATATTCCGTAATTGGGAATGTTAGAGTGAAGAAAAATCATTTCCGAGTAAAAGGTCTACATTGCTTCTTAGCCTATATTGGATGTAGCTGACCTGGAAATAAAGACAAGATTCCATCTGAAAGATCAGGTATCTCGGTGATACTTGTTGTTGCAGAAGGCACCAGATATATATCAATGAAGGCTTTGTGACAACAATAATCTTTGGAGCCACCTCATATAAACGAGATGTTTTGTCTGGTATAAACTCTTCTAGGTAGTACTGTGCTCCATTAACAACTTTGAGGCCTTGATACACATTGTTAGTTACTGCAACAGGCATTCCAGGAGTGAATGTCATATATGCTAGAATCTTGACTTTTCTGTTATCCATTAAGCTATTAGCTTTCCACATTGTCTCTTGTTTTGTAACATCTTTTCCAGACCCTGTGTGTTCAGAGAGAAAATTGTATAGAACCTGATCTCTTCTCCTAGCAAACTGTATTGCAGCTTGTAGGTTCAAGCTATACCGTGTATCATTGAGAGACACAACAGCTTTCACTTTTCCTGTAAGTGGAATACCATTATGACGGACTACTTTGCTTATTCAGCTTTGCAACGGCATTTCTTGTTTGGCTTCCTGCTCGGAGATGCTTCAGTAGTTCAGCATATTCAACATCCGTGGCTCGCATTTGCTGATATAAGATAATCGCAGTCTTAAATCTTAGCCACAACTGATGCCCCAAATGATGGCGGTTTTCTGTTTCTTTGCCTGTAGGTGAAACAAACTCGTTTCCAGTTTCAAAGAATACTTTATCACTTGTTGGTTTCCATGGATAAAGTAAACTTGTTGCATTGACTGGTTCAAATTGATAGAAATCGCCACATAGGATGACAATTGGCATACCCCCAAAGGGATGATTTTGCTGCCTCCGACCATACTGCAACTGTTTGTGAACTGAATATAGATCACAACCTGCTACCATACTACACTCATCAATTATGAGGATATACTGGTCTTGTCATGACTGGCTTTCTTCTTCTGAAAAGGCCCTGCCTCCTGAGCTTTTTATGTCCGTGGCTGTTGGCTGAGTAACAAAAAGACCAAGAGCTAACTGAAATGTTATGCCATTGATATTTGCTCCTGCTGATCCTGGAGTGGCTGTTAACCAAAGCCAATAACGTTGTTTTTTAGCTTCGAGAGCAGCCACAACAGCCTGAATTACTCTGCTTTTTCCAGTTCCGCCCTCTCCAGAAAGGTGAAACAGCAACTGAGGTTCTGTAATATTTCCATAATGCTCATTGTCACCAGCATCAGGGCTCGATTGTGAGACTGATCAGTATGTATCCACTTTATCCATGTGCCGTAATAGGATATCTAACACAATCCCTTGCTTAAGATTTAAGTTATGATCTGCCTTCACAGTGTGACTTATCGCTTCCCAAGTAGCATCTTGACTGATATGAAGACTCAACCATGTGGGAACTGTAGTTGAAGTTGTTTCTTGATGCTCGGAATATGTCACTGGATCTTTGTTAACACCCAGGAAATCTGAGTCAGATGAGTTTGTAGTGGACTGATGATAGGAATCGACTTGGTTGTTAATATCACCATCATCATTATTTTGGGCTGCTAGTTGTTTCAAAATAGTCACATTATGCTGTGTTAATTCATGCTTCCATCGCTTAGCTGCTTTTTTAAACACTATATAGACCCATCTGAGTCTCGTGAAAAAGTCAGATTTTCTGACTTGATAATTATTTTAATGTTGATAGCTCTTGTGAAAACTTGTAACCTTCAAGTTGATGGTAAGTGCTGGCTTGCTGCACTTGAAGATGATGAGTTTCTGGTTCAAATATGAAAATTTTATTAGAACACATTTTCATGAAACTTTGCACAAGACCTTCCATAAAGCCTGCGAGGGCTTCATAATGTAGAGGGCCGTCAGCCTCTTCTTTTTGATCTAGTTTGTGTTCAATGTGGTGTTCCGTGGCATCCAGTGGACCTTCATCTATCTTCATCTAAGTCTAATCTTGCGTCCCACTGGAGCTGGTCCTGCTTAGCATCTTCATTAGGTTTGTGTAATAATTCAAAATTACCATCAACGAACTGAAGTTTGGACGACACTTGAGTTCTTAATGTGTCCCAAACTACTTCTAGGTTAGCCTTTGACACTGAGATAAATCTCTCTCATGTCATAAAAAGACCTAATTTGACGACATATGACCAGCTGAAAAGGTTGTTTTCATGTGTTTTTGATGGAAGTTGGCCAAGGAATAAAGGTGTTGCAATGTGCTTAGTAGGCCGTACATGGTGACAATAACCTCCTTTATTTAGTGCCTCATCAAAAACACAATGAGATGCAGCACATTTTTTCCTTGGTTTAGAAACAATGTGAACGCAAGCAAAATAATCATAGAGACATAGATTTTGTAACTGAGGTCCTCGTGCTTCATATGCTTGTAATATATTTGGTCGGATTGCTTTTTCAGGATTTAAGTTATAAAACTCTTCTTTTGTTTGATCATGATCAAGCTCTATTCCAGCATTCCTTGCACTTTCTTGGAGGCCTGGCCAAAGCCTCATCATAGTCCAATATAAGATAAAAGTGTGAATTTTTTGCCATTCATCGGTTGAAGAATAGTAAGTTTCATACCCCAACAGATAATTCATAACATCAATAGAGGATAACTCTCTTTCGGAAAATATCTTATTCAAAACTTTAATCATGGAACTCTTTGCGGTTTGATCTTGCTGATCAAGATCAACAAACACTACGCTTGATGACAATGCATCCAGATGAGCTGCCACTAAAGCCAAAAGTTGGTAGTTGGTGAACCCAGCTTTGTGGCATAGTTTGTGATATAGTGGGCAAGAGAAAATGTGTGACTTAGCATGCAAATCAACATGAAATTATGATTATGCCGAAGAGCTGTTGCAATAATTTTATTCCATCTGGTATAAGTACTTGATTCTTCTTTAATCGGAAGAATCCCATCTACATCTAGATGGGTATGAGAGACCAAAGAACATGGCCAACCAAATTGACAGTGACGGCGGCCACTTTTATGTTTTCGTTTTGTGCTACTATACTTCCCGCATGTAGCTGTACAAGTATGCTTTTGAGCACCACTAGCAATGAAATGTGCTTCATCTGCCCACTCTTCTTCAATCTTATCAACAAAAGAGGTTAATTTCTCTCGAGGATTATGCCAACCATACTCTGCTTGGTTGTGTAATGTTGCTCGGGAGATGTCTACACTTCCTAGAAAGTGTTCATCAACCCAGTTCAAAAACCTAGCATAGAGACTTGGGCCATCACTTGCTTGGATCTTTGAGATTGTTTGATCAAGATCAATATTCCCAAAGTACCACATCATATCATGAATGTCACGGTGGGCACGGATGTAAGCATAGAGACAAAGCCAGCTACTGTATTCTCGCTATAACTAAGAAAAACAAGCACAAAGAGGAAAGAAGAGTAAATACAGTAGTGCGGTGCGCAACCGGCGTATATATACACAATTGGGCCCCAGGGCGCACGTAGGCCCGCGAGCTCTAAGACTGGCCTGAAACCGTAGAATACTCCTGTAGAGTCGGCGTGGCCGGCGCAAAGGAATGAAGCGATTGTGTAAGCCGTCACAATGAAGATAAAATGCTCCACAACCATTGGTCTCGATACATCCAAAATATTGATTGACTTGCCTGAATACTCCATTCTTACTTTTGACGTCTACAAACTCGTCAAAAAATGCATTGATATATAAATGAAACCATTGTACAGCTGAAAGTGGATCTTGGTTTATCTCCTTGATCAAGTTGGCATTTTCCGCGTTATATTTTGTTCAAACCTCTTCATCTGATGGTTTAGGTAACCCATTAAACGAACTCTTGAACCTATCTGGATTCTGATAGGAGATGAAAGATCATGAGGGTTAATTGTAAACTATATACCCGGAAGCCCATGACAGATGATAATGCTCTTGATCATGTTCCGTTATATTTTTTGTTTTTCATTGGCAAAAGGTTGTTGTTGCCCATATATAAATATTTCACGAAAAAAATCCCGCATTTGTGGATTGCTTATTGGCCGGTATGCTTTCATCTCAAGCAAGGCTTTATTCAAAGCATTTTTTGTGATCAACCAAGATATCTGTTTTAGTTTTTGGAATGCTGAGCCTCGAACACCAGCAACAGCAATCCAAGAACTTGTATTCTTGATTATCCGGTTAAAAACCAGGAAAGGAAAAACAAGATGGATTGAGGCATGACCACCATGCTGCTGCAATTTAATTGATGCCCATCTAATCAAAAGTTAGTATGTATCTAAAGACGCGTGATAATATACTTGCATTTTTAAGGAAAAGCTCACTCTCTTCCTCTTTTATTTTTCACTTCTTTGAATTGACCCGCTATTTTCCTAGCTGGGTAATTCCCGGACACATTGTGAGCTTCACTTTTTACTTTTCTGACTGAGCACTTTCCGCCCACCCAACCCGGCGCTCTACGCCTCTCGCGTCGCAAATGTCTTCCTGCGTAATGGAAGACGCAGCAACAACCTCCCTTTCTTTTCAACAAGAAGAAGGGGAACATGGCCCGATGGAAGGGCCACCCGGATTCTCCAAAGGAGGAGGCAATCTCCCATGAGCCTTCCCTCTCGCTACGAACCCTGGCGCCCCATCTGAGTCTGGGGGCAATACCGACGTACACGCCAGCATCGAAGATCGCACTGACAAACTTCAAGTCAACAAACGCATCCTCTCCATCCTAGACGCCAGAATGAAGAACTACCGCACCCAACGTGAAGTGCTGGACATCTTCAGCACCGCCATTGACACTGCCGCGAGCAAGAGCACGTCGCTTAAGTACCAGAAGCTCGTCAGCACCATCGGAAATACCATCTATAAGGTACTGGAGATGATCGCAAAAGGCGGTAAGCCCAGGGTCATCGACTTGAATGCTCCCAAGGCCACACCGCCCCCCACCCCTCAAGGCCAAGCCCAAGCTGGCGCCAACAGCCACCGCAATGGGCAAGCGCCACCCACGACAAACCCAGCTCAAGGGCCCACCTACCCTTTGGCTACCCCAAACTCACAAATCCCAAAGCAGCCTGTGGCTCCCACAAACGCCAAATCATATGCCAACGCTGCTGCCGGCCACACAACACTCACAGCCACAACGAAAACTCCTACAGGTGGCAAAAACAAGAAAGCAGGCCCCACCCCCCGGGCCCAATCCCAGCTGGGCCCCGTGACCAGCGCCTATTCCTCAGGCTTCCAAAAGGACACCCCCTACTGGAAGTCACTGAAATTAACGCCTGAGCCCGCATCACCTCGCACTACGGGGCGGGTCTAATGGCAATTAAGCAGGCCCAGCATACCCGAACCAGCTGGGCTTCCATGGCCGCCAATGACGCCTCCCTACAACCCTTCATCGGGTAAGTGCATTTCAAGGAGTTCAAGCTTGAAGTGACAGAAGAGTCTTTCGCATACTACCTCGATGGTGCACCCAAACGAAGCCCTGATGCGGCACTCACGCTAGAAGAAGTGATGTACCAGGAGGCCACCGCAGTAACTGGACACCAACCACTACGAGCAGTCCAACTTGAGTCCACACGAGCAGGTAGCTCCAGCTGGGTGCTTGTCTTCAGCGAAAAGATCACGGGCAACTTCTCGCTTCTAGGATCACGACCAGCCAAGATCAAGAAGCCGGTGATCAAAGTCATTCAGTGCAACACCTGCTGGGGCTACCACGTCAGCCAGCAATGCAACAAACACCAGGTCTGCGAAAGCTGCGGCCTGGCTCATCTAAACAATGCCAAGTGCAGGGACATTCCCCAGTGCATAAACTGCAAAGGACCACATCCGGCCAGCTATGTTGGCTGCCCCGCAAGGCCAATAGTCAGAGATGGCAAAGTCGTGCACCAAAGTCGCGACCAACTTGCGAGCATCCGCACCCTGATGAGCTGACAGTACCAGGCGGAGACCAACAGCCTGCTCAAGAAACTACGCCAGGAGCAGGAGACGATAAGCATTAAAACAGCACAACCGCCATTGCAATAACCAACACAACAAGCCCCGGCGGCCAGTCAGGACAACACGTGACCACGCACCCCCAGGACTCCCCGCCGCACTCGTGACAACAATGAAGGCTACGCGTCAGATGACCTGAGCGTAGTTTCCCCCTCGGAGCTACGCCAACGCTTCCAGGCCAGCAGACAACAACAAACTCGCGAACAGTCTGCACCAGTCCCAGGGCCCTCTACGCCCAACCGTAGCAGATCGCCCCCACGAATCCTGGGCACAAGGGCAACCAGCCGTCGGACGCATTTCGTTGAACCATCAACTTTTGTTGCACAAATGCGCAAGGAAAATGTTGCTCGCCGAGTAGCAGAGGAACTAACTGCTCAAGAAAACCGGGCCCAGCAATCAGGCAACCGCCTGGTCCATCTTACCCCAGACAAGATGAGAGCCCTCGTGCTAGCGGAGACAGACCCGGAAATTAACCAATCTTCAGGGAAAAACTTCTGTCTTACTCTGAAAAGAAAGTACAAAGACGCCTCGGCGGTAGAGCTTTATAAGATCCTCTCCAACATGGAATTTTGGGCTCGCTCCGAAGACGAGACAGATCCAATGGACTATGCCCTAGCAGCCGTTGCAACATACGACAAAGAGGCACAAACCTCTAACGATGTGCTGGTCCGCCAAGACACGGACATCGTGGAAGCCCTGACCAAAACAGAACACCATGTACATGAATCAGGGTCCAGTATCTGCTAACCGGCTAGGGCCAGCACGGCAGACCGACCTTACGGTTCTACAGGCCAATGTAGCGGGCTCTGGCCCCTCCAACGATTCCGCGCTCAACACAGCCTAGAATAACAACATTGACATCATCCTCATACAGGACCCTTGGACATGGCTGTCTGATGGCATCCTAAAGCACAAAACACAGCCTGGGTACAAAATCTTCCGCCCAACGGAGGATACCAGCAACCCCCGGGAGTACTCACATACGTCAAAATCTCTCCACACCTGCTCTCAACACTCGTCCGCCCCTTCACACACAGAGACATGTGCGTGGTCAAGGTAAACAACATCCACTTTACGAATGTCTACCGCCGCCCAGCACAGGAATCTCCTACGTTAGACCTATTAGAAGGATGGGACATGCTGCGAAACGTGGTCATTGCGGGAGATTTTAATGCAGTGCACTGGTCATGGCAACTGGACCACGGACAGCACAATGGACCAGGCAATAGGATTTTCTCGTTCATGACTGAACATTCCCTCGCCCCAAACATCATAGGAGTCCCAACACACAACCGAGGCAACACTATCGACCAGCTGTTTAGCGACATGCCAGGTACTCAGGCATGGATAGACCCAGACCTGTACACAGGCTCCGACCACTACTCAATTGCAGCTCGCATACCCGGGAAGCCGACACAGCTAAGCAGGCCCAAAAGATTCATTGTCCCAACTAAAAACTACAAAGAATTCACCAAACTTGTCAAAATGGCCTTCCATGGCATCAGCCCAACTTGCACTACTCCCACAGAAGCAGACACCCTCACAGACCAGATACTGAAGACATGGGAAAGTTGCATCAAGGGAGCCGGCCGGCCCAGGGGGCACTATGGCAAGGACGCCCCCTGGTGGAACGAAGAGTGCTCTACAGCACATAAACGCCTGGTGGAAGAGCTCTCGAACACCACGCCAGAGGACAGAGCCCGAACCATACGATCATACAGGTCTACGTTACGACAATCCAAACTGAGATACTGGGAAACAGTCATTTCCTCGGCCAGCGAGCCTGGAGACATTTATCGCATCGCTAAATGGCACAAGCAGTCAGGCGCCTTTGCGTCCCCCCCACTGGAAGAAGACGGACAGACGATCACTGACACACAAGAGAAAGCTGAGCATCTCAGACGGAAGATCCTCAATCCCATGACAACGGATAGGGACATTCTGGACCCTTGGATCCCCACTCGGCATGACAGGGACAACATCCATTGGGACACCGACCTCACTCCAGCTGAATGCTATGCAGCATGCTGCGGAGTGAAAAGCAGGGCGGCAGGCCCAGACATGACGGAAGTCTCCCTGATGAAACTCTGCTGGGTATACCTGGAGACGCTCGTCCTTTCCCTGTTCCGTGGATGCCTCACGTTGAGGTACCACCCAAGAGCTTTCCGCGTGGCCGAATGTAACAAGGGCCAGTGTCTGCTGGGGCTTGGAGCTGTAGCTCAATACACTATAGGGTGGTGCACTGGAAATGAAGCCAGAATGTGTGAGGGAAGAATAGTGTATTCCACATGTTATGAAGTTGTATGGGCCACAAGAATGTGCTGAACAGGAAGAAGTTTCCCTTCCCCACTCAAGGGAGCTCAGACATTCTTAAGAGGCCAAGCTAAATACACTAGAGCCGAAATGGTTAGGCTCGCCGAGACTTGTATGAATCCTGCTAAGGCATTTCTGGCTGTGCACATCTTTATGAGTGATGCACAGTGTGGAGGACAGTGTGCGACAGTGTGCGACAGTGTGAGTGAACTGTGTACAAAGGTACATGACTGTGTATGTATGAGTAAGTGTATATAAGAGAGTCACAGTGTGTATAACAGTGTGAGTGGACTGTGTATGTATGAGTGGGTGTGTGTGGCTAGGTGTATGAATAAGTGTAAATGTGTAAGTGTGTATAAGTAAAGCACAGTGTATATGACAGTGCGAGATGGGTGAATATACTGTCCGTATGACACCGAAATTGTCTTTCTGCCAAAGCCCAGCAAGACGAACTACAGCGTAGCGAAGTTCTGGTGGCCCATCTTGCTGCTCTCGTGTCTCGGCAAAGGCTTGGAAAGAATCATCGCTAAACGGGTTTCTACGCAAGCCATTCTGGCTGGCGTCCTCCACCCCCAGCAGTTCGGAGCCCTCCCAAAACGCTCAGCAGTTGACCTCACAGCGGCAGTCATCCACGGCATTGTCATACGGACACATACTAACCGACAGAAACCTTGGTAAGTGGTACTTGTTGTCGGTTGTGCTAACTATAGACCGTCGCAAAGTTACGTCAAGATTCCCTCCTTGCAGCGAGTGCCGCCGATACTCGCGTCTTCCCCACTGTCGGCATGCCACGTCATTGCGTCCTGGTCTTCGGGTCTCCCACCTATTGTCCTTGTTATGCGTGAAGGCTGGCAAGTCTATCACGAGCCAGGAGACACCGGGAATCAGGATGCCGCCGCTAGGAGGACCTTCTTCCTCCTGGCACTCTAGCGCCTGCCGACGTGGGCCTATTGGGATCTTGCGATAACACTCCGACGAAGTCATTTCCCTACTGGGACAGTCACCCGATGAATATTCTAGTTCATCCGCGCGAAGCGCCCGGCACGAGAGCTGGTGAGCGCAGGAAGCATCGCCAACGCACAATTGAAGAGCCCATAATAACCCCGAACACTTCCCATAGGCCGCAGGAGGCATACTCTCGGTCATGCCGAAGCTACGGCCAATTCTGATAAGTTTACATCCTTAATCTCTTGAGAACTAACCAAAAACGAAGCTTTGCAAGTCAGTTTCCCGATTCTGCCATACTAATAATTTGTCGGAAATGCACCAGGTGGGCAAGCGGCCTCTGTGCCGTGTTCCGAAGCCAACTGGGGTCGGTGGGTATATGGGAGAGCGACTTCAAAGAATGAACACAAACCAATGAAGAAACTCTCCTAGCTGCTCCCACCGTGGTGATTCACGCTGCAGGCTCGATACAACATACTACGCCCACTAAACCGATAGCGAGGAATCGATTGGTGAGGTCTACAGGACCCCCAGAGGTCGCTACGGTGGCGAAACTGAGAAAAGTCTTGAACTATAAAGAGAACGGTCTTCCGACAAGAGTTGGAAAGAAGTCCTGGAAAATCCATAGAGATTAGCGACGCCTTAAGCGATCATATTCTATTATACGCTGAATTGAACTATTGTTCCGGGCTTCTTCAGTTACTTGCCTTTACTATCCGTACCGGCTTCCACTGTTATAAGACCCCCGTCACAGGCATTGAGAAAGCATTCTCGGAAAAACACGTCGCGTCCATGCTAATAATGGATGTCTCGGGAGCTTTCAATGCCGTGCTCAAGAACCGTCTGATTCTGAGATTACGGCAACAAGAATGGGACCATCGGTTCGTACGAAGGGTTGAGTCTTTCATGACTGACAGGATGGCTTCAGTGCGGCTGGAGGACGCTATAGGGGAAAGCAAGCCTCTCAGGTGTGGGGTGCCGCAAGGTTCACCAGTCTCACCAGTGCTCTTCATACTCTACCTGGAACCCCTTTTCAAACTCGGAATACCCAACACCAGGTTCAGGTATGCTGACGACGTGTCTATCCTCAGAATAGGGAAGAACATAGACAGCACAGTGAGTGCTCTCAATGACGACCTCCGCGACATCACGATATGGGGAAAGACAGAGGCAGTGAAAGTTAATCTCGCAAAAAGCGACCTGATCCACTTCAACCCCCGCAGCATCTACATACCACGCACACTGCAATACGAGGATACACGTATTGAGCCCGCTACAAAACCAGCCAAGTGGCTAGGGGTCTTCTTTGACCCAAAGTTAAGTTTCAAGGCTCATGTGGAACACTGGTGTGCGAGGGCAATGAGGGCAGCAAACCACCTACGCAGCCTAAGCAACACACATAAGGGAGCGCCTCCTCACTCCGTTGCTCTAGCGGCCAAAGCGTGCGTCTTACCAATAGCTCTATATGGTGCTGAAGCCTGGTGGCCAGGTAAAACCCGAGAATCCATACACAACTCAGACAAAAGGGTAAATACGCGAATAACCCACCTGGTGCACTGACTTGACAAGGTGATCAAAATGGCGGCTAGGGCAGTAATCCCAGTGTGGAGGACCACCCCTATCCCAATACTACATCGCGAGTCAGGGCTCCTACCAGCTGAAGTCCTGCTGGAAGAAATCCGGCTCAGGCACTCATTCAGGCTGAAGACCCTCAACAGAGATTATCCGTTAGTGCGCCGCCTCGAGATTTGAGCACATATGGACACCCTTGCACCGCGACCACAGCATTATCGCGCACCAGGGGCCAGAGGTCCCCCAATGACTCGGCTGCAGGACACCTTTTCCATCACACCACTATTATTACCGCGCCCGCTTTTGCTACCCAGGGGATGGCCCACTATAACATGGCAGGCACATGAACTATCTGACAAAGTCAAAGGGAAAAAGACACACGTGGAATGGCTCCAGAAAGACCGAGCACACCAGGGACAGGACATCCTCTTGTACAGTGACAGATCACTTGACAGCTCAGCCAGCTGGGGATGGGTTGCATACACACACGGCAAACGAATAGCAGCTGACCACGGGCAACTCTATCACGCGGAAGCACGCGCGGCTCGCAAGGCACTGGAATGGGCACGGGACTGGCCACACAGAGGCCCCCACACGAGAGTTCACCTTTGCCTCGACAATACTTCAGTTCTGCAGATGCTGAATGGACACCCAGGAGATAGCTCACAGCGCGGCTGTCTGGGCTTCCAGAAAGCCCGCGATGCCATGGGCAGAGATTTGGTCACCCTTCACTGGTCACCGGGACACGTGAAGATTCCTGGCAATGAAGAAGCGGACAAAGAAGCAGGCAGAGCGTCCTCCCTGCCCCCTCCAGGACCCTCCCCCGACGACCCTCTCCCAACACTTGCGTATGTGAGGAGGAGCATAAAGAAAAAACGCAAGATGCTCAGCCAGGAATGGTGGTCTGTGCACATCCCATCTTCATACAAGGAATGGTCATTAGGGTGCGATGAGAAACTTCCAGAGCTAGAGCTATCACGGCCGGCGCTACATCGGCTCCTATTAGCCCAGAAGTTGAAAATAGATTTGGCTTTGTGGTGGTTCCAAAGAAGCTTCAAAAATTCCATATATTGAGAGTGCCAAACTTTTCGTTGATGTTCAGATGTCATCTGTGTAATATATGCAGTCATTGCTTTTTTAGCCCCTGTTGAGCTAGATTGCTGAGACAGGATAGGGATTGAGAGGAGTTCGGGCATTTGGTTTGAAAGTGGTGGTGTTAGAACTATATTATACCTAACGTTAGCATTAACACTTTGATTAACAATACAATATAAACTGGCTGGATATTTGTTGCCGCAAAAGATTCTGAGAAACGCCAAGTTGCTCGAACGTTAGAGTAGTTCCAGAGTTTGGTGTCATTTGTTGGCAAGATTTATGTCGTTGCCTAGCTATATCGAGTAAACTCTCTTAACGAAATCTAGGCTGAAATCCATGCTGCTGGCAGCTTTCATTCAGCGGAGTTTTTGGTCAAGATCTAGACTCCGATCTAGGCTGTTGAAAAGTCCCATCAAGCAAAGCCTCTTGACGAGATTGGGGCTGAGATCCAGTGTAAGCAGGGTATGCAATAGTCAAGGCAAGGTGATGGCTAGATTCCAAGAAGTAGTATTGATGGCCGAACTTCTAGCTAAGGAGGGAAGTTTTTTTTTTACGTGGCCGGTTCAACTGAAATGGTTGAAATAGCGCAGTGTGCACCACGTGACCGCCACTAAGCCGGAGTACTGCCGGAGTATGACCGGAGTGTCAATAGCTGTCTCTTTACATCCAGGCTGCTGGTAGCTTCCATTGAGCAGAGTCTCTTGACGAGCTTTAGGGATTTGCTGAGCAAGGTCTTTTTGAAATAATATGTAATAGCATATCTCAAAAATAATTCATGCCTCAACTCCCCAGAAATATTTTGCTGCTTTGGAAACTCCGGAGTTACCCAAAAAGCAATGGAACCGCCACGTGGGGGGAGGCTGAGTATTCGGCCTTGCTGGCTGTTTTGAAACATGGAATTTTCCAAATGCCATATTTAAAATCCAACTCTATCGTGATTCATGTTGAAAATACACTTATTTACCTTCAGCACTATATCTTCTGCTTTTGTTTGTCAAAAACAAGAGCGTTTTTTGCACCCGGCAAGGGGGCCTTTAGTTTTAAATTAGTTTTCCATATTTCTGTAAAGGGACAGCTACGGAGGTCTAGAAGAGCGACTGTTTCAAAATGCGATTTTTTAGTAGGCACACAACACTAGGGGTAGCGACCAGTTTTAAGATGCAATTAACCGGCTACTGCCGCCTCTTACCGCTTTCTGATTATTGCCGCCTACTACTGCCTTCCATTTATGGCCAGCTAATTACGTAGATCAGCAACTGTAAAGTGGCAGCTATGTAGAAGGTACTTAATTTAATATATAAATCAGGTGCGGCAGGAGGTACCTAGTACTATTTCGAAGCATGCTATCGCCAACTCTGTGAATAAGGAAACAGTGTTCGCAAAAAAGGAACACGGCATTGTGATTTGTAAACTAAACTATATAAGGTTAAATTCTTCCTAGGCATAATTTTATTAACCCTTTCTTGCCTGCTTTCATTGCCTGCCTCCACCTACTTTTTCCAAGCTCCACCTGGCATCTTGCTTTCCTCTAGATACCTAGTAGAATTCTCACCCAAGTAGCGCACTATTCTAGGAAATGTGGAATCTAGGTTAGAAGCTGCCATAGTGGCAATAATAAATGAGGGTCAATCTCAACGAAATGCGGCACGTTTATTCGGTGTGCCACGTACTACTTTGTTGTGAGGCCTTCAGGATGGTTTGACGTAACAAAAAGCACACGTCAAGGATAAATTGCCTAGCGAAGACATGCAAGCATATTTGGTGTAAGCATTGCTTGACTTCAAAACAGCTGGGAGAATATGCCACTGGTGGGAAAACCGGCAGTTTGCACAATGCTTAGTTGATGCCCAAGGTGGAACTAACCACGTAGTAGGGAAGAACTTAGTTGATTGGTTTATTACGTGACATTCAGCTATCTGAACAAAATCTCAGGCCTCTTTAAAGACTAGTAAAACTGCCAAAGAGCTATTTAGCTAAATAATCCAGTTTTTTGTCCAGTACAATGCACTTTGCTTGAAGCATAACTTCTAACCATGTCACAACGTCAATATAAATAAACATGACTTACAAGAGGGGGAGTCACATAATGGGAAGGTAGTTAGTTTTTCAAAAGTAAAATGGGGGCTTCGGCAACACTCTGATGCAACCAACTGGGTAACAATATTGGATGCATAGTGGCTGATGGCGCAGGGCTTTAACCACAACTGTGATCTTCACAAGTGAAAACCTACCAGGGAAGGAGTAGTGGTTTAGGAAGGACGAAGCCCCCTGAAAGCTTACATACAGTATGAATGGATGGATGTCACATAAAACAGCTGAACATTGGTTGAAAGAAGTGTATTTGCCGGAAACAAAACCGGAAAAACCAAACTATTAGCGATTATTGATCCTGGATGAGCATGTTACCCATACTGACACTGTATTTAAACCGGTTCACTAGGTATGGCGGTCCACTACCTGGGGGGGGGTGAATCTAGTCAACAATAATAAGTCTCGTTTTTTTGTCTACATATCTATTTACACTGAATCCTATATGCGGCTATAGTGTCACATCTATTAAAAAAACACCTCAGTCTCATGAAGTGGAACACATGTTTGTATAAGCTCATACAAGGAAATAAACGTAAATATATTATGATTTAGATTTTATTAGTGCTGAGCCGGTTTTACGGACCCTGGAGAAACTACATATGATTACAACTCGCTGCTATAAAGACGCACTACCGAATATGAAGCTTCGGTCTATATGACCTATTTGTTTGGTCTTGTAAATTGTATATTCAGTCTTCCATGACTTTGTACAGCATTAAATCAGCATAACTTGATTTTTCAAACCCGTTTCATCTTGTACATTGAAACTGCAATCTATGTCCCTGTGATATCACCCCGATCAATGGACATGTCCTAGGAATGATTAAATACCCTCTATATGTACCGTCAAGTTCAGTTATTATCAGCGGTGACCGATGTTTTTGGGGGTTGGTGAATTGTGTTTAATATACTTCCGCGATTCTAAATGGTTGCAATTCAAATTGTGCAAATCCAGGTGTATCTATCCCGGGTACTTTTAGTCGAAATAAGTTCATTAAAGAACAATGTAGTACATACAAGCAATGCCTACTGTAAACCGGTCAAAGTTTGGCTCATGTTTGCACTGCTTGGGGGCCATCTTGAAGTATGGCATGAGTGTTGAATCGCATAAGTGCTATGATGCTACCACATTATCCAGTACTGTCCGGTGTTGATGAGCGCCAATGCAGAGCTAAACTATAGGATAAGGACGTGTATTAGACATACATAGGAGGTATCCTTCAAAGATGCAAGATCCGGGACTTTAAGCGTTAGCAAAAGTGGACAACTGATTGGTTGATTGGTTATCGATAGTATTGGCTGTTCTTTGGTCCAGGCCGTGCAAGTAGAGAAACGTAAGAAACAGGTCAGTGAAGCAGTTGCCTGCCACAATCCGTCCACATCATGAAATATGTAAGTGTACAGATCAACTATGCTACAAATATAGTCTATATCTCAACGTCGTATATTAATAAGATACTTATTATATACAATTAGCATTAATATCACGGTGCTCGCTAGTTCAACCAGCTTTCCATGGGTATGCAGTATAACGTGGTTATGCTAGTGAGCATAGCCATATATTGATCTGTACAATCTGTTATGCTCTTGTGCATCTTTTTATCTCCGGTGGTATCATTTTTGCACCATACTCTGTAGGCATTCTTATTTCCAAAAACGCCTAGAACCCCTACTGTACTCTACTTATCATGCCTAGCTGCCGGAAAATCAACTTTGAGCCATACAAGAAATTGGTTATCAACAAGTATCAAAACGGCATGACTGTTCAGTCAATACTCGACACTTTGTAATATGACTACCTCATCTCGATCAGCCGAAAAGCTTTCTATTCACGATTGAAAGACTGGGGTATATGAGTCTGACAAACACGTACAAAGCCGAGTTAACCACTTGATATCGTATTTCTGAACTCTCCTTCCAGTACAGACTTTGCGACGACGCCATATTTCAAGATTTGAAACGATATGGCTTTAAAGTATCTCGTGATGGTGTTAAAACAGCTCGTCGCAGGCCTGAAATATATTGACGTCTCCTGATTGAATTTGTAAAAGAAAGTGTACAACAACTTCGAGTGTTTTTTGCACAAGAAAAGGACAGTGAAGGCATTATAATTGCAAAGGCTTAGACGGGAAAATCCATACACACATTTGCGTCAACCTCAGTTTAACATCTCACGAGATACCATATTCCATGTATATCATGAATTTTATGAAGATACAATTCATCAAAGGTTGCATCAACTTCATGTCGACGTGGTGGTTAGACTAGGGTCCAAACTATATCTGGTCTGTTGATGGTAATCTGGAACTTGCCCAGTCTAGCTTTGATATTTATGCTGGTATTGACACATTCCCACAACATATTGTTTGGTTCTTTGTTGGCTTTTCAGGTCTTACAGCTGGATCTGTATTTGCGCAAAATCTACACGTTGTAAAGGCTGCCGGGTTTATCCCACAAATCATACAATCGGATCGAGGTGAAGAAACCACAATGACAGCCGCACCTCACTATTTTTCATCGCGGTGTGTAAAAAAAGATGCTTCCCACGTTGGCTATGTTGGGAGGCAGATTACGCCAATTCAGATGACCCACCACTTACACCACCTGAAGCTGATCTAGATGATAATGATGGCTGTCCACCGCGTCAGAAAGAAACTCGCACGTCAACATGTGGTTCTGGGCATCCCATACCAATTATACAACATGCCTAACCCAGCAAAATGCTATATTGACTTCTTGGCGTCATTGGATGAAGAAGCTTGGAAAGGGCTCATGGTTTCTGTAGACTGGGATGGTACAGACCTGTAAGGGGTTGTGCAATAGTGTATAAAGGCAAGGTAATGGCTAGATTCCAAGAAGTAGTATTGATGGCAAAACTTTTAGCTAAGGAGGGAAGTTTCTGGCTACGTGGCCGGTTCGGCTGAAATAGTTTAAATAGCGCAGTGCGCACCACGTGACCGCCACTAAGCCTGAGTACTGCCGGAGTGTGACCAGATTGTCAATAGCTGTCCCTTTGCAGGACCTTGATGAGTATTTACCGGCTACTACAATCAAGATCTGCCACAATCTAACTCAGCCATATGCTGCTAAACTAGGTGCAATGATTGGTTTCAAGGAAGAAAGGCCATACATGCTAGAATATGAACAGCTTCGACATGATTTGCTGCACTATGTAATGTCCAGACAAATGCCACTTCTTACAGAATGCGAAAAGCCCCGTGGCAGTTGGGATGAGCTACGTAGCATACTCGAGCAGCAAAGGCTAGCATTGGATGATCTGAACTCCTTTGAGGCTGACAATAAAGTAGATGACACATAGATATCCATTAATAAATACACTTACAAAGTAATTTACTATTTGCGCCACCATATATGTACACACATCAAAATTAAAACAAACCAGCACCACCTTGACTAGATATGTACAGGCCAGCTTTTTTGAACCTCAATGCAACAAATGACATATCATATCTCATTAGGTAAATCAGGTCAAGTCGCTATAGCTGCTCTGTATCCTCAAGAAGGTCATGATTGCTGCCCGAAGAAGCCATATCTTCCCCTTCCCCCTAATTAACTTCCAGATACGTGTACTTATGGCCACCAACTAACCTTTTGCCTGCGCCTTGAGTCTGCAAGGGTGGACCTAGGTTATTGTATTGGCTCTTTCAAGTAGATGACTCGATCATCTCGCGTTGGTGTTATATAAAACGCTGGCCCTTCCCATGGCTCTTCAATTCCATTTGCATCAGGCTTGACGTTGGGCTTGATCTCAGGTCTGATCTTGAGTTTGATCTCTACCTTAACGTTTGCTTTCTTTCTACCTCCTGCTCTCTCGTGCAAGTTGGTAGTGGTCGATTTTCGTTGCCTTTTTCTTGTACGCGTCAGAACACTATTGTCGGCCCCAGCAAGAGGATTGCCGGGCAGTTGCGGGTAATAGACATTCAGAGTGAATTTCTTCTTATGAGCTTTGCTCACTATTTGTTTGATATCTGCTAGTATGAAATGCTGATCACGTCTGAACGATAGTTCCGCTATCATTGCCTCATTATCAATGTTTACTTGGCTAACCAACCGGCAATTAGTTGTATCTGCGAGATGCCGGGAAATTCTAATGCGTCTTGATAAAATCCATCACTTTTCCTTGACCAGAGAACTTAGTAGCCAGTGACATGGCATTCTAATGCATGGTTGCAATTTTTCGTTGTCCCTCTAATAGAATATAATCAAGTTCGCCAATCTTTTTGAGATATTCTACAGCAGCGTAGACGTGAATGGTGATATAGTTGACGTCGTGAGGTTTTGTGGCTGTTGCAGCAATACTTTCAGCAATCTTTGACTTTGCAACAGCGAGTGATTGGCTAAACTCATACAAGTTGTGGTGAGTCGAGTTCAGTATAGGGGCAGTAAAACTAGGAAGAGTGTGCTTGGACTGTGGGAAGAAAGCAATGGGTTTATCATCTAAGAGAGGCGCCAATGATGTTTGATTTTGCCAGTGCACCGGTGAACTAGGGAGTTCAGTCAAGTTCACGATTCCAGGACTCCGAGTTCATAGTGGCAGAACGCATTCAAAGCACAGCACAACCGGGAGCTATCTTTGCAACTACGATGCATGATTGATAATGCAAAGCATGATGATGATTTGTGTATGGAAATGAAAGTTCACGTAGTAGAAAAGATGCTCAGGTCACTAGTGAGGAAGTTGTTCAAGTAAATACAAATATGCGCTCACTGATACAGGTCAATGCAAATAACAACATTCTACGGTAATTTTGAAAACTTTTATATAAATTCTACAATAGTAGTTCTCATATTTGTTGACGTGATGAAAGCTTTACTTTTTGAAATTCTATCATGTTGGTTTTCTTCACTGACATACCATCAACTGTATTCTGCACACTGGATATACTGCCAGATATCATTATGCCGCCGACATCATTGGCAATACTGGACTATAATACCATATAGACTGTTGTCGCAATCCATAGGACGCGCTAATGGACATATTACGGCATACATAGGTGACGTGCATCATCCTTCTTCATGATGCATAAAACTGTGAATTGGAATTATTGATTTGGAAAGTGTGGTTTACGCTATATTAGCATGGCTCTAACAACCCAATTTGCATTTTGAAACAGTCATCCCTCTAGTCCTCCATAGACAGCTATTGACACTCCGGTCACACTCTGATAGTACTCCAGCTTAGTGATGGTCACGTGGTGCGCACTGCGCTATTTAAACTCTTCTGGGTGAACCGGTCACATCAACAGAAACTTCGTTCTTTTGCTAAAAGTTTGGTTATCAATACTACTTGGAATCTAGCCATCATCTTGCCTTTATTAAACTATTAGCAGCCCCTTATAATTTCTTACATCTGAAACATTATAGTCTGGTCAACATCTTATTGTTACAATCATTACATCGTCATGTTTGAAATTTCTGTTGAATTCATCATTTCATTGGCAGCATTGACTACAGGTTGAGTACTTATCTGAGCTAGATTTGTGATTAGATAATGCATATAAACAGTTGGTTTAAATCTACTTATTGCGATGTCAGTTCCAAGAAGAAGTTTAATATCGTTGGCATCCTTAATAGATGTACATATGTGCCAACCTATTGCGGTCAAAGAGACCAACACTCCTTGTTTGGTCAGAATTACCTCGGCTGAAATTCAGTTGAGCCAGTTTATTCTTAGACCAGTTATCAATAAGTGACACAATGGGTACTTGATAATTGTTGTTGCTCTCATTACCAGAATCAAGAATGTCAAGATCAGCAGTTGAGTTAATGATATAGACAGGGCAATATTTGGTTAGCATCTCAACTTTGTAACCAATATATTCAATAAACTTGTCTTACAGTTGGCCAATGGTAAAGGTAATATCTCTGTTGATTTTCTGAAGCCATGGGAATTGTCTTTTGATGTGTTCAGAATACCTCAACCTGCACTAGCCCTATGGTATTCTTTTTCTAGTGGAAGAATGACTCCTTTCTTTAAAAGAGATTTGACACCAGGAGCACCAATGCCAGCTCCTCTTATATTTGACATCCCGGCAACGTGGCCAATAACAGAGCAAAGTATGCATCCTGTGACAATGGCATTATCTTTTGACCATTTGATATTGAGTGTAGAAAAAATATATAAATTATTGTTTGAGCAAACTAAGATAAACAAAAGGAAATACTTCTGGATTAAGTCAGGTGGGGGAGTCATCATGAATGGCCACTCCTCAAATATACCAATAGCTGTCTTAGGGTTTTCCTTAACATCATCCATACTGATTTCAGCCACATACATATTCCGCTAATAACAGCCTCAGAAACCACGCCCATTTGTCTACTAACTCTCCCCTCTATTATCGCCATAATAGATGCATTGCATGGCCAAATATACCTCAACTTTGAGCTTGCAAAAGACGTAATTAATTCGATAGGTAGGGGTATTAGTATTTGCTTGGTTGCACACTCAAAATAACTGAATGCATACGTGCTTTTGCACATAGTGTTACGCTGTTGAAAGGGCCGCAATTTTCACCCCAGCTTCCGCCACACAACAGGTTCACGATAAAACTGCCTATGACATTTACATGCGTCAAATATATCATGTCTGCTTGGCTTTACACATGTGGTTTAACTAATGCGACAACATCTAACGTATTAGACCCCCTGTAACAAGGGCCAGTGTCTACTGGGGCTTGGAGCTGTAGCTCAATACACTATAGTGTGGTGCACTGGAAATGAAGCCAGAATGTGTGAGGGAAGAATAATGTATTCCACATGTTATGAAGTTGTATGGGCCACAAGAATGTGCTGAACAGGAAGAAGTTTCCCTTCCCCACTTAAGGGAGCTCAGACATTCTTAAGAGGCCAAGCTAAATACACTAGAGCCGAAATGGTTAGGCTCGCTGAGGCTTGCCGAGGCTTGCCGAGACTTGTATGGATTCCTGCTAAGGCATTTCTGGCTGTGCACATCTTTATGAGTGATGCACAGCGTGGAGGACAGTGTGCGACAGTGTGAGTGAACTGTGTACAAAGGTACATGACTGTGTATGTATGATAAGTGTATATATAGGTGAGTCACAGTGTGCATGACAGTGTGAGTGAACTGTGTATGAGTGGACTGTGTATGTGTAAGTGGACTGTGTATGTGTAAGTGGACTGTGTGTATGAGTGGACTGTGTATGTATGAATGGACTGTGTATGAATGAGTGGGTGTGTATAAGTAAAGCACAGTGTATGTGACAGTGCGAGATGGATGAATATACTGTCCGTATGACACCCCCATCTGGCCCAAGCCAAAATCCGGCGCGCTTCATTTTCCCGTACAAAACCGCAATTTTTGAAAAGTCACAACTTCTCCAATTTAATGATTGAGACTGTAAAACTGTGACATTATGCGTGAAATGGCACGGAGATTACGAATATGGAAGTTTGCAAGATTTCGGATTGGATTGAGCCGCAGAAATCCATTTTATGCGTGTAAACCATTTGGTGCTTTATGCTATATAAGCATAAAGTGAATTTCCGCCGCCCACCCTTGGACAAAATCTTTCAAACTCTCATATTCCTATTTTTTGTGTAATTTTACGCACTATGTCAAAGTTTTACGGTTTTAGTCATTGAATTGAAGAAGTTGTGACTTTTCGAAAATCGCGGTTTTGTAGGGGAAAATGAGCCGGGCCGGATCTTGGCTTAGGCCCGATGGGGGTCTAATACGTTATTTTTCATCACTTCAATTATACTAATGGGCACAATGTCAATTGAGCTCTTATGCATTACTACACGAGTACGTCTGTATCAGGATATCAATACAATTCTGAGGCTGCTATCAGCTCGACGCAACACAGACCCACTTAGGGGGTGTTGGATACTGTAGAGGGGATGTTGCCTACGGCTTCCCATAATCAAAGCTCAATGAAGGCTAAAAAAGCAATGACTGTATATATTACACAGATGATATCTGAACATAAACTGAAAATTTGACACACTCATAATATGGAATTTCATAAGCCTATCGCAAACCACCAAAAAGCCAAATCCATTTAACTTCTAGGTTAAAACATGGAATTTGACCATTCTTCTTTTAGAATAGTACGCATAATGCCAGATTCAGGGACCATTAACTTAAATGATCTAGGTCTCTCTGAACTAGTATCCGCAAAAGCTAATAGAAAAACTGTCTCAAATATTTTCTAAAATAAAAATATAAAGTCCGTGTTGTCTAGAGTGCAATGCATGTTTTTCCCCAAATGATTGGACTGTAATCTGTGTTTCATGCCATGCGGACGTCAAAAAAATCAGGTGCCATTATCGTGCCTGCTTCATATGCTCTATGTTCCTTGTGAGTACTTATGGCCTAATGAAATCAACATCTTACAGAATTTTCCCTAGACCTTGAAACAAGCCATCACACCAATATATCTTACTGTAAAGTCACAGACCATGCAACAGTGTTCCCAAATGACATACTTGCAGTGGGTTTTATTGTTCCGAGACCAATAAACGCCGCATGTAGAGAAATAAAAATTATCTGGGTAGGGTCTTGCCGGTCATCAAAGATGACCATTTACTCTTTTTAAGTCTACAAAACACTTTGATACATAAGGTTTTACGGTGGTTCACAGTCAATAATCATCTGTATCACAATCCTCTTCAAGATACCCAAATTGGGGATATATGGGGTGAACAGGAAAAAGTCATTTCATCTCGCTATTCTTAATGCCATGATAGTGATCCTAGATATATCTGCTGAATCAGCTTAGCATTCCAGATATGTTCCTGCGGAAACTACGTCTTCAACCTACTTTTAGAAATGAGTAAAAAATCTTTTCTAGCATGAAAATTACTCCCCATTCAGGTGATATATCTTCCATTCCCCATGGTTTATGATGCAAAAGTGGCTGTGTAACAAAATGGAAAGTGTTGTAGCTGCAAAGAAACTACTACCACTAGTGTCCCGGTTGTATTCCAGCAGCACTCCGGCCTAGTGACGGTCATGTGGGCACACCGTAGCAAATAAATAGTTTTTGTTGAATCAGCCATGTAGGCAGAAACTTCTCTTAGCTAGAAGTTTCGCAATCAATACTATTTCTGGGAATCTAGCCATCACTTTGCTTTTATATAACTATTGCGACGTGCATAACTCTTTACAGTAGCTTTTGAGAATGCCCCTTACAAAAATACACCAATGAAAGTAGATACAGCATTAGATTATCATGCTTCAGAAACAGAACCCATCACCCTTACAACGTTGGCGGCTTCTAGATTTTTCCCATCAGGTCAAGATCAAGTCAACGATGCTGAGAAAATTCATTATGAGCAAGCTACTAGAAAGGGACCACCACATGTTTGCATCACTTTTGACATTGAATTTCTTGATTGCCGGGATCCAAATTATTTTCCCCATTCTTTCATTAATATTTTAGCATATGACAAGGGTGGTTCTGTAAGGACAACAGCAAATTGCTTTTCAGAAAAAAATTCTGAATATGAAAGGAACTTTTCCTTATAAACATCCATATATTGTTACATCCCCCTAGATTTATGTACTAACTTTTGATAGATGGGCTTCAATTGATTCACGGCAATATAGTGATTATATCTTGAACCATCCTATTTTCTTTTTCTGGTTTTTGATTGAATAATCTAGGACACCAATTCTCGGGTTGCTGGTGCTGTGACGGGGGTCTTATAACAGTGGAAGCCGGTACGGATAGTAAAGGCAAGTAACTGAAGAAGCCCGGAACAATAGTTCAATTCAGCGTATAATAGAATATGATCGCTTAAGGCGTCGCTAATCTCTATGGATTTTCCAGGACTTCTTTCCAACTCTTGTCGGAAGACCGTTCTCTTTATAGTTCAAGACTTTTCTCAGTTTCGCCACCGTAGCGACCTCTGGGGGTCCTGTAGACCTCACCAATCGATTCCTCGCTATCGGTTTAGTGGGCGTAGTATGTTGTATCGAGCCTGCAGCGTGAATCACCACGGTGGGAGCAGCTAGGAGAGTTTCTTCATTGGTTTGTGTTCATTCTTTGAAGTCGCTCCCCCATATACCCACCGACCCCAGTTGGCTTCGGAACACGGCGCAGAGGCCGCTTGCCCACCTGGTGCATTTCCGACAAATTATTAGTATGGCAGAATCGGGAAACCGACTCGCAAAGCTTCGTTTTTGGTTAGTTCTCAAGAGATTAAGGATGTAAACTTATCAGAATTGGCCGTAGCTTCGGCATGACCGAGAGTATGCCTCCTGCGGCCTATGGGAAGTGTTCGGGGTTATTATGGGCTCTTCAATCGTGCGTTGGCGATGCTTCCTGCGCTCACCAGCTCTCGTGCCGGGCGCTTCGCGCGGATGAACTAGAATATTCATCGGGTGACTGTCCCAGTAGGGAAATGACTTCGTCGGAGTGTTATCGCAAGATCCCAATAGGCCCACGTCGGCAGGCGCTAGAGTGCCAGGAGGAAGAGGGTCCTCCTAGCGGCGGCATCCTGATTCCCGGTGTCTCCTGGCTCGTGATAGACTTGCCAGCCTTCACGCATAACAAGGACAATAGGTGGGAGACCCGAAGACCAGGACGCAATGACGTGGCATGCCGACAGTGGGGAAGACGCGAGTATCGGCGGCACTCGCGGCAAGGAGGGAATCTTGACGTAACTTCGCGACGATCTATAGTTAGCACAACCGACAACAAATACTACTTACCAAGGTTTCTGTCGGTTAGTATGTGTCTGTATGACATAGCTCCCTCTTTCTCAAAGGGCGTCCCGACAGATAGACATTGACCAGATCAAGCATCACTGACACAACACTTAACTCATGGCTAACCGCCGTACCATAGGGACTTGCTCGCTCGTGAGAAATCCGCTCGTGGATTCTCCTAACAGTTGCTAGGGATCAAAGAAATGCTGCACCAATAACACCCAATTGTCTCCGCCTAACCGTCTCGACAGCTCTAAGCTCTGACCTTACACCATTCGTAACAACTGAAAGACGTGGCTCGTTTGTGAGAAAACTGCTCGTGGTCTCTCTTTCAGCAACACTCAGATAGTAGAGGGGAGAATATTGCATGTTGAGATGGCTAACTAAAATACATAATAGATCAGTAGTACAGTGTAACTTTTCGTAAAATCAATTTCCACCTTTTTCTTTTCCCAACGCTTGAACAAATCAATCAGAGATGCGGGAGTCAACGGGCTTACCCAGGTGCCTGGCATGGAATTCTCTCAACAGGTCCAACGCTCCTTCACTGTCAAAATGCTCAATCGGTTCCCAAGTCCAATGCCTTTTCGCCGGCCAGCCTTCCCATTTCACCAGATACTTCACTCGGTCTTGGGCCTTTCGGGAGTCCATGATTGCCTCAATAGTATACTCTTCTGACTCGATGGGGCCAGCTTCGCGGAGGACCTGTAGGGGGTCCGGCCTGCCTTGAGTACCTTCGCGGTAGGGCTCGATAAGGGAAACGTGGAAGGAGTTGTGGATGCGCCATGTCGTGGGTAGCCGTAATCGGACAGCAGTGGGCGAGATGACTTCTTCAATCTGGAACGGTCCCAGCATTTTCTTGTCAAGCTTCTTTGCCGGTCGCTTCGTCTTGATGTGAGTCGCGTTCAGCATCACTAGGTCGTCTTTGGCGTATGTGGGGGCGTCTTTGCGGCGGCGGTCAGCCCAATCCTTCATGCGTTCTCGGCTTTTCTCGAGTCGTTTCCGCGCTTGCTCGTGGACATCAACCATCCAGTGACTATACAGTCGGCTGCCAGGGTTTCGAACTTCTTCTATTGGGGAATTCGCAGCAGCTGGGTGGTATCCGTAGTTGGCGTAAAAGGGACTTAGGCCAGTAGCAGAAGACATGGAGTTGTTATAGGCAAACTCAGCAGTGGGCACGAGCTCTTCCCAGTTCGACATTTCGTAGTTGACAAAGGCACGAAGATAGATCTCAAGGATCTGATTGAGTCGTTCCGTTTGGCCATCCGTCTGAGGGTGGAAGGCTGTGCTCATCCGTGTCTTGGTACCAACCAGCCTCAAGAAGTCTTTCCACAGATGTGCTGTGAACCGAGAGTCGCGGTCGGAAATGATGTCGAGTGGGATACCATGTAGTCGCCAGTATTCTCGAGCAAAGATGCGAATCAAATCCTCGGTTTTCTTTTCGTCAACCTTCAAGGGGATGAAATGCGCCATCTTTGTGAACGGATCGGCCATGACCCAGATAGAGTTGCATCCGTTCGACAGCGGGAGGTCCGTGATGAAGTCCATTGCTACTGACTGCCAAGGCTTATAGTGCAGCTGCATTGGTTGTAGCAGACCATGGCTGGCATGATGCGGGACCTTGTTCTCCTGACATGCCCGACAGCCTCCAACGTAGCCACGAACTGTATCTTCCAATCGAGGCCACCAAAAGTTTCGCGAGATGAGCTCCATTGTCTTGTCCATGCCCATGTGACCGGCGACTTTTGTGTCGTGTTCCGATTCCATGATTTGCCGTTGAAGAGCTTCGGGGACTCTGAGCCGACCTTTGCGATAAACTAGGCCATCAATGACTTCAGAGTCGGCAGGCGGATCGGCGAGACTGGCTGTGTAGTCTGGGTCACGTAACCCTGCACTCTTGACTTCCTTGACAAACTCGGGATTCCAAGACGGCGTCGGTATACTGGTGAGGCGTTCCGAAGTGATTAGAACCAATGCTGAACCACGAAATAGGGCTCCTGGTGAATGGGAGAAGTGTTTCTCTTGCAAGACCGACGTGATCGGCTGGTCTTCAGCTCCCCCTTTCTCAGGTCGATGTTGTGGCAGTCTAGACAGAATATCGGCCTTTTCATTCTGTTTACCCGGGCGGTAGTTGATGATGAACCAAAACGAAGAGAGCTGCTGTGACCAACGAGCCTGGCGCCGATTGAGGACTTTCGCCGTGGTGAAGTAGGCCAAGTTCTGGTGATCCGAGTAGACCTCTATCCGGTGCTTGCTACCTTCCAGATACCTGCGCCAACGGTCGAAAGAGTCGACGACAGCTAACAGTTCTTTGTCGTGGATTTCGTAGTTCATCTCCGTCGGGGCAAGCTTACGGGAGTGAAAAGCTATCGGTCGAAATTTGCCGTCGTCGCCTTTTTGCGATAGTACAGCACCAAGGGCAAAGTCCGATGCATTAGTTTCCAAGTGGCAAATTTTGTCTGGCGTAAAATGGGCTAAGACTGGGGCTGTAGTGAAGCATGCCTTCAGTTGATCAAAGGCTTTGTTGGCTTGCATATTCCACTGCCAGCTTTTTGCATCACGGCTATTGATGTCCGTAATCGGCTTGGCGATTTCCGAAAAGTTCTTGATGAAGCGGCGATAAAAGTTGGCGAAGCCGATGAAGCTTTGTGAGTCCTTTAGGGACTTGGGTGTCTGCCAACGTTTGATGCACTCGACTTTTTCGTTTGTCATACCAATGCCGTTGACCCCAACAGTATAGCCCAAGAAGTCGACTTCCTGTACTTGCCATCGGCACTTGCGAGGGGCTACCGCAAGATGGTTGTCCGTAAGCCTGCGCAGTACTTCCTTGTCTAGGCGGTCATGTTCCTCCACAGTGTCGGCGTAGATCAGTAAATCATCAAGGTAAACCAGTAGACCGGCATCGATCAAGTCACGGAAGATGTTGTTCATCATGGCTTGGAAAGTTGCAGGTGCGTTAAGCAACCCTAAAGGCATGACCAAGTATTCGAAGAGTCCATACTTGCACCGAAAAGCTGTCTTCCACTCATGACCTTCCTTGATACGGACGAGGTAGAATCCCGACTTCAAGTCTATCTTGGTGAAGAATTTCGCGGTGCGGAGTGCTGCCTGAAGTTCTTCCACCAGAGGTATGGGATACCGAACAGGGATGGTGATTTTGTTCAGACCTCGGAAGTCTACCACAGGCCGTAGAGGATCCTTGGGGTCCTTCTTTTTGACAAACATCATCGGGGCTGCACAAGAAGAAGTTGACTTCCGAATTTTGCCGGTGTTGAGCATCTTGTCGATCCATGGCCTTAGAGCGTCTAGTTCTCGTTCGCTCATAGCATATAGGGCTCCCCATGGTGGCGTTGTCCCTTCTTGTAAATCAATTGCATGATCCCAAGGCTGGTGATCGGGGAGCCGTTCAGCTGCTTCCTCACTTATGATCGGCACAAACTCTCTGAACTTGCCAGGCACCGAGCCGAGATTCTTTTGATTGGCATCTTCCATTGTCTCGTCCGGGTCGGTAGCTTGTTGGACAAGGTCTTTAACGGTGGCAACATGAGCGGAACCTGGATCTTGGTGAAAGACTACTCGACTGGTGCAGTTCTTTTGGCAGTGAGGAGAAGTGAAGCGAATCTTGTCTGCTTGGTCGAAGAAATACAGCGGTTGGTGCTCTTGAAGCCACCATTGAGGCAAGATCAGGTCATAGTCGGGACCCATACCACTGATCTCAAAACTGAGCTTGGTGAAGTGATCCTCCCGATGCCGCAGAACAATTGCTTCAGTGTAGTAGCGTCTGGCAGATTCAACAACCTGGTCGTCAAAACCTCTCGTCTGTTTCTGCTTTAATCGGCGAATGATGGGCAGTTTGAGCTTTCGAGCTTTTGACATACTCATAACGGGCACGCTTACTCCGGTGTCCAACAGTACCTTGATAGGGTGTTCATCTTTGCCCCAATGCAGGGTCATGGTGACAATTGGTCGGCCACCAACTTTCGGCTCGGCTTGCCTGTGCTTTCGGGGGACGTAGTCTGTGTTGTCAATGAAAGACTGAGCATAGATCTGCTTAAGTGCACTGATGACACCCTAAAACGGCCTGGTACTCTCACGGGGTGTGTCGTGGAAGCCCATTAAAAATCCGAATCTGAATTTTCTGGCTCCTCAAAGTACTCTAGCGGTTGGGCTTTTTATATAGTGTTGTCTTCGTCAAGCATGTCGATGGCGTCAACCTGGGCCTTCTGGGTAGGAGCAAGCTGGGCATCCTCATTATCTTCACGACTCCGTTTACCAGAAGAGGTAGTGGCGGCTGTAGGCATTTTTTGAGCTGGGAGATGGCGTCCGTCTTTGTCGGTCGTGGCATAGCAGGCACAAGTGTGATGGGTCGTGCGTGCACATTGCCAACAACTCTTACCTTCAGCTTTTCATTTTGCAACAAGGCTTTCAGGTATGCTGTCCAGAGCTTCTTTTGTGGAGGCCCATGTGTATTCTCGCCATTCTCGAGGAAGGTTGAGCCTGGGAGCTCTTGTGAAGGGTACAGAACGGGAATGTGGCTCTCTTCTGGCGTCTGACCTTTGGTGATCCATAGCTGAAGCCGACGTGGCTTTACCTGTTAGGGCCGGGTTGCAAAGCATATTCTCATAGATGAGACCAGCTTCACGGATGGCTTCGATGAAGGCGTGGTTGGTGGTAGGTATGGCGCCTTGTCGCGAGTAGATCATTTCGGTGATCTTCCGAGGTAGAGCCTTGCTGATTAAGGTCTTATGACGGTTGGCACTAACCACAGGTTCCTGAACCGGCAGTCGTTTCAGTCTTACACGATCGTTTCATTCCTTCGCGCCGGCCACACCGACTCTACAGGAGTGTTCTACGGTTTTGGACCAGCCCTAGGGCTCGCGGGCCTACGCGAGCCCTGGGGGCCAATTGTATATATACGCCGGTCGCGCACCGCACTCCTGTATTTACTCTTCTTTCTTCTTCATGCTTGTTTTTCTTAGTTATAGCGAGAATACAGTAGCTGGCTTTGTCCCTACGCTTACATTCGTGCGCGCCGTGACAGGTCTGAAAGAATATGCCAGACCATTCGACTGCCTCGTTCAGATCTAGGATCTCGCTGATGTATTGAGAAATGTCGCCATTGTACTTAAGGGCTTCCATCTTACGCTGGTTTCGATTTTTCTCAGCATGATCAGTGAAGCGATCCTGTAAAGCCTGTGTGTAGCTTTCCCACTTGTCGTCCATTCGTAGGTTCTCAATGCTTTGTAGACTTGATTGGTGCCAAGTCTGGGCCTTTTCAGTCATCTGGGAGCCTATCCAAACAATGCGCTGATGGTCACTTTGGAAATGCTCTGGGTAAGTATCCACACAGGTGCGTACTTCTAGCCACCAAGCCCTAAACTTTGAGTTATCCTTTCCGTCAAAGGTGCCAGACTTCCAAAGGGTAATGGGATTGGCGGGCTTTGGTCGGGCGGGAGCTTCAAGCGCAATGATAAAACGATCATCCATAGACGTTGGTTGCAATGCTGGCAGATGACTGGGGTCGTCGACGGTCTGGATAGACATGGTCATCCTCAGGTCGACCTATGGCAGGCGGATAACGTATTAGACCCCCATCTGGCCCGCACCTAGATCCGGCCCACCCAAAACCGCCCATCCAAAACTATATAGTTACATGTCTGGAAACTTTTACCCCAGGTCGTTGGGGGGTCTGGGGTTTTTTGCGGGCGCTTCCAGCTTTATAGACAAAGAAAGGCAGTAGTTTGATAGATTGACGTGTTTATTTGTGATTATTTTACGTGTTTTCCTCCTGCTCCTCCTCTTCCACGTCTACCGTGATTGCGATTGCGGCGACGCGCTCCGGCCACTTGTCCTCCCGCGCTTTTTTGTTCGTCTTCTTTCCTCGTTCCTTATACTCCCTGCCGAGTAATTCTGCTTCAATGGGCATTTTCTTCCATGTCATCTGAGCAAACTTGCCTTTCCTATACAGCGCTGCCCTGCGAGCCTTCTCGGTCATTTTCACACATTCAATAGCCTCCTTCTCCGCCTTTTTTTTTTCATTTCGCCAATGCTTAGTACCTTAGCTTCGCCAAACCCCTTCTTGCTTCTCTTAGCCCTTTCGCGCTTCTGTTTGTTGATTAGCTCCTCGTCCAATACTTGAAGAGTTTGCTTATCTGTAAGCGAGTCTTGAAATGTTGTTTCGACAAAAGCAAGCTTGACACGCATTGGGGTACATACACCAGAGATCTCCTTTATAGTCTGGTTGATCTGTGTAGCTATCGTAGGTTCCTTCTCTGTTGCTGGTGTATGGTCGAAAGGCGAGGCAACAGGTGCATAGTCAGCCAAAAGGCGCAGAGCAATATGGCTTCAATCCTACTGCTTTCCATGCACTTGGAATGTTTTGTTTGATTGTTTTTCTAGCTTCTTGGTACAAGCAAATAAATTGCTGATTTGTAATTTGTTGAGCACCATACACTGCATCGCGGCTGACCAGCTTCTTGTATGCCTTAGCAAGAGGGCTGAAAATCCCTACGTCGAGAGGTTGTAACAAATGGGTTGTGTGTGGGGGAAGGCAAATCGGGATTATGTCGTGTTTCTCGCAGTATTGAACGAATTCAAAAGTTTCGTGACTTCTGTGGCCATCCATTATTAAAAGCCGATATTTGCCTCGTTTTTGGCGGCGTGTATGTATGTCGAAGTGTTCCAGCCATCGTACCGCAATATCATTGTCAGTCCACCCATTAGGTGATACTTGAATCACAGTGTCATTGGATATCGAGGGATCAATCCATGATTGTTGTAATACTTTGCCGGCAAATATAATGAATGCGGGTAGTGTGTACCCATTCATACCGATGCACTCAATAATCGAAACCCATTCTCGATTGCCAGCTTGGTTGGTTATGGCGTCTTTATTAGTGGCACCGATGAATACTTTAGCGTTATCACCGATATCCTTCATAATCCCCTTCCCCTTCTCATCCATGTTGTATGTGTCATCTTCCGCTATATCGTACAAAAACCAGATTCGTGAATAGGTTTTGTACCAATGCATTATAGATTCGTACGAAGTGCCGTCTTTGCATGGTTGATCCAGGTTACATGCTCGTTTCAGCTGGATTTCCGGGTGTCGCGCCTTGAAATGTTTGTACCAATTGAGGTCTATTGGTTCGGAATCTTTTTTAGCTTGCAATAGCTGAATGGCCAAGTCCCGAAGCAATTTGATAGTTAATGGCCAACCCCAGACCTGCATCTGAAGCACTACACGAACAATAGATTGTTCTTCGACCACTGTCAATCTTTCTTGGGGTTCTGCTGCTTCGGTATGTGTTTTCCGGCCCTACATACGAGCTCGTAAAGTTGTACGCGGTACAGCAAATATCGTTGCGGCTTGTCGGACACTTGTTACTGTTTTATTTTCAATTGCTTTAATCGCTTGTTCAATGCGTATCTCTTGATCTATTGACGACATTTTCCTGGCGCGTGTATCGTTAACGTGTTGAGTTGTGTCAAGAGAAACAAACAAAAACGAGCAAAGACGAGTCAACTGGGCGCCCACTTTTAGGTGGGCCGAATCTAGGTGCGGGCCGGATGGGGGTCTAATACGTTAGCTAGTAGGGCCTCGGGCTGGTGCTCCATTACCACCAGACATCATAGGGGTGACAAGCTCATCTCTGTTGCTGGCTAGAGCAGTCTGGAACTGTACCCGAGCACGGTCTGCAATGGCTCGAGCCTGTTCTGCATACAGGCTTTGCATACCAGGGAATGCTCGAAGATTTTCCCGCTGAAGAGTAGAGCTGGAGTGTTTGGTTGTGGGGCAACTGGTGCTAGCGGACACAGCTCTAACGGTGCTGGGCTCTGGTTCACCCATAAGGGCTGGAGGTGGCTGAGAACCGGCACGAGAGACAGTAGACGTTGTAGATTGTTGATAACTGTCTGTGCGTCGGCACTGCCTTTTTCACGAAGCTGAGTTCTGAATTCGTTGATAGCATCCGTGGCAAAGGTACGAATATCAGGCAGCTGCTCTTGCATTCGTGCATCGATCTGGGCTGGATCAATGACTTCTCCGGCAAAGAGACCGTTGATTTGCGATTCCTTAGTCTCGGCCCAGTGCGTGGCGTTTTGGCGGAATTCTTGTTCTTCGCCAGCATTGTGCTCAAGTGCTTCAATGCGCTGCTGTTGTCGCTGGGTGATGACTGAGATCTGCTGAAAGGCTTCGTCTCTGGCCTTATTGTCACTAGCGAACTGAGCAATGGCACCATAGATATTCGAGGCGAACTTGTTGCTGATCTTTTCGATCTGTCGATGGAACTGGGACAGCATATTCTCAGTAGCTCCTACAGAGGATTGTTGTAGGTGCACCAAGGCAGCATGGCCGTCTTGCATAGGGGTGTACTGATCCCGTAAGCTTTCAACATCTCGACGGTTTTTCTCACTAAGCTGTTGCAAATATGTCACTACAGCTTGGTAAGAATGCCACATTTGTTCATTGGCTTCCCGCAGCCAGTCAAATGGGTTCTGGACGTGCGTCCATGGGCAATTTTGGGGTATCACCCATAACTACATCACAGTCTTGGGGATTGTAGAGGATTAGCGCATTACTGGGTTACAACAACTCCGTAGAAGCTCGGAACAGTAGTTCAGTTCAGCATACAATAAAATATGATTACTTAAGGTGTCGCTAATCTCTATGGATCTTCCAGGACTTCTTTCCAACTCTTGTCGGGAGTCTGTTCTCTTTATAGTTTTAGACTTTCTCAGTTTTGCCACCGTAGCGGTCTCTAGTGGTCCTGTAGACCTCACCAATCAATTTTTCGCTATCAATTTGGTGGGCCTAGTATATCGTATTGAGCCTGCAGCATGAATCACTACGGTGGGAACAACTAGGAGAGTTTTTTCATTGGTTTGTGTTTATCCTTTGAAGTTGCTCTCCCATATAATGTACTAGACCCTCATTTGGGCCGGACCCATATTATGGCCACCCGGTTTAGCCACGTAATCATTTACCTAACCCACTTCCATATCCTGGATCCAGTGGGGGCATTCCCGCTTACAAACGCAAGCAAAGGTAGATGTTAATAGCAATTGCTTTCGAGCACGACATTACATTCTGGTAGGAGTTTACATCGTCGCGACACCACGTTACTTCCAGGTATGTTGCCTACTTCGTTTACATTGTCGCGACACCACGTTGCTTCCAGGTATATTGCCGGCATGCTTTATTTACGTCGTCGTGCAACACGCGACACTACATCGTGGTGGGAAACGACCTATGCTTGACGGGCCTCTCTTTTTTAGGTCCAGGGCTGAGAAGGAAAATGTCCATAAGGAGTTCTTTCAAGGCCATCTAAGCAAATTTGCCTTTCCCATATAGCGCAGCTTTGCGGACTTTTTCAGTTATCTTAACATACTCCGCAGCCTCTTTCTCTTCCTTTTTTTTCTTCATCTTGCCGACGCTTAACACTTTAGCTTCCCTAAATTCTTTCTTCCTGTTCCGTTTCCGTTGTTGTTTCTGCTTCTCGATTAGATTTTCATTCAAAATCTGAAGAGTTTGTTTATCGGTCAGAGTCGCTTGACATGTATTCTGTATAAAAGCAAGTTTGGCGCGCAAAGAAATATTGCATACAGTGGAAATTTCCTGAGCAAAGCTGTTGATCTGACTTGCAATACTCGAATTACCTGTATCATTAGTGCAGAAAATTTCGGGTTCATTGTTAATGAAAGGTGATGCTTTAGGCTCGTACGCCGAAAGAATTTTGTCGGGGCAATAGGAGAGAAGGCCAACAGCACGCTAAGCGCTCGCGATATTAGGCTTAACGTAACCCATACCAATTCCAGCCACATACGTTTTCCGGCCACCAAACGTCCTGCGCATTTCTTCCCCTTTTACAATCATGTACGCATTACAATTCCTCTTCCTCACTACTACCTATTATCACCATTCCGACCCTACCACTCCGACCATCATGCCAATTTACGCAGTTTCAATTCGAATATTGTTTCCGATCATCGAAATGGATAAAGAAGAGCGCATTCGAGAAGCCATTGAGGGCGATACAGAACCTACGAGTCACTACCTATCTACCTAGCGTGCACAAAGCGTCACGCTTATTTATAATCTCCCGAGTAACCCTGCAAAGGCCGGCTTGCAGGCACCGAATCACACGCAGATGCTGCTACACCCTATCGAAATCTAACTACCTAGGTACCAATAAGGAAACTTCCATTGCGATCGTGTCATTTGGTATGGCCAAGACGTTGAAGGTCAGATATGGTTGAACAAACACTGGACGAACAGGCACGTAAGGAAGTTTGAAGGAAATGCCAGTCGAATAAAGTGTAGGTATTTGATGACGGCGGCAGCGGCAGCAACAGTAACAGCAACGGCGATAGCACAGCGATAGTGACGACGGTAGCAACGGCGACGGTAGCAATGGCGACGGTGGCAGCGACAGCAATAAGTGATTGAATAGGTAAGTATCTAGATAGGTCGTGGGTAGAGAGGCATGGAAGTGATTGAATAGGTAAGTATCTAGGTCGTGGGCAGAGAGGCATGGAAGTGCCTAAACCAGGTACCTATAGCAGAAGCTACAGGTAGGTAGGTAGGTAGTAAATGTACATAATGTATGAATTTGGAGCGTAAGAACTAATGGTGGCCGGAAAACGTATGTGGCTGGAATTGGTATGGGTTACGTTAATAGACTGCCAAGCTTCTTGATAAAGGCATAAAAACTGCCAATTGGTGATTCATTTACCACCGTAAACCACGCTGCGGCTTACAAGTTTCTTATAGGCCTTTGCCAGGGGGCTGAAAATGCCGACGTCGGGAGGTTGTAATATGTGTGTTGTATGAGGCGGGAGACAGATTGGGATAATCTGGGTTTTTTCGCAATACTCCCCGAAATTGAACGTCACATGGCTTCCATGACCGTCAAGGATCAGAAGCCGGTATTATCCACTTTTTTGAAGCCGAGTATGTTTATCGAAATGGTGTAGCCAACTAATTGCGATATCGTTATCCGTCCACCATTAAGAGAAACTTGAATCACGATATCATCGGAAATTGAGGGATCGAGCCATGCTTCTTGGATT
Source organism: Xylariaceae sp. X187 (assembly GCA_028637585.1). Classification (NCBI taxonomy): domain Eukaryota; kingdom Fungi; phylum Ascomycota; class Sordariomycetes; order Xylariales; family Xylariaceae; species Xylariaceae sp. X187. The sequence continues at coordinate 1,816,903 of JAJIZN010000006.1, read as the reverse complement.
ACCTTGCCCGCAAAGATAACAAACGCTGGCAAGGTAAACCCATTCATGTCGATGCATTCAATGATAGAAACTCATTCACGATTACCAGGCTGGTTCGTAATCGCGTCTTTATCATGTGCACCAATAAACCCTTTTGCGTTGTCACCAATTCCTTTCATAATGCCTTTTTCGTCCATGTTATAAGTGTCATCTTCGGCAATATCGTATGAGAAACAAATCCGTGAGTATGTTTCGAACCAATGTTTAATCGCCTCATAGCTGGTGCCATCTTTCCGTTGTTAATCGAGATTCCGCGCTTTTTTTAACTTAATTTCCGGGTGCCGAATGCAAAATGTCTTATATCAGTTGACACCCAGGGGCTCGTTATCACCTTTGGTGTGTAGTAGTTGAGTTGCTAAGCTGATTAGGGATGCAATTGTCAATGGCCATCCCCAAACCTGCATTTGGAGAATTACTCTAATAATAGAGCTCTCTTCAGCTGGTGTCAACCGCTGCATATTCTCCGCAGCCTCTACATGGGTACGGCCGCCCTTTAACCAAAGTTGTAGTCTAGACCGTGGAACGTTGTAGACATGGGCAGCTTCGCGAATGCTAGAAACGTGTTTTTCTTTAACTACTTTAATGGCATTTTGTAATCGGGTTTCTTTTTCCATCAGATTAGATTGAGTTGATTGACCTGCTCGGGAGATGCAATGCAAGGTGATAAACGGATTTAATGCGATGAAGTTTCAGTGGTCGTCAGGAGTTGAGGAAGTGGTTAGATAGGTATGTAGAAGTGCTCAAAAATTGGGTGGCTAGAATGTGGGTCTGGCCCAAAAGGGGGTCTAATACGTTAGCGTCAAATGATTTACAAGCATAAAATGGATTTGTAACAAGGGCCAGTGTATGCTGGGGCTTGGAGCTATAGCTCAATACACTAGGTGGTGGTGCACTAGGGAATGAAGCCAGAGTGTGTGAGTAAATGATAGTGTATTCCACATGTTATGAAGTTGTATGGGCCACAATAATGTGCTGAACAGGAAAAAGTTTCCTTTTCCCACTTAAGGGAGCTCAGACATTCTTAAGAGTCCAAGCTAAATACACTAGAGCTGAAATGATTAGACTCGCCGAGGCTTGCCGAGACCTGTATGAATCCTGCTAAGGGATTTCTGGCTGTGCACATCTTTATGAGTGATGCACAGTGTGGAGGACAGTATGCAGCAGTCTGAGTGAACTGTGTACTTGGGTACATGGTTGTGTGTGTATATGAGTAAGTGCATATAGGTGAGTCACAGTGTGCATGACAATGTGAATGAACTGTGTATGTGTCATACGGACACATACTAACCGACAGAAACCTTGGTAAGTGGTACTTGTTGTCGGTTGTGCTAACTATAGATCGTCGCGAAGTTACGTCAAGATTCCCTCCTTGCCGCGAGTGCCGCCGATACTCGCGTCTTCCCCACTGTCGGCATGCCACGTCATTGCGTCCTGGTCTTCGGGTCTCCCACCTATTGTCCTTGTTATGCGTGAAGGCTGGCAAGTCTATCACGAGCCAGGAGACACCGGGAATCAGGATGCCGCCGCTAGGAGGACCCTCTTCCTCCTGGCACTCTAGCGCCTGCCGACGTGGGCCTATTGGGATCTTGCGATAACACTCCGACGAAGTCATTTCCCTACTGGGACAGTCACCCGATGAATATTCTAGTTCATCCGCGCGAAGCGGCCGGCACGAGAGCTGGTGAGCGCAGGAAGCATCGCCAACGCACGATTGAAGAGCCCATAATAACCCCGAACACTTCCCATAGGCCGCAGGAGGCATACTCTCGGTCATGCCGAAGCTACGGCCAATTCTGATAAGTTTACATCCTTAATCTCTTGAGAACTAACCAAAAACGAAGCTTTGCGAGTCGGTTTCCCGATTCTGCCATACTAATAATTTGTCGGAAATGCACCAGGTGGGCAAGCGGCCTCTGCGCCGTGTTCCGAAGCCAACTGGGGTCGGTGGGTATATGGGAGAGCGACTTCAAAGAATGAACACAAACCAATGAAGAAACTCTCCTAGCTGCTCCCACCGTGGTGATTCACGCTGCAGGCTCGATACAACATACTACGCCCACTAAACCGATAGCGAGGAATCGATTGGTGAGGTCTACAGGACCCCCAGAGGTCGCTACGGTGGCGAAACTGAGAAAAGTCTTGAACTATAAAGAGAACGGTCTTCCGACAAGAGTTGGAAAGAAGTCCTGGAAAATCCATAGAGATTAGCGACGCCTTAAGCGATCATATTCTATTATACGCTGAATTGAACTATTGTTCCGGGCTTCTTCAGTTACTTGCCTTTACTATCCGTACCGGCTTCCACTGTTATAAGACCCCCGTCACATATAATAGAATACACTCGCAAGAGGTTAGCTATCGCCCCAGAACTGGACTTGTACCAGTAGTAAGGTAAATCTCATGAACGAGGTTAGCGAAACTCCATCGCCCTCACCCCAAATCGTCCCTATTACGGGCACTACATCAGCGAACGACTTAGAGTCAAACACCATCAACTACACATCAACGAGTACCCAGACCCAGCTTAGGGTAACTCCCACACACTCTGAATCACGGGCTACTCAGACACAAGAGCCCTATCCTTTACACACTACCATACCAACCTGCACCTATACACACACCGGTACGCAGACCACGACTACCACCATGTCTACTACGGAGTCGTCTCAACCCAGCAATGCGCTGGTCCTCTACAATCCCCAAGATTGGGATGTAGTTATGGGTGATGCCCCCGAAATCGCCCATGGACGCACTGTCCAAAACCCACCTGATTGGCTGCGGGAAGCCAATGAACAGATGTGGCATTCCTATCAAGCTGTAGTAACATATTCGCAACAGCTTAGCGAGGAAAACCGTCGAGATGTTGAAAGCTTACGAGACCAATACACCCGTATGCGAGACGACTATGCTGCTTTGGTGCACCTACAACAATCTTCTGTAGGGGCCACTGAGAACATGCTGTCCCAGTTCCACCGACAGATCGAGAAGGCCAGCAACAAGTTCGCCTCAAACATCTACGGCGCCATCGCTCAGTTTGCTAGTGACAACAAGGCCAGAGACGAAGCCTTTCAGCAGATCTCAGCCATCACTCAGCGACAACAGCAGCGCATTGAAGCGCTTGAGCACAACGCTGGCGAAGAACAAGAATTCCGCCAAAATGTCACACACTGGGCCGAGACTAAGGAATCGCAAATCAACGATCTCCTTGCCCGAGAAGTCATTGATCCAGCCCAGATCGATGCACGAATGCAAGAGCAGCTATCTGACATTCGTACTTTTGCCACGGACGCTATCAATGAATTCAGAACTCAGCTTCGTGAGAAAGGCAGTGCCGACGCCCAGACAGTCATCAATAATTTACAACGTCGAGCTGTCTCTCGTGCTGGTTCTCAGCCACCTCCAGCCCTTACGGGTGAACCAGAACCCAGCACACGGCGCCGTCCCTCGGTTGTCTTCCGGTCCCCTCAACAGACCGCACCTGCTCGCAGCGCGTCCAGTGATTCCGCCCCCAGCACCGTTAGAGCTGTGTCCGCCAGTACCAGTCGCCCCGCAACCAAACACTCCAGCTCTACGCTCCAGCGGGAAAATCTTCGAGCATTCCCTGGTATGCAAAGCCTGTATGCAGAACAAGCTCGAGCCACTGCCGACCGTGCTCGGGTACAGTTCCAGGCTGCTCTAGCCAGCAACAGAGATGAGTTTGCCACTCCTATGATGTCTGGTGGCAATGGAGCACCACCCCGAGGCCCTACGGGCTATCCACCTGCGGCAGGCCGACCCGAGGATGACCATGTCCATCCAGACCGACGGCGACCCCAGTCATCTGCCAGTATTGCACCTACATCTATGGATGATCGTTTCATCATTGCGCTTGAAGCTCTCGCCCGACCAAAGCCCGCCAATCCCATTACACTTCGGAAGCCTGGCACCTTTGACGGAAAGGACAACTCAAAGTTCAGGGCTTGGTGGCTAGAAGTACGCACCTATGTGGATGCTTATCCAGAGCATTTCCAGAGTGACCGTCAGCGCATCGTTTGGATCGGTTCCCAGATGACTGAGAAGGCCCAGACTTGGCACCAGTCACGTCTACGAAGCATTGAGAACCTGCGAATGGACGACAAGTGGGAAAGCTACACTCAGGCTTTACAGGATCGCTTCACTGATCACGCTGAGAAAAACCGAAACCAGCGTAAGATGGAAGCCCTCAAGTATAACGGCGACATCTCCCAGTACATCAGCGAGATCCTAGACCTAAACGAGGCAGTCGAATGGTCGGGCATATCTTTTCAAACCCTAATCAGCAAGGCTCTACCTCGAAAGATCACCGAGATGATCTACTCGCGACAAGGCGCCATTCCCACCACCGACCACGCATTCATCGAAGCCATCCGCGAAGCTGGTCTTATCTATGAGAATATGCTTTGCAACCCGGCTCTGGCAGGCAAAGACACGTCAGCTTCAACTACGGATCGCCAAAGGTCAGATGTCAGAAGAGAGCCACGTCCCCGTACTGAAACTTTCACAAGAGCTCCCAGGCCCAGCCTCCCTCGGGAACGGCGAGAATACATATGGGCCTCCACGAAAGAAGCTCTGGACGGAATACCTGAAAGCCTTGTTGCGAAGCGAAAGGCTGAAGGCAAGAGTTGCTGGCGATGCGCACGCACGACCCATCACACCCGTGCCTGCTATGCCACGACCGACGAGGACGGACGCCCTCTCCCAGCTCAGAAGAAGCCTACGGCCGCCGCCACCTCCTCTGGTAAACGAAGTCGTGAAGACAATGAGGATGCCCAGCCTGCTCCTACCAAGAAGGCCCGGGTTGACGCTATCGACATGCTTGACGAAGACGACGCCATGCAAGAAGCACAGCCGCTAGAGTACTTTGAAGAGCCCGAAGATTCGGACTCGGATTTTTAATGGGCCTCCACGACACACCCCGTGAGAGTACCAGGCCGTTTCAGGGTGTCATCAGCGCTCTCAAGCAAATCTACGCTGAGCCTTCCATTGACAACGCGGACTATGTCCCCCGAAAGCACAGGCAAGCCGAACCGAAAGTTGGTGACCGACCTATCGTCACTATGACCCTGCATTGGGGCGAAGATGAACACCCTGTCAAGGTACTATTAGACACTGGAGCAAGCGTACCCGTCATGAGCATGTCAAAGGCTCGAAAGCTCAAGCTGCCCATCATTCGCCGATTAAAGCAGAAACAGACGAGAGGCTTTGATGACCAGGTTGTTGAATCTGCTGGCCGCTATTACACCGAAGCAATTGTTTTGCGACATCAGGAGGATCACTTCACCAAACTCAGTTTTGAGATCAGTGGTATGGGTCCCGACTATGACCTGATCTTGCCTCAATGGTGGCTTCAAGAGCACCAACCGCTGTATTTCTTCGACCAAGCAGACAAGATTCGCTTCACTTCTCCACACTGCCAAAAGAACTGCACCAGTCGAGTAGTCTTTCACCAAGATCCAGGTTCTGCTCATGTTGCCACCGTTAAAGACCTTGTCCAACAAGCTACCGACCCGGACGAGACAATGGAAGATGCCAATCAAAAGAGTCTCGACTCGGTGCCTGACAAGTTCAGAGAGTTTGTGCCTATCATGAGTGAGGAAGCAGCTGAACGGCTCCCCGATCACCAGCCTTGGGATCATGCAATTGATTTACAAGAAGGGACAACGCCACCATGGGGAGCTCTATATGCTATGAGCGAACGAGAACTAGACGCTCTAAGGCCATGGATCGACAAGATGCTCAACACTGGCAAAATTCGGAAGTCAACTTCTTCTTGTGCAGCCCCGATGATGTTTGTCGAAAAGAAGGACCCCAAGGATCCTCTACGGCCTGTAGTAGACTTCCGAGGTCTGAACAAAATCACCATCCCTGTTCGGTATCCCATACCTCTGGTGGAAGAACTTCAGGCAGCACTCCGCACCGCGAAATTCTTCACCAAGATAGACTTGAAGTCGGGATTCTACCTCGTCCGTATTAAGGAAGGTCATGAGTGGAAGACAGCTTTTCGGTGCAAGTATGGACTCTTCGAATACTTGGTCATGCCTTTAGGGTTGCTTAACGCTCCTGCAACCTTCCAAGCCATGATGAACAACATCTTCCGTGACTTGATCGATGCCGGTCTACTGGTTTACCTTGATGATCTACTGATCTACGCCGACACTGTGGAGGAACATGACCGCCTAGTCAAGGAAGTACTGCGCAGGCTTACGGACAACCATCTTGCGGTAGCCCCTCGCAAGTGCCGATGGCAAGTACAGGAAGTCGACTTCTTGGGCTATACTGTTGGGGTCAACGGCATTGGTATGACAAACGAAAAAGTCGAGTGCATCCAACGTTGGCAGACACCCAAGTCCCTAAAGGACTCTCAAAGCTTCATCGGCTTCGCCAACTTTTATCGCCGCTTCATCAAGAACTTTTCGGAAATCGCCAAGCCGATTACGGACATCAATAGCCGTGATGCAAAAAGCTGGCAGTGGAATATGCAAGCCAACAAAGCCTTTGATCAACTGAAGGCATGCTTCACTACAGCCCCAGTCTTAGCCCATTTTACGCCAGACAAAATTTGCCACTTGGAAACTAATGCATCGGACTTTGCCCTTGGTGCTGTACTATCGCAAAAAGGCGACGACGGCAAATTTCGACCGATAGCTTTTCACTCCCGTAAGCTTGCCCCGACGGAGATGAACTACGAAATCCACGACAAAGAACTGTTAGCTGTCGTCGACTCTTTCGACCGTTGGCGCAGGTATCTGGAAGGTAGCAAGCACCGGATAGAGGTCTACTCGGATCACCAGAACTTGGCCTACTTCACCACGGCGAAAGTCCTCAATCGGCGCCAGGCTCGTTGGTCACAGCAGCTCTCTTCGTTTTGGTTCATCATCAACTACCGCCCGGGTAAACAGAATGAAAAGGCCGATATTCTGTCTAGACTACCACAACATCGACCTGAGAAAGGGGGAGCTGAAGACCAGCCGATCACGTCGGTCTTGCAAGAGAAACACTTCTCCCATTCACCAGGAGCCCTATTTCGTGGTTCAGCATCGGTTCTAATCACTTCGGAACGCCTCACCAGTATACCGACGCCGTCTTGGAATCCCGAGTTTGTCAAGGAAGTCAAGAGTGCAGGGTTACGTGACCCAGACTACACAGCCAGTCTCGCCGATCCGCCTGCCGACTCTGAAGTCATTGATGGCCTAGTTTATCGCAAAGGTCGGCTCAGAGTCCCCGAAGCTCTTCAACGGCAAATCATGGAATCGGAACACGACACAAAAGTCGCCGGTCACATGGGCATGGACAAGACAATGGAGCTCATCTCGCGAAACTTTTGGTGGCCTCGATTGGAAGATACAGTTCGTGGCTACGTCGGAGGCTGTCGGGCATGTCAGGAGAACAAGGTCCCGCATCATGCCAGCCATGGTCTGCTACAACCAATGCAGCTGCACTACAAGCCTTGGCAGTCAGTAGCAATGGACTTCATCACGGACCTCCCGCTGTCAAACGGATGCAACTCTATCTGGGTCATGGTCGATCCATTCACAAAGATGGCGCATTTCATCCCCTTGAAGGTTGACGAAAAGAAAACCGAGGATTTGATTCGCATCTTTGCTCGAGAATACTGGCGACTACATGGCATCCCACTCGACATCATTTCCGACCGTGACTCTCGGTTCACAGCACATCTGTGGAAAGATTTCTTGAGGCTTGTTGGTACTAAGACACGGATGAGTACAGCCTTCCACCCTCAGACGGATGGCCAAACGGAACGACTCAATCAGATCCTTGAGATCTATCTTCGTGCCTTTGTCAACTACGAAATGTCGAACTGGGAAGAGCTCTTGCCCACTGCTGAGTTTGCCTACAACAACTCCATGTCTTCTGCTACTGGCCTAAGTCCCTTTTACGCCAACTACGGATACCACCCAGCTGCTGCGAATCCCCCGATAGAAGAAGTTCGAAACCCTGGCAGCCGACTGTATAGTCACTGGATGGTTGATGTCCACAAGCAAGCGCGAAAACGACTCGAGAAAAGCCGAGAACGCATGAAGGATTGGGCTGACCGCCGCCGCAAAGACGCCCCCACATACGCCAAAGACGACCTAGTGATGCTGAACGCGACTCACATCAAGACGAAGCGACCGGCAAAGAAGCTTGACAAGAAAATGCTGGGACCGTTCCAGATTGAAGAAGTCATCTCGCCCACTGCTGTCCGATTACGGCTACCCACGACATGGCGCATCCACAACTCCTTCCACGTTTCCCTTATCGAGCCCTACCGCGAAGGTACTCAAGGCAGGCCGGACCCCCTACAAGTCCTCCGCGAAGCTGGCCCTATCGAGTCAGAAGAGTATACTATTGAGGCAATCATGGACTCCCGAAAGGCCCAAGACCGAGTGAAGTATCTGGTGAAATGGGAAGGATGGCCGGCGAAAAGGCATTGGACTTGGGAACCGATTGAGCATTTTGACAGTGAAGGAGCGTTGGACTTGTTGAGAGAATTCCATGTTAGGCACCCGGGTAAGCCCGTTGACTCCCGCATCTCTGGTTGATTTGTTTAGGCGTTGGGAAAAGGAAAAGGTGGAAATTGATTTTACGAAAAGTTACACTGTACTACTGATTTATTATGTATTTTAGTTAGCCATCTCAACATGCAATATTCTCCCCTCTACTATCTGAGTGCTGCTGAAAGAGAGACCACGAGCGGTCTTCTCACGAGCGAGCCATGTCTTTCAGTTGTTACGAATGGTGTAAGGTCAGAGCTTAGAGCTGTCGAGACGGTTAGACGGAGACGATTGGGTGTTATTGGTGCAGCACTTCTTTGATCCCTAGCGACTGTTAGGAGAATCCACGAGCGGATTTCTCACGAGCGAGCTATGGTCCTCTCAGTTGCGAAGGGTTAAGGTATTGTGGTTGTGGTTTGAATGACTGTCTGGAGAGTTCACGAGCGAACTTCTCACGAGCGAGCAAGTCCTTACAGTCAGGAAAGCCCGGACCAATGTACTAGGGGAGAGTTCACGAGCGAACTTCTCACGAGCGAGCAAGTCCCTTTGGTACGGCGGTTAGCCATGAGTTAAGTGTTGTGTCAGTGATGCTTGATCTTGTCAATGTCTATCGGTCGGGACGCCCTTTGAGAAAGAGGGAGCTATGTCATACGGACACATACTAACCGACAGAAACCTTGGTAAGTGGTACTTGTTGTCGGTTGTGCTAACTATAGATCGTCGCGAAGTTACGACAAGATTCCCTCCTTGCCGCGAGTGCCGCCGATACTCGCGTCTTCCCCACTGTCGGCATGCCACGTCATTGCGTCCTGGTCTTCGGGTCTCCCACCTATTGTCCTTGTTATGCGTGGAGGCTGGCAAGTCTATCACGAGCCAGGAGACACCGGGAATCAGGATGCCGCCGCTAGGAGGACCCTCTTCCTCCTGGCACTCTAGCGCCTGCCGACGTGGGCCTATTGGGATCTTGCGATAACACTCCGACGAAGTCATTTCCTTACTGTGACAGTCACCCGATGAATATTCTAGTTCATCTGCGCGAAGCACCCGGCACGAGAGCTGGTGATCGCAGGAAGCATCGCCAACGCACAATTGAAGAGCCCATAATAACCCCAAACACTTCCCATAGGTCGCAGAAGGCATACTCTCGGTCATGCCGAAGCTACGGCCAATTCTGATAAGTTTACATCCTTAATCTCTTGAGAACTAACCAAAAACGAAGCTTTGCGAGTCGGTTTCCCGATTCTGCCATACTAATAATTTGTCGGAAATGCACCAGGTGGGCAAGCGGCCTCTGCGCCGTGTTCCGAAGCCAACTGGGGTCGGTGGGTATATGGGAGAGCGACTTCAAAGAATGAACACAAACCAATGAAGAAACTCTCCTAGCTGCTCCCACCGTGGTGATTCACGCTGCAGGCTCGATACAACATACTACGCCCACTAAACCGATAGCGAGGAATCGATTGGTGAGGTCTACAGGACCCCCAGAGGTCGCTACGGTGGCGAAACTGAGAAAAGTCTTGAACTATAAAGAGAACGGTCTTCCGACAAGAGTTGGAAAGAAGTCCTGGAAAATCCATAGAGATTAGCGACGCCTTAAGCGATCATATTCTATTATACGCTGAATTGAACTATTGTTCCGGGCTTCTTCAGTTACTTGCCTTTACTATCCGTACCGGCTTCCACTGTTATAAGACCCCCGTCACAGTATGAATGAATGGATTGTGTATGAATGAGTGGATTGTGTATGAATGAGTGTAAATGTATGTATATAGGTAAAGCACAGTGTATATGACAGTGCAAGAAGGGTAAATATACTGTCTGTATGACAGGATTTCCCCGGCTCAATCCAATCCAAAATCTTGCAAACCTCACTATTTGTAATTTCCGTGCCATTTCACGCATAATGTCACAGCTTTACAGTCTCAATCATTGAATTGTCGAAGTTGTAGCTCTTTGAAAATTGCAGTTTTGTATGGGAAAATGGGGTAGACCGGATCTTGGCCCGGGCTAGATGGGGGTCTAATACGTTACCTACCGACCCCAGCTGACTTTGAAACATAGCACGGAGACCGCTTGCCCACTTGGTACATTTCCGATCAACTATTAATATGGTAAAATTGGGAAACTGACTCGGAAAACTTCGTTTTTGGTTAGTTCTCAAGAGATTAAGGATGTAAACTTATTACAATTAGCTGTAGCTTCGGCATGACCGAGAGTATGCCTCCTTGCGGCCTATGAGAAGTGTTCTGGGTTATCATGGGCTCTTCAAATGTGCGTTGGCAATGCTTTCTGTGCTCACCAGCTCTCGTGCGGGCGCTTGGCGAGGATGAACTAAAATATTCATTGGGTGACTGTCTCAGTAAAGAATTGACTTTGTTGGAGTGTTATCACAAGATCTCAATAGGCGCATGTTGGCAGGCACTAGAGTGACAGGAGGAAGAGGGTTCTTTTAGCGGCGGCATCCTAATTCCTAGTGTCTACTGGCTTGTGATAGATTCGCCAGCTTTCACACATCATAAGGAGGGAATCTTGACGTAACTTTACGACAATCTATAATTAACACAACCGACAACAAGTATTACTTACCAAGGTTTCTGTTGGTTAATATGTGTCCGTATAACAGAGAGGCACACAATATAATCACGGTTGAATCCAACACACTACACATAACTTTCGTAAACAAGGGATTATTGGGTCAAGAGATTTTGATTGCTTATTCAGGGTTAACATTGTCCGGCGCACTCCCATTGGGCCGATAGATCTGGTGTTACCTCTATCTTACGTCTTATCTTTTCGCTATCGTTTCCGCATCTTATTGTTCTTTCCGCTTAACATAACTAGTTATAGGTAATCGCAAGGCAAACGCCAGCCTACATTAGGGTACACATAACCATTCGTAAACAAGGGCCTCCGCCTCCCCCAAGGCGGGGTGGCCTCGGTTTCAAAGTACCGCTATGGAAGGTCATTCCATTCTGGATGCTGCGGGCCTCATGTAGAAAACGTATTGACAAGGTTAGCTTCGGTCATAGCTCTCGGGTTTCGCGCTATTAAAGAGCGCAGAACTTGGAAGAGGTGTTACTGACTCTCGGGGCTGGCCAGCGGGGTTCTTATGTCTTACGGTTCTTATGCCCAGTTTACATCATCAGTGGTGATAAAGTTCCGCGCAACTCGGCTGAGCTGCAATAGGTTACATAACCCCCCTTCTGCCGGCTCAGTCCGAACCCAGCTATCCCCGCAGGTATCAATCATGCCGTCCTACCTTGAGCAATTATTCTCGCTTCAAGGCCATCTGGCCGTTGTCACCGGCGGCACCCGAGGCATCGGGCAGTCAATGGCACTTGCGCTCGCGGGCGCCGGGTCGGACATAATTCTCGTTCAGCGAGATGAAACGAACTTGGAGACCAAGCAAAAGGTGGAGGCCCTCGGAAGGAAGGCCTTTGTCTACACGGCGGACATGGGATCACAGGAGCAAGTTGAGGCACTTGGAAAGCGAATCTTGGACGACAAGCACGATGTCGACATTCTCGTCACATGTGCTGGCATCCAGAGAAGACACCCGGCACACGTCTTCCCCATGAAAGATTGGCACGATGTAGGTTGACCGGCCTCTTCTTTCCCCTCTTTTCCCTGTTATGATTTCCACCTGCCGCTCTGGTAACTTGATAAGTTGACATTTCCGCCTTCGCCTTCGCCCTCGTAGGTCCTTCAAGTGGACTTGACCAGTGTATGGACACTCAACCGGGACTTCGGTGCCCATTTCCTGACGCGAACACCGGACGCTACGGGTCGCCGCGGCGCCATCATCAACGTTGCGTCTCTCCTGTCCTTCCAGGGCGGCCTTAACGTCCCCGCCTACGCGGCAGCCAAGGGCGGTGTCGCTCAATTGACCAAATCCCTTTCGAATCAGTGGTCGGAGAGCGGGATCAACGTCAACGCGATTGCGCCGGGGTATATCGCCACCGATATGAACGAAGCGTTGCTGGCAGACAAGGCCCGGAGTGCCAGCATCCTCGAGCGAATTCCAGCAGGCAGATGGGGCGCGCCCCAAGACTTCGAGGGGACCACCGTCTTCCTGGCTGGCGCTGCGGCTAGATATGTGAGTGGCGAGATCATAGCCGTTGACGGTGGTTGGATGGGACGGTAATGCACGACTTGATGTGGCTTTGTACTAGACATATCCTGCGATCCAATATAAAGTAAAGATAAAAAAATAAAATAAAAATAAAAGAGTTAGGATTCAAACCATCGTTTGTTGGCCCTCTTATACATAACCTCGAGTCGAGTAATGCCAACATCATGTCGGCGGCCTGTCATCTGCTCACCGCAGGACCAACCCAGCCACCCAATCTACTTCCCAAATACATTGACAAGGAGGTCGGTCATAGCCGAGCCGTAGGGTAAGGGTAAACACATCATGTGGCCTACCACTCCCGAATACTCCCATCGGGGCCATGAAACACTTTGCGCTGCCGTGGGAGGGTGTCCGCGGAGAACTTCTTTACCATCTCTTCGTCAATCTCAATCCCCAACCCATCACCCGTGGGCGCCTTCACGTAGCCGCCGTCAGCAATATCGAATACTTTAGGGTCTTTTAGGTAGGTCGGAAGGTCGATATCATCTCCGGCTTTCATGTTGTAGTGTACGCCGATGCTCATCTCCGGGATGGTAAAATTGGCCGAGCTGACGGCGATTTGCAAGCAGGCAGAAAGGCCACGGGACCCGGTGGACAGTGAGGCGCGATGGCAACATCATAAACCTCGGCCATGGCAGCGATGCGTCTCGTCTCACTAATACCGCCGGCATGACCGGCATCGGGCTGTAAGATGTCGACATTGGCATATTCGAGAAAACGTTTGACGTCCCGGCGGCTATATAACCTATCACCTAGAGCAATAGGGATCGTGGTCAGGTTGGAGAGCTGCTTGATGGCTTCGGGATGCTCGCTGAGTAGAGGCTCCTCGATAAAAAGCGGACGATACGGCTCTAAAGCGCTCGCGAGCTGCTTGGCCATCGCCTTATGCACACGACCGTGGAAGTGCAGATCAGCATCCAAGCCGAGCGACTTGATCACCTTTAATCTCTCAACGGCAGCATCGCAAACTGACGGGGAATCGAGCCAGTTGAGATCTTCCGTCGCATTCATCTGACACACTTGAAGCCCTGCGCTATATGTACCTTGCTGTGGAGTGTGAATTTCACTCGTTCACCGCGTTTCGTGCCGGGGGTACATACGCAGCAATCTCTACGTCGGAGGGTCGACCACCGCCAATCCATGAGTATACTTGGACTTGGTTGCGTACTTTGCCCCCCAGAAGCTCGTATACGGGTACTTTGAGGTTCTTGCCTGAATATAGCTCATCAGAGGCGTTCCTGGGGTTCTACCATGATTGCGCGGCGTCGTGCATACCTTTGAGATCCCATAGGGCAATGTCAACACCTGATAGTACACTCATGAAGACGGGACCACCCCGATAGCAGCCATGCTGCCAGAACTTGTGCCAGGTATTCTCAATCTCACTTTTTTCCAGTCAGTCAGTCGGGTGGGTTTGATGGTTGTCAGACGATTATACCAACTTGGCCTCGCTTCCCACGATCCTCAGGATCATCTCTTTCAAACATCCCCCCACGGCAAGATCTCTATCATAATCCACGGGCTGTAAGTAGAAGCCCAAAAGCCCTTCATTCAGATAGGAAAACAGAGGACGCGTGGCCGCGTACTGTCCCTCGAGTGTAGCCTCGCCTCAACCGAACTGGCCAATCTCGTCGGCGATCTTGACCATCAACCATCGGGGCTTGACCCGATAGTACTGGTACCACACTGGAGATTTTGGGCATCTCTTGCAACAGACGAGGACGGATATGTTAAACGCGTGCTGGTGACTGTACAATAAGAAGACAACAACCAGGACGACCACTTCGGTTGAGAGGAGATACCGGCGAGTCCGAATTGCGCGTACTGGCAATGCCGTTATGTAAGAAGGGTAGCAATCGTGGCCCTGGATGGGGAAGCGGAACTCGAAACTCGGCGGGGTAAACTTGCCCCGAGATCAGAGATGCATTGGGATTAGCCACAACAAAGTGAAGAAATGGGGAGGGGTATCAGGAGCTATAGAGCTCCCAGCGCGCACATGCGTAAAGGAGTGCGTAAATGACCTTGTGAATAGTCTTCAATTGAATTGTGATGAATGAATGAATGAATGAATGAATGAATGAATGAATGAATGAATGAATGAATGAATGAATGAATGAATGAATGAATGAATGAATGAATGAATGAATGAATGAATGAATGAATGAATGAATGAATGAATGAATCTAAGAAGAGAGAAAAGAGAAGAATCTGGAGGGAGCGAACTCCTCAGAGATATAATACATGCTTCTCCCTAGGCCTTGCCTTTTTCCTTTATATAACTCTCCTTCGTTCCTGCTTTCTGTCGTCGTCTTTTCTTCGTCTCTCCTTCTTCCTCCTCACTCTGATTCCCTCGTTCCTCCCCTCGTGGGCGCTAACAAGGGGGGTTTCTTTTTCTTCTCTGTCTAGACGTACGCTTCTGCCCTTCAGTTGCCTTTTCCCTTCGCCGCATCATGGAACGGCGCAATCCAATTCAGCGAACCCAAGAAATGAGTGTGTCTTTGTACTCCATCTACATGTATTTATGCAAAAAAGTGGCCGCAAGTAGGAGTATCTCTACAGCAGCTCGGTACGGTAGTTGTTATCAGCCCGCTTGATGTTCTCATCATACCTAAGAAACCCCCTTTTCTCTTTTCCATGTAGAGATAATACGTGTCCGGTTAGCATACAGAGGCCAACAACATCCATTAGCTAACTACTTGAGTTCCCTCTCACCGTCGAGGACCATGTATCGTACAGGAGCGATAAGGCATACTCTGGAGTCTGGAGAGTCAACAAGTTCAACCATACGAAGGCATCATTCGGGTTTCAACACCCGATCTGGTCCGCGATCTGGTCCGGTCTGTCCCGGCTGCGCCCCTGGCTCTCCAGGCCAGTTCCTTATCTTATATATCAGCCATATAACCACGCGCACCTTTCTCCTATAAGTCATGAGCAAGCGAACCATTCATTTCCCAAGTGGGAAATCTTTTTTTTTTTTTTTTTTTTTGGAGAAAAGGCTAGGACTGGAGCTGAACTCAGTGTCCGCGAAACACCATATCACTTGAATTGCGCTTGTTTCCTTGACCATGAAGTCACCCAGCATTGTATCTGAGGTCGGTCTGAGACACTCTCTCCACATCATGGTATATATTCCTACTATAGAACAACGCAGTTATCGAACCAGCCCCTTAGCATGAGCGGCCTTCCACGTTTCCGACTTGTGATAAGTGATGCAGGTAGGTACTACTAAGTAACGGACAACAACGACGGCATCGCTCCACAATTCTCTTCATATGTGGAGTTGTAGCGGCATCGGAGGACCTTATGTACATACACAAACCCTTGCGTACCGAAGAAGAGCGAGTACGGGTCGAGTATAGGCCGGGCATCGCAGCTGAACTTACACTAGAGCTACCTAGCAAAAGAAGGGGTGCCACGATACAGTACGTAGTAAGCTTCTCTTCTCAATGCTTACATAGTACCTACATAATACAGTAGTTCATGACAAATACACGACCCGGAGATGTACGGTTCGACTCGGTAATACCTAGATTTGTCGGTGTATTCCCTTCTTCGAGCACGCATTTTGGTGTAATCCCACGATCCGTAGAGGGACCGACCCTTCTCTACGCGGACGAGGGTAATTTGACGGAGAAGGGATCACGTAAGACCTAAACTAAAGGGAGCCCGGAATTATTTCTGAGGCTGCAACAGGTGTACGTTTTGATACGTCCTTCCTGTTTGCCATCTTCTGCCTATCTAGCAAGTCACAACGGTATCGAAGCCGGAAGGTTGTCGTTCAGCCCTCTTCGTTGACGCGATGCGTGATTTATGCGTCTCCGTTCTACACCCGCACCGCTTGCTCACGAAGTCTTGCTGTGATATGATCATTATACAACTCCAACGCGCTAATAAATTATTATGCCGAGGAATTCCGTACGCGGCATTTCTATATACATATTCATTTCCACCTCATACATCGGTAATATTGTCGGCATGCTGCCCGGCCGATAGACCGTCATCTGACTTCTCCTTCATGTCCGAAGAGGCTCCGTCTTGCAACTGACGCAAGCGGCTGGGAATCCAGTTAGGGCTGTCCTTCGCAGACTTGCATTCCTTGTACATCTCGTCAATCTCCTCGAGCGACAATCCCTTGGTCTCGTAGATGAAGAAATACACGAAGGCAATGCAAATGAAGCAAGCGCCGAACCAGATGAAAAACACCTTGGATTGGAGGTTGGCGTCCTTGGGGCCGAAGTCTACCAGATAAGGGGTGGAGAAAGCAATAACGAAGTTGAGCAGCCACTAGAGATGAAAGATTTAGCATAATTCAACCTGGTAGGGGAATCCGTATGGGCTAGGATGTAATAAAGACTTACGTTGGATGCGGTCGAAAAGCTTAGACTCTTAGCTCGGATGTTGAGGGGAAAGATCTCGCCAGTGACGACCCAGCCAAGAGGGCCCCATGTAGACGCGAAGAAGAAGATGAACACCGTGATAAAGGCGATACCGGCCTTCTGGGCTGATACATTGAAGACGATGATGTTGCCAAGGGAATCTTGGCCTGTGGTCAAAGTACCCGTAAGGGCCACAATGAACTGGGCAGCAGCCATTCCAACGGCACCCCAGAGGAGAAGGGGCCGGCGACCGAACCTGTCAACGGCCCAGAGACCAGGGATGGTGGATACGACGTTGATGGTGGAGGTGATAACCTGAATGACGAAGGCATTTTCGATACCGGAATTCTTAAAGTATTGCGTTCCGTAGTAGAAGATGAAATTGATACCCGTCAATTGCTGCAGGGCCTGGACAGCCATACCTGTAAGCTGTCGCTTGATCATGGGCCGACGGAAGCAGTCGGCATAGCTTGACTGGCCGAAGCTGAGCTCGTATTCGTAATTGGCCCGGACCTCGGCTAATTCGGCGGTAATAGCAGGATGATCGGCCGGAAGACGTCGCAGCTGTCCCAGAGCCCGGGCCGCCCCTTGATCGTCGCCTTTCTTGATAAGGAATCGTGGAGTCTCTGGAAGACAAAGCATCCCAACTATGACAATAAGCGCCCAAGCGAACTGGATCGCAATAGGGATACGGTAGGAGCCCGTGTCGTTACGGTGCTGCGTGGAATTGTCGACTATGGCGGCCAAGAGCAGACCGATAGTGATGGCGAACTGATAGGCACCGACGATAGCACCTCGAAGCCACTTAGGTGCAGTCTCACTTTGATATAGGGGAACTAAGCGGGGTATTAGATGGACATTCGCTAGTCTTCACGTATAGGCGCTGGGACTTACTCAAGGCAGAGATGAGGCCAACGCCAAAACCTGCAAAGAAACGACCGGCTAGGAACAGAGGGATGGCGGTTGCGGCTGTTTGAAGGATGACACCAAAGATGAATACAAAAGATGAAGCAATCAGAGCTAATCGACGACCAATGGTGTCGCCCAAGAAAGGGGAAGCGAGCGCGCCGAAGAACGTTCCGGCGGACAGAATGGATACAATAGCAGATGATTGTGAAGGCGTCACATCCGGCTCGCCAGCACTATCAACAAACCCTGTTGAGAACTGTTTTCTCCAGTAGGGCATAGTAAGGATGCCGCTAATCGTACCGGTGTCGTAACTTGTATACCATGTCAGTAAGGTGAACGAAGACCGGTGTGCTCCCGGGAGAGACGATGGCCAGGCAGGCAAGCAGATATCGACTTACCCAAACAAAATACCGCCAAAGGCTACGAATAGACCAATTGCTATGGCAGGCCATGTTTTACCAGCTTGCTGGTCCCCCTTGGAGATAGCTAGAAGCCCCATGGCGTACGTGTGCGTATGCGTGTACGTGTATGTGTGCGTGTGTAGGTAAAGATGAAGTTGTATTGTGTGTGGCGGGTTGTCACCCAAGTAACCTTATGTTGGTGATGGTGAGTAGGTCTGAGGATATGCCTGATATTGCTGTGTCGTCTTGTAAGTAAGTAGGTAGGTAGTGTAGGTAGGATGTGGAAGCACTTGGTCGACTTATAACTATTTCGACTTTGAAGATTTTTTCAGTCAGGAGACCCGGGGAAATCCTATGTGGTATAGTCTCTTCTAGAGTGGGCTAGATTTAAATACCGGAGAAGCCTAGGACACGTGAACTGTTCATATAACTACATTAGTGTATGCGTCAAGTATCTCTAATACCTATGTAAGTGCACCGATCTACTAACTTAGACACTTAAGTCATACCTTACATAGTAGGCACATGACCGGGGGTTCGGGAGGCAAGACCAGGACCCGAATCTGCGCGGGTGCCCATGGGGTCGACATTCCCGTCCGGGTGCGTGCGTCATGGTCCCTAGAGATGGGGTGCGAGGCATCGTACCCATTGCCCGGTCAGAACCGACCGGGCTGATGGGGATGCCACCCTCTTCTGGTCGGTGGACCTGGTAGCTGCGGCAGAGTAACACGTCGATGCAACTCCAGGTAGATCTGTGGCTTGCCATGGTACAATAGGTACCGACCGAGTCCATGCCGTCCGCCATCCACCATCCACCGTGCCAGGAAGCAGGAAGTAGGAAGCGGATTGTATCGACTTACACCATCTACCACTACCTACGTCGATGGGTAGGTAGTGTACCTAGTCCATAGTGCAGTCACATCGAAAGGCGAAGAATGTCCGGGCTGACAGAACCGGTCCGAATATGGTGGGGTTTGGCCCATCTAACCTGGAAACCGGAACCACCAACGACACTAGCGATGACTTGCGAGGCGAGTGTCGGTGGTGTCGGGACCCTAACTCGACAGCTCGGAGAGGAGGAAGATTGGCACGATACACCAGTGGGAACCGACTGCGCCAGAGACACCAGACTTGTTGGCCACGACCCATCGAAGTGGGTACAATTGAATCGAAGCGGCGACTCACCGGAATAGCACCGAAAAGCCCTGGATGTCACTGCGGTTGAGTTGAGCCGCATGACGGGTCGGATATCCCGGGAGAACAACACACTGGCCTAGGCTCAACAAGAGGCTGGTTGTCGCAGTCCAAATTCAATGCCGTGCCTGTCTGTGTCTGTGGTACTTGGTACTTGGTGCTTGGTGCTTGGTGCTTGGTGGGTAACGGACGTCTTTGTCATTGTCTGTCGGCAAGTCAGAGTCGAGAATGAGAAGGTTTAGATCAATCGCATGATCACAGGCAATGATTCAAGCAGAAATGCTGAGTACATTACATATAGGGAATAATACGAAGTACGAAGTAGTGTAGGTGTGTAATCTGTACCTAGTGTGTGGGTATGTAGGTAAATGTAGTGTACGCATACAGAGCTGAGAGAGAGGAGAGGAGAGGAGAGGAGAGAGAAATGCCGGCTTCAAGCCTCAACATCTCGGTGCAGATCTTACCTACCTAGGTACTTACACAGTATACCTAGTCTATTTCACACCTAGGGCCGGAAGAGGCGTAGGCCCTATCTAGATACATACTATAGTACACGTAGCACATTACTACCTACCTACCTACGTAGTACCTACCTGAGGTACCTAGCAAGGTCCCACATAGTGTACATGGTACAGTGCGGCAGCACGAAACGGGCTATGCACCGTATCCGTACAGTTTGTGACTAGAGGTATACGGAAGGACACGGAAGACCATCAGGGTACCTATGTTACCTATCTCTGCTTTGAGACGAGAAGACGTTGACGACTGGTTTCTAAACCAATTGAATTGGGAACTGATTTCCTAGGTAGTTAGTCAGAGAATGCCTCCATAAATCGTAGCATTATACGAAACTTTGAACGGCAGTTAGTTACCTATTACCTATTGATACACTAGGTCGGTGTTGCACTCGTGGGTTGCAGCTGACTATTGAACCCACCGTTCCAAGAGCTAGGTAAATTTACGGCAAGTTGAGCAAGATCGGAACCGCAGATGAGTTATGTACGGTACAGTACGTATCTTCTTTCTTACGGAGCTCATTTCTAGTGTGACCTCGAAGATTCCTGCTCATCTCGCCGCGTTTACCGTCGATATGGATCTGTTTTCCTTTGTTTCCCTTTGTTAATTTTTTTTTTTTTTTTTTTTCACGCTACATAATCAATCTAAAGCGCATGAAATTTATGCACTCATGCGTCGGCTCAATCGTCAGCTCTTGGATCGCAGTACCTATGCGCGTGATGCAAACATGGGGCAACCAATGCATGGGAATCGAGAGTTTACACCAAATTCGTGGTGATGCGATGTCCGGACGGCGAAGCCAGCAAATTGACACGCGGGCGATGTGTCGTCGACGGTCGGGTCACAGTACTTGGTCACAGACACGAGTCAGGACCGGGTGAAGCTCCGATCGAGGCGATCTCATGCCGAGCGGGGTAAGAATGGTGAGAAGTGATCCGGAGACAAAGTTCTCCTGAGTCCTGAGTCCTAAGTCCTGAGACGAGTCAGGCGTAAATTCCGCCTCACTCGCCCTCGCCCTCGCCCTCGCCATATTCAGGAATCGGGACACCCGTATTTTCACAATTTACCAAGCTGCACTTTATCTACTTCTCCACGGGGTCCCCATTCCCGGTGATACCTAGTCTACTCGTCGGATCACTAAACTGACACTATCCCTTTCGCTTCTGTCGTCATTTCGTTGAAAGCACAGGTAAAATCAGTCAGAAGCTCGCCTCTGGTCACAAGATCGAGTATTCCGTATGTTATGAGTCTTATTTTATAGTTCGGCACGGCGCGTCATGCCCTCATCTTCAGACTTCCGGAGGCCCTGACTTCAGCTTCGCTAAGTTCTCCTTCCGTCCGGACGGCGGCTCCTATGGTAGACATATTTCCTCTACACTATTTCGACGAGTAACGATAACCTTCGTCGTCTGTCTAATCCTTGAACTCAGTAATACTTTGTCATCATGAGATGTGCTAGGTACAGTAGAGAGTGCAGACGCCCAAGGCACCTATGCGAAACACTGACAAACACTTGTGTGAAGGTTTTACTAAACTTCTCCGGACTCACGCCTGGTCAATGATCACTAATGTTTTACCATATAGACTATTATAGCTCTGGCCTACCGCGCTAACACGTTCCAGAATACCCTTAGCAAACGGGGCTTTCCGTTCGACCACTCCCGATGGAATGGTTGTGACCATGTAGGGCCGATGATGTCCCTCCACCAGTCTTCCTGGTTGTAAATCGGGAGGTTTTCTTTTTGGCGGCGACTCCTAATTACTTGGGACAAACGGATGAAGTTGGTTATTATGACCAGAACCTACAATCTACAATCTACAACATACGGGACGCAAACATGGAGTTCCCCGGTAGTCGACCAGCTCTAGGTAGATAGACGAAGGTATCGATACGATGTTTCGGCTGAACTGCACGCTTGATTCCTCGAACCTTCATGAGAAAATTTTTTGAAACGTTTGGCTCTGAGACGGTGAGACTACCATTGGCCAACTTCGGTGAACAACCAGGCGCAATTTGTCGAGCTTCACAGTGTATTACCGGCCGAGAGAGGGACTGTATTCTGAATAGCAGACTCTGGGTCAGCTCCCACAATATCCGCCTTGCCTTCGAAGAGATTTAAGAAGGTGTTGTCGTCTCTGCTGAACGAGCCCGAGTTTGAAAAGCTATTCGAGACACAATCTCGGCCTAGGTAGGCTGCACACTCCGTTACATGATCCGCATTTGAGCTCATGAGGCGGCCTGAGAAGCCGGAGACAACGACTACAGGAACATCCAGGAAGTAATTTCCCTCATACAATCCCTTGCCGTCGGAATCACCCTCGATCAGATGGCCACTGTTCGAGGACCAGACGTTATTCACGGCATGGAAAAGGGTGTTCCCAGAAAGGGCTGGAGTGCGGCCCGAGGTGTAGTAGATGTAGTTCTCTACAGAAGGCATCAGTGGCTGGTTGGGTAAGCAAGTAAGACAGGTGGGATAAGCTGACTATAAAAGGTGATTTGATCACCAGAACCGACCAGCTCTAGGCCCCAATATGTGTGCCCATCGCAGGTTGCTGAATACGCTGTCTGACCATCGATGAAGCTATTGGAGATGGTAATTCCGAGACTGGACCCCGTCCCAAAACTGTAGTGCTGCCGCCCGAGGCTTGACGTCTGGATGGCATCAAGCAGTTAGTTAGCTGGGCTGTTAAACGACGTGAATCCCAAAGTATCGGGGGCTGCCTTACTGTGACATGGTCGATCCATATATCTCGGGAATCTGAAAAAGACAAGGCATCGCCACCCCAGACATACTGTGGATTGAGGTTGGTGATCTTGATGTTCTGGATTATGATGTTGGATGCGCCTTGGAACCGTAGTCCTTTGCCAATGAGGGTTGCGCCGTCCTGGCCCACGAGGGACTTGTTGGATTGGACGTTGATAGCCGTGTATGCCGCTGAATCCACGGTGACGTCGTAGGTTGGTTGGGTGCCGCAGCCTCCGAGCGTGTTTAGGAGGGCCTGACCACCTTCAGATGTCGTGCATGAGTAGGCATCGCAAGCACCGGCCTTCTGCGTTCCCTCCGATCCCGTGAAGTCGAGTTCACCAGATATGACAATATTCTGAGGATCGTCCGAGGTCAAGTAAGTTATCAACTGCTGGATGGTGCTTGGATGAACTGGAGTGGCATTTCCACCACCAGTGGCACCCGATGCGAACCCGATAGGCGTGCCCGAGATAATGGCCGGGATGGCACGCTTTACGGTGTCGGTTGTTGGAACTGCCGCGGCCGCTACGGGCACGGCGATGATCGCCTTCAAAAGGAAAAGTGCGAATCTCATGACTCCCGAGTATCTGCCGTGGGGGCCAGAATTTCGAAGATCTCAATCGAGACTTATTTCCTGGTTTACGCAAGGCATCCCCTCTTTATATTTTCAAGATGGTGCCTGACGGAAATAACTATGCCTTCCCCGCCGAATCTGGAGACGGTCAGTATTGAATGCAGCATCTACTTGACGGGCCTAAGTCAACTTGGCCACTGTGAATGCCAGTCTGCCCGGCAAACAAACTGCATCTGGAATGACCTACGACCTTGTATATCCAAAAAGGTGCCCGGAGAAGACATCGCCGTATATAGACTACACTATCAACTACTAGATCTGTTCCCTCTAGGTGAAGCGACCATTTCCATAGGTGAAGCAGTCTCCGAAAGATCAGCATCCACCGGGCGAACTACCTACCATTTTCGGCTGGCAACCGAACCCTATTACCGAGCACCAGTCTCGGCTAAAGAGCCTTGACATCCCCTTTGTCCGCTCTCACTCTACCCTCTGGCTAAAAATATGAACTTAGACGCTTCTATTCGGAGTCTGTATTATCTGCTCGAAGATAGTAGAGCGAATGTGACAATTCATTAGCTGTGAGACCAACCTTCTGATACCTCTTTTATGAATCCAAGCCACCGACGGAAGAACTGGCCTATTTACTCAGTTCGCCAATCATCTACCGGGTAGACAGAGGAAAACATTACGAAGAGTTTGCAGACGTGGAGTCTTCTTCTGGATAATGGCCCAATGCGAGGCAGAAGAGCAGTCATTTCATAAAATCAAGTTGATTCCCAGCAGAATACAAGCATGGCTCGTCTTGCTAGAATCTCGAATTCAATCGTGAATATTCTTGCTGATGTTGGCAACGTTTTAACGAGATGCAGCGAGGAAATGGTTCACGCGAGCTCAAATAAGAGTATCTTCCGCTGACAGCAATTCGTGAAAATTCATTTTGTATATGGAAAGAGACTGCTCGACATCGCGAAGAGACTGAAGGTCTGGACGCCAGGCTGCAGGTGGTAGCGCTGATGAGAAGGCGGGAGAGACATTACTTTGGAATAGCAGATACGCTCGTGGGTGCTAAGCAGGAAGATAGGAACAGTAGAGGTGGCGATCTTTGCGAATGCCTCGCTATCATGAAAACACCTGAAATGGATTCATTTTTTGACACGAGAAATCGGCTCGACCATATCTTAATTCTAGCTAGGTCCTTTGCTATGTACATTATCCCATGGCTCTATGCTGACAATGTCACGTTGGATAGGTGCTTCTTTCTGCCTCGCGGCAGACAGCTGCAACCAAATCTTGGCGTTGACACACGACCGTGGTGATATATATATATATATATATGTCTGCAAGGATGCGATGGCCAAGTATCAGAAGTTGGGCAGTGGTAACCGCAAAGGGGGTCGTATAGGATGATGAAATGGGTAATGTCTTGATCAGGCCAAGGCAGCAGGCAGTGAGTGGCCTCTGGCATGTGGTAACAGTAGACCCGGATCAAAATTTCATCTCGATTCCATTAGCAACCGTCTATATTGCGGCGCCGGGCAGCGACGTCGCGGTAGCTATGAGAGTGCCGGTCCCCACTGCGTGTGATGTCTATGTTCAAACACATGACTTTGCAACCTTCAGTTGGATTCTATTCCGACTTCTGGGTTCTTGAGTAACATTTGACCGTAGGGTCCATTGATAACACACAGTCACATTACCGAGCGGGTACCTGGAGGAATGATGGCGTAGTAGAATGACTCTCCAGGACTGAAACACATGGAACACGGAATCAGCATAGCTCGAGTACGACCCATTCACGCCCACCTCACCTTGGCAGAGCTACAGGTCCCATACGCTTAGCTTGATAAGTGCATAGCGTCTGGATGTCCTGCATCTAGCAATACTCGGAGGGATGATGAACTGGACAATCCGTGTCTAGTATGCAGCACATGTCCGGTTTATCCGGTATCTCCTTGCAGTGATAGCAGCTCTGTCTTTCAGCCCAAGAGTCGCGACTGCGCGCTTGCGAATCCATGGCGAAAGACTTGATCGTGGAATTTGCCGACTTTGTGTATTTTGTGTATTTTGTGGATTGCGTGGATTGCGGTTTGGATATATTCGTCAAGTCATGACGCGAGGGCGATGGACATCCAAGGCATTCTTCCGGAGTATTACTAAAACAATTCGTGGTTACGGCGGGCAATGGACCGTGCTGAGTGTCGATGAGCAATGTCGATGAACAGTACTAGTTCCCCTAGCCTGAAGCGTGGCCTCTTGTACTTCCTGTACTAGCTGGCCTCGAGGGAGATGTAGGTACGGAGTCTCTGTCTCGATCTCTCTCCATAGCTACGCCGCCCATCATGCGGTCTAAGGAAGGCTCACCGGTCTCTCCGTCGTCAGAAACATCATTCCGCTGGCTGCCGGGAGGACCCCCAAGGCTAGCGAGAGCTTGCGCGGTGATTTCACACTCGAAGTTCTTCAATCGCGCTTTTTCGACCGGGTCAATGAGGTCGTCATCATCACTCCACACACCTTCCTCGTTCTCGTCAATTTCTGGCATTGCCATTCGTTTCCATAGTCGAAGTTCCTGCTTCTTGGCTTTCTCGCTTATGCGCCTCTCCCATCGGGCCTCGTCCTCATCGAACTTCTTGCGGAAGACACGCAATAACTCATTCGCCCGGGTTGCGTGTGCCTGCATCTCCCACATCTGGTCCCTCAGTTGACAGTTCTCGGCACGCGCTTCAGCGAGCTGGGCGCGGTAAGAGCGGTGCCATGCGGCGACGTCGGCGACATGCCTTTGCTTGTAGACGTGGAACTGGTTAATTATACTCTCGAAGACCTTTGCGTAAGTGGCCAGTAAAGTGAAGTTGGCATCGCGCGATTGCTTTGCGCGGTCGAGGGACTCGGTCAGAATAGAAAGCATTGCTTCGAGGTTGTGTTCCTGGGCTTCAGGTATGGCATGTTAGCTGGTTTCCTATCCACATTACGTTCCCCATCCTGTTTCTGGGGACATGAAGGAGAAGGGGAAGGATTGGAGAGAGGCAGGCGAGTTATAAAAGCGCACCAAATAATTCGTCCGTGGCCTCCCCCAAGAGCTCATCGTTACCCCGTCCTCGTTCATGTGCTTGATTCCTCACTCGGCCCAAGCTGGACACAATGTCTTCGGTAACACGTCGATTCTCGGCAAGTTGGCGCGATAGCTCCTCGACCATGCCGTATATGATATTGAGTTCGGCCTGGTGACCAGCAGGCGTTGGCCCGACTGCCATGACATTAGCAGCGGCGGCACCATTGCCCTGCATGTTGACAGTGTCCGCGGTTGATTATCTGTTTGCGCGCGCGTCTTCTAGGAAACCCCAACGAAGGGTGGCGACTGAACACTATGTGGCAGTTCTCCAGTTACTGTTGTTGGTGTGACGCGTTCTTGCGGTTGTGAAAGAATGATATGATGGTAGGTAAGGTAGGTAAGGCAGGTAGGTAGGTAGGTAAATGTTGAATGTTCAGTTCGTTAGGTTAGGTACTCCACGGACACCTCGAGAAGGTGGGCGACAATGACAGGTGCTTCTTGCGTACCGTAAACCGGGGCAACTAACCCCACAGTAATCAGTCTAGATAGGTATCTAACTGAGTGGCAGTCACGCATTTCTCTGACCAATAGAAAGCCTGCAGCCAAATTCCATCCAATGAGAGACCAGATAATTATTGGATACGTTTCTCCGTTAATTACGGATTACTTATTCCGCTCAGATAGGCGCTGACGATGCGTACCTCGAGGTCGTTTGCAGCCCGGGCTGACGGGCTTTTGCAAAGTTCGTCTGTCAGGGCACCTACACTAGACTAAGTTAGGTATTGTGGTGGAATAGCTGCACACTGCGCGCGCTACACCTGTATCTGGCTGCATTTGAATAACATATTATTTGACGAATCCGCGTAACTCCTATGAAAACGTGGCTAAGATCGTCGACATCATACCGGGCGGAGCCCGAAATTGTTCCTCAACAAGTTGCCAATGCCAGTACCCCTTAACAATACGCCCAGGTCTCTCCACAACAACTAACGATAGGCATCATGTGCTGTAGCTTACTATGGACGTAAGCCATTCCATTCGAACACCTTACAAAATTCATGATACACATAATTATGCTGCTACCGACGTAGCTTCGCGTTGACGCCGTGAGTTCCCACCTCTTCTCGATCCCGTAGCACCAGGCCGAGCCAACGTGTACTTGGCAAAAGCACGAGCCAGCGCCTTCTTGCAGCTGACCTTCTGACTACCGACGAAACTCTCGACTGTGACGGCAATAGCACGGTCTATGTCCTGAGCTGAGCAATATTCCGAAAGCCGCATCCGGCAGAAGGACTCCGATATACGGATGATAGCTTCCAGATGACGAACCTATGGACGCAATTAGTGAACGCACTTGGATAACCTGATTGTAGTAAGAACGTACCGTGATTGGATAGGCCCCTGTGGCGAGGGATTCTCGACGCATATCTGCGAATAACCTGGCAACTTTATCCTCATCCATATGAAGCAGCTTCGGTTGGCAGTGCTCTCGCGCGTAGAGGATGTACTTTCGGAGAAGTTCTTGAGGAACTTCCCCTTGCTTCTCGGGGACATCTTGGCGCTCTTGAGGGGTGTCAGTCTCCATATCTTGAGATTCCTCGCCTCCTTGGGTAGACGGATGGCTGCGGCTGTGTGATCCCACAATAAAGCGAGCAAGTCGCTCGTCCTCGCTAGGGTCTACGGTGTCTCGTATAACGCAGAGGATATCGAAACGAGACAAGATAGGCTCTGTGAGTTCCACGTTGGCCGAGAACGGGATTGTGGAGTTGTAGCGACCTCCTATGGGATTGGCGGCGGCAATGATACCACACCGGGCTTGCAGTGTGGTAACGATGCCGGCCTTCGAGATGGAAATCGTCTGCTGCTCCATGGCTTCGTGAATGGACGTCCGGTCCTGGTCGTTCATCTTGTCAAACTCGTCAATGAGACATGTGCCTTTGTCTGCCAAAACCAAAGCACCGCCTTCTAAAGTCCATTCACTGGTGAGGGGATCTCGGCGGACGCTGGCCGTGAGACCGACAGCGGAGGCACCCTGGCCGGTGGCAAATACAGCACGGTGAGCTGTTTTCTCTACGTACTTGAGAACTTGAGACTTGGCTGTGCCTGGATCACCAAGAAGCAGAACATTGATGTCGCCACGAATGTGGTGGGAACCTTTCGCGGTCTTCGCAACACCACCAAAGAGAGATAAGGCAACGGCCGTCTTGATATCAGCGTGTCCATAGATACTGGGGGCTATCGAGTTGATAATCTTGTCGATGATCTGAGGATCTCGAGAAAGTTTGCGAATTTTTTGCTCGTCTTCTTCAGTCAACCTGAATCCAGCCAGCTGGTCATGAGATTTTACGACATTG
This sequence comes from Xylariaceae sp. X187, assembly GCA_028637585.1. Classification (NCBI taxonomy): domain Eukaryota; kingdom Fungi; phylum Ascomycota; class Sordariomycetes; order Xylariales; family Xylariaceae; species Xylariaceae sp. X187. Next base: position 1,788,102 of record JAJIZN010000006.1, on the reverse strand, counting down.
TTTGCCTCTAGAATGGTGGAAAAGACGGGAAAGCCGTTACGGTTGTTTAGTTGGGCATCATAGCTGTTTCTATAGACACCGGTAACCTCGATTTCTTCGCCTGGCTTAGCTTTGTCGATCAAATCCCAGAGCAGGATGACTTCGCGTGTTCGAGGCAGACGACCTGCAGGTACGGTTCCGGGAGACTCCTGGAGCGTGAGCTTTTGGTAGTTTCGATAGATTGTCTGCTCCGAATTGATGGTGAAAGGCCCACGAGACTGGCAATTCTGACAGTACTTGATCTTGACCTCGACATTAGACTCCTGCTGGAATGGGCCCAAGGTCGCGCCACACTTTGTACAGTCGAACTTGACATAATTGAGCTGGGGGAATACACCAGTACGTCGAGTGACAACACCGCTGACTCTGACGAGACAGTTGAGGTGCGACTGTCTCAGCTGGCGTAGTGTATAGTGAACGGGCAAATCGAAGATGCGAACGTGAATATCGGAGTGAATACGCTGGTAGTCCGGATAGTGAAGCAGAACTACATCCATGGCGACCTGGTCGAAAAGAACGAGCATTTCCTGTGGCGCATTGGCTAGGAAATAGGCAAGAATGGCCTTGGATAAGGACAGATGGTCATATGACACTTCAAGAGACTCCGCATTAATCTCGCCTAGAGTTCGGATACGAGTGCCGTAGACCGAAGACCCGCTCTCATCAGTGTATTCAGTGAGAAAGGCCTTGAATTCTCGCTTGATTGTGCGTTGAACGGCGGGCTGAGATACCCAGTCAGTCAGGCTCGAGGCCTTCACATCCTGTAAGGCTTCTAGGGATAGTTCCTCAGCCATGATATCCTGGTCCATCATATCGTCGGGGTCCTCGTCGTAGTGGTGGCGTCGGCGACGGGGCTGGGCCGTGAGGTCAATATCGCCATCTTCGTCTTCATCCGGCAGAAAGGCGGCCGGGGCACGTCTGCGGGCAACCTCGCGATCCCTGCGGTTCAGTTGGGCCTCTAGCCGTCGTCGCTCGCCAAGGTCTAGGTCATCATAATCACCCTCATCATCAAGACCGATGCCCTCATAAGCATCGTTCTCGTCCTTGTCTCGATAATCTTGTTCGTAGCCTTCTCGGAACAGATCGACATCGTCCTCGGCCATCTCATCAAGTTCTTCTAGGTCGTCCTGAATCTCAGGCTCGTCTGGTATCGCGTCATCGTCATCATCGTCGCCGCCGTGAGAAATGTTGAAAGCAGGCGGTGATGAGGGCATAGGACTGGAGGCGGCTACGGAAGATGAAGCATCGCCGCTCGTGCGTGACCGCTTGCGACTTGATCGCGCAGGAGCACCGCGATTTGCGGAGTCCATGTTGCTTCTTAGAGGAGAAGAGCTGGGAGAGTCAGACTATCAATGTCTCCAGGCTTCCAGGCTTTTAGGCTTGGGGCAATATAACTACCTACTTCATTGTGATTTATACGATCGTTGTAACATGCGCGGAGGCGTGAGGATATTTAGTTTGTCTGTTTAATTATGTGCATTGAGCGAAGGTGGAAATGGGACTTTGCAGTTCCTAGACAGAGACGATTCGGGGAACTCGGCCTAAAATGAGTTAGGCAGGGAAACCAGAGCGCGTGTGAGACGCGTGGAAATCGCGAAACAGACACTCATAGCGCGTAAAGTGGCGCTAGGCAGTTTGTAGACTAATTAGCTCCTAACAATGAAGGGCTGCCCGGTTAGTTGCAGGTGACATAGTTACGTAATGGATGATATATGGGTACTTATGCAATATATGCAATACTATTTCATGCATAGTGCTACATAACTTTATACCTATTGATATGGTACTTGCGACGGGACCAGCTGCATCGCATCGCTTCAACTTGACTTCCATGACACCCTCTAAGCTCCCATCGTCAATCCCCTTCTTCGCGTGCGTCGAGGATATTTACGAGAATCATATATTGCATCGTCTAGCATCGTGAATATTTTATCTCCCCACGACATACTCATTAAGGCAAACCAGTCAGGCGGACGATGGATCCTCCACCGTTTTCTGCAAGCTCGCGCGATGCAGCCGAGCACGACAATGACCCTGACAATCATTGCAATCATGACTGTAGTAGTAACAACTGCCAACACAACAATGCTGCTTCCTCTTCCCATCGCGACAGTGTTTCCCACGGATCAGAAGACTCCCAGACTGCGGCCGATTTTATCAGAGATCAACTGCAATTAGAGGCTGATGCCCGCGAGGCTCTGCCCTATGTATGCTCCCCTCCCCCCCCCTCCCCTTCCCTCCAGTACCGTATTCGTATTCTATCATTTACGGAATACCCGATCTTTCATTGGCAATCATCACTAACACTTAATGCGCCGCAATGAAGAGCATCAGGGATTGTACCAAGCCCATTGGATCCCTGCGCCAGAGCATCTACGCGTGCCTCACCTGCAACCCCCCACCCGCAAATCTCGACGAGTCCTTCGACGGCGCTGGAGTATGTTATTCATGCTCTGTACAGTGCCATGGCGAACACGAATTGGTAGAGATATTTCAGAAGCGCAACTTCACATGCGATTGCGGTACCACGCGCTTCAGGGCCGACCGACCTTGCATTCTACGCATCAATCCAGAGACCAACACCCGAGGTAATGTCCACTCCGAAGAGCCCAGCCCAAACAACAAGTACAACCAAAACTTTCGCAATCACTTTTGCTCCTGTTCTGTAGACTATCGGCCCCAGGAGCAGAAGGGTACTATGTTTCAGTGTCTCGGACTGGGTTCTCACGAAACCGGTGGTTGTGGTGAAGACTGGTATCATCCGGGTTGTTTGGTAGGGCAAGGACCCAAGTGGTACGAGAAACTGCCTCGGCGGCGTCGTGTTAGCCAAAGCGTCAATCATGCCGTCCTAGCCCCAATTTCCGAGGACCCAACCCCCGCGGATGACGAGGGCCTGCATAACAACGTTAGTGATGCGGGGGAAGATGATGATGAGGATGTGCCTTTACCCGATGGCTTTCCCGATGAGGATAGTTTTGACCACCTCATCTGTTATAAATGCGTCGAGGCATATCCGTGGATCAAGCGATACGCCGGGGGGCCCGGATTCTTACCGGCCGTCTTCTTGCAAAGGCCTGACCCAGTAGTGGAAGAGTCATCAACCACTAAGAAAAGGAAGCCGGAAGAAGATGCTACTGATGCAGAAATGGAGTCGAATAAGCGCATTAAGAAAGAGTCAAAACCCGCAGACGCGGAGAACTCTGGAGGAATCGCGGCTTCGAATGACGCTCCACCGAAAGTGGAAGGGGAAGACGCAAAAGATGCGGCCGTTGCCAAGGCGCCGGAATGCAAGTTTATGTCGCTGCCGCCTGCGCCAAAAGGTGTCTTCTCACTCTTTGCCAAGGCCGACTTCCGCGAACAGTTGTGTCATTGCCCTTCGTGCTTCTCTTACCTCAAACCTCATGCACAATTACTCGAGGCAGAGGAAGAGTACGAGCCTTCTCTCTCCGAAGGCGAAGAGTTAGAGAACGGCTCTACTCACGCTAGTGGCTCTCTTTACGAGCGCGGTGAGTCCGTGCTCAAAACTGTCGATCGAGTCCGCGCGATAGAAGGCGTCATGGCGTACAACAATCTCAAAGAAAAGCTGAAGCCATTTTTTCAGCAATTTGCCGAGAGTGGAAAGGCCATTGGAGCCGAGGACATCAAGGCATATTTCGCAAAATTGAGAGGTGACGACAAAGCCATTCAGGAGGCTAGCGATACTGCTAAGGAGGACCATCGTAGGGAGCAAAGCGGCTACTGAGGCACGTTTCGGTTAGTTGATTTTCCGGCTTCTTACCGAGCATATTCGGACCAACAAGAAGACTTCGATCAGACCAAGTTTCTTCGATTATCAAGACGGACTAACATAGCAAGCATTGGCACGGCATATGTGATGTAGAATAATGGCATAATCAAGTAAGCTGTATGTAATGCTACAACATCGGCAAAGGGGAGGAGTAAGGTTTTGGAGGGATTCGCACGCTTTGAGCTCGCTTCATTCTGTTACTTCATTTTGCCATTCAAAATTCCAGGAGATTTCTCCGTGAAAAGTAGCTTCACCGTCAAATGGTCTAAGAAAATTTATTACACAGACCACACCTTGGCAATTATTGCTCTGGGTAAGGGCTGGGTTTGATCAGGCACATGCTGAAGCACTAACCGCATCAAATTGCTGGCCTCACTTCCTAGATGCAACGGCATCCTGAGCCTTTGTGCCTCCGTGACGGCCTCCTGTAGCTGCGCCGCTAAATCCTGAAGGCTCTCACCGTTGACTTCAAGAGTCTCCTGCTTCCCCCGAAACAAATCCATGATTTCAGGGCCCACGTCTTCCAGTATCTTGGAACCGCCGGCCGCATTTATGCACAGATCGTAAACCTGGTCAAAGTCAAGTTTACACCGCTTTGCAAAGGCCAGCGACTCAGCCGTGGCACAAAGGTACACTCCCCTAAGCAGCCCTCGGACGAGGGCGAGCTTCTTCGACTTTTCTTCCTCACTCAATGGCGATCCAGAGCTTTCCGCCGCGCCTTTTGCGTAAAGTCTCAGCAAACTGCTGTCGTCGTCCGCGCCCCATCCCCTCCCAATGCTAGAAAGGTATACCTGCTCGGCTGTGCTAGTCATAGGGGTCGAGAAGCCCAACCTTGAGGCCTCAGATGTAATGATGCCTGAATCCTTTAGTATGATGGTGATAGCACTCGCGATAGGTTTAAATTCTGACAACATTCTGGGCCCACGATGCCCAAACATCCAAGCCCAAGCATCAGAACTCTGGATAAATCCGTATGTATGAGCCAGATCCAGCCCTAAGCGCTGAGCGAACCCCATACTCTCGCTGGCAGCCAGAATTTTCACCGCCGCCAAAACCTGATGCACCATTTTCATGTTACTACCAGCACCGATCCCGCCATTGATGATGTACAGCTTTGAAGTATCCGAAAGCTCTTGGAGGAGGAAACGCCCCTTTGTAAGAGCTTCGCTCGATGCGCTGGCCATAATGGATAGCGTGCCCTCGGCAGCTCGGCCCGCACCGCCCGATACAGGGCAATCAACAAGCAGTACATCGCCCCGTCCCTTTTCCACGAGCTGCGCAGCGAGGTTTTGGACGTAGGCACACGGAACTGTGGAGCAGAGCAGCAGCGAAGCGCCCTGAGACAGTGCACTCAATGCCGAGTTTTCACCCTCGAACACCACGGACTGTGCCTGTGCTGCTGTGGCCACCATACATACGACGTAGTCGCGACCCCGGACCGCCTCGGCGGGCGTAGAGGCAGTTTTGCCGCCCGCGGCGCGGAAGCGCTCGAGTGTCGACGGCCACACGTCGAATCCCGTCACAGCATATCCCTTCTTGACGAGGTGTGTTGCCATGCCGAACCCCATGGCACCGAGGCCGATGAAGGCAATTTCAGGCTTAGCCGGCACTGCCATCATGAGATTTGAAGTGACCGAATTGGAAATTGGCGCTCGGTGAAAGAAGGGGGGGGGGGGGGGGGGGGAGAGAGAGAGAGGGTGACAGTCTGCTTATTTTGTGCCGAGAACACACAGATGCAGTTTATGAAGCCGGGCTACGGTGGGCTATTGGCAAGATACGGCAAGCAAGTTGGAAGCCGGACCGTGAGAAGTGAGTCTTTATTGAGAGTGAGAGTGGTTGAAATGATTTAGTAACTGTTTTTGTACTAGATGCATAGTAATTATGTGGCATTCTCATTTCTCATTTCTCATGTCTCATGTCTCATGTCTTTCAGTTGAATTTGGAGTTAATACCGATTACGCTACACCGTTATAAGTTAACTTGTCTCTAGCACAGAAGCGAATGCATCATTACCTGGGGTGAGAACTAGCAGCAAGATGGGCGGATGTGTGGTAGGAGTTAGGAGACGTGTTGGATGGAGTAGCATGGTAAGTATCAAGTCGCCGTGGGCATGTATGTAGGTGGAGGTAGGAAGCACGGGATAGTTTTACCCGGTGGAGGCATGGTTTTCACCCGCGCTTATGAATGATGGATATGTTGCCAAGTTGACGACTATTATAATGATCGTGCCGGGCTCTCGTTCTCGTTCTCGTAATACGTATATCCGTACACGTAAAGAATGTGCCGAAGCTGGGCGGTGACGTTCCGCACCTCATACCGCGCTCTCATCGCCAGCTAAGATGCCCCGGCTCCTTGGTTGCGCCGAGCAGCGATTATGAGTAGATAACTCCGAAAGTACGTAATTGTTTCATAGATTGCCACATAGGTAGTTACTGGTGTAGGCTGTAGTAACTAGTCAATCGGATGGTCGCGCCGGTAGGCTAGAAGATGGTGTGGAGAGGAAGGAATTGTATTTCGACATCTTCGCTCTCGGTTCGGTAAACCTGCCGACTCCTGTCGTCTAAGACAGGATCTTCGGTTAACGGTAACCCGGGCCACCTCACCGGATAATGACCCTGGATTAACTCAATGCTGACTAGATACTCGATCTGGTCAAGGTATGAGACTTACCCCGCGTTAGTGGAGTCCGGTGCCTTTGAAGATATGTCTCGACGGTGGGGGAGACAATGAGGGCTTGCCGCTGTGGATCTTCCCTCTCGTAGTATAGTTGCGATTCACTTACCTGAATGGAGTTGGAGGTTTACAAAGACACCATCTCCCGGTTGACGTGTACGTCCCAGCACTGCTAGATATTACGCGCAACACTCGAAATTATCACATCACTTCTTCGGTCTTGAGATCACTAGAGTCAACCGAATCCAAAAGACAGACGGGGGAGGACGGAACGGCAAAATGGTTCGACCACCACTCAACCAGAACAGATCGATGGCGATCCTCAATGCCGCCCGAGATGGAGGTTATGGTGTGCCGGGCATGTGCTGCTACAATATCGAGTCAATTGTCGCGACGGTACGAGCAGCCGAAGCCGTCGACTCACCAGCCATGATCCTGCTCTTCCCGTGGGCCATCGAATACGCCGGGGAGGCCCTCGTCCGCGCGGCGGCGGCACTTGCCCACTCGGCCCGCGTGCCCGTCTCGCTACACCTCGATCACGCACAGACACCCGGACTGGTACGTCGCGCCGCCGATATCGAAGATGGGTTCGACAGCATCATGTGCGATATGAGCCACTACGAGAAAGAAGAGAACCTGGCGTTAACCCACCAACTCGTCACATACTGTCACGAGCGCAACATCGCGGCGGAAGCGGAACCAGGTCGCATCGAGGGCGGCGAAGATGGCGTCGCCGAGACTGCTGATCTGGAGGCGGTATTGACGACGCCCGCGCAGGCTGAGGAGTTTGTGGCGACTGGCATTGAGATGCTAGCGCCTGCTTTCGGCAATGTTCACGGCGAGTACGGACCTCGGGGTATCCAGCTCGAATACGATCGCCTGGAGTCTATCAACGAGGCCGTCGGCGACCGCGTGAGGCTCGTACTGCATGGCGCCGACCCTTTTGATGAGGCTATCTTCCAACGGTGCATTCGCGCGGGCGTGTCTAAGATCAATATCAACAAGGGCATGAATAAGCATTATGCCGCCGTTCAGAAGGAGATGCAGGGCAAGCCCCTGACGAGCGTGATCGAGGCCGGAACGGAGGCTATGCAGAAGGCCATCGAGCAATACATGCATTGGTTAGGAAGCGCGGGCAAAGCACCAGCGAAATGAGCAGGATATACTTTGGGTGGTAGTAATTAGTACCTACCTACCTAGTAGTTAATTAGTAGTCATATACAGTCTGTATAATGCAGTAGGTTATGTATATCCGTATGCCATCTTCGAGTGGGTACCTAGTCCATGCAAGCCAGCCGCAGATGACAATGGGGGGCAGCAAACGAGTTGATGAGAATGGATGCCCGCCTTGCATCGCTGCCCGCCAGCGGCATGAGGCATTTTTTGCCCATCCGCCGTCACTCGCCTTATAGTAATAATACACCCGCACATTTGCAATTTCGGTTATCACTCGTTATCTAGGTATTCGTCTATGAGAAGGCAGAATACAGATGTGGATACCTATGGGTACAGTTAAGCCAATGAGAGGCCCGGAAAAGGAACGTCTCAGTACGGACGTACGGAATACCGGATATGGAAATGACGGCGGACAGGTGCAGGTGCCTTGTCCTCCCGATAGTTGAATGGCCTCGTATACTTCAATACAACGATTTCTTGGTTGTATGGCCCACCATAGACGTGACTCCGATTCGGGGAACTTTTCATTACTTTCACCAACCATACTCATGTTTCGTCGCAGCCTCCAAAACTATATCTGAAATTCAAAGCTCAAAAGACATTATGAGTACCGGCTTCCTACACGCTAAATACAACTAATTTTTAATTTTTAATTTTTATTAAATCCAAAGATTACCCAATATGTAGACACGATTGTTTACTTTTCCTGCCCCTCACGTTTCCTTCACGTTCAAGGCCGGTACATGCCGGACTGCAGTCCCTTAAGCACAACCATGGCACCCCAGGCACCAGGGTCGGGAGGCAGACCATGGCTTGCTGCTTCCCCGGCGCCAACATATGTCGCCCGGCCCAATCTCGGCTTGAGTGTCTTCGTCCTATCAGCGCCAGCCTCCGCAGCAGCGACACCTTCATCAAAGCTTCCGCTCTTCGCCAGCCCCTCGGCGAATGGAATCAAGGTATCCATGACCGTGCGATCCCCCACCTTGGCCGGCGTGTACCGTGCCAGGTTGTTGAGGGCGGTGCGTACTGCCACGGCCCACAGCTTGGTCACGCTGCCGGTTTTCATTGCCACGGCAAAGTTGTCGACCAATGCGGTCCGCAGAGACACGAAGAAGATACCTAGAATGCCACCCAATGTACCACCCATCTTGCCCTCTAGAATCTCCTCCATCTCTTGGAGCACGGCGCCCACGGAGCCTCGTGTAGTGAGTTTGTGGTTATCTAGTGCTTCTAGGAGGCAGAGTGCACCCGTCTTCAAGGTTTCACCGCAATCACCGTCTCCCATGATGGTATCCCATCGCGTGAGATCCGGCTCGGCCTCGATGAGTTTATGACAGGCAGTGCGGAGCATTCGGTCAAGCAGGGTAGGATTGACCTTGAGATCCGTGTCCTCATCAATGGAAGGGCGGGGCGGAGGCACTGGCTGGACGAACTGCGCGCTTCGTGGACGCCGTTTGGATTGGGCTCCAGCCATAGACTCCCAGTGTGTGTCGGTGCGGGCGTCAAAGAATGCCTTGATTTCGTCCACCGAGTACGAGCAGTTCCGGGCAGCTGCCGTCACGTTGATGATGGATACAGAAAAGGCGGGCGCATTGAGGGAGGTCTCTAAGAAACCTGACACGACACGCACAGTGTCGATTTTCCAGGTTGTCTCGAGCTGATCGAGAAGCTCATTCACGAGTGCGCCCATCTCGAGGAAGGACATACCACCAAAGTTGCTCACGAGGAGCATAGTTTCGTCGCCCTTTTTAAAGTTCACGTAGCCACGTAAAGGGTCGGTCTCGTCTAACAGGTAGTCTAGGATGGTCCTGACCAAATCTTCGGGTGATGGGATACTGGTCAACTTCCGGTAGCCGGGCTCATTGTGGGGGCCGGTGCCGATCTCCAGCTCGTTGGGTTTCAACTGGGCATGTTCCATCCGGCCCGGCACGTGACAATGATCCAAGGTGACAGCGATAGAGACGATCTGCTGGGAGACGGCTATGCCGAGATTGTAGACCTCGTCGAGGGACCCGCCGGCGCCGGCAGCGCCGCCCATCACCTTTAGGACACCGATTTGGCCTGCGAGACCGCGACGCCCTACCAGACCGCCCTTCTTTCTTCCGACGGAAACATCGTCACCGCAGATGATGACCTTGCAATTGTGGCCCTTGGCATTGGCCTTCTCGGCAGCTAGGCCAAAGTGCAAGCAGTCACCGGTATAGTTCGTGATGACTAGGATGGTCCCCTTGTCGGAGGGAACGGCGTCGATGCCCGCGAGGATTTGCTTGGTGCTAGGGGACGCAAAGACATCACCAGCGACCGAGGCCGTCAGCATGTTGGTTCCGACGTAGCCTGACCAGGCGGGTTCGTGGCCTGAGCCACCACCACTGATGAGGGATACCGTCGACCTGTCATACTCCGTATTGTATACTACCCTATTCTGTTCATCTAGAGCCAGTGTAGGGTTATAGGCAATGAGACCTCGAAGGCCCTTGATGACGAGCCCATCCAAGGAGTTGTAGAGGTGGCGGTTCGACATTATGATATACGAAGAGCAGGAAGGGAAGATAGGACCACACAAAAGGTTTCGAGTGAGAACAAAAAGATGACAAGAGTAATCACGGAGTCGAAGCCTGGTTGGCTTTAGTACTCGCAACTCTGGTGTTTTCACGAACAAGGGGACAAAAGGTGTCCTATAAGTGAGAGGTGGACAAAGGTGACGAAAGTTGCCTTGTGCGACTGGAGCTGGCAAGCTGGCTCAAGTCGGAAAATGACGAGGGTGGTGGCAAGAGGGTTTTGCATGGAGAGGGGGAGAGAGAGATGGCAAGCTGTCCAACGGCATAAGTGGTTGGGGAAATCAATTATTATAGGCACGTCCGAGTGCACGATGTTTCTCCAGCCGATTACGCGGTGCTCTACTCACACCGACCCAGGAAGTGCAATGGGTTTACCCGATGAGTCGCTTTACGCTACAAAGGTACACTCACCACACCAAACTACTAAGGCACACCTATCGTGTACACATATAAAGGGCGATCTGGCTCACTATCCTACGGAAGACTCTTCACGATCACGAGGCTTCATGGCTGTAAGTACCTAGTATTCGCCCACAAGGGGGGGGGGGGGGCCTGATAAGTACAGTTACTGTGCTGTGTGTTAGTGTAGGTTGCTGGGATTGAAGCTTGACAGGCACCAAGGTCTGTATACCTCGTGATCTAGAACTTCGAAATGTTTATTACCTGCCCCGCCAAAGGCGCCAAAGCGCCATTCTTGGGGCTAGAGCCTAGCTCTACGCGAACGATATGGGGTGGATGCAAGCTACTGAGCCGGACGGTCGGGCGAGACGAGGACGCCAAGATGGTCTGGGGCCTATGCACAACAGGTCTCCGGGATAGGTGGAAAGATGGGAGGCCATCTATCAGCTCGCTTACTAACTCGACATCACATCGAATGGACTTACACGGGGATGTACGTTGGAGGACCATCGCCGCCGGTCCCGGAGTCAAAAACCAAAAAGTCCAATACCACAATTGGCATGCATCGATTTTGAATCGAGGTTGGATTGGGCATTGGGCATTGGGCATGGGGCATTCCGAATGGTTGGGTGGCCAAGAAGGACGAGGCCTTGCAGTGTGCCATTGATGAACCTCCGCCTCTTGCCTCCCTACAGAAGGCAATCCGCTCCATTGCTATTGCTGGGAAAACGAAACGTGCATCTACCTACGTACCTATGTTTTACCATGTCGCAATGTATGCGCATATTCGTCGCCTGCATTCTATCTAACCGCAGCTGTTGTTATGTATGTCTAAGACGTTGATCGGTATCTACCGGCCTACCATAATGCTCGGCCAGCATACGGATCATCTACAGCCAACAGAGCGCACAGGACAAAAGTGGCCGGGCTTACTGTGTATGAATCTGACAGACAACCGCAATCGGAGAGGGTGATGCCCATGCATCTGGTAGGGCATTGCCACAAAAGCTCACTCTTGGGGCGAACCGGATAAGCTGGGAAACGATGCCGGTCACGTCAACCCCTTGTTTAATTGTGATGTGTAAGTGAGAATCGCGACCGGTCACGAGTTGTTGTGTTGCCCAGCAAGCAAAAGCATCCTGACCGCGCGGCGCGATGGCGGAACTGCTTACAATGCACAGACTGTGTTGTATATCTGAGGCACATCCATGAACCGCCCAAAAACCATCTCTTCCGTCTTGGCAGCAAGCCCAGCGAAAGGAAGCGCGACCACGGCTCCGGCGGTAGGGATACCTACCTATTGCCCTATCTTTTTTAGTCTTCCAGGGCTGGAAGGGCTCCTTTCGGGACCTGGCAGGGACCTGGCAGGGGCCTGGCAGGGCAGGGCAGGGAAGCAAGTGCGTGTGGAAAAGCTTTTGCAGGGCTTATGGCAACGGCATGCCGGTTAGCGTTGCACTATAATTGCCCATGCAAACAGCAGGGAAGAAAGGGAAGAATGGGAAGAACGGGAAGAACGGGATCAAAGTTCACGATGATTCTGCAGTGCTCAGCGGTACGTACTGATAAGCAAGAGCAATACGATTCAACGCTTTCCATACGATTCAATGCAAGAAACCGAAACTTACGGATGAGGTATGCCTTTGCTGCGGCTGGATGGGATTCCATAAGCGGTTATCCGTACGAAAGTATTGCGGTTCTTGAAACATTTCATCTACGGTAATGGACTTTGACGGCCTTGGCACACTCTTTTGTTTGTTCAACAACCTTTCGGCTAACTATGTAGCCTATTGCTCGGCCTCGTGTTGCTTTCTTCAGTTCGTCGACTTTCTTAAGAGGCCGATGTGCGAAAATCGGATTTACATGTTCTGGCGACCCGGGGTCCGCTGCAACGTCAGTATGAGTCAGTATGAGGCGCAAAAAACAATTTACATTTGTTTATCGTGATGTAAAATGTCAAGATGTGCGACAGCAAATCTCTCCGGTCCTGTTCGACTCTTTGCTGTGCTGTCAACCCGGGCAATAATACGGAAAATACGGAATATCCACACATAGGACTTTTACTAATCGCGCACTCCATTATTGAATGAATAGTATCTGTAGCTATCTATCGTGACAACGCAGACATCAAAATCGGTGTAGCTGTCGGTCAGCTGGCGCGTTGTGTGTTTGCGCGCGCGTGTGTGTGTGTCGTGTTCGGAGCGGTAGGAAGTCTCACGATGCGCACATTCGCCGATCCTTTACCAAGGTCCTAACAAGCCTGCGTAAGGGTACTTGCACTGCCGAATAGCCCCGGTATCGCTTTGTTAGGGGAGTCTGAGGAACAAGGGTTTCTCAAACTTGGGCTCGGGAGATGGCTTTCTTTTCCCCGAACCATCTCTATCTAGATACATACATACAGTCTATACTTGGTTGTCGCCAGCCAGCCAGCAAGCGGAATGTCCACAGCGGAAGCTGTCACAAAGGTAATGAAATGAGCCGGACTAGTCATCCCACAGATACTGGCGACAAAAGAAGGAAATGGAGACTTCCGGGCAAGCTCTGACAAGCTCTGACAAGCTCTTCTAATTACTGACGAATAACTACCTACCGTGTGACTCGCAACTCTGCTTCCTAGGAAAAAGTCTCTACGCCCACCTGACCCTATGAGAATTATAGTGGCATGATCCCCAGACGGACAAGACTTCTGCCTGGACCACGACCAGGACTCATTTCATACTGTGCCGCGATCGACTTTTACTAATTTATTCGATCTTGGCGGATCTCTGTTCTTCTGTTCTTTTGTTCTTTTGTCGCCAGCCGTCGTGAAGTTCTACATAGTTAAATAGTCACTGATATGTAGGTTAGTTACTATGTAGTGAGTGAGTGTACTTACATCACCAACGCCACCACTTACAACACCACAAAGACAACACAGCTTATGAAGAGAATTGGTGCTTCTTGCAATCCAGTGAGGAGATGATGTTTGCCACGAACATGAACATGCGTATAGAGAAGAAGCACATGAAAAGAGGAGAAGCGCTCCAACATCCAACAGCCCACACTCTTACATCTAACAATACCACACGATACCACTCTAGTTAATTACATGACACAATCTTTTTTCTTTTTTCTTTATATATATATATATATATATATAACTGTTATCTAACTGTTAGGTAAACGAGTACCTCGTACTTCCCCCAGTCTGTTTATCCTTCTCGATTGCTTGTTCAAGACACCCTTTTTCATTCAAAAGTTCCCCCAATGACCTGGCCTATGTAGCTGTCTTTTGCTCGTATCGTGACACTTGTCGCGCCCACCGCCACCTACACTACATGATAGCAAGTCCAAGTCCGCGATGTAATCAACTAACTAGTGTACTTGTAGTAATTACAAAGTGTATGATGTATCGTAGTGTAAGTAGGGTACGGACTATACAGACTGTACCGGTAGATGATCACCCGGAGCACTTCATCCCCCACGGCTTTCCCATTTCGGAAACCCGGAAGCGCAGTCTCCTCCCTCCTCCCTCCTCCCCCCGTTCAGACCCATTTGATATGGGCATTAATATACCTACATCCATAGATGTAATCCTAGTCTTATAATTGCCCTAGCCTAAGGAAGATACTCGGCCAAGGCACGCTATCATTGGCCTCTCCTCCCGCGTGAGTCCGCCGATCAGCAAGTGATGCCGCATCAGTTGCAACACAACCAACACAACCAACACAACCAACACAACCGGGTCTCGGATTCGTGATTCGTGGGGGGAGTGGGAGATGATCGGGAGGGGAAGACCGCAGGATAACAATCTCAAGGATGCATGAGATCCCGGGGCATACGAGATGTCCAGGGAAGAGAAGACGAGAAGGGGAAAGAAGAATATTCTTTTGTGTCAACTGACCCCCGCCCCGAGTTGCCATCTTAGTAATTCGATAATTGACAAGTGTTATTATTGAAGGAAGCAATTGTTCATCCCTCATCCCTCATCCCTCCCCCCTCCCCCCCCGTCTTGCTTCTCGGCCAAACTGACTTGCTTACCCTGTCTTCTTGTTCTTCCTCCCTTGCATCCTCCCAGGGAAGGTTATCGTCGTTCCGCTTCATCTGCTTGCTTTGCTTTGCTTTGCTTTGCTTACGAACTCTCTTTACTCCTTTCACTCCTACGCCCAAGTACAACGACTCCATCTCCATACGGATAATATGGCTGCCCCAAAATGGAAAATCGCCATGGCCGCGGACGTAGGTTGGCTTCTCGGTCTCCCCTTCTTACTCCCTATATACTGCCTACTCCATGTCAACATCACGGGAGCCGGGAAGACGGGAAGACGGCAAGATAGCAAGATAGCAAGATAGCAAAAAGCTGACATGCCCTTCCCCCTATTTTTTCCGGGTTCCAGGACGCTGGTGTCGGCTATAAGAACAAGATCAAGGCCGACTTCGAGGCCGACCCGCGCGTCGAATCCGTGATAGACGTCGGCAGTCACTCATCCGACGACAAGACGGCGTACCCACACCGCGCGGCCAGCGCTGCTCAACTCGTGGCCGACGGCAAGGTCGACCGTGCCCTCCTCATCTGCGGCACCGGCCTCGGTGTCGCCATCACCGCCAACAAGATCAAGGGTGTTCGAGCGGTGACGGCCCACGACAGCTTCTCCGTCGAGCGTGCCGTCCTCAGCAACAATGCCCAGGTGCTGTGCATGGGCGAGCGTGTCATCGGACTCGAGCTCGCCCGTCGCTTGGCAAAGGAGTGGCTAGGATATGTTTTTGATACCGCGAGCGCAAGTGCAGCCAAGGTCGAGGTCATCAATGAACTGGAGAAGAAGCTATGATTGATGATTGACAATGGACGACTGACAATGGACGATTGACAATGGACGATTTGACAATGGACGATTGACGGTTGATGAGGGAGGATGAGTTCAAACGCCTCCGGATGATAGATAGCAAAGGAATAGGGTCAGCGAACTCTTTCTTACGACTGCATGGGAATGGTAACAGAACGGTTTGTTTATATTGAAAGTATACTATGAACCTAGATTTGGTCAGGTCTTCACGCTCGGACGTATCGTGAATCATGTTGGCGAATATACCCAAGTCTAACTGGGTCCTTGTTTGTTTTCGAAGTTACCACTCGGAAATCCAGAGACGGGCCAACCGAGAAGTAGAGAGTCGCGATTAGATCACTTGTGCATGATGACATATTCTCTCATCCAAATGGTTATACGGTCTATCTAGATGCCTATCTAGATACCTATCTAGATACATATGTGGATGTCCTATCCACGATAGACCAGTATCTAGGGTATCTTGGTTATCCAGACTTGTCTGCACGTGAACGTGAACGTACGCCCGGTAGATAGTATTAGTCTGATGGGCTACAACAGTATTTATATATTGTTTATTTACACCTACAGACGCATCTATCTAGTTTGGTTTTTGTTTTAGTTCTACTTGCAACGCTCCACCTACTTAGCACTACCTACTCATACATCTTCACACCTTGAAGCTCTCATCGACGCCTTCTCTCACTTACTCTCATTCTCACTCTTAATTTTCATACTTCTTCGCCCGAAGAAATCCTACAATAAACCAGTTTAGATACAATACCCTAATACCCTCAATCGTTTGCTTACAGAAAGAGGAAACCCCCCTCCCCACCCCAAAAGTGAAGAAAAGTGAAGAAAAGTGAAGAAAAGTGAAGAAAAGAGCATCATGTCCTCATCCCCTCCCGCATCCCGCCGTCTCGTCGGCGTCTCCACGAAGATGTACTTCTCCTTCGCACAAACAACAACATACGTCTGCAAGCTCCTCTCACTCCTATCAGACCTTCCACCAGAAACCATCGCCAATCTAAAAAACACGGATATATTCATAATACCGGATCACATATCCCTCACATCCGTCATCTCCCAACTCCGCACCGATGGAAACAACATCTCCAATCCCAACCCCATACCCATCCTCGCAGGCGCCCAGGACGCCTTCCACGAGGACACCGGCGCCTTCACTGGTGAAGTATCACCCTCCGTCCTAGCCGAGGTCGGCTGCCGTATCCTCGAACTAGGCCACGCCGAGCGCCGCCGCCTCTTCGCCGAGACGGACGAGACGACGGCGAAGAAGGCCGCAGCCGCCTCGCGCAACGGGATCGTGCCCTTGGTATGCATAGGCGAGCGGACAAAACCGAAAACCCCGGATCAAGAAATCCCGGACATCTCGGCGGCACTCGCCGAGATCCGGCCCCAGGTCTGGGCCGTGCTCGACGCCGTCCCGCCCACCGCGGACGTGATACTCGCCTACGAGCCCATCTGGGCCATCGGCGCCTCCGCACCCGCGAGCGCCCCCTACGTCGTTGCCGTCGCGCGCGCCATCCGGGATCTCGAGTGCGTGAGCCGCCGGCCCGCCGGCTCGACGCGCATTCTGTACGGTGGGAGCGCGGGTCCGGGACTATTCGAGAAGATAAAGGAGGGAGTCGACGGCTTGTTTCTGGGCCGGTTCGCGCATGACCCGGAACAGTTTGTCAAGACTATCCTCGAGGTTGTCTCAGCTTGAAGAGATAAATGATAAACATCAGGAATCTTCTACATGAGAAGTAGAATCCGCGAGGGAATAATCGTCTTGAGATGGGTGAAAAAGAACCTCCCCCAAAAACAAGAAAAAAAGGAAAGGTGGTTCCGTTATTCCGCCAAGCGATAATGGCAGTTTTCAATTCGCCAAAGTCTGGATCCTAAGATGAGGGAACCAATGTTGACGATGTAATAATATTATCTCGCCAGTGGGTAGATGATTCTAGTATCTAGGACTTGTATCTCTCAACGAGTATGGTCATTACATGAATGCCATATATGCTTAGATGCTATACATACCTACAGCGTCCATTCCCCGTCACCCCTTTGAATGCCAGGTAGCCGTCCCAGACTGCTCTCATCTCATATGCCACCGGTACCAAGTAACAAGACATGGGATGGAACATGCCATTCCCGTTAAAGTCGGGGCACCAATATGTTTCTCAAGATCGTCTTATCATCATAACTTTATGCGGCCACAAGCAGAACACGGTGGAAACAAGGTGATATAACCTCTTGAATACCGCTTCGATTATGCAATGACAAATTGGCTCGCTCGTCGCCCAATCGACAAGATGCAGCATGAAACGGTGCGGCTCGTTTCTAGGAGTCGTACCTATCTAATGGAATACATACCACGTATTCGGGAGTCATAGTAGCTAGGTAGACAGGTCTTGAAAAATCAAGTCGGAATTTCTAGTTGAGAACCCATTCACTTCCCTTCTTGACGAACCTGTCGAGAAGCAGTCCCAAGTCTGTAAGCACGAAGCGACAGATGTAAAACCCAAAAAACTCCGCCGCATGCCTAGTACACAGTTCGAGGCCGACTTGTGTCTTGTCGACATGGCGTAGCCCAGGATCATCAACTTGACGCGCAATTTGATCTAGTACCATGGTCAGCTTAACTAACATTTCGAGGACCCTGATTTGAACGCGAAAGGAAAGCGGAGGAAACTTACCCACTGCCTGGGCGGCATCAAATAACCGCGCCAGACATGCCATATAGTGTGCGTTGGGTCCATCAAACTTAACCGATACCACGTCCCTCTTTGCAGGCTTACTGCTCGGATGGGCGACCATCGGTAAACTAGACATAGAACCAGCCGGTACAGTTGAGTCCACCTCTGGAATGCCGGAAACGCCGCTCAAAACACTCCCGGTGCTATTAGTCTTTATGCTCATGCTGGACAAGTTAACAGCAGACCCTTTGCTCCTCAGTCGGCGCCAACTAAATGGGCCGCTCTTTGCACTCATGCTATTATTTCTCGGTACCGTGGTAATTTCACTCTCTTTTTCGTCCTTAAAGATGGCCATCCCCTGACTGCCAACTTCCGTGCCAAGTTTTCGTGAAAGGGTGGCTTGTATCGTCTCCAATATATTTTCCAAACTCTGCATCTCGTCCAATACTGCGTCCGCATCGTTACTGTCGACTCGCGCAAGCTTCAACAGCGATGCGGTCAAAAGATCACACTGAGAAATTTTATCTTCCAAGTTCCGAAGTTTGACACCTTTTACCTTCCAGGCGTCCCGGGGTACAAACAACCGGTTGCTTATATAGCCACCCCGAGGATGGGCTAGAGTCTGATAGAGGGCCCGCATCAGCCAGAACGGTCGGAACATGGGGTCGGCAGGGCATGGTTCCAGCGGCAAGGGTGTATCCGGGTTTTGCTGCTGGTGATGTGCCGAGTTGGGTAATTCCACCGCTGGTGAGTGAAAGTCGGATTCAAAGAGATGCAAACCATCGAAGCCCGCGACAGGTTTCTCGGTAAACGTCGTCGTCGTCGTCGTTGGAGTGGGTAGTGTGGGTATCATGGGCAACCGCGTGGAGGAATTAGAAATATGCAAGGTCAGGGGCGCCATAGTTGGCAGGTCAACATCGTCGGCGTGTGATATGGATAATTGTCGCGACTTCAGCGACTTTAAACTGGAAGACGAGAATATTTTGCGGATGGTGGGCCGTATAGACGCCGGTGAGCCAGATTGGGCTTCATCGTCTTGACCACCCGTTGGGCTCGCAGGGTCCACGGGAATGACGGGAATTACGGGAATTACGGGAATCACGGGAGCGCCGGGTTTGGGAGGAGGAGTTGGTGGCCGTTCAGACATGAGCTCGGGAGGTGTTGAGATTGCGGAATGAGCTGATCTCTGCAGGGCACTGAGATCACTAGCCGATTGTCCTGGTGCAGCCGATGATGGGCCGGCGGAAGGGGGAGACAGAGCAGGTGTTAACCCCAGCGTCGATGTCTCGATCTTGAGCTGTTTCTCCAGTCCGGAAGGACGTCGGTTGCGCATACCCACAGTAGAAGGCGGCCGGTTTGGGGGCAGAGGTAACGATTGTGTAGGTGGAGGCATGGGAGGTGGCGAGGATGTCTGGCGATGACTGTCTATCGATGTCCACGCACTTACCGCAGAAAGCGTACTTGTTCCGGTCGGAGCGTTCGAGCCCATTGAGCTATGCAATGTCCGCGATGTTAACCCGCTAGAATCGGACTCTCTAGGGACATTAGATTGATGCTTAGGCTGTTGCCCAAGCGCAAAGTCTGCCATTACAAGTCCTCTTGTCATCTCCTCAAGCACGCGCTCTTCCTCATCATCCTCATCCTCAGCATTGAGAAAATTCCCCCCGTGTTCCGGTGACTGTTGGCTATTCGACATCTGCCTTTGCCGCTCGCGTTCCCGGGTTGTTTCTATTGTAGCTTCTCGCTCAGCCATACGTTCCCGCTCTTTGGCCAAATCTACTTTCCGCGTCAAGCTTACGGTTCTTTTCTCATGGTAGGCCATGGTGGAGTGTTCCATTTCATAACCATCATCGTACGCAGCCTCCACGGCAGCGTCTAACGCAGCATCGAACTCGGCTTCGGTGTCACCACTAACCTGACGAATGTGCTTCTTTAAAACTCTCGAGGATGACCTTGAGTGCACTGAAGGCGTCGCAGAGCCTGCAGATTCATGTATAGGGTCTAGCCACGATGCTGATTCATGGCTTTGTTTTCGCCGGTGTGCCTGAGGGTCAGGGGCCACTGCGAGCCGCTCTCGCTCCGTAGTCAATGAAAAATCCTTTCGCACGACGACCTCGGGACTCAGTGCTCTTCCAGGCGAGCGGGTTCTTTGAGGTGATAGTGGAGCTGGCACGGCATTATCACTAGCACGGGGTATTGTTAAAGAACCATCTTCGAACTTGTGGCTCATGGATGATCGGGAGAGGACATTTTGTCGTATGCCTTGGTTAAGGTCTGCATTTCGCGAAAAATCATTGTATATGATGGACTGAGATGGTCGACGTGAGTGTGAGGATGAAATTCGTGCACCGGATGATTCATTTTTATGCTCTAGTGGAATTTCGTTGTGATCGGAACTGCCTGGTCTCGCTGGCAACGCTTTGTCTCCATGTGCGTTGACGGGGACTAGGCTATCGAGTTCTTCGATGCGGGTGGTATATGTGCGTCGCTACAAGACTCGTCGTTAGTATGCACTTAGAGGATGCGATCGCAACAACTGATAGGAAAGAGCATATCCGTAGCAACCTACAATAGCGTCGAGCTTCTTCCGGTCATCCTCGCCGTTTGTCCGAGCTAGAACCTGCTGCAATAACTCACAAGCCTCTACATACGCCTCTTTCGCAGCAGTATAGTTCAGGGCGTTGTCGAGTTGGACAGCAGCGTTTGCCTTACTGAGAGCCTTAGACAGCATAGCTTTCTGTGAAAGCTTACTGCCTCGATCTTTGGCCTTTGTAGAATCGCCAGCCTCGTTGCCTGCTGGCCGGGTGTTCGAAATCCCGTCACTCTCAGGTGCGGCATCGCGGTCGCGTGTCACGGGGGCTGGTGGGAGAAGGGATGCCGTGCGTAGGGCTGGGGATGCCGTTCTCGAAGGAATTTGATCGCCCAAAAAGTAGTCTGAGGATTCACCATTGCCACGTTGGCCGGCAAAGACGGAACTTGGCGTGTTAAGGACGGGACTCCCGCGACTCATGTCGTGCGGCACGTCAAGTAGGTGATGACCGTTGTCGGGTTGGGTACCGGAAGGCGACAGGGAGAGAATCGGAGAATAGTTCTGGGGAGATGAGGTGGAAGGCGATAGGAGATATGACGAGGGGTCCTGCTGGACTCTCAAATTAGCACCTTTTCCGATCTCTAAACCCAGAAGAGAGGCTGGGCCGGTGCGGATGCGCGTCTTGGGCGACGTGTTGGAATTCTGGGAAGGCGACCGCCTGCTAAGCCTGCGCGACGGACTACGCTGCGTGTAAAAAAGATCCTGGGCACTAGGGTATTCGATCGGATCGGATTGCGGCGACTGGAAGCTGAGAGAATCAGCACTCATGCGGCGGGCGAGATTGTCCAGCTTCTGCTGATGGGTCTGCTGTTGGGAGTAGTCGGGATTGTCCCAGGTGGAGGTCGTCGAGCAGGACCACCTGTTGAGATTGCGCAGACCACTCTCGACGGTGCTCTGGCTGTCGGAGCGCGAATGGGGCTGTCGTCGAGCGTCGGGATCGGCGTCGGGGCCACTTGCACCAAGGCCAAGACTAAGGCCAGGCCCAGAGCTGGAGCTGGAGCTAGAGCCAAAGGCTAAGGCCGAAGCCGAAGCCGAAGCCGAGGCAGGAGGGATTTGGACGGTCGAGTTTTGGTTTAGAAAATCGAAGACTGGGGTCGCGCGAGTAGCATGTGTCGAAGCTTCCTGGATAATGACATTGGACGGCGGCGATGTTGAAGTAGAATATGATGATTTAAGAGAAGAAGAAGAAGGTTTTGTGGTGGTCGTGGTCGTGGCTGTAGTTGTAGTTGTGTTGGTTGTAGTTGTGTTGGTTGTTGTTATCAGAGGTGCCGGTGTTGGTGGTGGTCTTGGTGTTGGTGTGGGTGTGGGAGGAGTTGGTGTCGGTATTAGTGCTGTTGGCGTGGGATCAGAGGTGGCAGAGGTGGCAGAGGTGGCAGAGGTGGAATAGTGGAAATTGGAAGTGGAATGGGAAATGGAGCTGGGCTTTGATGAATCGTGGTTGAGACTTCCAGAATTGGCGACTGTGCTGGTAGCGGTTGTGGCACGCGCAATAGGGGCTGTTGCGGTGATTCTATTGGTGGTGATTCTATTGGTGGTGAGGTTAGCCTTGTGGGGCGGTGGCAGCAGAGACGAAAGCCGAGGTGGTGCTGGCGATGGCGGCGATGTTGGCGAGTTCGGATTCACCACGAAAAATATCGATGACTCTGCTCGCCCTGTCCTCTGTTGTGCCGATCGATATCCTGCTCCTAGTTGCTGGTTCTGCAGTTGCAGTTGCTGTTGCAGTTGCTGTTGCTGTTGCAGGCTATAGCTGCGACTCGCATTAATTTGCGCAAAGGACAGCGTCGATTGGCGGCGGTAGTATTGGCCCTGAACGTGGCCCCGGCTCGGGGGATAGGAAGTACCACTGTCGCTACCAAAAGGAGTAGGGCTGGCAGTAATGCCCCTGACTTGGTCTATGTTCAGGTCGAGGACCGGCCGTTCTTTCCCATTGGCGGCCAATTCAGCATCGTGTCCATACGAGTGATCATTGCCAAACTGCTGCTGTTGCTGCAATCGATGTCCGCCAATCATGCTAATCCTCTTACTTTCTCGTTTCATCCCGTTCATATGAATCCCAGATACTGCCTCCTGCTTCAGATCGGCGGTGATGGCTGTTCCGGGAGGGATCTCTGTGTCCGTGGGTACGTGATACGTGCCTCCCGAATTTGACGGTTTTCGGTTGTGAATATGCGCGTCATGAGCGCTTCCATCTCCAATACCACCCGCGAAAGTTGACGCTGTCGTCGCCATCGTCGGCGACATGTATTCATCCAGTTCGGGCGTCGCTCGTTGACGAGTCCGTGGAAGGGGCTGGTGGCGCTGAGTCATGTCGGTCCTCAACGACGGCACTGGCGATGGCGATGGCGATGGCGATGGCGCCGGCGATAATGATGTGATTGAATACGTCGCGGTCGTATACAATTCCGAATGGGACATCCTTGACACGGTTACTTAAGTGGTTTATCCCGTCCTTATTTTGCGCTTCGCCTCGTGCGCGCACCGAGACTTTTGGTTGTCCCAACCCTCCTTTGGCTTCTTTTTGCCCGGCCGCTCCTCGATTAAAGCTCGCGCTGTGGTAATCTTACACGGATGCTGTGACCTGCACAGATAATTATACATCTGGGGTCTGAATTGTCGCACACCTGCCGTTACCCAGCCCCTCTGATGTTTGGCAGACTTCGGAGGACGTTGAATAAACCCCGCGACAGGGTGAAGTTATTAGTTGCGGTGATGTCAGAATGAGGTGAAATTGAACTCTTTCTCTCTAGACCCTCGGACGCCAAAAACTCTACTGCGTACACGGTAAAATCATCTTGAAAGCCATGGGCCCGCGACGGATTTGACAAGAAGCAAAAGAAGGATTCTCTACTAACACTAGGTAGGTACCAATGCCTTGTTCTGCACTACTGGACTTCTACTATGTATTACTACCCTCGACAAAGGGGTAAAGGCCTCCGGCAAGACCCTGCGGCATCCACCACCGTAGTAACAGAAGAATCCTACCAATCTTCAAAGGCCCAGAGGCGGTGTCAAAATTGGGTGCGTACATACATACCTAGGTAGTAGATACCCAAGTAGTGTACTGAGCGGCCGCGGTTTTCCCCTCGGGGCCCTCAGGGGTTCAACTGCTACACCACCACCACTAGACCTTTTTTTAGAAGCTTCTACTTATGTACCTAGTTATCGCTTACGCCTCTACTTAGTGTGTTGTAGGAGTCTTTGGCTAGCAACCGTCTAAGGCACGTACCTACTTACATATATACTTATCTAGGTAGATAGTAGGTAGGTACATACTTACCTGGTAGTGTACGTAGACTACACTACCACACTACACTACCTACACTACCTAAGTACTCTACTGCCGATGTCCCTCCCGACATGGGATTAAGCCCATCGTCCTTTCAAGGTAACCGGCGGGCTTGTGCTCATGCTAAATAGTAGGTAGTAGGTATAATCTTCAAGAGCTACCTATTTAGGTAGTTGTGAAAGGTGTACGCCGAAGGTCACACCTAGCAGCTGCCCGTTCAGACAGCGCCGGCGCGGATCGTCACGGAGATGGCCACGTTTTGGTATCACGTGATGTGATACTAACGAAAGGTACCGGAACCATCCGATCGATGCCAGTGCCACACCTCTGACCGCATGGTACATAAAGTAAGTCATGGTTAAGGTGAGGTGAGAGGTGAGAGTTGGTGCGTCTGTAGGCTCGGTCATCTCGTTTTTTCCGGAAAACACGATTTCAAATACTAGAGAGAGAGAGAGAGAGAGAGAGAAATTATGAGTTCAAAGATGGCAATCAATTAACCGGACAAAGGCATGGCTTCGTCACGGGGTCAATGACCTTTTTACACGCCTTTTGTTGGCTTTCAAAAAGGAATTGTCAATGCCGCGCAACTCCCTTACGGAATACTTCGGTATATAGGTAACTAACGTGTTCACCTTATTAATACCTATCTAGGTGCTTCGCCTACCGTAGGTAGTAGATACCTAAGGTTAGGTAAGTAGGTATTGTATTGCTCGGCTGCCCAGTCCACAACCCAGCGAAACTAACTGCCAAGATCGCCAAGACCATACTTGAAAGACGTAGGTAGGTACATATCTATCTACTTTGTACAGTCCGTAGATAGGTACCTAGGTATCACGGTAGATAACAGTTTAACAGTTTGAGATTCATATGCCGGCATGAATCAGGGATTATGTAAGTAGAGTCTTTAGCCTCTGTCACTATTTGTAGTCACAACGTTGCAACCAAGATGGATGGAATGCTTTCTTTCCAGGCGGGTTTCCAATTCTTCTAAAAGTTAAGTAGGTTTCGCCGATCTGGGTTGAAACCACACGTGCGACAAGCACATTACGCTACACACGCCACATTTACTATGTATGCACGGTTCTGTGAGTGTGGGCAGACGTGGGGTAGGGGACCAGACGGGTAGGGAAAGTCGTTCCGCACACAAATTGTAGCGCTACGTGGTTCCTTCTTCTCACCTGAACAAAGAATGACACCTACCTACACTGGCCTTCAAGGACACAAATGGCAGACCAGTGAGGTGTTTTCTCGCCAAATTCCGTAATTCCACCTGTCATCTCGGGCGCGATAGGTATGTCGAAA
Source organism: Xylariaceae sp. X187 (assembly GCA_028637585.1). Lineage (NCBI taxonomy): Eukaryota > Fungi > Ascomycota > Sordariomycetes > Xylariales > Xylariaceae > Xylariaceae sp. X187. Next base: position 1,762,794 of record JAJIZN010000006.1, on the reverse strand, counting down.
TGAGGCAAAGAAAACAAGGGAATTGCGGCAACGCTGGGTAGAACGGTCGTGGAAAAGTACGAAGTATACTAACTAACCCATATTACTACATAGAGCGACAAACATACATAAAACTCCGAAATGCCACCCGTCCGCCTCGCCTCTTCTCACCTGCAACATTCCGTGGCACAGATCCGATTGACAGCAACAATTCTAGGTACTAATTACTTAGTTGCTATAAGTAGTAATTCAACTAACCTACCTACCTACCTAAGTAGGTATATCAGATATACCTAGGTCGTGCCGTTTGGCACGGTGCGCCGGTGCGGAAGCCCGGGCGGCTGTCGGGTTCCGATCCGTCAACTTCCCGATCCGGTACTCATGGTGCACGAACTCCCCCCGGCACCGTTTGCCAGAAAGGCCTGTAATAATTAGTACATACATAGAGTCTGTACACACATGTCTGACTTGTAACCCGGCCCGTGCGTTCAGCTGTGAACATGTTGGCCGTTCTTCTGTCGCCAACAGGGTAAGTAACTTGACCAAAAGTACATAGTAGAGATGCGGGTAACCATAGGCAAATATTTCCCGTGGATGGTGGAACCTTGCATTCTTTCTTGTAGAAGCACGTGGTATTATGCCTTACCTACATAGTACTACTATGTAGGTCTACCTAGGCTTGACGGGTTCACTAACGAGAACCTCGACCGGTACATACTTACTATAGATACTATCTACTTCGGCTCCATAAAGAGCCCTGTCATGTGCCAGCAGGTTTGGGGTTATCTGGTCTTACTTCCTTACTACATGTAGATAAGGTATGTATATTAGTAGGTAACTAGATAGTACCCCGGACGGGACCGTGGAAGCCACATGGGATCTGGAGACGTACGTGGACACCTTGAGGGTCTGAGCTAGACCAGATATTGTGGTACTAAGGCTATAAGTAAAGAAAGTCAGTGGTAGAAGTAGGTAGGTAGGTGGGCATATATTATATACGTACTTACTATCTAAGTAAGTAATCATAACAGGTAAGATGTAGTTAAATCGAAATGGAGGGGTGGACGCCGCATTACGCGCGACGCGTCACAAGTGCTTGAATTCTCCCAACTACTTACATATGTGGCACTCCGGTGTCTACCTACCCCCCACACAGGCGGATTATCTAACCTAGGTGGGAAAACAGATTCACGATTCTTGTACGACTTCAACACATGATCAATAAGTAATGCGCACCGTCTCTTGATGCTCCTCGCCTCCCTGCGGATTCCCGTCGCTAATTACAAAAAAGCAGGAAAATACCTTTCTACGCCATCGTCACAACGCAGCGAATGCAGTCACCCGCCTTCATTTGCTCGAAAGCAGTGTTGATGTTGGTTAGAGGCTCCCGGTGGGTGATAAATTCGTCCACCTTGAGCTTTCCACTCAGGTAATCTGCCACTAGACCTTTCATTTGTGATCGGCCCTTGACACCACCAAAGGCGCAACCCTTCCATACACGACCGGTGACCAGTTGGAATGCTGTGTAGCTTGGTCAGTACGGGCGACATCGATGTTGGGGACAGTGAGAGGCTGCTTACGGCGAGTGGATATCTCCTGACCAGCAGCAGCAACACCGATGACTATGCTTTGGCCCCAGCCCTTGTGGCAGGCTTCGAGGGCCGCTCGCATGACACTGACATTACCCGTGCAGTCGAACGTGTAGTCGCAACCACCGTCGGTCATGGAAATCAGCTTCTCCACAATGGTCTGGCCTTCCAACTTGGTCGGGTTCACGAAGTCGGTAGCGCCGAACTTCATAGCCCATTCTTCCTTAGCCGGGTTGACGTCAACCACTATGATCTTTCCAGCCTTTTTCATCACGGCACCCTGGACGACGGACAGGCCGACACAGCCGGCGCCAAAAATGGCCACATTGGAACCCTCCTCACAATTGGCCGTAATTGTGGCGGCTCCGTAGCCGGTGGTGATACCACATCCCAGCAGGCATGTTCGATCCATGGGCGCATCTGGCTGGACAGCAACGACCGAGATGTCGGCGACGACAGTGTATTGTGAGAAGGTTGACGTTCCCATGAAGTGGAGAAGATCCTGGCCCTTGCACCTCAGCCGGGACGTGCCATCAGGCATCACACCTTTGCCTTGCGTTGCGCGGATCTTGCCGCAGAGGTTGGTCTTGCCCGACTTGCAGAACTTGCACTCTCCACATTCTGGTGTGCTGTTTATCGCGAATTAGATAGGGGAAGAAGCATCATGGAATGTGATTACGCGTACTAGAGGGCCACCACATGGTCGCCGGGCTTTACGTTGGTGACACCCTCTCCTACGGACTCGACGATACCGGCTCCCTCGTGACCGAGGACGACGGGGAACGCACCCTCCGGATCTTTGCCAGACAAGGTGTAGGCATCTGCAGCGACTGTTAGTAACGGCTCAGACTTGGTTCGGAGTCTGGGCTTGGCGAGGATGTACCGGTATGGCAGACACCAGTGTAGTAAATCTGGATGCGGACTTCGTGCGCTCTTGGTGGCAAGACTTCGATATCCTCGATAGATAGCGGCTTGCCAGCTTCCCAGGCGACGGCGGCTTTGCAGGTAATGGTCTGACGTAGGCAATGGCGAATTAGTTTCTATGCGAATTCCCATATGAATGCAACCCAAGGTGTCGAGGAGCCGTGATATGGCGGCGCATGGCGGTATAACTGCTCCGAGGTGCAACGCAGACAGCGCAGATAATGCGCCTGGCTGGGAGAGGAAAAGTTGGCGTAATGGGGGAGAAACCGACCTTGCCAGCAGTGTCGGCCATGTTGTTATGCTGTATGCTGTATGTTGTGTGAGGTAGCTTGCCTGTGTGCGGGTTTGATGTTATGGAGAGTAAAAACTGAGGAGAAGTTGCAAGCTGCTACAGCGTTATCGATGATGGGCCGGAGAAAGGTGAGGAGGAAGAATTTATCGGAGCAGGCGTCTTCGCCAGATACGCTAAGTTGTAAATGAATGTTAGAGGGGTCGTGAAGGTGGGGGAGCCGGCAAAAGTCGCCCTGTTAAAACATTGGTATCCCATTTTTTGATGTCATACATTTGCACCGTTTGACTTTCTAGCCCGCGTACTATGTAAACAGGTAGGTAGGTAGTAGGTAGGTATGCAGTCCACCTTACGTAGCCCAACCCCGACTCTCCTAAAATCGGAGGAATCTCGTTATTGCGGCGTGGCGGCGGAGTGTTGCTATGAACTTAACAGCAGCGCATTGCGAGTGCTAGTCACGAGCAAATGACACGATCGCGAATGCCTGAATGCCTGGATGCCTGCGTCGAGGACTTGTGTGGTGATTAGCGAGGAGATAGGCCAGGCAATCGAGGGGTCCGCGGCGATTTGTTATGGTGTGGGCAATAAGTAGGTATCGCGACGTTTTAGAGCGCATAATGGAACAATCAATTAGATGCCAACTTTGTTGAATTCCGGAGGCACCGTCACCACCTGGACAAAGCTCGGCTTCTCCTCGCTAGCCTTCAGATCCTCGGGTACTAAACCAATCCAGGTATAGTGTATCTCCGCTAAGCGTGCCCGTTGTGTAATCTGTAAGTACGGACGTACGCAGGATGGATTTAAGTAAACCAAACGCGAACGCTAGACTAGATTGGTAAACTCACACCGCACCTACCACCTAACCTAAGTACCTACATAGTACGGTATCACCAGCAACGCGTCTCGCCTGTTTTAAATCTGATTTCTGTATCATGTTAAAGGAGGTGGAGCAGTCGCTAGATAATACTTACTGTTACGACCAATGTTCAGCGCTAGTAATGCGACAGTTTGGGAATCCGTTTTTCGAAGGTAACTATGGTATGTCTGTAAATACCTATACCTATGTCCCATTTAGTGCTCAAGCTCCACTCACACATCGCAAGGCCGTTCGTCAAATAGGTACCTACCTATCTAGGTGCCTAGCAACTAACACTTCTGGTATCAATCTGCATAGATATTCCGTAGAGGCAGGTAACATGTTTACCTACCCTAATCATACTCCTCAAGGTAATCGACACCTTTATTGGCCTTTCTGAGAGACGCATTGCTCATTCCATAATTAGTGTGCAGTACTTAGTATATGGAGTTATCTTGGGATACCTCTCCAAGGAGCAAACCGATCAAATTGATTTGATTACGTGTGAACATAAAATCGTCATCTCACTTTTAAGAATTGGTCACCATCATGCCAGCTGATTGGCCAGTCTGCTTGAGTACGGAGTCCGGGAATACTTAAGAATTCCGTTGATGAATCCCACCGACGGACTACTGTCAAATCTCTCAATCCCTTTTCTCAAATACTGTTGAGATAACAGAAAGCTCTCACTATCTATGGATTGGAGAAAGTAACTCTGGCTTGTTTTCCTCCGCGGTGAGATATGGCAATTAGCGGAATATAGTATAATATCCTGATTTCTCCTCGGTCGACCAACATGTCTCAAAGACAACCTCCTACCTATTGCACATATACCAATCAGATCTTCAGCAGCCAGCATGTCTGACAATGCGAACAGCAGGGCAGTTCCTATCTGAGCATCCAAGGCTTGTCGACCACACACTGCTCAAGTCAAATAAGCCGCACCACCAACCCAAGTGAGACCCAGTCGATAGGCCACCGAATTTACTCAGTGCATTGCCGATGTATGGAAGCAGTCGTCGACGGAGGGCGTGTCGCTGTATTCCTGTGATGCCAGCTAGAGTCCATGTAGAGGAAGTTGACAGGCCTCAAATTTCTCAATAGGTGATGAGTTCTTCTATCTGTTCACACCAACTTTTCATGCAATACTGCGATACTTGCAGTGTGTAGGTATTCACTTCTCATCCCAAACCCTGCAGGCGGTCTGGATTTCAAAGCAAAGGAAAGCGAAGCCTGCCGCTGCCTAACAAGTATTCAGAGGCAGAGAACTTGGTTTTCTCAAGTCAATCAGTGTCGACGCAGCTTTATAGCCGTTTTTATGCGTATATGGTTTCCATCAACGCTCCATATCGCAGGTCCTCCAATACCCTGCTCAAACCCCATCAGTTGACTGGTCCGTCGCACTCCGCCGCGTCTTTTATCCGCTTGATAGTGCCCTTTTCTTGTTGCGTTTGGATTAGTTGTTATCCCTCCGTATGAGCCATGGCAAGAATCCTAGCCCATTTCCAGGCCGTCCAGAACGAGATTGCCTCGAATCCCTATCCCCCTACCGTGTACGAAAAAATTAGACCTGAATTTAAGATATACCGCATCAGTATCGTGGCTATGTGCCAGGTGTAGCGGGCGCATGTCATTGTAGGTAGATCTTGAGATGGAATGTATTCTCTTTATACGTCCGCTGAGAGTGACGATATCCTGATCAGACCGCAATGCACTGACTACCCAAGTTCACGACGGCCAAAGGCTTATCCGACTCAAAAGTGACAGTAGAATGAGAAGATGGATGCCAAATTCTCGACTCTACTTTGACGATTGCTGGGTAAAAACGGCGGACCTCGATATGCATATCCTGGGGTGGGTCTATTTCATCATGGTTACCGTTCATAACTTCATTGCAACGACAGCATAGGCTCACGTGCTCAAATCACCTTCCATGTACAAGCTCACTTCATATATTTCCTGCTCCGTAACTTTCATAGGCAGTATCTCGCTTCGCATTGAATTGCCTATGCCGAACTCTTGACTATTGTGCCGAGTGCCTCAGCACCATGGAGAAAGGATTGGCCTGTACGGTGCTGTCCTTTGGCTCCCGGACCCCAACCTGCCGATACCATTCTCAACTCCTCCATCCTTCAACTTTGGCTATGTGCAGTTTGGACAACGAACCAATGATGCAGAATTGCCCCGTCATATCATACCTGAGTCCGGGACCGGCGCTTTATTGGAATGCGGAAGCAGAGCTCATCGTTCCAAATGACCCAAACCAAAAGTCTCCCGCACCGTACTGGACGTCATTAGTGACATCAAGAGATCCTAAGGAGAGCTCCAATACAAAGGTAGAAGTCATTCCGGATAAGGCCTGGTCGAGGCATACAATCACAGCTTGATTGCTTTGGGCTCACAGCGGTGTAGGAAATGATGAAATTTAGATCAGACAATACAAGCATTGCCTCGGATTTCGGTGTTTAGGCAACATAGATGCCGTCTCGTCATAAAGCGCCTTGCTTTTCAGGGGGAGACCTTTCACCTAAGCTGCTCTCTAGCGCTCGAGAATGGCATAGGGGAACGAGTACCGTTTCACATTCCTCGAAAATTGCTTAGACAAAGTCCGAAGGTCGTAAAGCAAAGGGGACCCTGGCATCAACTGACAAAAAAGCATTCCAGAACGCATATCTGGGCGTTGGATCATGTTAGCGTAGCATGAGCTACTGTTGGCCTAAGAATCGTATTGGTCTAAATATGGAGGTTTCTCTTGTAGACAATTGACGGATCGGTGGGCGCTGACGGGGAAAATTGACTATTCTGCCTTGATCTCGTATTAGGTAGTGATGGAAAGGGGTATCTAGGCCAACGTCGACTCCTTTGTAGTTTTCCCTTTCCGAATTCATGGTGTACATTCCACCGGGGAAAAGAGACCATACTACGTACGTGACCTGGCGAGTAAGGCTCAACGTAGGTACTGTACATAGCCATGGACTTCAGGATTGAGACGAGAAAATGAAAAGGATTATTAGCTATGTTGAACAGACTTCGAAGTCATTCGTCTCGAAAGGAGCCGACATATCGATGAGCTACTTTCTGACAATATCGATACTGTTTGCGTACAACAAACCGAAACACTGGGCTGAACTCTTTTTTTTTTTTGGTTCGGCGAGCTGGAAGGTGTTGCGTATTGTGGTTGGGATTGAGAATCTTGGATGCTATGGGAATCAGGAGCACATGTATGGTGCAGTCTCCAAAGGCCAAAGTGTCTCTAGTCCATGCATCGACCTCGTGTGTCTCGGGGCCCAGATTTGCAAGCGAGATTTGGACACGAAGGGGGAGTAATTCGTTAGAATGCGACTTATGTAGACTACTAATGTAAACAGACGTTCTAGTGTAGAGGCTTTCCGATACCGCTGTAGTATGTTCGAATCGTATCTCCGCGGGCCAGTGGATGCGATTGCCGTCAGCCATCCATTAGGTTGGTACCTGAGCAGTCGTGCGCGAGTCTCACATCTGGGTATGACCCGGCTGGTGGAGGCATCAAAGCACGTAGTAGTGGGGTAAGCCTCATTGTTATATTCGAGAATAATCTAGATCAAGAAGGATGGACCGAGGGGACAGTTGTCTGAACTTCGGAGGCCCTATTCGAAGGACCGACTTCATGAAGCTCCACGCGGCGGAAAGCATATGTAGAGCAATGACAAAGTCGGTTGACTGGGGCAGAGATCGGTTCGGGCTGGACATAGATTGAGTGGGTCACGGTATTGGGTGGACTTGCTGTTCTACCTAGACTAGATAGGCATAGCAGAGTCATGTCCGAGCTTCCGAGACAAGAGTAATATGAGTGGGCGTCTGACGATGAGGAAGATAAGGCTGAAGCTGACAGTGACGACGATGAGCGGCAATGGTAACGAGGCCATGGATACTCATCTTGGAGGAACATGTTGGTGGCAAACCATACCGTGACGACCCTAGCTTTAGAAGCCAAGGACATTCGGTGTTCAGTCCCACTGTTTCCCCTGAAATGGAAGCTGGCCGTCGTCTAAACTTCGATATTGTACATATTTACGTAGGTGTGACCCCAGTCCGTTATTTCTAGAAGTATGTCTACTGCAATCGGTCAGTCAATCGAGGTCGTCGGGCGGGGCGGTCAATCTTGGGTTCTGACTCGGGGCATGTAGGGGTAGAGTTAACTTATCGAATACTTATTACATTCAACATTCAACAAAAATAGACTAGGCGCCGGTTCCTCGCCAGCGAAACTGCCACGACGAATGACCAAAATTTAACTTCTGCCGGCCATCGTTTCAGTTTGAGCTTGAGCCAAACTTTAACCCAATAATCAATCCTCTTCGTTGTCGGCAAATATTGTAGACAGTGAACGTACGAACGTACAAACGCACGGAAAGTATGGAGGCATTTATGAGGAGCTAAAGATGACATGATCAGCACGACAGGAGATGCCGCGGGGGACGCAAAACCAGGCAGGATTCACAGAGAGATGGCTGACAGACACCTGACGACCGGCTGTCCATCCCCATGAGTAAGCACGTTGAAGTTCATCGGTATAGAATCGACTGCGCCTGCCGTCCTGTCGCCTCCCGCGACACTCCGGGATAAAAATATAGAATAACTTTTCTTAGAAGAAAGCTTATACAGGAAATATTAATACATGCTCGGATGATGAGGATGGCCACGGCTTTGGGGAAAAAATAAGGTTCGTCTGCCTTCGTACAAATAGCGACGATTCGGACGAGGGCTTACGGGTGGCCGGTGGCCGCTAAATCGAATTTAACGCTTGGCCTAGGCTACCGCGCAGTATCACGTAGTGTATCATGAGTTTTAGAATTCAAGTCATGGAATGGGGGGTAGGTAGGTAGGTAGTGTAACATCGCGCACCTGCCTGGAGAACAGGGCCGCCACGGCGTCGTGCTCTCCTCCTATTCGATAGATGAACCGTATATTTATAAGTACACGGCATCCGTCCAGATCTAGGTAGCCAGGCACGATTCGATTCGATCGGACATGGGACGGAACTCCCCAGCCGCTACCTATTCCTATAAGTGCACGTCTACAAGCATTCCATCCCTCACCCCCAACGCTCGAGCAAAACAAATAAGTACGACCAAACCCCCGCGTGTCTGAACCATATCATCTTTCCCCTCATCCCTCATCCCTCATCCCTCATCCCTCATCCCTCACCTCTCACCCCTCACTCCTCACTCCTTTTATCATCCCATCGCCGCTATCATCTCTATCATTCATATTGGCGAACTTTGTCGCTACGAACATATCCCAGACCATCCAGTTCTTACCCAAATCATCAGCGGGGGCAACTCGAATTATTTGCACAGGATGAGCAGCATTAGCAACGAGGTACTCATGGTGCTGGACGCCGCCCGGGATGCGCCCGAAATTCTGGAAGATAAGGCAGTCCGGGACGTTCTCGAGGCAGCACTTGCCGATATATGGAGCAGAGTACAGGCGAATGAGTCCGAATACATCATGACGAGGGACGAATTTGCCATTTTCAACTTTTTCCAAGACCGCTTTCGAAACAATCCCGTTGCTACCAGCGCCCGCAGACGGTTCTGGGACAGCTTGAGCGTTGCTCCCACCGAGACACAGGCAGAGGTAACGGTAACAACAAGGACGACGGCGGCAACTACGAATGGATAGCGCCGTTAACGTTGTCATCGGTACAACGAGAAGATGCTGGTCAACCCGTTGGTTCCGCTCTACGGTAGTTTCGAGTCGTATGACTCTGGGATCTGGGGAGAAAGAAACCAGGGAATCCCTGATCTCCACCGCATGTTCCTAGCCCACTTCCCGATCGCGCCGCAGCCAGTGTTGCTATTGGCGGCCAGCAAAAAGAGGAGAAGGCGCTGCGCTGCCGAGCTGAAGATTCTTCGCTTCGGCCGTATATAAGTAACGTACGACTGGAGGCCACCGTTCCCTATACTTTGCCTACAGGCGCACTAGACCTCACCTGGGCTCCGCTATAATAACCGAGTCCCAGCCGACAACCACATGTCCGAAAACACGAGGGCGACGAGCTTGGAGGTTCAGGCGCATCACCATATGCGCTGATACACGGGTATCAGACGATGCGTTACTAGTAATTCCATCAAGAAAGATTTCCTCGCTAGTAGAAGTGGGTGGGGGGATTTCACGATTATCGTCCTTTACTCAGTGTCGCGTTGTATGCCTAGGTACACTACCTGCTACTCCCGTTACGTTCAAAAGTACGCTCAACGGGACGGGATCCCTTCAAATCACCTACACTACGTCTGTACATACGTACCTATCTATATACCACGATGTACATAGCTACCTACATAATTGGATCTGGGTACTTGGTCAAGAAACAAAACAAAACAAGAAGAATCTGCGTCCATCCTCATGCCTGCATCTACCAGTAGCGACGTAGGGCGTAGTTGTCGGGACAAGCACTTACTTGGATCTAGCTTGAGGATAACAGCCTCACCGTAATTACCATTCATCTTTAACCTAACGGATGACCTGTCCAAGAGATACGGTGGAAGAGCAACGCGATAGAGAACCCCGTGTAATGGAGTCATGACACGTGAGTGTGCGTGGTGCTGTGTTGTTGGCATCGCCGGTAACGTTGTCCGTCGGGTAGGTACAGTTATTTCCTGAAACAGCGATCACGGTTGCAACACTAGTTTGGCCAGCAAGCATAGGTGCCTCTACCTACTACCTACCTACCTACCTATGTACCTACACCAGCATACGCGGTCCAATTTTGCCATCTACTACTTATGTAGGTACCTATACTATACTAGTCCGATTACCAGATACAGAATATCTATCCCGTACAATGCGCTGCGTTATGTCGTGTATAAGTAGGTGTGAAGAACAACTGCACGGTAGTGTACAGAGTGTACGGACAATCGATTCAATACTAGCGCGACCTGATTCCAATGAATCCATCGTCCGTAGAAGCGGCTAGACTAGTATGCAGAATAGTTGTCAGAACTTAGCAGCGAGTTCATCGTGATTTGTCAGGTTAGATACTGGTAATTATACCGGTTCCGTTGACCGCAACAACCCGACGGAACGATCGAACAGCTCTGGCGGGCCGACACAGTCTGATTAGACCCATATAAACTTGTAGGTGCTCTGCTACTTGAGGTTAGTACCCGAGTAGGAGAGGGTATCTAACGTAAGGTACGATAAGGTACGATTAGGTAGGTGCCTACCAGTCCCACATGCCTCCAGCGCCTACCTACCTACTAACCTGGGTACACTTACCAGCCTGTTTTACCTTCCTTGCCTGCCCTGTAGGCTAGGCCTGACCTATCTACAAGATCCAATACACCAGCAAAGGCTCCCAACGTTTTTACCTCGTCCGCTATTCGCCAAACATCAAACGTTGCTCGATACCGCAACTGCCACGTTGATGCTCGGCATCTATTTCACGTCTCCCGACAGCAGAGACCATTCCTACTATGTGCATGGCGCGAGTACTGGAGGTCCGGGGAACCAACCATCTCGTATAACTAAGCTCGACTTACGTCCCTAGACAAAGCCGGACCGTGTTTATCTTGCTTACCAGGCGACGTACGAGGCAGCAAGCCCGACAAGCTTTCTGCACGCAGCTTGAGCGGTGTCGTCAAAACTCCTTCTCTTTTGTTCTTCATAACAGACAGGATATCCTCACTTTCGCGACTTTCTATCTTGATCCATCGTCTATCGTCTATCGTCTATCGTCCATCTTGCGCCGTAACTTGCTTTCTACAAGGTAGTAACGTTGACATACCTCCCAATTCAACAGTCTCCCGCAAAGCAAACGCGCCAATATCTCGGCCCTCTCGCGGTCGTTGTCCCTTGGCCGGTCTTCTCCTTACCCCTCAATACTTAATAGCTCTGACTTCTGGCACTCGACATGGCAAATACACTGGCTGCTCTTAAAAGATTGCCGTGCCCCGCAGGCGACGACTGTACTGCTTTCCAGTGTCTCTTCGGCCATTCTCGCGACGCGCTTCAGAGTGGCACGAATACTGACAATAGCAAACCTATCACGAACCGCCATACGTCAGAGGTTCAGCCTGGATCTCATACTCTTCCTCTTGGCGTCGATGACAAACGCGTCAAGAGCGAGCAGCAGAGGAAGCGAATCAAGCTCGATCTGGACGGCACAGCTACCGCCATTCAGCCCGCTTCGCTAGCCAAGGTCAATTCTCAGATAAAAGCCAACGGAGAAAAGGCTATCATGGCTTCTAAACTCCCAAACACGAACGAAAAGGCTTCATCACCTATCTGGAGACGTAAACTGACGCCACCTACCGAAACATACAGCCAAACAGTTGGCGGTGAGACCCAACCTCAGCAGCCCTTGAATACCGTAACCACGGCACCACCCAGCCCCCTCACTCCCAAATCTCTAAGCCAACAAAAGCAAGTTAAAAGAAGCCCCGAATCACTTAACCCTCGCCTCTTGAAGAAGGCACCAACAAGCCACCCCACTCGAGTGGCCTTGGTAAAAGCCCTACACAAGGAGTACCAAAGACTAAACGAAGAGTTGAGGAGAGCAGGCGCAGAACGGCAGTTACTGCTAACTGATCAAGAACTCGTTGTCAAGACGCTTGATGATGAGCAAGAAATCGCTATCAAGAAGGCGGCGGTCTACAGCACTTCTATACGGAGTAAGATTCTGGTATACAAGCGGATGACACCTGCTCAATGGAAAGACGAGAGATCCAAGGCAATGCAAAATGACAACCTCAATAGCCCCAACGGCCCCAACAGCGCGAGGCCAGATACAACGCCAACTCCGATCACGGTCGAGACAGGACTTACCACATTCCAGGAGATTCAATTCCTGCCACGGCTGGTGGAGGATCTAACTGGGCTCGAGGCGCACGGCTACATTACTAAGATCCCATCCAAAGATGATATCGAGGCCGCCGATGCGGGCGTGAAATCTTGCGGAAACATGGAAGCATGCGACCGGTGTACTAGGCGGTTCCAGGTGTTCCCTGGCCGTCGAGCGTCCGATGGTGCTTTGGCATCCAACGGGCCTTGCATTTATCACCCCGGTAAACTCTATTTTGTTGATCGACCACCGGGCGATCGTTCAAGGCCTTTACGAAGATTTAGATGCTGTCAAAGAAGCTTGGATGATGATGCTGGCGGTTGTACGACGGCGCAGCACCACGTTTTCAAGACAACAAATCCGAAGAGACTCGCTTCCACTCTCAACTTCGTTAAAACACCGAACAACCCGGATGTACCCAAGGACCGGGCGGTGAGCTTCGACTGCGAGATGGGATACACAGTATACGGCTTGGAACTGATACGCCTGACTGTTGTGTCTTGGCCAGATGGGGCTATCCTCCTCGATATATTGGTTCGGCCGGTAGGCGAAGTCTTGGATCTTAACACTCGATTCTCTGGCGTACGGCCTGAGGACATGGCTTTGGCCGAACGATATGAAGCCGGATGTAATCATGGGCCTCCTGCTAGCCCGAAAGTGAACCAAGGCCAGAAGCCCGAACGATTGAAGATTGTCTCGTCGCCCAAGGCTGCCCGTGACCTCCTGTTTACGGTTATCAGTGCCAACACTCCCGTGATCGGTCACGGACTCGAGAATGATTTGAACGCTACACGAATAATTCACCCGACATGCATAGACACAGTATTACTGTGGCCACACTCACGTGGGTTGCCTATGCGCAATAGCCTCAGGTCTCTCATGGAAATAAAACTTGGTCGGAAGATTCAATTACAGCATGGAACTGGCTCTTCAGAGGGTCATGACAGCGCCGAGGATGCGCGAGCGGCTGGGGATCTCGTTCGGCTCAAAATCCGAGACGAATGGAAGACCATGAGGACGATGGGATGGAATATGGATGCGAACGGAAAGATACTACCACCCACCGGCGAGGACTAGTCTGTCGCTGGAGGTGTCAATGCAAAAACATAATAGCTATTTGTAATTAGAACGAGTCAACACAATATCTGGTCCACTTCTGAAAGCGTAACCACCCTACTGATCACTGCTCTTATTTATTCATTCATCAGTGACGGGTTTCTTCCAACAAGTAATAAGGGAAGGGCTGCTGAGACCCTCGCTGCGCATTTTGATCGGAGCCGTCGTTGATTGTCTACCTACCTAGATGACAAAGGCATAGCCTCAATAACAGCTAGGTCCTGACGATAGAATCACGAACTCATTAATACTGTCACAGATAGTCCGTAGAACTCAACAAATTGGACAAAGGGCCCACCTTGGAAGACGCTCGGCGCGTGCAAACGAACAGGACAAATGATCCCTAGGGGGTTCACGAATGTGTGAATAAGTTTCAGTCGCGGAGTATCCAGTCTGCTACTTATGGGCCATGGCAGACAATTCTTCCCGAGACCATTCAGATTCTAGAGTACTTCATTCACAGCCGATGTCCACTTCACATTCAAAAAAAAAGTCATTGGTCAACATAAAAAGCCCGTTCGCAGAACTTAGGAGTACCGTACAAAAGATGGGCTTCTCTTGCTTGATATTACCAAGCAGTGATAACACATTAATCACAATCCCGAGCGGAGAACTGGGCAACAGCTCGTTAATTTACATGGAAAAAGTTGAGTCTAAGCACTCATCCATTCCCCTAACCATTCCTAAACATGGGACACCCTCAATCAATTTTTCCCATTCACCTATCATATCTATGCCCGGCCAACCGACAACAAAATGTTACTATTGCCACCCTGTTTGTTTCCAGAGGGGAGGTAGGAGACGTTGGGATTTGTGGCAAGAGTCTGGGCGATCTCGCGCGAGGCTTCAATCTTACGGATCTGGATGAGGCCATCACCAAAGCGGGCAATAGCCCTAGAGATGGTTTCAGCTGACTCGGCCTCACCTTCAGCACGGATGACGTTGGCTTGGCGTTCCTGCTCGGCCTTCTCGACAATGAAGCGGGCACGCTCGGCATCTTGCTGTGCGATCTGCTTCTGTTCTACGGCTTTGGTAAACTCCTTGCCAAAGGTCATGTGTGTAATGGAAACATCCTCCAGAGCGATGTTGAACTCAGCGGCGCGCTTGGTTAAGTCGGAGCGGATGCGCTGCGATACAGCCTCACGCTGCGTAATCAGTTCTGCGGCGTCGAATTGCGCGACAATTGACTTGAGGACCTCGTTGCCGATAGAGGGAAGGACACGCTCATCATAGTCGGTGCCGAGATTCTGTGGACCATAGGGGTTGTGGTTAGCTAGAATGCTCCCCGAGTAGAGAAAAACCCATCATGAATGCCGCCATTCGTTGCGCATTCGCATTCGGATTCGCATCACCAATATCTACAATCACAGGATGCCGACCGACTGGCGCACGCTGTCGCCTTCACGACACACTGCATGCCTAGAACTAAAGGAATCAAAGGCGGAACTAACCTGGTAGATCTTAGGCAAAGACTTCACATCCGGCCTGTGTAGTACTCTGAGCGTCAAGCTGACCATCTGTAGATCCTTGCTTCCCGTCGTGGTGGCGATGTTTCTGGGCTTCGTCCGCACGTCGAAATGGATGCTGCGTTGCAACCATGGTATCAAGAAGTGTGTGCCCTCGTTGATGACGCCCTCCTTGACTCCCTGCAAGCGATCGAATATAATGGCTCGTGTACCACCGCGTACATCGTAGATGCTCGACTCGAGGGCCACTGCGGCGACAATGGCCGGAAACGCAAGCTGCGACGCTCCCTTGAAAATTGAGTTCATCGTTCCGACTGGTTTTAAAAATTGCGTTCTTGAGGGTCTTCTTTTTCCTCTCTTTCGATTGCGCGCGCGCTATCGAGGGTGTTTTCGATTCGAGGGGATGCAGATGTATGCACAGCCAGGGAATGGAGCTCTCGAGGTTGAAGAAAGCTACCTAGATAGCCTGTGTGGTGACGATGGGAAGAAGTGAATCCCCCACTCAAGCCTTTTTCCGATTGCGACCCACTATGAACGAACAATCTGCTGGGCTCGGCTAGCGCAGGCCCAGGCAGCTACGGGTACTAAGTACTTGCGTAGTAGGCACCTGGAGCTGGCACACCCTGCTGAGCTTAGGTGCCCGTACAGAACCCGTAGGGACCGAGGTTTAGGTAGGTGTAGGTATGTCCTGGTACCTATTCGAGCTCCCCGGAATAGCCTAGCTATGCCCACACTAGCCGTATCGGGACTGGTGCAGGCTGAGCCGGGAACGTTCTTCCACTGCAAGTTGCGAGTTCGAATGACAACCATTCTCTTGCCACCTTAGACTCTCTCGAATCCAGCATCCCAATTGACACCACTTCGCTCGTCGATTGCGCCTCAAATTTCACAATGCGCCCTACTCAGATTCTACGAGGCGGAGCCGATACGCCTCTCGGCCGCCATAACAAGTACGTCTTTGCCGAGCCCGCTGCGGCTTTTCTGAGCTAAAGCCCATCATTGCCGACTCTCTCGGACGGAGAAGGTGAACGGAGGAAGTAGACGGGGTTTGCTGATAGGTGACAATAGGTACCTCGGCCACTGGGGCAACTTTGGTTAGTGCAGTTCAACCTTCCCATCACGAACCCTATCGATGCACAGGCACAGCATTCATGGACGCAAGCGACCATTATATTCCGTAGTAGCCGCTGGGGGGACAAGAACTGCTCTTCAAGCGTAACTATTGGATTAAACAAGAAGCCAGGAAGAGGCGATCAATGAGCGAATCTGGCCGCACGCAACTGGCACCACGAGGACTGACCAAGTTGGATATGCAGGTGGCTCCAAGCAGAAGGGAATCATCACATACGCCATGAGCCCGAACAGGCAGAACCCTTTCGCCGGTGCTGCCCACGATGCCGTCTTCAACACCTGGCGCCGATTCAGCAAGCAGGTGCTCTACTTTGCGCCCCCCTTTCTTGCCTGCTACTATGTCATGAACTGGGCTAGCGAAAGGTACGGATCCCGAAACCATCCTAGGTAGCCTGCGCTCGGCAAACCAAAGAACTCTGTTACGAAGAAATTATCGTCTGTCTAACTTCTCTATTCCGCGAATTTAGAAACCACTACCTTAACTCCAAGGCGGGTCGCAAGGAGTTCGCCGACTCCGAATAAGAGGCGTTGTCAGCCATGAGGGATAGATGCCCCGCGCTACGTGTAGACAAAACATGTGTATATCAATAGACCGACATCGAAAACAACAGAATGAAATGAGCCAAGTGTCCTTTGCTGATCAAAGTGATTTGGGGAAGTATCACATTGTATGGCATCCCCCACCCCCCCTTTGGGATATTGTAGTCTTAGTCAAAAAGTTGTATGGATTGTGAAGCCAGTCGGACTACATTCTACGATCTCAGTCTCTCGTTTCCCAGATCCATC
This sequence comes from Xylariaceae sp. X187, assembly GCA_028637585.1. NCBI lineage: Eukaryota > Fungi > Ascomycota > Sordariomycetes > Xylariales > Xylariaceae > Xylariaceae sp. X187. The sequence goes on along the minus strand of JAJIZN010000006.1, from coordinate 1,745,834 downwards.
CGAAGGGTATATATATTCTGAATAAACTGTATAAGTTATCGTCATAATTGGATTCCCGAACTCGAAGATTGCTGTACTGCGCTCTTACCCCCTGTTAATGGGGCAGAATGGGACAGAACGGGACTTTGCGGCCTAACGGCAATACTTCGGGAAATTAGTGGAGAGCTCCCATGACATGATAGGTAACTACAATGGGGCGTCTTGAACCTTCCGACTTGGAACCTTGTGGGCCAGTTCCATCCAACGACAACTTCCAACCATTCATTCCCCTTTCCTACGCAGCCACCATGGCTTCAAAAGTGGTAACAAAGCTCGCAAAGGGCGTTGTGCCTCTCAGCCAGGTATGTCACAGGCCTCTCTATAGCTGAACCACCCCGACAAATGGTGCACAAAAGTCACCATCCCGATGGTTCTCCCGCCGCCTCATATCCCTTCGGCCCCGGACCAGGCCGCTAATGCGCGATGCGTCGATGGTAGAAACAAACTCTCGAGCCGACCGGTATATGGGATCGCATACGGCGCGTCCTTGCTGTTGACCCCAATCGCTCCTCTGGCGTGCCGCTGAACCCTCACTTCAGGAACCCGCCACCCGGTGCGCTCGATCCGCTAACTGTCGACGACCCCGTGACGTTGCCGGCCGGCGACATCGCCGACAACCCCTACTGGAAGCGAGACGTGCGACGGGCATACCCCAAGTTGAGCTTTGTCAACCAGGCCGATGCAGTGGCACTCCTGAGCGTTGGCAGCGCCGCCGCCCCGAAGCAGGAGTTGATCGGTAACGCCGGCGCGCAACAGCTCGTTGCCGCGCAAGAGGAGGGCCAGTCTACCGGCCTAGCCGCCTACTTCGAGAAAAACACAACGACCGTGGCAACTAAGGACATCTTTATCGATGGACTCCCGCCGCTACCGAGCGGCGAGCGTAAAAATACCGCCGGCAACTGGGAGACGTATAAATACAACTTGACGGAGGAAGCCTCATATCCTGATACGTAAGTTAATCTAACCTAGTTGTTCTTTCATTTTACGCGACAGGGCGGGGACAGCAAGCTCCTTTATGTTTCTCTTTACACGCGTATTGAGGCCATCCGGCTTTCTTGCTGACTTTCGTGGTTGCATAGATATCCGTGCCGAAGTTTCCAATAGAACGATGATTGGGCCTAGGCGTGTGAAGAAATGGACGGAACTCACTTTATAACATAGGGGACACTTTCACATCCTAGATTCCCTATAGAAACTTTTGAACTTAGCAACAATATCCCAACCAGGCGTTTCGTGAGTCGTAAATTGACACATATAGTTGGACTGTAGATGGGAATTTTGTATTGTTTCATAGTCGAGCGGCCTCCCACGAGCTAGCTATTTATTGAGTTGACGGCATGACCGTTTATTCTTCTTTGTTTAACTCGATGTCCAACAAGCGTTGCCTATTAAATCCGAACGTTTCAGGCGTCTGTTGTTTTCGTTTCAACACGGGGTAATATCATGCCTGCATCTTCAATATTTTCCCTCCTTCCTGCGGGCGGGAGCAATGCAGTAGCATTCTGACCAGCTGTCCTTGGCCCTACCGCCCGCTCGATCATCTTCACCCTTCCGTGCGCACCTTTAATCCGGCTATCAAAGTCGTTGACGGCTTCGTCTTCGTTGTTCATCGAAAGCGTCCCAGGTTCCACCAGACCATAGAGCATTTCGATGTTCTTTTCCAGGCGAGAATTACTATGTATAGGTGGTAACCGGCCCTCGTTCTTCGACGCCGCTCTATTATCGCCCTCCTTTTCCCCTTCTTGGCTCTCGACGTCGCCTACGGCCGGCCTACCCGTACCTGTCTGTTCCTGCGGTTTCGAGGTGACGTCCTGTTGTAGTCGCCTCCGCTGGTACTTGGGTATTCGATTCGCCCAGACCACGGCCTTACTTTGCAGACGGCCGGCCTCGAGGAATTTTTCGAGCCCTTTCGTCAATCCTAGTGAATATCCTTCTATGCGGCCGGCCTCGGCACCATCTTTGAAGCCTTCATCGTAACCTTCTTTATAATACTGCTCCTCAAGATGGAGGAGATCTTCAAAAGGGTCTTGAGAGCCGCTCATGATGAATAAGTGCCAGATGAGCTTTTGTGAGTGTATGAGAGAAATGTGTCACTCTATATCCCACTCTTCTCAGTGGTGGAGGGGGAAATGGAGGGGGAAAAAATTGTGTATAAGGAGGTAGGTATTCTTGTATATTTACCGATAGGAATAAGCATATTGAGGCGCGTTATTGAGGATTGAGGTGACTCTGTTTCACCTCAAGTCATTTGAGATGGGTTTTTTGTTGTGTCGTCAGACGAAGCGTTCCCTAGATACCTACCTAGACTACCTATCTAGGTTAGGTAGGTATTAGATAGAGGAGAGACTGAGACGGTCATCAATGCCCCACATATGTACAGTGGGTCACAGAAAGTGGCGCTCGTTTTTTCAAAGCCGAATTTTGGGCTCGAATAAAAACCACAATGTAGGCCCGCAAAATGCAGATGTAAATTGGAAAAAAAGTATTAATGCGGTTGCCGGCCATTCTTCAATGCGTGTCCATTCTTTAGGAGTGAAATATACTCATTTTGATGCGTGGTGGTGATTCTTAAAGGTGGTCTCTTTTGCAACAAGTCTGAGCGAGTGTCACTTTCTGTGACCCACTGTAGGTACCTGGGTAGGTGTGGCTCGGATTCAGTGATGTTTACACCCGCAATTACTACGCGAAGTCGTACCCGGTACACCCCACAAAAGTCCTACCCAGATAATACCTCTGCCCACATCCTACCTACCTACCTACCTACCTACCTACCTATCTAGATACTGCAACCTTCGTATACACACTTCAGATCTGCTAAGTAGTCTCCCACCAGTGAGACTCCTCGGCAGTAGAAGACCGTACAGATTACGAGGAACGCACATAGGTAGATATTGATTGACATTGGGTTCGCGCCCTTATTACACAATATTAAAGTGGCGAAAGTGATGGCCGAACAGCTGAGTAGGCCATTAAAACGAAACGGTTCAGGTCGGCCACCCCTTTGACCGGTTCCTGGATTTCAAGTTACCTATACACGCTAATTATTCTTGACCTGCTCTGCTCCGTGCCCGGCTCATTCGTTCTCTCGTAGTTGTAGTTGTCTGTCTCATCACGCCCAGTCACGGCACCTAATCGCCCAACATTAGTGTAGACCGAAGCCTCTGACCTAGGCCGATGAACATCATTGCCAATGTTGCAGTGGTTGTTGACAGTCATATCGACTGAACTACGGTCTACGTACGAGACAATCACAATGACAACGTCAACGCCTGATGGGATGGGATTTCTGCCGGTAACAATGCTTCGTTGGATGGAACATGATGTGTCCCCTTGCCAGAAATCAAAACATCTGAAAAGCACCAAAAAAAAAAAAAAAAGAAAAAAGAAAAGAAAAAGGACTTGATGAGACATCGGGCAGGATGCAGGATGGGGGGGAGATGTCAGTGCCACCTCGTTACTACTAATCTGGCCAACACATCACGCCACGTATACACAGTATGTCATCCTACCCTTCATTTGCTGGACGTCATGGCGGGATGAGATATTAACTATCTATACAGACTGAAGTGTGTATTACTCCCTACTCTATCATACAATCAAAGGTGCCCTGCTAACCTAGGGCTATGTACAAAGCAATCACATAGGTTAGCTACATTGACCTACAAGAGTAGGGTAGGTAGGTATGCGTACAGCTACGAACCGCAATACGAATCGCAATACAAATCGCGCAACTACGAATCGTAAACACCTCGGTCAGGATTTCCGTAAGGATTTCCAGGAATCGATTCTTTGGGCAGAAGGAATCCGGCCTCGTCGGCCTCCGAGATCCCGTTGAACCATATCGTCGCCATCTTGGCGTACCCCGCGTCCGTCGGATGCGTACCGTCAACGAGTTCGCTGGTAGTTGGTCCAGAGGGAGGCTGCATATCCGCAAGCACAAGCCTGTATCCCTTTTCCCGCTCCGTATTCGCCACCGACCTAATCTGCTCATTGACGTTGAGGACGCATTTCTGTATCTTCGGATCTGATCTGACGAGAAGCGTTGACAAGATGACGGTTGCGTGAGGCGAGCCCTTATACACGTCGTCCAGCAGGCTGGTCACTATTAGGCATCATCGTACCCTCCAAGGTTAGTTACATGCTTTCTCCGAGAAGCCCCGGTTTCAGGGCGTATAGAGTTCGAGACATATTGCTATCTCTTAATTGAGATTATTGGTTTTATTACCCCCTCCCCCCTTCCTCGAGAATAGGGGAATGGGAGGGCGAAAAAGAAAGAATGAGAGACGAGGAAAGAAAAAGAAAAAGAAAAGAAAAAAGGAAAAAGAAAAAAGAAAAAAAGAAGAAAAAGGGAAGATGTCGGGTTCTACTTACGGCGCTCGCCAGCCTTTGGGATGTCAATATTGCCGCTGCAATCGTTGGTGCCGACATTGATCAGGACAACGTTCGGTTTATACTGCAACACTACGGTTAGTGAATCAACCAAGGTTGAGTTACCTACTCGGCCGAATATCTCTGGGACATGATGGCCCAGGCCACATCTTCGCAGCTACGGATATGGCTAACGTGGAGAGAGTCTGTCTCCTCGGACACCGGCTTGGGCATGGAATGAATAGTGCTGGAGGAGGTGCTCACCTTGGGTAGCGCTGTCTTGGCTTTCTTATGCACCTGCTCGATAATGAAGCCAGGCCAACCCTCGACGTCGTTGTCATCCATCGTGCCATTCCGGCGGCTTCCCACCATGTTCACGTTGTTGCCATAATCAACGATCATGTCTCTGAGGTATTCCCGATATCCATTGCCGTCGCTCGATGTATAGCCGTACGTGATGGAGGCCCCAAGAGGCATGATGCGGAGCCATAGGTTGTTCGCGAATCCTCGATTTGCCGGCTGCAAGGTTTTCGAAACGTTTTTCCAGCCGAGCAGAGTTGGAGAGGCGAAAGCTTTGGCCGAAAGTGATGTGAATAACAACGCTCTCCCATCTGAGATTTAGGCTTGAAGGGGGGGAAGGGGGGGGGGGGGGACTCATACTCTGGCTAAGTAAAGCGGTGCATATTAATAAAATGTGATGGAGGCACCTCGTAGAAAGCAACATCGTAACTCTATGGGTGGTTCGGACAACGCACGAATGGGTGGAAAGAGTAGAGGTAGAGAGGAGTGGGCAGCTAAACAATAAGGGGCGCCCCGGTGATCGGATACGGGCGATAAACTCCCCAACGAACAAACAACCTAACCTACCTACGAAGGACTCGAAAGCAATAAACCGGGCAGGCACGCTTGTGCATCTCCTGAACGTCGAAGGGAGGATGGCCTTCCTGCCTCGAATATATACATACTAGGTACCATACATACAGGCCGTAGTATGTATATGTATATACCTCTCAACAATGGACCGCGGCTGAGAAGTATGCCATGACCCTCCTACCATTGAATGCGACGGCCACGGGGCCCAAAATATGTCACGCTCCATCTCCATGTCGTGTTGGCCGGGAGGGACTCGCCCCCAAGATATAATGACTGTTTCAAAGAATTCCTTCTTCCCGTCAGGCTGACGTTACCCACGCCGACACCTAAATAAACATTGATAAGGGGGAGTCCGCGAGTTCTTCGTAGACCGAAGAATGCCACCATGCAAAGTGGAATGAGATGCACGCCATCCGCGAGGAAGTGCATTTGAGTCCTGGGCTGGCAATTGTCTCGCTTGCATCGTTTACTCATCTCCTCTCATCTCATTCCCCCTCATTTCCTCTCATCTTGCTGGCTACGGCCGGCCATCGGATGGAGCCGCTCCTCTCAATATTGCTACATACTAATGCTGTACGCCAGCCGTAAGAGGGAATCTGCTACCCTAATGATATGTACGTGGTCAGCCTCAAAACTTGCCCTTCCTCCTGAATTCATCCCTTCCATCGTGAGCAGTCCCGAGGGATGCCAATGTTGTGATGATGTGCGCGCGCGCGCGCGGCATTCTTTTGCGCCAGACGCCGATTGAGTCTCACGCGATGATGCTTCCAACGTGGTCTAGATTTTATCGGCTGGGCTGGGCTGGGCTGGGCTTCGTTGGGGGCGTCTGTTCATGTACACTTCTATCTACTGTACACACAGCGTCTCGCTACCGTACTTCTGATAGCCCTGGTAGAGTTGGAGATGGTTCATCGGCAATTCACCTTTGGGGCTTGTAACCAACCGTTCGGCGAAACGGAATGGCTTTCGATCTCGTGCTATACGGTACCTAGTCATTGTTCTTTGCTACCTACCGACATGTAGTTCTACCGCCTGATCATGTACCCTATATTAGGCCATAGGTAGGGTAGGTAGTATGGGATGTTGGATTCCATTCGCCTGCTAGATACATAGACATCGTCTCGACTCTCGACTCTCGACTCTCGACTCTCGACTCTCGGCCCGAGTTCATATTGTACTATGTAGATGGAAGTTCCGGCTTGTTCTATCTTGGAGAGTCGTGGCCACGTCGGGCCAGGCCAAGCCAGCCAGGGACATCACAATGGCAAATGCCAAGGTGCCAACCAGCCAGCATCCCATACCGAACAAGGTCGCGAGGTGACATCACGAAGATGCACAAGATGCTTGAGTTATCTCTACCAATATATATGTGTACAGCGCCTGCAACGGTCGTTGGGGGTCGAGGGAATAAGGCGCCGATCGTGTGTCATCTCTGTCTGCGTCATCCGTGGAAATGGCACAGACCTCTTCCTCTTGTCACTCGACATGTCGCGATATCATGTGATGCACAACACGAGCCGAGACGACGACAGATTCTCTGCACGGCAGGCGAATTACGCCCATGACCGCAAGCATCGCCTGTGACACTGCGTACTCCCCAACTCATCCTTTATGCCGTTGTCTCCTTTCCCCCCTGCAAATTTCGAGGCTCTCTGATCATGATGGAGATCAAGGTACTCCCTTCCATCTTGCCATTCGTCAAGGCGGCCACATCAAGAGGCTGGACCTCTACCGTTCGGAACCCCAGCTTCTCGTACAGAGGTCTTCCAATGGCCGAGGCCTCGAGATAGCATCGTAGACCTACAGAGTCTGCAATTGCCAACATCGGGGTCAACAGGGCCGTGCCCGCGCCACGGCGATGGTATTGAGGCGAGGTACAAAGAAGCGAGAGACCTACCCAAGTCCAGTATCATTAGCTACTGGCGCATGTGTTGTAAGTGCCCACCAATCCCAAGACAGAGGATAAAGGAGTGAGAGAAGGCGCGAAAATAGGGATAGTCGGCGCACCTAGCATTCCCTTGGCATCGTACTTCGCCGCCATGCGCGACAAGATAGAGAAGAATGCCTCAAAGGGGACCGGATCCGTGCCCTTTGGCGGCACCAACGACTCCTTGGGCACCAGGTCCCCTGTGGGGGCCGTGCCGTCATCTGGAACTCCTCCCGGTCCATGGAAGCCATCCTCGATGCCATTCAACTTGCCAAACGCGGCCTCATAGCCCGCCGGAATATCCCAGCGAGCATAGGCGACAGTTTCCTTTTGGCTATTCACGACGTGGAAGTGGCGTGTGGTGTGATCGGCTAACTTGTTCCGGGTGCGGGTGCGGAGCCAGTCGAGCATGACCTCGCGGTCCGGCGACCACCAGTACGTCAAGGCCGGATCTGTCAGGAATGACTCGTAGTACACCTGGGCCAGGCCCTCGATGTTGACCTCAGTCGGGCACGACATGCTGAAAGAGGGGTCCAGGGACGCCGGCGCTGTGAACGGGAGAGCCATTTGTGACATATTACTTTATACCACGCTCCTTTCCATTCGACGGTTCTTGGGATTATTCTTTGCCCGAGGCTTGGTCTCTCTCTCTCTCTCTCTCTCTGTCTCACGTTGCATTCTGTCCTTATTAGTAGAGCCAGAGTCAGCATGCCTACATAAGTATACATAATATCAGCATCGTCGAGGGTCCACCTTTGGAGCCCCTCTTCAGCGTCACGCCGAAGGAGTCATCCGGTGGATCCTCTACCCTGTCAGTTGTATGTATGCCAAAAACACATGCTTCTTCTTTGCTAGATGCTGATCACCATCAGGCCGGAGGAGGGTGCGATACGGCGAAACTAGTATATACGATGTCTTGAATTGCGTATTCGTGCCGCTTGGCGTGGATGAGTAACGCGGGAACCCATGTTTTCCTTATGCGCTTACATACCTATGTCGCGTCTCTAGCGATCCTACTGCCACGCCTCACCATGTATGTTGGCCTTCCTCCTCTTCCATGTCCACCTACCGGTACAGGAAGGACATATGGTGTGGTGGGCTTCGGAATTGGACCTTGACTGGCTTGCAGGTGGCTGCCTCTATGCGACATGTAGCATGGTAGAGACGGTATTAACCGATAGCAAGCGACACTTACAGGAAGCTGCTCCGATGTGTCCATCATCATCATCATCGTCGTCGTCGCCATAAATATTACACTCTTTCGCTGGTCCAGATTGCGCCACGGCATCCGGCACGTATCAAGCTCGTCAACAACCAGTATGGTTGGGCTTTCTTAGCATCATGCTCAACTGCATAATCCAAATGCGCCAATTCCTCATCCCGTATCCTCCTCAGAGTTCCGATGAGCTCTTTGAACTCGCCTCCTACCTCGTAGCCCTGGGTTTCCCACTCCTCGAATATCTCGAGCAAGGTCCGTATCTGATTGTTGTAATGCTCGCCGATCTCCGTTTCAACAGCCTCGGTGCACGCCATAGCGGCCTCGCGCCCCATCATCGCCGTGGACCAGCCAAGCCCCGTCGCAAGTACAGACCACAGTGGATACAGGGCCGTAGGGCGCACGCGGTGCTTCGTGATCAAGGAGTTGAAAGTCTTCAGATGGCCGGCTTCTTGTTCGTACATGTGCGCCATCAGCGGTCGGAGGTGTGGGTGCGCGTTCACAAGCGGAGGGGTCTGAGCTGTATAAATGAGTGTCGCTGCTAACTCGCCAGTCTGGTTGACGCGGAGCTATGAAGAAGAATAGAAAAAGACCTTAGTATACAGATTCGGTACAAATGAACACAAGTAACCTGGTATCGAGCTCACTGCGGACGAGAGGAAATCACGCTGTTCTTTAGTAAGAGGCTTTCGCTTGGGAGTGGAGGGTTTGGACGGGTCGCCTTCGCTTAATACTAGCGGAGTAGTTGTAGAGAGACATCTTTGACTTGGCGCAAAGACAACCGGTAGCAGAGCGACGCGGACAGATGCTGGGGTGGCGGCAGCAGGAACATGCGGGCGCATTTTGCCGAGTAGATTCTTGGACAAAGGCATTTCGGATTGTTCGAGCTTCGGGCGTAGCTAGTCCATTAAATTAAGAAGGACGGTGTAATTGAGGTAGAGTACCTGGAATAGAGGTGCCGGCACATCTAATGTTGGGCCGCTGGGTACTGCTATGCAAGTAGGGAAATTGATAGGTAGTTATTTCTTAAGTAACTTGATAAGTTCGCGCTTCGTCGCGATTCCCGCCAGAATTTCAAAGAAGTCCCACTAGCAAAGAAGGGGATCACTTATCTAACGTTAGATAACTAGCCTAGCCGACACCCCCTTCTCCTGGCCCGCACGGCACTCCAGAGTGGGGCGCTACCCATTGTTGCGGGGACAATGTGGCTCGTTGTGGCTAAGTTCTTTCTATTTCCGCCACAGATCCACAAAATGCTCAAGTACTCGGCGGTACCACATCTAGGTGATGCTTTGCAGTCGCTCAGTTACCAACGCATTTTCACCCACAAACTTAACTACACAATATGCGACGTGTAAACCGGCCTGGTATGAGCGCTAACCAGATTCCGATGGCTGAGTGTAGTAGACAAAGTAATTGAGTCGCTGTGGCAGGTGTAATACCTATGGTGACCAAGGTGTTCGCCTTTGAAATAGGTAGTGCGTGTACGGGTACATTAGAAAGCAGCTAGGAATCGTACCCACTATGTAGTTAATATGTTTATCACCGAAAATCTTTTGCAATTATCATGTCGAAATCATCGCAATTCACCTACGCCATAGACCACAATTAAGAAACTCATACGGATTTGTTATGGGCAGGAGTTGTAATGTAGCGTCGGTTGGTTTCAATTGGGACTTGGAATGGATTGGTAAAGCCAGGTACAAGACTTGGTCGCGCCCTACCGAGGGCATGCCGCGCCAGGAGAAGGGGGTGCCGGGCTAAGTGATCCCCAAAGAAGTTGGTCAAGCGCAACGAGAATACCAGCCACGGGAGAGCACAGCGCCCCAAATTTTCGGATATGAAGAAATCGTTATCCAGATATGGAGCTAACTAACCTACATTTCGTTAGAAACCGAAAGCTAACTGATTCGGGCCAGAGATTGTAGTTAAGAAGATGAGGCATAACTAGTGTCCGACGGTCTGTCGCCTAAATTATAGGTATGTATTTCGTGCCGAATATTTCACATCTTCATGCCTACCTAGGTACCTAGACACTTTCGCGCCGCGACGCCATTAACTTTCTATCTAACACTTCCACGCTCAAAATAAATACCGAATGTTCCGTACATCTTGTCAGCATACCTAATATCAGTCCTCGATACCACATAAAGTGTCTATCTGTTTCCATCCCTGATAATCCTTACGGCGGGCGCGTCTGAATCGACTTTTCATATCCGAAAATTTGGAACGCGCTACTTATACTACCTATGTATACTTATGTCAACAGACTGTCGGAATTAATCCATTGTTGTCTCTACGAAGAGTTCGCGGTTAGATTCAGTTAGTATGGAGTGTCTAGCGAAATGGAGTTAGTTTCATATCTGGATAACAGTTTCTTCATATCCGAAAATTTGGGGCGATAGCACAGCCACTAGCTGCTCTACTTAAGTAAGTACCTACTATGTAACTCTCGACCCACACATGTGATGTGGTACCTACCTAGGGTGCCGGTACCTCGGGAGCATTGAATGGAGGCTTTGCTGATGCTGGCTGGTGGGTGATACATAGAATATTTCGTCCAGGACACTCAGCACTTAGCAGAGATATGGCTATTTGTAGGAGGTAGCTATAGAATAATGGCCCGTACGGAAGCTCCCTCAAGCTCGATGTGTTAACTGCTAGGTTCGTAAATTCAGTGTGAAGCTTCGGGTAGGTACGCGAGTTCGCGACTAAGGTAAGGTACCTACCTTATCTCGTGGACCTACCTACCTACTAGGTACCTATGGACGGACTTGATAGTAACTTCAATTTATACAAACTGTGTGGAATAACTACCTAGGTAGGTAGGTTAGGTACCTACCTTAGCCTACCTAATTGTATTCAAGTACGGAGTAACTACCTAGTCTTCCTACCTACCTAGGTAGATACTTGACGAGGCTGTTACCTCAAAATAGTGGATCCATACCTACCGACCCACATATCGCTCCTACTGGAATTTCAGCCTCTTGCAAATGAGACTACCTAAGGTAACGGGTGCTACCAACTTACCATTACCATACCTACAGTAATCTTCACCTCCTTCGATTCTTGCACGCTTGCTCTACTTCATCGAATCGCCATCTCATCACCACCACCACCCATTTATCTGATCGACCTATCTCTTCCAGAGTATTGTGCAGCGTCTCGAGCGACTGGTGTACAATTAAATATCTGCCAACCCACACACCACCTTGCGCTGCGCTGTCCATTGTCCGCAAGCCTGCGCCCATCACGAAGCCTCGCAACATAGAGCCTCACAAGTCCGATTCGATAGTCTGCGGCACTAGATTGTTATCATGGCCGACGTTGATGACGAGTTTCTTGCCCTTGTCGGCGGAGACGATGCCTCCGATGAAGAAGTAGAACCCTCGACCCAAAGCCGTTCGGTCTCCCAGTCCGCCGAGCCTGAAGCGCGACAAAATAAAAGTGCTCCCGTTACCAAGTCACGGCAGAGAAAGCAAGATGGTTCAGACGAGGAGGAAGGCGAAGCGTAAGTCGATTGCAATTCTCTCCAGCATCTAATATGACCGATGTGGTTGTGTTCTTAGAGCCGTCCTTTTCCATGTCCTTCTGGCCGACGGAGTCAACCGCCATATACTATCACACATGAATATCCCTCCACCCCATACAAAAAGGCTGAAAATCTACCTCCTTATTATTATTATTATTATTATTATTATTATCTGTTGGTTGATCTGGAGTTCTTGCAAAGCAACGAATACTACTAGTAGCACTAGTACCCCACAACCATAACCTGCAATCCGCAATCCACAACCCGCAACGATACCATCCCATCGCAACTTCCAATTGCGCCCAATAATACCTCAGCCTGGTTTTCTCTCTTTCACCTCAAGCCTTTCTTATCCGTTTCCATTCTTTGTGCTGCACACAAAATCCTCATCACCATCATGTCCCGGCAGCTAACAAGAAAACCTACAACTAGAACATCGGTAGTCGCTTCGCCTGCATCCGATGAATCAGCCCCGATGGACGAGTCCGACTCCGACTCCGAATCCTTTCCAGTAAACATTACCACAGCTCGCAAGATGGATGAAGAAGAAGGCAGCGATGCCAAATACCCCGTCGAGGGTATCTATGCAAGCGAGGCCGAGAAGGAAGAAATCTTGGCGATGCCTGAGCTGGAGCGTGAGCAACTTATCGCAAAGCGCAAGGAGGAGAACGATCGCGAACGTCAAAACATACTTCTTCGCCGACTTCTGCAAGTCAACAAGCAAGAGAGCAGTCAATCTGTCAAGAAGCGCAAGGCTGGGACCGCCGAGCTTGAAGATGGCCAACGCAAGACGTCCCGTCAACGTACCAAGATTGGTGGCTCCAAGGTGGGAGAGACCAGTGCCGGTATTGCATCCCTCCGTCGTGCCCGGGCCGAAAAGTCGGACCGCCAGCGCCGCAGAGAAGAGGATCGTGAGCGCACCAAGGGTAGAATGCCCACTCGAGATAGTCTACACGATGACGATGACTCGGATGACGAAACTAATGCTTATGGTCGCAAACATCGCGAGTCAATAACCCCCGAAAAGAAAGATGCGCCTCTTGCTGACTTGCGTGACTTTGAACGAGTCCGCCTCAGCCGCAGTCGCTTTGCAGAGGTCTGTTTCTACCCCGGGTTCGACGATGCCATCACTGGTTGCTACTGCCGTGTTGCAGTCGGTCCGAACCGCAACACTGGTGAAACGGAGTATCAGATGGGTGTGATTAAATGTGAGTATCATCATTTCCATCCCTTAATACGTTACTGCTTTTGGCTCACTTCAGATTAGCTTTCACCGAAGGCAGACCCTATGCGATGCAAAAGACGAATTCAAGCTTTGTCACAAATCAGTACGTGAGAATTGCACACGGCAAAACCGTGAGAGAGTATCCTTTCCTGTCTTGCTCCGATTCTCGTTTTAGTGAGGTAAGTTATTCAGGCCCTTTTGCCTTCTCATTATCACTTCTAACCGGAGCAGGCCGATTTTCATCGCTTTCAGAGAATTTGCCAGGACGATGGCGTTCCCTTTCCCAAGAAGGCTCAAGTCGATTCCAAGATTGACGACATTAACGCCCTGCTTAACCGTACGTGGAGTGAGGAGGAGGTTAGCGACCGACTTGCACGTATGAATAAGCTGAAGAACATGTTCAACTCGTTCGATCGCAATCGATTGCTTAACAAATTGGAGGAAGCCAAGAAACGAGGCAATAAAACTGAGATATCCAATCTGCAGGAGCAGCTCGACAATTTGGAGGTACCAAAACTTGCTTTTAGAACAAGCTTGTTGCAGAACAAAACATTGTCGGCTCCCTCAGCCCCCACGCAGCAGGATCGCCTTGCCCAGCTCAATATTCAAAGACGTCGGGATAATGCTGAAGCCGTCCGCAAGGCTCAAATTCTAGAGCGAGCAAAAGCGCGGAAGTTCGAACAGCGGATTCCTCGAGGTGAAGCTGGTAAGGAGGATACCTTTCGACGCATCCCTACGAAGCCTCGAATCGCCGGAGATAAAAATGAGACTTCTGGAAAAGTCTATGAAAACCCGACACCTTCTGCTGAAACTCCCAAGACCGATTCTGCCCCAAAAGCTGCCGTGGCTCCCCATTTACAAAAGCTGCGGATGCAGCAACATCAGGCTGACAAGGACAAGAATGGACTCCCCCAAATCCATCGCCCTCTTGTTGACGACGACATCATTGCGTCTTTAGATCTGGAGATTGATGTTGAGATTGATTAATCTTGAGGAAGACGAAATGACGGGAAATCCAAAAGCGTTTTCCTATTTGACGTAGAGGTGCGGAAAGCCACGATAATGTCGCAGTTGGCGCGCGTGAAATTTATGTTGTATACCTACGACGATAGGGTAGACCTGCGAAGGAGGTGCTCATGTCCTATGAACTACCCAGCCGGGAGCATCAGTTGCGCTAAAAGCAGTTTGTCTACGCTGCAATTTGCAATCGTCACTGCAGAAGTCAGACACGGATGGAAGGTCCGTGATGGAATGATGAGAATGAATGAAGACCAGAATAGTAATATACATCGCCCTTTCTCATGTGGGCTCCCATTCTACTGTTCCCTCAAATTCTTGCCAAGTTACATGCACAAATGACTGAGACCGCGCTATCTGAAGCACCGCATCGGAGCTGCCGGACGAGAGTTTTGTGTTTTCTCTCATCCAACTTGGTAGATGGTGTATTCAGGGCATCATGGGCTCGTTCCTCGCTTGTGACATGGGCGCACCCGGTATACGACAAGATTCATGGCGAACCCCTATGCTTCTCCAAACGATACCATCATGGTCTCCTACTTTAAAAGGCCCGTGAAACATTTGGCGGCCTAAACGGACACTAGGGACTTCGACTAAGTAGGGGACTTGATGGTTCCGTTAGGAAAGCGTAAGACTTCGCCGGGATCTTGGCATAATGTTGGGTGAGCCAATGTAGCAAGTGAAGAACCATCGTCATATGATGCCTCGAATGTGTCGATAGTGGTGTTTACCAGTTCGAACAACAGGAAGCCGATCCACGTCTCAGGAAGACAGGTATCGGGAAACTCATTCAGAAGTGGCTGGGTGGTATGATATGTGCTCCGTGAATGTTGCGTCGCCTTCGGCGCGTTGGCCATATACATACTTACTTCATTGTATCCAAGTCCAAACGTGTACATGAATCGGTCACTCTCATTGGTATGTTGTTGGTAGACTATTGTCACGGCCCCAATCTGATATCTCACCTTTCTGGTTTCCGATGAATGTTGTTATTTGCGCAGGGCGACAGGGTCTAGGTGTGTTGATGTCACATCTGATGATGAAATAAAGTGAAGAACAGAAGTACCCGGCCTTGAGAATGACTACCTAATGAGGAAGACGATGAGGACTGGGCTTCGAAGCCAACTTGCGCCAGATATGAGCCAGAGAGCAACAAGAAGTGCGAAGTACATACATACATAGGTACAGTAGGAAGTCCGGGACGATACCTACCTAGGTTAGATATGCAGGTACCTAGATAGGCCGTTAAATACCTACCGTACGCCATATGGGCCGAAGCAAGCCGAATGGATGCCCGGATACATTTCGTGAATGTCCGGCCGATAATCGCCGCAGATATGCCACTGCCTACCTGATTAGTGTAGAATCATGGCTTTTTCTACACCTCTCACGAGCTTAAATGTTCACTGTTAAATGCAGCCCGCGCTTTGCCCAAATTCCGGATGTATTGCCCGTTCTGCCCGCTTGCGGAATATAGGTATTTCAACGTGGTCGCCACCGTGACCTAGGTGGTAGGGTTTTAGTCTCAATGATGCGGCAGAGTGCAGCGGTGTATGCAGACTACCTACATACAAGAGCATTGACGTTATTAGTGTAGATGAGGTGAGATGAGATAGAATGCTGATAAGATGAGATACCTACCTACCTATACATACAGTCTGTACAAAGCACCTACCTAGGGAGGTATGATGCGATGCGATACGATGCGATGCGATACGATGCGATGTAATGACGTCACCAAATCTTATACCGAGCCCCGCGTTTCGTGCTTGCGTGCCGGCCCCTCATGCTCGTCCCATCGGTCGGCTGCTCCTCCATCACATACTTTTGCATTTTAGCATGTCATCGTCTTTCCCTCAATGAATTTACCGAGAAGACTCCTCTTCTTCAACCTCAGAGTGTCCCGTGCCTTTATTAGTCCCCAATCACAATTGTCAGAACCCAAAACAAACATCCTAAGATTATTAACTGTGAGATCACAGATTAGAGCTATGTCTGAGTACAAACTCAAAGGCCTTTCCTCGTTGACGTTGCAGCTCGGCGAGAAGAAGGAGGCAGAGGTCGAAGGCATCGAAGGAGCCAAAGTTCTGCTTGTCAACGCTGGAGGAGAACTCAAGGCTCTTGGCCCCAAATGCACGCACTACGGTGCACCCCTCGTCAACGGTGTCCTAACCAAGTCTGGTCGTCTAGTCTGTCCGTGGCATGGAGGTAAGCCGGCAATTGCTCGTCTGAACCTTTCTCTTTAGTAGCATCATTCGTGGGGAAGAGAAATTCTCCCTTCAGGCTGACGGTCTATACCTAATAGCATGTTTCAATGCCAAGACCGGCGACATCGAGAATGCCCCCGCCTTGGACGAACTTGCAGCTTTCGAGATCATCGAGAAAAACGGCTCCGTATATGTACGCGGCGAAGAAGCAGTCATTAAGGCCGGGCGGAGAAAACCCAAGGTCAAATGCACAGTTGGCAGTACTTCTGACTCCAATAAAGTCTTGATTGTGGGCGGTGGCAGCGGTACCATTGGTGCTGTGGAGGCATTGAGAGGCGGCGGTTTCACTGGTGTCATCACTGTCATATCGAGAGAAGGGTATCTGCCAATTGACCGAACAAGGCTCTCAAAGGCCCTACTCACTGATGTACAAAAGGCTCAGTGGAGAGACGCCGACTTTTTTAAATCCGCGTCCGTCGAATTTGTCGAGGACGAGGTTACCGGTGTCGACCCTGACTCCAAGTTCGTCACTACGAAGAGCGGTGCAAAGCATAAGTACGGGAAGCTCATCCTAGCTACGGGCGGCACGCCCCGCAACCTTCCGCTGCAAGGTTTCAAGGACCTTGAAAACATCTTCCTCTTACGAACCTTGCATGACGCCAAAAAGATTGTTGCTGCTATAGGCGAGAAGGGCAAGAAAATTGTTATCGTCGGAAGTAGCTTCATCGGTATGGAGGTCGCCAATGCCACGGTCGCGGACAATTCCGTATCTATCGTCGGTATGGAGAGCGTTCCGCTGGAAAGGGTACTGGGTAAAGAAGTGGGTGCGGGTTTACAAAAGGGCATCGAAGCGAAAGGCGTGAAGTTCTACATGTCGGCGGGCGTAGACAAGGCCGAGCCATCGGAAGCCAATCCCACTAAAGTTGGTTCGGTGTTGCTGAAAGATGGTACTAAGCTCGAGGCAGACCTCGTCATCCTCGGCGTCGGCGTTGTGCCCGCGACCGAATTCCTCAAAAACAACCAGGACGTCACTCTGGAGAAGGATGGCTCACTGAAAGTTGACGCGAATTTCCTTGTCACGGGGCTCAAGGATGTATACGCTATTGGCGATATCGCAACTTACCCTTACCACGGCCCCGGTGGCCACGGCAAGCACACGAGAATCGAGCACTGGAATGTGGCACAAAACCAGGGTCGGTCCGTTGCGAAGAACATAGTTGACCCGTCTAGCCCGCCCAGGTTCTTTGTACCGATTTTCTGGAGTGCTCTCGCGGGTCAGCTCCGCTACTGTGGCAGCACAGCCAATGGCTGGGATGACGTCGTAATTCAAGGCGACCCTGGTGAGGGCAAGTTTGCTGCCTTCTACTGCAAGGGTAACACGGTAGTGGCCGTGGCGACGATGGGCAAGGATCCAGTCATGTCGAAGTCAGCTGAATTGATGAAAGAAGGAGCCATGCCATCAAAGGAACAACTTCAAAACGGGCTTGACGTCCTCGACGTTTCCCTTGTAGCTTGATCAACGCACCAGGACAGGCCCACACCAATGCCAATGTATAAGATGTGAACTGTGGAGTTGAGTTGTTTTTGCGTTGACTTGGTCGAGATGGGCGAAGAGACAGATGGACATAATTAATTGTAAGAGGTGTTAGCATTACGGGAATTAGGGTAGCCGAATCCGTGTCTTAATTATTGCGACAGAACTCTCTGTCGGCAAGTTGCCTAATTTTCACGTACATTGCAGACTACAGAGTGTATTAACGCACACTGTTATCAGCTCGACCTCGGCCGGCCGGGACCCCAAGGGACAATACGTCACGGGTCTCGCAGGTTCTTCGCTGTCGGTGTCTCAACTAGGTATCATGTTTGAACGAGGAGCCATCCATACCTAATTTACGACACACAGTCATCTACGGATCTGGTGAGTGTACGTATCCTTGCTCAGATCTCGGGTCTGCTCGGTGGCTGGGAAGCTGTTTGAGCCATGATTGTCGACTGATCGGGCTTCATTCTTCACTTATGATAACTTCATTTGAGGGTTATCTCGGCAGGGGGTCTGAATGGTAAACATTGTCGGACATTGTCGTCATACCGGCGCCACTGTAGGCCGCGCGCGTGCTGCGTGTCTTGTTTGTCCAATCCCGCGCAGACCCGCGCAACGACATACATATATCCCTGGTTCGACAGCTGAGGGTGTCGTCTCCACCACGGCGAGAACAACGGCCGGGGGCTGGCTTGAGGCGCCCAAAGAGGAAGTCAGAAACAGAGATGTGAAGACGTTGGTGCCGGGGTCATCCCATTACGCTACCAATCACGACGTATAGGACAGATAATATGTCCGAGTGTGACCTGTTCAGGTGACAACAAGCAATGCATTGCATCTTGCATCTCTCACGTCCACAACATCCTGGAGAACACCTCACCTCACTTCACCTCACCCTTTTATATCCTTGACATCGCTCTTTGCTAGGACCTCTTTATATGGGCTGGCCGGGAGTCTTGTCATTGGGATCGGCTTTCCTGCCACTCGACCATCGATCAGTGCATCTCGAGCTGAATTGATAGGACTTTGCAAGACGAGCTAGGTAGTCAAGCAAGGTAGTCAAGCAAAGTGTTTGCGGCATAGCCAGGAGTTCCCGGAATTCCCGGAATTACCACATCAATTAATCTCAATGACTCTTAAACTCTTTTACATTCACCTCAACACCTGCTTTGCTCACACTTACACATATTACCTAACTGGGTACAAGCTAGATACCTACTAGATAAGTAGCACACTAGGTACCTACTTACTTACCTACCTACCTACAGACTTACACTAACCTACATTAGCCCTACCCATCATAAGCGAAGTTAGCGAACAACACTACCTGGACAAGTGCCTATAGCCCTACCGTATACCGACTAGCGTGAATATATGACCCATTGTTACCCACACGATCTACACCCGATACGCACACTACTAACACTAATTCATGATAACTTCACCCGACGACTTGGTGATTCTTCACTATTCTTGACGCGAGATCCCAGATAGTGTGCCTAGTCAGGACCTAGTGTACTTGCTAAGTGCACATAGTTTTTCTCTGGTTTTCTCTTTTTCTTCTTCTTCTTCTTTTTTTTTTTATTTTTTTTTTTTACTTTCCTTCTCGCGAATGTGTTTGCTCCAATTTCACAAGGGACCTTTAACAAACGACGACTCCTTGCCCGGCCTACTTAACTGCCTACCTCTCTACCTACAGTAGGGACACACTATCTAAGTACTTATCTAGAGAACCGAAGCATCGAGGTGGGGGGAGAGTATTTATAGAGTTCGTTTTGCGGCGTCGCGTTTCCACAAAACAGTTTCTCCTTGAATACCTATACCTACCTATACCTATACCTATACCTATACTTCGTACAGTTCAGCGCAAATGCAAATGCAAATGCAAACGGAACGGAGTAGGTAGGTATACCTACCTATAAGACCTACCTTACTTACTACACTTCATTACCAACAGCGACACTACGTACACACCGCTATCCCTCGGATGAATGAACCTTTCGCTCCATTGCCGCTGGCCCGTCCCGTGGAAGGCTTATAATGCGATAGGTTATCACAAAGTTCACGACCAGGTTCTCAGAATGTTAGTCGACCGCTTGACCACCATCCGCACCCAACACACCCTGAGTCTGAGTTCGCTACCGCGGATATCATCATGGCTGATCCTGGGCCGTCCGCCGACGAGTTCGACACGTTCACCCCTCCATTGGCGAGAAGCCTTGAAAGCCCCTCCATGCAGTGCTGTTGTGGCTCTTCCGAGTGTGTTTTTCTGAGACACAACTGCGCTATTCTCAATAATGTGGAGAAGGATGTTCATCAAGCTGCCCGTATGGGCCAGGTACGTATTGATGACCTTCCTGTTTTGTCTCGTCTTGTCTTGTCTGTCCTGTCTGGTCTGGTCTGTTCGGTTCTGGTCTGGTCTGGTTCTTGCCTCCGTCATCCTGCCGGCGACGTATGAGCACTCGCGAGACAGCTCAGCGCGGGGTTGATGACCCGATCAGCTCTGCGTTGTGGCTATGGTACCTCTACGTGTGCAATGATTGTTCGCTTTCGCTTTCGCTTCTCTCCCCATGGGCGTATCAACTGTTGTCACCGCCCTTATGTCCTGCAGTTGCCGGAATGCAAATGCGAATAACTTCCTTCGCGTATCAGTCGCCCCGTTCACTGATCCCAGATCCACATTCCCCTTGCCCCAACATGACAATCTAGTCACAATCTAGTCACAATCTAGTCTAATGAAAACCGAGACATGATAAATACTCAAGATGAGCGGCGTCAATTCCTCCAACTTCTCTAACCTTTTACTCTCCAGGCCCTTCTTGCTCGCCACGAATCATATATGGCCGATGCCGAACGCGACCGGAAAGAGTTAACCGCCCGTATCGAGCAGCTAGAGCATGACAATAAGGAGCTGGAGGCGAGAAACGCAAAGATGCTCGAGGAAAATGAGGATCTCCTGTCCCAGCTCGAAGTCCTGAACACGGCAATCTTCGACTCCGAGGCTCACATGAAATCACTGGAGGCCACACTACTCTCGTCTCAACAGACAATTCGCCGACTAGAAGTAGAGACAGCCCGCGCAGAGGCGCTCGAGCGACAGATCGCATCCCTCGAACAAGACCAAGCCGAAATTCAGAGCGATTTAATGCTATCGCGCGAGGAAGCCAGGTCGGCGATATCGAGGTGGAAACGGGCCGAGAGAGGCATCACTGATCTACAGGAGCAATTGGAGCGCATAGAGAAGTCAGCAAAGCAGGAGCGCGAACACCACATCGAGATGATGAGCCGGCTAGAGAAACAACGAGAGATGGAGAAAGAGCTGAATACGGCCGCCGGACGGCTCAAGGGGGCGGCGGCCGTCAGATCCATGGCCCAGGGCAACGAAGGAGGCAACGTCGTTGGTCATTTTGTACGTGACCTGCTCCAGGATAACGCCAATCTACAGTTCGGCATCGCCGAGCTACGCGAGATGCTTATGAATTCGAACGACGAGATTCAGGCCCTACGAAACCAGCTCGAGCACCATCAACCCCTGGGAGAAGCCGAAGATGGTTTCCGCACACCAAACTTGAGTGCCGAGCTCGAACTGAAGCAGTCTCCTGTCCGAGACCGGACGCCATCGACAAGCGTGTCCCAAGAACTACACATACACCATCACTATCATATGGCCGCGCATCGGCACGACGCCAGGAAGCCCAAGAGAAAGCGGCCGGGGCTCACCGCTGGGGTTTTCACACCACCACCATCTTCCGTCTCCCATCCAAATACACCACCTAATAGCACACCGCGGTATCCATCGGTGCCGCATTCACGGAGAAGCTCTGTGCGTTCCAGTCGCTGGTCCACGTTTTCAGACCAGCCATCCGAATATACAATATCATCATCCGACACCAGCTCACCTCGTTCAAATAACAGGAACTCATTATTCGACGTCCCGCCAGGGTCGTTCCCAGGGTCTCCCACATCGAGCATCGACCCATTGTCGCCTGAGTGGCAACCCGTACACAAGAGACTGCCATCATCAAGCATGCCCTCGCGAAACTTCAATGCGCCGACATTTTTTCCCTTTGGCCCGGCTCCCCCAAGCATAGCGCACCCCATCGTGGAAGAACCGTCGGACGGAGCCGACATCCTTGCTGACATCTCGTCGACGGTGGAACATTCGGCTGCCGACGACGAGCCTTCCTCTTCGCCAGGACTCGGCGACGTCCGGGACGCTAGCTCCGAAGGCCCTTGTGAAATAGGAAGTCATCCGGTCTGTCCACCTATCACGAGGCGTCTTTACCGGGGTATATCCCAGGAATCCATCGTGTCGCTCTCGGGCGGTCTCGACATCCACACCTTGAAATCGAGACCGAGTCAGATCCCGATAGGTCAACTCGTATCCGCCTGCTCCGTAACAGGAAGCAGCATCGTCGCGCAACCCATGCTATCCCTAGACAGCGCCAAGAGAACCAGTGCTCTCCTCCGGGACAGCGTCGGATCATCCCCGATGGAAAGTCTACAGTCCCATCTCGCCGAAGCGGCCCCCATGCCACGCTCGTCTAAGCTCGGGAAATGGGTCGGTTGGCGGCCATGGGGAGGAGGTGGCAATACTATCCGCGAGAGCACAACGCAAAACGGTACACCTCTGTCCCCGCAGACACCGAAGGAAAAAGACTCCGTCAACATACCACCTAGTCGCCCGCCCGGCATCAATCAGCCGGGCGATGTCCCCGGGATTTCTGGGCTCCTTCTCGCCGCGGCGAAGAAGGCCCCGGCTGGTCAGACCACGCCTGAAGTCGTGGATCACGAGGCGTTGAGGGAAGGCCTCAACGATGAATGATGAACGACGATGACCGCGACAATGACCGAAAAGACGACGAGAATGAAAAAGAAAATATGATGACGAGTAGAAAACGCATGAAGAGCCCCATCTTTGAATCCGTACAAACTCAGTCTCCACCTTTTTGACAACTCTTGATTTGTCAATTAGGCTATCCTTTCCTCTTCCTCTTCCTCTTCTACATTTACTTTTGCTCCCTATTCTTCCTTCCTATGTATGGCATTATATTATCACCTTTTTATATACCATCTTGTATGAGATGAACAGCGCGTGGATGTCATTGGGCTAATAAATGACTGGTATTGTATTGTATATGTATTCGGGCAAATAAGGCATTAGGCATCTGGATACCCCATCTTCAGAAGACGAAAGAGCATATACCAAGTATTAGATCAACCGCGGAGTCCCGCCAATCTTTTCAATAAACTCAGCTGTGTACATCTCCGACCCGAGCTCATACCATTTTTATTCCTCCCATATGTCCAATCTTCTTCTTTCGCCATACAATCACGTATGAAAAAAAGAGACATGGTGATCTGCTGGCCATGAGAAGCAAGAAATAGGATGGTTTTTCTTTTTCGAAATTGTTGAGAAACAAAAAGTAAGAAGGAAAGAAGCTAGAATGGAAGAGTTTTAAAAAGAGTTCAAGATGTTTTTTCTTTTTTTTTTTTTTTTTTCTCATATTTCTGTTTCCTATGTTCGATACCCCTGAGGCATAGTTAATATTTGTAGTCCTGTTCTGTTTAGATACCATCCAGATTGAATCTTTTTACTCCATTTACAATTCCAAAGCCAATCTATATCTCTGTACTTCATATGAACCCCCTACTGCCCCTTAGGCCTGTTTATAAACCGGCGTGCCATACCATACCCGACCTATTTGACGAATGAGCCCAGGCTCATCAGATCTTATTCCAATATAAGCCTACCGTCTTGAATATCTAACAAAACACCACAGGGCTCTGGTAAGTCAAAGTGTGCAGTGGCAATGAGAATAGCAGAATCCATAAGCTCAAAGACGGGAAGAAGACCAAACAAGGAAGAGTCACAAATGAAAGTGTTTCAATGCGTAGATATTAGTTATAGTTAACAGTCATGAACACCCAAGCAATGCAAAGTATATGCGCTATACAGATTTAGTTTCTCTTACAAGGAGAACAACCCCCAAGTGACAAGCACTGCAAGAAGGTTCTCAGAAAGTGCCGCGTAAACCGGATGGTGCTTTGACTACATCCAACGCAACACCGATCCTGTATCCTGCCGCTACCCCCTCCGGCAACAAGAGACGTCGTTCTGCGACGTGTACCATTTTGCTTGCAACATTCAAGTTGGTTAATCAATTGCTATTGGCATGTTAGCGACAAATACTCAACAGGCGGTATCGAACAATGCTGGACTGGGCTTACTAGATTTCCTTCGGCGCCAACAAGTCAGCTTGATACAGCCAATGATTATCCTTTTCTTCGGTTTCTAGCCAGTCGTAGGGAAATTGGACAAGGTGACCTTGTATCATACTGCAGCATTCCTCTGCATCCTCACGGCTTAGCACATCATATGGGAAAACAGGCCCACGTCTACTGCCTTTAGTAGTAGCTCGCCGGCGACGCCTTGTTGAGTTCTGTGCATGGATGGCGCTGCCACTATTGGATCCCGGCGCAGACCGCTCGGAGGCCGAGAAGGTTGTCCGTCGGTCGCGTTTCTTGTCGTTCTGTGGCTCAAGATAGAGGCCCTCTGGCGTTCCATCCAATGTAGGGAAGGGGACACCTCCAGAGGGCTGAGTAGGAGAAGGCGTCTCTTGTGGCTGCTTCGTACCGACTTTCTCTGTGTCAAGGCTAAGATCGCGCTGTTTTGCATCGTCTGGCCGACGCACTTCAGGCAACGGCGTCTTCTCGTTCTGAGCTCCGTTGATAGTTGGAATTCTGGAGTCGCCGGCGATGGGGTCTTTTTCTAAGATACCTGTCCCTGATGCAGCGAGAGCCGCCGGTATCCCTACGCCGGCTACAGCGCCACCAATCTCAGGTATTTGAGACTTCGTCTCGTCACTTTCGCTCTTTTGACCGAACATGCTCGCTGCATATTTTCTAGCGTAGTAGTCGAATTCATGATAGTCTTTCCACGTCAACACTTCGCTATCCGGCATGCATCGAAATACACGACGGTATAGGAGCGTGTTATTTTTGGCCACTCTAGTCCAGATGTCATCCCAAAAGGTAGAAGTGAGAGGATCACGCATGCAATTTTGATCAATTTTTGCTGGTACAATATCCGAGAGCAACGGGTTTGAGGAATCGAAACTGGGCCGTCCAGACTCGTCCGGCCGAATTGATGGGCCCCCGTCATCTGCGTCACCATGCACTTGAGGAGTCTGAGAAGCGGGAAGTGGTAGTTTATGACCTTCGTTTCTCGCAGCTTCGCCTACTTCTTTCGGAGCTACGGGTCCATCCGAGCCGTTGGCTTTGGGTTTGGCGGAAGGGTTTGTTGGCGCACTGGATCGGTAAAGAAGAACCTCACGACCATTTAAAACAGCAGAGTCACTGCCAAGGTCCAGCCCCTTAGACTGCGCATCTTTCCAATGATCAGGGCCGTAGCCAGCCACATCATCGTTGTGACTAAGCGTTCGACGGATGTGGGCGCCCGGGGATTTGCTTCTGGAGGAGTCTGATACCGAGGACGAAGATGCCGTCGAGGGAGAGTTTTTTATGCTGTCAGGGTCCTGGCTGTCATGGTTGTAACTTTTACCACTGTGGCCATTGGGCCGTCCACGGGGTATATTGGGTTGGCCATGAGCTGGCCTTTCAACATCCGGCTCATCAAAAATCTGATTCATCTCAGTCTCAAACTCGGTTGCGGCACTAAACTCGGCTTCTCTATCCGCCTCGGTAATCGCATCTACATCCAAGCCGAGATGTTCCCGCATGAGTCTCATGCGGAGAGTGTGAGCAAATCGCCCAACACGATACGGCTCACCTGCCATCGTAGACCACATCATATCTGTGTCCCGAACAATCGCGGCGGTCTCAGAGTCTCGATTGCCCAACATGGACCGCTCGTTGATGTTTGCGGATCCGATCAATGCCACTCGATCGTCAACGACGATAGTCTTCGCATGGATATAGAGTTGTTCTGTCACCAGTGCGTTCTGCTTGCCAATGTGTCCCCATGTACGAAGACTGAAAAAGGAGATGTAGTCCTCGGGATTGATACCTGCTGACTCCAAGCGGCCAAAGATAGAATGGGGGCCTCTGCAGATGCTGCGGTACTGAAATTGCATGATCAATCTCACACTGCTCCCCTCAGCCTGATCTACAGTGTTTTGGAAACCAGGCATGAGTGGAATCAAAATGCAACATCGCCAGTCCTCGTCGTTTCGGTGTGCCCTAAGTATGCGCTCGACTAGGGCATCCCCAATGCGATTAACGACTTTAGTATTCAATGTCTCAGTGCTGGTGATGAAAAACTGGTTCTCCATATAAACGAAGTGCTCAGACTCCTCAATCAACTTGACGTAGGCAGTCTGGATACTATATTCTCGATGATCTTTGGAGAATCCAAGCGACCAGTCGCCTGCTGAACGTAGCATTTGAACTTCGCAGGTGCCAGATAATCCAAGGTTGGCAAGATCGGACTCGTTGGCGTCTGGTGGAGGGAGAAGAAACGGTGTTGGCCGTGTAGGTTTTCGCTCACGTCGAAGATAATTCCAGCGTTGGACGAAATGACGGGTGAGGTCCCTTGCAGGTTGTCCAGTGACCTGCATGCCGATATCGTGCCAAGGCATTCTTGGTATCCTACTTCTATCGTACATCTCGGCATACGGTTCATCGAGCTTGAAGAAATCCAGGACTCGGGGATTAGAATAGTCCTTGCCTGGGAAAAGCTGGCAATGCTCCGAATCCCGGGGAACGTCGACGTCAGGTTCCATACCTGTAGGACGGTCGTCGTTAATTGGATGTTGCGGGTTATCCCATCGGCCGAAACATAAATCGATCCCACCAACGAATGCGACGTCGTGGTCTACGATACATAGCTTCTCATGATGGGCGTAGAAAAACTGATTTTTCTTCAGTTGATTAGGCGATCTGAGCACCATGATATTGTCGTGTAAGTTAAGCAGGGAGAATTTGGTGTACTCTGAGTCTATCGGGATAGCTTGTTCCACGTTGCGGTAGACAATCACGAATACCTTGACACCTTCCCTAGCTTTTCTCTGGAGCAAGCGATCGAGTCGCCATTTCTGACTATTACATGCCGGCCTACGCATGTAGAGTTCTGGACTCAGCCACCAGTCATGGATATAGATGACATCTTGGGCCATACTAATAGCACGCGAGACATTCCACATGTAGTCCCGCCCATCGACTAGCCACTGAGCGAACGCGTTTCTCCTGACGGGAGCAAAACTACCAAATCTATGAGGTTGGTGCCACTGGGTTTGCTTCAGCATGTCCAATACCGACTGCTCAAATTGTTGTAAGATAGTCTGGTTACGAGAGAATAGTTTGATCTTTCTTTCGGCGGTAAATATTTTGAGGCTATGATGCTTCTCCGGAACGTCTTCGGTGAATGGAGCAATCTCATTGCCTTTCCCCTTGTTTGCATTGGCCTTGATTGCCTTGCCAAAGCGTTTCAATTTGCTCTTTTTGGACACTACTTGAAACATGGGGTCCACCAAGTAAACGTCGTATATGTTCATGGTAGCGGGGGACTCGACGACGGCGATATAATTCTGACGGACCAAGAACCATTTTCGAGAATGCCTCGCTATCACCTTCTGCGGAGTTAATACGCGTCTGAAATCAATGCCTTTCGTAGATTGAATATGCATGTAACATTCTTTCCCATGGAAATTGCCTTCAGCCGCCAATCGCACGCCAAGAGCAGATAACTCCAGGAATTTGCAGAGTCGATTACTGTCTGGTCGGAACATGAGCCAGTGTATCATCTCCTGAAGGTATTTTTCCAAAGTCGTCCTCTGCTTTTCTATGTAGCGCCTTTGCAAAAGGGCCACATTTTGGGGATTGAGCGCAGACCCCTCGCGAAGCTCATTCAGAGCAGAAGATTGCCGGCGTGGTAGAAATGTATTCATGCGGGACTTCTTCTTTCCTGGTATTGGTTGTCTCTCGACGTCACTTGCAGTGACTTCCGCTGCAGTGCCCTCTCCTGCAGTGCCCTCCGCTGCGGTGCCTTCGCCTGCAGTATCATCTGCTCTAGGACCATGAGCTCTCTCCTCGTCGGACTCATCCCGGTTCTGATATGATCTGAGATACGGGAAGGCTTTTCTTGGGAAAGCAGGTTGCTTGGGGCGGCTACGCTGGTTTGTACCGGTTTGGAGTGGTCGATCGTTCTTGAGTGAGAGGCGGTATTTCCAATGCATGTTCCAAATCTCTCGAATACTACGAGTGACGGTCCAAGTCATTCGACTGGTTCCATTGCCGTACTCCAGAGAGATGGTAAACAAGGAGTGTCTCTCGCTGGTACTATCCTCGGGGCAACTGTCGGTGACGCGGATTTTGAGCTGCTCTAGCAGAACGGGAATGCGTTTATTACCATGCTCGTCTCGCTGTAGCATACTAGCGAGAATCATGACAGCCGGCGTTACGGCTCTTAACTCGGAGATGAGCTCGGCCGATTTGTAGAAGTCGAATTGGTCCGTTTTCTTCTTCCCTAGCATTTTCAATGTATGCTTGACCTGTTTCCATCTCTGGGCACCGAATGTTGCGGCCCTCTCGGAGCTCAAGAACGGTCTCCTTGGCGCGCTTAGAGCCTCTCCATCAGATGCGGCACTAGCACCGAACATTTCAGATATTCGGCGCCGATGACCAGGAGCGCGAACTTGGGGCGTGTCAGGTTCTTCAGCGGTGGCATTAGCAGTCCGTGGTGAGCCTATCCACGAATTCCCACGTCTCCATGCAGGCCTCCGTTTAACAAGCTGGTCGCGACCTTCTCCCTCGGACAAGCCAGCACGATGCTCAGCCCCATCAGGCATGGTCGAGCGTCTCACAAGAGTTTGGAAACGGCCTCCCATCCCAGGTGATCCGATTTCCTCAAGCTGTCGAGGGCCATTAGAAGCGGTAAAAACATCCAGCTGTTTAAGCCGCCGCTTCATCCTTTTCCTCTTCTTCATCTTGGGGGATTCTCCCCGGTGTGCCTCATCACCACTCTCTTCTGCATCTGCGTCACTGCCTTGCTCCTCGTTCGGGGTATCTTGCGTTGGATCAGACCTGTTAAGGACAGGTGAATTGCCAGCAGAAGTTACCCCATACTCAGTCAGGCCGGGTGACCTCGGGGCCTGGATGGCACCAGCATTACCAAGGGTCGACTTCAACTTGGACATCCATCTCTCACTACGTGAGCGGTTCGCCATATCTGCATCGTCCAAGGAGGCCTGCCTAGAATGTGGCAGTCTAGGTGGTTCTAGCACCATGTCAGTAGGCGCAAATTGTACACTCCGCCGACGCGGCGAGATGGGTTCGTCGAGACTATTTTCATCTCGATCTGGCTGAATCGACGGGTTTCCATTTGGCTGGGGCAGCAGGCTAGGAGACAGGCCACTGTGAGTGATTGAGCCGTATTCATTTTGGGGTGGATGGTGCTGTTCAATCGGACTTCGATTTAATTCGTCGTGTAAGCTCTCCAGTCTGAGCTGTTCGGCTAGTTCGAGTATCTGGGCTTGCGATATAGGTCTGTCGCGGACGGGAACGGCGTTGCGAACAGGGGCAGCACCAGTGGCAGGAGTTGAGCCGGGAGACGGATTGTCGGTGTCATTAGAAGCTAAGGAGGAAACCTCTGGAATTTTGGTCATAGGTGAAACAGGTTCTTCGTGGTCAAGAGAAGACATTGTGTTCTTGGGGCACTGTCAACGACGGAGGAAAGGGCGTTGGCGGAACTGACAGTGTCCAAAACACACGGAGACGAGTAGGCCTTACAACCGGCGCGGTTGAGGGCAATTGACGTGCGGCTGTCGCTCGTAGGCAATCAAATCATAACTGACCATTCGCAGAATGCAGGTGGAGCGTGGTGATGTTGTTTTCGCTGCGAGAGCGGTATATCGGTGGTAGTCGAAGATGGAGATGGAGACGGAGATGGTGATGGTGATGGCAGGAGAGTTGAAGTAGCGTGATTCCGTGATTATCATGGGCAAGATGCAGTTTGCCGGAGAGGGGGAGAGGAAACGCAAGGGAAGGCGTGTCGGAGGTAGATTGCCCGTTGACGCTATCGCGGTTGCCGTTTCTGCTGTAGCTATTGTTATCGAGGTAGGTGCAGGTGCAGATACAGGTTCCAGGTTCCAGGTCCGGGTTTAGGTAGGTCCAACATCCAGGTGCATCGGCCAGTTCTTAGCACGCTTGCCGTCTTTCTTTCTTCGGATAGCGCATCAGGCTACCGTTAGGCACGGACCGTGAGATAACAGGAACACCGTATGAAACCGATTGCCTGGCAAAGCATTGGTTCCAAAGTCTTTTCACCGACTGGAAATGAACTGCTGTCTTGCATGCCGGTAGAACTCCTGAATTCACGTTCAGGGGCGCTAGCAACGACATGTGGGGTTCCTACTTACCTAATATTCATGGTACAGTAACATGCCGGAGTGCCGGTACATTGCATTCTGTGCTTAGAATCTGTACTAAAATAAAACTTGGCATTAGAGTTTGGCTTCCCCACTGGCTCGACCAAATTAACACGCCCTCGGCCTCTCTCGGAGTAGGGAATCCAAACGTCGCGACCCATGAATGCCTACCTAGATACTTAAGTACCTACCTATGTAGGTACCTACTTACCTCCTTGCACGGGCATGAACATCACGGTACACGGTACACGGTAATTACACTACTACTGTACTCCTACACCACCGCCGCACGACTACTGCACTACACTAGCACTATGCCCTCTAGATAAGCATGTAAGTATAAAACGGCCTTAACTAAGTCCAAAGCGGTGTCTATCAAGTTGAGTTTGCGTAGTGCACTTTGAGCGGCGTACATTACGACAAAGCGTTAGTTATAGGCGTACTATGTAGGTATGTGCGTAACTGCCTTGGCTCACGGTGACGCTCACGGTGGTCAGTCAGCTCAGCGGAGAATCACATTTACGCATAACGTTACGGACTAACTAGCACGTGCACAAGAAAAACAGTCCTCGAAACGTTCTACGTCTTTATTTGACCGCCAACGATATCTGACATACAAACTGTTCACCTATAGATGACGGAGCAATCAAAAGTCGGGAGTCGCTTAGAATCTTGCATCTACCCAACTAGTTATCCACCTACACAGATTTACGACCTGCCAGTCTACCTACATACCTACATACCTACCTGTAATGCAACACCCAGAAGTTAGAACGACTAGTTACCTACTTCATCACAGAGATACTGGGCACTACTAACCGACAAAGCACTCTTAGAAGGCGACTGACTGTATGTATAAATATGAATAAATATGTTGGTAGTATTAGAGCAGAACGCGCCTCGCTCAAAATCAACAACTCCGTTCCCTTCAGCCCCTTGTTTTGAACATTGTCCATGTCATTCCTGTGTACGTCGATAGAATGATGCAAGTCAAGTAGACAGCGGCGCGTTTCTCTATCTGTCGGCCGCCAAACGGAACTTGTCACCTAAAGTGGACAGACCGATCTTTGGCTCGCAGTCGCACAGTTGGATCATTAAGGATGCCAGCCATCATCTTTGCTTCTTCGAATTTTCGCGCCTCCGCCAGGTATCTTCCTGGTTGTGAAAAGTGTGGGCTTTGGAGTAGAGATGCTTCTCGGGAAGCTTTGTCGACCAGGAGCTTCTTTAAAACTTCACTATTCAATCGGTATGTCGCTGGGAGGGCTACCTTTTCCTTACTCCATTGGAAGCTATCCCAGAAGAGACAATGCTGGTCGTGTGGTCTGTGGAGGTTGAATCTCTCTATAATGAAGCCTATCAGAGTCACAGACCGCCAGCGGTATTGATTGAGGCATAGATATCGATGTCGGCCGTTCGGTCACTTTCATGCCTTTGGCTTGGTGGGACTACGTTGGGTCATGCACCTTCAGCGCTTTCCAACAGTGTGAGTCGATACGCACCGTTCTGCCCAAGCTCCCAATCTTTCGGCACGTATAGCGGACGAAAACATATGCCAATGCCGCGATGTTGCCGCTGTGCATATCTTCGAGAAATCTGGAGGTGATTTCCTCCACGCTTCCTCTTGCTACAATGTACATGCCCTCCTGGAGTTCAGTGTTCCTTGGATTCTGGTCGAAGGAAGTTTAGGGACCAGTATAGGGCCTGACAGGTAGGCCATCCTATCTCGTCCTCTAGTCATCACCTGTCATTCCTGTAATATGTGACCAGGAATTATCCCGGCAGTCGTTTACACAGGCAAACGCAAAATCGTAACCAAGAGCCAATTCGGATTTCTGCATACAGGTGTCTAGTTTTCCAATTAGAGGACTTGTTACGCTCGTTAAAATCCTGATCAACGAGCTCGCAAAGGCCAATCCTAGTTAACCAAGGTGGTTGTCAAAGGCCATGGTATAGATTCAGCATCAGCATCAGCGCCAGTTGCAGCTGCTGTTGCAATAGTGCGATTGAGATCATTGTCCAGCGCCACCCCTCGGAGTAGCACGCGGCTGTACCCAGATTCACGCGTGCAGCAAGCTCGACGGCAGCTTTTAGCCCCCGTGGTCAAGGCCAGGCCCTGCTCCATGGCAAAACACCACAGTACAGCGGCGAGCGCCTTCGATTGAAGCCCGCGCTTCTAACTCGCCAGCGTAGCGGATAAATTCGTCAACCAGCTTACCGGGCTCTACTCGAATTAACCGTGTGATTTTCCGAGAGTCAAGCAATATTTAGTACCACCGGCGGTTCGTGAAAGGGGTTTCCGTGAAGTAGCTCCCCTTGTTTCTCCTAGACATGGTCGATGTCTGCTACTGTGAGCCAGGTTTGATGCGACCAGACCCCTCTCAGCACAGCATTGAAAGCGAAAAATTCTGATAAAAAGCAGCCTTCCTGTGATGGGCCTGATAATTGTGTGGTAATGGTGGCAACTGCGGCCAAAATGCAGGCCTTTGGATCGATAAGGGGCATCGTGTGGGATTTGAACGAAGTTTCGGGCGTGATATTTGGTATATGATAAAGTGTGCACCCCTTAGGAGAGGTTGTCTTTCAGGCATGCTGGTGGATTGATGAGAAACCGACATTGCTTCTGGATCTATAAACGATGGGGTAGACCAGAACGTCGCTGAGCAAAGACGATTAACAGTAGAGGGTTATAATCATGTTGGTGTTTTCCGACGACTTATCAAAAAGGCAAATGATCTCGGAGCTTGAGATCAGGCCCCCATTTTTAAACGAAGGGAATACGTCGGGAAATATTTTCTGCCTTTCGGTTTGTGCACAATATCCGTAACCGGAGTTCTTTTTTTCATTCCGGGAAGCCGTGAACTATGTGTCGTCACTCTGAGCCTTCCCGCTCATATCTCCGCACAACCATAACAATGGATGGCAAAAGGCCAGTGTGTCATTTGGAATTGAACGATCTATCCTCAGTATGGTGCACATTGCACCTGGTCCCGGCCTGATATGCTTGCGTCTTGAATTTTGCATGCTCTATCTGTCAACAGCTCTCTATGTGGTCTAGCCCAGTCGCCCACCCAATTTTACAATGTTTCCTGCCCCTCACATATCGGGGAGGCTTCCCATAGGAATAAGGATGTTCATAAAGACTGTTCTCGTGATCATGACGATTCATTCCTGGGTATAGTAGTCACCACCGTGATTCCGTAGAAATCGTCTTTTTGTGTCCACGTCTTCGCCCTGCTTTTATTTATTGTTTTGTTCTTGGGTGGCTTATGAGTGCTTGCTCTCGTCTTTCTCGACAAGGGCCTGTACACCAAGCCCCCGTCCAACCTTGACCTTCTTCAGGTCCTTCTCCCGAACAGGCAGGGCCTTGCTGCCGGCCTCCCCTATGGGTTCACCCTCGTCAGCTTCCGACTCGACGGCGTCCCGAATTTGCTCTCGGATGGTCGACAAGTTTAGGCGCATGCTATATGCGTCCTCGCCGTCGGCATAGTATGAAGGCTCTGTCTTCTCCTGATCGAAGCCGAGCGTCTTTGTGTAGAGGTGAATGGCGGCCTTATTTGACACGCGCACATGTAGGGAGACGTATTGCGCACCAAAGGTTTCGACCATAGCCAGTTCTGAGTGAGGGGATGGCACGTTAGCTAGTGTACACAGATTTCTCAAGAGTCGCAGTGGTAGCCAAAGGTGACGACACTGTAAACGAGACATAAATGGGGCAAAAGAAGAGAGAAAAATACACGTACGACTCTGGCGCATGAGCTTCTCGGCAATGCCTAGACGACGGTGCGTGCGCATCACGGACAAGGACGTGATGTGGCCATGCTGAATGCCGTCGGCAGGCTCCTCCTCCATCTTAGCCAGCACGTATCCCACGATCTTTGGGTAATCGTATGGTGTTTTCTTGGGCCGCGAGACGTCGACAGCCACGTAGCTTAGCTGGGGCCATGAGAGCGCATGATATAGATAGTACTTCATGAAGTAATTCTCGGGCAGATTCTCCAGGTTGGCGTGCTGGATCAGCGGGATGTCCCGCGGCTCAAGACGGCGAATATCCATTATCGTCTATGAACACTTGGATAAATTGATCGGAGGGGAGCGTGTATTGTGGTGAACCGCGGATCAGGTTGACCAGGATAGGTAGGCGTCGGTGTCGGGCGTCCTGAAGTTGCTGCGAGTAGTTGTGCCCGGTAGGTATTCAGATCTGGCTAACTTGATTTGTTACGAACGCAAACTCCTATATATATTCGGGCTGCCAGAGCGGTGCCTCACTAGTCATGGAGACTGCTATTTAGGTGCCCGGAATTCTGAAATACAGTGTGTAGAAGTTAGATAGGTTAGGTAGATAAGTAGGTAGTTGTGAATATGCATGTATCTAGGTACTGTAGGTATACCTATAGTTAAGCATAACCCCACCATCTTGAATTCCTAGCGCGGGGTACGTTTCACACGTAGGTATCTATCTATCTAGTGTAACCCACTCTAATATGTGACAGACATAGCGTTGCCATCTTGTGACACGGCCGCTTGTCGCTGGAGCATCAGGAGGTATAATGTACTTACTCCTCTCACGAAACTTGCCACGAGACCCATGGAGAGACATGGAGCTTTGCCGGGCGGCGTACGCCGCTGGGATTGGTGCGTTTATACAGAATAAGAAGCTAACTAGCTGTTGAAGATGTTCATTAGGTGTGGTTAAGAAATGCAGTTCCTGTCAGACGGGTATATTAAGCATTAATGGGACACCTTTCACACTCTACTTACTTCTCTCCATATCTTTTGAGTTCTCTCTCCTACGTTTCATAACCCCCGTCTCATAAACTGGGATACTTGTTTTTGAAAGACTACACTGAACGACTTTGCAATGGCGCGGACACTCGAAGGCAAACTTGCCATAGTGACTGGAGCTTCTCGAGGTGAGCGGGACCAGAGGACCCTCTATCCTCTATGATCTCGCCTGAGGGAGGCTCACGTTTCTCCGTAGGAATTGGTGAAGCGATTGCTATCAAGCTGGCTTCATATGGAGCCAACATTGTCATTGGTTACACCTCCGATTCTTCTAAGCCAAAGGCAGAGTCGCTGGCCAACCATCTAGAATCGAAGTACAATGTCAAGACGTGCCAGGTCCAAGCCGATCTCGGGACCCTAGAGGGGCCCAAGTCATTGGTCGAAACGGTGAAAAGCAACAGCTCCCTATTCAAACCTGATGGCCCATTCCAGATTGACATCATCATCAACAATGCGGGTGTTGCCCATAACAACCTGCTGCCAGCCGTGACGCCCGAGCAGTACGATATCAGCTACCGCGTTAACGTGCGGGGGCCTTTGCTTCTCGTCCAAGCCGCGCAACCCTATTTGCCACAAGATCGATCCGGCCGTATTGTCAATATATCCAGCACAAGTTCCTCTGCTGGCTTTATCGAACAGTCCATCTATGGAGGAACCAAGGCCGCATTGGAAGCCATGACACGGACATGGGCACGCGAACTATCAGAGCGTTGCACTGTTAACTCCGTTAACCCAGGCCCTGTGGTGAGTGAAATGGTGAGTAACTCAAAGAAACCAGGCAACCTTTATGTGACTCGTACTCGCTTTCAAACTCTGGTTCAACTCTCAAACTCGGACGCCGGCCGGCTTTCGTGCTCATAAATTTGTTCAAGTGCTAACACGTAGTTGAATAGTACGACAGTAACAGCCCAGAATTTCTTAAGGATATTGGTAATTGGATCAGGCACGCGCCTCTCATGCGGGTCCGCCCAGGCATCGATAGTCAAGAGTTGGTTGATGCTGCCGAGAGGACCGGTGGCCGACCGGCGTACATGAGCGAGATCGCTGGTATTGTGGCCATGGTAGTCAGTGAAGACGCCGCGTGGTGTACTGGGCAAGTTATTTCGGCTAATGGTGGCATGTTGTTGCATTAATTGGGCCATACGGAACTTGCGCGGAATACTCTCTTGTCCCAAGGACAGCGAGATGCAATGGCAGCGGCGTTATGGTGAGCCAGGACTAAAAAGGGTGGACCTATGACGCCAATTTCTCATGATGATACGAGACTCAGCGCAGCAGGGTGGTGGATAAGGTATTCAAGTAAAGCATCATCACACTTCTTCCCCATCTTCTAGGTGTCCCATCCTGCTTTTCCTCGAGATGACTCGCAGAAGACGATAAGTTCCTTGTCGCAAACCACTACGGACTACTACGTATGTACCTAACCTAGTTACTGGGACATCGTATAGTTAGCAGTAAGGAGCCTGCAGTCGGTCGACCTTATCGATACCTACCTACCTAGATAGGTACAGTAC
Source organism: Xylariaceae sp. X187 (assembly GCA_028637585.1). NCBI lineage: Eukaryota > Fungi > Ascomycota > Sordariomycetes > Xylariales > Xylariaceae > Xylariaceae sp. X187. The sequence continues at coordinate 1,709,208 of JAJIZN010000006.1, read as the reverse complement.
CGAGGTACCTACCAATCAGTTATCGGTACAATGTACGCCGACGGGATTTTGTCGCTGTATCTAGGTAGGTAGGTAACTATTCCGTACCGTATCAGGACTCAAATCCCGTCTCATTCCCGTCCCGTATTTACCTAGGTAGGTAATAATGACTAAGGTAGGTACCTAGGTAGGTTAGTGCACTGTGCATGAACTTCTTCAATGCTGCCTACCTACCTAGGTAGGCATCCTTTGGACATCCCACCGCATCGCTCGGTCACTTGAGCTTCCGAGGCTCTACCTAAATACATCGACAGCGCGTTGGCCGAGCAAAATGATACCTAGGCTGACCAAAGGAGGGTATTAAGCAAAGCGAATCCCCCGTGGCGCATCAAGGTAAGCAAGCACTTCGGCGCCCGTGTGATCCGGCTCAGTCAGGAGATGCGGAGGCTGTTGGCGATGCACACTAACGGCAACAGTAGGTAGATTGTTGTCGTAGAAGCGGGAGAAGAAAAGGAAAGCAGAGTCAATCAAGACGCCGTTTAAAACCATTACCCAATCATGGAGTCCATGGCGTTCAACGGCGGAAGCTTATCAGCAAATCACTTGTGCATCTTAGTTCATGGAGTGCGTTCTCCCCCTTCTTGCACCATGCCATATCATATCTACCCTGTACCAAGTGCTGGCTCTGCTAATAATCGCCGCAGCTATGGGGCAATCCAAACCACATGAACCAGGTCGCGAAGAGTATCCGATCCGTCTACCCTGATGACCAGCTTTATCTCCTCCTTGCGAAGCGAAACAGCGATAATTTCACCTACGATGGCATTGAAGTGGGCGCCGAGAGGGTGTGCCTCGAGATCGAAGAGGAAATCGCGTCTATCCGCGCGAAAGGAGGCAACATCACAAAACTGAGCATTGTCGGGTATTCGTTAGGCGGACTGGTTGCTCGGTATGCAGTAGGGCTTCTATATGCCAATGGAGTACTGGACGAAATAGAACCGATGGTATTGACTGACTGCCCTGGCTGATTCCACTTACCTAATACATACTCTTGTCAACTAACATCGCGTGGACAGAACTTTACCACCTTTGCGACCCCACATCTGGGTGTGCGAGCGCCCCTTCGAGGCTGGCACAGCAGTGCTTGGAATAAGATAGGGGGAGAAGTGCTATCGCAGTCAGGGCGCCAGCTTTTCATCATCGACAAGTTCCGAGATACCGGTCGACCACTTTTGTCTATCCTTGCCGACCCCAACTCGATATTCATCATCGGCCTCAAGAAGTTTAAACGTCGAACGTTGTACTCCAACGTGGTCAATGATAGAAGCGTTCCCTATCACACTTCCATGATAACGAAAACAAACCCATACGCTGATGCAGCCAAAGTCAAGACTAATTACGTCGAGGGATACGAGGACGTGGTTATTGACCAAAACAACCCAATCGCCTTGTTACCGGATAAATTTGAATGGACAGTCAGCTCACTCGCCGCCAAAGGTCATCTGTACGTCGAAACCGGATCGTGGATTTTTGCCTTTGCCATCATCCTGCCCATCGGTATCACTGCTTTCTTGCTCAACTCGATTGTGCAGACAATCCGAAGCTCCCGGCGCATTCATCTTCACGAGAACGGTCTCGCCGGCATTCAGATCGAGAAGTATCGCCTGCCCATCTGGATAAAGGAAATCCAAGAAACAGTTGATGAGACTTTCGGGAACCTCAATAGCTCACAAAAGCCGGCGAGCCTGTCGACGTCTGACACTGAAGGCTCTGACAGTACCTTGAATCCCGCCGAGGCTGATACGATAAGGCGCGAGAGTCGGCAGTCTGAGCCGGACTTGCCGACACTGGCACTGGCACCTTGCCAGTTCGAAATGATCACCACACTAGACGATGTTGGCTGGCGCAAGTATCCGGTCTGGATCCATAAAGTTCGGCATAGTCACGCAGCTATTATTGTCCGCGCAGACAAGCCAAAGTTTAGTGAAGGACTCATTGTGTTGAAGCACTGGCTAGATAAAGAATTTCTTTCTTAGATGAGGACGAGTTTATTGTTTTGATATGTGTTCTACCTATACGTTTCTGTACATTGCCTGTACATAATTTAGAAAGAGGCCTATTTGGCACTTCGAAATGCATACGCGTTGTTTACGACTAGCTAACGTTACCATCCGATTCGACTCTCAAATCGGTTGCTACGGTATCTAATGATGCGTGTCCCACGAGTATTAACTAGATGATAGGTGGGTTTGGCCGTCGATTTGCGACGTCGGAATGAACCCCTGCACACCAGTTACGTCATACCAGACCAGGAAAAGAACAACTCAGTAATTGCTCGTGCAGGGAAAGAAGGAAAGAACGGCTCAAAAGCACGGAGCATTTTGAAATCTTATCGAACTAGTTAATCTTTCTTTTTATTTTATTTTATTTATTTTCGTCAAGACGCAAAACAGAATTGCACGGTGGGGTGCGATTACCTACCCACCTAGGTACCTACCTGTCTGTGCTTTGAAGAAACGCGAAGAAGACACGTCCCTGTCCCAGTACGTACCCAACTTTATGTCGGACATCTCGTCAGCCGTCAACAGCTGTTCCCTTCCTCAAAACACCAGGTTCAGCTCCCTTGTGGCTGCACTCCACTCCCTCGTGGCTGCACTCCACGTAAACAAAACACCACCGCCGAAAAGCTCATACATACAGCAAGATCCTAAAAGACGACTCGAGGAGCAGGCAGCAGGATACGATGCTCCGACGGACTTGGACACGGATCCCACACGCGCCAAGATGGCCGGCGATATTGGGCAGACAAGCATCGTTTCACGTTCACTCGTTCTCGAAAATGCCCCGCGCCCAAAGTCTGTACTGCCGTGCGGCGCTGCCATCGACGACGCCTCAGACAAAAGAGAAGCCACGTCATCTCGCTAGGTCCTACTCCAACTATGCGCCCAGAGACCCATACCAATACCACTACAACAATCACAATCGGCAGATCAAGTCACGCTTGAAGGACATGGCGATCGGATCAATCCTCACCATCGTTACATATATTGCATTTGTGGCCTACTCCTCATGGGACAGCATGATCGAGGAGGAAGAGACGGAGCAATTTGAGAGGGAATGGGATGAGATCTGCCAGCGTATCCGCCCACATATCATTGAGGCCGAGGCCAAGGCGGCTGAGGGCGACCTCGAGAGCGCAGAGAGAAGCCGGGAGCTGTTCATCAGCATGATAAAAGAGCTGTTCGACCTAAATTTAAGATACGTCGAAGAAGATTACGAGCCGGTCAGGAATTTCCCGCTGTTCAAGTTCCCCGAGTGGCACGCATTACACGGGAGGGAGCAGATTGAAGACGGACTCACAGCGGTCTTCGTGGCGCCCATACACACCACCAAGGAAACACAAAAGACCGTGAATAAAGGCCGGCGCCGGCGCCATTTCATCAATGTTGCCGTCTATCACAACGTCGGAAATATGTCTACGCCGCCCCACGATGTCGGGGAAACGGCAGGCCATTCCAAGCTCGACGAGATCATCTGGCGCGTCGACTGCATGATCAGTACGATGTACGATGATGGTGTACTCGACCGTGATGTAGTAACCGAGGCCCTCGTCTATCTGCCGGATTATGTCATGGCATTCGCCCACGAAGACGGCAAGATGTATCTGATTTCCGCGCCTGACGACAGCTATGTCAACTCCTAATGATCGATCCCTGTAGCAACTAAGCCCATATTGACGTTGCGCGGCGTGTTTGTTCTAAAAGTGTTGTATGAATATCACGTCGCGTTTTCATATGCTTTATTTTGCCGTTTTACCGGTTCGCTCTTCATTCTGAACAAGCATTGGGGCTTCGCGAAGGATACGGGAGAAGAAGAGTGAGAGAGTGATGTGGCTAGTAGAATCATGAGTCTCGTTTGGGGATAGGCAGCTTTATTACTTAGCTGAATTAATTATGTTGACGACCAGAATTGCATTCATTTATTTCCATGTCTAATTGGAATGTTTACAAGTACGATACGGTTCCACCGACAAACTGAGGTACAGTAGGTAGATAGATAGATGCCTGTCTACCTATCTAGACTACCTACCTATCTAGGTTACTAACCTTAGGCTTACTTTCACAGAAAGAAGTTCACGGGCGAGCATCCCGCCAGACCGCCAGACCGCCAAGACCGCCAAGACGGCAAGTCACCGTGTGCAACGAAATGGCTGCACACGGTCCCGGCATGTCGTTATGTACATAGATAGGTACTCCTCTCAACCGGGGTTCGTGAACGCATGCCCGAGAACTTATCTAAGACCACGGTCGGGCCACGGAGACTTTGCGAGCTATCACCGCCGCTTTGATCACCCACCGGAAGCAATCAAGACCTGCAACTGCGGAGAAGAGGTAGAGAGGGGACACTTTGCTCTCTGCCCCATCCTAAACAAAGTACTTCGGCCGGACATGTCCAGGAGTAAACTGCTGAGAGAAATGCTGGGACCGGAGGCCAACACGGAGCACCGCCACAACTGGGTGAAAGTAAACAACTGGTACGTGAGGACCTAGTTGGGGACAATATATGAACTCTACCCTGCTTAGGAGACTACGGCAGGCACAACAAAAGGGACACAATGTGGCGCGAGTAACGGTGGATTTCCTTTTTGTCTTCTTTCATATGTAGCCAACTTGTGGCGTGCTTGGACGCGCCACCGTCATAGATAGTCGATAGCGGCTTTGCCTAGCGGGGCTGCGCCCCGCAATATGGCCCAGACGTAAATAAATCAATCAATCAATCAATTATCTAAGACCAACCACAACCCAGTTGAAGACTTGAAGTCATGCTTTTGTGTAGGACTCTGCCAAACCCAATTCGATTCTTTGTTATGGCGCGACCTGCCATCCCAGCACCGCGCCGGATCACCCGGTCATCAACTAAATTCACTTCCACTAGTACCATACCAGATACTAGATCAAGCACCACGGCATCGAGATCGCGAGGCAATCGTGTATCTTGTTCGGATATCGAAGATGCGGTTCCCGACTCGACATCGTCGACCGCTCAATCGCGGAAAAGAAAACGAGTCGCCACTACTACCACCATAACACGCCGCAAGGTCAAGAACGAGGCCGTTGGCGACGACGATGATGAAGTCGAAAATTCCGAGTTGATGAAGATGGAATTATTGCCAGAAGTCGCCCGAAGCGACACCCTGCCCTCAAAGTCTACCGGTGCAAAACCCATCTCGAAGAGAACACCAGACTCATCGGCAAGCTCAACAACCTCCACCAAGCCGCCCTCGAACTGGGAAGAAATCTACGGCATCGTCCGATCCATGCGCAGCGAAGGCGGCGCCGCGTCCAACGCGCCCGTAGACACGATGGGCTGCGAGCGTCTAGCTCTCCGGACCGCGACGCCGCGCGACCAGCGCTTCCAAACCCTAGTGGCACTCATGCTCTCGTCGCAGACAAAGGATACCGTGAACGCCGTGGCCATGCGACGCCTGCAAACGGAGCTAACGCCCGCAGGCGGCGGCACGCCGGGCCTAAACCTAGAGAACGTCCTCGCCGCTTCGCCGGCACACCTGAATGAGCTGATCCACGGCGTCGGCTTCCACAATAACAAAACAAAATACATACAGCAAGCTGCCGCCATCTGCCGCGATGCGCACGGCGGCGACATTCCCGACACTATCGAGGGCCTCGTAGCGCTGCCCGGCGTGGGGCCGAAGATGGCGCATCTATGTCTGACGGCGGCGTGGGGCCGGACCGAGGGGATCGGCGTCGATGTTCACGTCCACCGGATCACGAACCTGTGGGGCTGGCACGGCAAAGGCGGGTCCAAGAACCCGGAGGATACGCGCGCGAAGCTGCAGGCCTGGCTGCCCAGGGACAGGTGGCACGAGATCAATACACTGCTCGTCGGGCTGGGACAGATGGTCTGCGTGCCCCCCCGGCCGCGCTGCGGCGATTGCGAGCTCGGACTCCGCGGCTTGTGTCGCGCCGCCGATCAGAAGAAGGTTCTCGAGGGCCGCAAGCTGAGGGAGACAGTGGTGAAGGCGGAAGACGGAAAAATATTTGTCGAAAAGAATGCTGCTAAAGAGGAGGCGGTCGTTAAGACGGAAGATGACAAATTAATGGTTGATGTAACGGTGTCTGTTAAAGAAGAGGTAGGTTAGAGGTAGCAGAATTGGGACGACCCGGTCAACACTATAGCTTTAGAATCGCACTATTTCATGTTGAGATACCCCTTAGATTGATTAGCAGGCACAATTAGTTCTAAATCACATATTCACACCTACGAAGACACAACGCATTAGATGCTCGGTAAGAGGCGCCCTTGCTCATGCCGAGCGACCCCTATGAAAAACAAGACGGTCATTTCCATAGACGAATGGATGATATATTTAGCTATGTACAAGGCGGTAGATCTTGCTTCCATATTCGAGAAGCCTGGTTGATCAGCTCCAATCTTCTCAATTCCCTTATGTTGATCATAAGATACAAGTTATTCTGTGACTGGCTACCATATATGATAAGTTGGGTTGATGCGGGCTATGACGAGGGTGATACGCGGTGGCCGTCCGCGTTGTGGAAATGCAGCCAGTGTAATGCACCATCCACGGAAAACGAAGCGCTGAGCTTCGAGAACCTTCGTCGCAACCCAGAAATGCCAGGAAGCAGGGCGCGAGAAGACAAGCATCCGGAATCGTTTTGAGTGCTGGATCTGGGTTGGCGGGTGCGTATGCATGCGAATGTGAAATGAGCATATCTCTTATGCGCCTATACGCGCAATTCCACGCTGACATGTGCATCAACAACACCGAACCATGGTTCTGGGCGCGTGACGGTGAGGGGTGGGTTTGTTTGGTTTATATTCCATTGGCACCAGAAGGATGAACAATGCACAGAGATGCGGGGCTGAGCAGTGCACATGATGTGTTGTGGTGCAAGTATATGGACGAGAAGGCGGTGAGTGGATGAACAGGATGATATTCGGATGCGCCAGTCGATGGTGTGTGGCGTCGTCATAATGGCCGCTCGTGCGAATGTTTAGGCGCGAACGCAGAGAACGGATATATGTCCTGAGTTCGAAAGATAGGCTGGCTGAGGGTAGATTAGGTTTATACACCTCGAATGACTTGGGTCCTCTCGGCTTCGAGTTGGGCGGCGTTGCGCTCGTGGGACTCCTTCTTGCACTAGATAGAATAAGGGGGGATAGGTTATCAGCAAACGAGGGGTTGACAGCTCGACATATATTTGATAGATCATTCTTTTGAGGGACCGAAAGCGGCAGGGGATTGCGCGAGACCTACATCCTCGAGACCGGTGCATTTATGATCTTCCAAGAGCCTATGTTTTGCGCAAAAGTGGCCTTCGCAGAAACCACAGTCGCCAACTATCCGTTGAGCAGCAGCTTTGCACTCCTTGAATGTACAACGAGGCTTGGGAGGCATGGCGGCAGTTTGTCAATAGGTTTGTCGGCTCGAGATCTTGACGCTGTGCGCAAGTGTGCCGGAGTAAGCCGGGTATGAGTCGAGTGCCAACAAGCCTCAAGTTAACCAGATGGATCGCTGAGGAGAGCCACGGCGGTGTGAAGGGTGACCACGTGATGTAGGGGGGAGTTGAAAGGCAAGGAGCAGTTGCTGCGACTCTTGTAAAAAAAAAACAAAAAAAACGTCGAGGGTGAAGCGTAGGATCGGTGGTGAGGATTGATGGTGAGTAGGAAGCGGATGAGAAGAAGAAGGGATGGAGAGAAGTGGAAGAGGGCGAAGTGATTGATATCCGACCGAAGACATCGCTAAGGCTCTGGGGCCGGTAGTTGGACGTTACTAATGTCCAAATGACAAACACATTACACTACAACAGGTAACCGCGGTATTCCGTATATAAAAATGTATTGGTCAGATGGGAACGGCCTACCTAGATAGGTAATCGGTGTCTACCCCAGGCCCCTTAGGGGGGTGTCCATACGCTTATAGTTATAGGCCAACACCTCGACTATAAGTATAACGCTAGTACAGTCTGTACTAACAGTGGAAATGGAAAGAGAGGTCCAGCAATTCGATCTCAAGATTCCTATTTCGGGGAGTGACGCAAGGACCCGAAGCAGACAGAGATCCGGTTGGGAGGGAGCGACTATTGATGATGCTACTACTTACACTATGTACGCTAATTGCCAGTACGTACCGTAGATCCTTGCCAAGGCACCCAAACACAACGTCGGTCTCGGACGGTTGCAGAATCCTTGAACGCCAGGCTTGTGAATACTTAGGGTGCCTAGCCCAGGTATGGGAGTTTAATGGAAGATGAGAAATCGGGCCATGTTGAATGGCATGAGATTTGAGATTGGGACAAAAGGGTCAAGAGAAGAGTGAAGAAGATTAGTACTACTATTATGGGTTAGTACCAGAGAAGGAACCATGCACATTACTTGGTACAGGTAGGTATGTAGGTACGGGCTGTAAGTACACTAGATAGGTAACTACCTTAAGTAAGTAGGTACTATGTAGACTTACACCCGGCCCATTACACTGCATGCTGCGGTGCGCACTAACTCTGCCGTCCGACTCCCGGCACTACGTGTACCTACACTAGTATGTTTCCAGGTTGTGTGTTACAGTATTACAGTAGGTACGTTAACATTGGATTACCCGGATACGGATGATGACCGTTGTATTCCGTGTCCGTACGTAGTCTAGTTACGGCCCCACTAAGGAGGCACCTACCACCTACTAGTACACTACCTATCTTATCATTGAGCTTAGCTAAGTCCGGTCAGTGTAGTTAATCTGTACGGACGTACAGTCTGCAACTACTGGGCTTACAGACTTACACGCCAGTTATCTAAGTAAGACGAGTTCTAGACGCGTTCTGGACGAGTCAATTGTCAACCGCACATGATCTCTTCCGGGCAAGGACGTCACTGTCTTCTGTCTACCGGCCAGCGACTGCTCTAGATAACACAGGTACCTGCCATTCGTATCCAGACAGGGCGCCGGCCAACTTCGGGCCAGTCCACAAAGACCTGTCATTGCAGTTGTAGTCCGCCCTACCTTAGGTATCTACCTAGGTAGGTACTAACAAAACTCCATGTGTGCAATTATACTACTTACGTGCATAGCAGTAATCATGATAACTACCTACCTAGTAAGTAAGTAGGTATCGTTAGGCTCCGAAAGCGGCGATGCTTATAAGGACCTAGGGTACTACCTATCTACACCGCACGCAAATATGTATACGGACACCCACAACTCGTCGAGACGGCCTTCAGGTGGCGAAACGGAGACCAACGTCTCGATACTAGCAGTGTGCACCACACACACCACCGGTCCATCCTACGCTGCGCTTGCTACCCACGGCATCATCTGCGACCTGTGACCTGTGACCTGTGACCTGTGACCTGTGACCCGCGAACCGTGACCCGTGACCAAGCGAAACAAGATCAAATGATCTTTCGATAGAGAGGTTAGCTACTTATCTAAGTACTCTATCTACTACTTAGATGCTCCCACGCCATCTTCCGTGGCTTTCCATTCCGACTTCACTCCCTACCTACTTACTTACTCTAGTCTACCCTATCTACATGGTAGTGTACACTACATAAGTAATGGTGTCTACACTAGATAACCAGCCACTAGGTTAGGCAACTTTTAACATGTGAACATGTTGGGGCGAGGTCAGAAACAGTTACTTGCATAGTAATAAGTATCTAGAGCTTGTGGTATTCAAACTAGGTAGGTAGCGTGCGCGGGTGTTCACAGCACTTCCAGCACAAGCAAGGTATCTACGGTTATGGTGCCACTACCCAGGCACCCAAGTAGGGATTCATTTGGCGACGACATTACAGGTGAGTAGGGAAATCTACTCGAGCCCATGCCTGGGTATATGGAATATAAAAGAGCGTGTAGGCAGATAGATGGAGGTTCTTGATACGTACCGGTTTCCATGACTCACACTTCTCCTAGGAACCGAGGAACAATGCCACGACAAAAATACGAGCAGAGAGAGACACGAGTCCTGGTATTCGTCCTGGTATTCCGACGAAGTTTTTGGTATGTCGGCTTAACCGACTCTTGGGATGAAATTGAGTCCGGGGTACCTACACAGATATCCTCCCGAGTCCTCCCCAAAGTCCCCACTGCCCAGTCCAGTCCTCCCCGGAACACATCCACCCGGGTAGTTAGCGTACTGCTGAAGCCGAGTCTCATCTATCTAGGTATGATCTTATACGGGATGGACAATCCACTTTGCGCAGTGAACGACTCAATTGGCATTATGGAAGGTCACATCTCAACATGGCCTTTAATAACCTCTTTGCCTAGAGGTTCCGGACGAGCTATCAGGTAGGTATACTGAACGTAACGGTTTTAGGAATGTTAAGGCGGTTCAACCTGACTGCGCCTACACTAGGTGGGTAATTACTATTGTAGATACCTACACCATCTATCTAGCTGCCACTTAACGAGCCGTTATCTACACGCCGGTGTATATTCGTGACTGAGACGCCCGCCTACACTTACTACCAGTGATACTTAGAACGAGAAGCCCATGCTACGATAACCCATCGTCCTTTTCCACGGCATTGCCCACATCTAAAACCGCCGTTGGCCCATGTAAGATTGGGTGGTACCGTTCAGCGATGCGTGTCTGTGTCTGTGTCCGTGTCCGTGTCCGTGTCTGTGTGTGCAAAACATCACCGGCCTACACATGCCTTACTCGTGCGTGGCGATATCTATTACCTACCTACCTACCTAGCTAGCTAGTTGATAACTCCGTACGTCGTTAGGTCACGACCCCTACCTAGATAGGCATTCCGTGCTGACTGGCGGCCATAACAGTAACAGTCTATCCAGATAGTAGCAAGACCGGATGGGTAATCATCTCACGGTGACTCAGACCTGTGAAATTCAGAATACGTGGAAAAGCAGAATCTTTGAAACCTGACCGATATATCAACCAGTAGAAAGCTCCTCAAGAGGAGACGATCACATTGCAACCCCCAGCCCACTAACCTTCAAATCCACCTGTTTCTCACAAATCCGGGCACTGATCCAGACCGGAGTCGCCTATAGTGAAGCTGTGTGTGTGTGGGTGTGCGCGTGTGTGTGTACGTATCCTGCCTCCACCTTCAGTACCAACAGGCATCCCCAACTGGCATCTCATATCTACACAACATTACATATCATCGTGGCAAAATGCGACTCGTGGCGAACCACGTGGCGATAGTCAGCTAACCACCGGGTCCCGTACCATAATTACGACACCCAGCGCAAAGTGAGCAGTTCAGAAAGCGATAAAATCACGATCCAGTTCTAAGATCAGATCAGATCAGATCAGTCATAAAATACGCCACCAACGCCAACTGAATCCTGAGGCATGAAGAAAAAAGCTGTCAGAGTATGGGCCGATAATAGACGAGGGTATCTCTTATTGTGGCTCGAATCAGCACACGGCTCCTCTCAAAGTACTTGCACGACTTGGTTGACGAAGCGTGCGCTGTCGTGGACTCGTGGCGGCGACACGACCCAAATCCCAGATATGTAGTTGCGGTAGGCACTAGATACGACGAAAATGATGATGGAGGATTTTATTTGTCATGCGAAATGCCACACACATCGATGAGAGGAGATTTCGTTACAGGATTGAAAAGCATTGTCGACGTGTCCTCGTACGTCGACCTAGTTACGAACGACATGTTCGAAGTGCCTACTGCCTACACGACCTCAGTTTGTACGAAATACACAAGAAGTGCGACATAATGACCCTCGTTTCACTCCCGACTAGCTCCTTTTTGTCACGCTTCAAAAAGGGACATATGGACGGCCTTCAAAATTAAATAAATATAAAAGCCGTTCGTTAGACAGGCCGTTGGTCCCTTGGGTGGCCCACACAGCTCACCTAACCACTCATCACAAACATAGCCAACCCTGTAGGCCATTAAGATGCTGATGAAGAAGAAGACTCTATCCCGTATGCCTTTAGCGCCGTTCCAGCCCATACCATCTTCTTCTCTTCGTCGTCAAAGGAAGCCATCCAGCAGAGACGCTCAACAATCTTCTTCCACTTCTCCCAGGCGCCAGCGCCAGCACTGATGGAACAGACTGGCCAGTCGCTGGCAAACATGATGCGATCAGCACCAAAGGCCGCGATAATAACGGTCAACCATGGCACGAGGGCTTCAAAGATATGCTCGGGCGTCTGTTTCTTCAGCGAGTCAGGCATTTCGCCAAAGCCGCCGGACAGTTTCATATATGTCCGGTTGCACTTGCTAAGGGTGAACATGGCAGTGCGCCACGCAATAAACGACGTGCTCGTGTGCGTGTTGTAGACTTCTAGATCAGGCTTGCACATGTGGTCTATTTATGCGGCACAGCGTTAATAAGGTCGATGGGTTGTCGGTAAAAGTTGGTGTAATATCCGTGGAAAAAGACTCACTGATGATGAAAACAACCTTCTCGTCGTCAGGGACGCCTTCATGGGCACGATCGATCATCTCGACGACCTCCTCAAGCTGCCCCCTGCCCCGGCGGTGATGGTCGACGCCTAGCTCAAACACCAGGTTTTTGCGACCAAGCAGCTTCAGACTGTCGATGAAGTCATCCTTTAACATCGTGCCGTTGGGCTTGTCCTGCAGCAAGTATCTACACCCCCGAACCTTAGGCCAGATTTCACCAGCCTCCTTCTTGACGAGTTCAAGATACCTCTCCATAACCGCTGGGCCGCTCGGTAAAGGCGCCCAAGGGATGTAGGCAAGACACAGTGAAGCGTCTTCCTTGGAGTGACCCTCGTCGGGCTTCGGCTGGCCAGTGATGATACGCTTCACCCACGAGACCTCCATGAGCGGGCCTTCCCATCCGCTGCCGTCTTTCGCACCGGATTCAAGGTCATACTTGCGGTCGCTCTCGATGAAAATGAAGCCCTTGGGTGGTGAGGCGGCCGAGGCAGCCTGGTAGTCCTCGACAGACTGCTGCTCGGGTAGCTCAGAATCCGGGGTATACCAAGCTAGGCTGGTATGCTCAGACTTGGGGTAGAGGTGGATGTGGGCATCGATGATCGGGATGTCTGCCGCCATGTTTGTTGTGCTTGTTCTTCTTATGCAGTTGAGCCACGGGGCGGATGAGAAGACGGAGACGAACTGAGGGGAACCCTCACGGCTTTTCACGGCTTTCACGGCTTTCACGGCAACGGCTTTCACATGTATGGGTATGTATGGGTATGGTTTGGGCCTGAAACAAACGGGCTTGCTGCTGTTTCAGCGAGAGAAGTCCATGAAGAGATTTCAGCCGGGAGAGTTATGGCTTGCTTTTTATGGCTTGCTTTCTGCCCTTGCACGGATTGGATAGGATAGGATTGGATAGGATAGGAGCAAGCTTAAAGCAGCATTGGTCGAGCAGCAGCTCCTACCCCGCGCCTGTCCGCGCCTGCCCGCGCTGTGTTGTTCACACTTGTCCACACACTATCTAAAAGTCGCTATTATAGGTACAGGGCGGTGTATGGGTAAAGAAGTGCACAACTTAGGTAGGTACCTCTCTAGATACCTACTTGGACGGTGTTGTACCCACTTACATAGCACCTGCCTCACATACGGACGCCTAAGCACGGACCAAGTATACTGATTTGCAATATCTCAGCGACTTCAGGCCCGACGGTGTAGTCATAATACCAGTCGGATCGGAAGATAGGTAGGTAGGTATGTAACACGGAAACAAAACGGGATACCCCACTAACCTTAAGACTAAATCATACCCCCCCAGACTTCCAAGTTCCTGCTTGTGGCGTTCTCATTTGCCCGAGATCCGAAGGCGGGGTGTCGTACTTATTATCCAGTGCTATCACGACCAACATCTTGCATGAGGATTTTCGTTGCAAACCTTAGGTAGGTACCTAGGTAGGTAGTCTAGGTAGATAGGTACCTAATCATTCATTAATTAGTTGATACGAATAGGTAGCAGCCATCATCAAGGGTTTCTCAAAATCTGGCATCGTCTTATTGTGTTTTATTACACACCTCGATCTCGATCCCGATCTCGGTCCGCGGATCTATAAGTGGCTACATCTATTACATTGTGTGCCTCTTAGGCTAATTATTATAAACACCTCTTCAACGCTTCAAGACACCTGTAGCAAAGGATGCACACGTCATGAATAATTAGTTTGTTCGTGAGTTCATTGATTGGCCATCGCTTCTAGAAAATGAGCCTTTCAGCTACCTAAGTCATGAGCAAGTCGTCGTGGCAGATGAGTTCGTGTACTATCGGGGCATGCTATGTCCATCGGTTCGCAAGAGCATAGTACCCAGGATATTATTGCCGGCGGGAGCGCTCGAGATATCTGTGTGGATAGGCAGTGCCATAGGTACCTCTATCTATCAAAAGGTCTCTTGCCGAATGATCTAATCCGCTCTGTTCTGCGTGCTTTACTGCGCTGTGTTCATCATTCTACCGGGTGATGGGCCGTTACCGCGAAGGCCTCACTCGGACCTCACTCAGGAGGCGTATAAGGATGGATCAACATTTGGCTGAACTTCTCCAGTCTTTCCGTACCTCGGACCTCTTCGGTCAGGAGTGGCATTCGAACCACGTTGAACTCGTCGTACAGCTCCTCGATCTGGTCAAGATACTTCTTCTGCATCTTCCGTCTCGCGCCGCACTGCTCGCAGTTGCTTCCCGATTTCGGGAATAACAGTTGGTTGACCACAATGCAGTGTGTGTCAATCCCGTAGCCGCCTAATTCTTGTATCATGCGCTCCGTCTCGTATAAGCTGAGGAACTCGGCTATACAAACACACACAAACGTTGTGAGGTTCTCGTCTTTAAACTGTGCATTCACCTCCGAGATGGTCTGACGCAGCCCTTCCAGCTTTTCCATCATATCGTTCAGGTTTTGACCGTTAGGCAGCTGTCCTTGGGAACCGAGAAGGCCGTTGAGGAGGGGCCCGTACTGACTCGACAGCTGTGATACCTTGGCCAAAGCCTTTTCAAGGACGGAAGGGAACTGGAGAAAGCGTAGCGTGTGGCCCGTAGGCGCCGTGTCAAAAACGATGACTTCGTATGACATGGATTTGACCTGCTTCAAAACCTCGGCAAAGGACATTGCTTCGTCGATACCTGGTATCTACAGGGAACTACCGTAAGTTATGTGCCATTTTTTTGAAGGTGAATAGGGGCTAGGAGGGCTCACCGCAAACGCTAAGTCTTGGACCATACCCCCCATACCACCCGTGGCGTCTGTATCTTCGCCCTGTCCGGCTAGAAGATCTTGAATGCTACCGTTCGGGTCAATCTCCATGGCGCTGAGATTTGTGAAGCCTTCGACCAAGCGAGCCTCCTTGCCGAACTTTTGCGAAAAGGCATCGGAAAGGTTGTGAGCGGGATCAGTGGAGATGAGTAGAACGGAGCGGCGGACTTTGGCCAGCTGGATGGCGAGGGAACACGATGTCGTCGTCTTGCCTACACCTCCCTTGCCACCAACGAATATCCAGCGTAACGTCTTCTGGTCGAGGATGCATTGCAGCGATGGTGCGAAGACGTCATCGTCTGAAAGGACCACGGCGGAGGACATTGTAAGCGATGGGGGGGCTGGAATATCGATGGGAGAGGTAGTAAATCACAAAGTACCAAGGTCTTGTTGTTGTTGCAAAAATTAGAGTTAGGTGGATGTGGATGTGGATGTGGATGTGAATGTGAAATATGAAAGGTAAGGCCGCGTCGGTGGCGTGGAATAAACAAGTACCTAGAAGAATAAAGTGAGGCGCAGCGGGACGCGGGCTGTGGAGTTGTCAACGACGAATGCCCCGCGGACACGCAGGCTAGGTAAGGTAGAAACACCCAACCTATGAAACTTAGCTAGCTAGCTTATCACGTGATGTAGAATTGTATGCCCAGCCGGCATCTCGCCCCGCGGAGACACAATATATGCGAATACTAGATTCAATATCGTATTGAAGATGTCATGATGTGACCTCCACTGACAATCGTAGGCAGGTATGAACTAGCTAAAGTATGCGTATAGTGAAATAGGGGTTAATCGTAGGTAACTTACCTTAGGTACGGACTACCTAACCTAGGTAGGTAGTCGCGCGTGGGTTGGGTTAACCTACGATAGATACCTTATCCACCTACTTACATACATAGATACTATGTACATGCATACTAAGCGGACCCACCCACCGGGACGTCGTCGCCAATAACTGATGGTGTAGTTACGAAGTACCTCTACCTCACCTATCATTCACGAGTCACCGCTCACTTTTCTGTATTACTCCTTACACTCGACTACTCAGCTTCTAGAAACTCAGCTATAAGAAACTCAGCTTCTACTCAGCTTTTGTCCAGCTTCTATTCAGCTTCTACGATCCTCGAGATACCGCCACCTCGCCTCTTGAGTCGCTAACCATAAAAAATCGTTTGAATCGCCGTTCGGTTGACATCATGGCCTCTCATGAAGGACAAAAGCCGCTGGTTCTCTACAAGCCGCCCACGGCCTGGTCTCTGATTCGAAGCACGACTATCAACATAGTCCTACCCTTCATCAACGGCCTCATGCTAGGATTTGGCGAGCTATTTGCGCACGAGGCTGCCTTTCGGTTAGGATGGGGTGGCGCAAGAGTATGTTCTCCCGAACAAGTACTTACCAGCAATGCGACGTTCTGCTATATGCGCGATTGCGTCCTCTTCAAGGTGTCTTCGTATGGCGTTAACACCGCTTCACAGGTCTTCCCTTCATCAAGACGAAACACGCATCTCATAAGCCCGGATATCGAGATTCGCGATGAGCCGAGGGTACAGCCCGGTGGCTTGGACGACTTGATCAGCGTGGAGCGATGAGATACATGTACATATGTGTACGGCTCAACCTTGACGAATTGCATTATATGACTGCATATGATGGGTCAAAGATGTGGTATAGCACAAGACTCTGGGCCGAAACCAAACATGAGTTTAAACATCGAATTTTCACGAAGTCTGCTGGATAACGACATCTTGCCTACCACGAGCTGAGCTGAGCTGAGCTGAATCTCAGCTGCCCAATTGCGCGAAGTACACTACTTCGAGAGCCAGGTGTCTGTTTAGAAATAGGGTCCTCGCGCGTGGCCTGGAAGAGTAATTCCTTCCATAGATTTACTAGGTATCTCCATGACAATAACTCGGTCTACTGGTTGGTACCTTAGCTAAGGAAATCTATCCGGCTCAGACCCGTAATGGAGAGGCCCCTCGTTGTTCCCTGGCTATCTACATTCTTCACAGCACCCGATCCTCCTATGCATACATGCGCTCTGGCGAGCATGATTAACCCGGCGGTTTCCCTTACGGACCGTCCGGCGTATAACAACTTCAAACAAAGGCTCTGGAAATGGTGTCATGTTCGCTCTTATTACTACTACGACTTGCGTGGAGTGTCCTGACCTTGGTTGGGCTGTCCTTACAGACATAAACTCCATACCTATCGTAACGATATTTACGCCCTGCCGATATTTCCCGGCCTATTTCGTCCTTCCGTCCTCTCGGGCCTGCACGGGACTGCACTAGGTATCCAAGCGGCGGTATGGCCTCACCGCTTCTGCGACGTAAGCCGGTATAGCAACACAATGCATGCCACAGTATCCGTCGTTGAGTTGTATTCTAGATGTTCTAGACGGCTGATATGCCTCAAAAGTGTCATCGAAGTCCGATATTCGACAGTCGGCATGTGAACTCTTTTTCTCATTGCTTTGGAAATGACAAATCCATATTATCACGTCCTCATCGACACGAATGCTCGCGTACGAGCACCGAAGCACTTCTTACAGTAGATTGCCATTTTACAATTATTAGAGTACTAAGAGACTAATGCTTCATCCCCTCGACTCATCATACATCCCAAGGTGGACATCGCTCAAACATTATTTAATAGTTACCTATGCCTCGTACTGACACTGGGCGGTACATCGTCATCACCCGTTCCCCACGTCAAGCTCTCCTTCGGCCCAAGCGTAAGTTCGAGGGTGCCACCATTCGAGAAGAAGTCGTGCGTCAGGTAGTTCTTCGTATACTTCTTCCCATTCAGCTTGGCGCTTTGAATGTAGATGTTCTTGTAAGAGGCGTCAAAGTTGACGTTCTTGATGGTTGCCGTGTGGCCTGTCATGCTGTTGGTGATGGACACCGACGGAAAGAACGGAGGAGTGATGAAGTAGACGTCCTGGCCAGGGTTTGGGAAGATCCCCAACATGGCGAGGGCTACGAATGAACCCATGGCTCCCGAGTCGTCGTTGCCAGGGATACCCGCATTGGTGGTGTTGAACTGGCTCGGGATGTAGAAGTGCACTGCGTCACGTTCCCGATCAGTAATCGCCATCTAACTTGTGATATTGGAAATGAAAAGCAAAAACGAAGGAGACAGAAACCTCGCTTGAGGGAAAACCAGGTTGGGATTTGACTCACCTCGTTCCGCCGACTTAGCTGGTCGACCTGCGTAGTGGTACTGGAAGATAGGGAGGAAGCCCTGCTCGTCTCCCACATAGAGAAGCCCACTCTCGTGGAAGAAGTCAAGGCGGCTGACGAAGGTGTCTGGGCCACCAAGGGTGGTGATGAGCGCTGCCATATCATGGGGAGCGAAAAACGTGTAGAGCCAGCAGCTGCCCTCGTACGTCTCGTGTCCACCCGGGTTGAGGAAGCACGAGTCAAAGTTGTTTAGTGGCGAGCAAAAGTCAGGGTCTTGGAAACCGAAGGTGCCGTTCAAATACCTGGGTTGCATGAAACCGGTGAAGTTGGTCTCGACGCCGTTAATGGATGAAGTCTGGTCCGATTTGTAGAGATTCTTCCAGTTACCGGCTCTCTTGGTATACTTCTCGTAATCATCGTCCTTGCCTAGCTGTTCGGCCATCTCGGCGATGCAAAAGTCGTTGTACGCATACTCGACAGTTCGGGATATACTTCTAGTGAAAAGGCCAGTTCCGTCGGTGTCAAAGTCGTCGGCGGGGATATAGCCGAGATTCTTCCAGCTAGTAAGACCACCTCTCCCTTCGTAGTCCCAGATCTTACTGTATACCACATCAGTACATAATATAGGTTTGCCGTCGTGGACAGTCAGACTGAACTCACGGCTCGACTTCTGCGTCCTTCACGATTGCTTCGTACCCTGTTTCCCAATCGATATCCTGTGTGATGTTCTTGAGATATGCGTCGACCAGTACAATATCGGCGTTCGAACCACCTTGTGTCCAACCTTTACACAGGGACATTCGGCAGTCTGGCAGCCAACCTTCATGTCTGTATATGTCGATCAAGGAGCGAATCATAAGACTCTGCGAGTATGGGTCGACCAACGTGATAAAGGGGTGGATAGATCTGAAAGAATCCCAGATGCAGTAGTATGAGTCGTAGTAGGGCTCCTCGCTCTCCCAGAGTGGATTTTCACCCGTGTAGTCTTGCGGACTGATCATCGCTCTGTAAACGCCACTCCAGAATATGGTCTGTAGATCATCCATGCTCACTCCACCGGCTGGGTTGACATGCTTCCCAGCATCGATCTGAATGACGCTAAGCTTGTCTTTCCACGCTTTCTCGGCCGTTGCGAGAGTTTTCTCAAAGTTGAAGTCGGGGATCTCGGCCTCGGCATTCTTGCAAGCCTTGTCCGGGCTAATGAACGAGAGCCCAACGCGTACCGTCAGCTCACTGCCCTTTTCGAGCTCTTTGAACCACGTGTACGTGCCTGCTGGGATAGGAGGGGCATTGTTGGGATCTTCTTGGACAGTGATGCTCTTCGGACTGCTGCCAGCGCGAGTGTTGACAAACACACCAGTATCACGAATGGAAGCCCCGTGGAAATCCGCACAGTAGTGGAGGGTGTAGGTTCCAAAGCCGAAAGATGGATTAAATTCTCCAGTTCCAATCATCCGACCGGTTTCAGGATCAACTGAGGCGGAGGCATTCTTGCGGGTGTCGGGGAGATCGGACAGATCAACTAATATGAGAGGACTCAACGGTCCATTGACAGTGGCGTTACCAGTGGCATTGCCGAAGAAGGTGAATCTATATAGGGCGGTATGATTCGATGTAGTTATCTCGGCGTTGACACCAGACTCTAGGCCAATCGCAAAGTAACCAGGACGCGAAGAGACGCTCCCGTTAACGACGCCGACGGATCGCTGAGTCTTCGGGAACACACAGCCATCGACAGCGTCACCGTTACAGCCCGGGTGAACGAAAACGGGGAAGTTGGCTAGAGAAGATGAGCCACCGGTACCAGAATCATGCATATGGGAGAATCCTGTGACTGGACTTCCGTTGGAAGCATAACCGGCCTGGTTGTCCTCGGTCACGTCCGCTACCGCTTTGGCCATGCCTGGGACTCTGTTAGAAGAGAAGAAGAGAAATTGGCTGTTCGGCGCTCTATGCTAATGATACCTACCAAAGGGGAGGGTTGCTCCAGCAAACACATGACCTAGGTATACCAATGTTAGAAACCTGGTAAACTTGGTATAGACGTGACTGACGGGCTTCACATACCGCCGTTAAGAGTACCGATGAGTGGATTGACAAAGTCATAATTATCGGTCGCCGCAAGCGAGGGCTGTAACGACACGGCCACAACGGAGTATACAAGCAATGACCGGAAACCCATTTTGCCGGCAACGACTTCTGATACCGCTAACACACCCGCACGCACTCAAGGACTGCTGGGAGATGCGCGCAAAGCCGGCAAGGAGAAGGGCACATAATGCCACAGCCACAGCCACAGGGAACGCGGGGTCTCAGGTCTTGATATACCCGCGTTCGCTTGGAGAAAGATTTCTCATGATCCCTATCCGCCACGCATTCCGCCCTCAGGACGGGATCGATCCGGGGAAGCAATGCCTTGCATCCCAATGACCCCGATGGCCCGCTCCTGTCAGCATTGGGGTTTCGGGTAAGTACCGCGGAAGAGATGGGGTAGATGGGGTAGATGGGGTAGTGATGGCGTGGCTTTGGGGCCATGGAGGCTAGATCATCCTCGATCCCGAGTTTTGGGCACTCCGAAATGTGATTCTGTGCATTGACTAGATACCTGCCCTCTCACGAAGCTGGGCTAGGCTCTCACCGCAAGCCGCCTCATACCCCACGATTCCCCAACGTGGGGACTGACTTTCAGTCCGAGCACAAGAGGCAAGCAGAGCACTTTCTAATTGCCTACATGATGAGGGAAAAGCTTTGGCGTTTGCTCGGGCAGCGACGAGGAGGGGCTTTAGTACCGGAAAACGTTTCCCTCGGAAGGGGTACTCTGCCGGGTACTCTTGGCCTGCTCGCCGCAGTAGGCATGGAGATACCTAGAAGCTCCACATCAATGGAGTAGCGACTCACGAGCCTGCAAGCCTGCAAGCCTGCAAGCCTGCGATGAGACATGCTATAAAACATGTGGGTAGCCCGACCATGATAGGCATGAAATATGCACAAGCTACATTATAAGGTAAGTAGATAATAGACCTACCTATGTGTGTCTGGCATGCCCCCAATGTTCCTCGGTAAGTAGGCTTGAGAATTATCTGTAAGTAGAGATATTATCTAGCGTGGCGTGAATCTTAGGGAAGGTAATAATAAGCTCAGCAAACAGCGGAAAGACAAAGGAGTTCAACGAGCTGATTCAGCAAGCTGCATGTAGTCTGAATTGGTGAAGATTCTAGATAAACGTAAGTACTTACGGCCCGCTGTAGATCCCTACCCCGTGAGGGGGTAGTCGGTCGGGTATTGTTTTCAGGAGAGGCCATTTGGGGCTGCAGGTGTGATTTCTTTTTTTCCTTTTTTTTTCTTTTTTTCTTTCTCCTTGATTCAAAAGATCTTCGGATTTGGTCCAGAATGAGACACTCGCCGCTGTTCTCAACTGATGGAAGAGCCGCGCGCGCCTATGGACCTCGGATATACGATCTGGTGTCTCGATGAGGAATACGTATGAGATGGAAGTGTGCGTGTGTGTATTTGCGCCAGCGGGCACCCGCCTAGCTCCCATATGTTGTCTTTGTTAGATACATTATCTGGGGTATAGTGATTATCCCTTATGTATAGGTAACCAATTCGGGCAGTCGGATATGATGCAACTAAGAGGAGCTTTGCGCTTAGAGGGGGCCGCTCCACTGGCCCCGCCCGTCCCGTTCGTTAAGCTTAGATAATACACCTACCAAGGAAACTGTTCCGCTAACAAAGCGCAGTGTATTTTTTCCCCACAAAGCTCCAATGTTCATGTCCAGCTACTTAAAGAGGTTGGCAGTACCCGTGGCCTACCATGCTGAATTGGGCTGTGGTTTTCGCCCTTGGAGTTCATAAATGACAGAACGACGATTGATTTATTATGAACGCCGGGACTCTGAGAGCCTTTGGAGCCAAACCACGCCTCCTGAAGCCAACATCGCAGCGTAGATAAAGGAATCAACCAACTATCCGTCTCGTCTGGTTGTACGTGGCATAAGGTTGGTGAAGCCTAAAAGAAATTGGCCCTTCTCCATGAAGCTCGCCCATTTCACGTCCTCTCGAACGGACCCTAGCATAACAATGAAGTTTCCTGCACACTTGGTCCTTATCCCCCTCCTGGATGAGACCTAACCAAATACTGACGGCCTGCCTCTGCGGTAAGAGTTCCCAATCATTCATCAAAGATGCCCGGACAAGTCTCCAAATACTCTAACAAAGTCGGCCTGATTATACATTGCACGCTACATTCTTAAAGTTGACCGGCCAATCGCTATCCTGATGCCCACCTATAGCTACAGGCCTTCCCAGCGAGTGTCTCCAAGTCGCGTCTTGGTTGGATAGCAAGTTTCTGTCACAGCCCGTATCAAAGCCGAGTTTCATAACGGTGCTGGCTTTGGAGAGGCAGTCTCACATATGCTCCATCAACGAAAGTCCTCGTCGTCCTCATAACCATAGGATCCTCAACGCGCTTGTTACACTTTCATATTTGGCTTCAGACTTGGCGGGATGAATGGGGGGTGCACGTCTGAAAAGATGGACGTTCGACGGCTTTTGACATCGCTTCCTTTATCTTCCCAATGACTGGAAATCGTGGCCATGGGGGATTGGCGAACACTCCAGGGTCGACCCGAAGGCTTCGCGCCCGAACGACACGACACCTAGGCCATCCCAAAAACTTAATGTTGGTGTCCAGAAATGCTTTGGCCGAACGCATCCTTCAATTTGGAGTCATTCTTGATTACGGCTCCCTTGCCCTCACGGTTTCTTTCAAGCTTCTTCATTGCGAATGCTGCATTCCATGGGGAATTGAATACCAACAAAGAGAAGGAACTGAGTAGTAGAAGAGAAACAAGCCAGTGGATGCAATGCTCATAACAGCACTCTGCATCACTGCCCGGCTACGACGTGCTGAGAAAAGCTCGCTTCTTGCTAAACCAATATTACAACCTTCGACCTCAGCAGGGCAGATGAGCCTTCGCAGTCCAAAACATACAAAGATTGGAATGTACCCTGAGAAGTTTGGAAACTCACATGACCTAGGTATTGATCAAAAAGTACCATCTGTAGCAGAAGGAATTTGCAGGCCATGCAAACTTGAAAAGTGTTTAGATCCTGGGTACTGTTCCGAATGCGCAGTTGGCGATTCCCTTGTTGAGGTTAGTATGTTCGCCAAACAGTTGACAAGTCGCAAACAATGCCAAATGAGACACCATGTTATGTTTTGCCGGTCCATCAGGTCCGGCTCGATCAAGCATCATGGCTACGCGAACGGTGTTGCAATGAGCGCAACGGCGGTTCTGTCCAGAAATGCCCATGCAGTTTGCTATTCCTATACGACACATTCTCAGTTGAATTAAAAAGGGTTGTCTCTGACGCCTATAAAATGGTTCAATAACATCATGGCAACCTTTCCCAGGGATCATCTCGACGAGAAGCGCAGGAACACCTTCCAGTAACGTTTGACGAAACGAGACCGCAAGCGAGAAGTTGTCGAGTTGATCACAGAGTCATCCTCAAGAATGTGGCGCCTATTCTGTGCCCTGTTTATCTTCCGGTACCTGAGGACAATTGTCAGCATCTTCATATACTGCCTAGTCAAGCCGAGGAGGATAAGGCAACACCTGCCTACATTCACCGGAAAAGATGTGTCCGTAATTATCCCAACAACATTCAGGGCGCCTGCAGAACTGGTCAGATGCTTACGCTCCGTCGCAGCTTGCTCACCGGCCGCTGTGTTTCTCGTAACCAGCAATGCAAACGTCGAGCCCGCCGCCGGGTATGTTCGCGATAATGACTTCGACGTCACGGTACTAGGAGTTCCGAAATTGAATAAGAGGCTCCAAATTCTGAGAGCTCTACTAAACGTAACAACCCCTATCTGTGTTCTTGCTGACGATGACGTGTACTGGCCGGGGCGATTCCTAGATTACTTGCTAGCAATCTTCGAAGACCCCGAAGTCGGCGCAGGTGGTCCGCGTCAGCGCGCTCATCGTGAAAGCAAGCCGGACGGATGGAACTTCCTCGGAATTAGTTACCTCGAACGTCGCGTATGGAACAACCTCGCCACCAACGCCCTCGACGGATCCGTCTCGACGTTGTCCGGAAGAACGGCCGCCTACCGTACTGAGATCCTGCAGACCCACGAATTTGCCGACTACTTCCTGAATGAGGCATGGTCTGGAAGGAAGCTCAATTCAGACGACGACAAATGTCTCACCCGGTACGTCTACTCCCACGGATGGAAGATCGTCATCCAGCCAGACCCCCGCGCCACCATCGAGACCACGCTCGAGCCCGATCGTAAGTATATTCTCCAATGCCTGAGGTGGGCCCGCGCTCACTGGCGCGGTAACTTTACCGTCATGCGCAAGGAGACTTACTGGTACTCACTGCGGTACTTCTGGGGGCTCTACTACATCTACATCGGCCAGTTCCAGACACCCGCCCTCCTCTGGGACGGGTTGTTGTTCTTTCTGCTCTCGCAGAGCCTGATCAACGCTTCATCCGGCACTGCTAATCTCGCATACGCGAGTCTCGGTGTCTGGATCTTCTTCACCAAGTTGCTCAAGTTGATCCCGCACTTCTACAAACACCCGTCCGACATGCGCTTCGTCCCGCTGTCGATCTTGTTCAGCTACGCTCATGGTTTCCTGAACTTGTACGCGGCCTGCACTCTACATGTCACCGGATGGGGCTCACAGAAACTGCGCGAGCTAGAGGTTGCCCGTGAGAAGGGGCCCATGCTGGCGTTTGGCGATGGGTTCGCCAAGTACGAAGTTTAATCATCAGTAGAGAGCCGGAATTTATGGTTCCGGTGCTAGAAGCTCGGATATACTGCAGACGTTTCGTAATCGATTGACCAGCTGGACCAAGGGCAGGCCCGAGGCAAGTAGGCAATTCGAACTCGGCGCATAGATATAGGTGGCAGAAGCGAAATTGTTTTAGTTAAAACTATTAGACTGTCTTCTTGTATAGTAGTGAGCGGTTAGTTGGGAGAGTATCACTTATAATAAAACGAATGCTACTAATGGACACAGGGATCGAAGTTGAAAGCAATAGGTGAGCAGCCAAAGCACTTCAGAGACAAACATACCTTGATCAAGACCATCCTCGGCCGTTAAGATTAGTCCACGTTTTGGTTTGACCTGGACGAGAAACTCTCGGTCATGATGTAAATGATCACATGTTCAGAACATAAACTTTGGACATGAATGTAAGAAATCCGAACTGGGTTCGGGGGGAGGGGGGTCATGACCACGTGAAAAAGGCCAGCACATCAAAGCTATTTGTTTTTTTGTTTTTTTCTCTCTTTAAGCCGATAGAATGATGCCCTTGGTGAAAAGGCATAATCAACCTCGTTCAAAGTTTTTATCAGACTTGTCCGTAGAGAAAGTCCTACAGGGTGATGTTAGCCAGTGTCATTCCCTGTATGCCTAGCTAGATGTGAACCGGAAAGGATAGTTAGTCTCCGGGTTCATTCGGCTCGAATTGTTGCTCGAAGTCATGACCGCTTCCTATTGACTGTAATGAGCTTCGGGTTCTGAGACGCAAATGTGTAAGGTACACAGGCACACAGCCTGTATACAATTCGACTCCCACGGTATTCTACGGAAGAATGCTGTACTAGTATATTTCCATGCTTTGCCATTCATTGACTACGTTTCGACCTTCTCGTGCAGATCGAAGTTGATATCCTCCTCCTTGTAATGTTCCATAATGATTGTGTGCAAATTGTCTCGCGAGAGTGCACCGCTGTAGAATTGACTTTTAGCTAGAGCCTTTTGCTCCATCTCATTAGGGTAGACTTACAGGTTCGTAATGTAGACGTCAACTTGAGTGGCAGGTAGACACTCAGAAACCGCATTTTTTATGTTGGCGTGGGATACTAGCTTGCCGTCCGCAAAATTGACATATTTGGATGGGTTGCCCCATTCGACCTTTGCCTCTGACAGGAATGTGCTTTCAGGACTCAGTTTGTAAACGCCACCCAGAACAATAACGGTCTTTCGGCGCTCGTGCGCAGCCCGTGCGATGGTGACGGTACCGGAATCAACAATAACACCCCCGTGCGCGGTTATGGCTCGTGCGCCAAGAATGACCTTGTCGACTCTCGACATGTAGGCCATTAGGCCTGCGTTGAGAACGGTGATGATGGTGCAGCCGCTAGATAACATTGACTTGAATAGTGATGCGTACTGCTCCTCTGAGTTCATGGTTGATGATGAATCAGTTACAAGAAACACCGTGAACCTCCTCTTCGAGGCAGCTCGTGTGAGAAACTTCTGTACTGTTTTAGATGGCTGATACACTAGGACGTAGTCTCCAGGATAAATGAAGATATCGGCATATGCCTGGACTTGTTCGTCTACCATCTTGATTTCATCCATAATTTCCTGGATTCCATCAATGACCTCCGAGCGCAGGGCGGACAGATTTGTGACCGTAGGATTGGCGGCCGGGGTCGAAGCACCTGAAATCTGACCCGGTGTCGACGTGGTCGATCCAACCGCAGAGGAAACGCTAGGATCAGAGAGAAGGTTGAACATAGACTGGGTCCGAGCAAACGATCCAGGTGACATTATAGGTAGGGGGCGTATATGTTTCGGAAGAGAGCTCGCCTGCGTCAATGCAGTCGCTGTAAAAGAGCCATCTCGAGGGAAGTCGGTGGCGGTATCGTTTCGGTCCTCGGCTGCTTCATCACGAATCAAACCCAGAACTCTTCTCACAATGTTTCCAATGACGAGCTCATGGGGCTGCGCAGTCACCAGTTTTCGTCCAATTAACTGAACTCGATCAAGGAGTTGATTAACATCGGTCCATTTGTCTCTAGCGACGACCTGGAGAAGAATGTGGGCGGTCGCAGTGGCACAGGCCTCAGAACCTTTGACCTGTCGCCGTTTTAGAAGACTGAAGGCACGCTATTAGTTGCAGGTCTCGAGCGATGCGATTGAGCAATAGACGCGACAGTGTGCTTGCTTACGAGATGAGAAACTCTACCGAAGCTTCGACAGGCCGGCTCTTTAACGTGTCGAGAAACTTCTCGAGGCTAGGCGCATGGCCTCCTTTACCGACGGCCATTTTCTAAAAGAGCTGCACGAACGGGTTCGTGCTTGTTCAGTACCTCAAGTCAGTAGTTGTCGCGATATTATCTAGATCGTCGCTTTGTGTGTTGCAGAGGGTCGTCTACAGATGTCCGGTACTCGAATAGTTCAGCTCTATGTTGTGCCGATCACAGTAATGGAGCTTTGGAAAGGAATAGCGGATCTTGGTACTCAGTACCTGGCCGGTATTGTAGGATAAGCCGTTGAATTGTGGTTGGAAGGAGGGAAAATTATAAGGGGCGCGTGGTTGTTGTATAGTTGTTGTAATGCGCAAGTAAAGGTCGGGTATGACTCAATAATTTGTGAGCTGCGATGCGGGCCGGTTGATCGAGGGGTTTCCGTCCCGCGCTAGTCAACCTTGGTATAACGATAATTCTTGGAACAGCAAATGGGATTCTTAAATCGGGATAATTCTGACACCGATTGTCAAGGGCCCAATATCTGGTCATGTGATAGCCCCAACAAGGCTCCTTATTGGGTACAAGCTGTGGGTACCTCCTTAGTGGGCAGCAGGGATGCTGTTGAACGCTCCCCAGTAACTTGGGTACTTCTTCTAACAGTATAATTTGGTGCGTTCAGCCGTACCTGCTGCCCCTGCCTGCTGTAGCGTTCTGGCCAGACCCACATCCAAGTCGTCCCCAGCAAAACCTAAATAAAGTGGGGTCATGCATGTACCTGCCTCTGTACCGGCTTCCGCACGGCAGAGAGACGAATGCTCACGTATTATATGATTGGCGGCAAATTGGGTAAAGCATTCAGATACAACGTACCTACTGAATTATTCCTCAAAGTTGATCAGACGTTTCTTCGGGATACTTGTAAGTTTTGATCCATCTAGGTAACTAGTTGAGTAGGTGGGTAAAAGATGTCTAGGTAGGGGTCCTGGTAGATGTTCTTGTCGGTCTTCATGGCCACTTACCTAGGTACATCTGTACCTACCTACCTAACCTACTACCTATGTACCTAGGTGGTACTTGGTAGTTCCAGTCAGGACTCAGTACTGAGACCAAGCGCTAGTGGTCCCGCGATTTGCGAAGAGGTGCGCTATAGGTGGGTCATTTAGTGGAGGTGGCTTAGCGTACTCAAGCCTGTAAGTAGGTAGGTCGGCTAGGTGTGGGCGGTAGTTAGATACTGTAGGTACTTCTAGCCAGGTCGTTGGCTCTAACACTGCCTCAGGCCAGGTGCTGACTATCGGAATCCCACTCACACGTGTAGCTGTTCGTAGGTGCTGGAGGTACTCTCTACAATTGTTGTACCCCATCTCTAGACAGACAGTCAGTCCGGTCCATCGTTTGGCGACTTCGTATTTCAATATTCCGTGCATTTGTAGAAAAACAGACGGGATGTTCTAGCGTTGCTATTATCTCTCTCTCTGCTCATTTTGTTCCTTCGTCGTGCATCAAGCCTCGACCGCAGTTTGTGTCGAACAAAACCACAGACCCGACGACTCGTCCCCTCAGCTCGCCCGGCACTTGTCGTGTTGTCCGGGCCTTTCTTGGCTTACGAACAGGCCGCCCTGGCTTCGAACCTAACCCCGACCCTGCCATCCCGTCTCGGCATTGCTCGTCATCTGCCTCCCAACCTCAATTTCTCCCAATATACGGCTCGTTCTGTTTTCGCCTAGCGGACCCAGACGAGCCTTGATGGAGTACCGGTCGATCAGAAGATGAACTCCCTGAACATCATATCCGCGCGAGTCTCTCCTACATCAAGCCCAGCCCCTTCGCGAACCAATTCTCTCGGCCACATTGGCCTTGCTGTTGCACCGTCTGGCGAGGGCCTTATTTCTCTTGACGAAGCCGCGACTCGGGATCAGGGCGCGACGGCCGACGACCTCGACGACCTTGACGACCTCAACGACCTCAACGACCGACATGCATTCGACATGGTTGCTGATGAGGCCTTCTCTGAGCGCGCCAACGATACGTCACCTCTACTAGAAAAAGGAGAACCAAACGAGCACGAGACTTGGACGTATGCCTGGCGGCGTTATCCTGCGCGTGCAGCAAACGGTTTTATTCACTCGATACATTGGGTTCTGTCTACTATTGCTGCTCCCGGCGTATATCTAATTGCTTGTTTTTACGGTGCTGATGGGAATTTCTCCCCATTGCGTCAACTGAAGAATCTGTTCAGTGTTTATGGTGGGAGCCAACGCAAGCTTGGTACCGAATACGAGGACGTCGCTCGAAACGAGGAAGAGATGGCGTCGAGACATGATAGGCAAAGCGCGAGGAATAGGAATGGGCCCCCCATGCTACAGCATGCGGTTTCTTCGGGGTCGTCGTCTTCGGGTGTTTCCTCCGAGTCGGAGTCCGATGTAAGCGGTGCCCTCGACAGGAGTCGGCGCCATGGCAGATCGAAGTCGCTACAGCCGGCCGAGGAAGTCGCACCGTCGAGGAGGTCAATTCGGATCAAGCTTCGCGAAGACGATGTCATGCGCCATAGGAAACATAGAAGGGCCCAGTCGGCGAGCAACGCCAACGCGTCCGGGGCTGGTGATGTGACGGACGAGCTTTCCGCCCACCTCAAGTCCCCTACGTCTCCCGTCAGCGCCTTGACAAAGTATCCCAAAACTCCCGCCCCCCCTAGACCCTTAATACCGAGGCGGCAACCATCCTATGTATCACTCGAACCGCAAGACCCGAAACAGCTAAAGACTTTGATACTAGATCTTGACGAAACACTGATACATAGCATGTCTAAGGGAGGCCGGATGGGCTCGGGACATATGGTGGAAGTGCGATTGAACACTGCTTACACTGGAAGTGGTGGCCAGCCAATGCTAGGGCCTCAACACCCGATTCTGTATTATGTGCATAAGCGGCCACATTGCGATGAGTTCCTGCGAAAGGTAAGGCTCCTTGAAGAAGTGATATTCATGGTACACTCTCCTCGGTAGATAGCTGACCTGAGTACGAAAGGTTTGCAAATGGTTCAACCTGGTTGTCTTCACAGCATCTGTACAGGAATATGCAGACCCTGTCATCGACTGGTTGGAATCGGAAAGAAAGTTCTTCTCGGGGCGGTACTACAGACAGCACTGCACGTTTAGGCATGGGGCGTTTATCAAGGATCTCAGCTCAATAGAGCCAGACCTCAGTAAAGTTATGATTCTGGATAACAGTCCTTTAAGCTACATGTTTCACCAAGGTATGGCTGTTCTCCCAGGTATTTATTGTTGTTCGACTCGCTGATGATCCATAGACAATGCCATTCCCATTCAAGGGTGGATCAGTGATCCGACAGACAACGACTTGCTACACCTTGTACCGTTTCTAGAAGGACTACAATACGTGTCCGATGTGAGAGCTCTATTAGCATTAAGAGGGGGCGAAGACGGACAGCATGTAACGTGAAACCACCTGGACGAGAGACTAGTTATTGAAATTCTAATAATGAACACCACGCCGATGGAACAGTCGCATTCGTACGATCGTAATCCGTTTCTATCCAGTACGCTTTATCGTATAAGTATGGCGCTATTTTGTTAGCATAAGGGGGGAAATACTAAATGGTTCTGTTCTTGGAGGCTACCTATCGCTTCGCCTAAATTAATTACCTTTATGAGCGAGCAACACAACATCCAAAGTAAAAGGACAGGAACTTGGAGATCAGACGAGACTCCTTGTTATATTGTGTGGCCTTGCTCGCCGAGCGGAAAAGGAGCCGCAGGGCTGAATGGAAGTTGGCCTATACAATTTGGACAGATCGATTCTCACGAAGAGATTCGTTGCATTCAGTCAAACAGATAGATACGGCGGGGGATGGCGTTCGTATAATGAATGCTAGATGTCTGTCCTTCGGAACATCTGAGCCCGAACGTCTACACACAGTGTTTTAGAATGATTACCTAATACCCCCAACAAAGCTCGTTTTTCCGTACGTGAATACCCTCTATCCGACGCATATGCATGTAGCAATAGTGCACCTAGATGCGTCAGCCCGGCCTGCGGCGTCCTGCATCTGAAGTCTCTTACGTCATAGGACGTTCTCACAACCCTCCATGGCATGTACGACAAACGTTGCCTCACCTCACATCTTGTAACATCGTAACAAGTCTCACAGTTACGTGATGTAGGGAAGGCGCCATGACCAATGCCGGGAAGGGAGAATGTACCTGAGTGACTTGGGTGGTACATCGAGACGGAAGGTAACTGAATTGGAACGTGTAACAAACAATCAAGCTCTAATACGGAGCCGAGAATGTCGTCATCGTATCGCCCTCTGCCCTTCTTTTGCTTTTCCTCTTTGCTTGCCTTCTCTGCTTCTCGTGGCCTTCTTATTATAAAACCTACAAACCTCTCGTTGTCCATAACCAAATCCAAGCTGTATAATACCCCAAGGGTAGCACAACGCCGGTCAATCATCACGAAACCTATTACAACTACACATCACCACTAATCCTACTCGCCACCATGTCTCTACATTGTACGTTCTCGCTTTTGCTTTCATTGCCCTCCATCAGACATCCACCACTTCACTCTTTCAGTCTTGCGGGAGCTATCTCAAGAGTCTCTTGCCTCAGACGTCTCTGAGGAGAAGGACGAGATGGACCAAGAGCAGACTTGCGCTGAGGAAATATTTCGATCAAAGATCGATAGTCGCAAAGGCATCATGGGATAAGGAACTGAATTGCTAACATCATCGATTAGATTTCCCACCCGTCAAGCCCTCGGCCATCGCCCTCGGTACCATCTTCAACCACGGCGTGGAGCTAGCTGGTACGTTAATTTCGCCTACCAAGCCTTTCTTCGGCTTCGGCTTCGGCTTCGGCTTGTCCCTGACCACTTCCGCAATGTGCATGAGCTGACCCGCGGGACAATAGTGCTGTCGCCTCTATTTGGTCAGACCTACCAACGTGCGAAGGCGGCCGACACAAAGGAGGAGTTTCTCCAATCCCGGGAGGCCACTGGCGCCGCCGTCGCCTGGGGCACCTCGCTTGTTGGCTCTGCATTGCAGGCCTATGGTATTGGCGCTCTGATCAATGCCACCGGCACTCTGAGTTACAAAGGCGCTACCTACCTGGGCTCCTTGGTTTTCCTCGCTACTTCTGCGCCCAACGTAAGACCCCTATCAGTCTTAAGTCTTGTCGCTCTCTCGTCGCACTCTTGGCGGCGGTCACAATTCACGGAAATATAACTGACACGGAGGCCCCTTTAGTATCTCAATCAACTTCTAACCGAGAAGCGCGCCGTCGACACAGTTGCCGTAGGTGCTCTCGCCAAGGTGGTTGAAACACTCGGGCTCTCCTTGTTCCTCACTTGGTGGGGCACCCGGACCAACCCCTTCGACTAAAGAGGCGTAAGCCAGCGGTTATGAAAAAGAGCCGTGGAACGACGAATCAACTCGAATGTTGAATTGTAGTATTAGTCTTTCTTCCTTCACTTAACCCGTATGCTCGTGTAAGGCTCAGATGGGGGGAACACCTGCGGAAAAACGAGACGGGAGGTATGGTTTTGCTAGGGGTAGTTAGCTGAATTACAACGTGAATCACATAATTTTCGAAACCCCCATACGTCTTCGGAGAGCAATGTTTTGGTTTTGTAATGGTGTATATTAAATGTCCCATCCTGGAAACGGCAATTGACATGAAACCCCTTGTCCCCCGGAACGCCGATGACCATGAAATCGATGGTCGATGTTGTGATAGTGTGTGTAAAAACACCGATGATGTCTCATGCTGCCCTGTATTGCACTGACTGATTGCCACTCGATGTCCGAGACACGGCAAGATTCCAGCGCATGCGTAATCTGTGTAGTTCCGCTCCTCGAGAAAACGGGACTACATAATCTGTTCACATAGCTCATTCCGGGTGCTCAGCGGACATCCCACAAGGCATCCGGCACGATTAGGTCATTCTTTCGTAGATTCAGCAGGTCTGTTTTTCATTCATACGAGGAACTTCATCTGCGCCTTGGTCTCCTTCTCGACCAGTTTGACGAGATCCTTGTAGACCTCGGCAAAGTCCTCCTCGCCCTCCTCCTCCTCGATCTTGTCGCCGTCCTTGGCCTTCTTGCCGCCACCTACGCGCTTCTCGGTCACCATGACGACACTTGTGGGCCGCTTCGTGCTGCCGGCCGCGCCAAGCTCGGCGCGTGACGCGACGAAGATGTAGGGTACGTTGACGTCCTCGCAGAGCACGGGGATATGGCTGATGACGTCCATGGGGCTGATATCACCCGCAAGCACAACAACGCCTGGGAACGAGGTGTTGCTGGGGCCAGCGGCAGGCGATTTCCGGAGAGACTTCACGACTTCTTTTACGCCACGCTTGAGGGTCTTGTTCTTGGCCGCTGTGAGAATGAGAACAACAAAGGTTAGTAAGGAGCCGCGGCGTTTGCATGGATGGCTATAAGATGCCAAAGAAGAAATGGGGAGGCGCCATACCTTTCCGCACGCTCTTCATAACCTTCTTTGTGACCTTCTCGTCGGCCAGAGGTTTCGCAAACGGCACCAACGCGCCGACAACGGGGACTACGACGGTCTTCGCCGGCTTGTCATCCTTGACATCGACGCCGACGTCGGGCCTCTCCTCGAGCGCGGCGGTGACGGCGCTCTTGAGCTTCTCCTTCTTGTCCTTTTTCTCCTTCTTCTCTTTCTTCACCTTGCCCACACCCTCTGACTCGCTGCGCTTCTCCTTCTTCTCCTTCTTTTCCTTCTTCTCTGGTTTCGTGGCACCCATGGTTTCGTTATCGCGATCTGCGACCTTGACCTCTATTTTATTTTGCTTGTTTCGGGGTTTTCTTGTCTTAGGCGATTGATCCTTGGGCAATGGGAATTGGTAGTCTTGCAACAAAAGATGTACTCGATCAGAGACTGCAGTGTGTGGTGGGATAACCAAATTCGTCGATTAGTGGGAAGGTGATGTGGCTTTTTTCCTTCGTATTGTTGCAATCCTCCGTCTCAATTGTACCAGACTTTGAGACTTCAGTAAATCTTTGGACAAAAGCTCGAAATTTTTCTTTACTTGCGCTGGTAGCTTTCAGCAGGGAATACAATTGGACCAATCAGCAAACGTGGCAGAGTGGGGCGTTCCCGCTTTATGGAAACTTGACGGTTTTGGCTTTGCGATATGTAGATACTAAATGAGACGTGTCTATCTAACGGGTCTATTAGTTTAGTAGGTATATGTATTTATGGGGCAGAGGCTACGTAAGCACACGCAGTGGATACATACATATATAGGTAGGTTTTTTTTGGTCTGGTCATGGCAGAAGGTCAGGTACGAACTTGGATAAGGTGCCGGTCAGGTCATCGGGCCGGTGATGGGAAGTGGTATCTATCTACAGAATTGTTCAATTTTAACCCAACCCAACCTGAACCTCCGTACTAGTTATACGTTTTAAGTAACTTATCGAGACGAGACACTTCACTTCGTACCTATCACACGTAATGCTTACCGCATTTATCCGTCGGTGTTCCATTGTTTTTTTTATGTTTGTTTATGAACGTACCTAGATAGGTATGTTGTTAAGTAGTTTAGAGTCACTTCACCGGCCACCATACCTAGGAACTACCTACCTATCTAACGAACAACTTCATTGGCCACTTCTTGAGTCTGGTTAGTATGCTTTGAGTAAAGCCGCCGAAGGGCCCCATGTCGTTGGAGAGTCGCCTTGGAAAACTTTTAAGCCCAGGTCCCTTATCTACCTAGATAGATCCGCTAGGATGTCAGAATAATCAGTTACCAACCTACAGCC
The DNA here is from genome assembly GCA_028637585.1 of Xylariaceae sp. X187. Taxonomy (NCBI): domain Eukaryota; kingdom Fungi; phylum Ascomycota; class Sordariomycetes; order Xylariales; family Xylariaceae; species Xylariaceae sp. X187. The sequence goes on along the minus strand of JAJIZN010000006.1, from coordinate 1,674,021 downwards.
TACCTTTACCTGCCCACACTACGGACGTACACATGGTGGGATTCCCTTGTTTCGCGATACTTCTGTGCCCTGAGAATAAAACATCAAGCCCATCTGAACGTGTGTGCCACCACACGAATACATACTTTGATATAAGCCAGCATCGAGATTGGCGCGCCATCTAATTACGTCCGTACATCTACCCCGCTTTAGCCAAGAGTCTAGCAGTCTGAGGTACAAACACCTCACGCTTGACGAGGATAGGTATGAGTTTCCGCGGCCGAGACAGGGAAGCTGGATCTCCGACAACTCCCTCCAGCCGTCCTGGCCATGAGTCTAGCATTCCGGCCGAGGATGACCAACCCACCCATGCCGCTGGAGGCTCAGGTCCTCTCCAGATTGACACTCAAGGCGTGAGCTCAGGTGCCAAGCCAGTAATTAGGTGGAGGGATCTGCCCAAGAAAGATCAATTGCTCGTTATCACTCTGGCTCGGCTGAGCGAGCCCCTGACTCAGACCTCCCTACAGGTAGGCATATACACACACCTACCGAACGATGAATTCATACTGGGGTTCACTCACTTCTTGGCTGGCGGTTGCTGACGAACATGAAAGGCATATATGTTTTATCAGTTGCGATGGTGTGAGTGAGAAGAATCATCAGTTTCTTCCTTCCTTTTCTTTTCTTTTCTTTCCGTTCCGTTCCGTTCCGTTCGTGAAGAACGCTGTGCTAGTCCCGCTCGCGATACCGCGCCCGGCGAAAGGAAAGAAAGTACACTCGCTACTACTATAAACACCAAAGCTGTGCCTCATGTCTAACGCCTGTCCAAAGTTGACCCTACTCTTCCGGATGCCGTCATCTCTAGACAGGCAGGTATACTACACGCCAGCTTCACGGCTGCTCAGTTTTTTACCGCCCTGTTATGGGGTCGCGTAGCAGATTCCAAGAGAGCCGGACGCAAGACCGTCGTCTTGATTGGCCTCTTAGGCACCCGTAAGCCAATTGAACCCCCCTCATGAAAACAACCATGTACATGTCGGTACTCATAGAGTCTGTGTAGTGGTGTCGTGTCTCGGCTTTGGCCTCTCCACGAGCTTTTACCAGGCGCTGTTTTTCAGATCCCTCGGTGGTATTACGAACGGCAACGTCGGTGTCATGAGGACTATGTAGGTGTTTAACGACGAAGTAAATCCGTTTCCGGGCTTCAGCTCATACTGCGCAGGATTAGCGAAATCGTTCGTGAGAAGAGGTAAGTCGGGATGATTTCCACCTGACATCTTGTACAAGGGTACGTTATTAACATCTAACGTCGATGTCTATAGATATCAATCCAGGGCTTTCCTAGTCTTGCCAATGACCTTCAATATCGGTGTCATTATAGGCCCGATACTCGGCGGTATACTCTCTGACCCAGCTGGCTCTTATCCCAGTCTGTTCGGATCCGTGGAGTTTTTCAAGAAGTTCCCCTACGCGACGCCCAATATCGTCAGCGCTTTGTTCCTTGGTACTGCGATGCTACTTTGTTGGTTGATGCTCGAAGAGGTACCCAAAGCCCCTATCCGGTTGTCTACTCTCACTATGCATGGAATTTCGCCTGACTAACTCATCCCTTAGACCCATGACTCGCTCCGAGACGAGCGTGACATCGGCCTCATCTTGGGCAACAAACTGAAGAGGATTCTCCGAGGGGACAAGCACGCTATACAGTACACTCTGCTTCATTCGCCTTCCTCGGCCTCCAATACACCGCGCAACTCGGTAGAGACGACAGCACCAACCACTTCCAACAAGCGCCGGCGATATACACAGCGGCTGCCGTTCCGACGTCTTTTCACCCGCAATTTATCCTTCACGTTCATCTCACACTTCTTCTTGGCGTTTCACGTGGGCACGTTCAATTCCCTCTGGTTCGTGTTCCTCTCCACGCCTGTATACAATCCCACAGATCCGAACCCACCCGGGTTCAAACCAAATCTGCCCTTCAGGTTTACAGGTGGCCTCGGCCTTCCACCTCACTCCGTTGGTCTGGCTAGTAAGTCAATTTGCAGCTCTAAATTTCTCATCCCTCCTCTTCAGACCGGCTGTTTCGCGAGACCCCATGGGTTCCTTTGCGAGCTCGAAGTGCGCTCTTCGACAGTCTTTCCATTCATTACTCTCCCTGGATTGCCTATATCTGTACGGGTCTCGTTTTGAGTCGACAAGAAGCTAACGCAGGGCGATACAGTGGCACTCCTGGGCGTGATCGGGATAGTTATGCAGCTATTCCTCTATCCCCGGCTGTCAGCACGACTCGGAACGCTGCGCTCACTCCGTATTTTCCTCGTCCTGTTCCCCGTCACGTATCTCATTCTTCCCTTTTTGTCCATCGTTCCTAGTTCGACGGCACCACCGAGCCCGAAGACGGGCCTGGCTATCTGGTTGGCCATCGCCGGCGTCCTATTCATCCAAGTTACCGCGCGTACATTCGCCCTCCCCGCGCAGACTATCCTGCTGAACAACTGCGTACCACACCCAAGTGTGTTGGGCACGGTCCATGGGTTGGGGCAGAGCGCGAGTAGTCTTGCGAGAACCATTGGACCCGTCACCGGCGGATGGCTTTACGGGTTTGGGCTAAGTCACGGTCTCGTTGGCGGCGTGTTCTGGGGGTTGACGTGTGTGGCGATTACTGGATTGGTGTTCAGCTTTTGGGTCAAAGAAGGTGATGGCCATGAGATCTGGCTAGAAGGCGACAAGGAAGACGATACAGAAGGTATATAGCCTTGATCTACGAGCGGATCTAGAGTTTGGTTAAAGACTAGACGAAGAGTACTCAAGATACCCGTGTAGACACGAGTAGATCTGATGAGCCTCCAACGAGATATGAGTAAAGGATGCATGATTCACCATGGAGGATTAAAATCTTAGATTGTTAGATACCTTGATAGATATGAAATCCAGATGTTATGAGTTATGGTATGTGTTTTGTGTTCCGAGTATGAAATGAAGGAGGCTCCCGACATTCGGCCGACATTCGGCTTCGACATTCGGGCTTCTCTGAACAGGGGATGAGTGAAGGATTAGTTGATCAACCTGAGGCATAACAAATAGTGGAAATGATTCGTCGTGAGTATCTATCGTGAGTATCTATCGTGAGTATAACTATCGTGAGTATAACTATCGTGAGTATATAATGCACACTACCTACCTCGAATCAGAAGCCTACAATGAACAGTTTGGAACACGAGCAGCGATGATGACGCGTGTTATGTCTGGCAGAACAGGTACTATGTATGTAGAGAAACTAGATGATTGCCTGAGGGAATCAAGTGTCCGTCCGTAACAGATTACGGACGGACTTCGTTTTAATCGCAATGAAATTTTTTTTTAGATCGATAGGTAACGGGTAATAACCGCAGAATCTGCAGTGCGAAAGAAAAAGACCTGGTAAGCATTGCGGTCGTGGGATGCCGATTAACTACTTAACGTTTGAAACACACTTTGTATGGGGGTCCGTTTTAAACGCGTGCTTTTTCGAAAAAAAAAAAAAAAAAGAAAAAAACCATGCAACACTACCTGCGGATAGGCTACGTAGCATCAGTGTTTCCGCGCAGCTATATTGTGGGGCACCCAGGTCGGGTTAGTTACCCCACCCACCTAACTACCTACTAACCTAATTAACACTCGCCCTGAATTCTGGAACACCTGACAAAGGTGTTACCTACATAACTAATAGATAGATTAATCATAGATAGGTCGTACTTACAGTACGGACCGTACAGTTAGGTTAGTGGAGACAGCGCTTCCCAAGTCAAGTGGAATTTCTTACAGCCCAATACCACCCGCTCTTCCCAATTGCATGCACTCATCTTTCTTCATCAATGACAACTCGTATCTCATCCCAATGCTCCCAAACAGCTGACGTCCCTTTTTGTGATTCACAATCAGTTCACATGATCCGAAGCATCTACTCCTCGTCTCACGGCCCGAGGCTACTTGAAGTCATTCCCGTAAGACTGCGTCAGGTCTAGTGTAAGTAGGTACTTTTCGCGCACTATTCAGACTCTACTTATCGAGTCTTGACAAATGTCTAAATGTGTGCAGAGTTCCGTGGGGGTCATGACCCCTACCCCTCTCTATAAATTAATTAAGTATCATGGCATTCTCTCTCACACAACGGTTCTATATACCACCTACCTACTAGAGTAACTCACGGCAGTCAGCACGAAGAAAGAAGGAGAAAAGAAAGAGGAGTTATAGCAACAAACGGGAAGCTAGACGCTATTTCCAGGTGAGCGAGAGCCTGCCAACGAACCGGAGACCAGACCGCTTTCTCCATCTTCTCCATCTTCTCCATCTACAAGTGTGCGGGCAGGTCGCTTGCTTATCTCGAAGTGGTATAAGGAGCGGACTGACTCACCATCCTCCGTATCCGCCTTTCTTCTTCTCCTTATTACTTGATCCTGCAAAGATTTCCCAGATAATATCAGTTCCTACGCTTCGACTCATCGTCCGCCACTTCCTTCACTCGCACCGACATACACAACAAATTAGTAAAACAAGATGGCGGCATCTACCACGGCTACCCCCTTGACACCGGGATTCTACGTGCCGACTGTCGCCTTCTTCACACCTCAAGACACCGTAGATGAGCCTACGACTTCCGACCACGTGGTTCGTCTAGCTAAAGCTGGTATTACCGGCATCGTCACCCATGGATCCAACGGCGAGGCTGTCCATTTGGACCATCAAGAGCGCATTCTCATCACCCGCCTCACCCGTGATGCTCTGGACAATGCTGGCTACTCCCACATACCCGTTATCGTCGGATGCGGTGCCCAGAGCACCCGGGAGACCATCCAGCTGTGCAAGGAAGCCGCCGGTGCTGGCGGTTCCCACGTTCTTGTTCTCCCTCCTGCTTATTATGGCAGTCTCTTGACCACGGATCTCATAAAAGCTCATTTCCTAGCGGTGGCAGACGCTTCCCCTATCCCCGTCCTGATTTACAACTTCCCGGCCGCTTGTGGTGGTCTAGATCTCAGCTCAGACGTTATTATCAGTCTGGCTCAGCACCCCAATATCCATGGCGTCAAATTGACTTGCGGCAACACCGGAAAGCTCGCCCGCGTAGTAGCCGGCACTAAAGACACCAAATTCCGCACTTTCGGTGGCAGCGCCGACTTCACCGTGCAGACGCTTGCCGTCGGTGGTCACGGCATCATCGGCGGACTGGGTAACGTGGCACCCACCGCATGCTTAGAAGTCTTCAAGCTGTGGGAGAACGGCCACCAGGAGGGTGCTCGCTCGCTCCAGGAAATTGTCGCGAGGGGTGACTGGACCGCTATCCAAGGCGGATTCATCTCGGTCAAGGTAGCGCTGCAGAAGTACTTCGGCTACGGCGGAGAGCCTAGGAAGCCGTGCGCTGCTCCGGTGGGCGCCAAGTTGATGGAGCAAGAGAAGGGCTTCTTGGAGCTTATCGAAACCGAGAAGAAGTTGACGAATTAAAGAGTCGGCGCCTTTAGAACCGGGGTTTGTTTGCGTGAGACGGCTACGCGTGGAGCTATACACGTCGGGGCATACGGTCCTTGATCTATTTTAGACGACACTCACACTTTACTTGTTAGGGAAAATGCATCCTCAAAAGTGGCTGTGCGAAAAGATACGACGAGGATAGACACGAATCATCGAAAGTCATCAAGACGAGATCATAGCATACACATCCATTACAGAGCTAGAACAGCAATGAGAACTTCCCAAATTATGTGTACGCGACTTCATGATAAGCTAATGACTAAATACGACAAGAGCAGATATATCCATGGCTAAATGTTGGCATCTCAAATGATCAGCTTAACCTCACTGCGGTTCATCCACCCATCACTCTAGTACAATCTTCTTCAAGAATGCCGGAGAAGTATTGCAGCGATATTGAATGCTGGGATTTACGGGCATTGGAGCATGGCCTAGAATCGCCGGTCATCTCCAAGAAGGCGGTAATCGCTTGCTCCTATCGACCAGCACTACCCTCGCATATCCTGAACACTTTGGGCGCCAAACCCGTTGATTATTCTTTTGCCCAACAGCCAGGGGAATTTTCCCCTCTAAGTTACTCTTCACTCTTCACTCTTCACTCTTCACTCTTCACTCTTCACTCTTCACTCTTCACCCCCTCTCCCCCCCCTCTCTCTCGGCGCGATCATCAACTGCTCCGTTGTGTGTTGCCACAGGGTACAACAAAACCCACGTGATGCACTCCACGAAGTTGGTCACCTGCCCCCACGGGGCTGGATGCCCAATGTAACGCCGTTGATCCCAAAGATGCATGCCAACGTCGATGGCGTTATTTTCGCGCGATGGAAGCACGGTTGTCAAATCTATTGTACACCGCCTAGTCTGGCCGGCATTTATTGGCATTTATGACCACTCAGTTTAGGTTGGGCCCCTCTTGTCCCTCTTGTCACGTCCGGCACTTCAACCCCGCCTCCCCCACCATTCTTTCCCCAGAACCCCAATCAGGGATGGGACCCCCACTCGGGTATAAGTTGGGTATGCACTTCGTTGTGGTGACGGGATGCTATCCAATCGGGTATGGAGATAGCATGCCGAGGTACCTACCTATGTCCATTTTCAGTGTTTGTTCTTCTTTGCACTGCTCTGCTTTTGTTTAGCTCCCATAAGACTACTATTCGAGGCCTTTTGAGTATTACTGTGGCCAACCGACCTACTTTGTAGCTCCAAACCGTACCCAGTCAACTGCTATCTAGGCTGTACCTACATAGTATCGCATGTTCAGCTCGCCCCCACCTAACTAACCTAGAAACATACCGTATGGTGGGTACTTAAGTACCTGTCTATATTCGGCGAGTTACCCGGACGGTCTAATATTGACACAGACTCACCGGGAGGGGTTATGTCTTGAACCAAACGACAATTTATATGGAATCAATGGCCCGGGTTTGAGCGGAGGACCAGGTGGCCCAGGTCCCCTCCCGGTAAGCCCGTGAGCCGATATTACATAGTAGGCCAGGTGAGTAACTACCTACCACGTACGCGGGACGTATGTAGCCAGGTCCATCACGTACTAGAGGACCCACCCACGGAAGCCCTCTTCGCTGCGCTCGATACTTTGGTTGCGAAGATAATGTCATGAAATTGCTACCAGTGGCATGCTTTCGGAGACTTCAAATGACACTTCGTCGTTTTTCCAAGTTATCCGATTTGTCTCTATGTTGCCTTTCGGAGTCGAGGTTTGCGGCATACATGCAAAAAACATACGTCCCTTTTTGTATTCAAATTAGTTAGCCATGTGGCGGTACATGTGGCTGGCGTGCAGCTAAATGGAATACAAAATGTGGCACAGACAGCTAACTAACTAGCGTAATTTGAATACAAAAAGGGACCTACCCGTGCCTTGCCCCAACCTTCAGTCTGGATTTCGCCGGGGCTCACCAACTGAAGTTGGTGCTCACCACCAATCTTGGTCAACCATGGTGGTTGACCACCCGCTTAATAATACACCGAATGAAGTATAGCGCATGGAAATAGTTATGTATCTTTTACTGGGCAGCTTAATCGAAGCACACTCACTGCCTGTCGCACCACTACCTACTCGTCACCAGTATTTTTTTCACCAGTAAAACAATTGGTAAATTTTTACTATTGACTACGGCAATGTATAGCGCAACTTCAGTCAGTTAGCGAGTCCTGGCGAAACCCAAACTGAAGGCTGGGGCGAGGCACGGGTGCATATTGACTATCTTTTTGTATGCCCGTTAACTAGCCGAAACGCGAGAAACACGGTTGCCGTTTTGACAGGTCCGTTTTTCATATCGGGTTCCGTTGAACTTTGTGGTTATTCCGTGGTCATATGATAATCGTAATCGGCCTACAACACTCATCATGGCATATGCTGGGCCCATCCTCCTTGGTCCTTCATTTGAAGTTCATACCGCTCCGCGCGAATCAAAATATGGTAGAAATGATGATATTCCGACTCGTATGGCCAGAGGCAAATCGGAATTTCCCTGACTGGAGAGAAAAGCTAACATTACTATTAGAAGCGCATATACCTACTTAGTAAGGTCGGGTCTCCAGACTCAGCATCGGTAGAGGGAGAAAATCAGGTGGAAATAAGGCGATCTCATAGAGGTTAGATCACGCAGGTTGTAAATCTGTAGTGTTGAGCGTTTCCCTCTGGAGATCTTGTTGCCAAATTTAGGGAAACGATACCTAGGTAGAGATCCCGGCCCGAATAACTACCTAGATATGCGCTTGGGGGGTTTCCATGGGTGGATCCCCTAGTAAGTATGTAGGTACCTAGTACCTTCATAGTAGATTGCGGCTAGCTAATTATGGTTTTAGTCGATAACCATCTAAGGAGGGTCAGGCGCTCACAAGAACAGCATTCGCTTACAGTAATTTCGACATCTTACAAACATAGATCGAGCGCGGCGCGGCAACCTGATTTCAATTCCGACAGATGAACCTTCCATGATCTGATTATTACCCTATCTTATCTTTCAGACTCGGATTTCTGTCAGGTATGCCGCGCGATCCTTTAATTGGCCTTGTCGGCAAACCTTCGGCCGGCAAGAGCACGACCTTGAACAGCTTGACCGATGCGACATCCAAAGTTGGTGGGTTTCGATCCCCCGCCGGCCTGATGAGCCGAGCAAGGACGCTGATCTGATGCCTACGCAATAGGAAACTATCCGTACGCCTGCCCAGTCCACCATCGTCCCTGCATGTCTCAATGAATCTCTCTTCTTTCCGTTCCAGGTGAAAGTAAAATCTTTACTCACATTCCCTGACCGGGTCGATTTAAAAGCTTCACCACCATAGACCCGCAACGCGCCATCGGCTACCTCCAGATCCAATGCGCCTGTGAGCGCTTCGGCGTAAAGGACAAGTGCCGGCCGAACTACGGCTCGTGTGTCGATGGCCGACGCTCGGTGCCCATCGAGCTCCTCGACGTCGCGGGGCTGGTCCCCGGCGCCCATGAGGGCAAGGGTCTGGGAAACAAGTTTCTCGACGACTTGCGACACGCCGATGCGCTGATTCACGTGGTGGACGCGAGCGGCCGGACCAATGCCGAGGGCGAAAACACCCGCGGATACGACCCCTCTCAGGACATCGCATGGCTGCGCAGCGAGATCGTACAGTGGATCAAAGGAAACCTTTGGGAGCGGTGGGGTTCGATCAAGCGACGCCATGTCGCCGTCAAGGCCACGGCCGTCGAGACACTACAGCAGCAATTCTCCGGATACGGCAGTACGTCGGCCGTCGTCGCGCGCACCCTGGATAAGCTGGCGCTAAAGGAGCCGCTCGAGGCTTGGTCCGAAGAGACGGTTGATCGTGTCGTCGGCGCATTCACGGACGAGAAATTTCCCACCGTCATCGCTCTGAATAAGATCGACGACTCCGACGCCTACACGAATCTCCTGAAGATTACCAAGCAGCAAGATCCCAATCTCATTGTACCCTGCTCAGCCAAGGCCGAGTTATTCCTGCGCAAGATGGCCAAGCAGGGTTATATAAAATACACCGAAGGCACTGAATTTATAGATACCCGGGAGGATCTCATCGCAGACGGCGATCCGAACGGCGGCGGACTCAAGGAGCTCGATGAGAAAAATAAGGCAACCATCGAGGAATTCAGGGATATGATCCTGTTTAGGTACGGCTCTACGGGCGTTGTCCAGGTCCTGTCGAAGGCGGCTGAAATTTTGGGTCTGGTGCCCGTTTTCCCGGTACGGAATACGACCAGCTTTAGCTCGGGCTCGGACTCCAAAGTCGCCTTTCGGGACTGTGTTCTGGTCAAGAAGAACATGACCGTGGGCGAGGTGGCCAGGAAAGTCATGGGCGACGCCCCAATAGCTTATGTAGAAGGTGTCGGTGGCGTACGGGTGTCTGAAGACGCCATTATCACGCCAGGCAAGAATGATGTGAGTATTATTGCAGCTGAAACATTGCAGTTAAACCCAGTTGCTGACCTTTTTGCCCAGGTACTATCCTTCAGAATAGGACGAGCACAATAGAAAAGCATCATCTGTGGCTTCTAGTGGCGTGCCGGAAACAGATTAGTATGCAATCCCGTGAAACTGCTACCCAGTGAAATTAAGATGTTGGTTTTCATCAGTCCCATGGGCTGCCTCTTATCACTCGAAGTTGGCATGCATGATGGTTCTTACCGCGCTTGAGACATCTTATTAAGACAGGTCGCCCATTCGATCCAGAATAATACCGAAGCCAACTAAGGCTGGACGCGCATCACAGAGTTCCATCTTATGGTTTCATGCGAAAAGTATTGTTCACGAATAAACTGGAATTTTAATTTCATATTGTGTCGTTCCTCATTATATCCGGGCCTTTTGAGAAGCTGCTAGAGCCAGGTTACCTAGTAGCAAAGCTTCTGCGTGAAAGAATCATCATGATGCCGACGCATGCCAAACAGAAACAAAAGGAAAAAGTATCATGATGCCAGTCAATCCCCTTTTTTCTCCACTTATCACTTTTCCCTTCAATGGGCAATTAGACCTGTCAATCAAACGGTCGAGCCAAGTAAATGCAACTTGAAAGCTGGTGGAGAACGATCAAGTGGCTGGAGCCGTGATCCATAAACCAGGGAAAACTAACACCGACTCATAGTGAAAACGGGAATGAGGCTCGGTTCGAGTACGTCATCGGGCTTTTGTATCATAGTGTTGATGCGGTTCCTGCACCTCCCACGGTCCAATGTCAAAGCCTAGACTCCAGTGTATCTTGTCTCACCCCGCGCGCCATTAGGGATGATGAAATCCGCCGAACGCGTCCATCGTACGAGCATGAGCTGATATCAATCGAAATATAACCATGTCGCCTTTCTGGCTCGCCTTCTTTGCTTGCGGAGATTAATATTTCAGAATGATGTATCTGTAATTAGACCGAGATGGTTAGCCATAGTTACACTGGTTGTGGGCTGAGGGGTTGGAGGGGCTGGGTTGGAGGGGCTGGATTGGCCTGAACTTGGCGCAAGCCCGTGGGTAGGAGGCGTGAATGGATTGGCCGTCCAAAGGGACACGTACAGCGCGTGGATAATTCCGGGTATGTAACCCAGGACCGTCAACAGAATGTTGATTAGGACGTCGGCGCCGCAACCGCGCTCGAGGAAGACACCAAGAGGTGGGAGAAGAATGGCGAAGACAATCTTGCAGATATCGCTGTTGGGTGCCGATTAGTCGGTGCGCAAAACTCATTTGAGAGCCACAGCTGGGCTGTCGGCGATCGAGACGTACCTGGCTGTGAACGGCATTTTGGCTGCAGATTACCAGTTAAATCTGGTGAGGTTGTTTTGAATGCGAGGTCCGTAGCTCGTCAAGGATTTTCAGGAATCAGGTCTCGATTGATAGAGACGTTTGCGTTTTTGGGTGTAGAAGCGCCGTCTGGCAGGAGTAGGTAGTATAAAAGGTAGGAGAACGGGAAACAGTAGATGATGAAGGGTTACAGAGTTGGAGAGTTGACAAGACGTGGTTGGTTAGGTGGTTGGGTGTTTATATGAGAGTAACACGAAGATTGTCACCTGATTGTGTTGTGTTTTGGGGATGTTCCAAACAACCGTGACGACGCGGGAAAGGGTGCGCCTACCTATTACCTTATACGAGGGCCGGTGGTGTGTATAGAGTGGTGGTGAAGTATATCGACACCCTGTCACAAATGAGGTAGGTGCGTCATTCTATGCCGCCCCGTGCCTTCCCTTCTTTGCCTCAATTGCATAGGTATCCTTTGTCAGTGGCTGCTGTACCCGGCGGGAGATTATCTGGCATTTGCACTCCAGGCAGAGTACGGACCGTGGCATACATGTTACATGTACCTGCTTATATAACGGGAGTTCCATGTTCGAATTCAAAACAAAACGTGGAATATTGTGTGCTGATTACAGACAGCACCTCCTATCTAATCTGTACATATGTACCTCCATCCTACCACCCGCCTACCAACCATACGATCTGTACAGCTAAGACAGTCATAGAAACCATGCCCGTAATCCAAAAGGGCTCAGTACCTATCTAGCCTAGGTAATTGACGGTAGGTGGGCCCTAGCTATCGGTAATCCGGCAATATCAGGTTCGCGTATGTACCTGTTGGTGTTCAATGCGAGCCTCTCTCACGAGCCTGAATGACATCATCGGCTGTGCCTCGAGGTCTACACTGCATGTGCTCGTATACCGGCGCCTACCCTGCCATAATACATGGTAATTACGGTAATAGTAACTACTACGTAGGTACACCTAGGTACCGATTAAGTTAATCATTTACATGCTCGCGCGTCGTGCCTTTATATCTACGTTGCACGCCGTTCTTCCGGGGCGATGTATGATGTAACCGAACATCGGCAGCTACTAATGACTTACAGAACTCTCTCATGTCCTCTACTACGTAGTACCTTATTGTGACGTCGATGGTGTCGCGGATGATTTGCATTGAAGCGGCGAAGACGAGATCCACGGTGCAGACATGGAAGGTCTTGTGGCGTTTTGGTTTAAAATGGCCAAGTCGGCCTTCCGGAGTCATATAATAGATGTTAATGGACGGCCTCGGCATAACTTGACGAGGAGAAATTTCAAGAAGCGACGATGAACAGTTTTCCCGTCGTGACTTTCACTCAGACGAGGAGGTGGGAACACGGTCAAAGGACACCCCGTCATCGTCAAGTCGCAGATAATGTTCCCCAGGGCACTACCTGCAGCAGCAATAAATGCCGCGACAAAACCATTCCAGTACTTTGACGCTAAGGGTTTGGCTAAAATCTCGACATCGAAACCATTCAAGGGCCATGTTCATGGTAGCTCGAGTTTTAAGCTTGCCGTAGTCAGCTAAACCGCTTTGTTCTTCTTTTCAGACCTCAACTCTCCAATTCTTTTCCATGGGTTTCAGAGTATAGGTCTCCTGGACATCATGTGACGGGCTGTCCAAGGTGTCTCGGGGCAATTGAAGTCGCCATTTGCCTTTGGTAGAACGTACGGGAAAGTCTGAAGGCTCAAAATAATCACTTGGCAAAAAACGACAATAGTTTGCTATTTGGATGCTTTTTATTGATGAATCATGACGGTGATATTTTATCCGTCTGGTATTAGAGACGACTTGCATATGATGAGACCAGGTGCCGTGAAGTAATAGAAGCGACTTGAACAGCACACTAGAACGATAGGCTATCCCGTGGCCTTTTTGACGATATCGATATGTGAAACTTTTCCATGTGGTGATGGCAATCGTTTTCCGCGGTCGACTCCTTTCCCAATCAACGAAGGATAATGGCACTGCCACAACTCTCGGACTTCGTTTTCCACTTGTCCTTGGGGCAGAAATTGTAAGCATCCTACGTTGTACCTTTAGATCAACTCTGACTCGCGCGGCGAGGCGGCTCATCTTTCGAACATAGACTGCTCAAACGACGCTCCGCCTCGGCCATTTCGCCTTCATATTGACTAGCAAGCTGGCGCAGTCGTTCACAATGCTCAAGGTCGGCCGGCTCGCTACGTGCTAAGGCTTTCAGTCGAGAATCGGCATCGTGCGTGGCTTGTGGGTGGTGCTCCCGGCCCAGTGTAGCGAGAGGCACGTTTGCCTCCGTCATGGCAATGCAATGGCTGGCACTGACCTCATCCTGCTGGTCTCCTGTCTTCCCCATTATCTCGTTGAAAGTTTTTGGTATATATCAACACTGGAGAGCCGACTATGTGAGAACCCTTTTCGGACTTCAGTAGATCGCGAACGTGGGGCTTATTGCTTCGATGCGTATAAGTTCGATCGCGGCTTATTGGTAAAGTCTCCGGCTCGGTAGCTAGGCTTCTTTTGATAAGGTAAGTCTGTAAGCAGTATTGCGTTGACAAGTCTAGATGATGGAGAGGTACCGGTTATTCCGAATAGACCTGCGATAACATGGGATTTCATTCGGTAAGGTGGTTGTAGGGTTGATATTCCATCGCAGAGGACGTGGGGATGTCAGACAAGCTATCTAAATAACTCCCGGGGGCTATCGTGACATCATACACAGTGCCAAGGTGTACAAGACACGGATTACATCACCCGCAGATGCAGTGCGATGGAGGGAGTCACAGGAGCCTCGCACAGTGAATTCTAAGTATATTCGATGGGCAAAGTACTACGTACCTACTTAGTAGTAATCAAGTTTATTGTTCAAGTTTATTGTTCCGCCGTCCGGGTCGGCGAAGTTGATCAGGATTGTCCTATCTAGTTCTGTCCTAGCATCGGTAGGCCGACAGCACATACTTACTTACTCTACCTGACTTAGATAGGCCTAACTTAGATAGGTAGTTAGGTAGTCATTGAAGATACGGGTGGCTGCTGCGGACTGCAATTCGTAGTGCACGATGATTGTTGTGGCATTGATTCTAGTCTAGGTACCCATGTAGCCGAAATTTCATGCCGAGCGGAAATGCCGTGAACGCGGAAGCCACGCAGCTTTACGGTATGTAACCGTGCTCAGGGTGTGCTCCGGTTCACATTCTTTTTCGCAATACCGGTCTCGGTACGGATAATCGATTCATTGGAATCAGGTTGCGCTAAATTAGCGTGCATGCATCTAGTGAACGCTCAGTGATTTACTCCGCTAGGAATTAGTGGTTTAATCGATTTAATCGACTTTATCAATACTAGCGCGACCTGATTCCAATAGATCCATCGTCCGTAGATTACATAGATATTAGTGCGTAGAGATCTGATCGAAGTTGTCAATGGATCGTCGGCGTATATAGGTAGTCTGTAGGTACTAGCCAGTCTAGGTAGGTAGGTAGTTTAACTTAAAAGAAGCAAATACAAAAAACAAGCAGTTTGATTGGGAGCTCAGGTTCTGCTCAGGTACCTGACCTTACGGGGATATCCGGAGCCGGCAAACAAAGACGGTCTCCTTACCGGGGAACCATTCAGCAGGCCGCTGACCATTACGGCGAAGCACCGGAATTGACTGTTACAGCTAACTATTCGAACCTGGTACAGGCTGGTAAGTCTGTACATAACCTACCTACGTAGGAGTTGTGTGGGTTAGGCATGAGCCGTGAGGCGTAAGGATCGCCGGCAGTTGCCGGCTGAGCAATTAAAGCTAGGTCTCCCAGCAGCACCCGGCCTCTTTCTGCCAGGAGGAAGGAGAAGGAAAGGAGAGCTAATAGGTAGGTAGTTAACTACCTAGACGTCTTCACGTCTGCTACTTATAACTATCAACCTGACAGCACAACAAAGCCTAACGGCACCATGGTCTCGTGGATGTATGTATTGGTCGCCTGGTAGGTACCTACGTAGTAAACTTCTTAGATTTCTTAGCGCCCTTCCATGTTTACTACCTAACCTGGTATGTAATATAAACAAGGTTTCTTTTGAATAAATCAACAACTTTTCTTCTCGGAACTTTTTCTACCCCCAAATCGGGAATAGTGTTATGGAGGCACCAAAATGTTGGCCGCTCCGCCCGTAAACAAGGGCTTTCCGCACCCCCAGCAGCTGCCCCAGAAGGGGCCTCGGTTTTATGCTTTTCTTCACCAACATCTATCTACACTTTGCACTCTTTCCGGAATAGCGGCCCTGATATTACCTAAATAGTGGCTTTTATGTTTCAACATCGACTCAGGCCTCCCTTGTGCCTACAGATAACAGTGTACAGTCTGTAACTAACGCACAACTTCCGTGACCTCCCTCGAAAATGAAGCCAGCCGTCAGATCCGAGTCTTCATCCGTGGGCGCTTCTGCAGTCCGTACGCATTGCAGCGACACTATTGACACTAATTACACACGATCCGCCCATACTTACATAGTACCTATCTAGGTAGTGTAATTCCATGCTCGATACTGTCTATACGCAAGTAGGTACATAACATGTTTTCTGTCTACCTAGGTACCGAATATGCTTCGTCAAGGGGCGTCAGGGCCTGCAATGCTCATATGGAATTAAGCAGTTACTTCGTATAAGTGAATGATCAGTGTCGGTGCTGAAGCCACGTTACCACCAGTGCATCGAATCGTTTGTAAGTTACCTACCTAGGCACCTAAGTAAGTTGGTATGCCTGAATTGAAAATGTACCTATCCATTTCTTCCTACACACCTTACCTAGGAAGGTAAGGTATAGGTAGGCGCACTAGATACACTACCTACCTACCTAAGGTAACAGCACAAATCGGAGGCACCTGCTACCTAACTACATGTAGATGGATCACAGCTGGCGCCATCTGCGTGTCTCTACTTACATAGTAAGTAAACCCCTCCTTGTCTCCATTTCAGGAAGTCAACCTTTCCCTTTGTTCTCTTTCCGTGTCTCTATGGTAGGCAGGTCGGTCACAAAAGGGAGAATTGCAAATAACCTCTCCACCTGCCACGCTCATTTCTGATATTCTGAAATGAGTCACACTCTCACTTAATCTCAGCACTGAGCTCACATCGTCCAACTACAGATTACCTAGGTACCTACCTGCCTATAGTTACGTGGTAATTACTTACACCGCACTGCCCATCTGTCCACTTTTCTAGCCTGTTCGGGACCCCCGGAAAGCCCCACGACGCCCAACTTACATATACTAATAAGCGCCCCTCTCCGAGTGGGTAGAGTTGTCCCAAGGACTGGTCACCCACAATTACGTCGTTGGGATTTTCATTAGGAATTTCCGTCATTGACATCGACACCTGTTTACCACGTTCTGCTTACCAAGTTGCCAACTGGTGATCAATCCGTTTAGGTGAGCAAGGTATCGCTTTCCACCTATCTAGGCCCTTTGTGTACAGACTACGAGTGCATTGTCATCTTCCGTGACTCTGTGAGGCTGGATGAGAGCATGGGGGTTTCATTTACGTGCTATTTCTCTAATAAGCTGGCATCCCTCATCCCTCATCCCCCATCCCCCATCCCTAACGCCCCCCGTCCCAAACTTGCCGGTCTGCCGGTTCCCGATGGAAACATCAATCACCTATAGCGTTGCTTTGCCACAGCTAGGTCTTGACATGTAGGTCTCGCCATGAGAAACCCACTGAACAAGTTCGGCTAGGCGCTGCCGACTTGAACCCATGCCTGCATGAATGATGTACCTTTTTTGGATCTTGGGACTTTGGATCAGTGATAAGTTAATAACCCTCCACTTACCAGCTGCGTGCTGCCTGCTGCTCTCATCCGTTCATCTTCTGCTTCTGCTTCTGCTTCTCCACCCGACACACATACACTTCCAAAATATATGTACCATACAGTTCCGGGATTTGACTCGAGCTTGCATTCATTTCTGTCGTGTCCTATTCACTGTTGCTCTGTTCTTTTTTAAGGGCCGAAATCTACAAGCATACATACCTAGACGACATCGCTACCACTTCGATCCGTTTTCCCTCATTTGCATATTCTGATCACGCCTTCTGTGCTGCGTTGAGTTGATATGGGAGTTCTCTTCACCGCCCAGACTGAAAGAAGATCTAGCAACAGCTCAAGCCCTTATACAAACTCGTCTGACAACCTGGCGGTTGCCATCATGTCAACGACCTCTAGCAGCAGCGGCAGTCGACCAAACAGCCGTAATTATGATACTGGCTTCCCGGATTGGTTTGCTTCCCGCACGACATCATTACGGCACCCCGATGCCATCGTCGACCCGAGCTTCGCCATATCCTCCGAACACATAGACCCAGCTAAAACGCAGCACCGCTCGCTGATGTCTTTGCTCCGCAAACACCGACGTGCTATGAGTTCTGGGAAGAGTTCTGAGGGCCACTTAAGCCGCGTGTCTGTAGACTATGCCTCGGAGTTCGCTGTAACCGACAGCTCGGCCGATATCTCGCATCACTCATCCCACGACCCTGTTGCAACTACGCTGCATCGGTCCAGCGCTGATTCAGACCGTCTGATCCATATGGATCTCAGCAAGAAGATCTCGGGCGTAATACCGCTGTTCGAGCATTCAGATGACGGTGATCTGAACGATGGCACAGCCCGGCGGCGGACCAATATCTTTCGGAAACTGATGAGTAAAAATTAAGAGCGAAAAGGAAACGAAGGATATGCACTCGGAACCACAACATACGATTAGCGCTGACGAAAACATCTCGGCGCTCATCGGTTTCTCCGAGTACAAGGACGGACACCAAGTGTACTCGACAGGCGATGATGGATATTTGGCAAGGAATTATTCTTCCAGCGTGGCGTTATATGATAGCAAGTTATGTCAACATTGGTTCTCGAGGAGCGTTCCTGTCTCATCACTCTTCAAATAATCTGTAAAGGGCGCTTTGTGATGGGTTTTGGATAACTCTAGAGCCACCGATATGGTTGTTTACAAGTTGTCTTGCTGAGACTTGTAGCGGTAATCCCGATCATTGGATTCGGGTGACATTTTGTCTTCAATTTGCTCCCATTTCGGGAGTAATGCATCGTGTGGTGTTCAACAATTGCCGAATTTCAGTTTGATTGATATAGCGTTCGGCCTCTCATCTTAGGTATTATTATTTTCACCCCATTTACCTAATCTGATATGGCCCTGTAGATATCGAATCACCTCCTGACCATCCGTCCAGCGCTCCACCAACTTGCTGCCGTTCGCCTTTTGCCGATCCCAACGCTTAAACATATCAGTTTCATGTTGTAGACGCTCTCCAAACGGCGAAGTCTCAAAGCGGACGCCTCAGAGGCTTAGACCAAGAACCCTTTCTGTCTCTCCATGGCGGCCTGCCAAGTCTCGCCATCGGCCCGAGTAAAAGCCTGGGTACCTTCCACCTCCTCGGCGCCAAAGTTGCCGTACAGGTGCGCGCATCCGGTACCATCCCACGTCGTAATTCCGTGGAACTCGGGCCTGAACCGAACCTTGACGACCCAGATAGTCTTGACATCGGTGAAGAACATGTCTGCCGTCAAGGGAACCTTGCAAAGTGGTGTTAAACTTGACCTTATCATGAATAGGCTTGGGCTTTTGGCGAAAAGATGGTGCGATGGTCATAACGGGTGAGTGGAGAAGTCACTCACCTGTATTGCCGTGCTCAGGTGTATGAAGCCATCTTTTTCGTCCAGCTCCGACGGGGGGTATTGTGCGGGGATCGGCGCCGGAGGAGCCGCTGGCACGATCTTATAGACGTAGGTTGGGAGTGGTGTAGGAAGTGCCATGAGGTGATTGGCTTATCTCGCGGAGACGAGAGATAGATTGATATGATTGGGAGATGAGATGCCAAGAGCCGTTAGAGCATTGCGTAGGAGACAAGATGCGTAGAATTGACTGAAATTGCTACGACCATCTCTCTCAGGGGGGATGCGGGCAATATAGATACAGTGGGTCACAGAAAGTGACGCTCGCTCGGACTTGTTGCAAAAAAAGACCACCTTTCAGAATCAACACCGCACGCGTAAATGACAATATAATAAATACCCTCGAAAACTGGGCGTGCATTAAAAACTGACCGGCAATTGCATATATCCTTTTTTATAACTCATATCTACACTTTACGTGCCTCCATCGTGGCTTTTATTCGAGCCCAAAATTCGGCTTGAAAAAGTCGAGCGTCACTTTCTGTGACCCACTGTAGGTAGGAGGTATCAAGTCAAGTGCGCCTACCTATGCTAGGTATACAGAGCACCAGGAGAGCACAGGAGTATGCGGCACCCACTGTAAAAGGTACATAAGGTAGGTACGTATATCTGTGTGGTACGCTGCGATGAGTGCGAACTAGGCTTTTTATACAGTATGACTCCGCGGCAGCATGTTGTCTCTGTGAGGGGCAAGATAAGTACCTGTAACCTACCTAAGACTACACTATGTACCTACCTATGTAGGTACCTGATATGTGTGTGTTGTGTCTTATTGATCATGAATCTTGTAGCGTGCTTTTTCGTTTGGCCTTTTGTGACGGTATGGTACAATCCGTACCAACCCATTTATACTTGGAACCCGAGTGAATGGAAACGACCTAACGTATCCATCCTCTCACTAGTGAGATAACTAGGTCGATAGCTGGCACTCTAACTACCTACCTAGGTAAGTAGGTAGGTAGCCGGCACGTACTTACAAGCTACACTAACCCATGCCATACGTATTATGTGAAATTCCATAACTATACAAAACACCTGTCGACAAGCGCAGGTACTTATGCTCATTGTTTGTGATATTGACTTGACTAACAGTAGCCGTTTGCTTCATACAATGAGGCCTGAACACAATTGAAGAGGGGCTGGTCTGTAATCCTCCGTACTAAGTAGATGAACTTAAGTATAGGTAAGTCAAATGATCGGCCGTTCCAAAACACTAACTACCTACAGTAACATGTGGACATAATACGTCGGAAGCTTCATCTTTGCTTATGTGTACGCTAGATGATGAGCCCCGACTCTCCGAGACCGAGGAATGAAGTGGGATGGGACCCGATAATCACATACCTGGTCACGGTCTGTAATCCCGTCGTGATAACAGTGTAATCGGGCAAGTACAAATGACACTTCAGCACGTGACTGTTTAGATTGGCGGTGACCTGGGACTTGGCAAAACGAGGGGCAGCATCCTGTTCCCAATGTGAGACAGTGTGCTGCATAGTGTGCTTTAAATTATGAAAGAATGCGGTCATACGGTGTTGTCGCCAAACAAGCCCAACTTACTCGATAGCGGCTTTGCCTAGCGGGGCTGTGCCCCGCAATGTGGCCTAGACGTAAGGTAGGTAGGTAGGTACAGACACAGACTGTACCTACTAGTAGTGTACAGCTACCTACCAGGTAATATGTAGGTACCTTCCTAGGCAGTTATTGATCAATCAAGCCATTCCGTTCTGGTGGCGGCTAGTCTACTGTTCTTGTTAAATCGCCGACTTTCTTCCGCAATATTAGTCAGCCACTTCCAGCATAGGATACATCTCCTCACTTCCTCGGACCTCCAGATGTTCAAGTAACTGGCACATATCATTCTTACACCACATGTTTGAAGAGATGCCATGTCTGAGCCACCCGGACCAGTCCAACCATCAGGTAACTTTCTTGCCAGGTACCTAGACTTGAATGCCTAAGAAACCTGCCTCTTCCACGGACCACGGACTGTATCATCTCTCAAGGATTATCTGCAATAGAACACGCCATCTTAGGCAGGACGAGAGTTTGTCTTTGCAGCTCTAGTTATACAACTAAAACGGGGCCGCTTACATTATGTAGAGCTCTTGCCAACTCTGCGCAGAATCCCCAGACCCGACGACCGACGCGATACGCCCTCATCGGCCCTCATCGGTCCGCATCGGCACTCATCGGCCCCCATCGAGGGGTTGTCGCTCAGGAGTCAAAAGGTAGGCGCTTCGATTAATAACCACCGCCGCATCATCACCCATGCTTGCGACTTCAGAGCTTCATTCTTGACTGAATTTCTCTGCTTATGGGCACACGCTGCATACTTTACACCACACTCTCCACCTCCACCCCTCTATCTCCACAGCCAACACCACGTTAGAACGGCCATTGGATTGTACAGCTAATCCCTCCACGGCACTGGGTAGCATCTGCCCCAGGGTCGGCGCTGTACTTAGAGCGGCTGCGCTAAGGGGATCTGTTTTTTAGCCTAGCAAGCTACACCCCTTAGCTTCGTCTGGTATCTCTACACTATCTAGGTACCCTACTTACATAGTACACTACAGACCTGAACGGTACGCCTGCCTACTAACGACCCCGACTCCGCTATTCTCAGATCCCCGTCTATGCCATTCCATTATCCACCTCTTTCCGCGACGTCTTCCCCGGCATCCGAAACTCGAAGAGCGCCCTCTTCCCCGCCCTCCGACTCCGCCATCCTCGCCGGCTACGCTGCCCAATTCTCCACGATGACTTCCCGAGGCTACGACGAGGAGGAACTCTCCATGTCCCTCTCCCCATCCCAGATCCGACGGAATAACCAGGGCTCCAGAATCCCCGCCATCAACATCACACAGCCCACGGCAGCCGATGCCGCCAGCAGCCGGTCCCGAGCCAGCAGCCAAACCCAGACGCGCGAGAAATCCAAAGCCGAGCAGCGCTTCGGCGCTTACACTGTACTCGCGACCTTGGGCGAGGGGTCATTTGGCAAGGTCAAGCTCGCCGTTCATAGGTCGACGAATCAGCGGGTAGCTCTGAAGATCATCGCGCGTAAGAAGTTAATCAGTAGAGATATGGTCGGGCGTGTCGAGAGAGAGATCGAATACCTCCAACTCCTTCGGCATCCTCACATCATTAAACTGTAAGTTGCGTATCGTCCCCATGGGGACTTTGCTTGCAGCGCTGTGGGGGTCGAACTATCTACTGACTGTTATGGCGTCTAGATACTCCGTGATTAAGACTCAGAATGAGATCATCATGGTGTTGGAGTATGCTGGTGGAGAATTGTTTGATTATATCGTATCGCATGGCAAGTTGGAGGAGCAGCAAGCCCGCCGTTTCTTCCAACAGATGATTTGC
This sequence comes from Xylariaceae sp. X187, assembly GCA_028637585.1. Classification (NCBI taxonomy): domain Eukaryota; kingdom Fungi; phylum Ascomycota; class Sordariomycetes; order Xylariales; family Xylariaceae; species Xylariaceae sp. X187. The sequence goes on along the minus strand of JAJIZN010000006.1, from coordinate 1,651,666 downwards.
GCCGTCGAATACTGCCATAGGCACAAGGTAGTCCATCGAGACCTGAAGCCCGAGAACCTGTTGCTCGACCATCAACTCAACGTCAAAATCGCCGACTTTGGCCTGAGTAATATTATGACGGACGGAAACTTCCTAAAGACAAGTTGCGGTAGCCCCAACTATGCCGCCCCTGAAGTCATCAGCGGCAAGCTGTACGCCGGCCCTGAGGTAGATGTCTGGAGTTGTGGTGTCATTTTGTACGTATTGTTGGTGGGAAGGCTGCCCTTCGACGATGACCATATTCCGAGTCTCTTTGCCAAAATACAACGTGGCGTATTCACCGTCCCCCACTGGATCAAGCCAGAGGCTGCGGACCTGATCCGTAAGATGCTCCAAACGAACCCCGTTCAGAGAGCGACTATCGAGGACATTAGACAAGACCCTTGGTTCCTGAAAGATTTACCGGCATATCTTGCCCCCCAGGTCGAGGAGTTTTTGAACACTGGTGTCGACCCCAACAAGGCTATCCGGCCAAGTGACATAGCACCCAATGCTCCAGCTCAGATCCAAGAGAAGCTACATGAAGAAGTAACAGACAAAATCAGTAAGACGATGGGTTATGGCAAGCGCGATGTCCAAGAGGCACTGGAAGCCGACGAGCCATCCACGATCAAGGATGCTTATATGATCGTTCGGGAGAACAAGTTGATGCAAGTGAATCGTAAGTCCTGGTCCATCTTCAGCAGTTCCTGTTGCCCTCAGTTCCTATGTAGCCTCTCACAAACACGTTTGCATAATGCATCACGGTGCTTTGCATTGCCTCTTATTAGCAGTCTCACGACCCATCAGTTATAATATCTTCATCTCTTCACACGTTTCGCATCGCTAACGTGCTACTCAGCCGCTTATGGCACCGGCGCCGAGAACCCTTATTTTGCCACATCTCCGACTGCTGATCATGCAGGACAAGCAAGAAGCCTCACAGAAGCTGTAGCGGATATGTCTCTGGATAAGGGAAAGCAGGAAGAGGGTGACACAGAAAATGTCCATGAAGCCCAAGCCAGTCCACATGCGGATTCCACCAAATCGACCTCAACTGTCACCAGCGCTTCTCCTCGTGGGTACGTGAGTCATGTTGGTATCCTGCCTTCGAGTATCCCCAGACTCCACAGAGAATACCTTGAACGTCACATTGCGGATATCGACGAATCCCTTGATGAAGCGTCAGTCCCCGACGTTCCTCTTCAGCCCAGGACGCCGGCAGAACAACAGGAAGCAGCCCGTCGCCTCAAGCCGCACTCCAAGAATATGTTACGTCTCGAAGAGAGCCAAGGTCGCCCTCAGCAAATGACCCCAGTGGCAGCTAAGAAACCAAAACCGGTTCGTTGGCAATTTGGCATCCGCTCTCGAAATGCGCCCTTTGAGGCTCTGTTGTGCATATATAAAGCTCTGGCCAAGCTCGGCGCAACATGGCTATTGGACGAGGACTATTCAAAGGAGAACAGCGAAGAGCCCGAAGCACAGTAAGCTTAATTACCTAGTTTCCACCCTATAACTGTTGAGCCGCTTACCGAACGCAGCAAAAGTACATCCCATCCAAACCGCTATGAGGGCATCCCTCTGGAAGAAATCGATTTAGAGTCGTTTGATCCCATCGAATACTACAAGCTGCCCGCGGATCCATGGCGTATCAGATGCCGATGGAGGAAGGACGGTATGCAAAGACCATTTCCACGACAAGTACTCAATCTAATATTATGTCTAGATATTCGCAAGGAGTCCGTCTCTTTTGGCCTCTCCACATCTGAAGCAACATCTGAGGCAAACACCTATGTGTACTCTGTTATGGACAAACGCCGACAGAATTTCGTGTGGATGAACATGGAAATCCAGATCTACGAGATGGAGCCCACGGTGTATCTCGTGGACTTCAAGTGCTCTGGTTACGAAGGAATTGATGGTAGCATGCTTGAAGAGAAGGACGTCATGAGCCCCTTTCCCTTTCTTGACATGGCCGCTAAGTTGATTATGCAGCTTGCCGAAGCTGATTAGGAAGGTCTCGGCAGTTAGCTTCTCACCTGTAGTCCCCTAAACGTCATCGCCTTGCTACAACGGACGGGAAAGTCTGCTCTCGCTGGATTCGCGTACTAATAATTCATCTATGGCTCTATAGGCTGTCTGTTCTGATCTTGTGGCACGCCTGCCTGCCTAGGCCTTTGGACCCGTTTACCCCACGCAAGTTCGATGTGTCCTGACTTTTAAGCGGCTCAGCAGAAGACTCGCCACCAGCTCAGCATTCTGCCAGCATGTTCCGAAAGGTTTATCTAGGAGAAACCTTTGACTGCGTCGACCAGGGTGGCAGTTTGACATTTTCCAGACACCGTCACGATGTATCCGGCGGTGGGTATGAATTGATGTGTCAGGATGCAACGCGTATACGGAGTTACGAGGGGTCCAGGGCTTTTATTTTTCAACGGATGGTCTTTTACTGAACCCCACGAGAACAGGAGTCTGATCTTTTTGTCCAGATGATGCGCTTGAAACGAGACGGGACTGGACGAATTTCATGACGAGTGGACCGGCTAAGGCTAATGGATGGATGGATAGGAAGGCAGGAACTCTCAGGGTGGAAAGGTATCAGGGGCCACGATTATTTGCATCTGGTTTGATCGCAAACTGTACAAAAAGTCTTGGTAAGGCCGGCTTGTGTTGCTTTATTACAGCCCGGTGTAAACGGCAGGGTTTAGATTTGATCGCGCTTCATTGAACCTGGCTCAAACCGACTCGATTTTCGGTCGAAGCTAACCAGGCGCTTGAGCAAGGGGGTTTTCTGCTTCGTTGTCACCAGTTGCTGAATCATGCGTTTTATAAATCGAGCTTTGCAACAGTATACGATACCATAGTATAGATCCTGGTCGTGGGAAGGTGGCACTTAGTTTGAGGTCGTCTTGGAGAGATATGTTAGAGTTATCATTCCCCGTTCTAAAAGCCCCCCGCCGAGTGACGCTCTCTGATTCAAAGATGAGCCTGTGAGCATATGTGACCATCATACCGCCGCCGCCTACCGTAGGTCTGCCCTCTTTGAGCACCTTTTCCGTGCCGAGCCGGGACACGATGGTTCGGGCGTGTTTAAAGGGGTCCCAGTATGCCTCGCACTCTTCGATATCGGCGTCTTCGTTGGGAAGCTTCGATACAACAAGGCGACTGCCCCGTCAACCCTGTCAACAACACTCATAGGATACGTACCTCCCTTCGGTTACCGTGGCAGCGGAAATCAAGTGTCGGATTATCATTAACGGGCTTATCATTAACGGCATCTACGGAATGGCAAGGACGTACTCAGGTGGCAACTACGGGGGGCGCTTGAGGCAGGCACGAGCCCGTACCTGCCCATTTTTCAACTATGGGCCGGCTCCGTATGGAACCTCACTTACCGGCCTCACTTCCAGCGGGTACTTAAGTAAACGACTGCCTGCTCTTCCCACCCTTCCCTTTCTCCCACTTCTACCTACCGTTTTTCCTACCTTCGTCGCCAAAACCTCGAGTGCTTCCATTCACCATCGTGGTTTTTCCCTGGATCATCACGATCATCATCACGATCATCATCGTTACCGGCAACACCGCCATCTCTTGAGTAAGCCGTCTTTATTCTTTTCCATCGGCATGCCTGCTGGCGCTGCCGATCGACGCTCGATTGCGGAACTTCAATGCCTCTCTCTTCGTTTATTCTCTTCTCTTCACTTCCCTTCCCTTCACTTCACTTCACTTCCCTTCCCTTCCCCTCCCCTCCCATCCCCTCCCCTCCCTTTCCTCATTGTATCTTTTGTCAACATCCTCCTTCGACTTTCCGCCGCTGTCACTCTCTCTCCCTTTTCCATCACCGCGCCAGCTTGTGCCGGACTACCCTCGATCCGCCGTCGCCAGCTTCAACGCACACTCTCTCGTCCATTCATTCGCCTTGCTTCCCGCGTCCCGCATCCCGCATTCTATCAACAGCTCAAGTCCCTGCCTGTCTCGGCTTGCCGCCGCACCCTTCTCTCCATTTCTTTCTATTCTTCGCCCTCGCACCAACAACAGTATCTAACAGGCGCATTGAGTCCAGGAATACTCGGTATCACCACAACGGTCTTCAACGACGATCTTCAAGATGCCTAAGTGGGATAGTACCTCCGAACAGGACCTCTTCCTGATTATGCGTGTCTTGGAGCGCCATGACCACTCGGCTCTCGGTGTCTGCGAGAGAGCTGCTGATATACTCAAAGCAATTGGACATCCCAAGTTTACCCCGGCTGGGGTTAGGTAAGTTTTTTTTTTGATAAATCCCACTAACAACCCTGATTCGTATTCCTCTTTTCATTTTACTAATGAGTCTTTTTTTTTTTAAATATATATAGCAAAAAGTGGTACGAGATGACCAAGAAGTCCCAAACGCTGCACGCTGAGCTTGCCGCTCACGCTGCCGCCCACGCTGCCGTCCCTGCCGATGGCGCCGCTGCCGTCCCTGCCGATGGCGCCGCTGATGGCGCCGCTGATGGTGCCGCTGATGGTGCCGCTGATGGCGCCGAAACTGCTGGCGATGAAGCTGCCTCTGCCGCGGCCACCCCCGCTCGTGGAAAGGGTGGTAACAAGCGCAAATCTGGCCCGGCCAAGCCCGCCCGTCAGCAGAGCCTGACCAAGAAGGCCAAGGACGCGAAGGTCGAACTCGAGGATTCTGACGATGCAGCTGGCAAAGGCAAATTCAAACTCAACAGCGCCCCCGCTTTGAACCCACCCAATGATCGCCCGTTCACACCTATTAACCGCAAGGCCCCGAAGTCCGAGGTCATCGAACCGTATGTTTACAATGATACCAATCGCAAGAGCGTCACCGGAATCAGCACGGGTGGCAAGGTTAAGCTCGCACATGTCGCCGACGAAGCTGAGGAGGGCGGAAACGTTGAGGAGGACGTTGCTGAGGAGGACGTTGCTGAGGAGGACGTTGCTGAGGAAGACGTTGACGAAGAAGACGTTGACGAAGAAGACTTTGACGAGGAGGATGTTGATGAAGAGGCCCAGGAGCCCTCTGCCAAGAAACAACGTGTTGTTTAAGTCATTTGTGACAGCCAGTCTCCCATCATAGTCTTGACTTCCACCAATCCCTCGTTCGTCACATGTACAATGTGTTGGAAGGGATAAACAAGATGTGGTCTTTTGTTCAGGGTCAGGTCACGGCGAAGATATCACTCCTTGCAAGCTGTAAACAACTCTTCTGGTAGTCTTGGACGGCCTTTCTGTCGTCATGCTATTGTCAATTGTACGCGCGGAGTAATACAAGTCGCATAGCAAGTTTACCAAGGCTCTAGTCATCGTCGTCCTAAGTAGCAATCAAACGTTCCTAACGACTTGACCTCTTCACACGTAGTGCCTATGCTGTTGAAGATGAGGATTTCAAGGTTCATCCGCACTAATTTGACAAGCAGAACTCCCTCTCGCTTCGATATCGTGAGGAAAAGATCTCATTGATCATTCATGACTGGCTCGTCGTCACGGAACATATGTACAAATGAATAATATGAATAGCCCTGTTGTCCCATTCTACTCTACTAAGAATAATCATGTTAGGATTTCGCTGACAAGACAAGGAAATCTCGCACTTCTAGTTCCTGCTAGTTCCTGCTAGTTCCGCTAGGTTCAGTAGAGCCCGTGACGAGCAGCAATGAGCATTGACCACACCCTAATCTCTGAGCCTTGTCACGTCTCTTTCATCATTGCGTGTCTTTTTCTATTTCGGAAAAGCAAAAGGTTGCGGGGGAAGAGAAGAAAAAAAGAAAAGAAGAAACCGCACACACACACGTTTCCCCTTTTTACTTTCTCAAGGCCTTTTTGATGCGGTAGCCCATGGGTCCATGCTTGAACCATTCACGCATCATGGAGTAAGTGATGAGCGTGTGGACCATGAGCATCTCGCCCAGGAACCGGAGGGTCTGGTAGAAGGAGGTCGCTTTTAGGCCGGTTGGCTGCTTCTTCTGACTCTGTTTGATACTCGCGAGACTCTCACCATTATCCAACCGCTCGCGGACATCGTTGAACAAGGCGACATCGTCAGTGATGACGCCTGTCACGCCTTTCCGAATGCTCCACTCCATCCAGTCCACTTCGTCGACGGTCCACACGTAGACCTTGATTCCCCGCTGCTTCATCTCGCGGAGGAAACGGTCGCCGGCCGGAGTAGCTAGGGTGTGACGCAGCAAACTGAAAGAAATGTTCGGAATGTTTGTCAAGTGGCTCGCGTAGGCAATGGAGGCTCCCAAAGATGCGACCTGATAGTCGGGAAGATATTTCAAGCTGAGCTTGATGTATGTCGCCTGCGGATAGAGTCAGCCTCGCGACAAATATTTACTTGAGCCGGGCTGCAACATGGAAATCCAATCAAGCAAGTCAGCGCACTCACATTCCAGCAGCACGGCAACACTCTGGTATTCCAAGGCTTTCTACTAGGAGTCGCGGCCAGCGTCTCCGCTAGTTTCATCATCATCTGCTCGGGATCATCGTCGGTCTAGACAGGCATTTCGAATTAGTGATGGTCCACGCCAACCACGCCTACCAAAACGGCAGGGGATTTGATTTACTTTAATGTCAAGCATGAGCCACACGTTTTCCCGCCCGGGCTGGTCAACATACTCCATGAGATCAATGAGCCGGGGCATTCGCTCGTGGGGTTCCTTGACGGTCCGTAGTTCGCTGATCTCACCCCAGGTAAGGTCAGAGACCTTAGAAGCGCTGCCGAATTCGCGCTTGAGATTCCCGTCATGGCTGAGCACAATCACACCGTCACGGGTGAGGTGAAGATCGGTCTCAATGGAGTCTGTGCCCGCGTCGATGGCCGCCGCAAACGCGGCCATAGTGTTCTCGGGCAGGTTGGTGCTGAAGCCGCGATGGGCGATGGTTTCCGGCATACGCGGCTTTGCATCTGTAGATCGCGAGCCCTGTTTTAGGGGTTCGAAGCTGCTTGCTGCTTTGCTTTAGCCCCTGAAACGAGTCGGCAACCAAACAAGCGCGCCCACCCCCAACATGACGGGCAACAATATGGTCGTCAAAAGACCGGGAAAACAATGCGTGTGCTGCTTACTTGAATTGGAGCTCAGTAACGGCTTCTTCTCGTTGGCCGTAGCCGCGCCGGGATGCTTCATTATCGATGGCATTTTGCGGATGACAACCAAACCCTACAGCCAAACACACACACACACAAACACGCCCTCGAGACAAAGTTTCAAGTCAAAGACAGCGTAGACTACCCCGAGGAATGTGGCCGGTAGGTTGCAAGCGAATGAAATAGACTGTCGACAGTCTCACGGAATTAGCGGATGGCCCATTATGAGGGTGACATCACGGGGAAGGCTCTCGTCAGACTCCCGTCAGCCAATGTTCATTGAATTGAGCGATGGCTGAGCGAGAGTCAGGCGAAGTTTGAATCAGAGCTCATGGGTTGGGGACAACGAGGTGACAGAGATGGGTTTTGTGTTGAAATTCGTGGGGCCCTTTTTTTTTTCTTTTTTTTTCTTTTCTTTTTTCCAATTCAGGCTTGTGAGTTCGCGCAGGGGAAAAAGGGTCGAGATACAAAAGATGGCCTACCACTGTATCAGAGTGACCAGACTCACCAGAGTGACCAGACTCACCAGAGTGACCAGACTCACCAGAGTGACCAGACTCACCAGAGTGACCAGACTCACCAGAGTGACCAGTCACCAGACTCCTATTAAGGTTTGTTACGAGTAACGGCCGGATCCCGTAATGGCTTGTTGAGGCGTTTGCTCAGGACGACCCGATTGGACAAGGACACGTTCCGAGTCGCGATACTTTTGAGTGAATGGCGTAGGTAAATTGTAACTTTGATGATCGAACAGACATATCAGCATGTCAGCGCTCCTCGTAACCTGTGGAGGCGTCGCCGACCTCGCAAGTAGATATCAGGATATCAGCCACACAGCACGGCGGCAGCACGGCGGCAGCACGCTACTTACTTGTACTCTTATACCTATGCTCCATGTGGCATGATCTGGCATCAGCAGGTAAGTAAGCCTCTGGTAAGGTAGACTACCTATGACTACCTATCCAGTCTAGGTACCGATATGTGTGGTGTATGTATCGGGGGGGCTGGCACGTAGTCCGTAAGTAGGTATATCTAGCATAGCATTTGCCATTTGCCATTTACCATTTGCCATTTGGTAGCATCCGGAGTTAGTGAACAACGGCTTCCGCGACGGCGCCTACTAGCTTTCCACACTAGGCGGTGTAGGATTGATGTGCCTGTTGGCATTCAAGCAAACACCTACCTATAGTATAGACATGCCCATCTGATAGCAAAGGTGACTGGCTGGGAGCCTGGGAGCCTGGGAGCCTGGAAGCCTGGGGACTCGGGGTCTAAGTTAGTAAGTAAGGATCAAAGTAAGTAAGTAGGACTGAAAAACAAAATGCTGGGCCTCGAGCTTACTGTACAGAAACCTACTACCTACGTATTAGTAGATATTACCGTAGATATCGTAGGTACCTCCTATCTGTGTATAATAATCGCGAGTTAATAAGTACACCATTAACAGGATATGTATCAGCTGTCCGTCCCAAAGGGGATTGAGAGATGTAAGTAAGTAAGTAGCTTAGGGAGTGTAGTGTAGAGTATGTACTAACTATTGGTATTGCCAATTGGTAATGATTGTAGGTAGATAGTCCGTATGCAAATAATTGTATGCATAGGTACCTATCTAGTGAGCCTATCTAGACAGGTCACAGATTGAGCGAGTGGCCGGGGGGTTCAATCCTTTCTTTGTCCGATCGTGGCACCGGGTGAGAGAGCTCGACCGACGTGGGGCCTCTCATTCTCTAGATATCTAGTGTAGACAGGTTTACGTACAATCCTTGATATCGTAAGAAATATGCAGAGATGCATGCCGTATTCACATTTGATTTCAATTGGAAGTGTGGATGTGTGGGATGTGTGGAAGTGTTCCGCCTTTCTCGATTCGATGCCTGTAGTCGTTTTCGCGGGCTCTTCAGCGGTCGTGCCGTGGTTATCCACTAGACACAAAAGTGCCGGACCGATAGGTATTGAAGGTAGCATCTCGGTCAACCACCCTATGAAGCCGTAAATACCGAGCAGAATCCTCATAGGCATACTACCGTGGGCCGCGATGATCTGGTCATTGACAGTAACAGCTTGTCCAGGGAAGGGATGTACGGGTACATCATGTGCTTTCACTCAGCAGTCAACATTGGTTATCTCTCAGTCGCTTTGTCCCGTGTGAGGGGCCGGTGTGGTGCACCGCACCGCACCGCACCGCACCTCTCTTCGTATCTTCGTATGGATGCAACTCATATTGAGAGTGGCCACACTGCGTAGGCTGGATGCTATAAGTATAGGTAGGCGTGAATCCCGATCGCATGACATTCGTATTGCTAGCGTCTTTGAGCAGAAATCTTTGCCACTTGTGACATCACGAGGCACAACGAGGTTTCTCGTCTCCGGGGAACTTTGTGACTGATGAAGCTCTTTGATCGCAGCTCTTGCACTTCTGCATTTATCATCATCGTTTTTTACTCACCACCCTACTGGGGAATGCGATTGAATGGTTAGCCTTCGACACCAAACACTCGCTCAGTATCTTCACTTAAACGTGCCGTTCGTCCGGCATCATGGAAGACAGAGTCCAGACAGCATGCTAGATAGGATATTCTAATACAAATGGACCGGCCGATTTAGCGATGCGTACTTAGCTCACGAGTACTTAGCTCACGAGCCGGCTCCCCTATGGTTCACCTCCTGTTTGCCGCTCTTCAGGCATGTTTCGGTGACCTCTGAATCAGCCAAGGTCGGAAAAATGCGGCTGGTCGAAAAGTGGCCGCCACCGTCCAGGTCTCTTCAGTCTTGGAACCGCGATACGCAATTGTGCAACGTACGCAGCTCTACTTTCCCAGCAAGTTGCTAGATAGTACTCGGAAACATCGTGGGCGATCGTGTCACCGGGCCTGACGGGACAGAACTTCGGAGAAATCTTGAAAGGCTCCGTCTGGGACAACTCGGGAGTTGGTGTTTGCTTGGCTAGCCTGCCTTGTCGTCCGGATCATTTCCGGAAGTTGGATACGATAAGATCGCCAGCCGTCAGTAAAGGGGGGGTTCTGTTCCAATGATCGAGACGGCATTACCATGACTTTACTTAAACGGAGTTTGAGGAGCCACTGCCCGAGCTTCAATTTCGATCTCATGATACCTGGCTTCTGCTTAGCCGAGTTGGAAATTGGCGTTGTCTGAGTGTTCATGGCTAGAACCGTCTAGATCACCCGCTTCTGAACAGTCACTCTTGGACGGTGACACGGTTGGGGAGATGGGGAGATGGGAAATGGGGAGATGGAGAGACCACTGGTGATGGGGAGACCCCCCCCCCCCCGGGACTCCGAGGGGTCCGAGGGGTCCGAGGCTCGGACTCCCCTCGGAACCGAGCGCACGTGGGCCAATCACCTGGCCAGCAATCGCCGATCGGTGGCGACATATTATTACAAACGTAATGCTCCGCGAATATTTACACACAAATATGTCCTCGGAGCAATCCGGCCATGTTTTGAATTCCCGAAAAGTAGTTTGTGCAGTGTACGATATGGAGGGCTAGATGCGCGAAGGAATAGAGAAGGGAAAATAAGGACGGGCGAGAGTGAAACTAGGTACTAAAGTACCTAGAAAGTAGACAGACAGGAGAGATGAAATACAGTCCTGGCAGATACAACCTCCGAGATGCTAGATCCAGTGTTCCCAATGTGAAGCCATGCCTATTCCCATGTCCATCAAGGTCGCTCTCATTCACAGTAATTGCAATCGAGTATGTACATCACCAAACTACCCTCACGACCGATATTATAAGAAGCCGGGAGAATTATAATCAACAAGGCACAGGCATCGTCATGACCGCCGCATGTAAACAAGGTCTTTTTTTTTTTTTTTTTTTTTTTTACAACAATGTTATAATTAAGGACCAATTTATTACATATTGTGCTTGGACACAAAAACGGATGGGTAAACGCCACGGAGGCTGTTCCAACTCAGTTAGACCAGAGACCGCCAAGGGAAACCGATATATCGAAATCCCCAGTTGTTGTACAGCTACCAAGAACCCGATAGGACGTGCTGTCAATCTGTCGGAAAGCCGGCGTGTTCCGCTGGAATATCATCCCGGCACCGTTACATGATAGAATCCGTACTCCCTAAACGCCCCGCCCTTCCCGAAGAAAACACCGACAAACCAAAGGTGACTTGTGACTTGTCCAGTAGCTTCGAAACTGAACCCCTCGAAAATAGACATCTACCGATATCGTCATAAATTCGAGGTCGTGTTTGCGCGCTCTGATACTAATGATCCGTCGTGGCTATTTCGTCGGGGTACCGAGCCGTTCTGGTAATCGTCATTGACGTTGAGATACATGTCGTTCGAACGATCGTCACCTGAGCTGAGGCTATCGTCGCTTGCACTGAGGACACTCTGCGCTCCTGCCACGTTTGTACTTAATTCCAGATCTCCGATATCGAATGTGGACAAGTCCAGCGGATCTGGCACCCATCCGGCGTAGTTTGGCATCGTACTGGCGGACGCTTGTAGCGAGAATGCTGGTCCGCCATATATAGCATCATAGACATTGTTCTGATCCCCGTCCATCGTACTTATCAGCGCTTCCCATTCGCTCAGCGGGATGCCGCCTCCCGAAACACTCTTATTCATTGGAGTAGGCGGGTATAATGAGACTTGTGGGTGATGGGATGATGAGGCCAGGTCAGATTGCGAAGGTGGCAGGCTGTTATGATTCACCGATTGTGACTGCTGACTAGGGCCACCAGCGGTGCTGATCGAAAGATAATCTGTGCTTGACTTGGCCTTGTGCTGCGAGGGTGGTATTCGCATCATCGTTTGTTGGATATGAGCGATAGACACGGGATGGTTGCGTTGCAGGGCCGAGTACTCAGTGCTGTTGTGATGGTAAGCGCGAGGTTGTGTGCGATATGGCCCTGTCCTTATGATAGACGAGCTAGGCATCGTCATTCGACGTAGTCTCTCATGCCGAGATAGCGAATCTACCTTATTTAAAGATTCTCCAGCATGTCGACCGTATGATGGCTTTTTCTTGATGGCGATCCCTGGGGGAGGGGCTCTAGGTGGCACGGCCATTGACTTCGGATGGGGTGATTCGTCAACCATAATCAACATCTTTGCAATTTTCCCTAGGTCGGAGATTCCAGCAGCTCGAGCTTTATGTAATGCCGTCAAGACTGCATTTGTCAGCCTTTCTATATCTTTCATAAGCTTACTATCAAGCTTAAGCTCTAAGCTCTGGTAGAGCAAAGTCATTCCGCAGAGAACAAGAATGTCCGTCTTATTTATACAGAAAGAAAACGACATGTTTCTCTCTTCGAGTAGTTCGATGATTTGTATGATATGCTTGCTAGAATCGACTGTTGCTAGGAGTGCTGGCGCAGCCTTCGCACCTAAGCTTGAACCGATAGCTGGTCGATAGATAAGTGTGCGGACATAGTAATACGCCAGGGCCTGTATTCGTTAGTCGACAGCCAGTACAAAGGGGGCGCCATCTTACCAGAATCGGAGACCTGCTCCCCGTGATGTCTGTGGATGGCTTATCTTGAGCAAAATTGAGCTTGAGATGGGTGGGAAGGGCGTCATCCCACTCGCGAAGACCCGCGTCAAGTCCTGTCATCTGTTGAAGTGAGAGCTCGTGAGATGCGGCGGCAGGGTAGTTCTTTTCCAACACCTGGGCTAATATTCGTGATAACCTGAATAGAGCTAAGGCACTCGATATCCTCGTGTGTTCTCCCGGAGGAGTTGCATGGAATCCCCTTTCAGACACGTATTCGTCATCCGTATCTGATGGATACTCCGTATAGATATCGTCTTCTTTTAATAGTTTTGGGAGGCCAAGTATAGCAGCCGAAAAACTTTTGAACATTAGTTACCAACCCACGAATAAATGGCCCGCAGTACATACCAGTCAAGCACATATAGTGTCCAGAAGACCTTCTTCCGTGTTTCAATAGTCAAAGCTCCGAATGAAAATCGCTTTTGACTCTGATGTAAGCCTAATCGATGGGCTAGGCCAACAGCAATGGCCTTGTAATGTTGGAGACGTTTGTAATCTGCTCGAATGGTGCAGTACACAAGAGCCAGTACCAAGCACTGCAGCGTGTGCATCGTGTTATCCATCAACACAGCATCTAATGCCCTTTGCCATTGTAGCTCACAAGCGGCTACCTGTTCCAGATCCGGCATCTCGCTCGAGAGCGCAGCAATACTGAAGACTAGGTAAATTTGGGCGAGCTTATGATTGTTCCTGATCATATCCGGATCGCTAGAAAAGCTATCGTAGAAGTGTAAAAAGGTGGGTTTATGAAGAACAGGGAAGAGCGGTGCCCACTCCTGAAAGTAGACGTTTACACATCTATCGGAGAAGAGTCGGGGTGGGGCTCTCAACGGCTGAGATGGAGGTTTCGCTACTAAAGGATGGCAACCTTGGATGTGAAGGAATGCCTCCAGATTGAAGTCCGAACAGGGCTTCCCATTTTCCTGGATCCTGCGCTTGAAAGTTTCTGGTAACAGTGTCAGAAATGGTGAACGCCCATTAAAGATTCACAAGAAACTCACCGATAAAGGCGCGTCCACTTGATGGGCCCATGAAGTACGAATCCGAATTCTCGACACCGAGTAATAACGGCGTTGCTTGTACCCGAAAAACGTCCGGTTTCGCAGGTGGTCCTTCGTCAGTCTCCGACTCTACTGTGGGCTTTGGGCTCGCGCTCGACCTAACCGAGGGTTGGCGGTGATTATGCATTTTGGAGAGCATATCAATCTTTTCGTCCTTTTCATCCAATAGATCCTTGAGGTCCCGCACTTCGGACTCCAATTGCCTCACCCTCTCCTCTAGAGACTCGGTATAGCCGCGAGGAAAAGCGCGTCGGCTGAGTTTGTCGCTGGTCTTACACTCAAAGCCCACATTCGAGCACTGCGAGCATGTCGGCCGGATCCCGTCGCAGCGTATTTTCTTCGAGCGGCAGCGGTCACAGGCCTGCGCGATTCGGCTCTGTGAGCTCGTGCCGACCTTGATCACCTTCATCGGCAGTATCCCCGGCATCTTGTCGAGCGGTCACATCCAGCGCAAGTTGAATCTGGTGGGTTCACACGTGCGTCGTAAAGTCTCGTCGCGTAGGGGATGGAACATTCCTATCACGATAGAGAGAGAGAAAGAGAGGAGGAATCAATGACGCGCAATAGAAATTCCGGTCGCTCCAAACGTCGAGTCCTATGCACACATCGAGACACGCCTTATACGTATGTTGGTACAAGGTTGCCTTGAGAGATAGCTAATCTCGCTTTCCCCTTTTTTCACCTCATCCGAAAAATAAAATAAACAGAGAATCAAGTAATTCGGTCGCAGTCGCGAGCAGGTAAGGTTCCTAGAGGCGAGGGGGGGGAGTAATCGCCGTGGGATGGTTCGTAGTGTAGGTAGTGTAGGTAGTGTAGGTAGTGTAGGTAGCGTAGGTAGCGTAGGTGGTGTTGAAAGAGCACGGAGAGGTTGAGGAAAAGTGGGCATCAATGGGGATGAGGCCAGCTGGATTCGATGAGCGATTAATAGCGTGCAGTTCTAGTTCGTCTTCTCCAGATTATGTATCAGCCTGTGATGTGAGCCCTTATAGGTTGCATTTGCGCTCATGAATTTGCGGGGGCTTTTCCATCCGGGTAGGTAGGTACATAGGTCGGTGAAGGCCATGGACGGCTACCCTATGCACAAAGCAAGAACATTTATACTAGGTAAGTACCCAGGTATACATGGAAGAGTCTTACTATTCGCACAGCCATCTATTTCTATCCGCACAGCTATACCCCACTTTAAATGCCGCTACAGTGCCATGGCCCCTAAGTAGTGTACCTATCGTTACTGAGTACCTACCTAACTAATTGCCTTATAATTGCCTTGAGTTCAGGTAGGTACCTAGATAGTAATGTCCCAATTGTCGTAGGGCTTCTCGACTTGCGCCAGGCCTTCACAACTACGTCAGGCCTTCGTAACTCATTCAAGGCTTTCGATGTATTGCGATGCCGTGGTACTGCGACGCCGTGGAGTTGCAATAGGTAGCGTGGTGTTGCAATATCACGATGCTTAAACGAAGACTCGATACGCAAGTCCCTTAAGCACCTAACCTACCAGATGCCTAATGTAAATGGAAAGTGGATAGTAGACTAGAATTGGGTGCTCAATAACTATAATTTAGGGGCCATGGCACTATAGCGGCATTTAAAGTGGGGTATAGCTGTGCGGATAGAAATAGATGGCTGTGCGAATAAGTTACCTACTTAGTGAGACTCTACATAGGTATGGAAATACCGTGTAGGATCCAATGGCGCGTACCGAACTAGCCCGTACCTGATTATGCAGCGAGACTGCCTTAGATAAGGAGACCGCCAGTTTTTTCAACTTTCTAATTGAAGCTACGAGTCAAATTACAAAGAAATATTGATGAATGATTACAGACGTAGATAGAGGAAATGATGTAAAGCGACTTGATGACTAGATATGACTTCCTCTGACGGAGAGCAGAGAAAAGTGTCTCATAATCCATAAGTGAACTTCATGCAGTAAAGTCCGCGAGGCGTCTAGCTAGTGAAGGTAAGTGTGTAGGTAGGTAGGTATCTGGCGACAAAGCAACGACTGGCTAAGCTTCAAGGCATTTCACTGCCGTACGTGGCTAGAAACAGAACTACCGGTTCTAAGTCAATACACTACGTACTATGTACACTACCTAGGTAGGTATCTACAGGCTGTAGCTACGGACTTCATTCTACCTTATAGCCTTATCTTAGGTGCCATAGCGGGAGGGGGCGGTTTCATACAGTACGATGTTTGTTTGGGGGTTAGTTAGAAGCATAACTATTAGTTACCTATGTGTCCGTACCTACAGTGGGTCACAGAAAGTGACGCTCGCTCGAACTTGTTGCAAAAAAGACCACCTTTCAAAATCAACACCGCACGTGCAAATGACGATATAATACCCTCGAAAACTGGGCGTACATTAAACAATGACCGGCAGCTGCACAGATCCTTTTTCATAACTCATATCTACATTTTACGTGCCTCCATCGTGGCTTTTATTCAAGCCCAAAATTCGGCTTGAAAAGATCGAGTGTTACTTTCTGTGACCCACTGTAGCTTGACCGTACTGTGGCCCCAGTATTGTTGCCTACGGTAGGTATCCCAAATCATTAGTTACAGTTTACCCGTGGAAGATGTAAATTAGCGTTGCTATGCGTCCGTAGTTATGTAACTAATACAGATCATTCGCTGCGAATGAACAAAATTTTATTCGTTCTTTTCGCCAAAATGCGTCGCGCCGTGGCCCGTCTTGCAATCGTCGCCAGGCAAAGAGTTGCCCAGTATTAATCTGTAAACCACGCTTATACCTGTCGCGACTACCGCATCTATCGCGACTGCCTCATAGTTTAGAAAAGTATGACATTATTAAAAAGGAACGCTCGTAGGTACGATTCCCCTTATTTGACTTGGGATTTTCCCTTCGTTTCTCTGCCCTCATGTTTTCTTACTTTACACACACACAAACACACAACACCCGCCCTCCAACAGTTCGACCGCGATCAATACAACAAAATCACACTCGACGACGATATACTCCATTGCTAACATAAGGGAACAAGGACACAATTGTAGTTAGGCAGATAGGTAGATAGCCAATAAAGCAAACAAATCGTCAGGCAGATAGGCAGATAGGCAGACACATAGGGGGGACAGGAGAAGGCGGGCATTATATGAATGGAAATGGGGGTGGAAGCATTTGGATAGGTGGCGATATATGGGTTGGGGGGCATAAGGGTAGGAGACTGGACAACATACTTAAGACAGTGGGTGGGGTGGTGGCATAGGGACACGTGGTGGTAGTTGGATAGCTGTGGCAGTAGAATAGTAGTGCCATTTTCCACCCTTTCCCACTACGGTATCAACTTAACGCGGCGCGTCACGGTTCACTTCTCATCAGTGGAAGTACAACACAATAACATGAATTATAACAGATCTGTACGGATCTGGACAGATACTAATATGGCTGATAACTGATAATCGAGATCCAGCAACTGCATTTTCTGGGCAGAAGGTATCTACCATCACTTTACTCCCCCCCTCCACGTTGTAGCTAAGCATCAATCCTCGAGATACGTGCGAAATACAGAGACGCAAAACCTATTTGAACTTGGTATGCAAACGCTTGCAACAGCATGAGCTCAAGCTACTACATTGACTACCGCCTACATCACCTAGGTACCTACCTAACAAGACAGGATGGTTCATGGTCTCGAGCTAAATAGGTAATTGCCGCTCACCTGTCAAGGAACCGGCTGGTCCATGAACTAGACTAGAGCCGTACTTATGGCTTCTGGGCCTCTGTGCGAACTACGTACGTACCCGGAGCATTCTGAGCAGTGAGCGTAGGTATTCGCATGAATGATGACATGCCTACCGTTCTTCGCCACGGCATTTGGTTCCATATCTCGAAAGTACCTACAGGTAGGTATGTCACCGTATGTATTCCTTTCGGCTTTTGATCAGTCGAAGCAGGGAACAAAAAGCTGGTGTTTCCCAACCCGTGAGTATCTAGTTAATCCCCTTTTACCTTTTTCATGATAACTAAACTACCTGCTGCTAGCCTGCTACCTAAATTACGTTGTAGGGGTGCGGTCATTCTCCAGTATATCCAGTACCGGACGACTTAGTGTCTATCTACAGTACGACTCACGCAGCTATCTAATAGTTATCTAAAACGGCTTAGGTTAGATGCGAGTCGAACCGCACAGTCTTTTTGACCCAAGACCAACGCGGCGATAATCTAGCAAGCAGGTTTTCGACTACCGATTCATTGGAAATGAACCGCTATTAGCTAAACCTCGAAAACATCGAAAAACTATCTAGGTACTCAATTACCGTACTTAAAACCGCTACAACTAGGTAGTCTAGATAACTAGGTAGGTACCTATTTATTACATCCCATATCATATATGTAGTCCGTAGGTATGTACACTATATCGCTAAATTAGCAGCTTCTTTTCAATGAGTCGGTATTTCGTAATAAGTGTGAAATTAACGCTTCCACATAGAACACATGGATAGCTATGAGAAATCATCAAGTATATGGAGGTAGTGTGCTGCCCGCCGGTCTTTCTCTTCTGTCGTTGTCGTTGGCAAGAGTGCTAAGTGCCTTTCTCATAGGTAAGTACGTCCGTACCTAGTGTTGCATCCGGTTTCAAACCGAAAGAAATACGTCCGTACTACCGGTTTGAAACCGGTTTCAAACGGTGTTTTTCGGAAAAGCACATTTCTGCACAAAATGAAGTTACTTTAGCGCATAGTCTTGTGGTATGACCCACATAATTCTCTAAAATAGGAAAAATACAGGTACAGACTGTAGGCATGTTTCCAACTTTCCATTCCAAAACCTCATGATCCATCAATGTAAGTACAACTCAGGCTTCATCCAACAGGTGTTCAAAAAGTCTGTTCCTCTAGTTATTGCTGTTCCTCATCACCGGGTGAATCCACGGTTTTTTTTTTGATCGTGTCTACAGCATTGTTTCGTAGGGTCATTGCCATCTCGTATGAATTGAGTCCTTGTCACTATATTATCTCGATTACGTGACAAGATGGGGCTGGTTTTCGGGGAAGACACTCGATAAGACTGGCTGGAAAACGGACAACACAACAATAAGAGGTCGCGACGATGCGCAAAGTTGCAGGAATCAAGAGACAACCTAGAGATTAAAAAAAAAATACCCAGAATATGTCGTTTTGACGGAAATAAATCCAGTTTCGCGGCGGCGCGAACCGATTCTTTTCGGTTTGGTACCCGCTTTGTATGGGGTGGTGTTTTAAATCGGTGTATTTTTTCGAAAAGCATGGTGTTAATGCATCACTAGGTACTCATAAGAGACGTGGGGAGTCTTGAGGACCGACGAAAAAGCTCCAGAGTCCAGACAAACCTTCCGGTCTGACTCTAGAACGGGCGCGGCACTTCAGCTCCACCGAGGATCACCGAGGGCCCTGAGGTTGCCGAGGCCAGCTTGGTTATTTTGATGCCGGATGGTAACAAGGCCCGCTATCACAGTAAGTAGGTATGTAGCCTATATTGGCCCGTATGAGTGTATGCCGTCTTTCGTAGCCATAAGGCGATAGGTTAAATCAACTCGGCCTGCCCAAACCGACCATTTTCGCATGTAAAGCGGCGTACCAACCACTGTCTTGATCACCAATTTTGAGACTCTGAATGTAGTTTTAATGGCGGCGGCGGCGATTATTTCAAGGCCACTAATGGCCTACTTAGGGCTTCTGCCTGACCCATTTTTGACTGTTCCTCTAGCTCGCGGCGACAAGGAGGTTAGCGATAGCTGCGATACAAAGTACGTGGAATCGCGGATAAATATACGCGGAAAAGTACTATGAAGGTGTCACGACTCACACGGTCGTAGAGGCAACCTGCGGTAGCTGAAAGCTTAGCCATTGCCAATAATTAAAATAGCGCTAGGCCGGCTACCCTCTGATGAAAGATATGCGAGTAGCCAAGTCGCCGATGAGACGATACAAAATTAATGCTTGCCGCCAAACCTCCACAAAAGTTGGCCCCTATCCCGAAGAGGTGATGGATCATTGGATTGTCCTAGTAGTGTAGATGACTGGCTGCCGGGTCTCGAGATAGTTGCAAAATACCTAATCAATATTATTGGTTCACGAAAGTTCGAAACTCCCTCTCGGGGCCTCGGCCCTGGAAGGTTTAGCAGGCAGTTGATCTTATTCAGAGCGTGCCTAGCTGCCATGTTGAATGGATAAGAAGTTATCTCGGGTTGCATGTTAACATTCAGTGGATCGACAAGTGCCTAATCGCAGCAGAAGGCATAAGGATAGATACGAAGTGCGGATTTGCAAGCCGAGAAGATTGTATCTCTAGACTGGCACACGTTACTCCACGTTACTCGAAAGGACTCTAACCAAATACTTTTCTTCAATGGTGTAAGTGTTGTATCCTAGCATAACCTCATCGCAGGACCCAGCGTACCGCCGATTATCGTCGGAAAAGGCTTGAAAGGGAACGGCTGCCCAAGCGAGCAACAGAAGTGCGAGCACTACCGAGCGAAACCATCCAACAAACACCAGCCATCACCAGGTTGAAACGATCAATACATAACCCGGTACTGACGATATGACTTGGAGGCTCGAGGCTCCTCCCTCCCCATCTTGGAGCGAAAGTGCTTAAACGCAACGTTCTACCACAGACGTTGATAAGTGTTGAGCAATTCGAAGAGCGAGCGACGCACGGTTTGAGTATAATCGCCAAATGAATCTCCGAGCAACACCGGCACCAAAGGCGGTGAGACTGCGAGGAGAGTCGGCGTGGCGCAATTGGCCACCAAATTCTGTCTAAGGCCATTCATTGTTGCGAGGGAAAAGCGATCCATCAGCTTTGCTGCCCTTCGAATATCTGTATTTGCCATCCGGGTATCCATTCATAAGCTTCTCTTACAGTACGCGTTGAAAAGACCGTGGCATAGAGCTGTGTAGATGAGATTGCGTTATAATGGACTATGTAAAATCATCTTCCACGCCATCTTCATGTTGGATACCATTCATTTCCGAAAGATACGCCTTCACCGATTCATCTTCAAACAGATGGCTTTTCTGTGGTTCTGTTAGTTGATGTCACTCATAAACATGCCACTCATAGCTCCATCTTATGGAAGATATAATTTGAAAGCGAATGAGATGGAGGGCTATAACATATAACAAGAAGCTGCCATCGTCTTACCTCGGATTCAACAACTTCGCAAATTCGTCCCAGGAGATCTCGCTCAAGCGCTCTTAATTGCGAGGCCGCTCGGACAATTTCCGGACGGTCGGTCTCAATGGGTAAGCTCTCTTCGTCGCTCGTTGCCAATGTTTCCAGCTGTTGTTGGATCATCCCGAATACAACAGCGACGGCACGGAGCCGAAAAACTTGACATAAGCCATGCCCCTTTATCAGGGTTTCCATGTGTCCGGCTTCTTCCGTAACGTCAGTGTCTTGCCACAGCATCCTAAGATGCTGCGAGCCGTCTGTCTCACGGAGAACCTTGAAATGGAGACCATCTTCATCGTTTAGGCACATCAACTGAACGAACGGGGCATCCCATTGAGGGATCCCATTGTCGTTGTCGGTGATTTTCAGGGTTGGCCTAGTCCCGTACACAAGGAGCTTCGCTTTTGCAAGCGGATCGTCGTCCATCGACTTTATTGGTAGCACGATGCTTTGAGCAGTCGATTCGGAATCGATGAACCCGTAGCTAAACAACATCTCGGCGGCAGACTTTTCATGCCCATAATCGATGGTTAATTCGTCCTGTTTAAGAACATTCGCTCCGTCGTGTAGAAGAAGCACTGCTTCATCTTCAGAAGTTTCATGAAAATACGCGGTCGGCGCCCTTGAGTGATTCACTAAATCCAGACAGGGAACCATTGATTCCCCCGACTTGGGCAAAGCGAGCGAGCGTGATCTATAAAGCGCATCTAGCCAAACCCAATCGTGCAGAGTAATGGCCTCCGTGTGCTCGAGAATTTCGTTCCAACGCGGGAGATGAGCCGTGGCATCTCGAATGCGATTGAATTCACTCGCTAACGCACTAGTCTTTGCGCGCACTGCGGGCTAAGTAACGGGTTGTTAGGTTGATGCCGCCGATAAGATCGAGCGGGAGCTTACTTCTAGTGATGTGCCCCTGAGAAGAGACAACTCGGATTCCGACCATAAAGTCGGAACAGGGACGTGAATGGGAAGGAGTTTGAAGTATTGAGCCCATGCTGTAGTAGGTCCTAGGCCGCCTTTATAATCGGGAGAAGACAAAACAAACTGTATCAAGAGAAACAAGAGGATGTCTCCTCTGAGTGACTAGTGAATCAAAGACTTAGCACTGACTCAGTGGGTGAGCTGACTGGTAAGGGCCCGGAATGTTTACCTGATGACCGGCGGCATCGAGAAGCATGCGGAATTCTTGGTTTTCTTTGGCATAGTTTTCAACACCAACAGCAGAAACGACGAGATCACCCGGAATTTTAAGCAAGGTCAGATCGCCATTGTTGACGTTCAGGTCTTTCTCAGCGATTAAACCCAAGCCCCGGTCCTCGATATCGGCAGCACTGACACCAGCGAAAGTAATGTTGTTAAGGGCACACCATGCCGGCAGATTTGTTAACGAAAACTGACCTCTTTTCATTGTAGTTTTCTATAGTATTAGACAAAGTCACTGCATGTAGTTGGACAGGCACGCTGACAAAGTCAAAGCTGGTCCAGACTGCAAGATACCTCTAAAATTACCCGGATGGCGATGGGTGAGTAGGTAGGTAGGTAGAAAGGTAGAAAGGTCGATAGATGTAGATGGTTGAAGAGAAAAGAATTAGGTAGGCATTCGAGGGAGGAGAGATGGAAAGGGTAACACGCAAAGGCTCAAGAATTTGCCATAGAATTGTTAACTGAACTAACTTATTTAGGCACAATGGTTCTAGTGCATAATCAATCCACCTAACCTAAGTAAGTATGTGGGTAGGTAGATAAGTCAGCTTGAGCCTTGTTCAGCCCATCTACAGATGTCCTTGTTAATCTGTACCTACCTGTAACCTAGGTAGGTAGAAACTAACTAACCTTAGTCATCTTTCTTTATTGGCGGTTCTATCTACCTATTGCGTTGCGTCATGCGGTTCAGATTGCGGGGATTATAGGTAGATAGAGCCTTATGGTTTAATGATTGGGGGAAAAAAAAACAAAACAACCATGGCGTGTCTCATGAACGATCGGAATCACCTCGAACGGAGCTATGCAATGAGTGATAGGTTTCACTGCTGCGCTGCGCAGATGCAGGCAAGGTAGCGAGCGAGACGTTGGATTGTAATTATACACTTATATATTACACGTAGTCCGAGGGGTTCGATCCGATCCACAACCCACAGGAAAACTTATTCCATGCGACAGAGTGCCTAGTCGGGCCGGCCGATGGATACCAGTGGTCGTCTTATGAACCCCTTTGCTCTTCCTCTTTAAGCCTTTCTAGCAACTTATTCCTCAGAAAGTCACTGAGGCCGAGACTGGGCGCGTACATGCAAGTTAATAAACATCGAGAGTTGAGAGTGGCAGTCAGAATAGTGTGGGCGACTTACATGCCCTCGTTTGTTATGATGCGGTATGTCCCACTGGGCTCGAACTTGCCGACAATTTTGCCGTGTCCGTCAACCTGAATACTGCCCAGGATATCTTCGGGGAAGGCGATCCTGCCAAAGTCGGGCGGATTGCGAAGGTCCGAGAGGTGAACGTAGCCACCAACCCCGGCTCCGCCAGCGCCGCCTTGAGCACTCGCACCACCCGCGCCGCCACCACCGGCACCCCCTCCGCCACCTAAGCCGGCCGCAGTTTTATTTGCTGCCCGTTGGGTCCGCTGTTGGGGAAAGAAGGCGCCATGCGAGCCGAGTGTTGCACCACCAGGTCCAGCAAAGACTTGGGCCTGGGACTGCAGGCCGGGATCCTGAGCCGCGTGCGCTCGCAGGACGTCGTTAAGTATGGCTAGAAAGCCGCGGTTTTCCGTGAATGATTGCGGGGTTGGCAGAGCTTGGGTAGAGGTACCAATGGCCAGGCGGGACGTCGGGGGGTTTGTATCGAGGTATGTGAGAAGGTACCCGCCCTGGGGAGAAGTATTGGGAAAGACTTTCTGGTAGCGACAGGAGAAGAGTCAGCTTATAAGTACAAACGACAGAGGGAGAGATTTTGCTATAGTGCTAACTATGTAGGGATTGGAGGTCACGGTAGAGACATAACGACGTGAGAGTAGTTTCTTGTAAATCGCCGGCGCAACCGACGAGTGCGATAACATCATTGCAAAGATAGCGAGGAGAAGACTGCCAGTACATACATTATCCTCACATCATGATACAACTAAGTTAACTGGATGTTGCAAATAATGACGGCCGGGCGGGCATAGGTATCTACATAATTAGTGTACGAGTAAATACATAGTTCGGATAGTTACCTAGCGTCTTATTAAACTCCCACAACGGGGAAGATCAACTACCTATGTATAACCTTAGACTAAGCCGTATCTAGGATAGGCGCCCGGGGCCCATTAACGCGTCGACGCGACTTCCACCTACAGACTAACTATACAAACTTCAAATCGTCACGATATTTACATTCTTATATGATTATGCCGTTTGCACTTCTGAAAAACGCAATCGGACACAATGCCGAAAAACAATTCCGCCCGAACGGCCTCTAGATCTTTGCCAAAGACACTCGATCCCGCAACCTCAGCGTCGAATCTCATACCGTCTTCCTCCCCTGCCTTTGGGACGCCCGCCCATACCCTCAAGCCATTCTCTATCGCCCCCACCAAAGCAACGATATTGCCCATTCTGCTACCACCTGCAACATTAAGGCCGTTAGCATTTCGCACATTTACGAAGAAGCACAGCTTAACACTCACATCGACTGCATTACGAGAGTTGGCCACCTTCGTCGGCCGTCACTGTGGTGCAGGATGGCGCGAAGAGGGTTTGGCCGAGAAAGTGCTGGAAGAGGTGGCTCGGAGTTGGAGAAACCGTAATGGAGGTGTTATTGTTGATGGAGATAGCCAGGAACTGAAAGACATCCTGAAGACCGTCGAGGGAAATATGACTGGCGGGAAAGTAGAGACCGCCCGGGAGCTCAATCGCCAGACCAGCTCTGTTCTTGATGGCGCTCCTGAATCCGAACTCTCCAATACGAGACTCGGACTAAAGCCAACGTCAAACCCCGCGAGGCAGCTTCCTCAGACGAGCTTTGGCATGTCGTCATTGGCGATGCAAGAGGTTGGCGTGGACAGCGAGACGTCCAATCAGCCACGGAACTGGTTAAAAGCCATAAACGCCTTTGACCAGCCACGCATGCTCTACAACATTTCCAAGAAGCATTTTGAAAGGTAAGTGTTGCAGAAGACCAGGATATCATGATGAACCTGAGCTAAGCGAAAGACTTCAGGGACCCCTCAACACCTTCCCTGGTGCCTCCGGCTTCGCACAAAACAACTCTGTTCAGAAATAGATACAACGTGATACATCAACGGTTATTGCGGAACGAGTCGTTCCAAAGCTCCGCCGTGGCCCTCACCAAAGGCGCTCCACTACAGCAGTCTGCTTCAGATTCGACCACTCAACAAACCCACAAGATCACACCCATCGCCAATCTCCTCGGTCGCCACGGCACGCATCACATGCTTCTCGGCATGTTATCCATCCTCCCCACCGGTAATTTGGCGATAAATGATCTGACTGGCACAATATCACTGGATATATCACATGCAGTGGCTATTCCAGAAGACTCAGCCTGGTTCACACCAGGAATGATTATCCTGGTTGACGGCGTTTACGAGGAGGAGGAGGAATCCGTTGGGAAAGGACTCGGTGCTAGTAATGGCATCGGTGGCGTTATCGGTGGACGGTTCCAAGCCTTTTTTGTCGGGCAACCTCCCTGCGAGAAGCGAAAGGTGACTCTAGGGGTCAGTGGACTTGATGGTGGCCAGGACCATACCATAGGGGGTGGGTTTGGCTGGATTGATTTCCTGGGCGTTGGTAGCGAACGAGCAGTGGGCTCTAAGATGCGTAGACTAGAACAGCGCTTACTACGACAGTCACAAACTGACCCGGGTATGCCTAGGCGTGGCCGAATTATCATAGTGGGAGAGTTGAATCTCGATCAGCCCAGGGCATTGGAAGCGTTTCGCAAAATCCTCACCACCTACGCGAGCGAACCAGAGGGCTCATCACCTATGGCCTTCGTCCTGACGGGCAACTTCACACAGCACGCCGTGATGGCTGGTGGAGGGGCAAGCGGCGGGAGTGTAGAATACAAGGAATACTTCGACTCTTTAGCGTCGATCTTATCAGACTTCCCTACTCTGCTCCAGAACTCTACCTTTGTCTTCGTACCAGGCGACAACGACGGCTGGGCATCATCCTTCTCATCTGGCTCTGCGGTGCCTCTCCCACGCAAGGCCGTGCCGGAGCTATTCACGTCACGTGTCCGGAGAGTCTTCACGAAGGCCAATACAGAGGCCAGCGCCGACTGTGCAGTGGGCGGCGAAGCTATTTGGGCCAGCAACCCAGCTCGTTTATCCGTGTTCGGGCCCACGCACGACATTGTCCTATTCCGTGACGACATCTCAGCCCGTCTGCGGAGGACAGCTGTCCGTCTCAAAAGCTCGACTTCTACGAACCCAGATACCGAAGACCTGGAAGACGAGCCGCCGCCGCCTCCGCCCCCATCAAAGTCCAACGCGAACGCCTCCCAAAACCATGACGACGATGTCGAGATGAGCGCCGACGTGGAGAACATAGACAGTATGGATGTCGACGTCTCCGTTACAAGCAACTCGTCCAAACCCAATGCCCCTGACATCCCCCATGACGTCCATACTTCCCGCAAACTTGTCAAGACCATCCTCGATCAGGGCTTTCTCTGTCCTTTCCGACAGGCTATCCGCCCCGTCCACTGGGACTACGCCGGCGCCCTGCACCTCTACCCACTGCCGACGGCACTGGTGCTCGTGGACCCTACGGCACCGCCGTTCACCATCACGTACGAGGGCTGCCACGTCATGAACCCGGGCCCCTTGCTTGTGCCTGGTCGTCGCGGCGTTGGCCGCTGGATCGAGTATGAATTAGGTGGAACCGGAAGAATGAGAGAGTGCATATCCTGAAGCTTCTTACCGTCATTACAAGTGACGGATTGACTGATTAAAGTTGGAATCACGGTGTCAGGGTGAATCTGTAGACATGGCTGGTTTGTTAGATTGCGTGGAGCATGGGTTTAAGCGTATTCATCATAGTCAATACTGGTTGATCAGGCTCCCATCTCTTCATGGACGTATCGCAAATACCCGCAAAACGCGCAGTTAGTTGCCTGAGTACTAGAAATGCCCTTGTTTTCGTTAGAAAAAAACGAAAACAAGGGCAAAGAGTCTTTTGGTCGGGGTTTTTCCACGTCTGATGTAGTCTGGTGTAGTTGGCGCCTTTTTCCCGCTTCCTGACCCCCCGACCCAATTTGCCTAATTCGGTCGACTGTACTTAGTCAGCAGCTATTAGTCATCAGGCCTTAGACTAGTCAGCGAGTCCCAGGTTGGCACCTAATCTTTCGGTTGTTCCGCTTTTTTCCACCCTTCTTTTAGAGGAAATTAGTCAGCAATCTACACCGACCCATTTAGGGGGTGCTGGATACCGTAGAGGGGATGCTGTCTACGGCTTCTTTTATCGAAAACAAGGGCGTTTTTGCACCGGGCAAGGGGGCCTCTATGAAAGAAACAAAGTCAAACGATGGGGCCAACCAACCGCCAAGATGCCCTCTTCCAGACAGCGAATTCCATATAATCATTAGCGGTGCTAAGGCTAACCTCCAGAAAAGTAGTAAGTCAGTCCATCATACGTACCATTTACAAAAGGGCGTTTAGAGATCAGAAGTTCCCAAGTCCAAACCTGGCCTTCAATTTATTAGCTTTTTTAATTTTGGAAAAGTTGCAGCTCTCTATCCGAGGAAATATACAATACTACATGATTCATCGTATCCCACCACCCCTGAATCAGATGACATATATACAGATGAATCCGCGAGCCACGTCACATAATACGTAAGGGTGTGCCAAAATCATCATATCCGTAATCCGGCCCGGGAGATCCGGGCTGAGCAGAACCGCTGATAAGCCTCGGTGAATTCAGGCTCGAGTAGCGTCATTATTATCATCCAACAATTTCTCGCTCGTCTATTTTAGATGACGTACTGTATCGAACTTGTTAGAGAAATCCTCAGGTATTTATTTCGAGTGAATCGGTGGAGAAGTGGAAAGACGAAAGGGAGGAAAAGGGGAGAGAACATACGGGAATGAACAAGTACGGGACTCTTCTTTCATACTCCTTCCACGCCTCGCCATACTTGGTACGGCAGCGCTCAATGTCGCGCATCGTACGATGCGAAATCATGCAGACGAAGAAGATGGGGTAGAACCAGGGGAATGGACTGTTAAATCCAGTAATTAAACCCCAGCAGATGGCGAAAAAGGCATCGCAGGTGTAGTGGACCTTACGTGCGTAGCCGTACCAGCCGTCGGCGAGCAGTTTGTCACCAGTATCGGTCTCGATCGTCGTGGGATTCTCGAGATAGGTCCAGGGTAAGGCAGGAAACGTCTTGCGCTTCAGCAGCGTACCGCGCTCCTTGGCCCGGAATGCATTCTTCTGTCCGTTGCATTGATCCCAAACAATGTACACGCCGATATAGGCGATGAACAGAGCGGCCAAGGCCCAATTGTTCCAGGCGTATTCCGAGGGGTCGTGGCTAGCGAGGTACAGAGTGCAGTGGCAGTAAGATAGTGGCACACCGGCCATGTTCCAAAAGATCAGCATGAAACCCCATTTCTCGTAGTACATATCCCAGGTGGTGACGATTAGCTGCTCGCCCTTGGAGCATGCGTTGGCATATAGGTAGTGGGCCATGACCAAAAACCATACTTCACCGGTCACATAGCCGTACTGTTCGTACTGGCGTGCAGCGGCTGCGGTGCTAATACCGAACAGGATGTACCAGGGAATGCGGACCTCATAGAACATCTTCATGTCGATGATACCGAGCATACGCGGGTTGAGTTCGGCGCCCATGAAGAAATCGTAGATCGGGTAGCCCGTCATACGATGTTGCCGCCCACGAGCGAGAGCCGAGAAGTAGGCAACGAAGCTGACGAGGTAGCCGGAGAGGATAGCGACAGACATGATAGGGCCGAACTCGTCAATAAACGTATAGATAGGGAAGTAGCCGGTGAAGTGCAAAGCACCCATAGCGAGAATGGTGAAATAGAAACTCGCATAGGCGTTGCAGAAGTATCGGAGCTGCTTGCCGCCCTCGAAAGGGAGCGGCTTGCCATAGCCTTCGACACCGGGCAACACGATATAGCAAATCCCTTCGAAAATCATATATCCCCAGTAGATCTTCCAAGCTTGCAGAGTGGGAAAGGCCTTGGTGTAGACGATATGTGCCAGATGTTGAATGAAATCGGGCAGGGATTGCCCCTCGCTAGGCAATGGCAATTTTCCGTCGTATTGAGTAGCACCGAGCCACATATACCACATCAGCAGCGGGAATCCGATCATCAAGCCCAACGCGCCGAAGCTTCCACCGAATTCATATTTGTCAGAATAGTCGATCCTATGGTCCATACCTGGCTTCCAACCATCAACCATTTTCTCCTCTTTTGGCTTCGCATGTCCGTTTCCATTACTATTACCATTAGCATGGCCGTTCGCGATAGCGGCCACTTTTGTTGTTTCGATATGGCTGGATCTTTCGGCTTTTGCGTCGTCAGTCGACTCCCCGGGCTCTGGCTCGGGCGTCAGCCTACGCCGGGTGGAAGCCCTCGGCGTTCGCAGCATGCCGGTAGCAGATTCAACTGCAGAACTTGAATCGCCGTCTTCCGATGGTTCGACAGACTCCGTCCGGGCCTTTCTTCGGGTGACTCGACGAGCAGGCGTTTCAATCATGCCCTCGAATAGCTCCTTTTTCCTATGTCGCAAGACTACGGTCAGTTGGGCAGCCAGACAAAGAGATTAAAAAGATTGTGACATGTCGCAACATTTGAAAGATGATTGCCAATTTCTGGGCTACTGCTATGGATCGCGAGATATCAATCCACCCTGTCGCTCAATGGCGTGTGCGGTACCAGTTCTTGTTGCGACGTGGCAGCTTCCCGCGTAGAAGGACCTAAACAATAACAAAACACAAAATAATACTGCATACCGAGGAGTTGATCGGAGAGAATATCTGGACGACATCTTGAAAACCTTTCGGAAGAAATAAGGAAAGAAAAGAGCGAGCAAGAAGGCGATTAAGTACTTGTAGGGTCGCGCTCGAACGTGGCTCCCCTGGCTGAACAAAAGCCCGAGAGGAAGTTGGGTGTTGTTGCCAAGTTAACAAATTTTGGTGTTTTTGTCTCGGTAGTCAGGGGCAGCGCGAGTGGACACAGTCGCGGGAGCCTATAGGATGACGCCAAGCTGGCATGTAAGTAGGGCAACACGATTATAGTGGAACGTCATAGACCTAGTTTCAGGCCAGCTGAGCTTTCCGTCCACACGACCCACAGCCGTTTACAATCTCAACTGACCATCCAATCAGCTCCCGCGACGTAGGGACGTCTCCAGGGGCCGGCCCGAGGCTGGACTTGGCCGGACGGACGGTGTGATGGGTCCACGACGCATACTGGGTCAGTGCTTCACTAGCCTACGCTAATTACACGCCACAGCGCAGCTGATCTGAGCCTTGAAAGCTGAGATAGGTACGGTGTAACTGAAAACGAGCCGGTAATTTCGGATCCCTATGAATCCGTATCTACCTATGTATGTCATGTTCTTGCAGGCCCAGACATCGTGCCCCGAGTCGACCCGACCAGGTGTTTTCCTCCTCGAGTAAGTAGTTACAGACCCGTAAACTCGCGAGATGTAGGTAGGTAGGTACGTACGTACGTACTGTCATCATGAAGGTGTTACTTCAAGCATCCTCATATCAGAAACCACTAACCTTAGATAGACACCTAAGTTACGCATAGGTATAACAATACGTGATGTCTACCTAGGTAGGTAGTCTAACCCAGAGAATCAACAAGATGGAATAATCCCAGGTTCGTCGGGGTGCAATGTTGAGGGAATGGAACACAATCCCATCCTATCTGGGGCAGTCGCATTTACGGGCGGCCGCTTCCCTCCCATCACATTTTATCAGTAATACCTTCTTTTCAGCAGTTTCGATCCATCCTGCGCCTGCCAACCAGCGCGATCGATCTAGTCTATCTAGAAGACTAAAAGATTCCATCCCTCCATCCCTCCATCCCTCCAGCTCTTCTGAATCCTCTTCTTTCATTTTCCATCTCCCTGACAGTTACCTGACTACATACCTCTAAATATTCACGTACTTTGCCGACTGCAACGAGGTAGAGAACAGCGCTGTATCAGCACATCACTTGTCAGCGATCGATGCAACTCTGAACTTCGTATCTCATGGACTTATGGACGATCTTCAGACTTAATAGCTTCATCGGCCCACATTCAAACATTTATCTTCATCTGGCTGTTGCATCTCAGTACCACCTATCTCGCGCTCATATCAAGCCATCTATTGATTTGGTATCTGTCCCAACCGTCCCAACCGCCCCAACCGCCCCAACCGTGCTATAAATATGTGGGCTCGTTTATTCTCTCCCGCTCTTCCGACGCCACTTCACAGCGAAGATGTGGCTCGCAAGAATATACGAGGACAGCCACCAGATGAAGACAAGAACGATGCGCATTCGCCGCTGCCACGTAAAAAGCGAGCGCATCACTCTATGCTCCCAGTCCTTGACAAATACAAACGACATAAACCCAACGACGATGAACTGTCCATGGATCGGTTTCGAGACCGACGGTATAACCAAGCAAGCCCTTCTCCAGTCCCTGAGTCGCCCATGATCGAAGAACTAAAGCGTAAGTCCACCAGGCACAATACTCTCTCAGCTCCATGTACCGTGGTTAATTGCTCATTTCGATGGGGTGTTTGAACCCGGTTTCCCAACCCCATCCTCCAGCCGTGTATGAGAGGTAGTCGTCGGGCTAACGCTCTTGCAGGCAATTATGCTGCATTGCGTGTGAGTTTGCATTCCAAGGCAGTGAAAGATGTCGCAACCACGGAAAAAGGTCTAGTAGCCCAGATGGAAGAGAACATTAACGACAACCTTTCCAAATTGTGCAAGATTGACGCCAAAGCACGCCAGTTGTGTGCATCGTCTCTTGATTGTGAGGTCGACACTCAGATCAGCAACAAAGAGGACCAGCAGAGAATAGTAACTGTTCAGGTGAGAAATGCGTTGTCCAGATATCAGGATATCGAAGCCAAAAGATCGGAACAACTTGCTCAGCTCTGGGAAGCGTGGGAAACCGCCCAGGCCGATGTTGAAGCGCTTTCAAGCAACCTTCATGAGCTCTTTGATCGTGAGCGCGCTAATGGAACAAGTGGGATGTCTTCGTCAAATCGCGAATGCTCCGACCAGGAAGACCTTGACATAGGCCGCCGAAGTAAGCAAGTGGTGGAAGATATGGCATCATGCGAAGAGGTAAGTCCATTATCCAACCCCAAGCCATTAATAATGTCTGGCTCTCTGAGATCGTATGACGGAGCGATGTGCTGATTAAGTATCAGGAGTTTCATGAGAAGCTCAAGGATGAAGAGACCAATGTTCTCGAGGCGATGCTCAAGTGCAGCCTTGGCTGAGACGGATGGATGTTCCTGCTGCTGCGTCTCTGAGATTCTGTGAAATATGATGCGCTTTATAAACCTTTTCAACGCTCGAAAGGGAAGGCTCCGCCGCGATGTCTTCAGCAGGCGCATCGCGATTACGGATACCGAAGATTCTTTGCTATGGCTAGAGGTATGCGAAAGGTGGGATGAATCTCCATTCGACGGCGCAGATGTCACCATATAAGACCCGAGCACGAGAAAGGCCGGCGTAGATCAGAGTAGCTGGCATCACGGGTATATGAGCTTTTAGTAACACCTTTTCGAGCAAACACTATCTCGTTCAAAATGCTGACGAATTCAACCATATTCCATAGGTCTACTACCATGCATGAGCGGTCTCGCTGTCGTGTCTTGATATAAGCTATTTTTAACATGATCATGCGTTGAAGCTGTCCCATCGCAACTCCGCTTTTCACAACAGGAATTGAAACACGTACAAAAATAGCGGACCGCCATCTTACATTTCGCTCCATCCAATCCAGGACATCCGAATAGTTGCACGCCATTTTTTGTACATCGGTATGCGCGCAGGCTCGTCTTTCTAAACAAAGTCCTGGGGAGGAAAATCACGGGTCCATTGTAGAGTAACGGACTGGTCACTGCGGTTCGTCCCCACCCCAACTCCGGAGGTGTACTGCATTGTGGTCATCGCCATCGCCCTGTTGGTTAGGCAAATGCATACCCTGAATTCCTCGTGTAGGTCTTTCCTGATAACCCTGCTTATTTCTGTATAGGGGAACGAACGGGCGGGGTCGTCCGTTCACATCGTGCCGACGCGTCATGACCCGCCGGCTGCTCTGCTGGTGAGCTAGCTTGGCACCAGCTGGGCAATTTTGAAACCCACGGCATACCGATTGGTCGAAGTCGAGGCCTTAGAGTTGCACTGACGCCGTTGCCCCGGCGGCGTACAGACACCTCCACAGAACTAAAGCAATGTAGCAAAGGAAAACAGTCTAGTGCTCCTCTGGCACAACAATGCCCCAGGGATGATCCTCCCTGCCGTACTTAATGTCGACAAGCCATGTCTTGAGGCGTAAAGTGATAGAACCGCCCTCGCCGCCCTTACCGGTAGAGATCTGGATGTCTCTGCCGCGGTGGTTTATGAGGGAGATGGGACAAACAAAATACTGAAGAGACTTTGAGTCAGTTATACGATTCAATCATATATGCACAACAGGCCGGTATGATAGGGAACGGAGAAAAGGGAAGCCGGAGGAAAGGAAATACAAGCGACAACTGACTTACCGCTGTACCAGAAGCAAACGACTCAAGCAAGCGGCCCTCCGAGCTGGCCTCTATAACTTCACCGATAGTATATTTGCGCTCGACAATCTCGATCTCATCACCGAGGCGCTCCTTAGCAAGAGTCAGAACGCTACGTCGCGTCACACCCGCGAGGATAATACGATCGTCTAAAGGAGCAGTGACCAGCTGCGTTTTACCTTCACGTGTCTTCCAGACGATGAAGAAATTGCTGGCACCCGCCTCCGTGCATTCGCCGTCCTTTCCATAAAGCCACAGGACCTGGTGGAAACCCCTGTCCCGCGCTTCCGTCGTGGCCAGTAGTGAGGGACCGTAATTTGCACCGACCTTGGCATACCCGAAGCCACCAGCCCAGGCACGCACCATGTCGCCGGGTGACGTTTGGAGTTTCAAACCGCCAGGTGGCGAGTCCATCGGGGGCATGAAGCTAATGATGATGTACAACATGGCTTCCGAGGGAGCGTGGACGCCAAGCGCCGATTGCGTCCCGATCATGGTCGGACGCACATACAGGAAGCTGCCGGGACGCTCGCGGGGCAACCACTTCGGACCATCGACGGACATCAGGGCGAGAATAAGTTTCTCGAGTTCCTTGGGGGGAAAGGACGGTAGGCCGATGCGAGTGGACGAGATCTTCATGCGTTCCGCGTTGCAGTCGGGACGGAATAGTCGCAGCTTGCCATCATAACCACGGTACACCTTCAAGCCCTCAAAGCATTCCGTCGCATAGTGGAGCACCGACGCTGTCGGCATCAAGCTGAAGGGCCCATAGGGCTTCAGTTCCGGTGCGGCCCATCCCTTCTTTTCCGACCACATGGCTGTGATCATGTGATCGGTGCAGATGCTATTGCCGTTGTCTGACGTAACGCCCCGAGGGGGGATTTCTTTGGGATCCTGTGTAAAGGTGTAGGTGAGTTTGGAGGCGTCGAGCTCCATGATACCGGTCTGCGACATGCCATTGCTTGCCTTGCCGGCAGTGTTGCCATTGGACGCCCCGTTCTCAGTTGTATCGTTCCCGGTGGCTAAGGGGTTCTGCTCCGAGTCAGGCTCGTCGCCAGGGGCATTGCGCGGGATTGCTGAAGGAGCCATGATGTAACGCAGATGATGATGGAGGGGGTTCCGTAGGGAAGAGAGGAGACGGTGGGCGAGCGTGGCCGATATGGGGCTGACAAGAGACCCAAGTAATTGCGATTTAGCTACGGTATAATGATGCTTGAAATGACAAGGCACCCTTTGTTACTTGAAAAAGTTAATATTGACCAAGTTTCGAAAAGAAGATAAAAGAAGGAATTAGGGCAACGGTCAGAAGGTATATACTTAAGGTATATATTCGGACGCTTTGAGAGTGGATCAAGATAGGAGGTGAGTTAGTCACACTGAAGTGCATACCGTGGAGCCAATCAGGGTGGGGATCGTGTTGATCATCAATGTGTGGAAAGGATGTGCGTGGAAAGGGCGTATGTAGAAGGCGTTTTCCGTAACCCGCAGGTCTGGCCTTCCTCTTTCATACTCTTTTTTTTTTTTTTTTTTTTTTTCTTTGGTTTTCATTCTCGGTTTTTACGGCATGCTGATTACGTACGGGAAATATAGGTAAGGTTAGCGTTTGCCACAAAAGCAGGGAAAACAACTGCCTATCTACCTACTACCTAATCTGTATACTGGGAGGTTTGTCCTCGACAAGCGGAAACTGCATATGACGCCGGGCTCCAGTACCTAGGTACGTAAGTCCCTGGTACTAAGCAAGGCACCTATCCTGCAAATTTGCCCTCGAGAAAACGGGAGGCGGCATGTTCGGATCCTCATCCCACTCGACTGCCCACCAAGACACCGATGCATAGCACTAGTTGGCATCAGGCGACCCAGAATCAAGGGCACCGCGATGGTATCGTGTGGCGGTCTTGGATCAGGGTTATCAAAAAAGGTGGAGCCCGTAAAGATAAGTACTAGTAGGGCTCGGTGATTAAGTACATACTTACATAGGTACGTCCGTAGCATACCTACCTAACCTAGGGAAAGATTCCGAAGGTTCGGTTGCCGCCGGCGGGTCAATGTCATGTGCGTCGTGAGTGGAGAATTGGTTTTGAGTTAGACTTTTGTCCCTACTTATAAAACCCGGTAAGACAGCTCTTAAGCTCTCTCTTCGTCGAACTGTTTCATGACATTGATTACCAGCAACCAGAAAGTAAGTCTCAGCCAAGCCATGATCATGCCGCTCTCATTACAACAATCAATAATCTGGCCTCCGACATCAATGGGAATCCAAATGGGCCCAATCGAAAAAACTCAGTTTGCGGCACTAGTTTGTTTAGATGCTTGAACTTGAGATGGTTGCCGATTCGATCCCGTGCGATTGATTACCGGCTTGCCGCCCATTGGACCGCGAATGGCCGAGAATTGCCTTCTGTAGCCGCGAACTGGGACGCTACCTCAACCCGGCATTCGGCTACGGACGTACAGACTGTACTAAGGTTAGGTAGGTAGATATTAAGTATACCTATGACGTTTCATCAAATGCGATCGCTACTTATCTAGGTAGTCTAGACTAGATAACGTACTTAAAATGCGGGTAACATTCAAGAGCACCTGAACTAAAGAGTCCTTATCTTTTAAAGATACCTAACCTAGATAATTGGCGATTACAACACGTCTCACTACTAAGTACGGTCTGGTCTTTACTTATTCCGTACATTACTTACATCGTCGCTGCCCCCCACTTACAACGGCTCGAAAATGTGTCAGACCGTGTGCATCATACACACGTGTTCAGCCGTTAACATGTGCGGAATGGGTATGGGAATTTCCGCCGAGGTTTTATGCCGCTGAGCCGGCTGCTACGGTAGTGCAATCGCTCTTGCTGATTCCCTCGGCACAAATCGACGTGTAAGTTGGTCCTGACCTGACCTCGAGGGCCGACCGTACCGCCGCGTACCGAAAGCAAGTTTCCGAGATAAAGGGGGGGGTTTTTTTTTTCTTCTCTCTCAATCACTTTGTTCGGTGGTTTTCAACGTCCGACACTTGGACGCCCAGCCTTTTTACGGTTCCTTACGAAATCCAATTCCATGCGAGTGCATTCCAATCTTCCTCATTACTCGATCAATCAATCGGGCATTGCGAGCATTGCGGGCAGTCATATCATCGAGTGTGTCGCGCACAAAAAGTCAGTGGCAATGTCTCGGCGGTGCATGGTTGGTGGAAATAGACTCAGACTCAGGCCATCAGTTGCAACCTTGCAATCGTCTCGAGGAGAAACACAGTAACTAGTTAGAAAGTGGTATGTCATGTTTGTTTCTGACTGCTCACCGGGGAAACATCGTGTAGTGTCTTCCCGATATCCATGGGCCCTCCGAATCAGTGAATGCGAATTCGGGCGGCAGTATTTTTACTACTGCTTCAGGTTGTTGGCGATCGCGCCCTACGAAGTCGTGACTCCCTCAAAGACAAGCCAGGCGGACATCATGGGCAGATGCCGTCCAATCGCGGTCTATTTCAGTTCGTCCAAATGGCTGACCGAATGGGCACCTGTCTAGATAGACGCCGGTCGACACCGCAAGCTCTTCAAGGAGAACGACCCCGGTCAGGACTAATATCATGTTGGTATCGTCGACGACACCGAACAATTCTGGGCGAAGTCCATACTCTTCAAAAAGCTGGGGCTGGTTCGTTCCGTTCATGTTGCAGAGACCATCAGTCGATACCTTGATTACCAATGAGTGTGTATCCGGGCCGTAGTCATATGCTATGAAGCTTAAGGAAAAGGGGCAACTCCCATTGCATCTTCAACAACGAATCTCAGGCGAACAACATAGGTTTATTTAGTCAAGGCAGCTAGTAT
Organism: Xylariaceae sp. X187; assembly: GCA_028637585.1. Taxonomy (NCBI): domain Eukaryota; kingdom Fungi; phylum Ascomycota; class Sordariomycetes; order Xylariales; family Xylariaceae; species Xylariaceae sp. X187. The sequence continues at coordinate 1,614,170 of JAJIZN010000006.1, read as the reverse complement.
AGTTGTATTCTATACCACCACCTATCCATCCCTCTTTAAGAGCAAGAACTTATCCTTCCTTACCTTGTTTGACTTCTTTGGTTCTAACATCCCGTTGACGAGTCTGTGAAGGGCGCTCGTTTATGTTTTGCTGTGAATGGATTATGAGGACGCGGTCCAGCGCGGTCCAGCGCGGTCCAGTCACCGGTCCAGTCACCGGTGCACACCGTTGTCCGGGTAACCCTATGGACGGAACATAGGTCAATCCGTTGGCCCATTCGCACTGCTTCAGGCAATGAGAACTGGTCAGTTAAGATGGTCCAGCTTCGAGGTTGGTTGGTTTGGTTGGTTTGTTTGGTTGATTTGGTGGTTGGTTGGTTTGGTGGTGAGGACCAAATGTAAAAAGGAAGGAACGTAACATTTATTTATCTGGTGAAATCCCGGCGAGACGAGAAAAAGTGGGACGGTAACACACGAGTATGGGGAGATTTGTTTCCATTTTCTATTTTCTATTTTCCCATTTCCATTTTCCACTTTCCACTTACTATTTTCCATATTTCTATTTGGCCGTTTCCTATTCCCATCTCCTATCTTGTCATCCCACAACTTCTCACCTGAATGGTGTTTCCATCACCTACTCACTCACTCTCTCTCCCTCTCATCGTTTGTGAGCACGATGGACGAGTTTGATCCGAACGTATCCAACGGCTCCTGTTGGGCCAACGTAAACGTTGCTCTGCCGGACGAATATATCCCGTGCGGAAACGCAGCTGATGGCAACAGTCATGCCTGCTGTCACGTTGGTGATAATTGTCTGTCTAGCAACGCTTGCTATCACGACCACTGTCAGTCCCTCTTCCGTCTTTCAAGCTTCGATCTGAGGCAAGGGGCTAACCTATTCATGTCCATGGATATGTAGTCGGCATTACTTATCTAGCAGGCTGTACCAACCAGGATTTCAGTGGCCCGGCGTGCCAGGATAAAGGAGTCTTCTTCAACCAGCCGTGGTCAGTAGTACCTGGATACAGAGATTTATTGCTTCATATCTCTTCCTAGATCCTCCCCTCCCCTCCCCTCCCCTCTCCTACCCTCCCGACATCCCATGCCTGTCTTGGACAGCATTTGCAAGCCAAATTACTCGAGAATCTATTAGCTAACCCAACACCAGGGTTGGCCTTACTCGCTGTGACCCAGACCAAAGTCTGTGGGCAGGATGTCCTGAAAAGGGGGACGTTGTTGGAACGGACCCGCCGACTGCGAACTGCAAGTGTTCCAAAGGCACAACCCTCTTTCGAGATGCCCCAACGTTGGAGAATATTGCGAGCCTACCGCTCGGTCTTGGCGACACGATCTCCTGGTTCCCTGGCCACGAGCCCACCGCGACGACGCTCCAGAGTTCGCCTTCATCCACATCAAAGTCCACTCTCACTTCAGTGACGATTCCGAGCATTACCCCCACCGCGAGCGGTAATGAGTCCTCCCCGGTGGACACTCAAGTGTCCACCCCTAGCAAGCCTCACGCAAAGGGACTCTCAATGGACGAGAAGGTAGGTATTGCCGTCGGCATCGGTGCTGGCGTTCTCGCTATCGGCTGTATCATTTTCATGATCATCAAGAAACGGAAAGCAAAGAACACAAACGATGGAATCATTGGAACGTCGGGTTCGGACCAGCCCTTCTCATCACCGGTTCAACCTGACCCACCCGTGCCCGGCTTTTCAATACTTCCGGGCTTCAAGGCGGAACTACCAGCTGAGCCCCCTATCTCGAGAGATGACACGGAGGCGTCTTTGACAGGCTCCACTACGATGTTGTCAATTGGATCGTCGAGCTCGCGTCAATACATTCCATATCGGCCCGGAAGTTGTCTCGCTGGAAACCGAACTTCCCTCGTATCTCAACTCTCGAGTCCGACTCAAGGACTGCCTGATACGCCTGTGAGCGCACCGTCATCGCAACCTTCGGACGAACCAAGCTTCGACGGGCCTGGTCCGCCCAGAACTGACCGTATCGACACTATCCACGAACTTGAATGACGGAGGGCCAAGTACCGCTGACCTGTTAAGGCCTCAGCACGTTGACAATACCGCTTGGGCAATGTAGATCACGGGGAGCGATGGGGGATTAGACTCGAGTGTGCTCACGCCCGAATCAGTACGATGAAGGCTTCTTGACATTAGCAGAGGCGAGTTGGTCCGCGAAATTAGCTAGATGGTCGCCAAAGAGCTGCCTTGTGTATTGAAAGTTCTTCTCATTGCCGACTCCTTTGAAGGGCTCGGCTCGCGATTAGTCTCGGCTATTTAGATACGTAGGGTCAATCCTAAAAGAAAAAGAAAAAAGGATTTCTATACACGATATACATGGTATTCGCGCATACGGGAGAGATGACAGTATACAGAGTGATACCTAAAACGTACGAAGAGAACCGCATAGACCGGAATACCGACAAACGTCGTCAGGCAAACTGAAAGGATGCGCGATTCAGAGTATTAAAAGAGTCTTGAAATGTGGTGATAAGTATTACTACTTCTAAGTCGCTTATCCATGTATGAACCCAGTCAGTCAGCTGGACGTGTAAGTCGTCGCCGTATAAACCAATACCGTTGAGTCGACCCCCTTTTCGGTCACTCCACTCTCTCGTGGAAAAGCCCCTTTTTTCTTTTTTTTCTTTTTTTTGTTTCTTTTTTAGCAAATGCCGACTTCAATGTCAAGAAACCTTCTTATCTTGGAGTCGAGTATGTACATACAACATTCATCATAGTCTTTCGTGAAGATGAAAATCGACGAACTTCTCGAAAAAGAGCATGACGATGGTGGTCTTCTGTTCACAATCCAATGGAAATGGTCCTGATCGTGAAGATAACGGGGCCGTTCATCGTTTACGTCGACCGCCTGGCCAGTGCGTATCTGGGTCAATTACCTTTGTTTGACTCAACAAAGGCCTTCGTTTCAGCACGAGATGCTGTAGGACTAGTCCGTGGTTCTGTCTGTTTACAGCGGCGCGTGGTTGCCATGGCAGAGCAGATATTAGACAGGAGGTTGAAGATTGAGGCTATCACCTGACACTACTCAGGGGCACGCACCAGTGCGCCTTCCGTAGAGAGGGACGCGTTGGAGTATGCCGATATTGTCACATCGTGTATTCCATGTTATAGATATACCTGGATATAGGTGTCTTCATCGCTGAGAATCATGTATCTGTTGTAAATTTATCTGACTACATGTACTGACTCGTGACGTGATGGCCTCTGCGGCTCGTTGGGAGCCCCTGGACTAATTCCACTCTTGCCATTACAACCTCATCGCCGTTGTTGGCACCACCCGCGGTGAGGTATATAAGGGTCGTCAGTCCCGGTAGCAGGACGGAGACAACTTAACCTCCTCCCTACCCCAAATCACAACATTTTCCACTCACGATCATTCATTTCTAGCTTCACTCACTACCGCCAACTCCATCACTGCCGTAACCTCCATCACTACCTCATTCTCAACGCCAAGGCATACTTGAAGAATCAGAATCACCGTCCTTGTTCACCAAAACAAACAAACCATACCAAAAAACACACTACAGCCTTCAAATGGCAGCCATCTACGAAGAACTTCGAGACATCCTCTTCAACCCTCGCTTTTCCGATCTCACCATCGTTTGTGAAGATGGCATTTGCTTCAAGACTCATCACAAAATCATCTCGCTGTATTCAACTACCTTGACCTCGATGATCACGCAAGCCACCGACGACAATGTAAGTTTCAACTTCCCTATCGAGTTATACGCTTCACACACACACACACACACACACACACACACACACACACACGAGGTGCCGTGGCGGCTAACATGCGTTTCCCTGCCCAGGGTCAAACCGTCTCACGGATCGAAGTTCCGGACATAAGCTCTGACACCATCTACATGGTGCTGCAGTTCTTATATGGCGGTAACTATAGCGACTATGAGACAATCGGAGGCTATCACATTCCCAGCTATGTCGCTTTCATGGGCCCCAAGGAAATCGCTGCTAGCCTTGAAACTCTGCCCGGCGGCCTGGGCCTTCGGTCAGAGTCGATGAACGACGGCGTATCGTCTGTCGATGGCGACTATGACGATGACGATGACGAAGAATACTGTGACGTAGACATGGAGGAGGACGAAGAGGAGCCTCAAGAAGAGGATCCGAAGGGCGAGAAGGCCAACGTCGAGTCTGACTCGGAGAGTCCTGTCGACGAGGTCGAAGAAGATACCGACAGAGACGATGAGAGAATCCGTACTTTTCAGGGTCACAATCTCTTCGACTCTCTCCGAGTCTATTGCGCTGCGACCCGGTTCAATATCCAGGCGCTCAAGCTGCTCGCACGCGACCGGTTCTACCGGACTGCCGAAAAGGTGTTGATGTTCTCGTACGAACACGACGCTGACAACGAGGCGCCATGGACGATCTATGATCACCAACGCAGGTACAGATCGAGGCTGGCTGGAGCTATCTTCTACGATTTCCCCGAGGTCGTCGATGAGCTGTACCAGACCGTACCAGAGTCCGACGTCGTCATGAGGACCATCCCGGCCATCCTGATCGCTGCCGGATACAACATTGATGAATTCCGAGATTGGATGAGGCCTCTGCTGGAGAAGTACCCCGACCTCGCGCTCGCTGTGGTCGAATGTCTGCGGACACCTATCTCTTGAGATCTCAGCACGAGTCATATCATATCATCGTCATCACATTCACACGAGGATCGACGAATCTTATCTACACTACACACCTCTATTTTGCAAACCACGCCTTGCTCCATACATGGGACCGACTGAATGAAATTTAGACATTGCCGTCTATCTCGCTGGACAGACTATTGCTACTTTTGTATTGCCAAACCGAACGGGCAGTAGAGTATCATCTTTTCATCTTACTTTTGCTTGAGCCAGCCTGATCTCAGTGTGCCCGTCTTCTTTCTTCGAGTCCGGAAGATCCGGCCACAACCATCACCATCCCAATAACAACGCCGATACCAGAAGAGGCATACCGGACACTACCTATGGAAACGGAATTCATGTAGCTTTTTCGCTTTTTCGCTTTTTCGCTTTTTCAAAGTCGAGCTTTTACTACCAGATACTTTGATCATTAGCTATGTATGTTAGATACATGCACTTTTGCCTACCTACACGACACGAACATTGCAGTTGGAGCTTGCTTCCTTTTTTTTTCCTTTTTTTTCCCCCCTTTTTTTAGTAATACATGCAAACATTGTTGAATGTACTTACGCATTCCATCTCCGACTGGGCTTAACTAACTAGGTTAGGTAGATGCCTACCTTACTTACTTAAACTGGCTACGTATTTATTTATTTATTTACCATACCTACACTATAACGTTTCCCCGCTGTGACCGGGGTGTTCTGGTCTCTTCTCTTCATCGCAAAACCGTGACTCTCTCTCTCTCTCTCTCTCTCTTTTCGATATTCCAAGCATATTACTGGCTTATTTTGTTTATCGTGTATTGCTTGACCCCCTGACCTAGTAATTATCGATGGCTCAAGCCTCACGGATGACGGGACTCGGGACTCGGGACTCGGGACTCGGAGAACTGGCGCGAGTAACGACTACGAAAGTGTGTGAGTGGGGCACTGGGAGTACTATGTAGAGCAAGTTCCGAAGTTACAATACACTCTACTTACATAATTACGGACTACATACATAGATTGTCTAGTCTAGATAGATAAGCCTCCGATTAATTGGGTGGTTCGCTTTTCTTAGTGGAATCAATTAGCGCCAGGACAGGGATAGGGAAGCAGGGCAGCAGGGGTAGGCGGGAGCTTGTCCGGACGGTGGACGGCTGTGATGTGGCACGACGTAAGTAGGCAGTAGTTTTAAATGTTCAGTACCTCTTGTTGCTACTACGTAATTAATACCTGGCGGGTGTAGACATATACAGTTACACAACCGGCGGTTTGGCCGTTTTAAATCAGAGGGAAACTCGTTGGGGGAGTGGGACGGGAGCGGAAGCGGAAGTGGCGTGGAGTTGCTTGAAGCGAGGACAGATCGGTATCGTACTGTACTGGTACGTATGTAATCTGTAGGTACGCTATCTACGCCGTTTATAAGTACACAACGGAATGGATTTGCACTACTAGGTTAATATTATGTAGTTACAAGTACAGACGCACTTCAGAAAGATATCGATCGGTCAAGACCGCCGAACTTCGAAGACCCATCATAAAGCCACTATACAGATTAGACTACATGTATACCTAAGTAGGTATTGTGATCGAAACTATTGAATCGCTTTTCCGGACAAATTGTGGGCCGTAAGCACACATCTACGGAATACGTACGCGTACGCCTCTCGGCCTCTCGTGAAAGTAGATGCGGTTGTTATCCACCTACCTGTCGTGTATGTCCGTACTGCCGTGACTATTTGATTTGTCAGGACCACACGGCATCATTATCGAACTCCTATAGGCTCGCAGGAAAATGTGAATTGATTAGGTGTTTACGTCGGATTGGGAATACCTACATCACACTACGGACTAGATAGTTAGAGGTAGGTACGGTCTACAGTATATTTTTGTGGGCTTGCCGAGTATGTAAGTAACGACAAGCTGATCCTAGCACTCATATAACCCCTGTGTTGATCGCCATGGTACCGATTTACCGAGTATAGTAGTTACCCTCCACCACGCGACAAGAAACACCCGTGTGTTCTGTATAGGCAGTGTATACAGGTGGGAGGTGAACCCGCACTTCTTATTGACGGTTTGTTTTGTGTATGGACGGCTGGCTGACATTTGCGTGAGGCTTCGGTATGCGGGATCGGCGACGAAAGGAAATATGTTGAAGACACTCAACTGAAGTATGCGGGTTTCTGGAGAGCTGAAGAGAGCGGGGAGAGTGACTACTTACTACGTAGTACATCCCACTTACCTCCCCGGTGATACTTACCTACTTACTTAGATCGTAGATGTACGCAGTACTATGTAAGACTGGACTTAGTCTAGTGTACTTACTATTCTCGCCAGGTGCGATGTATGTACACACTTACGGACTACTACGTAGTACGCCACCGGTACCTTCTGCTGTCGTGCACGTAGTAGGTACCTTGGAGGTAGTTCCATGTACATGGTTACACCACCTACTATCTAGGTAGGTACATACAAGAAAGTGCAAGGTGATCTCGGCACCAGGTACCGAGATGGACAGAGACTACCTCCCCTAACTTGATTACGGTTGCCATTGGCCTAACACAGGAAAATGGAAAGAACGGTGACTGTGGATTGGTAGAGTATCAGTACATGCGCAGAGGTGTCTAGGTAGGTACGTCCGTACAGCAGATTCATTACAAAATGTGTCGAGGGGTACTTACTTACCTACCTAGGTGGTGCAGGTATTGACACGGAATGAGGCAACCCGAGGCAGAGTCTGGAAATAAAGGCTACGAGATCGAGTTACACTATGTAATGATGTAATCCGATGTAAAGATGAATAGTATCGTGGTCACCTAATCGAAAAGTTGAGAAAAATCATCGTTTAACAACGGAACCCAGCAATGACTTCCTCTCATACCTGCGAAGATGTGGCTAGGTGTTGTCACGTAACTATGGGGAATACCTAGATACAGTCAGTGGCACTTCGTTTTCGTGAATACATGAGGTACCTACCTTAGGTACTTGCCTAAGTACCAAAGTACTCTGCCGGCATTACGTAACCGCCTGTCTCATTAAAAGGGGACCTAAAACGCGCCTAAAACACATCTTGTGAGGGGGTCCCCACTTTTCAACCCGCAAAACGCGTCCAGGTAGGGTAAACAAACGCGCTTTTTGTCATTCGCTCTTTCCGTGTATGTCACCTTTTAGCGGCGGTACATCAGGTAAGCGCGATCCTCGCTAATTCGCACCTACCGCACCCGCCACCTCTGGCCCTGCCTGGTACCACACCCTTGACCGCTACTTACGACAAGTGCGCGCCCACTCAACTTACAAGTACGCCAACACGTCTAGCCTCCCCTTTTCTCTTCCCAACACGACAAGAGCGCGCAAACTACCGATCTACACCAAGGCAGAAATATTTGCCCTCAACTTCCGTTGGGACATCGCTACTAATAACGTCCGTCTTCTGTGTGTGCGCGCGCGAGAGTGAAGTGTGGAAGGAGAGGTCTTACCTGTACCTGATCACCTTCTTGCCACCCTCCCTGATTGACGTCGACTCATCCAGAATCGCATCGCTTAGGTGGCGATTACTTATCTACTAATAATTGTCTTGTGTGCGCCCGTATTTGTGTCAGCATTTTACCCTTTCGCACAACCACCTTCCGTGTGCGCGCGCGCTCTTGATCCTCTCTCTTTTCTTTTCAGTTGGAGCCCGACTAGTCATCAGACAAGGGCTTTGCGACAACAAAGTAAATCCCATTATTTCTCTCTCTCCCTCTCTCTCTCTCTCTCAACTCCACACACCTACCTACCGTTACCAACAATTCGTTTGCGCTGAGACAAACCAAACCATGAGCAGTCTTAGTCACCATTGTTGAAGAAGTACGCCTGCCCTTACATCATTGGCATTCCGGATGTCTTCACTTGATTAGACACTGCTTCGCCCACATTTCTCGCATCGAATACCCACGTCACTATTGTTCGTCCCCGCGCAATCTTCCGACCAGCATCGACGCATTATCCAGACCAGCAGACGTTACGGCCCGGCTCGGTCACCTAGTTGCTGTAGCGATCAAAGTTCGACCGGATAGGTCACGTCACTGCACCACAAAACTCAAGATGTCAGAGAGCGGGGGCACTTTGACTTTGCCGTCCCCTACTCACCCGCATCATCATCACGTTGATGTTCAAGCCGGATTTCGAACTCTGAGACGTTCCTTGTCGCGATCACCATCTAAGTTTTCCCTAGCCCGCACCGCCTCGCAGAGTAGTTCAGATGCTGGCTCGTCGCCCTCATCGCCCTCTAGTCGTCGCGCACAGTCCCAATCTTTCGGGGCCGGGCAGTCTACCTCAACGCCATCAAATCTACACCTGAACCATACCCAGTCGCCATTGGCAACACCTTTTCGGCCGGGTGCGAAATTATCACTGCGATCGGCTAAATCAGCGTCTAGAAGTCCCTTGTGCACGTCTACAACAACTAGAGCACAAACTCGAACGCGCACATCCCCGCGCACATCCCCGCGCACATCCCCGCGCAGCCCTTCTAGACGCGTCTTGACCACAACCTCATCTACGGGCAATTCGACGCCATCCTTCACGCCTACTATGTCGTACGGCCAAGAAAATATGGGCGCTGTATCTACACGTAGCTCAGCAACGCGCAAGAGCACCGAGAAAACATCGAGTCGGCAGAATACGCATCTTGACTTATCCGTCTCCTGCCTAGGCAACTTGCAGCCATTACCAGAGGCCAGTCCTGTGAAGAAAAGAAACGATGCTACTATGAATCTCAACCAGCCGACTGAAGATACTCCGAACCCGAAACGACGAAGTTATGGGCCAACGAACTTGGAAGACGGCTTCGATATCTTTAACCAGTTCAGCAAGCTTCCGAGCCCAACAGAGATAGAGGACGACCTGACCGACGAGTATGATTGGTCTAATTACACCGCTGTTAATCCTACCGAGAGTCTGCATTCAATGACACCGGCACCAGCTCTACGAAGAACTGGGTCGCTCCGCAAGTCTACGCTCCAGCAGCGCTACAGTGGCGATCGGGGCGCTTTGTCACGACGAACTGGGGTCAGTCCTTTGTCCACTGCATCTCCATTGCCCCCGGGCTTGCCAGAAGCAGCGACTCCCATCAACATGAATCGGCCACGATTATCCATGGATTCATTCATGCCGCCGCCCTCGCGGGATAGCCCATTCGCGGATAGTTCTCATCCTCTTGGCCATACTCTCCAACCAGCTCAACCCCATCCACTTTCTCGAACCGTCACGACTTCATCGTCAGCCTCAAGCTTCGACGACGAATCTCCAACCCACTTTCCGACTCATGTGGAGAAGCCCAAGGCGCGTATGATTTTTTCTAAGAGTCTGCCTCTGGGGGCTGTTCGTCCTAAGCCCGACCATTCGAGAGGGCCTCTCGGCAGCGTTTCGACTCCGGATTACAAATACGTCAAGCCTTTTGAAGGGGCTTTCGCATCCACTGGCCTAGTTTCCAAGATGATTCGGAATCCGGAAGACAAGCCAATCTCCGCACTCAGCGCGGCTGTTCCTGACACGCCTTGCAAAAAGGTGCCGCCTGGTCTACCTAAAAAGCCCAGTCACGGGTACGCAACCTATCCTCTGCCACCACCAACGGGCCTTGCAAAGAGAGGTGGAAGATCAAATAGACACCATGGATCTCCCACAACGCCTTTCAGTCGTAGCACTTCTGATGAACCACCACGGCCAGTGCTTTTTCAAGGCTTCAATTCCAGGCACTCCCGCAAAGGAAGCCTTCTGAGTCTTTACAGCGATGATGGCCGCAGCCCAACTCAATCCTTCGAGGAAATGGATACGTGCGATGATGGCTCCATGCCACCTACGCCCACGAAAAATCAGCTGTTGAGCCAAAGTTCAAGTAGCTTGGCTGAGCTGTCGTATGATAGCCCAACTACCAGTCGTCTTTTGACTCAACCTACTACTAATAATGATCTCTTTCAAGCGGCCAGCCCTATGGAACGTCTTGAACTTGCGAAACAGGTGTCGCCTAGAACACCAAATGACGGGCCGGCCCCTGATACCAGTTCCTCTGCGTCCAATAGTTCCGACAGTTTTCTCTGCCTCGGTAACAACGGACGAAGTTCGACTTTGCCTCCCGCCACACCAACTGCAAGACAAAGTACGTCCTCATACCAGCTGGACAGACGTGTTATCACCCCCGTTCATGGCATGAACAGTCATGAGTTGGATCCCACTCTCCTTCGTCGGTTCGGAAAGGTGGAATTCATCGGACGAGGTGAATTCTCGGAAGTTTATAAAGTCACAGAGATGAATCACGTCCCTGAGGTTGACCATGGCTTCTTCCTTCAAACCCCGTCGCACCAATCGTACACGCCCGCTTCACCGCCACCCGAAAAAGTCTTTGCCGTAAAGAGATTGGTCCTTCCATTTCAGGGTGACAAAGACCGAAAGCTCCGCTTGCGCGAAGTCGATGTACTGAAGAGACTTGTTGGTTGCGATCATATCTTGCAGCTGGTTCATAACTGGGAGGAGAACCACAATCTCTATATTCAGACCGAGTTCTGCGAAGAAGGGAATCTGAACCAGTTTCTTACCGAGGTTGGAGTGAAAGGCCGACTTGATGACTTCCGAATCTGGAAAATTATGATTGAAATGACTGAGGTAAGTTTGCTTTTTTCGGACGTATCCATAATATCAAACTATGTGAAACGTCTACTAACGAGCTCAGGGATTGAAACACATTCATTCCGCGGGCTTTGTTCACCGGGATCTCAAGCCTTCCAATGTCTTAGTTGGCTTCGACGGAACACTGAAGATTGGCGATTTCGGACTGGCAACGTCACTGCAAGAGACGTGTGATGCAAGTCTTGATTTGGACGGCGATCGAGAGTACTTGGCGCCCGAAGCTCTCAGATCCGAAATCGATACACCGATTGATATCTTTTCTCTTGGTTTGATCATGCTGGAGATTGCGGCCAACGTCAAGCTACCGGAAAATGGCGCAACCTGGACTGCTTTGAGAGAAGATGATTTCTCTGAGATTCCCGTCCTTACTCAGGTCGGCGATGCCGTCCAGCGGGATGCCGAGGGAATGCCACTTGACGAGACGGAACGCAACATAAATCCGCTGGACAATGATGGAAGCAGTGCAAAGAGCAACCGTCGAAACTATATCATCAGAAGTGGAGTTCGACAATCGGGCGACATCTTCGGCCTGAATCGCACGGGTTCCAGTCGAAAGACAGAGTTACAAGAACCACCTCCGTTTATGAGCGACCCCGAACACCCCAGCTCCTTGGACACAGTGGTTCGGCGGATGCTGGCTGCCGTGCCCATTCTCCGCTTTACCGTGCCTGATCTGCTTCAACTGGAGGCATTGAATTGGGTTGGCCATCGCCGGCGAGCCGGGGCTACAGTCTTTGAGGGCAATTGGGGTCCTGGAGATGAAGTTGTTGAACCACTATTCCTTGATACGGAAATGACCGATGTCTGATCTGGTAGCCGCCACAAGTCGAACTTGGTTTGAAATTCGCAAAACACATGTTGCTCAATCTCGCGAGCGCTGGATATGGGGTGTTATCTGGGAATCGGCGTTGGGTCAGCTGCTTACATTTCAGCCTTGCTGGATAACTTGAGACACTCAGCAAAGGCTATTGATATTCGTCTTACCTCGTCATGGTTTGAACTCGGCGTCATTACTACTTGATGCATAGCCTATCGCCTGACGGAATTCACGATACGAACGATTGGGATGGGATTTTATTGAAGAGCTGCTTTAGGACCTTGGTCCTCGTCCTTTGTCAGATCTGCATCTCAGCACGCTTTGAAAGCGCGAGAAGGGGGTTCCTTCTGAGACTTTCGGCGCTGCTGAGTTATTACCATGGTCTAGTAGACCGTTGATACTATACCGTGGACGCTATATATCATGGGCACACTGTACCACCGACACTCGTTACCACCGTTTTTCTTTGTCTTACGACAATTTCCACTATCTCAGTGCCTTCGAGAGATAGACTCTGTACGCCATCGGGGCATCAGAAAGGAGGACCGGCGTTCTTATAAAATGTGCTTGTTCGCTTATTCGGCGTTCGGAGAAAGGCGAAAATAAGCTATTAGGAGGACCAACTGTACCCTATTACCAAAAACGGTTTTTTTTTTTTGGACGGGGTGGGGGCGGTGGAAGAATTGTGGGAGAACTGTCAGGGACATTTCCCATAAGCACTCTTTTTTCTCTTTTTCTTTTGTTCGTGATGGGATGAAAAGCAGAGGAAGATGGGATTGGTGCAGGATTCCACCGTTAGCTACGAATCCTTTTCGGACAGAGGATATTAGGCGTCATGGCCTGATGTCCACGTTTCACGAGATAGCACCACGTATGAAATGATGATATGATATGAACTCCGATAACTTGCTCGTTTCTTCCCTGTTGAACTCGCTAGTGAACTGAGGCACCCATGGAAGGGGTCGGTGATAGCACTCCAAAGAAAATATCTTCTAGTTGATGGGTAAGCCGCATGCTTATTTGCTATCTATCTGTGTGGATTTGTAGTTGTCAAGCGAAACTGCCCTTGATACCCAGTAGCCCTTCCGTGGTTCCTACTACATGTCAAGGGGTGAAATAAAAATTTCCAATATTATAGGAGAGAAGGGGAGAGCAAAAAAAAGGGAACTTTTCAAAGTGCCGCCTCATGGCATGGAGGTTGAGGAACAGTATCTGTGTAATCTCAACGCCAAAAACCATTTCTAGGTTAAAAGAGTGAATGGGTAGGCTAGCTATAGTACGGAGTGCACGGCCTTGGTGGGAACAGACAGCTGGTTAGAATCCATTGCCAGAGACGGTGATTGCTGCGGTCGCTGATTGATTCGCGGTATATAGCACGGCGGTGTGTATGGCGATGATGTCCATGTTGATTTAGTGCAATTCCCAATAGAAAGTCTGGGTTAGGACCGGGTCTACAGAAGGTAGGTAGGTAGTAATAAGTTACATATAAGAATGTCATGACGACCTGACCGCATACACTATGACCCGTAAACCTGGTTACATCCTTTCGTGTTCTTGTGTTTCATGGCGTCCTCATGATTTGATTCCTTGGAACACTTGCTCATTTTATTCGTTGCTTGCTCTCTCGTTAGGCCATACCCAAATGACATGTCCACATCACCCCATAACGCCTCCAATTCCTGAAGCCACACCCACACCTTTGTCGATGACAAGATATCACTCGACCTCATAGGACCTATTCTTTGGCTTTCTCCTTCCCCTTCTCTCTGTCCGAGCCGCTAGTTGCCGCTGACGCTGGAGGGCCCTTCGGTTTGCGACGAACAGGCTGGTACACATCGTTGAAGTTCATTGAGACGCCGAGGAAGCGCAGATCGACATCGGGCTGATAGGCCAAATCCCCGAGGAGAAGCTGAAGACGTGTGCGAAAGCGATCACCAAGATGCCGAAGGCGCTCTTGTAAGGCGGGAAATTCACTCTGTGGGCCACCGGGAGTCTCATCGTAACCCATGTCTTCGCGCCGCAGGTCAGCTTCTTGCCGCCGCGTGAAGTCCGAAACCGACCACGAGTACAGGCCGTCGACCGAGTCGCGGTATGTAAGCATAGTGCGCAGAAGATCACCGAGTTGAATCATGTAACTGTTATCATCCTCTTCATTAGTAGTGGCGGTAGCGGCGTTACCTGAGGAGGAAGCCGCAAAACGCTTCCTGCGTGCGCCGAGAAGTCCTTTGTGTGTGATGGATGTGAGGTAGATTTTGTGGGCTTTGATCATGTCGTCGAGTGTGGCATCTTCCCGCTTGAGTTGCGCCTGGAGCTCTGTCCAGGAACTTTCGATAACTTCGAAAAGTATGTAATACTGTAGCTGACCTACGAAATGGACCATTTCTGCGAGAAACCCTCGTGTCGTCTTCCACGTCTCCTGGACGACCGCGTGATCGGTCTGAAGCACGCCTCGGGAGCCTGTGGTTACCTTCCGCCAGGTAGATGAAAGTGCGAATTCAACACGCTTGATACGCCATAGGAAATTGAAGACTTTGAGATATTGACGGTTGCCCCAGTCTGATACGACAACATCTACTGGCGCGTCGATCTTGTATTCGAGAGTGAAACAATCCCAACCGATATCACCATGTGAGAGCTGAAGCATGCGAGCGTCCAGTCGCCGGAGGACCTCGGGCGAATCATACTGAGCGTTGGATCCTCGTATAGCGTGTTCGAGCTGCGCTGTTAACGTATGTCGATACTGGGCGCCTGCCGGTCGGTCTAGATTGGCTGCTAATGATTCCATTAGGAGAGCAATGAAATCTCCTTGGCCCAGAAGGATATAATCCTTCAGCGCCTGAAGGTGTTCGAATAAATGAAACTTATGCGTCATGAGATGCACTAGGCGGCGCATTGTGATCTTGTATGCCTCATCAATCCAGGACCCGAGGGTAGCAGTATCTCCGTAGCGTAGCTCCTTGGACGAGGCTTTAGAGTAGGACTCGACCCACGAGGCGTCACCGCAGCTGTGGCGGATGAAGTTGAGGGACTTCCCAATTAGGTGGACCTTCTCAGCAAACTCGAATGTGATGATGGAGGGAATCATAGCATGAGACATTTCGTACTTCTCATTCCAAACATTACTAGAGCCTGTCTTGCCTTTAGCCACGGACTCAGTAGGTATCAATTGTATGAAGAATTCAGAAAAGGGATCAGAAAGCTCGCCGTCATAGATCCAATGACGGAGGATGTTGTAGAATGGTCGTGTCACCGGCGTTAATAGGCGCTCTGCAAAGGCGCCAACAAGGGGATCACCATGTGACGTTGAGAAGGAGTGAATTAGAGAGATGATTTGGCCCCCTTTCTTGGTCTTTGATTCTTCAGCAATCAGACTTAGAAGCCTTAATCCCATGGTTGCCTCGCGAGTCCAAACCACGCAACGTTTAAGAGTGATACCGGCTTTTCCAATGCCAGAGCGAGGCGCGGTTTCATCTATAGATGATAGAGCCCGTCGGATCTGTCCTTCTAGAGTCGCTACGAGGGTCAGATAAGATCGGAGCTCATCATCTATGGCGGCTCTAAGGCTTTGATCCAGAAGCCCCTTGGCAGGCGTCTTCACGAAATTCTGAAGGGCTCTACATAAAAGTGATGGTTCCGCCAACGTGTGAAGCAACCCAATCAGCGGGGGTGGCAAAGAAGAAGGCAGCTTGAGGGAATAATCCGAGCCGAATGGAAGAGTGGCAGAGGATACGCCTTGTAAGGTGTAAGGGAGATCCCTCAGCAAGGTTGGCTCAGGAGGTTCAATGCCGGCGTAATTGTCAGCCAACAACTTCGACTTTATAACAACATCTCTCTTGGGCGGCTCGGACGAGTCGTCGACTCGCGGCACTTTGCTGCGCTTCAATTCACCAGCAGAGACTGGGCGCTTATAACTATCGTAGGGATGATCTTCATCCACGGGCCTTGATTCCTTTGGATTCTTCAGAACATCGCGCAGATCGGTAGGGCGGTAGAAGTTACCCATAGGATCTGGGACGAACTCATTTTCGCTTTCATGATCCGAGGCACTCAGAGAACCGTACTCTTCTCTGTCGCGCTGCCTCTGCTGCCTTGCTTCCTCATGCTCGTACTCGGCCAAAGCAACAGGGTCGGGCAAGTTTGGGTCGTGAGAATCTGTCAGCTGATGCAGAAGATAGAGCATTGCCCATTTCTGGTCGAGAATGGGCAAGGCTAGCAGCCTAGAGTAGAGATTGGAAAAACGCAGCGCCAAGTTTGGGTCTGACTGCACCAGCTTGCGGCGGATCAGTTCTGAGGCATGGTTCTGGTCGGCCAAGGGAGGCGGTTGGGGTCTAGAGACTTCAGCACGATTAGTGATCACTACGTCCTCTGCCTGTCTTTCTACGGACTGTGCGCACTTGCCGTTCGAGCTGCTCCTTGACATGCTGGAAGAGCAGGTCGTGTCTCAATTGATTCTCATCCTCTGTGTTGAGGGGATTGTCGGGTATTATTTGGGAGATGAGGCGATTGATGCTGGTATCCACGCGCTTCGAGCGGTCGTGGCCTGCTCGAGACATTGTGTCATCTTGTCAAAGTGAGGCGATTATGTGAGGAGGATCGTAGTTTGAGCGCGTGTATAAGAGAGACGAGGATGCCTCACGAGTTAGGTATGGCGCCGAGATGTGCGAGAACGCGAAACACACCGGGCAGTTCTACAGAAGTGTGTAGGGCTGTCGTCCACTAATGATGCAGAGCGAACCCCACTGACCAATGCCCGCAGCGGCGACTACTAGGCTCCTGCTGGGCGTTTCTACTGCTGGCACCCAGAGTGACTTAGGTGGCTATATGTCATACAACACTACATGGGTTATACACATAGGCTATTCATTCACCTACATTGCCCCACCGCGTTGATATGCAACTAGGCTGGGGAAGATAGGTCGGTTCCATACTTACATCCCGCCATGGACCATGGTTGCCTAGGTGGGATATCTGCATATGGCATATATACATAGTTAATTTAGTGAGGTTCCTACCAGAGCCTCCCGCCGTACGGGCGGACTACATACCATACCTACCTACCGCAGGAGCTAGGTAGGTTCCGGATTATGCGCCGCTGGTTCGACCGACAATCGACTTGACTTCCTACCGAACCAAACCGTCGCTCGGGTGATGCCAGTCAAATAACGGACTCTGTACCGAACTTGAACATACAATGCAGCCTCCCCCGATGTAAAATTTCTATTACCCCGAGCTATTCTCCCGGTCACATGTGCAAAGGCTAGGAGATCTGTGGGATTGGTCCCTGATTTTGTCTTCAACTTGGTTGCCGCATCGTGTGCTCACGCCCACACGACATCTCTATCGTTCTTTAATATCTGCCATCGACAGATCCCCATAACCTCACAGGGCATCAGTATTGGGCGCCTCACCTCTGACACCTCTCGTCCTATTTGGTCATCCTCACGATATACCCCTCTCAATATGCCTGACATAGATCCCGCGGCTCTAAGTAGTCGCCCGCCCGTCAACCTATCGACTCCTGTTCTAAAATCAATTACCGTTTCAACGCCAGCTACGCAGAAGATAACAAAGACCAGTCAAATCATACCAGCCCGCATCGATCTAGAGCCTTTATATGCCGCGCTGAAGGCCGCTATTGGAATCGAACATTGGAATGTCTACAAAGACACGACCAGCCAATTCTTCACCGGTTCGCTTGCTCTCGCTACTATACGCGTATCCGATATACTTTACGCTGACCAAACCACTACCCAGGTCGATTGAACCAAGTCGAATATTCTGAGCGCATCGATCGAATACTTGCCTCTCCAAATGGCGAAAAGCTACATCTCCACAACCAGCTTTTGGCTGCGATATATGGAAACTTGACCAGGGAGATGCCTGATGCCGGACTCGCGCCATGGGTTTCTGCCAATGACAAGCCTGCTGCTAATGCCGGAGCGAAGCCGGTGACCGGCGATGCTGCCGAAAGAAGATTGAAGTCTGAGGTTATGCAACTCCCAAGTCGTGACCGGAGGCGCATCAAAGATCTCTCCCATAACGATGTACGAACGAGTCCCCTTTACGGCTATGAAAAGAAAAGAGAAAAAATACCGTTTCAGCAGGAAGAAGCTAATTTCATCTAGTTCGATCCTTACGATGTCATGGCTGACATGTTCTCGGAGCACCATCGGAGCAGGGCTTCGCGGGCCCCGGAAATACCCCAGAGTGCTACTGGACTGAACGGTCTGAGTAAGTTTGAGAGACACGACCGGCTTCATTTACATATGCAAGAGCTAAATAATAGTAGATCTGGACCTAGAAATACGAAAGCGGTTTGCGCAACCGCTGGCCGTCGAGTCTGGCGAATTTCCTGATGTTGCAAGCATCGAGTCACGGATGCTGCCAATATCCTATGAGACTGGGCTAGTTGGCGGCCATGCTCCTGATGTGGCTCAATTCATGACGGTTGCTACCGAGACGTTTATCAAAGAATTTCTATCTACTGTCTTCAGTCGTACGAGAAGCAACGGGCCTGGTGATTCAGGAAGCTCAGGGTTTGGAGCGGGAGGCGGATGGATACAGACCCACAAGTACCGTCGGCAACTGCAAAAGGAAGAAGCAGCCCTTAGAAGGGGTGAACTTTCCAGAGATAAGAGCGGCCTGCTACCAATCGAGGCGAAAGCTGCAAGCAACCGCCCACCGCTCGGAATGGCGGATTTAAGACTTGCTTTAGAACTCGGGGACTGCGGTATCAGCTCATTTCCAACCGTTCGCCAGTCGGTTCTGCATACCTACCGAGACGGCGAGTTGGAGCACTATGGTAATTATACCTACGCGCCCGAGCATACGCCGTGGCCCGTTGACGAGTCGACCACGCAAAATGGAATCGATGACAGCAATGCAGGTGGCTTGCCGAATGGCGAGGGACCGGATCTCATGGACCTTGACGAGGAAGAGCCAGCCTGGGCAGGCACAAGTGCGCAGGATATGTCGACGCTGAACAACGTTCTAGATGGGCTCCTAGCCATTTCTTGATCCCTCGTATATAGGACCGCCTTTCGTGGTCGATCATTGGTGGTTTGGCGCAAAAGACGGCTACATGGTATTATTGGAAAAAAGCAGGAGGCGGAGTTTGGCGTTTCTGGTCAGTGACAGGAGGTTTGCGCTTAATGCTATGATACCCATACCCTGTCTATTGGTTTATTCGAGGCGTCATCATAGACGGAGATGTCGGTTAAGAGTTCGTCCCCTGGTGTTTATTTCCCTTTATTATGAGTATTCCGTTGCGATTCTCTCCTCTCTGCACTCCGCAGGGTGCCGGAGGTCGACGGTAACCATTTGTACACGTACCCAGCTATTAGACCCGTTCAATCCAATAGAAGTACTATATTATGATTCTCGATCAATGTTCCGTGTTTATTGTGCTCGGTCTTGTTTGCCTGTGCGAATAGGTTAATATAGGCCAGCAGCTATTCTCGTTGCATTCGTCTCTTATACAGGGGACGAGCCAAAGATTGCCCGGACTACGGATTCGTAAGACAAAGTAATTACATGACATAAAGTCATTCAGTCTGGAAAATGTGATGACAGCGCAGACATGCGGGAAAATACCTCCTTGCAGATGACTATTTACTTGAGTCCATGGGGAGGTTGTTTTCGGGGGCGCTGACACTGTTCGATCATCTACTCCGTCTTGTCCCATGGCAATTCCAGGGCCGAGCAAAGAAGCGGGAGTCTGTTCGTGTAAGTACCTACCTAGAAATCGCCTAGAAATATGCCCTGCTTACTAATTATTTGTTTTGAATAGGTATAGGTAACGTGCTGACCATGCATATACGGATTGTATGCAATTAACGCTATACGTAAGAGTTTCCATCACTTCGCGCGGTCGCGTGGTGGGGGTCCACATATACCCGCCCGACGCGGGTAGGTACGACCCGCGCATCAGTTTACGCGTGTTGACCACACGCATCCATTGCTTTAATGAGATACGGACCCCCCACCAGTACCAGTCCATGTTTCCTGTTGCCCATACCTTACCGTTCATCGATACGGAGTAATAAGCATTCCTTCGTGTTTCTGCACGACACATTCTCATATCTTATCATTCTGTTTCCATTCTCGTGCAATAATATCCTACGATTATACCAGTTTTCCTCAAGCCGGTCGGTCTGCCGGTGAACGTGGATATGGCTTCTACTCCTGCATCACCGCGGGCTGGCGACGCATCCGCTCCTGCGTCACCAGAATTGACTCCTCGATCCAAAGTTAAGGCGGCATTAGCAGCCTTAGATGACTCGGACGACGAAGTTACTGGCCCAATTGATACCAAGGCGCTGTTTGCTAGGATCGATAAGACCAAGCAAAAGCTCAATTCCCCACGAGCCTCACCCGGGGAAAGCACAGACGGATCTGACGATGACGATGCCGCAATTATTCGGCCGAGGGGTCGAATTGCTGCTCGGATGCATGCAAACTTCTCCAAAGCTGAACAGCCCCCAAAATCGCATCCAGACACTCCTCGGCGCAGTCGACAGGACGAGACGTCACCCTCAGCGTCAGAACGTAGTATCACGACCAAGGAACCATCACATGGGGGAAAGGATGACGACGAGGGTGATGATGATGTAATAACTTCATCTAGAAGAAGATTGGCCAGACCTGACAAGGGCACAACTCCAGAAACTGCTGTTCAAGCAGACCGACGCTCATCTCCTGGCCTTTTTGTGTCTCCCTCGCCGTCGAAAGCCCCGCTGCCGGACAACACTACAAGGCATTCTGACTCCGAAAGCGACGACCTGCCTACAGACCTGAGCAGGAGTGCTCGTTTCCAAGCATTGGTCGAAAAGAAGAAAAAGGAAAGGCTCGATAGAGAAGCCGAGGAGGAACGCAAACGAAGCGAACGTGCTCAGCGTACGCGCGAGCAGATGCCAACAGACTCGGATGGTAACGAAGACGATGTATCGGACATCTCCGATGATGATGGCGGCCGTAAACTCACACAAGACGCCTCGCGCCCTGCGCGCAAAGCGAGCAAGAAGGCGCTGGAAGAGATGAATCGAGAGACGCAACGACTCACACGAAGCCTTCAGCTTTCTCACGAAGTGAAGACTAAAAAGAAGATTAGTAAAGCTTCGCTTTTCCAGCGGTTTAACTTTCAACCTGAGGCAAACACTACGGAGAACGAAAACAAACAAACGGCCTCAAGTCGCCCAACGACCCCTGGATCCGCCCTTCCAACGGACGTCGAGCCAGAAATTAGCGGGACGCCGCCTAGCTCTCCGCCCTCCAACCCCAAACCCGTTAATAGTCAATTGACAACCACAACCGCCAAATCCTCACCCGAGCATAAAGTCATCCCGCCCAACGTTGAAAATAGGAATCTTAATAAAGCTGCATCGCAGGCCCATGAGATAGCACCTCCGGCCGCCACAAGCGAGAAACTTGCGACAAAAGCGCTACCGCGCCGGTTTAGGGTCAAACTTCCTCCAGCCCATGCCGATAAAGTGATGGTTGACTTTGATGATGAGCTCAATATTGCCAGCCCTGCAAAGAAAGACAAGCTTGATGCTTTAATTGCTCGCATTCCCGAAAATAAGGCACAGGAATCTCGTGAGATGAAAACTCTGCGCCACCTTGCACACCTGTCCTCGCCACCCAGGGAACAAGTACGTGGCCGAAAAGTGAAGCCATCCATGACCTTGGGTGAGCTCCAAATGTCTTTACAGCAACGCGCGAAGGCACAGGCAAAACTTGAGCGGGAAAGACATCTCGAATCTCTCCGTTCTAAAGGTATCGTAGTACAGTCTGCCGAAGAACGACAGCGGGAACTAGAGACGGTCGAAGACATCGTCCTTAGGGAGTACCGGCTAGCTGAAGAAATTACAAAGCGCGAGCGAGAGGAAGCAAAAGTAAATCGCAAAAAGGAGCAAGGTCACGAGGCAGACCCCCTTGCCTGGGATGATAGCGACGACGATAGTTATGGTGGTGATAAAGATGAACTACAAGAACTCGAACTATCTGGTTCCGAGGAGGATGAACAAGAAGAGGATAATGATGAAGCCAATGCCTCTGGAGATGAACAAGTAGGACTCGAAGAAGACCAGACCGAAAACAGTCTCATCGTCGAAGATGAGGCGAAAGAAGCACCGTCCGAAAACGAAGAGACACCAAATCCTATATCCGATTTCTCAGACAAGGATATCGAGGAAATGAAGGGTTCCACGATTCGTCAATTACGACGATCCAAAAAGGCCCAAATCATTTCAGATGATGAAGATGAAGATGAGGATGAACACGGCGACGTTAAGGCCACTCCTAGGCCAAAATCTATTATTCCAAAGTCGCCTTCCGCTCCAGGATCCGTGTCTTCTAAAACGCCAACTTCAGTGTTGCGCTCGGCTACCAAAACCTTCATTCCCGGTCTCCCCATTGCGCCCGCGGCCCCTGCTGGCTTAGGGCTAACTCAGATATTCGCCGGCACAATGGATGATAGCCAAGCGGGAATTTTGAATGGCTCGCCTGAAGAGCTTATGCCCAGTAGTATCGGCCAGTTCCCTGATTCCCAGTTTTCTGCCACGGCTGGTCAATCTCAACATAACGACGCAGTTTCCGACAGCCAACCCAATCATACGACAGACTCCCAGACGCGTGCAAGTCAAACACAGGGGTTACGCCTTCATTACTCGCAATCACAGGCTCATGGATTCGATAGTCTTATTCAGGAAGACGCCACACAGATGTCTGGCTTCCTAGGCCCTACGCAAGACAGTGGCTTCCAAGACTACACGCCCTTAAAACAACGATTTATTGATCCCCCACAATCGACTGCTAGTACTGTTCTGCTCAGCGGCACCCAAGACGAAGCCATTATCCAAGAGTCTCCCCTCGCAAGAAAACGAGGAAAACTGCTTCGACGAAGCGATCTCGTTAACAAAAGTTCTTCTTTATCTTTATTGTCAAACCGGAGTCCCCAAGACGCCGACCAGATGCCTATCATCGAGAACGACGGTTCGCCTGGAAAGAAAGCTGCATCATCTAATGCCTTCAAGCTGATGGCAAAAGCAGGGAAGCGTTTGAAAAAGCTTGACAAGAAGAAGAGCAAGGCGAATGAGATGGTCGAAGACCAAGCAGAAGAGTCCGAAGACGAATACGCCGGTCTTGGCGGCGCGGATGGAGAAGATTCCAGCGAAGAGGATGAGGAATTGATCAAAGAAATGATCGATGATTCGCGCGAAAATGAGTGGGATGCAGCGAAGCTGGCTGGAATATTTGCGTAAGTCAACAGCACTGGGATTCTTTAATCAGCCAAATGCTAATTTCTTCTAGCGATCAGGATCGTGCGGCAGATGCAGCTCAAGTTGACAAGCTCTTCCGAGACATTACAACGGGCATGCTCCGCAAGCGGCGTCGGGGCGGCGATGGTCACGATTTCGATCTTTCCGACTCGGACGATGGAGGCGAAGCCCGTCGTCGACTAAAACGCCGACAATTTGCCAAGATGCAAAAGGCATTATTCGCAGATGAGCGTATTGGCAAAATCGCCGAGAACCCTCGAACTGCTGCTTTCTTGAAGAGTATCGAAGACACGAAAGATGACGAGGAGTGGAATATCGGTGACAATTTTGACGATAACGCACCTATTAGTGGCAGTGATGATGGTCAGTCTCAAACCGCTAAGCAGACTGATCGGGTCATACCCGACAGCCAGCCTGCAGCAACTCATCGCAAACGCCCTCGCACCGATGACCATGAGCCGCGCCCCAGCCCGGATGAGCGCCGTGCTAAAGATGACGCTCGCCCAGCGTCGATTACAGAGATTCGAAGGTCCCTTTCGACTCTGCTCGATGATCATAATTCCTCCCAGTCCGTCATTCCCGCCACGGATATTGAATCCGATAGCGATGGCGAAGAAGGGCGCCCGTCGACGCCACTCTCCAACAAAGAGAATCGACGATCCAGGCGCCCAGTCAGCGATGCCGTCGTTGACAGAATTAAATTGAAGCGCAACTCATCCTCTCTTTCTACGGGGAGCGCAGGCGGCAGCGCACGGCTTGCATTTGCAGCTCCGTCCAATGTCGGCAGCGGCTTCAAAGTACCGGCTTTACTGCGTCGAGCCACTACAAACTCCACAATGTTGAATTCTAGCTCCAATGCGACATCTTCTACAACGACCAGCAACACCAACCAAGTATCTACGGGCGGCAGATCGGGTCTGCCCAATAAGGTCACTGACTTTGGCGATAATGGCAGTTTGAAGAAAAGTGCGGGTAAACGGTCTGGTATCAATTATTTCGCTCACGAGAATGAGCGGCGGGCCAAAGTGGCCGAGGCGGAGAAGAGACGTGAAGCCAAGAAGTGGAAGGGTGTCGAGGGAAGAAGCAAGGTCGTAGGTAATCTGTTTGGAAGCGGATCATTCGAGTGAATTCACATCGGGTTGGCGTGGCGTTAGATACAAGGCAAGCAAGATGGCATGGCTTGGTTCGTTGAAATCTGGCATCTGGCATTTGGCGTCTAGTGTAGAGGCATTTGAGAGATGTTTGGCGTTTACATTGTCGTCAGGAGTGGGATGAATTGTAGCATCCAGAATCCGCGACAACTGGTTACTTTAGTTCGAAAGAGGACAGCATTATATCTGAATACCGATAATCAATCTCATCAGTGATTGATGATCGCGCTTCTCATGAAAATCTTCACTTTGTGGTAGGTATCCCGTCCCATGAAGATGTACTGCCTTTGTACATAATGTGCACATACATACATGCACGTGAGGATAGGTAGGTTAGTTAGTATATGAAGATACAGAGGCTTCGCCGACAAAAGCCCTCGATAAAAGCATGTCTCCTCCACCCCAAAGACAATTGCGCAGGCAGGACTGTTTACCCTCGACATACCGGAATTCTTCGACACAATCAAGCTATTTTCAACGTATTTTCGCAGGCTGAAACTTGCTAATAGGTAGACGAATGAATCCATCTCTACGGATGATGGCAGACTATGTAACTTGAAGGCTTCGTTGAGGTGCTCATGTCTGAGTTGACGACGCCGCTATCTCGCACTGGTCATCTCGCCCCTCAGGTTCTCATACCAACAGGTAGCCCTCACAAACTCCAACCTTAAGATGCGACGTGAGCATGGCGCCACCTCCAGTTGTAACTCAACCTTCCTTCCTTTTCGCACGAAAACGGAGAACTAAAGCTCTTATTAACAAATTCTTAGACCCCGACGCCACGTCGCTTCCTTGTTCCAAAGCGGTCGCAGCCTGGTACCGAGACGCCTAAGCCAGCCTTCCAGTCCAGTAGCCAGCAGTTCCAGGCGACGCCACGGTTCTCACTGCACTCAGCGTCACGGGCGGCGCCATCGTCGTCTTTCACGCCATTCCGTCGCAGTCTAGGCCATGATGTCGTGATTGATAGCTCCCCACCGCCCTCGACGAGGCCCGATTATGTCGGGGACATCGAGGATGACAGTGACGATTGCTATGAGGGCCAACGCATCAGTTACGAAGGGGACATACTGATCGAAGGCGATGACGTGGTGCATGAGTCCTCGCCCGTCCGCGAAGCGGAGAACATGTACGCGGATCGCGATGGTGACGGAGAGAGATGGACTAAACGTAGACGTATCTCCGTATCTCCTCCATGCCTCTGGGCTGACAGATCATCTCCTGTCTCTGAAGATCAACCGGAATTGGATGTCGAGATGCGTGACCCAGCCCTAGATATCGAGTCTTCTTTCCCCGCGCCTTCCATCTCGAGCAATGACGTGGATCCGGACACAGAAGTCGTTCCCGGAGAAGAAACTGAGAGCATCAAAGGATCTCCGTCTCACCTCTCAGAGAATTATTTCACCAGATCGCATCAACCGACATTTCAGAAAGCACCTCGCTTCAAGCCTGCCGAGATCTCTGAGGATGCACCTCGTCCTGAGCCCTTACCCGACGCCTTCTCGCCACGACGGAAGGGCCCAAAGTACGTAGCTGGGGGTCTAGCGAGTGAGCTACGAAATTGGCTTGTCGAAGTCGAAGCGGGCAATAGCGCCGGTTTAGTGGCAAACGTTGCTGCGAATCATGGTGAAGAGTGGGCCGCAAGGATTCATGTCGATGAGCTACGTGGTGGCGATGGTAGCGCGCGAGGTACGGCCCTTATCCTTGGGAGACAGGTCTTGTATGGGAGAAAGAAAGTGGCCGGCGAAGACGCTGAGGGTGAGAGAGAGGGCCGGGAAGCAACTGAAGCAACTGAAGCACCTGATGCAAATACGGTCAAACTCATCCTTGCAGGCCCGGGCCGACTGAGCGGACTCGGCATCGGAAATGATGTGAGGCCTGGTATGTTACTCGGGATTGCACGGCCTACCTGGGAAGTCGTCTTAGATGGTCTTGGCCGTTGGGGCGTTGCTTGCGATTGGGCTGTATTGCACCAGATACGACCGGAACCAATCGATATACCGTCATCCATATGACCATGGTGAAGCATTTTCGATATTTCAATTATCCCTGTCCATATCTTACCCTGTGCTTCTTATTATGTCTAGGCATCGCACACGACATAAGAGTAATTCAACCTGGACAACATCCGCCGTTTCTCTCTCCTATGTTATTGTTCAGCGGCGCGTCAATACCGACTTCAAGGTCCCCAGGAGATGGCCATATACGAAATGAAGGAATACGCACTGCTGCTTGGGTACATTTACGGACTCCACGTATCAACTGAGTCTGGCAGTCGACTGACAATAATGACTTGTCTTCTATTTGGTAGAGGAAGCGCTTGGGTATGTTTCGCAGAATAAAGCCCATACATACCATCGAAAGCACTGAGGGAGCTCTCAGCTTCTCTTAGAGAGACTTGTCATAAAAGAATCCCAACGAAAATCGAAGAAAGCGCGCACAAACAGAGTCTTTCAACCCTTTGACGTTGATTTGCCTGTTCCTTTGATATGCAAGGCAACTATGGTATTATCGTGTCTATTTCAGCTCTTTTACATTGCTCTTCGACAGTTGAAAGACTCAAACAACATGGCGTCCAGACAATCGCATTCTACGGAGACAATGGAGATGATGCTATCAGTAGTCATTTACACGAGATGTCTTATATAACCTCGTCCTCACAGCCTAGTGATATCTCCTCCCATGACAGCTACTACCTACCTAGCCCAAGCAAACCAACAGTCCTTCACAAGCAGGCAGTCTTGTGACTCGATTTTCTCTCCCCAAGAGTACACCAAGTCCGGTGCATCTATTTGCTTCCTGTATCTTCCCCTCCCCCATACCCACCGCACTTTTCCAACAAATGGCCTCCCTTCTCACCACCGTCAACACGACGTCTCTGCCGAGATCCCGGGATCTCCATGCCAAGGTCCTTGAGATCTTGCAAATTCCAAACCTGGCAGCCTATGCTCGAGTTCTGTCCCTGGTGGAAGAAGTCGCCCATGTCGCCATCTCGTCGCCGACATGCCCGACGGCCGTGGCGCTCGTGTACAACTGTGCCATCTATCGCATTCAGTGCACCAAGAACATCCGCCGTCTCGTCAAGAGAGCCTCTGTCAGCGAGCACGAGGAATACGATCGTCGCCGGGGCCGTGGATACCGGTACAAACGCCAGGGCGTGGTCTACAAGGTGGATAAGGGCGAGCACATCGTCGCTGCGCTGGAGACGCTGAGACTCGAGGAGTATATGGCGGAGCAGGAACAAGCCTCTCGGAGAAAAAGAGTGCAGTGGGCTGACACGCTTGAGAAAGACGGGATGTTTGGCCCCCAGGGCCGGGTTGGTGTAATGCCTTAATGGTAGCCTACCTGGCCAACCTAGGTAAGTAACGTATCTAGGTGTGCACGCTACGCCGTTCGCGATAGCGTTCAAGTCAGGAACTTGAGATTTGTTTGTTATGCCATATCCTCGATCTTTCTTAGGCAACGTGGAAAACATGATGAAAGCCAGTGCGGCATTAAAAAAAAGAGAAGAAAGAGAGAAAAAAAAAAAAGAAAAGAAAAGAAGAGGAGAGAAGAGAAGAAACAAATAAACAAACAAAGGCGTGAATCGGGTGCATCTGGCGTTCTTCTGAAACTTAGGTGTGGTCATTTCCTATATCGTTATATATAACTACCCACCTATACAACCGTTGTTTGTGGGCGGATCTACTGGCGAGTTTAAGAAACTCAACCTTTTCTATATTATATAAAGAGATATCCGTCGCGAGAAGCGACAGTTTTCCTAGCAATTATTACACAATATTATGAATCAGTATGTTTATATTTGACAACTGCTAAAGTCTGGTTGAAATGTATCGTTGATAAGTGTCAATAAAAAAAAAAAAAAAAAAAAAAAAAAGAGGTCGTCGACGGAGGAGTTGGATAGAAATTGCCTACACTACGTTCTGACTACGCGCTAGAATACCCGTTGATGATTGATGCGCCGGTGGCCGGGAGATCGAGATGACTGCGGCATAACGGAATAACGGAATGACGGAATGACGGAATGACGGAATGACGGGATAAACGAGGGCGAGTTATATAAGGTCGAAGCTTGCACCATGGACCTGCATGGAACAGACGGGAGCAACTCACAAAGCATTCCAAAGAGAGTTTCTTCAACCATATAATCTAACTAGGTTATTTACTCGTTCATTTTCTCACAATGGTGTCTCGTGACGAGCATCGGAACAGCAGATTGGCAAATGTGACCTTGTCATCCTTGGCCATGTATTGAAGCCCGGAAGCCGAACCCGCTGCGCCAATGCCTTCGCGGCCATTTTTTAGTAGGTACCTATCTAGGTACGGTACCTACCTAGGCTTGAATGAGTACGTACCTAAATATAGATAAATAGCCCAAACAAACCCGCATGCACTGCCTTCTTACCTTCTTGGCCTCAACCAATCCGATCCCGATTCCCGTCGAACCTATCTACAGGTACCCGTAATCTGTAGGTAGGTAGGTACCTACCAGATCCGCATTACCAAAAAAATACGTACCTTACCTACCTTAGGTAAGACACGAGTCTTATTTCCTTATTCAATATTGCATTTATACATTTATACATTTACAGACCGCTCACTACCTACCGTCCTTTCAGTGTCTCTGTCTCTTTCTCCCGACTTCCCCTAACTACCAGGTAAGGTAACTGATATCTATCTACCTAGCTGGGGCCTACCTACCTATTATCGCCGTAGCCTGAGAATGATCCACTTCAAAAGATTTCGCTGCCCTCAAGTTCTTACTAACTTACCGTAAGGTTGCCCCTCTAACCCTCTAACTCTCTCTCCCTCTCCCTCTCCCTCTGCCTCACCCTCACTCTCTCCATCCACACACGCACACACACGCACACACGCGCACACATACGCGCGCACACACACACCGACACACCGACATCTCCCGACGCCCATCGCGAGGACCTTTAAAATGGCAGGCGATAAAGACTCCATCACCTGCCACGTGCTCGACACGTCAGCAGGCAAGCCAGCAAAGGGGATCCGCGTAAAACTAGAAGGTGGACAGACGCTGCCCAAGACGTTCGAGTCGCAGACCGACGATGACGGGCGCATCAAGACATGGCTCCCCTACAGCAGCGCGCGCGAAGCCGGCGACGTTCCGACATACACGCTCGACGACGTCCTGGCCGACGTCCCCGGCACCACGACGTGGACCCTGCGCTTCGACACCGCTGCCTACTTCGGCCCCGCCAACACCTTCTTCCCCGAAGTCGTCGTCTCCTTTGTCGTTGCTAAGGGCCAGCACTACCATGTCCCCTTACTGCTTTCGCCTTACTCCTATACTACGTACCGCGGGAGCTGAGTTATGAAACTCAACAGAGAGGAAATAGGAAGAAATCGCCAATGGGACTACCTATTATCACATACTCTCTCTAACGACGATATGACAAACTTCGGCCATGATATGATGACGATGATGAGGGGGTAATGAAGGAAACAAGCCGGGGGGCGATTGGGAACCAGCCACGAAGGGCGTTCGGGTTCGGGTTCGGATTCGGGTTCGGGGGTCGAGAGTCGGGAGTTACCTGTGCGAATAACCTCAACTCTATCCGAGCGGCCGGTTCAGAAAGACAATATCACCGACGACCGAGTAATTAGGACAAAAGGCGAAGAGGAAAGCCGAGTTGTTTTGAGCGAGCACACATGTATAACATACCTACCTAACCTTACCTGGTAGCCAGTTCTTATTAAAAAAGTGGCTTTTATTCACAATATCATGAAGAAGACGTCCTCGCTTCAGACTACACTACATATTGTGTCTTTTGCTAGGTACCTAGTAGGGTTGGGGCCGAGAAGCAACTCGTTGTAGCATACCATAACTCCGGTATCTTGCGCAAAGCAATATAAAGCCCGGTCGATTCCTGAATCTAAAGCCCAGAGAAAACACACGGTCATGAAGAATTATGCTTTCAGGTAGTTGTCTTCTGTTGGTAAAAGGAATCCAGCTTATGAGGTCTTTTAATTCACACGTTTAGTCCATATTACACAATCCAGTGCCTGCTTCGCCACCATTTAAACGCCGTCGCAAACGTCCGTCAGTGCCTCCTTTCCGTGTGGCACCTTTTTTTTCTATGTTTCTTGAATTTTTACATAATCACATTATCGGCCTGCTCAAGCCAGAGGTCGGCCAGGTCTTTCGTGAGGCCGAGTCTCAACTGTTTGAGCACATCTTCGGAGCCGCTCGCCGCGAAAACCGTAGTTCGCCAATCCCAACTCCGCTTGACATTTCCCTTCAACATGCCGCTCGAAGAGACGGACTTGTGAAGCTGAGAAGCGATTATGGAGCTGCCCGTCATGACGAAACTGCCGCCCAGGGACGGCGTAGACTGGCCCAGGAGGCTTGCTGGCGTCGAGCCCTTGCCGTGCCCTGACGTCAAAACGAGCTTGAAGAATTCATCTGCCGCTTCATAGACCCTACTTCCAACTGTTTGGATATCCTCGATGGCTTTAAGCAGGATGTCGATCTGCTCAAGAGTGACTACTGGAGGAGACTGGCCGACGAAGACGGAAAATTCGCCAAGCAATGCTAGCAAAAAATCTTCGCTGACGACCGCATCGCGGCTATCATCATATAAGCCACCTCGAATGTTATCGTCGGCACTGGCAATCACGGCTGTCAAGGCGCTTGCGGCCTGTCGGCGGTGAAGCCGCGGCTTCTGACGGGATTTTTCATTTCCGTCTCTACATTCGTAGAATTGCCTCAATGTTGCATATCCGCTAAGCATTTTGCCAAGGAGCTCTGCGGCCTCAAGGTCTTGCTTTGCGAGCGTTTCGAGTGTGGTTGTTCGTTCTTTGAGCAGACCACGCAAGGTCTTGTCCAATTCGCCATCTGGAGGGTACACGGTGGACTCGACGAGAGAAATCGACATCAAGGTATTGAGCACATCTCGAACCTTGTTGGGGCGATGAGCCAACGCATAATACCAAAGCGCTTCTCCGAAGCGGAAGGTGTCTTTAGCTAAGATGTCTCCGAAGTTCTACGACTTGTTAGCAGGCTTGTAAAATCAACCAAGCGTAAATTATAACTTACTTCTGCTGTTTCCTCGGCAAAGTCGACCATACCAAGGTCATTCAGTAGCCTTCCTAACTTGTCGACGGTGCTACGGGATCCCTCATCGATAGTATGCAGGACGCCTTGTAGCAACTCTTCAACGATTCGCTCTGAACGTTCATGCGAGTCCATCCGACCAACAATTTGGACTGCCATCTCCCAGCCATCTCGAGACACATTACCACGAGACGTCGATCCAACAATGTCTTTACGATCTTTCAAGCTACGGGCATAATGGATGAGAGTCGAGTCCTTGATACCGTCCTTGTCGTTCGGACCGATAGTCGGGTTTATGCCTAGCACTTCTAGATCTGTCGGATCAAACTCATCCATGTTCATGAGATTTTGGGGCTCGGGAGGTGGTAGCCACCGTCCAAGTGAAGCGATCTCGGCGACTGTCGCAGCGATGGGTAGCGACCAAAGACGGAGAAAGCCAATTACACCTCCAACATTTCCTTCAAAGACAGACGCAATCCCAACCTCAACAGGATCACTTGAAATGAAATGGAAATCTGACCTTGTAGCCATATGCAGCGATGAGGCTAGACGGTCGAAGAGAGCCTCATCATCTTCAGCCTGATAGGTGGAGTGAATCGATCTTGAGTGTGCCAACCCTTGGTTGCGCTTGTTGTGACCCTCATCCCACCATCCGAACAATCCGATGGTTGCTTCGCACCAATCTTGCGCAGCTGTAAGAATAGCTTCGGGCTCGCCAACGATGAGGGCATACAGGGATTGCAAATTCTCGTAAATATTCCAGGGAATTTGGCTTTCGGCCTTTCGTGCGAGCCCAGTAAGGGATGATTCACTACTTTGAAAGATATTCGGGGGGCCATTAAATCGATTGGAGGCGGCAAGAGATCGATCTTTTCCCTCTGCGAAACTAGTCAGACTTTCTCGGGCTGCCTGCGCTTTCAGACGAAATAGAGTCCAGTCGCTACTTCGAATATCCCAACTGCGATCGCTGACTGCTGGACACCTTTCCATGACTTGGCACAAATCTTCAACCGCACGCCTGATATTCGCCAGGGCCTGGCCAGTATACGTTGGTGTACCTCCAGGTGCCCCCCTCACATATTCCCAAGCAGCATTTCTCAATAAGCGAATAGTCCCTTTAAGGTTGCCACGGACAAGTGTGCTGAGGACGGCCTGCCAGAATAAGGCATGGCTGGCTGGGGATGGCCGGTGTAGTAGAATAATGTCTACCTGGTTGGCATCCAGGTTGTGTTCATCCTCTTGCCATCTGAATAGAACTTCAGGGAGGACGGGATACCGCAAGAACCTGAACTCGTCTTGAATTGGTGGTATGTGGTGTATGCGGAGGATGAGATTGGCCAAATACATAGCTTTCTCGAAAGCAGGAGCTTGAGGACCAGGTCCAACTTTTGCTGAGTGCTCGGTGTCGTCCTTAGGTAGGTTTTCGGTATGTGACGCCCATACGTCAGAGAGAAGCTCGTCACAGACTCGTGTTAAGGTGCTGTCGAGTTTCTCTATATCGTCCTCAGCACCTATGCCTTCATCATAGAGTCTGTTCATGATATCCTCCGTTTGAATAAGAAGATTGTCGGGTTCCGACACGGTTGCAAAGCTCAGGTTGCTATATAGATCCTTTGCAAGCATGGCGTATTTGAGGTTATTCTTTTGGGGCATAGCGGAGAGCATAGTGGAGGTGCGGTATAAGTCATTCGCGTCCTTCATCATGCGTTCGTTGGCAGCCGGTGTTGTAAATATCATGAGATCTGTGTTGTTACAATCAATCCCTTCAGAGTCTCGGAAAGCGCCAGTTTCAGCAATCTCTCTTATCAGGTCTTCATCAATATCATCTGCAGGGGCATCCTCCATCGTGATCTCGACATCAGATTCTCGTTCATCGTCATCAAGATCGCTCCCGCCCTCACCGTCATCTTCATCATCCTCTTCCTCGTCTTCATCTCCCTCTTCGTCTTCCTCCTCGTCTTCCTCTTCCTCTTCCTCTTCGTATTCATCTTCATAGTCATCGCCTTCACTTTCCCCGTCGTCCATGTCTTCGGAAGTATCGGGCTCGGGGTCATCCCCTTCTGTAGTATCATCGAGGTTCATCGTAAAGGTTCCCGAGCCAGTAGCGCGGCGATTGTGAGCATCCTCATTACCTTGCTCCTTGTCCTGTTCCCCCTCGTTCTCCTCGTCCTCTTCGTCCTCCCCATGGTACTCCTTGCTAAGCCTGGATGGCTGTCTAATGGAGCCTCGAATGGATCTGCCGAGCGGTTCGTTGCCCCCTTTGGGATTGGGCTGTGGACTTCTCATGCTAGGTTTACCAAAGTTGGGCGCCTTTGGTTTGTTGCTCGCCGCACTATGAGAGCTCATAGCACCAATGGAGCTTTGTAGGTAGGAGGGGGAGGGTTCGCCAGCGGGCGTTAGAGAGGCGACACTGGATGGGGGGGGAGGTCCAGCAGGAGTGGTCGAGGGATGGTCTGCACTAAAGCCAAACGAATTCGACCGCCTATCTGGCGTGGCGGGAGAGGATTGCAGTTCCGACCATCGGAAAGACATGGTAGCGCCAAGGGAGCACAGCTCCTTGAAATTGATAAGCTGGTTGTCGCGACTAAGACGTGCCGTTTGCGGCAGACGCGTCGAGAAAGGGAGACAAAAGGAACGGGGATTCCTACGGGGTTCGCATGAACTCGTTCAAGCACAAGCTTCGGGCGCGTTGACGGAAACGAGGCAGCTGCTTGGAGATTTCGGTTGTTGCGATGACGAACTCTCAGATGGTGGTAGGTTGGAGGTATAGTTAAGATAGTGAGAGCAACAAAATTTACTGCGTCGGCAATAATTTAGGTACAACAACAGCGGGCGTGATTAACGACGGGACGGGAAGCTTGTATCTAGGTACGGCCCGCCTAGGCGGTACCTAACATTACAGGCTTTTACAGTGGCCGTAGGGACTTGCTAGTGTGCTAATCTGCCACTGTAACTGGCTGCATCGTTGAGACCCATATTAATTATGCACTGCAAATGACAATTAGTTACCTGAAACAGTGGAGGTCTGTGCTAGATACCTACCTGTAGTAGGTACCTACCTAAGGTCGGGTCCCGTCTCACAGTGCCTTTAGTGGGAGACGTGCATATAACACTGTACAGACATACATACCACCTACGATAACATTATCTTTGACAGTCATTCCTGCGTTCGTTTCGTTCGTACTCGCCCGGTCTAATCGACACAGACTTATCGGGAGGGGCTGAGGGCAATCTAGACCAACTGTCCCGTACCATCTCGTATATAAATCCTTGAGGCCCTTCCGCCTGCTCAAGTACGGGACTTGGAGGTTAGAGGACTTTACACATGCCTACAGCACATTTTGTTCATTTTGTTCACTTCGTATACTCGTACGGATCCCACTGGGTCTAACCAGGACGAAGTTACCCAAGTTACTCACTTAAGGTCTGCCCCGTCAGAGTTATGAACCTGACTAACCGTTGGGAGCTATGCTACGACAACCGGGTGTGTGATATCGAGAGCTAAAGCAGAGCTGTAGTCACCGAACTAGCTTTTCCAAGATCAAACTCATCTTTTCGCGCTCGAAATTCCCGGCCCCTCCTCTTCTTAACCAGTCCATATCTTTCCGACCTTGCCCTGTTGTGTCGGGTCCAATTTGCTACAGCCAAGGCCTATAATATGAACAAGCTGACCACGTCGATCATCTTTTTGATGAATCAGTCCCTATCGGTCGCTTCGCTAGACGTAGCTGGAGGAAGTGGTCCAAACCCGATTTGAAGCCTCCTCCTGGCTACCTATTTGCTCGATGAACAGGCAGTTCAGATACATCAGGGTTAAATCCTTCTATTGTCAGAGATGCCTTCTTGCACAATTTGGTACGATTTAATCCGTACCTGCGATATTAAATCGGCATCATCCTCACAACTCTCGCCTATAACATTGTTTATGCTACTCAGTAATGGCCGCTCCACCGAGCGTAGGTAGGCCCAGGGATGTCTCTTATCCGCGAGATGGGCCCATACGGAACGGGCTACCTCGTTGACGGACCCAAATGGCTCCCAAGGAGACGTTGGTAATCATCTCCTGATTCTCGGTTCTGGTCCCACAACTCATGATGCAGGCAACACACGTCTTCGCGAAGGAATAGGAGCTCTTCTATGACAACGTGAGGGTTCAGTCAACCAAGGTCAATAAAAGGTGGTGTGGTCCCATCCACGCGAGTTCTGGCGCCGGTCTCTAAGCCCGAGGATTTCGGAGCATGTAGAATCGGTCTCCGATCTCCGAGCCAAAAATAAAGTTCCAACGATGGAGTATTTGCAAATTATCAGTAAGTATTATTCCGGGTCCAGACTCGCGGCCATGTACGAGTACGGGATGGATGGGGGAGTATGTTAACGAGCTCCTTGGGCCGATCAACACTTCCCAATCGGACTTGCGTGTTGTGATGGTATCGCCATTTCTGACACGAATAACGACAACCCCTGACTACATTTGTAGTAATACACCAGTGTAAGGCTTCGGTGCGGTGATCAATTCAGTATAGTATCTCGATCCTGGCCGTCATTTAATTATGAGGCTAGCTGACGATATTTGCCACTGTAGGTATGCCCATGAAGCCAATACATCCTATTGTGGCTGGTTATAGCGAGTGAGAGAAGCGTACGCTGGCTAATCGGCACTCTCTCTTCCGGTTAGCCTATCTTGAAGTCTGTCTTGCTCGTCCGCCTCTTGAGGAAATCAGTTGACTCCTGCCAGTACCGAAGCTCCCGTGTACATTGAGGGGCTTCTGCAATGTAAGCGATGCTCCTCTGGCCTGGGTTGCGCGCTGGGTGCATGCCGAACTATAAGTCTCAAGTTACTTTAGACTGGAGTAACGGTAACTTCATCGAAATAATCTACTGATCAGAGCATGAGCCTATGAAGCAGTATCTCGACTACGTGGCAGACACCAGCGAATTCCGCCGTATTACGGTACGAGACTCACGTTGCTGTACACTAACCTTTCATGAAGCATTGGCCCCTGGTCATGGATTCATGGAGATTCATTACTAAGAGAGTAGATGGCGACAACGGGGCTGGAAGCGAGGAAGCCGGCAATCGGCCTGTGTGTTCATACTAAAAGATCCGAGACCCCGATATTCATTTTTTCACGACTCCCTAGATCAACCACGCTTCGTCTTGAGCCTCAACTCCTATCAAGAGTCACCCCTGAGTTAGTCTTGAACACACTTATGTCAACCCACTCAAACCATGCGTGACCTCATCACTCTTTCATCCCTCGTAGCTCTCGCCGCGGCCAAGTCTTCAGGCGAACCGCCAAATGAGAATGTCACCATCATAGTGGGGCCCTGTTCGAGTCTCGAGAGCTAACAATTAGTAGCCAACGGAATAGCCTACCTAGAGCTGGTTCCTGCGGCTCAGGCTTCTTGCTTCACATCAACTTAGTATCTGTTCTGGACGGACCCTGGACACATCGCCTTCTATTGCCTGAGCATTGATATGTGAAGATTCTCGCAATTACCGGCCTTCGAGGATCATCGATGAACAGCATCATTCCCGGTCCCCAAGCACGTGAGAAAGAAACTTTACTTTCGATCTTCCTCCCCGATGTTGGTGGTGTCACGTGCGAGCTCTCCCGAAAATTTGTGGATGAGGATTTCCAGGGCCCCTGGGCTCTCACCGTTCCGAACGGCCTCGGAGTCCCCGAATATATCTGGGGCGCGGAGGATAGCTCCTCGGACTTGAATTCAGTTGGTGAGTAAAATTGATGACTGTTTTCAAAGCCGGTCAGTTGCGTCAGGCGTATCTTTGTTAACCCCCTAATAAGGCGACACGACCCAGTCCGTATTTAGTTACATCAACGGCGCTGGGGATATTCAGATCGCCATTTATTGCCCTGGAAAGCAGCTCAAAAGTTGCAAAAACATCCAGTTGGAGTACAGGGCAGGTTGCTTAAACGGGCCATAATTCGTCAATTTTCCGGACGGCATCTTTAAAGAACTCTTCGTTAGTAACTATCTCCGAAGTCATTTGGGCTCTGCAGTGTATGCTGAGGCTTCACTCAACCCCTGGAGCGCCATTTAGACACAGTTAAGCAACGATACTCGTCCAGAATTACCATAATTCGGGCAGACCGCCGTCCAATCCACGACAACCGCCCCGCGTTAGTTACCACCTAACATGTACCTCCATCTACGAAGGAAGGGATCCGAATACGAGGAAAAAAATTAGGAAGTCACGATAGGGATGAGAGCGTGAGTTCCTCAAGATGGTATATGAGTCCCCTACTCGGCAAGTGGAATCCTCAAGAGACAGGTACCTAGTATGTAAATGCTCATCCTGGCAGGTGCATCCGCTCTCTGCAGCGCCTCCCCCTCTTCCTTTTCCTCTTCCTTTTCCTCTCCCTCCCTTGCCTTTTTCTCTATTCCATCTGAGATTGTCAGATTCGCAAACTCGCCGGAGCTCAGTCTCCACCAGCACGGATAGTCGACGCTTATAGGTACGTCTGTACGCCTTGTCCGTTAATTGGGAATGTCATACCAAGCTTTACGTAGCAGGTTATGACGGCCATATTAGGCATGACCTCGACTGATTTAGGCTGTAGCTAACCAGATACCTACGTTCCCAAACTCGGAAATACAAACTCATCACGATTGACCGACGATACAATGGTCCGAAACGTGGCTCTTCCCTCTCGCAATTCGGCGATGATGGCCTGCCACCCACCGACCCTCCCGGTCATCCTAACCGCACCCAATCGCGACGCGTAAGCTAACGGTAGGTACCCTACAGTCAACCGCGCGAGGAGGCTAACG
Source organism: Xylariaceae sp. X187 (assembly GCA_028637585.1). Taxonomy (NCBI): domain Eukaryota; kingdom Fungi; phylum Ascomycota; class Sordariomycetes; order Xylariales; family Xylariaceae; species Xylariaceae sp. X187. The sequence goes on along the minus strand of JAJIZN010000006.1, from coordinate 1,575,734 downwards.
GAATTAAAGATGGAGCCAATACACGGACGACGGATAAGAAATCCGATGCCGCAGACGTCCCGGATGAAAGGTCCACCGACTCAACGGCGTGCATACCGGCGTCGCTAACATGGTCCAATCTCCGGACCAAAAATGGCGAACCGAGCGTATGCTTCAGCTTTTGTGCTGCTCCAAAGACACCCCGCTGTGGTGTGTGCTACCAATACTGGATAATGACACAGTTGGTAAGCCCAATGGAGATGGGATATTCAGCCTGATTGCGCGTACTGGCTCTCCTTGAAAGGCTTCAGCCCGGAATATCGCTTCGTGATGGAAAACCATGTGTTTGTCCGAAACTACATTACGTGCCCCTACTTCACCATTGACTTCAAACGAGAGGGCCAGTCCTTGGACGTGGCCGTCAGTGGGCTGCGACTGCTGGTTTATTGGCGCTCTCCAATCGGTGGAACTTATACTCAGAAGCGCAGAAGCGCCGCAAAGGGGAGCTGGCGCGAAACGGCAAGACCATAAAATCGTACATCAAAATAATAATTCGACATTATACCTTTACTTGCGCTGGCTCTGACTTCATTGTCTAAATGCTATATATAACCAACCCTCAATGATGGAAAATGGAATGGATGTACCATGACAAGGCTTACAAAGGTAAACTGTACAAATGAATACGGCTTCCGCGCACTCATGGAATGGATTGGTGAAATCCACATATGGGGAGTGTCTGAGCACGGTTCTGGTTGTGATGAGGATATCAAGGCGATTCAGCCTATGCCTAACACCAGCGGTGTGTGATTAAATCGCTTGCTATTGATACTTCTCGACCGCGATTAGCGATTTGATGACCTCCATCCTTATGAGGGCCGTCTCCGTACGATATGTTGATCCATGCGGATAGTCTGATACATTGCTTGATCATTGATAGATATTACATTAAGGGGCGACGCGAGACATGGCTTAATTTACCTCGCAGAATGTAATGCAGATAAGGTACTGTGGTGTCCCTGTAAACGATTCCGTGTACGGAAATGACAGAGCTCCGTCGATTATAACTGTTTGCATGCAAAATGTTCGATATCTTTTTTAGGTCAAACCCTCATTCATGATGGATGGGTAGATAGCAGAACTAAGTAGGCCAAGAATTCCCATAATCCGTCGCGGCGAATGTGTCTTAAGGTATTGAACGAAAATTGTTTCTCCGAATTATTCTCAGAAACGTCGAGCTGACGACATCTATGCTATGTATGTCAGAGTTTGTTTCCTTGCCTTCACGATACATGCGGAGTGGCGGCTGCTTGAGGTCTGGTGCTCTCGCAACACGGCGCCTATTGAAAACGTCCATGGAGGCGTGGAAGAGGGACAGATGGCAGCGACAAAAAGGTAACTTGAGCAATCGAATTCTGATCGCCAGAGCCTAGGTAATACCTCTCTGTATATATAGGTGAATTGACCTACAAAAAAATATTTCACGATTGACTTCTCCAAACAATAAATCAGTCAGCAACACACCGTGAAGGGCCTCATGGCCCGGTCACCTTCCCTCCCAAAAGAGATCCGTCCCAAAAAGGATGGAATGAATGATCAGCCAAAATCTTGTGACACCCGGTGGGTGTCACGGTAGTAATAATGCGGTGAGTGCGGATTGAACGCACGACCTTCAGATTTGTTGATTGAAGTGGACTTCAGTCTGACGCTCTCCCAACTGAGCTATCCCCGCCGGTTGTTGTTAGTGGTTGGCGGTCCGTACATGGACGATTTTAGACGCGGAAGTGAGCCCACAAAAAAAAAAAAAAAAAAAAACCGGATAAAAAATTCCATACTAAAAAAGTAAAAGGAAAAAAGGAAAAAAGAACGAGTTGCGGTGAGTGCGGATTGAACGCACGACCTTCAGATTTAATGATTGAAGTTGGACTTCAGTCTGACGCTCTCCCAACTGAGCTATCCCCGCTGACATGTTTGTTCGACACGGCAAGAGAACTCAATTGTGCCGAGCCTTCCTGGCTTGGTGGTAAGTTGGCATCGTCACTGCACTGGAATGTCAGAAGAAGAGACCCAGTAATATTTACCTTGTGCATGCAGGCGCGTTGATTAGATTAGGTGAACTTCCATCTTCTTTCCTTCTTCTTTCCTTCTTCATGGATGACTCTAGGTAATTGATCAACAAACTTCGGTAACCTACAAATCAAGTAAGGCTTTGAGCAGGATTCTTCTTCAGTTGGGCAACAACCGCGATTTGCACAAGTTATTTCATCATTTGGCAGACGCCGGGACGAGAGCCTACTTGAAGTTTTTTCTTTGCGCGAATGTTCGCGCCGAGCCATTGTCTATTCCGAAATCGCGACTTCGTGAAGTAGAATCCAATAAAGCCTCCGACCATGGCAAGAAAAAATAGAGATGAACGCCACCGCACTACGAGCCGTGCCTCTCTGCTGGTGGCCACGATAGCCGTGACTCCCATGAGCAGAGTGGATTGTGGTCTGAACTCGAGAATAGATGGTGGGCTTCGACTCACTGCTCAGTCACTGTCCGTATTCCGTATTTCGGATTCCGTACACCGAGCGACCTTGAGCCCAGGAGGGGTATTCTAACATCAATCACTTCATTCATCTTGTTGTTTTACTCGGTTAGTTATCGCCACCATATCACCGCCTATCATGGATAGAGATCAAGAGAAACTAAACCCGTATAGCTGCTCCCCCCTTAGGCCCCTTGGATGTAGCGCGCAACGCATTGAGCTTTCGTGTTCAACGCTTGCGGTACAGTCCGTATACGTAGGCAGTCATTGGATCGTTCAAGTAAAACATCATGCCACTTTCTCCATACGGTTCTAACAGAGATGTGCGGAATAGGGGTTGTCTTCTATAACCGGTCCTGGCAATCTTCGGACTGATCTGCTACGGCTAGAACTCGTCAAAGGACACCGCAGGTCTAAGAACACGTCGGACCCCGACTCGACGCGGCGCTTGGGTATGCACCCGACACCGAAGTCTAGGAAGCAGCCTACGGAGTTGTCTCTCGTATCCCGCCTCACCAGTGATGGCACGCCTTGAAGGGACAGAGAATGGAGTCCTCGGAACGTTTATTCAGCCGTCAGCCAAGCGTATTCTACGTCGATGTTGCAGGTTTTTACGAAAATTTCTTCGGCAAGGTCCCAGACCTCGCTCGGCATGATATCTGAACAGCTCTTCCAGGAGTGCGTGCAATCAGACGGGACTATTTTCAACAAGGCTGGACTAAATGGCCGAAAAAATGGTGGATAGAAATAAGGTCATTGTCTTCTTTGATGACAGTGTTGGTAAAAATGGCGAGGGATGAACGCGAAGAGGACGACGGAGGAAAATACCAAGGATCATCCGGAGACACGGATGATGAATTAGGAGACTCATTCGACGACAGCCTCTCTCAATTTCGTTGCCGTCTTGCACAATACAAGGTGACATACCCTGCTCGAAACTTGTTTGGTGTAGAAATAGCCACGTGCCCAGAACTGAAAGGGAAGCAGGCGTGAGACAGAGGCGCCTGTGCACGAGAACCTGGTTTGGCCATGATGTGCTCATTATTGTCAGGTTAGTGTTCAGGTCCACATTGTCTGGTAGTTTGGCGCTCTGGTCCTTGTGAGGCTCGTACGTGATGCCCACGGAAGACGAGAAGAAGGAATGGAAGAAAAAAAAAAAAAAAGGACTGGCTATTCGGCCTTCTGGCGAACCGTGTTGATGTGAGGTCCCTGACGATCTGATTTTAGTTAGGTTAGTAGTATTTAATAGTGTAATTTGACCATGGACAAGTCATAACGATAGTTAATGGCAAAGTCTGTGAAAGCATGGGACAATGATGGAACAGTTCTAGAAAATAACAGGGTGTAATCAGGTAATTGACATGTAGCCCGTTCTTCTTCCTTCCCGTCATGACGATAACTTGTCGCTGAAATTTCTCGGTATGGGTGACAAATAGTTAACTAATACTGAGTGGGAAACGGCATGGCCGTGAGGCGTGTGCTTCGTATCTAGGGGGCGACATTCCGCTCATGTACGTGTGGATGTAGTCCCGTGGATATAACTACTTAGGTTAATAAATATTAACTACATGCCTGGGACGATGGTGGCTGAACCGTTGAAGGTGGCCTCGGCTTGAGTGCTGTCCGGACGTCTGTATGTGGCGATGATCTAGATAATCAAGGGCCTGAAAGTAGAAGTATCGACAACAGACTCCTCTACTGGATGCCTAGTGTAAGTAGTTGCAAGGATCTTGTCAGCGCGGGCGGCGCTTTTCGCGCTTCGATCCTTTCGGTAAACCATGTAACTTTTTTCGGCGGGGAGGTCCGTATTTAGCATCGTCGCGAGTAAGTAAGAACGCAAAATTTAAACATCGATGGAGTAAGCGTGTACTTACTTAATCCGCAGAACTCGAAGGATTATGGGGGGGGGGGGGGGAAACGACCAATTACATGAAAGTCCTATCTACAGCGTCGTATCGTAGCTGATGATGGGGGGCTCGCTTCTCTGACGTGTGATTTGGGGTGAGCGCACGCCGGATGTGCCGGACCGCTCTAGATAATGAAACCCTTCCGGAAGGCCGGACAGCGAAAACAGTAATAACGGGGAAAGAAGAGAGAGAAAGATTTGTCGAAATTTCGTGCGCACGTGGGAAATCCCTACCGCTCCCTACCTCTACTATGTACAGATCTACTTATGTACCTAACCTAGATAGATCGACAATGCATACGGAAGCCATTGCGACGGTGCGTGTTTGACCGTACCTTAGTACAGCTTGACGAGAAAACACCGGGCGTATATGGGATATGAAGATACGCTAATCTGTAAGTAGGTATGGAATTGTTGAGAAGACCACCTCGATATGAAGGTAGCTCTTACGGACGGTTACAGGTAGTAGGTGTACTTATAGACCTGTACGAAGTAACGTGATCGAGAAAGCCCTCCAATAAAGATGAAAATTTTGTGTAGAAAACACAGTGCGCCCGTGCTTCTTACTCGCCCCATTAACGAGGTAGGAATCCTTTAGGTAGGTACACAATGCAAATAATGTACAGAACGAACACATCTGCATTGCATAACGGCACGTGCCAGCGCGTGTATGCGGAACATCTCACTCGATACCTACCTACAGACTGTTCGGGCGGCGGGTAACATATGAAATGTAAAATGCCGTTTTGCGTGACTAGCCGTCCTTTACGGAAAACATCCCGTACCTACCTATTGAAGAGGTCCGGTCATAGTCCGGATGCCACACGGCGGTGAGATACAACATACACCACCGGACTGACTTACCCACCTAAATATAACACTTTTCCGAGTGTCATCACCACGTGAAAGCCCACTGTAAATGTCGCACAACTACGAATCTGTAAATAGGGCTTACAGACAGACAGACATACGGACGTAGGTGGTGGTCACGTACACTACCGGTACGGACTACCTTATGCCTACTAACCATTCGAGATCCTTGATGACGATGATGGATTAACGTCCGGATCGTGCTGGAGGCTGGGAGTTGGGAACAGAGCCCCGCGCCTAAAAGTATGGTATAAGTAGGTACCGGTATGTGTAAGTCCGGTGTTTCGCGTGACTTCGGAACCCCTGAATCTAGTCCGAGTCCGGCCCAGCGGATGGTCTAAATCAAATTTCAAGATTTTTTGGGGGGTTGTATTATAACTACCTACTTATATCAGCGAAGTTGGGGTGTGAAGAGAAGGCGGGAGAAAAATCTCGAGACTGGCGACTTCAATTACATGGTGGGTAACTATCTAGATAGAGTTAGTTACTTCGTACGATCTGTAGCGAATGGAAAGACGAATTGAGGAACATAGTGCATAACGTGACTGCTACTGTAGGTACCAAGCCACTGGGACATCTGGTTGTTATTCATTTACATTCACAAATATGGAATTCAATTCATGACTGTGCTATGCTGATCATTGTGAAAAAGAAAAAACGAAAAAAAAAAGAATCCACTCGGCATTTTGAATGCGCCTCTGATAGGCATCGACATTCATACCATAACGCCCGTGAGATGAGAGTTTTACTGAGACACGCTACGTCATCGAATTCTTATCATTTCTATGTATCTATGTAATGTTCCTTCCTGACTTGCCAGACTCTTGTTTGTGTTGGGAATCTGTGGTGTTACTTCCGTAACTGGGTTCTGACTGGCTCGGTCGGTAGGTACTAACTACGTACCTTAGGGCGCGGGTATAGGTGTTTGAAAATGATAACAGCAATGATAACGGCAGTCGGAAATGATTGATTCTAGACATGCTGAAGTCATGGATATTTTAATTGCATATTTCTGTTCACGGGGACAGGATGTTATACGGAAAGTGATATTTGCAAGTGGTAATCATATACAAGTAGAATGATTTAATACGTAGATCGTGTCGGTAAGTGGTAATCATGTGCAAGTAAAACAGTTAAATATGTAGATCGTTTCGGTAAGTGGTAATCATGTACAAATAAAACGGTGAAATACAAAAGTCATGTCGGTATGCGGTAAGCATGTACGTGTAAAACGGTTTAATACAATAATCATGTCGGCGATGGAAAATAATCCCTGTTATGATTTTCATTTGAAAATGATTTTCAAACACCGTACACAAAAAAAAAAAAAGAATTATTGTACACTGTACATTGCACACTGCTTTACTTGCTTACTAATTCAGGTACTAGGTACTTAGGCACTTTGCATTTTTTTTTTTAACACAATCACAGATCGAACTCATGGTTTACAGATTACAGAATTACGAAGTATTACACTTAACCATTATACTATTACACATACGTTACGCGTGACGTGAGCGTGTTTGAAGGGGCATATATAGTAAGTGTAGAGGCAGGAACACCTTAGATTTTTCTTACTTACATAATGTACGTGTTAATCGCATATATTGGATAGCCACATATGTCATGTGTATAACCCACGTTATGCGCTTAATGCGATGAATTATTTCCATTTGAAAATCATTTTCAACTGAAACACATCGCAGTGTCCACTTTTAATAGGTCAGCATTACGCATAAAATCATGCATATGTGAGGAAACGATTTTAATTGGTCATCACTACGCATAAAATCAAGCACATGCAATGTAATGCTTTTAATTGGTCAGTATTACGCATAAAATCAAGCATATGCGATGAAATGCATGCCGCAACGCTTTTCTAAGAACATAACTTCAGTATAATCATAATTGCCATGCACTAAAAGGATTTCGCGCTAGAAACCACTCCAGCAACCGTTTCTGCCGGCAGAAATGCTTACAGCAAAATATCTCTATGCCGGCACCATGATCTGCTCAAAAATGGCCACTGTTATCATGTTTAAATACCCCCCCCGCGCCCTAAGGTAGATAGTTAGGTAGGTAGGTAGGTATTCCGGCAGTGCCACGATCGTGAATTGGAATTTGGCGTTCAATCAATTAAGGTGCGTAGCCCAGAATGGCTAGTCAGTCCACTGCCCAGGCCCAGCGCTTAGACGCCGAACGGAACCGTAAGTACATACATAGTACGCAGTTGACACTAATTCGGTTGGAGTGGCGTGCTTCCATGTGCCAAAACGTAGAATTTGTATGCGAAGATGAGTGAAGCCCGTCACATCTTTCTGACATGTCAGAAAGGTTTTGTCGTCAGTGACGGGGGGTTTCGGTGTTTCCCTCTCGATAGTTGATGCAGTCTGTACAGATTCCCTCACTACCGAAAGCCACGGGTGGAATGTGACCGGCAAGCCACAGATACTAATTACTCGACGGTCAACCTACATGTGCGGACTGTACGGATAACCAACTATCTAGATAACTATACGAATTTGATTGTGTTTTGCTCAAGGTTTTTTACATGTTCGAAGGGCAGATTAGGTGTGAATGTGTGAGTACTAGTACGGTTTCGTATCATTCCATTATGGACTAACCTACTTAGTGCCAAGTGTCAAGACGCGTAGTGTGAAGACTGCCCTAACATCTAACCTACTGAGGTAAGCGTTTTTACATAACCGTATAGTTAGTACTATAAGTATAATATCTACCTACAGCACACAGGTAGGTAGGTACCTAGGTAGGTAGGTAGTAGTAGTAGTATATTAACGTCTAACCTTAGGTAGTAGGTAGATAGGTAGTGTAGTACATAATACCGGTACGGCATATCCAGCCAAGGATCAAAGACTGGATTAATTAAATAAAATAAAAAGTTCCCGGGCTTGACCAAAGTTGGCTAACAAAGGAAACGAACACAGCGGATGATCAGCATGAACCGCAACCGCCCGACCCCAGACTTGCAGTCAGACCTACTTTCCCCTAATCATTCCACCAGCCTCATCACCAACAATCCCAAGTCCTATATTGGTTCTTCATCGCAAAATCTTCCGTTTTCCCGTACATACGGACACAGTACTCAATACTCGGTACTCAGCGGACATGATGCATGAGGTATATGTTATTATCGTATGTATGTCCCTCTCGTGGAGAACTTCCGGTCAGCAATGAGATCCTAATTCCGCTGACCCAGTTTACGGCGGCATAGTAAATAATCAGGCTGCTTAATACTCGTGTGCTCAGCACATGTAGTCCATCATGTACACTACCTCCACTGGACACCGTGCCTACTATCGCACACCTACCATGATCTGCGGTAGTGTAGGTACGAAGTATACTTCCAAGAGATGTAAGTATGTGGAAGGGGTATCACGATGATGCCCTCCAATTCACCAATATTTACCAGCCAAGCTGCCAAGGCTGAAGGAGCTCTTACCTATCTACAGCTTTGCGCTAGCCTTCAAAGGCGGTGATGCTGACACCCATAGCATAGCATAGCATGTGTCTATTTCGTGCGTCGTGCTAGTCGACTGAGCTGAATTGGACCCTGGCCCACGTTGATCGATCATCAGGGTCAGGGTAAAGGTCAGGGTAAGGGTCAGGGTAAGTGTAAGTGTAAGTATAATACAGAGAACGAGCCCAGAGCATTTCTTTTACATGACCGTGGGTGAACAGTTCAGTTAGAAGCCATGCCACCCCACCATCGTCAGATCTGAGCCCGGTACCTATAATGCATCGGCCCACGGACTTGGGAGCACTACCATCCGCCATAGCCGTTGGTGTCGTTGCTGCCGCTGCCGCCGTTGCCTCAAACACGAGCTTCATTCCTTCATTTTTCGGGACGACGTGACGGAAGTGCTAAGGCCCTCCCTATACCTATCCCATCAAAACCTGCGCTCATTAAATCTGTACTACTCCCGCTCCTTTTATCTTTTGTATTTCATTTCTCTTTGAAATCCCGTGATGGCGGTTGGCGAGAGCGGCACCCTGTCACCGTTGCCACCAGTGGTTTACTCGGGCTCTATTGTCATCGCTGCCTTCGGCATCACCTCCTTCTCCACCGCCATCGTTCTGTTCCTTTACTTGATATACAAACTCATATTGTGGCGACTGGGCAGAGAGTCGGACAGGAGTCATGGGAGGAAAGCAAGACACAGGTTCACGACTGGACCCGGTCAATTCGGACCTGCTTACGACACGCAGCTCGCCGGCTCGGCTCCCGCCAGATACGCCGAATCGATTGCACCTTCGGACGTGTACGAGCGCGCTCGCTACCCCAACCAGTTCCTTGTGCTCATCGTGAATCTCCTCCTGGCCGACTTGCACCAGGCGACCGCGTTCGGCTTAAGCACGGACTGGGCCGTCCGGAATAGCATCGTGGTGGGATCCGGGACCTGCTTTGTACAGGGTCTCTTCGTTTCCATAGGCGATCTCGCGTCGAGCTGCTTTATGACCGCCATCGCCGTTCACACGTTTTCCTCTATCGTTTACCGATATCGCCCACCGCATAAAGTGCTCTACGCCTGTATCCTTTTCATCTGGACATTTGTGATTCTTATATCGCTACTGCCCGTGGCCGCTACAAAGAATGGCGCCTCCGTCGGGGGCTTTTTTGTTCGTGCTGGCGCGTGGGTAAGCTACATTCCAACCAACCTGCCACCCAACCAACAAAACAGTGTAGTGTACATTCGGAGCGGTCAAAGCTTACCTTGTGTATTTGCAGTGCTGGATCAACGAAACCTACGGCGATATCCGTCTTCTCACTCACTATATTTTCATTTTCGTCGCCATTGTCATATCCTGGATACTTTATGCGGCTGTCTTCATATCGCTAAGGCGCCAGCACAGTCGGGGAGAATTAGCTGGCGCAAAGAGCAGTGGATATCACCATCCAGCCTTCTTACTCTACCCTATCATCTACTTGATATGCATTCTACCCCTGGCTATTGGTCGTGTGGCGACCATGGCCGGGAGGGAGCCGTCGCTCGGCTTTTTCTGCTTTTCTGGCGCACTGGCAGCCAGTAACGGCTGGTTGGACGTGTTGCTCTTTTCCACCACACGTCATACGATCGTTTTTGCGCACGGAGATGAATTGGGGAACGAAGATACCGGCGTCAACACATTTGCTTTTATGAACGCTACGCCGACGACGTTTGGGAATACGACATGGGTGCAAGGCGGTCGCGACGAGCAGCGCGAGAGACAGCCCAGTGGCGGCTGGTGGCGAATCCTCGGCGACCCGGAGCCCCAGACACCGAGACACTCTCGGGGGTTTAGCCTGAGCCGGGCATCGGCGACGTTTACTAGGGATCGTAACGCTATTCAGCTGCAAGTCGTGACGAGCGTGGTCGTGGAGGACGATAGGCAGGACGATAGGCGGAAGGACCTCCAGTCAAGTTCGGGCTCGTCGAACGTGCTCAGTTTTATGAAAGAACCTTACCGGTAGCGTTAGAAAAGGCAGCGGCGGACGAAACGTTTGTTTTTGCAAATGTGTGATAATAATTCCAATCTTTTTTTTTTTTTTTTTTTTTTGATACCCCCTCTTATGAAATTTCACCATAGAATAGACTACTTACCTACCTTACTGTTTATAACTCCGGAATGCTACCAAGTTTTGAATGACATTTTCTTCAAACAATCCAAACATGCCTCCCGGCTTCCCTGCCTCCTACGGAGGTACTCGGTGAGGCTGTTTCCATGAGATTTCCCGGTGAAAAAACAACTTACTATGTCGGAAATGTGGACATGCTTTCCATCTCCCACTGCCCAGTCACTCACTCACCAGCCAGACTTGTCTGTATGTATCTAATACGCTAAATTGTACGGAGGTTTTTTTTCACGCCGTAGATAGACTAATAGTAAGTACGGCACGGCATAGAAAATAGCCGAAAACTTCTCTCCCCCTCGTCATCCATGCTAAGTTGCTAACTACTAGGTATATATAGTGTAAGTGTAAGTGGCTTGGCACGGGTCGCCGCATCAACCCGCGATCCATATTCAACAAACTTCTGTATCGTTAGCAAGCCACTTAACCACCAAACCGCCTGATCAGTTTTTTTTTTTTTGTTTTTTTTTTCTCAAAAGACAAAAAAAAAAAAAAAAAACCAATCCAGCCCTATAGTTTATGAATATTAACTATGTATCTAGGTATTGCCGGCACATCACCTCATCACCTAATAGTAAACATGCAAGGTCCTCCATACATACAAAATCAATAAGCGGCGACTACTTTCCATCGGTCTCACTCATTCGATACCTACCTAGATAATAGTGTAAGGTAGGTGGTTCACTTGCGAGCTTCCTCTGTACCAAAGTCCTATGACAAGCCCCTTTTGATAGCCGCTGCGTAGAAGACCACATGTCCATCACTAGTGTAGTCAAGACTTCTACCTAATCCTTTTCTTTCTGCTTCATTAACGACTCGTGTGCCTACTCAACAGTTCGCGTCGAAAAGAGTCGAGACGCGTTGTGGGCAGTGACATCAATGATCTTTCCTCGGGGATATTCAATTCAACGCCAACGCCAACGCCAACGCCAACGCCTACGCCATTATAGTTCACCCCACCACATTTTCAGGGGGGCCTGTAACTGTTGATTGATTGACACGTTGGTTAAAGAAAAGTGTAAATTGGTTCGCCCTGCCAGGGTGCGTAAGTAAAGTTATGTACCTAGTAAGGAATAACCTATCTAACCTAGTTAGTTAGTTATCAGTATCTTATTAGGTATACAAGGTAATATATAAATAAGGAAGGTATATATATGATCACGATATGTAATTCTCGGTATCTCCTCGGCGACGCCAAGGTGTACCCATCAAGTACTCACGCAAACCCTTTTTCCCCTGCCTTTCGTCACGGACCACCTAATCTTTTCAACCCATCCCACCGGAAATCAATAATACCTAGGTTTGTTTACCGGTGTTAGTTACAGTACCCATACTATGTACTATACGGACTGTATAACTAGCGTAGTAAGTAGGTAGATAGACCTAGGTACTTATGTACCTGTTCTGCCGATTCACGCGATCGGCAAACGCACGCGGCAAAACATGCTTTAAGCCTTTAACAACAAGATCAAAGGTCCGCTAGATAGGTAGTCATGTTGACAGGTTACATACAGAGTTTATCTAACTATCTAGTACGTACGTACTGCCATGATGATCATGATGCCACATGGAGCTTGGAAGCCTAACTTCCTCAGGTAAGATCGTCCATCACACTGCTACAGACTGCAAGCAAAGCATGAAATGTCACCCTGAACGGACCACGGTTGACGCTGACGCTGTCAATTTCCTCATCACAATTGTGTTAATAGCATTTCGCATCTTTTCATATCGTTCGTTAATGGAACGAAGAGTATGATATGTGCATACCTAAGTATTTGTGTCTGAAGAATTCAAACCCCCCAATCTCTCTGCTCGCCCGCCCACCCAGGCTTCCTGGCGTTTCGTTATATCCAAAGCCCCGTCCAATTACATTCGCCTCGTTAAAGGACTAACCTAACCTATCTAACCAACTCCTCGGGGCGGGGGCGGGGGCGGGGGTCTTTTAGTCATGGATCAGTAATATAAACGGAATGAACGTGAAAGATAAAAGATAGATAAAAGATGAAGATGAAAACGAAAACGAAAACGAAAAACTCCTGCGCCGCGCTTGTCCGAACCGATGTATGCAAGTAACCTAATCGCGTCCACGCGCGGTCACGGGTTATATCGGCCAACTTTCCCCACCACCAACTCCCCTTCCAGAAGAGCGGAAGAAATGCCTACTGTGTCCAATAACTTCAAGGCACTGCGTGAAGAAACCCCCCCTCCCCCCCCCCCCCCCCTCTCTCTCTCGATTTTCATAAAAGACCGGTGATTGGCAAGAGATAGAGCGTAACTGTCCAAAGACTCCAATATCGCCAGGTAGTGGCATCCTCCTTTGGCGTCTTCTTAGCGAGCACTCGGTACGCCGTCATTGCACCCGACGATGCCGGGAGTAGACATCCGCAGAGCCTCGGGCGCCAGAAGAAGAGACAGGCGGCCGACCAGAGACAGACAAAGAAGGCGATCGAGTTGCGCGAGAAGCGCTCGCCCATCCAGAGCACGATAGTCTGGCGTCCACGGGTCCGGTCTCCCGCCTGGTCCTTGAGGTCTTGTACTTGCATCGTCGTCAAGATCATCGCGCTGATCATGAACGTCCAGATCATGCCGTCGCGGCTAATGGTTATGTCGGTGTACTCGCCACCGCCGACGGCGATTTCCAGCGAGGCGCTGTTGAACATGCCGTAGGCGACGGAGATGACCAGGTCACGGACAACTTCGTCGCCACCCCGGAGGTCATTATACATCCAAGTGAGGACGAGGATGATGAATCCTTGTCTCCGGACGCCCAACTGGTAGTTGAGTAGGATGGCCAGTGGAATGGCGACCAGCAGGATGCGGCGGGCCTGCATTGCCGTGACTTTCCCCATGGGGATCGGCCGCCACACCTTATTGATCAGGTCTTCTTGTATGGACTCGGCGGACCGTTGATTCGCCACGTCGAAGATGAACACGTTGTACCAATTGAATGCCAAGACGAGCGGCAAGCGACAGAGCATCTCGAGGGCAGCAGGCGGTCGTTGAAGCCCGTCGGTAAGCACAAGGGCGGCGAAAGCTCCGAGGATGCCGAACGCGGTGTTGGGAACGACGAACGTGTGGAAATCGCTTTCGGTGAACTCCCAGACCAGGTGCGGGATGTAGACAACCTTTCCCATGAAGCTCTTGGCGCTGAATTCGCTCGTCTCAAGGGCGGAAGGATCAAGCAGAGGCCAAGTTTCGACGGGGGATATTCGTCCATCTCGCTCCGGATCCGAGATGTGTGCTGACCCCATGGCATCAGGGTCGAAAGAAACCAGGCAGCACTGGAACCCTCAGGGGTCTTTGGTAGCGTCGGGGCAGGTAGGTAAGACAGTCCCTACCCGAAGTTGATCGTGTCCTTCCTTTCCTATTCCTTAATGAGCTGAATAGGCCAATATGAGAAGACTGAGTGAATTCCGATCCGACGCCCTCGGAGGTTCCACACGGGATAGATTGGGTGCGATTGCGCGTGTCATTAACGCGACAGACACCGAAGCTCGCCTTCATCACCCCGGCGTGTTGGTGTAAGTCTCGGCTGCCATCCTGGCGTCCGCGGGAGTGTTTCCCCTGGTGAGTGATCCGAATGAGGTTGCACCCGGAGTCACTATTGGACTAGGGTCATCGTCTTGTCGTCTCCAATGTTGGGCTCCTTCAGGCTCGGGACGCGTCGTTAAAAGTGCTACTCAACTGAACGCTTTCGTTCTCATGTTGTCGATACCCACTTTTGGACACACAACAACCCCTACATTGCAATCGCTCCCCCCCCCCTTAGAAATCCAATGCCATTCTCAGCTCATTTCAGCTCAGCTAGTATATAGGTGCTGTAGGTTTATACGGATTCAATGACTCCCGGAAGTGGCTTTGTGAGCTAATTACCACTCTAGGGGCCCGTCTTTTGTTGTGTTGTTTTGGGTTGTAAGCGTGGCTTGATCCTTTCTTCACGCCGCCGCGATTACATACGAGCTTGGTAGAGTCCTCTTGGTGTCAATCTAGGTATACCTACCTACCTGGTAGGTATAACAAGTTGTCTCCCAGGTATAAACTTGCTATGGATGCTGTCTTGAGGAGATTACGGTCGCTTCGACGGTTGTTCTAGCGGCCTTTGATGCGTGAAGTTCGACACGCCTGCGTGGCGTCGTCGCTGGGCACGTCACATTTCACGGATGAAATTTTGACTCAGGCCAGCTTAGAAACAACTGAAAGCTGCCAATCATCCACTTACTCAGTGATGAGTGCGTATCTTGCATTGACTGGTACATAGTATCCGTCACTGGATGTTACCTGTAAGGAGCAGTTATGAAGTCCAAAGTATTCATGATTCCCAGGTTCCGTCACCTCAACTCGAGTAGATTGGCGACAATCCGTCTATCATAATTTCTCGCAAGTCGTAGCACGCGTTATATACATTCCTAGGAAGACGACAAAGGCCCTGCAGGTCCTGTCGAGACGTTATTCCATTCCCATGTGTTTATCACGTCTGGTCAAGATGGTTACTGCTATGAAACCGCTGCTCTTCTCCTACTCGTACGTGATACCGAGCTATCAGGTTTCACCACGACGCCAAAAGATTTCCAGTTTGACCAGTCAGTTCAGTCAAAAAACCATCATGTTCCCCGATTCACAGTCCTCAATGGAGATGGATATCGGGGCAATAGCACGCCGAGCATGCCTATAACCGAACATCGTCGACTCGCTTGTCACCCCCTTCCTCCAGAACCCGTACCATGATCCTCGACGCCGCGCCCTCAATTCTGTATTCTTCCTCTCCCTTCCCGTCGTGAGCTTGCCCCACCACCTGAAGTGCAACCTCCTGACAATCCTCCACCGCAACGTCGTTAGCATACTGCACCACCACGAAGTCAATCGTCGAATCCGCGGGTCCGAGCGCGATCATGGGCGCATGCCACGTGCCCGCCGCGTACGTAACCGCCTGGTCACCCGAGGCCAAAAAGCCCCGGAGACCCTTTACGTCCGGCAGTCCGCGGCCTGGCAACCCATCTCCCTCGGGCGCAGGCAGTAGCAGGTCGGCACCCTCCTTCACCTCCGCCGCCGCCGTCGTCGTCGGCGCGACGACAACCAGATACCGCCGTGCCACACTGCCCACCGCCAAGGGGATGAAAGTCTGCGACGTGAACGGATGGCGCTCCAACACGCGGACCTCCACCTCCGAACTCTCCTCAACCGGCGCCCGTGCGCGCGCACCACATACGAACATAGTCATCCTAGGGCCCGCTACTCGCCCGCTCGGCGCCACATCGTATAGATTCTGCGGCGGCGTCGATGCGATCGCCCTATACTGGATAGCCGACCCCTGGTTCGTCGAGACCGCGCCGAAGGGTAGGGCGCCCGCGGCGATCGCCTCGGGCGTCGTGTTGGATGGGCGCGACTCCGGTCGTGGGTTCGTGATTACATCACCGAAGGGCGCGAAGGCTTCCTTTGTTAGCGGTGATGCCGTGATGGCCAGGGGCTCCGTGATGGATAGCGTCTGCACGAGCATGATTGAGCTAGGTAGTAGGTAGTAGGTAGCAGGTAGCAGATAACAGATAGCAGATAGCAGGTAGCCGGTAGCTTAGGGAGCTCGGCTGGCTGGATGTCGTGAATTGTGTAAATTGTGTATAAAAATGTATAATGTCGGATAGGCAACCGAGGAAGCGGATGAGTGAATGTGAGTGCGTAGGTAGACAGAGTCAGGCCCCGCGAAGGTGATAAATTTGGATTATGTAGATTGGATTAGAATTATCTAAGTAGAGAGGCTGTACAACTGAGTCTGAGGCTGGGGGAAGACGGTAACTGTTTTAGCAAAAAGAGTCGGGAGAGAGAGATGGCGGGTTTGCCAACTAATACCTACCTAGGTTAGATACCTAACCTAGATAATTACTTAACCTTCCTTGATAGGTACTAAGTCAGTCTACTACCTAGGTAGCTATCTAGACTAACTCCAGGTAGGTATGGGTCCGTGTCCGGCCCGGCCTCGGCCTCGGCGCCGGTCTTGTCTTGGCCTAGCTAGATAGATTACCTAATTGCCGAGTCCTCCATGATGACTCCATTCAGAGATCACTTGAGATACCGGTAAGTCTCCCTTGTCGAGTGCTTTTATCACCACGCCACTCACATATTATGTCATAGAGCGGCCTAAGGTTACTGTGTTTTTTTCAGATCAAGATAATTACTATCACCCTCATCATCGCGCAGCTCACGTGTTAGCAATTATGAATTAAGCATTTGTATCTATCTGTTGCTATGAGGGGGATGCCCCTGCGCGAATGCAACATGGAATGCGGAGTATACCTAACTAGGTAGTTTAATCCATCTCTCATCAATCTTCTCTTGTCCTAATGTTCCCGTGTTCCCATGTTCCTTGATCTATCTTCGTTTTCTTATTAGTTTCCTTAACTCCCTGACCCCGGCTGCTGCCGTCTCGTCGTCTTAGCTCATAGGACCATAGCTAGTTCTCATTACTACGATTTCTCATTCATCACTGAGCCCGTCGTCCCTCACCATCCACCAGCACAGGCGCAACGGCTAGAGACAGACCTGTAAAGTCTAAAACTCGCGATTCTGCTGAACCAGCCAGTTTGTCTCATCCGTAAGCCGCCAAACCTCCTCCTCAGAAAGGCCAGACGTAAGTTTGTCGGTCAAAGCCGCATCTAGCTTGCTTTCCGATTTGACTTTGCCGTTGGTTTTCTCACCCACGCTCTTCTGGGAGTTGGAAATCGCCTGGCCCTTTGTCAAGGATTGCATATCCAGCCTCTTGCCCGCATCGTAATCGGCTTTCCGCGGGATCAGAACTACTATGTTTGTCCGTGGTTGAATATCCGATTGTCTGCCTCCGTTGTCACTGGGACGCGTTTGTCCATTCGTACTCTTAGGAGTGAGAACCTCCATGTCTTCTCTTTTGGGCCGGACATTGATCCTCTTGCTCCAATTGTATTCACGACGCGTTTGTCCGTTCGTACCGCTCCTGGGGACGAAAACTGCCATATTATCCGCTTCCAGTTGGATGTCGGACTTCTTTCGCAGCTGGAGCAAGTCCACTTCGAACGTATTGATGCTTACAAAATAGTAAACAAAGACCTGTTTCTGCTGCCCGTGGCGGACCGCTCGACCTTTGGCCTGCTTAACGAACCGCTCGAAATCTTCCTGCTTTCCATAGACAGGGGTACTGAGGAAGAGCACATGATTCGCATCTTGGAAGTTGGACCCAGCGGCTTCTTCGCTGCTGAGCTTCATGATCCGGACTCTCTGCTTGTCCGAGTCCTTGTCGGCAGAAGAGCGGCCCCTGGTACTCCTAGGCTGAGTGTCGAAGGCGATATTGTGGTACTCCAACAAACTGCATATCTCCTGTTGTTGGGCATCAAACTGATAGAAAACCAGAATTCTGTCGTCGCCTGATTGGAGTATTTCATTGATCGTGCGGAAAATATTCCGGGACTTGGAGCTGACTCGCAGCGAGTCCTCATATTTGCTCTCCATGCTGCAACGGTCAATCTGGTTTACAGAAATTGATCGCCCTTGGATGATAGCAGAACAGCCACTTCCCTTTGGGTACTTGTCGGTTATGATGTGGCCGCAGTGCGTGGGTCCTTCTTCCAGATGCTCTGGACAGATGAAATGTCCACACTCCGGAAGGAGTAGCAAATCACGGTGAGATTTCTCACACACGCTGCACTTGCGCTGGTTGTCCCATGCGAAGATATTCTCAGCGCTCGTCACCTGTTTCGCTCTAGTTGTGACTTCTTCTTTCGCTTCGACATACTTGAGCATGGCGTCGATCAATTCCGATTCCGTTTCGGTGTATGTTGCACCGCGAGTCCTCTTTACAGCGTCAAATCGTGGGTAGTCTGGTTGACCCTTTGCCTCACTCGTGACTTTCTCGTTTCGATCCGGTGTGTCGGGTCGCTCAACATCCTCAACCAATCTCAGTAGACGTCTTCGAGCTTCCTTACTGTGAAGCTTGCTAGCATCCTCATTGCTAAGCTTCTGAATTAAGTCTGCGACTTCAGGATCCTGCAGGCGACTAAGATTATTGTCCGATATTTGAAAGTAGGACACCAACGACCGTGCCAGCCTCTCGGGTTCGAGACGCCCAAAAAGGTCCGCAAAGAAAGGCTCTGGATTCTTGTCGTTTTGGCTAATCTTTCGTAGAGTTGGAGCAGCGCCTTTGAATCGCTCTCCACTGAAGAGAGCCTCGCTCACCGCTCGAAGTCCATCTACACCACCAAAGGCCGAGGCATTGCCATCCATGATAGACTGGAAGTCGTAAACGAAATCCTCAACAATGCTTGTTGCCGATTCATTCTTCTTCGCGGTGTTCTCCTCAAAAAAGCGCATAATCAGCCAAATGGCAATGTTGACAATCTGAGTTAGCCTATCCTTGGCCGCTGTTAGGTCTGCAGTCAGATTTGCGACTAATTGGTCGGTGGACTCATAGTCGTCTATGCAATTCACCGACGCAACGTACGCCAAAGCGAGGCCAGCGCGAAGTTTTCCCTCAGGAGGAAAATCGGTCAAGCTTTCCGAATCGAGATCGTGACGTTTCAAGAGATTAGTAATGTCCAGGTCCGAAGTCTGCAGGTCTCGCTGTATATCTAGATACTTGACAAACTCGTAGCGAGTTAGATGCGAACAGTAGACTTTCTCGGTCACCTTGATCTTGCCTAAGCCTTCTTCGTCGAATGGGTTGGCACTTGCAAAATGTCTGAGGAATTTGTGGCCCTGATTGACACGCTCATAAACACTCTTGTCTGTGTATAGCTTTTCGTACGCAAGCTGCTTCTCCGTAGCGCTTTGACGCAAGACAATTGGGCCCTCCGTGATAAGTGGCAAGCCCGGCCGTAACTTGACAGGCCGAGCGACATGGACATTGAGTAATTTTCCAATGTCGCATACAGCCTTGAGATTGCCCGTTGGAGGCGTGGCTGATAGAATCCACTTGGCATGTGCCTGCGCATTTTTGACGAACAGGGCCACGGAGAAATTTTCATACGAGAATTCGTCGTAGATAACTCGAGCAAAGCTGAACGCTTCAAGCACAAAGACGGATCTTCCGGCCCGGAAGTCCTTTTCCACCAGGGGATTGGCTCTAGCTTCGGACTTGTATTCTTGGGAGACTGTGACATCTTTTCCTTTCACCAACTGGCCTGTTTTGTCTTTGCGGATGGCTTGCAGGCCAAGACGCGTCTTGTCATCGTAATAGTCAGCCACGACACTCTCCCAGGTCTCCTGTAAATCTTGCTGGCGTCGCTGGATGGTCTTAAACTGGCTTGGGTTGAAGACGGCTGTATCAAACCCTGACAAATGCTCACGAGCATGTTTTGTTGCATCCTCGTACCAATCCTGGAAAGCACCCAGGATATTGGGATTGAGGCCAGATTTTGTGGTCCCGTTCGACTTGGGAATAGTTTGGGGATGGGCCAAGGAGCCCGCATATTTTCCGAGCCAAGTGTAATAATCGTCATCCAGCACCGACGAATTCAAGATTATTAGTTTAGCTGCTCGAAGTTTATCAAGCAACGTGGTCGAGTCTGAGAATAGCTTGGTTCTCTTCGCTGGAGGCTGGGATGCCTCGCTACTGGGCTTTATCTGGCTGAGGTATTCGTGTAAGTCACGGGATGAATTGATGATCATAACATCAGTTCCCTTCCAGCCAATGAACTTGGCTGCTTCTTCGCGCCATTGCTCAACCAAATGCTTTGGAACGATCACAAGCGACGCAGCCAAAGCCATTGTGTTCTTATTGCTAGAGGCCCGCAGCCGTTGTGACTCGTGACGATCAAACGATTGTTGTGCGGACATAAGTGCAAGGGAAACGACGGTTTTACCATAACCGACATCGTCTGCCAAAATGCCACCTATACGTGAAATGCCACGCTCTGCGACGCCAAGCACCCGCAAGTTGAGAGGATCAAATCTGCACTCCTCAATTTCGCGTTCGGTAAACGGCTCCGGTTTCAGCTCTCTATCCAGCATCCAGGTTAGGGAAACTTGCTGTTGTGCACTGAGGGCGTATCCATCGATAAACACTTCGCGAGATTCGATCCTTCCCTTTGAGCTTCTTCCAGGTAGACGGCGTAGCGACTTTCGAAACGACTCGAATACCAAGTTCGGAATGTTTAAAGAGCCACGCTCAACACTAGCAAAGGTCTTCATATCAACGAATTCCTCGGAGCCTTGGTCCAATTTAGGCAAGTGGTTGACTGCTCGATGGACAAGCAGATCGAAGTTTACCTCGTAGTTTGCTGTCACTTCTTTCCAGCTTGTTCCTTTCGTGCTATCCTTTATATTTACAGCAACTCGCAGGGGTTCGCTGCAAAGCCGAAGTCGGTCTTCATATGATCGCATATCACTTGACAGACGGTAGGGTTCACGGATGCGAAGACTCTTCTTCGTATCATCCGTCTCCCGCTCCATCCAGTGAACAGTCGGGAGTTCCGGACAGCAATGTTGACAACTGCTCGTCTCGGTTGAATGAACCGTGGTTTCGATATCACCTAGCTTGACGTTTACCGGAGCCAAGAGGTTAAAAAGAGCAGAGTAATCTGAGCGTGAGACAATAGCCCAGTTCTTAGGACCCACCCATTCATACTTTGACAAGGTCATGTATGTATCAGCAAACATGTTTGAGCTCATACGAACACTGGCAAGTGTCCGGATACTGTGGCCATGTGCATCGACGTCTAGATGGGAATGCGGCGGGATAGATACACAGCCGGCCTGGCCAATGTGGCTCACACGAGGGTTGTGTAGATTCGTGCGTGGGGGCTTTTCCCAGTAACCCCCAATGGTAGCTTTTGCTCGAGCCCCGGTTGTTCGTGGCGTCCAATCCGGCGGAAAGCTGACTGAAAAGTCACGAAATTCGTGGGTTTCTAGATATCTACATTCGTCCGAGATGACGAAGCAGTCTTCCTGAGTTGGACCTATCTTGGTAGGGTCCTTGAAAAGGTAACGCTTATAGAGTTTCGCACAGACATGAAGACTATCTTCCGCGGCGTCACACTCGGGGTGGTGATCATACGTGCCTGAAATAGAGCGAAGATCATTGTGAGTTGCAGCAGGGAGGTCGTCAAGGGCAATGTCTTCAATCCTGATGGAAGTAGTACTGAGCTCCGTCACGTTGACGTCAAAAGAGATTGGGGTGTAAACCCAAAATTCCCATGAGCCTTGCTCCGGTATCAACGCAGAATCTTGTGGGCTGATGCGCACACGACCAAAGGGTCGCAGCATTCGTGCGGCGGGTATTCTAAGGTTCCGGCACAGTTGCTGACCGCAAGGCGACCAAGGATCCAAGAAGAGATACCACGTCACGCATGTGTCTGAAATAACAGCCTTCAGTTGATAATGGCAGTTGGAATCTTTAGCCGAGTAGCATACGGTGAGGACTTCCGAGATTAAGACTTTAGAGTAGTAAAAAGTGGATGATCGAAGAGAATCAAGAAGGAGAGTTTGAAGTGCATTGTCATCAAGGTCTGGATGGAATGGAATTCGCTCAATTGAAGCACCAATGATGTTCGTCAACGCCGTGGGGAAATGCTTCATGATTTCCCCCGGGGCTATGTCATTCATGATTGGGTTTTCCAGAGGCCGCGGGTCGCCAAAACGATGCACCGGATTGCCTGCGCAGCTTGTACAGCGAAAAATGTCACATGTCTCACACTGGAGGAGCTCGGCTGTACTGTACTTGGCGCCACCATTGCAGTAACAGTAGCGCCGGCTTCGTTTAGCGATGTCGATAACTTGTTGCACATTGAGTGGTCCCAGTGCAGTAGTCGAGGTTTCCATTGCCTTAGGGTTGGGGAAATTAGCCCGATAAAGTGGCTGGTATAGCATGATTGTTTCGTCTTCAGTGACGATTGGGTTCAGGGGAGCTTTCTCGATATCTTCTTCGTGGCGTTTAACAGATATGAGCAACGAGAATAAAGAAGCTCCAACGACCGTCGTGGTCATAGCATTCCCCGCCAAGTCGCGCAGTTCATCCTGGGACTCTCGTGTCAGATCTAGGTCACGCAGAGGTAGCCCTTGTAGATTAAGGGCTTCAAAGCCAGTGACCAATCTGCCTTCGTTCGTGATTAAGTTCAGCCCACGCGGCGTCAAACAGCCAGTAATGCCAAAGCTACGACTAAGTTGACTTCGATCGATATTCTGACTGAGGTCGAATATCTGCGATTTAAATTTTATGTCGTATTGAAGGGGGCCCGGTGGCATATTGCCCTTTCCACTAGTGTCAGGTCCGGCCAGAAGGGACCGCAGATAATAGATCTCAACGCAGTCCAATGCACGGTCGTTCTGCCCCTTGAGGACGAGTTTATCTATTCTGTCATAAGGGCGTTGAATTCCACTAGAACCCCACGCGGTTAGAGGACGGCTGTTGCCCAAGTTAAGCTGACGCCGAACGCGAGCGTGGCGCAGCTTGCTCCTCTCCCACTGACTGTCTTTCCCAGGGTTCAACCCGCTGACTATGGCCTTCTCGGATTCGTCTTGTCGCGCCTTCATGGTCAAGGGATCATTAGAGGGAAGCAACCAGTCCTGGACAGGAGATGATGCGCTGCGTTTCAGGCTGCTCAGCTGGGTTTTCCACTCATCAATTATTGGTTTCGCCGAGCTGCCGAAAACAGTTCGATCCACGGCAACGACATAGCCGCGCTGCCGAGTCTGTGGAATATAGTAATCCTTCGTATCAACAGCACAGTGTGTTGCGACATAATCAATGGCACGGAGAAAGAATCCACAGATAGAGTCCCAGGGGGCGCCGTTTACGTTCTCCAAGACAACCATCTTGGGACGATGTCTCTGCAAGTAGCACACAGTGGACAAAAACGTCAAACTTGACTGTCCGATTGCTTTGCCGGCAGTTTGGATCTCGGCTGGGGTGATGCTCGAGAGCCATTCGCGAACATCGTCGAAGAAATTCGGGCGAAGCGATTCTTTAGATTTCTTCCATTCATCCACCAATTTGCCACCGGTTTTCATTGTGCTGATCGCATCTTTCTTGCCAGTGTTGAGCGTTGAGAAGTCAACGCAGGAAGTACCGGCAACGAGAAGATCAATGTCACGGGGAATCTCGCGATGGTCTCCAAGGATAGTAGGACTGAAGAGAAAACGCTATTAGTGCATCACAGTCGAGTGTAATTAAAGCCAAACACCTTTGAAAATGGAAAAGGGTGATAACATACGCAGCTGTAGCTTCTGTATCAGCAAGATCTACTACGTCTCGGAAGACGATACTCCCGGGCGCGTTGCGAGAAATGTAAGCTTGTTTAAAGGGTTCGTTCTCAACGCTAAAAAGATGCTCATAACGCAGGAACATCTGGCCGTTGGTAAGCACCTGTGATAATTCTTGTATCAACTTCAGCGCGAAAACGGGCGCCTCGGTGCCGGAGCAGATTGTGCCAACTCGTAGCTGGAATCCGCCGTTGGCGGCTATTGTGGCGAGATCTGATTTGCGTTTAGAAAGCATGTCATAAAATGCCTGGTGGACATTCGTTATTGGTGGCAGGTCGAGCCTCAGCGAGCCTTGTGGTGCTTGCTCCGGATCGGCTGTATCATCAACAGCCCGTGATTGTTGACGGCCCTTGGCCTTTGATTGGCGAGGATTAGCCCGTGGCCGTTGTTGACGCGTGCCCTTAATTGGCTGCCGGCGAGCAGGCTGAGGTGCTTTCTGGTCCCCAGTCAATGGTACCCTGTAATAAGGCGGTGAGACTCGTCCCTTCTCGCTTTCGGTCGCCTCTTCGGATTTATATGTACTATCGGAAGCTGATGACGGCGGCCGACGAGCTTGCGATAGCTTCGTAGTAGTGGCAGCTCGGGATGACGATCGGCGAGAAGCCTGGGAGGGTTTTACCGGCACGCTCTCGGACGACTCTTCGGAATGGTAATCATCATCGGAGGTTGGTGACGATTGAGGATGAGCCTGTGCCGTCTCTGATTCTGGCTCTGTGTTATCGGTAGCAGGTCGCGACGATACGCGGCGACTAGCCCGTGTGGGTAGTATCGGATCGCTGTCGGACTCTTCCATGTCATCTACATCGTCGGAAGCTTGTGATTGTTGACCACGAGCCCGTACGGTGATCTCAGCATTAATAGCAGCCCGTGCCGACGACCGGCGAGAAGGCCGCGAAAGTTGGCGACGAGGGACCGGCGCCATGATCCAAATAGGATGCCCAAGTGAGCTGTAACACTTTGGAGATCTAGCAAACAGCAGCTACGGTGGAGGGGATCAGAACGCGGCGCGTCGTAAGGAAGTGGTGATGGCTGATGCAATATGCCTTGGCAGAAAGAACAAAAATGTAGAAAGAACCCGGGGAAGTTGGAGGAAAGACTCGAAGTAATCTAGAAGAAACCGCAAGCTTCCAATGCAAGCTTCCAGGGCAAGCTTGCAGGTTGTAAATGAGCCTCGCTTACCACAGTCGCGTGCTTGGTAGAGAGCAAAAATGAGGTGTACTTAGTAGGTGAAGGAGAAGAGGACATGGATCTGGATAGGTAGATTAATCAGAAAAATTTTCTTGGCAACAAGTGGGGCCTAATGCTATGGTAACCAAGTCTTGGCCTCTAGCTCAATCAGCACAGCATCGACGACATAGTCGGCGATGACGAGAGGCGCGACCCGAGGGGCAGATAAGTGATGAGAGTGCCCTTAGAGCCGAGAAGAAAGGTACCGACCACACGCGTACTACACGCGTACGAGTCAAAAGAGAAGTATCCGCTTTGATAAAAAGGCTAATGAGGGTCCAGTAGAACACTTGGCGGATCACTGGATACAAGCGCGACTTGACGCTACCAGTAGGTACTCCAACCCAACTGATAGGCTGACAATCCTGGATAATCTGTAAAGTACCTAACGAAGGAATCAGCACAATCCTGTCCAAGAACATCACCTAGGCTAGAGACAGCAACAGGGGATGAAAGACTGCATTGGGGCTGAGAACGTGCGCTCACCTGAAGTATATTTGAACATCGCAAAATCAGATGTGTTCTTACCTGGCCAGCACTTTTGTTTTGCCATTCAGTAGCGCCTAGCTGTCAAATCAACCACCCCCTTGATTTTGCCTCGATTCAATGGAGCCTAGATAGATTGCAGTTCATTAATGGGATCAAAGTATTCTCCCTAGTTCTGTCGGTACCCATGGCTTCCGGCTTGCACTTGTCTCTCACGAATACTAGGCTCCGAAAGTCTGCCAATAGGCTCATTTTCGCCCCTCTCACTACCCCAAAGGGCGTCCTTCACAGGCTCGACTGAGTCACAAAGTGCCAACAGCCTAAATAGCCGCGGGATACCCAGTCGATTGCAGTTCAACCAACGCAATGGCGAAGTGGTTGTAGGTGCCTATTGGCAGCCACACAGACACCCAGAACTCGGTCAAGTTGTCGTCAAGAGTCGCCAGAAGCATGTCGGCGCCATGTTCGGAATCTCATGGTGAAAAGACAGGCCAGTTAATGGATCTGGCACAGCATGGCGTGAAAGTGTGTCAAATGATGAATCTCCTTCATCTGATAAAGAAAAATGGCCGTTACGCGGCCGGCGGCCGGTCGCCGGCGGCACGTGGGTAGACTAGGTCACCAGCTTCGTCAAGGCACGGTGTTTAGACTGAAGACCGATGGACTGAGGCGTTGGGGACCTAGGACTATGCTTCTACGGCTTTGCAAAGAAGGCCTTAAGCTCGACTGATCTCGAAGAGGCAACAGACTGAAAAGGCTCGTCGCAATATTGCCGCTCCAGGGTCCAGGCATATAGAATGGCTTAATTATAAGAGTGAATTGAGAGTGAAATTTCAAGCGCCGTTGTCCAGAAACGCTCTACTGATTTACATGTTAGTAGGAAACGCTTGCGAACCCAAGGCGCAAAAGCTCGGACAAGATCCGATGGAACCTAGCTTGAATGCGCCTCTCATAATACCTAGCATCGTGCGGGAGGTCGGCGATGCGCCATCGTAGCCGAAGTCTGTAGCTGCGTTTTACTGCGCGCAATCAGATGCAGCAGCGGCATATGATATAGTTCTTGCGGAGGGATTTGCGCTAGATTATGCACCGTTTCCTAGGGTAAGCGAGGCATGGCAGACGGTCGATACCGTTTGAAGATTGACGAATGAAGACTCCAAGATGGCTCTGAGATGACTCCAGGATCTGTTCATGGAAGATTCAGTTGCTAAGTGCGGGGCTACCTATCAGATGCTTGAAGAGTGCCTACAGTGCCTCTTTACCGTGTCAGTGTAGTCACAGTGCATCTATGATCCCAGCGTATTTGATGGCACTTAGTGGCCGTTCAGGTCACCATCCCAGTACGCGTAGCTGCTAACAAGGTTCCTTATAGACTCCAAAATACTGTATTCATGATTAATTATTACTGTATTTTAGTCTTTTTAGGTATGGTGAATTGTGTGCTAGTGGTACTACTGTGCATATTTAAATACACACGGTATGGCCAACTTTTCCAGTGTGTGGACAAACCTTAGACTGTGCAGAACTGTACAGACTGTATCTAGATAAGTACAGATCGTAAGTGCGAATAGAATGAAGGCACTGAGATGCCGGTACAGTCTATAGGTGGACTCAGTTATTGAGGTGTTCCTAAGGAATAAGCCACACACTTCGTGTGCCTACCGTAACCGGCTCATAATCTGACAATTTTGCGAAGGCTAAGGCATCAACTTCCACGCCCTTCGAGGATCGGCTTACTGTCAAATATATCCTTACGCTTACAGGCGCACAATAAAATCTCCCCGCCCCCGCCCCCCCCCCCCCGGCCGGACTCCAGCAACAAACCCGTCAAGGAACCCAAACCTCCAAAAGCTTGGCTTCCCAAACCCACTGTCGGTCCTAGGCTCCGTCGTTTTCGGAGTCATAATGGGGTCAATTCTGGAGTCAACCGACACGAAAAACAAGTTTCAAGACTTGTCTGGTGTGGCCATACAGCCGGGGGAGAACCCCTACAATGCTTTGATTGACGCCTGTCATGATGATGCAGTTGAGTCATTCCTCTCTTCTCGCCCATGTCTGATTTTACATCGGGCCCATGAGATGAAAAGAGGGAACAGATTTGATGGGAGATGGAATGCCTGCACCCAGTTTGAGATGGTTGTGAAAGGTTGTATCTCGGCCAGGTTTCACGTGGAAACGTGTATTCCGCTGTATGACTGACCGGAGGGGACGACAGACCGAGATCCAAGTATTGTACAAAGCCCATCGTGACCGGCGTCAGGCGCAGCAAAAGGGCATGTTTTTAGACTCCGGGTTCAAGGAGTTAATCATCGACCCTTACCTCCTTCGCCTTGAAAATCCTCTCATAGAACCCGGCTTCAAGGATCCAAGACATTGTGTAGTCTTTTGGGGTCGTCCGCCGATTCATGTGCTCGAACTCGCCGGCGTAATCCAGAAAAAGCTGAAGGATGTTGCTCCGAGTATGTCATGTTCCAAGTCCGCCAGAGTTTTCGTCACGATATTCTCCAGGAAGACATGCTAGGGGGAAGCTTATGAATGATGGCAGCCCATTCACCATGTCGACGCCGTTTTAAGACGAATGAAACCCCTCGACTTATATCGGAGCTTCAGAGATGAATCTAGGCTAATATGTTATCCAGATATATGGCTGATGCCACAGTATCGTAGTGAGTAGAGCGCCTTCGTTGGGCTTCCCCTTTTCAACATCGGCGGCAACATGCTCCTATCCTTACTCTCTTCACATGTGTCCGCGAGCCGCGTACGCACGCTCTCAGCCACTGCCTCTTTATATTTCTCCATGTTTAAACCCCCAGTCTAATACCGGAGGCAAAAGTGCATATAACCGCACTGGAGCTTGCATTTTCTCGAACGGCAGAGGAAATCGATGCGATCAAGGAAACGCTGAAGCCAGCAGCCCTGGCCATGGCAAGCTACACGTACCGTCACAGGGCGCGACTGGTCAAGCCCATGGTCTCGTACGACTTATCAGCGTTTGCGCTCTCGTTCCTCCCGGCGGCCGGCGAACCGGTCGTATCCCCGGCACCAGCGGCGCCTGACAATGCGGATGTCCTCAAGCAGGGCGACGATTACACGTACCATCATCTTAGAAGTGATCTGTGGAAGCAGGCCAGGGCAGCTGGTATTGACGTCGAATCCCGGTACGTCGTGCCCAGCGCTCACATCACTCTGGGGCGATACATCACGCACGAGGACCACGCGACACCCGAGCAACGAGAGAAATGGGTTCGCGCCATAGACGACATTAACGACTGGCTGAAGAGGGAGATCTGGGAAAGGTCTGACGCTGGAGTCATTGGAGAATGGATTGTCGGCCAGGAGAAGGGACTCGACGTCCGCGCTGGCACCCTGTGGTACGGTGGCGGTAGAACTGTCGTCTCCGGCGAAGGGTTTTAGAGAGCTCCTCTCTACTCACCCTATAGAGTGATGTCATGACTATTTGGCGCATTACCTATTTTGTTCACTCTTGCTTTAAGGTGCACTAAGTAGAATTAGAATGCCTTGGCCGACGACTACTATGTAGATACCTAGTAGATACTCGTATAGACTACCTAGTCCGTACCTACACTACCTACACTACCTACAATACTCATGTGTGTATTGTCGTTCCCAGGCCGGCATTTGCGTTGCAAAATCTTGTTTGCTGACGCTTGCTAAACCGGGGCCGCCAAAGCTAAGCTCGATTGCGTCGCATTCATGTGCGGCGAGAGTTGACTACATACCTAGGTTAGATAGTGTTCGCAGTAGGCATGGGCAACACGATCTTGGCATCCAGAAGAAACACAATCCGAGTAACTTAGGTATTCATACCTAACTTAAGTGCACTTACTGTAGGTATGCAGTTATCTCGTTCAACTCCTGGGCACGGACATTTTGAGTAATGAACAGACTTTCTGGGGTTCATGTTTTCTTCTTCTCGAAAAAAAGGGAAAAAAAGGAAAAAAAAAAAAAAAAAAATAGTCTTCAGATGGAAACATGTTCAATGAAGGAGCGGTGTGGTGATCAGGCTCGGCTTCGTCGGGTTGCCAAGAAGACATACCCGCCCACCCACGACAAAGATAACGGAAGACACACCTCCAAAAAAAAAAAAAAAAAAACTTGGTTCCTTGATAGCCACCGGGCCCCTTCCCAGCAGATCTCTTAGATCGATAACTATTCGTAGACTGCCAGGTTGCCAACTCCCAGATAGACTGTTTATCTGTCCATCAACCCTACAGTGAACCATAGGTAGGTATGTATATTATCTTGACTTTAAGGGTCTGCAGCGAAGGGTGGAGGGCAAATACCATCGATACTTTGGATTTTACTACGTAGATACAACTCCGTGGTATTTGGACATTTGCCTGTACATACATAGTAAAAACATAAACATTATTATTTATCGCCATTTCACTTGTGCCGCTTTCCGCTCGGATTGCCCAGACCGATGTGATGTTGTGGCCGGGAATAACAAAGCGATGCTATTGCAGGCATCGCATGCCATGCCTACCTAGATAGGAAGCTACCTATCTAAGTAAGTAGGTAAGTATGTAAATTACTGGTCACTGGTCAGGTACTAACGCGGAAATTGGTGAACTTCAACTGGTTGTCTCTGAGGTAGTCCAGGGTGGGGAGGGGGGGCGGGCGAGCGAGCGAGCGAGCGACCGGCATTGTTTAGACCGATCAAGATTTTTATTTGGCGCATCCGTGATCGTGATTCGTGATTCGTGATCCCAATTCTCCCGATTCCCTCCGGCGGATGGAAGAAACCGCCGCAGAAAGCAACCCGCTACCTAGGTTAAGTAACCTGTATGGGGTTCAAATCGGAATTACATGGCGATTATCTAACTAATTCCTGGATAAGACGAATAGGTAACCCGGTGACTTTGTCATGACAAGTAAGTTACAAAGTAATACCTATCTAGGTACATTACAATGGAGGTACCTAGGTCGGCGAGGTCGGTACATGTGAAGAGATACTAAGTACCTACTATCCGACAGCATGCGTTTATACAATCCGGCTCGTTCCAGCAAACCAGAAGCCGATCGCGGGGTTGCCAAGCACGGTGAGTATCCGCTTCGTCAGCGGCGCCTAACCCGATGACTCGGGTAACTATCTTCCATCTTCCCACCTGGGCTCATATCCGATGGGTCTACAGACTACAGACTGCAGACTGTAGTTAGTTAAAGACGGGAACGGGATGGGCACGCCAATCAACATGGAACATGGCAAAGAAGATCACGAAGCCATAATTACCCCTCCTTGGCACATCATACGTATGTACACATATGCAAGCCTGTCGAAACCAACAGCCAAGAGTCAGGACAGGATGCCCAGACCATGCGGTGGAGACGGGAAGAGATCGCACTGCGCAGATCCCCCAAAAAGCGCCAATGATAAGGGAAAGAAAAAGGAGTCGGTTATCATAGCCTTACCGGAAGCGAAACCGGCAGCTCTTGGCGACATCCATAAAAAATGAAAAATGAAAAAAAATGAAAAATAAAAATAAAAATAACACCGCTCTTCGATAGGTGTCTCGTGGCCAGCAAGATATGTACCGTGGTGTAGATTAGAGGTATTTCGCAAAAAGTCGGTAGGCAATCGGACGGGTTCTCATCAGTGTCCACAACACGACGACGATACCCATGCCGAATCGACTGCGACCTATCTAGATAGATACCTACGTACCTAGGTAGATACTCTCTTCCGCCAATATGATTCCGTCATCGGAATCGACGGCCCAGCTTCTGCTCCAATCACGATAAATGTTAGTAGGGTAGTAACTAGTAAGGTAGTAGGTAGAAGAATTTACTCACGCTAGAGACCAGGCCGCCGACGAACAAAACAAAGAGAAAGGCATGGATGATGGGAGGGGTGCTTATTCCCGATCTGATAACGAATTGATTCCTACTGGAGTGTAGACTAGGTAGTGTGTACGTAATGAGTCAAAAGAGTCAAAGCAGGGAATAGTTAGCCGAGGGGAGGCGAAGATTTCCGATTTTCCGTCGCCAATTACCTATTAATTTCTTGACAATCCCGTTGGCGCTCTTGACTTTTTCTTCTTCTCCTCCGGGTAACCTCACTAACCGGCACACACGTCGAGATAGCAAGCTTGGCCTCAAAGTTCCCAGCCTCGAAGAGCTAATTCGCTGCCGATCATCAGAAAGCACGCCCAAGATTTTGGACCTCACTGCCTTGGCAATATACCATTGAAAGCTCGGCAAGGCGGAGTGTCCTGGATACCTGACCCTCTTGTTTGTAAAGCTTTTCAGATATAATAAGAGAACACTTCAATCGATTTCAGTTTTGTTTCGCCTCTATCTGCAGATCCGAGATATCATAAACTCTTTTCTTCTCAACAGTCTGCTTGTAATGACACACGAATAGCCCGTGGTCCCCTCCATTCTCTATATCCTCCTTGTTACACTTGATCCTAGTTTTTAACCCCAGATGTCGAAGCCGACGGCCGCCGAGCCAAGTTGCCCGGGCTCGCTGGACCCCTCGGCGGACGAAAAAACAGACTTTGCCGCCCGAGAGAGCATTAGCAGCAGCCATGCCAGCAGGTCGTCTCACGTACGCTCCTCTGGCGATGGTGATGGCGATGGCGACGGCACAGGCAATGCAGGGCTGCCCGAAGCGCTCGAAAGAATCTCAACCAAGCACTCAGCGCTGGGTGATTCACCCGTTCAGCCCATCAACTCCGTGATCGAAGTACCGGACGACTTCTACGATCGATTACCAGCACACCGAAAAAGTAAGTGCCTTGCGAAAAGTGCCGCAATCCCCTCGTGCTTTCATATGAAGCAGAGAGAACTGACCAAAAGTTCGTAATTAGCCATCATCCTTTTCCTCATGTCCTTCAGCGCATTCCTCTCACCGATTTCGAGTACGTCGGTCCTAGCAGCCACGCCCGAGGTCGCCGCCCAGTATAAGTCGACCGGCTCAATAATAAACCTCGTCAACGCATTTTACCTCCTGTTTATGGGCTTGTCGCCGATTGTCTGGGGTCCGTTAAGTCAAGTTTATGGCCGCAGAGCTGTGAGTGTTCGATTTCCTAGCTAGACGATAAAATGACAGTTAAGAAGAACTATCCAGATACTGAAGGCGAATCATGAACAATTGTGGCAACAACATACTAACCGTGGACGCCTTTTAGATATCACTGGCTTCGGGGCTCGGTTTCATTGTGGCAAGCATCGGTACTGCGCTCGCGCCAGACCTGGCCGCCTTCTTCTTCTTCCGGTTGTTCACTGCGTTCATTGGAACATCTTTCCTGTTGAATGGCGCAGCTGTCATAAGGTAAGCAAGCCACTGTTGACCTTTTCACATGGACGATACTCCGCCGATAGCAGAAGCATCAATCATATCAGAGGCATGAGCTAACCCTCACTCTTCACCTTCAGCGATATCTACCGTCCAACGGAGCGCGGAACAGCCACGGGCTGGTTCATGTCGGGAACATTGATCGGACCGGCTTTTGGCCCATTCCTCGGTGGTCTTATTGTGACGTACACATCGTGGCGCGTAATCTTCTGGCTACAGACGGGTCTTGCCGGTACCGCGACCATTGGCATTTATTTTCTCATGCCTGAGACAATATTCCACAAGAGGATCGACGATCTCGCGGGCTATAGTGGACGCGCCAAGGGGCGTGCCTTGCTTTCCATGCTCAACCCCTGGCGCGTGTTGAGACTGTTCGAGTATCCAAGTACGCATCTCTCCCTAGGCATTGTTTAATGCCATCTCTCTCCCTTCTTTGGTTCGACCTAGACGAACCCTGCGGAGAGGTTTTTTGGAATTTGCACGTTTTTGCTAACCCCGGGTTTTTGAGCAGATTTTCTTCTGACAGGTTTGGCCAGTGCATCGCTCGTATGGAACATGTACAGTCTGCTGACGCCGATCCGATACGTCTTGAACCCGCGATATCACCTCACAACACCGCTACAAGGCGGTCTCTTCTACCTTGCGCCCGGTTTCGGATATCTCACCGGCACCTTTGTCGGTGGGCGATATGCAGACCATATTGTGAAGGTATACATTCGCAAGCGCGGCGTTCGGATCCCCGAAGATCGTTTGTACTCGGCGCTGCCATTCTTGGGTATCGTCATACCTGCAAGCGTCCTTATATATGGATGGTGCGTTGAGAAAGATGCCGGTGGTATTCCACTGACCGTCATTGTTCTGTTCCTGCAGGGGCTGGCCCAGCTGTTCTGTTTCCCCTCGCTCAATACCTACTGCCTGGATGTCATGACCGGGCGTGGAGCCGAAGTTATCGCCGGTAACTATGCCATCCGGTACTTGTTTGGATGCTTGGCGACGGCCATCGTGTTACCGGCCATCGACACCATCGGCGTAGGGTGGTTCTCAACCATCAGCAGTTTATTCCTGCTTATAGGGGCCGGATG
The DNA here is from genome assembly GCA_028637585.1 of Xylariaceae sp. X187. Lineage (NCBI taxonomy): Eukaryota > Fungi > Ascomycota > Sordariomycetes > Xylariales > Xylariaceae > Xylariaceae sp. X187. The sequence continues at coordinate 1,541,489 of JAJIZN010000006.1, read as the reverse complement.
CACCTTTGTGTCGGTCCGGTATGGGAAACAGTGGAGAGACACCATCGACGAGAAACATAGGAAGAGGTCGATAAAATCGGAGAAGAGGGGTAACTCTGGCAACGCGCCCTTCGTAAATTCCACGGACCGCGGTGTTGTCACAGGGGAGGCCGAGATAAATTCACCTGCAGCAGTGACGAAGGTTCGGTAATAGGTAGACTACCCCAGAAAACATGGGTGATGGTGACGACGATGAAGGGGCCGGTGCGTCGAAGGCGCCGGGTTAATCCCTCAAGGGAAAAAAAAAGGGTCAAGCTGGATCTGCAAGTTGCCGGCCTGGCCGCGTACACTCGGTGTTCCTGTGCCTGAGCAACCTGGCAGGCTCAAACTACCGCTTCAGAAAGCGCTTCAAGGTTGTTGGTCATTTCGGTCATTTCCAGGGTCGGAGTTTGGATTTTCTTTTGGGGGTTGCTGTTGGAAGCGAAACGATGGTCGAAAAGCGACATGTGTCTACGAGATTTATGAGTATGTATGTATGATCAAAGGAAATAGTTATGTAGAAGAAACGCTCGAATTTACGTCTGCAGTCATGGCAACACTCGTTGGTACGGATATGTTGGGGCGTGTTCTGTATTAGCAGTTTGTCATGATGTCTCACATCTCGGTATCATCAATGTTGTGCGTACGGTTCGCAGCGTTCGTGCCTACATCTTTGCAGTTTCATCTATCAACGCGTAGGTAGGTGGTAGATAGGGAGGTTATGAACTGGAGATCAGCATACCTTAGGCAGGCTGGAAAAGGAAAAAGAAAAGAGGGAAATAGGTGGTAGGTATTGGTGGCAGGTCGGGTCTCAGCCAGTGTTAGACATAGGCATAAAGCACGGTGCCGTGAGGGTGTAACGCAACGCGTACAGTTTTCTGGACCCGTCCGTAACTGTACAGTACGTACTGGTTCTTCGCTCGTTCATCCCACCTTCTGCACTAGACTTCCGTAAAGAATCATGATTGCCAAAACGACTCAACACAGTTCCACTCTATCTAGTTATCTCTAGGCAGGTATCATCCAGGGCCGTGCAAGTCTCAAGACGTTCGTACGGTGACAACAGTCCTCGTGTTACGCGTAATTTGGGCTGTATTTTGAGGCTATCACGTCTAAACTCAGCCCTCAAACTTACCGAAGCAACATCATCCACCCGTATGTATGCCTCTCGCAGCAATGCATACTGCACGACCTGCCTACCTCCCAAGTTCCTACTACGTACGCTGTACCGACTGTAGCTACGCGATAATTACACTTAGTACGACGTCGTGCTTGTCTATCATGTAATTAGGAGAGAGAGAAAGAAGTACGATCATAGGTATAGACATTCCAGCATCGTGGGATCCCAACCATCAATGAGCGTCATGTAGGTACTCGTACTCGACCATGCGGTGCTCAAAAAAATATTGAGTGTAATTCACCGTAATGTACGGGGACGGGATACTAGATACAGAAACATCTTTTCTGGATGGCTGCATACCTACCTACATAGCAGTATTTCTTTTGCATGGGTGCGATACTACCTAACGTATTAGACCCCCATCCGGCCCAGGCCAAGATCCGGCCCACCCCATTTTCCCATACAAAAACCGCGATTTTCAAAGAGCTACAACTTCGACAATTCAACGATTGAGACTGTAAAACTGTGACATTATGCGTGAAATGGCACGGAGATTACGAATAGTGAGGTTTGCAAAATTTCGGATTGGATTGAGCCGCGGATATCCATTTTATGCTTGTAAACCATTTGGCGCTATATGCTATATAGGCATAAAGTGAATTTCCGCCACCCACCCTCGGACAAAACTTTTCAAACCCTCATATTCCTATTCTCTGTGTAATTCTACGCACTATGTCAAAGTTTTACGGTCTAAGTCGTTGAATTGAAGAAGTTGTGACTTTTCGAAAAATCGCGGTTTTGTATGGGAAAATGAGGCGGGCCGGATCTTGGCCTGGGCCGGATGGGGGTCTAATACGTTATCCCCGTACTCGGACTCATAATATACCTACCTACCTACCTAGGTTAGGTAGGTTAGGTACCTATCTAGATACCGGTGCACCGTAACGACGACCCAAACACGTGGGATGGGGTCCTCGGGTTCCGCAAGGGGAAATTCAAGAAAAACCATCAGGCCAGGAAGAGCAAGCAAACTTTCAATAACAGCCTGTCATCGTGTGGTGTTTAGCCTACCGGGTACTACCGGCTGTGCATTTGTAGAACCTTGGGCAAGTAGGTACTACGATACCATAGTAAGACTGTCGCAGGCGGGGATAACATGAACTATCCTCACGGTCATACCGGTGTGATGATGAACTACAACATGAATCCGTACGGAATACACCGCATGATGTCGTTGCCATTGCACACGATGAAGAAACGGCACCAGATGTGCGGTCAAAGACTATACTATAGATCTACAGTCGCAGTGAATTTCGGAGTGTTGATCATTGGGATGATCAGATTCTGGATTTCTGGGTGCGCCGGCGTCAACGTACATAAAAAGGAGGTCCCTTTTACCGCAATCCTGTGGCTACGGATCTGTAGTAGTGGTCTGATCAACAGGTCAAGAATCACAGGGTAAATAACAAACGCGACAAAGCTTCGTTTCCTTTCATGTGTAAGGTAGTTATTCGTTGGCAACTTGGATAACTACCTAGGTTAGGTATATGCTGAGCATTCCACAGGTTTCGTCCATCTCTACAAAAAAAATGTTTTGGTGGAGGTACTTAGCGTATGGGTACCCGGTCCTGCCCGGGTTTGGCCCTCGGCAAGCTCTAGTTAGACGAGACTGTAGCTAGGTCGGCTTTTGTTTCCAGATCAGAAACTTCCTCGTGGAAGGCGATCTTTTTTCTAAGGGAATTCCTGTGACATGGTTTCACGCGTGTGCATATACTTACACTGGGTACGTACTGTATGGCTTCAAACGGCTGGCCAATCGGCTGAGGGTCCATTAGCGTTACTGAACTATTACTACCTCCCTACTTAGGTACGTAGCACCGCTGACTAAGTCTCTCGCCACAGATACTATCCAAGTAGGAGCTGCTTTTCCTCATACTAATGTACTCACCCCACCTACGATTCAGGACTGAAAGTTGATTTTCGAATAAAGTGGAGCATGACATGATCAGCGTCTTAAGAGGAGGACCGACCTAAGTAGACTACATACATAGTATGCGATGTTCCCCATACTTGGTGAAAGGATCCTACGATTACCACTACAAAATACCGACACAAGAAACATACAGATTACACACTATGTAGTTTCATGGTCTTCGACTATACCAAAGCTGCCACGTCTCGACCAATCTGAAGCAAGTTCTTAGCTTGCGGGAAGTACGTAAAAATCCAATCACTTTCTGGAGATATGGGATTTAGCTTACATCTGTAAGTAGATTAAAATTCTATCTTTCCTTCCCGGTTGATGGGCAATGACGTATTAGCTACCCAAATGTCACAAACTAGGTCGTTTTTAGTGTGGCTAGCCCGTCCACACCCTCGAAAGGGCTCCACGCCAGTACCTCGCACTAACCAACTAGAGTAGTAAGTTTTAAGTATCTAGAGCTCAAAATCTGGCTTGCGCAAATCACCTCATCAGAACAATGGTTTAATTATTTTTAGTATCGTTCTGATTGAAGCTATTGTGATCTCCAGCTCATCAAACTGGCAGCTTTGACATCGTCGGTAGTTACATCGTACTTACTATAGTAGGTGCAATGTAAGGGTGCGAAGGTTTCGGGAAAAGAAGTACACTGCCTACATAGCAGCGGCGCTACAGACGAAGTCCAAGTGGTAATTAGTTAGGTACACTGCCTAGATAGGCAGGTACTGTATACTGTATCTACCTAATGAGAAAGTACACTACAGCGCACCGGGCCTAGGTAGGGTGGCATGTACTATGTAGGAGGGTAGCTAGAAGCATCCGAAACAAAAGTAAATTTCCTATCTGGGGTAGCGTTTTTCAGGTATAGGTAGGTATCAAGTCTGGGCATATTCCTTGCCGTCCAATACCGTCAGAGTATCGGCTCTGAAACATCCCTTTTTAGGACCTCGCGGTACTCGCAGCAGCTAAGGGTACCTGTTATACCTACCTCCCTCATACTGGCACCTTAAGTGTATAACAAGGACACGAGCCTAGGTAGGTAAGGTGTAGTAAAAGGTTCAGGTTTTCAGTACTACTTACATTACTTGCTTGTATGTACCCTTATTACACTGAGTAAGAAGTGAAATACCCAGGTAGGTAAGGAGTCGACTAAAAAGATCGGTCATGCAGGGTTGTTGCGCCAGGCGGACGAGGATATCCCCGATGTGCCGATAAAGTTCAACGCAATCAAGAGTGTCCCGGATGTGATTGCGCGTCCACGGCACATGAGCACAAATTCTGCCGGCTGGGGCTCGAGATCTCGTACGCACAGGTAGACAATAAAGGTACAAGGGCAAGTAATCCATGTAAGTGATGGGGATCGACAAGATCAAACAACCTGGGACTTAAGTATCCGTCTGCCAGGTAGGTAAACTTATTGTTCTCGGTGTGTGCAGCCGCGATTAATAGGTACCTAGGGCAAGGCACCGGCGCTGGGAAGAAGGCAGGTGCGATGTCTAGGTGAATCAACCGGGCCAACTTGAAACCATCGGTCTGAACTGGTACGTACTTTCCTTGGGAGCAAGTCAGAGACAGGGTGACGTCGTGCTTGCCGTCGATTCACGAACCATAGCCCATAATGCAGCATCCGCTTCGCGTTCACAACACTCAATCTCTCCCTTCATTCTCTGTAGCCTCGCCCACGTTCGTTGTCCGCAACAACAATAACAACAACAACAACGATCACTTCTATTCCGTCCACCTTCTCATACCGCCTCCCTTCAACTACCAACTGACTCTCGCGTCATATCTGAGAACATCCACCCTCTTTACTCTTGCATTTTTTTCTAATTCCTGTTCTCCCTTTCGACCTCCACCTGGCCCAGCCTTCTGTTCCTCCTCTTTTTATTACCCCCTTTCCAAGTCGTTAGTATTTCTTTGCGTGGCTCCCGAGTAGCATAGCACTGTATTCATTCTCTATTTGGTCGGTTCGCAAAGTAGCTGGCGTCTAGCTGGCGTCATCCGGCCCTGGCGAACCCAACCATCACTACCACAAATCATAGGTAGTTGACACTAACGTTCATCTCCGCTCACTTCCAGCCGAATTTACATCAACCGACGCGGAACGCGCAAGTGTCAACACGGAAACGAGCCAGCTTCGTTCGGGGTCGCCTACCCTGTTGGTATTCAGGGCACTTCAACCCCTCCACGCATCCCTGGTCGAGCTCTAATTCTTTCCACATCCTCTCCCTGTACCCCCGGTTTTCAATTCGCACGATATTGTGTCACAAACTGGGTTCTCTCTTCGACCTCGATGCCTGGCGTGGCTAATCTGCCAACTAGTGTCCCATTTGGATTCCTTATCCGTGGGACGTACGGAGACCTCGATCAACTCTCGGTCTTAATCATCGGAATCACCCTGTCCTGACGCGAGCATTGGTTCCGTATGCTCTCACCATAACTGGGACTGGTCAGCTCGGTACGCTTTCGGCTCAATAATACCCCTGTGCCAGAGTTCACGCCTATCCGGATTGTGGCCAAATGGACGGTGTATCAGCCTCAATGTCGCGGAAATTTGGTTCCTTCTCGACCGCGATGGCTCGCAAACGAGACCTCTACTTGCCGACACATATGAACACAAAAAACAAGTCCATGTTCCATCTCAGAGCATTGTTAGGCCACTGTTTCTATCGCAGAATTGTCATCTGGACTGTCATTCTCTTGGTCTTTCTGACCGCACTCCTTTTCGATCCACGCCTCACCACCCAGTCTCGAAATGTCTTGGACATGGTCCATGGTAGTAAGGGCGTGACTATAGGAATCTCTAGCGCCGCTGATAAAAAGGCGCTTCTGAGCGAAGGAAGAGCAGATAAGGATCTCCTGAGACAAGAACACATGCACAGATTTGGGCATGAGGCCGGAGTCGTCGCAGTAGATGTGCCTCAAGATGTGCCTCAAGATGTGCCTCAAGATGTGCATCAAGATACTCCTCAAGATGTCCCTCAGGACGTCCCCCAATACGTTCCCCAAGATGTTATTGCAGAGAGTGTTGCTCCCCCAGATGTCACGACACAGGGAGTTAGTGAATATCTCACTGCAGATATCATCAATAGTGACTCTGAGGATGATGATGCTGGCTACCAAGACTCAGATGAGGATCAGTACGAAGCAGACTCGGATGCGCCCAAGTGGCTTCAATACAAACAGTAAGTGATTCGATCGACTTTCATCCTACGACATAGGAGATGACTTATTAATTTTACCCAATAGCCTCGACGGTTACTACAAAGGATTGAAAGCGCTAGTCAAGTCTTCCGACTACACGCCCGAATATCCAAGACCTTCAACACCCAATCCGTCTAAATCAAACCCGTCATTTCATACCGACACCCCAAAACCAAGAATATACCAACCCTATCCGGACTATAACTCGGACGAATGGCGGAAGAACTATGTCCAGGTGACTCCTTGCTACATTGATGCGGACCAACAAATACCGGTTCCGGATCTCTACGCGTACCCTGGCCTAGTTCAAGGTCAACCTGACGCTGCTATAGGATCGCATGAAGTACTTGGACTGCGAAACGATGTTTGCTTCGACCGGTTCGGCCGGTACGGTCCATACGGTCTTGGTTACAGCTTGGATCGAGGAGGTGTGAGCGAGTCACTAGACGTCGAAAGCGGGGGCAGTGAGGCCGTCTGGGAGAAAACAGGTCAAATCAACTGGAATAAAGTAGACTGGGCTGCAGCACAAGCAAAATGTTTCAGTTCAAACCAAGGTCGCTTCTTCACCGGCAATCAGACACAGGATGCTGAGCTCGCATCAACCGCCCCCAAGAAGCTGCACCGCACTGCCGTCGTAGTGCGGACGTACGTTGGTTTCAAGTGGACAGCGCATGCAGTGCTGAATTTTCGTGCTATGATCTCTGAGCTAAATCTACGGTCAGGTGGCGAGTATGATGTGCATTTTCTTTTGCACGTTCGAGACAACAATGCTCCCATATGGGCTGATCCAGCAACGGCGCAAGAAATCATCTATGCGAGCGTCCCTGTTGAATTCCATGGGCTATGCACTCTGTGGTCGGAAGCACAAATGGCACTGTTCTACCCCGGCAATTTTGGCGAGACCTTCGACGATCCATCCAACGACGATATCCACGGCGTTTATCGATCTGCCCACATGCCTCTTCAGCATTTTGCGGTACAACATCCGGAATATGAACATTTCTGGAACTGGGAGATGGATATGCGGTGGACTGGCTCTTACTACGAGCTTTTTGATCGCCTCGGCAAATGGGGTGCGAAACAAAGCAGAGCAGGGGCCTGGGAGCGATCAGCTAAATATTATATTCCAGGGTTGCATGGTACATGGGAAAACTTCACAGAACTTGTCGACTCCGAGATTCGAGCCTCGCACAGGCAGCCAGTGCTCGGGCCAGTGAGCTTTCATGGCAAGATTGCTCTTAACCAGGACGGGAATTTCTTGCCAGCCAACTGCGCGAACGGACCTGATATTTCGCAGTGTGGCGTTGGAGAGGAAGCTGACCTTATTACTCTAAACCCTCTCTTTGATGCTGATGACTCTGGTTGGGTTTTCTCTGGTGACGTCACCGGCTATGATACTACGTTACCAATTCCTCCACGCAGGTGCTCCATCGTTACTGCCTCTCGTCTATCTCGGCGTCTTCTTTTAGTCATGCACGAAGAAACCTGGCGTCTTCATCACAGCATGTTCAGTGAGATGTTCCCCCCTACCATGGCTTTCCACCATGGCTTGAAGGCGGTCTACGCTCCCCACCCCGTGTTCCTGGATCGCGGTTGGCCTCAGGCGGAGATTGACATGGCCTTCAATGGCGGCAGAGATCATACCACTGGTGGTGCCGGTTCTCCATTTGACCTAGATAATGAGCATAACCACAAAGGTACCACTTGGTATTACAACAGCGAGTTCGCCGGATTGTTGTGGAGGCGATGGCTTGGTTATGCTCAGATGGATGGGCGAGGCGAGAACGGCGGCCGAGCTGGTGAGGGCATCATGCGCGGAGGGCGAGAAGAGGAAGAGGGCCCCGCTAGCAGTGGACGACTTTGTCTCCGAAGCATGCTCGTCCATCCCATCAAATGGGAAGACCCGGCGGAAAGAGAAGACTGAAGTAACATCTGGATCCTGAATGTGCAACAGGCCAAGAACGCTTGTCAGAAATGACCGGCCACGACAACATAGGCTTGCATCCTTGGTATCCAGAACGGAAAGATGCTTGAATTTCAAATATGCCCGGTCAGCCCAGCACGGGTTAGTATATGAGGTGGCGTTTGTTCATATAGGCGGCGTCCAGTCCTCCCCATTCGCATACGACTCACCTCTTGAGCATTTGAGATCCTCCCTATATTTCGCATCCAGCCGCAAAAACAAAGGCGAATGGCGAGCGCGCTCTTCCTTTCGTGCGGGATGGACGTATCGTCGATCCGTGGTTAACTTTTGATGCTGGACATGGATCATGATGATTGCGGCATTCGAGGTTGGGAATGTAGACGACGTGTGGTATGGACTTGATTGTCCAGACATTCTGTGTATGTTGCTGAGGCAGATCAGCATGAAACGCGACAAATGAGAGAATAGAGGAAAGAGGCGGAGGGAGTGAGTGAGAGAAGAAAAAGGCACGTGTGTACGGGAGAAGCAGAAGAGGTTGATTGAACATTTCTGTTTAGTTCATTGACAAATGCTACCCGGTTAGATGTATATACAACGTGCCCCCACATAGCTTTCATTGCTTGCGAGAAAAAGGCACCGAGACAGAAGGGGACAGGTATTGTGAGACAGATTCTCCTTTCCAACGTTTTGACGTGCCGAGAAGATAAGGACTGAACTAATTGAAGCGAGCCGTCAGCTCATCTACATAATCTGTTCTGTTCTGTTCTGTTTCGTTGTGTGCTGCGAGCTAAGATAGTGACTTGCTAAAATCGTTGTCACGACAAAGAGTAGGATTCAATCGAACGAACCTACCTTACCTTGACATTACTGGTATACATGCAGAAGGAAAGTAAAGGGAGGAGAAAAGAGAAGACGAGGTTCACGAGAAACCCAACAAAATTACATCTCAGAACTTTAGTACTTTATAGAGAAAAGGGGCTTGGGCAAAACGGACCCCCTACCTAACCCTACATAACCAACCAACCAACCAACCAACCAACTCGCCGTCCAAACCAGGCCAAACTAGAACCAGAGCTAAAGCCAAGTGAACAAGGCCGAATCCAACCCAGCCAGACCGAATCCCAAGCGTATTGATATATACACATGCGTATGAGTGTGTGTAGTAGGAGTGTGGAGGGGAATGGGAGAATTCAAATCACCTGTTTCAACTGTTTCAAATAAAGTGACATTCAAACCAGAACATAACAGCAAAACAAAACAAAACAAAACAGGGGATTGAGGCCAAAAGGCGCCAGGGTGGTATCAGCCGGAATAAAAGTGGGAGAGGAAAAACCGTCTGAATGCTATTATCGACGCCGACGCCGACGCCGCAGCCACCAACACCATCAAACGTTCCTCCTGCAAGTCCAGAGAAAAAAAGGAAGAGAAAGCACCCGTGAACGCCGTCGACGAGAAACCTTTCTGACGCCATCATCAATTCGTGATCCAGCAGGGAACCCGCCTTGTTTGGATCCATCGAATCGTTACCATTAAGGAGGAAAGACGGGAAGACGGGGGATTGATTGCCCCATCTTCCAGGTCCTTTTTGCAGAATTTAAAAGAGTTTCAGAGTTCCCGAGAGCTTTTGCGGGAAAGTAGTTCTTTGTTTTTACTTATTTAATACCGCGTCGTAGATACTGAAGATGCCGCTGATGGCGGCGCCTGTTAGGATACCCTTGTATCCTCCATAGACAGCTGCGTTAATCCGGGCGATGGAAATATCGTTGACCCAACCCCTGAAGGTGACGCCTTGGCCGTATATCACGAATGAAATGAGGGCCTTCACAATACTGAAGGTCAAAGGGTCGACGACCGCGTCAGGTACGGGTGTACTGCGACGCGTGACGCGGCCACGGTGGGCGCCGGCGGTCATGTTGATGAAATATCCAGCAATACTCGGAAGAAAGACGCTTGTGAAAGCCCAGAGGAGCGCGGGAGACCAGAAGGATGCGGTAAGCAGCAAGAACATGTCGGGAAGAAAGACGGGATAATCACTGGTGCCAAAGTACGATATCGCGGGGATGGTAAACGCATATCTGTCTGCCAGGATCTCCGGACGTAGAAAGTAAAGCTCAAAAGTGGTAATGGCAAAGAGAACGGAGTTCACGGTGGATAGGGTCTCGCGCGTCGCAAGTGTGACCTCGGTGATGCCCGACTCTTTGTAAACGGAGGCAACCCGGGTCCTCAAGGCGACAGTGGAGCGGTCGACGGCACTAGCAACGTCGGCAGGCGTAGCAGGAAGCGTGATCCGGTTTGTTAGCGATAAAGCATGAGAGGGAGTGTGTACAACCGTCGTCGGAGTGCTGGTCTCTGCTTCGGAGCTTCTACACGAGCATGGTCAGCTACTAAAAATGCGAAACAGGGCAATTGCCACAAGGACGCGAGTTTTCGCGCGTGCAAAATTCCAGAACCTACTCAGGGGAAGCGGAAGCGGCAACTTCTTCGACGGCTTTAATCACGCGACGCCGGGTCGGTTTAGGCTTGTCGGATTGGCCATCTACATCTCTCTTGACTGGAGAGTTGATGGTTTTGATGGGAGAGCCGATGGTCCGAGCGCGACTCGCGTAGTAGTTGGCCAGCTTGGGGTCTGAATGAAAGAGATCGGCATTCCTGGCGAGATAGTCGTCGAGAGCGAGCTCGAGCTCGGCCTTCTTCAATGAATCGAAGCTGTTTCGCGGGGCCGGAATATTAGCGATGTGTACGTTTGGTCTGAACGTTGATGATGTAATGATCACGCGTGGGGTGTCTCGCGATGCGCATGCCCAGAAATCCAGCAACGCATCCAACATTGATCAATAACTCGCCCAACGACAGAGTGAAACACGCGTGCGATGAAAACACAGTTCTCTTTGCGCAACTCGGAAATGGATTGTGAAGGTGAATCGGATGCACGACGTACTTCTTCAGACCTGTGTGCAGTGCTAGCTCGGCGAGGTCGGTCTTGCGTTGCCGCTGTAGCCAACTGTTGGCGCCCGACATGCTGTCAAATCAAGCAAAATAACTCGAAAGGGCGGGGAATCAAATTTGCAGATTCGTAAGAATGGATGGCTCAGGCGGGTATCAAAATGGTCGCGCAGGGTTTGCGATCAAGACGGACTAGGTATGGACGATGCCGGATAGTGGACTGCGATATTACGCGAAGGGCAGGGGGACGGTGTGGGGTGTGATGGCGGTCATATACGTATATATTATTGATTCGGTGCAAGTTTGGTGGCGCGTGGATGTTGATACAGACTTGTAGTGTAAGTAGCAAAGCTCCTATCTAAGGTTAGATAAGAATCAAGATGGGAGGCGGTAGTTGGGTGTTGTGACGAAAGGGAATGCCCTGTACTTAGTCTAGGCCGGGGTGGGTGATTGTTTATGTTTTCGGGAGCGTCGCGCGTGGGGTCGGTTTGGGGCAACTTGCAAGAGAGTGAGTGGGAATTGCTTCTGGGACCTTGGATGTATCTAAGTAGCGGAAGGTAGCACACGGGGAGAGAGCTCCTGCAGCATCGCACTACGCATGTATGTACATACATACGTATATTGTGTAGATAGGTACATAGTACAGACTGTAGCACCTATCTTAGGTAGTCTGTAGTGTACCTACCTTACCTTACCTAGTGGAAGTTGCATGGATTCTTCTGGCCTAGGTAGATAGAACACGAACTAATCGTACTCGGTGGTGTGGAAGTGTTGTGTCCATATAACCTTGCCCCCGACATAAGCATGATACCGACACTCGCTCTGATGTGTGTGTGGTGCTTTGGGGTTGAAATATGCCTCATTTCAGATAGGTATCTACATAGTAGATTCTCGCGTTTGAAGACTGGTCGATCAACTGTAACGCCCTGGTTAGAAATAGTTTCATGATGACTTCAGACCAATATGGCTGGTCACAGTGGTTATGCTGGCAAGTGATCGCACCTACCTGTATTTACTATAGTGTACCTAGTCCGGAGTTGTACACTCATACCAAAAATGAGGTAGGAAGATACCTAGTTACAGGTACCTACGTCAGCAGTATTTGTGCGCTAATGTATTGCCATATTGCCATAAGGTGCCTAACTTGTAGTACACTAATAACCTTCTACCACGTAGCGGTCGACAGGATCGCCGGCATTATGGTAGACACGAAGCAGGCGCAAAGACAGGGCTCTTTTAGGAAAGCTGGCGAATACAGGCAAGAACATTAGAACCGCCTCATATTTAGAGCTTCTGATAACTACACTGAACAAAAAGAATGAGTCCCTGGCGGAATATCTGCAGTATGTTGTGCTTGTGCTTGTGCTTGTGCGTGTGGCCTATGCTGTGGCGCTTGCTCCCTGAAAGGCGGACTACCAATGTTGCCTTGTATCTACCTAGGCATCTAGTATGTATAGGTAGGTAAGTTATGTAGGTACTATGTAGGTAACCAGGCGGATTCGGTAGCACCTCCCGCTCATCATCAGCACTAGGTAGATATACCTAGGTAGGTTACCTACTTACTCGGTAGATACATACTACGATTACAGGTCGGGTAGAAGTGCGATATCTCCGCTACCATGTAATCATCTGAATGCGTTCGAAGTGAAGCTTCCGAGAGGGAAAAAAAAAACTCCCCACAACAAACCAAGACAATGGACTTCTTTCGCAACATCAAGCGCTTTCACCACAACAATGTAGCAATTATCCGCTCTTCTCCGTTGGCCGAGATCTCCGGCGCTCTCGGCGATCTCGGCACACTACTCCCGCTCATGATCACTCTCGCCGTGAACGGCTCCATCTCTCTTTCGACGACGCTAGTGTTCTCGGGATTCTTCAATATCATGACGGGCGTGGTCTTTGGTATCCCTCTTCCTGTGCAGCCGATGAAGGTAATGCAAATTTAGGGGTAAAGTATGGGGATAAAGGTATCCATCTCACTAACATCCGCGGCAGGCCATTGCAGCCGCCGCTATTGCCACGCACTCATCTGAACGCGAAACTATGGCGGCTGGTAGCGTGACGGCTGGTCTAGTCCTCGTGCTCAGCTTGACCGGACTCCTTCATCTTGTCACGAGGCTCATCCCTATCCCTGTGATTAAGGGAATTCAGTTCGGAGCCGGGCTTTCCCTCGCAATTTCTGCGGGGTCGTCTCTCCTACAGAAACTTCCGCCGCCCTGGTCTCAACCACTCGACAACCGTATCTGGGCTCTTTCAGCCTTCGTGTTTCTCGTCCTGACCCAGCAATCCGCACGCTTCCCTTTTGCCTTACTCATCTTTGTAATTGGCGTGGTCATTTCACTAGTCCGCGTTGCCGTTAGCCGCGACATGAGTATGCCGCAACTGCATATCTGGCACCCGCAAATCGCCTTGCCGCAATGGAGCTCCGACGCCGTAGGCATGGGCATCTCACAGCTCCCGCTCACGACTCTCAATTCCGTCATTGCTGTCAGTGCGCTAGCTTCGGACTTGTTACCCAATTTGCCGTCCCCGAGTGTCACAGCTGTTGGTATCAGTGTCGCATTCATGAACTTGACAGGATGCTGGTTCGGTGCCATGCCCGTTTGTCACGGTTCCGGTGGACTGGCTGCGCAGTATCGTTTCGGCGCACGCAGCGGAGCTAGCGTCATGCTCCTGGGGACCCTGAAGGTTATCCTGGGTATGTTCTTCGGTGAATCATTACTTGATTTGCTGCAGACCTTCCCACGAAGCTTGCTAGGGATCATGGTCCTCGCTTCTGGCTTGGAGCTTGCCAGAGTAGGAGAGAGCCTGAATCATGGCGCCTCGGATCTGTGGGAGTCGTCCGTGGAGGGAGGTAGCGACGGTGAAAGCCGGAAGCATCATCGAAAACTTGGGGACGAGGAGCGAAGACAGAGATGGAATATCATGGCTCTTACTGCGGCGTGTATCCTGGCATTCAAGAATGATGCTGTTGGGTTTGCTGCCGGCATGCTATGCCATTGCGCCTACCAGTTAGTAGAACGCATTCAAAGGTGGCAGCAACAACATGGACGTGTGCTATCTGAGCGAGTGCCGCTGTTGAATTCGTTGTAATGTTCAGACCCATACGTTGACGCAGTCCCTGTCGTTGCTTTGTTGATTTATCAACAAAACAATTCGGCATAATGGACTACGGAGTCTAATTAGTTACTCTGATGTTATCAAGAGACGCAATCAACCTGCCGTCTGTGATGAGCTTCCCAGTGTCCTCCAGGGTATTCCATGCAATCTAGTCAGAATGCCCGTGCGGAATAGATAAATCTGCGATTGATCTGGGGCCTATCTAGGTCCCGTACATCCGTGCCCAGGTATCTCTCGCTACAACTTACAGGTAGCCTGGCTACCCTTGTGCTGGCCTTACCTATCTGCCTAGCTGTTTGATACTTGGACAAGCCATGAGCCTTTCAATGTGATGGACGTGCGTAAGCGATTGGTGAATATGGGTAACACATAACTACTTCTAAGTGCTTGCATCTAGTGGCAGACATCAACTTGACGTACAATGTGCCTATAGCACCACGTATACGCCCGGGATTGCATCAAGGTACATTTGTTGAGATACGTCACTTATTCCTTGATGTTCACCATTAAGTAGAGCGAGCATAATACTTAGGTACCTACCTACCTATACCTAATGTACAATGACACTCACTACAACGACCTAGCTGCATACCTAGGTAGTGTAGGATATGCCTGCCTACCTAACATAGGTGTTGTCAATGCCACCCGCTATGTACCTAAGTAAGATACCTAAGGTTAGATGCTTTGTCCCTGACCGATAATCAAGTGCCGACTGGTAAACCAGGTGGTAATTAGATGGATAGGTACCTTCTTAGATAGGTGCTTTGTACGTGGTGGATGATGCACGCTGGGTAGGTACCTAGATACTGTAGGTACGTTCCCGGTATTAACCTGCTTTGTCCCAGTGCAGATGATTATCTACCTAGGTACAGACTGCAGGTGCCTTCAATGCTTACCTAGGTAGGTAATTAGGTAATTAGGTACTTACGACCTAGGTAAGTAGGTGCCTACCTACATAGGTACCTAGAGCACCTCTGGTGAATCCCCTTCCATTCTAGCTGGGGTACTGTACGTTACAGTTGTGCATTCCCTATCTACTTACTACTTACACTACCTACATACCTAGGTGCCTAGGTAGGTAGTAGAGTACATCGGCTCACAGGCCGACCGGGCCAATCACATCTCTGGGTGGCCCCTCCAAAGTGGGTAGTCGTTCTATTAGAGGAACGAACCTTACTATATATAGCCTAGTCGGACAAGTATAGGTGGAGGTCCGCAGCTGCTGCCATCTGCCCTGTCCTTCCTTATCAGGACCCGATTGCGCTAAGGGAGCGGGCAGGCGGTGACAATTCTACCTCTCCATCGGCCCATCGAACTGCCAATTGCCCAGTGCAATCGCATCGCGCATTGTACACTACCCTGTCATGCCTGTTCCTACGATCTTCAAAATCTTCCCCGTTAACGACCTCATCGCCCACGCTTCTTCTGTTTCTGGCACGTCACCAAGACGAATGAGCTGTCTTCTCACGACCAGCGATGACTTCGTCCAATGCTGCCCCGACCGGTGAAGGTCGTGCCGCGGTCGCCAAACCATCCCCGCCGCCCGATCATGCAACTTCTGCAGCTCTGCCTACAGATGCCGATGCTTCTGATGCCGCCGCCACGAACCCCGGCACGTCTGGTGCCACGATAATCCCAGATGCCTCTGCGCCCGCAACGGAAGCACCTCCAAAGTCAAAGCCAACTGACGAGGCTGAGGCAGTTGTTCCGCCCTTCTCCCTCGCCGATCTACCTGGCAGTCAAATGCAACCCGACCAACTCCTGAACGGGGCCAACGCGGATTTTCACATGCCTTCCCCCCCAACCGTCTCACCACTATCTACTCCGGCTGCCACGAACGTTAACGTTGATGAAAGCCTCCCCGACGAAATAATGGCCAGGCTTGCCGCCGACGTCCCACCTCTTTCTCTAACTCGAGACGCCTCGATGTTCCGTAGCGGTATCTTTGGCTCCCAGCAATCCGACAATGCCAAGACTGCCGCTCTAGATGCAATGGAACTTGACGAACCATATATTCCAGAAGAAACAAGCTATCACAGACGCAATCAGCTCCAAGCTATTGCTACTACAGACCCCGACCCTCATGGCGCCGAGTACTCCTCGCACAGCATGCTCCGCAGCATGCGTCTCTCCCAGGGGAGCATAGACCCGAGTGCCTACATGATGAACCTCGCTACCCAGGCCACCCACTTCAACGACCATGGCCCTTCTGTCATCGACCCCTCTGCAGTGTCGCTCCAATCTCTCACTCAAGGCAGTGAAGTGCTCACGGGAAGCGCAGGATCCGCGTCTTTGAATGAAAGTCAGAAGTTGGAATCTTTCGCCAAAATAGAATTCGCCGATAGTACCTTCCAGATGACTACGTATGCCGTGATTATCGGTCGAGACCAGCAAGCTTTGGAACAGGCCAGGGCTGATGAGAGGAGGGAGGCGGCCTATCGACGCAGATGTGAGGAAAACGAAAGAAATGGGCTCCCTCCGCCTACACCGGTCGTGCATGACAGAGGCAAATTCAGTAAATCCTATGTCAGTGAGGAAGGTGGCATGCTTGGGCCAGAGCACTCGGATGGAGAGGATACCAGACCTGCCAAGAGGCGCCGTCCGAGCTCGGCCGTTCAGTTCCCGGCCGGCGAAGACAACATTTCCGGCGACCATGTGCAGTCCAACCGGCAGTACGTGTCACATACACCGGGTGCTGCTGCCGTGGATATGGGTGCTCTGCAGCCCTCCCCCGACCACATACCCTTCATAGGTATTCATTCGCCCGGGCCAGACATTGCCAGTAAAACACGCGGGATTTCAAGACAGCATCTGAAAATTCAATTCAACAAAAAAAGGGGTGTCTTCGAAGGGATCGCCTTACACAAGAACGGCTTTTTCTGCGAAGACATCTTGTATGGATTAGATAATCCTGCAACGTTGAGAAGTGGCGATCGACTACAGATCAAAGATGTCGAATTCTTCTTTGTTATCAATGGCGTCCAGATCGGAATGTCGGGTGGTGAGGACGAAGATGTTACATCGACTAAGCTTATGTCGGTCGGTGGCAAGGAGATGAGTCTGGATTTCGAGCATTCTGATCATGAAAACTTCAAAGACACCAGTGACGAACTGTCCGACGTGGAGAATATATCTACACCAATCAACGAGTCTGGGCGCAGCGACGGGGAACCAGAGCCCGCCCCCGTCCCAGCGCCAGCGCCGAAACCACAATCAACAATAGAACCGCCGCAACAGGAAATAGAGTTAGAAGCTACTCCGACCCAACCCGTTGCTAGCGAAGAGCGGCAGCTTTCCGAAGCCATGAGACTGAATGTGGATATGCCTACTGATATTCCACCTGAATTTGCGATGCCCGACATCCCTAGGCGTCGAGGACCGGGGCGACCCCCTAAAGACGGAATCATGTCGAAGAGAGAGCGTAGACTGCTTAAGAAGCAACTGCAAGAAACTTCGAAGAAGGCACTGCCCCAAGATCCACAGGAGGAAAAGATCAAACGTCCAGTCGGCCGCCCACGGAAGAATCCTCTCCCAGAAGACGGCGAGCAAACAGAAAAGCGCAAGTACAACAAAAAGAAGCGAGAAGATGGCGAAGGTGGCTCCGATGTCGAAAAGCGGGTCAAGGAGAAGAAAGACAAGAAAGTTCGGCCAAAGTCACCACCGCTAGATCTTCGGCGAGAAGACTATACCGCCGAACAACTCCAGAAGCCGACCAAGAACTACGGCGTTTTGATCGACGAAGCCCTCACCAATGGCCCGCCGGACGGTCTAACTCTCAAACAAATTTATAAGAGAATTACGGCAAAATACCCCTGGTTTTTCTTTACTGCTGAGACGAAGGGCTGGGAGAGTAGCGTTCGCCATAATTTAATCGGAAATGAAGCCTTCAAGAAGGACGAAGAGACCGGCCTGTGGTCTCGCGTGCCAGGCGTGGAATTAGACGCTGGAAAGAAGCGCAAAGTCAACTCACCAGATCGTCATCTTGGGCCGTCGCATCTTCATCCGCACCTATCGCACACACCTTATTATCAAACGAGCCCCTACTCGAACGCGGGCACCGTTACATACGCGCATGGGCTTCCGAGTTACTCTGCCGAGCAAAAACACCTCCAGTCTGGACATACTCCCATCGGGCAGAACAGCCAACTCCAATCAACCACATCGCAGTCCGTCACCCCGCCGGTATATACACCTCACGTACCGGCGCCAGCACAGCTGCCTGCCGGGTATGGCAACCTCGGTCTGTCACGGCCACCCAATGCGCCTCAGCAAAGTACATATAGTTCTCCGTACGCAAGGCCACCACCTCCGGCCAATCCACTGATCAAATCAGAGACCGGCTTGGCGAATGGCCAAGCTTCTATCGCGTCATCGACTGCATTGCCCGCAACTACTACGCCCCAGCCCCAGCCAAGGCTCGGCCCCGCTAACAAAGGGTCAAGAGAGCAACTGTCGCCTGACATTGAACGGGCAATCGCGCAATTCAGTACCAACATGCTCGACATCATATCAGAACGTACTCCCCACGCAGCAGTCATTATTGAAGCTGCTGCCAACAAGATTCGGGGGCTTCCAGTGCAGAACAAAGTCCCAGCAGGCTTTGAAAGTGTTGAAACTACTCTCGTCAACGCGATGCAAGTAATGATTAAGGATATGAGACGAAGTCACCAACATGCTACCTCTGCCTCTCCAGCTCCTACTGTTCCCGTGCAAACAAGTACAACGCCAAGCCCTGCACCACATCACACTGTCGAGGCTGAGATACAAAGGCGGCTTAGAAACTTCCGGGAGAGCATGGTTACAGCGCTCAGGACGAAGACGGACAAAGCCGAAATTGTTGTAGACTCTGCTATCAATCGCGCTCGAGGCTTACCACATGCCGGCAAGATTCCTGGCTGGGAGGAAGCTGATAATCTGATGGTAAAATCTGTCACCCAAATAATCGAAGAAGCCCGCAGTGCATATAATCTCAAAGTTCAGACTACTCAGTCGACTGTGGCCAATGGTAGTCGAACCGTATCTTCGCAACCGGTACAGACCGCTCCCCGTCGAGAGCCGCCTACTTCATTGGTGTCGGCTCAAACGCCTAGCGGCTCTTCGATGCTGCCCGGCCCCTCCAGCAGCGGTACAACAAAAACTCCTTACGCCACAAACGCTCACCCACCAATTCCCAGTATCCCGAATTCAAATACTGCTTCCACAACGCGTCCCGGCATGCCTCTTCAACGCCCAGCCCCTGTCGCTTTTACGCGGCCTCCAACGACGGGTTCAATGACTCGTCCCGCATCGGCCCTCCATAAGGAGCTAACAACAGCCCCAGCAATGACATCGGCAGCTGTGTCTCCTGCACCACGATCTTATGTTTCAAACCCTGCTCCTCCGAGTGCAGGTGTTCTCGACCAGATTACCGGTCACAAAAGGTTCACGGACGATGCTTCACACAAGAGCCACGGCATCAATAACTTTGTCACCGGTGGCCATACTGGCAATAATACTGGTGTCTCTAATAATGCCATACATACTTCTAGTGGCATCCTAACAAACAGCTCACCCGCCGGCAATACTGCCCCATCAGGCACAACAGCCAGCAGTGTGACGGGCCCTGTATTGAGCAGAGAGGGAGGCAATACGACGGGCGCCGCGATAGGGAATGGGGCAAATGGTTCCGTAAACAAGCCGATCAATCATGTGTCAGGTAGTGTTGCGGACAAGTCGGCAAGTAGTGCACCAACCGATATTTCAAGCGCTCCAACGAGCAGTGCACTAGGCAACGTTGGGAGCAACGCAACGGGTACATCGCTGAGTGATACGGTAGGCCGACCGGCAGACAGCGCATCGAGAAATACCCCAGCCAAGCCGACGAATAGTGCCCTAGGAAATATCACAAGCCAACCGATAAGCGGTGCCCTAAGCAATGCTGTAAACAGTCCCACCAACAGTGCGCCATGCAATGCCTTGAGCATGCCGGCCTCCAGCGCGACAAGCGGCCCCACGGGCCACGCCACGAGCATCACAGCAAACAGCTCAACAAGTAATAATGTGGGAAACCGCACTACCATCGCTGAAAGCACGGCTAGTGTCAATGCTACTGAAAATAACGCCGCTAGAAACGCAAGTGGCGACACGTCGAAGCTGGCTACCGGCCACAATATGAACACTGCTTCGGACACTACTGGCAAGGCGGGCAGTCTCGAGAACGCGACAGCTGGTAATGTGACAAGTCTTGGCGACAAAGCTGTGGGAGACACACAAGGCAACTCTGTCGGCCCCACGCTCGGACATAATCCCGGAAATATCATAAATACCGATAAGGACATAGCTTCTGATGTCAACTCCAAAACTGGAGCTTTCCTTGACAGGGCTGTGGGTGCCGGGACTAGCAAAAGCATTGGAGAAAGTGAAAATGGTAAGGTGGGAACTGAGAACAACACACGCGGCGATATGCCAACGATGGAGCATCAGGATCCAACAGCACTGAAAACATCAACACCGGTCCATAACATGTCCAGCCCTGCGCCACCAAGCGCTGGGGTCGTGGATCAGATCGCAGGCCACAAGCGGTCACTAGACGAAGGACCAGGCAGTGCAAACGGAGAGCAGCCCGTAGCCAAGAAAAGACATGGAGTGTTACCAGTTTAACACGTGGTCATTGAGATGCCAAGTTGGTAGAATCATTCTCCTTCAAATCGCCACTTCTCCGAAAGAGGTGCATGCAAAAGAATGATAACATGAAGTCATGAATATGTATTGTATCGGCGTTTCGTACGGATACCAAAAGAGGCCAAGAGACTCCATTGGAGTTCGACTGGAATTATCCGACTATATTGGTTGTTATGGAGTTCATCAACGGCAATGGGCGTTCCAAAGGTTTGGTCACCCGGTTTTACAAATGGGTAGAAAGATCGGGGGTATGGCTAAACAAGCTCCAAAGAAAAAAAAGGGCTGTTTGCGAGATACCTTTTTTTTTCCTTTTTTCATTTTTTCTTCTCCTCGTCTCTGCAGGTGTACTTGAATAGCTTTCCTCCTGGGTCAGCATGAGAAGCGGAGTTTTTATCAGGATCTTTTACATTTCCCTCGCTCCGCGCCCCTTGCCGGACTGAGGAGAAAGGTCTTTGCAGTTATTTTACAAGCACCCGAGGTGGGATTCTATCTACGGAGTCGTATGTAAAAGAATGCATCAAATGCAGTTTACATAGAAACAAACAATGAAATCAAAACTACAGACTCGGTTACTTTTAATGCGTGAGTGCTTTAACATGTTACGTCTGTGGAAGTCGTGAATGGGCGAAGACCGGCGGAATCGACCTGAATACCTACAGCGAGCGGAGTGGAAGAGACATCATCAGTTGTACGGTCGAGGTCGTTGGACCGAAGTGACATTAAGAATCCAATCACGCTATGGATGCTCCATACAAATATAAATACCCCAGGGCAAAACACCGCCCCGAATTCGCCTAACGAAGTTTTCCTTCCCCCTGTGTCTCTACGCCTAATAAGGCGAGGAAGCACTGCTGATACCACTATAGTAATTGATCCACTTGAAGATCTCGGTGTGCCAGACTCGACTGTTCTCAGGCTTCAGGACCCAGTGATTCTCGTCAGGGAAGCTGAGGAGGCGCGAGGGCACGCCTTTTGTCTGCAGGACATTGAAGAGCAGGATCCCTTCGCTGGTGGGCAGGCGGTAGTCCATGCCGTTGTGCACGACGAAGTGCGGCGTCGCCCACGCGTCCGAGTATAGCAGTGGGTTCCACTCCCAGTACGGCGACTGCGATCCGTATGCCGTCGCGTTGAACGGGCCGCCGAAGTCGTGGTTCATGAACCAGAGCTCGTCGCTTGCGTATTGGTTCAACGTCGATGTGCTGCCGTCGTGCGTTACCAGTGCCTTGAACCAGCGGCCCATCTCGTGACCTTGCATCCTGTTTGTCCGTCAGTTTTCGCTCCCTCTCTGGCATCTCGCGAGATGAGAATGACAATAATAAGTTAAAGATCTGAGTCTTACCAATTCGTCATGTATCCACCAAAGGAAGCGCCGGCCTCGATGCCCCGTGAAGTATCAACGTACTTCAACGTGCTATTGACGTACTGCCACGCGTGAACGAGATCCCAGTACGGATACGACCCCCATCGTCCCTGGACGGCATCGGTGAGATTCTGGCCCCAGCCGGAACTGGCCGTCGGGTTCGGCGCGATGACGACGTAGCCCTGGTCAGCCCAGACCTTGAAATTCCACCGTGTGCTCCACGAATTGTAGTGCGCGCCCTGAGGGCCTCCGTGAGAAATGAATGCGAGTGGGTACGTCTTGTCTTCGGAGAAGCCCTCTGGGTAGATGATCCACGCCTGCTGGTCGATCTCAGACGTGTTGGTCGAGTAATAAAACTCCGAAACATTTTCTGGTCCTAGACCCTTCAAGCCCTCATCCGCTTCATTTGCCCGGAAGTACGTCCGAACGACATCCCCCTCCGGCGAGACGCTGTAGATGTCGCGACTCGTCCAGATCTTCGAGTCAGAGACCAGCACAGTTCCATCACGCAAGCCGTAGACTCCCGACGCGACGCCTTCGTTCGTGATATTCCGCGGCACGTACTCTTCGCCCGCACCCAGCGGGATTGCAAACACGCGCTCGCGCCCTAAGTCCGGGGCAGTCACGTAGACGCTCTTCGAGTCGTGTGCCCACGCAAGTGTGTCCGGCGCCCGGTCCCAACTGCCCGCGAGCCGCATGACGTCGAAGCCCTTCTCATTATTCTTGTTATTTTTCTTCTTCTTCGGTTCCGCGTTCGCCACGTAGACGCTGCTGCGATCCGACTCATACGCAATGCCGTACATCTGGATATACGCGATCTTCGTCCCATCGGGCGAGAAACGCGGGTTTACGGCTGCGCCCTGCGCCTCGGGGTACTTCGTGGTCCCGCGAGCCTGGATGGGCAGTGCATCTCTGGCGGTTCCGTCGAAGGGCACATAGTAGATCACGTCTGCCGTGTAGTTCGCCAGCGGCAGGGTGGTGTCTTTGGTGAGGAAGACGACAGCCGTACCGTCGGGCGAAATATCGTAGTCGCTCTGATCGCTCTGGTCGTAGGGGGACTCGGCGCAAGTGACGTTGCAGATGCCGGTCACGTAGTTGGTGAGCCCACCCGTGAAAGCGTAGGAGTCACGGCGGCGCTTCAGGACACCGCCGAACACGGCGTTCTTCTCCGGGGTGATCCAGGTATCCCAGTGTCGCACGTATATTGAGTCGTAGAGCCTGGCCGTGCTGGCCGGCTTCTCCGCAAGGTTCTCGTTATAAGCCGTGCCGTTGGGGTACGCCTTCGTGTACAATAGGAAGTGGATATCGCCCGACTTCGTTTGAGCTGCTTTGAGTCCGGAGTAAGGGGCCGGCAAAGAAGCGATGAGCTTTGCACTCTCAAGGTTGTCCGCATCGGCTGAATATAGGCTGATACCTCCGTCCCCTTCCGCATTCGTGCCATTGACGTAAATGATGCTTGTGACCTTGGGCCCCACGAAGACGACCTCGGAAATCTCAGAGCCGTCATACCACCGCGAGATCTCCCCCGTTTTCAGGTCTAACTTATTCCACCAAGCCGAGCTTACCTTGGACTCGAAGGAATAGTTGGATACCGAAAAAAGGGCGAAGTCCTATTGGGGCAATTAGTCTGTGAACAATGGGGTTATCTCAAGTCACAGGCAAGGAAGCTTGTTACTAACACCAGATGGATTGGGTTGCGCGTTGCCGTATCGATTCGCCGAGAGCATAAGCTCTGGTGTGATGGTCGATGCCCCGGGTATGACGGCCAAACCGGTCGCTACCAACGTTTGCAACTTCATGGTTTTAGATTAGAGGGCGTCTTCAAGGGGGGGGGGATTGGACGCTCAATGCGACGTGGCGCAAAGCCCTACTACCAACCAATACTGAGCGGACGGAACCCGAATTTGGAGCAGACGGACAAGAGGTTGTGACCGGGACCTTTATAGAGGGAGTCTCACAAGCCACCACAAAGCGAGATCAGCACGAGATGCTCCGGTATAGGAAGTAAGCTTAATACTCCGCAAGCTCGTCTGCGCTCGGCGCTCGCCTTGGCGCATCCGCAACATTGAGAAACGACACCACTGGGATTATCCGGAAGAATGAGAGCATGCAAGAGACTGATAAATCGGCCATGCGGCCATGCAGCCCTGCGCCACGATACAGGAGACGGTTGCCGGTGTGCTATCGAAGCGAGGGCCTATAAGTCACCATGACGATAATGAGCTGAGAGGGGAAAATGCTGGTCATCATCGGTTTTCGATGAAAGAGGCAGGTGTCCTGTAAGATTATCGAGGGATGCCTCCTGGAAACCTGGTAATGGAGAACCGCCAAGC
Organism: Xylariaceae sp. X187; assembly: GCA_028637585.1. NCBI lineage: Eukaryota > Fungi > Ascomycota > Sordariomycetes > Xylariales > Xylariaceae > Xylariaceae sp. X187. The sequence continues at coordinate 1,516,826 of JAJIZN010000006.1, read as the reverse complement.
TATAGACAGGTATCCCCTCATGACGTGATCACTCGGCGCCAAGCAGATTCATGCTTCCTTTCGCACTTTCATGCCCAATAAGGACCCATGAGGACTGCAAGCTTTTGCGGTTAAATGTCAAGCCGCATAAATAAGTACTCACCGCTTTAGCTAGAGTAGAGAGCATGTCCACTTCCTGTATGCGTGGCTGGCATTATTACCTTGATCTGAGAACGGCAGTCATGCAATATTATTCGCCACCTGGGTGAAAGATTTGCCCGACGGAAACTGGGTGACGCGCCCAAATATTGTCCTCGAGTGCTGATATGGTGCTGGTATCGGTGCTGGGCTAGATCCAGACTTTTCAGACGTTGTCAGTGTTCCACGTTTGCATTATTCATCACCAGCGCAACATGCCCGCGCAAGATACCAGCCCAAAGTATGGGAGATGGAAATATACCTTGTTAGCATTCGACACGGACTAAAAACGCAAACGAATAGGGGCGATATCAACGGCTGCCCGGCACCGAGAGGCAGGCCTCCCTTCCGACAGCACCGACCATTGCGGGCTCTATGCTCACGAAAGACGTCGGAATAGGAGGCGTAGGCGCCTTAACGTATAGCCAATCTCAACATCCCACCCATTTGAAAGCGGCGGGCTAAAGATCGCGTTTCGAGTCAGTTAATTTCATTATAAGCAACACAGTACCATCTAAACCTGCTTCCGCCCAAAGCGGTGTTTCTTCTTTTTACCCCGAAACAAACAGGTATCCTCAAACGCCTGAGCCTCCCGTCAAATGCGATGCTGCGAAAACGAGAACGCCGAGTAAGGTCTCACTGCCATCAATTGTTCACAAACCCTGAGCGAGACTTTGAGCCCAAACTACCCTATAGTCTGTTCTGGTTCTGTCGTTCCCGCTCGACCTCGTACATGAAGTCAAAGTATCCCTTATCAAAGTGGTGGACTCGGACATAGCCGTCCTCTCCGCCGCTCGCGTAGCTCTTACCCGTAGGATCCGCTGCTACCGTGTTCTGAATGAAATCTTCGTCAGTTTCGTGCTAAATCTTCCAAGCGTATACTTTGACGTACCAGGGGTCCAAAGTGGCCTCTGACACGGCCAATCTCGTCTTCAATGATCTTGTGGTAAAATCGGGCCTCGAATTTACCCTGCCGGGCAGCAGTTGTCGTGACATCCATGGCAGCCTGGCCACCACCTAGAATTACATAGTCTTTCTTAGGAGTAATGCATGCGCTGTTAAGCGGTGTGTCGGCGGGGTAGGTCTTGAGGAGTTTGAGATCCCGGGCAGCCATTAACCGGGCAGTCTTGTCTTTCGAGGCTGTGATAAAGTAGGTGCGGTCGGGCGACCACTGCAGGTCGGTGACCTGCATGTTGAGTTCGTGGATAGAGATCTTGTCAAGTAGCTCGCCAGTCTGTCCCGCAGCCCGTACTGTTAGTCTATGATGCTCCGGATTGCGATGGTCGACGTCAATCCTACCTTAGAATCGTATTGGGAGACGGAGCCGTCTTCGTGGCCGGCAATAATGTACTTCGACAAGTAGCTCCAGCCAGCAACAGTAGCTTTGCTCTCATCGCATACGATGGTCAGATCTCGCTCGTTGCTCTGTTCGGCGTTGACGTCCAAAATTATCGGAACAACAACAATGGTGCCCAGATGACCCATGCGCTTCTCAGTAACACCCAGCAGTTGACGTCCGTCGGGACTGAATTCGACACGCTTGACAGCGGTGGGGAAGTCCCAAGTCTTGAGTAATCGGCCAGTCTTGATTTCCCACAATCGCATGGTGTTGTCAGCACTGCCGCTCGCAATCATGGTGGAGGTAGGGTCGACATCGACGGTCCAGATGGCACCCTGGTGGCCCTTGTAGGTGCCAAGGCGCTCGCCATTATGGGAATACCAGACACAGATCTGCTGGTCCTTCGATACGGAGAAGAGGAGGTCGCCGTCGGGGTTGAATCTGCGCGGCTTTCGTTAGAAGCGTACATATCGTGGGGCAGTGGCGATGATGTACTTGATTTGCGTCAGGGCACGTTCCTAGAGCCAGGGAGAGTTAGCAGGGTCGCCTTTTGCCTGATTACTGAGGACATGTTGTATGATGAGAACTTACATGGCCCGAGAGAAGAATAGGTCTCATGATGGCGGGTGTTGGATTGTCGACTTCTCTAGGAAGGGGGGGGTGTGGGAATGGTGACCAAGTGATCGTGGGGTGAGTGGGCTTTTGAGAAAGGTTTGTGCGTGCACGTGATGATAAGCCGAAAAGCTGCTCGCCGGAAAGCTCTAGTGGCAGTAGTTACAGCGCACTCGCGTAGATTCAGGCGCCTAATACTTACCTACTTAGGCTGATAGGTTAGGTGAGTATGCGCCTAGATAGCTACAGTAGGTCCTAGCTGCCAGCTGGGGGAGGTGAGTAGTCGCTGTAGGTGCCTAAAGCACCCCTAGATAACTAACGGATATGTAGTTATGGCACCTCTGGTTTTCGTTAGGTGCCTTACCTAGGTAGGTAGGTACCTAGATAGGTACCTATTTCGCTGTTGAGCCACTCAGTCTTTCCTGTCTCTGCGACAACCCCAACCTCAACCTCAAAACCTCAAATCATGACACAACTCCCGTTTAACTTATCTTTCATTCATTACTCCGGTTACGTAACCTAAGGTTAGATCATTGATCTTTCTGCTACCCAAATTCGGCATTTCCATACACAAACGAGCTGGGGCATAGTTTCAAGGGAGCTACGCATTGGTTCCGGCTAAATGCTGCGGAGACAACTGTCTTTCATTTTTCATTCGTTCTCGCCAGGTTCTTACCCAGAAAACAGCCTGAGGGGTCATCTCCTTCAATGGCAGCTTATTGTCGGCAATGTGCCATCTTGGAGTAGCATCAGCACCAACATTTCGATCCGTGACAATTGCCGATCGGCACTTGGACAGTCCAGCTTGAGATCATCCCGGCTGTGTCGTCCGTGTCGTCAGGAACGCGTTCGTATTGGACCTGGTCCCGGTGATTGGACTTGGTCCCGGTGATTGATGGAGGTGCAACGTGGCTACATGCGAATAATTCCCTAGGTTAACCTAGTGCCTATCAATCCTGACCCTTTGACTGTGTCCATAAACACACACAACATGACTCGCCTCTTTTAACCTGCCAACTCCCTTTTACTTTATCAATTCAGATTGTCGTGGGTTCGTACTCTTTACTGTCTACTACTCAACTGAATCATCTCACGTTCAAGACGGCGCCGTTTCCCCGGCACGGATCATAAGGAGTAGGCGGTGTATGGTAGGGTACCCGCCCCGGGTAATGAATCCGGGCGAATTGTTCACTAGTTTCCGTTCCGTTCTCCGTGAAAAGTTTGATACAGTTTGGTCCGAGAGGCAAAACAGCCATGCGATGACTCGTGATATAAACCAGTCGGCAGCGAACTGCGATACCTCCCTTCCCTTCCCTCCCTACATATGCCAATTAGGTGGCAGATACTACCTAGGTTACAATACTCCGCCCCCGCTTCTATACACAACCCCCCTTCTCTTCCGATCGGTTCATGAAGACCCCAGATTTTACCTATCATCTTTCTGAACTGACGAGATCGGAGCGGGCGGCAGGGAAATCAGCTCATGCCCTAGGTAAGTAGCGGGATGGGAGATGAGTCTACACTATTGAGATAGGTAGTGGCTCGTTCTGTTCAAACAAACATGATGGGGACGTGCATGCGACGACGATACAGTGGTCATCTACCTAGTCCTGGGTCTCGCCGACTTCAGCCGCTAGTGATGACCCAAAACCGAGTATTATCGGGTACGTCAGTGGGACGGGGCTGGTTTAGGGCGCCCATGGCTGCTCATGGCTTTGGGACAGCACAATCTCCGCACTACGGAGTCCACAAACCCTGCACCTTGTCCAGTCGGCTTTATCTCTGTTCCCGTCCCGCCTACCCCATCCGAGGCAGCCAGACGGCCACCCACGCTTCAGTCCCGGCCTGCGTCAGCAACCACGCAAGATCCCATCACTTCCCCCCTCCCAGAAACCCAAATTTGAATTCGACGCCGCTTCATTCGCAGCGCCTTGGCCATTCCGCTTCACCACGGATTTTACGGGGTTTCTCTCTGGCTTTCTCCACCATGGCGGCTATCAAACTTGATGGAACCGCTATTGCGAAGTCCATTCGCGAGAGGCTTGCTGCTGAGATAGCCGAGAAGCAGAAGCTGAACCCTCAATACCAGCCTTCTCTTAAGATCGTCCAAGGTAAGTTCGCTCACAGCTCACAGCTCACAGCTTGCGTTACAGCTTGCGGCTTACTGGTATTGGCTCCAAATCTGATAAACATGCTAACCTAACGCCTCCAGTTGGTGATCGATCTGATTCTTGTGAGTGGCTTGTCAGCCTCGGTGAATAAATAGCGCTCTAATCGGTATCTCAAAGCCACCTATGTTCGCATGAAGCTCAAGGCCGCCGAAGAGGTAGGTGAATGCATTCAGTGCGACATCTGTTTTTTGAATGTCAAGGATCTAATAACAATTGCCATGTGAAGGCCAACATCAGTTGCGAGCTCCTCCACTACCCGGAGTCTATCACGGAGGCGGAACTCTTGGCACACCTGACCGTTTTAAACAACGACCCTAAGGTGACGGGCATTTTAGTTCAGCTCCCTCTTCCCAAGCACATCAACGAATATGCTGTGACCTCCGCAGTGGCTGATGAGAAGGATGTCGACGGTTTTGGTACCAACAACATTGGTGACCTTGCCAAGAAGGGTGGCAACCCATATTTCATCCCATGCACACCAAAGGGTGTTATGATGTTGCTGAAGGAGGCCGGTGTTGACATCGCAGGAAAGGATGCTGTGGTCCTCGGACGGAGCGATATTGTTGGCAGTCCCGTCAGCTATCTGTTGAAAAACGCCGATGCCACAGTTACCGTATGTCATTCCAAGACAAGAAACCTTCAAGACAAATTGAAGACGGCCGACATCGTTATTGCCGCCATTGGCCAGCCCAACTTTGTCAAGGGAGAGTGGCTGAAGCCAGGCGTTGTCGTCATCGATGTAGGGACCAACTACATTCCTGACGCATCCAAGAAGTCGGGATCCCGTCTCGTTGGTGATGTCGATTTTGAGTCGGCCTCTCAAGTTGCTTCCCATATTACTCCTGTCCCCGGTGGTGTCGGCCCCATGACGGTGGCTATGTTGTTGCAGAACGTAGTCGACGCCACAACAATGTACTTTGACCGCCAGAAGCAAAGACACATTTCTCCCCTTCCTCTCAAGCTCCAAAACCCCGTCCCTTCGGATATCGATGTCTCCCGGGGCCAGACACCAAAACAGATTACTCGTGTTGCCGAGGAGGTCGGTATCGCGCTACACGAACTAGAGCCATATGGCGCCCACAAAGCCAAGGTGGACTTGAGTCTTTTGAAGCGACTTGAGCATCGCCGAAATGGCCGATATGTTGTCGTCACCGGTATCACACCAACCCCTCTCGGTGAAGGCAAGTCTACCACGACAATGGGTTTGGCGCAAGCCTTGGGCGCTCACCTCGGTCGCCTGACCTTTGCAAATGTACGTCAGCCTAGTCAAGGCCCTACCTTTGGTATTAAGGGAGGTGCTGCTGGTGGCGGGTACAGTCAAGTTATTCCCATGGACGAATTCAACATGCACCTGACTGGCGATATTCATGCCGTCACTGCTGCTAATAACCTTCTCGCTGCTGCGATTGAAACCCGGATATTCCACGAGAACACACAGAAGGATGGACCCCTATACAAGAGACTGGTACCTGCAAAGAACGGAAAGAGGGCATTTGCACCGGTGATGTTCCGCCGTCTTAAGAAACTGGGAATTGACAAGACAGATCCAAATGAGCTCACCGAGGATGAAATCCGTCGTTTCGCTCGCCTGGATATCGATCCTGAGACCATCACCTGGAGACGTGTCTTGGATGTTAACGATCGCCATCTCCGCGGAGTAACGGTTGGTGTTGCGCCCACAGAGAAAGGCCAGACAAGAGAAACAGGATTTGATATCTCGGTTGCTAGCGAGTGCATGGCGATTCTTGCCATGAGCACTAGTCTGGCTGATATGCGAGAGCGACTTGGTCGAATGGTGGTCGCTACCTCACGATCAGGAGATCCAGTTACATGCGATGACCTTGGAGCCGGTGGTGCTCTCACCGCCCTCATGAAAGATGCAATCAAGCCCAACTTGATGCAAAGTTTAGAAGGTACACCGGTGTTTGTGCACGCTGGCCCCTTCGCCAACATTAGCATCGGTAACAGCTCCATCCTGGCTGATAAGATGGGTCTGAAGCTTGCTGGCACTGAGCCCGATGAGGACCACAACGCCAAAGCTGGCTTTGTGGTCACCGAAGCAGGGTTTGATTTCACTATGGGCGGTGAGCGATTCTTCAACATCAAATGCCGCGCCTCAGGTCTTGTTCCCGATGTCGTGGTCATTGTCGCCACGGTTCGTGCCCTCAAGGTGCACGGTGGCGGCCCCCCAATTGCCCCTGGTGCCGCATTGGACCCCGTTTACAAACAAGAAAACGTCGAAGTGCTACGCAAGGGATGTGTCAACCTAAAGAAACACATAGAAAATGCGAAAGCCTACGGCTGCCCCGTCGTCGTTGCCGTCAACAAGTTCTCTACCGATACAGATGCGGAGATTGCTGTTATTCGTGAGGAGGCCATCGCTGCTGGCGCGGAGGATGCCATACTGGCCAACCACTGGGCTGAGGGTGGAAAGGGTGCCATTAACCTCGCTAAGGGGGTCATTACTGCTTCCGAAAAGCCCAAGGACTTCAAGCTACTGTATGACGTCGAGGGCGGCTCTGTCCAAGAGCGCATGGAGGCCATATGCAAGAAGATGTACGGTGCTGCCGCTGTTGAGTTCAGCGAGTTAGCCCAGAAGAAGGTCGACACCTACACGAAGCAGGGCTTTGGCAACTTGCCAATCTGTGTTGCCAAGACACAGTACTCTCTGTCTCACGATCCTGATCTCAAGGGTGCCCCTACGGGTTTCACCGTCCCTATTCGCGATGTCCGAATGGCGGCTGGCGCTGGATACCTGTAAGTTCTTTGTTCTCCTGCTACTGCTACATTCGACATATTGCCTTTTACTAAACGTTCTCGATTAGCTATGCTCTCGCTGCCGACATTCAAACAATCCCCGGCCTGCCGACTGCCCCAGGTTACCTAAACGTCGACGTGGACCTCGAGACGGGAGAGATCCAGGGGCTATTCTAGGCACAACTACGAACAATAAAAGCCAAAAAAAAAAAATTCACCCTAATTTGATGTCCTGTCATCCTGCAGGTACCTACTCATACGAAGTGTAGTAGGTCTTCTAGTCAGGGACAAGGATTTGTTAGACTCAACTTCATAGCATGGGGAAGGAAAGGCATATGCATTCATCAGCATCTTCTTCTTTTCTGGTTCAACCAGATAGAAGGCATCGGAAAACGGCACGGGAGAAAGGCCCAAAAGAATATCATGCGAACATGACATGACATCACACAACACTTTGTACTATCGTTTTGCTTTTCTAAACTTGCTCCTTCGAGGGCGTGGACGTGGACGTGGACGTGGGCAGGCAAGACTCGCAATTTCCTGTGAGACTACTATGATACCTTCAACAGCGATAGAATAGAAGCACTGCATTGACGTATATAATTATGCCGTTCCTTTTGCCTGGAGGTGTGGTTGGGTTTCAAAGGGATTTAGATGTTTGCGGCTTGGTATCCGGGGCCGATCCCTCGGTGTTTCTATCCGCATTTATTTGCTACGATTTTTCGTCCCTAACTCGGATAACTTAGTCGAGTAGAGAGGTTGTTTGCCACGGCAACTAACACTGAAGTTATACAGTCCATGGAGCTGCGTGCGAAGGTAGTTTTTTCTGCGGTTATCATAACGAATAGTAACAAAGTCGCCTGGCGGACTGCCACTGTCTCCGAGGGATGCGGCCCAGTTTCGCCCTACGTCCTACGTAAAATCGGTAGCCTTATGGAAAAACAGGCAAATGATGGTTTGGCGAGGAAGTCTTGGGAATACATCAACTACACGGCGAGGAATACTCATTGCAAAGTTTGTCTACCAATGCCTATCTACATGTATCGTAGACCGTACCAGCCCACGAATAATCCCATACCTGATCCCGAGAGCTATGTTGCCGTACCCGAATATACATGTTGGCTCAGGAGCCAAGTCATTTATTTTCACACTTTCGTGCCCCGTGCCCTGCCGTCCGATCTCCAATGTTAACAGTGAAACCATGGAGAAGTCGCTCGAGATAATATGGGTCAGTCGTGACTGAGCCCCTTTCTAAACGCCTTGGAATGCTAGTAAGTCCGCCAGTATTAATGCCCCCATTTCAAAACATGTCTACCGCTCCTATGCATCTTTCATCACGACGTTGCCCTCGCGTGTATTCTTCCCATCCCGTGTAACAGTAGCGAAGCGAACCTCAGTTAATCTAGACCCCGATGCGCCGAGAGATGCGAAAGCGTTGTATAATTCTTTTACTCTCTCTTTCATGTATGCCGGCTCCTCTTCCCATCTCTGCCAAATGCATCTTTCCCGAAGTTTAGACTGCCGACGTCGAATAGCTCTGCAAGATTGATAGTTCGCTTCTGACCAGCCCCCCTTCCCAGATGGGTGGTTGAAGTTCGTGGCCGTGGACCACGCTTGTCTCTCCGGAAACGAGTAGGTTGGGATTGCAGCGTCGTAGAGGAGCCTAGGCCGGAGTTATCATTCGTTCTTGTCGAGTCCGACAGGTCTAGGTTTGCGATATTTAAATATGGGTCTTGCGGGTAAGGAACCGACGACAGAAAAGTGAAGTTTTCTTGTGTCGGTACGGTGATGGTTTGCGGCTCTTCAATAACAGACTCTGGGATGACTGGCGGATGGGAAACGGGAGCGACAGGGTCGCTCCGCATGGTTGATTGTTGCGAGATAGTATTTGTTTGAGGAAGCTCCGATGGCGAGATCGCCTCGGATTTGTCCACTTCTTCGTCGTCGTCGGAGATTTGGGGCCCCGAGTCTCCGCCATCCAAGCGGGCGGTAACCCATTTCCTTATATGCAAGCCTTCGCCATCACGTAGACCAATACGCCGCTTATCAAGGAACGTCACCAAATCTTCTAGGCAATCCTGGTACCCGTCGGAACGAGCTTTGGCTTGGACGGCAGCCGAAGTCTTATAAAGCTTTGTGACGGATAGGGCGGCGGCTCTGAAAGAGTTGAGCAGCGGCTCCGGGTCAGCGCTCGGGGAGCTCTTGGGCGGTGAGGACCCTCTCATGGCATCCATGATTTCTTGTAGCGGGTAGCGGGTAGCGTGTAGCGACGGATTGTGCGGAAGAGGATCGGAAGAGCGGAAGTATTGACCTTGCCGGCGATATGGCGAAGACTCTACTCGGGCTATGTAGAATTAGTATTTTCGCCTGTAGAGCCTGTACGTAAGCTTCAAATTTCGCACCTTTGTCGTTGTTGGTTGTTTTGGGTCCGGCCTGGTGGGGGGTTGAGGTGCGGGCACCGCTGATACTGCGTGCTGGGTGGGCCGGATTTGAATGAGGATCAAATGGACCAGGTGCGGTATAGGTAGGTAGGTAGTCCGGGTAGCCCACTACCGCAGGAGGATCGTCTCCAGAGTGACCGGAGTGGAGCAATAAAGAAAACCGGTGAGGCGCTGACAAGTTAGATATAATACGAACGGCGGAGGAGGCGCCTCTAGGATGGATATACGGACTATGGACGAGAAGGTTGAAAATTTGTCAGCTCAAAAGAGAAAGGAGTGCTGTCATCATAAGACTGATGATGATTGATGATGCTTCCAAACGTGATCGCTGTACGGTCACGCTGCGCAGTTCAACAGGGGTTGAGTTGATGTGTAGGCACGAATGGAGGCAAATACTTAAGACCTTTTTGGGTTTGGCCTTGGCTTTTGGGTCTTGACGGTCGACCCCACTTCTGCTGACAACTGGCGATAATGCCGCGTACGGATTTATCTTGGGTTATCTAGTCACTTTGCTTACATAGGAAACCACCTAGGCTGCTCGGCCACTGCACTAAGGCAGTCCACGTGCACAGGTAGCTTAGGCGGAATGGCCAGGCAAGTTGAGCCAAGCTAGTAAGGCTAGTCAGTAGGTAGGCCGAGCAAACCGTGGCGAGTGGCGTACCCACGGTCTCAGGTAAGTAAACTTTGCCCGAATTATTTACCTACCGTATCTATTTAAGTAGTTACTTAGAGTGTTATCTATCTAACGGTAGACGGTGAAGTCCGTACAGAATCGTCCAGAACCGTACAGGTGGTGAGGTTACTACCTAGTAGATACATAATCCGAAAAAACATCAGTGGAGAACATCAGACGGAGAAGATCCATACCTATCTTGATAATAATGGCGGTAAGTCAACATTTATATGGAATTTCGCTGCCGCTCTTACGGACGTACTACTTCAATCCGTACATTGATGTAATATCCGTACCGGAATCCCTCGTATACCATCAACATTATACCATCAACATTGCAAGACGCCTGTCTGTACTCTAGGTAGGTCGTTACAGAATTTAGGTGTATTGCGTGGAGCAAGCTACCAAGTTTACACCGATGGGAACACGTATTAGATACCGTTTACAGTACCTACCTACCTATGTAGGTACATAGGTAGGTAGGTAGGTATTTTCGTAGTGGCCGGGCGGAGCCGGGCCGTCAACAATTTGGCGGCCCGCAAGAGACAGGGGATGCATGCTGGTGGACAAAGCAGTTTCGGTCCGGCTCGCCCGACCATCACAGCGACTGCGTATGTACCTATCTGTCCATGCTCATGCAAATAACGTTAGGTAGTGTATTACCTACCTTTTTAGTAAGTAATACCCAGGTAGAAACGAAGTGCAGACTGCATCCCGATTCCCGGGAAGATATCTCGAAAAGTTGGTGCGGCAACTTTAGCCAAAGATCGAGTACACTTGTCTGTATAAGAGAACGGAAAACTAATAGTCGAGATTCAACAAATTCAAGCACACCTTTGGGGAATTAGCTTATAGGCTATTTCTCTCATACATGATCGGAATTTATATGATTGCTTTATGTGATATTTTACAGTCTGTAACTACCTAACAGACTGTACAGACCGTACAGCCATGTATCTAACTATTCCATCACGCAACTGCCTTATGTAATGACACTGCCGGAGGACCCACTTAAGATGAAGGAGGTACCGGCACGTACTTCGCACCTGTTCACGAACCTTTCAGTACTCTATCCACTATCTATCTACCAGCCAATCTTTTCGACTACCTCCCCCTTCCGCCTTTAATCCTCACATTCATATCTCAACGCGTTGCCTAGCGCTTCACCAAGTCCCTTCACTGCACAATCCGAGTTTCCATCCATCAACTGTGGCATTCCTCCGATACGACTCAGAAGAACCACATCGAGACGTTTATTTGCCCAAATCCTGACATTCATTTCCGCACGCGTCTCAGTCGCGTAGCGTGCTTCGCCGATTGACATGGCGCCACGTTCCAAGCTGAACGTCGTCGAGTCTGACGCTTCCAAGATGGACATGCCCGAGTCTTCAATGAATCCACCCCAAGAAAAGGTTAGTCTTCTTGAAATCCCATGTCATCCACGCTTTTACTCGCCATGCTAACTGCCTGACACAGCAGGATGCTGACGAAACCCCGGATTTCACCGATTCCGATACCAACCCAAATACCACCGGTAGCAGCCTCGTTGACGGCCATCCAGTGGACGGCCGAAGAAAGCGCGCCGAAGCAAATCAATTGAGAAGAAGTATCTTTGGTCGGAAGCATGATGCTTTAGGCGAATCCAAGGTATGCGAGGAGTGGTGGGAGCATTGGGGGAACGGACAGGTCGTTTGTCATGACTAACAAACATACACTGTAGGAAGATGATAGCATACGAAGATTCCGCTATCTGCTGGGCCTAACCGACCTGTTCCGCCATTTCATCGAGACGAATCCGAATCCAAAGATCAGGGAGATAATGCATGAGATAGACCGCCAAAACGAAGAAGAGGAGGAAAACCAGAAGAAAAAAGGTGTCCGTCGAGGCGGCGCAGCCACTGGTCGTGCGCGCCGGACCGAGGCCGAGGAAGATGCCGAGTTACTCAAGGACGAAAGACATGGCGGGTCTGCTGAAACGGTATTTAGGGAATCACCGGGTTTCATCAATGGAACGATGAGAGACTATCAGATCGCCGGCCTTAACTGGTTAATTTCCTTGCACGAAAACGGCATTTCGGGCATTCTTGCTGACGAAATGGGGTTGGGCAAAACGCTTCAGACCATCGCCTTTCTCGGGTATCTGCGACACATTATGGCTACCAACGGCCCCCATCTCGTCCTCGTACCAAAGTCCACACTTGACAACTGGAGGCGGGAATTCGAGCGATGGACGCCAGAAGTCAACGTGCTAGTTCTCCAAGGCGCCAAGGATCAGCGAAACAATCTAATTAATGAGCGACTGGTGGATGACGGGTTCGATGTCTGCATTACAAGCTATGAGATGGTTCTGAGAGAAAAGCGCCACCTGAAAAAGTTTGCCTGGGAATACATCATTATCGACGAGGCCCATCGCATCAAGAACGAAGAATCATCGCTAGCACAGATCATTCGCCTATTCAATTCCCGAAACCGTCTGCTGATAACGGGAACTCCTTTGCAAAACAATCTTCACGAACTGTGGGCCCTACTGAACTTCTTACTACCAGATGTATTCGGTGATGCCGAGGCCTTTGATCAATGGTTCTCCGGACAAGATCAAGATCAAGAGAAGGTTGTGGAGCAATTGCACAAGGTTTTGCGGCCTTTTCTCCTACGCCGAGTCAAGGCCGATGTTGAAAAGAGTCTGTTACCCAAGCAGGAAGTCAATCTCTATATTGGCATGTCGGAGATGCAGATCAAATGGTACCAGAAGATTCTCGAGAAAGATATCGATGCGGTAAACGGTGCAGGTGGGAAGCGAGAATCGAAAACTCGTCTCCTTAACATCGTCATGCAACTGCGAAAATGCTGCAATCACCCATACCTGTTTGAGGGCGCCGAGCCCGGGCCACCGTACACTACCGATGAGCATCTCGTATTCAACTCTGGCAAGATGGCATTACTCGACAGACTTCTCAAGAAAATGCAGAAACAGGGTAGTCGGGTTCTGATTTTCTCACAAATGAGTCGTCTGCTCGACATTCTTGAGGATTACTGTGTATTCCGCGATTACAAATACTGCCGCATCGATGGAGGCACCGCGCACGAAGATCGCATTGCGGCTATTGACGATTACAACAAAAAGGATTCCGAAAAATTCATTTTCCTGCTTACCACGAGAGCCGGTGGTCTAGGCATCAATTTGACGACCGCCGACATCGTTATTCTGTATGACAGCGATTGGAACCCCCAAGCTGATCTTCAAGCTATGGATCGCGCTCATCGAATCGGACAGACAAAACAAGTAGTGGTATATCGATTCGTCACGGAAAATGCGATTGAAGAAAAGGTCCTTGAGCGAGCTGCCCAAAAGCTTCGCCTTGACCAGCTGGTCATCCAGCAGGGCCGTGCTCACCCTGGTGCGAAAGGCCCTGCTGGTAAGGATGAGCTCCTTAGCATGATTCAACATGGAGCCGAAAAAGTGTTTCAGAACAAGGGTGCCACTGGTCTTGCCGCGAAGGGCACCGAATTGAATGATGACGACATTGAGGAGATTCTGTCAAAAGGCGAAGCTCGGACGAAGGAACTCAATGCCAAATACGAGAAGCTAGGTATTGATGATTTGCAGAAATTCTCCTCGGAATCTGCATACGAGTGGAATGGTGAGAACTTCAGTGGCAAAAAGAAGGAAATCGGGTTGAATTGGATCAACCCGGCCAAGCGGGAACGCAAAGAGCAGTCATATTCGGTGGATAAGTTTTATCGACAGGCAATTTACGGCACAAGCAAAGCAGAGCCCAAGCCTAAAGCTCCCCGAGCACCGAAGCAGATTCCTGTTCATGATTACCAGTTTTATCCCCCGCGCCTGCGAGAGTTACAAGACCGTGAGACGGCCTTTTACCGGAAGGAGATTGGTTACAAGGTTCCACTGCCTGATGGTGACGATGATAACTTATCAGAGCGTGAAGCAGAGCGTGCTTTGGACCAGCAGGAGATCGACAACGCCGTCCCCCTTACGGAAGAGGAACAAGAAGAGAAACAGAGGCTTTCCCTTCAAGGGTTCGGCGAATGGAACCGAAGAGATTACCAACAGTTCATCAACGCCTCAGCCCGCCATGGGCGCCATGACTATGAGAGAATTGCTGAGGAAATTGATAGCAAGACCCCAGCCGACATTAAAGCGTACGCAAAAGTGTTCTGGCAGCGCTACACAGAAGTTGCCGACTATACCAAATCTCTCGGAGTCATCGAAGCTGGCGAAGAACGACTGCGCAAGACTGAGCACCAACGTAAGATGCTCCGGAAGAAATTGCAACAATACCGCGTACCTTTACAGCAGATGAAAATCAACTACTCTGTATCTACAACTAACAAGAAGGTCTACACTGAAGAAGAGGATCGGTTTTTGCTGGTTCTACTCGATAAACATGGTATCGATTCGGAAAGCATTTTCGAACGCATTCGTGACGAGATTCGAGAGAGTCCATTGTTTCGATTTGATTGGTTCTTCTTGAGTCGAACGCCTGTCGAGATCAGCCGTCGCTGCACTACCCTTCTCACTACGATTGTTAAGGAATTCGAAGATGTGCATCCGACGAAGTCGAACGGTGTAAACGGCAAGGCAAAGAGAGAGCTCGATGATGAGGAGAACGACGACGACAGTGTCCTTAGCTTAGCCCCGGCGAAGAAGAAGTCAAAAAGCAATGTCAAAGTATGTCCTCATACTCCCTTGTTACCATTGTAATGGAATACCTATACTAATGAAACAACAGAATAAAGCTCTTGACAATGTAAAGGGTACCAGCAAGGCTACCTCTGCAGCGCCGTCCTCGCGGGCTTCTAGCGTGGCTTCCACAGGCTCCGCATCCGCGTCTAAACCCAAATCGAAGGGGAAGAAGAAATAATTGATTCGTTTTCCACTTCGGCTCTGCCGGATGCAAAGGGATGTTTACTAATGACATTTCTATCCCTCCTCATCTTCGCGATAGAACAAGAACCGGGGAACTAAATCTGCGGAATGCGGCGAGAAGGTCTTGATGATCATAGAGGCGTTTATCGGCGTTCTGGACCTGATACGGTGGTTTGCAGGAATTGTCACGAAACGTAATCCCACACTACCTTGGCTATTCATTCTCGCTCTGCAGAGGCAAAAAGCTCGAGGTAGACTACGACTGTCTACCTCGGTATTGATGCCATATTATTGCTTGTCAAACCGCTGTTGGGAGCAAGCAAGCTACACTGAGTTACGCGAGCGCAAGAAGAGAAGAGGATGCATTCAAGGGTTCAAAAAAAGAGGCAAGTGGAAGATGGGCAAGTTACGTTACTAGCAATTACCAAGTGTTATATAGCCACCTCTCCAGCGGTTGGTATAAAATGAAAGGGAAGCAACACTTTGTAATTATCAGACATCCCTGAATCGAACCTTGCTGATAACTGGAGACGATGGGGGCTCCCTCCCGGTTGAACACAATGTTTGTTGTTGACTGATGGTATCCATAGCAAGAAGTATGCCATGTTATAATGCTATCACAATACGTAGTTGCTCTTCATTCGAGCCGGTGGGATACACGTATCTCTATACCGAGCTTCTCTTTCAGCTCGAGAGTCCATTTTTTGCTGGTCACGGTCCTCTCTTTTTTTGCTTTTTCATCCCTTAGCCATGCAATAATAATCATGATGCATCTTAATGTCTTTTATGCACGTCATGTTCGTAGCCCATCACTTCCATTGAGAACGCCGGTCGTAAAATCGATCATAATCTAGGGGAGTCATCATGTAAAAAAGCAAAACCACAGAACTCCAGCATAACGCAGCTCAAAGGAGAAGAGGTAGAGAATCAGTTGTCCAGCCAGTCAAGGAAGTCGGGGGTGAAATAACTGATAATAATGGTCGCACCGGCGCGTAGGATGCCCTCGGTAACCTCGAAAGCCATTGTCTTGAGATCAAAGACTCCAGCCTTGGCAGCGGCATACACCATGGCATACTCACCACTCACGTGGTAGGCAGCAATAGGAAGGTCACGACCGAGCTCCTTCGCGTCGCTGATGATGTCGAGGTACTGGGCTGCGGGTTTTACCATGATAATATCAGCGCCCTCGGCGATATCTCTCTTGATGGCACGGCGAGCAAGGCCGCGACCCCCGGGTGGCAGTTGGTAGCACCGGCGGTCACCAAATGAAGGCGCAGACATGGCGGCCTCGCGGAATGGGCCATACAGGCAGCCCGAAAATTTGGCGGCATACGACATGAGCAACGTCTTGTGAGTAAGACCATCCTCAATTAGCTTGAGCTTGATAGCGCGGATTCGGCCGTCATTCATGTCTGATGGTGCGATGCAGTGGGCGCCGGCATGCGCATAGGCCAAAGCCACGTCGCTGATGCGATCCACGGACTGCTGGTTGTTGAGGGTTCCGTCTTCGCGCAGAATACCACAGTGACCATGCGAAGTGTATTCGCAGAGGCAAACGTCCACGCAAATGAAGAGCTGCGGGAAGCGCTGGCGCAGGAGTCGGATGGATTGAATGACAGGACCGCTGGGGTCATCGGCCGATGTACCGAGGGCATCCTTGGAACCGGGTTGTAGGGGGACACCAAACAGCATCACAGACCTGAGTCCCTTAGCTACTAGGGGTTCGAGGAAGGGGACGAGCTTGTTGATGCCGCGGCGGCATTGTCCTGGTAGGGATTGGATTAGGGTTTCGTCGTCGTCAATATCGGAGATGAAGAGAGGGTAGATGAGCATGGACTGTGTCGCGTGGTGCATTATGTCAGTAACTACCGGCTTCTCTATTCCCATGGGCAGGAGGATAGTCAGGAGGATATCGGATCATGTACAAACCTTGGTCAATTGACGATCGGCCTGCCAAGCGCGGGACAGCGGATGGTGATAGCCGCCGTGAAGCTGGCTTGCAATGTCGCCTGAAATGCTAACACTCGTGGCGGCGGTGGTAGTAGACATAACACGCGAGATGCGGGAGGCGTGGTCATCGATCGTTGAGACAGAGGGCGCCTCGCCCCCCGGACGGCGACGGTTGCCGTCGCGGATAGCCAGATCTTGAACGAGGGTTGAGAATGACATGACGACCGTTTTGTGGTTGGTGCGCAAGGAGAGAGTTTGCAGGATTCGGTTAAATAAGTAAAGTGAACGGGAGATCAGTGGTTCTGCGTATGCGCAAAGTCCGTTGTTGACTTTAGATGTAAAGACAACGGCCCAAAACGAAGTTCGGAGCAGGTCATGAAAAAGAAGAAGAAGAAGAGAATTGTTTCGGTCCTGTCATCTTTGATGGACGAGCTGAAGGGAGGTGCTATAGTAACTTAAGTACCGGTACCTCGTACCTTCTCTTGTTCTCAGTCTTCTTGCATTAGGAAGGTTATGCCGGCGCTATGAAATGCACTTCGCGGCTTATCGGGCTTGGTTATTAATAACACAAATTCTCTTCTCTCCCATTGGCTGCGTTTCCCAAGGCCGTTCTCAATTTTGCCGACCCATGCACGGAACCAGGATAAGATCGGCTAAACTAGATAAGCAGTGTATGCATATCCACCTACCGAGGTGTCTGAGCATCGTTCCATTCCTTCCATCCATATGTTGAAGCCCTTGAAGTTCCTACGGAAGACAGACTTGACAGCTGACAATTGCCGTGAAAAGCCATATGCATGACGTGAAATTATGGATTCTATCAGGTAACCGGGTCGTTACTTTTGAATCGCACTTCTGTTGTGACGGAATAGTTACGCAGTCCGCGGCTAAACTCCATTGCGCAATTGGAACCTCGACATCCGGATTGCCCGATTGTTGGCTGACTGCCTAAGGTATGTGCTATTTCTAGGTAGGTAATAATACAATCCCGTGTCACCACGCACAGGCACAGGCACAGGCACAAGCACACACCCCGCTCTTTCCATCGGTCCTGCGGAGGCTGGAGTTGGCCAACCGAACCTGAAGGTCCTGACTGAATGACTTACAGTGGGTCACAGAAAGTGACGCTCGCTCAGACTTGTCGCCAAAAAGACCACCTTTCAGAATCAACACCGCGCGTGCAAATGACAATATAATACCCTAAAAATCTGGGCGTGCATTAAACAATGACCGGCAATTGCATGAATTTTTTTTCTAACTCATATCTACATTTTACGTGCCTCCATTGTGGTTTTTATTCGAGCCCAAGATTCGGCTTGAAAAAATCGAGCGTCACTTTCTGTGACCCACTGTAGATAAAGGTGGGGTAACGGAGGTATGGGGGTAGCAGCAGGTTATTCTTATCGGAGGTAACAAAATAACGTAACCCATACCAATTCCAGCCACATACGTATTCCGGCCACCAAATGTCCTGCGCATTTCTTCCCCTTTTACAATCTTGTACGCATTACAATTCCTCTTCCTCACTACTACCTATTATCACCATTTCGACCGTACCACTCCGACCATCATGCCAATTTACGCAGTTTCAATTCAAATATTGTTTCCGATCATCGAAATGGATAAAAGAAGAGCGCATTCGAATCTACGAGTCACTACCTACCTACCTACCTACCTAGCGTGCACGAAGCGTCACGCTTATTTACAATCTCCCGAGTAACCCTGCAAAGGCCGGCTTGCAGGCACCGAACCACACACAGATGGCCAAGATGTTGAAGGTTTCAGATATGGCTGAACAAACACTGGATGAACAGGGACGACGGCAGTGACAGCAACAGTAGCAGCAATAGTGATGACGGTAGCAACGGCGACGGTGGCAGCAGCGACAGCAATAGTGACGGCGGTAGCAGTGACAGCAATAGTGACGGCGGTAGCAACGGCGACGGCGGCGGCAGTGACAGCAATAGTGATGACGGTAGCAACGGCGACGGTGGCAGCGACAGCAATAGTGACGACGGTAGCAACGGCGACGGCGGCAGCAGCGACAGCAATAGTGACGGCGGTAGCAGTGACAGCAACAAGTGATTGAATAGGTAAGTATCTAGGTCGTGGGTAGAGAGGCATGGAAGTGCCTAAATCAGGTACCTACAGCAGAAGCTACAGGTAGGTAGGTAGGTAGTAAATGTACATAATGTATGGATTTGGAGCGTAAGAACTAATGGTGGCCGGAAAACGTATGTGGCTGGAATTGGTATGGGTTACGTTATGTCGTACATTATGTGCTTATGCATCATATATCTACATGATAATTACATTATGGGGTATATGTTCATACACGTCTATAACCTCAACTCGCCGAGCCCTCGCCGAAACCTCGCCGAGCCAACCCGTGACAGCTATACAACTCCAAGTCTTCTCCAGACGAAACTTGAGCCCCCGAGCAGAGCCGTCACACCGGTGAACACAATCAAACTGCCGTAGCCACTGCCGTATCCATACGCTGCGCTCTCACCTTTCCACAGCGAGCCGCGCAGGAGCGTTTCGCTCAAGGGCCCGGCTACCACGTTGCCCAGGCCTCGTCCCGCGCAAAGAAACCCAAACACCATTGTGGGATCCACATGTCCCCGGTTGCTACCTTGTCCCTTTTGTGTCATGTCCCTCATGATTCCAGGCCACGCCGACGTGAAGGACCCTGCAAAAAGGCCATAAACGATGCAGAAGAAGTACAACAGTCCCAGGGAAGACGACAGGCCCCAGATCACCAAGACACTCACCGTGGCCCCAATGGTGGATATGAGGATACACGTCGTGACATGGAATCTGTCGATAAGCCAGCCCATCGCTACACATCCGAACACCGACGCCACGTTGATGAGCAAGACCGTCGACGCTGCCGGAAACGATGGCACGCCCAGCGTGATGCGTGCATATGTCGGCAGATATATCCCGGGCAGAAAGAAGCCCATTGATTCAATTATGTTTGCTGACTGGTACACCAGGAAGATTGGCGTCACGAGGAAATAAAGGTTGAATGGCTTCGTGTGAAACGTTGCCGACAGTGGCAAACGAGGTCTGATAAAATAAGCCAGCGGCGCCGTTAGAGCAAACATCAAGCCTGCCCAAATTCGCATCGTACTGCGGAAGCCAAGACTTTTGAGGAGAGACTCCAGGAGCACGGGCAGGACAACACCGGCAAGCCCGGTCCCTGACCACATAATTCCATATGCTAGTCCCTTCCTCTTGATGAACCATTCATCCAAATACTGGTCGCAAGATCGGTCAGCCTATCTTTTCCAAAGACAATTCCAGGTTTCCAGGGAGAAGATGTTAAATCTTACCACAATACATGGACAGTAGGCGATTCCGCCTCCCAGGCCATACAAGATGCCATGGAAGATGATGAGATGTGTTGTGGTAGTCGCGAATGAACTGAGCGCCAAAGCAACGGCCATGATGAATAAACCCAGAATGGGAGACCACCTTGTCCAGCTCCTGAACATCCGACAAAGGCCCATGATCAGAGGCGAAGTCAAGTACATGACGCCCATAGTACTTGTACCGATGATGGCGACGTTGGGCTGTCCCTTGAATGGCTCATGCGAATTATAATAATCCTGGAAGATGCCAAAGGCGAAAGGGAAGCCTGGGAATTCATTCACATAGTGAGCACATGTGGTCCGTCATGGCAGCCATTAAGAAGATGGTGGATTATGAATGAAGAAACGGGTCGGAAGAGACATACCCCATACCACAGCGTCTACCGCGAACACTGCCGCCAGGAAGAGCCATGCATCTTTGCCACCGTCCGCAGGCGGCAGGTCAAATTCCTGCCTCGGAGTTACACCTCCCTCTTCTGCCGGCTGAATTGCGTTCTCGAAATACCCGCTCTCGCCGGTTTCTTCGGTGCAGAGGGTTCCCGGCGTTAGACTCTCTGGCGTTTGTGTCCCTGCCACCTGTCCGAACTCGATGTCGCCTCGTGCCATAATAGGTGGTATGAGCCCTCCGCGAAATCAACCAAAAAACAAGTGTAATGAAACTATGAAATAAAATTTTCCTCGACGATCCAACACTCAAAGATGTCTCCTCATAAAGAAAGTAAGTAAGACTCTGCTCGTCTCGAGTTGTTCAGACTGACCTAGCACACCTACAAGCTTGATCCCTCCTGCGTGCGCAGGAGGAGCACATATACTCTCATTAAGCTCGCCGATGACGGGATCGGGTGACGCGCGGCAGAACTCTCTCGTAAATTTTTCCACCCATCGTCTGCATGCTGTTTCAGGACATGACAAGGGATAACCCAAACGGCCTCCTGGTTCTTGCTTCTGTGGGGTTATTCATTGACTCCTTTATCGGTTCCTCAAAGCGCCTCTGCTGGGCTCAGTACTTTTTCCCCTGAGGACATACGGAGGCCACCCCTGTAGGAGCATACGATCCATATCCCAGGAAATCAGTAACGTTTTGACCTTTTTTTTTTTTGGGAGGGGGGTCGGTCCACCGTATTGCTGGACCATTCATCCGGGGACGCCTCTGGCCTATAGCCCCCTGCCGATGTATTGAGTAAGTCAGGTGGCCGAGCAATGTGGTGGGTCGAACGATAAACAGGGTAGAGAATTAAGGACTTTAGCAGTCTGGGAAGCCTCTTCCCACATACGAAGTACCAAAGGACGGTACTTCCAAGCTCGTGAAGCTCTTGTGAGAGATGAAGTATCGGCCATATCCATTCTACACTACGGCTTGCACTATACAAAAATACATCGTTCCGTCAAACGCCACGGTACACGGGCCGGTGCTCACGAGAGTGTAGGTGGTAGATAGGGTACTTACCATCTTGGATGAGTGAGAAAGACGGTGAGTTGAGCCTGGAGCGCTCTCCAGCATTCTCTGATGCTCATATGAGGCTCAAACCCATCTTTGCATTTCGCCACTCATCCACTGCTCTGGCTAGTTGGCATTTGTTATGGCAGCGCGTATAAGGTATCTATGCTTAGCAATCGGGTTGCGCGTCACCAAATTTTGAGTTGGGACATGATTGAGTCTAGACCTAATAACGTGGTCTCGCAGGTGTCGGTTTCAGTACGCCGTACCGTAACCGGCCATGCTTCACCACGCGGGTTGACAGCTAAGAAGAGGCCAAGAAAGAAAGACAAGCCAAACCATACGCAAGAGTCACGAATCTGTGGGCTTGACGAACGTTGACTAGATGGATAGTTGGCGAATACGGATCCCGCAGTGCAGATGAAAAATGCCCCCTCCCCCAAAAAGTGTAAAAAAAAAAGAAGTTTAAAAAAAAAAAAAACCGACATGTATGTAGGCACGTTTGCGGATCATCCGATCTATCGCGCAGATCTCGAACAATGACTAATCGACACTATTGGCTTCCTATTTCTAACCGACCACGTTTTGTATAGGTATTATTGCCATCGCACTCAGTACCTAGTAGGTAGATCCGTTTATCCTTTCCCTTCACGGGCTGGAGCGGGCCGAGATAGGCTATCTGTATACAGACCGCCGGAAGACCCTCCGATATCGTGAACCATGATGGCCTGGAAGCATCAAGTAATACACTGCAAGATACAGACAAACCGTGGTTATCGACGACTTATCTGGCAATTAGCAATTCGGTACGTAATTCAACGGCCGATCATTTGCACAGATTCTACTCGTTTTTTTCCTAGGTCGGACGGACGAACAATGTTCCATGTCGTCTTTTCTTTTTCCCGTTGATCTTTCCAACGGTCGTCGTTATCAAGAGTGCCTTTACACTACTACTTACGCCCCGGCCGACCTGGTCCGTTTCGGTGGTTCATAATTCTAACCTAGGGATTAGATAGTTAACTACCCATGGTACAGATTAATACAGTCCCAGTTATTACATTACCCAGTGGACCTTTGAAGCCATCAGGGACGACTTTTTCTAAGTACTTTTCTTTTTTTCTCTTTTCTTTTTTTGGTTTCCTTCTTTTTCTTATCTCTCCCCCGCTTCTCGGCTGCGAAGGAGAAAAAAAAAAAAGGGACTCGTCGTCGTCGTCGTCCCCGTCCGGGCCAGGGCCAGGGCCTACGAAGACGCGACCTGCTGTGCTGCGCCGGTCGTTGCGATGCCGTTAACGGTGCTCCTATGACACATAATTATTTACATGGGTTGGCTATATCACGGTACCGCTATTAGACATCTATTGATCAGGCCGGGGGGGAGGGGGAGAATTTTTTTTTGGGGGGGGGGAAGGGGATTGGAGTTATGTATCTAACTACATACCTAGGTACGGTCCGTATCTACTGCCTAGATAGTCTCTCTAGTGGAGGTGAATGGTATATGAATAGGAAAGACGATGGGGGTAAGTCCGTAGGGTATGTAAATTTTCATCTGGCGTGACCTTGTCACCGTTCACGATGCATTACGTTCCATACCATTCATACAGGGTCACTTCATACAGGGTCACTTCATACAGGGCCGACTATCATCTACCTAGCTATTATCTATCTATGTATCTATCTACTACGTACGCTAAACTGATTTGTTAAGTCCCTGCTACGACAAAAACATGGCCGGGTTTGTTTATCGGTCACGTCTCCTCGTCTCACTTCCCGCTGCTACTTAACTATGGTTTACATACTAGATAGATAGATAGGAGGTATACCTAGATAGTTCTTACGGGTCACGAAGAGATACTAGGTAGGTATGTATCTCATATCTATTGAAGATAGCAAAAAAAGAGAACAAAAAAAAAAGAAAAAAAGAAAAAGGTGACCGCCAGATGATTCGGTAGGGCGGCGTGGCAGTGCCGATGGCTCCCTACGTACGCAGCGCATCGTGCCTCATCCTAGACACATGATAGGTAGCCAAGGGGATGGAAGATGTGGTTGTTCGCCTTGGTACCGGTGATCCCAGTCTTGATAGGTATTACGTACTTGGGTCTATCCATCTAACCGTCAGTTATCTAGGTTAGCCAAGTGCCCGTACAGAAGTGCCCGTACAGTCCTCTGTGATCTGTACATAATAGTAAGAAAGACAAGATTTTAGGTTAACCCGGCGGTTCGATGCGTACACTACGCCTATGCATCCGCTCCCGATGCATACGTTTTAAATTAAAAGGCTTGCATGGCAAACTTGCTCAGATGGGTGCCGGCTCATATCCAGAATCATGCTCCTAAGCTACTAGATAGGTTAAGGTTACTGGTAACTAACAAGCCATGTAATATAATAGTTTAATACTAACCTTTAGTACTGCAGGTACTCAAAGTAGGTATTATGCATGGTGTAGTGTCTTTTGACTGTAACTATTCCGATAGGTAGACTCCAGTCGTTGGTTGGTCGCCGGTTGGTCGCCGGTTGGTCGTTGGTTAAAAAAGTAAAGACAAGTATTTCACTTTCTTTGAACTCAGGCGCTCATCGTCAAGTTCTCCCTAATCTTCGCAAGGTCATCCTGCGAGAAGCCCAGCGTGTCGGTGACGAAGCGTGCGAACCCGCCATACTGCTTCTCCAAGCCCAGCACAAACGCGCGCCAGCACGATCTCTTCAGATTGACTAGATTGTGAAATCCGGGGACGTCGTCGCTGGAAATGCCCCCGCTGCCCTTCCTGGCGAATTCGAGGAGACTGGGGCGCACGGGTTCCGTCCCGATGCGCGACAGCTGCCAGTCCATGATGATGACGTCCTCCGAGGCGCCGGCGAGGGCGAGAAGCAGACCCCCGAGGACGCCGGTCCTATCGCGGCCGGCTAAAGATGGACGGTGATTAATACCTATCGCGCGATGTGCATCATAGGCACCTATTATATAGACAGACAGACAGACAGACAGACAGACAGACAGACAGACAGACAGACAGACAGATATAGATATCACTCACCAGTGCAATGCACCAGAAACGGATCCCGTGGACAATCTCTCACATGCTCGAGGATAGCCCTCCAGCTTTCCGAGTAAATGTCAATGACCTCGAGATACATACTCTCGTAGCCCGCCTCGCCCTCGCCGGCGATGAACTTGGACAGGTCGACCTTGGAATCGGGCCGACAGCTCTGGATCCACGTGTTCTCGACACCGTCGATGACCGGGTCGGGCATATGGGCGCGTTCCTCGAGCGAGCGTAGATCGAAAACTCGCTTCACGCCCAGCTGGCCCATTAGAGCCGCTTTACCTTTATCAGTCAGCCCGGCCAATGCACCGGACCGGAAGACGAAGTTCGGTCGTAGCGGGCTCTCGGGTACGAGGCCGAGATCCCGTGTGTTGAACGTCCCGTCGACCAAAACAAAGGGCGCCGAAGAGATCACAGGCCCGTATTGTTCCGGAGCTAGAGCATTGTTCACGTCTATGCCAGCTAGTCGTTCGAGATCGGATTTTGGTGTGGCCATGGTGAGAATTGAATAAATGAATCAATCAATCAAGTAAGAAGAAGTCCTTTTCGATATTTTGATATAATCAACAAGTCCCTAGGTTACTCTTGTTGTTATTGTAGCCGGATAGATGTGTAATGTGATGTAGGTCTCCAAAGGGAGGCGAGTAAGCAGATGGAATGACATGACAAGGATTGGTGTTTACAAAGAACCCCCCCCCCCCCCCCGCGTTTCGTTGGCAGGCAAGGCAAGGCAAGGCAGGGCAGGGCAGGGCAGGGCAGGGCAGGGCAGGGCAGGGCAGGTTATCGACATCTTTCTGGTTCGCCATTTGTCTCATAATACTTACTTACACAGCTCATGGGCTATTCCCCGCTTCTCGCTGGTCGAGTTTTGAATGGATGCGATGCCGAGCCTATTCTAGATATTCTTCCGGGACAATTCACACTCTCGCAACCTCCCGTTTTTGCATGAACCGCTTCCGTTTCTACCTATTGTCTCTCCTGGTGAGACGGCGTATTAGACCCCATGTTGATACGGCAGGATCTTGAGAATATCACAACGGCAACTCGGCGGATATTCTCATTCGATGTTTTGTTGTGAACCGCCATCGTTGCCAATCAATACACGCAGCTTGAACGGAAGCCTGGATACAGAAAACTCTCATTTTGAATTGCGAAAAGACATGTCTGTAAGATGGGAGAGCACACACTCAGGAAAATCCTTTTTCGCGAGCAGAATTTTGGGAAAAAGCCATGGACGTGGAGGGAAGACTTCTGAGCTGGCCGCGGGGGATATGGAGCCCACCTACCTAGATAGGCGGGCAGGCATGCAGGGAGTCCCGGTATATCAATAATACTTGTCAGTGTGTTTATGCCCCGTTAGAGAGGTAGTACAGCCCTCGCAGGTGAGAGGTGATAGGCGATTATGTAATCCTGCACGGGGCATGAGGTAACTGACGCGATATCGGCGACGAGAAATACGGTGCCCAACCAATCTCAAGCTTCAGTCCTTGAAAAAGAAAGGGCAGAAGCATGGCCTGGCTGTACGCCACGGCCACCTGTATAGGTCTTGTTAGTCTATTCAGTTATGGCCAGGATGCCGTCGACTATCTCTATGCAGAGACACACTGCTATCACGCAGTCCGGACGAACGGCCCCAGAGAGGATGCCGGCGTCAACTGCTTCTCTGTGACGCCTTCAGGCAAGTTTTCAAAGGTCTTCGCCGCAGCAGACGACTCTGCGCTGGCCAGGACCGTGCACCCTGGATACGCCATGCCTGGGCTCTGGGATGGACATGGACATCTGCTTCAGTATGGCGAGTTTCTCGAGTCGGTGGACTTATTTGGTTCCATATCCATGGGCGAAGTCCGTGAGCGTGTCCACAAGTATGTGGACGAGCACCCCGGTGTGGGAACTGCGCAAGAATGGATCAGAGGCATCGGGTGGGACCAGATGACTCTCGGGGCTATGCCGACTGCTGTGAGTCAAACACCAACGGCCCCCCCTCCAAGAGAAGATTTCGAGATTTGCTTGTGCTGGGCCCCCTTGCCGCTGACATGTTATGGAAGAGTGAGTTGGCAGCGGACAAGGATCTCAAGGACCTTTACATCATGCTCGATCGAGTAGATGTACATTGCATATGGGTGTCACAAGCCGTTCTGGATTTGTTACCGGATGATCTGCCTGACGTTCCAGGGGGAGAGATCATTAGAGACCCTGGCATGGGTGTCTTCTGCGATAACGCTGTTGCCCCTGTCATGAAGCTGTGGCCGAAGCCGGACAATCAGAAGAAGGCCGCATCGTTGAAGGGCGCCATGAGCCAACTTAATCAGTACGGACTAGTCGGTATGCACGATGCCGGAGTCAGTGCCGAAAATCTGGATCTCTACAAGGAACTGGTGGGAAGTGAGGATTGGACATTGAGGGTCTATGCGATGGCGGAATACTATGACCTCGACACAGCGTGTCCTGATCGAGTCAGGCCATACAACGATCAGAACGGCTTTCTGAGTGTCCGGAGTGTCAAGCTATTCTCAGGTGAGTCCTTCGCGAGGTTCGTATTAAACAAGACACGCAGTGCAGTTTCTAATAATTCCGACTATAGACGGTGCCCTCGGCAGCTGGGGCAGTGCGATGCTTGATGATTATTCTGACCGCCCAGGAGTATCGGGCTCCCTGATTGTCAACGCATCTGAGCTGGCGTATAGGACTGTGTCATGGGCCAACAAAGGATTTCAAGTTAATATTCACGCAATAGGTGACCGTGCGAATCGCTATGCCGTCGATGCGCACACGACCGCTCTCCGGCTCCTCTGTCCCTGTGAGTCCCTCGCGGTTTGCCAGACTCGCCACCGCTTCCGAATCGAGCACTCGCAGATTATACACGAGGACGACCAGGCGCGCATGCGTGTTATTGGCATCATACCCTCTATTCAGCCAACGCATGCCACCTCTGATATGGCCTACGCCGAACTGAGACTCGGCAAGGAACGCACAGTGAAAGAGGCGTATCGCATGCGCTCACTTCTGGATCTCAAGCCGGTATTGGGAAGTGATTTCCCCGTCGAGCCACCGGACCCATTCCAGGGTATCTACGCCGCAGTGACGAGGAAGAGTCCTCATACAGGCCGTGGTGTGGACGGATCCCTTGAAGGCTGGTATACGGAAGAAGCTTTGACGCTCGACCAGGCCATTCGTGGATTCACCCAAGGGCCGGCTTACGGCGGGTTCACAGAGGGGAAGACGGGTGTCATCAAGCCTGGTGCGTATGCTGACTGGATCGTTCTGGATAAGCCTCTTGAGGATATGGACATGGAGGAGTTTCGGTCGATGAAGGTTAGAGAGACCTGGGTTGCCGGAAAACGTGTTTATAGACGTGATTGAACGTGAGTTAAATGGAAGCCAGTTTGTTTTCATAGACATAGACATAGAAGAGAGAGAGAGAGAGAGTAGTCTGGTTCGGCGTATGGCCATCACATGACAATAGAATACCGAGTATTATGTCTTAAACAATGATTTATGACTGGGAAGATGTACATAACCAGAGGGTCATGGAAAGGTCCATAAGCTAATAGGGAAGGACAACCAGAACTAAGGTGGCTACGAATCACAATACATAACTGAAGCAACCTTTTGGCCATGAGCAGATGTGAGGCCACTATCCGTCAACCAAAGCCTGGTCAAGCTCCGATCAAACCTCGAACCTCAAACCTCAAACCTCTCTAAAGCACATCAAAACTTCACAAAATAACTAGGTAGGTAGGTACAGATTAGGGAAGTATGAGATTCAAAGGGTTGAGGTCAGGGCACAAGAATGGACAAAGTTACCGCGACTGATGATGCTTCTCCAGACGGAAAGTACGAGGACAAGGTAAATACAGTGGTTGCCACCGGCGATGTTGAATCGTCAAGAGGATCACTAGATAGATACTGTGTGTAAAGATGAGCTGAACACGGACTTGGACCATGTTCAGCAGCCAGCTGTAGCGGTCATGGACGCTAATGGCTACGATAAGCGCCCTAGTCGAGCACTGTGCGATGCGATGCGATCATACATTAGTCATCCAGACACATCAAAATCATTAGCCCATTATCTATCGAGATAGGTGGTATTTCGCCTTGCAGACTCCTTGACGTCCCATCAATTGTTGCGACGGTTCTAACCGAAATGGTTTTAAGGCGACGGTCCGATAAGTGGTTTTCGACGGTACCTGCAATACCTACCTACATACCTGCCTACCTAACCCATCCGTCATTATCTGGATCGACTGGACGCGCTGGGAGCTTCAATCCATCTTGCGGGGGAGCTTCATCATCTGGACTTGGCTCTTGAACGTTTCTGGGCCTTACAACCAACCTTGGCCATGTGCGGGTAAGTCGT
The DNA here is from genome assembly GCA_028637585.1 of Xylariaceae sp. X187. Lineage (NCBI taxonomy): Eukaryota > Fungi > Ascomycota > Sordariomycetes > Xylariales > Xylariaceae > Xylariaceae sp. X187. The sequence goes on along the minus strand of JAJIZN010000006.1, from coordinate 1,487,607 downwards.
CGAGCTCGACCCTAGGTCCCAAACTGTAAATAACTGGAGGTGGAGGCTAACTTCTCCGCCTAGACGCTCACATAGGTAGTCTTGTTCTCCCACAATGCGGTCGCAAGTGGCTCGCCATGTCCTGCGACGTCCGCCTGTAACTCGCAGCCTGGCTACATTGCATCTGTCCTCCGCCCCTCGACCGGCCTTTCGCGTTTATCCCGTCGGTTGCCGAGTTACTAGGACTGCCCAGCGAAGGTCTTTCTTCAACTTGTTTGAGAAACCCCCTCGGACCCTTAGGTCGATCGAGGCCGAGCCTGGATATGAGACTTTACTTACTTTCGCCGCCGCCGAACAAGATGCCCTTCGACTGCCCTCCATTCCCGACCTAGAGCAAGCCTGGGACCATTTTTTTGTCTACAAAGAAAAGCACGGGCGACCCGTCAACACCACGCAGGCTCTGTGCGTCCGTCGAGTTCTCGATCACTTCTGCCAGCCCAGTATTGCGCCGAGTGTCAACCTGTCCATCGGCCATCTTCACCTGGCTTTGCGCTGTCTGCAAAGGCCTCCTAAAGGTGAACCAACTCATCATCTCGATCTAGCTAGAGCCCTGTTCAGGGAAATAAGGCGGCGAGAGCTGAAGATAGACCCCGGTTTCCATCCTCTCACGCTAGATTACCGCCTGAAGGGCTCTCATGCTCGATCGAGATATGCACACGCCTACCTGATTGCTCTGTCGCAGTATGGGGCTGCACTTGAGGCGAAGGATTTCTTTTTAGAAAACCTCCCGGCTCCAAATCGCATTATATCAACCTCTTCCTCTTATAGACGGAGACGCGACCTGTACGTCATAATAAAAGGTCTCGCTCAGGAGGGTCAGGAGGAGGCGCTCCGGGACATTGTGCTCGGAACTTTAAACATCGGCATCCGTTATGATGTCTTTATCCATGGTGTTATGACAGAATTTTTTGCGCGTCGCGACAACTTTGAGGAAACCAATTATTGGTTCTCGAAACCCATTCGTCGAGGATTCCACCCTTCGCCTGCTACATACTACGAGGTTCTCCGTTTCGCTCTTCGAAATGATCGAAAGGAGTGGGCGTTCGAAATATATAAAGAACTCATGACTCGACTAGAGGGAAACTATGGCTCCTTCAAGGCTCTTTGGGACGTGTCTTTCCAATTCGCCTTCCTCTTAATGAGGAAAGGAACTGACGAGATCGAGCGCATGCTCCATGTTGCCAAGGAGCACACTAAAGATTTCCCACAAGCCCAACCGAACATAAGATCCATCAATGGCCTCGTCAAATGCGCCCTTGATCAAGATGATGCATACACGGCGGAGCGCCTCATCGCGCTGTCGATAAAATTGGGGTATGAGCCGGACTTCACCACATACAAGTATCAGATGAGATACCGACTTGTCGCTAAAGACCTCAGCGGTGCGTTTGCCGCTTTCCAGTCAATTCGAAGTCGTCAAGCAGCAGTCACGGACGGAGAGTGGCCTATACTAAATCAACTCATTCGGGCGCTATGTGAGCTTTCACACCCCGACTACGTAAAGATTCTTGACGTGACGAGCTACTTAGAGCACGGTCGTGTTACTCTAGAGCCAGAAACGGTGGTTTCGATATGTATGGCTTTCCTGAGGAACGACGAAACCTACGAAGTGATCGACACTCTATCAATCCATACGGCGTATTATAGCATAGCTGAGCGCCGCAAGGTGCGAAAAGCCTTCGTCCAATACTGCCTGGACCGAAAGAATAGTACGTCACGGATATGGGACGCCTACGCCTTAGTTCGTCAATTCTTTCCAGAGATGGAGAGAGACTATCGGGAGGACATCATGGATACCTTTTTCGCTAGACGACGGCCGGACATGGCCTGCCATGTATTCGGCCACATGCGTTCGCACGATAACCCGCGATGTCGGCCTACGGTCAAAACTTACGTCCGCTGCTTTGAAGGAATCGGGGCTTGCCCGGACCCAGACAGTCTACGGACGATCCATAACATGCTAAAGATGGACACCAACATACAACTTAGTACAACAGAAATATTTAACGCATTAATGATCGGCTATATCGCATGCGATAAAGTTTACAGAGCACTCGACTTTTGGAAGGAGGTTACTCTATCCCAAGAGGGTCCTTCCTACGCGACCCTGGAAATCGTTATGCGTGCTTATGAGTTACAACCTTATGGCGACACGCCCGCCATGGAACTCTGGAATAAGATGATCAAAATGGACCTTGATATACCGGAACATGTTTATGCGGCCTACGCTGCGACGTTGGCGGCCCATAGTCATGTGCAGGAAATGAAGGACCTCTTGGAGGATCACGACAGCATCATCGGAAGGCGTCCTGATTTACTGACGTAAGTGTTCACTCGTTCCAGGAGAGATTGACCTTTTGTGTGCTAACAGAAGAACTCAACTTAGCTTTGCCTATGCATACAACGCTTTACCCTCTCAGGAGATGAAGGAGCAGTTCGAAGCCTGGGCCCAACATGAGTTTCCGCCCATCTGGACATCCCTCATCATAAAGCATCAAAGAAGATCAGATGAAGACGGATTACTACACTTCAAGGTCTCGCGACAGTGGAAGGCTTGATCTGTACAATACAGTTTTATGCGAAACTGGGCTGTTTTACTATACTACCTGTACATAACGACCAATCATAGCAGGGAGATATGTACAAAGTGATGTGAAGACTTTCTCTCGTTCGTTATCCTCAATGCCACTTCACGGTCTTTTCGCGACCTGCCGTATTTTGCGCCAAAGTCTTGCTGGGCCCTCTAAGCAATATCTCAGGGTGCCGGTGTACACTGGGGTGCAGACCCAACCCGATCGACCTTCTGATTGCCTTGGCCACCTTCCGCTGGTTCACGGGGCACAGGCCGGTTTCGGAGGAGCGCTTTATGCGTCCATGCGGCGTTATGAATTCAGAAATAAAGGAAAAATTCTGTCGCCACTCGTGATTAGCATCTATGTCCAGATCTAGGTCCAGATTCATGTGCAGACTAAGCCCGCGTCTCCTTCCCATTTCTCTCTCCTCCAAACTCCCCGCCACTAGGAGACATGTCATGATCAACTCAAAGACCCGAGACCATAGCCCAGGCAGGGGTTTCAAAAGGTAAAGGCAGTAAAAGCACCAACGGAAAACTAGGAACCCCCCAAAAGAGATAAACTCACTCTATACATGTCCAGGGGCCGCAAGCCTAGGAGATTGACGACGTCCTGCTTACGGCTGGAGTTCCGCTGCCACTTGGACATCTCGGAGGGGCTGAGGTCGTGCGGGGAGTAGACGTCGCCGACACGCCAGCGACGGGTCATCTGGCGCATATAGTCATCGGAGCGGTTCTTGTCCGCCAGCTGCTCCACCGTCTGTCTCCGCTCGCTCGCGTTGCCGCGTGATGGGCGCATTATCGTCTGGTACAGGTCCCGCGCCAGATTCATCCTCCCGTCGTGGTTCTCGGACGAGGGGCCGAGGCTGAGGAGGGAGCCGCCTCTGGGCCTGGGCGCGCTGATATCTCGGACTGTGAGAGCAGGACGAAAGTGTCAGTTATTTCGTTGACTTGGCCTCGTATTCTTTTGTGCGGGTTTGGATGGGTTAGGCTCACTGTCTTGGGGAGCTGCTGTTGTGGATAGAGGCGCGGCGGATGTCTTTGGAGAGGTTATCCCCCGCCGTAGCGCTGAGAGGATGGGTACTCGTGGCCGCATCGTGGCTGTTTACTCCCGATATATTGTGGTCTTCGAGGTGAGGGTCGGGGTCAAATAGAGCGTGCATCGATAGCTCCGTGACTTTATGTTCACGAGTTCTATAGCAAAAAAGGCTCCAGAAGGAATTGACACGGAAGGCTAAAGCTCTGGATGCGTCTCTCTGTGTAACCAAAGGCATTGTGGCGTAGCAAATTCACCAATCAGCTGTCCCTTCGAGAAATGTAGTTAGTGCAGAAGTATCTATCTAAATCCTTACCTAATCAATTTGAATTTAGTAGCTGATTCGTTGAGATTTGGCCAATGATTTTCCAGTACAGATTAATAGCGGGTCCCAACCCAAATCGTTTTCCCTTCCATCGCCGCCATTTTCTACACTCAAGACGGAACTCATATTATCGAAACCAACAGCGCCATACCTAATTTTTCATCTAATTTTCCATCTCATCACCGGTTGTCGCATCTTGAAGGGCTTTTTTATCTTCCTAGTCAATCTATCAAGATGGTTCGGAAGCTCAAATATCATGAGTCTAAACTGGTAAGGACCTTATTCAGACTCCGACAGTAGATCCATGGATATGCTAACAAGTAGTGTAGTATGTGAAAATATCCGACCTCTCCTGATCGATGCTTTTGACGGTATATTCGGTCTACGTTGCATTATGAGCATTCATATCTCTTTGTGGAGAGTGTCTTGGGTCATGTGAATGAGACTAACGTCTCTCAGGTTGAAAAAAACAGACTTCGTTACCTGGAAGCAGGATAACGACCACCGAGATGCGGCGGTGATCCGAAGATGTACGTTGGCTCCAGGAACTCCTCTAAATTTCTCGTGAAGCGCCAGCGACCCTTGGGCGATGGTTGCTGACTCATAGTTGAAGATATGATCCAGGACAGAGGGGACTATCAAAAGTATGTCTATTTGACCGAACAACGACTCTGGAGACACTGGATTCTGACACTTGATCAATAGATACAACAAGCTTTGCGGCGTGAGTACCTTTTTTGCCATGCACAAACCGTATCGCTTCCTAACTCACTCATTAGTCCTTGCGGCAACTTGCCCACAAACTGTCTCTTCTGCCACCAGAAAATGCGACACGCCAGAAGGTATGGCTCCTGTTCCTCACTTCTTGGATCATAGTAGCTAACGTCTGGCTATGTAGCACGAGAAACTTCTGTTAGAGAAGCTACATGACATGGGCATTCTCTCATCGACTTCCAAGCTCTCCAATGTCGAGCACGGTGTGACTGTTTCGGCGATGGTACTTGCATCTTTTCCATCTGGGACCACCGTTCGGTTCAAGCTGACAATCTGTACCAGGCCAGACGGAGACTGCCCGTTGTTATGACCCGTTTACGTATGGCAGAGACGGTACAGGCGTGAGTAACCACGTGCCTAGCGCTCAATCACTCCGAGAAAGTTCGCAGTTGCTTTAGATGATAAAATGACTAAAACTCATGATGGCAGTGCGACGAAAATGATCGAACAAGGCCACGTACGAGTGGGAGTCGAAGTAAGTCTTTCTACAGCGGTACTTCATTTGCTTATGTAGATGGAAAATGAGGAATACGGGTAGATTCTACCGAAGGAACAATCGCTGATTCAAGATACTCTATAGTGTATTACGGATCCCGCATTTTTCGTTACGAGAAACCAGGAGGATTTGGTTACATGGACCGCCGACAGCAAGATCAAGCGCAACATCATGATCTACCGCCAGAAACTTGACGACTTTGAGCTTTTGTAACTTCGATTTCCCGGTAATTTGGAGGGGAAAGGTCTTGCGGTCATGAAAGCACTCGCAGGGAAATTCGGCGTTTGGGAGTTTTGAGGCGAAATCTCCGGCATGAGACGTTGGGGACTGCACCCCTGAACAGCTAGGCAAGTCCATCTAGCCTGTTTTTCGTACACATAAATCATAGATTTGGCTCCATGAAGCGAAGTGTTATACCTTCTCAGTCTTCGTATCCCTTTCTCTAAGCCAGCGGACGTAGTGTGGCGGATCTGGCTGTGATCACCGAACACGGATCTTTGGGATTAACAATCCATGAATCAAGCATTTATGATTTCCGGCATAACTTTTAGCATGACAAAGCAGTCGCCTTACTACAGGTAAAAGGTCTCGATACTGCTGATATTTGGTATAGATATGGTAGGAGGATAGAGGATGAATGAGGGTGGTCACGTGATACCCAAACTATGCAATTAATATTATATGCACAGTCGGTGACGCGTAATTAATGCCGTCCGTAACCGCGTCTTAGGTTTAGATAGGTATCTAGTTAGTCAGTAACTAATTACCTACTTAGATAGGTATCTAACCTATCTAACCTTCCCAGGCCAACCTTTGGTCTATCTAACTAATGACAACTTTAACAACACCATTGTCGTTTTCTTTGTCAACACCACGGGGAAGATTTCATGGATATCACCATCCATACGGCAATGCTCTCATACCCCAGTATGAGTTTAATGCTAGGCAAATATGGCGCAACAACAGCGAGGTCACATCGTCATTTCAGATGACGAAAGTACAGCTTCTTCTGATGCGTCTGTAGAATCCATACGCGTCGTCCCTACTGCAGCGACAAAGGCCGCAACGACTGCGCAAATATCGCGGTCTGAGCCGGTAGACCTTGATTACTGGAGTGACGAGTCGAATACGCGGCTACCGGTTTCCAAGAAGCGCAAGGTAGATGCTAAGAAGTCTGTGGCCGCCAAGGGCAAAGAGAAAGGCCGTTCGCGAAAACACACTGGCCGAAAGGCCAAATCGCGCCCCATAGACTCTAGCGACTCAGATGGGCCTAATTCATCAACGTGGCTGCCTTCATATATCCAGAAGCGCCGCGCCACCTTCGACGAAAACTACAAAGCTCTTCGTGAGGCTGGGCTGAAATTGCCCCCAGACTACTCGGATATCTACTTCTCCGATGACGAAAGGCTGGGAGAGCTCGAGGAGAAGCCGCAGTTTGACCCGAATAGCGGTATTAAACCCTGCCAACCATACAAAGATATCAAGATTGCCGGCGGACTTATACCCGCTTCTCTTGCGCAGTATCTTCGAGACTATCAGCTTCAGGGTGTACGATTCTTATACGATCTCTTCCTGCACCAAAGAGGCGGGCTTCTAGGCGATGACATGGGTCTTGGCAAGACGGTTCAAGTTGCCGCATTCTTGACCGTTGCCTTTGGGAAGACAGGCGATAGTCGCGACGCGAAAAGAATGAGAAAATACAGGCGCGCCAAGGACGACTGGTATCCGCGCGTGCTGATCGTGTGCCCGGGGTCATTGATTCAGAACTGGAAGAAGGAGCTTGAAAGATGGGGCTGGTGGGTTATCGATCTATACCATGGCCCCAAACGTGACGATGTCCTCGGGACTGCCAGGGCCGGCAGACTCGAGATTATGGTCACGACATACACAACGTATAAAAACGGAGCAGTTGAAGTCAATAGGGTACCTTGGGACGTCGTAATTGCCGATGAGTGTCATTGTATCAAAGACCCAGCAGCTGGCATTACGCAGTCTATGAACCTCGTGAACTCTCTATGTCGTATTGGTTTGACCGGTACAGCAATCCAGAATAACTACGAAGAGTTATGGGCGCTGTTGAATTGGACGAACCCAGGCCAATTCGGTACAAGGAGGGATTGGCAGCGCATGGTGGCCCAACCTCTCGCCATCGGCCAGAGCCACGATGCCACCCTTCAGCAACTGAGCAAAGCGCGTTCGACGGCGAAGAAGTTACGGGACAACCTGCTCCCTAAATTCTTTCTGCGTCGCCTGAAAAGTCTGATCGCGGACCAATTGCCGAAGAAGAGCGACAAAGTTGTGTTTTGCCCTTTGTCCGATCTCCAGCGAGAGGCCTACGAGAATATTCTAGCCAGTCCCGTCGCCCAGTTCGTTTTGACGTCGTTTGATGAATGCCCGTGTAATTCGGGCAACACGAGCGGATATTGCTGTAACAAAGTGAATCCCGACGGCGAAAAATGGCAGTCCCTGACCTTTCCTCTTATCATGTCGCTACAAAAGTTAGCGAATCATTTCAACCTTCTCATGCCGCGCAATGTCGATGCCCCGGACAAAAGTCAGAGGGAGCTTCGGATCTTGCAAGCTGCTGCCCCAAACGACTGGAAGGAGCACTACGCCAATCGAGACTCGATTCTGAACCTCGCCAATCCAGAATACTGCGGCAAATGGAAGGTTCTGAAGAAGTTGCTAGAGTTCTGGCATAAGAATGGGGACAAGGTTCTAGTCTTCTCCCATAGTGTGAGATTACTGAACATCTTGCAGCAGCTATTCAACAAGACTCTGTATAATGTCAGTTACCTGGATGGTACATTGTCATATGAGGACCGCCAGGCTGTGGTCGACGACTTCAATTGCGATCCCAATCAATTTATCTTCTTGATATCAACAAAGGCCGGCGGCGTCGGGCTCAATATAACGTCGGCCAACAAGGTCGTGATCATGGATCCTCATTGGAATCCTAGTTATGATCTACAAGCTCAGGATCGCGCCTATCGCATTGGCCAAGTACGTGATGTCGATGTCTACCGGTTGATTTCCGTTGGCACCATTGAAGAGATCACATATGCCCGACAAATCTACAAGCAGCAGCAGGCTAACATTGGGTATAACGCGTCAAACGAACGCCGCTATTTCAAGGGCGTGCAACACCAGAGCAAGGGCGAGCTTTTCGGGATACAGAACTTGTTAACATACAACGGCGATGAAGGGGTTCTCCGCCATATTGTGAATAAGACCAATGTGGCCGAGGCCCGGGCAGGTGTCAAGATGGTAGACATCGATATGAGCAAGGTAATTGAAACGGCAGAGGACGATATCCCCATTAAGAAAGAAGGGGGAGCCGATGACGACACCGGCGGCCTCAAACAGCTCTCTAGTATGCTCACCGCGCCGAGCAATAAAGATGGCATCATACGGCAGGCCAAAACGACTGTCAAGCCCAAAAGCGACCCAATACAAGCCATCCTGGCTGGCGAAGGCGTGGAGTATACGCATGAGAACTCGGAAGTAATTGGATCGTCCAAGATTGAGAATGAGCTATCCCTCTGGGCCGAGAAGGCCATGACCCCAGACGGCCATCTCACTAGCGTGGCCTTGTTCTTAGACAGCCAGGCTGCTTCTGTCAACGCCGATCAGAGGTATTTCCATTTCGAATTCAATCCCCCCGGTGACGTGATGCACCGGCAATTCTGCACCATGGCCGAAGAATTTGGGTTTTCCGGGGCGACCGAATTCGCGCTTGCCGTCGAGGGCATGACACAAGAACAGCGGAGGAATTGTCTCGACTCGTTTTACAAGAGTCGCGCCGAAAAGCTAGGAAAGGCCGAGGGGTTTAAGGCGGAAGACGGGGTCAAGGTGAAAACAGATCCCGATGGCCACACTGCGATTGTCGACGACACAGAGTCCCAGAACGACGTGAAAAGTGAAACTAATTTAGCGGAAAATACCGGTATCATACATGCCATCAAGGACGAGCCAGATCATGATTGCTTGAGCAGTGTCAACCCGACGGTACCGATCCAGGACAAGCCTACATCGGACAAACGGTTGACTTCAATATGGCTATCGGACGACGAAGAGACGGATGAGCTATGATGTTTTTTTTTTTTTTTTTCCTTCCCTGAATAATACTCAGGTTCGGGCCGGACTACAAATTAACGCCTGTGATAGTTCTTTGTGCTCTGTGATTGGTACCATTCGGGAAGTCAGTTGGGACCGGGCACACTGGCAAACTAAGTATGAAATTCTAGCACCCTGGAGAACGCGTAACCCGCTTGAAATTTGGGATAGATGAAGATCGAACATGATGGATTTCACAGGGTCTATAGGTAGACACTAACCTAGGCGGCGGGGGAGGTCGACATTGATTGGTGTTCGTGGCGCAGCTAATATCACGATTGGGTGGCGCGATGGCGGTCTCAAGACATCACATCTTTTGCCAGCATCCCTATCTGGATACTACGTAGTAGATTGGGCTCCATAAGATGAAACATTTACTCTATGCGCCACCCGTATCGTATTATCATCCGCCTGGCGACGGAACTCCGACTGTGACCTTGAATTCGTGTGTGGTCCTCCCATGACAATGATGATTGATTGAGATTGATGATTGAGAAGGGTCAAGGGTCTCTCTCTGTCTGATAGCTGATTTCCCAGTCGTGCCGGCCAGTGGCGGCCCCGTCACTGTGATACGTACCTTTCATATAACTTACCGGATGCATATTGTCTCACACACCGGGGTCGTTGCAGCCGATCGATCGCAAACTTGACGGCCACCTACTACGTAGTAGATACCTTGGCTGATACCTTGGCTTAATAGCGAGACGATGATGTCAGTTGATAGGCGACTGACGATTCCGCGGATCATGTTACGGAAGGAGATTCCCACGAGCAGGTTGCGCACGTTACATTACGTATATGCCATGATACAAAGGAGGTGCTCGCTTCCCTTTGGGTTTGGGTCTGGGTCTGTACGGACTAACTACGGGATACCGTTTTACTTGCAACGCACCAGAACCATTAATTGGCAATGGCAGGTCCCGCCGACTAGATGGGTAGGTACCAAGATAGCCCGGTATGTAAGTGCACAGGTGCTACTATGTGTGTATCTAGTCTGTATGGCACTTGCCAAGACCAAATGGCACACCGTGAGTGAGGTCTGTTCCACGAGCAACTGTGACGATCGCGGTTACCAGGTGAGTTCTGTGCAACTGTCCTGTTCGTATCCGTCAAATCCCTCCCGGCCAAACAACCCAAACAATCCAAACAATCCAAACGACCCAACCAACCCAACCTACCCAAGGTAACAAGAAGCAACCCGAACGATAAACAATACAAAAATCCATTCATTCGTCCATCCACGCTTTCACTCAAGTTACTCCTCATAGACACTCTCTTCTTATATCGGCGGTTGTCTCCCTACGCACCGACAATCTCTATCCACTCTTTAAAAGTACCCTGTCCGCCAGCCACTATCTACTTCGCGCTTCCCACTCACGTCGTAACGATCCACCCGGGCAATATCTCCATCTTACGGCGAATTCCACGACTCCAACATGAAACCAGTAATTCTGCCGCTTTTCGCCGCTGTCGTGGCCGAGGCCAGCGCCATTATTCACCCACGACAGTCCAGCGACACATGTTGCTTTGGTCTTGATTCGGTAGGCCTTGTCACTGATGAAGTTACGGAGGACCACACGGGTGGTATAAGCCTTGGTGGTCCTTTCCAGCAGGGCGGATTTTGCTTCGACAAGTCGACAAAGACGATCAAAGACACCCTGAATCATAACTGTTTTATGCGAGCCCCTGGTTATCAATTCCAATGCTATGCTGGAGCCGTGGGCTCTACGACCTTCGACATCTCGCCACCTGGCTCAAATGGAAAGTCGTACCTCTATTACGACAACGGCCCAGGCTTGTTTTATGCCTGTCCTGTCGGCTCCGGAGTTAGTCGATATTACAACGTCTTCTCGTCCATGATATCTAATCACAACGACTGCACTTTGGTTGCTCTATCTCTCTATGACTCGTCACCGAGCTGCTTCCCCGCCAACAATACCGCCGCCACTCCAAGCTCAAGTACAGCACAGGGCCCATCCAGTCCCCAGTCTACTTTTGTCCAAGAAGGCCCCCCGACGGCAACCTTGGCAACAACTTTTAAGTCCTAATACCACCAAACCAACTCATTCCTGCTCAGTCTCGCCATCCGCACCGTCCATCGCCATACATCAGGATGGGCTCACCCAGCATGCTACCAGCATCCGTCAATTTAGTCTACAGTCCCTCAAAGGCGAACCGGTGCCAGAGCCCTCAATCTCTGGACTGGACCGGTGCTTGGATCGCACGCTGCGAGTTGTAGCCGGGAAAATAAAGGTTTATACGAGGGGATTATGGGGATAGAGAATCAACGGAGCATGCCTGTGGTTCGCGCGGGCCGACTAGCACTTGTTTACTCACGTGAACAAGGCGTATTGGTATAAATGCTTTGATAGAAGATAAAAGTGACCCAGGGTTAGAGAACTGAAAGAATATGGTATAGGGTCCCGAGTCTAGATATGTTTTTGTTTCTATTCGATATTGGAGTTTGAGTTCGACTAGGTTGGCGTCGGGTTCCGTATGAAGGAAATGGCTTGCTTGCCCTGAGTGATGAATATTAATCGAGTTTCTCGTAAAATTGGATTGTTCTACGTATCCTTACGAATGTGATATTATGATTGAATCTTACGAAACTCGGACTCGGGAAGACGCTCACGGCGGATAGAGTCCAACTCTAGCGTTGGAAGACGATTCTAGGTAGTTAGTTATACGGCGACGTGTTCAGAGAGCACCTCTCTTATCTATAATTACCAACGTGATCAATCAGGAAGCGTGTTCAGGTTTAAGATCTCTCTGATTCTTCGACTCGTGCAAGAAAGTCTTTTTGAGTACTCGTGCCATGAACAACAATGAGCAACGGAGGTTTTCCATTGAGAAATCTAGGTCTTCGTCCCAAAATGGCCACATGCACACCAAAACAATATGAACATTGCAATCATGAGAAGAAAATACAGGTATCATAGGACGTATTTGTGCTTAATACTATAAAACGTTTCACAAATTTCCTCAAGAGTTCGGGTTCCCGCAACTACTCATTAAAAAGTCTACAACTTTGGAACTCTTTTTATCGCAATATTCGAGTTTTAAAAAGAAAAAAAAGGCCGATCCGAAACTTTGACACCCCAACAATGCATATGAAGCCGATCGATGGTCCCCAATTACACATCCAGCTGTGTATTTCCACATCGCGATAGCACATCAGACGGGATGTCGCACCACCTTGGGAAACTTCTCCTCATTATGCCATGTTATAACCGTCACAGCTCAAAGGATTAATATTCTCCATCCTCTGTCTAGGTATCAGCCCGATTAATAACCTATGATATGCTCCCAAAAGCTTGTTTGGCCTCTACTCATGCCCCAATTTACAGAAGCAAGGTACCAACAAGTGTGAAAAAGCCGGTGATTCCAGTCACGAAAAGGAAGGTCATGTCCATCGACGGGGCAGGACGGCCTGAGCCTTGACCTGAGGGCGAAGAAGTAGCACTGACGGAGCCAGAGCCAGGCGCGGCCGTACCAGTCGAAGCAGTGCCGGCGTCTTGGGATCCAGGGCCATTCAGACCGGGACCTTTGCCAGCGCCATTGGTCAGGAACTACACACAAGTTAGTTACATTGAGCATGACGTAGAGATTTGACGTTTATGTTACCTCCTTCGCCTTGTCAGGGATAGCAGGGAGCGCACTCTCACCCCACGAGCCGAGATCCCAGATGGAATCCAGGGTCGGGCAAGCCACAGCCTTAGTAGTAGAGGTGAAGCCACCATCGCCCGTAGGAGCAGGGTACTTGCTTAGTGCTGACTTGAATTGATCGAACTGGTCAGTTGTCTCGACAGACGACCCAGAAATGTCGACAATGCCGTAACCGTTTCCTTCGTTGCTGTATTCGTACAACAAACCTCCCGAGTAAACGCCAGTCATTTCGGAGTTCATCAAGGCACTCAATTCCTCAAAGTTTCGCTTGTTCTTGATGCAGCCCCATTCCGACAGGAAGATGGGAAGGCCGTACCCAGTGAAGTTCTTAACTTTTTGGTCCCAGCCAGACTGGGTAAAGGACGAAGGGGAGCACCAAGAGTAGTCGTTCTAATGGTAATCAAGTCAATAGGGGGTCGTAACTAATCCGTTTTTAGAGCGGAAACTTACGAATGCAAAGAAATCACTACGCTCATCATCGGAGCCACAGTTGAAGTAGTCGGCCGTCTGCTGACGGTTTGAACTGACATCGGCAGCTGAGTAGCCGACGGGAATCTTTCGATAGCCGCGTGAACCGATGTATTGGCGCATATCACGGGTTGTCGCCTTGACGTACGGGACGGCCTTGACGGTATCGGGCTGGTCGTTGATGACTTCGTTGCCTGAGAAGAAGGCGAGCGTGTTGTCGTATTTGGCAAACTCGTCGATGGTAGCAAAAACGCTCTGCAAATACACATCGTTGTACGACGGACCGGGTTCGGCCCGGTTGATGGAGTACTGGGGGTTGTTGACGTCGAGGACCAGGTAGATACCGGCGTCGTTGAGCATCTGCATGCACTTGGTGTGATCCTGAGAATTGTCTACAGCGTAGACACGGATGGTGTTGACGCCCAAGTCCTGGAAGTTCTTGACGTCCCGCGAGCACGTGTTAGGGTCTGCGAGGGGATCGTTGGTGCTCGAAGAGCCGCCAGGCTGGTAGTCAATACCACGGATATAGAACCGCTCCTTTCCAGCCCAGAAAGCTGCGTAATTTTAGCGGTCAGTCTAATTCTACGAAATTCACTGTCCAGGGGAGTTCTGGGAACTGTACCGTTGCCTGAGGCTGTGACAGTAGGGAGAGCAGCAGCTCGGTTGGGTAGCTGCTTTTCCGTGGCAGTCGGACCGGCGTAGACGGCATTGGCTGCCACCAGGGCGGATGCTGCTACCAGCACGTTTGAATGCATTATTAAGGCACGAAACCGGTCAACTGAATGTTCCTTTTCTTCTGTCTTGTAGAAAATAGATCGCTATCGTAAACAAGCCGTCCCAAGTCTCACAAAAAGAAAGGTGTTTGCTTCGCAATCCCAGACGAACGAGTGATCACAGCCAAACCCGGAGAGTTGTCGAGAGTCAGATATAGAGGGTAAGATGGAACGAGAAAAGTCAACAAGACAGGTGGAAACGAGTGTGTTGCAGTAAGGTGGAACTGTGAGAAGCACAGATATTACGGTAGGCAAGAACAATGAGTAGGAAACGAGAGTTGATGGAGAAAGGAGGACGAGAAGAAGGAATGGGGGTGAGAGGTAGTGATAATTAAGCGGAAGAGCAGGCGCCTATGAGAACCAATACCGAATGACCAATAAAGGGAAGGAAGAATTACGCGACACATACGGTGGCGGGTGCAGCCCATGTGAAGGGAAGGACGTTTGTCACAAGATGGCTGTACAGTGCGCACGGGCCAGAACACTGAGTATGTGGGGCGTTTCATCTACGTACTAAGTATGTAGTAAGCAGCTTCGCGGACTGTAACTACCGGTAACGTACATAGTACGGACTGTACCTACCTAGTGTTAAGGCGTGCAGACTGTATTTTACAGTACGGCGCAATCGCGTTAGAGATAGATGCGGCAATCTGGTGCCTGGACAGAAGAAGCCTGCCTGGAACCTACCTAACACAGTAGTGGACGACCGAGTCACGTTAAGGACGGAAGACCCGTCCAAGACAGTTGACGTACAGTACGGGTCGGGAAACCGGACGACGGAACCACGTCTCATTCGTGTTGCAACCTTAACTGCACTGCCACCAACGCCCAACGCCAAGAGTCCTTGTTCGTATGCATGGTTAAAGCACATAGCACCGGATGCTGGTAATAGTGCAATAAGACTTGCATGGGCTACTTGCCAATTGTGTGCGTAGCAGTTATAAATAAGCAGACAACCCTGAGGACGTGCTGCATCTGATTGGCCCAGCAATCAGCTTGGACGGGCAGTTTATCTTCGTGTCTCAATTCTCTTGGTTGGCTATGGGTATTACGGTGCCTGCCATTTCTTGCATGGTAATTACGATATGATCAATTTTCCGGTAGCGAAA
The DNA here is from genome assembly GCA_028637585.1 of Xylariaceae sp. X187. Taxonomy (NCBI): domain Eukaryota; kingdom Fungi; phylum Ascomycota; class Sordariomycetes; order Xylariales; family Xylariaceae; species Xylariaceae sp. X187. The sequence continues at coordinate 1,472,233 of JAJIZN010000006.1, read as the reverse complement.
CGGTAGCGAGTCAGTTTTCTTGATCTGGGCACGATATCTAAGCATAATTAGGTCATGCGTGGGCTAGTCAGGTCCATTCCAGTCGTGCCTGCCAGATCTACCTACCGTACCTACATAGTATAGACTGTATGTAGTGCATGTGTCTCACGGCCCGTCGGGGGTGCAGCGACGACTCCCTATATTCTGGGATTAGCTGTTGCGCAGCAGTTTTGCCTGCACACCGTACACAATATAAGTAATCCGTAAGTACGTATTGGGTAGGGGCCATTTATCCTCAATCCAAAATAGCCCAAAATAAGTACTTAGGTCCACGGTAGTTGCAGGACCCGACTGCTCGGCCACTTTAGCTCTTGGATATTAGTACCAGAAGGACGCCAGCGATCTCCCTAAAAAATAAGTGGAGTGGCCGAGCAGTGGGCCTGCCTAAGTAGTTTACCAGCAGCGCTTACCCGAAATGGCCTAACCTAGATTGTAGCATAAACCCATAAGTAGCTGCCCAGTTGGCAAATCATGTTGAGAGTTTCAGGTTCGAGATGAAGATGCTGCGAGTACAGTGACGAATTTCTATTAATACTGTACCCTACCTAGACGGGCGGGGGCCCTGTTGAGCATTTCCGGACTCATCGTTGTCATTTGGACTTCCCTGATGTTATAGATAATCAGAAAAGATGAGTCGAAGCCGACGAATGACGAAGATTGATAGCGACCTAGATCTATACTGACTTAAGTTTTCAGGTCAACTTCTCATCATGTCCGCATCATGTAGGTACTGATGTAGGCGAGCATGCTTTGGAGGGGACTCTTTCTCGTCATTTCTACGGACTACCTACACTAATTAGCAGTCATCGCATGTCACCGATATTAGGCCGGGCGAGGGCGAGTACGGACTACGGTGAACAGCAAATCAGGTACAAAGTATAAAACCCTGATCAAGGGACCGGAAATTTCGTCGACTGAATCTGCCTGACAAGTTGCAGGGAGCCGTATCTCCTTTTCTGCTTGTTTTATTACATATGATAATCAGCTACATACATACACTGACCGCTGAGCCGAGATCGACGCGCACATCACTATCTCGTATCGTGCTGCTGCCACCAGCGTTTGAGGAATTGTCTAGTGTAGTGCATGGCCACCTCCTTCAAGAGAACTTACCATCTTGCCAGGTTCGATATGAGTGGTGTGTTTCCTCGATCGCTTATCACTCGATAACTAACATGATCAGTCGTGCTGTCTTCCTTGACACTGGAGATGGCCCTTGCCTAGGTATCTAGATGCCTACTCGTCACCTAGGTGGTGGTTCGTGGTTCCAAGCCACCGTGAGAGGAGATGACATGTGCATCAGTACATGTGCATCACTTTCTCGCTGGTCTCATAAAAAGGGGCAATCCGTCCAGTCCACAAAGAAATGTTGCAAGGGATGCACATGTAATACATATTACGGCACAGCATTCGACCTCCAGCCATCCTTCCGCACGATATGAAACTTCCATCTCGTTTTAAAGAGCAGGTAGCAACTCAGCTCGAACTCGGTGTGTTCCACTGTCACTCTGACTCAGCGTGCGATGGCTCTTGAGGAGAAAGGGCAATGTGAAATCCTACCTGTCAGCGGTCTTTGACTCCTTGAACTATTCCCAACATTCTGATTAATAACTCCGTAGGGTAGGGATCTGGCGACTATCTCAAGGAGTGACCACTATCTTATAACTGCAAATCACAGCATACCTATTTTGCATGATACCATGAAGAAAATGCGGAGATCAACATGGCTAAAGACTGCTGGAAACAGCCAGGAGAGTCATCCGTCGACCCATAAGTAAAGAGCGAAGCTCGATAAATTTCACTCTCCAACTCTCTTCCTCTTCCTCCAACTCCAATGTGTCCTTGGATCCGCCGCCAGATTCCTCATTGCATGCGCATCCTCCGACTCAGGCCCCTTTTCTATGCTCAGCTGCTCCGCCGCTTTCAGTGCATATATCCGGGTTTGTTCCTCGTCGCCAAACAGGGCAAAGTTGAGCGCGGCACGGGTATAAGCAGAGCCGAGTTGTGCGGACAAGCCTTCTTCTTCGTGGAGCGCTACGTACTCGGCCCCCATGTCGCCCGTTCTCGTCACATTTTTGAAGTTGCTCAGGTCGGAAGCGAGCTGTCTGATGCGGCGAAGACGCTCGTCAGACTGTGGAGGGGCGAGGTGACACTTTTGTTAGCACATGTAAGATGGAGAATGTTTTTAATCCTGCAAAACCCTGGCCCCTCTTAGATGAAAATATGATTTGAACCCTGAGGGCCGGCGGGGAAAACACGATACTCACGGCTATAGTCTCCTCCTTCGTTGCCTGACATAACGAACACGCGCATTCGAACCCCCAGTTGCGGATGCGCTCCTTTCGCGCCTTTGACGGTAGGAAGACGTCGACGTAACTGACGGTCAGTTCCTCGCCCGGCTGGATGTCACGGACGGCTGCGGCCGTCATGGTCATGTTGTTGAGGCGGTAATGAACGCTGTCGACAGTATTAATACCGCCTGTCAGCAGTTCTCTTGAATACTTTTCCCGCTTTTTCTATCTTCCTGTACCTGGCCTAAACCTATAGTGGAGAACTCACGAAAACGATGTCTCTAGAGCATGGGCGGACGGACTCACTTCGGCCGACAATCATGGTTGATCTGCGCAATGTCAGGGTAGCAAGCCAGATGGCCAGACCCCTCCTCGCCGGTGCCGTTCACAAACATCAGGAAGCTGTTTGTGCTAACCTTGCCGCTGACACCGCGGCCCATCTGCGCTATAAAGGCCGCCCGGCGGTCCTCGGTGAGCCGCGCCATCGCGATATCGTACACTGACGAAAACCAGATCGCTAATCAGCAAACCCATGAAGAAATCTAGCTCCAGAGGAAAGGGGAAGTTTTATTATTCACAGTGAGTTTGCTTACTCCTGTCAAGTACCGTATCCCCCATCCCGACAAGCGCGCCCCTTTCCGCGACTAGTGTCGGCCCCCTGACCATGAGCACCTCCCCCTTGGCGATCGACCGGTTCGCACGCACGCCGACGCCCTTCCCCGCTATCTCCTGCGTATGAAATGGTTGGGGATATGCGCCCGAGTCGGCCGTAAAGGGGTAACTCTGTATGATCTGCGCATACAACGGGCTCGTAATCAGCGAGATGCCGCCATTTTGCGCCGCGTTGGAGAATACGCATGTACCATTTACGCAGTGCTCCGGGCCGACCCACGAGGAAGGGGAGGACGGAGGCGGATTAGACAGGACTAGTTTTCGGATGTGGTCCGGGCTTGCGCAAGCTCGCGGTCGTGGTTTCTGGGTGGCTAATTGGATGGCTGGTGTCCAGGGGCAGATTTCTGGCCTTAGAGGCTCGGGTGGTGATGGGACTCCTTTCCCTGCTGCGAGGCAGATACTTGACCCGAGAAATAGAGTATATAATTCGCAGAGTCGCATCATGAAGAGAATTGATCTAATTGCTTTATATATCCTAGGTTAACGTTATCTCCAAGAACTCATTGGACTCTGTGTCGTCTCGCTTTAACGTTGAACATCGTGATTGATGTACTATCTTGTAGACCCGGGACAGACAGATTACCAGAAGCAAAGAGGAAAAAAGTTCAACGTATTGGTGGTGTTATTGTTATGTTGTATGGGAATAAGGACACATATTACTCGGCAACGATGACCATGTCTCTTCGTAAGGGAAGATCCTCCGTTTCCGTTTCCGTTTCCCTTTCTCCATTTTATTTTGTCTAAAAAAGGTCGAGCGGTATCTCCCCTTCCGCTCTCCGCCTTTCGAATTAGCCTCCTCCCTGATGGGGAAAACCGGGGTGTTGGTAACAGTTCGTAGATGTGGATAAGCACTCGAATCTCTCGCCCCCTGCGCGGTGTGGCATGGTATTTCTTCCTGTTTCCAATTTCCCGTTGGGAATTTCGACTTATGGAAATATCACTGTTGTTTGCTTCCGCGTTACGCGGGCGGTGTATGGATTGAATTTTAGGTTGGTGTCGTCGGCGTCGTCGGCGTTACTCTAGGCTGACAAGGCCAGACGCAAAGGATGATGATGCCGACGCACAGCAAGCCTATGATGCCGGCCACGATACCCGTGATGCAGTTGTGGTCGCATGAGGTGGCTAGTTTTTCTCCACTCGTGTTTTGACCGGCAAGCATGCGTGTGGTCATCGGGTGCGGTGCGCCGAATGCGAGGATTATGAGAGTGAGGGCTGTGATTAGGGCGCTACTTTGAGGGGACATTCTTTCGGTTCGTGTTTTTTTCTTTTTTTTTCCTGTTTTTTTTTTGGTATCGTCTAGAGGAGAACAGGAGTGGTTTATGGATGTTATTATCTCTTGCGCTTTCTTTGGGACGAGAGCTCTCTGTTTGAATTGAAGGCGTTCGCACGGCGCAATGAGGCTTGGGATTTTTGGTTTTGGTTTCTTTCTTTGGTTTTCTTCGTAGGACTAAAGTTTGCGGCTGGACTTGCGACGATGAAATCGATCGTGAAGGATCGCGCGGTAGGGAAAGGGATCCAAGGGTCTGACCAGGTATGTTAGACAGGACACGGGGTGCCGCAGAGATAAGTTTTCGTTATAAACAGGCCCGACTCCCTCACCTGATGGAAGTAGGTATTTGGTATGTGGAATAGGGGTTGGGTTGGTGATTCGTTGCCATGAGTTGTTACCTACTCGCGTACAACAAGACACTTGTTCTGATCAATGCGACTAGAAGTTCCACTATCCACTATCCACGTCGCTTTCTCTCGGTTGTGTCTGGACCTCCCTTCTGTTCACTGTCCCTCATGCTCAGGAGAGGCAAGCGCGAGACAGCCCGGAAAACCTCGGATTCCGACCCAGGGGCTCGGCTGGCAATGGGCTATATATCAGGTACCTACCTCCTACGTCAGCAAGCTTAACGCTTCGATGAGGAAGTAGGCACCCGGCACCATCTGGTGCAACGGAGTGCCTTCATCGCTGGCTGTCTTGTCCCGTCTTGTCGTACGATCGATCGGTTTATCGGTCCTCAAGACACGCAAGCACACATCCTGCTTTCAGAAATGTAAAGTATATGAGATGAAAGGCCGGCAATGAATAGTAAAAGTGTGAGGATGATGAATTACTTGATTTCATTCTTCTCTTTTCTTCATCTATGTAGGTATCGTATAATGATCATAACCCCTCGAGCATGTCGACTGGCTGTTCAATGCTATTCAATGCTATGCTTTGCTATGAATCCCACCCCAGGAAAAAGAGGGGGGGGGGGGGGTTTGTGTTGCTCGTCTAAATGCAGGCTTCTGAATATAGAGGCATCTCATCTAGCTTGTTGCAATCTGAACATAGCTTGCTGGCACACTTTTCGTCGCGCCACCCTTTTCAACTTCGACCCAACCGTCTCCGGGGTCTTCTTTAATGAGCACGAAACGCTCCCCTTCTGTCATATTATGTTCCGTGTCGCCTTGTGCTGTATAGGCGTATAGCGCAGTCACGTATTTCAGCTTCTTAGCCCCGCGGCGAGGGGCGACTGCCGGCCCCTTTTTCTTCCCCGACGGGGCTGCTGTGCCGATAGAGGAGCCTGAGTTTGAGTATGTAGACCCAGGTCGATGTTGGGACGACCCGGTGTCCTGAGGCGCAATGGGAGCTGCAAAGATCTCGAGATAGCTTCCCGGTACGATCCCCTCTTTGTACCCAGAGCGGACTTTTACCCAACCCGATCCATCTAAACGAGATAATCAGTATGTTTTAGACATGAAAAGTAGATGCGAATTACATACCATCAGGCTCTAAGATAGTCACTTCTCGGCCTTCAACCACGCTTAATTCGCCTTCTCCATTCGCTTCAAAAGTATAGAGCATCTTCCCTTTCTGTTCACTTGCTTTCGCTGAGCCGAATCCGTTGACGGAACTCCCAGGCAGCTCACTAATATACGAAGAGGGAGGCGGAGCGACTAGCCGGGGCTTTCGAACGGCGGGCCGTGCACCCGGAAGCTCAGGTGTTAGGTCCTCAGCAGAGGCCCGTGGATTGGCCACTTGGCCGCTGATCGACCGGGCGGCACTGGCAGCATATCCAGAGCTCAAAGAATTCATGGTGTTGGACCGAGCGAGATCGGATTGCTCCGCAACATGTTCTGGGGTCCCCGCGGGAGGCTTGAGCGGAGCTCCCGCGGCTGCTTGACGGTCTGCCTTGGTCTTTTTGCGCTCCTCTTTTGACAGCTCCCCGGGGCATTCGGCTGGGACTTTCATCTCGCACTTGCTATGACATGTGTAACCACAGTCTCTACAATCGAAGCCCTTGGCTGACAAGCCCCATATGCGCTCGCCACACAGGTCGCAGTTGGTTGGGATTTTGAATGTTTGGGATTTGAAGTTGTGGTTCTTGGCTCCCAACGTAACGTCTCCAACTGTGGACGTTATAGTGGAAGTCTCAACTTCTGCGGCCAAACGTTTGCGATCGACCTGGTGTAGGTCTTCCTGCAGGGCAAACAGTTGCCCAACAACTGCTACTTCGTCTTTCTTCTCGGTCCCTTCACGAATCCTCTGTTTTATACGTCTAACTGCTTCAACTTCCCTCCGTTTCTTGTCAACCTCTCTTCTTAGCTCGCCTAGCTGACTCTTCGACTTGTTCAAAACATTACGTAGGAATATCTTGGCCGCTTCATCTGTGACCATGGCCTCATCGTCGTGCCACACTGGGCTTGGCTCGAAAACTTTGTCTGGGGGTTCCTGGAAAGCGCCCATATTATGGCGTATGTACATCATAGAATCGAGATGCGGTTGGTTACGGGCAACTTCTTGTGACAAATTGTCCATCATAGAATTGCTCTGGGTTAGCATCGCTGACTCCAGATTTGCTGCCATGGTCCATATGGAGTTGAGTTTGATGGTTCGGAATTCTGATAAGTCCTGCAGACTATCTAATAGTTCCGGCACAAACTCATGATAATATTTTTCTTTCTGCTTATTGGTTACGTTGATCGCTATGAGGTACGTGTTCTTCATATTGTTCATTTCTTGAAGTTGTTGCTGATAGTTGCTTTGCGCTTTGGCCTTGTCAAAGGAGCTTTCTGATTTTTTCCTCTTACTCTCGACCTCTTGACAAACGGCATCGTATTTTGTTTTGACCTTGCGCAGATCGGAGTAGGACGAGTCCCTCTCCGCCTCCAGCTTGGCGGCGTATTCTGCATGACGCTTGCGCAGTTCTTCGAACTTGGAAGAGTAGTACTTCAAGGGGTCGGCAACCTTATGTATCAACTCGGTTCCGTAGCGTTCGTGCTCGTTTGCTCGTGCTTCAAGTGTCGTCAAATGGGTGTTCCATATGGTCATAGAGGCGTTTTCGAGAGACCCGGGAGTCATCGTGGGGGTATCGCCAACACTCAGACTCGTGGTTTTCTTCGACTTCTTCTCGAAGTATTTCTTGGCTAGCGCATTTAGCTTTGCGCTGTGCTCTTTTTCAAGGGCACTCCGTTCTCGGTAGAAGCTCTGGATGTCGTCAAGCCAGGCGATGCCATTAGAGACCCAGGCGTTGGCGGATTTGAAGCCATCCTGGATAGGGTCAGTAAGTACCGTAGCGCTATTTACGCCCGTACCAGCGACGCGACACGCAAAGAAACGCGCGAAGACGGGACGAGCTACGACTTGAGAGACGACTCACCTTCAGTTCGGCACCAAAGGTTGGTGCGACATCCACCTCAGCCATACCGCGGGCGCAGCAGAAGACGAGGAATTATTCAAGAGGCAAAATCAAGTAAATTGGCGCAGCAGCATAGACAATCGGATTTTTGTGAAGACCAGGCCACAATGGGTTCAAGCTGAAAGGCCATAGCATAAACAGGACGAGGTTGTAGAGCGACGATAGAGCATCGTTGTTCTTCTAGGACAAATGAGATGAACGGGATTTAGAGGGCAGCAACACGACGACGTCCCTTTCGAAGTACGTACACTTCGGTACAGCCAGCTGTCCATCATCCGTTTCGGAGATGGACACAGGTCTCTTGGCATTTGTTCCCACCTGCGAACAGCTGGAGGTAGGTGGCTGGCTATACTGTATACAAAGCGCATCGATTTGTATGTGCCTATCTGTGGTGGACGGCGGCGGTTTCAGGTACCCGTGCTTCTGCCCGTAGAGCCCGTACCTCATGCCCTCGGGGTACACTGTTTTTGCTTTGGAATAGCCACACTGTGCGCACCGTCTGTAAGTTTTCTCGTTGCCTAAGGTACCTATTCTAGGTAGGTAGGTAGTCTGTGATCTTCTAGAGTTAACTAGGGTCACCCCGTAGCTGGGCGTGCAATTTCAGATGCAAGGGTCGAGAGTCTCACACTTTTTGAAGTGCATATGTAGATACGCAATTTTTCAACTGGATACATCTATGTTTTGCAGTTATTGAGCCCTCCAGGCTGGACAAGCTCATCCTTTCAGAATAGTTAGAAAGAGCGTGAAAAGTCGAGGAATGGAGTGTATGCTCGAGCGGGATCGCCGCATTCCATTCGCGTCGAGGGTGTACAGCTAGTAGACGAGGGCGTGTAGCACCAGGCTCATACCCCTCTACCTATGTACCTATGTACCTATTACCTGACTATCCCGCTGCCCCACCAAAACATCCCGATACCTACCTACCTACCTACCTACCTACCTACAGAGCTACATGCGTACCTAACACCTACCTACCTACCTACATCTGGGATTCCAGCTTTACAAAAGCACATGCTCTTCGATTACATTCGTGTTCCGAGAACCAAGAATCCTACCGCGTGCTGGCTGTAAAACCTTCAACTCTGAGCCTGCCGTTCTGATCACGGTTGCCCTGTCTCCCTCGCGACTACCTATCAACTCCAAGGCGACACAGTCTTGCCGTCTTCGTGCCATACACATTTATACCGTTTGGCTGCTCTGCGCCTAAGGAAAGCGTCATCATGTCGAGCCAACCTGACCCAACTCCGGAGCCGGCGCCGGCGCCGGCCACGGCCACTGCCGACACCAAGGAAGATCCTCCTACTTCTAATCTTCAGGACAACATTTACGATGTTCAGGTGCAGCTTAGTGACCTTCAGAAAGATACAGATAGCCCACTGGGATCCGTTTCTACGTTCGAAGAGCTTGGGCTGTAAGTCTCCTTTCAGCATCGCTTCTTGTCGCCATTACTAACTTCTCCTTTCAGGCCGTCGGAGGTCCTACAGGGATTGAACGCCCTGAAATTCCTGAAGCCGTCCAAAGTACAAGAGAAGGCTCTCCCTCTCATGCTTGCAGATCCCCCCCGAAATATGATTGCTCAGTCTCAGTCAGGAACTGGGAAGACCGCCGCCTTCGTTGTTACCGTTCTCTCGCGAGTTGATTTTAGCCAGCCTAACAAGCCTCAGGCTTTGCTTCTCGCCCCCAGCCGCGAGCTGGCACAGCAGATCAAGTCCGTTATCTCCACGATTGGTCAATTTTTCGAGCACCTCGATGTTGCAGCCGCTATTCCCGGTTCGATTCCTCGTGGGGGCACCGTCGATAAAGCTATAGTTGTGGGCACGCCGGGAACAGTTATGGATTTAATTCGCCGTCGTACGTTCGATACCAGTGGATTGAAGGTTCTTGTTATTGACGAGGCCGACAACATGCTGGATATGCAGAGCATGGGCGACCAGTGTAACAGGGTCAAGGGGTGAGTCTTCAAAAACTTGCATACGCATAATTACACATGCTAACATCGCGTCGCAGCATGCTCCCCAAGACCATTCAGATCCTTCTGTTTTCAGCTACTTTCCCCGAAAAGGTTTTCAAATATGCGGAGAATTTTGCTCCTAGCGCGAACATAATTCAGCTGAAAGTCCAAGAACTCACGGTCAAGGGTATTTCCCAAATGTACATGGACTGTCCCAGCGAGTCAGAAAAATATGCTATTCTTTGCAAACTTTACGGCCTGATGAACATTGGCTCGTCCATCATATTTGTCAAAGTACGTGGTAATTAACTGTTGTACTCCCGGTGCATGGCTGACCTCGCCAGACTCGTGACAGTGCCACCAAGATTCAGCAGAGTATGGTCCAAGATGGCCACAAGGTGTCGGTCTTGCACGGAGCGTACGAGGGTAATGAACGAGACGCCCTGCTGGATGACTTCCGAACCGGCAAATCCAAAGTCCTTATTACCACCAATGTCCTCGCTCGTGGTATCGACGTCTCCACAGTATCCATGGTCATAAACTACGACATTCCCATGAAGGGCGCTGGAGATGTAACGCACGACACGGAAACTTATCTCCATCGAATTGGACGAACTGGCCGCTTTGGCCGCGTGGGCGTCAGTATTACATTCATTTCTGATCGGAGAAGCTTCAACTTTTTACAGGCCATTGCGAAGGATCTACAAATTGACTTGGTGCCTCTGAGTCCCGACGACTGGGATGCAACTGAGCAGAAGGTCCAGAAAGTCATCAAATCGAGCCGAGCTCAGCCCGACTTTGTCCCGAGTGCTAGCGGTTGATGGCGATGCGATCCCGGCGTTCTTTATTGATAACTTTCCCAATAGGCCGAGGCACGCTGAGAGGATATGAAGTAATAGTTATGACGGAAATTCTTTGTCTGATTGGACGCATGGGTGAAGATGAAACCCTGGAGAATGGAGCACAGATGTCAGGTGATTCTAAAAGGGACACGGCGTAGGTACTATGTATGAAAATGACAAACGAGATATCCCCACAGACAATGGCATTTAAGGAAGCTATGGCGAAGACAAGAGCTTGGGGCCTAAAAGTGAGAGGGGAATGATGTTTGCAAATCATATACCCAGTCACGTTTTGTTTTAGTCATGCATTATCACGATCTAGTGAGTGTTGCCAGGAAACCTATAACTAATTAAGTACGAGTCTTACTATTCGCACAGCCATCTACCTATCTATCTCTATCCGCACAGTTATGACCCACTTGAAATGCCGCGACAGTGCCACGTCCCCTACTTGAAGTACAATTACATACTGAGTTGGTACCTAATTGCCTTACCTAAGTATAAATTGCCTTGAGTTTACCTAGGTAGGTAGGTACGTAGTAGGCGCCCCAAATTTTCGGATATGAAGAAACTGTTATCCAGATATGAAACTAACTCTATCCCGTTAGACACCCCAAACTAACTGGTTCGGGCCAGAAATTGTAGTTAAGAAGAGGAAGAATCGTTTCCGACGGTCTGTCACCTAAATTATAGGTATTTCCTGCCGTATATTTCACATCTCGATACCTACCAAGGTAAACGCTTTCGCATCACGACACCTTCTCAAGATAAATACCGAATGTTCCGTACATCCTGTTAACATAACTAATATCAGTCTTCGATACCATGTACAGTGTTTGTCTGTTTCCATCGCCTGATAATCCTAACGGCGGGCGCGTCTGAATCAACTTTTCATATCTGAAATTTTGGAACGGGTTATACTATGTATCTGTCAATAGACTGTCGGAATTAACCCATTGTTGTCTCTACCAAGAGTTCGCGGTCAGATTCAGTTAGTTTGGAGTGTCTAACGAAATGGAGTTAGTTTCATATTTGGATAACGATTTCTTCATATCCGAAAATTTGGGGCGCGTAGTAGGGGCCATAGTACTGTAGCGGCATTTAGAGTGGGTCGTAGCTGTGCGGATAGTTAGTATAAGACTCATAATTAGTTATAGGTTTCCAGATCTTGAGTCAAGTGCACATCTGTCTTTGCGGCACAAATCTTGGGGGCGCCGATAGGTACTAACTACATGAATAGGTGCCTACATGACCTACCTAGGTCTGCCCCTATACCCAGGTACCTATACCTTCGCAGAAATAGTAGCATCCAGGGCAGGCCAGGGTACCTACTTATATGTATACTAATAAATCGGTGAAGCGGTAGGTAATCCGTACGGTACATACAGACTGTACAGATTAACGTTGTCTTCGGCGGGTAAACCCGCATGCCGCCAATGACCGGGGAATAAATGGGGAATGAATGGGGAATGAATGGGGAATGTGAGCACCTCGCCCCAACCGAGAACAGTGTATCCGTTGTGTTACATTGAATGCATCGTGAAGTTGATTGGCGAAGTCACCAAGTTCATGACTGCAGGTCTCGCCTTGGCCACGGAAAATGGAACAATACAAGATATGTATCACATCCTACATACACGTATGCCACGGCACGTAAATTGCCTACCTATCTAGTGCTGCGCCAAATCTTCTGCCCAGATTTGAAACGACATGTTTCTAACCAGCGCGCTTAAGTAGAAAAAAGGTTCGGCTCCAAGATCTACTACGTAAGTATGCAGGATCTATCGGTCCTCGCCGCCCAGATCCGTCTCCCCGTACCTGGCATTTTCAATAAAAGCCTACTTAATGCGCCTGGAATCTTTATCTATGTATCCCGTATGTGTACCTACCTATCTAGTGATAGAGCTCGAAAAACATAGGCCATTGGAGTGCACCAAAAATCATCCGTTCTACCTTCCTGCGTCTTCGAATGCCTGCAATAGACGGCTGACCTTGGGGGTAAATGCCGAGAGATTTGCTTCGGTACGTTGTTGCTTGGTTGCTAGATAAGGTAGATAGTACCTCCTGTTATAGGAATTCTGTTCACTCATGGTAAAGTCGTATTTTGGGGGCCGTCATCCTCTCCTGCTTAGCTTAATTCTTCTTCCTACCTCGGAAGGATAATCCTGTGATGATCTCATAGAATAGTATGTATTTTTATTCGAGTCCTGTTCGAGAGCGGAAGGGTGCGCCGATGGCATCATGGGCTTATCTCGATCCGAATGTACCTAGATAGATAAGATATGGATACCCGCCAGGTTGGCGGTTATCATAGGTACATGCGAAGTGGCCCAGTCATGAGGAGGGCTGAGGTACCTAAGTACCTGATAAAGAGCGTGTAGCCACAGCGTAAGGTACGCACCTGAGTTAGGTAGGTAGCCGGGTAACGACAGTGGGTGGATAGGCGCGCGCAAACGCAATGTGGCGTCCGCTAACTGCCTGGAACGACTCGCGACCCTACCATTCGGGTGGGCCCTTGCAGTAAGTTCCAGTGCCATTTCGTGAGTGACCTGACAAGTTCTTTGCTGCAAGGCCTCAACCACTCACCCACTCACCCACTCACCCACTCACCCACTCACCCACTCACCCACTCACCCACTCACCCACTCACCCACTCACCCACTCACCCACTCACCCACTCACCCACTCACCCATTCACCCGCTCACCCGCTCACCCACTCAGCCAACCACCATGAAACTTGAAATAGACGCCCACTCCAATGAGAAGCTGCTTGCAGCCTTGGGGGGCCGCCTCTTGGGGGTCGAATTGGAGCGCTTCATGCACTACTGTTGCATTTATTCGTTGGTATCGGATCGACGACCGTCGCGGTCCGTAACAGGGCTTTGACGCGCCCTTGACCAGTCTTTAACGATGTGATGAAGATCGATACTACTGCAGCTCGGCTCGTCTTCGATGGACAGTAGCCCCCAGAGCTTTTGTCATACTTCCACGGCTGGCCACCAGAGGACCGCAGAGCCTCCTAAATGCTCTGCCCTGCCTGAAATCTAGAGCAGCACCTTTCGGCTCGCAATCTTGCGTTCCGTCACAACATTCTTTTTTTTCTTTTCTTTTCTTTTCTTTTTTCTTTTTCCTTTTTCGTTTCCTTCTACTCCGGTCCCATTTTTCTTTCTTTCTTTGGCTTCGTTTCCAAGCCTCTGTGATTTTTACCTACTTACCTATCTAGTAATCTAAGCCTCCTTAATTGAGCTCTGTTGAATTGTCGTTGAGATGCTGGTCATCTCGTGAGCGCTTTAATAGATTCTCGGTTCGTTATTTCTTCATATCGTCCAAGATATATGAGGGTCGTCTCAAGTGTTAGCCGATACCTGAAACGCATCATTCCCTCCGCCATCCATCCATCCTGTCCTCACTCCCTCTTCCTTAGCAACAATTGAGGATCAAGGAGGCTGTTTACGTGACATGGAAGCCAACGTGTCCCTTCTCATCAGTCTGAGCTACCAACTCAAGTCGTTGACATTAATGGCGTTGAGAAGCCACCTTTATGCTAACAGCCCTTGAAGATATTTTTATATAGGATGGCTCGTAAGCATTGGGTTCTCCAGCTTCTTACATGGACAGCGTCAATACCCATAGCTTCCTCTCAGGCTGTCGGACTGGGTAGCGACATTGCCTCACTGGTCCCTACGTGTGCACAGTCTTGCTTACGGTCATTCATCTCATCAAACTATCCTACGGCAGAGTGTGGAACAGGTTCCACCTTGCCATGCCTGTGTCCGGCTCAATCTACCTCGGGCTTCACGCTTGGAGAGGCTGCGCTGCAGTGCCTTTATGGGTATATTCAGCTTGGCCGGTGTGATAAGCAAGATGCGGATGGTGAGATACACAGATATTCTCCAATGACACCATAATTTGAACTAACATTCACAGGCTCTACATTAGCCAGAGTCTATAATATCTGTAGTGGACAGAGAAGCGCCTTGCCGAATACTCATCCTATACTCACAGCCACATTGGTCATACCACCATCAGGGGAACCAAGTTTGTTACCGCCATCATCACCGCAAACAACTCTGAAAATGTCGTCCACTTCATCACAAACTACGTTGTCGGCATCGTCAACTACGACATCATCACAGATATCCTCGACTACAACATCATCACAGGCATCGTCGAGTGTGACACCAGTACGGACAATGTCAATGGCGAGCACTATCACATCCTCTGCGACTCTCTCATCAAATTCATCAAAGGCGACTACAACCGTGGTAGCCACTTCAGAGCCTACTTCAGCTCCTACTTCTGTGGCATCGTCAACAAAGAGACTTGCGCCAGCTCAAGTCGCCGGGATTTCAGTAGGCATAGCTGGGGCCGTAGGTCTCGCACTGGGCGCTATATTTCTAGCAAGATATATGCGCCGTAGGAAATATCCTAATTCTGACTCTGAGAAGGGTTTGTATCAGAATGACAACAGTACGGCTAGCTTCGATCCCCTCGCTTCGACCACCTCTCGCATTTTCCACATCTCACCCCCAGTCTTGCCAACACCTAGATATCGCCCGGATTTCGGCCCTCGCCCGGATTTCGGCCCTCGCCCGGCTCCCCCTACGCTTCGAGGAGTCCCGCCAGAGGTGCCAACTCAGCCTATGAACACGGATAGGAATACGATCGGCCTAGCCATTTCCCGTCCCCGAAGCTTGGCGCTAGCAAAATCGTCTCCACAACTACGGTCATCTACCATGTCGTCTCCACGCATAGTTGAGGAGCCTGCTGAAAGAAGAAACTCGAAGCTGCTGCCACCAAGACCAAATCTAACCCTCGATATTCCGCCAAAAGCGGCGGCGACTGTTGCTCCATCTGCCCAAGACCCTCCCACAGCAGATAGGGGAAGCACCTTCACGAACATGACTGCGTTCGCTGACCTCGATTCGGCGGCGGCCGAAGGTGCGCAGGTTTGGCGGCCTCCGACTTCAGATCCCCTGTCCGCCAGCACCTTGTACTTTGCCGATAAACATGGCAACTGGGTGCTTAGCAACAATCACCGTCGGTCCCAGATCGCACGAGTTCTGGAAGCAGCCAAGCCACGTACCCATATGTCCTTGCCAAAGCCGCCAATAGGAAAGCAAGGAGAGGCGGCGAATACGGCCGGGGGCAGTTCTACAAGTGCGGCGCTACCACAGGCGTCGCGACCAGCCTTTTTGTCTCAAAGCCCAACAAGCTGGGAAAACTCTCAATTTTCGAGTATATACTCACAGCCTTCAGCAGCCCAACAGGGCGAGCAAAAGTTCACGTCTAGCAGCAAGCGTGCATCAAGATCTCAACGAGGTAATAGGCCTGTAACTGGTCGCTCTGATTCCAAGACTTCGGCCACTACGATACAAAGTGCTTCGTCAGGGTGGAATGATAATTGGTTCACACACGATGACGAGGAAGCTTATCGGCCGTCGCAGCTTCTAGTCAAGGAGTCTTCGGATTCAGAAACCAGGGCCAGGGTCAATTATCCAAAAATCCCTGGCCGCTTGGATGGAGCGACTATAAGATTCGTTCCGCCCCCTAAACGGCCGAACTTTGAAGATATGGCATCGGGACAGCGGAATTCATCGCTGGGGGCTGTGTATCCCGTCCGAGAATCATCGTTCGCATATTATCCACCGCCACTAAATCCTCGACGCAACGAGCGGCGACTCACCCCAGTCCAAAGGAACGGGTCAGGATTTTCCCCTGAGCTACCCAATGTGGAAGTTTTCCCTCTTCGGGACCGCTATGGTGCCGGCGGGATGTTGGCGTCAGAGTCGGATCCGTACTTAGATTCGCAGCATCACGATATATATGAACCACCACCTCGGCAATTCATTCCTACATCCGTTCCGCCGCCGTTCTCTTTCGCAGACAAGAAGAGATCATTAACCTCACGGCAACCCGGCGATAAAGGCCACAATCTACCCCATATAGCGTCTCAGCATGCCAGGTCAGGCACAAACCCTGGGGCGGGAAGCGCAGGCGCAAGCTCACTGCTCGAAAAAAGGGTCGGTAGTAATAAAGCTGCCGCTCTTGCACTTGGATCCAATAGGCCGAAAGCTCAACATTGGAGACGGCAGGACGACGACCCTGGTCTAATAGTGACTCCGGGCGCCACCACACTCGAGTCACCTACCAGGGGGACACTCCCCCGGACGCCCGGGTGGCAGCCGAGACTTACACCAACACGGCGGGGTGACGATCTTTTCTTAAATGTACAATGACGGCTTTACATAGATCAAAATTAGCTGTACAGTCACGACTTGATTCGACTTTGGATAACGGCACTACATTCAGGACCTACGCCACGATATTTTTTTTCTTTTTGATACCCCATAAATCTCTTTTGGACTGAGCCCGAGTTAAGTTTTTCTCTATTTTCCGAAATGGCCTTGTCATCGGCCTTATCTTCTTTGTATTATAGACGCATACATTGCTTATGAGCATGGGGGCGTATTATACTCTATATTTGGCTTGGATTGGACGGTCAAGCCGGGTGAACTTGATGAGGAAAAAAAGAAAAAAAGGCATGGCGGGTTATCTTCTACGTCGCAACGGCAGTGCGATGCGATGGCCGTGATTCGGCCGGGGCAATTGGAAACGGGAGTCTATATACTTGCTACAAAAAATATAAAAATGAAATAATGAAACGCGGAAGAATTCTTTCCGGACTATTAGGACTGTCAACAGGGGCAACCCCTTCATGCTAATATTCTCTAGGCTCAGAAGGACAGCTTCATCTATCTAGGCCGAAGGGGTATGTAGATGACAGTATGACGGAATGTCGTTGACAGGTTGACAATCGACCTGACAGTGCGAAGCACTGTGAGATAGTGTCATCTTTTCATAGGCCGCTTTCTGACACCTGTCGCCACCTGCTATTTTGGGATCCACTACCCAATTAATAAAACAGTCGAAAGGAAAGGTGAAAAAGAGGGCAATAATTAGCTGAGCGAGATAGCTTCACTTCACTGCCGTCCGTCAGTGGGGCTTCTACCTATCCACCTCCTTAGCAGAAGTCCGATGCTTCCCCACGACATTTCTCGGACAAGTCATATACTGTACTTGTAGAGTGGTACTAGCCTGGCGCGACTCTCGCACCGCTGTGAGCAGTCGCCGGCGCGACTGCTAATGGGGTACCCATGCCGTTGTTACCACCTACTACACGATGGCTGCTGTTGAGCGACATCCACTTCCGGCTCCGCGATATCGACCGCACGAGGCGAACAGCCGAATGGATCGTGTCCGTTGTGCGGCAGACGCCCAACATTAGCCGTGTGGTCGTCTGCGGCGACGTGCTGACATCGCGTTCTATGCAACCCACTGCCGTGATCGCCGCCGCTTACCATTTTCTCTCCGATCTCAGTAATGTCGTACCGCACGTCCACATGATCCTGGGAAACCATGATCTCGCCTACCGCCGCGACTACACCGTCACCGCCCTTGAGGCGCTGAAGATGACGCGCTTACGGCCCTTCGTATCGCTTCATGACGAAGTGAGCCAATACAACTGGGATGGTAGAGACGTGCTAGTCTTGCCTTTTCGCGAGGACCAATCCGAGCTGACGAACGCGGTTGCGAACCTCGGCACGGCAGAGGCTGCCAATACCGTTGCATTCGCACATCTGGCTATTAACCGGGCCGTCATGCAGCGGCATGTCATCCGAGACGACAGTGGTGAACTGGGGTACCCTATTCGATATAAGGGGCTCACTGGCCCGGATTATTTTAAGAGTCTCGCAAGGCTAGTACCGAATCTTGAGACCCAAAGCTGCTGCACATGACTAACTCCTATTCCACCAAGTCAGAACCTTCACGGGCCACTTTCATAGTCACCAGACCATTCTTCAGCCGAATCAACATGCGCCACCGCCACCAGAAGGATCCGAGGATCTGAATGGCAGCCTCACCTATATAGGTGCTCCTTTACAATTAACCTGGGCCGACCTCTGTGATGAAAATCGCGGCGTTATTCTGCTAAACCCCGCGACGTTAGAGCACGAACTGATCGTCAATCCTCACGCTGTAGGCTATATAACTGTGCAGGGATCAGAGGTTCTAGCTGATAAAATCGATGCCTCGACTGTGCAAAACAAACATATCATGATACTCGGCAAGCACTCACAATTCCAGTATTGGACTGCGCGGGACAAGTTATTATCGCTGGGTGCCCAGAGCGTGCGTGAGCCACGGCCGACGACGATCAAGCGGGATGGATCGCAAACATTCCTATCCAACGCCTTAGGTGCTTCTATGCCAGCGAGTGATCGGGAGGCTGTTCTTCAATTTTCCGAACCCAGTGATTTGTCTGCGGAAACCTCCGAGCTCGCTGCTGATGATGAGCAGAAGGCAGCGTCTGAATCCGATGACCTCCAATCAGCCGAAATCGACCCGGTGGAATACGTGCGCGATTACGTTCGGGCTTCAGAGGTTGGATCTGTAGACGAGGAACAAGCGATTCAGTTGGGCCAGAGGCTAATACTGGCTTCCGAGTCTACAGCTTCTCTTGATGACGAAATAAGTTACAAGGCGCTGCTAGACTCAAACCATGCCATCACCAACCAGAAAGATCTTTGGGCTCCGAGCAAAAAAGTCTTTGTGGCGAAACTCCGCTCGATTGTTATGACCAACTTCCTCGGCATTCGAGAGGAATGCACCATTGATCTTGACGACAATCGAGGGCGCGGCTTGACCTTTGTTGTGGGTAGCAACGGCGCAGGAAAAAGCACGCTCATTGAAGCGATTGTCTGGTGTCAGTTTGGGCGATGCATCCGAAAAGGACTGTCGGTTGGAGATGTCGTCAATGATGTCGCCGGTAAAGATTGTATGGTAAGCTTATCATTCTCCAATGGGTACACAATCACTCGATATCGGAAGCATAAGATCCAAGGGAATCGTGTTATAGTTTCACTTCACGGCATAGAACAACCGCAATTCGAGCATGGCGAGGCCCGCGCCACCCAGCTCGCACTCGACGAGCTGTTGGGCATCGATTACGAGGAGTTCATCAAAACAGTGGTTCTGGGACACGAGAGTGCCGCCGGCTTTCTAAGCTCGACGCCGGCCCAGCGTCAAGACCTCATTGAATCAACACTCCGGCTATCTAGATTAGACAAATCAGCCAATTTGTCGCGAAGAATGCTGCGAGAGGTTGACGATGATGTCGCCAACCTTCAGAGTCAAATCACTACAGTCGAACAGACTATTTCCATCACTCAAGACCGCATTGCCGACAGGAATAGTGAGCTGCAAAGGTCGCGCAGAGAAGAAGAAAAACTGAGGGAAACGATCAACGTCATGTCTGCACCCCAGGTCCAAGAGATCACTCGTACATCCGATGAAGAGCTATCTGCACTGGATGAGAGATTGGAGATTCTTGAGTTGAAGATTCAGGAAATGCAAGAAGCAGTAAATCAAACACAATCCATCGTGAAGGAAATCGAGATTTGGGAAGATGTTGCCGCACAGCAGTTGGCGGTGGATCAGAGCATCCAGGCAGCCAAGAGTCAATGTGAGATGTTGCAAAATGAGCTCCAGAGGCTCAGACGAGTACGGTTTTACCCAGTCAAGATGGACCATATTGATACCTTCGAACTCAAACTTCGAGGTCTTGCTCAAACCATATCATGGCTTCAACTTCACCTCTCAAATGCCGCGGATTATCTCAGCCCGCTGAATCGGATGATGCTTCATTTCATCCGAATTGGCTTAGCGTCATTGGGACGACTCTCCAGCGACCTTGACAGTCTCCTAGACCAGCTTAAAGTCTCTGTTTCCAAGCAGGCAAAGAAGCAAGTCGATACAATCGAAAGTCAAATCGAGCGACTCGAAAACCAATTGACTGAGCGAGAATCAAGTATAATCAGGCTGGGCGAAGACAAGGAGGAGGTTCATGCCCAAGTGGCGCTCCGCAGAGATCTCAGTGAAGATTCGGTGCGCATGGTATTTGAAAAGTTTTCGAGCTTCAGTGTACAAGATGTACAAGACGTGAAACGACTACTTGCCCTATCACTCAAACAGCTCTCTAAATTACTGGAAGAGCAAGGTACATTGCATCGCCAGCAGGCCAAGGCCCACCGTGATAATGCTACGTTAGGTGATGACGAAAGAAAGAGACTGCTTGTGCAAAGCCAAGCAAAGATAGAGGCCTTGGAAAGATTAGCAAAACTGGAACAGTCGATCGAAATCTATAAAAAGCTGATCGAGGAGGAAACCTCTATTCTTGATGAACAGCGCTCCCGCTGTGCCGCCCTTCAAGTGGAAATGGAGTCCCTTGCATCTACAAGGGAACTGTTCGCGTTCTGGGAGGAATCTCTCTCTCGGCGACGCACGAAAATGAGCACGGCCTCGACATTCCGCGGCTTCGTACTCGACAAGAGTTTGCAAGAGCTCAACCACGTAGCTGCTAGGATCCTGCTCGTCTTGTACGAGAACACGCGCCATGCTCGTGAACTCACGAATGGTATGCTACGATCCATAATCGCCCCCGACTCCGAATCTGAGCAGGACTCCGAAACCCCGCAGACGACGGTTCTGGACCAGACCCTGGGCGTCAACAAGACGCTATCGTACGCGAAGCGGAGCGGCGGCGAACGCAAACGCATCGACCTGGCAGTTTTCTTTGCGCTTGTGCAGATCGCGCAGGCCAATAGCACGCACCGCGCGCGCTACATACTCGTCGATGAGGCGTTTGACAGTTTGGACGAAGCGGGCCAGACGGCGGTGGTGCGGTGGTGCTCGCAGCTCATGACGTGGGCAGACTTCCAGCTCGTCGTCACTCATAGCGAGTACTTGGCCAAGTCCGCGCGCGGCCAGTCGGACAGCGAGGACAGTGATGATAGTGAAAACCGGTTCGCGATCTTGTCTGCTAAGATGACGCAGGAGGGCACGAAATTCTCGTATGCGACGGAGTGAAACCACTTCCGAGTCTCTGTTTCACGCCTCCAATGGAACAACTCGCCCCTCGGGGGTTTCTTTTTGTACAATTAATAATCTGGCTATGTGCTTAGCTGAACACCACTCGTCTTTCATGCAAATGTCTAAAGCATATTCCAGGTTCCCGTTTCCGTTGCCGTTCCCGTTCCCGTTCCCGCTCCCTCCCGCGAAGGGTATGTCGTTGTTAGACTGGGCGAGGAGGTACTGACTTCCCACCATCTCTCTGCAATGATATGAACAACCTTTCCTGTCCAGCGCATCAGGGATCGTAGGTACGTCATGTTACCATCTGCATCTGCTAGACGACTTGGCCATGTGCCATGGAGAATCTCAGTATGTAGGTCCTTCCCGACCTATCAAAGCTTGACAGATCCCTCTTGACTGTTTCGTATGGATACCACATACGTACCTACCTGCGTACCTAGGTAGGTAGGTAGGTAGGTAGGTAGGTAGGTATGATAGGTGTGTCATTTCCCAGTCACGCCACGCGGACGACAATGTGTCTCCAGGTAGTATCATATCCTTTTCTGCGACACCCAATTTAAATACCCATTGTGCAAAACATCATTTTTCTCGTTCCCGTGAACGAACTCTTAGTTCAAAACTATCAATCATAGATACATCCGCGGAGGAAAAAAAAAAGAAAAAAGAAACCGGTCTAGGCTGGAAAGCCGATATATATAACCATGTCGCTCTAACAAGACGACATAAGTGAATGACTACACCCGTATGTCGATACTGTCGATACTCTACGTGCGCGTGCGACACACTATTTTGGAAGCATAACTGTCCCAGCGTAATAGAGACGCGGATGAACGACATCTTTATTCAGTCATGCCTATCTACCGACTTACCGAATGAACGTCCAACAAGAATGTTTGAGATGGATTGTGGGGACCAACGTTACCCTCTCGCCGCAGAATCCGGGGGTAAGGGAGCAGGAGATTGAAAAGGAGAGTTGATGGTTTGGACTTTGGACTTTTCAGCATTGATTATACGGTGATTATACGGAATAGGGGGCGGCTGGCTCAATATGTACTTTAGGTACGTCACCATGGCTGATAAGCTCGTGGCCGATTGTGTACCTACAATCATTACGATCTGTATCTAGATAGGTACAGTAGGTAGTACATAGATAACTAACTACGGGTGTGGCTTAGCATACTATGTATGTAACCTTGGCGGTTAGGTACTCTCAGCTTGACCTTAGTACGGAGGACTAGATAACCGTTAGGTTAGAGGATTCCAATCAACCAGAATGTTACCAGCAGCCACACTCAAGCCACGCAGCTTTCTACGGGAACTTCCCATCTTTCTTGTTCATTTTCTCCCGAGATCAAGGTTCTCCTTCATCCGTCCACACACAATTTCAGCTGTGACCCTATACAAATCACCTTCAGAGGATCACAGGTGTCCCATCAACCGAAGCGAAAGTCGTATCTATCTTCCCCGGAATCCCCCCGCAAACCGCCAAACCGCCAAACCGCCAAACCGCTAAATTTCTGAATTGTTCCACCCTCCCCGGACCAACAATGGCGCAAGGCGCCCCGAAGAAATCAGGCAGCGGCAGATCCGCGACAACGGCACGCGCAAACAAGCCGCAGCCGCCGAAGAAGGGCGCGCGCGTGTTCAAGTCGAAGAAGGGAAGCGCCGCTGACAAGATGCAGCGCAAGCTGGCGGCGGGGATCACGGGCAAGACGGAGAGGCTGTTGGGCGAGCGCGCGGGGCATTTGGAGCTTATTGGCCCTGGTAAGAAGGCGCGGGGTCAAGGGGGCGAGAAGGATAAGAAGGGTGGGACGCGGAAGTTTGGATGAGGGGATATTCTCTCTCTTTATGGATGGATGGGCTGGCGTAGTGGATTTGGGTAACTTTGACGATGGAAGGGGATAAACTATCGAATCTGGGTTGGATTGGGGTGGAGTAGACGGGATACGGGATGGCATGGTCTCTATGAGCATTGCTAGTCTCCGTAAACGGGTTCGACGGGTCCGATCCGTCTTGTTCGTCAGCAACAGCACGGATACGTAGAGTGAGACACCCGGGGAAAGGTCATCGGTGGCAGGAAGTATGGGTGACTATTGGAGGGGCTGGGTTCGCTTATTTTGAACCTACGTACGCCTCGGCCTTTTCGCCCATGTCTCGACACACGGTCCGCGAGCCCGCTGTCCCTACTATTTAGGGTTATCTCCTTTTCTGCGCCCTTCGATACAAGACCCTCCCACGGCTAGGCCCGAAGATCGTCTAGCTATGCGCACATCATGTATGTATGGTCTATGGGCTGGCTGAAAATCATCTCTACCTATAGTGATGGAGATAGGCCACACTGCTAGGACCGCAACCAGTCTACATACCCAACCAAACGAGACACTCCCTGCCATCCCCTCAGAGAAATCCTCGCGCGATGCCCCTATTCTCATACACTTTCTATGCGACGGACTCTAATAAAAGCCCATGAAACCCGAACCAATGTTATCTACCACTCTGACCAGACCCGCTCCCAAGGATTCCCCGACTGATTACACTTTCCCGTGGACCCCAATTACCATATCACCACTAGTTTACCTAGTCTGCTCACCTGTTCTGTCAAACACGCAATTCCTCGGAACCATCCTCTCGTACTATCTAGGGTTGAGGGATTCCAGTGATATCGAGCGTCACGAGATTATCTATTCACCCGGGGGCCTCAGCGGACAGTCCAGACGAGAGAGACAAAGGGCGCAGGATAAAGAGCTTGGAGAGGGAAGTCTGGACAGTCTCGTTCTATGTGTTGTGCTAGTTGGCAAGAATCGATGGATGGTATAAGGCGCAATCATCAAGTGCCATCAAGTGCTACATTGTACCGTCGTGCCGTGTAATTTACTTACTTCTATCTAATATAATTACCACGTTTTGAGATATCTGATATCTCTCTACCTAATATGATTCGTGTGAATTTCCAGAGGTGAATTTGTACAATCATCTATTCTATCTCGCAAAATTTCCTTTTCTCTTTTCATCTAGTCTAGATTCTATGCAACGGGGTATCCTATCGTATCGTATCGTTTCATGAAAGTCTCTCACCTCTTTCGAACAAAGTTACGCCGGGACCTTATGCTATATACACTGGTATAATACACTACAAACCTCCCGCCCCAATTTCTATGCAATTGGTTTATATTGTACAACGATAAATCGCGAGGTCTTATTTTTTTTTCTTCTTCTCATAAAGCGTGATTTCGCTTAGGATCTTCTTTTGTTCGGTCCAAAAAAACGATGACCGGCGGGACCTGTGAGGTGTGCTTTAGTACGCAACAGCTGCATCCTCTCTAACCTCCGGATCCTCCTGAAACTTCCCGCAACTTCTCGCAAATCACATTCCCCATAGATTCTGGCTAGCTCCATGATCGTACTGGGCGCAACCGGCCCCAGGTTTTGCGTAGCATCTTCGAGCACTGCCGCATCATCGCGCTTTTTCTTAGTTTTCGAGGCACTGGGTTCGGCCTCGGGGGTTGTATCACGTTCTGCTGAAGTGCTCATATTCGGAGTCTTCTCAGGAGGATGTGCACGCATCTCTTCCAGTTGTTTGACAGCCTCTTCTCTCATAGATTTAGGGAATCCGCTAAAAGCTTGAATTGTCCGGTCGTCAGGTTGGAGTCCCGCTTTCTCGAGCAGCAATACGGCTTTGACGGCCGCCTTCACATTGTGTGTCCGAGAGAAAAGTTGGAGGAGCACGTTCCACGTTGGCAGGGTTGGCTTCACGTGACCGACACGGCTCATCATGTTGAGGACGGAGACAGCGCCATGTACGTCTTTGTGGTTTTTGAGCCCATTCAGAATTACCGTCCAGGTGTAAACGGTCGGCGGATGATGGTAAAGATTGCGGCCAAGCTCTGCCTTCTCTTTTGCCGCAGCATCCATCATCTCCTGAAGTTGGGCAATGGCGAAGCCGATTGTCGTTTTGAATTGCATCAAGCTGCGGATGAATATATCATGTATAAACGTACGACGATCCGCCAGAATGCGAAGCGCTGTTGCATCCTTTTGTTCCACCAACTTGAAGAAATTGTCGTAGGATTGAATTGTATACTTTGGCGTGATATGGGACCGCATATGTGCCCCTACCATCCGGCAGAGTGTGGTGCTATCGGGCTGCATGAGTTTGTCGTGTGGCAGTGGCTCTAGGGATTCGACCAACGCTGTGGCGCGTGTCGAATACTGGGGCCTTACCGACCACGATCTGAGCAAGTTTTCGAGGGGAAATAGCGTAAATTTTTGCAAGGGCTCCAGGTCGAAATATTTAGCATATAAATGAACCATGGGGCGCCAGGCGTTGTTGGCTTTCTTCCGTTGTCTTCGCCTCCTTTCCCTTTGCCCTTCGTTGTCTCGGTAGACAATATCTAGGAAGTCGTTGACAATAACGGGAGACCAAGCATTGCCCAATTTGATGATCTCGAATACTTTCTCCGTGAAGTCCATATCGGCGGCGTGCTTCGATCCGTTGAGGAGGATGGAATAGACGTGCAGATCAGGTTCTATGCCGTATTGGAGCATGAGGCCGAAAATCTCCCACGCGGTATCAAGACGACCACGATTACAAAAATTTTGCATCAAAGCCGATAAATGTATGAGATTTGGGCGAAAGCCTCGTTGGAGAAGAGCTTTAAAGATAAGATCTGGTTCAGCACGCTCATCAGGCAAGGGTTCGTGAACATTCAAGGTGAGCAACGATGTGCAAACGCTAGCGGCAGAGGGAGTGTTGAGATCAACTTCTGAAAAATCTGCCAGTGTGCAGAGAACCTCCAGGGCTTGGACTTTTGTGTCCGGGGCTTTGGCATATCGGCTGGCAATATGCAGCAACGTACTCGGACTAAGATGTTGTTTGGCGGAAATGCAAAGTTGGTAGATATGGGTTATTTCCGGGGTTGTCAGGGGGGCAATGATTGAAAGGATTACAGTTTGCTCGAGACCTAGATACCCCGGTGGACACTTGCTGAGTATAAAGGTGCCGATTGAGATGATATCTGACTGCAGCTGAGAACGTTTTGATTCAGAGGCCTCGGGCACCTGGAGTTGACCGAGTCGACGACTAAGAATGTAAAGCGTATCTTCCACGACATAGTTGGGGCACCAAGAGGGATCAAATGTGGACTCAATCAAGGCAGGTAGTGTGTCCGGTTCTGACTCCACAGCAGAATGAATCATCCGTGGCCAGAGGCGCTTTTGCGTATCGCTGTCCAGCTTTTGCCATGCAGTTCTCCCTAGCCTTGCTCTGTTCATGACTGGGTCCATCTCGGCAAAGATTTCGTCGTCATACGTGCTCGATATGTCATCCCCAACGGAAGACAAAGGAGTAATATCACGCAGGGTGATAGCGAAGTCCTTCTTCCAGTCAAGAAATTGATCTAGCCGCTTCCCTCTGTCCGGCACCCACTGAACGTCCCTGAGCAACCGCCTCAGCTGGCTTACTGCTTGTAATGCCGGCTGGTGGTGTAATCCATAAACTGCTTCAAAGTCCGCATAATTATGCAAACTGTGCCTATTCGAGGCTAGAATCTTGGCTTTGAGGTCGCGCACATTCAGAATCGGTTGAATGAATTCGATCGGTATCAGCTTGAGGGGGCTGGGCCGACTGGCTACGCGCCCTTTGGAGCGACTTCGTATTTTTCTAATGTTCTTGAACTTTTTAGGCTTCGAGTCCACCTTGGCAACATCTTTTGTAATCTTCCTTATCTTGAACCTCGAGTACACCCTGGCCTGATTCTTGGTACTCTCCTTGGTCTTGGGCTTTGAGTGTACCTTGGTCTCGCTTTTTGAATTATCTTGCTTATGTGTCGAGGTCATGGAGGAAGGGTATGCAGAGCCAGTAGGACGGCCATTGCTTTTGTGGCTTTTCTGTTTGAGGAGCGCATTGCTGTGTAGAGATCGTGAGTATCCAGGCCCCCCTCGCTCGTGTCGTGGGAGCGTGGGACCGGCCGGGGGTGCTCTAGTATGTGCGGATAATGAGACACGAGCACGACTGGATCGCGGCAGTTTAATTGTAGATTTGGCGATTCGCGCGGCACACTTTTGGCATGTGAGGGGAGTGGGCATGGTACGAGACGTTTGCTGCGTCGGCCATGCTCTTCATGGTCATGGAAGTGGTTGCTGTAGCGACTCGCTGCCTCATACCCTCTTCATCGTGGCGGATTGGCGTTCGAGATGTCGCAGTCCTCGAGTCTTGTACAGTCTGTAGACATGGGATTGTAACTGAGCAATATCTTGGACGGAAGCAACAGTGAAGATGGTAAAAGTACTGGACGTGCAAATAAGTCCCTGCGACGCAAATCAAAATCCACTTGATACCTGGTTAGATAACTAGGTTACCTACTTAGTTAGTCTATCTAGCGCTTATCGTACTTATCTCTATCTACACTAAGTACCTAGTTACGCGGTAGGCCTGCTGGTTCAGCGCTTACATTTATCTAGGTATCTTACCGACCTAGGAACATTTATCATTTTATCTATTAGGTAGGTATCTACGTCCGTACCTACCTACAGACTGATACTGACTTCCACCTCATGGCTATGGGTTCACGCCGAGCGTACGAAGTACAATCTATGAAGAGCTGTCTATGAATACCACACGCAGGTTTATAACTTCCTTTCCTAGGTAGGGACCTATTATCCTTCCCTCTGCCAACGGCCAACCATCACGTCAAAGTGCTAATAAATCCTGAAGACGCGAATTGCCCCCCACTACTAGATTCATTACCCTACAGCTTTAAGAACCAAACCCTTTTTTTTTTTTTTTTTTGAAAAAAAACTACAATACCAAAGCACCTGGCATAATGTCGGCGTCGCACACCACCCTCAGCATCGCAGCAGATGACCGCAAGGCGCGGCTCGCAAAGCTCAAGACCCTAAAACGCAAACAGCCAACCGACGAGATCGTCGCGCCCGAATCGGAGCGTTCCGCGTCGCCGCCAGCCGAGGTCGACGTCGCAACCAAGCACTTATCCGGCCGCAACTACGACCCCGAGACCAGAGGGCCCAAGTTAGGTTTCGAGGCCCCCCCCACACTTGGCCTGGAAGGACCCACGCTCGAGGAGCAGGCCGCGCTCGTAGAGGAGGCAACGCGGCAGCAGGCTTCCGAAGACGCGAAGGACGATCAAGGCATCGATCTCTTCAAACTGCAGCCCAAGAAGCCCAACTGGGACCTCAAGAGAGACCTGGCAAAGAAGCTAGAGGTGCTGAATGTGCGGACCGACAACGCGATTGCGAAGTTGGTGAGAGAGCGCATCGCCGCTGCGCAAGCCGCCGCGAAGGAAACTGCTCCCCAGTCTATCGAGGCCGACGGTGAAGGCGGCAGCAACGAGGCAGCGGGCATGGATGGTGTCGCGCTGGTGGAGGGATTGCGGGCACGAGAACGGGAGGATGAAGAAGAACGCAGAGAACAGGCAGATGAGGAGGATCTGGCATAACGCTTTTACATAATACAGGTTTATACATGATTTGCATTTGGCATGGCGTTCGGTCACAGGCGTTATTCAAGAGGTGTAGCTACCTACTTATGCACTCGGGTGTTTTTCTTCTTTGTCTTGCAAATTATCATTAATTTAATTTAGCTGGAGAGATAAAAACAAATCTATGATACCCACCAATCACTGCAGACCAACATTCATCGCCTGCGTAAGAGCTAATCGTTTCGAAAACGGACTGAGACTGCGTTTTCGTGTCTCCCGTGTCGGCAGAGTCCCCTTCTGTTCTTGTGAATTCTCGTGACGTGCCCCTGATGACCCGTCATGACGAGGGACGTTACCTCGTCTCCAGGATCCTTGGGGAGACCTCGAACGAAATCTGCTTCTATCTTCTTGTGGTGGTGACCCTCTTGGACTCTGCGAAACGCTGCTACGCCGTCTACCTACGGGTCGACGATCCGTCGGGCGTTCATCTGTATCAAAGCGACGGCGTGGCGGGCTGTCATCGTGACTTAATGACTCAATTCGCTGTCTCGCTGGCTCAGATGATTTCGTGCCCTTGCTATAGCCCCTAGGGCTTGGTGAGTAACGTCGCTCGTAGTCGCTTCCTGAATCGTAAGACCGTCCCCTCGACGATTTCCGAAGTGGCGATGGATGTCGGGCGGCCCTATTTGGCCGTTCTGGAGACACAGATACTCTCCGACGAGAGGGCGGCGAGGCCTCTCTGGTCGAGGTTGTAGAGGGAGAATCGTATGAAGGTGACCTTCGAGGCCTTGGGACATCCTGGTCCGCATCGTCGCCTTCTTCCAATTGACGCTGTCGAGCTCTCTCAGATTCCCTCTTTGCTAATTCTTGATCGGCTATTCCTTTCCTGTAGGGTTTGTTAGCAAAATCCTATATAC
The DNA here is from genome assembly GCA_028637585.1 of Xylariaceae sp. X187. Classification (NCBI taxonomy): domain Eukaryota; kingdom Fungi; phylum Ascomycota; class Sordariomycetes; order Xylariales; family Xylariaceae; species Xylariaceae sp. X187. Next base: position 1,442,479 of record JAJIZN010000006.1, on the reverse strand, counting down.
ATGGGGAAGAGAGCGTACGTCTCTGCCGGTGCAGGCGCGTCATCACTCGCCAACTTGGGCACAAGCTTAGGGTTGAATAGTTGCTGCGTCCGCGATGGCCTAGGGACATAGGGTCTCTCTTGTGTCGAGGCTTTGCATTCGTATGAGTAATGACGTGCTAAGAATGTGAGCTTGATGTGCGAATAGCGGGCGTGAGTAACTTATCTCGTTTGAGGCACTTCTGGCATTGGATATTTGCCGGAGTGCTCTTTGAGGGTCCTCTTCGATACATGGCGGCAGGTCGCTAAGATGGGCGTTTTGATAAGCGGTGTACTGTTTTAGATATATCCTACGACGAAGCGATCTAGGAATTGGCAAAAATAACTGGCTAGTGTAGGTGGCGAAGTGAGTCGGCAGATGAATTCCGGGGATGTTAGTGAATACTCTGCAGAATCAGTGCTCTCATTCAATAAGCTTGCGTTACTGTATCTTAATTATTGGAGTATGAAGTTGGATGTTGATGTGTGGCAGTGTTCATGACATCAGCCACAGCAAGTAAGAACCTACCTAGATAACTAACCTACCTGGGTAGGTATCTTGTCGTTAAGGAGTCACCGGGCCGTTTCGGGCTGGCGTGATTGGTATTTTCGCTAATTGAATTGATTGATTAGAGAAAATGAACCTACGCTTTAAGCATGTAATAAAGCTTAATATATGTACATAAACGACGAAGTTCTGTGGGTTATGTACATAAGGTTCGTGGCTTGCCTTCGCACGATCCTGCGACCGCAGTGACGGCAGGTTTTCAGGGGGCGTCGATGGCCAGCAGCGCTGCAAAGCACCTACATAACCCTCTGTAAAATGCTCTGTAAAATGACAGGAGCCAATGAGCGAACCTGCATCTCACGTACATACCAACTCTCTGAGCGTGGTCCACTGAGCATGTGCTTGTCACTAACAGCGACGTCTGCGCTAATAGCCGCCTATAATTCCACGAGTTACGCATCATAACGGGCTTGTAAATGGCCCCCAACTCCACCCAAACCAACTAATTTAGGTACCTAGTGTACAACAACTTGCAAACCACAGGGCAAACCCCGTCTCCAAAAGTTAACCCAAAACTCCTCCCCTGCATCTTCGACCTCCCTCCCGCCTGGCCCTCCCATACATGTCCAGACTCCCCCGGGGCTGCATTCGTAGTAGCAACATCGAGCCGGCTGACAGCGTCCGCTCTGTGGTCCGATCCCTCCGAGTGCCATCTCTGGTTCTGGTTCTGGCTCCGATTCATTCTTTTTGGGGTCCAAATCAATGCCAGCCTCGCATCGCCTCCTCCTGAAACTTGGCTTGTTTTTCCCTCCGCCGCGACCGATCTGAAGAGGAGTGGTCTGAACGGGGCATGCGTCCTTGACCGCGATCATCAGCCGGTCGTTTCTGGTCACTCGCTCGCCGCATCATTATTTGTGCGACCCTGTGTCCGCCGATCTCTCCATATAAAATTCCCACACGTATTCCCACCTTTCCCTCCGCTACTCTCCCTTGACGGGTCCTGTCCTGCTGTTGTCTGCTGTCGCCGCTGACAGTAGCCCTGCTTTGGTCTCCAACTCGTCTCGTCGGGTTTCTGCCCTCCGCTCTGTGCGCCTTTCCCACCCAAGTCCGCTAAAGTCCGCCAAAAGTCACTATCCGTGGTCAACAACTTCCCTCCCCAACAGGACTGGCCACGCCATAATTTCCATCAACCTGCCGAGCTCGAGTCCCTTCACGACAATGATTAGTCGCATGTTCATCTCCTCGCGGATTGCGCTGATTCATTTCATTTTTTGATCCCTGCTCTCCTGCCATCCATCTACTGCAACGACCGGGAATCGCCTCGCCTCCAGTTTCGTTTGACCGTCTAGACTCGCGTAAGACCGCCTTGCGACTCGTATTTTCTGTCTTCATTTTCTCCTTGTTCTTGCCTATCACGGCGAGCGTATCTCCTACGGCGCTAGTCTACATCTGCGAAGCCTTCCGGCCATGGCGACTGCGCCGGCAGCTTCGGCTCCGCCCAAGAGGCTGTCTTTCGCAAAAGTAAGTTCATTTGATATGCATTGCAACCCGTGTCCTTGTAGTAAACCTGTTACCTGGGCTACCGTGTGCTAAATGCTCTCAGGTTGCTGCCTCCCACCCCAAGGAGAACGGTAACTCCTTACCTCTATCTCGAGTCGTCGTACCGACCGTGGATCGTCGCGCGCAAGCCTCTGCCACTACCACTGCCACAGCCCCAAATATGACCCAACCTCCTACTAAAGCTGTGCCTACTTATACAAGCGCCACGACCCCTACCCAGGCCCGGTCCGTCCCAGTCTCTGCTGGGGTATCCAGGACGGATGCCGCTCAGGACAATGATGCTCCTGGTGACAGGAGGACTGAAGAGTTGAACGTTCTTTCTATCAATACTAATGCTACCGCGATATCTACACCGAGCTTGGTCGTCAATGGCTCGTCGACTCTGGTAGTAGAGTCGCAGGCAAAGAACGAAAATGGGGCATCTACGTTGGATGACGTCTCTCAGCCAGCAGACTCTAATTCAGACATGGGTACTAAGCCCCCCAGTCTCGATGGGAAGAGCATCACCTCTGGAACAACTTTTGCCTTGGATGAGAAAGAATCCCTTCGTCCTGACGATAGTGCCAGTGTTAAAGCGGCCGCTGAAGATGATGAGGCCTTTTCCGTCAGGAGTTCTTTACTTGCGACGTCCAGGATAAGTTCTGAGAACGCACGCATACACCGTCTTAGAATCGGAGATATGCCAGAGAAACGCCTTACTCCAATTCTTCTCGAAACCCCGGACCAAGGTCTCGCTACTCCACAAAGCGGAGCGTCTAGCCAACAGCCACCTCCTGAGCAGCCTCAGGCATTAGGTGCTGGGCCTTCGTCCAGCGATGTTTTCAACTCGATGTACGGGCAGAACCCAGACGAGAAGCTGCTAGAAGCCATGAAATTTCCGAAGGACCGACTCTTTTTGTTGAGATTGGAACAAGACGTGATCAATTTTGTACAATCATCAAAGTAGGTTATATCTTGAAATATGCTCTGCATGGCGCTGTCTGCCGCTGACATTGCAATCACAGAGAACCCTATATGGACCTTCCTCCCAACAATTCTTTCTGTAGGATGCTGACGCATAAACTTGCCGACTATTACCATATGACACATTCCTTTGAAGCAGTTCAAGGTTCCGTCCGTATCTTCAGAACTCCCTTCTGTCGGGTACCACCGTCACTCGCTAGCCTCGTAGAAGCCAATGCGGAAGATAACCCTAAGACTCCACCTCCCGCCGTATTACCGAAGAAAATCATGCGGCGCGGTGAGGACGATGGATCTGGCCAAGTTAGCACCAATGCATCTAAGGCTACTTCAGAAGTAGGTAGTGATGGCAAAGATAAGACGGCCCTGGCTAAAGAGAAGTAAGTAATAACACTAGAGAGTAAGAAGTGTGGCCTATTATTGGGACACTTTGGCGCTAACTTTATCTCACAGGATGACTAGAGAGGAACGCGAGGAGGCGTACAAGATTGCCAGAGAGAGAATATTTGGTAGTAGTTCAGAAAAACCAGTGGAATCAGGACCAGGTACGATACTACATGCGTGCCCTCGTACGTACTTCAGACATCTGCTAACCGGCAAGAAGATAACGATGAGTCAAATGGAGTTTCCCGTGCCAGCTCTGTGTCTACTAAAGATAGATCTGCCCTTGGAAAGAGAGGAAAGACTGGCAAGCAGCGTCGGGACGACTCTGAGAGCTTCGACTCGCGCTCGCAGTACATCAAGTACTTCCCTCCCCAGCCTCAGATGGAATGGACGCCTCATTTTATCCCTACGAATGTGCAGTACAGCGGCCAAGCACCCCAGCCATACCAGTACCAGCTACCTCAAACCTACTCAACCCCTCAAGCATATCCTGCTGTGATCTCTAATAATGGGTATCCTCAGTACGACAACGTACCAACAGTGAGTACTTTAGCCTCTGTTGTTTGGAACGAATGCTGACCGTATTGCGGTATCCTCCTCAACCCCAACCGCTGCAACCTCGATATCCGACATCCAGTGGATCCATGGGAGCTAATTTTGCCCCCCCTTCCCAGGTCGCACCTCAACAAACGTGGCAGCCTAGCTTCAGCCCGACTCCGCCGGCCGTCTCATTTCAGGCTCGTGGACCTCCATCTCAGCCACCGGGAAATACTGGTCCAATGGGCATCCCTTACGCATATGGACAACTCCCAGCCAACGCGAATCCGCACGACCCGAAGAGTCAGCACCCTATTCCTGGAAGTTACAACCGCCATGCTTTCAACCCCAAAACCCAGTCTTTCGTACCTGGCAACGGAATAAGCTCGGTACAGCCCCCGATGGTCTCTTGCAATGTGACCGTCTCCTCCCATGGCAGCCCTCAAGTAGGCTCACCACACCTAGGTTACACCGGATATAGCTCACCGCCACCCCAGCCCTACATGGCAGGGCCCGGGTACGGCATGAGCCGTCAGAGTTCGAATAACTCCCTTCCAGCATACCACGCACCTCAGCATATGCCACAGCATCCGCCAGCACATTTGCATATACCAAATAAAACGGGGGCTCAGTCTCAAGGATCATCAGCTGGACCTGGTCAGACTTTTAGTCACCTCCCTACTTATGGCAATCCGGCTACACTCCCACAGAAACCGCCGAGCGGCATCTAGATAGTGCCGATAAATTGCGCCGGTACACGAAAACAAAGTGTTAATGGTGTTTCGTGTTTCTCTGGGTGATTACTGATGACCACTTAAAGAATGAATGGATAAAAAGGTATACTACAAACATTGATGATCACCGCGGGCGTATATCGGGCAGGGTGGTTTTGCCATTGCAGCATGCATATCATTGGCGGGAGTTCCGGGCGAGAGGGAGTATTTGACGATCGAAACTCATTTTTCTGTCATTGAAGTTGATCATCGCGGCACATATTTCAGGGAGCCTTGTTCTTTACATGGTTCAAGGCTTTGCAAAATGATACCTAAGGTTAGGTGAACCCTACGGTTGTCAGTCTCTATGACGACGGAAAACAAGGACTCATGTACGCGTAGGTGCAGGGGCCAGTTGTCGCTCGCAGAGATGGAGAGAGTGGATGGACATGTTGAAAGAGAAACCTGGTGGTGTTGACTACTCGATGGCGTTTCTAGACAATCAACGAGACGGAAGGGTACATACACACACACACACACATGGGGGAGAGAGAGAGAGAGAGAGAGAGAGAGAGATTATGATCTCTGTGATTGACGACAACCCTATAACTCTTGCCAGCAGAATAGGCCCATCTCATGAAAAACAGTTGCTAAATTTCACGTGTAATAATGGATATTTTTGTTCCTCTGGGCTATCGCTTGTAGTGTTAATAATAAAGATCAAGTGTATGAATATGATATCGTCCTTGTGATGTAATTTTGAGGAACTCGGAATCACTTTTCCTGTTCCCTCGTCGTTACCCTGAAGACACAAAACAAACAACCCTCAATTAAAGAATAAGGCAACGTGGCTGAGTGGTTAAAGCGTATGACTAGAAATCATATCCCTTCGGGGTCACAGGTTCGAGTCCTGTCGTTGTCGAGCGGTTTCTCAATGAACTTAATCCCTTTTCTTTTTTCCTCCCTTGTCTAGAATGGTTTTGATAATCTAGTTTTCAGCGAACGTTAAAATTGTAATCATCACACCCGAGGAAGAGGAGGTTTCTTTTCAGAAGCCATCGTCTCTCACCAGGCAAGGACACATACCTCTCACCCAGGTTAGTAGGTACCTACTACGGAACCATAGATACGTCTATAGACCCAGTAAGGAAATGTCGAATTGGCATGTCATCTAAGTGATTGCTCCCGCTACTTACGCTCGACCACGAACAAGAAACATATGCGGATGATTTAATATACATTCTAATGTCGTTGCTGTATGGAGCTCCAGGTGGGTGTACGTCGATTTGTAGCATAAAGTAAGATACTCATAAAGAATGAAGAAAAAAAGGTCGAGTGCCAATCTCACAGAGTAAACAGACTAATGTCTTTTTCGTGGAAGAAAGCTTTTCTCGTTTTTTTTTTTCTTATTTCCCTCTTTATTCTATTTTGGTCAAGAGTATAACAAACGTTGCTGTCTACTAACACTGCGGCCCTCCTTTCCCAGATGAAAGAACGCCTGTCGCAGTAATAGTAATGTGTCCTCCCTTCTTCCGGAAATTTTGGTGGTCGTTGGCGTTCGGTTTCTTCGTGGCAGTGTTGCATGTCAGATGTAGTTGGGCTGGCCCTTCCGGCGGGCTTTGAACCGTTATCCCCTCTCCTCGGCCATTGCCCCTCACCATATGATAATTCTAACATTGAAATACACACCCCTTTCGTAGGGGCAAGGATCACTGCGGTCAATACGAATGACATCTTCCAGTCCTGTGAACCCAGATCGCTAACTTTTCGACGCGTTTTCTAACACGTTTTTATTCAAATCGTGCTTTTCACTCAACCGGCTCCCGGGGTTCTCTTGGTTCTCTTGGTTCTCTAGGCTCACGTTGTTGTCCACCACCTCGGCCACCCCCACGGCCACCTCGCTTGCCACCACGCTGGCCACGCTCTCCGCCCCGCTCCCCCTTTTCGCCGTCCTTGACATCCTTATCTTCAGTCGAGAGAACAGCCGTAGCTAATCGCTGACTCAAGTCGATCTGTGTGCGGATGCTGTTGGCCAGGTAACTAACCATGAGAACGTCTTGAATGTGATTGTTGAAGTCGGCCTCGATTTGGACGGGGTCGACCTTAGGGGCGAGGGCCAACGCGCCCATGAGGTACTGGCCGAGGGCGTTATTGGGCTCCTGCTCTTCGTCGATGACGCTGCTCACGAACTCCGAGACGCGGTCCAAGAGCCTGATGGTGTTTTCCAAGCTACGGGCCAGAGTTTCGACATCGGAGCCGACAGGAGCCATACGCGCCTCGGCATCTTTGGCGCTCGAAATCAGGTCAAGCGCAGAGCGCTCGGCGTCGTTGTATGCAAGCTTGTGCGGCACCTGAATGAAGAGGCAGCTTTCGGCAGCGCGCTCGGCGCTGACAGCCACGGGCGATGAGATGTAGGCGCGCAGCTGGGTATCGGCGCCAGGCTCGGTCGACACGGTCAGGTGTACGGCCGGGTGTGGGAAGGTGCCGGTCTCGGGAGAGGCGAAGAAGTTCTGAATCAGGGCGCTGAAGCTGTTCAGCTCGGGCGATGTGGTGTACCAGCCCAGCAGAACCTCGCGCGGATTGGCCTTGAGATGGAGCGACAGCATGTTCTTTTGGTATTCGACATCGACCTCCACCTGATCCTCATTCTCCGTGTGCGGGATGGCAAAAGAGGAGACAACTGATACATCGGTTCCATCTTCAGACCGTGTTCCTATAAGAGCACCAATGACGCGCGACGAGGTGTTAGGGGTGGCGGGGATGTCACGACGGGTGGCATGGTCGAGGATAGAGAGGATAGCCTACGGAGTGAGAGGGTTAGTCGGTCATTATGTATAGGCTCGCAGCGGAAAGGCATAGGAGGAAAGCCGAAGGGGGGGGCCCTGGTCTAATGTAGAAGAGGGACATACTTGAGGCTGTATATTAACGGTAAGCGGGGCAAGGTTGTTCTGGAAGTTGAAAGACGACAGCGCAAGGGGCCGCGAAAGGTGAAGAAACGGGCCTGAGTCTACCGCAGCCATGATGGGTGGGTTGTTAAGGGGGGCTGTGGTATGGGTGAATGGGTGAAGAGGCTGGAGGAGGCTGGAGGAGGGAAGGAGGTCGCGAAGAGAGTTCAGGCTAGAGATGTTCTCTTCTGACCCGTTCTCGCTCTTTGATTGACGGGATCGCTCGTGAGTCGTCCTTGCCTTAGGTCACCTTGAACCTGGAATTTTCACAATTCTTGTGGGATTGGTGGGGCTTGGTACAAGGTGGGGGGTGACAAACCGAGCCTAGCGCCATTGCCGTCCTTGCGCTCAACCAGCTGCTGACTAAGGCATTATAAATTAACCTACTTAGATTTATGCAGCCAGACCCGCCTTACACAAGGATGGAAACGTCCGTTCTGTCCGTTTAGAATCCGTTTAGCTTACTCATGGAACGGTCAAACACTGAACAGAACTGAATAGGTTACTTACAGAATCCCTGAGACCTTCATCATGGAATCGCAAAGAGACATGATGTCCCATTGTTCAGTCAAGTACCCAACTGGAAGTAACAGCCAAGCATTGCGGCCTCCGAAGAGAGCAACTGCGGGAAAGAGAAGTTGATGTGTTGTGCAAATACGCTTTCTTCACACTCACACACTCGACGTTCGTCGTTCTCACCATCTCCCACCACACGCCTTCGCAAATGACTATGATAATCACAATAGTTAGTCAATGGCTGTTTTTCCTTGAGCTTATAATGGACGACCGAGATAACCAACCGGCAAAGGGGAGTCACTTTCAGTGGGGCATAGATTTTGTGTGCTTCTCATTGGCTCAATGAATCCGTGGCTTAAAGCTGATTAGGTAACCCTTGTGGCTCAGCACGACGTACATTTCCCGGAACTTTTTTCTACCTATCTAAACATTGCATTTTCTCAATCTTCGGAAACGGATTGCGCAAAGAACCTTACAAGTCGGATTTCACTTATAATCTTCCATATTGCCTCTTTTGCCATTGCCTGACCAAGTAAAGTAAAAAAATATTGAAAAGAAAGGCGAGCTCAAATGCCGCCAAGAGGTAAATCTTCCGGGCGTCGTGGTGGTGGCTCTGTAAGAGGGAGAGGAGGCAGAGGAGGCAGAGGAGACAGAGGAGGCAGAGGAGGCAGAGGAGGCAGAGGAGGTAGAGGAGGCAAGCCCACAAGGGGAAATGCCAGGAATCTGGGGGCACAGAAATTCAACAACACAAGACTTGAAAATTCTGAGTGAGTGCATACATTTCTATTCCGGATTTCAACCGAATCTATTCTCAACCTTACTCTCATCTAGGGAATCGGAAAGTGAAAGTTCTGATGAGGCCCCTCTACCAGACGCTGAAGATGAGAGCGATGCCTCAATATCAGACACGGAGGAAACAGTGGCGACAACTCAGCCATACATGGCACTCATGCAGAGCCTAGCCAAGGACTCGGCTTCCAACGCGGAACCGAGTGCGAAGCGGAGAAAATTAGATCATCGGCCTCTAGAAAATGAAGCGCCGTCTACCCTTGCGCAGGGAAAGGAAAAGGAGAATGCGCTGTCCTCAGACGATGAGGACGAGGCGCGTGATGTCGACTTAGTTCAAGAGCCAGAGGAAGAGCCAAACAATGAGCTCGAGCTAGCGGACGATGACGACGACACACCCGATGCCACAGACCCCTTTGAAACTCACTTTGTGAATCCTGATAAAGCCGAGTATAACACACGCTTAAAACAGATTCAATCCAACGTTTATCAACTTAAACAGCTCGAGAAAAATGGCTGGCGGCTTACCAGGAGTATCCCTGGCCTCAACTCTGACGTCGCGAGTCACCCTCCTCCAATTTTCTCGGGACCATCCAGTCTAAAGCTTAAGCACAGACTCATTGAGACTGCTGATAAGCTGCGGCCAACTTTCGACAAGCTCGAGCAAGTCTTGTATCCGATAACGTTTGGATATCAAGATCTCTTATTTTGTGGTCGGAATGTCAACAACTCTGATGATCTGAGGCGGATGGCGTGTCTTCACGCTGTGAACCACGTTTTCAAGTAAGCTTTGTCTGGCATACACACCTCCCAATCCGAGAATTAAGCTAACATTGGGAAGAACCCGAGACCGCGTAATCAAGAATAATGCCAAGCTCGCAAAAGAAGGTGAAACCACGGACTTTGAGCCTCGAGACCAAGGCTTCACTCGGCCCAAGGTTCTCATGATACTCCCTACACGCGAGGCCGCCGTGAAGGTGGTGAACGCGATCTGCGCGCTCTGCGAGCCAGATCAGCAGGAGAACCGCAAGCGTTTCGATGAATCTTACATCGACAACGAGGTGAAATTCTCGGCGGACAGGCCGGCCGACTTCCGAGAATTGTTCGAGGGCAACGACGACGATATGTTCCGTATCGGCATCAAGTTCACGCGCAAGACTATCAAGTACTTTGCGCAGTTCTACAACAGCGATATCCTGCTCGCTAGCCCACTGGGTCTGCGTATGGCCATTGGGTCCGACGAGGACAAGAAGAAGATGGACTACGACTTTCTCAGCTCCGTGGAGGTCGTCGTTGTCGACTACGCTGACGCGCTGCTCAACCAGAATTGGGAGCACGTGGAGTACATATTCGAGCACCTCAACCGACAGCCGCGCGACGCTCATGGCTGTGACTTCAGCCGCGTCCGCGAGTGGTACCTCGACAACCAGGCCGAGAACTTCCGACAGACACTCGTTTTCTCGGCATTCAATACCCCTGAGCTGTCGGAGCTGCACCGGCGGGGCAAGAACTGGGCGGGCCGCGTGCGGGTGCAGCCCGAGTACGGCGGCGCGATTCAGGAGTTAGGCCTCGTTAAGGCCAAGCAGACATTCTCGCGGTTCGAGGCGAGCTCAATCGCCGACGAGCCCGACGCGCGGTTCGCGTACTTCACGAGCGCAATCATACCCTCTTTACTCAAGCTCGCCGCTGCCCGCAGCCAGAATGCGGGCGCGACAGAAGCCGGCGGCACACTGATCTTCATCCCATCATATCTAGACTTCGTGCGCGTGCGCAACTACTTTTCGACATCCGACACCGTTGAGACGCTCTCATTCGGCGCCATCTCCGAATACGCCGACGTCCCAGAGGCGTCGCGGGCGCGGTCGCACTTCCTGTCGGGTCGGCACAAGGTACTGCTGTACACGGAACGCGCGCACCACTTCCGGCGGTACGTGATCGCGGGTGTACGCCGTGTGATCATGTACGGCTTGCCGGACAACCCGCTGTTCTACCGTGAGATTACGGGCGGATTCCTCGCCAAGAGCGAGCAGGACATGCGCCTGGAGCCCGGACGCGGGTCTGTGCGCGTGCTGTTCTCTAGGTACGATGTGCTGAAGCTGGAGAGAGTGGTTGGGTCTAAGAGAGTGGGCAAGATGATTCGCGAGCGTGGCGATACGTTTGACTTTGTATAGTTTTTATGATAAGCTGAGCGTGTGCTTCTATCAGTCTATTCGAGATAGCAGCTGTAAGATTCGCAGTTGCTCAGAAGCAAGCCTCTTAATGCATATATCTCCTGTACTATCTCCTTGTTCGGGGTCATCAACTGTTCTAGTGGCCACGGTAGTTATGGCAGATGACCAGTGAGAGGCTAGTTTGTGATGTATTTTCTAAACGTCCCAATAATGTACAGTATTTCTCGTACAATAGATAGATAGATCAGGCCTGCACCCCGAATTCGGGTGTGGCTCCCAAACCCCAGGAGGGATTTGGTTCTCCCACGTACCATTGCTCAGTTCTTATTCATTCGAACATCCAAGCGGTATCGTCTCTTTCCCGATCTAGAGAGCTTCTTCGTCTCACATCTCATCAACCCCTTGCACCGGTCCCAATTCGAACCTCACCAAGTTTTTCAGCGCCCGCTCATCCTAGAAACGCTAGGCCGGTCGCCGGATTGATCTTTCTTGAGACCGCCAAGATCCATCTTCGCAATCTGCCTTACCATTTGGTTGAACATCTTGTCGCTTCCGGGCTCACGGTAGCGCAGCACCTTGATACGGTTCTTGATCGTCAAGCTGGTGGATTGCCGGCCAAGCGCACGGTCTCGCGCCACTGCGGCCGCCGTCATGGCGAAGCGGATGTCCTTGGGCCCGTCGACGAACTCGAGGATCGCTGATTCACCCTGGTCGTACTTGGACTTCGGCTCTGTCCGTAGCACGCGCGTGTACCCGCCGGGCCGTGCCTCGTATCGCTGGCGCAGCTCGCCGAAGAGCTTGGGGAGGAGGTCGTGGGGTGTCTATGGCGGGATGTTAATTAGTCCCTGGCTGTGCAAATTACGTTGCCATGCCCTAGGTGATGCCGTGAAGAATAGAACAGGATAGAACAGAATAGGAAATACGCACGTATAATATTCCGCTGGCGCTCCGTCTACTCGTCTCGTTGTTCTTCTTCGCCAGCGTGATCAGCTTCTCGGCCAGGCGCTGGGCCTCCTTCGCCTTGGCAAAGGATGTGTGAATGGATTCATGCTTCACGAGCGACGTCACCAAGTTGCGAAGCAGGGCTTGTCGGTGCGCCGAGTCTCGACTCAGATGGCGGTATTTGACCAGGCCTCCGGCCATCTCTTCGTTGACAGGCTCAGGTGGGATCGACGGGGGAGTTTCGGGTGGTGGGTGTTGTCATAGATTCATGGCCAAGCGATTCGATTCGACTGGAAGGAAGTTCTCGATGTTCAAAAGATGGCGCCGGGTCGATGAAGCCGGTCCCCACCATACAGTGCTGTGACAGTGCTAGCCTCACTGAAGCTACTGTATATTTCGACTTACATAATCAATTGGACCCCGGATCCCGGATCCCGGACCCGCTACAAATTAGCTAGCCTTAGGTAATATTAACTAGATAGTTACATAGTCAACTAATTGGACGTTTCGCTTCAATGGACCTGACCTACTTACCTAAGTATGATACCTCTCAGTTATTTACCTAGTTACCGACTACCTGCCTATTTACGTACTTGAACCGCAACCTCAGACTTATTTTCCCTGATGCCAACAAGCTAGACAACAAATACGACGAGCATTCTACTCTGGTACCATCCCTACGAGATTGGTCGACCTCAAGAACTGCGCCTTTGTGCGCGAATCGCAACCTAATCATTCGGAATACTTATCTTGAAATATAAGTAACATCGTCATGGGTTTCGCCTCGGGCTTCGTATGTCTCCCCCCCCACCACCAACTATCATCGTCTTTCAACGGGAAGCTAGGTATGGGATGGATCAAGCTAACACCGTCGGAAGACCGGAGGTGTAACTCTTACCCTGGGCGTAGCATACCTCACCGTCCTTGCACATCAACGCAACCGGGAACAACAAGCCGCCATCCTCCGGCAACAAACATTTCTCCTATCCGAGATCGTCGACCCCCTGCCGCCTTTATTGCCGCCTACGAGAGCAGAGCTGGCCGCTGCGGAGCGTGCTCGTTTTACTGAGGTCGCCAAGGACCGTTGGAATGCCGAGGTAGAGCATGCCGCGAGGTGGGCGATGTCAAAGGACTGGACTGAGGTCCGTGAAAATGCCGAGACTGCCGTCGGCCGCCTATTAGGTCGCCCTCAAGGCCAATCATGGGAGGAGACTGCAAAGGAAGAAATGAAAAAGGGCGTTGCGCCTGCTCGTGACTTGGCAATTAAAGTCAAGGAGGAGGCACGCGAGACGTCCGAAAGTGTGGCTGCGGTCGCAAAGTCCGCTTACGCCGATGCCAAGGCGAAGAGCACCGAACTGGCAAGCAAAGCTGAGGAGAAAGCTGAAGCTACTAGAGATACCCTTAAGGGCGCAATAGGAAAAGGCCTCGAAAAGGGCAGGGAACTTCTCGGCCAGAACAAGGCAACCACTGCGGTACCGACTGAGAAAGTCGATGTATCTTTGTCGCCGGTGGAGAAGGCTTTACAGAAAAGATATGAAGAAGGCCCGAGGGGGCTCGATCAGACGGTTGAGGAAGTTTTGGCGGCGAGATATGCCCCTTTTGATGAAACGGAGAATGCCAACGCCAATGCCAACGCCAACAAGAAGGCATTATAGAAAACTTGAGTCACGACCTGGGACAAGTATGAGGATAGCAAGGAGGGAAAGCCCAAATCATACTCACTCACTCAAGGTGTAAGACCTCCAGTTGTATTATCATCATCTGTACCATGAATGGCTGATAGAGAAAAAAACCGTCTGCTCATCACATCACATCACATCACAGACTACTACTTATTCCTCAAATTCTGATGTTAACTGCTTCTAGTGTCATAAGCAAACCGTGTGCGCAACGCATTTATCTTGTTATTAGTTTTTTTTAATTTTTTTTTTTTTTTAGAAAAAAAAAAACCAAAAACAAGATCGTGGCCATCACAACTTCCCTAGCATGTTTACTGGAGCTGTTGTCCCTTTCAGATGTATTTTGAATACCTATATAGTCTCGCTCTCGGTTCTTTTCTTCTAGCTAACATCTGGCCTTTTGTTCTACCATTTAGTCTCATCACAGATGTTATAACAGCTTCACCATGGGTAACTCGCAGAGTACAAGAAGACATGGGCGATCCGGCCCAAGACACAGTCCTCGTTCGCCTCGAGGCAGACAAGACCGTCCGCATGGAGCCGAACAGGACAGACACCGTCGACGGAATCATGTGAGACCGGAGCAGTGAAGCCAAGCAGTCAAGACCAAAAACTCGAGCATGATAACCACTCCCGACCCCCATACACTTTTGCGCGAGGCACATGTTGACGTTACTGACCACTCGATGCACAGCGGAAAGATAGCCCACGGCAACGACATCCAAGCAGAGACAGAGCGCACCGCGATCACGGGACAAGACGTCGCAAGAAAAGACCCTATTATACGCAGAGCCTTTGCGGTATAGGCTCTCTGAAGATCTTTTCTTTCTCTAAGCCATCTCGTAAAAGGTTCCGTCGTCGTCGGGAGAAGACAACAGCCATAGCCGTGCCCGACAGGCGAAGACATAATAGTCCCGGCCCACGACAGCGGGATGGACATGCGGCTGCCAGGCCTAGAGCTGTAAGGTTCGTTATTCCTCATTTCTCTTCCTTTACGGGTTTAGATACACGCCCGGGTAATATTCGACTTGAGTATCGTAACCCCTTTTCCACCCTTATATACCTCTATTCCCACCAGCAGAAAAAAAGAAATCCAGACAAACCAACAGTTAAACCCAAAGACCGGCCGTACTGCCCGCTCCAGATCGACCCTTGATAGCAGCAAATCCGAGAGGAAAGCCAAGGCCTCTCGATCCAACGCCAAAGCCAAGGGCCAAGCCCGATCCTGGACCCAAACCAACCCCCAAGCCAAAACCAAAACCAAAACCCGACCCAAAACCAGACCGACCCCTGATAGGAGCAAATCCGAGAAAACCAACTCCGCCCAATCATGCGCCCAAGCCAAAGCAGAATCTCAAGCCCGATCCAAAGCCCGATCCAACACCCAAACCAATTCCCAAGCTAACGCCAAAGCAAAAGCAAAAGCCAAAGCCGAAACCCGACCCTAAGCCGAAACCACTCCGAGTCCCTCCCATCTCCCCTCCCGCCGCCCCAGCTCGAAACCCAATCCCATCGCCACCACCACCACCACCACCAAAATCCCCCCCAGGACCACAACAACCACAACAATATCCTCCCCCTATGCCCGACGCCCCCGGCCTGTACCTAACCAGAACCAACATAGCAGGCGTGATGGACCAATCTGCGGACGCGATCCCGTAATTACCCGACGGTCTTGGGCCGTGGGCTTGGAGACCCAATGTGATCGAACTTGCATGTCGTCGAGGAACGCCCTGTAGTTCCCCCATTGCCTCTTTCGCCTCCCCACCGTTGGTGAAGGGGGTGATTCATCTACTCTGAAGAGATATTGGGATGGTTCCGAGGCACAATTGACATTTGATAGGGGAGAGAGTTTGGGGGGTTGGATGGATGCCTGGGTAAGTGTGATGTATAATAAAATGGACATGTCGTGGTTATCTTGGTAGTTAGTTCAGGTAGTTTTCATTATGAACGTAATATTAATAGTTTGATACTATGGATGCGTTTCCCCACGAACTTGGATTGTGGGAGAGGTCTTGCGGTGTATCGTAAGCGGAGACCGGCCCCCTTTTCTTCTCTTCCTGATGTCGTAGAATGCCTACCTACCAATTTTGAACCACCCTTCTATCACGCATGAATCACTTGTTATAGAGGCATTATATTCACTTCATTACCGACATAACCTCATCGAAAGCGTCAATAGAAAACCCTCTACGCCATTACCAGTCTGAAAGCAAGCACGGTGACTATCCGGGCTCTCAAAACATAAGCTAAAGCACTGACTATCCTCTCATCAGAAGTCGTGACAGCATCTATTAGTTATCGGGCTCATGTAGAAATTCGACTAGCTAGGTACACATTTGCCATTTTTTTTTCGCATATCAAACTATATGTTCAAATCTTCCCCCGCGCAAGCACTGCAAGCCTAGCATGGCCACATCATCAAAGGTCTGTTCTAATAATAGTGATGATAAATAAAACCATCCCCCGAAGCGAAGAATGTAAAAGGCCACCACGTATTTTCTTTTATTCTTTCAAGTCCCCCTGCGTAACCAGCATTATATCAGTGAAGAGTGACGTGTGTTTTTACCCGAAACGTAGAGGTCCATTAATGAAGCGTGTGTTGCGAGCCTGGAGAGCTTCTTTTTACAACACACATGTAAGAAGACAAGGCAAATTGATATCAAGGATATCTAAGATAGAGCTCTTAGTGCCCGATCTCAACCATATCGAAAGAAACCGGGACGAGGAAAAGGGCGTAGCAATTAGCCAAGTTGAACTAATATGCCGTTGACTTCTTTCGGCGCTCGAATATCCGAGCGAACCCGCTACTGGCTTTATCCTCGGACGCGGGGGTGGGTGGTAGCTCGGGCTGCGGTTGCGAGACACGAAGAAATTCGGCCAGGTCGTTCGTCTGAGAATAGGACAATGGGGCATCTCGGGGTTCGAACTTCTTCATAGGGACACGTCTGAAGGGCGTGGTGCGAGGGGCATCCATTGCCGTGGCGGAAGGAGTGAATTTGTCTAACACGGTTGGGATAACAATAGGTGTATGAGTCGGTCGCGAGCCCTTTTGGCTATTTATGCTTCGATTTTCGGATGAGCTGGATGATTTCCGGCCGTGATTAGAGCCATAGAGGCTAGAGGATGTACCTGATCTTAATCTCGCTATCAAATTGGGCGAGCTCGATTTCTTCTTCGCTGGGACGATCGGCTGGGTAACCGGCTCCGCAGGAGGCGGATAATTATTCAAGAAATCAATTAAACTTTCTTCATTTTTTGGTGGAGGCTTGGGGACTGGGTCGTAGAAATCATCCTCTTCATCACTGAAATCAATTGCGTAAGGATCACGAACTCGTCTCCGCGTACGCTTTGGCATAATGTCGTCTTCATCAAAACCACTAAAAGTTTGTGACGGCTGCCAATTGGATCTGTTTAAGAGCGCGCTCTGCGAGTTCATCGAAGACGGAACAGAGGTCTCGGTTATATTGGTAGACGTTCGGCTGGTTCGGAAATTGGGGATGACCGCGTCGACTGCTTTGCCCCCCACACCGCCTACCATGTAATCAGAGTCTTGCGTACTTCGGAACGGCGCGATTGCGCGAGAAATCCGGGGGGCATTTCCATTAGTAGGCGGGGGCCCCTGGCGAATGAAATCGATCAGTTCGGAACTTTCCTTCGACGAATTGATAACGGCATCCCTAGCCAGAAGTTTAGGTCCTCGCCGAGCCTCCATACTAGAGCTTTTCCTGATAGAAGACAGCCCGGTGATGCTTCGGGCAGAATTTGAATCAACCGTGGGCGGCCTATTTGTACGTGGGATGCTTTCTCCAGTAGGCCCGGTAGAGCGAATGAACTCGGCAAAATCCTGCAGTGACTCCCTAGCCACTCGAGCATCTCTGGCTTGGGGTGGAGGCCCTGCACGGTTTCTTGATGCCATGGCACCAGTAGCATACATCCCACCGGCTACCATATCAGGAGGATGTGACCCTAGCCCCGTTGATCTACTGATGGATATTGACCTCTTTATAGACGAAGCTCGTGAATTGTCTCCCATTATTGCATCATCACTCTTACCAGGCCGATGACTAGTCCTCGGGCTGCCGTTGCGGTGTGTGGACTGAGACTGTCTCATAGTTAGAAATCAGATCCGAATTGTCGGAGTGAGCCACTTACATCGATATCTCGCATATTCTCAGGTGTTAGCGTGTACTGCAAAGTCTCATTACTTTGAATCAACTCCTCAAAATTACGAGCCAGATCCGCGGGACGGGTGAAGCCGCTGTCTTCCGATGTACGTCTCATCTTGAACCTAGCCGGTGATGGCAAATCGCTCTGTGTATGGCGTGGGAAAAGTGGTGATTCAGGAACCACACGATGGATAGAAGTCGGCTGTGCATAAATAGGCCTACTGGTACTTCTCTCTGGCAACGTTGGGAGTGGCGGGCTCCGAAGACCACCCGAAGATCTTTGGAAATTGTCGTGGCGATCCTCTTGTGGTGGGGCTGTAGTGTTGGAGGTTGCAGCCGCCTTTGATGGACCTGATGTATGAGAAGGCATTAATGGAGATGTCAGCTTTGGAGGTGAACGATTGCGCGGAGGTGGCGGTGGAGTAAGCGCAGTGCCAATATCTTGGTGACCTTCAATAAATGACAATACAGCGCCCGGTGTGGTTTTTGTAACCATCACGTGAGGTATCGCGCCGGAGCCATTCTCCTCGACAATGGGAGACCGCGAGGTGCCCCTTTCATGGGAGGTACCGAGTGGGCGATGAGGAGAATTGGGCGGATTCGATTCGACAGAGCTTGCCCGCGATCGAGGCCCTGGCACCTCGATGACTCGAACAGAGCGGACGCTATTGGATCCGGTGAGTAAGATTGAGGTGTGTCGCCCAGATTCAGACGCTGTTGGTGAGCCTTTGCCTCCCCCGACAGATACCCATGATGAGGTCAAAATTCTTGGCTCTTCTACGAACCCTCTAATCTCGCCTTCAGTTCCATAGTCCTTGGTTTCTTCTAACTCATCCCGTCGGTTATCGTTCTTATCAATGGCATCTGTGTTGATAGCAGTCGAGCTTGGCGCCACGATTTCTACAACGGCTACGGCATCTGGCGCGACCTTATCAACCGGATCGCTTGTAATGGCTCCAGGGAATGCTTGTGACTCGAGCTCAGCCTCAATTTCCGGTGAAATCACAACCTCTGTATTTATGGCACTCTCTGTGGCAGATTGGTCACTCCTGACGTCGGAACGATCATCGTCAGGGATCGAAATGAACACAGGCTTTTTCCGAGATGGAAGCGATGATGAGCGCTCGATTGAGGCCTTGGATACGAAAGAATGGTCGACGACGCAGCTCTTTGGGCGCGAGGGAAGTTCCTCTTGTTCGTCTTCTTCATCACTGTAAGTAGCTTCGACATCACTATCAGGTAGAGGAAGCGCTGATGGATCGAGATAATCTTCTTCTCTTTGAGACAGGGTAGCTTGACTTTCCGGGGTGTCTAACTCGCGCTGTGATAGAGTTGCTGGGGATTCTGTAGCAGTGCCCTCGTACCTCAGAGGGTAACCGCCGGAATCATTGGCTGAGCCTCGTGAAAACGGACGGGGGCTATTTGGTTCGATGGACGATCTTATCTTCTTCTTCCACGCGCGCCAGAGTCTACCCAGGGTTCGGTCAAGGGCAACACGCTCCATGTCTAATTCCTCGACAACAATTCGATCGGAAAGCGTGGCGGTGAGCGAAGTTCCATCTTTTAGCTCTTGCTCATATTTCGCACGTAATCTGGTTAGGGCTGCTTGTCCGGCCAAAATGAGAACCTGCTCTCCCATGCACTCGAGAATGGAAGTCAAGAAGATGGCTACTGGCGGGGACACCAGCCGGTTTAGCACATCCACTTCGCCGTTGAGTTGCTCGTGTTCCATGTGATAGTCCTCATCTTCCTCTTCCATATCTCCGAGCGATGAGTAAACCATGCATCGAAGTCGCGTCCTCTTCCATATCAATTCGAGATCCCAGTCGCCGGGTGCTTCAAGAGGGCTTGAGCGAACGAGGTTCTCAATCCCGCCACCTCCGAGGTATTCTTTCAGTTCTTCGTCGGCTGAATTGATGACATCTCTCGCCAGTTTCGGTTTAAGGACGTCGATTACAGCAGATCGGAGTGACGAGAGGGTAGTGGATTTGGCGGTGGCAAGGATGTTGAACAACAGGTTGTCGAGGAAGTTGTTGGCAAGTCGAAGCGCGCCATTAGATATGAGCGAGGCCTCCCCAGACGGGTCGATACCAAATTGGTCGTACCACGTCTCTATATGGACGTCATGATTGTTCGTCACAATCTGAGAAGCAGCAGAGGCCGCGATGAAGGCCGCATCGGGCCATACGGAAGGAGGCGGCGGGGTTAGATTATATATACCGGTGGCGGACGGTCTATCGCTAGACGTGCTGAGTGCTCGAGAGCGAGCGTTCGACGAAGCATTCGCCACGGCTGCATCAGCTGGCCTATCTGCCATGTCTGTTGCGACAAGTCACAGGGAACGCGCCCCGTGTCGAGTCCGACGCTGGGATGAAAACGAGGCTTAATCTGTACGAAACCGACCGCAAGGCGGGGTCAATTTCAGTGGCGGACGAACTTGAGTCAGATCGTGCTGTCTGAAAGCCTGGGTGGATGTAGATACTAGTATGGATCCTTTGCTACCTTATCTCATGAAAGACAACATCAGCATGAAAGGACGCACTACAAAAGGGAATCAACCAAACCAGAAAGGATTGGCAAAAAATGCAATTCCGGAGAGTTAACAAAACGTGCGGTTTGGCCGGTTGATGAAGTTAAAAGAATGAAAGGACAATGGGGAACTACCTCCGGTTAAGGGGGGGTAAATGGCATAGTAGGTAGGCTCTACACTATACTCGGAATTAGCATACCTGAGGCAGTACATCCAACTCGACAAGCATACAGGTGCAATTGGTTGTGCGTGAATACCGTGGGTGAATAGGTGAACAGGGGAACAGGGGAACAGGGAACAGGTACCTACCCTACACAGGCGAACTGAACGTATGAGTGTTGTTGAGAGTGTTGGGAGTGTGAGAGAGTGTGGGTGAGGCGGTAGGCAGGGCAATTCGCTGCTTCAACTCACCACCACAGCAAGAAAAGTAGCGGCGGTCGAGGAAATGTGACATGACAGGGGATGTACGTACCTTGAGCGTGACCACTCGGTCACCGACTGGCGAGCACGGTAATGTGTATGTAATAATACCCTGACTCCCGAGTCAAACAATAGGAGTGATTGAAAAACGATGAGCAAAATCAAATAAAACAAATGATAAGCAAGCGAACCAGGCCTCACCTCCACTAGGTAGTCTGCCTACCTATAGCTTCAATGGTCGACGCCGGCAATATCTCTACCAACTCTCTATAGAACCTAAACCACGCGAACGACGGACGGGTTTCCAGGTGGTAGGCGGGCGGAGTTCACATATCGAGACGAGGGCCACACACAACGACAAGTCGGCCAAGGCCCAACTGCCTATTCGAAGCAGCTGTGCGGGAACTCGATTGAGGCGAGTGAGTAATGACTAATGAGAGGGAAATAGGTCGGTCGAGTGGTGAGATGGGCCGGATGGCCAGCTCGAAAGATGGGTTTCCGAGCAAAGACTCAAAGAGCGGGAGACGCGAATAGGATTACGTAGGTCTGGTCATGCTACGATGTAAAGGTGAAGTCAGAGGTCCAAAGCGCAAAGTCAAAAAGTCAGAAACCAACTAGCCCAGGCCAGGCCGGGGCGGCAGATGGAATCATGAGGATTCAGCTCTGTCGGATTGTTGGTGGTATGTTGGAACTTGGCGGCACAGGCTGTACCTATCTAGTCCCTACTTACAGGCTGTACTTGCAGTATATAGTAGGCTGCACCAGCCTACCTACACTACCTACCTACACTACCTACCTACACTACCTACCTACACTACGTAAGTACCTACCTCCATCCATACTTGCCTCAGTAGTGCCTACCAGACAGGTAGCGTTCTACCAGGGGAGGGTGCCTGGGCTGGCAGGGGTATACCCCAATGGTGGACTGTTAGCGCAAACAGGCAGTTGCACTAGTGTCCACGGACCCACGGTTGCGGCACGTTGAGGCACTTTGGGTCGCGACTTACACGTGTACCGGGTAGGTCGACTCCAGGTAACTACAGTCTGTACCCTTTGCGTGCATTGCCTGTTTCATATTACCTGGCGCGGTTGGTTGATGTGTTGAAGGTGAAATGCTCTCGAAGCCCCTGAGCCGGGGCCTCAATGCAACCTCCGACACAGAACGCGCCAATGATTGTGGATTGGTAGCGTAATAGCGTGCTGTACAGTCTGTACTCAGGAACCGACGAACCGTAGGAACACCTGTAGATCAACCGCCTGCGTCTACTCAGCTATATACAGTCCAGCCTCAAAGCGGCACTGTGTTCCCTAGGCCTGCGTAAGTACTTACGTAGTGTGGGTAGGCTCCAATGGCCAAGTTCTAACATACCTGCCTCAAGGTAGGTACACAGGTCCTTGGCATTCACACTGCACGCCGTAGCGGGATATGTAGGTGTAGATACATAATCACTGATGCTGTGTTTCTAGAACGATCTGATCAGTGTTTACATAGGAGAAGAGCCTGATAACCCGCATCTATGTAATCATTGCTGTGTGTAGGCATCTACCTACCTACGTCGTGTTCAGTGCACCACCATCCAAAACACACGCCATCCTGCTGGTATCACGTTGTAGGTCCGGATCGTGCAACATAGTAGATGTAAGACTTTAAGTACGGTACATTAGTGCCCTCACTACCTACTATACTTATGTATGTACTTACCTATTACGATGTGTGGGCACTGGGCAGTTCGATAACTCGCGCTAGAATTTTTGACTAATCATTTTAAGTCATTTGCATGTGTACCTGTCGTACTGCATGGGTACCGTATCTAGCCCGTACAAATAGTGGCCAAAAAGTGCCCATCCGGAGAATTATCACCACCATCATGGTCATCACCACGTTTTCCAGCGCGTTTTCGCTAGAACATCTCTACTTAGTTTTTTTTTCCCTTTCCATTCCGAGCTCCTCATTCAGCAGCTCAATTGACGATCAGTCAAAGCGCGTAATTGTACATGTCTATATGTACTTGCCCTATCACCAGTTGTGGGGGCCTAACTGGATGGTATTTAACATCGTAGGCAGGCTGTAACTATGAACATCCTCAACACTACGGACGTACCTACGCAGTCGTGGTAAAGCCACCATAGCACACTAGGTATTACTTATCCAGTCTGTATCTATTGTAGATATGAATTGCCGTATAGAGGCCGGAGACGGAAGAATCACCCTATAAGTGCATACCTACTTACCTACACCCGACCTACAATTGTCAATCGCCAACTTGCATTAGTTATGCGTCTACCTTACCTACTAACAGATAGCCGTGAAGTTGCGATACAGTGTGGCACGTGGATCTATCACCGTATTAAGGCCAGCAGGTGGGTAACCCAATATAGTAAGGAGTCAAAGCCCAACTGTGCCAATACCTCATGCACGGCCTAATTGTCATTTTAAGTATCTCCAACTTTTGTTGCTACGGAACTAATGCGCGTTCGGATTCCGCCTCTAACTTCCCCACCTATGCCGGCCCCTAACAGGTTAGCGTACTAACCATGAAGCGTAACTAGCCCGAGTCTCCCGAAGAGGAAAAAAAAAAAAAAAAAAAAAAGCTGCGCTTTATCTATAACAGGTCACGCTCACAGTCTTTCACCAAAAAAGGCCTCGTAAAGCGAAGGACTACTTAAGATAGTGTAGGTAGTGTAGCCTAACGTAGGTAGGTAGGTAGGTAGGTAGGTAGGTACTACGTGCAGTGGGTAGTATAGGTACTAAGGTACCTACACTACCTATTACCGTAGATGTAGTGTAATATCAAGCGCGTCATAAGTGCTCCTCGAACAACAAGGAAATGCACCTTGAAGGGTAACATGTATCATCGCAGCTCAGTGTAACAGTTATGTAGGTGGAAGGTGGAAGGTGGAATAGAATCGGAACCGAAGGCGAAGGCGAAGACGAAACCTGTCTTTAATACGACCACAACCTACCTTACCTAGCAGATCAAAAGCACGCAGTACACTAGGTTACAGCAGTCAGGATTGCTACCCCAGTTCCATTCAGTCGGCCCTCAAGCAACCTCCTTCTTTTTGATGCGTTTTCTCTTGCTGATTCTCTTCGATGGGCAGACAAGCGTGTCTTGATGTTCAATGCCAAGCTTCAACGGCCCCCACACGACGATACCATCTTGCCTCAGATAATTACCTACCTACCTACCTATCTAGACTGGACTACAGTCCGTCCATGAAAGCCGACTTCTAGTCCTACACTAGTTCTACACTTCCAAGCTCCTCCGTATGTATGGAATACGGCGCGCACATATGCGGAACGTTCAACTGCAACCCCAAGTTGACCTTGCATGATGTGCGGGTATAATAAAAGAAGCTTTTGCCGAAACTTGAGGCCGGGCATGCGCAAAATAGGTAGGTAGGTATGTAGGTAAGTAGGGAGGGTGTTGAGCTTTTTTGAGCAATAAGGATCCGCGTTACTGTCAGTCTTCAAAGTTCAGAATCCTTCATTGCAATGACACTTTTACCTAGCGCTGCCTGCGGTGTACTTACTGAAGTAGGTAACTTACATAGTAGTAGGTACTTAGATAGGCCCGGAGTCAACCCACCAAGGTCAACGGGAGACCGGTCACGACTCACCAAACACCAGTGGTCAAACAGGTTACAGCTATCTAAGCTCTTACTTAAACGCAGCCTGCGCTACAGTCGACGCAGACTAGATAGTCACTATTGACGGTGATCTCGGCCGCAGCATGCATTACAAAGCACAACTCCACGAGGCCATTCCGCCAGCGTTATAGTGTATGTATGTACCTAGCATACTACCTGCACTACCTACACTACCTACACTACCTACCTATATAAAGCATCATCACCCGGCCTAATAACAAGCTTGTACGAATACGCTAACTAACTACAATGCCACTGATTAAATCCCTTAGTGCACGGAATTTATCTGATCTAAATTAACAGCTGCACTAAACCAGATTTCGTATGGACCAGTCCGTCTTGTCCCTGGTGTCGATCCTCGGGTTTCTTCCCGAACATGAACTACGAACACAGCTACCTACCTACCTACCTACCTATTTCCACTTGCTCTCGACTCTCAACACTGTTTATCCGCTCGCGACCTTCGTGCTCCCTGCCCTTATCTACGTACCATGCATCACGTCGAAACTTGCGCCGCTAGACTGCTGCAATGTCGCGGCAATTTACGCTCTCAAGAGCCAAGCCCAAGCAATCCAATTGATTACTAGGGGATTACCCTTTAGCACACCACAAGGTGGGTGGGTGAAAGACAAGTTGCGATCGTCACCTTCGTCTTGATCTTTCTCATGCTAATGACTGCGTGTGGGCAGGCGTGTGGGTGTGGGTGGGCGTATTATGTGGACGTGTGTGCCCTTGACATTCACATTGTCCGTACCTTTGCACAACACGCCGCCCGCCAGTCAGCTCACCCATGCGTATCTAGGTATGTACGTCCATCTCGTCGTGTCGATGCCATTGGTGGCTCCCGGCTTTCTTGCTTTTGTCTGTGCGCATCGAGAAGCATGCAACGGGCGGCCGCGTACACTACAAACTTCAAAGCTCAGCAGGCTGTGCACTTTGTATTCTCATTGGCCCATAATGATCGCAATCAGCAACACGGGAGCACGTACGCACGGTTGCTTTTATTAGATCTCCCCGTCCGACGAGATTGCGGAGGGTTGAAAGGCTGAGCAGTGAGGATCTTGCTGGGCTCCGCAACATGGCACAGCTTCCAAGTACCGCCCGGTCAACATGGCGGGAAGTCTTACACGGTTGACACATCCGAGAAAAGCTTGGATCTCTAGGACTGCCCATTGCCCAGCATATCCCAGCAACCGCAGGCCCAGACTGGGCGACGCAAAGTTCGCCATACCCGAAATACGTTGTAGCCGGCGGGCATTTACAAAAGCCACCTCTGTCTGGGTTGCATATTTGGATCTCCCGTTTACGGCGCTTCTCGCTTCTGTCTTCTCGCTTCTCGCTGACGCAGGATGTTCGGTTTCATTTATTCGCCCAGTCCTGAGTCGCTCATTCTGATCCACCACCCACCGTTTCCTTGCTCTAATATGTGTTTCGAATGCGCCCCCTCATTTCCACCAATGGCCCTTTAGGAAGTAGATGGCCGCGACCCGGAGGGTGGTGGAAGCCGCAGCCGCAGCCGCAGCGACAGCTAAGTATGAAAATAACAAGCTCGACCAGCAATGCAATTATCCTATAAGAAACTAAACCCTAAACGCCCGGATTTCACCACTCCAGCAGGTCCGCCGATTGCTTTTGTACAAACGGTGTCGATGGGATTTGGAATTCGCAGATTTTACTTACGGACGCCTAACAGGTTCGGGCATCGGTCTTCACAAAGAAACCCGACTCGTCGCTATAGCTGCCGTGATGCTCCTCGAACCCTGCCGGTGCTATCGACTAACTACCTATGTTCACGGACCGTCCGGTCCCACGTCGCATTTGATGGTCACATTTGCATCCCGTTATTTAAGCTACTGCAAGTGCCCGTGACAA
This sequence comes from Xylariaceae sp. X187, assembly GCA_028637585.1. Classification (NCBI taxonomy): domain Eukaryota; kingdom Fungi; phylum Ascomycota; class Sordariomycetes; order Xylariales; family Xylariaceae; species Xylariaceae sp. X187. The sequence continues at coordinate 1,416,119 of JAJIZN010000006.1, read as the reverse complement.
CGCGCCCATGTCATAAGTCGTGACCTCAACCGTGCACAGCCAGCCGCCCATGGAATGCAATACAAGAGTTCGGACCGCTCCCCAACGAGATACGGGGTTGATATTCAACGTCCGCAATGCTCTTCTGACTGCCAATTGGACATGTGTATGGTCTACGGCCATTTGCTTGGGATACAACATGATCTCTCAGCGAGCAGTCAAGCAGTCAAGCACGCCGTGTCAGCAACTCATGATATTTCATCGGCATCGAAAGAGATTTCGCCCCATGTCACATCAGCAGCCCCACAGTTGTTCTTTATAGGCAATCATTCGGCCTGTCGCGCACCTCTAGGTATTGTCTCGTAAAATACCATGCGAACGCAAGGGTAGCATACCATCGAAGCTTAGGCGCTCAAGTAGCACGTAACCAGGACGTTTGCTGTATGACGGAAACGGCCCTGGCCCCTGAGGATTTGACGCCACGGGATTAGCCGCCGAAAGATTTTCCACCGGGCCAAGGCCCGCAGAATGCCCATGGACAATGTGTTGGCGTCTCGCTAGATATGCTGAACGCTGATCTCAGTATATCCAGTGCAGTGGCGTATGTTTGCATTCCCGATCCCTCCCTCCTTCTTCCCCTCTTGCTATAGCCTCACACCAAGCCGCCATCCCAGGCGCCAGTCAGAAAGCCAAGCACGCCCGATTCGCGAAATCCGCGTCGTGGCCTAGGGTACGAGAGCAGGGCGACGGGTTGCCAGCCTGTAAAGGTCCTCTACCTAGCTATGACATACCTATCTAGGAGACAAACAACCCGCCGGTCCTTGCGGCTAAACGCAGCCAGAAAACGCATGGGTCGGCATGTACAACGAGCGCCATCATGGACCGCTGAACCTACGGGCATATAACTGAGATACGTTGCATCGTTCTCCTCATTACATGCCCGTTCCACGGCAGAATGCGCACCGTTTGATCTGGCACCTGGTCAAGAAGAATACCGTTTGTCGGCTTGATTTACAACGATGGGCGGAAATGAGACGCTTCAAAGTCAGGTATTTCTCCCCAGGCGAAACCGCTCCGTTTGAAGCGGTGAGTGCCGCCCGTGATTTAGCATAACTCATGTCGTCGATCGTGCCTCGAGCGTCGGATTAGAGAACCAATGACGAATCGTTGTTTTAAGATGAAAAAAAAAGAGGGACTGATCGACTAAACCCACTAGGTATGGCCCTCATCTCTCGTCTTTGCACAGAGGAGCCTCAAAGATTAATCATTGCCAAACCTGTGTTTTGAATTTTGAGTTAGATTCAAACCTGGTCAGGGATATGACTCTCGGGTATTTACCGACAGCGCGGCGCTCGGGAGTTTGTTTAAGCAAGGTTATGGCCCCTAGATACACGGTGTATTCTCTCAGCAAACTACCTACGCTACATACAACCGCCGGCATACCTAACAAACATTTTGTGTTGTACCTATTCGTCCTCATTCGGACACTTCGTACTTTTTACAAAGACTAGGGCGACCGACCGATGCTCACCCCGGACCCCCGCTCCAAGGAGGAGAAAAAGAAAAGGAATAATAGAATGTTCTTGACAAGGAGACCCCGCAATTGTAAGCCCCCCAAGCAGGGGGGAAGCAAAACGTGTCCTTCCATAATCGAAGGTCCTTTATTCCGTTTAAGCTTTCGATGTCCTCGTGGATAGTAGATGGGAGATATCAGCCATCGTCTGGCAACGTCTCCGGACAAGGAAAGGAAAAAGAAGGGGGAGGGGGGCTCCCCTGTCTCCTGTCTCCTGTCGCCTGCTTCCTCACGATAACAAGGACTAGATGTCCAGGAACAACTGGTAAGAAGACATGCCCTTGATTCAGGTATCATCCCCGTCGATGACGACTTAGCCTTCTCGAACCACATACATAGACCGGGACAAGGACAAGGACGCCAAAAAAACAAAGAAGAGAGCTCACAATCACTTGACATGTAATAGAGATAAATGGATTCGAAAGAAGCATCCATATATTATTACATTACTTATTAGTGAGCTGTCGCATCCTATATGCCACGTCTACGTGTATCGAAGAAGAAAAAGGCTCACACGCAAGTTGTTAAACGATTTGCTCTCGTGCTCTGATCTGATGGGCGCACTCGCTAGGAGTTACTCGCTAGGAGTTGCTCGCTCGTTTTTCCCCTTCATGGATACCTAGATACCTACATAGTCGGCATCCGAGTGCCACGTATGGGAACGCCTCACGCTCACGGATTTGCTCCCTACCAGACCGGCCCCTCATCGGGGAAGGGGGGCGGGCCTTGACGATCTCAATATCCTCTCCCTGTGGAAACGGCGGGTTCGCTGTCAGAACCTACCGCGCTTGGAAACCCGTGACCGAAGGCCAAGAACTAAACGGGAAGATCCCGCAAAGGGACTCGATCCTCAATGCGAAGGGTCTGCGGGCCAATCATCCGGACACGCATCGTCTCTGTCATATTCGTTATTTCGATGTCTCAGGGCGAACCGGATGGCCGCGAGCGCGACGTCGGCGTCACTTACCCTGCGGGCATTGTCCCCAAAGTACCGCCATGCCTGAGCGTCCTTGCGCTCGCAGCCGGTGCACTTGCCCGGCGTGCTCCGGACAGGACACCAGGTCCGTTGGAAGCAGTCAGGGCCCCTGCCGATGATGCAGCACCGACTCGTCACCTGCGTCCGGCCTGCGTGGCCGCATACGCTGAAGATCTGGCGGTAGATTTGACACATTGTGACTGTGATGAAGAGGGCAAGGGGGGGCTTGGTGCATACTATTGCTATAGTAACTTAAACGTCCATGTGCGTGCGTTATAGGGGGGAGTTCGGGAGAAGACGTTTAAGTGACATGAAGCAAAGCATGTAGGGAGAAGCAGGGTGAGCGAGGATCCGAAGAACCGAGGAAAGTCCTCGAGGAAAGACATTGCCTCAAGAATATCTTCTTATACACGGGGTCGACGGCTAGAAACAATGCACAATGCTAAACGTGGGGGCGAAAGAAAGCAACCAAGAGCACTAAGGGGCCCAGTTGCATTGTTCATTTGTCTACTTGCCCCCTCTTCGTAAATCATCTACAAGGCATTCTTTTTTGGGGGGGGGACTTCAGCGCTGCGAATAAAGGACTACGTGAAGGGATGTACGATGTGTCGACATACATGCTAGGCATCGTATCCTCCCCTCCCCTCCCCTCCCCTTCCCCTTCCCCTTCCCTTACCACGTAGATAGTGAATGCCTTTACCACACACAAAGAGTCAAGACCAACGCTGAGCGACAAGACGGGGGCTGATCCTTCACGATACCACAACGATCAACCGATTGCACGCACTCCTTATAAAGTCCCATGTCAGAGTCTTTGTTCCGCCTCACCGGCAAACAAAACGCTTTCCAAGCCCAGTCCACTTTGTCTCTCATACTCTAGATATCAATCGCTTTGTATGTGAGAAGGAGACGATACTTATCACTACCACACCAAAAGTCATCATCGGCCGCTGTTGTCGTCGTGATCCAAATACAATCATGGACCCGGGGATGAATGACGGTTGGTTCTTTGGGGGGGAGGTTTTCATTTACTTAGATCTGGGTACAGGTAACGACAGAAATCTATGAATTTCCTTTCGTGGAGTGATAAGCTATAAACGTCGACTGTCGACTGTCGACTGTCAGCACGTGTAGATTTTTGCCAGAAGAATTTATCAATGTCAAGATGTCTTATTCTTAATATTTATATCCATTTTTCATATCCAATTTTTATTTATTTATTTATTTATTGTCTTTTTTACAAGGTGATTTAATCATACCCCTGGACTTTTGCAGTTACCTCGTTAAAAGAAAAGAAAAACAAAAAGAGATTCAATGTAAGATTAATCCTCAAACTTTTCACCTACCTACCTAAAAAAAAGGGGTATAGAGAGTCCAACCGACGTTCCATCATAGTCCCGTATTTTCACGATATGATGTTATCATGAACACATCAAGCAAGCAAAACTAACAAACGAACAAACTATCTAAACAAACCCCTAATTCACACTCCCCCATCCTCTCGCGCAGTAATAGCAGCTCCTACAGTCATCCCAAGTTCAACCCGATTCTTTTCACGCTCTACATGCCAAAGGCGGGAGGGGATCAAGTAATAATATTAATGGGATAAGGCGATAGATAGGGGCGTGCCTTTTTTTTTTGTCCGCCGGCATTCCGTCCCGTATTATATATCCCAAGGAGACGAAATACCGCCTCATCCCCATCAATGAAGGGTAGTGACCGGCCCGGTATAATATTGGCCTCCCTAACATAGCACGACACGGGCTCTTTCGAGAAGACGAAAAGCTGATCAACCGGGGTCATCGCGGTATTATAGTCATGTCCCCGACCGACCGACCGACCGTCCGACCGTCCGACCAACCGAGACGAGGAGCTCCGGACTGGGAAACGAGCGGCGGTATCCGTAGTGATGGTTAATGGCGGTCACGACATAAAAAAAAAACGTCGATAGGATCGCGGACTTTGGTCGGCACAAACCGTATTATAAGGGGTAGAGGACATGTTCCGTTTTGAGCGTATAATGTCAAGTGGTTGGTTATTCAAGCCTTTCTCGGTTATTCTTTTTCTTTTTCTTTTGCTTACTTTTTTTTTTTTTTTTTTTTTTTTGACTGCTGAGAACAGGCGGATCGTTTAGATATTTTGGGAAGAGCAGCTCAGAGAACAGAAGCAGGCGAACCCAGAAGCGTACTTATATACCTATCCACGGCGTTACGAGCGTCCATACTAAGCGATCAAGGTCAAGGGTAGCAAAGGTAGCATACATACATACACACAAACATATATGAGAGTGAGGAACGTGACAGGTTCGTTCGGATGAGACACTATCTGGCATCATCGGCATCATCGGCACGGTTTCCAGCGATCCGGGCGGGTAAGAACTTCGTCAAATTAACCATTAGATACGGCTGTATTACTGAACTCGTCTCGAAATATTCCGTACCGGTACCGGTAGATCTCCCATAAACCGACTTACGTACATATGTCTGTCAGGACTCGGCAGGCGAATCATCCAACATACCTCATGTAGGTTACCTTGCCCAGAATGGCGCCATGTCACGTCCCCAACCCTAACCCCAACCCTAACCCTAACCCCAACCCCAACCACAGTGACGAGCTGACGTCTAAGTTTCGATGGCATTGTGATCCAGTCCTCCGGCGTACTTGAATCTGGACGACGTCAGGCCGCTATCCATGTATGTGCCAAGCGCTGATGAATACTACATATGATTTCGTGAAGCTTCTCGACCGAAGAAGAATGCATGTCGACCAGCCACAATCGACGGCGGTCTTTCTCGGTTGTCATACGCACAGCTAGCTAGACTGTCTGTCGATGGTTATAAGACGTAGAACGTACTTTTTCGAATGTGTGACTCGCCTACTATGTAAGTAGGAGGTAGGTAATGAATGACGGGATCCAATGATACGAGTGCGGCACCGTCGTGGCGAGTTCCACGCTCGATGCGCCCGGCCTACGACGTCGTAAACGTCCTCGCAGCATGCCGTGACTTTCAGCCGGATATAGTAGGGCTCTCCGGAGCTAGTGACATGCCTATCAGATCATCAACGGTCGTAATGTATAATGAAGGCCCTTTTTTTGTGTTCTTGCTTTGTTTGCTTTTGTGCTTCTTTCTTCTGATGCTGTGTTCCGTTGTGTAGAGTATAGCGACGGCTGAGATATCGTTCCTTGTTAGATCCTCGAACAAAGGACCAAGGACAGACCAAGGACAGACCAAGGACTGATGATACGACTCCGTCAAATTTCGATTGGTCGCGTGGGCCAGCGTCTCGTTAATCCTCCGACGGGTCCGCCTGTCAGGAAAGTACTTTACCATGCTATCGCCAACCTATTATCGTGGGTATATTTAGATTAAAGTTACCGATCCCGATAGTCACGGACCATACAAATTAGTCCACGTCATTGAGGAGGGACCTTGCCAATGCGTGTTTTGATATGTATCTGGCTTGCCGAGGGCGGCTGCACACGATCTCGGGACGTCGCAGTGGGTCAATTCGTCGACATCAAAGAGGCAAGGCACCACGCCAGGCGAAATAGGCTGAAAAAATTGACGAATGCAGGGAGAGGATAGGATAGTATAGTATAGTATAGGATAGGAGACGAGACGAGACGAGAAGAGACGAGAGAGAGAGCAGGATCAAGACCAACACAATGGCATAACAAGTTTAATAGCTTATCTTACCTGCTTACCCTACACCGCGCGAATCCTCGGGGAACCCTTTGACCGCATCCGGCAAATGGCCTTACTTAATGGAGCCGGAAAAAAAGTCCCTGAATCCCTTTTTCAGCTTGGGTTCCTGTTGCGGTTATTAATGGCGCAGGTAGGCCAGTGAGAAAGTGAGAAAGTGAGAAAATGAGGCAGGTAGTAAGTAAGTGGCTCTCGGAAGGACGACCGAGAGCGAAAGGATGGAGGATGGAGGATGGAGGATGCGGCGTTTGCCGGGCTGTGAGTATAGTGTAGGTGATGACTTGGCGGCTTCAGATAGGGCAGACAACCAAATGAATGAAAACGGCCTTTGGCTAATGGTTTTTTTTTTTTTTTTTTTTTTCTTTTCATCTGACAGAAGCATGGCGTAAGTGCATAGTCATCGTCGAACCAGTTTAGATGAATCCCGTCAGCCAATCATCTGACCGCCGCGTAAACAAATTAATTCGCAGGTATGACCTATGTACGGACTATAATAGATAGGCCGACCATAGGCCTATGGTAGGCCTACTACCATAGACCTATATTTCCCCAACTTATCATATTTCGAGGCCAATGCAACATCGAGAGCCGGGGGTTTGTGGGGAAAGAAGGCCATCGTCAAACTTGCCTCCTCGATGTATTGGAATGTATTGGAGAGTGTAGGAGAGTGTACTTAGGGGTTCCCATGCAAAGGTCGTGGAAAAACGCTCATGATGGATGGGTTGGGTTGGGTTGCAATAGGCTTCTCGCTCTTCTCTCCTCCCCTCCCCTTCCCTTCCCCCCCGGCCCCCGGGGGCCTGCGCCTGTCCCAATCGATGCTGGGTGTCCCTTTGGGCGGTGCGCGCGGGGTGGACCAGCGTATGATGCATGAGTACATGGCACGCGTCGAGTGGTTGTACTAAAGGACCAACGGCACATGTCCGCCTCCCCATGCATCTAGAAGGGTATGGCTGCAGCAATCTGATTCTGCAGGGCAAGCTCCGGGACGAGTAGAACCAGGTTTTGGTCCAGATGGGAACCGTTGTCCCAGCACACAGGCAATTCGCTAATATTCCCTGGGTCTCTATGCATGTTGGTATCTTCGTGCTGGCGCAAGAGAAAGAAAGAGAGAGAGAGAGAGAGAAAGATACCTGAGATACCTGAGATGCCTGAGATGCCTGAGATGCCTGAGATGCCTGGGGAAAAGGCGGTGGGCTTTCACGGCCATACAGACCCGGTCGATACCTTCCTTACCTACTATACAGACTGTACATCATCGTAGCTACTATATCTACCTACCTATCTAGTAGATAGGCAGGCAGCTTAGATAGACAACGAAGCGAGCTGGACTGAGAATTGTCTGAACGCCACCCCCACCCAGCTGTGGCTTTTGTTTTAAGCCTTCTGGACAGCAAGAGGGAGACACGTCGCGACAGCTGCTTTGATTAACTCCTGAGGGTTTTTTTTTGTTCGATCGCTTGATCGCTTGGTTGCTTGATTGCTTGATCTGTTGATCGCTTGACCGTCCAGACCCAACCTGTCGTCTATAGTGCGCTGGTCTGTCAAGCCGTGGCGCGGTACGGCTCACGGAATTCCGAAGCTGAACAGAGATTCGGTTGACTCCTCAGACGTCATCAGATCTGACATGGTCAGAGTCAGTCTACTCATTGGCATAGAGTAAATTTGCTTAAATGTGGTCTTGATTGGCAGGGATCCTGATGATGACCATAATACGGAATACGGCGACTTACCTGAGACTTGGCTAACACGGAAGTGAAGAAAGTAGGTAAGGTACACCATACGTATTTTGCGAATGAGCTGTCACAAGAGAGAGAGGACACGATGTGTACATATTATAGAGAGAGAGAGAGAGAGAGAGAAAGAGAGGCGCCCTCAAAGCATCGAGCAAATCATGGGTGAAACTCGAAAGAAACTGAAGCCGTTGTTGCAAAATGAAAACTCACAAAACGGCAACAGCAACCTACTAGTACAGCAACAGCAACAGCATTAACAATAGCAGTAGCAACCTGACCTACCTACCTAACGCCGGACGGTACAGGTTGTACCTAACGTAATAAAAACTGTGATAGGAGTTTAACCGATTTTGTGTACCTATAAGTCAGTAAAGTGCGATGCCCGGAAACCCTAGAGGTACCTGCCTATGGACCTATGTACCTACCTACCTATGCTGCGCATATAGCGCATACATGCATGCCACCGCACGTGCAGCGCCAGTGAGAATTTAGGTACCTACCTAGATACGGACTGTACAATTAAGGGCAGTCTTCTAACTGGTAGGTGCCGTAGGCCCACAGGTCAGACCGTGAAGAGGGAGGGGGAGCAACGGAAGCACGGAGACTCGGGGCAAGCGGCCAACAGCCTTCGCTAGGACGGTGACCGCCCCCCCCTCCATTGGCCACGTCGTTCCAAATTGCCCAATCAGATGTGCTGCTCGCTTCTGTAAAGGGCCTGAATTAGTCCCTTGCAGTAATACATGTATGAGAGAGCACGGGACTTTTTCCGTTTCTTGAGCGGTAAATCTTGGGATTTCAGATTGCCCGTCGTTTTCTTAGACGGTTGTCGTCGGGTTGCTCTCCCTTCGCTACCTACCTACCTACCTACCTACCTACCTACCTACGGGGGGTAGGGAGTAGAATTATTCCATCAGCGATGCTTAACTGAACACCCCCCTGCTGAATGGTTTTTTTTTTTTTTTTTTTTTTTTGTTGTTGTTGTCCTTTTCGTTTTAGTCCCGTTCGGACTTACGTACTCTTTTCACTTTTTAGTCTAGTCCACGGGGATCCTTTCAACTTCCTGGATTCTCTTCACGGAAACGGTAATCAATGTACTTTGGTGTACAGACTAATCCCCAGAGCTCCCGTCGTCAGACGACTTTTGTGCCAGATATCAAACCCCCTTCTTATCCCCCCCTTATACCGTGAAAAAGGAGCGGCCTGCCCTCATTGTCTGAGTATTAATACTAAACCGAGGTAATAAGTTGTTGTCGTTTCAGGCCCCCCTTACCTTTTGCCGCCTCCCCCCCATTGAGACAAACTTTTATCCACAAATACATCTTTACATTGTGTGTGTCTGTGTATTGAACTTCCTAAGCCGACGTCGATCGTGTCATCCTGTTTTTTTTCTTCCCTGAAATAACTCAACAGCTTAGTACACTACACTTACTATATTACTGCTTGTCGTTTTGGCTATTTAGACTTCTTTTTGTTTTGTTTTTTTACATATAGATTTCGAATCCGCAGCCGCCCTCCGCTGGGCGCTTCCCGTTCTATCTACCTGCCTACCTATTTCATCTTTTACTACTTACTTGCTTTTACTACCTACTATAAAATGCTGCAATCCGCTCAACCACCAATGATTCCCCTTGTGGCACCGCCACCGACCACGACGTTGACCACCAGCCATTCACTATCCGGTCCAACCGCTACCGTCACGTCTGCTGCCATGCCACTGCCACTGCCACTGCCACTGCCACGCAGCAGTAGCAACAAGATGCCCCTCGCCAGTGGCTGGAGCCTGCACGTCACCGTGTACATCGCCCCCGAGAATGTCGACTGTTTCTTGGCCGCCTTCAAGCCCGTCTTCGACAAGGTAACGGCCGAGCCGGAGTGCCTCTTCTTCGAGTTATACCTGAGCCCGCAAGAGCCCGGGAAGATCAGCTGGGTTGAGAACTGGTTAGTTTTTTTTTTCCCTTTTTTTTTCTTTTTTTTCTTTTTCTTTTTTTTTCTGTTTTTCTCTCCCTCCCCTCTCTGATACCAAAAGCGCTTCTTTCTATATATTCTATATCCTATATTATATATATATATATATATATATATATATAATAGTTCTTCTTCTTCATAAGATATAAAATACAAATGGTGCACTAAACTGACCCATGATTGTTTCCTCCTAGGTCAAAATCACCACAATGGTTCTTAGAGGTGTGTGTGTGTGTGTTACGTTAGGGGATTGCTGTCTTTTCCCTCACGAATTGAAGTCTCTTTTCACTTCACCCTTTTCTAGATAATGAAACGATTTCATGATAACTAACAACTTCCCGCACCGATTGAATTTGCTTAGAACCAAGTCACAAAAGACTATTACAAAGAATACTTGGCCGTCACCGAGGCCATGTTCACCAGACCCCGGGAGGTCCAATTCCTGGAACGGGTGGGCCCGAAATACTTCATGGTGAAGGAGAAGCCCTTCGCTGAATAAAAAATCCATTGCATTTGCTCGTCGGGGAAGGGAAGGGTTGGAAAAAGGAATAGTGGGTTAGACTGGGGAGTGAGGCAATCATTGTTGCCATGTTGTCGACTTGAGAACGATACCCCTAAATGCGGTCCGCGTGTATATAATCGAGCGGTGGTTTACTGGTTTTAACGACGTCAAAAACCATGTTTCGTTGGCAGGGAGCACCACGGCACGGAGGCTACAAATTACGATTTTTCTGCTCTTTATCTGGCGAGGTAAAAAATGCGAGTATTGCATGCGTTTTCTCAATTAACGAATACATAAACCGAGTCGTCTATGAAAGATGAGGAACCATTGACCCTCTATCATGTCACGTCCACCTACTTTTGCTAGGGCTTCATAGGGGCCCAACCCTTCAAGAACCCCCCCAAAATAAACTTTTAAAGGGTCTCTCGATAAAAACGTGTATTGTCGCCCACGAGATGGGCTCCCGGACGATAGCGCAGAAGGCATTGTCGTCGGTCCCGTCTCGGCTGCAATACGCCGTCCTAGGCGATGGCGTAACGGCAACTTTCGCCCACGAGAGGGATTTCTTCCTCGCAATGGAGAGATTTCTCGAGTAGACAGCATATCCAAACAACTGATGGGGTATCATACCGCAACGCCAAACTAATTTTAAGAGAAAAAAAGAAACAGCAAAAAACCCGGGGATAGAAGAAGAGGATAAATGAGGTTGAAGATCGGGGCAAGTTACTGAAGATAGCGCAAAGGCATTGTCACGTTCACTCGCCCTTCATTGAGCCTGGCCGCGTACGCTCACCCTAGCGATGGCGTAGTAGCACTTTCGCTGTAGAGCTCAAAACTTATCGGTACGCGCATAGACGGCCATGCGAGTTGTTTGGGAAACGATGGGAACGAGCGGCGCCTTCGACAGGTTGAACCACCTGGCAAGTATTGAGGGCCATTTCGGAGGAGTTAGTTTCTTTTACTCCACCACATACCCTCAAAGCCACGCTGTTCGCGCTCGCGCCGCGCAGCGCCATCCTCGAATTGATCGGACTCGTCGTTGGTCGAGTTGCCGCTGCCCCCGAACTTCTTGCTTGGTTTATTGCCGAAGATGCGGAGAGCAATATACATGCCAAAACTGCTGATAATACTAACGACAAGAATACCAATCATGACGAAGTTGCTGTTTCGGTACTGATGTGGTCCTGGTTTCGCGTCCGCGGGCCAACCCGTGTATAAAGCGTACGTGGTAGTGATACTGCCAAGGTTACCTAGGCCAGAGACAAGAGCTGTAGCAGCTGCTACACCGACTTCGCCATGTCGGGGCTGGAAGATTTCACTTGCCCAAGTCATGCAAATAGGCACCGTTGGTCCTAGCCCGAAGCCGATAAGTAGGAGTCCACCGTAACGTGCCCATGGATTTGACGTCGGAGCAAATGTTGTCATTAGCAAGCCAGCTATTTGGATGCAAGTAGCGGCCGAGAAGAAAAAAGGGCGCCAGCGATGGAAGCGATCGGAAATGGGTGTTGCGATGAGTATAGCAATCAGGTCCATCTAATAATGACTATGTTAAGACGAATGGCACAAACCCATAAAGCATAAGCGTGGTTCAAGACGGGAACTTACGATCCAAATGGGTGCAAACAGCAAGCTAAGCTGCACGTCGGTGAAATCCGGATCGATCCCATGGATGATGATTGTTCCATAGAGCTGTGTTCCGATACCAACACCAACAACCCCGAAGTACATGAGTACCAAAGGCCAGAGACGCCAATCGATCAGTACATGCCACAAATCTCTGAGTGTCCAGGGCGGTGGGTTGTAAACCCTTCTGAGATCCTCGTAATGAATTAGGGCATCCTCACCCGTAAGGGCCTCCGGCGTCGCGGGAAGCCACTTTGAAATCCCGGAGCGGTCGCGCTTCTGGCCAGGGGCGAGTGGTCGGTCTGGCAACCACCAGAGAAGGCCGATACCCAAAGTCATGGCCACCAAGCCATACACGAGAAACATCCATTGAAAGCCATACAAGCCACCTCGCGTGTCAATTAACTGGAAGCCCGCAGAGACTAGGCCACCAACAGCCGCTGAAACCTGCGCCGCCGTGAAATATTGGCCGATTCGTTTCCCGATTCGTGAAGGGGGGTAGAACAGTGTCAGGTAGTAAGACATGCCGGGCCACATGCCAGCGATGACGACTCCGAGAATGAATCGAAGTAACCTTCATTGAGACTGGTCAATGTCTCACTCACTCTAGCGAGAGCAAGGAGGCAAAACTCACTTTAAACTCCAGGCAGCTTGAACAGCAATGAACAAGGTCCCGATTACACCGACGGCCAATACTATACGAGCCATCCATACTCGGGGGCCCACCCTACTCATTATGAGGTTGGAGGGACAGTCAAATAGGACGTAGGCCACATAAAATACAGCCAGAGCGGTAGAGGTATCCCTGGCTGACAAGTGCAGGACGGTGATAAGATCATGGCCAACGTCTGCATTCATCGTCTGTGCCAGGCCAATATTACCGTCGATGGCTGAGCATACGAAGTACAGGATCCAGAAGGCTGCCAGTGGTCAGTAAAAGGGCTCTCGCGAATGGGTAACCCTGGGGTTGGCTCGGGACGTGGGCAGCTACCGGGGATGATGCGTAGATCGAGCTTCTTGTACACCCTCTCGACACGCTCGACATCGTATTCGACCGCCGGTGGCGGGGCAACGAGCTTTGTCTGACTCGGGGCTACGGAGCCCTCGACGTCAGCTGGAGTGTCAGCCATACTTCAACTGTCAAGCAATGACGGAGCGTGCTAGCAGTCTTTTCCGGCGCTGATCGTTTGTAATGGATATGAGTTAGTCGGCCAAGGCGAAAGATATATATGTAAATGAATAAATAAGGGTTCTTGGAGGGACGAGGAGGAGGGATACGAGGACGAGGGTTGAAATGAAGGGGAATTCACTTCAATTTTGGCATTGTGAGGAGAAAAAACTACCTAGAGAATATGGAAAAGCTGTGAAAGCTGATGATATGTATTGTAGGAAATCCCGCTCTCGCCTTGTCCCACTTTATTTTGGTCTTGTCGGGTTCGGAAGTTGGAATTCACCATCCCGCAGCATGGACCACCCCTTCCGCAAGGGCGCCCCCATTCCCATCGTAATTTCCATGCCAAATTCCACCACTTCTCCAGCTGCGACCTGGGTTACCTGGGCTACCTGGGCATACCTAGATTCGCACCTGCTTCGCGCTACACTGCACCAGCCTTGTTTTCTATGCTTATTAGCTTAACTCATGCATGTGCATTGCACCTGCACATTGGTTGTGTGCGAGTCGGTTGTGTGGTATCGGCGTTGATCTCGTGGGCGTTTGGCGTTCACCTTTTGGCTTAGCGTCATTGTCCTCTTTTAGTCATCTGCCGAAGATAGCCAGGTGTCTGACAGCCCCGTGGCACGAATCTTGGATCATAAGCCCTTTCTTACAATCAATTATATTTACACAATTTCTCATGTCCAGTATTTTTCGCTGATAAGAAGGGCTTGTTGGTTAAGACTTGGCTGCAGTGTCGGCCGCATTAGCATCAAGAAGATGGTCAACGCGGTTGAAAGCTGCGATCAATTCCCGCGAATCGGATATAAAGTGGGCCGGAGTCCGCGGGGCGTCGGCAATCTGGTTCACCTAAATAACTACATATGCGAACGCCGAGTTAACTACTGAGGACTCGCCGCTCAATCTTGGGGACTGACAACTCGCTCTTTGAAAAAAAAAAAAAAAAAAAAAAAAAAAAAAGAAGGTTTGGCCAGGGCGACCCCCTGCCACAATCTGAGGACGGGCTTTTTTTTTTCCTTTTTTCCGACATCCCAAAATTTGGGAAGGCTTATCCAGAAACTACCTCCCTGGTTCACCTGCCTATCCCGGGACTTGGCATCCCAACTTCCAACTTCCAAGTTGAAGCCGGTGGGTGGGCTCGCGGCTAAAGACTGTAGCTCATCCACACTAACCACATCTGTATCTGGCGCATCTTGTGTATCTGCAAGGTTCGGACATGTCGGGTAAGCAGAACTGATACTTCCAGACAAACCAAGACTTGCTGAGGCAGTAAGTACTTCACAACTCACCAGTACATGCAAGACAAAGCAAAATATCGTCCGGATAAAGCGAGTACCTACCTAGATAAACGGTCTGCGACTTGGTCAAAGATATCCAGGTTAGCTGAGGGTCATGTTCTCACAGGTTGTTGAACTGCGACGGACGAGACATCAATGTAGACACAACACTTACATAGTAGGCTCGCTTGTACGCACAATTCCATACCGTCTCCTAATCAACCTTTCAATCAAAAGATTGCGCGGACTGTAGTTAACTATATGCGAATGGAATATAATTGTCCTGCTGCTCTGGCATCGCTTTTGGTTTGGCGGTCGGCCGGGATCGGAGCGCGTCTCTCGGAGCCCGGAAACACCACAACAAGCCGCTTTCGGGCGGCTGGTTTTTAAGATCCATCGGACATACATAGTAGAATGTATTAGTCAATGGATTCAAACTGAAAGCTGGGGCGAGGCACGGGTACCTACACTCACAAATCATGGGCGCGTTCGTGTTTAAGTAGGTGAAGCTTACACCTACCTAAGTAGATACGGACGTAGGTAATAACTCACTCAATGTGGGCCATGATGAATTACGAAGTTTTTGAGCCTTCCGGGAACTGGGAACCTTGGCACATCGCTGTGACTTTGATAGGTATGTCTAGGTATCCTCAACGAGAAAACTCAATGTGGGTATCACTCAGTATGAATTGCTACTTTTACGGAGGTAACTAGCAAACACTTTTTCTTCCCCCTGATTCCAGTGAACCACCTTGGCGGGCAAGGCGTCATGCTAAACCACGACGGCCTGTTGTGTTTATCTTTATGCCCTGTCCCTAACGCAAACCCATCACCTACATCTGGTAGTCGGACATGTTACGGTAAGCATCCACGCAATGCTCACCGGTAGGCGCATTTGCCTGATTCCAATTTCCTCGCAATCGACATTCGCAATAAAGTCTTTTTCCCCTGTTTGTCCTCCTCCTCCCTTGGTATTCTGGGGGCTCCGTAGAGTGCCAACTATTAATGCCGCCGAAATTAAGAGATGACAATTCGTGGGGTGCACACGGTGTGATCGACACAGAATGCATCTGCCGTGATACTTCGTTGGAGCGTTGGAATAGAGCTCCGAGCTTGCCACTGGACTCCAGTATGAAGCCCCCAAGTCTCTGAATACAATCGTGACTCAATGTCACCAGAGACTTTGACATCAGACTAGAGAACGGTGTGGTGGCCAGCGTTAACATTCCATACTCATTTCCCTCTACCGCGACCACGGCCGCGACCTCGATATCCGCCTCGACCGTGGAATCTACTGTTACTTCCCCCACGTGTCTTACCGTGGGTGAAGGTTTCGGGCCGCGGGGGTAATGTATTGTTAGGCGTGGAATGTGTTGCTCTTGTAGATCCGGTCTTCGTGGGAGTCTGGCCATGGCCGCGAGGCGCAGACTGGATATTGTTAGCGTTGCCCCGTCCACGTCCGCGCGAGTTTCCGTTCGCCTGGCCAATACTACTAGCAATCTGGATTCTGCCTCGAGTTTTGGGCTTTGTGACAGGCTCATGGATAAAGTCCTCCTCTGACTCATCGCTAGAGACAAAGTATGTATGCAATGTTCGCGTGGCCCGTCCCATGATACGAATATCCTCTCCTACAGCCTGGTCAGCACCGGCAGTATCCCAGGCTACTGCGACGTCTTCGCTTTCCGGGTCGATATAGCGCTCGCGGTTTTCTTTAGACCATGTTGTATTTTCTGATGTCTTGCTGTTCCTATCAGGAGCCGAGCATTCTGGGCCGTAATGATTTTCAGAGCCACAGACGTAACAGAACACTGGAATGTTCTTCACCTTCTTCGTATTCAACTCCGAGGGCTTGAAACTTCTCCAGATTTCGTAGCATTCTTCATCCTTGTGCTTTGCACCACAAAATGCACAGCCACCAACTTCGTCGGGGGCCAACGCAAGTTTTTCCCGGCAGTTGTCGATACTGTGGCCAACTTGACGGCATTTGTCGCATCTTTGCCTTGTCGGGCAACCAAAGGAATTGTGTCTCTTCTCACAAAATCGACAATTCAGCTCGGGGCACACTGGCGAAGTGTGCCCGATGCCAGAGCACTGTAATATTGGTGATTAGTGATTGATCCCTACATCGAGCATAATTCGGAAGCGCGAAAAATCGCCAGGACATTACCCCGGCCAAATAAGATGCTTTTCGTTCCGTCTTCAATGGCCAGGTAAGGAAAAGCGAGGTTGGGAATTGCTTACCGATAGACAGAGCTGGGATGGATCGTCAACCCCGGGGAAGTACTTCCTCTGTAGCCTCAACTCTTCTTCGCTGGATCTAGCTTCGGCCGGACTATCTTCATGAGCTGGACTGTTCCCCGGAATCGGACTATTTCCCCGCGCCTCCGTGATCATCTTAGTCATAACGTCTGCAGCGAGCGAAGCCATAAAACTGTGCGCAGCAGCTCTGATGGATATCGACTCTTTGTTGCTACCACGAAGAAAACCCATCTTCTTACTGAAATATATCGGCCATCCAGCACGTATTGTTTTGAAAGTCAGGCGATCGGCCGCTTTTTCATTCGCTTGCAATAAATGGGTAACCCAGTTCCTCAGAACTGTCATCCAGACATCGTCGTGTTCTGAAATCCCTGCAGGCACAACTATCACTGGGGCAGTGAGGGGGAAATTCCAAGTTTCCTTGCACGCCTCAAAGGAGGATACTGGATCACGTGGACGGGGTCGCTTTCTTTCCTCATTGCTTGAAGGCTTATCAGGCTCCTCCATGGCACCAGAAGTTCCGGGTAGGGAAGCTCGCGGTTTGCGACTGACTGAGGAATTCGCACGATGCCCTTTGGCATTTGTTTCCTCATCTTCTGATGACACACTAGCAGGAGCGCCGGGTGTTTTAGGAAAGGGCTTTGATTCCATGTTGGGGGAAGGTGCAGTCATCGCGCGCTGTGCGACAGATGAGGCTAGACATGGCTCTAATATCTCACCGTCGTCTAAACCTGCAGATTCGCTCCTGCTTTTAGCTCCGGTATCTGTGCTCCCGCTTAGCATTCGTCGCTTGGAGGCAGGTGCTGATTCTCCGTGGTGACATTCGTCTTCATCTGAAGAACTCAAGCCCTTCAACTCTTCGCCATAGTTGCGAACCCGCTTCTGCTGCGGTGCCCTGCGACCACCGGGTGCGCCAAGCAGACTCGGTGAGGCACGGGCTCCGTTGGAGGAATTCTCCATGGGATGGCGTGATGGCAGTGCGATGATGCCAGCGAGTAAAACAGATTGCCTGTTGTTACAACATAGTATCTCGGAATGTTTAGAACTCCGTCGGCGAGGTGATTGGTCTGGATGAATCGAAACGAGTTCCCATGTACAAGAAAAAATTAAAAAAAAAAAGCGAGATCAGGTAACCAAACCAATGGAACTGGACGGGAAGATGATCCATTGATTTGATAATATCATATAAACAAGGATATGTAGTGGAGACATGCATATATTTCGACATGCAACTAACCGTACGCGCCGTGTTGGTAGGTACCTACCGTCCCTACCTATCTGCCTAGGTGAGGTAGGTAGTGTACGCCTCCGGATGATGTGGCTATGCCGAAGCAGTACTAGCTCGCTGCCTTATTCCTTGCAGGCGCCCCACGCCCAATTAAACTACCAAGTCTAGAGACTCTAGACTGCCGGAACGTTATGAGCACATGCAGTGGTTGCCATCTGGCGGTCAGCCGGACAGATCCAGGAAAGCACGCGGCGCCAGCGATAACCAGCACTTGGATGAGGTTCCTGACAGCTGATCACCCTCTGACGATTTCCCATCGCAAGTGTTGACTTTCCCATCAAGCTACATATCATCTTTGACCCCGTTGACCCTTTCATGTCCAGCTTCACAAACAAGCCTGTCTCTCCCACGCGAAGCATCAGTACCACCCGCTATTCCCATCATTTGCAATTGCACAAATATACCCTCACATCGTCCATGTTGCCCACAGTGGCGCTCTGAAAGTACACCCGGCTTCCTACCGGTCTATCGTCATTTGATATCTTCATCGGCTGCAGTGGCGTCCATGCCTTTTCGTGCTTTTTCACCATTATCGCAGCATCGCTAGCATTGCGCATTACATCGATCAGGTTCTGGTTACAGCTGTGGTTTTGGTCTGAACTGGGCATTACTGCTAACCCCCCTCGGCCAATTACGTCTATTTAGTCTTTCCTTTTGCTAAGGCAAACCATCGACGGGGCCAGCAACTTCTCGTCGGGCTGTTGTCCGTCTATCGCGTCGCTGTTGGGATTCCCGTTCTGGCTTTCTACCTACTACTACGACATCAACAAATCGAAAAAAATAATATCCATCCCTACGCCGCGTGTAGGACCGCGTCCCCCAACCACCAAGCCTCATCTGCGACGACCCTCATCAATACCGCCAAGGTGTCTCCTCCAATCCTCATTCCCCGGACCGTCTCGCACGACGTCGGTACCCATCCTCCTCGAAACGGTGCTTCCTTTGAAAATAGCAACATGAGCGATCGGAAGACTGGTAGGCGGCGGAGATCTAGTAGTATCCTCCAGATTTACCAAGAACCGTTGGAGCCCATAGAGCAGCTGAGCGATCAGTCTGCTCTCCCCAATCTCAATGCGAATTGGGTCAACGCCAAAGGTACGTGTGTAGCCGAGTTCGGCGAGTGTTGATGGGGGCGTTTGCTGATGCCCGTTATGATAAATATAGGGGCGTGGACCATTCACATCGTCTTGATAATCGCCCTTAAAGTTCTTTGGGATGTGATCCCAGGCGTCTCGCAAGAAACATCATGGACCCTTACCAATATATCCTACATGTTCGGCTCTTACATCATGTTCCATTGGGTTCGTGGCGTTCCATTTGACTTCAATAGCGGTGCCTACGACAATTTGAACATGTGGGAGCAGATTGACGACGGCGCGCAATACACACCAGCCAAGAAATTCTTGCTCAGTGTCCCGATTGTACTCTTTCTTCTCAGTACGCACTATACCCATTACGATCTCGCCTATTTCACGATCAACTTCCTTGCGGTCCTGGGAGTAGTCATACCAAAATTGCCTTTCGTACGTCACCTACTAAGATATACCAGCCACAAATCAGACAGACTATCTAATGAGCCTACAGAGTCACCGCATGAGAGTTGGTCTATTTTCCGGCGTCCCGGACGATTAAAAGCCCGTCAAATTGGTGGGGAGGGGTGAGGCCGCCTAGCACAGTCGGAATGTCGTGTGGACACATTGGTTGATTTCAATAGCTCAACTAGAAGTTGTGATATGTGATCGCGCTTGAACGGGTCACGGACTATACCAAGGCCGACTCGAGCGTTGCCTTATCACAATGCAGGCAGTCAGCGGAAAACTAAATTACCAGTTTGAGTCTCGACTGCGTAAGTGACCCTGCAACGCTGCCGTCTCTAATCTACAATAGCTGCCATAAACCCTGCCCTCTCTAATTCAAACTTCCTGTTGAGCCTGCATTCGGCGTCTGAGATCGTTGCATAATCATGACCGCCCCCCATACCTAACCGGAGGGATGCTCGTCCGGGTTTTCTGAAAACTTTAAGCCCATCTATGGCATATTTGCTTCGCATGTGCTAGTCATATAGAGTTAGAAATCAATATTAGTCTGCCTTCACCACTGCTGATTTCTGATCCTCTCGGAGTATATAAAAGAGGCCGGACTGCTGGATGTCACGTCCGTACGGATTCTCTTCTCAACCCACTCATCTACACCGCTTGCACAGAATCGTCGTGATCAAATCCCCTCTTCTACCTTCCTAGCTTACCATCCCAACACCAAGCTATCATCAATATGAAGCCGACTCGTAATGTCCTTTTCGTCATGGCCCTCTTGGGCCGGACGTGTACGGCAGAAGATGTGGAGGACTCGTCGCTGGAGATTCCTCCAACCTTCACGGAAACATTTACTAATACCTATATCTCTGTCATCCCCTCTTATACGACTACCATCTCGGAGACTACTCCAGAGACCGTAACGGAGACGGCGACAGAGAGTTTCCCAGAGACTACTACTGAGTATTTCTCAGAGACTACCACTGAGTATTTCTCAGAGACGGCCACAGAGACTGCCACAGAGACTGCCACCGAGGCCACTACGGAAACTGAG
Source organism: Xylariaceae sp. X187 (assembly GCA_028637585.1). Classification (NCBI taxonomy): domain Eukaryota; kingdom Fungi; phylum Ascomycota; class Sordariomycetes; order Xylariales; family Xylariaceae; species Xylariaceae sp. X187. Next base: position 1,395,480 of record JAJIZN010000006.1, on the reverse strand, counting down.
ACGGAGACTTTTGTAGAGTCTACTACCACGGAGACTGAGACAGAGACAGAGACAGAGACTGCTGATCCCGAGACTACTACGGAGACTGAAACAGAGACTATTGAGCCCGAGACTACCACGGAGACTGAAACGGAGACGACCACGGAGATTTACGATACTACCCTGACAGCCCCATGCCCCTCCTTCACAGGCGGACTCCCTCCATTCCACCACCCACCCTTTCCCCCACCTTTCCCATCTGGCAACTCCTCAGGCCAGCCTCCCTTCCATGAGCCCCCGCAAGTGCCAGAAAGCACCGGTGCCATCTTCAAACCGGCCCTGAGCGGCTTCCTCATCACCGCCGTGGGTGTGCTTTTCACGACGCTGTAAGCGGCCGGTGTACCTACACCTGTCAGGTCCGGCCAGGAGGTTGCTTGTCGCTAGGGGCTCGGTATATTGAAGGAGTGTTTGCCTTCCCGCCTTCCTGAGTGGTCATGGGTGCTCTTCTACTTAAAGTCCCTGCTTCTCTTCAACACTCTCACATACCCGTCCTTAGCGGACAAAATCGTCTTCAAAACGCAAATCTAATGGTGGATCGGACCGAATCATTGACGGAACACATATGGGGTAACCCCTTTTGTCTTTTTAATTACTTGGACTTTTTTTTTTTTTTTTTTCCACTCTGCTGCTACCTTTTTTCCTTGGCCGACCTTGTCAAATGGGGCGTATTGGAAAGCCCCAAAAAAAATAAGGCGAACATAGGAAAAAGGGAAGGGGCTTGGTTATGTTCTACCTTTGACTCTTTATTGGGAACTGTTTTTTTTTTTCTTCTTTCCAAGTACACGGGGGAAGAGGAGGAATTTAATAGGGATAATGATTGTCTGTTTCTTGGAGATAGATGAGGAGTGAAAGGGGTTACACGGGACGCGGTGGTTGATTCTTGGATGTAAAACCGGCAAAAGTTATTAAAAGTACTATCTAATACAGCAAAGCAATACGGGTATATGGAAAGAAGAAACTTCTCATGATCGTGAAGTGATATGAATGACTTAGAGATGAATTGCTCATACTACCTTGCCAGCCTTTTTTTTTCTTTTTCTTTTTTTTTTTTTTCTTTCTTTCTTTCCTCATTAGACTACCTAGGTCACCTTCTTTTCCGACTTCCATGTCGACTACAGTCGTGCATGTGATGCCTTCTGAAATCGTATACTACCTACATAGGTTAGATAGAGCCTAAAAGCTAGATAACGCGTCATCTTCCGATCTGCCCGATGATCACCTCGACCTAAACCAAGGTATCTGCCTTATCTGTCTTTTCCCATGTGGCAAGGTGACATCGGGCACTGATCGGGAAGCTCGGAAGTGGGTCCGGACGTTCGTTCAAATTCCATGCAGGGATGAAAAAGAAATGACGAGACCCTGGAGGCAAATCTACCTACTTACTATGTAGATTCGCGGCGGGCGGGCAAACTTGGCATTGACACGGGGGATTGGCTATCTAGTCTAAGTAGGACATGTGTGCCTATTTTTCCACTAATATGCTTTTCCGTGCCTGCAGTTCGGAGTCTCTCTTTTCTGCCTTGAACCTTGATCTAGATAGGTAACCTAGATGACTTCGGCCGTCGCGGGCCGGAGGTGGAGAGCGGACCCCGAGTATATTGTCCGTGGTGGAGCCGAGTGGCCCGAATGCCTACCTGTGGCCCGACCGGTCTAAGGTTCAACACCTTTTGCAAGATCTCGTTGACGCGTTCCACTCAATCAAGTTGAATCAACACCTTACCTACACACTGATCTTGAATCGTGTCTCGAGTTCTGCCCGGGAAAGCGATTCTAGACTTTGAGAAAACTCTCACGTTTATCTCGCCCATCCTCGTTGTTTTTGTTCGTGCTTGCAAGTCTGTATCTAAATCCACAATCACCTCGAACTTCAACCACTTCATCCTATCTAGGTAGGTAGATTGCCCTTGACTGGTATCAATACGAACTGTATTATTTTTTTTATTTTTTCTTATTATTTATTATTATTTTTTATTTATTTTTTCAATACTGATGGAGCCTGTTTGAGCAGACTACGTATGCACCCTGGCACCAGAGTTATTTCAAAGTTCAGACATGCCCGTTAATGAGAAGAAATGCCGCCGGTTTTCGTAGACAAGCGTTTTTTTTTTTTTTCAAGGGACAAGTCGGCATTAAGAACGGCTCTGCAAATATCGAGCGGCAGGTTACCTATGCCCAAATGGAGCTACACTTGAAGAATTTGGATTCCATGCAACACCAAAGGCATGCAGTTGTGGCCCTGGATGGGTATTGGATGCTGCACACGTATACCCCGCGATAAAAGATAATTATTCGCATTTAAGCTTGCGAACAAGATCCGGTACTGGGTAGTTTTGCCGTGGGCATACTAGATAGAGTCGACAGGTGGCGGGAACTCGGCACGATGTCCCCACCCCTGGCGGACCTATGACTCCCGAGTCCTCGTAAGCTGTTACAGAGTCAGGCCGACGACCGAAACAAGCAAGTTCAAGAAAGCCCATCCCATCCCCAATCCCAACCCTTTTTGCAACACATCATTGATGACGAATATGAGGACCGAACCCCCCCTGCGAGTCAAGCATCCTACATCCTACTATGTACATGGCAGAATTAAGTAAAGTTTTATCCTGGCGCAGAGGCTCGTCTGTCTTCCAAAGTAAAAGAGGGAATCGATGTTCAGGTTACAATACAAAGCCAGGACATTCTCAACAAAGCAGGAAGCAAAAGCATCACACACTGCCTTCGCTGTCTTTCAAAAGTACGCGTAAGCCAAAAGGGCAGGGAATTCGGCGGATAGGTATAATTACTTTAAACATCGCGATGACTCCCTCCCTCTGCCTAATGACATAGATATCGTCCCTTCAGTCTAATCAATATGCTCCCAAAATATCACCATGCTCGTACCTACCACTATATAGCTCTCGAACGATAATCGGAGCGCCGTGAAGATGGTAATCCGTTACGTTAACACACCTAGAAAACCTTGACGACACATCTACAACAAGTCACAACATAATCAATAAGTCACTTGCTCATCAAAGGTAAGAGTTTTGGCAGTATCTATTAGTTTTGCTTCATCAATTGCTTTTCCATATCTTTACAATGGGGGTATGGCACAATATCTGCACAATGTGACTTGGGAAAAGTGAGACAACGTAGGTAGTCAGACGCTCAAGTACACGGCGCGTTACGACCAAAGATCCCAGGGGATTTTCGGCCAGCAAGGTATGTACGGCCCAGAGCGTAAAAGGGGACAGCTACAAAATATCCCGTCCCAATGACGGGAGTGAGCTCCGTTTGCTTCCCTCGCCAAGCACCACATACCTGATGCAGTATACTTTCTTTCGTTAAGTCGTTGAAAAAAAAGTACAACCCGCTACCACCAAGATAGCGATCTACTTGTACCGCGTCACTTTCAGGTGACTCGGAACACTGTCCGTGTAGAGAGCCATGAGCCCTTTCCAGCCTCGCTCACCCGATACTGTCTTGTTTTCGTCCTTCAAGAACGAGGTAATAATTATCGTTGCAATGCCCGGGGTTATGGGGGTCGCCTTCGTTCGCGGAACATCTAGATCTTCTCATAGAATAATAGGTATGCATCCTTGTTATCCTTGATGTTGTCTTTGGTCGACTTCCCCCCTGCTGGCGTGGTGGTATTCGGGCCATTACCATTGACAACTGAACTCCACTTCTTCGCATTGTTGGCAGGAGCACTAACTTTATTCCAACCGTCCTCATCACCCCCATCTTCGTTGCCTATCCCCTCAAATCTGTTTCCAGCAACAGGTCCATTAGCACTTCGTTTCGGGTTTATCCATGCTGCTGGCTTAGTTGCGTCCCCCATTACGCCGCCTTGAGCTACGTCCTCGCTTCGGATGCGTCGGATGGCAGTATCATCCAAACGAATCCATTCCTGGCCGTCCTGACGCCGAAGATCGACAGTATAATGACCACCACTGGCATTCTTGCCATGGTGGTAGATAGCTGCGATTAGTTTATACTTCGGCGACACTTTTTCGGATTGAAATGCCATCCTTTTCTGTGGCGAAAACACTTCATCCGGAAGCTCAAATTCCAGAGGGTAATCGATTTTCTTCCGGATCTTGATGGTGCCGTTGACTTTAGAATCAAATTGAAATCGTTTCAAGTGAAGGATGAGAACTGGAGGTAAGCTCTCTATAAGAATCTGCTTCGTGGTTTTCTTATCCATCCGGGAGGCACCGAAATCCCCTTGCATGACTTCAGACTGTGCGAGGTTTTTCAACGCATCCACAATATTATGGACGTGCTCATTCCCGATATCTAGCTGTAGCGGCCGGAATGCTTCTAGAGTAACGGACTCTTTCAGCCCGGGGACTCTTAATGCTGATCGTAACTGACCAGTGAACATTTTGCTGATCGGAGACAACGCCGTCGGGTGGCCTGAGGAGCGCGTGATAGCAGCTCGCTGTTTCCGACCGACCTCTAGCCACTCGCTAGTATTAGGCATCTCAATCGGAGATGAGAGGCCAGAAGGCGTAGCGGTGGAAGAATTAGCAGCTGTGGTAGCCGAAGAGCGTTCATTAAGGGGGCGCATAACATGAATGCATTCATCATGGAGAGCGTCTAGGAGGAAACCTAGAAATTCCTCGGCATCCTGCTGGTGTCCACGCTAGGGTGCGAAGTGAGCAATGCTGGATATACTAAGTAACATGGAGTTGAACACATACCTGCATGGTTGCAAATCCAGCCTGCTTTTTCATCGCATCATATACGGTTTCAGGCGTGAATGGGTCACCATACTGTTCAAGTTCCTCACTTTTTAATCGTCTCCGAAGCTGGTCCACTGATACGGCGGAATCGATCACGGTATACTCGCGCATAAACATGACCCTGGTGAAGTCAGCGATGTACTGGCTAGTAGATTGTCGGTCTTTGGGAGTAGAACTTACATGGCTTCAATCAGTGGCGTTTCGCTCTTAAAGCTATATGTTGCCTTCTTGCTCACTTGGTCAAGAAAGTTATAAAATGGAACGCAGAAAATCAGAGCTTGAAGGACCTAGGGTATCTCGTTAACTGACGATACTGCGCGATAAAAGGGCACATGTTACTCACAGAATTCATATAACACATGTTCCCAGTGTTGAACAACCCTCTAGGTTTGAGAAATGCAATCTTCTGGACATCGGATACCTGGTAAGATCGTAACGCCTCAGCCAGAGAACTTGCGTTGGACTTCGCAAAGCTTCCAGGTCCGTTGGTTGTGCTAGATATATCGGAGGACGGTACGATAGGAGTCGCGCCGGTGGATCCTGGGTTTTTAGGGTCATTGGAGCTTGTGACAGTCGACGCCGAACGTTGAAACAAACCACTCCAGAGTTTAGGAGCGGCTCTGATAGGCAGACTAGAAGCAACTACACTTTCTGGTTCGGCTTTGGGTGTCTCAGCGGCCGGCTGCGGTATGTCGTTGTTCTGACCCGAGCTAGATGGTGTTGCAACTGACACGTCTTCGTGGTTCTCAGTTGCTTTGTGACTTGTCTTTGGTATAGTCGAAATGGCTGGGACTGCCGGGACTGCGGGGGCTGCCTTACGGGGGGCTACTTTATTAGATTTCGTAGGGGTGGAAGTAGCAGAAGAGACCACAGCTTTGGCAGATACCGGGGTGGAAGAAGCAGACTGCATATGCTGCTTTGGGGGCGGATCAATTGATGGTTCAGGAACTTGATCAACGACTGACGCAGCAGTATCGGCCTTCTCTACCTTGGGGGTGGCGGGGCTGACTGTATGGTCTGAAGAGGGGAGTGTCGAGTCTTCATTCTTGGCACCCTTTTGCCCAGCAGGGAGCTCGACTGACGTGGCAACACCCACTTTTCGCCGTCTTCTCTTGGAAATTCGTGAAGGAAAGGGTTCGTCAGGATGGGACAGCCAAGGGAGCTATGGAAAAAAAAAAATTAGTCTGTGTTGATTTGGAGTTGCATTATGACGACTCACGGTGAAGCTTTTAAGTGACCAAGGCTCAGCCTCAAAACCGAGGGGAGAAACATCCTGAAATTGAGGCGAGATCGGCGATAATGGCGTAATGACAGCCTGGGACGAATGTGTTGAGGCTGGCGCTGGAGGAGTCAGTGCTGGCGGAGACGGCGCAGTCACAGGCAACAAGGTTGGGGACAAGGCGAAAGAGGCCTTCATTGGATGCTGCTGCCGATGTTGTTGGTATTGGTGTAGTTGTTGGTGTTGTTGCTGCTGCTGCTGAGGAGGAGGAGGCAGCGGCGGCTGTGGCTGCGGAGGCGGGGGAGCCGGCTGTCGTGTGTATGGCGGTTGGTGCTGCATACTAGACGAAACAACGAGAGGATGCGTCTGGTTCTGGTGAACGGGTGGAGATTGTTGGTATTGGTATGTAGGTTGCGGAAAGGGCATATGAGCATGTTGGTAATGCTGAGCCATATGAGGTGGGTAGTAATAGGCTTGGTGGTAAGTGTGCAGGTAGTGTTGCGAATCATATGGAATAGCCGCATGTTGCTGAAGATGCTGGTGCTGGTGGTGCTGGTGCTGGTGGTGTTGATGTTGATGCTGTCGATGAGGCGGCTGATAGCCGTGATGAGCCGAGTACCCCTGCGGTGGTCGGCGTCTGCCTCCGTTCAGACCTGGGCCGGAAGCCGCTCCTCCAGTGTTGCCAGGCATGGGCTGCCCAGCCGGCAGATGATTACCATTCATCTTGCCGGCTTGGGTGGACGAAGCAGCGGGTATCCCACCGCTTTTGTGGTTCGATGATCGCGTCACGCTTCCCTGTGATACTTCCGTGTTGTAGATGTCAAAGAGCAACCTCGACAACGGTAGCCGCTAGCCAGCGGAGTAGGCTGGCGACGTTGTTCAACGGTTCAGCGCTGAGTGCTTCGCTTCGCGCAAGTCGGGCGACTCGAACGTCACAGTTAAGTATTAGCTCCTAGACTATAGTTCCGCGACCAAAGAACTACAAGGAGCTGGGGCAGAAGTCGAGTGCAGGGCTAAGCGGATGAAGAACCGGCCGAAGGGGAGGAGAGCACGAGAAGCCAGTAGAGACGGCAACTGGCGTCGTCGTCTATCGGGCATCCGTCAGACGTTCGGTAACTTTATGGGCGGGCACAATTGGATGCGTGGAAGATTTTGGGCTTCTGTTTTTTTCTCCAAGGTTGTTTGCGACTTTAGGGATGAGAGATTCATAAGCCACTAATCCACACAAATCGTAGGTAATACCCACCGGTAGGCTGCTTTATTGCGCCACAAGTTGGATTAAGTACCTAAGTATCTAGTGGTGAGGCATGCAGTGAGCAGTGCAAGTATCGCGATAATGCTGATAAAGAGAAGTACTCAGTACCTGTACAGCGCCGGCAGGCTACTAACAGTCCAGCTAATCTGCAATGTACCGATACCCCCCGGACATGAACTATTTATCCTATTGGTGGATTAGTCCGGGGACGCCACCCGACCAGAATCGTAGCCTAGATCTTTCTAAGGAATTTTGATCAGAATAACCCACTTGTGCCTAAACTCACTCCCACTTCAACTTCCTTTTTTCTTCCTTTTTTGGTTGGAAAAACCTAGACTGCGGTAGCCCACGACAATGATTAACCTTGTATAGCTGCCATGAGAGCAACTTGAACGTTTCAATGGGAAGATTCACTCCAAGTATGCATCTTGACTGTGGTCGGATTGGGACAGGTAAGCTGTGAGGATTGATGCAAGACACAATGCTATCTACCTAAGTGTAGTGCCATATCTGACACTGCGGAAGTTTGGTTTAACTTTATCTGAGGTGGCCGGACGGGTATGAATGTTACGCCTATTCCTATATCACTCGTCTCGGAAGACCCATAAACCGCCAGGACGCATAGCCTCCCTGTATCTTTCTTCGACCATTTGACGCTCCACTTCAGCCGCTTTTTCCTTGTACTCTTCACCTTCTTGTGTGGTGGGGAAATCTGCTCTCCAGAAGCCTGGTGGTGTTGGCATGCGGGGATACCGGTGACGATGCCTGCCGCTTGCATTGGCCAATGCCCGCATCTTGGCCTCAACCCATAGTGTTTCCTTCTCGGCTTGCGACATGGTGGCCAGGCGATAACAATTGTCCCCAAGATACGATTCAAGTTGAGACAGGAATTCAGATGGACTAGTACTTGCACGACATGCATTAGCCAAGGTGCGAAATTTGGGACCACAGCAATTTTCCTTGACGCAGCCCTGAAGACACGCCCGGTCGTTCTTATTACGAACGACATCTGTATAGGCGTAGTTGTGGCCTTCATTTGCATTAAGATTGATCTTGAAGTCGTCAAGTCGGAGACTAGCTTTCGGAACTCGTCGTAGAGATACCTCTGTTTTCTCCTTCTCCTTTGCGTCATCAATCGTCTTATCCTCGCAGTTGTGATTTCGATTTGTAGGCAGAATGGATGAGCTATTGCTAGGTGTATTCAAGCTAGCATTTGGTGCTAGGATTGCGCTCTTGCATTTGTCTTCCCCCGTAGAGAGCCCCCGGCTTTGGGACATAAGGTAACGAGGATTTGATGGTTGCCCATTCTCTGATACCACAACACGAGGCTGATGTATCTCACTATCAGGTGCTCGTGACTTGGTGTTCAGGAGTTGTGCCAGAATATTCTCGCTTGGCTTATTCCTCGTCTTCAAGGATTTCGAGGAGCCTTTATTCTCACTTTGATAGCTTTCTTCGGCGAGGCCGGCGAGACCTCGTAATAGCCTTTGAGATACATTGGCCCTGCTATGTGGAGCCGATTCGGGTTCCCGTGGAAGAACTTGGTTATTGTCGAGAGAGTGTGGAAAAGTACCCGGGATGGAGTGGGATCGGAAGCAATTCGCAGCTTCCAAGTCGGCCGTGTCTTCGTCGTATAAATCGTGTTTTGTCGGAGAGTGGTTATCGCGCGTCTGTGTACCGGGTTGGCACAGATCTCTAGCAGCATTGTCGTCATCATTCAGAATATCTACGCCACCGCTCGTTTGTGGGCCATGATAACGCTGAAACTTTGCCTGCTTCTTCGGGGTTTGTACTCTGTGGCCTTCTATATCGAAGTCTATACTTTCTTGGGGCGCAAAGCGCCACCGGGAACTGATAGTCTGTGGCTCAGGAATGTATTCGGTCTTTACTGCTGTGAGGATCCCTGCGGCAGTATCATCTGGACCAACATATTTCCGTTTTCGCACAGGACGTTCCGATACTATCACTGGTGTGTCTGACGATGGCTCGGACTTTATCTCCAACTTTTCCTCTGTAGGATATTGGCTATGGGGCAATGGAGGCATGCTATACGCCGTATCTTCGATTCGCGAGTCGCTGGCCCTTGTAGCCGAGGCTGAGCGACCGAATTCAAGGACGCGAGTTATAAGCGACGACTTTGATTCTCCAGTATCATTTAATTGAATTGAAGCTCTGGGCTCAGCAGGCGGGTCCAAGACTTGGTTCGGAGTGAACACATGGAGTTGTTCAGTTTGTTGAGGGTTGATGGGGATTGGCCTTGCTGGCTCTACCACCGCCGGAGAGAAGTTCACATTTGAAGAATCTTGCGATAATTCAGCTAGTCTGGCTTCCAGTTTCTTGATCTTCTGGGCACGTTTCAGGGATTGTTCACCGAGCTGTTTTGCGTGGTCGACCCAGTGATCACAGGCGGTAGTCCGTTCCCGGACAAGTTGGTTCGATTGAAACAAAGCATCTTGAAGATCGAAGCACGTATTGCGCAATCGCACATGATTTTGATCGAGGCGCAAAAGTTCTGTTTTCAGCTCCGATACGGTCAACCGTTCAACGTCAGCGTGACTGAGCCGCTTTGAGTTGGCTTGATTGGCAGACTTCGATGCGAGAGGAGCCCGGAGGACCGACTTAGCGTCCCTTCGACTCGCCGTGTCGAAAGCCTCAGCGTATTCGCGACTGGCTTCTCTGAGGGCATCAATTTCACCTTGTAGTGCAATATTCTCCTCCCTTAGCCGGTCCACCTGAGATGCTTTGTATCTTAGCGTCTCGATTTCGGTCGCAAGATTGCTCTGTTTCTCGGTAAACGCTTGATACTCTAAAATTTCAAACTTGTTAGAAATGAAGACCAACCCATCTGTTAGCTAATAGAAGACTATGATACCTGTCTTTAAACTGTCGTTGATCTGATCACATGCACTTTCGATGGCTTCCAACAAGATCGTCTTTCCAACGTCACTGAACCAGTTGTCCATAGTACCTACCGCAGTTCTTGCAAACGGCTCTGGTTAAAAGCTACAAGAAGCGATGAGGGCGACTCGATGTGCCGTATGGTAGCATTTAGCTGCATAGGTACGGTTCATACAGACTGTAGGTAGCGATGACAGTTTCTTGTAGGCGTTTCTGTCGCGTAAGACGCGTAGCGTTAGAGAGGCTACCTAATAGAGACACGACTACCTACCTACAGTGGGTCACAGAAAGTGACGCTCGCTCATACTTATTGCAAAAAAGACCACCTTTAAGAATCAACACCTCGCGTGCAAGTGACAATATAATACCCTAGAAAACTGGGCGTACATTAAACAATGACCGGAAATTGCATAGATCCTTTTTTCTAAATTATATTTACATTTTACGTGCCTTCGTCGTGGTTTTTACTCGAGCCCAAAATTTGGCTTGAAAAAATCGAGCGTCACTTTCTGTGACCCACTGTAGGTAGGTATCTACCTACTTATTATATGGCGAGTAATTTACATACCAGGTAACATACCTAATATGTAATTAGACCTAAGCTATCCAACACACCTAACCCGTGCACGCCCCACCTCTTGTAGATAGGGTTCACTAAGTAGAGTTGGTGCTGGACCAGTGGACACCGACGGACCGCGTCCTAAAGAGCGTTGATATTTGCGCGGTTCACATTCAGCTTCGTAGGTAGTGTAGGTTGTCCTAGGTATAGGCACTGGAGGTAGTTGATCAATACCCGGTAACTACAGACAGACTGTACCAACTTTTATAATTGGTGAGCAGAGAAATCTACCTATGTATCAAAGGTAGGGCGTGGACGGGTAATCTTCGGGGCTTCTTGCTCCGGCTAATCTCTGGTTATTCCAGTACCTATGTACCTACCCGTGCCTCCCCAGCCAGCCTTCAGTTTGGATATTAGTTGGTGAGCCCTGGCGAAATCCAAACTGAAAGCTGGTGCGAGGCACGGGTAATGTAACTATGACTTCATAAATGTTCATACCGCCCAGAATGTCATGATTTCAAAAGGAAATCAAAAGTCCCGTCCTTTCAAAGATTATTTCCTCCCCCCGACCCCCAGCTCAGATACGCACCGGTCTCTGTAGTTAGTTGTATTACGGCTCACTGGCAGAGAAGAGTTGAGGGTTCTACCTACCTTACTTATAAAGTGCTACCTGGGGATGCACGGGTGTTTGTTGGGAGACGCACCATATCGAAAATGCAGTAACTACCTTATTGCAGCGAGGCAAGTACAGCAACTTGGGTAGTCAACATGCAGTCGCACCTGACTGTCTGGCGATAAAATTCCTGTATCGAACCTTCCAATGTGAAACATGTCGGTCTCTAGATTGATAGGTACCTACCATCACATGGGCAGGTACGAATCTACATGTTCGTGTGTAAACCTGCTGCTGCGTACGTGCCTTCCCCCTGGCATCAGCTCCTCGTCATAAAGCAGTATCTTGGTAGGCGGCAGTTACCTTACTTGGTACAGCAGTGTGACAAAAGTTCCCTACATACTACCTCAACAATTACGTACCTACCTAGATATCTTCCCTGACCATGTATTGGACATCGTCCACTACAACCGATGCATTAAACGTCGTCTAAAGCAGCGCCCTTTTTGCAGCAGCTCAAAGGTAGGCGATACACTACAAATTTTCCTCGAAAGCTGCCGCTTGTGATTGGCTGGCAGATGATCCCGAGACCCCGCCAGTGACCCCTCTGGTTAGCGACCCCTCCAGCCCCGCCCACTGACCCCTCCACGCACAACTTACATTCCCTCCCCTCCTTCCACACTTCAAGTCACCTGCGCTACGTACACTCTATTTGTACACACGAGTCACGGCTAACAGAAGTACCTGCCGCAGCATCGCCGTAGCGAAACACAGGCCTCGCACCTTCCGCCTCTAATACACTCGCTCAGGCGAAAATACAATCACTATTGTAGGTACCTACAGGCTGTATCTGCGTGTATTTTGTACCTTGCAGACCAACCCAATCCGTTTCTCCCGTCCCTCTCCTCGTCTCCCTCGCCTCCACACCAACTCCACAAAATCTACACGATACATCATTACACTGCCTACGCCGCTCGCAAGCCGTGTACCTCTACCACATCCCTCTGCACACGCCGTCACGCCTAAGAAGAAAACCTAACGCAACATCTTATCGTCAGGGTACGTATACTCCCGGCATTTGTCGCAGTGCTGCCCCAGTTATTTTGTCTCTTGGTACGTCGTTGTCCGATCTCTCGCCCGCTGTTTCTCCCAACCCGTCTCAAACAGAAAAAGAGGAAAAAAAAAAAAAAAAAAAGGTTTGTGTGCACTGCTCTCATTGGCCAGCTTCGGCGAGCCTATGGCAGAGAATTCAATTTTCCTCGGACTCATCATCATTTGACTTCTGATTTCTTGTCAGTCGCTTTGTTTTATTTTATCAGACTTTATTTTGTCATCTTCCGTTTTTATTTTTGACTTTCCCGGTCCACATCACTAACTGCGGCGACTATTCGTCCCATCAGATTGACTGTTCCCTCCAGGTCCTCATTCAACCTAGCCATTCGAATCTCGACGGCCTTTTAAACCATGGACTTCTCCAGTTCGACCCGCTCGTGCTTTACTTGTAAGTTCTGAACACGCCGTACCCTCCTGGGCCCTTGGTCTTCGGGGATCTCGTTTCTCTCATTTCTGCGACAGCCTCCCTCCCCTCTACAGCCTCCTACCACCATGTCTTCAGCTGCCACTGTCGTTCTTCTCATTTACGGTTGTCAAATGGCGATCGGCGATCATGCAGCCATTTGCTCTGTCATATTGTCCTAGCTGGCCTAGTCATATCTGTTCCATCTGCTGCAACTTTGCAACATGACTATTGCTCTTCACATCTAAGCGCCAGCACTGCGTCAATCCCTCAACTCCTTTATGCCTACGAGATCCAGGAGCTATTTCTTGCTGCGAGACCAGCTCCTCCGCCCGGCCCTTCCCTGTCCCAACCGCGGTGTTTCTTTTCTCGGTAGGGGTGCGTGATCTGACATTTGATTTGTGTTGTTTAGGCGGCCAGACTACTCATCAGGTATGAAGAGAGAGATAAAGGGAATGACGGAATAAGGGTTGAAAAGAGGAAGGTCTTCTCATAAGCGCATGGTACTGACCAAACGCTTCTCTCAGGCCCGCGATTGCCCCAACCGTGGTGCTGCCAAGTGGTGCGTTTCTCTGTGACCCTTTGCTCGGTACATACATGTATGGACTCACTGACCGGTCTCTAGCTACAACTGCGGAAATGAGGGTCACCTAAGTGAGAACTAGACTCTTCATCCTCGTATCATCGCTCTAACGTATCCTCCTTACAGGCCGCGATTGCCCCGAGGGCCCCAAGGATACCAAGACTTGTTACCGATGTGGCCAGAGTGGTCACATTAGCCGTGAATGCCCCCAGGGTGGTGGTCCCATGACTGGTGGTCAGGGTGGTGGATCGCAGGAATGCTATAAGGTACATTGAGCCCCCAAATGTCGTCTCTGTGCTTGGTTGACTCGGTCTATTAGTGTGGCAAGGTTGGCCACATCGCTCGCAACTGCCCTGATGCCTATGGCGGCAACTCCTATGGAGGTGGCGGCGGCGGTGGCGGTTACGGTGGTGGCTACGGTGGTGGCAGCCAAGGTAAAACTTGCTACTCTTGCGGCGGCTATGGACACATGTCCCGTAAGTCTCTTCTTGGAACTGGATGAGGTTAAGATTGATATTCTAACGCCGACATTAGGCGAGTGTGTCAACGGCAGTAAATGCTACAACTGTGGTGAGAATGGCCATTTCTCTCGCGACTGCCCCAAGGAGTCCTCCGGCGGCGAGAAGATCTGTTACAAGTGCCAGCAGCCCGGCCACATCCAATCCGCTTGCCCTAATGTTTAAGGACGCACGCTCTTAGTTGGACGAATCCCTACGATAACTCAACACGACGACCCTTCCCACTAGGATACTAGCTCTCGACACCTATCATTATCGTCCTTCACGCCTGCCTGATTACATGTGGAGGTGGGGATGTTGATGGCCAGGGAAGCTATCTGTTCAACAGGGCTCGATGGGACTGGGAGTGTTCATCTTGTGCTCTGCGTCATCTCCTAATATCCGCGTTGTTTTCCGTTTCTCGATTTGATCTGGCATTGGAATGAACTTCAGAGCACGAAGGGACGCATGAAGGATCGCTGGCCTCTAAGCAAAAGTGCTTTGCCTCTACCACCAAAAAAAGTGTTTCGATCAGGAGTTTAGGGTTGATTTTCACGGCCATACTCAGAGGCTATTGCCGCTTTCCACCAACAGAGATGGTACTGGAATTATTCGGCCACGGCCATCGTATGGCTCGCCTGATGAACAATGATTGCCGCATTTCATAGGTCCGTAGTCATTCTATGAATGCGCTAGTAGCCTTGTGGAGGTCATTTTCCCGTCTTGATGTGATGATTGTAATGATTGTGATGGTTGTGAATGGGAATCAATCGCTGGGTACTCTTGATGTGCGCTAGATATCCTTTGCTTCTCCGGCATCCTCGTGACTTGGTGAAAGCCAACTATACCCGTTGCTGTGTTTGAGAAAGGACCTATTAAATTGACGTCTAATGTATCAACCTCAGTTGAATGTAGGTCCCGTTGCTAAACGACATGAGAAGGCAAGAGGGTGACGTGACGCTAGGTCGTGATACGAAACCAAGTACATTTAATTGTCCGTCGTACGGCAACGGAGTGACAACGGAGTGACGATGTACCCGTTAATGACACAAATGAGACCGTATAACTGAAATATCTGGAGAAGAGCCGGATTGTAGGATTGTGTCGATGCGGAATGGTAAGTGGGCAGGTACAGTAGATAGAATCTACTACCTATTATGAAAACTGGTAGGCAGTGTATATCTGCTTGCTGGGTCAGGCAAGTCTGGAGGGATAAAGTACCTAGGTAGGAAGTAGGTAGGTAGGCACTCTACAAGAGATGCGATATCGTACAAAAAAAAGAAAGTAAGTGTTCCGGACGCCCAGTCCCCGAATTCAAATCAAAAAGACTGCCTCTTGAATGAATAATTTAGCTAAGGTTAGTTTTATCCAGTCGTGCACCGTGATGACCCCTCCCAAAAATAATGCTCGCGCCGTTTCCCTGCTTTGGATGCTATGGTTTTGTTTACGATGATCTCCCCTTTGCCAAATTTTGGTTGTCCATGATGATCCATCTCGACGTACACACACACAACAGACGCCTAAGTTTGTATTGAGTTTGTTTCCCTTTCCTTTCTCCAAACCCACGGGAACGCCATGGAAAGAGTAATTCTGCTGAGTAAGATCGAATCGCGTGAATGGGAGACTTTGTTGTACAAAGGAACAGCCACTGACTGACCACCGAGGATGCCGGAGAGAGAGAGCGGGCCGGGTTCTATTCCTCATTCAATCAGCCCTGACGGGTCGGAGTGATATTTAGTCGAGAGTGCGACATCTTCACGCGCGCATCGCGGTTACAGAGAAGCTGCGAGCAGATGAAGTGGCTGACGTCCTCATCCTGCCAGTAGCTCATATGCGAGGCGATGGTGTTCATCGGATTGAAATCTAGCGCGCTTCTGTTTAACACGCAATCACAAACGTTAGCAAGTTTGTCATAAAGATGGTCATACATATGACCATGGCTACGACTAGTTGGGGACGAATGAAGAGGAAGGGGGTGTGAGGAGTTGCGGCAATGAGAGATAAAGGAAGAAGTAAGAAGGAAGAAGAAGAAGAAGAAGAAAGGAAAAGAAAAACCACTTACTCCTGTATACTGAAGTCAACCCGCCCATTCCAGTTGAGCGCTCGGATCTTTAGTTCCTCTTTCCTGAGTCTCTGTGCCTTTAGTTCCTCTGCCGCCCACGCTGCCCCTAGCTCTAGGCTGTCCCCCGCCCGACCCGCGTTGTCCTTGTGTTCGTCAATGCGCTTCTTCTGGAAACGGTTATAGAGTGTTTCCAGGTCATTGTCGATCAGCGTTGACTCTTTGCTGGCGTTGCTGCCTTGCGTGCTGGAGGAGCCCGGGGAGCCGACACCGGCGATCTTCTCCCCCAATGCTTTCATGCGCTCGTCAGTCTTCTCTGACTGCGTAGCAGAATTGGAGACTACCTTACCCGAGTTGGTGCTATTGGCATTAGTGCGATTAGCCGCCGCCGCCGCCGGGTTCGTGTCCGACGAAGTAGAGTTGTTATTTGCTGAGGGGTTATTGGATGCATTGAAATTGGCTATGTCTTCGTTGCTGAGCCCCAAGCTGCGGTTGAGGAGACTGCTAGCAATCCCGGCGCTGACACTTGACCACAGACCGCTCACGCTCTGGCCTACCATGACCCCGATCCCAGATAAGCCTTGAGGAGCCACTACCCCAAGTATGCCCTTTTTGGTATATGGCAAGGCCTGTGGCTTTAGAGAGGACATTGCTGGCGAGATCAAGGGTTCTAAGCGATACGCGATAGGATCAGATGGGTGGAAGATGTTGAACAGCTGTGCAACTTTCGGCGATGACACAGAGTATGGTAGGCCAGTAACACCCGAAATCGATTCTCCTGGGGCATTGGAAGCTGACAGGAACGGGTCATCCATGTATCCCGAATCTAAAGGACTCTCCGACGGCGCAGCATTCGGTTGATGCCGAGCAGCGATTGTACGTCCCTTGAGCATCTGAAACAAACCGACCGGTGAGCCAAGGCAGTACAGGTCTTCGACGTTGAAATTGAACGAGGTACCCTTGGAGTCTTTAGAAGAATCGGAACGTTCCTGAGCGTTCCAGAATCGAAGGGGATTTCGGAGCGGTTCTATACCCTTGCTCAGCTCCTTTTGTCGGCATAGTATGTCAAACATGATCGCTGAGCCCAACGAGTGGCCGATGATATGAACTTTGCCTTTGAATTCCGGGTTCCTCTCGCGGAAAAGTTTGTATATTCTATTCGACTCATTGAGAACGATTTCCGTGATTTGCTCTCGATACGCGCTCTGGTACAGGAGGACATCTAGCGCAAGGTCGGAAATGAGGGATCGCGCGAAAGCCATGCCCTCGATCGTGATGTCTTCGAGCGAGGGATCTATGAGAATGTTAGCCGTGGGTAATTATATCTACTAGGGTATTTGACATGGACACTAACAATCATTCTCCTCTTCAGACATATCGCCCAAATCGGTTTCGCCTTTCTTTTCTCGCGTCTTTGGAAAGTCGAGCATATGACGCCAGCAGACAGGCAAGACTTGGATTTTGCAGTTGCCAGGGCCATCTCCAGTGTCGGAGTTCAACGCCTTCAAATCTTGTGAGTGAGCATAAACTGCTTTTAGTGTTTTTCGTAGCATATTCACGTCATGGATAAAATTGACGCTTTCCATCCTGATGTATCAAAGTTGTCCGGTTACTCTTGCCTGTTGCTCGAAGAAGAAGAGGGGGGAGGGGGATTTCTTACCTCATGCTCAATAACTGGCCGATGCCGTGAGTCACTAGCACTAAATGTTCGATTTCGCGTTCTTGAGTCTCCCCATCCTGACCTGTGTAATCGTCCTGGATTTCCTTCTCCTCCCGCAGTCTAATGTTTTCCTCCTGCTTTTTAAGGTCATCAACGCCCTCAGCGTATGAAAATGGGTGCTCGACTTGATTTCCTCTGTTGTCCATTTCTCCCAAGGCCCCATCCCGATCGCTTTCACTGTTGGTAGCACTTGAACGCGTGGCAGGCGGAGCAGAGCGTCGCTTGCGGGCTTTGTCTTTGGCATTTTCCCTTTCATCATTGATTTGCTGAGGTGGTAGTGTCGCTGTTGTAGGCGTGGGGGGTCGTTTCCCATCCTTTACCTTGCCAGGCTCCGAATAGCCCCTTATAAGCTTGACTCCATTCATGTAGCTCCCGCCGGCAAACCTCTGGTACACTGTTGACGTTACCCAGCTGAACATGCCATCAGATGATAGCCACGCAGTACTCGAGTCTTGGTAGGTAGCTACACTGTTCATGTACGTACCAAAGAGGCGGTACGTTTGCGGTTGATGAGGGACGGGAAGCGAGGATTTTGGTGGATTGTCGGCTTGGGCCTTGGCGGTTGTCTTCAGATTGTCCGCCGATGCCGTCGGGGTAACGCTATGCACACCGGAATCACTGCGAATTCTATTCGCAGGGTAAGTCCAAGGTTTCGTTTTCAGATAGCCTTCTTCTAATTGAGCCGCCAAATTCTCTTCGCAAGGTTTCAATGACGAGCCCTCGCTGAAGAACCACGTCCCGCGACGAACCGTATATACAGGCCCAGGCCAGTATACAGGGGTCAGCTCGCGTTGCTCGATGTCGACGTCGAACAGGAAGTCTTCATTAACAGGAACTCGCAAACCTGACCGAGAACTACCGGATTCGCTGTTATGACTGGTTTTCGGCGAACCTTCAGCCGACGCGCCCTGCGAGCGGCGAGCGCTTGATTCAGCACGGACATTCTCACGATTGTGTTCCATTTCTTCCAGTAACTTTTGGTATGCATTTTCAAGAGACCGCGAGTCCACTTTGGAAAAGGCCGCGAACTTCTTGGGGATTACCGGCTTAGCATTTTCCGCTACCGCCTTCTTGAATTTCGGGAGTTGCGGCTTACGTTTCGGGACCTGGTTGGTAGGGATTAGTACCTAGTTCTACGAGCGACAAGGACTGGTGAGTACACACATCAACAGCATGAAACCACATCACGTTCAAAGGGGGACAGTCATCGGGATACTTCTTGAGGCTGTGGCCATAAAGAGTATTTGTAGAATGATCGTCAGCTTTTCCGGGTGCCTGTGGCTTGACGCTCGTTTGCGGTAAAGGAGAGTTATCTTTCGGTGTCGGCGTAGTGCTACGACTTGTAGCCCAGGGGTTTATAGACTCGACGGCGCTGGCCAGATATGACTTCTCCGACTTTTTCTCTCCTTTCTTATTCCCACTCTTATCGCCAGTCGTGGCGGCGTTTTCAGTACTGGACGACATTGCGCTATGCTGCCAGCCAGCAGGCCGACCAAATATATTTCTATGTAGACAGGGGATCGACCGCAATGACTGGAATGGCGCGGGACGAGGATGTAAACAAACACCCAAAATAAGGCGAATGGGACCTTTTTGCGCCAGTATAACGAAACTCGAAAGGTCAATGGCCGTTAGATGAGAAATCGTTGGTGCGTTCGCGGGGGGTTGTCCATGAGACTCGTATGTCCTGTGGTCATCGGCGGGAATCCGAGTTTAACAACTGCGATGGAGCGAGAACATGAAGAAATGAGAGAGACTGTGATAAGACTCTGGGTCGCAACTCGTTACGATGAAGTTGAGTGAGAGCAAGCCAGGAAGTACACAAATACAGTCAGAAAGAAGTGATCAAAGTAATTGTCACATGGGAATTAGTTAATAGGTAAGCCAACGAGGTGCGAAAGGTAGTGTGTAGGTACCTATGACGACTTCGCACTTGTATCGAGATGGAAGCTCGCAGTTTTTAGTGTAGATAAGTAGTTAGTTACTTACCTACTTTAGTTATCTACTTACTATCTACGAATTATCTAACTAACCTATCTAACCACCTACTTACTCACTTACTTACTTACAGATTACATACTGGAGCACAGTGTGGGTAGACCAGTGTAGTTCAGGTGCAGACGCGCCTTGGGGCCTGCTCGGGCAAGCGCGAGAGACACACAAAGCCGGAGCACCTCACTACGCGATCGGCACGGAGAACAACCCCAGTAAGTACTTAAGAAGATATATACATACCTAGGTAGTAGATAGGTAGGTAGTGGATCCAACCTACCTACTTATCTACATACCTACCCACTGACTAGATACCTAACCTAACCTAGATAGGTAGCCCCTCTATTAGTGTAAGCGCGGCAGCAAAGGAGGTATCTACAGTGAACCGAAGTGATGAACACTGTACGAGACTCACTGTGCTAAGCATGGTGGGGCACGACCCGTCGACTCCGAATGGGAAGCCCGCAAAATTTCAGTTTCTCAGTGCGTTCGCGATTCAACATGTCCTTTTGGCTCCTTACCTACGGTCTGCCTCTCATCATTACTTGCCTGCTGAGCTGCCTATGATGAAGCGGATTCCCACACCATTGGCATGCGTGCGGTAGTATAACACCACCCTCGACGGATTGCGTTATAAAGCTCTTGAAGCCATTCGATGCACCCTGGCGCAAAGTGGTAAACGCGTTCGAACTCCCCGCCAACTTCCCCGAAGCCAACCTCATCCTCGAATCAATCGACGACAAGGACAGGCCTAGTCGTCCGACATCATTACCATCATGGCGACGATAACTACTACGAGTGTCGTGCCACCGGCGAAGCACCAGGTGGTTGACAAACTGCCGAAGAGATTGAAGAATCTCAAATTTGGCATCCAGTCCAACCAGGACATCGTCAACCAAGGCGTCCTCGAGGTGTCAGATCGCAGTATGTATGATATCGACAAGGGTCGCGAGCCGACTGTGAACGGTGTGCTGGACAAGCGCCTGGTGAGTACTGCGCATCGACGCCACTCTGCTTGGCTCCCATCTCTCTCTCTCTCTCTCTCTCTCTGACACCTTTTGTTAGGGAACCTCCAGCAAGACGGGTATTTGCGCTACATGCAACGAGCGGCTGACTGATTGTGTCGGGCATTTCGGCCACGTGCGGTTACCCCTTCCGGCGTTCCACATCGGTTATATCAAGTTTACGATCACCATTCTGCAAAACATATGCAAGGACTGCTCACGGGTGTTGCTCGTCGAACAGGAACGCCGTGCCTACCTCAAAGAGCTGAGGCGGCCCAACATCGACAACATGAAACGAGTGGCAATCTGCAAAAAGATCAATGATCAATGCAGAAAGACTAAGCAATGTCCCTACTGTGGCGCTGTAAATGGTCAGATTCGCAAGGTGGGCGCCCTGAAACTTGTTCACGATAAGTTTGTTGCGTTCAACAAATCCACTTCTGCCAAGAAGCAACCTCCGCCTAGCAAAATCGAATTCGATAATTCCTTCAAGGAAGCTAGGAAGCACGTCAGCGATCTTGATAAACACCTGAGGAAAGCGTTTGAGGATCTAAACCCTCTCAGGGTTCTTAACCTCTTTAAGCAGATTACACCCGATGACTGCGAACTACTCGGCCTAAATCCCTCAGAAGGTCGGCCAGAAATGTTCCTCTGGCAATATCTACCCGCGCCTCCCGTATGTATTCGGCCATCAGTCGCCCAAGAAGGAGCAAGTAACGAAGACGACATCACTACACGTCTTGGCGACATCGTGTTTGCTTGTGGCTTGATCCGGGCAGCACTGCAGAAAGGCACCGCTTTGCAGACTATCATGGAGCAATGGGAATATCTCCAGCTGCAAATAGCAGTATACGTGAACAGTGACGTACCCGGACTCCGAGACAACGGCGTCACCAAGACGATGCGAGGCTTTTGTCAACGCCTCAAGGGCAAACAAGGGCGCTTTCGTGGTAATCTGTCAGGAAAGCGTGTTGATTTTTCCGGTAGAACTGTCATCTCCCCTGACCCAAACTTAGCTGTCAATCAGGTCGCTGTTCCGATGCTAGTAGCGAAGAATCTAACGTATCCGGAGAGAGTTCATCGTGACAACATTCTCAAATTAAGACAGTGTGTTGCGAATGGTCCTACCGTATGGCCGGGAGCGCAGGCAATCCTGAAAGTTGACGGAGATCACCCCCCGTTTCGTGTCTCGCTTAGGTTTGGTGACAAAGAGGCTGCTGCGAAAGACCTTCGCATTGGTGACATCGTTGAACGCCATTTGGAGGACGGAGACATCGTCCTCTTCAACCGACAGCCATCACTCCACAAACTCAGTATCATGAGCCATCTGGTAAAGGTGCGACCCTGGAGAACGTTCCGGCTCAATGAATGTGCTTGCGGTCCTTACAACGCCGATTTCGATGGTGACGAGATGAATCTCCATGTTCCCCAAACAGAGGAAGCTCGTGCTGAAGCGGTTACACTTATGAGCGTCAAGCACAACCTGGCGACACCGAAAAACGGAGAGCCTATTATCGCAGCCACCCAAGATTTCATCACTGCATCTTATCTTCTGAGTAGCAAGGACATGTTTTTCGACCGGAGAACTTTCACCTATATTGTAATGCATATGATGGACGGAGTCACACATCTTGATCTACCGGCGCCGGCTATATTCGCGCCCAAAAGGTTATGGACCGGTAAGCAGATTTTCAGCATGCTTATGAGACCCAATAAGTCGACTACGGTCATGGTCAACCTGGATGCCAAATGCCGAGAGTACGTGGACCCGCCCCCGGCTCCGCCTGGTCAAAGAAAGAGAGCGCCAGATATGTGCCCCAATGATGGCTGGCTTGTGGTGAGGAATTCGGAAGTCATGTGTGGCCGAATGGACAAGTCAACTGTAGGTTCGGGGAAAAAAGACTCCATATTCTACGTTATTCTGAGAGATTATGGCCCGGACGCGGCTGTGACCGCCATGAACCGCCTTGCAAAGCTGTGCGCCAGAATGCTGACGAATCGAGGGTTCTCTATCGGTATCGGAGACGTCTTTCCCACCGCTGCTCTCACACAAGCAAAGAACAAACTTGTCGAGGCGGCCTACGTGGAGTCTGACAATTTCATCCGACAATTCAATGAGAATAAGTTGCCAAAAGCTACAGGATGCTCCATGGAGGAAACGCTGGAAGCCAAAATCTCGGGTGTTCTGAGTAAAGTTCGTCAAAATGCCGGAGAACTTTGTATCAATTCTCTAAGCCGGAACAATGCCCCTCTTATCATGGCGTCCTCGGGTTCCAAGGGTTCCAATATCAACGTCGCTCAGATGATTGCTGCCGTCGGGCAACAGATCATTGCTGGATCTCGTGTGGCCGACGGGTTTCAGGATCGTACCTTGCCACATTTCCACAAAAATACACGCCATGCATTGGCTAAAGGTTTCGTGCGGAATAGTTTCTACACGGGCCTTGTACCGACAGAATTTCTCTTCCACGCCATATCAGGGCGAGAAGGATTGGTTGATACTGCTGTCAAGACTGCCGAGACTGGTTACATGTCCCGTCGGCTCATGAAGTCGCTCGAAGATCTGTCCACCAAATATGATGATACTGTGCGGACCTCTGGTGACGGCGTTGTTCAGTTCCAATTCGGAGCCGATAAGCTGGATCCGGTAGATATGGAAGGAAAGGCAGTGCCTGTCAATTTTGAGCGCACTTTCTCCCACGCCGAAAATTTGACCTGGAATAATGCTGACCGAGCTCTCTTGCCTTTTGAAATCCTTGCTCTCTGTGATTCGATGCTCAAAAAGGAACGCGATCGCTATCGAAGACGGGGCTTGTTGCAGGGGGAACCCCTTTTATATAGCGACACATCTGATTACGGCGTCGACGAGCACGAAAGCGGTCGTAACTTTCTCACAACTATCCACAAGCATGTGCGAGGCCTCGCGGAAAAGTTTTCCAAATTGCGTGTTGCGGCTGGTCTTGACAGCCTGCTGACAACGCCTGATACTGGTTCCTTACCTTTCACGAATGACGAGCGTAAAGAACTGGCATCGCTCACCTCCGACATTCAACAAGCGAAAATAAAGCAGTTAGCGAGGCTCAAAGCCACGGAATCGGATCGAGCACTGAGAACGCCCGTGCAACTGAAACCGACAGTTGGCATCCTTGAGTACGAAGACCTTTTAGCCCTCAAGCCTGTACTGGAGCAGCTTGATTTCCAGCGACCCTTCAAGGCTAAGACCACTATCGAGAAACAGGAGTTTGCAAGGCTTTCGGAACTCAACGCAAGACTTGACAAGCTCGAACTTGGGTACCTTTCACGATTGGCGTGTAGTATCAATTCAGAAGAAAGCGAGGACGTATCCAAGTTGGCGTCAGAAAGACCAGCGAAGGTATCCGAAAAAACCCTTCGTCGGTTCATTGGTTTGTGCCTGGAAAAGTATAGCAAGGCCCACGTAGAGCCTGGTCATGCTGTCGGTGCAGTTGGCGCACAATCTATTGGAGAGCCCGGAACTCAGATGACGTTGAAGACTTTCCATTTCGCCGGTGTCGCTGGTATGAGTATCACACAAGGTGTGCCTCGTATCAAAGAAATTATTAACGCGTCGAAAACCATCAGTACGCCAGTCATCACTTGTCCCCTTCAAAATCCGAAGAGTTTGGAGGCAGCGAAGATTGTGCGCGCGCGTATCGAGAAGACATACATTGAAGATGTCCTCCGTTACGTGGATGATGAATGGCAGCCTAATCGCTCGTTCATAACTCTACACGTCAATACGGAAGTACTGGAAAGCATGCATCTTGGAGTTGGGCTTAGTGATATTGTTAGTGCCATTGTCAAGCAGAAGAAGCTTAAGATCCAGGCAGAAGACATGCAAGTCTTCGAACAGGACGCTACCATTGAAATTACGGTGAGACCGTTAGACACTGACAGCTCAACCAAACGAACAACAAGATCCAAAACCGCGACAGAGGCTATGGCTGATCTGTCCGTTCGCATAAGCCAACTGAAACGCGTGCTGCCCATGGTCCCTATCTCGGGGTATCCCGAGGCCAGTCGGGCCATCATTCAACAGAGCGACAAGGACTCTACAAATACGGTTCTGGTAGAAGGCTATGGGTTGCGGCATTGCATCAATACAGAGGGTGTCGTCGGTACTAAAGTCACGACCAACAGTGTCATGGAATGTAGGGACGTCTTGGGAATCGAGGCCGCCAGGACGACAATTGCCAAGGAAATCAGCGATGTCATGGGCGATATGGGTATCGATCCCCGGCACATGCAGCTTCTCGCCGACGTAATGACCTACAAAGGCGATATTCTAGGAATCACGCGTTTTGGTCTGTCCAAGATGCGTGACAGTGTATTGCAGCTCGCTTCATTCGAGAAGACAGCGGACCATCTGTTCGACGCGGCATCGGGCATGAAGACAGATCCGATCGAAGGCGTCAGTGAGAAGATCATCATGGGTGAGACCATGTCTGTCGGCACTGGAGCATTCCAAGTCGTGAGGCGATTGAATCTCTTGGATGAGCACTTCGCGACATTGCCTACGGTTTTTGAGGATGCTTGGAACGAGATCTACGAGAAACCAGCAAAGCGCACGAGGAAAAAGGATCCCTAGAAGAGAAACCCTCCCCGGGCCATTTGAAGAGATGAACGAAAATACGTGAATTCTGGAAGTGAGGACAACCTCGCCGGCTCTGGTAAGGATTGATGAGGAGGCCTTTGTAACATAGTGCCTCATCTGGTCCAAGTTTATTCGTGGTATGGACGACAAGTGGGACAACATGGCGTTGCATTTTGATAAGCGCATCGAGCGTCGTTACTGTGTATCAAACAGCTGTTGATACCTGAATTCGTATGTTATTGAAGCCAATAGCATAAAAAAAATAAAATAAAAAAAAATAAAAAAAAGATCCATGGATAGGATAAGTAGGTACATAATGACACATGAACTTTCTACTACGCTGTACCCTTATTAGCAACCTTCCATGGGCCATGCTCTCCATTTCTCCTTTGAGTGGTATCTTGCACGTCTCTCTCTACTCGGGTTTTGTTTGATTTGAGATTTGCACGGCGCCGATAATGTCGTGAACTGCTCGGCATTACCCCCCTTCGTCGTCCGAGAAGCCTCTCCCCTCCCGTGGCGCGGCTTAAACCGAACATGGAGCCTTACACACCCCGCCCCTTATCAGCAGTTATCTCCGTTGCTAAACATGGGTTGTTAGTACCTAGGAGGCAGGAGGAAACGGACTCCATTCGCCCGCGCAGCCGGGGCCGCGTATTCCGTAGTCCCTGGTATATCGGCAGCGGGGTACCTTTCACTACAGGGGCGCATTTGGCTCCCGTGCCATTGTGGATGGGTGGAGAGATATTGGTGAGTAAATATGTTTGAGCTTGTATGTTTCCACGCCTTTTCTTTATCTCTCGATATTGGTGTTGTCGCGGATAGTATGCGAAACAACCCCGTAAACAAGTCGCCGGAGCTGAGAAGACAAGTCGGCTGAATGAGCACAGGGCATCCCCGGATGTTTCTTTCTCCGCGCGGGAACGCCTGGAATTAATATCGCGGCATAAAAGTTTTAACAGGATGGCAAGGGCTTAGGAAGCGCGAGGGACTATGCCGAGGTTGTGGCTGTTCGCTATATATTGCTATGGCGAGAGGTGGGCGTCTAGAGTTCGGAAATGTGTGGCATAGCATTATCAGGTATGTAGCAGACCCTGACATACTAGATACTGAGATATGGTGTTTCTTCCAGGCGATGGCCACATCAATAGCAGGCCGTTATGTGAGGTTCGAATCGGTGAGTCCGTCCCGTCACTTGATATGGCACGGCAATTCGCGGATTGTCAAACTCGTCTATCGATTTTCCCTGTCACAATACGAGGTATAGTTTCGGCCTCTAAGTCTCGTTCGTCTCTAATTCCTCGTTTGAGGGTAGATCTCCCTCTGCACATCATCGGACATTGGTGATACAGCGATCTACCATCAGTCTCTGACCATGCGGCGCATGGCAACTCGCGCATGGCATTGTTTCCTGCGGCAGATTCGAAACTTAGAACGTATCGGCGTCCAGTATTGACCGAATCTGCCCACACAGGCACACACACACACACTAAGCCCTATAGGCAGGGTGGGAACGGCCCTCGGTTCCTTGGATCCCTGCGGATGGTACGCATAGACATCATGTATACATTACATTACCCGGTACCTTCCTCTACTGCCTATCCCTGTTGAGTCATGTCTTGTTGATGAACGGCGACTTTGATATTACCCCGGAAACTTCTCCACGGCTCTTTCCAGCGTCTTTTGAAGGTCGAATTCTTTAGACAATGTATGTACTCATTACCAGCTTCTCGAATGACTGGCTTTCCCTCCCGTATGGTACAAACGAATCGTCTTGTATAGCGACTGATTATCGTGGTTCGGATCTTGTTCGGGATAACGATCCCTCCGAGTCAAGAGATTGCTGTTGTTGTCACTTGAGATTACTCTTCAGGATAAAGTCTTGTAGTAACTCGTGGCTGGCAGTTAAAAGTCAAAGTTAAACCTCCCCCTCCCTCATCGTCTTTCCCAGTCAGGACTGCCCAGTCATGCCTCCTCTGAACGAGACGTGGCTCAGGACCAGCATGCCACATAATCCATAGCTCGCTTTTCAGTACCAGCTCGTCCTCAGTCCCCTGCATTTGCATTGTTTCAATTCGACGTGCCAGTTCCGTAGTAGTCGGCGTTAAAAGGACTTTGCGGGCTATGCCAAGTTCAGCTTGGGCTACGTTGTTGAGCGTGTTTGGGAATGTATGGTCACCTAGTTAGACAGGGCAGGATGAGATTGGGGACATCCAAGTAAGATATCTATAAATATAAAATCATGGTGGGAGAGAATATCGCCACTGTCAGGTAAGCATGAAGGACCGCGTCGCTTTATCGAGAAACCGCTGCTTGCCGCGTTGACTAAACCACATGCCGATCATCAGTCATGATAGTTGAACACGGTCATCCCTCGGTATTTGATGCGGTGCCTCAGAATACGCATGCCGCCGGCCGTAGAAATCTTGCAACGCCTTCGAATTTAGACCAGCTGATGAATGTGAGCCATCAGGTTTCGGATTCACTACTCCATGCGATACATAGCTGCCAATGCCATCGCGTAGGTGGCGTAATCCGTCTAGAAGAATGACATTGACGTCCTGTCGAAGCCACCGTACCCTCGACAGACGATACAGGCTCGAGGAACTGCCATGCCAAAGCCCAAAGGTGGAAATGTACACGTACGGCGGATGACGGTGTTTCAGATCCTGGGCTGCATGGCCGTTGAGGCTGTCACTGGTTCGTTTAACGGACGAGGAATCTCGGCATTGGCAACCCTGATTGCCTGTGAATCTGTGATCGACGGCCCAATCAGGCGAGGGGGAAGGATCTCAGATGGGCATGATATCTTGATCCGGCACATTTATGTCTTGCAGCAGCGCCTTTCCTGGGTATGTATGTCAGCTTCATAGTATCCCTGCCCGTGAAGTGCCAGAGAAACTAGGTATACCTCAATATGTGCCCTATGGCCTAGAGCACGGCACATCCGAAGACATGAGAAAAGGCAGAAGCTCAAGACCGCTCAAGACCGCTCAAGCACGCCAATGTGCTCTAGGTTGAGACCCAGCATCTCCGCTGTGTGTGAGTGGTATTCTGATGTCTGTAACGTAGAACCAGAGGAAAAGAGTTACGCCAGAGACGGTTCTCTCACCTAGGACATGACCTCGCTTGTGCCGAGGGTGGGAGTCGGGACACACCTTCTCTACCTGTTGAGTGCATACCGAGCAATGCAAAACAACTAAATGAGTCACACTCCAACACTCCTTCCCTGGAACGGGTCACTCCTTCCCTGGACTTCGTCGCAGCTTCCTGCGGACCACCGCATACAATAGGTAGGGCGATCGATAGCACCTACTTAATTAATATGCTAACTACCTAGGTAGGTATCAAGTTGTTACTCGAATGCGTCACTCCGCTGTGTGGAAATATAGCCCCTTGGTGTCGCAGATCATGTGCCTATGACCCACATGTCTCCAGACTCCAGACTCCAACTCAAACTAGATATAGAGCTGGGGAAGATGCAGTAGGTATTGGACCAAAACCTGGAACGCCCTACGCCACTGACATGTGGAATGTGGAATGTGGAATATACTGCGAGCCATTGCAACATCTCCAAATTCGAATTACCTAGAACATGGCGGGAAGTACTGAGGCAAAACCGTAAGAGCACTCAAATCCGGATTTGCCACGAGTTACTTGCCCCTTGTGACAAAAGGTGTGCGAGCAGCAAGCGAGGGGAGGGAAATTGGCATCGATCAATCATCATCATCATCAGATGAACGAGACGTACATAAACACGACTGACAGCGGGATAGAGAGGAAATGGTCCTGTCAAAATCAATGATGTATGACAAAGTCGAAGCCCAATTTGTTGATTAGGGCCCGTGAAGTCCTAGCCATGGCGCAGTCACAACTGCATGCGAAGAACTATATTCTCATATACCCCTACCCTCAGCCACTGGATTAGTTAGATAGCTCACGCCGACGTCTTACTTGACGAGTCATGCTCGTAGCCAGCCTCCAGGTATAAGACGAGATGACACACTTGCTGCAATCTGCCATCCACGAATAGAAAGAACCTACCTGGAAACCAACCAGAGGCAGCGCCGAGAGATGCAGAACAGACCGGACGGATTCCCAAAGGCCATGGCGAATACCGCCAATGCGTGTGGGCCGCAAACTTGGCCTTGAGGGCCTGGGTTCCATGTGGCATAGCAGCCCATTGCAACCCTCCCAATCGCAAACACGATGTGTGCTGATAAAACCTGAGGTTTCAGCCCGCTGTGTCGGGTTTTTCTTGACGCAGCCGCAGCCACGCGGGATTCCAACTTCTCGGGCCTACATCTGAGGTCAAGGCACGTAAAACATGTTCCGCATAAGCCTCTACTCAGACCCGGAGGTCATCGTAAAGGCAGACCGACCAAGGCCGCGACTGGCTCGGTCCTTCGGGACCGACGAGTTCACCATCCTACGTGTCTCTAGACAGCTCTCTGAGAAAAATGCCTACAATATGGGACGCCTGTCAGTATCAGCTTCCGGACGCACGGCGAACTTTCAATCAGCTATGCGTAGATGCATTGATCCGAAGTGCTCATAACTGCTCTGATTGGATGATGCCTTCCACGCAGTCCCAGAGCAACCGAAAGGAAAAAAGACCCTTAGTAAGCATTTACATAAGGCACTAGGTAGACTAGGTAACTATTGCCCACGCGCCAAAGCGAGCGAATAAGGAGGACGTGCATAAGTCGTGCATTGGGTAATCCAACTAACTGTCTTGGGCAGTGAGAGTGCTTCTGAGCTCGACTAACCTGTCAGGGCTAGCCTAAAAGGAAGAGCTAACTTCTCCGTACACTAGATAGTTAGCGGCCACGCAAATCCACATCTGCCGTTCCGATCAGCCATGTGACGTAATGCTCGCATGTTATAGTACGTAGCATCGCCATTTTACTCTCGCACCTGCTTCGCACTTTGAACCTCATTTTCGACCATAGCTGGAAAAAAAGAGTTGCACAGATACATCTGCGGGGGGAGGTCAGAAGAGAATACGTATGACAAGAGAGTACACCGCTAAGTTAGGCACCTGTGCCGTTATCTCGGTTATCTCTCGACGGCGACAATCTCAGAATTTTTGCTCGGCCCAGAAATAACGTTCTGTCGTAGATTCGGATATGTTGTGCCGTGAAGGATCCCTTATAATACCGTAGGGCCGCGTGTCGCCTTCTTTTTGCCCGTCGGAATCTACTTAGTTGATGCGAGGCCGGGACTAGGAAAGCTGGCGGTTGAACCCAGCAGCAGTCCTCTGAAGGGTCATATTGATTCCTCATGTCTGGACCAAATGCTCGTATGTTAGAAATCGTGCGCGGTTAATCCAGGCTAGGGCAAGCTGATTGCGTTGTCGCATGCTCTCAGTCTGAAAAGGCTTCGCAATGAGTCACCACCACTTGGTAACCCAATTTATGCCCCTTGTTGTGAGCCTGCAAACTCCTGAGTTCTCTTTGGAAGCCGGGTGTATTAATACGGTATACTTCTGGTTTACAATACCAGCGATGTCGCGATCACAAAGTGGTAGTCTTACTAGCCGGATTTAACGGACTTACGGGACGCACTCAGGCTCGATTGTATTTGACAGGTTAAGGCCCCTTCTGGGTTAGATATATGTAAGGCTATCTAACTAGTTAGCTACGATATCTTCAACGGCTGATCATAACTACACTCTGTAGTCTCAGGCAAGATTATATCTACGTAGTAAATCTCGCCTCAACCACTACGTAGTAACGAAGCTCTCCGTATTTCGCAGCAGGTAAGACAATTAGGGCCAATGATGCGTAGTACCTAGTAGGTACCTACCTATAGCCATCGATGCCTTAGAGAGGTAACTAATTCTGAAGCGTTAACTCGTTACACAACTACCGACTGCACACTACCGAGATACCTACCTACCTACTTACCTATAGTTACAGAACGACACGATTGGTGCTGCAGTCTACCTGTGTAGCTACAGACAGACTACTTACTTACATAATACAATCGTACTGTACCTTGATTATTCATCCGAGGCCTATTTAATCTAAATATACACAAAACGTACCTACTTACGGAAATGGAAAACACCGCCATGCCCATAAGATGGGTATCGCCAACAGGGATAACACAACTTTCCTATATAACTCAACTATTGCCTGTGATGACCAACACCACGACTGTAATCTGTAATGTACACTTAGTTGACTGAGAAGCATGAACTTGAAACTCTGCCTGCCTAGCTGAGTTCTGGCTGAGGTTGATGCTAGTGTAGATGGGGATAGAAATTGGGCCCATCCTACTTAGGCGGTCATCAAAAACGCCGATTTAATGCACGTCTCGGTAGCCCGCACACTAGTACTAGGGGCTAGTCCGCTTTCCGCTAGTACGGTGCTGGACCATGCCTGGAAGCGCTCCGTACGACCGTACAACAAACTTTGTTACGCATATACCTAGGTACAGATTACGGGCAATCGATTTATGGGAGTCGGGTCGTGCTAAATTAGCTCAAGCCCGTATAGTGAGCGGTTAGTGATTTAATCTGCTAGGCATTGGTGGTTTAATCTATATTATCGATTTTATCAACACTAGCGCAGCATAATTCCAATGAATCCGTCATCTGCACTCAGGTACAGATGTACCTTACTTAAATGAACGTACAAGTAATCTGTATCTAAGTAAGTAGGTACGTTATTATGTAGGCAACGCAATGTAGCTCTGTCCCTACCTGTAGGACGACACGGCTGTAATCTGTCTGGTCATTACCTAGATAGATAGGTACCTAGGCTGTGCGTCTGTAGACACCTAGTGTAGGCCAGTTAGGGTCTGAATGCGCCCGCGACCAAAGCCGGCCAGGTAACCAACCCAACCCATTATTCGCCTTGGCGGAAACTTCATTTTCCGTCTTTCTCTCTCAAGCTCAAGGTCAAGTTCAAGCCCAAGATAGCTACATATAGTACAACTCACATGATTTACTATGCAGGTTCCCTGAGTTTCGCCACTTCACATGTTGTCCTGCTCTATAGACTGTATCTGCTCTACCTTTGTTGAATTCGCGGTTTCTAGGAAGCTTTCACCCTGCACCTTGGCCGGAAGGAGTGTCGTAGTCTGTAAGGCATTGCCTACCTACCTATCTACCTACCCACTTACCTAGGTAATTAGTCGTTGCTCATATTCTTTTCCTTCCGACGTTCCCCCAATCTTTGGAGATTGCGCAAGTAGGTGTAGGGAAGCAAAGTTTGGCTCCTCTTGGAAATGGAGAATGCCCTTATACCTGTGAGCCCTATTCTGGGGAAGGTATTCTCGAAGCGGACTTAAACTGTTATCTCTTCATAAATGCCAACAGGCCTGGAGCAACTCACGCTCGCTCGAACGAGCTATCACGCAATATCCATCTCGCCCTTTTGCCTCAGTATTTCATACCACGTACCTGCCTGCCTACCTTCCTACCTTCCTACCTTCCTACCTGCCTACCTGCCTACCTGCCTACCTTAGTATTCATTTGCTGCTCGCACCTGCCACTTGTCTACATGTCTACATGTCTACTTGTCTAGGTACTTTTCTACTTGTCTACCTCCTCGTCCACCCTGATGGTTGCGGAATATACTGATACCAGTGCTTCCCACTCGAACATCCATCCCGACGCCACATAGATCTGCCTACCAAGTTGGTGGTCTGCTTCCTCTGCTTCCCACAAAGCACGATAAAACGTGTTCACCCACCCACACGTGTGTTTAATCAGAAACCCGATGGAAAAGCCTAGTCAGTATTCAATCTCTTTTGTCACCAATCCGCTTTACCACCCTGCTCTATACTCACCTTACCTTGCCTTCCTTACCTTACCTTACCTTACCTCCCCTCCTTACCTGGACCCGTCGGTCTCTCTGCTGTTTAAGTGGGCCTCTTGCCGAAAGTGGTGATTTGGCATGTCTAAGGTCTTTTTTATTCTCTTTCTTTTTATATTCCCACTCTCTGGCTGTCTGTCCCTCCCTACGTAACCACATCACCACATCACCACATCACCACATCACCACATCACCACATCAGAGTCCAGACAATCCACACACGCACATAAGCAGCCCCTCCTATCCCGAGTCTAATTGGGGTACGAATAAGGCTGTACCTGCTCTTTCGTTCGACTTGAGCTTGGCCCCTGCACTGCTCCTGCACTGCTTTTGCACTGCTCTTGCACCGCTCTCGCATCCACCCTGTCCTCGTTTGCACATGCAATGATGTCGCCTGCTACCTAGGTAGGTAGTCTGTTGTTGTTCGTGCCAATACAAATAACAATGGGTCTGGCCTCATTGCCTTTACCTGTCCACTCGTCATATCATCACATGGTTCTTCTGAGTGGCCTTGACGTGTCCAAACCTTCACCCCAACACATATATTTACTTTGTAGTCCACCCGGAGAACTATCATCCTCATCCTCATCCACCCACACATCTCACTCCTTGTCTTTGATTGAGCAGTTCTTCTCGCCATCGCTCGTATCCAGCCCTCCCGCATTGGCTATGACTTCGCAGAAGACGGTTCCCATGGTTCATGTTTTCTGTGCGTATTGCGGCAGGAAGTTTTCGCGGAAAGAACACTTAGAAAGGCATCTGCCCAATCGTGAGTAGCTGCTCTGCTCTTCTATTCACACTTCAGGTCACGACCATGCAAAAGACTGACGATGATCCCCAGATACTAACGTGAAACCTTACCATTGCGCAGATTGCCATCTCGGTTTCTCAAGGAGGTAAGATTCTTCACTACATGACGATGCCGGCTTGGTGCGAAGTGTAGAAGGTTGATGCTAACAAAACTGCGCGATAGAGATCTGCTTCAGAGACATCATGTAACATATCACGTAGAAAGGGACCCTGTCAGCGGTCACTCGGGTGCTGTGAATCCCGCGGGGAGAACTCATCAGATCGCTTGCGCCAGCTGCGCAACCGCAAAGACAGGATGCGATAAGCAGCACCCGTCCTGCTCGAGATGTCGTGACAAGAATCTCCCGTGTGAAATTCGGTATGCTCGACGAACAGCGAGGGTTGGCGGCGGCGCCAACAGGAGGCCGAGGCGGGCAACTCTGTCACCTGGATCCTTGACACAACAACTACCATTACCAGACTACCTAGTACAGCCGACGTCTCAAGCACAAATGATATCCGCACCTCAATATGCGGTGACCGACGGTGGCAGTAGTGCGAGGCCTAATTACAACCCACGGGCTGATGTCATGACAATTACAGAACAGTTGTTTAGCCCCCAGATGTTGCAAAATCCACTTGGCTTATCGATGGACAACTTTCAAACTAATCCCCCCCGAGTTTTGGATCCCAACCAGATCTTACATGAGAGCCCGAATAGCATGTTTCAATATTTCAATGGATGTATGCCGCAAGATGCGGTCTACCCGCCAGAATGGTCCGACCTTTTGGGAGGGATTGAAATGGACCCCGAGCACACCACAGCCATGATTATACAGGGTAATCCCTACATGACAATGGACCCTCTGGCCGGCAACACCTCGAACGCCAATTTATCGATTCTTGATTTGTCGAATCCCGATTTATTGAATCACGCTCCATCGGTCTCTTCCGAGATGACGAGCTATTTCGACTCGTCCCCATCGATGCATTCCAGAACGAACAGCCGCGGGTCCCAATCGAGACTCAATATCGGGTCGCCTGCCATCCCATCGGGACTCAATATCGGGTCGCCTGCCATCCCATCGGGACTCAATATCGAGTCTAACTATCCGAACAATAATGATCTAGCGGGGATATCCCCTCAGTTTGGATGGTCGCAACACCAAGAAAGCCCATCGTTCTCTAGTACTAACCAGCGAGCTGATGAGACTTTCCCAGGAGCCTCGGTAGATCAGGACGATAATTCGTGGGACGCCCTGCAACGGTTTCTGCAAAAAGATTCATGGCAGTAACATACCTTACTATCATATTAAGGAAGATCCACCGGAAAGAAACACATTACAAGAAACACATTACAAGAAACACGCTACAAGAAACACACTACAAGAAACACATTACAAGAAACGCCCGTGGCCGCCATGATGGCGCTAGTGCCAGAAGAGGTTTCTATGAAGCCTTGGAGCAGCATATCAAGTTGTCCGACCCTTTCAGTCTTCTAGTGGTACAAGAGTCAGAGTGGCGTCGTTGTTATGGATTGGTTATGGATTGGTTATTCGATGGACCATGCTGTATCCTATACGCACTGCTCTCTTTTTTGTATTCCGACCTACCACGACGGCCCATTGATCTAGCTGAACTCGCCTGGTCACCAGACGACACAAGTTGTCATGGGGGGGTTTTTAGCATATGGTATAGCAGATGCATCTGGATTGGCCTGCGCGCCTTGCTTTCCAGGTTTTAGCCGTATATTGAGACACGAACCAGGGCCTTTTGCCCTCATTTTGGAAAATCACAAACAAAGTATTAATACATGCCTGCAGTACTAATGTTGTAATGTCACCGGTTGTAATTATCAAAGCCTCCCAACCAATGCTACTTATATTACTTACGAACCCTGGGAGATTCCCAATAACGACGTTACAGTCGGCGTTACCCGGGCAGTATAGTATAACGGCAAGTCATGGAAAATACCACTCAGAAATACTTAGCTACCTATGCCGTGTGAATCTCGCGGCTGGTAGCATAAGCCGGATGGTATAACGAAGGGAGGAGAATGGGAGGCGAGTTTTCGACGGCCCCCGTGAGCGCCCTTTGTGGCTTGACTTGATTGCGGTCGGGCCCGGCGCGCGTGGAAAGAGAGGGGGAAAAAGCGGGATTGGGGATGATTTTACCAGCACTGACGGGTTCAATATTTTTGAAACTCGCGAGAGCATTGGCATTGTCCGGACAAGTTTATCTAAGGGAGGGGAGTTCAGTTACCGTGCCTACCATTGACAGTTTTACTTGAGTGCATTCCAGGGGTTTTCTTTTTTTTTTTTTTTGTTTTTTTTGGGGGGGGTTGGGGGGGTAGTAGTGTTTAGTTTGGTTTGGCTCTCCCGGGGGACTGACTTTAGCGGAGAGCCCGGAGGTAGGAAGGCATCGAAACGTTCCAAAGTCCTAACTAATAACAGAGCATTGAGAGAAACCCGCATGACCATGTGCTGACAATTATTTTCGGAGGGGAGGGGGAGAGGGGGAGTTCTGGTCTGGGCAACACCAACGGATGGTCGACCAATCCTACGTTAAAACCGACTCGATCCGAGATACGGCGGGTTCCCAACTTCCTAGTCAAGAAGAAAAGACAAGGCCTGCGTTTAGCCTTTGTTTTTTTTTTTTGAGTTTGTAGTGAGATGTGCTTTTTTGGGGAAAGGGGGGGGAATCAGCCTTACAGACTTCCTTCTACTTTTCGAGTATACAGCTTATCTTACCGGTAAGAACATTTGAGTGTGAGAGGACATAGTTGATTGGACCCACCCCCCCGTGCGAGCGGCTTTGGCTAGACGCCCGTCTCGTTAACGTTTTCCAGCCACGTTTTTTTTTTTTTTTTTTCCTACTTGCTCTCTGTAAGGAAAATTCTAGTCCTTCCGTCACACACCGGGGCTGCCCTACACTTATCTCTGCCACCATTGTAAGAGACACACACACACACACAGGGAGAGAGAGGGGGAGAGAGAGAGAGAGAGAGGAGAGCCGCGGGGACCATGACCACACACAGTCATGGTGGATTTTTTTTTTGATTTTTATCTTGCGCCATGCGACATCCGGGCGCCGGCGGTCAGCAACTCTTTTGACGTATAGGACCGTCAGGCATGTAAGCTGCAATAGCCGGTCTCTGGGGTAAGGACACGGGACAGTCTGGGTAGCACATTTCAATACTGACTTCGGTTCGGTGAAAAGAAAAAGGCGGTTTTCCTTGAACCTTTTTTTTTGTTTTTTTTTTTTTTTTGCCTCTCGTTCGACATTTAAAAAAAACAAAACAAAAACTGCCTAGGCCATGCAGACTACGGGGAGGACAAAAAGCTCGGGACTTGTGTGAGACAGTGACATCGAACCAAAAAAAAAAAAAAAAAAAAAATCCTCGAGAGATGCCGAAGGGGACAATATACTACTACCCTGCCATTTTTTTTTATTAATTTTTTTCTTTCTTGTCTTTCTCGATCTTACTGGCTATGGTCCAGAAAATGTAACTGTTACACTGCCTCCGTCGTCGTCGTCGTGAGGAAGCCTGGTGAACGAGCACTGGCTGCGGCAATTGAGGGGGTTGGGTTCATTTTCACAGATACGCAGTTTGGTTGTAGTTGTGGTTGCGATGGTCTTTTACGGCGTTTTTGGTTTTTTTTTTTTTCATGGAATCACTTGCAGTGAGTGATGACGTGAGGACAACGGTTGGGATGGACAGGCGAACTCAGCCGGGTGGTTAATTAGCAAGCAAGTCGATGTCGAGCGTGCTGCATAAAGCAAAGCAAAGCAAAGCAACGCAAAGCATAGCAATCAGGGCAAACGCATAGACAGCATAAATCCAACGCAGGACCGAGAGAAAGCAAAGCCCGAAAAGACCGTCGGTCAGTGATGGAGTGGAGGAGGGCCCATCCCATCACCGAGGACCCTCCCCTTGGTAGGATCTTGCTGTATTTTGCCGTATTTTGCCGTATTTTGCCTTTGCCTCTCAGGACACACAATGCGATTATCTAGGTTAGAAAGTTGCCACTTCGCACATGGGGTAAAGACCACTGAGCACTCACCTCGGGAACAGGATGATACCGTTCACCGTGTACGGCAGAACATGGGCAATATCGTGATGCCTTTCCGGTGGTACAGCTAGTCTTTGCGAATTATCGTGACATCGTGACCCAAAAACTCGGCGTTGGGTAGGCAGTCGGTTGGTATGAGCTGCGTACTATAACGTACTGGGCCGGGACCCCCTTGCTGAACCCAATGCAAATCCAATGCAAATCCATCTGCACGACGAGGAAGATGCAGGGGTGAGAAGAGGATTACTCGCATGGCGTGGTCGTATGTACGATAGAACCATCTTTCGTACCCTTTCTCCTTTCTCGGCCTATAGTGCCGTGTTGTCGTTGGCCGGGCGGTTGTCGGGTAAAGTATAAAACTCTGGAAAAAAAAAAAAAAAAAAAAAGAGAGAGACTTGTTAGGACGGCATCAGTCCCTCCGATGAGTCAAGTCAGTACTACTGCATCATGTACTTGTTGTGCTTACCTCACGAGACAAGACAGTGTTTGCTTTGATGGCCGAAATAAGCCTCACACTCGGCACCGGTGCCCCGGAATTCAGCTATCTGGGCAAAGATCTCAGAAGACCCTGTCCCATAGTTAATAAGACGATACCTCCACGAGCGGTGTTTCGGGTAATATCAGGAACCGACGTGACGGCATCTACCTAGAACGCCTCGTCCACTGTACCGAAGGCGAAGAAGTGACTTGTAACGTTGTCGGCAGATGCGGCATTATCGGCGAATATGCCAACACGATCGTTGTAGTAGTCATGCTTTTTTTTTCTCATTCATCGAATAGATTAGTGGTGGAAGTCCAGGCCCTCAGAGTTGGGGATAGCTGAGGAGGGGGAGGGAGGTTAGCTAGGCAGCTGTGCATATGGAAGCGATTGCGAATCCTATTAATAGTCGTGTAAGAGATAGATGGGCGCCCGTGAGAGCCCCCGTTTCATCTTCGTCATGCCAATTCAACATTCTTCAGTCCAAGTCCATGAATATTGAAGTATGGGTTGCGTAGGATTCGATACGATTCGATCCGTTCCGTTCCGTTTCGTTTCGTTTCGCTTTGTGATGTGATGTGATGTTGCTGGAGCCCGAAGGTGGCAACCATGAGGTTCGTCGTCGAACCAGTCGTGACCCATGAGAATCCTTCGGTGGTCGTCAAGCGAGATCGTCAACAGTAGTTAGCTAGGTACATAAGTCGCTGATCTATGCCAACGGTTCGGCAGAGAAGTGTGGGTAGCATTCTTGCATCGTCGGAGCGAGAGGCTGATTAAAGACGGGAGAACCTTGACGTCTGTCGACTACGAGCCCTGGCAAATGGGGACGTCCCGGCTGTAACGGTGATACCATTTCAGGGCTCGTGGCCTGGAATCCTTCGTAATCCGGCCTCCGTATTGGTGGAATTTTCTGTAAAATCTTGTGGTGGGGTAGGCTAAACCTATCATGGGAATATTCTGGGCGTGACATCGTGCGCGGCAATGGCTTTTTATCATTAGATACCTACCTAGACGCCCCAAATTTTCGGATATGAAGAAATCGTTATCTAAATATGAAACTAACTCTATCCCGTTAGACACTCCAAACTAACTGAATCTGACCGCGAACTCTTGGTAGAGTCAACAATGGGTTAATTCCGACAGTCTATTGACAGACACATACCTAGTATAACCCGTTCCAAAATTTCAGATATGAAAAGTTGATTCAGACGCGCCCGCCGTTAGGATTATCAGGGGATGGAAACAGACAGACACTGTACATGGTATTGAGGACTGATGTTAGTTATGTTAACAGGATGTACGGAACATTCGGTATTTATCTTGAGCGTGGAAGTGTTACAGATAGAAAGCTATGTTTATGGCGTCGTGATGCGAAAGCGTTTACGTAGGTATCAAGATGTGAAATATACGGCAGGAAATACCTATAATTTTGGTGACAGACCGTCGGAAACGATGCTTCATCTTCCTAACTACAATTTCTGGCCCGAACCAGTTAGTTTGCGGTGTCTAACGGGATAGAGTTAGTTTCATATTTGGATAACGATTTCTTCATATCCGAAAATTTGGGGCGCTACCTAGATACCTAAGGTAGGTAGGTAGGTACCTAGACTAGGCAGGTATCTAGTCCGTACCTAAGTAAGTAGAGCATCCGTCGACCGAAGACTGCCCGGCTTGGAAGGGATACTGCGTATAGGTATCTCTGCGCCGCTTCGGTTTTTACGGGCAAACTCACTCATAATTAACTTCATGATGACTTACCGAATGAACTACCTATTTGGAGTTGGAGTTGTTGATCGTGTCTTATAAGGTACCTTACCTATCTATCTAGGTACCTACACACACAAGTTGTCAGGGGAGAGGCAAGTTACACAGACAGGTAGGTACCGGTTAGGTACAACTGATGTAATCGGCTATCTGGATAATATGTACCTATAGAGGTCGGGTGTACTTAGGTAGGTAGCTTCATTTCAAGGCTATACGATTTAATAGACTATCACCTAGTCAACAGGGTGCTCTTATCTTAGCTGTGCATCATTGTAGGTAAGGATCGAACCATCCATCTTCACCGGCGAGGCAAGGGCAGTAGCAAGGGGTGTGATTTTCTCGTGATTTCTCGTGTTTCCTCGCCCTTACTCATATTCGTTGGCGCGGTCCGTACTCGTAAAGATGGTGGACTCGAAGTCCTTGCAGCGAACACTTCTGGCATTGCATGCTTGCAGAGGGACACATTTATAGATGAGCGGCCTCGGGATGAAATGGCCCCGGAAGTCCGTTGGGGACCAGAATGTGTCTCACCCGCAGCACGGATCGGTGGTTACAGACATTGCAGTTGGTGAGTGAGCTGTCACTAAAGCTGTCACTAAAGATGTCACTAACGTTGCATGGTCACAGATGGGCATACGTTACCGTCCATCCCCATGGCACGAGTCTGCGATTTGAAGACATACCTATCCGTTCTCTAGCTAGGTAAGATAGCTGACGATTTTGACGATTTGACAGCCGCACCAGCTCTAGACTCAGTGGTTTTCTTTTCGTCTGTTTCAGTTGCTGTGAAAATTCACAGAAATATGCGCCACTGGAAAACCCGACGTCTTCCATGGTTCCCCACCGGGATAGGGTTTGCTGTGCTGCCAGGGCTCTCTCCCTCGATAGAGACGCCCCGGTCTACCGTGTCGTACCGTAACCTCCCCAAGCAGAGGTTCGGAGTCCACCCCTCGTCCCGGAACGCCATAGGGGGGGTAACAAAGTCCTCATATAAGAAGCAAAAGCACCAGGAGACTTTAAATCTAGAATGTTGTCTCACCCTCTTCCCTTCACGTTGAGTCCCTAGAGCAGAAACCTTCTTCCTTCCCTTATAGCATACACACCTTCGTTCTATCTCTTAATTTGCTATCACTTCCCGCACCTTAAATCGTCAGCAGCTCGTGATTATGTCTCCTTCAACCACAACTAGCGGACAACAGCCCCCGTACGATCAACCCATGGCTAATCAGGTTAAGCCTTTGGCTGGGAAAGTCGCCCTTATCACGGGTGCCGGCCGAGGCATTGGACGTGGTATTGCCCTGGAACTAGGCAAGCGCGGCGCCAATATCGTCGTGAACTACGCGCGAAGCGCCCAATCGGCCGAAGCTGTGGTTGAGGAACTGGCCAAGATTGGCTCCAAGGGTGTAGCCATCCAGGCCGACATATCCAAGCCGACGGAGGTGACGAAGCTCTTCGAGGATGCGCAGTCCCACTTCGGCCGCATCGACTACGTCGTCTCCAACTCGGGCATGGAGGTGTGGTGCGAGGAGACCGAGGTTACCCCAGAGCTATTCGACCAGGTCTTCAACCTCAACTGCCGCGGCCAGTTCTTCGTTGCCCAGCACGCGCTGAAGTACTGCAGCCCGGGCGGCCGCATCGTCCTCACTTCATCCATCGCCGCTCAGATGGGCGGCATTCCTAACCACGCGCTGTACGCGGGCTCTAAAGCCGCAGTCGAGGGCTTCACCCGCGCGTTTGCGGTCGATTGCGGTCGAAAACGTATCACTTGCAATGCCATCGCCCCCGGCGGCATCCAGACCGACATGTTTGACGAGAACAGCTGGCATTACGTCCCTGGTGGATACAAAGGTATGCCGGTGGAGGTGATCAAGGAAGGCCTCCGCAAGATGTGCCCGCTTGATCGCGTTGGCGAGCCGGCGGATATCGGCAAGGTTGTCTACTGCCTCATCAGCCAAGAGGGCGAGTGGATCAATGGTCCGTATATTTTTTGTCTCCTTAATTCGCGCCATGACATCGAAGACGGTAGCTTACATCTCTCTAGGCCAGGTTATCCGATGCTCCGGTGGCGGTGTCTAAGCGACCAAACGAGGGGGTCATATTGCGAGTAGTATTCTAGAGATAGGCCCCCTGAGTTTTGGGACCAAAAGTTACAAAAGTACGACAATCCGTGCTAGTGTGCGATGGTGTGTTTAAGTGCAGACTGCTGCAGGCCTGATAAATGAACTGGTATACACAACGAATCTACGAGGGAGATATCGGTCTTTGCTCATGTTTGCTTTGCTCATACTTGCCGGCGTCCTTCCTCGTCACCATAGAGAGATATTCTTACCAATGCCGATGATGAATGCGTTCTGTTCTGCCCGTTCTGCCCGTTCTGCCCGTTCTGCCCGCTTAACTGTTTATTTGTTTATTTGTTTACTTTGCTTGTTTACTTTGTTTACTCGTTTTGTTTACCGATCAAATAATGACCGAGCTTACGAGTGATACAGAGTCATCTTTGACAGGTGGCACATGCGTCGCGGTCCGTGTCGTACCATTATGGGAGTTCCTTGATCAGTGGCACACACATCATTCTCGCCATCTTGCCTCCCTCTCCCCCCCCCCCCCCCCCCCCTGGTCATCCACGGGGCTTTGCGGCAAGCCGAACAAAGAGGAAGAAGAAGAAGAAGAAGAAGAAGAAGAAGGCGTCATGAAACAGCATCTAGATAGAGTAGTAGTTGTTCCACCCCCCTGGAGAACTTCCCGAGATTGATAACGCAGTGGGCTGATTCTCACCATCAGCAGCAACGCCGCCCGGAAAAGAATGCGCTCATTGCTCCTCTCAACCCACGTTGGGCGCGACTGAGTTTACTGCGACCATTGCGTTATTGCATGCAGGCTTGTTGCGCCACGATCGCCAAGAAAGCGTGTGCCGATAATACAACGTGAGGGGAGAGAGGGGGGTGGCCGACTCTCCGCTCTCGCCAAGTATACATCTCAGCCATATACATCTCAGCCATGCTATGCCGGTCAAAAAGGTGTCATTCATTGATTACCGGTCGTCCTGGGTCAGTCAACACTAATGGTATCTAGGTAGGCGACGCAATGGGAAACCTTGAGTAATGTAGAGCGAGCTGGGTTGGTATAGTATGCGGTTCGAGCATCTACACTCCCTCACTGCCTCACTGCCTCACTGCCTCACTCCCTCGCTCTCTCGCTCCCTCACTTACACTACATACACAGCCCACCATGCACACGCATGGCTTCTTAGGCAAACGTGCTTACATCGCAGATACCGGTCATAAATTAGCCTCGCAATAAACGAGGAACCTGTCGGAGAGGTACAGTATAGTATTGTCGGGCAAAAATTGTAATGTTTTCTCTCCCTTCCCCTCTCCCTCCCCCTCTCCCCCACGCAGGACGGAGCGAAGAGCAGCCCTATGACTCCAGCGTGCTACCGCATGTCGACGTCGTGTCGTTACATACCTCTACGGTAGTCATCATGCTGCTACCTTACCCTCAGGCTATACTACACTACGCCTATAATGCTTACTTGCTATTCGACAAGGCAGCCGATGAGATCTAGGCACGAAAGGAACGGGATGGCGATCACTCAACTCCCTTCCCGA
This sequence comes from Xylariaceae sp. X187, assembly GCA_028637585.1. NCBI lineage: Eukaryota > Fungi > Ascomycota > Sordariomycetes > Xylariales > Xylariaceae > Xylariaceae sp. X187. Next base: position 1,351,649 of record JAJIZN010000006.1, on the reverse strand, counting down.
ATACGACGTCATGAGATATCACGTTGCACCAGGTTCCCGAGAAAGCCGGGTTTTATGACCCGACAGCGATGGCTTGTCTTTTTGTGTCTATAGCGAAGGAAAAGAAAGGATGTCGGCTTGAGGTCAACGCCAGGGGGGGAGCGGCCGCCCTGGAAGAGAAGGGGTGGGTAGGGTTTCGGTCCCGTTGTTGCTGGGACTTCATGAGATTCCCCTCCCTCTTGTTCTTTCTTGCTTTATGCCGAGCGCTTTTCTCTTCAAATGAGCTATAATTATTTGTTCGTAGTGCAGATACACTTTTACATTACACTTGACCACAGGAACAAGGCGGCCCCGGCTCTCCGGGGTGTTCAAGCCCAGGCCCTGTTCTCGTCTCGTTATGCCTGACATACCTACACTACACTAGACAACAAGGCTTATCCGTTGGGGTTCGTATGTATGTGTATATGTATATGTATGTGTGTATGTTATGTTATGTGTTCTGCTTTACATATTACACCAGGGCGCGCATCTCAGCTGATGATTCATTTTCCCGGGCTATTTTTTTTTTTTCTCTTTTCCCCGTTGACGGCGCAGCTGAATACCATATATAGTATATGCGATTGCTACGATAGATACTTTCGATAGCGATCTACCATATACATTTGCCTTTTGCTTTTGCTTTTGCTTTTGCTCGCTTGCTCGCTTGCTCGCTTTGCTTTTTTCTGGATCTTCTCCCTCCTCGCTAGCTATTACCCACGTTTAATGCAGGATTTTTGCGCAAAGGACAACTCATATATATGCCCTTACCCTGGCCGCCGCCTCCCCCACCTCCCTTACCGCATGGCGAACACACGAGGGGCGTGGTAAATTGTGAAACGAAAGCTGAAGGGGAGGGGGCCGGCCTGGACTGTGTCTGTCTGTCTGTCTGTCTGTCTGTCTGTCTGTCTGTCTGTCTGTCTATCTGTCTGTCGGTCTGCGGCGTCTATACGGAACCGAGATTCTGACTTATGTGTATGTAGGTTAGTTAGCTGCGGGAGAAGAAGAAGAAGAAGAAGAAGAAGAAGAAGAAGAAGAAGAAGAAGAACCCCTCCCTCAGTCCTTTCTTTCCATTCCTTTTTGTCTGTCATATTATGTGTGATGTATGCGTCACCCGTTTACTCCACCGGCCCCAAGTGAGTCGACATATCCCAACACGCTAGGTAACTTGGCTGGATCGTACCCAAGCCCGACCTCCAACCACAAGTATGTGGTTTGTGGATAGATAGACCATTGCGGGTAGCGAGGCGGGGAGTGATGATATATCATCGGGCCTGATAGCATATGTAAGTAAGTAGATATAAATTTGGGGGGGGGGGGTTTCTTTTTTCTTTTTTTTTTCTTTTTTTTCTTTTGGTCCATCTACTTTGAGGCGGTACTTTTCGCCATGGTGGGCCCCCCGCTCGTAACGGTGTAGGTAAGTATTATCTTGGTCGTCGGTTAGCAACCGAGTGACGATCAAAACAGCCAATCTCGTATAAGTCTTCCATCCTTCCTGCTGGTACGTACGTAGGTTCGAAGAAGGTCACTCAACACGTGGAGTTTCTCTACCTAGCTATCTACCTAGCTTCCATCAAGAAGGGGAGGGACCCCCTTCGGAGGCACGTAAAAATGTAGGTAAGTGATTTGACTTGGATAGAAAAAAGGATTTATGCAATTGTTGGCCATTACCTATACAATGCGCGCGCCCCAGTTTCTAGGTAGATAGGTATCTAGATAGATAGTGCCCGGTACAAATTTATATTGTGATTTTCACGCGCGGTGTTAATTCTTAAACGGGGTCCTTTCTTTCGTACTATAGGTACCCCTAGATAGGTAACAAGTCCGAGCAAGCGTCACTTTCTGTGACCCACTGTATTCACTTTCTTTTGCGTGCGTGCGGATCTCAGCAAGCATAGAAAGCCGATCACGGGACCGGTGAGTTTCGTAGGAGTAGGTAGATAGTGAATCTTTCTACATAGTGTACAGATAACTACTTAGATAGGTAGTTAATCGATTCATTGTAGGTTAATCGGGTTGCGCTAACTTAGCGTACAATCATATAACTAGTGCGCGCTCAGTGATTTAATCCGCTACGAATTAGTGATTTAATCCGTTTTATCGATTGTATCAATACTTACTAGCGCGACCCGATTCCAATGCGGGGAATCCGTTATCCGCACCGACAATGTTCATAAAAGATACGAAAGCCATTAACTATCTAGATATCTACAGTCCGTAGATACTGCGTATCCAGATCGTCGCCGGGAAGTGACGGTCCATGGTGTGAGTCAGTCCCAGAATTTGTCATTCATTCCCCCCTCTCATGAACGTTACATCCGTAAACCTGCCGTAAATATTCTTTTTTTTTTTTTTTTTTTCCTTTCCTTTCCTTTCCTTTCCTCAAGAGAAGCGGTGGATAGGGGTTTTGAGACCGGCGAAAAAAAAAAAAAAAAAAAAAAGTGTTAGACAGAGAGATACGAACTTATTAGGTATCATCAGTATTGGCAGTGTTGGAAAGCTACGTAGCGTACATAATATTGATTTTTGCTTGGGGCCTTGGTATTGATTCTGTTCCCCATTCCCCGAAAACGGCACGGCAATGTTCCGGTTCGTCGCATTATCAGGGCGCTCGCGCGCGGCTGGGAAGAGAGAGAGAGAGAGAGCGAGAGCGAGATAGTGTGGCAAAGATAGAATCCCACTTATATGACTGATTGTGGTGGACTTTTCTGGGCTTCGAGATCGTGAAGCCACTGGATAGACGGCCCTTGTGTACGCAGCGGGTACATGACAAAAGATAAAAGGGATTAAAAGAAAAAGGAAACAAAAAAGAAAAATCTGATAGATCATATTATATTCCAAGACATGGCTTGATTGTCTTTGAACCGTTCGAGCCTCGGTTCAGGTACGGGTGGCTTAGACTAAGTTAGCTCCCGCGACGGTTATGACAATCGTAACTGGTGGTGATAGATATCATCAGCCTGATGGCGATCCATGAGTAGGACGGTATCTCCATCTTCACCATCGACATCGACTTCGAGCTTGTATCCACTAGCGCTATATAAATAGTTCGGTCATCGTCTACGTATGGAATCAAGTGTGATATTTCGCGAATCACTCAAGATCCATTGTCAATAACAAACCCCAGCGGAAAGAAGAAGAAGAAGAAAAAAAAAAAAAAAAAAAGCAAAAGAAATAGGTTATCAAAGCTTCTTTTCCCTTTACAATAGGAGAGACATATGGCCTAAATGAACAGATCCTTTCCCTGCTACATTATTATTCGTATTCAAACTCATGTTGCAAATCATCGTTGATCAGGGCCGTTGATATAATTCAGCTGCACCTTATTCCCCCCTCCCTCTGTCTCTCTCTCTCTCTTTCTTCTCATACGTACATACAAACAAGTTACAACTCTGATTGTTTTATTAGATACCTGTCGGGCTTTTCGTTGGAGCAAAGTATATAGTAGTATCGGTTATCTTGCTCTTATGAAGATGTCATCCCGGCTGTTGTCTGCTATGCTGTCCTTTCTCAGCCCCGACTCTCTCAGTGGCAAAATCGTATGTTAGAAAAAAGCTGCTTGGTATCTTCACATGTCTCCAATTCTGAGTTGTTATTTCCGCATCACTCTGGTGGCAAAGCGGGAAATCAACTAGGTTTTGGCTTGTTTGATGATGAGCATAAAAAGTAACAGCCAGTCCAGTCCGGACTGCCTTGGGATAATCGCGTTTCTGGTAACTCTTCTCAACGAAGCCAGATCAACACGCAAGAAGGACCGGAGCCTTCATGACGAAGTTGAATAGAGTCTATAGACGTATCTGAACTGTAACGGTCATATGTGATTCCGTAAGCACGTGTCGGCTTAGCAAAGTCGTGAAAGCTTATTTCTCCCTGACTTCGTGATCGAGGGTCATAAATTTAAGGTATATATATAATGATGTAAAAAAAAAAATTCAGGGTCCTCCACACAACTATGTACAGCGGGACGGGAGACCGGGGGGAGGACTCAAGATAAGATCCCTAGAAAAAAAAAAAAAAAACTTTTTCTTTCGGGTTAAGAGATCTGTCATCTCAGGCCTGTTCCCGGGCTTGAGTCATCAACGACATCAAAGACATCATGGACCTTGACTACGACCACCCTAGAGGCATTCGTAATTCGGGGTCCTAGCTCACTCCGGGTGTCAACATAATTACATCGCAAACGCGGCCCTGATCTAGGTTATATGTCTACTTAGGTAGGCAACTTTCTGATGAATTAAGGCTGGGTTCTAACCCAAAAGAACCCCCTTCCCCTTTTGCCTTACCTCGTCTCCCCGGAAGTGACAGACAGCCGGGCTTTCGTCATCTATAATGCCTCTATCATAGGCAGGCATAAGTGGTTGACCCTTGTTGACCCTTGTTGACCCTTGAGGATCCCTTTGGATGTTTCCGGATTACGGTTCAGCGGTCAATCTTGTCTGCTTCGGAACTTGATCACAGAACCTCTCACGTTGGAGAATTCATTACTCGGGAAATCAGAACTTCCATTTCACTATTCAGGGGGTATGTCCATTCAAACGATTCATATGTTTTCGAGTGGGAACAAACAATAGCACCACTCCCCTTCCTCATTATTCCTATCATTAAATGCCGACAGTCCTTCAACCGTATGTATACCCTAAGCTATCGTCGGCAATAACATGACCAACCAATTCGTAGTCGCAGTGTTGTCAATGGTACCTCAAAGCCAATGCTTTCGCACACACTACTTAGCCATCCCATCGCCCAATCTTGCAAAATGACTCACTCCAAGGACGATGTTGGGAAGGGGGGGTTCGTATGTCCACGAAGTATTCGTGTCGTCTTCGACGCGGGCTGGCGGAACTTCCGTCTATAACTTCCTGTTACATTCATGCCGGCCACCGTATACACCTCATAACCCATTCCAAGACGAAGGTTTCTCCATTCCGTTGGTCGCCTATAGCACCAGCCGATCTTCATCTCCAGCTATGCCATCACTGCGATGCCATCATCAGCAATATACTAAATTTTCATGTGGCTTTTCACATGCGACTTTCATCGTTAAGAGTATTTTATCGATGACATGTCAATACTACAAGCCCAGGGATCCCCATGAAATGAGCATGGAGAAAGGGAAATAGGGGTATCATAGAAGCTTCAATAGTAATCATTTGGATGTTATACCGACTACCGAGTGCCGTACTTTATCTGCGTATCTGGATTGCACGGAGAGTGATTTGGATTCGAAACGAGTTCATCCCAAGGAATCCTTAAAAACGGAAGATGGCCACTCCAGAGGAGGTCCGTTCCCGCTCCCACTATGGGTGTATTGGAGTGTGATGGGTTGAACGTGCATTCGCCCTCGGCCGTACGGCGGAGGAAAACAGCTACATCCAAATGGTATTGACCAGGGACCAAACCGTGATCTCGAGACCTAAGAGATTCCAGACACGCATTTGATAATGGGCAATCGATGTGAGCCCCTTGGATCGGCGCCGCACTTGTCTCATCGTTTGCTGTCGGCGATCGCGTAAACAGCACTGGATCCTGATCCACGTCGCCAGTTTGGGTAGACGGTGCCAAGTAAGTATTGGGCGCACTCATGCTGCTCAAATGGCTCAGTGCCGGAGAGTAGTGAGTCACACCACCCGGCGCATGACTTATCCACGATGCGGTCGCCGGCGTGGCATCGAGCGAGTGCGACCGGAAGTTGGATTGCTGCCATGGAGGCGCCAGGGACCCATTAGGATAGACTGCGCTCGGAGCGCCTGGAACCGCTGACAAAGGCGCCATGGTTTCGTACATTTCGCGAGAACCAGATTCACTCTTGATGGTTTGTTCCGGAAAGGCAAACAGATCGAACACAGCAGACGGATTCTCAGCAAAAGCGCCATCCATAGTAGAAGCTGGCGTGGGCCAGGATTCATCTATAGGAAATCCAAGATTGTGAACTGACAGAGGCTCCCCTAGGAACAAATGTTTTTGTTGTTGTTGCTGTTGCTGCTGCTGTTGCTGCTGCTGTTGCTTTTGCTGTTCTTGTTGCTGTTGCTGTTGCTGCTGCTGCTGCTGCTGCTGCTGCTGTTGCTGTCGCTGTCGTTGAATCCGCTGTTGCCCTCGCTGAATTGTCTGTTGAATTTCCGGACATTCCCATGTACCCATGTCAACCATCTCCAGGAAGCCTTGGTCCGGCTGTTCAAATTGCGGCGAATCTAACTCGAGCCCCTGAAGGAACGGGTGATGGTGTAATTCATGGGGTGAATCTGTAAAAAGTGGCCGCGAACTTGGAGGGAGCGGTGGTAGAGGTTGTTGTATAGAATTAGGAATATGCATTGGCGCACCGTCCAGTGACAGTTCTAATGGCTCAATTCGGCTGGGCGAAGGTGTATGACGTTTGGGAGGCTGTGTCTGTATCTTAGGCTTTCCCGCCCTACTTGACGGTGAATAGTTGCACATGTATCCGCAGGCTAGACAACGGTGACAGGCCGGCTTCCCCTTTGAGCATTTGACCTTGGCCAGGAAACACCCATCACAGGAAGCCCGTAATCGAGGCTGTCGCGGCCTGCTGTTCGACATAGGCGGTTAGGTATGCTAGTATGGTGCTGTAGCGTTGCTGGCTAGATAAACGATCCGGGCCGTGATCCTTTGAGGATGGATCTAGCAAGACGACGAGCACGAGATATGAATATATACAGATGTATCCTCGGACGCATGGGAAGGAACGGGGGATGAGTGGCAATGACCAGAATCTCGGTATCCAGGGTGACGAGAAGGATCATGAGAAGGATCAACCGAAACGTGAGAAGGCTATAGAGGTATTGTGGAGGTACACGCATCTAGATATGTGAAAGGGGAGATGGGCGAAGGACACATGGACAGGTTCAACCACATCTCCCATGCTCAAATGTTCAGACCCTGCCTGAACCTGGCACGTCGTACAGTCCAGCATTTTGAAACGCAGGCTCATGCATTGCCCTGTACGAGAAAGTTAAACTCGAAGCTGTGCTTATTAAAGAGGTGGCCGAGGTCGAGCAGCGAGAAATGACATCAAAGTTTACGGATCTGGCGGCCGAGTTGAGAAGGGATGGGGGGAGGGGGGCGGGAAGGGGTGGGGGGAGGCGGCGGTCCAAGGTTGTGTCCCTTCTGTCCTGTCGTCCGGACACTGCCTAAATGAACTCTCGTAATCCCATTCGTGTACGTAGAAAAACAAACTGATGTTACGAACTTTGAACTTTTGAATCAATTCGAATCGGGGTGGACCGGGTGGAACCCCTGATTTTGGGCTGAGCAACGATAGTGACGGTGGTAATTGGGGAAAACTGACAATGACCCGTAACGTAACCTAACGTACAACTAACCCGGAGAGGGCATATCATTGCTTGGAGGGTAATGGAAAGTATGCGGCAATGTAACGGGACAGACGAAAGGGCCGCAATCTGCGAGAGTTGCAGGTGAGATGGCAGAGTAGGTAGGTAGGTAGATAGGTAGCGTTTTCTTTTTTTTCTTTCTTCTTTTTTTTTTGGCCATTGGACGCATAAAAGTCGTTCACGCTGGCTACGGTTTTGATGATCTCCGACGTATTGTATTGCAAAGGCTGGTACACAAGGCAGTTGTCCTTCCAACGGCTGGGACTGACGGCGCCATTGGAGATGTTGCTCACTGCTTCAATCGATGTATGCAACTGCTGGGATGCAGCGTGGCTATACCTAGCGAACGGCTGAGCTGGTCGCTTGAATTCACGCTTGCAATAAGTGCAGCGCAGCGCAGCGCAGTCATACTGCCGGGGGGTTGTAACCCACACCACTACACCACGCCTATGGTGCATTGTATCTCGAGGAGGGCGAGATTGCCTGCGTGGTGGGTATGTGGATGTGTGGATGTGTGGATGTGTGTATGTGCGGATGTGTGTATGTGTGTATGTGCGTGTTGTGCGCGTTGCGTGTGCTTGTGTCCAATTCGAGGAGCCTGGAAGGCTGTTGGTGACAGGCCTTCGGCGCCAGGTTACGGAAAGTTACCAAACTGTGCTGTCTTTTGTGAAGAGATATCACCGGACAAGAATCGGCCGCGCAAGGATTGGAAGACATGGACCACCTCGCACCTCGTACCTCGTAGATTCATCAACGAGCCATGCGACCTGACCTGCTGTAAGAGGAGTCGTGGGGATCAATGCATTGGGCGAGGCGAGTTGACTGGTTTCGCTTGATCTCGCTTGATCTCGTAGAGTCTGTATCTATCTTGAGGCTTACTGGGACTAGACGAGCGCGTGGATTTCATGCAGGTCAATTGCGACAAGCCGAAAAAGAAGGGCCGGCTGGGATGAAGCAAGCCCAAACTGAACTGCGGAGATACAGACCAGATCATAGGTAATTACAGACATCAAATGGCGTCGCCCCTGACCTTTGCGAGTGGTCAGCTACTAGGGGATGGCGATACCGGCTCGTCTCGTCTGTATTTGATGTCGCATTGGGTTGTAGAGAAGATCGGTTCGACTGAAGGACACCTATCCCTCTTCCATCCGTGTTATGTTCCCAGTGCAATGGAAGTAGGTACAGGCACCGCTGTCGGGCACTGCTCGCCTGGCAGCTGCTCAAAAGCACGATCAGTGTCACAACGGAGGGGGATACGGAATATAGAATTGTACGGAATAACAACGGAATATTCATGCTACTAAAGCATATTAGTCCGTAACTACCGGTAGATAACCGTACAGAGGTTGTCCGTGGTGCATCGTAGTAGCACCAGTATCCAGCCACTCATGACTTTTAGCCACGACAACGATTCTATTTTAAGAAGGGAATACCTAGTCTAGATACTTGATGGCTGATGCGGGGTCAGCCAACGTAAGTAGGAGTAATTATTTATTGAGTTTCACGTAACGAGGAAAACAAGAAGACCTTCACCTCTCCACATGCACGTCCTCGCTCAGCCGTAAGCATTCGATGTGCCGGCCGTGTTGTGCTGTTCCAGCTCTGCCAAATCTAAGCCGACTTGGGATAATGTAAGAAAATACGGAGGTGCTTTGTAACGTATAAGATCATTGACACGAACGGATGGTAGATACGAATATGATGAAGCCATGGGTGGATAGGTAGTGAGTGCAATACCTGGGTAGGTAGACAGTCTGTACTTCGTACCTACGTAGCCAAGGACTGACGAGTTGGATAGAGATCTGGTCGGTTACGGCACAGTGGCGACACACTGGTTATCACAATGGCCGTAGTGGATGAGCCGCTATAGTCACAGCAGATCCAGAGGGGTGGCAATGCTGTAAGTATAGTGGTACGGACTGTATGTAGGGTTCACACTGACTAGACCAAAGTGGTAAAATCATGTGTCGCACGGTGTCATAGCCGACAGCGACAGCGGGGCTTTTGGCGGATCTTTATTCTTTTGTCGGGAATACGTATCTATCTAGTAGGTAACATCTGTATGCCACCCTACCTCCTAAGGAAGGCACTTACGTAGTACAGGTCTAACGGACGTGAGCTTTGGATCTACTTGAAGGGAGTACTGAAGGGGCTAACATCAATTTCTCAACCGACCTTCAGGTTACTTACGACGCACATCATTTTCCTAGAGCCCATGTTGAAGGTATATAAATCGAGGCAACGAGTCCTGAACCAGGTATTACCTAGATATCTCTATACAGCCCACACCACCTTGACCAAACTTCGAAACTGGAAATAACTATCTACCGATTGTCACGAAATGCCTCGAACGAGCTGTTATTAGGCTGCCTATGTTAGACGAGTAACCATTTCCAAAATCTCGAATCACAACCAGATATGTGCCAGGATTCAGACTCTACAACATAGGTAGGTTGGTAGCGTGGGAAGATTACTGCGTCTCGGAAGCTCTCGTTACGGGTAGGTGGTAGACCAGGTAGCTAGCCTTAAACTGAGAAGCTGACAATCTTAAGCCCAACCGTTACAGACTTGTAGATATCATGTCATGCCGGTACATACCGTAGATCTGGAACAGAACCGGAATAAACGCCCAAGAAGAATACAAAGTCTGAGGGGCAGGTACCTAGGTACCTTTAAGGTATTGGTAGTTGGATACGCCGTACCATACGGACTGAACCACTGGCAGAACCGCACCGATAGTCTGTACGGGTGACCCAAAACTTCGCGAGCAAGGAGCAACTCATAATATGAAGTTAGCAATTTGTCCGCGAGGGGTCCTTACCTACTACCTACGTGGTACAACTGCACTACGTGTTTTACACTGTTCAGTTCGTAACTCACAGATTACCCATGACGTCATGAGTATCTGGAGTAAGAATCAATATGGATTCCGTATGAATATTTCTGTGGATGTTTTTCGCGCAACAAATTGCCCCTCGTGAGAGCTGGAGAGCTTTGGTGGGGTGCGCCACTACGTAGCCGACTCAACAGTGAATGCATATATTGCCATCCATGCTGTCGCCATCTTACAGTAACATACCTATACCTTTACCTACAGATCGTACCTACTATGTAGTAGGTTACCAACCTTCAGTCCATTTCCGGCAGGTGTTTTGATGATTGATTACCAACCAACCCTCTTATAACATCGCTTGCTCACCAGTTGCGTCGTAAAAATGTCTGGTAGCAACAAACAGCCATGGTCGTGACTGTTGTTTTCGTCCTCTTTGTAATACACCTACATAGGTAATCTGTACCTATGTGGTACTTATCTTAGTGTAGGTACAAGTATTATCTTGGCGTGCAAATGTATTTGACCTCGTTCTGCTTCAACTTATTGTCCGTACTTACTTGATTCATACCTACCTTTACTTATTAGCCATATACAAAGGTTACATGCGGTACCTCAGTAAGTAAGTAATCGCGCATCGATACGCACTTGCGTCTCTAAAACGCTCCATTTGTTGTCGACATCGGTAGAGGGGCCTGGCCGAGTACATATAACCCTGGTATTGCCTCGGAACATAAATAGGGTATCTAGGTACGGACGTACATGACATACAATCGAAACCCTTGCTCTATCGCGGTCCTCGGCTATGTAGTTATCTCAAAGTTAGACTTTGGTAACTGATACGGGATGTGGAGGGAGTAACATCATTATCTGGGTGCAATGTTCGCAGATCCTCACTTCGGCGCTTCATGTCTTGTCGGCTTCATGCTGAACTATGGAGGCAACGGCATGAAGAGGCGACCTTGACGCTTCACTTCGAATATGCGTGAAGTCTCGTACGAAGCTTCACACGAAATACCGGTTGAGATGTTTTCAAATTCAATTAACACGCTGCTGATACGATTCTCACACCATGAAATACGGTTCTGTACGGTATTTAAAAAAAAATCCCGTTCGCAGCGCGAGTCGTCAGTCAAAGTATCACAACATTTCAGACATGAATCGAAAGTTTGAGGCTACTAAGACCTTCAGACTCAATGACGTAGTCTAGGTAGGCAAGACACTCTCAGTTTGTAAAAGGCGGTGATCTGAATGGCGGAAGTTCGGTCTGGAGAGGCCAGGACCAGAGAGGCGGGTAGTTGCTTGGATGCACATTAGAATGTAACGTGATGGGTGCAGCTTCATTCCATCTTGACCATGCAAGATGCTTTTGATCCTCTTATCCAGAGAGTAACTCGAAATGAAACCGGGAATACTCGAACTGGATCTAGGACAGAATAATGACTTGAGCTTGCGTCTTATGAGTCGTCGAGGATACTCGTGTAGACAAGGTACGATACATGGTTGATTCGGTAAGTGGTTTCGTATGCCATGTATTCGTATACATCCAGCTCGCTATTCAGTGAGTAATTATGTAGGTAGATAGTAGAAGGAAATCCCAAGGAGAGCACACGTATGGAAATGGACTTTAGTGGCGGGCTGGAGTAGTATGGACCTTGCATCCGAGTAATAAACGAGACTATACTTATATGAAATCCGTGTATACTGTTAAACGATGCGGCGATAGCGACTGTCGCGTCGTGACACCTCGGAATGTTCCTCTTCGTATGATTTGCAGCAGGCTCGCCATCAACATGAGCGATACGCTCAAGCATGCAGGTCAAGGTTCAGATGCAAGATCTAACACTATACCCAGTAGCTATAGACCTAAACTTGTCAGGGTCTGTATAAGGGTGTTTCCTCCAATTTCCAATTCACTCCGTGGCACTGATACTGTTTTAGCTCCGTGATGACAACCAATTGATCAGTCTTCGCGGATGGTGTTGTTGTCGTTGTATCTCGGTTATGCGAGTCACGTCCTGCGAGTCACGTCCTGCGAGTAACAGGTAACATGGTACCTGGCGCATACGGGAGGCGGTTAATTGAGATCAACATTGTCAATCATCCATTGTTGCCCGAGTTCCTAAATATGGCGACCCAAAGCACGAGTCGCAAGCCTTTTGGGGTAGACACCCTTTTTCGGGGACTATTCGCGACGAAGCGAAGCCTTTGCAGCACGCGCACGCACGCTGGCGCACCCAGCGCATATTTGTATGGTGTTATTGCTTCTCCTCACTGGTGGAGTGCAGACATCGCCGTCCATCAGCACGCACGCGAAGGCCATCTCGGGGACGTTGCACTCTCTCAGCCTGAATGATCCGACAGCGTGGTCCCTGTACCCAGTTACTGCGGTCGTGAGAGGCTCACTATCCTGGGTTCTGTGATTCTTGTTGGGGTGTTGCACGGCGTGAGGGAGGTTCGCGCCACCTTAGCAATCTATCTATTCGTCTCCTTTTTTTCCTTTGCCTCCCCGGTTCACCCAGGCCTACCGAGCCCTACCCTTATCTCTGCCCTTCTACAGGAGAGGCGTGTTACCAATAGTACTCACAACCTCATGCGCGCGGGGTCTGCCCTGGGGCTCTGGTACAGTCGAATTCGCCGTCGTGCGGCGCGAGAACACGAGAGAGGCCAGACTCGGTCTGCGACCGAGTCGATCCGAGAGATGCGGTACTCACACGTGGGAATCGCATGGGGTGCGTAACGAGGAAATCAGTTGTTTCAGCTCGTAATATACCTGCGCCCCAAAAGTAGACACCCCTCCAACGGAGAAATAGCTGTCATGGTTTGCTGTTGAGATTTTTGTAAGAGAACCCACCGTAGCATTCCATTGTATGCGAGCGAAAAGCCAATCGTCAAGCCGCCATCTCAGCCATGGCCAAACGGGCCCTGACTTGAGCGGACTGGTGGCGGTCACCGGCCGCGTCAGTGGCCTCTTCAGCTGATTAAGCAGAGCCGCCATGAGGTAGTGTACTTTTGGGGCATATCGGTAGTGGACGAGCATGCCGAAGCAGATGTTGTGCGCTCTCGGGGTTTTTCGTCATTCGCATCGCGATGTTAACACCCTCCATACGTTGTCCTGGAGGGTCTTGAATCACCTGGCCATTTTCCCTAGGGATTTGCCGACGTAATTAGTAGGTTAGCGCTGTGGGACGCTGTTTTGAAAAGGCGGTCCGCGATGCAATATCCCGAACACCTTGTCGTGGTCGTGCGACTCCCGCTCAAATGGGCTCTCCACAACCCAGTTGGTCTCTCATCTTCAATGTGGACGAAAGGATCTTGCTTGTGAAATTGATTCACATCTCGTCTGTGTTATATTACTGTCGTCTGCAAAGTTAGAGAAGCGGTGAAGAGTGAAGACGTCATGAGCTCCTTCATTTCATATTCATGGTTGTCGGTTGTCGGTTGTGAATACGGGGGGAGAGGACAATGTGCCTCTTTTGCCCTCCCCCCTTCTTAAGGGAACGACGGATTATCTAACCTAGATAGATAGTCACCCACAATACAGCAGGTAGGTAGTTATCTGGCCTAGATACTGTGCCTGGATAAGATAAGCTACAGACGTATGTAATCTGTACGTCCGTACCTCCGTACAGTCTGTAATACCTATCTGTAACCTTAGCGGCATTAGTACAAGTGGGGACGTGGCTTTATCTAGAGATCAATTCGTCATTGTGTGGCTTGGATGTGGCGCCTGCTTAAGCTGACGTAAAACCACCAAGCTGTTTGTCAATTAGAGGACACCTTTTGTCTGCATCACCAAGCGCGCAGGTATCGGTTAGCAGTGTCACGATACCTAGCCTACTGCCACGGATCAATTCAGATGCACCTGTGTGTGGTAGTTGACACTCATTCTCGGCTTCCTTCCCTCTGCCCTTACCGGACGCCAACATGCGCTGGCTACCGGCGCTGCTCTCTTTGATCGCCCTGCCCCTTGGGTCCCTTGGCGCCAAGTCGTCTCCTTCGGCCGACAAATTTGACGACTTCCTTGCTCAGTCCTTGTCCTCGACACCATTGCAACTCGCTGATGGCTCATACAAGAAGCTTACGTCGGCCCCTCGCGACTATTCTGTCGCTGTCCTTCTAACCGCTTTGGACGCCAAGTATGGTTGTCAACTTTGCGGCATGTTCCAGCCTGAATGGGACATACTTAGCAGGAGCTGGATTCAGGGTGACAAGAAGGGCGAGTCGCGCATAATTTTTGGGACTTTGGACTTCACCGACGGCCGGGATACCTTCATGGCTGTAAGCGTGCCGTCAAGCGATTATATCCTGCCCTAATGCGCCGCGTTACTGACCTGAGGATACCTTCACAGCTAGGTTTACAAACAGCACCGGTACTTCTACTCTTCCAGCCTACCACTGGACCGCATGCCGTGGCGAGCGTCGACCCCGTTCGATACGACTTCACAGCTGGGTATGTAAATGTGACCAACCTCTTCCACAGATGCTAATGCCAATCCCAGCTCACTCACGGCTGAGTCGGCCCGCGACTGGATAGCCCGCTATCTCCCTGACCGACCCCACCCTCGCGTTTCTCGTCCAGTCGACTATGTCCGCTGGATTGTGTCGATTGTTTCCTTACTCGGCGTCCTAGGCGTGATCTTGAAGCTGTGGCCGTACATGTTGCCCATTATTCACAACCGCAATGTATGGGCCGGCGTGAGCCTGATTGGTATTCTCCTCTTTACCAGTGGCCACATGTTCAATCAGATTCGCAAAGTACCATATGTGGCGGGAGACGGCCGCGGCGGCCTTAGTTATTTCGCCCCCGGATTCCAGAGCCAATACGGACTTGAGACGCAGATCATCGCTTTCATCTGTACGCCCCGTGTCTAAAAATCTAACTCGTAACCAAGTTCATCTGCTAACTATCAGTAGATGGCATCCTTGCTTTCGCCACAATATCTATCGCCCTGAAAGCCCCAAGAACCAAGGATCCCAATATACAGCAAATCATGGTCATTATATGGGGTATTGTAATGGTAGTTATGTACAGCTACTTGCTCTCCGTCTTCCGAGGCAAGAATGGAGGCTACCCTTTCAAACTCCCCCCCTTTATGTGAGGTGGCCGAACGCCTTACGGAAACGAAACTGTACCTAACCCAGAGATTTAAGCGTGCGATTTGGCTTTGAGGATTGGTTCTTTAGAGCAGGCGAGGGGAGGAGGCATGGCAAGAGGGTAGGATGATGACCATCGGAAATTCAAAGAGATCACTACTATCACTACCATTAAATGACCAATGTGCCTAGCATGAATCTCTGTGGATGCTACAGTCACTATTGGCTCAATTTCACGATGTCCTCGAAGCTATTTGCATCATGGGAGATCTTGGAGATTGTCCATCTAATTCGATGAAGTCAACTCCATACCACCTAGAGTCAGACAAAAAAAGGTTCCGTTCAGTCCACTTTCAAGCCGCCAATCCTAAATTGAGCTTTTGACCACCCCAACTTCAATTACACGTAATACACTCAAATCTGCTTCAAATGAACTGAAAAACAATGTATCTCGTACTCCTCAATCCGGGCTTTCCAACGGTACCAATTCTGTCCACCTAGCTCTACCGTACTACCCATCCGCCTCGATTACCACTTTCAATCGATTAGGTATTCATGATCGCGACGAGGTGATTGAACACTTCCACTTCCATAGCTTCTCATACTGCAGCCACAGTCTCGTGCAATACATTGAGCGATTAGGCGTTTTCAGGCATGGTTTAAAATACCGGGTTCAGTGGCGCAGATGCGTTCATTCAGTTGATTTTCATAGGTTTTCAATCGGGGTTAAGATCAGGTGAGTAGGTATGGTGGCCATGGCATCCACGATTGCCGACCCCATATTTTCCGAAGCCGATTTACGCAACTAATCTTGAACTATCTAACCCCCCTTTGGAAAATACAGTTACCTACTGCAATCCCCGTCCTTTTATGAGGCGAATAGTGTTTTTTTTTTTTTTTCAAATAAAAGGCGAATGCGGTGGTGTACTGGGAGCCACGGTTGAAGATTGAAAGGTAACTAAGTTGGACACTTAAATGCGAGTTCGCCAAAAAAAGTGAACGGAACTTTTTCTTGACCCACTGTAGACTAACTAGCCCATTCTGCTCATTACAAATCAATACCATAGCTAGATAGATGACAATCGCCCCGTACACGCGCCTATTCTCGTAGGTATATGGAATAACTATGCCATTCATTTATGGCCATTTATTCCATAAGATCGTTTCGGGGTAATTACATGACGTTCTTATTCGACTCGCCGCCCTGGATTATTGAGATGAGACTTTTGCTCTGGGCATATTTTGGCTCGGGGAGGTGAGCTTTCTAGTTATCTGAGTGACTTTGAGAACCAAGGACGAACGTTCCCCGGATGCAAACGCGCATCTACATAGGTAGTTAAATCAAGCCAGTTAAATCAAGCCATACTAACCGTTTGATAATCCTCCCCATGATGGGCAACTTGGGGATCGTGACGTTTCCTTTATCCCCTGGTTACCTACCTCTCTATCCGGCTTAGCGTGTAAAACTTCTGGTCTTTCGCAACCTCGTCGGCCCTGTCGGTCTCATCGATAGCATACCAAGAACTCGTCGAGGGAATTCGTAGAATACGTTTTTCGCCGCCATTTTTCATCCGAGTCACTGCCGTACGCCGAGATCTCGCCCCCCCCACCTGTAGTTTGTCACTGGTACGCAGCACCTTTTTTAGGTTTCAAGACCATCTCCCAAATTCCAAGTCAGTTGAAACTTGGATGGAATCTGGACTGACTTTCGAGACGCCGGCCCAGAAAGCTACAGCGAGTATCTTCACTTTCGAACTTCGAACTTCGAAGTGAGCTAATTCGTCATTTGTACAATGGCATGGTATGCTCGTGAATACAACCTCACCGGGCGAGTTTCAATACCTACCGAGGTAGGTACCCAACGGGAGTTCATTAACAACCTCGTTTATATAAATAGAACTAGAAAAAACTCTCCTAGAATCATTCCAATTGCCGGTCAGCTGTTGTCATAATCGAACGCTTACTCTCCGTGTTTTCACGCCAAGTTGCCCCACGTCTACCATTTTCTCGAACATATGTCAGCAGATTCTGGAGCAAGAGATCGCGACTATGTATGGGCCAGAACCTTCTATTGGAGCAGCTGGTGGTCGTCTAGGTCTTGGCTGGAGTTTCATGTTGGCAACTTTGAAACGACGGACAATGTCTTTTGGATTACTGATCTCATGGCATCTACACTTGATTTCTTGTATCAACGGCAGTCCGTTGCCTGGTCTTTGCCGTGCGAATCATTGACAGACCCAAGGCTCTTAGCGTCATAAAGCACAAGCTTGCCCCCTCTCTCACTGTCGGTATGAAGGACAGATACTCAATCCGTGAACCGACATCACCATGCATCTCTTCCCTCATCCCCATGGAGGATTATCGTCTAGTCCCTTGGCCTTCCGAGATTTTATTCGTTACTCGATCGTTAATCGAGATGGAAATGTGTTCGACTGTGTTTCCTAGCTGGTTACGAGTGTACCACCCAAAGCCCTTATAATACGCAGCCCCTGAGTCTCTCAATCGAGGCGGCAGTGAACGGCAGCCGATAACCTCCGAAAGCAGCTGCATTTGTGGTAGTCTCTCGTAGTCGCGGTAGAACAGTTCTTCGGTTTTTGATATCCGTTAGGTTCTCAGAGGAACACCTCTTTGCGTACAGTTTCTTCGCCAACTTCTATAGATGGAATGGGCTCCTCATCTGGTGATTCTTCCGCCATGTAAGGAGGCACGAATAAGCGAGAACCCATACCATCAATAACCATGTAAATCCTGGGGAATCTGGCCTTTTCATAATCTGTGCTAAGATATCTGATAATGGCAGGTGCAGCAGATACGACACATCTAACTCCATACTCGGGGGCATATTTGGGACTTGTGGCGACGAGCTGCTGGGGCTGCGTGCTTTGTAGTGTTGGTTTTGCGAAAGCCCGCTGCCCAGTGGATTCAAACTCATCTCGCCACCAGTTTGCCAGGCTCCTTCTGTCAGTAGTTAAAAATGGTCGCTTGACATTGAAGCCCTCCTCTCCTACCACCAGCCATATTATATCTGGGTAATGCCAAACAGTATCTCGGCGGTCGCCGAATGTGATCTGAAGGCAAAACTGCGGACCGTATTTGATACGCAGATTATTGAAGCAGTTGAGAAGACACACCTCGTCATATCCGGTCGGATTGAACTCGTAGCAGGGTGCCAATGTAATGTGTACCAGCGGGATATGACCGTACTTAGCACTTGTCCGAGAGTCGGATACACGGTGCAGATGGATACCTCTAGTAGAATCGACGACGAGACCCAAAAATCTCAAACTAATCTTGACGAAGGAGTTGGGTCGCGGTACTCGCCGAAAGTATTGCTGCCCTGGGAGACAGCCCCGAATTGCTGGCAGTATTCTATTAGCTCCGTAGTTCGAAGTTCTGGGCAATAGGTAATGGATGAAGATTCTGACCTTCAAGTGAGCTCTCCCAATTCAACCGAAACAGCTCCTTGCACTCTTCTTCTGTGCGATACAGGCAAAAAGACTGCATACTGCTCAGCGTAATGGATGATGCTGACATAAAGGTATGTTGCCTGATGCACCAGACATGGGAGAGCAGATGGATACTAGAAGTTAATCCGCATGAGAAACCACTCGCATAGGTATATCGCCCAGGTGGTAATCATTCCGACGTCTCATTACCGCGATAACATGTTCTATGTAGAGTCATGTTATGTAGAGTCATGTAATGCCTTGGATTAGGTGGGAGGATGAGGTTGTAAGGCGCGAGACCTAATCAAATGCGCTGGTCTTTCAGGTCTTGGAGTGATGGTTCTGACAAAAGGAAGTGACGACAATCATCTCCAGCTCAATGATATCTTCTGCAGGTACGATCTTGAAGCCCGCTTGCTCCTTCGGTACAGCTTCACTCGAAATGTAGCAGTAGCGATGGAATTCGAACACATGACGTAATGCACCTACTCTTCTTAAGATGCCATTTTCAGTGATGGAAACCGCTCACGAACCCATCCCCGCTCTTGCCGCTCGAGATCCATCACTCCCTTCCTAGGTAGGTCTATAGGTCTAATTCCCATCAATATCATCAGGCCACGGGCAGGCAACAGATTGGAATGAGCGTTCGCTTCTATCTTAAAGTTGGCGACACCAATAGTTTGCGATGAGCTCTAATAGTGTACTCCACTATGTGGTGAAGGTCCATCCGAGATTGGGACATCGGTCAAGTTGAGTCTTATCGGGATTCTCTGATGTGCCATCTTCTCCGGTGGACCGGTGGTAGATTAGACTGACTGATGTGAGTTAGTATGTATGAGATATAACAATGAGAACGGAAGAGATGTGCGAGTGGACGAGTGGACGAGTGGGCTGACGGGCTGACGGGCGAGTTCTGAGCAACTTGGTTGGATGCTCTGAATCATGATTCATGTACAAGGAATGAAAATCATTGACGACGATTCATCGTTCACCCGTGAACTCCCTCGTCGACTGATATCTTGGCTATCCACCTACGAACTACCTAGGTTAGGTAGTTACTAGAATTACCCAGGCGTGTATTGGTACCTGTATCTATCATAGGTGGACCGTGGGAGAAGACTGAAGGCCATATTATACTTTTCTAGTATAGAGTGTGCTGAAGAGAGCAAGGAGAAAACGATAAGTTACCTGTGTCGTCAGGTTATGAACCTTTCTCGGCCGACGCGTCACGCACGTCATATTCCATGAATCCATTTATACTTGAAGTCTGAGGCTCTGAGCTGAACCATTCGTCGGCCTGTTAGCGACTGCTCGGGCGCCCGTCGTCTTCAACGGTCGGTTGTCCAAGCCATGGGTGAACCG
The DNA here is from genome assembly GCA_028637585.1 of Xylariaceae sp. X187. Taxonomy (NCBI): domain Eukaryota; kingdom Fungi; phylum Ascomycota; class Sordariomycetes; order Xylariales; family Xylariaceae; species Xylariaceae sp. X187. The sequence continues at coordinate 1,331,556 of JAJIZN010000006.1, read as the reverse complement.
GCGGTATTTTGCTTCCTTGTTGGCCTGGGTGTCGGGGGAATCGATCGATTGATCAGTTCGGATCCCTGGCTTCTCCGGCCCCGTCCCGGCTCGTGTCAGATTATGTCAATGCGTGTAGATTCTGAAAGGCCGACGGCTGGAGGCGTGTGTAGGAGGAACTAATTGCGATCAACTTTCCTTTTCTTTTTCAGTTCTGGGCGAGCAGCGGAGAGATAGGATCTGGTATCATATTGTTTTCATGTTCCATAAAGTCTACCTAGTAAATAGAAATCTAGTCGAAAAAACGGAAACCTCTGTTCCCGATGTCTGAATACTAAATAGTGGACTGCGCCAGTGGGTTGCTGCTCTACTGCAGTAGTAAAGCATAAAATGAGATATCTAGCAAAACGACCAACCGCCACGATGATGGACCCTACCGGGTACCGAACAGGCTATCGACTTTAGATTATGAGAGTCACTGAGCGGGGAGGACAGATCAATCCGTCCGGTGCCCCTGAGTATTGGCTATTCAATCACTCGAAATTCCCCAGCGAGCTATTGAACGAGATCATTATGTATGTTAGAAGCCCACACGATTCCGTAGGTATATAGTATCCCCTACCCTCCAATACGACGGCGGGCCGTGGCTCACTATGCGCCACCGTCATGATCCTGGTCGTGTGTTATGAGTCATTCGAAGATTGCGTGATTTTGGTCTCAACCAGTATCTCAGACTGGGGCCGCTCATGGAGCGAAGCTGACCCTTTGGCCTTGCTGGCCGGAGCATTTTCGTCTGGTACTAGGGTCGATTGCATTGTTGAATTCCAAGTTGTGTCGCCAAAGTGAATAGACGATGGTTTTCTCACATGAGGGGGCTTGGGTTCTGCGCACAATGCGGCCTCAGAATCTTGCGACCCTCTGCGGGAAAGCTTGTCCTTGGCTTTAAGGTAAAGCGGACGTAAGATGGGAAGACAGGCTGAAACAATACCGAAAGCAGGCTCTGCCGAGGATAAGAGAAAGGTGTCGGCTTGGGCAAATACAACGTCTACCACGACGGAAAATTGGAAGAAAGCCCAGATTTTAACGACGCTTACGATACAGACTCTGAGAAAAGGGGGTTAGGACGGGTCATGGAAAAAGTAGGGGGTGTGCTTGACTTACATGCCACCAAGTCCCATAACTGCACAAAGAGAAATCTTCTTCTCTCTGCTCATCTGGAGTAGTGAAATCTCGCGAATCGGGATGAGCAGGACACAAATATCGAGAACCGTGTTGACCACGGTCATATAGAAGTAGAAAGCAAAGGTATTTATACATCGCCCCTTTCCACCATCATATTGGGTCCAAAAGAAAGGGATGGGTCGACAGAGGAAGACTGCGCCGACGTATGCCGTGATGACATAGGCCACTGTTGAGAATGACGCGATGTATAGTGAGAGACGGAACCACGGCGATCCTCTCTCGAATATCCGGTAGTAGAAATACAAGATCGATAATCTCGTGAGCGAGACACAAGCGGCGTAGATAAACGTGTAAGCAAACAACAACTAAGAATGGTAAGCGGCCTCTTCACCAGAATCACTGTCGTATGTGCCTACCCGAAAGACGGAGGCTACATCTGATGGATCTAGAGACCATATACGTCGCCCGGCGCCGGCTTTGACCCCCATCATCGTGACGATAAGCGTGCCAATGACAAATATCTAAGTCGAGTTAGCCACAACTACTAAACCCTAGTCTACAGAGGCCGAATCAACTCACAAGAGATACCGCTATCAAGTAATCATCGAGCATTATGGCAACGCGTTGTGTTCTCCTCACCCACATTCGAAGGCCGATCGCCAGTGCTGCACAGAATGTACCGATGATCGCCACGGAGACGACGGCCGCTTCCCGCTTCTCCGATATATCGACGCCCGGGGGAGGAGGGCCAAACATTTCGATGATGGCTGGGTTAATTGTATGCTCCATCGCGCGCAGGGGGTGTACGGTGTTCAGCTGGAAGACAGAGGTCTGGGTCTAACAGAGATGACTGTCAACAAAGAGCATATGGTACAAACTCCAACTGACCGTTGAAGAGTCAAGGAGAGTTGACAATTTGAAGTTTCCAGTGGCATGGAATTAGCCAAACTGCGATGAGCTATAGAGACCATATTATAGGTATGACACTACGTAGAGTCTAGGTGGAGGAATTTCCGTTGATGTACCGGTTCACAGAGGTTGGACTTCGCTAATTGCTCACAATATGTCATGAGAAACCAGAGTACGTCTCCAGACTCCAGACTCCAGAGTTCGGAGACCGCTCACGGCTTCTAATTAGTGATTACTCGCCGGGTCTCATATCGACACAGACCTAGCGGGAGGGGACTTGAACCGGGCGAGTGGCACGGATATGTAAAAGTCAGCGTCAGTCATGGATCCGTTATGCTATGGCGTTGCATACGGCTTCAACCATGTGATCTCCCTACTATGATGCTAACTTCAGCCGGTCCTTTGACTCTGTACTCGTACATGCACTCACTAGACTATTACTTGGTTGGTAAACTACAAATCGATTGGAAACCAAGCAAAACCTAACTACGGCATGGCTTTGCCTACGTGCTCACCAGCAGAGTTCCGCATTATACATGAACATGAACGGCTACCTAGACGACAGAGATAGTTGGCATATCCAAGCATGGAAATAAGCTACCTATGTGCCTAGCCATCTGGTTGCCGAACGGAAGTCCCAGACCGTATATACGTAGCCTATAAGTATATTAGGTATATTATGTGTTAGTATAGAGAACTCCTGCCGTGAGATCTACCGAATCGTCATGTATGGAGATACCTTCTGTAGCCTTCCAGCTCAGGCTGATGCTATGAAGGTCGTCACCAAAACCCTTGCAAGTTGCGGGGGCGCAGGAGAAGATGAGTCGCTGGTTCCAATAAACTCGGACGTTGAGTGGAGACTCTACTAAGAGAGAGTCCGGTCACTGGTGGCGAGAAACCAGGATCAAAAGGGTCTTTCCGGCCTCGGCTCTTGTTTCCGATGTACGATATATCAGTTCTCGTCAAATGGAGTAGCGGAGACATAATTCGGTCTGAATCATACAGCGACGACCCCGTTGGCCGCTCAGAAGGCAACTGGCTCTAGGTCATATGTAGGGATGCCTTTGCAACACCTTGGATTTTGCTACATGCTGCGTAGATGCTGCAAAATGCCTCCCAAGGAGGCGGCTCTGCACCACTGCATCTAGTGTACGATGCTTGGCCGTCAAGGCACAGCTGGGCTTATTGCAATGTAGCCTAGATAGTTGCCAGGTTTGTGGGCTCAAGGCCATCGCCACTGGCGCCCGCCTAGTTTCGAAGTTAACCACCATCGGGAAGAACTTTGAAGAACCCGCCTTCTCGAAGCCTTTGAAGGTTAATCAAAGGCGTAATTAGTCTACCAATAGGTACGCTCAATGAGAAAGAAGATGCTTCGACCGGGTTGGTCCTATTGGTAGTCTTTGTTTGCATTCTCCGCGGTCACCATCACTTGCTAGGTAGGTATGTGGAAAGCAACATGGCATGCGTGTGGCGTACATTACCATCCAGTCTAGGTAGGCAAATAGGTAGCTCCATAGCTCTAGTTCCCCGAACCGTCACAAAACCAGGTGCGGGATGTATACATACATAATGTATCTAGAGGTTGGCGAATTAAATATCTCAGGTCCCCTTCCCGGTAAAGCCCACCTGTTATGACCCGTTAGGACACGACTAACAAAACTGAATTTCAATTTCATACTATGTAGTTTGTAAGACGCATACGGACCGTCCGTAGGAGACCACGGACAGCCCGCAAATACAATATATACAGGCAAATGGATCACCAAGGAGCGCAACAACCGGATTGTCTATTGACTCCATTCGACTTCGAACCCTTTGCCCTTCCACCGCCCGATGTAAACCAGTAGCTAAGGATGTACTTTGGTCCGCAACGGTGCTCCTGAGAGTGACATGAGCTATTTTTAAGTACATAGTGCCTACTTACTGTGTGGCTCGGCTTCTCATTCCACCACACGAGCGCCGTGTATGTACGGTGGCTAGATAGATTAATACCTGTAGATAGCATTTGTGCAGATAAGTAGGTACTAGGTATGTAAGGTAGGTAGGCGCCTAACAAACCACATAGGTAGTAGATACCTCGACTTAGTGTACAATACGGACGGGTCCGGGTGGTCCGGGTGGTTCGGGTGGTTCGGGTGGTCCGGCTCGTCCCGGCGGTGATCGGGGCACCGATGTTGCACGGGAGGGCGCGCCCCGTGCGGTATCTCAGATATGCCCAATATCAAAAGTCCATCCTGTTCTATCGACTCACCGTGATTACGTGCCGTGTCGCGTGAATACCTAGGTACTCATGAAAACCATCTGCATTCTTGATTCTCGCGGTCATGAACGACCAACCATCGAGCGCTTCGACTAGGCATGTACATACCAAATGGCTCCCGTCTTGGTGAGGTATTCCTGACTACAAATCGCGCGTTTTACACTACGCGTGAGATTTACTTTCACACCTCCCAGCTGAATCGAGAACCGGCCCTTCCATATCGAAGTACCGGTAGATGTAGATGTTCACGAATCACATGAGACTCTTTGAGAGCTACCTACGTCCGTGCTCGCCGTGCTGGCTTCCGTCGCGCGGAGCTGTCGCGTCCGTCGCATTCCTTCCCGCCGGCAGAAAGTGGGGACTATAGATAGCTACCTATAGTCCGTACAAACTGTGGTAATATACGGGTGAGCTGTGATATCTCGATGGCGATGGCGATGGCGATGGCGATGGCGATGGCGGGCCGTTGCCGCGAAACATGACACATGAGCTTCTGCTTTTCGTTTGTCGTGCCTGCCATGGTATTTCAGGGAAATACCTAAAAGGTAGGTACACCTTTTGGTGTTCGTGTTCGTGTTCGTGTTCGATACTCGAGAGGTAAGTGCGAGAAAGCGCCTGCAGTTGCCTAACTATCTACCTAGGTTGATACGCATTTGCGAAATCCTCTTAAAAGGGGTCTCAGTCCCCCCAACCCCCTCTGACAACTCCCCTCTCTCCTCTTCTCTCTTCCTTCATCGAAGCATACCTGTAGGCACCTACCTACCTACAATATACCGTAGCATAAACATAGCACAAACGGAGGTGCTATCACTCTTACTTACCTAAGCTTCAAACCCCTTCTCCCGGGTGACATGTTTTTTTTTACATCCAGCACCAATCAGTCACATGTTTGCACTAGTTGCCGCTTTGCTCGTCGGCGAACATTCCAAACCATGAAACCAATGAACATCAAGCTAAGCCGACTTTCCCCTATGGTCTTCCATAATAACTCATACCACCAGCCGCGGTTCATTAAATCATGACTGAATTTCACACAGGCCATAATCTCGATGGAAGGCCGCCTTGGTGCTCTGGCGCTGAAACAATCGTCACTAGAAATGAACATGGTGACGGAATTGTCAACCATAATGGGCGATATCGGCAAACGCGTCGGAAGGTTTGAACTGTTCAAACCTGGAACCGAATGCCTTGAGACGCATACAACGGTGTGTCGCCCGGTACGCATCTAACCTACTTTACCCTACTGAATGTATTCAAATTGCACTAACACATTTACTTAGACAAGAAAAACACCAATCGATGTGGAAAGGACCGATCGACCTTGCAAGCCGACGTCGACTGTCCACTCCCGTGCACCTCTGAGCGTGAAAACTGGATCCTCACGAGCCATTGACAAAATCACGGGACAGGACTATTACGCCTGTGAATAGATGCTCGTAGTGCTAATGATTCAGATCCCGCCGCCAAGCCACGAGAATTCGTTGATGGACATAATCCATCAGATCGTATGCAGAAACGCTCTTTCTGTCTTAAAATTACGACGGCCTAGTAGGGTGACTTATACGGCCATTTCTGATGGTTCACGTTCAATAATGACTGGAATGCCTTCGGGTATCGATACATTGCATTCACTACCTAATACAATCTTAGCTGCACGTAACCACACTCAGTTGCGATATTACTCCTTGAAGATGTTCAATAGATTTTCGGTTTATTTGTGTACGAGGATGTGTAGTTTTAAGCCTTGCAATTGTGTGATAAAGCAAGTTTCGAAGTATTTCAACGCTGAGACCAAAAACGAACTTCACCTTTTTGTTTCGCTGACTGTATTCATCAAGCACGGCTAAAAGGCTAAGGTACTAATAGGTGTCAGCGCGATCTCAACTCTTTCATCCAATTAAAAGACGCTCTATGGTACGGATCCGGCCCTTACCTTCGAAACGGAGCGACCAATCGAATCAGCATACTCGGAGCCGGCATCACATCGGATGTCTAGGTTACTGTTATATATAGATAGGGCAGTCTGAGATAGGGGCAGTGACGGGGGTAATTTGGTTGATACCTAGGTATTAGCTTTCGGAGGCGTAGAGTGTAAAACATAATAATGTATATATCTAAAGCTCCGGGCCTGTCAAACAGATGTTGGTCGTGCGCTTGCCTGCAGATTGCAAAAAGTATCAAAGTCGATTGATTTGGAAAACTCCTCTTAAAAATCGTAATTACCTTTCAAGAATATCGAGAAGTTGAGAGACGCTCATGTAACTGATTTGGGATCTATCCCATGGACATCTATCTAACCTAGGCGGTGTAAGATACACCTCAGCTGATTCAGTCGCTCCTCGACATGCGACGCTATTTCGAGAATCCGATATGCGGTTAGCATATGATGTGCTCTGTACCGGTAAGCAAGTCCTTTAATACGTTCTAGCTCTCGTGAGGAATACTGCCTGGTGGCCGGCGTTCACGTGGTTGCAACTGTTCCTGCTCTAAACTTAAGAGTAGACTACGGCTTTATAATCCCATCACACTGAGAACTTACTATCGACAGCACGCATTTAGAAGAATCTTTCTGGTGTGATATGGTATACCTAGTCACACTATGAGCATGTCTCGACTAAAGTAAAAACGGTACAAGCGGCCCGTTCCCACGCGGGTGGCAAAGCGAAGCTGTAACATTAAGATGCCGTCCCGCTCAGTCTATATCGATATTTAGACGGGGTGAGTAGTAGGTGGATGAAGAGAAAAAGGCAGTCACAAGTGCAGTTGGCTTTTCTGGATTAGTGTGCCAGCGCATCCAGTAGGTGTGCACTACACAACTCCTCTCGCAGAAAACTTCTCCAAGGTTGACCACCACGTCCATTAGTGCCGCCTGGGTCATCCCATTTTCTGATAGTCTCAGACGTAAGCGAATGTATCGGGCATGGACTTTGACGATCATTGCGGGTCAATCCCTATATAGTGTACTCGGGAACGTAGATGCCCGGCGGACTTGCCCGGATCAAGCCCGAGTCCCGAGTAAAAACACCCAATAGTGCCCCGCCGGTGAGCCCGGACGTCAAGAGTTGCAGATATGGGTTGCAAAGCGGCACCCTTAGTAGCGCAGACTTGAATGAGGTAGGTATCTCAAAAAAAAAAGTTTAAGATCCGTCAATAGAACAAAGCGATACCGCTCGAATACGATCTCATTCGAGAACTCCAGGGTCCTATAAAAGAATATCAATTTCAACGTCATTCATACTGGTATTGGTTTGATTATTGAATAAACCTGGTACTCGTTACCCCCTGACAGGCCTAACTAGAGCAAGATGCCTTCCACGCGTGTAAATGAGATCCCAAGGTTGATCCCTCTGGAGAAGGCAGGTCCCAAGGGCTATATCCGGGTCGCATTTACCATCGAATTAGGTGACTCCTATGATGCCGACGCCGTTTTTGGCATACTCAAGCAGGGCTTGGAAACCGCCAAAGGGCGTATCCCTACACTCGGGTGTGAGGGTGTCCCGGACACGGAGGCAAAGCAGGCCGGAGTTTTGAAATTACGCAAGTATGACGACTATGACACCATCGCCATGAAAGACCTGAGAGCCCCGGGAGCTTTCCCTCACAAGTACGCCGACATCAAAGCCAAGGCCTTCCCCATCGCGGCTTTCCCCAGCGATTTGCTTTGGCGACGTTTCACCTGGCCTATGCCCGGCGAGAGAGTCCCGGTTGTCGATATCCAGGCTAATTTTATCCCCGGGGGGTTGATTATGACCTGTTGCTTCTTTCATGTTTTCGGCGACGCCACATCGTATTATACATGGCTCGAAACGTGGGCTGAGGAGTGCCGCCGGTTGCAGGGCGAGTCGGGCCCACGCAAGGAGATCCCGGATATCTTTTTCACGGACCGAGAAAAGTATATGAGACCTTCCGGTCGCAATGAAGGGAAACCCGGTGACCACCCGGAGATTCTCGTCATACCCTTTACCCCGGAGGGCCCACCGCCAAAGATGATCTCGCGAGAGCACATCGGACAGATCTTCCGCCTGACAGCCGAACAAGTGGCGGCTCTCAAGGCAGATGCTGTACCGTCCAACGCATCCGAACCGTCAGATGTGAAATGGATTTCCACCAATGACGCTCTTTCGGCGTTGATGTGGCGCTCTGTCATGTCAGCACAGTTCCCATTAGGCGAGCTCGAAGGCGATCCGGTGTCCGTGTTTAACATAGCCGTCGATGGACGGATGCGCACTAATCCGCCGGTGCACCCGCGCACATTGGGCAACTGGTTGGGATGGGTGGCACCTCAGCTGCCCATTCGCAAGATCATCTCGAGCCAGAGCATCGCGGATCCCGCCGTTGCTGTCCGGAAGGCCGTATTGGGGCTGAGTGACCAGTACACCGATAGCCTGAGCACATTGTTCGAGAGTGTCGAGGATGTCAACCGTATCGTGGCTATCGCCTTCACCGATGTACCAGGAAACAACTGTGTGCAGACCTCTTGGTATAATATGGGCGTCTATGGCCTAGACTGGGGCGAGGCTCTAGGTGGAAGGATACAATCGGTTCGTTGTCCGGATATAGGCGTCATCAATGGTGGCTGTCTGGTGTTTCCGCCTCTGCCTGATGGTGGGATTGAGATCCTCATCGGTGTCGAATCGAAGAGCTTGCTTCGGCTGCTGAACGATCCTTATCTGACTAAGTTTGCCACGCCGATTACATTGTGAAAATCTACTTCGAACAGGCGATAGGCGATAGAATGGGGGAAAAGACTGTGGAAAAATCAATGATAGGAATTCTATAGATATCCGAAATGAAAAGAAAAGGTCTGTTGGTTATGAACCATTCATACCTTGGATCAGTGCCTGTTGGCCCACGTCTAGATCGTGTATCGGATAATTGTATATATGCGTCTCATCTCTTCATAGGTGGAAGGTCTCCGTGACTTTTCATAGTTCGTGTAGGAAGATGCAACTATTGAAAGTATTGCAGAAAGTATAGCAGAAAGCTCAGACCACTTAAGCTATCAAGTGTGGCTGGCAGCCCCAATTTAGTTACCGACTTACATAAGTAAGTACAGACTGTACCTACCTAGATAGGTACAGGTAGTACACATATTATAACCCGCCACACTAGACCCGCTTTACAAGCCGAGCCCCACCGAGTCCGAGTCTAACTGAAGCCTGGCAGAAACCTGGATCCGCCCTGGGATGGGTCGCATTTGAAGATGTCTGACTCCCTGAATCCTGCCAGAGACCACAAACGTACCTACCATGTAGCTCACGAACTGACCATGCGTGTGTACAGAATCAGATCATGACTGAACGACTTCCCCGAGGCCCGGTCCCAGAGAATTAGTAGCCTAGCTACGATTCACGAATCTGCATATTTCTAGACTCAACTTCGTCACCCAAGTGCCTAAACTACAGCCTTCATAAATGCCTCGGTCCATTATACCTGTCGAAGACGAGTCAGCGCCGGAACCGTGTACATACTGCCATCCTCGTTTATGTGCCGTACTTGGAGCGGAGGTCTAAAGCTCCGATATGTCAACAGTGCACTACCCGTCATGGATCATGACATACCCGACGTGATCCGTCTACTTAAGTACTTGAGGCCCAGACTGCTCGAGACTCGACAAGGAATGCCATGTCCACGCAGGAAGCCAGCCCAACGGCGCCCGATTGAAATTTGACAGTCCCCAGACGGAGGACTCGATCCTATGCGCTAAGACCGTGCCCCCTTAATCGCAACCGATCAGCGGCGTTCCAAGCGTACGGACTGGCCAGATGAACTGCAGTGGCACACATAGAATAAACGTTACAGAGTTGGAGTCTCTGCGTTCGCGACTTTGGAACGTAGACAAGTTTTCACAATATCTAATTTATCTAGTATATAATGATTTTGGTCATATGGCCATTTGTCATGCTTCCACGACACCCTCAATATTCAGAACTACCAGAAATACGATAGGCACTGCGCTATCGTTAAGCGGACAGTCAAGGAACTCGACACCGAAGTGATCAAGTCTTAGCTGATAATTTCCAACCTGCCCACTGAACAGGTGCGGGTGAATAAGAGCAGATGTACGGGGCAATGATTGCACTGCAGCGGACAGCACACTGTTCTCCACGGCGCCGAGTTGGTGAAGAGCGGCGACAACATCCTTGAGCTGTGTTTTCACATTCTCGAGTGAATCAGCCGGCTTCGCATCATGAAGGATTTTCGTGTAATCAAGATGGTGTGGGCTCTAGGTATCCCAATTACTGGTTCCGATTTGCTGGGCGATAGTCCGGTATACTCGCACGCTTCCAAGAAAACCAAGTGCGCAAACGACGCTGTTTGTCCCGTCGTAGACGCACAACGCAAGCTGGCAGCCGGAAGCCGGAAGCTGAAAGCTGTGGGGAGAAAATACGAAGAGTCGCTGGTCAAGTGCTCGTATCTCTTCCTCCGTCTTCCCAGCGCCATTCGGGATGTTTGGAGGGGAAAAGGGGCAGGGAGCTGAGTCAAAAACGCTCTCATCTGCCAACTCTCCTTCGAAGGAAGCCAGCCAACCCCGGTGACAAACTGCGAAGCGCATATGAGACAGTTGCCATTCACCTGCCTGGCACAGGTGACAGGTTGCGGGAAGTGTCAGAGAGCCGTCAGCCAGTAGCGCAGCTGCCAGCGCCCGCGGTCTTGGGGGAGCAGCATATCGTAGAAGGATATATAAGCCAAGTTAGATGGTCGAGTTGGTAACAGACCGACCCCGCAAAAAGGACGTATCCCTGGGTGACTAAGAGGTCATGAAAGAACCGCAAAGGCTGTCTTCCGAATTGGAACGGGGCCGGGGGGACCCGTAACTTGACATTTAGAATTCGCCGAACGTTGCGGTTTTTCGTAAGACTTGGATTCTATCCATTTCTGAGCTTTTTTGGAAATTTTTCTATTTTTTTCTGTTTTGTTTTGATGTCATTTTGGTGTTTTGATGCCGCTATTCCCATCGATCTCGACCTTTTGCATTTCTAAAGTACTTCTATGATATCGTGGGATCTAGCGAACGCTGGCACCTGGGGTTTAATTCCCTGGCTAGTTCTTTTGATAGTTCTTTTTTTTTTTGACCCGCTGTAACCATCTCTAGCTGTCCCTTTACTCTTGTCAATTTCCCTGTTCCAGGCTTCCATGAGCCCTAGCATTCGATCCCGTGTCTGAGTTCCCACTCCCCTTTATTTTCTGGTTTTGAAGAAGGGATCATTTGGCCTTGGACTTCATCGATATCAGTCCTAGTATCCGTTCCTCTCATGGCGCTGATCCTAGTCTGAGATGAATGCATCGTGAGGGATCATCATACGAGTAGGTTATTCATTTATCATTTTCTACATTGTTTTAGATGGCATTGGCAGATACTACCGGTCAATCATCTCAGCCAGCCGGTGTCATCAAGAGACTATTCCTCATACATTCACTCTTCTTCATTCTCCTCGATAACCCCCAGCTTCTTAGCCACGACCGTTGCTAATGCTTTAAACGTCAGTGTTCTTGACAAGAGTTTCTGGAATGGATAATCAAGTCCGAACTCCTTGAACAACCAAGTCCGCATCTCACTGCCAATCATACTATCAAGCCCATAGCTCCCTAGCGATGGACCGTCAAACTCGAAGTCTTGCACCGGGATCATCAAAATCCCAGACATGCGCTCAATGATGTGTGCTGCAATAACCTCCACCGCTTTCTCGGCCCCCTCTTCTCGTGCCGCCTCTAAGGTTTTAGTAAACCCCTGGTCCTGAGAGCCAGTCTGGTTTTTAGGGCCAGCACCCTGTGCCGTGGACGCCTCGATCGCGGTCCGCAGATGAGAGAAGCGCGAGTCGTCGATCCAGAAGAAGTCTGCACTTCCGGTCTTGATAGACGTCATGGCACGGCCAACTTCGCGAGCTTTCATGCCCATAACGAGATGAGCTGGTGTGGAAGTTGCCAGCAGTGAAGATATCCGCCCGGGCCGCGTTGTCATGGCCGTTGCCAGCCCATGTAACATCTCATCTTCACTGATACCGTAGAGGCCCTTGCGCATCAGCGAGGCCTCAAGGGCGTCATCTTCGGCCACAACGCCGACATCGAGCACCACGGGTAATGCGATCGACGTAGCCGCTAAGCCGGCAGCAGTGCGCTGACGTGCTAGAGCGTCTAGGAAGCTGTTGGCGGCACTGTAATTGGCCTGGCCCATGTTGCCGATGACGGCTGAGATGGAGCTCGTCATGACGAAGAAGTCGAGCTGAGCATCCCCGAGTGCCTTGTGTAGGCTCAGCGCGCCGTGGACCTTAGGCTTGATGGCGGCCATGTAGGAGGCGTAGGTCATCTGCTCGAACATACCGTCCTAATCATGTCATGTCAGTAACAAATCATGTAAATCGGCACACCTCGTTACTCACCCTCAACACCATCGCTGCGTGGACGACACCGCGAATTGGGCGCTCTGCCTGCAAGGAATAAATAATGCATCGCACTGCGCTCTCATCGGAGGCATCGGCGCGGTACACCCTTGTCGAGGTACCCGGGACTTTTTGAATATTAGCAATGACCCGGGCGGCCTCAGGCTTGTCGGCTCCGGATCGGGATATGAAGGCAAAGTGTCGTGCGCCATTTTCTGTCATCCACTTCGTCAAGCTACGACCAAGTCCGCCCAAGCAACCGACCAGAATATACGTTCCTTCACTAGAGAGCGTCCGTTCTGACTTCGACGCCGTGTTCGCATTGATGTTTTCGACTGCTTCATCCTGATTCTCTTGAGAATTCTCCGAGGGATACAGGCGACAAGTTCTCAGGAGGCCTTGATGCAGCCAGAATTCGGTATCTTGAGTCCGGCCTAGGCCGTTGAGTCGGTCCAGAATGGTGTGCGCCACATTATTGATGGGCTCATCGTGATCGACATCAAGGAGTACAACTCTCGCTGAAGCCTGTTCGGAACGAATCGCGCGCAGAAGACCTTCCGCTAAACCTCCCATGGCGGAATGACCCTCCTGAACGCCCTGAGTTAGCCAGAGCAGACGAGAACCTGAGGTGAGGAGAGTCTTCAGGTTAAGAAAATCGGTCTCGTCAAGCGATAGCAGCACCGTGCCGTTTCTGTCATCAATAACAACGCACTTTTGGTCATTGGGTGCGAAGTCCTGCTTCTCGTTGACTTGGACTTGGACTCCACATCCAGACAGAGCGTTGCTTAGATCGTTTGCGTTTGGTGGCGTAGCCCCGAGTGAAAACAACGAGATCTCGTGAATGGAGTCTTTGATATCGCTATCATCAGGGTTTTTGTATGCGAAGTGCTGACCGGATGCAATCGCGGTAGGGGGCAATGAGGAGAAGTGACTCTTGGTCCCGACAAGCCATCCGCCGCTGTTCAAGAGATGGGTGAAGCCGTCTACTTCGACAGACCGGCCTGAATTCTCGAGACCGGAATATTCTGCGATGACAACATCAAACTGTGAACCCTCAACATCCGTCGACCACTCCTCTGGCGTTGTCTTAGCAGTGACACGCTCTGACAGGTGCTCGCTAATGGAGCTAACCTGATCCTCTCCTGTCAATCCCACTGTGATGAGACAGCTTTTTGGAAGAAGATCCAGTGTAGTTTCGATCACGCTGGAGGAAGGGCTTCCACAAACCAAGACACATCTAGGAGGTTGCTTGTGGCAGATCAGATCGACGAGATCTGTGAAGGAAGCATCGAGTTTGATCGCCGCAGTTGGGGAAAGAAGCTCGACATCCGGTTTCCAGGTCATTACAGAAAAAGGACTCGATTGAATCTCGTTATCTTCTCCCAAGTCAGGCGGTGCAACTGCCTCGTAGGCAATACACGTAAGACCATCGATATCCATGACGGCCTTGCCCAGGGAGTCGGTCAGATAGGAATGAGTATGGTAGTGTCTACCCTCAATCTTTCCGGTCCAAGACACATTGCGTCCCGTTGACTCGGCCTCACCTCCTGGGAAGGCAAATGAAATCCTGTTAATATGGGTTGGCACGATACCATATCGCATCTCTCTATGTCTGCCCGCATTGACAGCGGCGATAACGAGATGTAAACAGGCGTCTATCGAGCTCGGATGTAGCATATACCGTGACTCACCGACCATCATGCCGGAATCTTGCGATAAGACCACGGTGCCTGTTGAGTGACGCAAGGATTTGTCGGTCCTCACGTCAAGAACTCGTTGGAATGCATTGGTGTAGTTGAAGCCCACCCGGCGGAAAGCTTCGTACCATCTCTTACCGGAAACGCGTTGTGTCAGCGCCGCTTCGTCAACAGGATGATCACGGGTGGCGATTGGCCCCGAACTCGCGGAGATGTTGCCCTTGCAATGTAGGGTCCACTGGCCATATGCCACCGACTCAAGCGTGAAGGTATAATCACGGTTGTCCGTGGTGGACAGGGTGGTTACGATCTCTATGCCATCGCCTTCAGGGACTACCAGTGCAGACTTAATGTCGACATCTCGTAGCTCTGCCCCTTCGAAAGCGATGCTTTCATCGTCATGAATTTGTCGCAACGCCTCGATGGCTGTGGAAAGGTAACCAGCTGCAGGGAAAACGGCCTCACCACCAAGCTGCGACCAGTTAGTACAGGACAATATCGACTAAAATGACAGATTGAATGCTTACATTGTGATCCTTCAACCAGGGAACGTCACGGTGTCTGAGTACATTTCGCCATGCCCTGAAACTGTTCGAAAGTCCGGCAACACGTGTTCCTAGAAGGTCATGGCGAGCATGCTTGCGATTCCGTGCTTCAGCACTGGTCCGGGGCTCGGCCCAATACTGCTTCGCATAGTTCCATTGATAAGGGGGTAGATCGACCAAGAGACTTTGGCTGGCCACCTTTCGAATGTTACTATACTCATTGCTCAAGTCGAGATTAACCGCTTCCAGGTCAACGGGGTAGTCAGCGAGGAACAACGATCCCGCTACAGCTAATAGCTGATCCGCATCGTTTCTGTCTCGTTGTAGCGACGGCATGTAGGTTTTGTTTTCGAGGCCAATCTGCTTGAAGGCTCGGCCCAGAGCGGAATGGCAGCCAACTTCGACGATAGAAGTCACATCGTCAAGCTCGCTCACCGTTCCCATCCGACGGACGGCCGTATCAAAGAGCACGCGCTCACGCAAGTTTTTACTCCAATACGCAGGGGGAATAGTATCGCCAGTCACCACTTCTCCCGTGACGGAAGATATCATTGAAGAGCGAGATTGCCTCCAGCTCAAGTCTTCTTCCGTGAGAATTTCTAGCTGTTGCGGTAGCATAGAATCATAGGCCTCTCCCACCACAGCCATATGCGGGGAGTGGTATGCGCGCCCCGTCTTGAGCTCTTGGGCGAAAATCTCATGTTCTTTCAACGTACGGACTAGATCGGATATAGCAGTCGCATCACCGCTCAAAGTCGTGCTGCCCGGGGAATTTTCGCAGGCTATGCACACTTTCTGGGGGTCGGATGGAAGCCACTTTTCAACGTCTTTAGCACCAAGGGCGACAGCGAGCATCGAGCCGGCTGTAGCAGTTTCTCGTACTGACCGGCCACGAGCGAATGCTGCTATTATGGCTTCAGGGGCGCTGATGAGACCCGCTGAATATGCGGCAGCAATCTCTCCGGAAGAGTGGCCGATGCTAACAGACGGTATGATGTTCCAATCGGCGAGCAAATCAACGATGGCTATCTGTATGGCCGTGCACAACGGCTGGGCAACGTCTGCTTCGTTGATTCTTCCAGGGTCAACGTCGTCGCTCCCCGTGAGCATGCCGCTCAAGGTGAATGTCGGCTTTGGATCCAATCTACTAAGAACCCGATCAAGCTTCTCGATCGTTTCCCGAAACAGTGGAAATTCTGCGATTGCAGCTTTGCCCATTCCGCTCCATTGCGCCTAATCTTTGTCAGCTTTTTATACGCCGGCTCCGACGGAAAATAGTGTTAATACGTACGCCTTGTCCGGTAAAGATAAAGCCAACACCACCTGTCTTCTTGGGAACAACACCTTTTCGAAGCTCCTGGGCGCTAAAGGCAAGTTCTATTTTGCCCTCACGCAGAATGGTGAAAGCCCTGTGCGAGAACTTCGTGCGATGCAGGTTTAGAGTGTGCGCAAGATCGGCCGCGTAGTATTCCGCAGCTACGCCCTCGATAGCCGCGATATTTCGAGACAGCGTCGGCTTGTCGTGTGCCGAGAAACACATAAGCAATGGTCTCGTCGTTGAATGATCATACTTGGCAGTGGCCTTACGCGCACCGTGCTGGTAGAAGGGGAGTAGGTGGTCCGCAGACTCGACAATGACATGACCGTTTGTGCCGCCATAGCCAAACGAAGAAACACTTGCTCGTCGGACAAGTGAGTTTTCTGGCCAAGGGGCAGTGTCCGCGTGGACCTTGACATTCCACTCTTTCTCTAGAACTGTGCCAGATGTCAGTCAATCTCGCGTAAGCTCTTCGAAGCAGGAAAAGAAAAATAAATTAAATTAAAAAACTTACTTTCAGGGTTCAAACGATTGAATAACGCGATACCGGGAATAACGGCCGCCTCCGTCATTAAAGCCGCCTTCATGACTGCGAATATGCCGCTAGCAGCTTCGCTGTGTCCGATGTTCGGTTTGACCTAGATAGTCATCGCTTCAGAATAACGCTCAAATACTAATCAGATCATCCCGTGAGTGTACTTACTGCGCCCATGAAAAGCGGCTCACTTTCGGGTCGAGTGTCATTCAGAGCCCGAGAAATGGCCCGGACTTCGATCGGGTCTCCGACCGGCGTTCCGGTGCCGTGTAACTCGGCATACGGCGTTACACGAGGATCGAGACCCGCCTTTTCGTACGCCATCCGGACCACCCGCTCCTGCCCTTTCCCGCTGGGGTATGTTATTCCCATTCCGTCTACCTTTCCGTTTCTACAAAACGTAGGTCAGTAACTCGGCTACCATCATGTCTGCAAGGATTGTCCCATACGTATTGACAGCGGTCGCGCGAATGACACCTCGGATTGGGTTGCCATCTTTGATGGCGTCAGAGAGTCGTTTGATATAGAGAGCGCCGGCTCCTTCAGCGCGGCCGTAACCATCAGCGCAGGCATCAAACGTGTGGCAGGCGGACGTGGGCGAAAGCACTCCTAGCTTCGCTGTGTTCATATGTTGGTCTACGGTGAGAATCAGATTCACGCCTCCGACAATGGCGGCCTCGCAGTCTCTTGCTCGAAGTGCATTGCACGCATTGTGCAAGGCATAGATTGACGACGAGCAAGCTGTGTTGATGGTAAAGCTGACATGACGATCAGTCAGCGTCCGATAAAAAAAAAAGCGCAAAAAACTCACCTGGGACCGTTCAAGTTGAGAATGTTTCCAATTCGGTTGCTGATGATTCCGGTGTCGACACCGGTGGCGGCATAACTGTGTCTGAAGTCCGGTTCGAATATGGACATTTGTTCTGTGCCCAGTCAGTTAGCTTTACTACTTTCTCGTCAAGGAGATCGCGAGGGGTTTCGTCATACGGTAGTCTGATGTGAATGAACCGACGAAGACACCGGTGTTTGAGCCCGAGACCTTGTCCAAGGTCATTCCCGCAGACTCGAGGCATTCGTAGGATACCTCAAGCATTCGGCGCTGCTGAGGATCTAGCCATTGAGCCTCTATGGGGGTCACGTTGAAAAAGCTGGGGTCAAAGTCCTCTGGACTGCCGTCGAGAAAGTAACCCCCAAGAACATTGAAGGAGCCAGGTCGGTCTCTCTCCTGATGGTAGTGCGCATCGATGTTGAAGCGAGACTTCGGTACCTTGGGCGTTTGGCCCGTCCTCTTCTCGAGGAGCATGCCCCATAATGATGCCGGGGAGTCCACGCCTCCGGGCAACCGGCATGCTTGCAGCATCTGTCAGCAATGCTCATGGATAAGATGATGATACGAACGACACTTACACATGCCGCATATTGCGATGGGCTCGAGCAATGGCTGCTCAGTCATCTCGTACTCTGGAGAAATTGGGGACATTGTTGCTGTCGTCGTTTTTGTTTCAAGATTCAAGATTCGAATTTCCAATATTAATGTGTCTGACTTGAGGTCAAGTAAGTTGTGCCGTACTGTCTTTAGTCCAAGCTCACTGAGGCTACGCGGCTGCTTTATAGAGAACGAGGAATCGCATCAGATCTATACTGATTCTATGCTCCGTACGTAATGTGATAGCTTGGCTCATGGCGAGCATATTTCTCGTCCGTCACCTCTTACCGCACACAGCTGCAGACAGTGATTTCATGTGACCCGGGGAGTATGGGTAACATGAACCAGAGATCGGAGATTCTTGGTCATCTGTCTATCACGAGATGTCTATCACCAGGAAGCCCATCGCGGAATTCCGATACAAGTCACAGGAATAGGTGCTTTAGATTCGACCACCGAAAAGCAAACCCACGTATTTCAAGCTCTGGGGCCTCTACTCAGATAGATCCGCCGTTGCTTTGTGACGTGACAAGTTGGTGTATAATAGGTATTCCCATCCCCGTGTGCCTAAGTTAGCGTTTCCCGTAATTACCCCAAGATCTTGCCCATCATCCTCATGGGTGGGGTGTAAAGTAGCATGCAAATGGCAAATTAAGCAAATTACGGTAGTGATCCACTTCAATATAGCCCAGAGAGGTACCTACTAGATGAAGGAGTGTAGGTATGATCTACGCTATGGATTGCGTCTACATTGTGACAGGTCTCCCCTTTGACGAGCCCGATGCCGAGTTTAGGTAAGTATTGCCCCTATAAGTCTACTGACGTGGCTAGATACGAGGAAGCCTACCGGGCAGCCTGCAGAGGCCGACGATACCTGCCTAAGATGAGGGTCGTCAAGGAAGATCACAGACATTCTCGCCGAGCTACCGATGCTAAGACTTGACTAGGTAGACGACTAGGTAGACTAGTCTATCCATGTAAAGGATTCAGTGCCTGTCTAGTTTATGGAACGGCCCGCGATGGTGGGACACATGGCACACTATCTAATAAGTGAAAGTTAAGCCGCTTTGATCATCCTCGCCAATCCTCACTCCCATCATACCATACTATGTACCCGCATCCCACCGGACGGCCCTGCCCGCTCACTTACGACTAGCATCGTCAGTAAATACTTAAGCTCTCCAGTCAACAAGCACTTTCTATAATATACGAGAGATATACCATATCCTGCGCGGTCACCGCACGATGATCCACCATCATGGCAATATGCGGCGTGGTGCATTCTACAATTCATCCTTCCGTATATTCCTACGTTTGTCGATGTATGTATGTCCTAACGTTACTTAGTAGCCCACCGTCGTCATGACTCGTGATAATTTACTAGATATAGTATTCAGTAGAGTGGTAGAGTAGCATCGTAGGTAGCCGGTATTTGAAGGAGAGGTGACGACGAATTCCTCATTCATTCAACCACCACGTAAAAGAGAAGTTTTGAGAATTGTCTATACAACTGTCACCATGAAAGCATCTGAAGTCGCGCGCTGTTACCGCGCGCTGGCCGCGCTCGCCACTATCCTTCTCTGGGCATTCTTTGCCTTCAATGGGGGTCTCAAAGCGATGCTGCTAGCACCGTGGACGGGGAAACTAAACGAAGACGCCGCGCTCAAAACGAACTACACTGGGGTTTTCACCGTCGACTACGTGCTCGGCGTCCTTGTTGCCTTCTTCCATTTTGTCACGAATGGGTCGGATGAGGGTGTCCAGCTCATGGTGGTCGAAGGTTATGCCACCTTACAGCCGTCTTGCCTTTGGTTGTATGCGGAGATGATAAGACCGGGGAGCAAGCCGTGGTCGATAGCAAGGTTAGATTCCCACGGCTCGTACGCGTCGGTCCGCCGAGAAAAGAAAAAGAGAACCCTTACTGACATGTGGCTCGTTAGACCGGTCGTCTTCATGATGTTCTCCCAGATGTTTGGCGCCGCCATCTCACTGCCGCTTTACTATTCCTATCACGTACTATGGGTCAATAGTGCGAGGACTTTTCCCGTCCGAGATCTGAACGCAGCAATGGCTCTTCCGTTTAGTTACTTCCTAGGCGCTGTGGTCCCGGTCGTTCTGGTGCTCGCGCCAGCGTGGAAAGGTCCAAATTCACGACCGCCTGAAGCTCATCAAAATTATATCGCCCTGTTCCAGCCCAGTCCACTGTGGATGGCGCTAATACAGACCATAATGACGGGCCTTCTGGGGCGGCTACCACGATCTCGCAATGGCGGCGGCAGCAGCGGTAATCCTACCCAGACGGCACATGGGTGGACTCGAGCGACGTATCTCCTGGCAGCTGTCACTTCCGCCCTAACTCGTCTCTACACCGCCGTGAGAATATACACCAGCACGGACGCGACGACCAGCGTGTTGCAATTGCGTATTCCAAGCCCGCCGAGCGGTCCTGCACGCGGATTGCCCGATGTTCTCGCCCGGGGCGCGTTGCTCTTCCTCCAATTCGACATACCGATCTTTGAATTCGCTAGTCTGAGCTGGGCTTTCTGGCTGCTCTCGTCAACGACCACAGGTCCGCGGATATCGGGTCCTAAATTAGCTTTCGTGTTGTTGGTTGGTTACATCACGATTGGGGCTGGCGCTACAGTCTCCCTAGCGCTGTTTGTTCGTGAAGGCCTTCTTCAAGTTCCCGAGGGGGAGAAGGCGAAGGATGCGCTACCTAATGCCGCGCGAGTTTGACGGCTGGATCAGTAATCGCCACTTACTTAAGTACACTACCTATCTCGGTAAATTACCCCAATATCGGTCATAGCAGGCAGGGTTTTGCTTACAAGTAGAATAGAAGTATTTAGGTAGAACAGCGTGACGGGTACCTGAGTAGGTAAGTAGAGCAAAGTGCTGTGCACGCAAACCGAGTTAGTATACCTCTCTATCTGTACATACTACCCACTTTAGTATATATGTAGGAGCCACGTTGGAATGGGGTTCTCGAGAGTTAAATGGGTCGGCGACTGACGACACCCACGATTCAGTGAAGTTGGAGTTGTCCTTGGGCTAGTGTGTAAGGCTCTCTGGGTCAAGGCTCGATGTGTAATGGTATAGGTATGTGATGAGTATGCAGGAACCACAGAATACCCGTACAGACTTTGCATGGCGGCGTGCTCTGGCGCCGGCAATGTTGGAGATGTAGGTATCAAATGGTACCTTACTCCACATATGGGGCAGACAGACCTACCACGATGTAACTATAGGTAGTATCTACTAAGGTTAGGTAGTAGATAGTATGGAGCATGCCAGTGATGCACTACCACCTAGACACTTATTTCCCGCTCGAACATGCTGTGGGTAGTAGGTAGTGGATAAGTGTCGTGCCGCATACTTGAGGCGTGGGATGCCTTCTGTCTAGCGTAGTGTCGGTATACTTAAGTAGGCATCTAAGTAAGTAGGCAGTTAGTTAGAGCTTACCTACCTACTAAGTATCGATATCGACTTACATAAATCGTCAACAGCAACTTCGACATAGTTAACTGGGTCAGAGTGCCCGCGTTTATCTCGCGTGGTCGTCATCCGTCATGTTTTGGTCAGTATGGATTTCCAAAGCATTATCGAAGTCATTCCACGGTCTTCTCATCCATGGAACTCCCTTCGTAATTGCGGATTACTTTCCATCGATCCCGCTCAGGCCAGGGATGAATGGCGGCAATCCTCATCCTCATCCCCAAGCGGCCTCATAGGAACATTACATAGGAACTTTACATAGTAACTCGGACACGGAGATAGGATTTTAGAGGGGTGATTTGCCCTAGAGCAGAACGGGAACTCGTGTGGCCGCCGTGGATCTCAAGATCAAAAGAAGACGATTCTTCGGGGTGAGCACTGAGATTGGTCGACTCCCTAGGTAAGCATGTGGATGGCTGTTCGTCACAGTCGTTTCTTGAAACGGGAAGGCTCGTGATGCTTCAGTCTTCACTTAACACTTGGCGACGACTAGATCGAATCCTTGGTGAAAGAGGTCTGTATGATCTTCAACTCAAAGACCTACGTAGGTAAGTAGATCAATTGGCGGTGACTCGGTGACTCGAAAAGCGGTTCATCTTCTCGTCGGCGAACCAAATCGTGTCCTAACTATAGTCGAGGTACAGATTAGGTTTCTGCTAGATAGGCAATCATTGTCGGTGATCGTCGGCTCACTGGCTCACCCTTATCCGTCCAGCAGTGCGCCTTAATGTGCGATTCTCTATACATACTGTCTGGACACTGTTCCCTTACGTCACATACTAGAGGACCCACCCAGGGATCCCCTATGTAACTATTAGGTAAATAGGTTAGATAGTCTAAGGCCGTGTTCACGGCGAACTGAATTTGTGAAAGATATTTAGTACCCGAATGGAGTCTAGCTAGATGGGGAGTAACTATCTATCTAGACCGAATTCAGGGCAGGCAGCAGTAGTACTGAACGCTAGGAGGGCAATCTTTTATCTAGCTTACAGCGGACCCACAGTGATTGAAGCCGCTAGATAGAAAGCACTTTAAAAATTAATTACTTACTATGTAGAAATTGAATGCCTGGTGCAGTCAGTCCGTAGCACCTTACGCAACAGTGCCGTCCTTGAACACAGCCCACAGCATTCCATGGCACTCTCAATTGTATGGCGGAAGCTACATACGGACTACCGCCTGTGTTCAATAGTCTAGGTAGGTAGTACCTGACTTGTCACATGAGCCGATATCGGTACATGAGTCTGGTCTGGCCTACCTACGCGCGATCTATCTAACCTAACTAGGTACATACGTCTAATCTGTAGATAGCTACGGACGTAGGCTTCTCCCCGACTCCACCGCTTTTCGCAAATTCAGTCCTCCGTTTCTGCTCCGTGAATACGCCCTAAATATGTCAAACCTTAAGTCGTCCTAATTATTCCAACCATTGAGTTCATCACCACCGCTTCAGAACGAAGAGAACTTGTTGACGGCAGGCCTCTCTCCCGCTAAGGTCTGTGTCGAGAATAGACCGGGTGAGTACCACACTACTCATAGTATACTATAGTAGGTAAACTGCCCGTGTACTCCATACGATGCCAAAAAAAATTGATCACTCTCCGCCCTCCGTCCGGATCCACTCCAATAATAGCCAGAGACAATACGGTAAGGGCATCACTTTATCATGATATCTTCATCAGTGCAGATCGATCAATATTGATTCTTCAAAATAGCATGGTCCGTGAAAGTCTAGGGGGATGTGATGTGATGGCCATTGGACCATACCTATCGCAAACCGCGACTGAACGAGTTTCCAGTCAACCCAACTAATGACATACGCCCTGTCATCTGAGAGAGAGGCCTGGGCACATGGGGACTTGATTCTCTCGCGCTAGGATCGTGAGCCGTGGTCAGCCCATGCTATCTAGCGGACCAACATTTGATGATAATTATGAGCAGCAAATCTCAAGTGGACCGCTACGCTACGCTAGCCAGTTCGGCGAAGGTTCTTACTATGTAGATTCGTTGCTTTGTGACGACACATTAGACGAGGGAGTAATTTTGCCCAAGATGTGATCCGATCAGCATCAAGACCAGTCGATTCACGATGATATCCACAAGATATGGCGTGTGGTTTGGTTGAAACACCAGTCAAACCGGAGCACCGGGTGATTGTCTCGGATCGATGTGTATGGCGCTTTCGTCGGAATGCGCCCTGCCATACTGATAGGTACTATCTAGGTCCCTTGGACACACGATCAATGCGCCTAAAGAGACTCTCTTGTAACCGGTATTCAGGAGTCAGGATTGGCAGCAAAAGACACTTTGGGCAAAATCCGTGAGACCAGACGAGACTTTAGCTATACGATAAACTATTATAATTCCAGGTCTGACGCCTTCTTTCAAACGCACACACTGCCATTCGCTACAAAGCAATACTCATACTAACTGGCCTTATCTTCAGAGACATGGAGAAAGAAGAGAGAAGAACGTCGCGTGTTGATGTGGCCATCATCGGCGCCGGCAAGTTGCTATAACACTCACCAAGTTTAATGACGGCCCCTTTACTCAGTTGCTAACTTTTTCGGACAGGTTGGTACGGATTAGCCGCCGCCAGAACATATCTACGACTACAGCCGTCGACCAACTTGATTATACTTGACTCAGAAAACACCGTTGGGGGAGTATGGAGCAGAGAGCGTCTGTATCCGAATCTCGTGGCACAGGTCAGACATGGCGTAAGTTCGGAGCATCTCTCCTCAGAGTAGTCAGACTTTGTCCAAGTGCTAACTAACATCGGCGGAAGCTCTTCAACTACTCAGATACTCCCATGTCGCGAAACGACAACAACCCTAAGGATGAGAGGGTCACGGGACAGATGGTCCATGACTATCTGCAGAAATATGCTGAAGATCATGACTTGCTGCGCCGGATACGGTTCAACACTTTCGTCACGAATGCTAGGCAATTCCAGGGTGGCTGGCGTCTGACTCTGCAAGACACTGATCATGTCATGGAGACGCATAAGCTCTTAGTAGCCACCGGCGTCACCTCCATTCCTAGCTTCCCCGACCTAGACCTCTCCTCTAGCTTACTGCCAGTAATTCACTCCCGTGACTTTGGTTCAAAGTATCAAGAGCTTCAGGATCCGAACATCAAAGAAGTTGTTGTCGTTGGCGCGGCGAAATCCGCGTACGATGCCGCTTACTTACTCCTGAAGATGGGCAAAAAAGTAACCTGGGCGATCCGTCGTGAGGGTGGCGGGCCCCTGAGCATCTTGCCTTATCGCGTCTTGAACACTATCAATGCGATTGCCTTTGCCTCGACGCGGCTTATGTCGCACCTCAGCCCCTCTATTCTGAACACTAAGGGCGCACTCTACAAGATGCTTCAAGGGACGAGCGCAGGTCGGTGGTGCGTCGGCCGGTTCTGGGATCTCCTGGATCTGAACAGCTCCATTCACGCTGGTTATGGAAAGGGGGATCACGTGGCACTGTTGAAGCCAGAGATTGATCGTCAAAGGTAAATTTCCTGGTAAATTTCGTCAATAAGGATCTTTTGCTGAGCCAGCTTTACAGCGTTTTCTGGTCACATTCAGGACTGGGACTCGTCACTCTCCCTGATTTCTGGCCAACGCTACACAGCCCGAATCTCACCGTTCGACGAGACACGGTTCAAGCTATCAAAGGCCGCACCATCACGTTCGGATCAGAGGATCAGGTTGATGCTGATTACATGATCATGTGCACTGGCTGGGGCGATCACTTCGGGATTTTCGACGCCGAACACAAAGCCAGGATTGGGCTCCCAGCATACAATGACGACCTCAAGCCTTCACCAGAAGACGAGGAGATCGACTGGGAAGCTTACTATGAAATAGCCGAAAAGACCGTAGACCAGAAACTACCGTTCCTCGCCAAGCCCCCTCAGTTGAAATACACTAAGGGTTCTGATCCATCTCAGCAGAAACGATGGAATCTATACCAACGTGTCGTTCCAGTGTCTATGGCCGCAAAGGGCGACAGGTCACTCGCCATACTTGGCCAGATTCACACGATTCAGACGCCGCTTGTTGCAGAAGTTCAGTCTTTATGGGCCATCTTGTATCTACTCGGTGAGATCGAGTTGCCGGATGTTGACACAATGGCGAAGGAAGTAGCTCTCTGGAACACCTGGACTCGCAAGCGGTATCTTAACCAAGGGCAGAAGCACACCTATTCACTTTACGATTTCCTCCCGGTGAGTTTGGGCAAGGCGGTTCAGCTAAGCGCACATTCTCGTATTCGCTACGTTACTAATCCTGTTATTGCTCTAGTACATCGATACCATCTTCCGGGATTTGAAGCTGGACAGTCACCGCAAGGCAAATTTCGTGCTGGAGCTTCTTAGTCCTTACGAACCCAGTGACTTCAATGGCTTTGTTGAGGAGTATATACGCAACAGTACGATGTCGGGGAAACAGTAGAGAGATATGGCATATAGGAATATAATTCATCGTTGATCTTAATATGACTCAGTATGCTATCACCAGGTGTGAATGATGAACTAGAGTGAAGAGACCTAGATAGAAAATACAGCTTCACCTGCTTTGAGTACAGGACTCCATCAGGCGCCGATAACTATCGGAGACACGTCGAATGTCTTTATTATTTCTTGTTTACGGGTCTGGAGTATCATACTATGTAATTATGTCTTAACACACACTACAAGATTGGATATTCTACCGGATGTTAATCTCGACGGTCGGCAATATCGAGGGTCGTGTAATCACCAGAGGCCGGACTCCATTCTGAAGACTGGGGTGAACAAACCCGACCTGTGAATTAATTTGTGCCTGAACCATTCGGTCTCGCAAGAACAGAGACTTGTCTCATCATTACTTTTCTTGACAAGACTATAGCGTCCTCACCCTACTATTGTTAGGTTCCCCCCGTAGTTAACTATCGCTCAACCATCTGCCTACCTCCGTGGTATTACCTATTCAATCGACCATGCCCGGTGCCCTGACAAGACGGCCAAGCAACATGGCAAAGCGTGAAGCGCCGATGGTCAGAGTAAATTTGCCCAAGTGATGGAGTCACCTCCCCACACATCTGGATTGACCGCCACGTTTTTTGTTGGCTCGCCGCCTGAGTTCTCTTGGCAAGCCACCAAAGGAGTGACATCGTAGATCACGATTGTCGTGTCACTTTTGCCATGCGCGGTGATGATATTATTTATCGAAGAAACTACATATGGCCAAGAAACAAGCGTGGGAGTCTATGGTTCTACCTAATGCATCCCGCGGCATACCTAAGTAGGTATACAGATTCCTATATACATCTATCTAAAAAAGTAAACATTAGGTACTAATAGTGTAAACGGAAGAGCTCGATCCCGTAACTCTAAGAAAACGATAGTCCGTCGACGATGGCCTATCGAGCAAGATGCGACCCATGGCGCAGCTCGTATGGCTCATGGACAATCCTCCAAGAGCCCAAATGAGCCTTTAATTCTGCCCGAATTAAAGCGCTACCATGCCATGCGACGGCGACGTACTAGTAGATCTAGCCTAATTACTCTACGAAATAAGCATGTAGAAGTCCCTGTATATGCAAGCCACGCGATGGGATGTATGTACAGTCTGTATAGTACAAGGAACTTTTGACGCCCGGGAATAATATCATACAAGACAACTTGCCTCAGGTCATGGGGTCTTCGCCCCGCTCACGACCGAGATGTCATCGTCTAGGAGGGATCGAGATAGCTCTCGTTCCACCCAGGCCGAAGCGTGGCTGACCGCATCAGTAGCGCTGTGAAGATGCAACTGGAAGAAGCCTTGTAGTTGCGAGGGAGTGAATGTATCATCCGGGATCTGCAATGCAAATTCCACCGCCAGAGCCTGCAGTTTCTCCATATTGATAGGGGCCGAGTACGGTTGGTTGGTGGGTTCAGCCAGGGCATGATCATCTTTGACAACGAGGGGCGAGTCCTCGACGTCAGGCGTAAACATGCGCACGAACATCTGCTCCGCTGATTTCCGGCTGATGTTGCCCAGCATCACCTTCATGTCGACACGACCCGGGCGCACTAAGGCACCGTCAAGACGCTCCGGCTTGTTCGTCGTCATGATCACGACCCGACCTTCTGCCGACCCAACACCATCGAGAACGTTCAACAACCCTGAGAGTGTGCAGCTTGAATTGGATCGGGCGCCGGCCTGACTCTCGTCTGTGTCGGAATCTCGGTCGGTCCAGATAGCATCGACGTCTTCTAGGAGCACAATGCACTGAGGCGGGATCTCTTGGAACATCTGCTCGAGATCTTGATCGGTCGTAACACACGGTATCTTCACCTCGTAGAGGTCAAGGCCGAACTCTCCCGCCAAAGCCGTAGAGAGCGAGGACTTGCCCGTACCTGGGGGTCCGAAGAACAGATATCCTCTTCGATACGGCATGCTGCGACTCTGGTAAAGCCTCCTCGTGCCCGGGTCCAGGTAGTTCCGGATGTCAGTCAGGAGTGCTTGCTTCAAGTCCTCGTCAAAATGGACTGTGTCGAGCCGTCGGATTGGCTTCCGAGCCTTCGGCTGCCATGACATGCCGTACCGGTCGCGGGCATAGATTATGACGAAGAACTCTGTCTGTCTGTCTGCGTATTCCTGACATGAGTGTATGAGTTTCTTTATGGGCTCGGTGGACCATCCGAGACAACCGACGGTGAGTTCCTCGCCGCCAATGCCGTCGTATGAAGGGTCGCTCATTGACGCGCGAAAGCTATCCAGCGACCGTGAGACGAAGTAAAGGGAAGACTCATGCCAGAAAAAGGTCGTCTCGAAGTGCGGCAGGTACTGAACTTCTCTCCGTCTCTTTTTCAAAAGTGCAGCCCGATCTGCCAAGTCCCCCGCGCTGACCTGCGTTCGCGCCGTGAAAGAGCGAATCCCGCGGTATTGCATGATGTTAGCCATGACCCAGCTCATGACATTTCTGTTCAGCGGGTCGCGCCCCGGCACCGTGATAGATGCTACGAAGAACTGCCGTATCCAGCCATATGTCTCGCTCCAGGCTGCCCTGAGGAACCGGTAGACCACGGGTGCGACGCTGAGACACGCGGCGAAGGAACCCAGGCGCGTGATGTCCAGTCCACACGCCCATCGTTCTAGCGCGTCCTTGAGGATGCCTAAATCCTGAATATGGGGTGTGAAGAGACCATGACCGCCCAGGGCTCCGGGGTGGAAAGGCATCGCGATGCTATCGTGTATATCCCGGGAGGGCTCCACAACGCTTCATGTGAGCGAGCCAGCGCCAGTGTGATGGATGGGCGGGTCAGCACAGCCCTTCTGGAACCATTCAGCTTGCTCGAGAGCTTTAAGCTCTGCCCCACGAGAACATGAGGAGAAAACAAGGACGATAAGGAATGCGTTTTACGACTTGAATGAGGGACATTAAGGATAGGTCAAGAGGTGGATTGATCAACAATCATCGTTCTCTTTTATTTTTATTTTTCTTGATTTTTCTCAAAAGCTCGTTTGCCTCTCTCTGTATGTGGTTGTCAACTTGACAAACTGTCCACTCGCCAAGTTTTTTAAGTTTTCGTCTCAAGAGTCAAGGGTACAGACTGTAAATGAGAAAGAGCAAGCCACAGCGACTGCGCCATAGCTGCACCGCCACAATAATCTGGGGATATACCTAGGTACCTACAGACTGTAGATAATTCCTTGTCCTTTCTTCAATCTTCTTTGTACTGAACGCCAACACCAACGGATTCACGATGGGCCTCCCGATGCTTCCACGAGACCGCAGCCATGCATGACGCACACGTGAAATGCCACCCCGGGCGCATGAACGAATCTACCAATAAGAAGTGCTAGGCAGAGATCAACTACCGGTACAGCCCGCGTTCCAAATAGTACGCTATGGAAAACGCCGAATAGAGAACCTATAACGCACCAGAAAGAGGCTTTTGCCTACGACGCGAAGTGCATTGGAGATGACCCCTGTTCCGCATCAAAACTGTGCCACTTCCTCGCATGTGGAGGTATGTGGAGAATTTGGAGATGTTGCCTACTTGTGTATGGAAGCATTTCGCGGGAAGATGCCAATTCAAAGGTTAAGAGGAGAGAGGAGAGAGGAGAGAGGAGGGCGGGCGCGGCTCACCCGATGCCGCCTGAGCTCTTAGAAAGTCGGATGAACCGCCACCATAAGGCGAAAACACTTGCTTCTAAATAGCCGACCTGCTTCTCAAGATACGACCGAGACCATTTCAGGCTAGGCGACAGGAGAGGAGGCCTTGCGGAATGCTACCATACCTCATGACGCATCCCGATTCGATGACTATTCGGCAGAGCCCTACACCACAAATATCCTTGCTATCAACGGCATACGGCAACTCTCACTGCCTGTATAATCACACAAATGCACGACGCCTTATATGGCGTGGCCTTGAGGCATTGACGGCAGAGCCTGCCGCTTACGAGTTGACGCCTCATGCAATCAGTAGGGCTGAATGAAGTACTAACAAGTGACCATAGGTATTATCTCGTCTCAACTCTCCTGCACATTCGTCTAACAACCGACCGAAGTGGAATTAACCCCGCAAAGTTCACGACTCGGCTTCGGTTGCCTTGAGAGGGTCGGTCGCGTACGACAACATTAGGCATCCCAACTGCCAACGTGTGTCGTGTTATATTGCCTTACGGAACTTCAAATCCCTACCGAGATCTGAAATAGGCTCGGAATAGGAATCCCTTTAGAGGTAACCCGTAATGATTAAGAGGAAGCATAACACCGCGCAGAAGAAGGAGAGCATCGAAATGGCGAACACCATAAGCCCAGCGGCCCCTCCCATGCTGTCCGCGTGACTAGATTTTCGCAGAGTCATCAGGCCACCGAGTAGGAGTGCCATGCATACGGCCGTTTGGAAACCAACCGGGGAATCTAAAGAGGGCTCGAACTCCATGAAGTCCGGCTCATCCAGTAGGAACTGGAAAAACATGAGTTCTTTTGTTATCGGTTGTTTGTTGTCGGTGTGGTATATGCTATTTTGATCGCCTTGGGTTATAGTATGTTTGTGCTGGGAATATGCTGGGAATGTGGTCTGGTGTAGGGTACATGCATTACACGTATTCTGTATGTGTAGTAGATGTCGTCGTCTGGAAGGTGGCAATGTCAATCGTCTCTCTCCGGAAAGAAAGGAAAGAAACAGGGCTATATAAGTATGCCCTACTTCTGCCCAACCGCCTTTATCGATGTCTGAGGATAAAGGGTCCCATGTAGCTTCAGTTCCCCTTGTCGCGCTTCTTCAGGACACTAGTACGTACCAACTGTCTTGAATCTTCTTCAGGGGCGTATATCTTGTATATCTTTCATTAGTAACAAAGAGGTTGTGAGGCCGTTGAGCCGATATATCATCCTTCACCATCACGATCCATCTAGTCTCAGCAAGTGATGCGCGACCTTGGCGGCGACGGGGGTAATGAGAGCAGGAACTTTCGGTCATCACTTACAAGGGATCTTCGTCGTATGCCCGGGTAGTTCACGAAGAGCATCATCTTTCGGACAGCGACAGGGTTCTAGTTGGTTGAAGCCTGGAGAGCCAAACTGACTAAGTTGGAGGCCGAATTATTCGGAAAATTAGTCATACTATATCTATATCTTGCATCTTGTAGCTCACTCATATGCCTAGGCCATCGCGAAATTCCACACCGAGTCCAAGACGACGAACCAGATATGCCGTATGTCCATCCACAAGATGATCACGTAGTCGCTGACTAGACCAGATTATCGGATTATCGTTCCATTTGCAACTTACAAGTGGCCGGTCGCCTTACGCTCAGATATCCTTCGCTGTCGACGCCCTATAAGACTTACGACGCATTATAGACAGCCTTACTTCTATATGATACGACTGACGGGCTGCGGGCCGTCCAGGCTGTGCCCAACTGAAACAGATCTACTCCCGAGATAGTCGTGACCCTTGTGCCTAACCCCCTGCCCATTAGGCACCAGGGCCAACGGCTGTGGGGGTGCATATCTAAGACCATGTGTAAGTTTGGGTGCCCGGCGGGGTGCAGGGCTATCAAGCGAGATCGACTCACGAGGGCTCGGAGGGGTGGATGATAACCTAGGTACCTACCTGCCCAAGACAGCCTGAGCCCGGTCTGAATGCAATGATACTCTACATTTCTATTCAAGCTTTTCTACTATAAAATGACAGCGAGGCTTAGATTACCGCCTCCAAGCTGCGAGAAGACGAGGCAGACGGTTTTGACCTAATGACAAGTCGCAACAGGTTGTGGGTAACTTCGAGCAAGCTTACAGATGATGCCGTCGCATTAATACGAGTTTGGATTTGGAGACGGGTGGAGAACAGATGACGGGTTCACCCGTCATTAGCTATCCGGCTAAGCTAGATATTATTGGCATATCGTATAGAACAACGGGAGACGAATTCCACACCATGTGGCATGGAGATAAGACAAGAAGAGACACTTCCGTAGAGCAAGACTATCCGACACAAGTTACGTGTGATGCTTCCAAAGGGAAGATCCGAGATGGCTCTTCGACTTCCTTTCTTGTTACGCTGCCCTGTAACCGACTCGAAGCCCCTCGGCGTGTGTAGACAGAGTCGAGTGTTTTCGAAGAGATACTGATAGCTTAGGGGTTCAAAACAATCACAAGGCGCATAGGTACAAATACATTCAGCAATGCCTTACGTCGAGGCTAGTCCCTCCAATCAGCCACTGCCATCGCAAGCAAGTACTGTGACTCGGAACTCATACAGCCTTCAACCATTCCTTCACTATCATCCGCCCGACATCCCTCGGAAGCCCGGTGTATCTCAAACATTTTAGACGTTTGCCTAGCACGGAAAGACGGTGAGACCCTAGCCCGTAGCCTCGATCTGGCATCGTGCCGTGATCTACCTGTCGTCTGAGGACACTTGTTGCGATTTGGGAAGCTTAGCTGGGCTTATCTGATCCGCACTTTTTGCAGGTATGACCAATTCCGTGACACATCCATCCCGAGGAGTAGGTATGATTGACGAATTTGAGACACACGTGATGGAGTGCGAGTGTCATGGCTGGCCGGCCAATGGACAGGCAGACGAACCCAAAAGCCCGACGGTATGTCACGCCATGCAGTATAACGAGACGGCCGTTGGTCCAGTTGCAGGGCAGCCCACTCAGGAATGGATGCCAGATCCGGGCCTCAACGACTTTTCATACTGCGACGTGTTCCGAGACTTCACGATACAGGATCAAGCAGATATTCATGCTGGCTACATAAACCAGCCTCGGCCTGGTGAGTCACCGACAAAGTGCCCGTGCCTAGCATAGTGTTGCCCCCCCCTCCGCTCTCCGCCCTCCCCCCTCCCCCCCTCCACTCTCCCCCATCCACCCTTCCTTCTCCCCCTCCAACAGCGTGGCAGCTTACCTCCTAGTCATAGCCGCCTAATCAACACTGGGTATACCGTATATACTGACTCGCATATAAGGAGTCCCCTATGCCCATGGCCCCGATGTACTGCCCCCGGAGGAAGACTGGGACTATGTAGTCGAAGTGTGGCCAGGAGCCGGCGATGACGACGCAGAAAGTGAGTTGATTTCCGAATTCGTTTCGTTATTTCCGCCTTGGCTGACGGCATCTTGCGCGTTCTGCCCATTGTGCCCAACCACTTGCAGTACTAAAGGTCTGCCTTTCTTTTTGCCATACCCACCCCCCACCCCTCCCCTAGCCGCCATTTATTCGTCAATCCATCGCGTGGCAGAATTTGTGTGGTGTGGTCCTGGCGTGGCTCTGGTGTTGTCGCTGGTTTATTATGTTGCCTAATGGTTAGCGTTGGAGCTGCCGATCCGGGACGCCGAGTGGAGTTGGAGAATGTTCCTATATTTATACCCAGTGCGCTCGATCGATCCGCCACTAGTGTGGCTTAGCCGGGCTTGCCCTTGCCCCATTGCTGACATAACGACGGCCGCCCACACCCGCACATCCCAGACACTTTCCCCCACAAAAGCCCCCACGTGCACCGGTCAGCCCATTGGTTGTTGGTTGTTGGTTCATTGTTAGTTGTTAGTTGTTACCTATCTATCTATCTACCTACTTAAGTAGATACTTGTTTAGTTGCACATGCTTTGCCGGGAACTTCTGTCTGGGCGCCTTACCTCAGGTTCCTTGTCTTAACCGGCAGACTCCACTTCTTTTTTGTTGCAACCTCATATTTCAGGCCGCTAACAATCTACCTATCTCCGTCATTGTCACGCAGGCCTCAGAGTACTTGCCGATCATATATTCCACGTCAACGCCGCTTTCGAGAAGAAGAACCTGGATTACCAAATTTCTTGGCAGGATCCTATCAGCCCGGAGGACTTTGAGCTATTTGGCCGCTGTCGTCGTTACGTATTGCCCCGCAAGTACAGACATAGCGAGCGCTGTCGCTTGCAATTCCTCCAGGTCTTTAACTCCGATAGGCCCTACAACAAAGCTCTCAAGGACTACCACTACAAGATGAGTGTGACTTACGAGTCAAGGAATCCCCTGCCCACTATAACCAGCGCCCACTCGACCTCAGATCCGGTGCGGAAAGTCACGGCTTTCAATCATCTGAACCCCAATGGGGATCCGACGTTGATCCAGTCGTCTTCTCCCTCTTCATCAATAAACAGTCCGGCACCCACAACTCCATACAATCATGAATCACCCCCGCTGGCTTTTGACGACGGCAAGGTCGGTGCTGCTGCTCAGAAGACTATCCAGTCTCGGATGAAACCCATCCCAAAACCTCAGCGTCCGGTTGTCAAGAACAACGAGGGGAGATTTATTTGCACGTGGCCTGACTGCACGTCCATTGCCAAAGAGTTTATTCGCAAATGCGAATGGAGGTAAAGCATCTATTTCTGTAGTTGATATGAACTCCGCTTGGTACCCATGCTAACCGAGGACCTCTGATACAGTAAGCACATGGACAAGCATGAACGTCCTTACAAGTGTCTTGCCGAAGGATGTGAGAACGTCTCAGGCTTCACGTATTCGGGTGGTCTGCTTCGCCATGAACGTGAGGTGCACAATAAACATGGCGGTCCTAAAAACCCCCTGTATTGCCCACACAGGGGTTGCAAACGCCACACGGATAGTAGCTTTGCGCGCCTAGAAAACCTCAACGAGCATCTACGACGTTGCCATACACCCAATGGTCTCGATTTATATACACCGGTTGAGGAGCCAGACAATCAACCCCGAGAGTCTTCCCGCATACCCGCGCCACCGCCGAGAATTGCGTCGCCGGCGTCTGAAATTACCAGCCCCAGAATTGGGGACAAGCGGAAAGCCGACGACGGGCAAATGCACGAGGAGATCAAGCGTCTTCGATTTGAGAACCAAGAGCTGAAAAGAAAGATCGAGGCCGGCTATCTTCAGCAGAGCGCCATGATGGAGCAGATCGACATACTGGAAAAAGATAAGGCGATGCTCCTCCGTCAGCAGCCGCCTCGTGATCCGGCGGCAATCCGTTGAGCTGTTACTGATTGGCAGTGGCATGCTTGCTCAATGGCTTTACCGGAGCCTTTTCCTGGAACAGTTTCTCGACACTCTCCTCTCTTGCACACTGGCCACGACACTGAACAACTAAGTTTCCGAACATTTCCTTTGCTTTTTTTTTTCAGACGGAACACTGAACACAACTGTGAGTTTGTCACGAGTCACGACAAGTCAACCATATACATTGTTTTCTTTTGTCTTTGCGCGGCGTTTCAGCACGACAAGAATTCCATGACCTTCGGCGTTCGTGGGGCACATTTTCGATTGAGAAACTCTCCAGATTGGCGATTGGCGATTGGCACGGTGTTTCTGCATCTGAGGTCTGCCCTTTGATTTCCCTCATGGAGTTTTCCATTGGCGTAAAACCACGCGGCACTGGGTGATGCTTCATTCGCCCTCACCCCGTCGGGTCGGTCTTCATTGATCTCTCCACTGTTTGTCGGTTAATGAATTGTGGATGAAGGTGTTGGAGTAAGGAGAGGGAACTTGCTTGACTGCTTGTACTACGGCACTTTAGACGATGATACCCCCTTTGTTAGATTTCTACCGGTGATCTGTCACACTGGTTTAAATGGTTTTGTTAATGTATGGCACTTTTCTGTTACTGCTTAATGTATCACGGACCTGGCTGCCACATAATGCTTCCGCCTTCTTTTCGTCTTCAAGTTTGAAGCTTGTGAACTTGGCCCAAGAGACTACACCGCGATGGGATTTTGAGCGTGCCTTGCCTTGCCTTGCCTTGCCCTGCCCTCCCCATTTTCTTACCTTACATGTGACTCTTGTCTTGCTCAGCATCCACAGAATATGTCTCTCTTCGAACTGGCAACGACAGGTACGTAGTATGCAGTAAGAAACATCTCCTCCCCCCGTTACCCTACCTTTTCTATATTCAAATGTCATCGACAATAACTAATCGCGTCACAGTAACAATCCAGGCATTCTGGAACCCCCCCAACCGACCAAAATATGCAGCTGCCTAAACCAACAGCACTACACTATCTAAACCGCTCCCACTAACAGTATTAGCCCGCCCGGACTCCGGATCGACGGGTTCCCGCTAAACAAGCGAAAAGTACACTAAGCGCCAACGACATTAGCGTCTCACGATCGTCACTCTACCTGACCAAGCCCCAGGGGGGAAAGCAGAGCTTGTCAGTCAGCGGGAAGCCTTCGGGGAAGTCGGAGTTGCGCAATTGTCCATTTTACGAAATTTCCACTTATTTTAGGAATCGTACGAAGTCTCTTCCAATGGTATCGGGCTTGGCCGAGCGACAGCATACTAAGCGCCGAGGCAATCCCAATGAGCGGAGGAAGAATGCGCCGCGAACAGAGACGGGTCCTTCAGAATTCCGGCAAACGTATAATATGCACAGTTCTAAGGTACAGTGCGGCACGGCTTGTTGACCCTCTTCTACCAGGTAGGTAATATCTAGATAGCATGCCCCTTTTATGGCTCGAGCAGTCGCGAACTCGCTACTTACCAGTTAACTACCTAGTGAGTAATAATACCTGATTGACAGGTTGGGTCGCGACGGAACCCTCGGCGAAAAATCAACCTCCATCGCATAATACCTACTACTTATTCCTATCAACCACGATTTGGTTGCTGGTTATTGCGCGGTATCTCACTGTGGCGGTGTCAATTGGTTCTGCCTTGGCCAATGCTCCAATCGACCCGTCGTCATGGCCTAGCCTATAGGCATTGTTTTCAGCGACTATGTACTGCCGGATCGATTGATTGATGAGTTGGTCATAAGGCATATTTCGCCTCGAACAAATGTGTGCAGATGATGTTGATACAGGCTCTTGTGAGGCTGGGACGTGCTCTAATACCCCTCTCCGCTTAACAAAAGAAAGAACAACATCGGTTGTAGAGACTGAATGCAATGCCAAAAGGGCTGAGCTGGAGCGGAGCTCAGCACGCGTCCCGAAAGGCTTCTATGATTATGGTTCCGAAGTCAACACCTGCCGGCCTCCTGAATACACGAATCCATACATATCACAGAGGCCGAGCGACGCGCCTAATCTTCAGGGCATCGATATATACATGGTACGAATGGATACAAAAGTTCAACGTCGTCGTTGGACTTTATGGGCATAAAGCAGTGGCTCCGATTATATTTCACTACTGAAGTCTTTGGGTACAAGCCTAACTACTTAAAGGAGAAACTTTCCGGACGCCATCATGTCACGAGTGTCAGATATAACGTGTCTTGTCACGATTCACGAATCACCGCAAACAAAGGCGCAGAGGTCGCAGAAGTTAAGTGAACCACACAGACTTGACTTGCTGCTGATACATTTATGATGCTTTACTTGTTAATATGGATGTAGATCTCGTTACAAAAAGAAAATAAAGCCAAAAACAAAACACACTATACGCTGCAAATTTCTTTCTCATCGACTGTCCACGTGATCTCGAACCGAATGAGCCATGCTCCGGGGAATCAAAAAGGCGGTTTTGAAGACAACGGCTTGAAGGGAACAAGTTGCACTTTGCTAGATAGATGGATAAGTATGCAGAGGAAGAACTCACGGTCGCTCTCCCGGAGGATGGATGGCTGGTCTATTTTCGCGACTTTATTCTTCCCGTTCCGTCTCCAAGCGCGCCAGCTTCCCCCCTCCCCCCTCGCAATCGATTCCGTTCTCACAGTTCGAGCTCGACCCGTCTCTCTATTACCAGTTCTTCTTCCATATCTCGCTGTCTCTGTTGTCTCTGCTGTCTCTGGTCCTTTTGCTGCTCATCTAGTTATTTGTTCCGCTGGTCTCCGGTGTCGTGTCTCGCATTCTAGTTCCCGTCGTTCCCGTCGTTCCTGTCGTTCCTGCTTTACTGGTTGCTCCTCCGCTATTCTCAGTCGTTGTATCTCTCTCGCTAGCTTCTGCGGCTTTTGCTCCGCTGGTTGTTGTGCCGCAGTCACATTCTGAATTGTGCCGGTGCTGTGCCCCTTCTCGTCGCTGCTCTAGAGCTACTATTCTCTCCATCCATCCATCAACTCGTGCGCCTTCTGCAGTCGTCTCAGCAGCAGTGCGTCCAGCTCTTCGATCCGACGTAGCCGATCTTCGGCTGTCTTGGGTGTATCGCTGGGCTTATCCATCGCTGCTCAAGATGTGGTGTATAGCAATGGGAGAAGACGAGTTGAGAGGGAGAGTCTCTCGGGTTTATATACGTGGTCAAGTAAACCTGGTGACGGATAATTGCTGTTGAGAGACGAGTGCTTTGGCACAAAAGATAATGCGGATATTGGTTATTTGGTTATGCAGAGGTAGGTCAATTTCACCTCCGGTGTGAACCAACAAGAGGTCATGCACGGGCTTTCTGAATATGTTTGTTCCTTTTCGTGCATCCACAGTCAGCTGATTTTTCCCTCTCAGACTCTCAGACTCACTTATAAAACTCAGAAGCAGCTAAGCTGTTCACTATAAGGCGATCAACTGATAGGACGAATGTGAACTTCACGCCAGTGTAAGTACTACTCAGCAAAGAAACTGTGCTTCCCAGCGGAGGCCATATATATAGAGTATTCTAAACGCATATTCTGGACATGACTAATTCTAATAGGAATCCACGAGCCCGGTTCGGTAGGAACTGGTGATAGCTGGCGATGCTTCTGGTGCTTCTGGTGCAAAGTCATTGTAGCATTTGGATCGCATCTGATGACAAAATCACGCTCTATATACCGAGTCCCTGGTGAGTCCGGCGGGTGACTTTGCTGGTACTAGCAGTTTGGATACAGTCCCGTTCTTGCCAAAATGTCGTTTTATTTGGTCCCTCCCCCTATTTCTAAGCCTTGGCTAAGGAAAACACGTACAGAACGTTCTGCTGCCACTGCCAGCCACGAGGCCGATTTATTTCTTATTATCATTCTACTAGGGCCGAACTTTTCTTTTTTTTAATTCTTTTTTTAATTTTTATTTTGTTTTTTTTTATGTGGGACGAGCAAAAAGGGACGACCACCGGTAACTGATAATGTTTTTGCTGGCCCTCCCCCGGCGGCGCTAAAGCTCGTGATCTTTCCTTCCGGTCTCACAGTCAAGCCTACAACCACCGACCTCTCTCCCAACTCCACCGACTTCACCAACTTCACCAACTTCACCAACTTCACCGACTTCATCAGCATTTTCACTGCGAACGAAATTCATCATCTTTCTGTGTCACCGGCCACGGCATTGTGGTACGTGATGTTAATTCTGTGTTCTTCATTCGTCTTCGTTTTCGCCTTCGAAATGACCTTCGAAATGGCCGCCTCCGTTTTCTATTTCTTCCTGCCCCGTTCACCTTTTCTTCTCTCCCCTTCCCCTCCTATTTGCCCTAACTTCCTGCGCAGGCTCTCTCTTTACCATCTCCCTATTGAACCCTTCAGATCTTTCTGTCTTTTGACATCACCCTCCTTTACTTCGATACCCCCCCATCAGCAAAGAAAAAAAACTACCTACGTCGACCTCCTCAAGCTCACGAACAAAACAATGCCGAGTCGGATTGGATCCAATGTCGGTCGCCGGATCAGAAGTGCCCTCAACCGCCCGACAGCCCGTCGTGGAGAAGACACGACTGCCCTCCTCGCTCGAGACAACATGCCCGACGGATATGAGCTAGCGCTGATCTCGCAGTCGCCCGTGCCTGTCCGGCTTGGCTCTGTCTTGAACATCATATTTAAGATCAAGAGTTATCCAGCCGGCTACGCCGCCCCGGTCTTTGACAGTTCGATGAACATCAGGGTTAATCGAACTGACGAGAACTATGTTCCCGTTCCAGGCCCCGCGAACATGGTCGCCGAGATATCATACTACTCGGTTCCAACGAGCAATCGGGTCCTGGCTGCTGGCGAATACATCGTCGTCAGCATCATCCCCACTGTGCTTCCGACATTTCAACTCAATGTCGATGTCGTTTATGGACCACACTCTGGGATCCACCGTGTCTCGGGATGCGTTCGCGAGTTCTTTCTCGACCGAAATACCAGAAACTCCGCGGCAGGTAAGTCGATTTGTTCCTTCTCTTCCCCTATTCGCCTTCCCACTCCCACTCCCACTCCCACTCCCACTCCCACTCCCACTCCCACTCCCACTCCCACTCCCACTCCCACTCCCACTCCCACTCCACCTTTTCTTTTTTTTTTTTTTTTCCTCTTTCTTCTTCTTTCTTACCCTCCATACCGAGTCTAATACTTCCCTATTCGTTAGACAATCGTGATTATGCGACCTTGATGGCAATCCGAAACTATGCGCCCATCAGATACGAGGCCCTATACTTCTAAAGAGGAATTTCGTCGATTCTGGGAAAATTTGTGATTCTTGAGCCAGTCTTATCTGGCCAGGGATTTACCCCGTCGACCGTTGTTTACATCAAGCATTTGGCGTTGGAAGGTGCTAGTAGGAAGGACGATACCCCTTTGATAACTTTGAGATTCATGGATGGATGGATGGATGGCTATGAGGCGTTTTAGTAGATTCTAGGTTAGAATCGGAGAGAATAAGAATTCACGTTCGCGCTGACTAGAAGAAGCATGGAAATTACACTTGACTTTGACTCGTTCCGCTTGCCATCCTCATCTACTACTAGAATTCCACTTCTTTGCGAATTCGTTGCATGGCAAAGGCACCAGGTATGCATATCCCCGGATCATTGAGTCACATCGCCATCGTCGTTGCCGCTACCACGGCCTGCCTCGAAATATTTCAATGCCCCCTTCGTACAGATCATAAATTTCACCATCCTTACCAAGCGGGCCGCTGACCCAGGCGGTCATAACAGGCTGATATCTTTCGAGGAGATTCAACATCTAAGGTTAATCGCTCACGCCGGTAAAATTGGGTGCGTTTCTTTACTCTGTAAAAAAAGGAAAATATGGATTTTGGACTTTTTGGCTGTAGTAATGGAGTAAAACCGGGACTGGAAAAACCTGCCATACCAGAAGACCGAGGTTCCAGATATCAGCAGTAATTACCTGTCCAGCCGCGGCCAAGGAACACCTCCGGGGCACGGGCAACAGTGGGATTGGATGGGGAGAAAGATGAACCAAGCCGTCAGGTAGTCCTGGGAAGCATAGGTTGAAGTCAGCCCCGGCTTGGGACAAAATCTGCTGCCCCTCAATGGACCAAACTCGTCGTCTAAGAGATCGGTCACCCGGCCATCTTTAGTTCGGGCATGTCTGGGCTGGGGGATTTTTCTCCTTATGATGATTGACAAATAATCAGCCAGGACAGAGTCATCTTCGACCGTGACCATGATATATTGTCATCCTTGATATAGATTCAGAATTGTTCTTACCTGTGTGGATCAGATGATACTGAGCATGCAAATAACCCAAGGCTTGTAGAAGAATAAACGTGAATTTTTGACTTGAATAAGGGGGGAGTGCTCTTCTTTCTCCCGAGCATTCTGCTGCTGGGAGTGGAAAAGAGTCCCTCTCATAGGTTCATAGACCAGAACATGAGGTTGCTCCCTTTGAGGTCTTTGTAACGGAATCTCGCCAATTGGCAATTCGAATAAACGGGAGGCCCTTATCATTTATGGGATGGGTTTGCGCTGGCGACATCCTTCGACTTCATTACTTCGCTGGAGGCATTTGCAAAAAAAAGTGCCGAGATTTTGGAATACAATACGAAACAGAGCAAAAAGAAGCTTTTCAATCCCCCCCCCCCCTTTTCTTTTCCGGGTCACATGTAATGTTGTAAATGGAATCTTTGGCCATAGCAACCCGTACAGATAGTAACCAACAGTCAAAGATCCCCGGCATGTAAACAACCAAATTCAATGGAGGGGGAACTCGAAACAGCATGTCACAACTATACGACACTGCATAGCCTTTCTTTCCCTTTCCTTTGATGTCAATTGTCTCACGCGTGTGTTTAGTTATGATTGTGTTTCTACCCCAACCACACAGGTCACTCAGAGTTCCTTCGCAAGAGTACTACTACCGCGTGCCGGCCCCTTGCGGTTCGAACCGCTCATCTTGATCTTCAGACTGAACCCCGCTAAGCGGCGGCCACCGAAAATTCCGAAATAGGGCTCGACCCATCGGCGATCGCTGAGCCTGGAATGCGGGGCCACTACCGGCCGGTTGAGAATGCAAAGCAGCAGCGCGGGTCAAATAACCGTGTAAGTTAAATAGATACACATCTATTCCGGATAGACGAGGACGTCGAGAACGTCGAGGAGGTGAAGACGCGGCCCTTCAACCCGGGGTTCTGCTATGTCGTCGAGACGACCTTCACCCTAGGGGACAGAACTACCTATCCCGCAACTCGATTTCCTTTTAACCGCGAGCCCCCGGTTGCGAAGACAAAGCCTCTCCCCCAATCAGACAACCACGCTCAGTATTGCACAAAAATATCAGATCTCATCACATCCGTAATAGTCGTTACCAACTTGTATAAATGTTGGGTTGGTGTTCTTGGGAGTCGAGTCGAGCGGGAAAACGTCTTTCCATTCTTAGATCTCGAAGATCTCGCCCGCACCATACCCGCCGCCGCCCTTCCGTGAATCGACGAGGTCCAGCCTCCAACCTTCCCAATTCTTAAGTCCGCGCTTCAACTCCTTGATGCGCTCAAGCCTCCGCTTGGCCTCCTCTTGTTGCGCGCGTTTGAATGCCTCCTCATCAAATTCCATATCGTCATCCTCAAGGAATTCTTCGTGTTCCTCGGAGCTGACGCCAGCCAACGCATTGATACCGCTTGTTAGATAATCGCCGAGCCCTTTACTGCTGGCTTTCCGTGCGGAGCTAGGTGGTAGCGTGCCACTGTTATCAAGGTCGATGTTCGTGAAATCCTCCTCGGCGCCGGGCTCCATCTCCCGTCGCTTCTGGTGCCAGATGCCTCTCCGTAGGTCGTAGACTTCGCTCTCGAGGTCCTGGATTGTCTTCTTCATGCGTTGGCGCTCTTCGTTCTCGAGTTCATCTATACCTTCGTCGTCGCCCCCACCTTCGGCCGCATCTTTCTTTCGCAGGCGCACATTTTCCGCCTCGAGGCTTTCTATTTTAGATCGCGCCTCTGCGATTTCCTTCTCGACGCGCTCCTTGTCCTTGCGTAGCGCTTGTGAACGGCTATCGTTCTCCTTATGTAAATTTCCTAGAGCGATGACCTTCTTGTCTAGAGCCTCAGCTTTCTTTTCTATTTCCGTCTTATCAGCTGTGATTCGCTCGATGTCCTGCTCTAGCGAACGCAGTTTAGTCTCGGCGCTGGTGCGCGCACTTCCTTCTTTCACGACACGCTCGGTAGTTCGATCCAGGTTGCGCTTGACGTCGACTAACTCTTGCTGAGCCTTCAGCGCAGCCTGTTCTGAGCGCGCAAACTTGTCTTCCAAAGCCACTATCTGCTCTTGATACGTCCCTATCGCTGTCGACTGCTTCTCGGCTTCGACGAGAAGACGCGCAATCTCCATTTCCATTGTCGCGATTGTAACTGATTGGGTTTCGAGCTGTTCCTGCAGTTTATCCAAAGGTGTGGTCGTAGCCGATGAAGACGGAGAGCTATGGTGTTTTAAAACCGACTGGAGTTGCGTGTTCTGCCTTTGAAGAGCAGCAATTTCGGCCTTCTGTAGAAGGTCGTCAGCAAGGCGTCAAATCCGCGCGTTGTGAGAGTCAACCTACCAGCTTTTCAACTTGGCTATTCTCGGATTGGTTTCCATCGGCCTCCTGAAGGTC
Source organism: Xylariaceae sp. X187 (assembly GCA_028637585.1). Taxonomy (NCBI): domain Eukaryota; kingdom Fungi; phylum Ascomycota; class Sordariomycetes; order Xylariales; family Xylariaceae; species Xylariaceae sp. X187. Next base: position 1,287,694 of record JAJIZN010000006.1, on the reverse strand, counting down.
AGCAAGGTCTTCCTCTGCTTTCTTGTACCTCCTTTCGGCTTCGCTGGCTTCTTTGGCGAGTCGTTTATTCTCCTTCTCAAGCTCCTCGATGCGCGCAACTTGTTTTCTGTAGATGTCGGGCGCGGTCTCGCCTTCAAGGGTCGCGGTAGACGATAAAGGTCTTCCGCGCGAAGAGGACCTGGGTTTGGTTTGTTGCGATGGCGACGCGGAAGCTGGCGTTGGGGATGAAGGCTCTTCGGCGGCCTCCTCAACGGCAGCCTCAGGATCAGGCTCGTCGGACACAGCATTGGCAGTGGCGTCGGCGTTGGATTCCGCGGGCGCATCCTCCTTCCCCTTCTCTTTTTTGGTAGTCTCGGCCCTTTTGGTTTTCTTTTTCCGTTGTTCAACCTAATGTATTGCGTTAGTGTTCGCACGGATGCGGCAAATAGCTGCGAACTTGGGCTATCGTACACGCTTGCGGGCAGCTGCGAGTTTTTCGGCCTTTTCGGCCTCTGTCATCTCCTTGTCTGCCATTTTGGTTGGCAGTATGGGTGACAGTTTATATATAGGTAGGGTGAACTGGGAGATCGAGGGTTGAGGTCAATCGTGTGTCGTGAGAGTGGCTTCTACTTCCACATACGGTGTCCAGATGGAGTGGGTAACTGGATATCTAGATAGATAGATAGTTCCCCACATCTGCGACAGGATGCACGGACCAGGTTGCCCACTTGATTGGGTGTAAGTACGTAACGGTTAATAGTTAACCTTAGGTTACTTGGAGTTGGTACGCGACCAATGCAGGTGTTCCGTGCATTATGGTATAATTACGGTATAATCACGATATAATTACGATACTGCGGATCCGTTACCGTGCAGTCATAAGTAGGTAACCTTAGATAGTGCTTCTCACCCCGACGGCGGACAGTTCGGCAAGGTGCAACCACCAACTGGCAACTGTCTCGATCAGCAAGTATAACCGCAACATCGGTTCTCTCCTACCTACCTATCGAATACCTGAGGCAGCGTAAGATGCCAGCACCATTCGTGTAATACGATCTATCCCATCCGCCGACCAAGATGCACCGGTAGACAAAATCAAAAGAATACCAACATATTCAAATAAATGTAACCTAGTGGTATGTGTCGTCTTGAACTTCGACTCTCCACCAGGATTCATACACTAGCCCTGCGCAAATACATCACGACCACCATGGCCAAACCATCAACCCCTCGGCGATTTGCGCCCTTAAGAGACAGCGCCGGACGCTCACATGAAACCCTACCAAGCTTAAAAGGCGTCATATTTGATGTAGACGGGACACTCTGGTGAGATTCCTTCGTCATATTCAAGGATAGGCTACTGGGAAACAGACCCTCATCCGCGTGGAAGTTCCTCAGCTCACTATCTCACCCATGAGATTAGTTTCCCATCATATCCCGTGATTGACAATGCCCAGCCTTAATCACCTCGTGACTTAAACTAATACCAGCCCCAACCCAGTCTCCCTCAGAATTACATGTTCGCCGAGATGCGCTCAGTACTAGGGATCTCCAAAACCACCGACATCCTAACGCACATATCATCACTCCCCACAGCAGCAGAGCAGGCAACCGCCATGGCTGCAATCCGCGCCATTGAGCGCAAAGCTATGGAGTCACAGGAGGCCCAGCCAGGTCTCAGCCAGCTGATGCAGTACCTGCAAGACCGGGGGATGCGCAAGGCCATCTGCACGCGCAACTTCGACCTGCCCGTCACGCATCTCCTCGAGAAGTTCCTCTCAGGCCATCATTTCGCGCCCATCGTGACGCGAGACTTCCGCCCGCCGAAGCCAGACCCGGCCGGCCTGCTGTTCATCGCGCGGTCCTGGGGCCTCGTTCGTCGCGGCGGCGCCACTGCGACTAACCTGCTTCTCGCCGACCCAGGCCGGATACGGCCGGATGAAACCGAGTTAGCAAGCGGCGTTGTCAGGGAAGAAGTGGACGTCGAAGTAGGCGATGCCTCATCCCTCATCATGGTAGGCGATTCCATCGACGACATGACGGCCGGGCGGCACGCAGGCGCGGCTACCGTGTTACTCATGAACAGCCAGAACGCGCACCTCGCGGAACACCCACATACCGACTTAGTCATCAAGCGTTTGGACGAGCTGGTGGAGGTTCTGGAAAACGGTTTTGTAGGGAGAGAGATCCTACGGTAGGACGAGTGGCAGTCCACGTACGATAGATAGGAGGATTCAAGGAACGAGGCAGAAAGGGAGAGGAAGGCAAACGGACTAATCTTACACGTAGACTCGCTGTGCTGATTACCCTGCCGCTTGTCAGGCGAGTCGAGCAGAGAAGATGTGGTTAGCATGCTATCTGCCCAGTACCCTGCTTGATGTTATACAAATAAGTCACGGAAAGATGGGAATCGAGTAAGACGGTATATCTCATGAAATGACCCTGTTGAACGAGGCATAGAGAACATCACACACAAACATGGTCAAACAGATAGCAATCAGTGTGATAGGAGCTATTTCAATAAAGGGAGAACAAATGGATCTCGTGTTGGAAGACTGTCGTATTAGTACGCCGAGTTGCTACACTAATAAGTGCGCTCAGCAATCGTTACCTTGCAAAGAAGCAAACGAGAAGGAAGGGCGCCTCGCGTCCGCTTACATATCAACACGCGAATCCTCTACGTTCGTCCTGGAAAGCATTTGATATCTTCTCGGCGTCAGTGCTTCCAGTTAATGGTGCATGCAATGTAAAAGCACTTGTGTCAACAATTGGGCGTAGAAGCACCTGAATCTGCAATGGTATATATCTGGATTTCTTGTAAGCCCCGCCTTTGAGAAACGCCATTCTAACGACGTAGCTCCATGCATACACCAGTGATCGCAGTTCGGTCATGTATATCCATCGGGGTATATCGAGGCTTCGGGTTATCGGGGGACACAAATAGCAAATGACGCAAGTCCACAGCACCATCCGCCAGCTAAACATTGATTTGCATGACAGACGCAAACAACTCTCTCTCTATCTTCGGGGATAACCCATGGCACCGTAGCTGCCATTAGATGGTGGGTATACCCCCTGTCGTCGGCTTTCACCCCGCATCTCGTCTGGAGTCTCCTTTTTGGGGGGAGGTGGAGGTTGTGACCCGCCGGCTGGTGCCGGTCTCACAGGAAGCGTGAATGTTCCTCCACTAGCGCTCGCGGGAAGCGAAGTATCTGAATGCCCAACCTTGGATGTAGTCGCAGATGATGATCTCTGGCCCAAACCCGGATGCATACTAGAGCCACCTACTCGACTAGTGCTCCCCGTCCCATTTCGTGTGGGCGAGCGACTTGGCAAGTGTGCATGGTGGTCTCTAGGCGAAATCACGGCGCCTGCAATGGGTATCTCGCCGAAAGTTGGTGTGTAGGCTGGGTGGTTTTCAACCTGTTGACTCGGCGAATCAGCAGACTTTAGGAGCTCCTGAGCAGCTGGAGATGGCTGCGGTGCAAGATGTGATTTGCGATTATCTTTTTCCATAAGGCCAACAGCCCATGCCTGAAGATCCACGGGCGTCCGCTTAGCGGCTTGGACAAAAGCATCATTATCCTGTACATATGGGTCAGCAGAATATCATTATCATCGTTTGCAAAATGGCATACAAAGAGATCCTGAGGCGTTGGGCGCTCGCTTGGGTCTTTGGCGAGACATTTCTGAATCATATCCTCTAGAATTGCTGGGAAAGCATCACTCTTTGGCAATCTCGGGGCAGGCTCGTGGACTATTTGTTGCAAGAGATCCAATATGCCAGCGGGTGCGCCATCCCCATCCGAGAGTTGTTCGCTGGCAAATGGGAATTTTCCGATGGCCAACTCCATTATAGTTAGACCAAAGCTCCAGACGTCCGATTTGACAGTATACTTCTCGCCCTGGATGCGCTCCGGGGCCATGTATGTTGAGGTGCCAACAAACGTAACGGCGATCGAGTTTACTAGCTCGCCGGATACTCCGAAGTCACACAGTTTGATGTGACCCTTGGAGTTGGTAAGAATGTTCGACGGCTTGATGTCACGATGCATGATGTGTAGTTTGGAGTATAGATAGGTTAGACCTCCGAGCGTGGCCTCAGCAATCTTTCCGAGGACGTCTACCCTAATAGGCCCGAAAACACGCGACACCCGGTCCAGAGACCTAGATTCGCGCCAGTTAGTCAAGTCAGAACACATGGCTGACTGGAGGTGATTCGTACGTACCCAACATCCATATACTCCATGCACATTATGACGTCGTTATAGTCGTTGAGAAAAGCACCGTAGAAGGTCACTATATAGTCAGATTGGCAGCCATGCATGATCTGAAGTTCGCGTACGATCCGTTTTCGCAGTTCTTTGTTCGCCTCGACGTGGATGACCTGGGAAGGTGTTAGGGCCAGTTGGTTCATATCGTGAAAAGACAGGAAGGGATAATCTAACCTTTCGCGCCATGGTAGTCCCCGTGGGTAAATGCTTAACCTTGCTGACAGTTCCACCATTCCCCGAACCAAGCTCCTTAACAATCTCTAGATCGTCTGGGCGGATGTCGAGGTTGAACTCGATCCCGATCTCTAGCTGTGTTTCATTTCCAACATCTTCTGCTCTGGAGCCACCAGCGCCCCAGCCTAGTACATTCCCCGAACCCGAGCCCGAGGAAGCAGGAGGTTTGGGCGCGGCAAGAGCCAGGCCTTTGACATTCCTGCGCTTCATGGAGCGCGGAGCAAAGTTGGCCTCGGACATGACTGGCGGTGTTGGGAACACCCACGTGTGAGTATGGAGTGCGGGAGTGGAGAACGCAGTCGAGTCGACTGTGATAATACTACCGAGAGGGGAAAGAACACTATTGCATCTCCCCCAGTGCAGGATAAATGTTGCTGCGAAGGTGCGTAGCCTGACCCAACCTAACCCAACCTAACCCAACCGGACCGGATCGTGATTATGACAGCCCCTCACAGAGCGGGACGACGGGAGGAGGGGTGCAGCGCAAGGGGGCAGGCAAGTAGCGAAGGGAGTGACGGTCTGGCGACGACGGTGTTTTACGAAGGGTTCGTTACGGGTAAGGCGGCCTCGATTTTCGTCCAGAAAAGGCGAAGAGAACTCTGATCGAGCAGGATGAAACAACGCAAAGGAATCTATGATCGTCGGTTGTGGATTCGGGTGAAGAAATAAAAAGTGAATGGGGAAAAGGAGCTGGGTCGCACATAGGGGGAGAAGGGAGACGTATAAGTTAGCTGTGGCCCTTGTCTCTTGTGGTGGGATGGTGTGTGTCACTGTCGTGTGGCTCTCCTGGCTTCCCTGGCTGACCTGGCTAACCTGGCTAACCTGGCTAACCTGACCTATCCAGTACGTACCCGCTATCGATACCTTATAGGGATGTTGGAGCGCCGGAACTTTCTTTGGGCTGATTCAGGTACTAATCACAGTAACAGATGGTTGGTAGGCTCTGATCGTGGGGTTGCAGCTTAACTTTATGGCTGGTACACTAAAATAAATCAACTGTCCAAAAGAATTGGTCCGCACCTACGTCCGTACAGACTACGGACTGTGCGAACTGTACGGACACCGCTCTGATTGAATTGAACCTGAACTTGACCTCCGTCTATCTAGGTAGACATATGACCACCAGCCTACGAAAAGATGGCATCAACGATCTCCATTACTACCGGCAGTACACAGATATGATAAACTACCTAGGGATTAGAAATTAGAAATTAGAAAATAGACAGTGTCTTCGGTAGTTAGCAATCATGTGTTAGATATTTCACTCACCACACTAACTATCTACTATGTACGCCACACCCAACTAGGTGCGTATAATAACTAACTACATCTTGTTGTCGTTGCTATTTTAATTCTTTGGCTGTTGGTTTGGCATCTGACTATCCACCTCTACCAGAATAATCTTAAATCATCGGGCCTGCCCGGGGTTGCGTAGATACTGAACTAGTGAATGTTGACGATGCTATCTTTATCTTACGAGTGCCGTTGCCAGTCTGCAAGCGTCGAGCGATATCCAAGATCCCAAACTTCTGTCCAAAGAGCCACGGACACCTGTGGTCATGGTACGTGTTGAACTCGCCACCATCGTCAAGTTATGTAGCTACAAAGTCATATTTCGTACTATTACGCATGCCAAGAATTCAAGAACCTCTACTTAGCCCTGGATTGTGCTATAGATTGTGAAAGGCTCGTTGTTGCTTCGACCTGTAGTTACCTCTTGAAGCAAAATAAAGTTCGCGATAGCTTCAAATGTAACCTAAAATTTCAGCGCCAACAGGTTCAATCCACTGCAACTACTGCTCGATAGGTCTACATTCTTGTCCTGGATTCAAGACGAACGAGCCGCCCGAGGGGTTCGTATCTAGTGTACGGAACACCGAACTGTTGTTCTGCTGTGCAGAACACCCATCCGTATATGATGGATACCTCTGTTTATAATCTCTTTCCATCTTTATGTGTTGTGTTAGGTACAGTCTGTATCTAGATAGCTGGTGTTGATCCGAGAACCCAGCGTTGGTGACCTTTTCACAGTGCGAGCCTTGATATTAAAGCTGTGTATGTGCTGGAAAGCTGCGCCTATCAGTGAGACCTGGGAGACTTCCCCAGGTGCTATCGGATCGTAAGCTCACTGGCAAATACAGTAATCCCACCTAAAGGGTTGCACTGTATTTACCTTCACGTCAAAGAACTGGAAAGAGTACCCACATAACTATTGTGGCGCAGTACAGATTACAGATTATCTAGATATGGCTTACGCCTTCTCATTCGCCACACCTGGTACCTACACCTAGGCATTTGCCGCGAGGCTGCTGAACGCGACCCGAGATAAACTTCCAACAGACACACCACCTACATAATAGGTACACGCACCACCACACCTACCTACCTACCAATTCAACTTGACAGAATTCCTTCAGACCCTCCACCCTTTTCTAATTTCTTCTTCCACACACACTATTCCTATGCATCACCCCAAACTACAACAATCTCGCCATTGATTGTCAAGCACATTTCTGCACGCCGCCTTGTTCCATCCAGGCAACATGAGCAACTCAATGAAGGATTTAATTCTCGGCGAGGCCGAACTCGACGATGAAGATGCCGAAGCTTCTTTTGATGAAGAGACTGGGGAAACTCAGGAACGGAAACGTAGTCGAGATCAAGACATGAATGACTCGAGTGAAGAAGAAGACGATGATGACGATGAGGAGGAAATACAAAAGGTAATAAAAGCTGTCCCTCTACTTAACAAGTTTGTCGCTGATTATAAAGCATCGTAGGTCCGCGAAGGTTTCATTGTCGACGAAGAGGAGGACGAAGACGAAGAAATGGACGAGAACTCTGACGAAGAGCGCAAGAGAAGAAAACGCAAGCGTCGCCAGGAACGTCGAGAGGAGGCGGAGTTAGATGAGGAAGATCTAGACCTCATTGGTGAATTCAATCCAGACTTTGAACGCAGACAACTCTCACAGGTATGATGCAGCTGCCTACATTCCTCCAATTAACTAGTCTAACGCGCCGTAACAGAGCAAATTCAAGCGCCTAAAGCGTCGCCATCGCGATGATGAAACGCGTGGTGCTGAACGTCGCGGACTCGAGCAAATGTTCTCAGACGAAGACGAAGATCTTGTAGAAGATCGACCCTATGGCGGGCGCTCCAACCGTGCCGCTCCTGACGAGTTTGAGGGCTTCATTGAGGAAGACTATCCCGAAGACGAAGACGAACAACGCCGGAGAGAAGACGAGGAGGTTGCCCGGCCCCGAGATAAGGGTGTGTCTGGTAGAGTTATTGATCGTACTGGACTCGACAGGGATGCCTTGGACGATATGGATGTGATTTTCGGTAACGGAGCCGAATACGACTGGGCTCTCCAGGGAGAAGAGGACGAAGAAATTCGCAAACAGGAAGAGCAGACATTGGAACTCAAAGATGTCTTCGAGCCATCCCAACTAGCCGAGAAGCTCCTTACCGACGAAGACAACGAAATCCGATTCACCGACGAGCCTGAACGATTCCAGCTCGATCGCAAGCCGTTCAAACATCTCCAGATCTCTGCTGATCAGTTCAAGGAAGAGTCGCATTGGATTGCCAATCTCATGTGGCCCAAGAAGCAGCTCGCCGGCGACTTGCAGGTGCCTTTCCATAAAGCCGTGGGCAAAGTGTTGGAGTATTTTGTGGTAGAGGAGCTCGAAGTTCCCTACGTATTCCAGCACCGCAAGGACTATCTCATTCACGCTCGCAAAACTCGAAATCCCGAACATCGCGATGACCCAGAAGCGCCAGAGTACATCGTCAATGCCGAGAAGCTTTTAACACAGGATGACCTTTGGCGAATTCTGGAATTAGATATCAAATTTCGTTCCTTGATTGAGAAACGAAATGCGCTTGAAAAGACATACGACAACTTGAAAAACGTTGCCGATATCGAGGATGGCATGGTTCCGAAGATGATTGCCCAGGCCGTCGATATGGAACAACTACAAGATCTGCAAGATTACATCAACTTCCAGTACTCCTCACAACTAAAACAATTTGTCGCTATGAATGGAAACACCAAAGCAACCAAACGACCTGGTGCGAAATCTTCCGTCTTTGATCGTACACGAAACTCGAAGGCCTATGCTATGGTTAAGGCATACGGTATCTCACCAGACAGGCTTGCTCAAAATGCCCTTCGCGAGGGCAAGAAGGTCATCGCGGATGATGAACAAAGCTTGCCGATCGATCTAGCTGATAGCCTCACCGACAGTAATTTCCCCACTGGTGACCAGGTTTTGCACCACGGCCGACAGATGTATGCGGAGGAACTGTTCATGAGCCCAAGAATGCGCAAGCATTTCCGGGCACAGTATTATCAGATGGGTGAGGTTAGCTGTCGCAGAACCGATAAAGGTCTTCGCAGAATCGATGACGCCCATCCATACTACGAGATCAAGTATCTTATAAACCAAACGATTGCAGATCTAGCCCGCCGGCCAGAGTTATTCCTCAAGATGATGAAAGCCGAAGAAGAAGGCTTAGTCGAGGTGACGCTTCGTTTGCAAAATGAGCGGGAATTCCGCCGGCAACTGCATGCGGAATTCGCGTCGGATAACTACAGTGAACTTGCCGATGCCTGGAATGAAGAGCGTCAAAAGGTCCTTGATATAGCTTTCCCTAAACTCGAACGAGTCGTGGTAAAGGGTGTCAAGGATTCGCTGCGCACAGCATGCCAAGAAGAAATTTTGAAGTCTTGCCGTGAGGAATATCTGAAGCGACTCGATCAAGCCCCCTTGAAGCCGAAAGGCATGATTTTGGGAACTACACCGCGTGTACTGGCGTTGTCGAACGGAATGGGTGATTCAACCCGAGACCCCATCTTCTGGGCGTGGGTCGAGGAAGATGGCCGGGTTATTGACCACGGCCAGTTTCTAAATCTCGCACGTGATGAAAGTCAACGAGAAGCATTCGTGGTTCTCGTCGAAAACCGGAAGCCAGATGTCATTGCTGTCTCTGGCTTCTCAACCGAAACGCACAGATTGGTTCGCGACCTGGAGACATTGGTCCAAGAAAAGAACCTCTCAGGTGCGGAGTATCCTGACGCGGAGACCGAGGACTACCGCACTGACCCGCTTGATGTGGTTGTTGTTAACGACGAAGTGGCTCGCCTTTACAAAGATAGCCCACGAGCTCACGCAGAACACCCTAGTCTGAGCTCTGTGACAAGATACTGCATTGCCCTGGCGAAATACCTTCAAAATCCCATGAAAGAGTATGCTGCATTAGGAAAAGATGTGGCTACTTTGCTGTTCAACCCATGTCAGCACCTACTGCCTCAAGAGAAGCTCTGGAAAGTTCTTGAGACGTCCATGGTCGATATGGTAAACCTCTGCGGTGTCGACATTAACGATGCCGTCGTTAACCCGTACACAGCCAATTTGCTTCCTTACGTTGCTGGCCTTGGTCCTCGAAAAGCTACTAGTGTCATCAAAACCATCAATGCAAATGGCGGCGTCGTCAATACCCGAGAGGAGCTTGTTGGTGATCCAGATAATAAGAAGCTACCCGTTGTTGGCCCTCGAGTCTGGAATAACTGTGCTAGCTTCCTATCTATTGAGTTCGATCAAACCAACCCCACCTCGGAGCCCTTGGATAATACCCGTGTGCATCCAGAGGATTACGAGCTCGGCCGCAAAATGGCTGCCGACGCCCTGGAGTTGGACGAAGAGGACGTCAAGGCGGAGACCGACGAAAATGGGCCCGGCGCTATTGTTCGGAAGCTCTTCAGAGACGACGAGCAAGACAAAGTCAACGAACTGATCTTAGAAGAATATGCTGAACAATTGGAGAAAAACTTCAATCAGAGAAAGCGTGCTACTCTAGAAACCATCAGGGCAGAGTTGCAGTCCCCATACGAAGAACTCCGACGACCACTCGCCTCTGTTTCACCAGACCAGATATTCACCATGTTTACTGGCGAAACTAAAGATTCTCTGGCAGAAGGAATGAACATTCCTGTCAATGTGCGCGTTGTCAAGGAGGACTTCGCGATTGCTAAACTCGACTGCGGTATAGAAGGTCGGATTGAGACTCATGATGTTAACCTACGGAACGGGTCGATGCGCGACTCAATACATGTCGGACAAACTGTCCAGGCCAAGCTTATAGATCTCAACCGCAAAGACTTTTTGGCCAAGCTATCACTTCGCAAGGAGCTTATACAAAAGCCCTATAGACGACTCATGGATCACGACCAGCACAGTGGCACCTGGGACAAGAAGCTTGAAAACCAAGACAAGGAAGATTCGCTTGAGAAGGATAAGGTAACTGGTCGTACCCAGAGAGTCATCAAACACCCTCTATTCCGGACCTTTAACTCAACCCAGGCTGAAGAGTATCTTGGGTCCCAGGCGTCTGGCGATGTGGTTATCCGTCCTTCATCAAAAGGATATGATCACCTTACCGTTACCTGGAAAGTTGCAGATGGGGTCTTTCAACATATCGATGTGCTTGAGCTGGACAAAGAGACGGAATACACTCTCGGAAGACAACTACGTATTGGTGGTAAATACCAGTACACCGATTTAGACGAGCTTATTGTGGACCACGTGAAAGCGATGGCTAAGAAAGTCGATGAACTGATGGGCCATGAAAAGTTCAAGAAGGGTAGCCTCGCGGATTTGGGTATGTATAGCAAACACGTTGCCCGCCTGAATATATCACCTAGGATGTTATTAACGTCAGTTTACAGAACGATGGTTAACCTCTTACTCTGACGCCAATCCGAGTCGCTCGATTTACATGTTCTGCATCAATCCCAAGCATCCCGGTTATTTCAACCTATGCTTCAAGGCTAGCAGAAACTATCCCATTCATATTTGGAATGTTAAAGTTGTGCCCCATGCATTCGAGATGATGAAGAACCAGTACCCCGACATGCGGGCTCTTTGCAATGGGTTCAAACTCAGGTTCAACAGCGAGATTACGCGGTTGCAACAACAGGCTAGAAGATAGTCTGCCAGATTATCTGTCGTGGACTTACATGCTTGCGGTGCGGGTTACCATCTGCGGGATGGCTATTTGTTTTCGGTGTGTCATTAGCTAGGGGCGTTCTTGCTCATGCACTGAAATTCGATCAAAGGGGCCTGTACTTAATGATATTACCACGTTGGCGACGTTTGTCTCGAGAGCACGAGACGGAGTAGGGTTGATTAATTTGGGGATTGTCCACTCGAGACTCTATTCGCAAAACAACGAAAAATGATAAAACAATGCGAAAGCTCTCTAAATGTCACGGTCTTTGCTTTTATGTATGGTGAAATCATGACATGTCTATATACTAGATGATAGGTGCCTCATTATTGATCCCGAATTCGGGATCAGAATGGTGCTACTGCGTGAAGAGCCTGTGCATGCCACCGAAGATGGTTTCGGCGCTCCGTCAATATTGACAGGGCCACTGTTATCTATCTGTTCCCTCGTAACTTGGCTGTCTCATGATACCGTTGACGGATCCGTTGAGCCCCGTCTCCCTCCTAATTTCAAACATGTCCTAGAGCCCGGTCCGAAGACCACCCATGTAAATACCCGGTGGAGAGGCCTGAGTGGATATCGGGCAGATCGCTCGGGGCCTTGAATCTGTCTAGCTTCGCAGTTGAACTGTGGGCTACATGATTGACATCTCGGCCTGGAGTACGCCTGTGTTGTAGAATAAATCTATTTGGAGACCCTTTTGGCAGGCATACGAGCTGTCGTCACGGAAGACGTTTGGTGGAATCGGGAATGGCCCCCAAGTCGCCCTGAGAATGCTCATACGAGGGATGAATGAAGTGAGCACGCAAGATGACTCTTTTTGTGGTATACTACATGGTATACTACGTGGCATCGCCACGAGTGCTCAGGGTGATTCATCTAAACGGTAGGCACAATTTTCTCATTCATATGATCATACTTGCAAAAGTTTCATCCTGACAGGCAAGTCGCAGATGGCAATTCATTTGGCCGTTAGCATTGGCGGATATCTTGTGTCCTCACGGGCCGCTTTTGTTGACTGCCACCCTCCGCCATCCAAGTATGCCACCGCGTTACATAAATGTAAGAGCAATTACATACAGATCACCTAATGAGTAAGAAAGAGGGCTTACGTTGTCCGGCTGTGTCAAGCATGTCTTTTAGGTTGCGTGATTTAACAAGGGAACGTCTGCTTTGCTACCCTATGCAACAATAGGCATATCACGCTTCGAGGATTTCGAGCTATCTAAATTGGTGGGCGCCGACACATCCGGCCCTTCGATAGTTTGGCTTCTGCCTATTTCCTCTGTGATTACATATGTACTTTGTATGTAGGATGATGTTGCAGCACAGCATGCCCAACCGTCTGCCTAGGTCATAAGAACTTAGAACTTTTTCCCGAGATAAAGGTATTCCAGGTATCTAGAATCTAAGCCACGATGTTGAGGCATCATCGTGGAGCAGCTGCAGAGCTCCGGCGCAAGCAAGTTAGCGGAAAAAAGTACAAGGTATCGACGGACTACCGATAGGTAGGTATCATGGGTGGACGAGGCGGGACTGGAGGAGATCGTTGGCGGCATAGGTAGTCACATGCTAGCTAACTACAGCAGACTATACTGTCACTATTCTGACAATATTGCTTGTAAGTAAGGTTAGTATGAATTGAAAATCTGAGCGTACTTGGACAGGATTCATTCCGCAGCTAGATAGATACAGGAGTCTCTTTTGGGTCTTATTGCCGGAAGTACAGAGTACGATGGAAGTACGAAGTATTACGAAGTGCGAATAGTCTGTCATGCCTTGTGAATTTATTGCCAGGCCGGTGCCTCCTCGTCCATTACCTGCAATTGCATGGTATTCGCTACAGCGATCCGTTCAGGCACTTTCTATGCCTATATACCATACAGGTGGTCCTTCTATACCTTGGATATACATAATAGGCCTAAAATTAGCACGTGAATGCATGTAGTAGTCACGCCACATAATTTAAGGGGCCTGTCGGAAGGTGGAAACCACTCCACCTGCCACTATGTTAAGGTAATGGAAGGTACAAGTTACCTCCCCTCCGGGTCCAAAAGTATCGCTGACTCTCCTTCCATTCGACAACCCCCATTCACATCGCATGCTCAGTTATTTAGCTCTTCTTCCCAGGTCGCGCCCTCTCCCGACTTCCATCTGCGTTTTCCGACAATAAAAGGCTGTCTCCATTTTGCTTTGTTCTCGTCTCTCTAGATCTTGCTGCGTCCCGGAATGGATATGTATACGCCATCCCTGACGTAACAGCTCCCGTCGGTCTCAAACCACTTTCGTTTTGCACGCTCCATTCCGTTCGAAGATGGCGGGAATAGAACGTCTAGAGATTCACAGCAAGGTGCGTCAAGACGAATGCCTGTGCCCATCAATTGAAACATGTAGCGCTCGTTCCTTACTAACAGCACCGCCTTTCCTTCGTCTAGTCCTATATTGTGCGATGGGTGAAGGTTGAAGAAGGCCACACCTTGTCGTTCAGTGTTCAACCAGACAAGAAGTCGATGTAATGATTCCTTCTCTTCTTATCTCTTGTATCCTCTTGCTTTCCTTCTTTTTTTCCATCATGGTATCCGCTGGCTAACTAGATGACTTTATTTCTTCACAGTAACTTCGGCATCGTTAAACACCCTGGCTCTGGCGCCACTAAACTCCACTCCGTTACCGGCGACTTAGATGCCCTGTCTCTCGAACAACTCGATGGCGGCGAAGGGACGAAGGGCAGTCGCTTCGGCAAGAAGGACGCCAGTACCGCTCGTGAACAACTCGCGAGCAAGGGCTTCATCCTGGTGAGGTGGCATGGGAAATGTGAAGCTGACAAGGTATTCATGGGTACGCACGATGTGGCTCCCGGTCAAGGAGGCATGTTTGGCTTGATATTCGATAACACATTTTCGAAGCAGACCTCCAAGACAGCTACTTTGGTCATTCTCACGTACCCGACTGGTGCACCCCCTCAGGGTGCTCAATACCTACCCAACATGCAAGCCGTTCCGACCGCCACCATCAGCAAAACGAGCCTGGGCAAATCCAACCAGGCCACCACTCAAGGCTCTACCGAGAGCTTCCATAGCCACCCGGCTGGCGAAAGGCCAATGTCTGGTACTGGCCCGGGCGATGTAATGGGTTCAGCGTCGCCCTACCACACGGGCACTCTTCTAAAGAGGCGGAGAAAGAAGGGCCAAGGCTATGCCCGCCGTTTTTTCTCCTTGGATTATTCGACATGCACGCTATCCTACTACCACAGCCGAAACAGCTCCGCCCTTAGAGGCGCCATTCCACTCAGTCTAGCCGCTATTGCTGCTGATGAACGCAGACGCGAGATCAGCATTGATTCGGGAGCTGAGGTTTGGCATCTCCGGGCGGCTAATGATAAGGAATTCAAAGAATGGGCGCAAGCTCTCGAAAAAGCGGGCAGAGTTGCTAGGGCAGTTGAATCAACGCCTATCCCCAGTCAGTTAGACCGCGAGGGCCCCTCTGTGGCGCCAACCGAAAACGAATCGGCCCCAAATAACCAGGACGAAGAAGACCGAGACTGGCAACAGGTCGAGGCACTTGTGAGCCGCATAGTAGGGACACGGGATGCCCTTCGCCGTCTCGTCAAGGATATGGCAACCGAGAGACAACCTCATCGCCCTACTACCTCCCATAGATCGCCCACCAACACCGATATTTCCGAAGAGGGCGAAGGCTTTTCTGCTGCACAACAGAACGAGAAACGGTCATTCTGGAAAAGGAAATCCAGCACCTCGCTTCGTACACCACTCACAATAACACCAGGATCGGTGCCCCCAGTACCGCCAATCCCCGGATCTGTTGTTGCTCCTAAGTCGAATGGGACTCACTCCAAACGCATGTCCGGAACCAGTGACCTAAGTGAGAGGAATACGGAGGATCATTGTACTGCACTGCTCAACGACTTGGATTTGGTGGTAGCCGACTTCACCAATGTGCTTGCTAACAGCAAGAGGCGTCGATTGCAGCTTGTCAGGGCCCCTACTGCCAGAAAAAGTCTCGAATCATCTCTCTCTGCCGATGAATTCTTCGACGCAGAGCCGGGTGAACCAAATGGTGGAGCTGGTGTCATGGTTATTGACCGTCATGAAAGCGATGCTGAGTCCCCTGAATCAGTGGCGGAGGTGGTCTCCATTGATGATGCCTCATCGATCTCTTCTATTGAAAGCGAGACAGAGCTAGCAGGGAAAACTGGCGTGGCAGCTCTTTTCCCATTGAGGCCAAAGACACTACACCCCCTACCCGTCGATATAGCTGTTGATCGCCGCAACACTATCCCCCCGGCGACTGTCCTTCCTCCAAGTCTCATTGCATTTGTCCGCAAAAACGTAGGCAAAGATCTTAGTACGATCAGCATGCCCGTATCTGCGAATGAACCTACTTCCATGCTACAAAGGGTGGCTGAGCAATTGGAATATGCACAACTCCTCGATCAAGCCGCACGCCAGAAGATTCCTAGGGATAGACTTCTTTTCGTTACGGCTTTCGCGATCTCTGCATTCAGCGTGAATCGTGCTAAAGAGCGGGCTATCAGAAAACCGTTCAACCCCCTCCTTGGTGAAACTTTCGAGTTACTACGTACAGAGAACGAGGTGCCTGGTGGCTTCCGTCTGTTGGTAGAAAAGGTCACCCATCGGCCTGTCCGGCTGGCTATGCAAGCGGACGCAGAAACTTGGTCCTTGGCTCAGAGCCCAGCCCCAGGGCAGAAGTTCTGGGGTAAAAGCGCCGAGATCACAACGGATGGACGTGTGCGCGTAGCCTTACACCTACCCGATGGCACGGATGAATTATATTCATGGCATATAGGCACTATGTTTCTACGGAACGTGGTGATGGGTGAAAAATACGTTGAGCCGGTCGGTACAATGACGGTGTCCAATGAATCGACGGGGGCTAAAGCAAACATCGAGTTCAAGACCAAGGGCATGTTTGGTGGACGTTGCGAGGACGTCTCTGTCGATCTCTATGGGTCAGACGGCTCACCGTCCGGTGTAAGTCTTACAGGCACATGGACGAAATCATTGCAGGTGGTAGAGGGTGGTAAGAACACAGGACAGGAGATTTGGAAAGTGGGCCAATTGGTACCCGACGCAGCCAATACCTACGGCATGACGACTTTTGCAGCCAGACTAAATGAAATCACGGCTGTGGAAAAGGACCGTCTGCCGCCGACAGATACCCGACTCCGCCCTGACCAGCGACTCGCTGAGCAGGGAGATTTAGACGAGGCCGAGGCGTGGAAAGTTAAACTCGAGGAGGCGCAACGTGCGAGACGGAAGATCATGGAAGAAAACGGAGAGGAATACAAGCCTAGATGGTTCTACAAGGTCGCAGATGCGCCGGAGGGCGAGGAGATTTGGAAATTCAGAGGCGGCAAGGACAGCTACTGGGAAGAAAGAGGTCGAGGCGAGTGGAAAAACGTAGAAAAGATTTTCGACGCATCGGAGTAAAAAGCTTTAGAGACGAAGCCAAGAGAGAGAGAGAGAGAGAAAGAGACAGGATATACTCCTAGAGTCTCGGCATAGATAGCGTAGGTGTTTCGGTTTAGCATAGAACATGCTTGTCTTTTTATAACTTTCGGCATTTCCCTTTGTGATGAAGAAAGGGGTTTGATACAGGTTATGTTACCTCGCTACAAAACATAGAGAGTGTTTGCATGGAGTTTGCGTTGCTGAAGATTAGAGATATTTTTCTTTTCTTCCTGATTGTTTGCTTGTATCCGTTCCATTCACGAGTACGGACTGGACGATACGTTGCCTCTGGCATGTTAAGGAGGATCCACGGGGCCCTCGGATATCCTTCTCCCTTTGATGTCTATTGCCACACTACATCTTTCTAGTCAGTCAGCAAAGCCTATACCACCAGTGATCTACGAGGATACCAATACGCTTCCATTCACGAAACGTCATTCCCTTCTCGTCGGGTGGCGGGGAGGATATCGAGATAACAGAGAAAAATGAAGTTGCAGGTCCGCTTTCCCCTCATATGCGTGCCAACTCCCAAAGTTACCAGCTTATTCCTATACCAACTAGACCCGGTGGGACGGAGGGGATATTTCCCACCTCATCGTGATCTCGGAATTTTTGTCCCCCTTTTTTTGACGAGGATAAAGCATGCGGGGAAAGGAGCTTCCCCAATTCTTTCCCCTCAGACGTCTTTTCCCCTTGACTCGGAAGACCGCGACCGAGGCCCCGCGATGCCCCCGGAGACAAATAGCCGGGCATCGCGGACGTTACTGGTTCTGGTTCGGATGGCTTTGTTTTTCAGAGATATAAAGCTTTACAATCCGTGGGTTTCTGTTGTTCCAGATGATTGGCTATTCAATCAGTCCGTCAGTGCGAATCCCCTGAGCGACTCCCGTTACTCTGTGTCTCAACATGTGCTGGACGGGACGATCAGCGGCGCTCCTAGCCGCTATTCTCGCGCTCGTCGAGCCCTCCTTCTCGGCACCGTCGCCCGCAGCGTCGGCGACCACGGTATCGGCCCCTTTCACATACGACCGGACGTCGTTTTATCTTCATGGCTCACTCTACGTCATCATCGGCGGCCAGATGGATCCGCAGCGGGTCCCGGCAGTGTACTGGCGAGACCGGCTAGCAAAGGCGCGGGCCATGGGCCTGAACACCATCTTCAGCTACGTCTACTGGAATCTCCTGGAGCCGGGCCCCGGGGAGTGGAAGAACGGGCCCGACGACGGCAGCGGCGGGCTCAGCAGCGATATCGCTGCCTTCTTTCGCATCGCGCAAGAGGAGGGGCTCAACGCGGTTCTCCGCCCGGGACCATACATCTGCGGCGAACGTGAGTGGGGCGGCTTTCCGGCCTGGCTGTCCCAGGTGCCTGACATGCAGGTGCGTTCTTCGAATGCACAATTCATGGATGCGGCAGAGAAGTACCTCGTGCGTCTCGCAGCCGACCTGAAGGATTTGCAGGTGACGCAGGGCGGCCCGCTGCTTATGGTGCAGGTGGAGAACGAGTACGGCTCATATGGTGTGGACCACGTGTATACGGCGGGACTGCGGGACATCCTACGGAAGAACTTTGACGTTCCGCTATACACGAATGACGGTGGCGTGGATTGGACTCTGGCGGGCGGCGAGGTTCCGGGGGTCCTAGCGGAGATCGACGGCGATCCGCGGAGCGGGTTCTCGGCCCGTGAGCAGTACATCACGACGGCGAGCGAGTTGGGCCCTCTCCTGGACGGCGAGTACTACACGCTTGCGCCGGACTTTTGGGGCTCGGACAACGTGCATAACACGACGGTCGGGCGACCATCGCAGATCACGCAGTTCGTGTCGGACCTTGACCTCGTGCTCGGAGCGAATAATTCCATCTCATTGTACATGTTCCATGGCGGAACCAACTTTGCCTTCTCAAACGGCGCCATCTGGAAGAACTTCACGGCCAGTTTCACGACGAGCTATGATTACGGAGCTCCTCTTGATGAGAGCGGCCGCACTAATGACCTGTACTTCACGCTTCGGGATACCATCTTGAAGTACGTGCCGGAAGGAAGTGTACCTGAGCCCCCTGCGAACCTACCCCGGTTGGAAGTCCCGGCGTTTGAAGCCGACCCCTTCGTCGGCCTATTTGATACTCTCGAGGACGCAACATCGAGCAAGACACCTATCACAATGGAACAGCTGGGCCAATCATACGGGTTGATTTTGTACGAGCACATGGTCGAAACAGCAGTGAACGGTCTGTTACAGCCTGGAGACCGAGCCAGAGACCGAGTGATAGTATACGTGAACGGCGAGAAAAAAGGCGTCATCGACAGCACCTACGCGCAGCCGGCACAGGTCTCAGTATCACTGCGGAAGGGCGACAAGCTCCAGCTCCTCGTCGAGAACCTGGGTCGCGTCGACTACTGGTCTCACGAGTCCGGAACATACATAGCGCTCGAGGACCCGTTCAAGGGCATCAAGGGCAACGTCACGGTTGGCGCGACCGCGCTCTTCCATTGGGACATCTACTCGCTGCCTCTTGAATCACCGCCCGCTCCGGGTGCGAAGACGCAAAGAGCCGACATCGCGGCGGGCTCACCGCCGGTCTTTTACAGAGCCCAGTTTGATGCGGGCGATGCCAAGGGGAATGCGGCGTTGCTAGATACATTCCTCGCGGTCCCGGACGGAGTCAAGGGAAACGTTTGGGTCAACGGGTTTAATCTTGGGCGGTACTGGATCATTGGACCACAGCAGTCGCTGTATTTGCCCGGGACGTTGTTGAAGCCGGTGGGCAACGAAGTCGTGGTCCTAGAGCTGGAGCCGAGCGCCGATACGTTGACGGTGACTTGTGCTAATGAGAGGATATGGGGAAACAATCCTGATCCTGATTATGTGGGGTGAGGTAGTAAGTAGGGGGCTGATGTGTGTGGGTAGTGTAGGTATACATACCTAAATACCTATATATATATATATATATATATAGGTATTCCGTAGGTCCATTTGTGACAAGAGTCTATCCAGGGAATACATGCCCATCTTCATGAATAGTAAGATAGTACCCCAACGTTTGCTTCGTGTGATGGGAGGGTCAGAATAGGATTTTCTAAAATCGTAGTGTAGGTTGTGTGAGAAAAAGCCGTGTTACATAACCACATACGGAGAAACTTGCAAACCAGAAAAAGTCCGTATGGATTCCGTACGGGATGAAACGGTCTCTTTCAAACTGCGAACAGCACATATCCACAACGTCGATGTGAATTAAAATTCTATAGTCCGCACAGACCAACAAAATACCTATACTGCCCAATTCTAGATAGAATAGGGACTCAAATATCTAGGTAACTACCTAGTTGGCAATTGCTACCAGTAGGCCGTGTGGCGATTATTAAATCAGTATACGATCGGAGGCTTTAGAATACCTACGTCTTTACGAACGGAATACGGATTACGAATTCAAGAACTCGGGTCTGACCGACAGGCTACAGCTCCCCAACGACAAATACTATGTAGGTACTTAGGTAAGTAGATGGACGCCGGATCTTAGGATCTTAGTCTTCACGGTCAATTGGCCAAATCTGATCTTCTAAGTAAGTAGGTACAGTAGCCAGTCCTTTACCTAGTTTGCAGCCAAATCCTGCCCTACATTGTACTTATATAGTAAGTAGATAGAGATCGTTAGTTAGCAGTTACTACACCCGGGCTGTAACCTTAGCACCTACTTAGATCGCCTATACATACTATTTCCAGGGAATTCGACAGCGCACGTGAACCCCAAATCGCTCTCGTGGGCTTCGCCTCCCGGGGCTCGTGTTTGCAATCTGGCTACATATATGATGCCGAAGACGGAAGACGATACCTATGCCCTAACGAGGGAACGCGATGGCTACAGTGCTCTAGGTAGGTAGGTAGTCTAGTCCGCTGGTTGATTGGTGAAAAAAATGAATTTGGCAGACGGAGTCGGGCCGGACAAATGCGCAAATGGCCAGAGGGACGCAACCTAAGCGTACCAGTACTTTCCCTGAGCTGCCGCAAGATCCGTAACACGAAGACTTCGCAGGTTGGGGCCTGTCGCAGATGTCCTGGTGCCCCCCGAGCGCAGCGAAAGAGTGTTTCATGGGTGGGTCCTCCAGGTAACTTACCTAATGCGACTAAGCGAACGACAGAGAGAGAGGGATTGATTGCTATGTACTTTGGCAGGGCTGGGCGCCGGTTGTGGAAGCGTAAGTAAGGTAGATAGATACCTAGGTTAGGTAGGTATAGGTAGGTAGCTGCTGAGTGGCAGTGCTGCGGTCGTGAAATGACGATCTCACCGTTAGTGCATGGCATATTAAGTATGTATTGGCTTTTGGGCATCTCTGGGAAATGCGGTGTTGCAACTTTCAGATGATAGGTATTTGGCATAACACCATGCCCATTCCCAATACGAAAGTCGACCAACGACAAAATGAAGAGTCGTTAAGGCCCTTCATTATTATACTTACCTGGTCTTCGACACATGGAGTGTTTAGTTAGGTACCTGCTAAGTGAGTTAGAGTATAGCGGCCTGGGGCGACCAAGAGCGCTATAATGATAGCGGTACAAAGGGTCATTACAGTGATACACTGCATTACATAGTACTTGCACTTCATACTTGCACTTAGGCAGGTATGAGATTGAGGACGTGGCTTCCTTGCTGGAGTAGGTAGGCTTGCACCGTGTAAATACAAGTGCGACACAGTGCTGTGACCGGTAGGGACGCACTACGGAAAACATTGTATTACCGGCATATCACCATGACCCAATTACAATGTGCCGCGCAATCCAATTTGTCCAACTGAATAAGTACAGACCGTAAACAATTGTAGTGTGATTACGAAGGTGTGAATATGATGCAACATGGAACTGCTGGTGTGTCGTGGCGTTCGCCGATCTATGTAAGTACTACTTACATAAGTATTACTTAGAACAAGGCCACTCTGCCCAGCGGATGCAATGCAGAATGATAGTGTACCGGCTTTGATGTACAATGGCGGAGCCGGTTACAAAAAGACAACAAAAAAAACCGCTTTTTGTTGATTGATGAGTCCAAGTTTTCCAAAGTTAACTTAGTCCGTAGGTGACGCGTAATATGCTCCGTTACGGTACCTGGCTACACGGCACATTACGGGCATGTAGCGTTATCCACTGTGTACTAAAATAATGCACATCTGCGCTCAATCTTGTACGCTAGCCGACCCTAAGTTTAGGCGCCTCCACTCTCCCTCGTACCTAACCTAGTCCACCTCAAACGCTGGGGAGCATCGGTAAAACTGGAATTGATTCGACTGGGTGCAGTGAATGGTAGCGCCGTGGTACCCACTCCAGCCGCTATCCGGTAGGTACGCGTGCACCACCTATCCACAGCGCCCATTGCCCAATACCAATCCTGCCAAGCGGTGCCAAGCGGTGCCAAGCTAGCCGCCAGCCGCTAGCCTGTTCAGGCAAAACATGACAATTCGCACCATTCGTCCATCCCCTTTCTTGTGCTCTGTCTTGCTCTGCCACTCGTTTGGTTTGAAGCCTCCCTCACTCGCCCTCCCTCCAAATCTTCACACGCCTGGCATCCACCACCACGGGTGACCAACCGCCACCTACATCGACCGACCAAAGTCACTCTCTTTTCGCTCATTTTTCTTCGTTTCTTCCCGCTACCACTAATTTTGTCATTTTGTCAACGATCGTGCACGCGGCTTTGAACTCCTTAACTCTTTAGTCCCATTCTGCGAAGGGGAATTGCCGTTGGCCGTCTTTTCTATTGTCCGCCGTCAATCCAACCGCCTGCGACTAACCAAAAGCACCGACATCGACAACACGCCCGTTACGAACTGGAGGATATCATATTTCCGTACGTTTCCCGTCTTAGCAGGAGGAGCGACAGCCTCATCTGCTTGATCAACGACCTCACCACACGCTCCTTTACCAACAAGATTATTCCAACGGTTGCGGATCGATCGGTGGCTTCGACGAAAGAAAGACACAACCGTTGCGTTCCTTTGTTCCGAGCCGATCTTCCTCCCCAAACCCCTCTGCCGACGTAATCGACTGTCCACATAATTTCCAACCTTATACAAGAAGACACTTCATTACGGCGGTACATAATCGATCACCTCGCGAAGAGGCAACTCCTACACTGTACCTTTAATATATTCAGTTGGGTTTAGCGCCACGACGTCCACAACTTCAACCTACGCCGTCATGAGATTATCGAACTTCGGGCCAGCATTATTGCTGCCCGCCCTTACGGCATTCCTACCTGGTGCCTCTGGTGCGTCCATGCTAACATCAACCTCGTTGAATTCGTGCCAGCCCAACTCCAAATTCTCAGCAAGTTTCTTCAACGTCACGTACTTGCCGGACAGCAATTTGGCGACTATCAATGTTGTCGCAACTTCGTCTATTCAAGGGAACGTTACCTTCGACGTCAGCGTCGTCGCTTACGGCCTCTCAATTATTTCCCAGAGTCTCGACCCTTGCACTCTTGGATTAGCTGGTCTCTGTCCTATGAATGCCGGCAAAATCCCTCTCGACTTCAATTTCAATGTTGATCCAAGTGCCAAGTCGCATATTCCGGGCATCGCCTACACATTCCCCGACTTGGATGCCAAAGTCCGAGTTTCCCTGCGCTCCACAGACACCAACCAGAGTGTGGCCTGCGTTGAGGCTGACGTTTCCAATGGAAAAACTGTTAATCTGCTGGGTGTCAAATGGGTGCTTGCCATCGTTGCCGGAGTAGTTCTTTGTTCATCGGCTGTTCTGAACGGCCTTGGCCACTCTAATGCCGCTGCCCACATCGCTTCGGGTGCTCTATCCCTCTTCGGATTCTTCCAGGCCCAGGCGATAATCGGCATGACAAGTGTTCACCTTCCGCCAGTCGTTCAGTCATGGACGCAGGACTTTCAATGGTCGATGGGCATCATCAACGTAAGCTTTCTACAGGACATTTTCACTTGGTACCAGCGATCTACTGGCGGTAGCCCCTCGACTATCTTCGACTCTCTTACTACGGTGTCAGTTGAAGTTGAGAAACGCGGCCTATCAGTATTGCCGGACGCAGCCGTTAGCCTGTATCGAAGATCGGCAAGTCTTGTTCCCCGAGCCGCTACGCAGCTGATGAAGCGGGGCAACATCAAGACCGGTTCGGGTAGCTACATCGTCTATGGTATCCAACGTGTTGCATTCAAGGCGAATATCGAGTCGACGAACCTGTTTCTGACGGGTCTCGTATTCTACTGTCTGCTTGTCGTCATTACCATCGCCGGTATTGCTGCATTCAAAGGCTATTGCGAGCTTGCCGCCCGGAAGAAGTGGATGAAGAGTGACACCTTCCTCGAGTTCCGCAATGGATGGCTCACGATTTTAAAGGGGATTCTGTTCAGATTGACCATCATTGGCTACCCCCAGATGACTATACTATGTCTTTGGGAGCTCACGCAAGTCGATTCCGCTGCTGAGGTCGTGCTGGCTATTTTCTTCCTACTTGGTATGACGGCCACCCTCGGCTTCGCTGCGCTCAAGGTTATTCGCCTTGCTCGTCGCTCAGTCGCCATGCACCGCAACCCTGCCTATATTCTCTTTTCAGACCCACATGCATTGAACAAGTGGGGTTTCCTCTACGTCCAGTTCAGGGCCTCCGCTTACTACTTCGTGATTCCGGTTCTCGGCTACACGTTCGTCAAGTCGCTTTTCATCGCATTTGCCCAGAACAGTGGTACTGCCCAGGCAATTGGCCTACTCCTGATCGAAATTGCGGCCCTTATCGCGGCCAGCGTGCTTCGACCTTGGATGGACAAGAGCACCAATTCGTTCAACATCGCCATCTGTGCTGTCAATTTTGTCAACTCCATCTTTATTCTGATCTTCTCGGACGTCTTTGACCAGCCACCCATAGTAAACGGTGGTGTCGGGCTCGTCCTCTTCTTCCTCAACGCCATCTTTGCCACTGTTCTATTGCTCATGGTGATTCTGTCTACTGCGATGGTCTTCTACCGCAAGAACCCCGACGGACGGTATCAGTTCATGGCTGATGATAGAACTTCTTTCATGAAGTCTCAATCTCAGCTAACAGGTACCACCGAACTCGATGCTCTTGCCGCGACCGCCCGAGGTGACAAGGTTGGAGGATTCTACAAGCCAGGACTCGACCTCGATGACGATGAAAGGTCGGTATCATCCGGCTCTCTGAATCGCCAGAACAGTAGTGGCTCGCGTCTGAGCATCCCAATGGGCGGCGCCCCCGTCTCTCAAGACCTAGGCCGCAGCCGATCTCCCGCGACCCCGTCAGTACCATTATTCCCT
Source organism: Xylariaceae sp. X187 (assembly GCA_028637585.1). NCBI lineage: Eukaryota > Fungi > Ascomycota > Sordariomycetes > Xylariales > Xylariaceae > Xylariaceae sp. X187. The sequence goes on along the minus strand of JAJIZN010000006.1, from coordinate 1,262,417 downwards.
GCTAGTGGCGCTACAAGCAGATCACAAAGCCCATATGGTGCGTCTTCGAGTGCATCACGGTCCCAAAACAACATTAACTCGGGATCAAAAGCACAAAACAATACCAGGTGAGTTGTATCTGTAGCAAACCGTCGAGACTCGCAATGACTAACAGTACTGCAGCCCATGGCAACGAGGCGCCGGCTACGACCATTAGGTGACGGTCAAGTACCCAGAGAAGGGCGGCTTCTTTTAGCTGGGGAAAAATGAGCAGCTTTCGTTAGTATCGGACTAATTATGACCAATGGAATAGGATTGTTGTTGCTTTGATCTAAATCCAAAACGTGGACATGTTTGATGGAATTCCAGCCTTCGAGCATACAAACATGAGGAAATGGGTTTCCTTTTTTTCCCAGCCCTTTTTCGAGGCGGCGAGGGCTTAGCCGCACTCTCGGTCACGAGTTTGCGGGTCGTTCTGCCATTCTCGTCGTGCCAAAAACCATCGGTGTTTATCCCAATCCCGGCGCAAGAAGCGTCTTGATATCAGCATTCGGAAACGGCGTCAAGTGAGGACACTACAAGAGATGTCTATTGCATTTTTCTTTTTTTTTCCGGGCTATTGTATAAGTTCCGCCACAAAACATGCGACAAGTCAGATGGTATACAAATGCATCCAGCTGTACAAGTAACAGCTGGGCTGAGAAATTGGGCCATGACGATTGTGCTGTACAGACAGTACCGTTAGGAAGAGCTCTTGTTTTTCATGAAAATAAATCAATAGCCCTTATGAGTGCTGGACCATCTCGGTAGTCGTGCGTGACATGAGCATTCAACCGCATTAACAAAACTGCGAGGCTCTACCTGTCCTTCACCTATTATTACATCTAGGTAGTTGTGCAGCAGGTTAATTATATCTAAGTATGCCATGGACACACCATTAGATGCGCCGGCTATCTTACGTAGGCAGGTAGGCACCTAGTCTAGGTAGGTAGGTAGGTATCTATCTAATGTACCTACGAATTACCTATGAGGTCGTCAAATTCTGGACGGATAACATTTGATGTGGGTCATTAGGTAAGTACTATCTATTTACTTACAGACCGTGACGTAGCCTGTAGCGCAGTGGGGCGCCCGGAGACCCGCCACAAGCAGCACCTAGATAGGTACCTATCTAATACCTATCTATCTATCTAGGTAACTACTTAGAAGGTAGACCTAGTTAGCGGGCAGTTGAGAGTTGATAGGTAGGTACATAGATAGTTCCATTACCTGTCAGTAAACCTGGCAGCGTCCGTGCTGAGTCTCTTATAACCTATTCATTCTCGTATACTCTCCCGCTCAGGGTTTCTTCTTGAAACGAACTAACTTCTCGTATTTCACCATTTTCCAAGATCTGCTAAGAGACAAGCTACAGGGTCTGAATGTGGCGCACTTCGAGCTGAAGCGCTTTGTTGTGGCCGTTTGAACTCCTTCAGAACCTCAACCTGTTTTCGTCTCCTCACGGCTGAGCTGAACTCAATATCTAGGCACTCGAGCCGCAAAGCGGGTTGGGCAGCTTTATAGAAGGGAAACGTCGTCATGACGACCCCAACCCTGCCCGGTCAGACGGGCATCGTCCCCGCTCAGCTGGGCTTTCTGACCATCTTCAACCCATCGCTCGGCGTTACGGATGAGACGATGGACGATCAGATCGTCTACTATGCCTCCGTCAACGCCCGGTCGCAGAAAAGGCGTCACCGGTCGCGCGGGAAGCTCATGTCCGACGTATCTCAGGAGGAGCGCAACGAGCGGCTACGACAGATCGGCCTCGCACAGGGCATGGTGGAGCTGAGTCGCGGCTTTGCAAACGGCCAGGCGGTCGACATGATCGAAACCGAAAAGACGCGAGTGGTGCTACAGGAGGTTGAGCCGGGGTGGTGGATATTGGCCGTATGTAGACCATTATAAACAAATCCCGAAATCCAGACTCCGCCCGTAAAATCGGTCTGATTATACTGATCTGTTGCCCCCTTTCCCGGGGGGGATTTCACCCCGTGTAGTCAATCGATCTCACTAGAATCCCCCTCCCGCCGAGAATAGGACCCCCCGGCGTGCCCGGTGGGCGGCCGCTCGACTCCTCGGACAACGTCGATTACTCGTCGCGGGAACTGAAGCCGAGCACACTGCTCATGCGCGACCTACTGCGCGCACACTCGTTGTTTCTGCTGCACCATGCGTCGTCCCTGAGCGCCCTCTTCGTCAAGTCCAAGCGCACCCAGTTCGTCAAGCTACTCGGCCGGTTCTGGGACCTTTTCCTGTCGACGTGGGACGTCATGCTCCACGGCAACCCGGCCCGCGACATCGTCCGCGGCATCAAGATGGCCGCGTGCGGTGAGCTTGGTGTCGGCGTCGGAGAGGAAGATCGCGGCAGCGGCGAGAGAGAGGTGCTCGAGGGTTTCGTCGGTCGCATCGAGGGTCTGACGGATCTGGTAGTCTCCAAATTTGGGCCTTCGGAGTCTCCTCCGTCAGATGCTGAGCCTGTCAAGGATGGGTCGTCAGGGCAGTGGCTCGCGACCGGAGAGGAACCTGGCGCGGAGGACGGTGCTATCTTCCTGGGCGTGGGGGCCTTATCCAGGAAATCATTGCTTGATGTCACCTGCTGGATGGAGGATCTCTACACTTGGGGCGAGAACGCGTATGGCGTGAAGGAGAGCCCCATGTCTACGCGGCAGGGTAAAAAGAGGCAGAAGTCTGTTCCTAATGTCACGGATAGTGTTGGCGATCTCTCGCAGTCTCGTGATCGAGCGTCTACAGTTGGCCACGGATCTAATCGGGATGCTACAACAGGGAAATCTCAAGAGTCGGAGCCGGCTGCTTCATCATTGAGAGAAGCCGCTGAAGAGGGCGGTTTGAATAGATTTATGAGTTATCTCAAGATGGGCTATGGGACGCATTGGACTCTCGGTGGATCTGATGATGGGGCTGTCGCCAATACGACAGAAAAGCAAAATACAAAACAGAAGGCTCGAGCCGAAGATACCCCTCGCAAACCCCTTGACGCTAGTGGGCATTTCCTCATCGGACTTCTAGGAGATCTAGATGAAGTCGAGAGTGGTGGAGGTGAAAGTCAAGCCAACAACCCACCCAACGACGACTCTGGAGCCTCAACCTACAACTCCAGAATCCCACTACGCACACTCACGGTAGAACTAGAAGGGCTGGAGCCAGCCGACGTCGAGGTAGTAAAGGACCTGGGCAGTCAGAGTACTGAATTAACCGAAACAAAATCCGCCGAGGCGGGCTCCTCTCGGGGCAGCTCCTCAAAGTCTCAATTCGACAGCCAAGACCGCAATAAGACCCAGAAGATGCGTGTCGTGGTCTACGTCAATAAGCCGTTTATCTTCACCTTCCTCTTCCGCAACCGCACCGACTCGCTCGCGCTCGGCTCGTTCTACCGCTCCCTGCACCGTCAGCTCGCACCGCTGCGCAAGCCATTGGCGGTTTCGACCACCTATAGGCCCGAGCGGCCAGACCTAAGAGGAGACGGGGAAGGGGAGGGGGAGCCGGCGCATATATTCGATCTTATCTGGGACCCCAGGGCCCTGACGGTGCACTCTACCATACCTAGTATACCAACATCAAACACGACGACGCCCGTCTGGACACGCGCCGAGGCCGTCAACACGCATAATCAGATCCTTAACATGTACGCCGCGACGCAGGGTAAACGCACAGAGCTCGAGCGGACATGTAAGACGAGTCGGGGATGGTGGGTTGTCTGGACTAGATTACCGGAGTACCGCGGGTCGGCGGACGGGGATGATGACGCTGCGACGGCGACGGCGACAGCGACAGCGACAGCGACAGCGTCAGACACCCGGGATCCAAGGGGAGGTGGAGGCGGTAGGGAGATTTTCCTTGTGCGCCGCTCAGGCGATACGGCGGGTTTGCGGGGACGGAGCTCATCGTACACGGAGAACGGAGCGAGTTGGGCGGAAGGGGCCGGGCGGCTGGCACATGGGATTGGGGTGGATACGCAGCGGTATGTTGAGGGATTACTTCGGTTGGGTCGGTGAGGTGTTTCAAAGCCTGTTGGTGGTCTCTCTTCGTTTGTTTGTGTGCGTGCATTCATATACGTCTGCCTATACATTGTCATGTCATGTCACGTCACGTCACGTCAATGAAGTTTCTACACGGGATGATGAAGTTGTTTGCTCTTCTGTACACTATATATCAGATCTCTCGCTCTGGACATTCACACATACAACTCTCACATATAACAGAATAAAAATAGCTGTGGTGTGCTCCTCGGGGGGGTTGGATTGCCTCGAGCATTCAGAAGAATGTTCTCAATATCAAGCACATCTACCTAGGTATACAACGCCAGGCCGACTGACTGATGACTGATGACTGGTGACTTACATATGGAGTTGGAAGGGGGCATCCCGTGGTCTGTTTGCATCTGCCGATCTGAAATCACACAAAAGTGTCGGCGTGGACGGCGTTACCACGGTGACCACGACGTTCGATAGGTAGGGACGATCGGGATACATTCTCTCCCATGAGACAGATGTGCCTGCCTCAGTTTTGAAACAAAACCAAAGTCACAAAATAAACCTAGGTTAGGTACCTAGGTACCTAGGTATCTAACCTTTGCACTCGACAAGTCTGTACCTACCTTAGGCAGGGTTACCTCCTCTATGGGAGAGACGACGATTTACTTATTATATACCTACCTACCTAATCTAGTATTGAGCATACGTCACCATATTAGGACGTCAAGGAAGGAAGAAAGGAAGATCATGGAGGTCAGGAAACATTATCCTACCTTAGGTACCTATCTAGGTACCCAGGTACTCATGGCAGAAACTCATGGCAGAAACTCATGGCAGAAGTGAGTCCGACAAGAAGAAACCACACACAACGCTCATCCACGCAACAGAAAAGAGACAGGTAAGTATATCGGCAATGCATGGAAGAAACCGGGCCCGACGCCCTGGCCCTGCCCCATTGCAAAGACAAGCCAAAAGAAATAAAAAAAAAGCACATTCTAGGAATCGTGCGCCCTTCCATTCTACCTATCTACTGACTCATATTTGCCGTTGCATCCCGGCCTTTTTTTTTTTCAAGAGAATAAGTAAGCAGGTATAGGTATCTAGTCTGTATCTAGTTGAAGTACCACTCCCGCAATACCTATTTGGGGGGGACTGGCAGAATGTGTGGTTTCTTACTGGACTTATTTACTTCTGTCATGGGAGAGAGGATGAAGATGAAGGGTGTACCATGCTTTCCTCTCTTCTTGTTCGATCTACGATGGTAGATAACTTACAGACCAATTTGTTCAGCCTTCATTCACTCATTCATTCTGTGTTTGTGACGTGAGGTCATGGGCCTACCCATCACTACACTAGAAAGTCAGCATGTTTAAACATGTGTGCGAAAATTGGACTTTAAATCTCCCCAAAAATATGATTTCAAAACAATCTTCTCCCTAGGAAGAAACTGCACAAAAATACATACACGGGTATATAAAGTTCGATTGAAGAAGTGAAAGAGGGTTGTCGGGAATAAAAATTCTTAATACTATATACAGGAGAATCAGAGCTTTCTAAGTAAAAAACAAGTAGTCGGGGAAAAAGGTTTTTGTTTCTCTATTCAAAAAGTTTCCGTCGCGTGGGTCAGCGGAGGAAAAAAAAGAAAAACCTTAATACAACGTCAAGAGCTCGGAGCACGTTGTTATTTCCTCTTTTTATTTTTCGTTTGATTTTTTTTCTTTCTTTCGTCCAAACCATTCCCCAGTTTGGTTTCAGGTACGTACCCCGTGAACTCGATCCCCCGTTGACACATCTCAGTCGATCCGAATCCGATCCGAAATACAACATTTGTACAGATATGGTCTCACTCAGATTCGCTGGCCTGCTTTCCATTGCCGGGAAAAAAAAATTGTCCACACAAAAAGGAGATTCGTCATCATAAACTTGGAGACACCGCAGCTTGTCTTGTCCGTTGGCGTGAATTGATCAGAGTCGCAGTTGGTCAAATGATTTAGTTGAATGACCAGTTCGCCGTTGAGCGACCGACGCCAAGGCCTCCGAACAATGCTTCGAAGACGGCCTCCGAGACATCGATGGAGCCATGAGAGCAGCCGGGGCAGTTGTCATGGACTAAGGCAGTCGTGGTCTTGCCGTTGGCAGAAATGGTGATCGTCTGGTCGCACCAAGGGTGGTTGGGCTCGTTGAGACCAAGACTGGTTCCGGGGTTGCGGGCCATCCAGTCAGATTCCGAAATGGCAACCAGGTTAGCAGTCAAGTCCTTGCCAGTGTCATCGTATCCGCAAGCGCCGATACCCATGGTGTAGAATGTGATGTCACCTTTGTATTTCTCGCTGTCCATGGAAGAAGTGCCGAACGCGTCAGCACCGGCATATACATAGCCATCGGCGGCAGCTACGGAAAGAACAGGTTTGCTGATGGACGCTGAAGTAGCTGGGGGCTGAACTTCCTCGGGTGTTGAAGTTGAGCTGGGCACAACAACGGGAATGGAAGTGGTCGTGGGGATAGGAATGAAGGTAGAAGATGGGGTGGAGGTCGACGTGATGATGGAGCTCGTGGTGGGGAGAGAAGCCTCAAGTATAGAGGCCTCCGATGAGGAGGACTGGACGCTGCTGGTCGCCTGAACGGAGGTAGACGAAGGCTCAGTGGATGTGGGGACAGCTTGGACAGGGCTAGATGACGAGGTGACCTGGGCAGGGGCACTGTCGGCCGTGGGCAACAAAGTTTGCGTGCTCAAGTCGTCAACGAGGACGGTTACTGTTTCCCAGACAGTATCCCACTCGGTGACGAGCTCACGCTTGGCGTGGTGTGCGTGGTGGTGGTGGCCGTGGGGTTGGGCAATGGACATGCCAGCCAGGAGGGCAGCGGCAGCGGCAACAGATACAGACTTCATGGTGAAGATAGCGAGGGCTATTGGCGGGACTCTTTTGTTTGATAGGAGCGTGTGGATAAATGCGGAGGACCAGCCAGAGGGTATCTTTTAAAACAGCGGCAGAAAGGAGTGTAGGCTGTCGGGGTCAGTCTCTTTGTTTTGATTTGATTTGATTTGATTTGATTTGATTTGAGTTGCGTTGAGAAGCTAGAGTCTTCAATCGATGGAGCAAGCTTCGCAAAAATAAAAAGGAATGTATGTATTGGTAGATACAGTGAGCGCTGCTCAGTGTAAAAGGAACGTAGGCCGTAGTGTGTGGATTCAGACGAGCAGAAAAGGGTGCGAGCAAGAGAGAGAGAGAGAGAGAGGACGAGGGGCTACTTGTATGAGAACGGACGGCCGGCTTTATTACCGGACAAGGTCTTGTTAGCGCGTTAGGCCGTCTACGGTAGTGTGCCCTGAGTGTAGGGACTGTACACTATCTACTTACTTACGCAAGTGTGTCACGTACCCGAGAAGAAGGGGTTTTAGGGGACCGAGTGCCCGTTCCGTGGTGAGCACTATTGCCCAGAACAGCTAGACAGTCCAGGACTACTGCCGTGCTCGGTACCCACGATGTACCTGAGGCAGTTTGTGGCATTCGTGCACAATTCAAGCAGGAGCCAAGGACTGGAACCAAGGACTGGACTTGATGACAAGCATGGAATGGATCGAAGCCACCGTGGCACACGGGAAACAGCAGTAAGGCGCGGCTCAGAAAGGCCTGAAAGACGTGAGAATCTTCGGAGCAGTGAGCAGGTTTTCCCGCAGCCTTCATCAACGGCTGGAACTGGGAAATGCAGGACAGGCTTCAAGACCGGAACAGGCTAATTAGTGTTATACCTAGGTACTTACTTACTTACTTATCTACCTAGGTACTATGTAGGGTAGGTAGTGTAATACCTACCTACCACATTCCATATAACCGACTAACAATCGCCATGATGAAGAATGTTATGTAATTGGAGGATGTTGGGATTCACCCAACCGCAATGTTATTTTCCATACTATGTAAGTAAGTAGTGGTGTTAGTGTAAACTCGCTCACAAAGGCACTAGGTATACTAAGTGAGTAAGTATGTACTAGGTATGTAGGGCCTCTAGTAGCTAACTAAAGGCGACATCATCACAATCATCACACTACTTACATTCTGGTATTACTACGAAGTACATACGTACATCGTAGATAATTGCCGGCAGCCTCGGGGGCTGATTGTCGGTTCCTGCATAAATATGCTGGGCATATATAGAGGTAGGGTACAGCTTGTCAGGCGCCCCGTACCCTACCGCCCAAGTACCTGCACAAATATTACGACACAAGCCCAAATCTAGGCCTGTTGTGAGACTCTGGTGAGAGAAAAGGCTGCCTCAACGCCTTCCTTACTTTCCAGTTTTTCCCGCGCCTGGAGCGAGACTAATGCAAGGCACGTCGGCGCTAACCAGCGAACGCAGCCAATTAAGGCCTGGGCCCTGAATGGGGAGGGGGGGGGTTCGGGCCCGCTGCGCTGGAGAGACGCAGGGGTCGGTCGTGAGGGTAGGTACTTTAGTCACACACCACTTCGCACCACCACTGCCAGGTACCTATTTACTCCTGCTCAGCGCTGTTCTGGGCCTTGTTGTTATGTATTAGTACCTATCTAACCTTAGTAGGCTTATTCTCATTATAAGTGAAGCCGGAGCTGATTTTCTGCCGTTGTCAGCTTGTTTCGACTTTCTCCTGGCCCTACTGACAGTCTGTAAGTAGGGCGGAGAAAACAATAAGCGAATAAGCGCTTGCGGTGTGCCACGGTAGCAGAGCCTGTTTTGTTCTTTCCTGTCCCCTGGCTGGGTACGTAGGTATATACCTATCTGTAATACGTACGTCTCTGACCAAATTTTCTCCCTTTTCTTCAGTACTCGTACTCCAAAGCACACCCCCCGAAAACGGCATCTTTGCATTCTTCGTATCCGCATCCCGTGCTACGGCATCATATAAGCCTTAGAAGGGTAAGAGAATGGACGGAATGGGCAGAATGGACGGATCTGATACATACGTATATCAATATATTTTACATGGTGCTGAAACCAACGACAACGAATTAATAGTCTTACCAACGCGTTACTCAAATTCCAAAACTTAAAATAAGCCTGACAAGCCGCCACGTTGCCCGGCGCCATGTGTACAAAACCGCACGACTGCGCATGCGCGAAAGTGAAAGCGAAAGCGACGTAGGTACTTTAGGATGCAGTCCCTACCTAACCTACCTACTATCTACCTACTTACTTATCTTTTATCTACAGGCCTACTACCTACAACCCTTCACCACTAAGTAGGTACCCAAGTCTGGACTTAAGTATCTAGTACGCTAGATCGGTAGGAATGTACCTAGTGCTGTCGGTAGATAAGCAACGAAGGATTGCGACGAAGAATTGTTTCCCTTCGGCGCTTTTTCGACAGCTGCCCCTTTTTACCATATGAGACTTAAAGTAGGCTGTAGATCGCGGGATGGAACATCCGATTAATGGGGCTCTCCTTCTCCTTGTCCTTCTCCATCCCCATTCCTAAGTATTTCCTACCTTTATGAATTGAATACAGAATACCTGCGCAGGTACTCGAGTATCCCCTGAAACAATTCACAGGGCGCCGAAAATGCATCACGATCCGATCCGCTCGCTACCTACGCGTTACAGAATGAGTAGGGGGGTGGGTAGGTTGGCGGCGTTGGCGGCGTTGGCGGCGTTGGGTTGAACAAAGAAGGGGGAAAAAGAACGAAGAGAACAAACGGGTTCGCGCGCTCTCCGCACTGTCGCCACCCGAGCGACGGATCCGATCGACCGGACGACTTGCGAAATCCACGATGCATTGCATGGCTTAATTACTTACTACAACTACATACATACATGCCTAATTTGCCGATGAGCATTGCGATTACCATCTTCAGCATTCCGTTCTACGGTAATTGCCACCTCTTTCTCTCTCTCTCTCTATCCTTCCTCTCACAGAACTCTCTCTCTCTCTCACTCGCATGATGATTTTGAGTGCCTTTCATTGATTGAATTAATTACCCCATCCGTACAACCATCCTTCTCAACCCTCTCGCAACCCTCGCAACCCTCGCAACCAGTCCTGCCTAGTTGGTTAACCCATCTGTTAGGCATCATTGGGCATAATAGGGATTATTCGTAGCGAGGACAACTGTGCAAGGTTTAATACCCAATCGCTTACGCACTTCAACTCACGTTGTGATCCAAAAAAAAGGCCTGAGGCCACTCAGAGACTGCCACGGTTAAAGGGAAAAAAAAAAAAAAGAAAAAGAATGTGCCCTTTTTTTTTTTTAAAAAAAAAAAAAAAACCGTCACAATAAATTGCTGCAGCCTTTTCAAAAGTTCTCGTTTCACGTCAATCGGTCATCATGTTACTTGCTGGCTATTTATTTATTCATTTGTCTAAGGTAACTTAACTAGGTAGTGACTCGGTGTGCGCTGCATGCCCACGTCTGGATTATGATAACGCCACATTGAGTGAATTTTGGCCAGTCAACTCCTCGTCCTGCCAACCCATCCTGCCAACACAGCCACTTAAACCTTCCAAGTTCATCCGTGACCCCGTCCAGGTTTAAGTCCTGCTCCCTGTAGGTATGTATCCCCTAGTTACCTGGATGATCAACGCGAAACTCCGTACGCCGCGGATGAGCCCGTCTTCCGCAACCACCGGCCAATCATGCCGCAGAAACCGCTCCCGATAGACAAGGCAGATAATAGTGTCGGAACCCTCTGTTCATCTTTAACCATCTCGCTGGCATTCGGTTATGACATTCTCACGGTAAGAACCAAATGTAGTCTGTGTAGTCTGACGTCACATAACCCTACTCCTACTACCTTTTGTCACTCCCCGACTCACTCGACTCACTCAACCCACCCAACCCACTCACACACTCTGCGTCTTCCCGTCCCCCTTCTGCCCCTTGGACGTAATGGCGAACATGAACAACCCCTGCCGACTCCAGACGGGCCGTTCGTCGTCCTCCACCTCCACAACGCAAAACCGTCTACGCGCCTGCTTCAAAAACTGCATGTCCGCCCGCCGGCGCTTCTTGAAGCAGAAGTACACGACGGCCTCCGGCCGCAGCGCGAGCAGATCCGCGAGTGTTGTCTGCAGCAGTGGGAATGCCGGCTCAAAGTATACGCAGTCCGCTGCCAGGACCACGTCCGGTGGGTTCGCCACGATGGCTGGCGGAAGCGGTTCACCCCTGAATCATCTGTTTTTAGTACGAAGACACACAAACAAGGGTCATTTCCTAGGTAGGGTATCAGAGCATACGTAGATCCCTGGACAGAGCTGTCAAAGGGAAACAAGACTATCGATATTCCCTGGCAAGGCCCTAGCAAGGCCAGGGGGGGGCCGATATGCAAAGCCCGGGGGGGATGTGAGAAGCTTGTTGGGACGGGAGGACATGCAACATACCAGTTTAACAAGAGAGCCTCGACTTTCCCCTCGAACTCGTTTAGGGCAATGTTATGCTGCATGAGCGAGTACATCTCCATCTGATCGGTGATGTATAACGGGGTGGCGTTCTCCCCCAGGTCGCACCCGCGCGCGACAGCGAGGCCTACGAGTCCGCCGCCGGCGCCAAGCTCCAGTCTAGAACTCCGATCAGAAAAGCGTATATATACCTATGGCGTCGGTGACGACGCGTTATGCATGCATGGAACATGCAACGCACGTACGATCAAATTGACATGTACGGCACCCGATATCCGATCTCGCTCGGCACTTTTGTGACCACTCTTTTTTTTTTTTTTTTCCTTTTTTCCTCGACAGCCGAGCCAGCCTCGGAGCCAGACTACTAAGGTAGCGAGAGAAGCCAGATAACGCAAAGCAAGCAAACCCGCTTCCGCCCTACGGCACGAGAATCTGAACGGGAGGGGGAGCAAAGAAAATAAAACGGGTGACTGACAAAAGCCCAAAGACAAAGTTGGAGAGATGGAGAGAAAAGAAATTGAACACGTACATCCTCTTCCCGGCCAGACTCCCCGCGTGATACCGCAGCATGTATCGTGCGAGCGTCATGCCAGCGGGCCAGAGCTGCCCTCCACAGCCATTCGTCAAGTCTTCGTGAAGACGCAGCGACTTGCCACTCGGTAATAAGCCGTCAAAGTCCGTCTCTGTGGTCCCGGCTGCCTTGTAGGCCGGTAGCGGCGCGAGGTCTTGGACGACCGCCAGTGGAGAGAACTCATCGTCTTCTCCTCCTGCTCCATGAACGACAGCAGCAGTGTTTTCTGATGGGTCCGGCGACGGACGGGCCGCTGGTAGCGCCGTCGTGGTGACGAGCGGCTCCTTGGTTTCTTTTGCGTCTGACATTGATTAAGGTTATGCGGGTGGTGTGAGCAAGACGTGGGGGGTGTTTATCTAAGACCTAGGTAGTGTGATGGGTAGGTATTTTCTCAGATTTATAGGTACTGTTGTGTGTACGGGACCGTGGGCGAGTAGGTATGATACCATCTACCTGCCTAGGCGATGTGTGAGTGGGGATGAGGATGGGACTAGGTGAGGAAGAGAAAGGCTCCTTCGTCCGGCCGTACCGGCTCGAAGTGAGATTGTAGGTTTGAAGATCTCCTCAACTTGGCGTAACCCATGCATATGGATTCCGTATGTCTTTCGTCGTTGGGCCGGAAGTTGAGTAATAGGATAGGTGCCCGCCTTATTAGTCCGTATTCCACTGCTTCCGCTCTACGGGAAACTTTGAAAGCAGCTCTAAGTAAGGCTTTAAGCAAGCCCGTCTTTTTCGGTTTTCGTCGGAATTCTAGAACCGCGACCGCGCGCCCCGGTTTCCCCTCTTATTCGGGTAAGGGTTTTATCTGGATAGGATAGATAGATAGTTAACCTTAGGTGCTTATCGAAAGGAACCTTTTTGCCCCGAATTCCTATTAAACGCTTATCGAGCTTGAATCTACCGAGTCAGTTCGCAGATGTCGAGATATGCAGAAAAGGGAGGTCATGGTTCACATCCATGGAGGCCCGCCGGCTCCGCAGCCGGCTCCGCGACTTCTTCTCATCAACTGCCGTCCACTGTCCAGAGATTTGATCAGTGATTGCGATAAATAAACGAACCCGACAGTCTCGGATGTATGGAACGGACCATTGGGGCGGAAGTACATATCGAGGAACAAAAGACGCTTATACCTGCCAAACTTGAATGCGATTGTCAGGGACCCTCATAACTCGTGACTCTAAGTATGTAGGGATAGAACAAGGTATGCGTACACTACATAGGCATATGTAGGTTGTATGTTAGAAACGCGCCCTGTTCCCATTGGCTTTCACAGAGCCTAGTCTAAGTGCTCGGCCATCCTTCTACATAGGTTGGACTTGCAGATGTGGAAAAAGCACAAGTCATTAAAATCGAACAAGTGGCAAGCAGATCATCCGATGATTGATCCGGACAAAGAAAGAATCTGCACGGGGGGGCCGGCCAGATCACACAACCCAATAGGTACCCCTATCAATCAACTCCCATGCCATTGCTTGCCTTGAAATTGAGTAAGGAAAGAGGAAAAAAAAAGGAAAAAATCGGTGAAAAAAGATCTTTTCTACACTACAGACAGATAGGTATTGCCAATGCGGGGCCTGACGCAACTGACTCCCCTCCAAGTTCCAACCCCTCTCGAGAGTCGAGAGTCGAGAGTCACACTTCAGGCCAAACCTCGAGATACACTACATACAAGATAACGAAAAAAAGAAAAAGGGAAACCGAATCGCCCAAACCAAAAAAAAAAAAAAAGAAAAAAGAAAAAGGCGCCGTCTCGGAGACGAAACGGACCATATTGAAGCAGAAGGCAGAACTTTTACGTCATCATTATTGAAAACTACAACCCGACGATCAGGTACACTAAAAAAACTGGTCGGCCTATCGCATTTGCTTTAGCCTTTGAGGCTTCTAGCCAGCGTAACGCCGAACGCGTGTATCAGCGGGGCGTGAAAAATTCGAGAGTCAAGGCTTTCGATATTGATAAAAAGTTTTCTCTCCTCTCCAAGGTTAGTAGCTAGGTATATCATACGATTAATGAACAAACAAGAGCAAAGCAAAACACATTCACTCCATGCCTACGGACTGTACCTCCTACATACTCACTACCAAGCAACCAAGCAGCTAAGCAACTAAGCCCAGATTGCCATGATCCCAACCCAACCCCCCCCACCCCCACCCGAGAGAGAGCGGGGTGCAAAGTAGCGAGTCGAGTCGGTGATATTAACCTCCCAACCAAGAATCCATCAGAGACAGCCGGTGTGAGACAGCCGGTGTGAGACGGGGTGCTACATTGCAAGGACAAGAACAGAACGTGAGCATTGGAATAGGGTATATTTGCTACCTCGACCCGGCTATCTCATACTCGGGTCCGTAAGTGGTAGGTTAGGTTGGGTATCTCTACCTATTATCGGATCGTATGATGATATGATTGTCGGCCGGGGTTTCGCCCAAACAATGACATAAGGTAGGTCATAAGGTAGGTAGGTACCAAGATAAGTAGGTAAGGTATCCGGCCAGTCGGGGAATGAATGCCAAGTCAAATCCCCTCACTTGGGTATTAATAGTAGATATGACAAAGCCCCCTAACTTACACACCAAGTTCACTCCACGCCCTCTCACGACTGGGGCTCCTCGGCAACATAGTGCAGATAAGCACCCAACAGCTTGATGCCTTCGATATAGTTCTTCTTGTCAAGTTTCTCGTTGATGGAATGAGCGCCATCCGTCGAGCTACCCATAGGCAGCAATAGGACATTCTTGCCAGTGGCCTGCTCGAACGTCAGGGTGACAGGGATACTATGGCATATGGTTAGCAAAACCGTCATCTTCATGCGAACAGAACAGTACTACTACTGCTAGCAAATAACTTGCCTTCCACCCTCACGCGTGAAGTCGGGCTTGACGCCCCATACGCGCTCAGTAGCCTTGCTGGCGGCGCGGAAGTTCCAGTGGTTCGGGCTAGCAACCCACCACTTGCCCGTGTGCTGCGCGTAGACCTTGAGGGAGTTCTTGGAGCCGAACTTGGCGAAGACCTCCTTGACGTACTTGTAGACGGCCTCGTTTGTCTGCTCGATGTCCATGTTGGGCACGGAGCGGATGGAGAACTTGCCGATGACCTTGGCCGGGATGACGGTCTTGGCTCCGGGGGCCGAGAATGCGCCCTCGATACCGTGGACGCTGAGCGACGGGTTCCGCCAGCGCGCCATCAGAGTGGGCTTCTTCTCGTTGTGGATGGTCGTCTTAGAGCCGAGTGATTCGTAGAGCGTATCCATAGTAAACGCGATATCGTCGTATAGACCCTCTTCGTCCGATGTCACCGGCGCTACCTGTTCGTAGATGCCGGGAATCTGAATCTTGCCGTCCGTGTCAACGAGACTGCCTAGGACACGCACTAGGTCGGTCATAGGCTCCTGGGCGGTACCGCCAAACACACCGCTGTGCAGGTCTGCGCCAGGACCGGACACCTCGACGCTGTAGTAGTTGCAGCCACGGAGACCGTATGTCAAGCAAGGCTTCTCGGTGCCCAGCCAGTAGTTATCGCTAATGCAGACGGCATCAGCGTCAGCGAAGTAGCCCTTGCCCTCCTTCTCGATCAAGGCGTCGAGACCTTCGGATCCGTACTCCTCCATACCCTCGAAGCACATGAGCAGATTCACGGGAAAGTCGACGCTGGCCTTCTGGTGGGCCTCAATAGCATTAAGCCAGCCAAGAACCGGACCCTTGTCGTCGGTGCTTCCACGGCCAAACATGCGACCGTCGGCGCCCACGCTCAAGGTGAATGGCTCGGTGGCCCAGCCATCGCTCTTCTCTGCGGGCTGGACGTCATAATGGCCGTATACCAAAATTGTGCGCTTGCTCTTGTCGCTTCCGTAGCGGGCCAGCACGACGGGAGGGAGATCTAGACTGGGGTTGTCGGGCTGCTTGCCGAGAGGCCGCAACTCGACGCTGGCGCCAAGCTTCTTCAGCTCGGAAGCCAGGAACTCGCCCATGCGAACGACATCGGGACGACGGGCAGCGTCCGACGAGACGGAGGGAATGGCAACGGCCTGGGCAAGACGGTCGATGAAGTGGTCCGACAACTTGTCGACCTCGGCAAAGTAGCCGTCGAGCTTGGGGGCCATCTTGCGTGCTTGGTGGGCTTGGATGGCGGGTGTTAGATAGGTCCTTCTGGCAGTGGTACAAGGAACGGGAAGACTGGCGGTTGATCTCGATGTGGAGAGCAATGGGCAGATGGACAGAGGGGAAGAAGTCAGGGTCCGACGAGAAGCGTGCTTCAGGTACAAAAGTGATGTTGCGAGATGAGGGGCTCGTAAGAATATCGTGCGGGGCATTTTGCAAGTGCACTCTTGCGAACTTTGCGTTGCGCATTCTGTCGGCAAGCTACGGATGTCTTTTAGAGACCGTCACCGTTCGGCCAAATTGTGTTCCGTATACTTTACGGAGGTACTTTTGTCCCCACCTCAGTGCCTACCTGGTAGGTAAGGTACCTATCCCTTGGTTACGTGTAAATCCCAAGATACGGAATTTGTATTGCCGGCAGCTTGTGGATGAACGGTCTCCTGTCATTGTTACGAGGTCCGATCTAATCATGGGATTTCATCATTGCTTCATGAGCCGTACGGGAATACTGAATGTTTTCATGCCAATGTAGGCTGGTCTACGTTAGGCCAGATGAGCTCTAAGAATTCATACATGCCGAGCTGGATTGGACATGGCCCAGAAGGCTTAGGGCTACCATAAGCCGTCCATCCGTATGGATATCGTACCCAGGCTGTGGACGGTAACTCATATCTAAGGTTAGATCACTACTCAGTGATATATTAATACTAGAAGCTAATCGACATTCATATTTAACGAAAGAGCTCTCTTCAGAATGTTTATACGCTCTCGATACTACGTTCAGGTCAGGGCTCTGAGAG
Source organism: Xylariaceae sp. X187 (assembly GCA_028637585.1). Classification (NCBI taxonomy): domain Eukaryota; kingdom Fungi; phylum Ascomycota; class Sordariomycetes; order Xylariales; family Xylariaceae; species Xylariaceae sp. X187. The sequence continues at coordinate 1,245,569 of JAJIZN010000006.1, read as the reverse complement.
CCCAACTGACAAGCGAAAACAGCATCACAAATAATACCCAGGCGGTGATGCTCCTAATGAACCCATGGCGTTTGTGCGGCGGGAGTCAAACCATGCAATATCGTGTAGTGTAGTCATCTCACGTTATTCTATATTGGCTGGGTAATTATATAATAAGTATAATGTACAAACATCTTACAAGACCGAATGACTCCATATCGAGGGACTTCGTATGCTAGGCCGTCGGTGATATAAACACAAAGTGCACTCCGCCAGCCTGAAGTAGACGTCTCTTAGTATAAGGACGCCTGGACACAAGCTGCCTTTGCATCATCGCACGATGCGTCGGATGACTATGTGATCTGGGTAAGTAGGGTCATTTGTGGCTTCGCCATTGGCTACATGAGAGGCATCGATCTGAGATCTTGCTCGGATTTTAAGGGGTATATGCACTATTAGTTCCCTCATCAAGGGGGACACTTCGGTACCCTCTCTGATCAGTCTATGAATCTTCCTGTCCATTTCGTAGGCCTCCTGTAACTTGGTAGCCAGCTCATCTTTAGGCCACCGGCTGACCCCATTGTCGCCAAAGTAAACCTTCATCAGTTGCACCGCACCAGGGGGGTCGTTGAACTTGTTAATGCGTCTACAGGTGCCGAGCTCGAGTCCGCCCAAGATAACATACTCCCATTCCTTGAGAAAGGCTTGTCTGTTGCTGAGATCCGGCCCAGAATTCATCAGTTTTGTAATAGTGTGACGCATTGCCGAAGTGGTTTGGCCAGCAAAGACAGCGTAGCGCCAGATTACTCGAAGCATATTGGGAAGTCGCTGCGCCCAGGCCAGTTTGAAGAACTGCTGGTATGTGACGGTATCTGGGCTCAACCCTTTCCATCGCGCTAGAAGCGCAATCTTCTCTGGAATGGCCCGGGTGTGCATTATCATGGTGTTGAGCGTGTAGTTGTCGGGAACCACCCGCCGATTGCGATCAATCAGGTCTAATAGCTCAGAGCAAGCGCCAAAATTCCCTTGACCGCCTAACACGTCCAGCATTTGGTTGAGGGTGATTGTATTCAACCACTTCGGTCCATATCGAAGGTCTTGAGTGGTCAAGAAATCTTGTATATTCATCGCCAAGTCTTTATCCTCTGTAAGACTGATTATGACGTTTTGCCTGCCTACTTCGGCCAGGACGGGAGTCAACCGATGCAGGCCGCGCAATTTCATCCTCTTTATGATGTAAGTCTTTATTCGAAAATCTTGAATCATTATCAGAAAGGCAGACCAGGCCTCGGCTCGTACGTAATGGCCTTTACTGTGCATAGCTTTCAAAACGCTGCTAAAAGATTGGAGATCGCCAATCCTCGATGCGCCGATGAGGAAGTCATGAAAAACGTCGGCGTCCATTGACATATGATATCGCTCAGCTCGTCGAATTAGGGCTCGAGCTACAGGCCGGAACACTGATCCTTTGGCTTGTATGTATCGGAGGGCGATCCTCAACGCAGCCACCGACACGACGCCTCGCAACTCGTCCGAGGTAAAAAGATGCTTCAGGATTATGGTTACAGCCGTTTGGTGATCTAGCTCCTCTGACTCTGGGTAGAGGTGTTTGTGCAAACCGGTAGGTATCCGGCCGAGAACTAGTTTGCGAACATATTCTTCAAACGAGGACTTGGTCCATGTCTCTGGCGGAGGGATTTCATCGGCCCGTGTGGTCAACCGATAGAGCTGCTGTTTGGGACGTTCGATCATCCTGAGGAAGTCAAGGTCAGTCTGGCTGTAAACATTGATGACCTCGTCCTCGGGAGCGTATTCTCCGTCGGAGAGTATGCGGATAGCGGGTGACCCTTCTTTGGCGGGCGTTTTGCGAGCTTCGGCCGCCCAGACCGGCATGGCCGCTAATTCTGGATCATGGATTCTGATAGCCGAAACCTTGCCAATGAACTGGACGAGGTCTAATAGCGACTCTCGGACCGACAGGTTGGGGCCTGAGAAATGGAGTACAAGTGGCGAATTCGGAAGCCATGGCTCTACGCGAATCTGGCATTTGTGTCTTTGCTGTAATACACCGAGATTTGTGTCTAAATCGGAAAGCGTTGAACGCGCTTGTGCAGCAGTAATCCTTCCAATCACCACTCTGAAATCCAATATACGACCATACTTGGGAGTATGTCGGATCATGAAGTCCAATACCGTGCGCCAGTCGTTGAGGGGTTTACCGAGAGTATTGCGGCTGTGTTCGTGTATGGCCTGTCTTCGAGCGCTGCGTCTGTACTTTCGCAGGCTTCGACGTGCGGCGTGCCGATTTGGGAGACGTACCGGTCGCCTGATCAGGGCAGTGGGTGGTGACGTTGGCCATCGCATTTTCTTTACTTGGCGTCTTGAAAGAGGTGTGCCCCATTCCACAAGAAGCTCCGGCAATAATGACGACGCCGAGGTCGTCTTCACTGCATCCGAGGGTGGTTGTCGCTCATCATTTTCGAAGTGTTCGTTCGCCTCGTCTACATCGTCGTACTCCCATTGCTCAAGCCTCCCTGCTAGAGGGGGGTTGTCCGTGGGGGAGGAGAACCAGCGCCATGTCTGTACGTGGGTGCTTGGTATCAGCAGGTGCCGAGACTTCCTGGCCAAGCAGAGCCCTTGAGCGAGAGTAACGCGAGACCGAGCCCTGCATAGTAATTTGACTGCCAGGGACATGGGCTATAGTTGCATCATGCTAGCCACTGGTGTTGATGTTTGCCTGTATGTATGGATAGAGTGGTAAGAGTAAAATCCAACCATCTATAGGTAGGTTAGGTTATGGATCTGAATTCGAAAGCTAGAAAATTTACGAGCTGGCCTGAGCGGCTGCAGTCGGCTGGTCTCAGCTGGCGTAGCTGTGGTACCGCATGTATAATCCGTACCTACAAGGTACCCACTCACTTACTTAAGTACGCCTCCGTGTTTACCCTGCTAGACTGTAACTAGTGTCCTACTTATCACGGATGTAGTCGGCTTACCTGTAAATAGGTACCTACATATCTACCTACTTAGGTAGATAGTCGGCGTTCTACTTATGTAAGCCTACAGAGCTCAGTGACCAAACAATGTAGGTAGTGTACTGGGCCGATCAGTAGAGTGCAAATGATATTGTGTATTCTGCGTAACTAGGAACGGAGGAGAGGAAAATTACAGCTAGCAATAGTTACAATGAAAGCAATACAACTGGCATAGGTATAACCGCGGTAAGCCAAACCTGCAACAGGTTTACTACCTAGGTGTCTGCTGGGCACGCAAACCACTACAACTACTAGTTGTGTAGTGTACACTGGTACGGTCTGCAATATAGGTATTTTCAAGGCTGGAATTGAGTGACTGCCTGCCTGCTATGTGCACCTGTTCCATAGTTATGCAACTCGCGACCAAGTGGCTACAAAAGACCTGAAGAGCTGAAGCCTTGTTGTCGTTCAAAACTCGTTGGATAGTGGAGCTAAAACCAGGACTACGCAAGCTTAGTTTGAGCAAGGTGTTTTTGGGCCGCTCCCCGAAGAAAGAACCCAATCATACAACAGGGTATCCTCATTCGGAAATGGCTTTGCCCAGTTCGACATCGGGCATAGAATGCTCAAAGGTCCTGCTTATGTCGCCCAATGAGGTGCCTTCGCGTGGACGACACCTACAGCCGTCTACTGATATCGCCATGTGAACTCAAGCAAAATGAAGACCCGTATGTCGAAACCAGAGTTGTCGTGTCTAAACATTCAGGACTGTGCATGTCTTTTTCGACCCTCCCCAAAGCGCTGTGACGAGATGCTTTAACAAATCTAGTTCCGTTCCAGCCTCGAGGATCCCGTCCATGCTAGCTGCAAGATCAGGCCTGGGAAACGGGCTCGGGGGCAGGCTTCACATCTTCTGCAGCACCGTCACTAGTCATAGCTTTTGTCGAATGGTCGACTCCTGCCTTGTGTGATTCCACCTCTTTCTTCGTTCCACGAGGGGGAGGCGACGGGGCTCGGGGGGGAGGGTTGTCATCTGCGTTGTTCTTGGTGACCTGAGCTGCCAGGTCCTTATCTTCTTCCGAGTGGTCGAACATCTCGGTGTCATCTAAGTCCGTAAGAACTTCCGTACCATCTCCGAGAAATATGATACGACCCTTGTAGCCACCAATGCCACGACTTTTAGATCTGTTTTCGACGTCGACATCATAGCTGCTATCGCTATCGTCGTAGTTGTGATGAAGGCCGGGCCCCCGGAATTCCGCTGAGGCACCGCAAGTCAGTTCGTTCCAGGCGAGCCGGGCTCTAAGATGGCATACCGTATTCGGGAGGGGCGCACGGGCCGTCACCTTTGGCTACTCGGCTAGCGACCTCTTCATACCATTCTGCCTTCGTCTTGCCCCTTAGAAATCCCACAATGACCATTGTCATATTGTCACATCCAACGCCACCAGTCTCGGAGTTGGAGGCAAGGCAATTGTCCATCATGTTTTCACAAATCTTATCCAGATCTTGCTTTGCTGCAATACCTCTGCGCACAAACTCGATGACAGCTTGTGAGGACTGACAATCCCAAATGCCTAGCACTTGTTAGCCCAGTCCCAAAGCGTGTCCTATCACGGGGTTGGTAGGCGACTCACCATCGCATGCGATAACCAGGAATTCATCGTCGTCGCTGATTTCGTGCGTGACAACGTCGGGGTAGGCGGTGACTATCTGCTGTTCAGGTGCAAGCTCCGCACTTTTCTTGAACTCAAAGTCTCCAATGGCACGGGAGAGAGCGAGGTTGCCATTAACTCGACCAAAGTCAACAAACCCACCAGCAGCTGTGATACGCGCCTTTTCGCCTGTAAAGTGAGGATTATTCATGTAAGTAGATACCATACTAGGAGAGACAAGCAAGACCAACCTTCATTCTGAGGCTTGTGATCGAAGGAGAGCGGCTTGGCTCGACCCTTGACTCCCAAAACGCTTCTCGAGTCTCCGGCGTTGGCCTAGCCAGGCCGAGTTAGTTATATATAGGTGCGAATAGTTTGTCCAATTTCTGGACACCACATACAATGTAGATCTTGTCGCCGCTAATTAATCCGCAACATGCGGTGCATCCAGATACCTCTTCTTCGTAATGGGGATCTGGATGCACGTCAGTAGGGTTACCCAAAAGTCGTATTGACACAGAAGAGAGTTACCACTCAATATCGCCCGGTCCGTGGCGAGAAAACAATCTTTCAACGACTGCTCGTAGTTGCCGTGCTTGAAGGTATCCTGTTTAATGAGGATATCGGGTATGTGTTTACCAGCAAACTGCGCAACCTTGTCTCCACCATGACCGTCAAAGACGCCGAAGAAGGACAATCGCGAAGGATGTGTAGTATCATCGCTCGGGGGAGTCAGAAGATCAAGGACGGTACAATGAGCATCTTCCATGCTAATCCGCCATCCCTGCATAGCCGACACGCCATACAGTAGCCGATCATCCTCGCCCTTGTCAGAAGTCTAGTTGTAGAAGCGTGTTAGCGATGGGTTGCATAGATCTGATCGGCGCTGAGCAGAAGGAAAACATGATCACGATAGTGCTTGACTACTCTGTCTATGAAGTCGGTGCTTCTACCCGTTGAGACGGGGTTGGTGACAATACGGTAAGCCAAGCAATAACGCGAACATGCTAGTATCAAATGGAACGGGGGACGCTGGGATTGTCGGGCGAGCGCTCAGAGAATAGGATCGAAGAGAACAAAGTATGGAGGTAGCGCGACTGATGTAACAGAGGTTAGAAAATTATTTGTATACCTTTTCGACAACGGGCTCCGAGAGGGTTTGACCCATGACGACAAGAAAGGCCTAGATCGAAGTTGGTGGTCAAGGCGGTGGGTGAGTCGAAGTCGGCGTCGACGGAAGGAGAGGTTGGATTGGTCGTCGTTGGGTTGTTAGAAGAGAGAATTGCCCTGGGACAACTAACTCGTGGCTCAATGAGATATGGTGGGGAATGGGCCTTTGCGTGCGTTAGGAATATTGGGAATCGCGCGACAGAGGCCGAGTACAGGGTCCGCGTCGGACGAGTAACTGTGTATCGCGCCAGGAGGATCAGGTCAGAAAAGTCAAGTGACTATCTCCTACGGAGGCTAGTACGGGTAGGACTGGGAATCAGAGTGTGAAATTATCAGTGCTGGAAGTGAACGGAACCCAACGAGAATGATAGCACAGGCGTAGTGGCCGTTGCTTTGTTACTGTTGTGATGGAAGAAGAAGGGAAGAGGAAAAAAACGAAAATGGCAGCGGACCAGGTCAGGTGGTAGGGTAGGAAGGTAAGGCGGGACAAGACGAGACGCAAAAGAGAGTAACAGTGTACCTACCTAGGCAGGGTAGGTGAGTGTTCGCAGTGACTTGGTGATAATATGACTGGCGACGGGGGCGGGCTGCAGTGTGGCCGGTTCGAGGACTTGTTAAGACGAAGGCGGGGTTGTGAAGGATGCAGGGCAAGATGGTGTGGGCGGAATGCTAAAATGAACTGGAAGAAAAAAAAAGAGCATCAGGTAAGTACCTGTTCGGGTACAGTTTTAGTTGGTACCTGGAGATAACGCGCCCCACTCTTTCTCGGCCGGACACAGCTCCGGCCACTCCACTCACCTACAGACCGGAGTTGTATACCTAGGTACAAGTTGCGATTCGGAAAGGCGACCGGAATGAAAAATTCCAGCGATGCGGTATGCTTCAACACCGTCGACTTTTTAAGACGGCTATGTGCAGGTATCCACGTAACACACACCTTTTTTTTCCCAATGCGGTGATGTTTTTTCCAATTTTCCATTCACAAATCCGATCTGCTAACAAATAGGAGGTCCGAAACTGAACGTTTTCAATTCACAAAATGATGAGATCGTCAAGTCAGTTATCAAACGGAAAAAAATTGGGTGGCCGAAGGCACACTCATGGCCGGAAAGGTGTGGATATTTTGGCAGCCTTTAGGCGTCTCGGAGGTTCTGAATGAGAAGAGGGCTAGGGCAGGATCGGCTTAGCTATTTGCCCTAGCCTTACACGATTTAGGGAGGTACGTAAGGAACTCTGGTGTACATTGTGGGTGCTACGGTGCGCATCACAACTTACCGCATCTGAGTTACGTATGATATTAGTCACGTATCCCGCAGGTGATTACGGTCTTTACCTGGTAGGGAATACCTACCTAGGTATATAGAAAATCCGTACTTTATGGCGGATGGCAATTGTAATTCAGATGTTCTCGCATCACGGTGAAGTTCGACTACCTAACAACGCCCTCTTACTAAGGTAGGTAGTATTGTCTCTCTAGGTACCGGTACCTAGTTGTGTACCGGTAGTTATGCGAATGGAGCTAGGTACGCCTGGAGGTTTCAAGTGATTACAACTTACCCATGGCAGTTACGGATCCGTAACTACCTGCCTAGATACTGTCATGGCACGTACGCTACCCACGGATCCGTACCGACAAAGTATTTTGATAAGTAACCGTGACGCTAAAGTGCGCACCCTCTGGGCTAAAAACTTAGCACTTCGTACTTCGAGGTTGTCGCAATTCTGACGGCCCGTAAGAGAATTCATCATCGATTTGAACTGCAAGTTCGTGCGATTCGCACCGAATATCAAATATAGATTCATGTAGGTATTTGTGTTCTAAATTTTAGTCCATTCCGTCAATTATACCATAGGTAGGTAGGTACCATAGCTGGCACTCAAGTTCCGGTACGTGGCAATGTACCCAGGTACTTAGGTAGTGTAATTGGCAGTCGCCCGACGTGCAAGGTCGGGCAGTACCTACCTACTTACCTAATGGACATAGATAGGCATCTAGATACGGTAAAAGCGTTAACATCCTGTAGTTACAAGTAGTCTGGCTAGGTAGGTAATTAGCCAACATAATATGCACATAGCCAACTCTCGGACTAAGCCGGCTGAGCCCATGCTACCTACAGCGGCGACGGAAACAAATGTGCATCCTAGATAGTTCCAACAGCCTACAGGCCCAGCAAGAGTCAAAGATGGGGGTAGGATCCGCCTCTAGCCGCGGATGCCGAGAGCTTCTTCCGGCCAAGACACAGGTAGGTAAGTCATTTAGATAACCTAACATTGTTCCGTGAATCTGTGGTCATGTCAAATAAGACAGCTCGGTGCCCGGGCTCGCAATTGTTGCACCTCGAACCCTGGTCTTTCATAAGTCAATAACTATTTACATACTCGCTGCCGTTGTGGCCATCGTGTTGTTGATTTTCGAGACGGATAGGTTTAGCATCGACATCCAGGACGTCGAAATGGAGTCTGACTTTATTCATCTATTGAGCCAGAAGCTCACAGGATACTTGGCCGGCCAACTCATACTTGGCGGCCTGGTGAGTCTCACTCTCTGGCTCATAGCAAACGAGTACACGCGACTGCGTGCAAGAATACCAGGGTTGAAAGGACCCAAGGGCTGGCCTATCATAGGTAATTACCTCGATATCCGAAGCAATGCCGCGATCCAGTACGAGACATGGGGGAAGCAGTACGGCGAAGTGTACCAGGTGCAGCTGGGAAATACCCTGGTGGTCATTGTCAACAGCGCCGTCGCCGCCAAGACTCTAATGTTGGCGAACTCGCAGGCGCTTAGTTCACGACCCGTGACCTACACATTTCACAAGGTACGGAAAGCGCTTGGCGGGAACTTTCTTTTTCCCTCCCTGTATGGTTTTGGGACATAAGACATTCGGATGCCGATGATGTCTCTCACAGGTCGCTTCGACTACCGCCGGGTTGACGATTGGAACATCGCCGTACGATGAGAACCTCAAGCGGAAAAAGAAGGGGATTGCAGCCGCCCTGAACCGCCCGTCGATTCAAACCTACGTACCCTACTTCGACCGGGAGACGAGAGCCTTCATTGAGGATTTGATGAACTATGGAAAGGCCGGTAGTGTCACCATTGATCCCTTGGCGATGATTCAGCGACTTAGCTTGTCGCTGGTGTTGACTATCAACTGGGGTGTCCGAATCCCGTCCATTGATGATGAGCTCTTCAAGGAGATTGTAGCAGTCGAGGAGGAGCTGAACAGGGCTCGCTCAACCGTCGGCAACGCCCAAGACCACATCCCGCTCCTACGCCTAAACCCCTTTAATACGACTTCGACTACAGCCAGGTCCATGCGGAAGCGCCGAGACGATTACCTCGCCCGGCTTAACAACGATTTGGCCGAGAAAATGCAACGGGGGACCAACAGCCCTTGCATTCAGGCCAGTGTGATCAAATTCAAGGAGGTCGCCCTCGACGAGACCGAACTAACTGCAATCAGCCTGTCCGTGCTCGGGGGCGGGTTCGAGACCGTGGCGAATACGGTGCAGTGGTCCATCGCGTACCTCTCCCAGCACGGCGACCTCCAGGACAGGGCCTACGAGGAGATCTGTAAGTTCCAGGGCTCCGACGAGCCGCTTTGCGACGCCTCCGACGATCAGAAATGCGCGTATATCCTGGCACTCGCCAAGGAGGCATTGCGCTACTTCTCCGTGATACCCCTAGGCTTGCCGAGAGAATCGGTGAGAGACATCGAATACGAGGGAGTGCGGATCCCAGCAGGAAGTACCGTTTACGTCAACGCTTGGGCTTGTAACCGCGGTGAGTTCTGGCCTCATATATTTCTGTTCCCACGTGACGTAGCGAACTAATAATGTACCCTCGTTTTTTTTTCCCCAGACCCTGAGCTATTCCCTGACCCAGAGCTATTCGATCCCGAGAGGTGGCTCGCGAGACCTGACGCGCCGATTTTCGCCTTCGGCCTCGGCTACCGGATGTGTGCGGGCCATCTCCTGGCCACACGAGAGCTGTACCTCATCTTCATGCGGTTGCTAGCCAGCTTCCGCATCGAGACTGCGGAGAAGATCGATTGCGATCCGAGCAAAGATATGAAGATCCCTACGGACTTGATCATGGCACCCAGTGCATACCGAGTTTCCTTCAAACCCCGGAATGAGCAGCGCTTGATAGAATCACTGGTCGCAGTGGCTTGAATCTCTTAAGATATGAGAAATGTGGTCACGATATGAAAGCATCAAGGCTTGCTTATTACGTCGAGATTCAGGTGCTTATGTCGGTCGGCGTCTCTCGGATTTCATCATGCGTGGAAGATACGGGCTTCATTTGATAAAAAATCCGACAAATGAGGTGCGATGGGCATCTATTCATAGCGGCCCATCCCGTGCACATAATCCCTAGATACATTATCGGGTTGACATATCCTTTCACTCCACACGAACATGCAACTTTCCTAGGTGCGAGATTTAAGTATCGTCTTCGTGGCTTCAATTGAACAAGTATCTAAGCTACATCGTGCGTACACAAGCACGTGAAGCATTTACACTACCACGCGTTCAACATCCCCTTCTCGGAACAATCACCCTTCTCTAGGAACCTTCACGTAGCATAAAAGGTAAGCACACAAAAAAGTACCTTGTCATGCCATATTGATAACCCCCTCCTTGGCGGGCATAACCAACCCCCTTAAAATTTTCACAGCGAGGTGGGGAAGACAAGAAAAGAATTCTTATCGTTCCATCCAGAGCGGAGTGAAGTGTGAGGGGGTCTGAGTTTTGCCCTTATCCAGGTCGGTAGTCACAGGCGAGGGTATATGTGTGTGTGGTATTACTCCCCTTTTCTCCACAGCGGAGGAACGAACCGATCCGTCTTGGTACCGCTGGTAAGTTAACCATAGGTACATACCTAAGCAAGGAATTCGGAGACGGTAACAAGAGGTACTCGAACCTAGACACACTTCCTGAAAAGGGCATCACTCAAACAATATTCGTTAATTCGTTTCCAAAAAGAAAAAAAAAGAAAAAAAAATATTCATTCATTCATGGCACGCTACAGGTAGTTGTTACCTAGCCAGTTTGCCGTCCATGCTATATGGTATTGTGTTAGATATAAACCGAGAAATTCGACTCACTCCCCTCTCTCTCCCACCCATCCTCCTCAGGCGGGACTATATCCTCCCACGCATCGTCGTCATCATCATCATCATCCCCCCACACGCTCTTATTGTTACACCTCCTCAAACTCCGCTTCGTAGACTCATTGCTAGTACGCTCCGCGAGCGGCACCCGACCCCTGAACTCCTTCGCGTGTGCTCGGATCCGGTTTACGCGCAGCGACCCGGGACCATCGTGCCAACCAGGTCGAGTTGCACCAGATGAGGTCTGCGAGGCCAACGATGCGGCCGTGGAACTCGGTGGAGAACGGTGTATGACGATACTTGCTCGTTTCTTGCCTTTGCCCTTGAGCGTCTTGGTCATTGCGTTGGGTATGGGCCATCTCTCTGGCGACATCAGATCTGCGCCCGTGTTTTGTTGCTCGGACTTCCAGTGCTCGCCTAGCCCCATGCCTATCCTGGGAGCGTGTGAACGTCCTGTCGTTGTTTGAAGGTTAAGGTTGTTATATGGTATCCCCAGGGAATTCCTCGCGGTGCCGCGATCCCATGACTCGCGAGTCGCGTCTTCTTCTTTGGCAAAGCCGGAGGCATACGTGGGCGCCAGCGCCGAGTCCGTATTCTTCAGTCCGTAGCTCCGCTGGGATTTCGTGACCGAACGACCCCCAAAGAACGTGGACGAGTCGTGGGTTCGCCTACTGAGTAATCGCGCCTCGCCTGGTCGGCTGGGTATATGGATTACCGTCGGCTTTACCAAGATGTTGCTAGTCCGCGCCGTAGTCGCTTCTTCAGGGATACCGGATGCGAGGATGCTGGTGCGGGCCGTCGCATCGGTGAGTGAGCTGAGCTGGCTATTGCGCTTCGCATCCGGAGCCCTGAGCTCGCTACCTCGTTTCCAGCCCTTAGAGTGCCGCCGAGTACCATTCTCTGTGTTTCGTTGTATGACAGACCTCCTCCGCTGAGCGTAGCCGATAGCAGGAGTCATCTCGTCATCGGAGACGACATCGTACTTCTTGGTGCTGTCCATGTACGCAAGTTCGGGGGTCAGTTGCACACTAAGCGATTCGGTGATAGTCGGTATTTCGAGGCCAGCTCTCTGTCCGTATAGGCTTCCCCTCGGTGCTCCTGGCATGGAGGACAGGTGTTCTTCGGAAAGCGGTACTTCTTCCCCGACACTTGTATCAGAGAGCAGACTAAACTCCTCGGTGACTGCTGGGGACGGCTTTCCCGGTCGACCCGACAACCGATTTTTTGCCGCAGTAACAGGATTAGCCCGGGCTGATTCAGTAGTTCCGGGACGCACAGGCGTGACAGGTTGCGCGCAATGATAGCCACCTGTCACGCAATGATGAGGTACGACCTTCGTAGCCGGATTTACCTGCGTCGTTCGAAGATTGGATGGAACTTTTGATACGCTAGCACCCGGTCGTGTAGATGGTGCTAGCGGTTGAACAGCCTTCGTATGCCGGGTCTTTTGCGGTGGCTCTGTTGAGGCACCCATGGCGCCATTCGCTACGAGGCTACCAGGCACGGGACCGGATACGAATGAGAAATCGAGTTTCTTCGGCTGCTGCCGCCGTCTCCGTATTAGGAAAACCACCAAGAAGCTGCCCGCCGCAATGAGCAAGGCCGGAATAATAAGCAGCCAGTATAGATCTCTACGCCAGTCTTCGGACTTGTTGTCCGGTTTAGGAGTGTGTGTAGGCTTGGAAATTCCATTTGTGCTAGTTGATGCGTCCACGTGTATATTCAAATGCTTTGTCTCCTGGTCTTTCGTATGTCTTTGGGTTGCTTCGAATGTAACCCGAATGTCGTCCGCAAAGTCAGGATCTATGTGTTTAGGCGCTGTCCCAGAGAGAACCTGTTTTGAGTCGTCAAACGTGAGCCAGGAGCTGTTGGACGGTATCTCGGCTTTAATTTGTGTGTCTGCTGGGTGGACCAGAAACTTTTTGAGATCTAACGATAAATCGTCTCCCGCTGACACATTGAGAACCGGGAGATCAGATAGGAAGACATTTGACTTAAACGTTATGGCGAGCGTCACATTTAGGGTGTCGAGAAACTCGTCCATAACAGTAATAGTAACGTTGGTCGACTTTTCTTCCGCACCCGGCTTCCCGCTGATCTTCCACGATTCTTTGTCGAACGAGAGCCAATCTGGTAGGTCATTGGCCGTGATGGAAGAGACGTCGTCATTTTTGAGTGGTCGATTATCTATCTCCAAGACATTGGGCAGGTCCGTGTACTCAAACTCTTTGCCTCGTGTGGATTTCAATTCTATAATAGGTTCCAAGGCGGTAAGTTCGTGTGTTCCGACCACAATGGAGAAGTCAATGGCGACCGATGAGAATCCCACTACATCTGAGGCTACCAGCTGGAAGCCAAATGATTGGGGTGGCTGTATCAGACTCTCAAAGGACGGTGTTGTGCCTGAAAATTCAAGCATCGCCGCGTCGAACTCAATCCATGAAGGGAGGGGTGCATTGTTGCCCGAAACGGCGTAGTAGCTCAGTGGTTGCTCATCTGCGCTTGCCCTCCTGTCTTTCTCTGCGATTATGTCCACGAGCTGTCGCATTTCGCTCAGGGTCTTGCGCCGAGTATCTCCATCCTCCACAGCGTCGACACCAAATGTCTTCGGATCAAACTTGAAAGAGAACTCGGTAGACGGGTGGAGCAGTATGGACGCAGGTGGTGAATACGCGCCAAATCTCTCAATCTGATTCTCGAGCGGCATTTGCACAATGGGACCAGGGCCCCGCGATACGACGAGTGTTGCATTTGCAGTCGTCGAGCCCGTTTTGTCATGAGCCACGAGCACGATGTCTACGCCGACCAGCGTCTTGTCCCGTGGTACCGAGTCTTTGTCGGGCGTGCCTGAAAGCGTCCGGGACGCGCTATCGAGCGAGAGCCATGATGGCGAGCCACCGCCGAGCGAGTAGTTTATCTCGGAATCGGACGAGAACGTCAGGGGCGAGAAAACGAACGAGAATGGTTTCGAGACGCGCGCCACAGGTGGAAGCTGCGAATTCAAAGGGAAGTATGATACCGGTGTGCCGGCTACGGGTATGGTGATGACACTTAAGAGTGTGATGATGAGTTGGATGCTGAATAATGGTCGTGAGGACTTCGCTGAGCAGGTGATGGCGCTTCTATGACGCGAACTTGCTCCTCGTCGCTCCGTCATCGTCATCGTGGAAGAAAGCCTCGGCGATCAGCTCTGGTCATCGAAATGCGAACCGGAGAGTTATGTTTTTCCCGAAGAGGCTCTAGAGCCTGCGATGAGTCTTGTTCCTGTGCTGATGGGTTGTGGGATTCTGTCATCCGTCTTTGGCGCGTCCACGAATTCCCGATTTCTTGCCTGTATGGCTTGAAATGAAGCTATGCGTAGAGGATGGATGAGGGAAAAAGAACTTCACGTGCGAAGGAGAAACTCCATGAGCACGTCTCTTGACGGCGCCTGTGCGCCATGGCCTCGTCCATCCCTTCACACGGCGTACGCGCTATGTCAGGATCTACGATGCGACTCGCAACTATGCAATGTGGTGGGAAGCCACTACGTAAGGGCCGTCTTCGCGCGACTAGCACGCGTATCCCTTCGTCGTTGATGAAGAAGTCTCACCTATTCCCAATCTTTAATAGGTACTACGCAGGTACCCATCTATCACCCTCCTGCTGTCGCATAAAACCACTCTATGAGGCTTCTAGTGCTCAGTCGTGAGGGTTTTTCGCATTGGAGAATTCTTGGATTAGCCATGGCCGAGGCAGTGATGTGACATGTCTTAGACACAACGTTGCCATTGATACTGACATTCCGGACGGAATAGGGAAAATGGCTATCGAGGGGCAGTCAGGTAGGCTTTAATTCAAGAATTATCAGCTTGAGCTTGAGAATGTGATGGCCTTGATTGGCCGAATATAGATAATCCTGCTGTCCCTGGGGCCTATTCAGAGGAATACGACGTCGCCCTTGGACCACCATCCTTGAATCGAGGAATACGGATTCGCTGGGCTGTGGTTGTACTGGTTAGAAGAAGGGGAAAGATAAGTAATACTGGTCGTTTTGATTCTTGAGCTGTGAGCGCGAAGAGAGAAGTGGTTTGCGCCTAATTTTCCCGTGTGCGCGGGATTGCGTTTGTTAAGGGCTTCAGGGTGTTCGACAGTTCAATGGATCGGTTGGGGCCATAAATCACGATGTGTCCTATCTAGTTAATTGGACAGGACGAACGAATTAATTGCGAGAAAAAGGGAAGAATCACGGTCGTCTCTATCATTTTGGTTGAGGAATCCCTTCGTTAAGCACCGCTAGCTCGTTCTAACGGGCGGTCATATTGGACGATTGCGGAGGGTGACAATCACCAATAGCCTGCCCGGTTAGCTCAATCGGTAGAGCGTGAGACTCTTAATCTCAAGGTTGCGGGTAAGTTCACAATCTGTCAAGCAAACAGAGCCTGCAAAAAATATACTAACACGAGCAACCAGGTTCGACCCCCGCATCGGGCTCAATTCCTGATGTCTCCCGGTTCAATTCGGGAGTAGCAACCAACTTTTTTTTTTTTTTCAAGTTATTTATGTCGATACGAGATATGTTTTTTTTTTTGGGTTAATGCCGAGTCTCAAGAGTCAAGAATCGTTAACGCAAGCTGTATTTTGCTCAAGGTATGCCCAAATGCCCGAGGCAGGGAGACATTCGCACTTGGAAATGCACACATTTCTTTTGGCTTTCGTGTCCCTGAAGTTTTGGACACAGTGAGGGGGTGGATCCCTCAGCACGGAATAACTTCGGGAAACCCTTTATCAGATAGATAGTCTCCCTTGAAGCTGACTCGCCGGATTGGGTCAAGGGAGTGGGGCCAATTGTGCAAGGGGTTCTGAGCCAATGACAGGGGCGAAAAAGTCATGCTCAGATACAGATTACCTAGGTAGGTACCCATCGTGTCGACCTACCTATTGCCTTATTTTTTATCGCGTCTCTTTTGCTCGGATGTTCTACGTGCCGCTACCTTCGCTTGCGCCTCACACACCAGAAACAAAGCCTGCTGGATGAAAGTAATTCCTAGCCCTTCTTTCCAAACGAGAAGCGTGTAGATTTCCAATCTAGCTGGTCACCACCACTCGTGATAGGTACATGGTAATTAGAATAGAAACTACAGATTACCTAGAAACGAATCCCTCACTCCATCTGATCCCTATGCCCCCAAAAATAGCAACTCCCTGGGCCGTCCCCAAACATCGCATGGCAAAAATCGCCAAGCACCCTCATGGCGGCCAGAAAGCGTATCAGCGATAGCGTGGACGACGAGCACCGACAGCCAAGGCCACTCGCCTACATTTCCGCTTACGCTCCTTGTCACGCGCGATGAACGCCCCGACGAAGAGGATAGCAAGGAAGAGCAGGATGCAGTCGGAGATGACGATGATGACGACGACGATGACGAGAACGTCACGTCCCGTAGCCGGACTATCATAGGCGGCACCACGAAACGGTCCGCTGACGCCGTTGCCTGCGCTTCAGCGGCCATGTATGTTTTCATAAGGTCCGAGGCGCGAGTGTTCGCTTCTCGGTGGGCTTGCCTGTGTGCATCGGTTTGGGTACGGCCTAGCGTGTTGTTGTTTCTCATTTCCAGCTCCCTTGGTTTCGAATCGGATGGGGCTTTGTCTCCATTATCCGTATCGGGACTGTTTATGGTTTTGGTGCTGGTGCTTGTGGTGGTGTCCCTGGTCCTGACGCGGTGAGGTGACTGAGTAGATGGATACAGAGAGAACGTCACTCGCGGCGACGAGTGCCCAGGCGGGCTTCTAGTTGTAGATACGGCGCGCACCGGGGAGATCGGCGGAGATGAGGACGAGGGCGGTGTCGTCGATGAAAGTGACACATGGGAAGCCGTTCTCGTAATCGCTACCATAGGCATGGGAAGTGGGCTGGGAAGAGCGTCATCTCCCCGAGTTTTGGCAATACCAAGGCACATCTCCCGCATCGAGGCCAGGAGCCCGATCTGCGCCGTGAGGTGAGGCACGAGCTTGTCGGCGAGAGAGACGAGGCGGGCCTCGAGGACCGTGGCGTTATAGGTGTGTGGGTGCTTATGGATGGCTGAAGCATATACGTAGACGCGGTACAGCAGAAGGGAGATAGCCTCGTCTTGCGCTTCCGCCCCTATGTGAGTATCCCCGTCGTTACCACCGCCCTGGTTCGTCGTCGTCGTCGATGCCCCTCCCCCAGAATGGGAAGAGGCGGCTCGTGGGCTCCCTCTGCAAGGTAATGTTAACGTACCAGCCGGTACGCCGAGGATCGCCTCGAACCTGGGGAGCATGATTCCCTCTTTCAGGTCGTGATGGTCCAGTAACCAGGCGCTCCAGCTCTGCGTCAGGAATAGCAAGTCTGTAATATCTTGGAGCTCCCGCACGTGTGGCGCCTGAAGATATATCGCGTTGAGACCGCGTAGCATGGCATTGTGGATGTATGCCATCTGGTTGGCGATGTGAAGGGCCGGGTGTGATGCCTAAACGGACGCTCCGGTTAGCTGTCTCTCTAGTATAACTTTTTTCATACTTGTTGTCTCCTTGAATCGAGCACTGCTTTAAAATGCCAGCGGGGCAAAAGAGTGGCAGCAGGGCTCGCAGGGATGAGCAATACTGTCACACGCTTCCCGATAAAAGTAAAGCATTCTATCAACCCCCGAGATGAATACATGAGAACAAAGACACGCACATGATGATTTATCGAGGGTATCTCGATCAATGGCCACGGCTGGTCGGCCCAAGGCTTCTTGCTAGCTATTCCGCCTGGCGTCTCCCCATGTCCAGCAGACGAGGAAGCGCGAGATGAGAACGGCTTCGCAGCCGGCCCTTGGCTGCTAGATACCGCCTTCGGTGGTGCATCCATCGTGGTGGCAAGTCGAGAACTACGGGACGTTATAAGTGAACTCGGAGCACACTGAACTGTGAGCAACACGGTCGACAGGAAGGAACAATATAACGAAACGAAGCAATCCTCCAAAAATTCGTTCCCCTTGTGGAAACTTGGCGGGAAAATATAGAGACGAAAGGAGGATTAGAGAACGATCATGCCATGTCTCCCCTCAGGCAGGCGAAGATTGGGTACCGGAGGAATAATCGGGTGGGAGTGGAGGGGAAAGAGCAAATTCCAGTCTATCTACTGGGCGGCACCGGAACACGGATCTACGACACCATCTCCAGCTGCTTCTCTCCCTCCCTCCCTCGCGGCTTCGCGACTTTCCGCCGAACGGTGTGTCGCACAACCTCATTCACCTTGTCACGCTCGAATGATTGCAGTCAGGTTTTCTTTGATGGTGTCTCTCGGTCGACGAAGAGTGGATGGTTGCTAGGATCTGTCTGAAAGGGGTTTCCTTTCGTTCACGTTGTCCCCTCTCGAATAATGCAGTCAGCCAGTTTGACGGTGTCTACTTTCATGTAAATCATCACGGATACCTACTGGAGAGATATTGTATGGTATATGGTATGTATCTAGCCACTATCGACATTAGAAGTTGGTGTTGGTGTCCGTAAGCAAATTCCAATTTGCCGACCCAAGGAGGAAGAGGTGGACATCAAGTCGCAATTCTATATCGATTTTTCACTCTTCCTATGGAAGTGAGGTTGACAAAAAAAAAGGGGCAACCCAAAGCGAGGCCAGCGTGATGCCACCATACCCCCCTTCATCTGATTACAGAATACAAAAAGCTGAATATCAGCACGCGCAGAAATATGTATGTAATACGCTTTTTGTCTTAAAGATATATTGATAAGACGCAGTGCGACATCGACATAGGAGATTGAAGGCTGGATGCCATCGATCATAGCCTCACGAGTCCTGCTTGTCACTTAACCTACCTGGTGCAAGGGGTGCTTAGGGAGACCTTGGTACTAGGATGCAAAGCGATGGATGGCCATCTTCACGATCACAGCTTTTCTTTCGAGGTCGAAGATGCATCAGTTTATAAAGCATACTGAATTGGGTATCTATGAGAAAGATATGTATGCTGCTCAGATCGAGTCGGGTATTACGCCCAAGCTGAGCAATGCTTATAATGGGACGTGTCGTTGCCGCTGATCAAAAATCATATGAGAATAAAAGGCCTTTCGCCAATCAACCGCAATGCAATGCAACGCTCTGGATCCAAACTGGTCTCTGCCTAGCCCGACGCTCAGCAACTCGGGGTTGCAAATCGTCCATACAAGCTAGAATGGCATATAACGTATGCGTATTATATTGTCACCCTTTGCTATCCGCTGATTAGTTCGGCTTCCAATCCATGGTCATATCTTCGAAAACGAAGTGACAAACATGAGAAAGGGCTCAAAGGAGGATATAAGGATTCGGAAAAAAAATGCCAATGCTTCTAGAGATAAACCCTTACCACGGCCCGCGCTAGTAGTCAAGCCTTCAGAGGCCGCTTAGCCCTGATGTTCATCTTCTTTGATGCCTCTAGGTCCGCTCTTGTCCAACCCTTTCCAACCCGAGTCCCATCCCGTCTGGTTATCCACGGCGCGGGCCGACTCTCCATGTTCAGCCATTGCTTTGATGTCGCTCCAATATTCTAACTTGCGGACTTCCTCATCGGCATGTTCGATAGACGCTGCCAGATTTTCCGCTTTGGTTGTTGTTACTGATTTCCCCTTAGCCCCGGCACTTGTCACATTATCATGCAACTGGATAAGCCGTGTTAAGAGTGTTTTCCGGGACGTCTGGAAAACAAACAGGGACATGATCTCGTGCATATGGTACTGCAACTTCCCTAGGTCGTCTGTGCAGTTGTATATATAATTTTCGATAGCCTCAAGCCTCTCACGGTCGATCCGACATTTTCCAAGCACTGCCAACAAGTCCTCGGTGGTTTTGATTTGTAGGGGTAGTGGGGAGTTTTCCTGGCCTCTTTTTGATCTATCCCCGGATATTCGAGTGTCCTCTTGAGACCTCCTGGAATATCTATCCATACTAGTTCGCTCCAGATCGCTCGCGGCTCCAAAAGGACTCGGATCTCGTTTCTTGGGTAATATTGAAAAGTATGCTTCGTTCATAGGAGGTTCATACGTCGCTCGATACGCAAGATGAGTTTTTATCCGTCTTCTTATCCATGTTCTTCTCCTGACGAACGAGTTATACCACTTCGGAGGATGCCATGAAAACTTTTTGGAGAACATGAATGAGTATTCCCAACCATCGCTATCAGTCTGGATCTGCTCGTCGTGATTGATGCGCCATTCCGGCCAAACCCATTGCCAGCTCGGATCAGGTACCTGCGCATTATGAATGTCGGTTGGACTGGGTTTGTGGGCATAGTTGGTCCAGGCCGGAGGGTCTAGGTTTCCTAATGCTGCAGACGAGAAGAGGGGGATGCCGCATAAAAAGCCGCCACGTTGGTTTTCGTACAATATATCGATTTCGCTTTCAGGTTCCCGTGAGGTGGATAATCGGCCTGAGGGTTCTCGACCTTTAGTACTGGGTCCGTTGAAAGTTTCCGGCGTACCATTCCCCCGAGTAGAGCTGGAGTTTCTTGCTGAATTTGGAGATTCAATGCCATTCTCAGGCTCCTGGGTTAGAATCCTAGATGGGTCGACCTCTTGCTCTCTATCTCCAGATGACTTTCTGTCCTCGCTGGTCGGTTGGGTCAGTGGTGCGTGAGAGTCGGATTGAGTGAGGGGCTGATGAGAAGTGGACGGCTCCGCACTCTGGCTCAAATGATCCGTCCCGACGCTTACGGACCAGGGGCGGCGAGGATTTGCGGGATGGTCGTCGTCGTCCTCATCATGGTTGACAAGACCAATTTCATGGTCTATGTCATTGTCGGCAAGTAGCGGCGCGCGACGAGAGGTGTGCACGTGGCCTATGTGACTGTGCATGACTACCACCTAGAGTAGGACTTGTCGCGTTGGATCATAGCGAGAGGGCGACGCAGATGCACAGCACCTGGCGTTGGTGCAATGTCAACAAGCCGTGATAGGGGTATTGCAGTATTGCAGTATTGCAGAAGCGATACAAAGGGGATTGATTCACTGCTGTCTGGATATTCGAGAAGCCTCGATGATTTGTGCAGTCAGTCGAAGGGGGAGAAAGAGGAAGATGGAACACGACAGCGGTGAACAAACGTTGTGAAGTGAAATCGCATTAACCAAGTATTTACATTATGCGCCTCAAGTCGGCATAAATTGAAGTAATACAAGCGGTTATCGAATTATGTATTATGTACATTAAGCAGAGTATCGCAGAGAAGGCCTGGAATGCCTACATAATCGTGAAGCCTGGAGGGAAGCTACGGTGGATTAAGAACTGATGATGATGGGGCAACTGCAATGGGATGATGATGTAGCAGGCGCTGAGTGAGTAAAAGTGCATCATGTGCTGAGCCAGTGAAGGATCTTTTTGAGCAACTCGTAGCATGAGCTACCTGGTACCTGGTCCGGTACCAATTTTGCTTGATGAGTAGGCCATCAAGTTGGTCGGCCACTCGCCTAGTAGCGAGCAGGCAGTGTCAGCACATTGATTGGAGGGCAAAGGCGAGTGGCGCCGCTGGATGGCCGAACAGCGCGGTAGGTCGTTATAGTAGACTCTGGGCAGCGGCGTGGTAACGTCATCACTCGGAAACGCTCACTCGACCAGATTACTGAAAAGTCTCATTGGCCAGGTCAAAATGTTACCGGTAACGCCATGTCACCTGCCATCATAACCAACATCGTTTGCTCAGCGGCAAGCGGTTAACCGTAATTACCATGTAGCCGTATTCAGATGTACCCGTTTGCGCTCACGACGGATGCGGATGCATGGCTGATATAAACTCTATGAATCAGAGCATCTGAGACATCAATTAAATTAGTCGTAGACGACTTTTCGAGTCCCTTGAGTTGCAGTCAAATGGATGAACTGTTTCTAGATCAGATCACCGAAACAACGCCCCATTTATTAGTGGAGACGAGTAGTGGGTCCGACAAGGGGTAGGGTGGAAACTAACGCCCCGCATTCTACGTCATTGCCTCTCCAAGTTGTACGACAAAGCACCGGCGAGATCAGCAGTTACAGGGCGCGGGAGAGGGAGGGCACCCCCCCAAGCAATCGGAGGGATGAACGGAAGGGGGCAGGAGGGAGAGTAAACAGCTGTAATTCAAATCAATCAGTCATCCAGTCGTTCGACGTAGCTTCGAAACTCTCCCCTCTCCCTCCCTCTTCCACACAAACGTCCTTCTACCCAATCTAGATCCAACGTCTCGCGCGCACACACACCTCTATCGCTGCAAGCCGACAAAGACTGTTGCCACCCCTCATAACTTTGAAAAGTCATCTTAATTCAACCAGCCTTCAAGGAAAAGACCCGTCTTCACTCTCTGAAAATGTCGACTCGTTCTCGGATGCCCATTTACCTCGGCGGTGCCGCCGTCGCTGGTGTCGGATACTACCTATACACCGCGGGCGGAGATGGGAAGGCGGCCCAGAAGAAAGCTGAAGGTAACCAATTGCCGTCCCCCCTTCTCACAACCTTCAACAGCAAATCCAATAAAACATGAAAAGAAATGAAGAGCTTCAATCAACGAAGCGCATCAATGGGATAGAATGTGCTAACGGAGATCATGAAATGATCAGCCGACGCAAATAGACTATCGTCCAAGATCAGGCACGACATCCCCGCTCGCGGCAAGGAGGCCGAGAAGGATGCAGAGGCAATGGGCAGGCAGGTTGGCGCCAAGGTGGACAACGCCGTACGTTCTCTGACCCCCATCATCCAGGTTCAACAGATAGAGGGCCTGTCCCCTTCCCCCTTTCTCCCAAGCCCATATGAATCTAGTTTGGTGTGTCTCCGTATCTTAATGCGCCAACTAACATTCTCCTTTCACCGTAGATGAGCAAGTCGCAATCCGAGCTATCCAGAGCTAAAGGCGAGGCTGAGGCGTACACCAAGGATGCTAAGGACGCGACCATGAAGAAGATCGACGAGCTAGACAACAAGGTCGAGGCCGAGGCTTCCAAGGCGAAGAAAGGTGTCTCCAGCTGGTTCAGCGGCAAATAGTCGCTAGCAACCCTGTGAGGCTTTTCAACCGGCCTTTCTTCCTCTCCCCCTTTCCAATCAATGGATAGTATAGGGGGAATCATTCTCTGGGTGTATTGCTTAGGTATGTACCGCGCATGGACGAAGTGGGCTTTATGCCGTACCTATTGGTTGATGTGCTCCTGTAAGAAACTGGCTCAGTCCTCATAACAAATGCTCGCTTTTGAAAAGTGGACAACAATGTAACTAGTTATTCGATTCATACAAACGTCAGCTCGTGGCTGGCATTCTAAGACTGCACGTGCCAAGTATCTCGAGTAATGTCCACGATGGTCATGCATTCGGGGTCCCCCCTTTCATCCCATTGTTACCTACAAACCTCAATTTGGGTATGAAATGAAAATCAGGTACCTATTGTTTTTGGTCCAGTCCTGTCCGTTGTTTCTCCTAACGCCATAATTCCAGCCGAACCCAGTGGCGGAAGTAGCCCTCCCGCATACATGGCTGCTTCAAAGCCCCCGCATGATCATCCTCATCGCTGACCATACGCATTCTTCACGAGAAGTGGATGCCTTCTGCATTGAACGCCGCAAGCAGCTTCAAGAAGTCGTTTTCATGCAACTTGGCACTTCGACTCTCGGCGAGCTCTGTTACTTCGAGAACCTTGCGCACTTTCTCCTTCACCAAAACGGCAACGCGGGTCTTTTTGGACCCTCTCTTATTTGAGGTCGTGCTCTCGTCTGGCTTTTTGGCTGCACCAAAGAAAGAAGGCATGTCCTCTTCTCCATCAATATCCATCGTGTTGTCGTTATCGTTCTCGTCAACCTCCATCTCTTCATCCTCCGCGGCATCGTCTACTAAACCTTCATCGATAGGTATATCGTTTGTAGCACAGTAAAGACGATAATTAGTTTCGACGACTGTATGGAATTAGTAACAGGGACGGATGCGAATTCCGGCCTGGCCGCAGAAACCCTTGGATTTGCGCCGGGAGCCGAGATATTCTACTCCCTTGGGGAAGGGAGGGCTTCTCGGAGAACTCACGCTTCAGTACCTCCTTGTTTCCTAGGAACAAGGATCGTAATACTAGGCAGAAAGTCATGTGTCAGACATTGTGCCACGGGCTATAAGTCGGATAGATTACGTACCTTTATTGCGGCGATTAAAGCATATTCGAAGGAGGCCGTCGAACTTGAATTGTGTCAGTACGTGTCTTGCACTTGGACGAGTTTATGGTTCTTTGCGCCGCTTCACCACAACCTACCTCTTCGAAACTTATATTCGGCCTCTCGGAACCCATTTTGGGTTCGATTCGAACGACACTCGAATCTACCTGAGGAGGAGGGCGGACTGCGGGTATCGTGGTTAGTCAATATATCTTTGATGGCCATCTGGTTGAATTTTGGGTTCTATCGCCCAGTTCGGAACCTGTGATGTCAAGCACAGCAATATATACTCACAGTTTGCCCTGCCGACTTTTAAGACGTGGGAGATTTTGGCCTGATCGAGATATTAGCATAGATCCAAGCGGAAATACGCACAATACATTGGAGTTGTACCCAGAATTGAGCGTTAACGCTGAGTCTGCACTGAAGTAGAAGTTAGCAAATGTGATCTGCAACGGAAGACAGGTGGGTTATGAAAGGAAAACTGAGCATTTCAGCATTTGCTCACATAGAGAGAATCGCCAGGTCGCGCGGTTCTGCGTGCTGCTGTCAGTATGGCAACTTCGTCCGCTCGGTGTCGCAGATTGCTACTAACAAACGCATCGCAAATTCCCTCTCTACCCGTATAGGATCCCGTTAGCTCCGTAGGATGCATTGTCCGGGCGAACAATAACTCACGAAACATGAGAACGCAAGTTCTTGGCGGCTCTATGGGCGTGTTAGTTAGTACTCATGAAAACGTCGTTTGTGTCTGTGGTATTGTCTAAATCAAGAAAACACCAGAAGGAAAAGACTCACTTGGTAATCTTAGAAGCTTGAAGACGAGGGGACTTGAGATTTGGTAAGGGGTATTCGAGATGCAAACCTGCTATTGTTAGTACGGACGTCTCAATACTGTAAGTACAGAGCCTACATCAAAATCAGGCAGAGGGTCTTGCTTGATTACATCGCCCACTATCCGGATTCATGGGTTAGTAGCTTATCTGAAGCGTAGAAGTTATAACAAGTGATAGGTGCATGGTAAGGCGACCTTGAAGTACTTACACACAACTTCTAGGCGTTTATGCTCTGGTTTGCCTTGAACACGCTTGGTCACTTCGGCAGCCACTGCGAAGTCACGCATCAGTAACAAGACTCGAACGACGATGGAGCGGCATGCATACTCCTGGGATCCATTTCCACAGCGATGACTTTTCTCGCCTGGTTCAAAATTTGAACCGTCAAGTTACCTGTACCGGGGCCCACCTAAAAGATTTCTGTCAGATGATAGATGGACAACGAGGGAATGCAGACGACTCGAAGTTGGCAACGACTTACCTCGAGAACAGTATCCGTCGGCTTTAAGTAAGCCTTATCCACAACTGCCCCGAGTCAGTTGTCAAGTTGCCGCACAAGTGGCCGCGCAAATGAACGTTTCTGCAGTGCAATGAAGCAATGCAACAGTAAGGAGCCATTAATTGCCATTGCGTACGGAGAATTAAAAGTTGCGTACGTACTGGCTTGTGCTATGCCTGGGTTCCTCAATATGTGTTGACCCAGGTCTTTTCTGTAAAAACGTAGTCGAATTAGTCACTCAGTTTCCAAGACGTCTCTATTCCGCACGGTTGCTCCTAAAACCACTTACGTGAATTTGAATACATTGTTGGCGGCTGCATTATTTTTGGATGGGCGCTCATATGGTCCTGAGCCGGCGTGTCCACGCTTTGAAGTCTTGGCTTTCCCCATAGTGGGCGACGGAGGGTAGAGCCCGAACGCTCTGCTAATGATTCTGGGATGCCGAAACCGAAATAATTTCGAGTTATTTAGTAGATTTCGTTAAGTGAAGAGCTTTTTTTGTAGTAAGTAACAAAGTTCAGATATGACGGAGCGTGAGAATGGTTAGTTATCGTGGACGTGTGAGTTCGATGGAAGCAAGTTGCCGCTTTTTTGATGCGAAGCCAGGCCCATCTAGAACGGACCTTCAATGGCCCCACTTTTCTTGCTCTTATCTTATCAAACCCCCGATTTAGTCCAGTTTCCGACCCCTTGCATACCTTCGCTCTACACTTCTACATACCTACATACACCGGTGACCTTTCATGGTGGCATCAGACTCACCATAGGTAATCCGTATACCTACTCCCAGCTATTATCCAGCCAGTCAGCTTTTGCTGCGTCGAACTCAAAGTTCTCCAACCCGAATACCAAGTTAAACACCGGCTCCCTACTTCACAGCTGCGGTAGACATAAGTTCAACGAACACGCGACGCCACGATGACGGGCCGACGCGACTTCTTATCCCAGCCTGCGCCGGAGAACTACGTTGCGGGATTGGGACGTGGTGCCACCGGCTTCACAACCCGCTCCGATCTAGGTCCAGCACGTGAAGGGCCCTCCGAAGACCAGATAAAAGAAGCCCTTGCGAAACGAGCGGCTCAACTTGGATTTAGCGATGCTATCACTGGGAAGAAAAAGGATCAGGCGGCAGAGGAGGACGACAACAACAACAACGATGAACGGTTTCAGGATCCAGATAATGAAGTTGGTCTTTTCGCAGGCGGTATATACGACAAAGAGGATGACGAAGCGGATCGAATTTACCGGGAGATAGATGAGAAGATGGACAAGCGCCGAAAGGCAAGAAGGTTAGTACTAACCCAACTGCCCCCATTCCCTCCGGCCCCGGCTAGTTCACCGTTCATCCCGGAGTTAGTTGAACAGATTACCGACGAATTTTACTCGATTAGGGAAGCTCGTGAGAAGGCGGAACGAGAAGAGTACGAACGGAAAAACCCTAAGATCTCACAGCAATTCGCCGACCTGAAACGAGGCCTCGAAAGCATCACCGAAGACGAATGGGCAGCCCTGCCTGAGGTTGGAGATCTTACTGGTCGGAATAAGCGAGCCAGGCAAGCGAGGCATCAACGTTTCTATGCTGTGCCCGATAGCGTTATAGCCGCAGCGAGTAACGCAGGCGAGCTGGGCACGACCGTAGCTGATGACGGCGCCGCCAGTGCCGCCAGCAAAGCTACAGATGGGACAGTAACCGATTTCGCCAAGATTGGACAAGCAAGAGATAAAGTTCTACAAGTGAGGCTTGATCAAGCTTCTCAAAATGGAACTAGCACCACTTCAGGAAGCGCCACCAGCGTGGACCCCAAGGGTTACTTGACGAGTCTGGCGAAGTCACAACTACCCGAAAGTTCCGCACAGGTCGGCGATATAAATCGGGTTAGAGAATTGCTGGAGTCAGTTATTAAGACGAACCCGAATAACGGCCCTGGTTGGATTGCGGCGGCGCGTCTTGAAGAACTTGCGGGTAAAATAGTGGCGGCTCGCAACGTAATAGCCCGTGGTTGTGATCACTGCCCCAAAAGCGAAGATGTGTGGCTTGAAAACATTCGGCTGAATGACCAACGCAATGCCAGAATCATTGCTGCAAATGCCATCGCGAAAAATAATCGTTCAGTGCGGTTATGGGTAGAGGCGATGAAACTGGAGGATGACGCACGTTCTAAGAAGCGAGTAATACGGCATGCTCTCGACCATATACCAGAATCTGAAGCTCTGTGGAAGGAGGCCGTCAACCTCGAAGAAGACCCCGACGATGCAAGATTGCTCTTAGCCAAAGCCACTGAACTTATTCCATTATCGGTAGATCTATGGCTGGCCTTGGCTCGTCTAGAAACGCCAGAAAATGCACAAAAGGTGCTCAACAGAGCCCGCAAGCACTGCCCTACCTCCCACGAAATCTGGATTGCCGCTGCAAGGTTACAGGAACAACTGGGACAAGGAGAGAAGGTCAACGTTATGAAACGTGCGGCGCAGGTGTTAGTGAAAGAATCGGCTATGCCGAAGCGCGAAGAATGGATCACAGAAGCAGAGAAATGTGAACAGGAGGGTGCAATAATCACGTGCGGTGCGATTATACGGGAGACTCTAGGCTACGGGCTAGATGAAGATGATGATCGAAAAGAGACCTGGTTAGAAGACGCCCGTGGGTGTATTAACAGGGGAATGTTCGAGACTGCCCGGGCTATCTATGCTTACGCTTTACGTGTTTTCCCTACCAGTAAAACGACGTGGCTGACGGCTGCGGACCTCGAGAGGAATTACGGGAAAAGAGAAGATCTTTGGCAAGTGCTTGAAAAGGCGGTTAATGCTGTTCCCCACAGCGAAGTGCTGTGGATGATGCTTGCGAAGGAGAAATGGCAAGCTGGTGAGGTTGATAACGCTCGTCGTGTCCTTGCCCGTGCTTTCCAACAGAACCCGAACAACGAGGATATCTGGCTTGCAGCTGTTAAACTCGAGGCCGAGAACGACCAGACAGAGCAGGCCCGCGGATTACTAAAGACTGCTCGGCAGGAGGCGCCAACGGATCGCGTATGGATGAAGAGCGTGGCCTTTGAACGACAACTTAATAACCTCGACGAGGCGCTTGATCTCGTGCAGCAGGCCCTGAACCTCTTCCCGACTTATCCCAAGCTCTGGATGATGAAAGGCCAGATTTACGAAGACCTAGGTAAAAGGCCCCAAGCTCGCGAAGCGTACGCGACGGGCGTGAAAGCTGTACCAAGCTCCGTGCCCCTCTGGCTTCTATATTCCCGTCTTGAGGAATCTTTGGGGCTTCTTCCCAAGGCGCGCTCGGTCCTCGACCGTGCACGTCTTGCTGTCCCCAAGTCTCCGGAGCTATGGTGTGAGTCCGTGCGTCTAGAGCTACGGGCGGGCGATACAAAACAGGCCGAGTCCCTCATGGAGCGCGCTCGCCGGGACGTGCCGAAGAACAAGCAGGGTCTGCTCTGGGCAGAGAAGATATGGCACCTAACGGAGCCAAAACAGCGCAAACCGCGGGCCGTAGAGGCTGTCAAGGAGGCGGAGAACGACCCCGTATTGCTTGTGGCCGTAGCACGCATTTTCTGGGGCGAGCGCCGCCTCGATAAGGCGCAGAATTGGTTTGAAAGGGCGCTGGTGAGAGACTCAGATCTTGGAGACAGTTGGGCATGGTATTACAAGTTCCTGGTGGAGCACGGCACGCCTGAGAAACGAGAGGAGGTCGTGAAGAAGTGCGCGGGCGTCGAGCCCCGACACGGTGAGGTATGGCAGCGCATCGCGAAGGATCCGAAGAATGTCCGCAAGGGCGTTGAGGAGATACTGAAGCTTGTTGCTTCTGAGGTGCATTGAGACAGACAGACAGACAGATGTATAATAATATACACGTTTTGTTACCGTTCATGCCATTAACTTAATCATCTGCAGTTCGTCAAACCTGCCATCTCTCAATCGGCCTTCTACAATGATACCCACACATGAGTGAGGCCGTGATAGTCAAAGGCTAAGACCGAAAAACTAGTTTTTTGATCAGACCTCGCGTCCGAACAGGCTTAGTAGTAGTTCCGTCGAATACGACCTGGTTGTTGAAAGAAAAGCAGTAAAGTAAGTATCATCGACGTTACTCGCCCTGGGATATACGTACACCTGAAGTGATTCCCACAAGTAGGGTCGGTCCACTTGATTTCACTTGATACCATAACTTGCAATTCGGTTTTAGTGTGAATGCTTCGTTTTCACTTGACTCCGATAGAGCCTAGGAATATCTCCCTCAGCTGTGCATCGACGATACTCTGCGCCACATCGCTCATGGATTCGACTTCCCGAATGCCAGCGCCATGTCTGAACTGCCATATATTCGAGGCGATCCCGCCATCATGACGGTCATCAGTGTCGTAGCGGACCTGGAAAGCCTGCCATCTTTGAGTCCGTAGCTCCGTCACATGCGATTCGACCGCGCTGCTCTCGCCCGAGAAAATCAGGACGCCCGGATACCCGGGTTTCGTGACTCCGGAGACCCGTCCACTGCTACAGGACGGATTTAATGCGAGCTTGCGCTTGTTCGTGTTGAGGAGATGGTGGAGCCATATAATAACTGTTCTGCTCGCGGGGGTTTTGCGATCCCCGGTTTCTGATCGACTCTGCGCTGGGATATCCGCGCTTTGGCGCGAGTGCGCATGCGAAAGAACCAAATCCTCGAAAGCAAGTAGTAGAGCGTCGAGTACCTCCTCGCCAGGGGGTACGTCGACCGTAGTAAAGGCAGCCTTGGTGGCAGATCTCAGGTCTTCCTTGCCATATCCCGTGGCAGAGATGACTTCAGGAAACCCATTTACGGGGTAAGTGTCTGGTAATCTGAGCAGTAGGAGGGCGCCGGATGCCGTTTGATCTGAGCAATAGGAATATCTGAGTTCCCGGGATTGCGGAGAGAATGTAAGGGACTCGGGATACATGGCTAGTAATAAGTCGAGTTCGACCTTGAAGCGCTCTGTTGCCTCCGTTGCCATTTTATTGGTGATGGGGGGTTCTTTGAATCGGGACACCCGCGAAACGCTTCAGTTGAGATCGGGAAATGCACAATGGGTTGTTGTCAATGAAAATAGTGTACTTTTAACCTTAGAAGGGTCATGAAGAAATTTGATGTAAGTGTCGCGCAAGACCAAGGTTTATTCATAAGGAATGCGAATCACTGGTCAACCTAACTCAAATTTGATAGCGTAGAGACCATTACCTATTTCCAGCGCTGCCTTAAGCATCCACCACCAATGCTATGTTCACGGTTTGGAGCCACCATATGTCTGGATGCCTACAATGCGACCTCGGTATTGATATTGTACTGCCACCAATTTCGGTTGTATGTCTTACAATATCTCAATAGGATAATTCACAGTAATGTGAGCTCCTATGAGGCATATCCCTCCATTATTCAGATATAATTTCAACCTATATGAGAGGCACATGATTGCGTTCATAGTTGTAATCGTATGTCGCCTTGAACCTGAATCAAAGCGAACACGTCCTGTTGAAAGACCTTGGCCTCATTCAATATCTTCAAGCCCCGTTCCGTAGCCCAGGCCTCGGTCATTCGGTCCACGTGGAAGTCTTCCGGCGCACAGTCAAACTCATAGAGCATCAGAAACCTCGGGTTCTGACCATCTGTCCTTCTGTAGCACGTGCATCTGAGGAATTCTTCATAAATGCCAAGTCTGCCGAGGTGTTCATTTCGGTACCAGGCATCGAAGTCTCCGTTATGACCCTCGGCGGGCTCAATCGCAATGCAGCACATGGTACGGCCTCGCCGGACACCATTCTCTCCGCCGTCTCTACCGCGTGCCTTGTAGGTCTGGACTTTTTCGTACGGCCTGAGGTTGAAGTAGATGAGTTCATGGTAGCTATCGCATTGTAGGATTCTGCTCTTGCTCGAGTATTTCATTTGTTCCAGAGCCGTCGGCGAGGGGATGGCGCTAGTATCGTCAACGGGATAAAGGGCTATGTATGGCACAGCGGCGCCCTCTTTTACATTCTTGTAACGCAGGGCTATCTTGGGCTGACCGCTAGCAATGACATGAGGCAGGTGCTCTTCGTTGTAGAAGCGGTTGTAGAGTTCGTCGGATGTCTTGTGCGGATC
Organism: Xylariaceae sp. X187; assembly: GCA_028637585.1. Taxonomy (NCBI): domain Eukaryota; kingdom Fungi; phylum Ascomycota; class Sordariomycetes; order Xylariales; family Xylariaceae; species Xylariaceae sp. X187. Next base: position 1,214,106 of record JAJIZN010000006.1, on the reverse strand, counting down.
ACGGACGCGCGACTCCACGAACATAAGCCCTCGTTTGGCCATGGATGATTCTGCTGTTAACTGGGAGGAGATAACGAAAAAGGCGTGCGGCCAGGCTTTCAGTGTAAGGGAGAACCTTATTTATTACCAATCATCGGAGCCTCCCCAACTCAAATCCCGAGAGTTCTTGATCTTGCTGCAGGCTCTTCAGGCCCCTTCATTACTCCTCGTTTAGTGGCAAGGGGTCATGGTAATTATTAACTTACGACATCTGTGACTTTGCTGTTTCAGCTGGGCTCAAGTAGGTCAGCATTTTTACAAAGACTCTTTGCGCTACTTTGGGGGGGCATCTTGCTTCGAAATGTTGACAGGTTGACAGGTTGACAGGAGACGGGACGGTCGAAGGCACACAGCATGGCCCCGCGCCCGCGGAATCGCGAACTCCTCATCACAAAGATACCTATTACCTATAATTGGAGTCAGACGCTGTAACTGCATACCTAACCTATCTTGTGCGGGCACTATGCATCAAAAGTACACTTATGCAATTCAGATATGCGGGTATCTAGATGGTTCATTAGTGTTAGGTACCTAGTGTGCATAAATCCTCAAGATGACGTGATTGTCAACCTCGTAGCTGCATACAAGTTCCCGGTATGAGCATGTCATGGGGCAATAACTCCGAGCTTCATCCATTAGAACACGATACGTAACGGGAGCTACCTAGCACGAACACCTTCAAGCTACCTAGACGATAGCTGTTCTGTAGCCCTTGAGCAAGCAAGCAAGCAAGCACCGATGCCTCTAGGTATGTCCAAGCTTGCTGGTGACTTGCCCAAGGTGGATCACATAACAGACTGAACTCGGTTTCTGCCTTCAATCAACCCAAACCAAACCAATCCAATCACTCCATCCGCCTGGGCCATTGAACCGCCCATCATCTCGTTATGGCGGCCACCGGACATTCCCTGCGCGATCGACAAATTGGTGAGCGGTCCATTCCTATCTTCTGGAAGATGTATATGTGTATACGTTCGCTTCCACTAACTTGCGCGACTCTTCCTGCTCAGCGTCCCTGAAGAAAATCCTCAACCTCAACGAGACCATCCCACGAGACGAGAACGATGATCACCACGTAAACGGCATTGCGCCTGTTGGCCCCATTCTCAACGCCGATGGAGAACCTATCTGGAAGGTCCTCGTCTTTGACGATCTGGGCCGTGATGTCATTAGCAGCGTTCTCCGAGTGAGCGACTTGCGCTCCATGGGCGTCACCATGCACATGTATGTTTGCGCAACCTCTTTTTGGCTCTGTCCCGACTCTCATCGCTAGATAGGCACATATCCGCTGTCCGACACCCTATACCCGACGTTCCCGTCATCTACCTTGTTGAGCCCAATGCGAAGTCGCTACAAAATATCACGGCCGACTTGCAGAAGGGCCTCTACTCCCCTGCCTACATCAACTTTCTCTCTTCCATACCACGACCTCTCCTCGAAGACTTTGCCTCACAAACCGCCACTGCTGCCACCGCCGAACACATCGCTCAGCTATACGACCAGTACCTGAACTTCATAGTTGCCGAGCCCGACCTATTCAGCCTGGGCATGCAGAAAGAACATACGTATTGGGCTCTGAACAGCGCGAAGACAAAGGATGAGGAACTGGACTTCGTTATTGATCGCATCGTCAGCGGTCTGTTTAGTGTCATTGTGACCATGGGTACGTGCGAGCATCAAAACTCTGTCCCAGTCAATTCAAATATGGTGCTAACATGCGCTGTAGGCGTCATTCCAGTAATACGATGCCCCAAAGGCGCGGCGGCCGATATGATTGCTGGGAAACTTGACCGCAAACTTCGTGACCATGTCCTGAATTCGAAAGATAACCTCTTCAACACAAGGCCGGCCTCATCCGCCGGTACTCCCGCCCCGAGACCAGTTCTCATTATTCTCGATCGCAATGTGGATTTAAATCCCATGCTGTCCCACTCTTGGACATACCAGTCATTGGTCCACGATGTCCTTAATATGAAGCTTAACCGAATCACCATTGAAACCCCCGTGGATGAGGAGAATCCAGCAAAAGGGGTCACGAAGAAGGCCTACGACCTAACGGCGGCCGACTTCTTCTGGGAGAAGAACGCCGCGCTTCCTTTCCCCCAAGTGGCAGAGGATATCGATGCTGAACTATCACGGTATAAAGAAGATGCCGCCGAGATCACAAAGAAAACAGGTGCTTCATCAATAGAAGATCTCCAAAGTGATACGAGCGCGAGCGCGCAGCATTTGAAAGCTGCCATAACCTTATTGCCTGAGTTGCGGGAGAGGAAAACCGTCCTAGACATGCATATGAATATCCTGGCCGCGCTCCTCTCGGGCATCAAAAATCGACAATTAGACACCTATTTCCAGATGGAAGAGAATGTCATGAAGCAAACGAAAGCCCAGATGCTTGAGACTATCAAGGACGAGTCAAAGGGGTCTGACCCCCTAGACAAGCTGCGACTATTTGTAATTTGGTTCCTTAGTACGGAACAGGACGTCAGTAGAGCGGACTGGACTCAGTTTGAGGAAGCTCTCACGGCGGCCAATGTCAACAGCACATCCCTTGCGTACATCCGACAGTATGTATATTTCTTTTCTTCATACCAGCCATATCTCTGTCAGTACAACTAACCGTGACAACAGAGTGCGCGCAACAACTAAAATGACTCAACTAACTACCATCAACAACCCCTCACAACCAGATTCGCAGTCCGGCACCACAGATCTCTTCGGGCGATTTTCGTCCATCTCTGCCCGATTAACAGACCGATTAAAGGAAACGGGTGTGGGTGTTCCCACGAACCTGGCGTCTAATATTGACTCTCTGATCGGGGGTATCAAGAACTTCCTGCCCGCCAACCGTGACCTTACCGTCACCAAGATCGTGGAGTCAATCATGGACCCTCAGGCCGCCTCGACGTCGGCTATCGCCAAGACAGAGAACTACCTCTACTTCGATCCACGAAGCGCGAACGCAAGGGGCACAATGCCGCCTCCTAGCGCTCTACGAGCAGGCGCTAGTAGTAGCACGCCGGGCTCGTTACCAGGCGCCGCGACTCTGGGCGTGCCTACACCAGGTACCGGAGCCAGTTTCGGACAGCGCCGACAGGGCTACACTGACGCTATCGTGTTCACCGTCGGCGGAGGCAGCATGGATGAATACGGAAACCTTCAGGAATGGGTGAAGCGCACGAGCGAAGGCAAGGCGAAGAGAAGAGTTGTGTACGGAAGCACGGAGTTGCTTAACGCGCGGGAATTCATCAAGGAGGAGCTGGAGAGGTTAGGAGGCGAGGTCTCCTGAGACCACCTAAGCAGGTGGCCAGACAGCTAGTCTAGTCTAGTCTAATTACTGTCCTTTTGGGAGAATTTGAACTCCGAGGAAGAAAGTAGGGGAGTGATAGATACCATTCTTATAGACTGGTGGTTTATGTACGCGAAACGCATGGAGCTTTGCCCACCGTATTACTCGTGCCCAACTAAATGCTTGCTTGGCTGGGACTCGCGCACTCTTGCTAGTATTATTATCCCAGGCCCGAATGATTACTTTGACTTGTACCCTCGAAGGCAAAACACGTACCTAGACAGCGTAGACACATCACGCGCCACAGCTACCTAGCAAAACACAATCCACGAGAACAGGAGATTCGCATCTTTTATCATCTCACCAACTCAATTTCTTCACAAGAACAACGAGGAACGACGTTAGCTGTCTCTTTTCCTTCTCTCGTCTCCTCTCGTCGCTTCTGCCCTCTTGTTCTTTCATGTCTAGCTAGCTAGGCGAGGCAAGGTCTCTATCATTGATGACGTCTCTTCATCTCCTTCTTCTTCTTCTTCTTCTTCTCCCTTTCTTTCTTGCTTTCTTCCGAACCCATAAAATACATTAAAAACCGAGCCATTAATGACGAGCATACGGAACGCACAGAAAGAGGCAAATCTAATGCGGGCTTTTATTTCTCGATGCTTAAAGCTTATTACGCCTCTGTACACCGAAAAAAACCCTTAGGGTTCTAGTTTTGCGGTAGGCGGAATAGAAGTAGAAAAAAAAGGGGGGGAGGATTAAGGGGGAGGGGCGAAGAGGCTATATTCATAGCCCCTTCCCCTCCTCTCTTAATCCTGACTGACCGAGCGACCCAGCGACCCAGCGACAAGTTCTGATCCCGCGATGAAAAAAGGGGGGTTCGGTGGGGTATAATAGCAGGCGAGAAGTTTTCAGAGAAAACGGGTGCGGCAGGAAGAAAAAGAGAGAGAGAGAGAGAGAGAGAGAGAGAGAAAGAACTACGCCAAACACCTAACGAAGTGTACAAGAAGAAAGGAGAGAGAGAGAAAATAGAACGGAGGCAAGAAAAGAGTGCCTCTTCATACAAAGGGGGCAAAAAGAAAAAGAAAAAAAAAGATTTACATGGACCAAACAGTAAAAACATCGCAGTCTGGTCTGGGGGTATTGATTTGTAAAGAATCGTGACGACGTTACAACGTGCCCATGTCTTTTTGCGCTTTCTTTCTTTCTCTTCTCGTTGTCTATTTATTAAACGCCTCTGAACAACCGGACAATGAGGAACCATAGAGCTCCAACGAACTTGAAGGCGCTGAGACCGGCGACACTCCACAGAATGATAGTCGTGTAGAGCGTTGAGCGGTCGGCCACGTCCTGCTGCGTCTGGCCTGGATCAAGGTCCTCGAGGCCCGCCGTACTAAGGACAAGGGCGACGAGACCAAAGTTCGTGAACACCCAGATCAAGACGACGAGTGAGCGAATCCACCTGTAATAGTCCATCTGGGCTTCAGCTTTCTGCGCCTCCGTCTTCTCGGTCTTCACGGCTTTGGGCTCCTTCATGCCGAACACTTTCAGCTCCTTCTCGTACTGCGCGTCAAGATCACCCTCGTCAGGCAAGTCAGTCTTGCCCTTACCGTTCTTCGTGTCGATTTTAGGAAGCTCCTCGGCCTTATCGTCACCCTTGGTACCCCATGAGATATCGTGTGTGTTGCAGAAGGCATAAACGTTCAGCACGTTGACATATGTGGGTGTCAACGCCAGGTATTGGAGAAACGAGGTAATCATGTGCCAGGGATCAAACATCATGAGGGACGCGATAATCCACAGGCCGTAAGTCGACAACAAAGAGACCACTAGAGAAAAGAACACCTTATTCTGGAAGATGGAGGAGATACTGAACCCAGCCTGGATTTCTTGTTGTACAGCTCGGACAGAGATGAAAACGGCAGCAAAGGTCAAATATCTGAAGTCAATGTTAGCAAGTTTGAAGTCGTAGTTGTAAGGAAGCTTCTGCAACACTTACATCATGATAACACACCAGAATAAGACCATGGCGGTGTAGAGCTTTCCAGATCCTGCAGGGCGATTGCCGAGTGACAGGACAAAGCAGCTTACCAGGCAGACACCGTAGAACCATTCAAACACCACACTCAAGATCGTACCGACATTACCCAGAAGCAGAGGCCCGCCCAAACTCTTCGTCAGAATCTTGAAAACCAGAAAGAAGTTGCCAATAGCAAACCATGCAAAGATCTGGTTGATCGTCTGAAAGATGAACTCGATGAAGAAGGCGATTTTGCGGAAGATGGAATGGTCGGATCGCCAGAATTGGTAGAAATGGGCAATGGCGTAGATGGCGGCGAAGAACGAACCGTTCAGCCAACGTCGCCGTTGCAAAACGAACTCTGTGACCGAGTCTGGCACGTCTGTTTCACCCGTTGCAGACTTGACATAAGAGAGAACCCAGTGACAGTTACGTTTCGTGACCAGCTCGAAACAGAGGATTCTGTCTTCGGCCAAGTACATATTCGCCGTGAAGACGCCAGCACCTGCTCCGTGAAGCGTTTCGCCCTTGAAGTACTTTTCCAGCGGACCTTGGCCATGTTTGTCATTTTGTAGTGCGATGTACCGGTACGCTGAAAAGGCACCGGGCAAAACAGAAATAAAGCCAAATGCGGACTCCAGAGGCTTATCTAGAATGTTACTCATTTTGTACTCGAAATTCTGCGTAGCGACGAGGGGATTGAGTAAATGTTTGCCGGCCGGGCCAAGCATAGCCTTGATTTCACCGCAGGCGCCGGCACAGCTAGGCTCCAGATCAAAGGCTTTCCACAGTTGGTAAATGGAGTTGCCTCCTGGTCTAGTACCAGCATCGATGAGAACACAGATGTTGGGATCTAAAACCCGCCCGAAGGCTTGGAAGAACCACCGGTGGGAGTTGATCTTCTTCTGATTTTTCTCCTTCAAACAGAACAGCAGCTGAACCGGCTGTTTTTTCGGTATTAGATGTACAACATCATTCTTGATCTGCAAGCCCACTTGGCTGGTGTACTCATATATATGGGCGGTAACGTCTTTACCGTTGACCTGCTGCTTGGCAATGCCCTCTTGATAAACACCCATACCCGCCAAAAGCGCCTTTGTCCGCTTATTAATCTTAGCACGGCCGTCACTCACGATGCATACCACGATCTTCTTCCAGGCATCTTGGTTCCAAGTGGCGCTTCCCTTACGATTGCACATGTACTCGATGTTCTTTAGCACACCAATCATGGTTCTGGCGAAGAGTATATCATCTTCGTTGTACATGGTAATAACGATAAACAGCTCAGTCTGTCGCGGCTTGCTGAACAGCTTCTGGCGCAGTGTGAAGTTCTCGTTGTAAAAGTTGTTTGGGTCGCATGTTGCGGCAGTGTAGCGCATATGCGTAAATTCATCGCGCTGGCCATGGGGAAGCTGGTTTAGCAGACGTGGAGGAATCGGGCAGTCGAGGACTAGGTTTCCACGATACAGGAGGATCTGTTTGACGGTTTTGAATCTCCGGAGTGGCGCAGCAGGTTGTTGGTGCGGCTCATCTTGGTAGGGTTCTTGCGACTGCGACTGCGACTGTGAATACGAATTTTCGTGGGGCAGCATCGGCTCCTGGTCATGGTCATCGAACTCGTAGACTCGCTGGTCGTTGATCGGCGTGGTCGAGGACTGCGGTTCGTATGGTGGGTTGTAGTATGCATCGTGGTGCTGCTCGGGGTTGACTGAATAGTCACCGTTATAGCCGGGGTTGTGGCCTGGGGCGTAGGGACTGTGGGATAAGTCGCTGGTAGAATGCGCAGCATTCAGAGGCAAGTTATCACTCGGAGCGTATCGGCCGGCGGAAGGCATATCGAGACGGCTGTTCGAGTGCGCGCCATAGCTAGGGTAGGTAACATGGTCTAGTTGGTACCCAGGTTGTATAGCATGTCCTGGCGAGGGTGACCGGTGCTGGCGCATCTGATGGCTATCCATAGTTGGATCGTAATAGTTATTATTATCATCTAGAGGGAGACGAATACCAGTTAGAACTGCAACGCTGAAGTGGAAATAGAAGTGGAAATAGAAATAGAAATGGATATAGAAATAGTAATACTGTCTTTGCAGGACAGTCTAGCTGGCAGAGCCGTTTGATCGCCAGCAAGAAAGTGGAGAGGAAGAGGCGTCACATGGACTCAAGCGTACTCCGAGAAGCGGAAGTAAAGTTAAAAAGAGGTAGCCAAATACATAAATGTATAAATAAATAGAGTTCAGGCAAACGACAAATGGCAATTTGGCATTATGACGATACGAAAAAGCTTATGACTTACCTAAATGATGGTACGACATGGTTCAGTGTCTGCCGGTCTTCGAGGGACCCGATGAAGAGCGTGAATGGAATGGGCGGGTGGATGCGACGCGATGCGCTGCGATGCGCTGGCAAGCTACGACAGGCGAATGCGGATATTGAGAAATGCAACCGAGAAACCGACACGCATTCGCCTGGAATGCAGGGGCAACGCCAATCCCGTCTGCGATTTATCGGGAGACCCAAGGGCGCGCGCAATGAACCAACGAGTCCGCGCAGACTGCACAGGCCCGAAAACCACTGGCTAAAAGCGATCCGAACTTTGTCTTTGTTCCTGTCGGCTGGCTTGAGACTCTCGATGCGACGTACTGTATATGCGACAACTTAATACTTCGTCGATAGCAGAGTTCGGGATTGTTCAAGCAAGACAGTCACGGATATATCCGCCGGTTATAAGCCGTCTTATGCCCGCAGTTGGCGGATAGGTGGTATCGACGTGTGGGGAGATGTTTAAATAAAAAGCCAGATACCACGACCGGAGAGCGACGTGAGACTGACCACATCTAAGGAGGCTGAAGGCTAGGCAGAGCAAGCAACTGGGAGTCGGTGGTGAGCGTGTACCAGTAAGGCAGGTATGTAAGTAGGAACGGCCCACGGGTAAAGGTTAGGTGGGAAATTGATTGTACTTAGGAAACGGTTAAACGGCATTGCTCAGTGCGAAGGAGGAATCGCTCAAAATGAAATGAGCGTTTCAGATCAACAAAGCGGGCGAAGCAGTAACGAACGGCCAATGGTATTGCACGTTTGTGCTGTTAGTGAGGTTGCTGGGCGATGCCGGCTGTCATTTAGCGTGCTCCATCCAGGTTAGGTGCATAAACCCACATGGCTTAAGTACCTAAACTGCCAAGCTTCAGGGCGGGATCCATGCTATGCGATCTGATAGGTGTCTACTTAAGTACTAGGCACCCAGGTATAGACTGCCCGTACCGCCGGGATGCACTGTAGGGTGACGTCGTTTCAACCTTCGGGACTTCAGAATGCCCACACCCTACTTACAGGGGCCCAAGCACCTTTACCATTTACCCCGCAGGCTGTTGGCCCAATTGTATGTACCTACCTATTCTCAGAGTCGAAGGTCCCTTACTTTCTATTATCCGTGACAATATGGATATGAATGTCTTCATCAATCTGACGATAAGCAGGAGAGTATTGTACCTATATGTACATACCTTCCTAGATGTCTCCACGTAAATTCCGTGAGGTACCAGTCTTAGAAATAGGGCAAAACTCTGATGAATGAAGTGGAAATCAAGGACACAAAGTGCATTGTACAATACAGACTGTAGACACGAGTAATTCTCGCCGAGGCTTACGCTTGTGTATTCCGATGGACCGGCGGACAGGTGGGCCGATGGTAACCCCTTATCAACTTATCATGGAAGGAAGGGAGCACGTCGGTACATTATCTTGTGGCTAGTATGCGGCTGAGTTCCGGCTCCGTTGTCCATCTGCTCAGCTTCCCCTCATAGCCAACAACAAAATCCATTGTTCAGCGCCAGCCTCCAGCCTCCAGCCTCCAGGCAACAGGGATACAACAATGCGGTCTTGCTGTCGCCAGTCCAACAAAGTAGATAGGTATCCGCATACGCGGCGTACTCTATCTAACCCGATCCATGTAGGTATTGACGCGGCGCACTCTACCTATGCCATCAACCTCGTCGACACACCCCCACTCAGCCACCACGAGCTGCATCACCACTCAGGCTCTGACCGACACGATACGATTCGCCCTAGAAGTGACGTTGGGCTCGTTTTAAATGCAATGCGACCCCCAAATTCTCCACAAGAAAGTACTAAGCTTACCGAGTTTAAAGTTATGGCTATTTGGGGAGCCGGAATTCGCTCGGGTCAGGTACGCAGCCAGCGGCGGAATGTAGGCATGCGGCCTACTCGTCCAATTGTTTTCGATTTTGTCAATGGTGAAAATCAGCGACCCAGACCGTACCAACGGAAACAACAAATACTAGCTCAGAACCCCATGAAACGGTGTCGGTCTGAACCACCATTATGTGCCGCGTACACCTACAGAACACGTAATGAGGAACCAGGAATTACCAATCGTGCACACCCACACTCTTGTGCAGTGCCGTATTCAAATCACATGAGGGAAAAGCACACAAAGGTACCTGCCTATTTATTGCGTTGTCAGTCGATCGTTAGGGATAGGCCAACGACAATCCCAGCAGCCATCCAATTGGGTTGATCGACAGTGGCCACCCTAACCTGAGGCAATATGACCTTTCGTAACACAGAGGGCTTGGACCACCGTCCCTAAAAGACGGCTCGTTCAAGTTCATCTACGAGCCCTTACGTCGTCAGGAACTCCTCATGGATGTTGCAGGCCCAGTCCTCAGGTTCGCATACCTACCGGCTCAACATCCCAGGAAGCACCCCCAGAATACTGTGCCTCAAGTTTCGCCCACCGGCATGGCAGCCACAGTTCCGGTGCTACGGACAGAATACCTACCACATAGTCCATTGAGAATGTCTACGAATGGGCTAACTCACGGGTGGAATGCATAAATCGATCCCCCGACACACGCTGCCGAAAGGTAGGTCTGTGCAGAATATACTTAGTCCAGCCCACCAAGACCGGGACGGAATATTCCATATTCGACAATCTGAGTAGTTCTGGCCCTTACTGAGTATCGAGGATCGCGGCTATTCTCCAAAGGTTGAAGTCACAGACAGAAGTTGATCGAAATCGCGAGCCAAGTGTGACTCTGCCTGATGAGATGAGACTTCACCAAGACCGACGAAAGCGAATTATGTAGATCATCGAGTGTATTCACGAGATGACGTGTCCTTATCTCGGTCGCTAACACACCATCTCACTGCACTCGTCAAGTGAACATCGGAACTAGACATCGGTCTTCCAAGTTTCATGGGATATGGTTTCAGGCAAGTCGGTCTGTCAAATCGGCACACTTGATCCCATGAGAAGAGTACCTAAGAGTCCCCAATCTCTTCGAGTGAGATGCCTCTATGCCCAGCTAATGAGCCCAGCGATCGACCTGTCCAGAGATTACCGACGATTCCCAGTCTTAAACAACACACTAGCAACAGGTGCAGCATATTTTATCTTGGGGTTTGAAGTTGAAATTTGGTATCACATTATCTATGAACGTTTGAGTCCGTACTCCTTAATATTCTTGCGGAAACCGGGGCGGTTCGCTCCTAGGATCCCTCATCCGCTATCCCCACGCCAATTCGCCATGCAAGATAAATTCAACCGCAAATATGAAGGAACATTCACGTCGACCATACTCATTTTTCGTGGGTACTTTTGTGTTAACAATGCACAAGCAAGGTCGCATCGCGTTCGATTTCCGGACCAACCGTGTAATGCGCAGCGTCCACGTCGAAAATGACCTCCAGAATCTGTACATCCCGTTGGGCACGCTGTCCAGACGCAGCGATCCTCCTCCCCTCATCTCTGACTCTTACGCATAATTTTTCTCGACGTCCGTAGAGGGCTCATAAGTCGACAAGGGCATGCCTTTAGGTATCTCACTCCACTGCTGGTTAGAGTCGAGCAGCCTGAACGCTTCTGCCCACTCCCTACGAATTGTCTGGGCATGTGCTTGGCTGCGCGGCTTGATGCTAGCCGGGAAGGGCTCTGGTTGAACCAGCATACCCGGGATCAGTCTCGTCGGGTCTGGTGTCAGAAGCTTGCCATCGCTGTCTCGGGGCACTTCCATACGGAATCCCCACAGTAAACGCGAGATGGCGAGGAACATAGAACGGTCCGCTATATGCATCCCCTGGCAAACGCGACGGCCGACGCCGAACAGGAAGTTGTCGCGCTTGGTTACGTCCTTCTGCTGCGAGGACTCCTGGGATGTCGTGTTGTCGTTGATGTAGCGCTCCGGGTCGAATGCGGACGGGTTGGGGAAGCGTTTAGGATTCATGTGGATGGCCCTGCGAAAATCGGGACCAGTCAGCAAATTTGTAAACATCAAGTCCCGGTGTGGAATTAGGGCGCTCACCAGACGTTCACCACACACATGGAGTCCTTGGGAATTCTGTAATCCATATAGAAATCCTCTTTATTGTTCGAGTGCGCGATGCCCAAGATGGCCGTCGGCATCCACCTATTGGTCTCCTTTATGCAGGCGCGGATGTAAGGCAAGTCGTCCCAGTCTTCCATGGTGGGGAGCCGGTCGCCGCAAACACGGTCGAGCTCCTCCTGTGCTATTTTCTGCACCTCAGGGAACAGTAGCATGGCCTGCACAAAGCCGGCGAGCTGGGCAGCTGTGGTATCGGCACCGGCCTCTAGCAGATTTCCGGCAATGTAACCGGCCTGCTCATCGGAGAACCCTTCGGCATCTTGGGCCTTGATCAAATCGACACAAAACGAGGGCTAAAGAGAGATGTGAGCACATGAAGTTATTAGATGTTGAGGCTGACCTACTTTGGCAGTACCGGCCTTGAGTTTCGTCTTCACCTCCATCCAGTTGCCCTTGTGGAATTTCATCTCGATCTCGTGGAGCTTCTTCGCGTGGGCCCGGCTCGGCAGAAGAACATCGGGTAAGACTCGAAGAAGCGGAAACATGTCCAAGAGCATGGCGGATGCCGTGCCCATAGACTTGGAAAACTGATGCAAATTGTGGAACAGCGTCTCTAAGCGCCAGTCGTCAAACGTGGGCGTTCGGAAACCGTAGATCATCTGGGTTGTCAGCGAGAAGGAATAGCGACGTAGGTGGTCGATGAACGTGTCGGGCCGATCCAGGAAACCTTGGAGCATCTGCTTATTCTCGAGGTCTTGATAGGGCACGAAGCTCTTGGCGGCCCTGACATTGAGAATACTATGGTAAACACGATGGGCCATCCGCCATCTGTCTCCGTACGGCTAGGAAGAAACCATGTTAGTGGCGATATGGATCCATTGACAGGACGCTATATGAACGTCTACTTACCATGTTCAAAACGCGATACCCGCCCTCGACCTTATGGGAACCACCAACAGTTCGCGCAATATAAACCTCAGGGCGGGATGAGTATATGGAACTCTTCTTATCAAACGTATCCTTAACGGCCTGGTCTGAGGAAAATACAATCATGACATTTGGCCCCAACATGAGCGAATAAACCGGCCTATCCAAAAAGACTTGAGTTATGGAACGAGCGTATTAGGCGATGTTTTCCTTACCCGTATTCCTCGGCCCATTTCTTAAACTGCACATGCCCATTCTCTTTGGGCATCAGGTGTAAGTTACCCAGGATCGGTATGGTCGGTGGACCAGGAGGGTAGTCCTTCGGCCTGCTACCGATCTGAAGGATACGATATATCGCCAAGGCCACGAGGGCGAGAAGGGGCAAGATCAAAACAATGGGCATTTTGAGCTGCTTCTTGGGCCAGATGATGGAAATACAACTTCGAGGAGATCACAACAAGGCCCAGCGCGGGCGTGATCGAGGCGGGAAGCCAGCCTATCTATATAGACTGACATGTCGCAGTAACGGTAGCCCTAGATGGATCTAACACTAGGTACACTAACCGCAGGTACTTCACGGCACATCATATCATTTAACAAGTAGCTGCGCGTTTGTCTGACTCCATCTGCTCAGCATTGCCACCGCGAATAGTGTCAAAGCCTGGGCAGACCGCACGTACCTACACTAGTGTACGGGCACACTATCTATCTGCCACCTATCTACGGACTACGTCTTCATACCCTAGGTAAGCAACCTATTAGGATGAACCATCCTATTCACGAAGGTTTGGACGGGGAGAGAATGATGGTGTATCGTCTGCTGAAGCGCCACCGCTTATTTTGCCGGGTTGTCGTGTCACTTGGAGATGCCGGCGGCGAAGAAGCGTCTTGTTGAAGCGTGGGCAGGCAGGTAAACTGCCGGATCTATCCATCGCGACGCTGATCTGTGATCGATCATCATACAATATTCCGTACAAACATCTAGTTAACTAGGTCATGTAGGTACACCACTATGTATATACATATCGAAGCCCCGAATGCCCACCTGGCGTTGGTAGGGCAATAGTGTGGGACTTCGTTGGATACGCTGCATGTCGATGTCTACCTTGCCAAGTGAGCACCTATCTAGGCAGACGGGTTCGGGTTCCTCCGTTCTTAGACCCGGTGCCGTAGGGGTACGCACGAAGCAAACAATGAATCGCCACATACATGGATAGAGGTAAGGGAGAACAGGGCGTCGCCGGGTAACAAGGACGTAGCTAGGGCGGAGTCGGCCAAGCAAAAAAAAGAGGCGCCGACCAATGGCAAGGACCGCGACAGACGTTAGTTATAGGCCACTTGCTATCCAACTACATAGTATTTACAAACGAAAGTTGAGAAAACACCGAAAACACGAGCTGGACCACCACGCCTTTCCGGCCCTTTGTCTTGGGGTTTCCCGTTAGGCCTCGATTCCCGAATGCTTAACATGTTACTTACCTATCTAGTGTGAGCAGGTACCTGGCTAGGTAGCCTTTGATGTTTAGACTAGATACCTAGCAGGTAGTGTGGAGAAAGGGGGCGGAACACTGACGAAGAACAGTAATAGGTACGTCGTACTTGTAGAGTAATATATGCCCCAGCGGAGAGGCTCTTTCATTCTACTTATACTTGAACCTCGTTTTAGGATTCGAGATGGAGCCTTGGGCCAGGGATTTAACTGGAATAATCGGTTTTGCGTACACTAAAAAGTGTCAACACGAAGATACCCTGAGTGGTTATTGGGGTTAGCTCTCTATAAAAATAAAAAAGAAAGAAAAAAAATAAAAAAAATAAAAAAAAGGTTGAGGTTCACCGTCCGTTAGTTATTCTGTCCGTATTTATCAACCTGTGTAAAAGTAGGACATTAGACTACTAAGATAGAGATAGAGACTGATTGCGTTCAGACTCGACGCTGACTCAGGTATTACTAAGAGAGTTATCTTGTTGATGATTGGTTGGTGCGGAGTTAAGCAAGTGAGCAGGGTATAACTCTATTGATGATTGGTCGACGCGGAGTTAACGAAAACGAGCACGCCCGGACAGATGTTACCTACCTATCAACTTACCTATCGGTATACCTACCTATCAACTTACCTATCAACTTACCTACCTGGTAGGTATCTACCGGTAGACCTTAGTCCACCGCTCCCTTTCTCTCTCAAGAAAATAGCCTCTTGCAGGGAAAATAAATTCTGACCTACCTACAGTGGTGTAGATACTACGTCTGCATTTGGGAAGGGTTGTCAACGGTGTAGACACGCCTTTTAATAACGCCATCATAATTAGATCATGATCTTAGTGTATATATATGTAAGTCTGTACTTACAGATTACCTACCTTGCCAATGCCCGCGGCATCGTGCTGTGTCCATAGATAGCACACTATCGGAGACCATCACGGCCATGGCGGACTCAGGCCGACGGAATAGGCACATAAGCAAGTTTTGTGAAGATCGCGGCTGAGCATGTGATTACTAGACCAGTGTTACTACTACCTGCCCTATTCTGAGGCTCCAGGACTGCGGATAATGTGTCCTACTAGGATAGCAGAAGGCCGGATGATAACTGCGTAGTTACCTACGGTCCGTATGTAGGTAACCTTTGGATAGGTGGTGTAAATACCCTGTTATCTACTATCTCGTGAGTGTGCTGCTGGATGTGTTTAGTATTTACATAGTACATTGGTTTAGGCACTTCGCGGACGTCGTGATCGTCAATGGTTTGGTCACCGAGCCAGTTCGGTGGCCTTACTTACGATTCCCGTTTTGTTTTGACGGTGATGCTGCGGGAGAATAAGCTTGTTTTCCGAACGACTGCTAGAAGACACTTGACTTTCTGGGAAAAACAAAAAAAAAAAAAAAAAAAAAGGTCGGTTGATATGAGACCTTACATTAGTGTACCGCCGTGGATGTACAACTCAAAATACCACCACAACAGTAAAAATGACTTGGCTGGCGTTGTCATTAATTACTGAGATTAGCAAGTTCGTAAGTAAGGAGGTACTGGTAATTTTGACGAGACGAAGGAGTCGGGGACTATTAATAACCTCCTCGAGTTTCGAAGTACGACAAGTACCTATCTAGGTGTCGGTAATCTGAGACCCAATGTGAGTCTGACCCTACGAAGATTAGCGAGAAAAGAATGCGACGCTGAGATTGTATTGTTTGCAGATTGCGTTGCTTCGAAGGCCATTCATAAACCTATATTAACCTACCTAGATAGGTATGTACAGGTGTGTATAGGTATGTATAGGTATGTATACCTACCTGTGACCACTCGCCCGTAATAGCCACCACTTTTGCGCGCAGAACTGATGCGTTTCGTAGAAGCTTGCGACTACCAATCCGATACCTAATCAGTCAATCACTGCGCTGACTATCCGTGCCGAAAGCGGGGTCCGAGAAATATGACTTTTACGACGAAGTTGCAGCGCAGTCAGACAGCGACAACAACAAAGTGAAAGTTGTCACTTCTCAGGTCGGACTGGTCGATAAGTTAGATACGGTATTCCCCTTAGATAGGTATTCCCCGGCACCGGATAGGTAGGACCGTAGGACCGGGCATCACGACAGGTCCCGCAACGCATTACGTAACGAATTCCACTACGTAACGCCGGTTTTTCGTCCCGGTATCGCAGTTCAAGGCTTTAAACAACAGCTATCTGGGTTAGCCAATGAAAGGCGCTGAATTGGCAACTTGAAAGTCAATTCTCTTTGACTCCATATGTGTACTCTGCACTTCGCCATGGACCCTAAAGAATAAGTGCGTGGGTTTACTTCCATCCGATCATGAGGGTGATTGAGATAGCAGGTCGTCGTGGCGCGAGCCTTCGGGTATGTCCTTTTCCTCTTTCACCAAATGGGACACGAATTATTCTCGTTTTTTCTTCCTTTTTTTAATCTCAAGGCTTCCTTCCACTGACCGAATTTTGTAGCAGCTCGTCGCCCGAGGCCGTCGCGGGGACATCACAAGACCCCGGTCTTTTGCGACTCCTACAACAGTCAACACATCGCGAGTCCCCCCTTACGCGAAGCTTGTCCAGAATTATGAAAAGGTCAAGACTGTGCTGGGAAATGGCACCGCCCTCACCCTGGCCGAGAAGATCCTATACAGCCATCTAGACAATGCCGAGGAGTCGCTGTTGACCGGCACCAACGGCGGTCGTGACGTTCGAGGAACCGCCAATCTGAAGCTCAAGCCGGACCGTGTCGCTATGCAGGACGCCTCGGCGCAGATGGCTCTCCTACAGTTCATGACCTGCAACCTTCCCACGACCGCTATCCCTGCGAGCATCCATTGCGACCACCTCATCGTTGGTGAGAACGGTGCACAGTCCGATCTTCAATCCGGAATCAAGATGAACCAGGAGGTCTTTGACTTCTTGGAGTCAGCGGCCAAGAAGTACGGCATCGAGTTCTGGCCACCCGGGGCTGGTATTATTCATCAGAGCGTGCTGGAAAACTACGCCGCCCCGGGTCTGATGATGCTTGGTACTGACAGTCACACCCCAAATGCTGGTGGCCTATCGACAATTGCTATAGGCGTAGGCGGCGCTGATGCTGTTGAGGCGCTTGTTGGTGCACCATGGGAGCTGAAAGCGCCCCGCGTCCTGGGCGTGAAGCTGGTCAACAAGCTCAGCGGCTGGGCCTCGCCCAAGGATATTATCCTGAATCTCGCTGGAAAACTGACGGTTCGAGGTGGCACTGGCTACATTATCGAGTACTTTGGGCCCGGTGTCGAGACACTCAGTTGCACAGGCATGGCCACAGTCTGCAACATGGGAGCCGAAGTTGGCGCCACCACCTCGATCTTCCCGTTCAGCCCGGCCCATGTGCGATACCTCAATTCCACCCATCGACAGCATGTGGCTGCTCAAGCCGAGAAAGTGTCCAGTGCCCTCTCTTTCAAGGCTGACAAAGATGCTAAGTACGATGAGATCATTACCATAGATCTAGCCACCCTCGAGCCTCATATCAATGGCCCTTTCACTCCAGATTTGTCCACACCATTATCACAATTCAAAAAAACCGTACAGGAAGAAAAATGGCCTGAAAAGCTTTCGGCTGGCCTCATTGGCAGCTGTACGAACAGTTCTTACGAGGATATGACGCGTGTGGAAAGCATGGTACGTGAAGCTTTAGATGCCGGTGTGAAGCCGGCGGCCGGCTTTTACATTACACCCGGCAGTGACCAAATAAGGGAAACCTTGCGGCGAGACGGGCCGCTTCAGACATTTGAAGCAGCCGGTGGCACTGTTCTCTCAAACGCGTGCGGTCCATGCATCGGTCAATGGAAACGCCAAGACGGTATTAAGAAGGGTACGCCCAACGCCATCTTGACCTCATACAACCGGAACTTTCGCGGCCGTAACGATGGCAACCTAGAAACCATGAATTTCTTAGCATCTCCCGAGATCGTGACCGCCATGACGTTTGCGGGCACCACCACTTTCAACCCAATGACCGACTCACTACAGACGGCTTCCGGCAAGGAATTCCGCTTCACGCCGCCATCGGGTAAAGAAATTCCATCACAGCCGTTCGAAGTCGCGCGACAAGAGTTTCAGGCTGTGGCATCAGCGCCTGACCCGTCAGTCGAAGTCGCCATCTCGCCCAGCTCATCCCGCCTGGCATTGCTTGAGCCCTTCGAGCCCTTCCCGGAGTCCGAATTAACCGGCCTCCGAGTTCTCGTCAAAGTGGCGGGCAAATGTACCACCGACACCATCTCGGCGGCCGGCCCCTGGTTGAAATACAAGGGCCACCTCCCCAACATCAGCGCTAACACCCTGAACACGGCCACGAACGCGGAGACGGGCGAAGTCAACGCCGCCTACGATCTGGATGGCTCCAAGCACACCATCCCAGAACTCGGGCAGTTATGGTATCAAGCTGCCCGGCCTTGGCTTGTAGTCGCCGAGCACAACTACGGAGAGGGTAGCGCCCGTGAACACGCGGCCCTCCAGCCGCGACACCTAGGTGCTCGAGTGGTTCTGACCAAGAGCTTTGCCCGCATCCACGAAACGAACCTCAAGAAGCAGGGTGTGGTTCCCCTGACCTTCGCCAATGAGACCGACTACGACCGTATCGGCGCGCGCGACGAAGTCGAGACCGTGGGTCTGTTAGACATGCTGCGGAATGAAGGAAAGGGAGACGTCTCGCTGCGCGTCAAGCGTTTCAAGTCTGGCGAGGAGGTGCTCATCCCCACCCGTCACACCATCACTCGTGATCAGGCCAAGTTCATACTCGCGGGTAGCGCGCTAAATCTACTCTCTCGGGGATCATCATAAACTTGCCTGGTGCGGAATAGACAAATGGAAAACTTCCCTACCCTATTGGCCTAGGCACCTAGGTACCCACCCAAGCACCAAAACACATCAACGGGTGCGCTCCACGAAGAGCAGGCCAAGAAGATAGCTTGAAAACGTCAATATAGAGATGAAAGACATCAATACAATGAATAAAGCCAAAAAAAAATCAAAGGAACAAAACTGGCAAATGAATCAAAAAAAGGGACGACCGTATGGGAAGTGTGAAAAAAAAATGTCTTGAAGAATTTACCCTCGTTCGTTCTCTATCTACTCTCATACAGAAAGGGATTCGAAGCAAAGATAACCATATTTGGGAAGTCGAAGAACAGTATCCGATAGCCGTTTGGGATACGGAAGCAAAGACGTCTAGACACTTTTATGTATATAGGAACGTAATGCCAGCCTTTTTGCTTAGTTAAGAGAGTTCGTGGTGTTTCGTGTGTGCTTCGCTTGCAATCCGCCTCTTTAAAAAAAGATTCGCCATCTCCGTCCGTATCTGGCTTCCCTACCATGGCATGGGTTTACGCGTGATCATAACGGGTGTCAGTGTCGTGTATATACCCAGTGTTTCAGTCCATTTCCATTTCGATCCTTCTATATGCGTCCATTGTATGCGTAAACTCAGGTACTCCTCGTGGTGTATTCCCGTCTCTGTGCAAGGATTCCTTCTTCAGACATGAATGAACACGAACGCCCTTTTATACTCGTAAGGTGAAGGAAATAGACAGATGTCCAGGTAGGTATAGAATATCGTCAACGTGGGATTGGCGGTGTGAGGTTAATCGATGAGAGAGATATAAAAGCAATGTACAAAGCTCGCGGTGTGTACACTATAGTATGTACATGAAAAGAGAGGTTAGTCAGTAGATCGCCAACTGCTATCATCATCCGTCTCCATGCCCGCGCAGAACTCAGGTGAAGAGGTAGCAACCAATGTCTCGCGCGCTTGGAGGTCGAACTCGCGTTTTTGCGCCTCGAGTTGTTCTAGCACCTCAAGTGCTGCAAGCCACTTCTTATTATCGCGCACGCGCTTCGGGAGGCGAGCCCGTTCTTGCTCACGAGTGAGTTTCGGGGCCGCCCGCTTCCGCTCAGCGGCTCGCTGGACGACCCTGCCGAAGTTCGCTTTTCTGTTACCTCGCGCGGCGATCTCGTCCTGCTTCTGCTGATACCACTCTTCGGACTGTTGATGGAGCGAGGGGCAGTAGGTTCTCGGATTGATGTAACCGAAATGCGTCGCGAGGCGGGCGGATTGTGGGGGTAATGACGCGATCCCAAACAGGGCGTCTCCAGGCCGGAAAGGACGGTTATATTCGCTGTAGATCTGGTCGTCTAGCTTTTGCGGATCGTGCTGCGAGACCCAGAACTGGCGACGCTCTTCAGGGGACATATCCTTCCATTTCCGACCACCCAGTAACGCGGACAACGGTTGCGTAGCGCTTATGGCGATCGGCTCCACGGTTTTCGCGGCTGCTTGCAGTCCCTTACTCTGGGACCGCAACGTTATGCTAGATGCTGGGGCCTGGGGAGTAATCCGTAGATCAGGCGTAGCCGTAGCTTCTACCGTAGACTTAGTAGAGTTCTCCGTCGGGCTTTCAACTGTCTCTAAAACATCCACGTCCGAACTGATCGGAGTTGGGTGTTTGTCATCAACAAAAAACTCACGAGGTCCATCGGAACGCTGTCGCGCTTTGGCGGGAGGCATGTCGGGTTGATGTTTAGGAATGGCGGTGTCTGCGTGCACGGGCCTTGGTTTAGTGTTGACAATGGATATCTTTGGCCTTTTTTTCTTAGATCCTGGCTTGAAAGTTATGGTTATCATCTTCGGAGGTTTTTGGTCGATAACGGCAGGGGTGCCTAAAATGGCTTGCTCTGGTTCTTCCGTAAGTTGCAAGTCCTTCGAGTCCGGCTCGACGGGGCGTCCCTGCCGCGCCTGAGAAGCATTGGCAGATTGAAGAACCGGCATCTGCTCCCGGATTTCAACGGCCCAGTTCACAGGTTTATTTTGTCCGCAAGACGAATCAGAGCGTTCTTCGGGGGGTTTCTGGTCTTTCTGCTGACCTACTGCGATCCCATTGTAAAGAGGAGGACCATGTTTCTCCGTGAAACCCACCGCCGGCGATCCATTGTAGACGTGCACATTTAGAGGTCTTTGAGAGATTTCAGGGGTTGTTCGTGATAAGTGACTTGAGTTATGACAACTCTTGTGATATAGCTGCTGTTGCTCATTGAAAGCCAATTCATTCGCAGCTCCTTTTTTCTTAGGACGCAACGCAAAATCGTCTATAGCGCTAAGCTTATAGGCTGCCTCTTCAGACTGTCTGAACATACCTCGTTTGGACGATTGAGGGATGCCATTCTCAGCGAACAAGGAACTGCTCGACCTTGGTGGCAACTCAAGTCCGTTTGACGAACCTGACAGGCGCTGTCGTTTTGCTGGTCGCGAATCAGCGGATGGCGAGTCTATAGAGGATTTTGCTATAGGAGATTTTGAGGTATTGGCAGGAAATTGCACTGCATTCGGCGGCGGTTGGGCGGTTTTCCGTGCGGTGTGTCTATCAGAAAGCAGCTTTCTCTCCTTCGTAGACGGCGAAAGCCCAGGGGCGAAAGGCCGGTGCTGCCGGCAAAATTGGTCTCCTAATGCTACGTTGCATGAACAACATCCCTCCCATCTGCATCTCCGGACCTGATCTGCGGCCATTTTCCGAGGAAAGTTGCGGCTCGAAAGCTTATTGCTTTCAAGCCCATTCAAACCTATACGAATCACGCCGGCGGCCAGGCTTAGCAAAATGGACAGTCATACCATCCGTCCTCGCTGCTGGCGGTGACCTCCAACCGGTCATCTATACTAATAAATAGGGATTGAGTGAGCATGAACAATGATACTGGGAGATATTAAGTCGCATGGCAGATTTGTCGCTGCCAACTAAGGTGAGGCTACGAAATGCCGCCGCCTTCCACGGGGACGAGTAGAGACGGGGCATATGAAGGGGACCAGGCTTCCGAGGGACAAGGTGCTGATACCTACACTCGGCAGAACCCGCCGCAATGCCACAAGCACCGGTAGACAAGGGTTATGTGTGGGCGATTTGCTCTAATGCAATTATGTCCCGGACGTCCAGGTGCGGGCGTTACATGAATGTACGGCATTGATCTGGGTGGCAATCGTCAGCTTGGTCTGAATAGCGATGCCCAAGACTAGGCATGCAATCTCGCAACAGGAGAGACGGGTTGTTTCCATGGGCCGGCCTCAGCTCTTTTCAGTTTTCGATCTGGTTCCTCAGCCTGCGGGGAATCAGCGGCTTCGAACCGTAAACCTCAGCCGACAGCGTGAGGAAATCCCCAAGGGGAGTGTTCTTTGCCACTGCCTTTGGCTCCACTTCTGTCGGGTTTATGAACGCGAAGTCGAGCTCCACGTAGTGGCACAAGCAACTGGAAACAATTGCTTGGTGAAATCTGCCTTGTCCCTACGACCAAGATCATCGGAGATGTGGATGTCTTGGCAGAGAAAAGCGATCAAGGCGTGTGTTGCTTGGACAGCACTTGCTCGCTAACGGCGAGGATACGATTCCAAACCAGAAGACCCTCTTGTGCAGTCGGACCTTTTACCTTTCGCGCTCGTCATCGGCTCGGCCATGGAAAACGGGGGGAGGGGGTTCGGGGAGGATGTAAGCGTCGGAGATAGATAGAAAAGACCTCACCTAGCATGCCCGACGGAGTGTAGTCTGTATACCGGAGGATTTCACCCCATCACCAACTGGCGATGGTTCGTGATACGTCGCCTCGCAGCGTCGGTTAGGTAGAGATCCCTTTAATCCGTGGATTAAAAGATACTAAACCGGCGGCGTGGTCATCATGGCGAAATGCGGCTGTCTTTCTGAGTTGAAGTGTGAGTCGACTCCCAGCCGCGGGAGTTTCAACAGCCAGCGCTGAGTGCCATGAGCGGGATGGATGAAGAAGGCATCAGTTAGGATTCGGAAAGAGTGCCTTACCATGGGGAACCAACATGCACCCTTGGCGTTGTTCTATTAATAAGCCAAATGAGTGATTACTAACTAGCGCGTGGTTTGGGTACCCAATTGTGACGTGACCCGTGCTCGTCTTTGATGTATCTGTACCGTGCAAAAGTCATCTAACCTCCGATAGTTAGCGTGTTTATTCTCGAGACTGTGCTTACAGTAGGTAGTTACCAGGTAGATAGATAGATAGATACCTAGAAGATAGATAAATGATAGATAGATAGGTATCTACGGTAGACGGCACACCGCGAGCACCTACCTATAACTACCTACCAGGTAATAGCACAGTGCATTCATTAGTTCAGGACTATGTCCTTTGTGGTGAAATCATCGTGAGATCACAAAACTACCTGTCAACACTCGAAGATCCAGGAACTGAAAACTGTGCAGTCTGAATGCCTCAACACATCATTGTGCAACACATTCATAACAAGCAAGCAGCGGCTAGTCTCGTGTGAGACTCGGCTCTCGTCACATTATTCACTTGTCATAAGAGACAGAAGCTATCCGCAGGCACGCCGTGCAATAAAGAAGCAATAGTACTAATTACTCGCCTCAGCTTGGATCTCACAATGGCAAGGTGGAAAAACGCATTGACGACAATCCGCCACGCCAGGGATGGAGAGAGAACAAGAATCAAATCAATCATATTTCATCATGGGAATCCCAGATCATCTCAACCTTCTCTCGGGATGGCCGCGATGAAGGGCCCAAGTGCCCAAGTGCCATAACCTCACCTGTGTATGTATGCATAGGTACCATTTTAGATGCCCGTTGACGTTGGCGGTGATATGTGTCAACCAAGCTTACCATTGTCAATACTTGTCGAACTCGGTCTGGGCTGGGTCAAACTGGGGAGACCCATCGTCCATTATCTGTTTGAGCAGTGGCTTATCTGATCGCAAGACTTCAAGCTGCTCTACACGGCCGCACCGTTCGATCCAAAGTTGATGATGTCGTCCAAGAATTCGGACGCGGCGGGTTGCTCTAGAGAAGGCACACCAGGTAAGTAAGTCCCCTAGATGACATTCAATACCACTGTGAGACCTGCAGACCGTCATTTTCAGGCCTGCAAACACACGAATGACTTTCCTTAAGGATCAAAGCGATCGGTCTCGTCTTTAGTTTGTTGGGCCAATCGCTATTACTTTCCTTATCAACCCCCCCATGGATTGTTTCAAGGAGTCTCCAAAAAGAATTCATACGGCAGCAAAAAGACCAGTGCGGTATCCCGTATAACCTTGCCAGCTAGATCGATGGACGGCAGCTATTCCCTTTCACCAATACTGTGAAAGCACGCCCTCGACTTCCCGAATCTCCCCGATGTCACCAATGTTTTTGATCTCCCCTCACTGTAAACATGGATTCTGCATTTCAGCTGGAAGTGAGAAGAATGAGAAGGCCACGTTGACGGGTAACAGCTGTTATTAGCCCGCGCTGCCAGCCGGTGTTGTCCTTCTGTTTACAACAGCCTGCCAAATCGTAACCCGATAGAGCAGCAGGGACGTCATACCACCAGAATAACACCGCATCCAAAGTTCTCTATACTGCCAACTGATGGCTCGCATTAGTAGCCCAGGAAGAATAGTCGCAAGAATAGCCGCCGGAAAAGCCTCCGACACCACCGTCTTCCGTCTTCGCACACGAAGGTGCCAAGGAGGTGACAGCAGGAAGGTCGTGAGATACCTGACAGACTCATATAAATAGCTGCCCAAAGCACGCCATTAGGCTTCCGCCGTTGCCTGCCATGCTCGCTTCCAGCCCCTCAGAATAGGACAAGGTATGTGTTTCGGTAGATAGAAATGGACGGGTTCATATCGACCTCGCTCCAAGTTGCACGTCGATATTAATCGACTCAGACTAGGCAAACATCAAACTTGACGTCTTTGAGCTCCCATAAGGACGGACACCTGTGACGCTTATAAGCCAGGCTCGCGTGCGGGATAATGGCTAATGGGCAATGTAATATCCCATCAAGTTCGTTTGATCTATTCACCAGGTAACTCTGTTGAGAATGGTTTGGGGGATTCTTGAAGATCGCCATATGGATCATGTGCCAGGTACTGGTGAGTTGTTTCCACCTGCTTTCTACTCGGCGTCATGGTTAATAGGTAGCTTGGCGATAGTCCTCTTGGCCGACGCCAGGGATATGCCGGGCGAGTATCGGGAAATCCCACGGACGTTGCTTAAACATGGCCGTGGACGGAATGGAGACGTAATCTTGGTTCCCCAGCCGAGTGATTCGCCAAATGATCCGTTGAATGTAGGTACCGAAGCACGCACCCGCAGTTCGCTTCGAAAGCTTACCTTCAAGCAGTGGCCAACCTGGCGCAAGGATGTCATTTTGGCTATTGTCGGCCTGTCTGCAAGTGTCGTGGGAGCCTCTACTTCTATGCTGTCTCCAGGCTTCGTCAAGATCGCCCACGAACTGCACGTTCCAGTCAGCAAGATAGCCCATATCATAGCCTGGGTCGCACTGGTCATTGCCATATCACTATTTTTTATTAATCCTGTCGCCAAAAAAATTGGGCGCCGGCCCGTTTATGTGATTTCGAACGTCATCACTCTCACCGGCGCCGTCTGGGGCGCAGTCTCGCAAAGCTATGACAGTCTCCTGGCGTCTCGCATCTTCAGTGCACTGGGAATGGCCCCATTTGAGATTCTGGTCCAGGTTACCATTGCGGACATGTATTTTGTCCATGAGAGAGCCACGAGAATTGCCATCTGGAATATGTTTCTTTTGTGCGGATACAGCGGCGG
Organism: Xylariaceae sp. X187; assembly: GCA_028637585.1. Classification (NCBI taxonomy): domain Eukaryota; kingdom Fungi; phylum Ascomycota; class Sordariomycetes; order Xylariales; family Xylariaceae; species Xylariaceae sp. X187. The sequence goes on along the minus strand of JAJIZN010000006.1, from coordinate 1,188,390 downwards.
GCCTTTGATTGCTGGTAATATCATCGAAGTAAATTGATCACCCCTATGCCTGCGTTACTCTTACTAACCTCAACTCTAGGGTCTAGGTTGGAAATGGACCTTAATATCGTGCGGCATCCTGTTCGGCGTACTTCTGCCGCTCATTATATTCTTTGTCCCCGAGACTGCTTATCAGAGGCTGCCTTCCCAAAGACGCTCGGTAGTGTCTGCCACGAACGATTCTGTGCCATCGTCGGAGAAGAGCAACACGACTGTTGAACGGCATGACAAATTGTTGGTCCCAGAAACAGGGGTAGGGGTCGAACCGAAAGTCTCCTATCTGCGCTCGTTGCGGCTCTATAATGGTGTCTACACAAAAACACCTCTGTGGAAAATCTTCCTAAGACCCATGGTAATGTTATGGTATCCGGCCGTATTCTGGGCATTCCTGATATTCGGTACTGGCATGTCGTCCGTTGCGGTCTTCGCAGTCGTAAACGCAGTTATCTTCACAGCGCCGCCGTACGACTTCTCGATATCACAGACCGGGCTCACCACTCTGTCGCCCTTCATCCTGACCTTAGTCGGGGAGCTCGTTGCTGGCCTGCTCAACGATAGGCTCTGCTTGCAGCTCGCGAAGAGGAATCACGGCATCTATGAGCCTGAATTTCGGCTCCCGCCCATGATGCTTGCAGCCATAGTCGGGGCCGCTGGCTATTTTGGATTCGCTGCAGCTATCCATTACCGGACGCACTGGAGCGGCCCGATTCTCTGCTATGGACTGTCTAAAATGGCAGTTGCCCTGTCCTCTGCGAGTGTATTTGGCTATGTCGTCGATGCCCACATGGACCTGAGGGAAGAAGGTACGCAAACATAACTATCGACAACCTGGGCGTGAGTCCCGAGGCGGGAGTAACTGACATAATGGCTTTGCAGCATTTGTAGCAATCAATACTCGCAACCTCCTGACGTTCGCATTCACGTTTTTCGTCAACGACTGGTTAGCTCGGGATGGAGCGCAAGCGGTGTTCAACACCCTCGGTGGTGTCTGGTTAGCAGTCAACGTGTTGACGATTCCTCTATGGATATTTGGTAAGAGGATGAGAGGATATATCGCAAGGAACGAAGGATTGCGCCGATTCTTGCACGAAGATTGAGGTTCGCTCGATGATGGTAGGTATGAAGAGTCACGGACTGACAGATCCTTTTCTTTCCTTTTCTTTGCTTTTCTTCTCCTCTGTTCGTGCCACCTATATGCCATGCAGCCGGGCAGTCTCATCACTCTGAGCACGAAATGACATCGATTAATCAATCCTGGTACGGTCTCTGGGCGCCATGGCGGCGACAAAAAGCAATCGAGTCCTGTAACGTCAATATTCTCGGCAATCCTTTCCGATCATAACACTCGGCTCCAGTGTATGTGCACCTCCTCCTCCCCCTACACAAATTAGGTGTCATCTCTTATCGCAACTTCACCGTTGGGTGGAACGAGAGATCGTCATTTGAGAGTTTAGCATATACATGTATAAAAAGATGTATGTAGCATGTATATGAAAATTGAAGAGTTAAAATCGTTGGCAGAGCATCATAACAGGTCAAGCGAGTTCTCGCACACGTAAAACCATCTTGGGATCAAATTCCGGTCGGACAGTGTTCCAAGCCATGCCCCACTATCCATTAAAATGTCCAACCGATTGGCCAGTTTAGCCTTCCCGTGGTTTCATTTTTAAACTGTGTCCGTTAGGTGGCCAGAATGTGGAGCTGGCCGAAGTGTAAGCCCCAAAGCATCAGTGCTAATAGAAGATCCGAAACCTTGATTAGCGACGCAAAGACTGTCGCGACTCTTTAAAACAACTTGTTCGAAGCGTATCCACGCATCCGGATATCGTACGATGTTGCGATCGAAGACACGTAACTACATATGACATTGATTCTGAGCATTACATACTATCTAGAACGATAACTAGAACGCATCAATCAATCTGGGGGCAAAAAAGAGCTACATAGGTACATGTCTAACTACAACTGTGGCGCAGTGTCATGGCTGTGTTGATCAACAGTTCCCTGTGGCTAGTAACATCACCACAGCGGTACCTACTACAGTGGATTATATCTAGTGGTCTTGGCGGACGCAATAGGTAGTGCATGTATCCGTACCAGCCCTCAAACTTCAAGCCTTGGTCATTGAATCCGGAAATTGCTCGCAGCCGAGCCTCTTTGTTAATTAGTTAGCTTCATATATTACTGATACGTACATCTTAAATGCTTCAATGACTAAATAACTGCCGCCGTTTTGTGTACATTGGAGCGTAAACACTTGTCGGATCACTTTGGTTCCTAACATGTGGCAGACTTGTCATGGTGGCAGTAATCCTCGTGCCGCGCCGGTGCGGATCAGGCCCTTAGCCCCGAGACATTAGCGCCATATTTCCAATTCCTGCCTCAGGCACGAACGCGTTGAGAGCTCCTAGATAGCTATTGTCCCCTTTGTAAGACATCCCTTGGCCAATTTACTCGACGTCTCTGCCCTTTATTTGTTCCTCTCTCGGCGTCACCACGCGCGATTGATTCTTGCCGTTTTCGCGCACCCAAACCACAGTGCTGCATAGTCGCTCTGCCACAACAAACCGAACGGTTGAACGGTTGAACCAATTCGACAGCGCCCGACCGTCCAATTGTTCGCGGCTGGGCTAAGTTGCTTCTTCATAGGAACGAAGCAAAGCTCGAATAGGTTGCACCTCTTCGCTTCGACGCGGAAGAACGGATACTCAGGTTACAACGAGGATCCGATCGTGAGGGTGAACAGGGTGACCCATAGTGGGCGAGGAGGTCTAGACGTCGATTACGATGGCGGATTCCCTGCATAACGCGCCGATCGTGCTCGACAATGGCTCCGGCACTATACGAGCTGGCTTTGCCGGCGACGATCTACCGAAGTGTTATTTCCCTTCTTTCGTAGGCCGCCCGAAGCATCTCCGAGTCCTCGCCGGCGCCTTGGAGGGCGAAGTTTTTATTGGCCAGAAAGCTGCTACCGAGTACAGGGGGCTATTAAAGATTCGCTACCCCTTAGAGCATGGCATTGTCACTGACTGGGATGACATGGAAAAAATATGGGAGTACGTCTACAATGAAGGTTTGAAAACTATGAGCGAAGAAGTGAGATGGCCTTTGTGTTCTTCCACTCGAGTGTCGCCGTGGCTGCTAACACTTGCTATAGCATCCTGTGCTCTTAACCGAACCCCCTCTGAATCCTCGAGCAAATCGCGACACGGCCGCCCAGATCTTGTTTGAAACCTTTAATGTCCCCGCCCTCTATACCTCGATCCAAGCAGTTCTTTCTTTATACGCAAGCGGTCGCACGACGGGCTGTGTCATGGATTCTGGTGATGGAGTCTCTCACGCCGTGCCCGTATACGAAGGGTTCGCGATCCCCAGCTCAATACAGCGTATCGATATTGCCGGTCGCGATGTTACCGAGTACCTACAGACATTACTCCGCAGAGGCGGCTACATTTTCCACACCAGCGCAGAGAAAGAAGTGGTACGGCTGATCAAGGAGTCTGTCTCATACGTCGCACTCAATCCAAAGCAAGAAGAGAAAGACTGGTCCAGCGCCAAGCTAGAGCAAGGGAAAATGGCCGAGTACATCCTCCCAGACGGCAACCGCTTGCGTGTGGGCCAGGAGCGTTTCCGCGCCCCCGAGATCCTCTTCGACCCCGAGATTGTTGGCCTCGAGTACCCTGGTATCCACCAGATAGTGACAGACGCCATTAACCGCACGGATCTCGACCTTCGCAAGGCGCTATATGCCAATATTGTACTTTCGGGTGGAAGCACGCTTACCAAGGGCTTTGGCGACCGGCTCCTGAGTGAAGTCAAGAAGCTCGCTGTCAAAGACATGCGCATCAAGATCTTTGCTCCGCCGGAGCGCAAATACTCAACCTGGATTGGTGGCAGTATCCTCGCTGGATTGAGCACCTTCAGAAAGGTAAGCATAAATGGCCACAGAATCGGCCCACTTAAAAGAAGATATACTGATTGTCTATATAACAGATGTGGGTCAGCATGGATGATTGGCACGAGGATCCCGACATCATTCATAAGAAGCTCACGTAGCCCAACCACCTTCGATACGCTACAAGTCCAATGGCCAATTTACAGATTCTCGCAGGCCTCTCGGAGTTACATGAGTGAAAAGGACTGGATTCAAACTTCATCAAGCAACACAGTTCCACGCTACCTTTTTTGTGTTCTAAATGTACGTGGTGTGGTGAGGAGGGCGGCCTAGGTTATGTGTGAATGTTACTCTTCAGAAGGCTAGTCTCCGGGTAAAAAAATGCCCGGCTATGTTTAGACGTAAGGGGCTAGTATAGACTTCCTACGCCCATGTATAACGCATGGCAATCTTCTATTCAGTGAAGAACAGAAAGGACGGGGCGGGGCGGAGGCTGAACCCGGGGTGGGTGTCGTGTGAAGGCATAGTTACGCGAGACGAAGGATGAAGACGAAGAAAACTAATCATCTTAGATAAAGTGAATGATACCCATTTGTTGAGCGGCAGTCGTAAGTAGCATTCATACCCCAAAAAGAAACATGATCGCCTGATGATGAGTTGCTTCAAGAGCATAGAGATGACGCAAGTGAAACGAGGAAGATGATTGATATGATCAACTGCCAAGAGAAAAGATGCCAATATTGTACAAAAGCTCGTTGGGGTCCCACCCTTTCGTGCTCAATTGCCCTTCCCTTTCCATGAATACGCCATGGCGTCCACCGGTTGATCGTCCTGACCATGAGGAGCTGTGACAGATATGTATGTGGGTATGTAATGTCGGGGTATGATGATAAAAAGCAAGACCGGTTTCCCATTCCGCATGCCGTTATTTTGGGTGTTCCCCGAGAAAGCCTAATTCGAAAATATGCTGTCCCTTACATTTCCTCGTGACCGTCTTTAGATTCCGGAAGACCTTTTCTTTTACTCCCCGTCGTTATGCTTCGTTTTTCTCATATGATCCGAAGCGCCGTTTTGTGGTATAAATTTTGACTTTCCCTAACACCCGTTGCGCCGTGCTGATGTTGTCGAACGTTGGTAATAAAAAACAAAACAAGAACTCCCGATTCCCGTGTCCCTCACATCCCCAATTCAAAAGAGAAAAAAAAAATAGGAGAGAACGCCAACCGCTTCTTGTTAGCGGTGACGGCTGAAGGCGGAACTCACGCGTCCCAGGAGCGAACCAGAGGAGCTGCTGGAGTTGGCGCTCGCGCCATCGCTTCCCTTGCGGGCGCGGCTTGGGGTGGCGGCATCGTAGATGTTGCCGGCACCGCCGCGGCCGACGTAGCCGATACGGCTCTGCTCAGCCTGGTTCAATAGCTTGAACTCCTCATCGAAGGACATGACAGGCCGGTTCTTAGAAACGTGCGCGTTACCGGCGCCGCCGCGGCCCGAGTAGAAATTGGAGGTCGACGGCGGAAGGGAAATGGACTCCGTGGGCACACCGCTCGAGGGCGTGGTTGCGGGCGCGCGGAAGTAGTTCCCTGCGCCGCCGCGTCCGGCGTGAGTGTAGGTGTTCTGCCTCACTGTGGGGTGCGGCTCGGTGATGGTGAAGGAAGGCATGCCTGCTTTTTTTTTTTTTTTTTTTCGATGGCAGTGCTACTGGATGAATGTATGGTTTTTGATGCCTGTTGACGAGAGGTATCACGCGTTTCTGGGTCGACTTGTTTGAGTGATTGGGACTCTTTCTTGTTGTGCTGGAGTGCTTGCTTCTCTTAAACTTGGTTTTACTTTCGTGATACCGAGACTTATATACCACATTCCTCAACACAGAAGGAGGGGCTTGGCTATTAATATATGCGTGTTCCATCGTCAACACCGTGAGTATACCTATGAAAAATAGGAGAGGGGGGGGCTGCATTTCTCTTTGTCAAGTTTACGTGCTCGTGACTGGGGGTGCTCTAGTGTACCTAGGTAGGTAGTGTAATTATTCGGAAGGCGCCCCCCCAAGGCCGAGCCGCTTGAGAAGGCTCATCTCGGTGCGTCACAGGACGTGGCGTGACACCGGGTATCCCGTGTTTCCTTACTGTACACTACCTAGTCTAGGTAGGTACTCCCCAGCCTACCTAAGGTACCTATTAACCTGCCTACCGCCTATCTACGACAAGGTGAGCCGGCGTCACGTTTGGGAAGGGATTTTTCTACGACAGACTTCCGAGAACATTCTTGAGCGATGACGCTACCGATCTGGATCCATCATATGTACTTTTAAGTCAGCTGAGAAAGCAAAGAAAGGAAAAGATTTTTCTTCTTTACGTAGTACAGGTACAATGCCTCTGCCTGGACATAGGTACAGAGGTAGGTAGGTTAGTGCACATCGTGGATTCTAACACAAGGGAAACCCGCTTAGCGGATCACGGCAACGGAAGGACAGTGGAATCCGGGGTAAGGTCCGCGTGATTTGGCTGAATTTTCTTTCGATGGAATAATTATTACCCCATAGTTTTTGCCCCCCCTGGCTTTCACCGTTGGTTTCTTTCGGCCCGCGAGGAAGCAGCGATTCAATGATTCAGTGAGTCAATCCCATTGATGAGTTGTTCTTTTTTAGGTTTCCGCGCTCGCAGCTGGCTGAGTGAGCACGCAATTCCCAATTTCAATGAGCATGCCGATGTCGCCCTCGCGCATCTCATTAGTTACGATGTCACCTGACAAGCTCATGGTGAGCATGTTGTCGCTGGTACGGATCACGGAACCCATTGGTTCATCACACACAGAATTTTATGAAGACTCATACCTACAGGTATTGGCCCGTACTACGTACCTGACAACAGAGACACTGGCATCGTAATGTAATAGGTACCTATCTACAGTCCGTACCTATCAGGGCGGTCTGTCGCTCTGTCGCGCTGTCGCGCGTTTGGCTCCCTCGCCATAAAGGATCGCCGTGACGCCTTCGTTTCAGGTATTCAATTTGTATGTACAGACTATATTTCCAAATTCCCGGCCACGTTACTTACCCAGTCGTGCTACGCCCGCCCGATGCATTTCCTCGGAGCTCGCCACCTCCTTATACTAACCCAACCTAACTAATACTAACCAACACCACCAGGATAGATTCGATATTGTTCTGCACATACAGATCGTACAGTCTGTATCTCTTGGATAGTCAATCCTACCCAACGCCTACGAACCTGCTTTTGCTAATAATAAGGGTGTAAACACGACAGAGAGGAGTAGGTATCCAATTGATGCAGGCCGCCGTTTTGGTATGGCCTCGGAGTTTTTTTTTTTCGTCCGTACGCTACGCTAGATGGCGGTTACTCGCTTGCTTCATGTAAGTAACCGCGCAGTCAACAGACAACTCAGCCAACATCTTCACGAGAAACTCGTCGCCCTCAATCAATTCACGTCAGCTGAGTTCACTCGTACGTCGGGCGGGATATGCACGTCCTTGATTACCATAGACCGGAGCCTACCGGCTACGTATGATCATGGCATGGCTTCTGGCAGGTGGCTCAAATGCCGACTACCGGTATGTCGAGGGCCTCTTCACGTTCGGATAAAACTACAGTACCTAGTCGTATATTACACACCTACCTACAGTCCCTACCTACCGCGTATGTGTTATAACACATACAACCATAGTAAAGCTCAATTGTTGCGATGGCGCCGACACAGCCGGGAGAGGCTGCCTCTGATGGAGGTGTCGCGTTGCGTCACCGCGCCACCAGAGAAACACCTCCCACGCCGGGCGTCTCACGCGAACTGCTTTTTCTAGCCATTGGGATCCAGATGTTCGCCCTTGAAGCCGACATACCCGTCCTAATAGAATGCATCTGCATATCTCGAGATCACGATGAATTGGTCAACGCTAAATTCGGCATACTTATCGGCCGGAGGTGCAGTAACCGAGAGAGAGCGGGCCTCGTCGATTTCCTATGTCAAACTACTGACGCGCTCCTACATCGTCGGGTCCCATAGCTCAGTTGGTTAGAGCGTCGTACTAATATTACGATTTCAAGTTGTAATGTCAGTAAATGCGAAGGCCGTGAGTTCAAGCCTCACTGGGACCAGCTTTCTTTTTCCTATGATCTTCGTCTCTTTGGATTCTTTCTTCACTTCTTCGCGATTTTGAGACTTCTTTTATTCAGCTAGTGTCCCGTCCCACGCTGTCTGCTGGGCTTGCGACGAGTCGCGAGTCGTCAATAGCGAGCTCGCCCTACTTAGGTCGTCGTCAGCAGTCTCATTTTTGACTTTTTTTTTTCAGCTCGGGATTCACCAGAGTAATAAGTTGCGGGAAGCATGTGACCGTAAAATTCTGCTTTCTCCTTGGACCGATGACATGTAGCGCATGGTAATAGGTAAGTAACTCTGGCCCGGCCACACTACCTACGTTTATCCGTGATAATCACGGGATTCCCTAAACCGATGTTACCAGAATGAACCGAGAGAAGAGCGGGCGGATTTCTAGTACCTACCTATGCATACCTAGTGCGGCGAGCCAGCTGATGGTAACGTTACAGGTTCGCCTGGTTGTGTGTGGTGGAGCGCCGGACCGAATTTTCAGTGCCGGGAATGTCCGCCACCCTCCAATCCCACAATCCCACAATCCCACCATCCTGCATTCGCTTGGTAAGGCAATCTACCCCTGCCACTCAGCATCAAAGCAATTGGTCCCATAGCTCAGTTGGTTAGAGCGTCGTACTAATATTATGATTGTATCGTAATGTCAGTAAATGCGAAGGCCGTGAGTTCAAGCCTCACTGGGACCAAGGTTTACTTTTTCCCGCCAGCTTCATTTTTTGTCCCCCCTCTTCTCATAACTGTTTTCCTCCCACTCAGACAGACGGGCACAGACCTGCCAGATAGGTATCGCACCTCAAACACAAAGTCGCTTTTCCCTTGCGAGTAGGTATTATATTCTGGTGGTGATATGGCAAAGACACCAGGAGATGGCAAAGACACCAGGAGATGGCAAAGACACCAGGAGATGGCTCGGATTCCCGGTACGAGCGGATATGATCGATCGACTGACAAAAGTTGACTCAATAGGTATCTGCTGCAAAGAATATGTCGGGACAATCGGACTTGCATGTCATCTGAATTGCTGAAACTCTTCTGGAATATCGATAACACGCGGCGGCCCCATGGGGTCTAATATCTTCCATGTGGACTCCAAAACCCCGGAACATCCGGACTCCAAGGGAGGGGAGGGGGGAGCGGATCGGTGGTCGGGCGAGCAAGCAGCGCCGCCATGTCGGAAGCTGGACAACAAACACCCCAACCATCTTTTGCATGTCCTGATAACACCATTAGTAACTTGCTATTTTCCTATGTGCTTAAATCGTGGAGGTCGAGAAGGCGTGGCCCTCACTCGATTACTCAAGCAATACAATCGAGCAAGTCGAGGGAGGCAACTACGATGGGATTGAGAGCACCTTCTCCAGGTCCTCTCGAGCTCGGTTTTGCCAGGTGCAAGCCTTGTTTACCCATGTATAGATATCGGATGTGCTTTCCCGACCATGGTTGATCCGTTTCCTCGAGACTCTCCCTTCTGCTATGACAGATTCATAGCGCCCGCTTAGCACTCAGAATTGCAGGGTTGAGGTATTCATTAGCCAAACTTGAAGCACACGCGCTAGGAGTGCTTTTAATCCGACATGGAGCTCAACTTCCCATCAATCCAATCATTTTATTCGAGAGAAGTGCTCGCTGACGGCGGCGATGACTCTGCTCACCTCGTCGAGACCGGCGATGGCTTCACATCCTCCGAAGTACAGGCAGTCGTCAATCCGCTTTCACGACCATTCCGACCTTCGAGACACTATGATGTTTGCCCTATCATAGAAATTCAGACAGGGCCACATGACTACGAAATCACAGGGAGACTGGTCAACTTCTCATCTACTGGGGGTCCTCATAGGATACCTCCAAGTGCCGGGGGCTACTATTTTCTTGTCTTGTGTGATGGTACAGCCGCGATAGCAGTGAGTCGACCACGACCCAGCTTATACCAATCATCGATCGGTATTACCATTTGAGTGTTACTGAAGATTTGTTCAGATAAAGCTGTACTGTAACGCTTCCGAGTATCAGCCCCTGCTAGGCCAGCGAGTAACGGTCTGGGCGACCTCCATATCCGCCGGCAACCAGGCCGAGATCGGGCATATCCCATACTGTTCCGTAGCCTCCACGATCTACCCCGGCCGGAACGGCGCTACGCACATCATCTTCCACCTTGATGCGATCGATTCGGAAGAGCACCGCTCAATGCGCCGCCCACTGGAAATGGATGCCGGAGACTACGATTACCTTCCTGGACTCATGACCATGAAAGCCTTTCTGGCAAGCGGCTATGACCTAACCGAAAAAAAGATCTTAGTCTGCGTGAGAAGCGTTGGGCCTAGACGAACTATTCACCCCAAGACGCGAAAGGGCACATTGGACTTAGTCGAAGTGGGTATCTACGACGACACCGCGCACTGCATGTTGAAGCTCTGGGAAGACAAGATTCCCTCCGCCAAGTCTTGGATCCCCAACCAGACCGTCTTGCTGATATCGCAACCTTCTTACCGCGTCAACGATCATACGGATCGTCAGGGCGCCAGTCATGCGGAGATCGGCATAGGATACAGCTCTATTGTCGACGTAGATCCTAACTTCCCGGAAGCTACGTGGCTCCGTAATAAGATCCAGGACATGGCCAAGAAAGAGAGTCTCATCGTACCCTTTCCCGATGATCTCTGGGACTTGGAAATAGCCATGCATGGGCCCGGTCGGGTCCTGTACACATTGGCCGAACTTGAGGAGAAAGTCCGCAATCAGGAGCCCGCAATCAGCTTCACCGGAAAACTGGGCGTGGTGGTTTCGGAAATTAATCTGATGGATCACTGGCGTAAGAGCACTACCTGCTGCATCGAATGGTAGGTTGTCTTGTCTTTTACTTGACCTATATAGCCCGTTCGCGACTGAATGGTCTCCAGCTGCGGCATACCTCTTTACGCCAACAAACCGATGGCTACATGCAAACATTGCGACAAGCAGTGGGATCTAGCGTTGAATCCCCGCGTGCTGGGTTCATTCCTCGACGAAAGTGGTATGATCACTGGGAGCAAACTTGTGTGGAACGATCGAGCATGGACGCAATTTCTCTTGGAACCCGCGAACGAGGTCCTCTCCACGGCGGGTGGACAGGCGGACGTGTTCGACCCATCGTGGAGGATAATCACAGCATTCGACACCAATTTGCTCCGTGACTTGGAGACACGGCTCCTCTACTCTCGCGTCACCGTGACTTTCGGCTGGTCCGTGGATCTGGGAAGACTCTGCATTCTCGGCGTCGAGTAGTGAGGGTCATAGTAATTATGACCGTTGTGATCTTTACGGACTACTTCTTTGCTTTTGACTCATTCACATTTATACAACAGGACGTCGGTGCTCCGGAATACCCAGTGGATAGGTGAAAAGGGGACAAATACGATCGGATGTAGGGGAGAAACGGCGCATTTGCGAAAAAAGGCACTACTGCGGCCGGCTATGTATTCACAACGCCAGTTTTACCCTTCTAGTGTGCTGGATTTGGTATCTATCGAAATCATCATTGCGGCCGGTCTCATGACCACGAGCCTGCCTCTTCATTATTAAACATTGCAGGAAAGACAGAAATGAATTCCCTCACGCGAGACACACAACACCAGACTTTTCCATACCGAGACTCAAAATCAACAAAAGGAATTCGTGATGTCCAGCCTTGGGCCATCTTAACCCTCCATCTCCTCATCCTCATCGTCCTCATCATCGGTCTCGATGTCGCTGTCAATGGCGTTACCCATGAAGTAGTCGACGGCGTTCGGGTAAATGTCCTCGGCGAGGGTGACGGCGACCTCGTGGCCGGCGGGGAAGGTCTCGACAGCCTCCTCGGTGAAATCCTCATCATCATCCTCTTCTTCGTCATCCTCAGCGATCTCGTTGCCGGCGAGGGCAGCCTGGCGCTTGGCGAGCATGTCGGCCTTAGCCTCGACGTGCTCGGCGGCACTGATCCAGCGGCCACGGTAAGAAAAGAAATTAAAAAAGCTCAGAGCACCCTCGGTGTTGTCCTTGAGCTTCTGGACCAGGGCCTCGTACTGAGGAAGCTGCTTGGCAGCAGCATCGCGGGCATGGCGTGCGTCATTTGCAAGAACGCCATCGAGCTTCTGCGACGGGTCGGCCTTTTGAGTGTTCCAGAAAGCAAGGGCGGCATCAGTGAGACCACCAGTGACATCCTTCTCAGGGCTCTTCCAGTTAATCTTGATCGGTTCGGAGACAAGACCAGCGGAGCCGTCTTTGCCATATCGGAAGTAAAAGATCTTGGTCAACTCCTTGTCGGAGAACCACTCGTTGTCGGTGAAGCGGAATGTAAATTGGAGAGAGCGAGGCTCGCCAAACTTGTTGAGACCCATGTCGGAGGGCTTGGCGTCGGCAGGGATTTCGGGGCGCGTGACCTCGAGCGAGGTGAGGGCGGCAGAGAAAATCTCGAGATCGACTGGGGTGATAGCAGCCTCGAGCTCGGAGGCAGCGTTATCAAGAGTGACGGCCCAGAAGCCGGGGATCTTGGCAATGGTGTTTTGGCGGGCAGCAAAGATGTCGCGGGACATCAGGTACTGCTTGGCCGTCACTTCGGTGTCGACATCCGAGATGGCGGATTCAAAGAGGTGCAGCTCCTTGATGGTCTGCGGGTCGATGACGACGTCGGCGTCGGTAGAAAACATCTTGCGAAGGATGTGCTGGGTTGTATTTGGGATGAATGAATTGTGTGAGATGTGTGCGGAACGCAGGATGGTGGACGAAAGAGGTGGGAGGGTATCGTGAGAAGAGAGGAAGAGAGGAGAGGTAAGAGATCCGAGTTATCTGGGGCAGGGACGGAAAAACCTATCTTATAAAAAGGGCAGGAACTTCAATTCACCGGGGCAACATGGATATTTTTTTTTCTTGCACCTATTTCATTCACTACGGTATTTGTGCTAACTAGTAATTTAGAAGGCGCTAGGGGGGAAAAGCACGGACCGTTTAAAAAAGTGAAGAAAAAAACGTCTTCAATAGGTACTGATGATAGCCAATCTATGGCGGGGTATTGTGTGGTCCCACCTCTAGCTACACGGTACACCATGGCAAACCAATCGGGAATCTAATGAGCGTAGATCGCTTGATGCTCCTTTAAGCCCCTTTTTATAAGTTTAGATAGTCTGTACCTATATCTACCCATTCGAATCGATCGCTGATTCATACCTACCTAGGTAGTTTAACGTTGTTTCTGTGTTAGGTAGCTACCGGCACTGCCTAGTCCACGTGGGCACAGGGTTGGCCAAATGGATTAATTATATCGTGAGTCTGAGAGACAAATTAGCCAAAGGATTGTTGAAGTTAGGCTAGCTAATTCTCTACGATGCGAACGTCGGCTACCCTATAGGTATTCTACCTATTGGTTTGATGCCTGTTGTTGAGGGGAACTTTTGCGTCAGGAAAATAACGTGCTGGTGAACGCATCGAAATAAATAATCCGTACCCCTCTCACCCCTCATTGTTACGTGGCAGAGGCCTTGGGTGTCGGAAGGAGGGGGGCAGGCACGGGCTGGCGCGTAAATTACGTGCACTGCACTAACTAACCTACTTACCTAGTTAGACTACCACTTATGTAGATAGACTATCTATCTACGGCACCGGTACGGTAGCGCGAGGGAGAATTTTTACTTACTTAGGGAACGCGGAAAAAAGAAATTGGACGTGCGTGATTGGCTGGGTTGGAAGTTTTTTGAGGTTACATTGGCCTTATGCTAAGGCCCCCTTTGGGCATGGCGATTCGCTACTTAAGCAATTGCCCCACATAACTACCGGTGGCGTCGTCTTGTTTTTTGGGACCTGGGCTTCTCCTGCCTGGGTTCTGTGGGCCGGCAGTTCCTGGTTCTCTTGGCAGGGCACTTTGGAAGCGGTCAAGCTAGATAGATAATGGCAGAACGTCGGGCTAACTAACTAACTATCTAGAGGTTAACCTAGATAGGCAACCTAGTTACCTAAGGTTAGTTGCCTAGGATACCGGTGTGTACACCAAATTCTGCTGCGTAGGTATCTAGATAGGACTGGTATCGTATTGACATTCAGATAAAGTCCAAAGAGCCTCAATGATGTACATGCCTGCCTGCCTATTTACCCTTATAGCAAATATACCTTCTTCAAGGCATTTTTCCTGACCACACGCTCTCGAGAAAAAAGCCCACCAACAACGGTGATTAAATCATCAAACTATGTAGGTATGGTGTATCTAGTGTAGGCACTTCCCCGCCCAAAAAACGACCTCTGGCTGGTTGTAAGCGAAAACACCCCTTTTCTAGACCCTAGATATCTATCGTCCCAGTTCTCTGTTCGTTACGACGGTAACATATCCATCTATGACCTGTCCTCTATAGTCTTTCTTCCTTTCTCGAGTCTATTTCTTCCCCGCCCACCCATTCCGTATGGATGTACATTTGATTCTCTATCCTGTAGTCTCATCGCTGTCTAGCAGCGGTCTGTCTAATGACCTCTCAAAAAGAGGATAAGGTTGCGGTGGCAGGGTATTAAAAGGGAGATATAAAAAGGGAGCAAAAATCGATGTAATGGAGGAAGGTAGAAAAGCGTAACGTGAAAGAAAAAAAGACAGATGCGTATGATCCCGCAAGCAATCTAACCTAACGCCTTGCCATTTATTCCCCCCTTTACGACAATAAGATTGAGTAGCTATCTTTGCGGTTCCGCGGTAGCAGAGGTCGCCCGTGCGCTAATTCCTTGTGCACGGATGGAATTAAGGTGCGTTTGATTGCCCTGGCTGCGATGTAGCTCGTCTCTAAGAGGTATTTGAGTAGCTCCGTCACCTCTTCGTCCGTGCCGAGCTCGTTGAAGAACTCCAGGCTCTCGAGGCTCGGCGGGACGCCAAAGGAGTCGAGACGGGGCTTCTTGGGCTTCCTGCCGAAGAGCTGCCAGTCCCAGTTAAGGCGGAACGAGGTCAGGGCGACGAAGCCGGCCATGCGCAGTGGCCTCCTACTGCCTAGCGTGGGGAAGTCGATGGTGATGCTCTTCAGGGACTCGCATTGCGAGCTTAGCGCGACGATGTAGTCGCCCATGTTGTCGGAGCTCTCCTCCAGCTCGGGCGTCGGCAGCGGGCTCTGTGTCATGATGAATTCCTCGAGGGCCTTGGGCAGCTCGAGCACATCGCCCAGCGCGTCATCGCTGATGTCGCACTCAATCAGATGAAGGCACTTTAGCGGGAGCGCATGCGGACGCTCCATGAAGTCGAAGCCGCGGTAGTCGAGTTTTGCCCTTCGGATGTACAGGGTCTCAAGCGTCGGGTGCGCGAAGATGTGAATATTCTCGCGCAGGTCCCAGTAAGCATTGTCTGGGCACTGGTAGAACAGGCTGCAGGATTTCAGGCAGGCGAGGTCGAAGGGCCCGTTGAAGAGGGCACCGATGCCGCGGAGGAGAGTGACGGGGACAGAGATCTCCAGATGCTGCAGGTTGGACATGGTGGAGATGGAGCGCGACAGGCTGTCGAAGTGCGAGGGCGTATAATGCGAGTTGGCGACATGGCCGTCGAGGCTTAGGTGGGACAGCTCGCTCTGAGGATACTCGAGGGTTGCGGAGTGGATGGCGGAGCCGCGGCGCTCACGGCGGGTCAGCGACTCACCAAAGGCGAGGTGCTGCTCAGGCTTCTCGAAGTAGACATCCTTGTATAGAATCGAGTCGGCGATATCGTGCCAGGACTTGTTGACGAGCGATACGCTGCACAGGTCGTGCGGCGAGATGCAAGCGATGATCTCGAATATCTGCACTAGCAGGCTACTGGGCAATTCGGCGAGGCGACGGCGGCGGCCCTGGTTGCTGCTACTGCTGCTACTGCTGCTACTACTTCTCCGGTTGCTGTTGTTGCCGTTGACGCCATCGGTACCTTTCAGGGATTCACGGGATTTAGCCTGTGGACTAGGTCCACAGGCGCCATCGTCGCGGGACATCGTTTATATTTTGGGAATAGGTATTGTTCTCCTGCAATTTCCCCTTGGGCGTGTCGGGAGTTGTTGAATATGGATCTGGGGAAGTTGATGACGGTGGGCACTCTCGATAGATTCTGGCGGATTTTCCCAAGGTTTCTCTGCTTTTGCGCTTCTGAAAGGTGGTGGACCTTCCGCGCACCGCCACACACTGGCTGCTGACCTTCCGGAGGCGGCTGATTTCCTGGTTTTTTTGTCAGGTTGTTTCAGCTGGATGATTTGTCTACCTATCCAGAATTGGGTAGGTTAATGCACTTGGAGGACGTCGATGACAAAGAAGTGAATATATTTGTACAGGTAGGCCCCGATGATGTGAGGAGGCGTCGAATTCCCAAGCGCCTCTCTCTCGATGGAAAGAAAAGAAAGAAGGTGAGAAAAGAAAAGACGTATGAGGTATACTTACTGTCAACGTGCGGTGCACTAATCCGTAATGGCCTGGGCAATTGACATAATAGAGTTCAGGTTGCTTTCTAATAGGTCCTTTCCTGCTGCCCATACGGAGTATCTACCATTAATTGCAACCAAGATTACGGACGTAGGTATTGCCAAGATATACTGCACGGTGCATTTGCATTTCCCCTGGAACTGTATGACTAACTGGAATTATGCCTTTTATGCCTTCAGAGTCAATTAACAAGAGTTCTGCAACTGCCGGGAGGGATGATTGCTTAGGTAAGTAGCACCCTGCGTAAGTCTGCACCTATCTAGGTAATCTGTAGGTACCTTGTAGGCAGCAACCTCCGTACCAAGTCCGTGTACACGCGTATGTCTCACACTGTAACTGAAGTTCGACGGGTTGGCCCTGGTACCTGTCTGAGGCTGCAATGGAGCTTGGCGGCTCAGCACGTAAACTCGTCAATCTCGTAGATAAGATTACTGACACATGCCTCGCCACATGCACGCCGAGCTGGCCGAGCTGGCCGAGCTGGCCGAGCTGTTGGAATTATGTCTATATCTACTTATAAAGTCTGTATTGTATGGCAACTTGGCAGCTTGCTCGGGCATGTCAATCGTTAATATAAATAAATATAAATATAGGGAAATATATCAAGGGAAAATCACAGCAAAACCAGTCCTGTAGCCTGTAGGCATACCTACGGTATAATTGTGTTGGAACTTGGTGGGCGTATCAGTGTTGGTAATCTGTACTTACCTAATCTCTCAGGTACGCGTGCCTATTGTAAGTTTCACCGTTCCTGACCGTACCTACCTAGTGTAGATGGTGTACCGTAATTATCTGCTATTTACGTACCTGCACGAGTTTATTGACACCCATGTCCCACGAATCGGCTATCTTTACCGCCCAAAAAAAAAAAACCTCACTTTGCAAACCTTGGCTTTCCGCCGCTTTCTAGGTTCACTCAGTGTCCGATCCTCGATCATCTTGCGTACTAAAATCCTATCTAAATCCTATTCACCTTTGGCCTACATATATAGGTATAGGGTTCTCTATAGGGTTCCGTGTATGAGTTTGTAAGGATAGGTATTTACAGATTATACGTTTACATCAATATGTAGGTAGGTACGGACGTACTGTGCCATAGTTACCCAGCGCTTTGGACTCTCTCAATGGAAGACTCCAGACTCGTCACTCAAGAGTCAAGGGATAATTTCCCTATAGTTAACCTTAAAGAGATGCTAGCTCGTCCGCTATGGAAAGATATGACGAACTAATGCCGTTAGTCTGCTTGCCCTAGATAATCACTAGCGTGGGTCGGCATACCTGTTACCTACTAGGTAGGTACAACTGCCATCAGTAAGTAGACTCATAGAGGAACCACGATCCAGATTCCACAGATTCCACAGCTGTTGCTCTCGACGGGATGCTCCAAATTCGCAACTTCCATCATCGTTTCTCTAGACGATTCGCTTCCATTTCAGTTCTTCGCCGAAACTTGGCGTCGTCAATTTGGCGACAATGCGATAACTAAAGCGATCACGTGTCTTGTATGTCTCTTTTTTTTTTTTTTTTTTTTAAAAAAAAAAAAAAAACAACTAACCTACGCCACTATGTGCTTTTTCATATCCGAGCTTTATATCCGCCGAGTGCCCGGCAGGCTTATCTTCACGACTCGATATTCTCGCCTTCTCTGATCATCCGAAGCCTATAACATATTAACATGCGGTAAAGCCATCCATAATCATAAACTCATAGGTCTATCCACATCCACCTTATCCCAGGTGGACCTACCACCCTTTCTGTGGTGATAGTGACGTATATCCGGTCTTTCTTCCATTAGGGCCGAAAAGGCCTTTCAAGCGAGATGCTCGCTCGGGGTAGCCAAAGACAAGGCCATTCCGTCTACAACCCGACGTCGACACACCCCAGGGTGTTATGGGGACCTCACCAATTTCTATTTCGATTCTTAATCGAAGAAAGTCTCCATGTGTGGTAGCTATCAAGAACCTCGCCACACCGTTTGCTATCTTGCTCGTCGACTTCGCAATTTAGTACCCGTCGGACTAGCATTTCAAGATCTTCTAATAAGCATTGAGCTTTTGCCGGCATTCTCACGAGTCGGCCCCCTGTGAACATGGCTCTCCCTTGTTCTTCCCGTGGTATCCCGCCGCTTTCTCGTCCCGAAGTGGAAGCTGACTCGATCCAAATTGTGCTACGAACATTTGGCTACTCCGTAAGATATGGACTCACTTGACTGACCCAGGGCTCTTGCTCAATACTGCAGGTATGAATGAGCCATGCGGGTGTACAAGATGGCACTTTGGGGCGGCTCGGGGGGAAACTTGCTCGCTGGACATAATCGTCTGATGTGGCGTCATGAGCACAATCGAGCAGATATTCGACACGGCTAGAGTGCCATGAAGACTTCATGGGATGCTAATGAATGGCTTACCTGAAGGGGTCTACCGTCTTGCAACGGCTGCTTGTCGTGCGACGCTGTCTGGTTAGGCCATGTCAAAGGTTTGGAGTGGCTTTCACCTCGCAGATACATCAATATCTGGGGAATCATGCATTCGCCATCCAATCCCCTTGAAGACCGGCAGCTAGACAGATTCTCTGTAACGTCTTGGCCACATGAACATGATTCGGTGGCTATCTGTATGTTAGGCTGCCCGTCTTGACTCTTCGCGTCGCCCTAGAGCGCATTAAGCAGTTAACTGGACGCGTAAATGTCCTCGGACCTCCACGAGTGACGAGACCACCTATGTAGGTATCTGACTCGTATGCCGAACCCAACAGTTGCTCACGACTAAGCTCCTCAAACGACAACCAATGACACTCCAGATCGGGATTTGAGATGTTAGCTTTCGCCGGCCGTCGCTGGGTCAACTCTGTCAGCACCACGGCCGAGCTCTGATAATGTATGAGGGTGGTTATATGAGTCGACATGCTCTGTCGAGCTCGCATCAAGAGAGCTTGAGCTAGCTGTACCTCAAACATGGTCATGGCCCCTAATCCTGGACGCCGAGCTTTTGAAGGTGAGTCAGTTATGTGGCATGCTCTCATCCAACGTCGACAGCGCCACCTGAAGGTATATAAATGCGAGGCATAGAATAGGGAACCCCCAATGGGAATGCCGGGGAGGATGACTTGGTCATACACTCGTTTTTTTCTTTTTCTTATGCACACACATCACTGCCCTCGAGTCTCGAGGTATTCGCTTCGATACATTCATTCGTCTATTTGCTCGCCGTCTCTGGTAGACAGACGACATATATAACTTGAGATATCTCTTGTGAAGTTGCGTGGACAAAATCATGGTCTACGCGTCCTCTCCTTCAGACACAGACCTACACACAAGCAAGCGGACATATTAGAGTCTCATACACAATCATTTCAAAGATACATACACAGCAACAACACCACAACACATCATACAAGATGCCTTCACTCTGTCAGATCATGACCGCCCTTGCTACCGCAAGCAGCGTCTTTGCACTCCCTTACACCAAACAGTCCGGGTCCTTCACCGGCGACATGACGTACTACGAGCCTGGGCTCGGCGCGTGCGGGCAGACCAACTCGGCCAGTCAGAACGTCGTCGCCCTCTCACCGGCCCAGTACTCTGGAAGCTGCGGCAAGACAATCACGATCACCAAGAACGGGAGGAGCGCCCAGGCCAAGGTCGTTGACCTGTGCCCCTCGTGCGCCAGCGGGTCTATCGACGTCTCGCCGGCCGTCTTCCAGTCCATGGCTGATCTCACCGTTGGTCGGATGACCGTTGCCTGGGCCTACAACAATTAGGATGAAGGGCGGGGATTTCACGAATCCAATTCACTCATTTACTTTGGGCTGGGCCCGAACAAGAACCGCGGGACGGGAATGATATGTGCCCCGTCGGGACGTTCACGCAAGTCGTTGACGCCGACGGGTGATGATGAAAGGAAAAGAAAAGAAACAAACGTTTATGAACAGGGGGAAACGCCAGGAAACTTCACATTCTTACGATCGTTTGATACTTTCATTATTGGCTAGCATTTCTTTTGCTTCTTGGATACCCGGATAGACCAGGCGACATTGTACATAGCGCGGGAAAAGGAAGTCGAGGGTATCGGGTGTCTGCCACTCTTTGATAACGCTCGCTTGTCTCTCTCTCTCTCTCGCACTCTCTCACTCTCACTCATTCAGATTCTCTCTCCTTGATTAGGAAATGACTAGTCTACTTTCCTTCCCACTTGGGGTTTTCTTCTCCTGCTTACATTATGAGTTTATGATGCTTGTTGTGCTTCGTAGATGTCCGCAAGGGGTCGTAGTTCTTGACGAATCTTACCCCTTATGCAGTGAACACCTACTCCTCACCCATAAAGTTCCCTCCTTTCCTCGGGCCCTAGGCATGAAAATGGCTGTCTCTACGGTATCCGATCGCAACTTGTGACCCGGCGGGAAGTATCAACATTATATGAAAGGAGAGATCTACAAAACTGTCAGATGTCTTGTCTCAAACCTTGTTCATCCCTGTTGATCCCCATCCCTGCTGCTGTCGCCAGCACGGTTCGGCGAGACACTATCTACGACTGCGAATCATTTGAATATAAGCAGGTCGGCCCCCTCGATTCACCGTTAAACTAGTCCACCCCTCGATATGGAAAAATAAAGAGAAACCAATAACCAAATTCATGGGCTGGCCCCCTATTAACTAACATACAGTCGGAAGCTCATGACACGCTGTCATCGCTTCTCTTCACATTGAAACCGGAAGAGGTCATTCATCGGCGGGTCGCTTGAGGCGTCGTCGGAATACTACCCCGGTATCCGATATCCGGCAAGGGGCGTGTGTGTGTGTGTGGCGTTGACATCAAGCCATGAGCGCCGGCTTTCCCAATTATTCTGCCGTGGAACCCCTATGGTAGAGGCACAGCGTTCAAGCTACAAAAGTCCTTTGGCCACCTTTGGTTGCATCCTGGATCCCTACGCGCTTCGATAGCTACTCTATTTCCTTTCAACCGGCCCTGCGTCAAGCGGGGTGAGGGGCTTTAAAGCCCGACTGGACATGATTCGAGGACAGCATATGGTGAAAAGCAGGAACCATTTCCCTTATCTAAGCCGCTTTATGAGATGAAGACTAAACTATCACGGGCTGTGTATGGGGAACACTTATCTAGTCAATAATATCAGATTTAGATTCAAGAGACAGGCGGATTCATGATCTAATTGTAGATGATCTCCATGTTCTTTCTTCCACTTTCACATCATGCTCCGACGTCAGGCGGGCATTCGTGTCAAACTGATGAACGCAATATATTACCTAGGTTAGAGATATCCCTGCTTGGATCAGCGGCAAGGGGTCCTGTCGACATGACATGACATCTGTGTGGCGCCATGATGTTTCTCCTTAGTATACAACAGGCGGGTCGCTGATAATGTAGTTATAAAGCGATGTCGTGCCGTTCATCCGTGTATATATTGCCTGCGTGAAAGCCTGCGCGCTCAGGTTGGCGCCTTCGGGGCTGGTGTGGGTGTGATCGTTCGGGTAGAGAGCGTTCGTCGCTGCGTCGCCGAGTTCGAAGTACACTGAGAGAGAGAGAGAGAGAGAGAGAGACGTTATAGGTCAGACATATCCGACGGGACGGATGTTGAATAATATGTGTGATATGTTATGTGTGGGTGTCTGCGGGCGGGGTTTCGGTTCGCTCGAGACCGAATAACCCAGTCTCGGTTCCATCTACTTACTGTCGGATACAGCCTGGAAGTGGTCAACGAAGTAGGCATTTGCGCCTATAGCCTTTTGCGCAGTCACCTGATATCCGACGAACCGCGATGGAGTGCCAACAAAGGTTCCAGTCTCCCAGGCATTGTTGGGGGTCTGGGAGCTGAGGACAACAGTGGCGCCCTTGGCGATCATGAGCTTGGCCGCCTGGACAACGTAGAAGACAAAGGTATAGACAGTTTCGCCCGTCACGTCCGAGACGCAGGTCTCCTCTCCGTCACCGGGGCAATCTGACCGTCCGTTGTCGTTCGACTCTGGCGAGCCCCCGTCATTATGACCGAATTCGATGACGATGATGTCGCCAGATTGGGTGAGGTCGGCGACTTCGGCGAATCGTCCTTCTTCCCAGAATGAACGGGCCGAGCGGCCACCGATGGCCTTGTTGACTACGGTCACGGTGCTGTACGTGCCGAAATACTGGCCCCAGCCGTCCGTATCGCCGTCGTTTGCGCCGCCCTTGGCCATCGTGCTGTCGCCGCAGAGGTAGACGGTAGGCGTAGCCCTGGGAGCTATATCGGGTCGCGTGGGCGTGGCAGCTGCCCTCAAGGAATCCAACGCCAACAACGCGGGAATAGACAAGAATCTCATGATGACTTTGGCTTCTAGATACCAGATAACCCCGGAGGTAAATATCAAGCCCATGCCTGATCACTCTGCGATATGGTAGGATGGGGATTGACAAGACGCGCGCACAAATATGAATGGACTGTCTACCCTTACTGATGGCAGATCTGAACGCACCGGCATTTCCTGATCCGCCGGTCGGTGACAATTCCTACCCAATTCGGAGCCGGAGGGTGCGGAGCTGGTAGAAAATCCCACCAGTCAAGTCAAGTAAAGAACATCTCGCTTTCATGGAGATAACTCTTTACCTGTTCAAGCCACAGCTGCGACAGTGATGACGGGGAGAATTACTCCGACCGGTTTAATCATGTTGTCATGGTTCCCCTGTGTTTCCCGTCCCTATGCCGTGGCCACTGGTCATGTTTGTGAATCTGATGGACATGAGTCGCGGCATCGACGAAAATATTCGTGCAATATTCAGGCCGATAGATCATAGTACACGACCTGACCAAACTGCCAGCTCTACACACTATGTGCTCGGGTTAGCTTATAGATGCTCCTTTGAACCAGCTTTGCGGCGCAAGAAAGATCTCGAAGCAGAGGTCACTAAAGGATACGGACCCCAAATGTCATGGAGGACATCGGGATGATTAGAGATCGTTGACGGGACTGGATATGTTTGGTTGGGTTGGGGGTACACCAGTGACCAAACTCAGATTATGCAATTAGACTATAGTATAAACCCGATGATATCATATCCACACTCCAATATGCTCATAATACGTATTAGTTATTTATGGAATTAAACCTTCCGTCGTTCGGCGTTCCCGTCCATCCATGAATTCATCACCAAATTTTCTCATCTCTATGACCTCTTTAAAGCAGTTCCTAAGGCAGCAAAATCTTGCTTCATCAGGCCATTTACTGCTCGAAGTCACCCGCATCCAGGATGTCCTTCGCGCCACCATTCATGCTCTTCCAGATGGTACGAGGGTCGAGCTCCAGGTCTCGTTCTTCCACGGTCTTGCCCTTGGCGAGGAGGGCAGCTGTCTCGAGGCGCGCAAGTTGGACTAGATATTCGTGATGGTAAGCATTGGCACACGTTCAGCCTCCAGAGAATAGGCGGTTAAGAGGGTTCCCACTCACCATGTAAGAAGACAGCAGCACGCTTGCCTGAGAACATCGCATGCGGGACATTCGTGATGTTATCGGCGTTCGCGTCACCGATGGCGTAGACATTCTGGATGTTGGTCATGAGACCCCGAGTGGGATCGGCAGCGAGCCTACCACCGTCAAGTCTCACACCCATCTCGGCGCCGACGTTTGAGTGCTGCTTGTTAGGGAAGCTGGCGTAGAAGGCGGCGCGCTCAACGCTGGGTCCCTCGGTGAAGTTAAGGCGGAACAAGTCATGCTCTGGCCAGGTTGGCAGGTTAGGGTGCTCGTCCTCACCGCCGTCCTTGAGATGCTCGATACTGGTGATGGCCCGGTTATCGACCGTGATGTTCTTCAAGGCGAGGTACTCTTCCCAACGAGGGAATTTCTTCTCCGTCGCGGCGCGCATCTCTGGCGTGTCAGTTCCGTTTACGAAGCAAATTATGTCCGAGTTCAGGGTTGAGATTTCCTGGACAGAGCTGGCGCAATCTGTCAAGGGACTGAGGATTCCCAGAGGTTGATTGGCATGCTCGTTTCCATCACACCACTATAGGTTTGGCATCATAGGTCAGTATATACGGTTGAATGATTCGAGGTACAGCGTCGGATGGTCATCGTAGGCCGTCGCAGCAATGAGAACAAGTACTCACCGGGCACCAATATATTCCCTTGCCCCAGCTCTCTTCAAGACCTGGAGTTTCCGGTAGGATGTCCTTGAGGCCTGTTGCCAGGACAATCCCGCGCGCACTGATCGAGCGTTGCTCCCCGGAAGGGAAAGTCGCCTGTACTGTGAAAGGCGCGCCGTTGGTGGACGAATTAGACGACGCCGACGCAGAGGCAACGTTGATCTTGGTCACGGTGCCGTTGACCATTGTGGCCGTCGGATAGTATTGGAGCTGACTCCGAGCCTTCCATCGGAAGAACGCAGGTGCCAGGCCTGCATTTGTCCCGTCAGCATTCAAAAGCATCCATGGAAATTCCTAGGAGCGAGGCGATCGGGGAATAGCATACCGTCGCTTCCGATAACATCGTGCATGTGTCTGGTAGGATCGTTGCGGTAGTGGCCGGAATCGATGAGCAACACATTCCGATGAACGCGAACCAGACCGCTTACTAGTAGCGAAAGTCTTGAGTTAGCAAGCACCCTTTTGCGTGTCTTGGAAAAGTGGCAGACGAAAATGGGGCGAGACAAGACTTACAAGCACTCAAACCTGCTGGGCCACCTCCAACTACGACAGCATCGTAGACGGTCGCGTTCGAGCCATGGACCTCACGGCTAGCGGGTACGGTGGGAAGAGCTGCAGATGCTGAGGCGAGCAACAGCTGCGCTATGGCAGACTTGATGAAACCCATGGTGAGATTCGACAGCGAGGGATCTTTCTTGTCTTGTCTTTGGTATGTTGAGGAAGCGACTTGTGGTTGCGTTGGCTCACTCAGACTTCCTCCAAGGACAGGCGACCTCGCGCCCCCTTATAGGTTGTTGATGGCGGTGGGCCGTCCAACCTCAGGGTAATGCTGTCCCTGTCAATGATCAACATTGCCGAGGACGCCAAGAAGCTGAAAAGCAACAGTGACGATACGGAAGAGCCTACGCGGTACTAAGTACAACCTGCACGGTTACGCATCGTCCCGCGCATGCCGAAGACAGAAAAGGGTTTAGAAACCGTGGTTCATCGACGGAACTATCGATTGTTACGGTCACAATACTTCCCGAGTCCCGCCCCCGAGCAGAGCCCGAGTGGGTAGATGATGGGTAGGTATTACACTATTGAACGAGGCGAGCCCACCCGATCGCCTCACAATTGTGGTCCAAAGTCCAGCTGGAGTCTCGACGCTAAGCATCCCCTTTTGGG
This sequence comes from Xylariaceae sp. X187, assembly GCA_028637585.1. Classification (NCBI taxonomy): domain Eukaryota; kingdom Fungi; phylum Ascomycota; class Sordariomycetes; order Xylariales; family Xylariaceae; species Xylariaceae sp. X187. The sequence goes on along the minus strand of JAJIZN010000006.1, from coordinate 1,162,631 downwards.
GGGGGCTGAGTCGAACAACTCAGTCTAGCTGCTTGACGTTTGTTGTTGTTGTTGTTGTTGTTGTTGTTGTTGTTGTTGTTGTTGTTGTTGTTGTTGTTGTTGTTGTTGTTGTTGTTGTTGTTGCTGTTGTTGTCCCATTGTGGATTCACTAACTACCTAGTGTAAAGAGCTTTCAGGTAGCAACACTCCTCAACGACGCCTAGATGTCGGTCAAGAAGAAGAAGAAGAAGAAGAAGAGGAAGAATATGATAGGCGAGTGAACGACAATACCTCGTGTCATTCCATTGCATGGCTGTACGTGTCCGTACAGTCCGTATTCCATACCAAAGTTTTGCGACTTACGAGGTTTGGTTAGACACCTGGTGACTATCTAACCTAGATACCTACTTAAGTAGGGATGCCGCCATATCAACTAACTGCCGGGTGTTTTTTGGTGTAGGATTCCCTTGGCTCAAAGCTCATAACTAACTATCTAATGGATAATAATTGGTTGCAGACAGCCACAGTCTAATCCGGATTCTGTCCGTACAAGGATGTGCCTGGGCGTCCCGGTCTCCATCCGGAGATGCTCCCGTGCTCTAATCTACATCCCAGGGAGAGATCCGCATCACGGATACAGTCCGTATCTAACCTAGATAACTAACCTTAGATAGCAAGTATTATACAGTAACAGAAGTCCGACAAGTATGACAGACAGTATGAAGACTCTTGCCATTCCCAACTCCGTTTGCGGGTGTCGTGAAGAGTTAACTACTATCTAGGCACCAAGCTTATCATGGTTCATGGCCTTCAAAGAAAGCCTTTGCCACTATTCTACGGTCTCGACTTGCTTGGCGACTAGTCAAATCGCCGACAGACAAAGCCTAGGACCAGTGTGTCAAGTCCCAGAGTCAGGCTGAACCTGTGTTTTGAGGTGCGCAAAGTACACGTACAGACTCCATGTACACCATCTACACCTATAGTTAAGGATATAGAGGCAGATCACAGACAATCCTGTATGCCTCGGGGGGATTGGTACTTGTATACTAGGTACTTCTACCTGCTTCTACCTGCAGCAATGACAGCAATAGCAGCAGCCTATCCCCGACTTTGTCGTCGACCATGGCCTTTCGTGACTCCATCACCAACCACATCGTCGACCATCCACTTTTATGGCATCGCCGCCTACAGACGGCGACTATGGACTCTTCTGATCCGCTTTTGGCAGAATATTTTTTACTATATAAGCAGGCCATGTCCTCTCTCTCTCTCTCTTTTCCTCTTCTTCTTCCTCATCACACAAACACCAGAAAACCACCTCCCCTCCTCTCCCCCTCCAAACCACACATGCACATACAATCTCGCAAACATGGCTCCTAGCCCTCTATTATAGCAGTAGCCGGAATTACTTCCACGCCTGAGCGGCGGTGTGGAATGCAATCTGTCTCTCGGCGACATCCTTCCGCCTCCGCACACTTTCACACACAATCTCGCAAACATGGCTCCTAGCTCTCTCGATGATTCGCCGTCGATCCTGACCACACGGAGCCTACTCTGATTACTTTGCCCCTTTGGTTGCCCCTTTGGCGGCGTGGTCCAGACCGTGTTTTTCACGACCCGCGGCCGTCTTCGCGCGCCATCGACAGTTAGTGATAACCCCAAACCCACAAGATTCTCCCATGTTGGCGACTATGTTCATGCTGATCACCTCTTACTAGTTCTGTCATGGTGCCCGGCAGTGGTGGCTGCCCGCAATGCGATACCACAATATTCGCTGCGGGTGGCTTGCTGGAATCATTACATACCAAATCGGCAGAAACGTTATATTCGTTTTCTCCGGGGGCCTCGTTCCCCGAGTGTAAGTCACAGTCTTTTTCTCTTTCATATTCATATTCATATAATCATAATCATGTCTTTTGTCTTGTCACAGAGCTTTCGATTGCTAACTCTTATCTCCGATGCTTTAGATGATCCACGGCGTGACTGCCGCGCTTCGGTGGTTAGCTGGACGTGCTGGAGGAATGTCATCCGGCTAGTATCCTCGATGGCCTTTCCCACTCCATTGGGGTGTCCCTGTCGTCTCTGACAAAGCCTACGACAACATCGTTCTCGGCAAGTCGAACGACAACCGACCTTGCTGTCACGCCACGATACCTAGACCACAACGCGTTCAGACAGCCAGGCAATCGATCTCGAAACCAAGCAGATGGTCTCGCGCAAAAAGAGATCGATCCACGAACCTCGTCACCGACAACCTGGTGAGAGCGAGCTTTGGTGCCAAATAACTCGATGTCGTCCTTTGGACGTCAAACATATCAAGAAGCATAGCATTGCTGTGATTGATCGCATCATGGTCTGCCTGCTGGTCTGCCAATGCTCGCCCGGGCGCTGTTCAAGGCCTTCCGAATCCAGAGTAATTACGCACCTACACACCTACACGCCTACGCACTACGCCTTAGGAGCCTTCCCAGTATTCCTGCTGACCACATCGATGTCCAGCAAGTATCTTTGGGTATGGTGCGAACAGCGAACATTGGAGTGGCCATCCCTAGACAATAAACCCTCACCCGCGGTTCCCGGCTTACCATGGCCCTGGTGGCAACAGGGGGATCTAGAGAATCCTGTCGCGTACTTCGACTCTACTCTTAGAGTCTGCACCGGTGCGCTTCCGACTCTGGCTACACCAATGGACGTAATTGTTCGAGCGTATTTATATTTACGACATCTTCCGACTACTACCTCAGTACTGGGACCGAGTATACGAACCTCGCAGTCGATACAACACTGCCCATTCTGTCCATTCTCCCCATTCTCCCCATTCTCCCCATTCTGCCAATTCGGACTCCCATCATACCGGGGGGTATTCTAACGGGCGATTTACGGGTCGACAGATGTGATTCAGTCGTGGCCAGCCCTCCCCGCTGGGCCTGTCCGGGCGACATCTTCACAACCGGATGGTTTGGGGTATATATATAACTCACATTGCTCCCCACTGGAGCTGAGTATATACAACCTGGTCGTCGATCGATGCGCGCCAACAAGCCATGTCTTGCCAGGCAAGTGACTACGGTGGTCATCGCGCGGATACCACATATCAGAGTCCGTATCCGACTCCGAACGAGCCGCTTCCGTTCACGATGATGCCCGCTCAATGCAACCCCCAATTGGATGTACCAGACTTCCGCTACTTGTCCCGAGCACCCACTCGCGGCTGCTTGTCCCTACGACGCACCTGGCTTCCACGGTGGTTGAGTCGGAGGGCTATGCGAATGGCAACCTCCCGGACGACGGCATCCACGCCGGCAGATGCGCATTGTGAGCTCAACCCGAGCCATTTTCCATTCGGTTGCCTCTCCCATTACCTTATTCCCGAGACCGAGACGGCGAGCGCACCGAACGCCGATCCATCACACCTCCCAGAGTTTCCCTCCACAGGCCACTGCTGGCTTCGGAATCCCGGAACCTAGTATGAGAGCCCGAATTCTGGTACCCAATACGCCAACAATGCAGACGCCTCCATCCGGTGCCTTTATCGGGGAAGCCATAGGCCCACGGCCGACGTGCACTTCGGGGGTGACCTGCAGCGGTGTTAAGGTCCGGTGTCTATCAGGAGGCATACCCTCCATGCTTTCCGGCAAGGCACGAAGAAGTGTGCAAAGGGAGAGGCGGCGCTCGCGTCTTATTTCCATTCTTGTCGTGGCCGCACCGCCAAATCATGGAAATCAACTACTACTACGGACCGCCAGTTAAGACCCCTTTGTCCCTGATACTGTCACTCTCACCGGTGACCACCTCGACTACATGGGGTCAACGTCCCCGGGATATCGGCGGAAGCACAATTGAGTGTGCCCGGCCTTCGAGGGGGTGTTGTGATGCAATGAACATACCGCAACGCAAGGGAGCCGTTCCGATACAGGCCGAGAGCTTTACGTGGCCGGCCGTGAGTTCGACGAGTTTACGGAGCCAAGGATCGTAAATTCCGTGAGCAAGAAAGTCCCTTCGTCCCGCCGAGAGGCCTAGCCAAGAGACGTTGGCCGCCTTTAACGCGGGTCTGGCTGGCAATCGGCTGGATGATAGTCTGCTGGGGGGTGGCGGTACGAACCGAACCCCTATTACATTGGACCAGCACTTTTCACATCTCTTGTCATAAACCTACACTCATCCCCCTATACACCCAGTACCTCAGCTCCTTCAGTATCTTACACGTGTCCTGCACACTGATCTGACATGGCTGTCCGGCAGCAAGCCCGCTTGTTCCAAGTCGCGGCCGAGGAGCTGCCCACGCCACTCCCAAGTCTGGAGGAGGTGTTCGCATGCGACGAGATCATAGCCACACGACAAGGTGCTTGCGACATCAGCTGCGAAGTGACCATTGTAAAAAGTCAACGACTTTTACGAGGCACGATTCGGAACCGGCGACGGCATGGTCGAAGTTGAAAACATGATCTTCGTCGCCGAAAACACTAACGCCGAATCCCCAAGGTGTACAGCGCGTACACCTGCGGCGCAAATCATGCCTCTACGATGATGATGATCGTGGAGTTCGTCGAAAGCCTGCCTCTAGCTGACTTTGCCTGTCACCCGCGCCGGTACCTCTGCTACCTCCGCTCCATCCGGGAGCGGCTGTGCGCTCAGATAGCTGGGCTACGACAGATCCCAAACCCGAACATTGTCCGGTTCACCCTCATCACACCACGATGGTGCCCGTGTGATGAAAGTACGTTGAGGGCTTGCCGCCGGTTTTTCTACTCATTTCCCTCCTCATTCCAGAATGTGTACAGCGCCTATGCCTCTGGCAATGGCAAAGACCGCCCTCGCACAATGACAATCACCGAGTATGGCCACGACACGCAGCTCATCGTCTGCAAATTGCCGAGAGCGACGTCAGTATGAGGAGATGGAGATGGATTGGTGATTGTTGTTCAATCGCCCATCCCCCCGCGTATTGTCTCTCTCGCTCGGCTAAAAAAACGGAACGCCCTTTTGTGATCCCCTCGGCCCACCGGATGTCTGGCGGATATTTCATTATCATCTAGTGAAAGAGTGGGAAACTTACCTACGGACAGAAGAACACGTTGAGCCTGATATCCAGCCACAATCCTCGCGCGGTAAGGCCGTCTAAGGCCACTATATCTACCACCGTACCTTGCGGGTGCTGGTATTGGCATGAAATGCGCTCTTCGCTCCTCTGACTTCTCCTAAAGTATACAGCACGTATACCTGGCGCAATGCTCTCCGAGAAAAGAGACGCACTATGATAGTCGCCGGGTATATACGTCCAGGGCTTTTGCAGTCTGCAGCCCGGATCGCCGAGCGTGTCGGGGGCCCCCAGCTGACCGACTACGCGCCGGGTAGATACGTAAATATCTCTCGAGCAGGTCCGACTGAGCAGAAGTGAACTCTGCTTGCCATTGTCCCGCCCTACCCTCCCTTTCCAACGAGAATGGCGCCGAGCTAAGAATCATCCCCGGGACCCCTTTTTATCTCTATAGAGATTCACAGGCAGGGCGTCGGCGGCTCACCCGACCGTATTCGACCAACATCTCCGACCTCTTGATGCCAGGGGCAAACAACAGGGCTCCCTTGTGTGGGTATTTTGAACCGACCGGAGTGCTGCCGAACTTCACACCAAGCACTATGACAGGCGCCAATCTAGTCGAACTTTCTTTCACATTTGTCTAATACAGACAGACGGGCGATCTGACTTAGCTCGCCATTCGATAATATCCGTGACATCCACCGGCTAACGCTGCTGGTGCTGCTGGTGCCGTCGCCGCCGTCGCCGTAGCCGTCGTGGTCGTGGTCGTGGACGCCGTCGGACTCAGGGCAGAGTATATTTTACGCCGTCATATTTCTCCCGGCCAGTCGCGTCGAACGGCGAAGAAGTGCTACGCTTTCTTTTAGGTTTGCCTAATAGAGATGGGTGATTTGGCTTAGCTCGCCATTTGATAACATCTACGACATCTTACACCTACGCTGCTGCTGCTGCTACTGCTGCTGTTGATGCAGGGCAGAGTACGTTTCGCGCAGCCATAGTGGATGGATAAGCACTCCTTAAGTCCGTCTGCTCGTCGAACTACATCAATACCAAGAGCATCTACGGTGCTCCAAACCGGGATGTCTGGACCAAACAGACAGCAACCTCGGCCATCCTTTACCGTTGTGCCGACGAGTCTCCTGTGCCTCGAGCAGTCAGTAGACTAATACCATCTACAAACTTCATGCAGGGAGGGGGCCCATTGGCAGCCAAAGGATGCGGATCATCATCTCTTCCTACTTTTTTCGTTTGCTGTCGACCTCGCACATCCGGCCCCTACCGCTAATAACTCAGACCACAACCACGACCTACTGGTTCGTCTTGTTCCGGCCTCCAAACCGAAATTCACTAATATGCCGGGGACCCGCCAGCCCACTCCATGTGGAAGCCACATCTACAGACCACCATGGTCAAGCGGAAACCTGCTCAGTCAGATCGATCGATTGCCGATGATCGTCCGAGTATAGGGTTCCTCAGTCACTCCCTCAGACCCCCGTACTGATGGACCCGGCGGCTCAAGGAACGAGAGACCCCTGGCGGTGGGGAGGGGATATTTGGACTGAATATCACGGTCCGTGTCCGAATTAGAATAAGAGGCCGTAGCCATCTGCGTGCCGGGGCTATCGAGAACGGAAGTCTTAAGGATGCCGACAGTCCGGAGACGGAGCCCGACCGTCGCCGAGAGTGCCACCCTACATGGCCCTATCGCTGGCTATCTCGCTCGGGTCGATAGAATCGTAGATGCCCCCCCTCTCTACGCGAACCTGCCCTGCCCTACGTGCGCAGCATTTCGCCGAGTGTCCCAGTACTTCGGGAGCAAGGGTCACCTGGCCGGCCGCCCGAAGAGGGGCGGATGTTCATAGCCCGTTGCTTGAGCCGTTCCGTCGAGCAGTGGAAAAGGCTTGCCGGGTATGAAGGAGCGGTTAGTGGTTGAGAGGGAGGCCCATAGCCGGCCCTCTCAATCGCGCCGAAAACAAGAGTCACTCTCTGATCGAGGCCGATACATGCTTGGTCATTGCAAGGCACGTTGGCAGCATGGTTGCAAAGCTACCATCACATGTGACTGGAGACGCACTAGCACATGCTCTCTTAAGTGCCGCTGGTCGCCACATGCCGATTGGGGAGAGTCACCATCATCCATGATTACATCCTCCACCCCAATGGAAATCGTCTCCCTCGCGGGGCCAGGAAGTCCTGTTGCCGATGAATCGTCATCTACTACGAGCAACACGCCTTGCTCCTATACGTGGTATCATGCGGCGCAACTTTTATCTTTTACTTACTCTACGCCCATCACGGAGACGCCAATGCGAATCCTCGACCCGTTGCCCCTGGACGCCGGTGCACAACCAGTTGTGCAGACTATGCCGATTCCACACGCTCACCCGGGACGTGGCGCCGACACTATCCATCGGTGCGGGCCGTAAGGCAGCCGCCGTGGCGTTCTCGCTTGGACCCAATGAATCTGATGGAATTTGATCCCTCCTTTCTGCTTTATTGTTGAGAAATGAAGGGAGATATGGAATGGCATACGTCTCAGGGAAGGCAAGGAAAATTCACAAGCTGCGAGCTCGGCGAGTCGATAGTCATACTATCCAGCCCCGATAAGACCAGTGCAATGAGTAGACACGCACCACGGTGGCGGAGCTACATGATTCCAATGAACACGGCTAATGGCCTTGCCTGTTCCCGGCGAGCGTGACGGACGCGATCGTCGGATCCTCCAAACAACTTACATACCGACAAGATTTCGATCGGCATAGACAGGGAGTGGGAAAGACCACGTCGTATCAGCCTGCCAACATGATTGTCCAGAGTTCCTCTCGGCTAGCATGGGCCTGGCAATGAGAATGGAACCTGTCAACCTTCAGCGGTACCCGAGCGCGATGACCCCCAAAGCACCAAGTATCCGTCGCAAATTCCACTTTCATTTGATGGTAGGGGGTATATCGCAGCTCACTACCGTGTCATTCACGGGGAGGAAGTGACCGTGGACGTGTCTGCTAATCCTTTCGAGGACAGGCCTGCAAATTCCAGGAGGGGCCCCAATTGTACCGGGAAGCAACCGGCACCGGGAAGACAGCGTTCGAGCACTTCGAATCTAAGCAGCACAAATCCTCCGTCTCCGCTCGGTCAAACTACTAGACAATACCCATCAGGGGCCGGTACATGGCCCGGTGCCAAGGCCAGCACCAACAGACGCTGCGAGCAGCGGCCGGCATGGCATTACATCCGAGTTTGTGATCGCCAGAAGTGTATCAAACGCGGTGAACAGCTATCACCAGGATATTCCACTCCACAGACAAATCCGGCCCATACCATCATTTCGGAGAGGTGCGTCCGTTTTGGCGAAACGCCCCGCACTACCACTTACACACGGAGGCACGACATGGGAGTGGTGGACGATGGACACATGGAGCGTGGCAGTCCTTAACACCAACTCCCTTCACACATGGAGTTTGTAGGTGCCTGTACAGCCTATTCCATGAATGGAGCCGGCAAAGCAGACGGTGGTTCCACCGGAGGCTGGGAATCGATAGCCGGCGTCGTCTCCCGACCAAATATCTCTTTGTTCGTCGATGATCTGAGGAATGGATTTGACCATATTCTGTAAACATCTGATTCAGGGTACGAATTGCGGTCATGTATTAAACGATAGTCTGGAAATTCAAGAGGCCGTTAGGTGGAAATGTATTTCGTACCTATCTATATAGACGATTGAGCACAGCAGTTTAGCTTCATTTATGGGTTTGAATTCGTGATATGTGTGTGGTCCCTTGGTGACATTCTGATTTTTATGGATTCATTGGTAAAATGACATTGAACAGGAAAGTCGACAACTGTTTCTGTTGCGTGCCGTGTCGTGCCGTGCCGTGAACGTTGCGCCGTTTGACCCGGAAAATGGAATGTCAGGTCTTTGCGTCTAGGTATTGTATCTAGGCCCGTACCTTTGGGGGTTCCGGTATGGGCGGGCGTCTTGCCGTTGGTGTCCCGTCATGGTTTTCAGAGCCGGCGTCCAAGACATTTGACTTGAAGTTGACTCCAAGACACTCGACTCCAAGACACTTGACAGCTTGCCAGGTGCCCATCCGAGATCGGTCGGTCGCTACCTATCTACCGGTATCTCATCCATATCTCGACCAGTGACAGGTCGCTAGGTTAGATACCAGGGAGTCTCACCTTCCTCGGCATAATTTCAAACCGGCATCGGGATGGGATATATTAATTACCCCATCACTCCTCATCTGGGGCTGCACTAATAACAATGGGGTAACAATGTGGTAATTATGGCGTAAGTAAGAAACGGACATTTATCTAACCTAGCCATTTAGAAATTAGGCCCAGCATTATACCGCTTCCGTGAGGCGGCCTTTTGGGACACCAGTCTCGCCTAACGGGACACCACCCTAAACCGCATAGGGTAATGGCCCCAAATAAATCACGCCGTCTCTATGCCGCCGCAATACTACCACTTAGTCCATAAGGCTAGCCCGGATTGAGGTGGGATTGATTATATCAGCGGACGTACGAATGTACACGCATAACTACTTACTTACTCCCGCCTGATGGCAATGATCAATTATCGTCCCCAGCGGCCTCCCGGAAGCCTCGAGTGGTTGCGTATTCGAGTGGTAACATAGGTAGCGATTGCAGATAACAAAGCGGTAGTTAGGTGTAGCGTCATAAGACCGTTGTACAGGGACATGACCGGGCTGCTAAGGAGTGTGATAACTAAGTACCTAAGTAACTTAGGTAGGTAAATAAAAGCAAGTATAAGGGAAAATAACAGGTTGCTCAATTATATAAAGTCGCGTAGTTATATAATACCTACAGTGGGTCACAGAAAGTGACGCTCGCTCAGACTTGTTGCAAAAAAGACCACCTTTAAGAATCACCACCACGCATCAAAATGAGTATATTTTACTCCTAAAAAATGGACACGCATTGAAGAATGGCCGACAACTGCATTAATACTTTTTTCTAATTCACATCCACATTTTGCGGGCCTACATCGTGGTTTTTATTCGAGCCCAGAATTCGGCTTTGAAAAAACGAGCGTCACTTTCTGTGACCCACTGTACATTCGCAATCGGGTCTTTGGTTATACCGGTAATTCTGGCCTACGACGAAATCGATGACACTGTAACGGTCATTAATTACTGGTGCGCAGGCACCTTAGATCAATGACAGTGTCGACGACACGTCCTCACTGAAGCTGACAAGATTGAATGAACAACCCTAACTCTAACCCTAACCCTAGAACGCTCCCTATCTATCTCAGGCATAGATGCCTACCTATAGTTAGATCAGTTATGCGGTACATTCGTATGTCCGCTGATATAATCAATCCTACCTCGATCCGGGCTGGTATGATGAACTAAATGCTAGTATTGCGCCGGCATGGAGGCGGCGTGATTTATTTGGGGCCATTACCCTATGCGGTTTAGGGTGGTGTCCCGTTAGGCGAGACTGGTGTTCCAAAAGGCCGCCTCCGCTTCCGTCGCTAACCGACCATTTACCCCAACGCCAGTTTAGGCAGCTACCGTATTTGTTCAAGTACGAGATCACCAAAGACTCTATCTACTTAAAGAGACTCCAAGTACAGAGCACGCGTCGACTCTTCAACAATTAAACAAACGCCGTGCTTTCCAGACAACGGTGATATCAATTCGTGCAATCGGACTTATAACATGCCTCGGTTAATGGAGAATCTTTTGAAAGCGTGCACTAAGCTTACAATAAACATCGCATCACGATGCTCATGACCGACCTCTCACTCCAGTCCCGGGGGAGAATACATTCCCGAGGTTATCATCAATGCGACAGGATTGGTTCATCTCCAACAACACACTAACGCACACTAGATGACGATTCCCCAGTCCAGAGTCGACCTCTGCGGGGGATCGTCCGTATTAAGGCACCTACCTACGGTCCCTACGGTACCTACGCATCCTTCCTTTCTCCATCGCCTCATTCTATGTGCTCGCTTAACAACTCCTCGATAAAGGCGACATCGACTCCCGTCATCCAATGGAAACGCTGCGGTAGCGAGCGAGAGAACGCCAACGGGTATCAACTTTTGCCTCGGCCACCAGCCGCTCCTCCGTCCGAGGCGTTGCCAAGACCGTGGAAGATGAAGCAGCCGCTACGCCGCGGCTTTACCACGTTGAGTTGTTCGGTTTTCTTCTTCTCAGCTTACTTACAAGGCTAAATGAGAAATGCCGGACGACACCTAACAGCCAGAGGCGAACAAGGATATACAACGTTAGCCAGATACCACCTTTGCGGCGTAATTGGATAGTGTGGATCAGAACTTGGAGTTCCGGAGCCCCTTGTTCACCTCGGCAAATATGCCCATGGCAAGAGGTTCCTGTCGCAAATATCTAATATCTAGGGTATCGTCCTCCCCTCAATTCCCTCCAGGCTCCAGACTCCAAGCTCCAGACTCCAAGCCCCAAGCTCCAGACTCCAGTGATCTATTCTCCCATTCCCTAACCTAGTGTAGTAGTTATAGGTGTTGGCCTACCCTCCCGCTTCTTTGGTTGCCTCAAATCCCTTGTCTCAGATTCCCCATTTCCATATTTCCCTATTTCCCTTTTCATGATCTAGGCAGACAAGTTCCCGGACCTTACTCGACGCAACCATGGTTGTTCCCTCCAGATGGCAGACCTCCATCCCCGTCTGCTCGCTGCCAAAATGGGTATTCGGGTCCTCTTTCGATCCGCTTCCCGAAACGCCTCAGTACATCGACCCTGAACGTCCAGACACCCACGTCATCACGAGGGCAGGTTACCGCCTATGGGCGAAGCGGATAGCTCTGGGTCTACAGCGGGCCGGCGTCAAGCCCGGCGACCGCGTGCTGCTCTTCTCCGGGAATAACCTGTTCTTCCCCAGCGTCTTCATGGGCATCCTCATGGCCGGCGGCATATTCACCGGTGCGAACCCCAACTATGTCGCCCGCGAGCTCGCCTACCAGCTGAAAGACAGCGGCGCATACATTCTTATCGCCGCCGACGCTAGTATGGAGATCGCCACGGAGGCGGCGGAGCTGGCTGGCCTGCCTCAGGATCGCGTATACAGTTTCGACGCGACGGCAATGGACAAGCGGAAAGGGAAAGCTCGTCTAGGATCCAAGCATTGGACGGCTCTTCTCGCCTCCGAGGCCGACGCCGCTAAGTTTGACTGGGTCGAGCCAGCCGACCCGAAAGAAACCACATGCTGTCTGAACTACAGCTCGGGCACGACGGGCGTCTCGAAGGGCGTCGAGGTAACGCACTACGCATACGTGGCGAACGGGACGCAGGTGGTACACGTCGAGAACATTGATCCCGAGATCGAGGAGAAGCGGAAGACGTACCGCCACCTCTGCTTCCTACCGTGCTATCACGCGTTTGGTCAGACGTACTTCTCGTCCATCCACCCGCACCTCGGCCTCCCCGTGTACATGATGCCGGCGTTCGAGCTCGAGAAGATGCTAAGGTATATTCAAGATTACCGCATCTCGCACATCATCGCCGTGCCCCCCATCATCATCGCACTCGCGAAGCACGCGCCGTCGTTCAAATACGACCTGAGCAGCGTGCAGTCGTTGAGCAGCGGTGCCGCGCCTCTAGGCCTGGAGGTCAGCGCAGAGGCGGCAAAGCTATGGCCGGAGGGCGTGCTCACGGTACGTCAAGGCTGGGGAATGACGGAGGTGACCTGCACGGCCTCAGCCTGGCATCCCAGCGAACACTCCCGGACATCGGCGGTCGGTGAGATCACGGCGAACTGCAAGCTACGGATCATGAAGACAGACGGGTCCGGCGGCGAGATCACCCGCGCTAACGAACGGGGCGAGCTCTGGATCACGGGACCGAACCTGATGAAGGGCTACTGGAAGAAACCCGAAGCGACAGCTGACACAATACATTACGACGCAGAGGGCACGCGCTGGCTGAAGACGGGGGATATCGCTTATATCGATAAATACGAGCCGGGAGGAAAAATGTATATCGTCGATCGACTGAAGGAGCTTATTAAAGTCAAAGGAAACCAGGTGGCGCCCGCCGAGCTGGAGGCGATTTTGCTTGATAATAGCGCTGTTACAGACGTCGCTGTCGTCGGCGTGACGATTAACGGGGAGGAAGTGCCCCGCGCATATGTCGTTCCGAGCCCGACTGTCAAGGCCTCGGAGAAGGAGATTGCGAAGTGGCTTGAGCCGAGGGTCACGAGGTATAAGTACTTGAAGGGAGGCGTCAAGTTTATTGATGCTATTCCTAAGAACCCGGTAAAGTTTTCCTCACTGCGCACATGATCGTGGGGAGGTATCGCGAGCTAACGGAACGTTTCTAGTCTGGCAAGATATTGCGAAGGGCGCTGAGGGAACTCGCTGCTAAGGAAGTTGGCGATAGGGCACCTACGCAGTCGAAACTTGCTTAGATAGGACAGGGGAGCATTCCACGAAAACTTCGTAAATGTCTACCTAGTTATGGACTTTTTTTTCCTACAAGCGGTTGATTTTTTTTTTAAAGCTACGAGACTCGTTTGAATGTCCTTGATTCCTATGTCCTTTACGATCATGGCATGCTATAATTAGCTTCCTGGCTTTCCCCCTTGGAATCCCCTCCCTCTCTGTAAAAAAACCCGATGCCTCGCACACATTGTCGGAGGTTTCCCTTCTATGTAATTCTCCATATCGTTGTTTGGGAAGCATGGGGGGTTATTGCCTTTTAGCATTGGACCTTATCAAAGAGTTTCGTTTCGTTTTTATGTCTGTAAACCCTCTTTTTTCTAAAAAAAAAAAAAAAAAAAAAAAAAAAAAAGTAATGCCGATCGTGACCTCTTTCTACCCTTCCCGTCGTTTGGTTATACGCAGTAATACCTAGATAGGTAGTCACCGTGACGAATTGTCTCTCACGAACAATAAATGGGTCAAAGGCAAGCTGCCTAATCACCAGGTGAAGAGGTACAATCACACTCCCGCAACAAAAAAAAAAAAAAAAAAAAAAAAAAAAAGACAATTCTTTTTCAATCACCCGAAAGAAAGAAATTAATTCATTGCAATTCGTAGCCAGGACGGCAGGGTATATAATACAACAGACCAGGACTCATCTACCCTCCCCCACCATCGCGGACCCAGTAAACCCTCCCACCCAACCCGTACTAACTATATATAATACCCCCAATCGTTCATATAGTGTGTGTGTCTGCCATGTAGTAGTACCCTGCCTGTATCCTGCCTGTAATTTCTTCGCCTAGTACCGAATCTCTGACCAGGAGAATCCTCTGCCTTTAACGAGACGTCTCATGTCGCGAGTAGAACATTAATAAATGAACGTGCTGTCTATCAAAGTGACACAATGCTCGCCTAATCTGCCATTGCACAATAGATAAACAAACAAACAAAACAAAACAAAACAAAACAAACATAGAATCATAGGGCCGAGAGTGTGTCTTGTCTATAACAAACAAACAAAAACTCATATGCCAAATTTATCCAGGTGGAATTGCTTGACTTCCGGGTTGCCGCCCTTGCCGACCGTCAAGCCCCTGGGATCGCCCTCAATCTTGAGACCGTATAGGCTGGTGGCTCTGGACAGAGCGACGTAGACCTGGCCTTCCTCCCAGGCTCGAGTGAGGTCAACAATCACGCGGTCGAGGGTGAGACTCTGACTCTTGTGAATAGACATGGCCCACGCCGGCGCCAGGGGGATCTGAGTCCGACTCAGGAGGCTGTACGGTTCCACATTGCCCAGGGGGTGCACCGAGCATTCCGCATAGATGGTGCGCTGCGCGCCATTGTGGAACTTGACGATGGGCCAGACTTTCTTCGTGACCTCCGGCCGGGTTATGAAGTCCCGGACATGCATCTCGCGCATCTGCGCGTAATCGCCGTGCAAGGTGTTTTGTCCGATGTTTCCGGAAGTGAGGTCCTGCTTGTTGACGGCCTTGGGGAGCTTGGCAGGGTCGTAATCCTCGTAGCCGCATATGATCCCCTGGCTTCCGTTGCAAAGCCTCTGCGAGAGGTCTAGGTTGGTCAGGAGAACGACCAGCATGCCCTTCTTGAACTCGACCAGAGACTCGAAACGGTGGTCTCTCAGCGTACTCAGCGATCCGTCGGGTTCGCGCCATCTATTCCGGTCGAGATCGGGATGGTGAGGCTGCTGGGTGAAGGAATCCAGGGAAGGGTACGAGAACTTCTCGGACAGTAGCTTGTCGAAGCGTTTTCGGTTCTCCGTGCGGACCTCCTCCCGCCTCGCGTAGAGTTTCGTCGCGTTTCCGATTTTGCACGGGTGGTTCATCAGTGTATCCGTGTCATCGTACGTCAGAGGCTGTCCTACTCGGCATTTCTGCAGTATCTTGATGAAGGTCTCGTCGTTCTGTCGGTGGATTGTCTTGAGGTGAAAGTACACGAAGTTGCACTTCTCCCAGGCCCTGCTCTTGAATGCCCATTTATCCTCGTCCTTGAAGGTGCCGTGGCTCTTGCAGGTATATGTCGCTTGGGATCTATTCTCGACGAGTTCCTCGCCGCACGTAAGACAATGCGCGAAGGGTTTTACGGGAGGCAGCTGGTGGAAGTCGCCGGTGACGATGACCTGCACGCCGCCGAAGGGCCTGTACGAGCCGCGAGCTTCTTGCATGACTGCGTTAAGTCTTTCGAAATGAAAATTATCTACCATGCTGATCTCGTCAATGACCAAGACATCCGTCCCTTTCAGCCGCTGTTTAACGTGTTTCGCGTGCGCTGCTGCTCGGAGCTTTTCTATTGATTTCTTGAAACTGCCTATGCCCCAGCCGGCGTACACAAACGTCGTAGAGCCACCAACGCCCAGCGCCGATATGCCGGTTGGCGCAACGATGTTGACGATTAAACCTCGCTCACGTAGACGCTGCGTGAATACTTTGAGGGCTGTAGATTTACCGCAACCTGCCGACCCTGTATAGAAAACGTTCCGCCCAGATAGGATGATATCAACCAGTTCGGCCTGCTCTGGGCAAAGTGCGGGTTCTTTAACGGGTACGGGTGCACGGATCTGAGACGGCGGCAGTGGTTCTACATTGCTCGAGGCGGGGAGATTTTCGGGCGTGGCAAGCGAGGGTTTGGTGTCCACGGTCCGTGTTGGTGGACTTGACCCTGGGTTTAGGTTCATACCACTTGCCCATGTGCTCCTGTCGAGCCCGTTGGTCCCATTGTTATTATTGCTATTATTATTGATGTCGAGGTTGGGTGCATAGCCGTCAGGGTTTTCAGCTCTAGGTTGCTCAATTGGACTTGATATAATTCTTCCAGAAGAGGGCATATCGGCTGAGCCATGGTCAGCAACCCGCCGATATTTTCGGGCATGGCCTCCTTGCGGCTTGGTCTTATTGACCGGCTTGATATTGACATCTTCGTCGGAGCTCAACAAGCTGACCACTTCGGCCTCGGACCCGGGTAGCGAGTTCTCGTACGTGTCGGACCGTCCTCTCCGCCGAGGTTGGTTGGCTTGCTCCGTTCCATTTGCGATTAGCGACGGCAAATCAGCCCCTCCGGCAAAAGGCTGCTGGTTAGGTAGCATGACGAATACGCATTGGGATGTTCTAGCGGAACCTGGCGCCTCGACAGGGCTGAGGGGCACGATGTAGTAGGTATGTAAGTAACAGTATAAGGTAAGGTACGTTACGGTCAGGTCAGTAAGGTGAGACTTGGGGGGTTGACGCGATGGGCAGGAAACATGGAAGCATCGGTACCTTAGTCTAGCGTAAGCAGATATCCGACCCACCTACAGTCTGTACACTGGAGTCTGCACCCTCATATCCTACAGCCTGTATAGGTGTCCCCACACTTAAGCATTTGCGTACGGTAAATACCTGCCATTTCTTGTGGGGATCCCTTCTTGTATGGTTGACCTGAGGTCATTTTACAGTATACTGGTAGGTATTATCGTGTAAGCCATATCCCTGTTTCTGAGGGGGTTTTTGCAAAGATGCCTGTCAATGCGATCGCCACAAAGCATGATATATTATACACCTGAAACAGCAAGGTAAACAACGGCTGAACTACGTGGGAAGAGCGCAAAGGGAATCCGTAGGTACGTTGTGTAGGAAGCGAGGGTGCGAATTGTAGGTGCCCCGCGTTCTGTCCGCGTTCTGTCCGCGTACTGGACCTACCTACTACGTACGCGTCTGTACCGTTTAATTGACAGTGTCAATTCTATGCCCCTAAAGCTGCATATTGCCTAAGGCACTATGGATATGTTACCTTCCATAGGTACGGACTTTAGGTTGTATTCCTATTCCTAGCGTACAGGCGACGGTTGCTTGTACAGATCCGTAAGTACAGAACGGATGATACGCAGAGATACGAAGCACCATGTCTATAGTTATCCGTAGATAAAGCCGGAATAACAAATGTCTGTAACCTACACCTACACCTACTGCTACGGCTACATCAACTTCAACAACGTACGGCATCGGCATCGGCATCAGCACACGTACAAGATGAGAGGCTGAGTATTGTCACGTTGGATGCGGGACCGGCTTTTGATTCAACAAACAGTTTCCGGCGAGTGGCTCGGGCTATAAGTAGGTTAGGTAGGTAACTACCCGGTTAGCGACCTAGTTAGGTACTTGTCCTGGTATGTAAGTAGTTAACTAACTAATACCTCCTATGTAATTATTCCGAAAGCTAGTCGTGCTAACCTAGTGTAACAAATGACTCTCGGAATCTCGGAATCTTCCAGAGCGAGACGTAACTAGATAGGTAGAACAACCGGACCCGAATCTCGGATGAACTGGGACCCCCAAACCGAAGGAGACAGCGATTCTTAACTATAAGTATACTACATGTGCCGCGTATAGAACCAGACAGGGAAATTCCATTCAATGTCTTTTGAACAGGTTTTAGTACATACTTGGTATTATACGATAGTAATTATACTGAGTGTACATGGATGATGCGCCGTTACAAGTTACCACCAACGGTCAAACGCCCTTGCATTATCGAGGTGTCTATAATTGGAAACTTCCCCTTTTCCTGTTGACCCACTAGATAGCCGGTCCACCGCTGCAACCCCGAGAACTGTGCCTATTCAGGCCTGCTAATAGTAAGACTGACACAACACACAAATCACGGAGCACATGAGCACATTATCGATATGCCACAGAATACCTGCCTACGCTGTTTGCTTGTTGCCCGGCTTGCCCTACTGTGACAACATGCAGGTTATCACGCCGGGTACTAACACGATGATCTAGGTAGGCTGTGTTCTCGACAATAGATGATAGGTAGGTAGATATACCCTCTACCCTTACTTATCAATTATCTAATCACTAGATAAGTACGGACTACCTATACTCATTGCCCACGAACTCGGGTGAACCTACGTCATATGTATACATAGTAAGCAGTTGCGCCCATACTGGAAATCAAATGTTTACTTCGTTTAGGTTGTGTTCTCCAAGTTACCTACATTGCCTCAAGCTTACTACCTAGTAAGCAACTAACTCATGCAAGAAGATC
Organism: Xylariaceae sp. X187; assembly: GCA_028637585.1. Classification (NCBI taxonomy): domain Eukaryota; kingdom Fungi; phylum Ascomycota; class Sordariomycetes; order Xylariales; family Xylariaceae; species Xylariaceae sp. X187. The sequence goes on along the minus strand of JAJIZN010000006.1, from coordinate 1,144,134 downwards.
AATGCTTAACCCCTTCAGACTTAACATTACCTATCCGTCAACGTTCTCTACTTACTACCTACTTAAGTAGTATTCATTTCTTCGAATACTTAATGATTCCCACCTAAGTACTTAGGTAACTAAGTAGGTATGCAAATTGAGGGGAGAGTTAACGGCTGGTTGGCAGTGCCATGTGACATATGTACCTACCCTACTCATCTGTTATCTCTCATCTACTTACTCACTTGGGCCAAGCCCGGATCCTGGTGTGTTTCCATGGTCTTTTTTGTTCAGGTCCTTAAGGACCCAGTGAACCACAAGGGCACTTGCTAATTTACATTGGACGGAACACAATGCAGGGGTTTTCCCAGGGACGGATTCTTTTAATCTAGCGTGGCGATCCGGAACTTGACCATCTTGGGGAGGTGGTTGCATGGGTAGCGACACACATGATTGGTTGTCAATGGCGGACTAACTAGATAGTAGTGGGGCGACCCTGAATCCACTTGGCCTTACGCCAGACGCGGACGTTGCGCTAAGCTACGACTCTAACACAGGCTAAACCCAAAGCTAACTCAGGTACGTACCTCGCAAGTGCGATCCATCGGACCCACGATTACATAATACGACTCCCTTTTCGATACCTCAGCGGAAGCCTCAGCACTTGCGATGCGAGACATTCATACTTACCTTCCTAACGGGACCCAACAACAAACACGGACAAGTACCTACAACAGCCACCATGTGGACTTCTGGCCGATATGAGATATGTTATGTGCCTGTACAGCCCTGTCCCTGTGACTGCGTCTGCCGCAGTATCCAAAGCCTTGGCCAAGCCGCCAATCTGGTTTGGCTCACGGCTACCTACACGGGCTCGGGCTTGAGCTTGGGCTCGGGCTCGGGCAGTCCTAGGATGCACCCGAATGTGCACTAAACTGCATCAGTGATTCATCCTATTTACGGTAGACTTCCCTCTCATCCCTCTCTCACCGGAATGGAGACCCATGCACGAGATCCTGTTTTCTTTCTTCCCGGAAGAGGCTCGGAGTATGCCAATCATGAGAGTATATCCAGCCCTATGCACGGAGCTCTTGATTCCATGATCCTTATCCACTTTCTGTCCTTTGGCAGCAAACAAAATACTCCGACATCTTTGTCTACCTACTGCTGCCTGTTTTCCCTACCTTGGGTGGTGTAATCACCAAACCCTACAGGGAACTACCTAACACAAAAGGCAACAATTTGGCAGGCATCCGTCGTCGAGCTGTGTGTTGACGGGCGGGTATAGACTTCGGCATGGATCCAGAAGAACGGGAGGGAGATATGAGCTCTGCTCCTTCACTGAACGAGGTGAATAACTACTTGCCGCGGTCAACTTCCCTGTCATGGCGACGCCGCAACCGCAACGCCCAGGGAACCAGCAATAATAGTAGCCCCAGAAGCAGCAGTAGTAGCAGCAAAGGCAACAACAACGACATCAAGGAAACTGGCGACAACAGCAAAGGGGACAATCCAAGCATAGCAGCTGTGGATTCAGAAACAGCGGGACCTAACATAGGCGCTACCGCTTTGCCATCTTCAGTCCGATCGTCAGCAGATCTTTCCGTTTCTTATTCACCAGTGTCCCATAGCTCGTCGACCCCGTCGCCCTACGAGCCATCTCCCCCAACAACCACCTTGTCTCACGCCGCAAGTACAGGGTCCACCGCTACAACCGCTACAACCGATACCATCGAACCCAACCGGCAGCGTGCCTTTTCAGATCATTCATCCGCCGCATCACCAGCAGTCTCAAGTGTGAATGCCTTGAGGAACACCATTGTTATGCCGGCTCATCCGGCAGCCCATCCCGCTCCATTATCGGCGATGTATGACAACAAGCGGCCATCAACCAGCGCGACTAGTGAAGGTGAAAGTCATGTGGATAACCTCAGTGTGCAGTATTGTACGTGACTGGAGTACTCCAAACCCTCCGCTATAGTAACTAAAATCTCTGACTCCATCTCTAGCTCATACCAATATCCCCTACTGCTATTCTAGACAGGACGTCTACGTTAAACGCTGGAGTCGTATCTACATTATACTCGTCATCTTGTCACTCTACTCCACCCTGCTAAGTGGCCTCTGGCTTGGTGTCTCGATTTTCCAACCCCGATACGGGAGAACTATCTCGAGCGGGCATGGATGGCAGGTTGCGCCCTCAACGGCGACTCTACTAGCCACTCTCTTTGCCAAGTCTATCGAATTGACCTTTGTCACGGTATTCGTAGCGGTGTTAGGCCAGGTATTGACCAGGAGAGCATTCAGCAGACACTCTCGAGGTGTGACACTCGCAGAGTTAACGATGAGAAACTGGGTACTTGTGAGTTACAGACCGTCGCCGCTTGGCCACCCTTACATATTTTACGTGATCACCCCTAATCAAGCGCTCTTGTATAGCAACCTGGCTCTCTTCTGACCCATTGGGAAGGCCTTCCTCAAGCCGCGCCCACGGTACTTGGCGTGCTTACTTTGATTGCTACCTTGTGCGGGTTTCTCTACACTACAGCATCAGATGCCATGGTCAGCCCGAAGCTGAAGCGTCATGACTGGACCATGAGTGAGCTCAAGGGCCTAGTCAAAGTGTCCTATGCGGATCCATTCTATGTGTCCGCTACCTGCCAGACGCCCCTCGATAAGTTTGATGCGGTGCATGGTCCGGAGGCCTGCCTGGATGTTTTGTTTGCTGGCCAATGTGAGTTTGGATATGGCCCAAAGCTCTTACAAGCATTTCCTTAATCTCAGACAATACTAATATATTAATAGCATACCATAGCTTAATCGCTTACATGTACGTCGTGATCTGGGACGACAGCGTGCCACAACCGGAAATATACTGACATGAGCTCTACAGGGCAGAATGGGATGGGATAAGCAACCCTGATGATCAGGCATTGAGCAAGCTCTCAGGCCGGCCTACCGGAAAGCATACCCTCACGGACAACACAACAATGGACTCTTCCTGGATCGAGGCCGAGTACGGAGACATGGCATCCAACTTCATGATCTACAGGCGCATCATCAACAACGTGACCCTCGCCATGCCGCACCCTGGGGTCTACACGGCAGCCACGGATCCTATAAATAACATCCTCCAGCCAAACGAATTATTGGGCCTGGGCGAATATTCGATCCGAGCAAGCGTTGTCTCTCCGGCCGTGAACGTCATGTGTGCTAATATGAACAAAGATGAATTGGTCCCTATCATATACACCGAGTGGCCCGAAGCACGGACGACTAATAGTAGTATCCCCGGCCAGAAGATCGGAGAGTTCAATTATATGGATGACATTCCCCCGGATTCACCCACCGAATGGCTGAACCGCACAGCGGTCGACGATGTATTCAAATGGGGCCAGCAGTATGGTCGTCGACCCCCAGTCTTTCAAATGGTACGTGACTTTGAACCTACTCCTGCCAGTAAACCACCCACCCGGGATCGCGCACCTATGCCTTTTCGTAACAACAAAATGCTATTCATACTGACGGTATGATAGTATCCAATCGACTACAACATGATAACATACACCTCGAATGCCTACGCCGACTCGCTTTATGTCCTCGGGAAGAGCGGTAACCTGACCGACTACACGCTTTGCCAGTTGCGCTCGTGGGTAACGCCGAAATGCTCCACGGAATTTGACATGTCAGGTACAGCAGGGGGCAGCATGAAAGCCCACTGCGAGGACCCGAACGATATCAATGCCTACGAGCGGGTCTACCCCAAGGACGCGGCCAACACGCCGATGCCATCCGGTGACTGGAGGAACACGGCAGAGGAGTGGCGCCTGGCGATCAACCTGAACGCCGGCACGGAGAACAGCAACGCGAGCAACGCGCGCGTACTGACGAGCCTAGCCCTCGAGAAGCCTGAGCTGAGCGCGGCGCTCCCGTCCATGGCCGAGGCCATTGCCGTCCTCGCCACCAGCACGCTCGTCGCGGGCGCCCAGGATAGCACGTTCAAGGCCAACTTCACGTACGCGCAAAACCCGATCCCGAGCGGCACATACGAGACCTTCAGGGCGCAAATGCAGACGCAACAGTACGCATCGGCGCATACGTCGGGATGGCAGGTAGTGTTCTACCCCATCCTCGCCGCAGCGTTCGGGCTGAACCTGCTGTGTTTCGTCTATCTCGTCTTTGGCACGGCATTCACTTCCTCTTCCTCAGGCTCATCCGCTTCAGTTCAATCCCCGTACGCCGATAAGAAAAAGTACCCACCCCTCTCCCCAAACCTTGCGCATACCGGCAGGCGCAAACACCTCGGCACCGTGAAAGAAGCTCAATCCGAGCCCGACAGCGATACCGAGGCGCTAGCTGGCGACAATGGCGTCCCTGCGCCACGGAAAGCGGCCAAGGGTCTCGTGACGGACTACACAGAGCCGCAGAACTTGTTCGCGCTGACGATCAACTCGCCGCCATCGCGGTCTCTTGCGGGGTCCTGTGGTCACGGTCCCGACCGCACGGGTATGCGCGTGCCCTGGCGCGTCGGCTATTCCGCGGGCGCAAACCACTACTTCCTTGAGGAGATGAGTGGTGAGGAGCAGGAACAGGAACAGGGTAAAAGTTCCGGTCTCGACCTCAGCATGATCGATGATGGACGCTACGCAGAGAGCTATATACGTCTATCCTCTAGGAAAACGTGGTTATAAACGATTGAGGAGCACGGGGGTTTATAATCAAGTGAACGATGATAGGAATGTTCATGCAGTGGGTGTTTTCCAACGGCGCAAATTTCTTTTTCTCTTTTTTCTTTCTGGGAATGGAGACTGGACAGGTAGGGAGGTGACGTTCAAGGTAAACGACAGTCAGTTTCAGTGGGGAAAGGGGAGGTTTTCCCAGGGCCTTTCTTTCATCAGCGATATACTCTCGATACCCTAGTGACATTTCTTTTTCGGGGGGGAGGAAAAGGACCATGATGCCACATGGGTTATAGGTATAACATGGTATATGGGCTATGGCGTTAGACACGGAAAACCTACGCGTTATACTCGGAACCTCATTGATAAAAAGGATACGGGCTGGCCTCGAGCCCATTACAGTCAATCTTTCAAAAGAAACGGCTCACGGCATCACTTTGGGGCGACAGAAAGTTCAAGGTATTTAGCGAATGTAGATAATATTTTATTCATCTACAACTTGAGCGAGTCGTATTCAAAAAAGATGAAATCAAATAAAAGAACACAAGGATGTTGAAGTCCGAGGTTACATGCTTTTTTCAATGGTCGTTGAAATAAATCCGAAGTTCGAAAGAAACAAGGGTGAAATAAGATCGATTATTGGACCTTATCACCAGGTGTCCCGTCATAGCCAGAATTTTATTTGTTGACGCCTTAGGATGGAATGTCCCATCCTTTTACGGTGAGGCAATACCTACTGAGGCGTCTCCTTGAACAATTTATGCTCAAGCCCCATGTCCGACTCAGGCTCCAAGCCAACGCACGCACGAAAAATGTTGATCAATGCGGCGCGCTGTTTGACGAGCGCGTTGACGACTGGAGTACCTGGTGGCGTGAGAGGTGCCTTGAGCATGTAGGAGAGAATACTGAGGACACTGTGGAAGCCCGTGAATTCATCCTCAGCGGCTGAGTTGGTCGAGTGTGCTCTCCACTGGATACGTGTCATCATCTCGGTCACGAGAGCCAAGTCAATAATGAGAGGCGAGGCTAAAAGCGAGTCCTCACAGACGTTGAAGATGCTAAGTAATGGGAACGTCAGTATAGGGCTCCTTAAAGATAAGCTGATAGAGAGATCAAAAAAAAAACTTACGAGATAGTCTGATGACCTCCGAGGAAGATCTCGCCGTAGTATTCATCGAGGGCACGCTTGTTGTCACCGACGGCAGGCATGTACTTGATGACTACGGTATGATCCGGATACTGGTTGGGACCGTACAACACATGATTGGCGTTTACCATGTCATCAACAACATTGGTCTTGGAAATCTCCTTGGAGCGGAACTGTCTCGCGGAGCTCAAGTTCAGGCCATCATTATTGCCGAGATGGTTGTAGCTCGCGATTGAAGTCAGTCTGATGCCGGCATTGATGAGGAAATCCACCAGCGCCGACTTCATCTTGGTCTGCCCGGATTTGAAGTCGTCGCCGCCGACGAAACTTCCACGAGTCGAGGCAAGATCGATGACACCAGGTACAAGGGTGTTCTGGGGAGAGCCGTTGATGAAGGGCGCATCCTCGAGTATGGAAGCCACAGCGAAGATGGTTGAAGGCGAAATTTCTTCGTGGCCAGCCTCGATGGAACTCAGCAGACTCGCCGCGTTATCATTGACGCCAGGGATAATGTCAGCAAATCTTTCGGTGTTGGCAGTCCATAGAACAATGACTTTGTCGAGATTGTTTTCCGCTTTGAAGTCCCTATATCAGAGGTGAGCGGTCGTTACCAAGAAAGCGAAGGTTAGGCTTGCCATACCGAATATCCTTACGAATCTTCGCAAGATGAGCCGGGCAAGCTTTATTCCCAGGGAGCACGTTGTCAGCCCGTTCCGCCTGGTTGAGAGCAATGAAGTCGGGATAATATATGCCCGGAAGAGGGACCATTTGGCTCATTTCCTTCCTAACCAGGGCCTTGAGGGTTGGCTCAAGGACAGCAGCACGGTCCATAGCTGCGGCAATGTTCATGCCACTGATATCCCATCCGCCAATAACAAGATCATTGGGGTGGACAAGAGGCAGGATGTCATGGAAAGGGATGTTGACGTCTTGGTTGGTACGAGCATCTGTGCCGAGCTTAATGGTGGAGCTCATCAGGACAGAGCCGTAGTAATTGGCAGCACGGGGTCCCTCGCGAGTCTCCCACACCAAACCGCGACGGTTAGCAATAATGCCAGCAGTCACAGTAGTGCCATTATTGCCACCCCATCCGACCAGCATCACGCCTGTCTTGGGGATCTTGCGGTTGACCTTGAAGTCATACGTAGTCTCCTTGGGAGTGGCGACGTACTTGGCATCGGCATTCTTGACCACACTCGTGGTTCGATAAGTATACTTGGATCGGATCTCATTCTCGGTATAAGTCACGTTGGGCGAGTTTACAACGACAACGTCCTTCTTGCGCTCGGGCACCGGCGTGGCCTGTTGACGAGCATTGTCATATCCACCCATCTCGGAGTGGGGCGCCATCTTGTTGGACTAAGTGTTTGAATATCACAGCAAGTCCACTTAGGGGGTGTAAGGCGAGTCCGCTGCGCTTCCGCCTGGAGAAGAGCAACGGGCTCCGGCGTAAGGGTGGTGAACGCTGACATCGCTGTTAGTTTTAGTTCTGAGAGAGTAGATACTGGTATCTGGGATAGGAAGCATACGAGTTTAGGAGGTTAGAAAACGTCTTGACGGCTTTGGGTGACCGCGGCCCGGAAGCGCGATCGACTTGTGGACAAGGTCTACAAGGACGAGCGTGAGAAGGAGATTGACTGAAGTCCTGAGGGAGACGAAACTGTTGAGACAGGAGAAGAAGAGGTGAAAGAATAGGAAGTTGAAATGGAGGAACAAGGAACGAGGAGCAATATGTAATAAGAGAACTGTCCTGTCTTTGCGATGCCGGGGAGTGGGCAGGACCCAAGAGAGCTGGGACTCGAGTAGGTACCTACCTACCTACCTACCTGACTGACCGGGGGCAGCTGCACACTAAAACCGGAAACCGGAAACCGGACCACAAAGGAGGGGCAATTGCTCTCTATCGTTATCGGATAAGGGACCGATAACACGATGCGGTGAGGCGGCTCTTGGAACCTGGGCCGGAGGAAAATGTGGGGACATCTTAGTATAGATACAGACTGTACAGACTGCAGATAGGTACCTATCTAGGAATTCTCCATAATTCAACAGCTTCAATGGCAATTCAATTGGAGCCACGGGAGCCGCGGGATGGGACGGGAAGTTGAGACGGAACTTCTATGGATTTTCCCAGTAACATTACGTATAGGTGATGCCGATGCTCCAACGGCGGCACGTTGGGGCGGACATTGATTGGAAACGAAGAACCAGACGGATGTGATGCGTTGCGTTGTTGCGAATCTATCTATGCAAGGCAAAAGGCCTTCAGGTGACGGGTAAAGTCTTCATTGGTTATTCACTGTGGTGATCACTTGGCAGCATGCCACTACTGAATTCTGACACAGTAACTCTGCAGAGCATCGTGACAACATGTCAACACCGATAGCATTGCTTCTTTTTTTACTTGCTATCTGGATAGCAGACGGAGAACTTAGAAGTGGGCTGTATGCAGGTGCCGAGATAGGTATCCCGTAAGTGTACATAACTATTGTATTCGAATTTTGTAGGTGGTTAAGAATGATTGAGGCATTTGTGTAGTGTACCTACCCGTATCATAGTCTTTTCGTAGGTATATGTAAGCACCTAGTGTAGGTAGGGTAGGCCCGAAATTGTCCCGGCCATCAAAGGAGCGGTGTTGGTAACTTGGTAGAGGTATGCCGAAGTCTAGAATTGTACCATGTAGATATGTTTCGTACATCTCGTAAAATTGTAAATCTTCCTACACTCACACTGAAATACATGCAAAATGTGAAGCCGGGAATAACCAGTCAGACATTACAGAGTCCCGTGTTCCAGACCACATTTGTACGTACATAGGTTCAAGTATATCGGCATCAGAAGAATTCAGACTACCTGCCTGCTGCCAAATTGCCAATTCAGAATTGGCATTCGGAAATCTCTTTGAACCTTCATGATTACGCTTGGAACGTGAACATGCCAACATGGCCATGAATGACTTTCACATTTTACTCTTGTCTGTAAACTAATTACCCACATAAAGACCGCGTTATAAGTAGCTGACCCTGCACTACCTACCTACATCTCCTCCCAGGTGTGAGCTTTGTTGTGATGGTGTTCCTTGTTCCAACTGTCGGTAGGAGAGTGGCAATGTGTCGATCGGGAAAAGCTGGGTTGAACTTTGAAGAATCAAGTTGACCGAGCCGGGATAGGTACTACAACCATCTACTATGTACGGATTCTCTTATTACCGGATTATAAGCTAGAGTTGACTGGATGTTACGTATTCCGTCTACTTAGGGAGCATACCTATATATAGTTGGCGACAACGTCCTAGACTCCTGACTCCCGAGTCCCTTCTAATACTTACCTGACTTGGCTACCTATAGTCCGGACCGTGAAGGACCTATGTACGGAATGATATGGTCATAGCTAACTAAGTAAGTAGGTACCTTGAGTCTTGAGTCTTGACTAGGTCCCCCATACCTCTCCGTGATTCCGTCATTCACTCTACCTACCCTGCTAGGTATAATAAGGCCCGAACAGGGTCCCGCTCTTGGTTGCGCAATTTTCGGTTATCGTCAACTCTCAAGTTCCAACAGCAACGGACCAACGGCAAGTTGGTTGATTCTAGGCTTTGCCGCCAGCGTCTCTGCGTGTTACTGGTGTAGACAGCGCACCGTGCGTTGATTAATGCCTAGCTTCACGATCGCAAGCCGACGAAGTCACCACGATCAGGAGCTAATAGGTAGGTCGTGTAGCCACTGTAGCGTAGCGCAGGTAGAATCCTGCGCGGATGCGCTCGTTCTGGCAAACAACCTCGGCGATCATTGTCCTGGAGATGTCTACACCATCAGTCATAAGCATGAAGTACGTAGTTAAGATAGGTAGGTAGGTGATGTGGCTTGACTCCCGGAGATCACTCGGAGGTGTAGATACTAGTGCACCTAATAAATCCTGCCACTTGAGATAGGTACTCGCATTCTGAAACCACGGGGAAATCCAGTGTACTTAGGTGGGCAGCTTACTGCTAAGAACCCGAAACCTGTCCATGTCCTTACGATAGAGGCATGTAGGTAGAGATGAACAGAGGGCTGTAGGTAAGGCAGGTCGTGCGTTATATGTTATCTGCGGGGAACAAGCTCTAGATAGAACATTTTTGAGCAGTGACGATGTTAGATAGACCAATCGGTGTCACACACTCTCGAGACTCGGCGAGGTGTGCCTGCCTGGCATCGGCAACCTGGAATTTGGTGGGAAGGTTCGACGTCAATGCACGCCATCATGCAATGCAAACGCCAGTGGTGCAACCCATTAGGTTAATGTCTTCCTTATTACTACGCTGGCTTGCGACTTATGAAGCACGCGACTGATCATTGCCCAAAACAACCGTGCTTACTCTCACTTTCCAGGTAGATCTGGGGTCGGGCTTCATTGTCTTGTAGTGCACGGCTCGAGGGATGGGCAACGGGAATCACTTTTGCAATCAATACCGGGCAGCTTACCTACCTATTGGTCGTACTTACCTCCACTGCTCCAGACGATCGTGGAAAGTGTTTCCGCATACCTAAGTATATACTGCACTTTGCCCTTTGTGTACACCAAATTACCTAAACTTACGCTACACCAATCCGTAGTTCAGTGCGTAATTAATTATTTGGTTCAAATGCAAACTATCTGCGGTACCTAGATATCTAAGTAGGTCTTCATCAATTGCGCCAGTCGTACTTAGCAGGTATGATGATAGGGAAGCAGAGCTTTAGTGTAATTCTAGCGTGCCTAAACTCTAGTAGTTAATACTTAATAGGTATGAACGCCATGCCGCTGTCAGAAACGGTTGCCACGAACACCTTGCGAGCGTTCTCAAACTCGCCCTCTTTTACCTGAACCTAAAGACCAATGATCGACATGTTGGTACTGTATGTCCTATCTAGGAAGTATTGCAGACCCGTATTGTATTGGGGACGCATTTCCCTCAAATATTGATAGGTGCGGTACAAATTAATTTTGAGCATCGACAAATGAGTTCCTATCAGCAAGGCGCTACTTAGTTCTAATTACACTAAAAACAGGCATGAGCAACATGCAGGCTAACCGAATGGGTAAGTGCCCGACTTTTACTACTTATCTGTGTATGTATTCGGCAAAAGGGGCGCGCTTAGGGCGAACATTCCTTTGTTTCAAGCCTGGCTTTGACTCTGGAGAATGCGAGCGAATCAAATTTAGAGCTGCAAGGTACCCGTGCCAGACCTGAAATCACGTGTAGCGCCGGCCCTGGTGGAGATAGGCCCCATCCGCCCGCAGATGCGCTAGTCTTGTTATAACAACCGTGGCGTCCTTTCTCATTTCGAGCTGCACAAATCACCTGGCTACACAGCACGTGTGGTTTATCTACATAGTAGGGAAGAACTCGTAGCTGAATGGACAGCGTCGCAACGAGTATATGTGAGTTGCCCGTTGAGGGAAGGAAACCACGCCCTGGTGCAAGTGTCGGTTGGTACAGTCTGTAGATAATGCCTGCCTAGGTAAGGGCCGTAAGGCACTTGTCGTTGCTCCCTCACAGTAGACATGTCATTATCTGCACTGTTTTGCGGGTAAATGGTAGTCATAGGTTCATCCCATTCATTACCTGTAACCTAACAGGCTATCTAACAGACTAACACACGAGGGGGTTTGCAAAGTTAGAAGCTTTACCTAGTCGACTGTTGGCTCAGCGCCATGATGATACAGATATTACGATATACGAGAGTACATACAACGTAAGGAAGCCCGTATGCGCAACCAACACTACATAGTACTACCCTTGGTACCTACACCCGTCATCACGAAGTCCATACGGACCCGTACGCCCCCAAGACAAAGCAAGGGGCTCGGAAGATTGGCTACTCATTCTGTGCACAGACTCCATCTACTCCGAGGACCTTTCACGCGATAACCTACAATTACCCGACGAGCCTCGGAATCGCGTCCTCTTTCGTCTCGGGTCGACGCGCCACTGAATACTGTAGCGTTCACATTTCCGTCCGGCGTCCGGCGTCCGTCGAGTCGAATGGAGTCAATGGACAATCTTCATCAATCAAGTCTGGAGAACCATGACAGTGTACGCCACTAGTGGACGCGCCCCTCTGCTGTAGGATCGGATCCATCATACTATGCCTATTCTGAGAAAGCTGCCAAGCCGGACAAAGAACGCTTCAGTCCTTTCCTTTGGCTCGCATAGGCAACAGATACGGTAGGTAGCCGTGGATGTCAATCGCTTACTAGGGTCGGTGTATCTCCTGTACCTTGTCTAGGGGGTAGTCTGGCAGGGGTCGTTCGAGACATCTGCGGCACGATGCCCTCTGATCTGAATCTTTTCCACCTACGTATACTTGAATGCCCTTTACTTTGACCTCCTTTTTACCAATGCTTTGTTGAGCATTACTATCTTCGGTGCGAACACCCGCCGAAACCACCTCTCAAGCTCAAGCGGTCCTGCCATCGGCCGACGTCATTGAAGAGAGGTCGGATCATCTTGGACCCCGAAACATCATCACCCGGGTAGACACTTGCCGGCCGCGTGCTTGTAGCAGTTGCGGTTGATTGATTTGGTCTCACGAGAGCTGCCGACATCCTGAAGCTGTGGCCTTCAATTCCTCTCTATTCCTAGATCTTTTTTTCGAGATAGTACGTTTGCCGAACCGTCGTCGGATTACATTACAGATCATTCATTGCCTTACGGGAATCGCGAAACTTCCGCTCGAGATTTACTACCAAAAAAAATTGGCTCATAGTCCGACGAATGCCTAGAAACGACCTGACGGGGGACCGATAACAGTCGAATGAGTGCATGCGAGGAGGAAATTTATACCTGGCGATTTGTTTATCTGGATTTCAATTATGGCGGACCCGACGCGACAATCAGCCTTCATGATGCCGACAATAAAATGCTCCAATTGCGGGGACCAAGTAGAGATATCTGTAATGGGAGAGCACGTGTGTGGAAGCAGCAAAAAATCTACAACTACGGAGCGTATGTCAACTCCCATCTCGTTAGCGTGTAGCTTTGGGCTCTAACCTCGCCGCAGCAATTTCAACGGGCGACTCCCACGGCGGCGCGTTCTCATCACTCAGACAGAACGTATTCAATAAATGGTCGCGTGCGACACCGACAGTAGACACATTGGCAGCAAGTATGTCCAACCCTTGGTCCTAGGTCCTGTGATTTATCTCTTCTAACCGTCTCTAAATAGATCGAGCCTTTGCTAGGTATGATCAGTTAACGCCCGTCAGTGCCTCCAACTCAATTTCGCCCAGGACACCGCTGAACGGGCGGCCCGGCGCCTTGCCTTCTCACCGTGATGCTTCGCCGGCCATAGCGGAATTTCCGCAACAACCCAGTTTTTTGGCAGGCCTAATACCTGAGTCTTTGGATGGGGAGCTGTCATTCGGGCCCAATCCGAATAAGTCGAGTCTGTTCACGAGAATGGACAACATTATTCCAGGGCCATTTGAAATTGCTCGAACTCTTTCACCGCGGGTCCCCACGTTTCCTCGCCGTGTTAGTGAGGACGTCTCGGACCCAGGCGATGAGAATTCGCGGTTAGGGTCATCGATGGAGCGCCCAGGTACCGCGGCTTCAAACAATGGAGGCATGAATGTGCCGAGAATGCCACAGAAAAATGGGTACGGCGGTTTTGGTCCACCATCGAGAGAAGGGGGAGGCGACGGGCTTCAACCGCCCGCCTTCGGTAGACGGGCAGAGACGTTCCCCGATCAGCTCCCCAGTTCGGGCGGCGACACATTGGCACTGGATTCACCTACTCGTGCACCCTCTGCCCCTGGTCTGCGGCCAGAGTGGCCAAACAGGCCTGGTTACGGTATCCGAGACACGTCGCGTCCGCCACCCCCTCGCAAAAGCCTAGTACGGCCACCGACTCGAGATGGGACCCAAAATCCTTCAATAAACCTCGACAATGAATTTGGTGTCGGAAATCCTTATCATTCTCCATCGGTATCTCAATCGTCCAGCAACTCTGGTTACAGTCAAGGGTCTATAGCTAGCAACCCAAGCTCAAATACAAGTCCAGCTCGGTCAGTCGGCACTCGGTCTGAGCCACGCAAATCATCGGATGTCGTAGGAATCGACTCCCTGATAGACGATCTGCAAAGTTCCATGGGTGGCTTACAGCCGGTGTTACCGGGTGGTTCAATACCCGCATCCCTCCGGCCAGGTTCCAGGATCGAGCCATTACACCCATTACGAGTGAACTCGCCTCCTCCTCTGGAGGCAGGAGAGAAGTCGCTTGGGTCTCCCGTATCCCTGAAGAGCGGCCCAGACTCGGATAAAGTTGGACTTGCGCCTGAAGAAGATGCAGGCCGGTCGCGATCACAGGCTGCTTCAGACCTGGGCTCAGGTTCGCACAACCGAGACCCATCACGCAACCCGCGACAGCGCGGGACATGTAGGGCATGTCAGGAACCCATAACGGGCAAATCGGTTTCGTCGGCGGATGGCCGTCTCACTGGGCGTTATCACAAAGCGTGTTTTGTATGCACTGCGTGCAAGGAGCCCTTTGCCTCATCAACATTCTACGTACACGAGGACCGCCCGTACTGCGAGCAGCATTATCATAAGCTCAACGGCAGCTTGTGCGGCTCTTGCCACCGAGGCATAGAAGGACAGTATCTCGAAGACGAGGTGCCGCAAAAGTACCATCCCGACTGTTTCCGTTGTGAAGACTGCGGCGCCGTACTCCGTGACGGCTACTTCGACGTTAATGGAAGATCGTATTGCGAACGGGATGCATGGGGGAGGATGCAGGCAGCTATGTCCAGCCAGCAGGCGCCGCCCAAGTCGCCACTAGGGCCCCCGTCCGGAATGGGCATGAGGGGACCTCCACCAGCAGGTGTTTCCAGAATTCGCGAGCCGCCTAGAGGTGCACCTCCGGGCGGATCGTCGAATCTTCACCGACCTTTTGGACAGCCTACAGGCCAGAGATTGATGCCTGGCCAGGCGCTCGGCCGGGGTGGCCTCGGCCCGACGCAGAAGTTGCAGAGACGGATGACGAGGATGGGCATGATGTGAATGGGCGAGTCCGATACCTGAAGCCACAAGCCCCTATTATGACTATATTACACGGGCATCCAACATATTTTACAACGATACGAAGAAATACGCCGCTATCTTCTATGTCTTCATTTCTTGCCCCCGTCTCACGATGAACGTCATCCCATCGACGTTGCTGCCGCCCTCAGTATGATTTTCAGATCAGCTTTCTGAGAGTTCGTCAACCATTGAAGTCCTGGAGTCTAATTCTGCTGATCGCCATATACCCTGTCGTCCGCTTTAGCCTGTATTATTTCGCTTGTGGGTTCCATATCAGCTGCACACTTCTAGTATATATTTGTCGCACCATTGTCCTTTCTTGAAGGCGCCATTTTCATCACGCACCGCTTGGCTCCTAGGTTGAACAAAGGAATCAAACATTCGGATCCCGGAAATTTTGTGAACGAAAAAAGGCGGGTTGCGTCTTTTCTGAAGACCGTATTATTTGAATGGGGGGGGGGAGAGATTTGGATATGTCTTAATAATCTTGCATTGGGTAGACGGACAGAGAGAAGATGGGAGATAGAATACAAGCAAGGAACAGCCATGGCCGCTCTCGACATCTCGTGTTACTACTATGTGCACGCGACGCCATAGTAGAGACGGGCACCAGGCTGTGGCACTGGCATTTTTGGATGTGGATGGGCGGTGATCTTAGCGAGGCGGATGATGCATTTTACCGCCGTGTATAAAGGCAAACTTATTAGACGGGGTAAACAAGTGTGATGCTTGCCCGTCTGTTAGAATAGTATTATAATACAATAATACCTAACACCCATGTTCCTTTATTCTCCCGGTTTGTTCGTCGTTCATGCAATGCTGTGTGTGTGTGTGTATGTGATGTACCATCTAAGGTTACCTAGGCGAGAGACTATGGATCGTTTAGGGGTAAAAGGGAGGGGAGGCGGGGGGGGAGTTATGTATATTGCTTCATTCATGCTCTCTGTATGCTGTGAAGTGGTGTCACGATGAAGGCGCAGTCTTCGTCTATCCTATCCTACACCGGGTCGAAGAGAGACGAATAGATGGCTCGGCCGCACAGACTCATTCACACACACACACGCTGAGACAAACGGGTACATGGCCAAGCGCCAATAGAACATAATGATGTGATGGATTAGCCAAATCGGCCCTTAATTGAGACGATTCAGATGCCTTAAGCATACGGAGAACACATTACACTTGACCTTTATTAAGTGTAAGTGTAAGTGTAAGTGTAAGGTAACATGTTTTTAGTTTGTCTTTTGGTCTTCAACCGTTGAGCTCGTTTCTCGGGATTCGTCTCCATGTTCCTGGACTCACTTCGTCTGTCAGGCTGTCTCCTCATTCGTGGGGAGTGATTGTCTCGGATGGAAGCAGGCGGGGGGGTTCTGTCGCCAGCCCGTTCCGTCGGCGTTTCGTGATGCGGTTAGCTGCGGGTAGGGTCTACGAGAGAGAGAGAGAGAGAGAGGGAGAGAGGAGGGAGGGTTTCTCAAGTAATAGACGGCCCTGTAGTCATATATTTATATAGCCTCCCTCGCCTCTTCGCTTTCAGTTATATTACGGTACACGGTCAATGCCAATGCCAATGCCAAGGCAAATGTCAATGGAGAGGTGCAAAAGACGCAGCTTTCCGTGGGCCGTGACGCAAACGAACCCACTCGGGGTGCAAAGTCACAAAGTGACAGACACTTCATCAACTTTGATTCAATTTTGCCGTTGGCCCGAAATTCGATGAGATGGTTGTTACGACAGAGTTTTTTATCTAGTGGCAATGACTTTCATACGCGGCTACCCTACTGGATTGGTAGATACCTACATTATATGATTATATGATTATACATAAAGTGCGTGCGTAATTATCACCGTATCACGGGAGTGACGGTGGGCTCACGAGTCAGAATGAATATCAAGTGGAGTGGTGTGCGAATATGCCGTTGACTCGACCCGGGACTTGCGAGTTGCGAGTTGCGACGGTCGACGGACTCGACCTACCTGGACAATTTGAATGGCGCTAACTAATAACTCCAAGTCCAAAGCCGTGCGACGTGTACTTAAGTGAGAAAAGAGAAAAAAAAAAAAAAAAAAAAAAAAAGGACAATACATACCCGGGTCGGGTTTGCGTTTCAACTTTTCTCTTGCCAAATGCAATGCAAGGCAAGGCAAGCTTAGGCTAACTAGGCGCATATTTCGTGCATCATGCAGGTCTCTCTACGTATATTATTTTTGGTGTTTTTAATTTAGTAATGGACTGTACTTGACTGCTTTGTTTCCTTTGGACAAAAACAAAGAGAATCGACTAAAGTTTCTGTTCCTTTTTTTTTCATTGTGTTCGGTGAAAACTGGTGATAATTTATAAAAGATAAATCGATCAAATCAAATCACCGCGCATTCCATCACCGGCGCTGATTCGCTGAAGTTGGCCGACTCGGGACCGTTGGTTGGCTGAACTCTAAAAGATGACGTTTCTGGTTGGCTAATTAGATAGAGTGCAGATACAGATTACAGACTGTGAGAGGTGACAAGTGTGGACGGATAACTTTGGTCACTGGTGTGGATTGCTAGACTAGCAGGGGTCAAGATGGGACGCGTTTCTTATCAAGTTATCAGGGCAGATCAATCATCAATCATCAATCCAACAATCAATCCAACCATCAAGCAGAGAAAAGAGTGGGGTATACATGCCCCCACTTTGCGCCATTCCATCCATCTCTTTTTCTTTTCTCTCGATTTCTTTCAAGATAGATAGTCACCTTATCTCTCTGTTGATCTTCTTCAACTTGCATGGTGCATCCATACCTACTGAATCTACCACGTACGTACGTACTACAGTCTGTACGAAGCGCCGAATATGTTTGTTGTGTATCTACTGGTGGCGGTGTAATCAAATGGGTGGGTGCAGAATACTGGTGCGGAATACTGGAGTCTACATAGTACTATGTAGGTAGGTACCTACCTAGGTTAGTCCATAGGTAGACTGCAATATGCCCCGATAAACACCAAACGCGGCGCCATCCTTCATCGTCACCGCCTTCAATCCATTCGGCGACGGCTCCAGCACCGAATCTAGGAAGGTATTCATTTCAATCGCGATTTGGACACTCCGGAGTCCCCACCAACCTGAGTTTCTTCGCTGCCCTTTTTCTTCGTAAGTACACCAGGTACCTACCTATCTAAGTATACCACCACCACCGTTTTCTTCACTCGCTTCAATCGAGTCAATCGACAACACCCCTTTCCCGGTAGTCTTGCGGCACTACTAGTAACTCCGCAAGTGGGGCCCTGGTTGGCCGAGCAGGTGGTGGATGTGGGTAGTGTAGACTCGCGCTAGCTCCGTATTTTACCTACTGCCGGGCCCGATTCTTCTTTTTAAGATTCATGATTCTACCTCGTGTGGGCATGCTTCTACTTAGTCGCTACCGAAACAGCGTCGAACTTAAGTACTTTACTTCTCGAATTGTTGCTCACCATACACAATACCTCTCAAAACAGGTCGCGTTTTATTTTCTATTTTTTATTTTTTTTTGATGATCAACTTGTTTGGGGCGTCACCCCTTGGATGTGATGGCTGAGATCAGGATTGGCGAGGGTAAATCACGTTATTATACGGGCTTTTGAGGTACTTACTGTCAGAAACGTGCATTCACGAGAACATAACTAGGTAGGTATCCATTCTAGGTATTTACAGTGTCTACCCGGAACTTCATCACTAACCTCCAGCTGTAATGAGAGGATTACGTACATCATGTTCAAACTCGAACCTTGATGATCCTCATTACGCCCATGATATTTCATCATCTACCACCTACATACCTACAATTTGTCGGGAGTTGGTTCAGTAGCAAATCAGATACTGCGGTTTTGCTACCAACACGGGCTGTTCTCCCTCCAAGATTCCGGACAGGTGCCAGGTATCTAAATAAATAACCTACATAGGTACAGTACTCTGCGGGCTCTTGAAAGATGAATGCCTTAGCTGAGGCGGACGCCGAAGTTCTACAAAATTGTCAAGACATCATGTTGAGTATCACCAAAGGCAAAGGGGCAAAAAGGTCCTCGTTTCTTCCTGCAACTATCCGCTGCAAGATCCAATAGATATCCATCATGTATTGTATCATGCAACATGGCCCATATCTCTATCCCTAAACGGTTATCTCTATCGACAAATGCTCGACACAGGCCCGATTATTCCGAAGCAAACAGATGTAGGTACCTACATCGGTAGGGTGATCCCGTCTGGTAAATTTTGTCAATACGGAATCAAATGCGCAAAGCCGAAATGGCCAACCTCCAAGGTCGTTATCTAATTACCTGTCTACTTAGGAAAAGCGACGACGTCTCCAGGAATGCAACATTCATTCCATTTTTGGAGTGTAGGTACCTACCTATCTACTATCTACCCAGCTCATTGCGCGCGTCCGTACTTACTTACGCTACGGATTCGTGCATTATATGAAGGGAGTGACGCCGCGTTTCTTATCAAAATTGATTGCGTGCTTCTGGCTTGTATAGGCCCTGTACCGCCTGCGCCATCAGGGTTTACTATGTACTATGATAGTGCTCTCAGTGCCTGAAGAAATATACGCGAGTGTAACATAGCTACCTAGTACCGTTCGATATGGTGTAGTGCAAGACACTAACGGTTAGCGTGCTTCGTAGGGGTTTTGATAAGTAGGTAGGGACGTTTCTAGTCTTCATCTCTGACCAAGTTCTCTGCCCTAACATTCACGGAATCAGGTCCCTACATAGTAGTTAGATATTACTTACTATGTAAGTACTTAGTAAAGTAAGATGCCATTTCAAATGGGGAACAGCAAGTGCCGTACCTGCTCTTGGCAGACGCATTGGCGCATAGAAGTAAAACTACCCCACACCGGTATGCATACCACCCTGATGTGGTGCACATGCTGCTCGGCCACCCCACCCGTAGCGGAGCGTGCTGCGTCTCTCCAGGTATCATGAGAGCACTGGAACTAGCATCTCAAGGGGGTGGCACACCTAGTGTGTTACTGCCCTGATTGGGAAAGACGGTGGCCGAGCAAGGGGGTTTCGCTGCTCAGCAAAAACCCTGGATAGTTCCCTGCCGAGGTTTAGTGTCTCGTAGGTACCTATCTAGTGAACCCCTATAGTTAGTACCTAGCGCTCACCGCAGCAGGGGTACCGCCTTGAACCTTCAGCATGGCAACTTCGAACTACCTACCTACCTCACGCCAGACCTTCTGCATTTTCGATCCTGCTAGCTTGCCTACACCATCTCCTACCTGCTCGTCTTTTTTTGTCGCTCTCTTTATCCGATACCACCTTCTGGTCGACTTTTCGACTTCTCCTCTTTGTACATACATACACATCTGGGCCGTCCATCGGGGCCTCTTCTTACGATCCTACCTATCAGTCTACCCTTGAACCTTCGATTCTTGTTCATCCAAATCCTCTTCTTTCAATCAACCAAACCCCTTCCAGCAACAACTTCACGCTTTTTTTTTACCGCCTAGCGCGACTTCACTACCTCATTGTACTTACTACCTGCTTCTTTTGAAGGTTCGCTACATCTCCTTGAAAGTTGTGCCTAAACATGGTCGTAATCTAACGCAGCTCTTGAGAAGCGACGTCGAAACCTATTTCGCCCTCGCCGCGCCCCTCCAACGCCGTCCGTGCGTCTCGAGAACAAAGAGCTGGTAAAACCTCGTCTCGACGGATACTATTCGCATTAGACGTCCTTCGACAGGAGCCGTCGTGTTTATATTACTCCTATCGGAATTTGAAGCCTCTGCTCATTGGGACAAGTCGATCTAGCACGCCTTTGTCGTTCATGTCCGCTCGAAATCTCTAGCATCTCCGATCTACCACCCAATCGTCATGCCAATGATCGCCTTGATATATTGAAAGTGGTCTGCTTTGCGATAGGAGGTTAAAAGAGTCTATAAACTCCTAAGAGTTTGCGTCCGACATCTCAGTCTATCATTCGCAATGCTGGCGGTGCAGCCCCGCCGGTGGCTGTCACGGCCCAGAGGGCTTCTAGTCTTCGCCTTCACGGTCGCCACCTTGTACTGGCTCATGTTAAGCGGTTCAAGGAATTATGGAGGCGTGAATCAGTCGGAGTCTGGCGTGTCCAGTCCCGGTGATGCGAATGGCGATACGAACCCAAATGATGTTCCCAGCTTCGAAGATAAGATGAAGGAGGCACAGGAGGAACAGCAAGAATCTCTACGGCAACAGTTCCGATTAGAACATGAGAAGCTTGGCCGGTAAGATTCTCGTCGTATTTCCAATTTGCCCGCTAAAATGAGATCTAACGTCAGTGTAGCGTATTCGGAGCGGATGCGATATACGGCAAAACGCTAAACAGCTTACGCGAACGGAAGCCCAGATCTTCCGACTTCGAAGCCCAACTAACTGCTGCGGATGGCTCGGCCTACTTCACCACTCACACTCCTTATATTTATAACCCCTATCCGAATCAGAAGGATCGAACACAGCCACAATACGTTCCTTGCGAAGGGCCCAGTGGAAAGCCGGTAACCGACATAATGGTATTCAAAGGCACTCCCAGAGACTTTCCCCAGCCACTAATTGGCAGCTACGACGTTTTGGGAATGGACGCAGATTTATGCTTCGAACGCGAGACACGACTCGCCATGTACGGCTTTCAGAACGCCAACGATACCTCCGATGCGCTAGTAGACTGGGATAAGGTTCGCTGGGGCGAATTGCAGGATCGGTGTGTCCAGAGAAACAAGGCTCGATTCGATCTACAAGGAAGTCCAAATCCTTTTGTCTCCACTGCCTATTCCGACAAACAGACAACTGCATTCGTTGGAGCAGAGAGTGACTTTGGCCTTGAAGATACTCCGAAAAACCGAGATCACAATGACGATATCCGGAGAGGCGATGCAGCATCAGTCGATCAAAGAACTGTGCCGGAGCCGGTCTCGAAAGGCAAGGAACCCCGGACGGCCGTCCTGTTGCGGACATATACTGGGAAGAACTACAACGAGAATGATAAGCAAGTAATTCGTTCGATGATCAGCGAGCTGTCGCTACGAACAGGTGGTCTCTACCAAGTATTCCTGTTTGTCCACGTCAAAGACAACGCCTACGCAATCTGGGACGATGAAGGGACCTATCAATACGTGCTCCAGCAGAATGTCCCTGCCGAGTTTAGAGATATTGCCGTGCTATGGAACGATGAAGCTACACAGGCAATGTACCCCAAACTAACTCCCGAGCAAGCGACGGTTCACATGGCTCAATGGCTGTCAGTTCAGAGGTTCATACAAGAGTTCCCGGAATTCGATTATGTCTGGAACTGGGAAATGGATGCTAGAGTTACCGGCCATCATTATGATTTTCTAGAGAAGCTGGCTTCCTTCGCTAAGCAGCAGCCACGCCGCGGTCTGTGGGAGCGAAGCGAACGTTATTACATCCCGTCAGTACACGGCGATTACAACACAAACTTCCGAGCAGAAGTAGAGAAACTTGCAGGGAAAGACACGATTTGGGGTCCTGTTGAGATGCCTTTTATCAATCCGGTTGGGCCCAAGCCGCCTGTAGCGCGTCCCGAAGAAGACGACTATAAATGGGGTGTAGGCGAAGAAGCTGACTTGATCACCCTGGCCCCAATGATCAATGTCAATTACAGCGGTTGGGTCGGTGCGAACGACGTGTGGGGGTATAACGACTCCTCTCACCCGACTCAGCACTTGCCCCGACGCGTGACCATTGTTACTCATTCAAGAGTGTCGAAAAGACTTCTTGATATCATGCACGTGGAAAATCTGCGCGGAAACCATATAGCCTCGGAGATGGCATGCCAGACTGTGGCTCTCCTACACGGCATGAAGGCCGTATACGCGCCCATGCCAATGTTCTTTGACCGGCCGTGGAAAGGGAAGGATATCGCCCGGTGGTTCAACTCTGGTAAGAAGGGTGATAGCGGAGGCGACAACTCCGCCATCGGCTGGGGACGCGAGGCCAGATATGGAGGAAGCACCTGGTACTACAGAGCGAGTCCACCCCAACGACTATACAACAATTTCATGGGATACGAAGACACCAAGCTAGGAGGTGAGGAATGGGAAGACATCCACGGCCGAACTTGTTTACCGTCCATCTTGATGCATCCGATCAAAGACGTGGCCCCAACGGAAGCTGGCTACGAAAGTGAGTCAAGGCTACCGTTCGGTTGATATCCTTAATACCCTGCGGGATTGAAATAACGAAAATTGATCATACCCTGGGCGTTTCCTACCTAGGAAGAGAGATACCATTCGTTGGGGCGCGAATTAAAAGCAAAAGCTCCACCTACGAAACTACTAATGAGAAATTTCATGGCATTGCTGGGGCGTTCGCGCGTTTGGGGGGTTGTTGTTCTCTTCATGTGTTTTTGCTACATTCCATTGGTAGCCATAGCCGCGCCCCCCGTCCTGTTAACTCAGGTGTACTGTACTTTTCTGTCTGAGAGAGGGAATGTAGACTCCCACTCGGTGCGTGTTGCGGGTTGCAACTAACTGACGGGGAACGAAAACAGGATCATCCAACCATCATAGACCTATAGATGAAGTAGCCAGCAACGAAAGGAAGGAATGGCTTCGATACAATTGATAAAATGTTCAAAAACAAGCACCGTAATGGCATGGATGAGGTGATGACTTGTTTTATTCGTGATTTGCATGTGTGTGGGTGGGTGCTTGATTTCGTCTGTCTGATATCGACCTCCTTGTTGGTTTGTTCGGTTTGTTGTAAGGACTTTTGGCAATGAAGATTGGTGGATTGGTTTTACAATGAACAAACGTCCATTTGAAGGTACCTGTACGGAAAATGTATGCTAGAAACATAGGTTTGCCCAGGATGACCTCGCCTTGCCAGAATCACCTCGTGGTCTCGTGATCGAGGGTTTATAATTACGCTCTGCTGAGAGCGTCGACAGTTCGCGAGGCAATCCATTTCATATAAAATTTACTCTCACTCGCGAGACGAGCAAATCGAGCTTTCTGGCTGTGTGATAACTGATTAGGAAGAAAAAAAAAGAAAAAGAAAAGATAAAAAAAAAGATAATTCGTGGAGTCTCTAGAGATTGATATAAGTTCCTACCGGGACGCTTTTTCACCTTTACTCTCTGCATTGTGCGAGGCCGCTTCGCGGGGGGAAATTGCTCTTGACTAGACACGTGGATGCTGTTGGAGGATATACTATACGGCATGTTCCATTCGTGTTGTGGACGGCTTAATAACTCCTCCCAAGGGATTTCGAAGCGGGGGATATATATATAACTATGGGAGGAGTTATCTTTACTCTACATCTTGAGATACCGACCGATGGGGGTTGTCGGGTTTTTTTTTTTACCGATGATAGGAATCGGCTAACTGCCACGTCGAGGTCTGGGGACTGAGATCTTGCATGCCTTCGATTCCAAAAGAGAATACCCTCCCCCCCCCCCCCCCCCCCTCGTGAGCTGAGGTCATGTACGTATATATACTCATTAGAAAGAGAATATTATTTCGAGCAGCGTCGACTGTCGTCGTGTAATGCTGCCACGATCCAGTATCGCAGATCATCTGGGCAAGATTTATTCAAGTCAAGTCAGGACTGCGCTAGGAATCAATCATCAACAACTACAAACTTGGTGTCCGGCGTTTGAATACTGGGCAATGCAACTCACCTCGTGATTCGTCCCCGAGAATTATCGTGTGTACGTACACTGATGGCGAGCAGCAAAGCCTGGTCATATTCTGTGATTAGTGGCCGAAAACGGGCTCCGGAAAGAGAGGAAGACCGTCCGGACCAGGGAACCCAGGGGACGTTATCGATACCCGGAGCCAACTTTATCAGGACGTAAGTAGCTTCTATCTAGTCTTGAGCCATCACGTATATGTAAACCCGCGCGCGTGGGAAAAGAGGAGACATGAAAAAGGAAAAAAAAAAACAAAAAACAATACGTCGTGAACTTCAACTGGTCGCGTCTCAGAGAGCTCGCTCCGAGCGCAGTGAGATCGGGACATCTACAGACGAAAAGGGGCTGCAGGTCTCCAGTGGTGCTATTTTGCCCGTCGGAACCAGAAGCATGTCCACTAGCCAGCCTCTCGTCACAATCTTCAGGTGACGGGCTCTAGCCAGTCACTCGACCGACGCTTATGAGAAAAGAGAAAGAGGATTTTTTTTCGATTCCCAGTGAAATATGACGGCAGGTCTTCGGCAAGCGGGTGCGGAAAGACCGCAAGATGCAGTTCGATTCGATGAATAGGACGAACCTAATGAAGATAGCACTCTCGCCAAAGCTAACCCTTCAGAGGCAGTAATCAGGATAAAGTAACGATTCATCTGAGACCAGTTGCTGAGGAGACGGAAGCTCTAGGTCGCGGGGGTTGGATGGTAGGAACGCTGGTGTAGGGGATCGTGAGTGGTGTGGTGCTTAATAGGGGTAGAGGTCACGTGCTATCAACGACGGGTGTTGTGGCTTTTCTTAGATACCTTTTCGATGGACATCAGGTAGATAGATACCCAGTAGAACTGCCAGTGTCGTTCGATACCACGTCCCTAGCCCACGGCAGCCGTCACAAGCACGGGAGCCCCTATTCCAATACATCGCGGCGGCTGGTCAGGTACCTACAACTAGATACTAAAGGGGGGCCCGGTGAGCATTCACTTTTATTTACGAGCAGGTAGACAGCCAATGGAGGGATATCGTTCACGGTATCAAAACAAGATAACCATGAGCCGATAAGATCCTCTAAGGGGACCATAGATAATACCATAGACAGTGCCTTGAACAATGGGAATTTAACGACCGGCGAGGCCTATTGCCCATTTAATCGGCCTCCTCGCCGAGGGAGTGATTCACGCTGAGGCGGTTTTATATCAGCATATCTCTCTGGAGGAAAGCGTACACACCGGAGACAAAACACACCTTGATACTCGCAGCTTTATTTTACGCACTCCTGGCGTTTTTTCTTACTAAAAGACTCGTCGTCTTCTTTTTCGAAATCCATCACTCATAACTATCAACCAGATAACGGTACGAAGACCCCTAGACACCCAGTATCTCAGCTCCTTCAGTATCTTACAATTATCCTGCACACAGATCCGACATGGCTGTCCGGCAGCAAGCTCGTTTGTTCCAAGTCGCGGCCGAGGAGCTGCCCGCACCACTCCCAAGTCTGGAGGAGGTGTTCGCATGCGACGAGATCATAGTCACACGACAAGGTGCTTGCGACATCAGCTGCGAAGTGACCATTGTAAAAGTCAGCGACTTTTACGAAGCACGATTCGGAACCGGCGTCAACATGGCCGAAGTTGAAAACATGATCTTCGTCGCCGAAAACACCAACATCCGAATCCCCAAGGTGTACAGCGCGTACACCTACGGCGAAAACCACGACTCTGCGATAATGATCGTGGAGTTCGTCGAGGGCCTGCTCCTAGCTGACTTTGCCTGTCACCCGCGCCGGTACCTCCGCTCCATCCGGGAGCGGCTGTGCGCTCAGATAGCTGAGCTACGACAGATCCCAAACCCAAACATTGTCCGGTTCGGTGCACTCGGCAACCGTGGGTACCCCAGTTTCTGCCCCCATATGCCCGCAGTCGGACCCTTCGATACCAGTGTCGACGCCGCGGTCAATTTACTTTTCCCCCTGTTGCCGCGCCATGGCAATACTTTTGCTGAACTGCAAAGTATGTTCTCGGCCTCGTACGGGGCCATGATAGCCGGCGATGAGCGCTGGGCACCGGTATTTTCCAACGGAGCCCTAAACGGAGAAGGTATCGTCATCGAAGCCGATGGCACGCCAGTCATCCTCGATTGGCAATTCGCTGGTTTTTACCCAGCTTTCTATGAGCAGTATCGAGCCGACGCCCTGATCAAGCACTGGCTCGAGTTTTCACTTGCCACCCCATCATATCTGTGCGAGAGTCGCCTGGCGGACCTGTTCCCAGAAAAATGGCTAGACACCGAAGAGGACGCAGATGCGGAAGAGGACTATGGTATGATACGAAATGCAATGGAGAGCGGGATTCAGTTTGAAAATGACAAGGATCGAGAAGAATGAGAATTGCGAATCAAGAAAGGGGGGTTTCGGTTAATTAAGAGGGTAATGGTAACGGTAATGGTAATGTAATGAGTAGACACGCACCAATGTCGCGGCGCTCTCGTTCAATAGGATCCAGAATTGAGTCTTTGATCCCCAATATGCTTCTCTGCCCCCTTCCCTATGTGATTGAATTGAATAATTCCTGCTCAGAACGTACCCTGATCACCGACTACCCAGACGTTTATATCGAGAATCGGTGAGTCTTGAGTAAAACCGGAGGTAGCTCGCCAATGTTAAATCTATTTCACTTTTTCTATGTATCTTTTTTTTTTGCGCGATTCTGAGGGTATTCACAGTTCACCCCAGGTCTTCAATAACGCGGTCAGTATGTTGATGTTCCTTAGAAACCAGTCACGCGGAATCCCTAGTTAATCCGAATTCAGAGCATAACACTTCTCGATACTCTGGGGATCATTCCCCCACCAATGGGGCATGGTGACAACCTTGCCACTGCCAAAGAACAAGAAAACCAGCAACAAGTTCAGGTTGAACCCGGCATCGAACGCGGCAGCGAGAATAAAGTTATACTTGGCCCAAAGCTGGTAGCGGTATCGATACGCCCAGTACATGACGACGAAGCCGCCGATAAAACGAGAGAGGTAACCGGTAGAGATATTGCCGTAGAATATGGCCCCGCCACTGCAGAAGATCGTCGTGTTCCATAAGTTGAACTTGGCACGGGGAAACAAACGATGCAGCATATATATCACCGCCG
The DNA here is from genome assembly GCA_028637585.1 of Xylariaceae sp. X187. NCBI lineage: Eukaryota > Fungi > Ascomycota > Sordariomycetes > Xylariales > Xylariaceae > Xylariaceae sp. X187. The sequence continues at coordinate 1,116,506 of JAJIZN010000006.1, read as the reverse complement.
GAAGCCCGGCGCCGAAGAGGAAGGCGTATGGCACTGGTTTCCATTGCTGTGTCTCAAAGAGTTTCGTAGGGCCCTGTTTAAGTGAAAGGCGTTAGTATACAGCTCACTGATATAGTATAATGAGACTCGTATGTTTTCACTTACAATCAAGACGTACTGTACGCCTAGAGTCAGATAGCTAGCTAAAGACTGACCCGTCCAGATGTGAGTTGGATCTTCGACTTCGCCAGTCAAGAAGGGTCGCTTCGTGTCCAGAACCCATCGCATGGCAGCATAGTTGATCGGTATGCCAAGCGAGATGCCGAAGACCTGCGAAAAGAAGACAGCGCGTTGGGGAACGTGCATGTAATGCCCAATTTTCTGATCTTGAAGCATGTACTGCGCCCTATACCAGGCGTCGCCCGCTATCGAGCCATAAACCTACACACGACAACAGTTAATTTTATACGTTAACCAGAACGAGGGTACTTGGTTAGAACTCACGCTGGCGCCAATGGGATTCCTATTATGGCTGAGGTTTTGCACCATGGTACCGTATAGCAGCTCGTTGAAGGTTCCGATGGGCAATTGGAAGTTGCTGACGGCATAAAGCCATCCCAGAGGTACGACGACTACCGCGCCAGTCCCCAGGGCTACAAAAAGAGTCCACCAGGGAATGAAGATGAGGTCCAAAACAACGATCGTGAGGAGGGACGCGAATGCCAACGAGAAGAGGATCAAATACCACCAGAGGGGCACTTCTTTGTACGATCTCATAAGGACATTAAGCCGGTCCGTATATTGATGGTTGATGCCCTGGCCGGGATTTTTTCTACGAGCCCGAAACTTTTGGTAGGCTTTCTTGATGTTGGAAGCGCCGAAGAAAGCGATCCAGCTGTAGGCGGAAAAATACGAAGCATAGTCGAAGAAGATGGTCCAAAGATTATGAACACCGAGGTACATAGGGCCGTGTTCAGCGTACGCAGTCTGGTTGAAAGTATTTGAAGCTGTCACGAGATCGGTAACCGGATATGCGTCACCATTGGCAGTGCAAGCTCGGTTCGTCATCAGACAATGGCTATAACCGCCAAGACCGCCCCATTTGGCCGCTGGAAGCAAAATCCAGGCACTCATGACGAAGGAAGCAAATAACACAACTTGCGACCACCAGGGGCTCAAAAATAACGGCACGCCAGCGTTGTAATTTGATACATTGGCCCAATCGAGACTCAGATTCAGAAACCCCATACCGCCAAGACCTGAACCAAGGAAGTTGGCAACGGGGTTGTGTGGTGCAACCCAGCATAGGAACGCGAGGGAGCTGAGGAATGGGAATACGAATTCAGGCAGGAATTGCCAAAACGTAATGCCGAGGAGTACAAACCAGAAGACCTTGAACTGTTTGCGGGAGGCAGGCGATGGGGTTTTGTTCTGTTTCGCCTGAGTTTCGAACAGCGCGGTCTGGCACAGGGCTTGCCACCACTGATAAGCGGGCTCATACAGGAGCAGTTGTCGAGCTATGGCGGCAAATGCGTATCCTACCGCGTCGATAGACCACATGAAGAATATGGCAGCAGCAGGATGAAGACGCTCGTTGAAGTACAACTCGCCAACCGCGATTGGGGTGGTGGCGAGGTTACTGGTTGCGCCGGACGCAGCCGTGATGGTAACGAGAACATGTTCCTTGACAGACCACGGGCCCGGGTTCATGTTAAAGGTCCATTTGGTAAAAGGGATGCCAATCCGGCGGGCGGGCAGCACGCGGGCGAGCCACAAGCCCACGTAGTTCGACGCAATCTGGACAAAGAAGACGGAGTAGGGCGCATACGTCGTCCGAAAGGTGTTTATCTGAGAGAGAAAGGCGCCGGGAATGACGAACAAGATGGCCAATATAAAGTACCTCAAGGTAATGGTTGGTAATGTCGTATCGTCGTGAAGACTAACAACGCGCCTGACCTCAGGCGGGATCTCGCTGATCTCAGGGTCATCTTCAGCTTCGAGGTCTGCATCGTTATCGACAGGATCCTCGAAAGCGAGCTTCTCTTTGGTAATATCACGCAAGGTGGACTCATTCCGTTCGCCTCTGACCTGTTCCATGGTCGGCTGAACACCGGACGACTTGGCTTCAGCGCCCTCAACACTCGACGCCTCACTGCTGTCGGCAGACATGGCTCTCTGTCATGTATAGGTATTGGTTCGTTTATAGCACCTACGCCTAGATACCGCAAAGTATAGAGAGGGGAAGTACAGGGCCGAGAGGGGAGGGAAAAAGTCTGGAAAAAGTCTCCTCCCATCCCGGCCCCGCCCGACTTCTTAAATGGCGAGAATGCACAAAATTTCGTCGGCTTAAAACGACGTGCTTTGTATTCCGATTGCGCCATCGCCAGCAAAAGTGCGGAACAAAGCATGTTATCATGTTACGAGTTAGCGCACGATGAAAGTGGTGTAGGTGGTCTGCGGGGTGGAAGCATATCCAGGTTGCCCACTGCCTACAACCTCGAGGGTTACATAGTAGCATAGCATGCCACAACAAGGTTCGTTGAGGTTATTCGCTGCCTGTCCGCCGCCACTTCGCTGCACCGTTCGTTCATTTGCTTTTGGAACAGGCATTCCTCGTGCTCTGCGGCAAGTAAATCCTAGGTCTCAGTTGCAACTTGCGGGCGACTACAATGTCCGAAAGCAAAAAAGAAAGCTGGTTGCCTCCTTGAGGTGAGACATTGTGATAAGGGTACGGAGAGCGAGAAGCATGTGTAGTTGAGACTCGAGAGGTCCGGTCCGGTCTCACTGCGCATGTATGGTAAAAAGTTGAGGGTTAGATAGGAAGTGAATAACTAAGGTAGATAGTCAGGGAATGGTTATGGAGGTAGTTGGCTTGGCGGGAGGTGGGCGAAGACGGGTCTCGATTATTATGCCGGACGGCAGGCTCGGTGTGAATGAGCCATGGATTGGGGTTCCATGCCTTGGCAGGTATGCGCTTATCTGAATGCCAGGTCTTCATCCAGCCATATTAGTTAGTGGGATACATCACACATGCGAGGTTTCAAAGCCAATAGGTACCTAGGTAGGTATATCCAACTCCCGCTGATATCCGAGGAAGACTGGATTAGGCACACGCGTTACTTGCCCAGAGTCAACTCAACGCGTATTTGTGCAATCTTTCAAATCCATTCCGTATCTAACTGTTATAAACAGATGAGTACACTTAAAACCACACCTATACAGATCGTACATGTGTGTAACTTTGGAGAATATGAAGATGAAACGGTTGTACTTTACGGAATTTTCGTGCGACTTGCGAAATGTATTCCGTGGACCGTACAGTCTGTACCTACAGATCGTACCTTACTTTCATTCCACATAGATAGTGCCCTCCCTTACAAAATCAGCTTGGAGTGGGTACCAGCACGCTCCTGGCCAATTGGAGTCACAACCGAGCGTCCACGTTCATTTTCTAGGGCGGTAACGTCAACTACCTATGGCCCACCATACAGGCTCCTCAACTACAGGCTACCTGTACCAGTAGATAGCTACCAGTGGCAACCACCTACCTAACCTACACTTTCTGCTTGGACTTGTCAGTTACTACCTACACCTACTCAGAAGCCTGGACAACAACAACATCAATGAGCCCTCTCTCAGGGCTTCAATGTTCAGAGCGAGCTTCTTACCATTCAACAGTTCGTACTAAGGCATAGTTGATTGCATGTCTACCTGGGTCCCGAGGATGGTATCGAAAACAGTGGCCCCTTGTCTTGATCACGTCTCGCTCGTAGCGTGCTTGTGGTGATAGTCGTCGACGGTCTTGTTTAGAGCTGTATAAATCAGCATCGGTTCTCTTCCACTTTCTCGACCATGGTGACCATGATCTGGCGTAATGCGCGCAGAGCGCTGGTTGTGCTAGTCGTCATATCCTTCATTTATGCCTTCTATGATCCTCTTCCCCCTCGCCGCGAGGAACGCCTGCTGAAGATTCCCTACAGCGCCTTCGTGAAGACCAGCGTCGACTGGTCGAGGTTTTCGCATAAAAGCCCCGTGCCGACCACCGAACTCACCCCTTTCCCCAGAGGCAGCCCACGAGACATGCCGAAACTACAGTTCCATTTCCCAATCGATGCGAGCTCGACTGGTCGCGCACGCGAGCGCGTGCTGAAAGAACGACGGGAACTAGTGAAGGCAGCATTTGCCAAGAGCTGGCGGAGCTACAAGTTACATGCCTGGATGTCTGACGAGGTGGCACCCGTATCGGGGATAGCGAAGGACACGCTTGGAGGTTGGGCCGCCACGCTGATCGAATCTCTCGACAGTTTGTGGATCATGGACATGAGAGACGACTTTTACGAGGCCGCCACTGCTGTTGCCGCTCTCGACTGGTCCGCTACGGAAGATACCTCGTGCAAATTCTTCGAGACGACCGTTCGGCACCTCGGCGGACTGTTGAGTGCTTACGACTTAAGCAAGGAGACGGTGCTCCTACACAAGGCCGTTGAGCTTGGGGATATGCTGTTTATGGCTTTTGATACGCCCACGCGTATGCCCCCGTCGTGGCTTGACTTTGACAAAGCCAAAAATGGACTGCTTCAAGCTGGCACACACGACCCTGCTGCGTCGGTCGCGTCACCGTCACTAGAATTTACCAGGCTGGCCCGATTGACCGGCAAGGATAAATATTACGATGCTATTCACCGCGTCACGAAATTGCTCGACCAGGCCCAAGCTTCGACCAGGCTCCCTGGCATCTGGCCGACCTTCTTCGACATGGAGAACCTGGTTCTCGACAAGGAGAGGGAATTCACACTCGGCCCGCTGGTCGGCCCGATATATGAACTACTGCCAAAAATGTACGCTTTGCTGGGTGGTCTTGAGCCAGTATACGAAAAGTTATACAAAGAAGCCATGGAAGCGGTGAAGAAGTACCTCCTGTTTAGACCTGCCGTACCAGAGCATGCCGATATCCTATTTTCGGGGAATGCCCTTGTTAGGGACGATGGCTCGATAGATTTGCAGACGGATGGAGAACACCTGACATGCTTCGCTGGTGGTAAGTCAATTGCTTTTCTCTTTGCCATTGACGCCCTCTTCTCAGCACCCCACCTATCTACCTAGAGATATCTAATTTCAGGATACAGGTATGTTTGCTCTAGGTGGGAAGCTCCTGGGCATGGCAGACCACATCGAGATCGGTGAAAAGATCACTCGTGGTTGTGTCTGGGCATATGATGCAATGCCATCGGGTATTATGCCCGAAATGTTTGGCATGCGACCGTGTCCCACATTAGAAGCCTGCGAATGGGACGAGACGAGGTGGGTGTCGGAAGGCAACCACTCGCTCCCAAGGGGAATACAACATGCCCGTGACCCCCGGTATCTTCTCCGCCCAGAAGCGATCGAGAGCGTCTTTTTGATGTATCGCATCACGGGCAAGGAGGAGTACCAAGAAATGGCCTGGCGAATGTTCTTGGCCATACAAAAGGCTACGGAGACCGATCTTGCCTTCTCTGCCATATCAGACGTGAATGTCGATGGTTTAAACACTGAAAAGACAGATTCTATGGAGGTAAAGTATTTTCTTCGCTCCTCGCTCCTCGCTCTGACGGCCGCGTTTGTCGCTGACTCGCTACTAGAGCTTCTGGCTTTCTGGAACGCTCAAATACTTCTACTTGGTTTTCTCCCCACCGGACCTTATCAGCTTGGACGAATACATATTCAATACGGAAGCGCACCCGCTTAGACGCCCGTGACGACCCTTACTAGAATCGGGAGATTATGCATATTAGCTTTATAGCCCGTAGGCGCGTTGCCCATTACTTAGGATTACACCTAACGCGTGGGTATATTGAATAGAGGTTGGGCCCCCACCATGTAGGTGGGAAGCGTATATACGCTACCACTCCACACGCCTTGTCGGGGGCTGATCCTTACGACACAAAGCACTGGAACGAGCAGGTTCGTCAATGACGATCTCTTGGAATTGTACAATATGATCACGATAGCTGTCTAGGCTAACTCCTTCCAGTTCGGTGCAATAGAATATCATACCCTTAATAGATGGCGAGAGCCCAATCCTACCTATAATACATAATAGAATGTTTCGTGCTGGATATGTATGTTTTGGTCGACCTCCTTTTCGCCCGATATCGCATTCCCAACACGCAGTCCCTTCAACTACATATCTACATACCCATCGTTTGTTAGCTCAGATTAGCTGGAGCGTAATATGAGCAGGTAACCCGTTATTCGACCGACGAACACTAGCTACACTCTTCAAAACAAGACGCCATATCCAGAGCGTCACGCCATCCTACCTATTACTCGATAAAAGGGAGATCGAAGACGCTCAATTCCTGTTCCGATGTCGTCAGGTCAGGGATAGCATAGGTATGCTGTGAACCGCGCTCATGGACTGTGACTACGATGGTAATTAGACGGCCTGGTTCTGTCTTGTCTCTGCTTAGACTTGTAGACGAGTTGCCAATCTGTACATTCCACACGTACTCGGACGACTGGCATCACGCAGGGCTTGAACATCACCGAGGTCCATGTCTTCTTTGATCATGACGTGTCGTTACTAGATCTTGACCTCGATGCTTTTCTTGACTTTTTACCCGCGAGCTTGAATTGTGCGATGCAAGTGAATCACGGCGCTTTCCCCTTTGGAATTGACAACTGAATCGTCGAAAACGAACCCCTTGCCGTAGCACGTATCTAATGTTTTCCACGAAAGATCCGGAAATTTTCTCCCTGTTCGAAGACTCCCTTCGAAGATGACCGTGAAGAAACCGATGTCAACGGGTACAATAAATAGTCAGTAGCCCACCGGGTATGTCTATGAGAATAGGGCCACTGCCTGGCCAGTACTCACGGCTCGACATGTCCTCGATCCAAACAAAAGCCTCTGATCACCACAAACAGGCCAAAACAGCAAGAGCAGTTAGTTGTTCATGGTAGGCGAAGTGAGGGACGCCGAGTCTATCAAAGAGCTTCTACTTTAGTATCTAGACAAGTGCCTATCTATCCGAGATGAACGGTGTATAAATTTCCCCGTCCCTTTGCAAGAACAGATAGGTAGTCAAACCATCAAATGCTTTGGTCTACTTTCATCGCTTGATGATTGCAGCCTGACCATCGTTCTTCAGCCCAAGATCAGAGACACCCAGCAAAATGCCCAAGCCCCCCCCCCCCTCCTCTTCCAAAACAAGAGCCATCCCGCTTTAACTCTTCTTACGCAGGGAGTTATAATGCTCGCCAAGCCCGTACCCATGGCGATAATACGCAAGCCAGATGGTCCGACTGCCACTCCCTTCATCACCAGGCGGGAATCCAGCGCTCGGCTGTATCGTCTCCGTCCGCCCGTCCTGCACGACCTTAATCTCGACGCGGTAGGCGCTCGCGAGCGCCAGTAATTCCAACTGACCACCCCACTCGGCTGAATCCCTGATCTTCGGAACATAGCTCGCCAGCGGCTCCTCCAGGAACGGCGCGAAGTCATCTGCATGGCCCTCCATGTAATCCGTCGCGACTCTGCGCACGACGCGATACGGCTGCGTTTGGTCCGGGTGGCCCCGGTGCCTCGACGAAGAGGAGGTAGAGTGAGGGGGGGTTATCGGGATCGCGCGCTGCGCAAGCTGGTCCGCGACTGCTGAGAACAGACAATGCCCGTCGGGCCGTATCTCGTGCTCGACGAGCCCGTGGGCGTCGAAGGCTTTCTCTAACGATGCTCGCTCTAGGCTCCGGTGGTCCGTCATGCCCCGCGCCTCTTCCTCTGCTGCTTCGGCCTCGGCTTCTTGCTCTGCGGCGCGGCGCGCCATGCGCTCTTTCTGGCGATTCCGTCTCTTACCGCCCTGTGTCTGTGTCTGTGTTTGTGTCTGTGTCTGTGCATGTGGTTCGGCCGGTGCGCGAGTCTGCGCACGAGGAGGAGTAGGGGGAGTAGGAGGAGTAGGTCGTGAGGGTGTGTCGGTCGATGATATCGTAGTGTCGTTTAACTTATTCGTGATATGTGCGGCATCGTCTGTAACAATCTCCTCAGTCGCCTCTTCTACTTCCGGCTTGTGCTCGGCGTCGCCATCCCCGTTGAGAGCAGCGAGCTCCCGCTCGTGGCGCTCTTTGAGGTCGAGCTCGAGCGCGGCGCACTCGTCGTTGACGCCCTTTCGTGTCTTCTTCGTTGCGTTCTTCTTCTTGTTCGTGATGCGCGATTGTAGGTCGCGCTGCTCCTTGCGGTGGCGGGCTTGGGTGGTTTCTAGTGTTTCCATTTGGTGGGCGGCGGGTTGTATGCTTGCGAGCTATCAATCGATAACCAATGCCCGGATTAGATGATGAGGTAGATTTTTGTCACGGAGGTTCGTTTTGAAAGTAGTAGGAAAGCAAAGCAGAATTGAGAATGTCGTTTCGTGTTCTGTAAAGTTGTGTGTCTACATACGCGGGAATCGTGAAGTTTATGACTTTGTTTTAATGTTTCCGCTAGGTATTGTTGCTGGGCAGGACAAGAAAAAAAAAAAAAAAAAAAAAAAAAAAGAAAGCTCCCCGAAGAAAAAGAAAAAAACAACGCTGACGTTTATGGTTTGGAGGGGAGCTGGAGCTCGCCTTGTTACTTTTAGTGGGGATGCGGAAGCGACGGCGAACCTTTCCCTTTGCAAACTTTATTAATTGGGATTTACTATCTAACCTCTCAACAAGAGGTAGCAATTTCTCTAGATAGTATTTTTGCCAACTGGTAGGAAATCATGCCTCTCAATTACTAGTACTAGATACTAGATACGGTTAGATGCCTACCTGTAACCTAAGTTGATCCCGATCTTGGTTCTTGTGTTCTCAAGGTCGCGCCGTGTATTTCCGTGGGGTGTCATGATACCTATCCAAAGTCCAATCTGGGGGCTGTTGGTTCAATTGCTCTCCTAGCTAACTTGCCCAATGCATTCCATGTTGATATTTATCGAGCAAGATCGGCAACTCTTGCTCGACCATCACCCCTTGGATAGATAGTCCCGTTCAAGCTGCCGTCCAGGCTGCCGTTCAATTTTCGTATAACTATTCATCTATTCATCTATTTATCTAAAAACATCATCTTCGACGAACTGTCCTAGGAGGCGAGACATAACCATATGCTATCGATACCCTTACTACTTATACTGTTCTCGGACTCCCAAAGGTCGGGAAATGGGTCGACGCTGAAGCCGGATGCGGAGAATGTCACGTACGGTTCAACCGGATGAAACAAGCCTTCTACATCTGTGCCGGTAGTAACAAGGCGCTTAAGCTGACTTGACGCCGTTCTCGAAACCCCAAATGATCAAAGCCTCAAGCAGGAATACATTGACGGTCTATTGGTAGGATTCATGAGCACCATCTATCTACAAAGAACTACTTCAGGCTGCCTGGTATCGGATTACCCCTGATACCATCTAGCCGTTAGATCCCGTTGTCCGACAAGATATGGAGGCATGCTTGTTTTGGCATGTGCAAAGCAAATTCATCGTTCAGATTGGCCTATTACTAGCATATAAAACAATCGAAAACACCCCCCCGATGACAGTCGCACAATATCCTGAGGCAGCCTGTTCTCATAATGCTGCTACTACAAGTCTTACGGTTGGCATCTTTGCCTGGGCATAGCCATGCCCTGTTCCATCTATCCGGTGCAGAAAACGAAAAACCAGCCAAACGTATGACGCCAAGTTCGGAAAATGGTCGGCTTTATTACACGAACCGAAGGGGCGAGGTGAGGCGTGCACACTCCCGCATTCTCCCGGTCCGACGAGGTCGACTCCGCCCCTCTACCGTCTGGCAAAGCAGCACATGATTCCGGTCTTACCGATGAACCACAGGCATCCGATGAAACGGACGAGGGAGAGAATGGCTGTGGCAATGAGGAGGAATTTGAAATAGCTGGCGGATCGGTCTGAGGTTTTGGTCTGCACAATATTAGCACGCGTACCTTCGCCGCGAGATGGGGGAAAATATAACTTACACCAAGGCCAAACGCAGCCAAACTGTCACTCGTGACACCAATGATCAGGGCAATGTTGGTGTACAGCCAGAGGATGACCAGCGATGTTCGGAAAGCCTTGTACGAATCCTCAATATCCGGCTTGTCATCCTCAGGCTCGGGCTTGAACGGAGCCAGGGCACGCTTTACAGTCTGTTCGAACTGGCTGTCAATGTCTTCCTGGGGCTTGTCGACCTCTTCAATGGCTACATCGCCCTTCTCGTCCTTGACCACTTGCGCGGTGGGCAAAGCCTCGGCCTTGTCGGAACCCTTGGTACCCCACGACACATCGTGCCAGTTGTTGAAGGCGTAGACATTGAGAATGTTGATGTAAGTCGACGAGAAGATCAGATACTGCGGGAACGAATGGAACATGTGCCACGGGTCCAGGTAGAGGAAGGACGCAACGTAGTAAAGACCGAAGGTGGCCAGCAGCGCGACAATGATGATACCGATTTCAGAGTTGGTCGTGAACAGCGATTTGAGTGCATCACCCGCATCGCCCGAGAGATGGGTCGCGGGATTCGTGAAGGCGGCAACGACGAGGTACAGAGAAAGGATGATAATGTAGAACTGGATCAAGCCGAAGACCGCGAACGATGCCATATATTGCCACTTAGTACCCTTGGGACGGTTACCGAGCGCGAGGATGAACTGCATGATGACGAACGCAATGTAGAGGTACTGGAGAATGAGGTTTACAATCGGTGTAGCCGTGTCGCCGAATGGCCAGCCGTGTCTGCCCGTCGTTGAATCGGGTGTGCCGACCAGGTCCATGATAACAGTCGTAGTCAAGTAGTATGATGCCAAACTGAACCAAGTGAACAGGACGTTTACGACGTTGTAGATGAGTTGAACGTGGAAGAAGAACATGCGGAGGATGTTGTGGCCACTCTTGTACATTCGGCCAAAGTGCATGAGGGAATACAGCGAGGCAGCGAAAGAACCGTTGAGCCATCTGCGTCGCTGACTGATGAATTCTGGTGCACCTTCGGGCACATCAGTCTCACCCTTGGCTGCCTTGATGTAGGTAAGATGCCATTTCGAACCAGCTTTGGCGACAAGCTCAAAACAAAGAATACGATCTTCAGCCAAGAACATGTTCTTCTTGAAAATGTTCATGCCTTCGATACCTTTCTTGCCGAGGATCTTGGAAAGGGTGTGGTCACCATGGAAATATTGCTCCAGAGGTCGACCCATAATCGCTCGGAAGCGGTAAGCCGAAAACGCACCGGGAAGCACAGAGACGTAGCCGAAGGAACTCTCAAGAGGCTTGTCCAGAATGTTGGAAATCTTGTACTCAAAGTTCTGCACGGCAACCAGGGGATTGAGCAGCTTCTTGCCGCTCTTGCCCAACATGGCGTGAATTTCACCACAAGCACCACCGAGATCCTTGTCGTTGTAGAAACCTTCCCACAACGCTAGTAGCGACTTAGCTCCCGGCTTGGTACCGGCGTCGAGCAAGATGCAGACTTCTGGGTTCAAGATACGGCCAAAGGCGTTGAAGAGCCAACGGTGGGAGTTGATCTTCTTGGTATTCTTCTGCTTCAAGCAGAAAATCATCTGGACCGGTGGCAGTGTCTGCGGGCTATCATCTGTTGGGCGAATGAGCTGTTGGTTGGGCGTTACGGATAGCTGAGTGGTGTATTCGAAAACGTGAGCAACCGTCTCTTTGCCATTGACTTCCTTCTTCACGACACCATCCTGGAAGACACCGATAGTTGCGAGAACGTCCAAAGTTTCCTTGTCGGCCTTCTCAATACCGTCGAACACGAAGCAAACGACGATCTTCTGCCAGGCGGGTCCACCTTTGTTCCAGAACGTGGATTTTTTCAGATTGACGATGTCTCGAATGTTTTGCATAACACCATGCAACGTGCGGGCAAACAGAACCTTGTCCTCGTTATAGTAGGTAATAGCGATTAAAAGCTCAGTGTGTCTGTTATACATCCGAGGGCGAAGATCGTATCCATTTTTGAGAGTGAAGTCATTAGGGTCGCAGGTGGCTGCAGTATATCGCATGTTCACGAACTCGCCCGTACCGCTCTCGGAGTCACGATATTTTGGTTGGACAGCGTTCTTGATGGCACTGGGTACAGGGTAATCAACGCTGAGGACGGAACCCTGAACAAGCTTCACCTTACGCGTGGCATAACGTTTAAGGCCGCCGGGCGCACCGCCGGGCTGCTGACGGCGAACCCAACTTTCATCGGAGTCAACAGTGGAGGCCGGGCGGGGGGCACCGAAGCCAAATCCAGTGTCCTCCAGCTGTTGGCCGCCGTAACCTCCCGCATACTCACTGTTATAGGTCTGACCCAACTGGGTTGTGGGAGGAGCAGGTGTCGTGTACGACTCTGTCAGACTGTAAGCAGAGACAGGGCGTTCAGGCGGTGTATTTGCGCCTAGCCGATCTTGATCGTAGTGGGCAGGTGCCTGGCCAAGGAGGTGTCGTTGCGATTCATCATCATCTTGGTCGATAGGTGGAAGGTGATACTAGGAGACGCGAGATTAGCATACTGAGCAACGTTGACAGAAGTGGCGCCGAAACCCAGTGCAATGGATAATTAAGGTTAAACTTCTAGGCTGTAAACTTACCGCGTTACTGGGAGGCAGGTCTTGAAGCCGGTGCCCATCATACGCGTTATTGTTATCCTGATTATACGCCATGATTGCGATCGGCTCCGCACGCCTTTGTCCGCAATGTCTTTAGACCCGTTGAATGATATTTATGGACAAAAACGAGTGCTTTCCGTGGGAATGACCGTCTTGATGACAGCTTTTAGATGGTTAACTCGGTTGTCAAGAAGGACGGGATGATCCGAGCCACGCAGGACAGTCAGCTGCGAGATCAAACTTTCCGCCACAAGGGGACAAAGGGGGCGGGCGAGATTCTCTGCAGCTGAAGCAGGCAGAGATGCAAAGCGATGGCGGGTAGAAAGAATGAAAAGAGAATGAAGAGAAAGGTGAAGACGATGCGAGGTGACTACAAGGTGTAAGAGAAAATCTCTTCGTAGTGTCGGAAGAAGAGCAGGGAGAAGAGGTTGTATGGGGCAGCGATGTCTTTAGGTAAAAACCTCCTTAGTTATCTCTTTCAGGCTGGGATCGGCACGACAGGGCCTCCGTTCATTGTAGGTAGAGAGTACTTACCAGCTGTCCAGTAGGCATTCTACGCTAGAATATAGTAGGCAGTACGCTAAATATTCCCTAAATATTTGGTGTCGGGCTACCCTCGCGGACTGCAATTATTAATGCATAATGAACCACAGCATCTAACCGGAATGGGCCTTCAAGTGAGACATGAAAAGTGGGCCAATCAACGCGTTTGGTGTGGGGTTTGTTCAGCCTTCAGCCCCATTACCCCTAAAATCAGAAACGCCCGGCAGCCAGGATGTACCATATACGAGCTTAATACACCTTGCAGCTAGCCCATTCTGTACGGAATGCTGCTGCTTTGTGGCATGTTCGCTTGCTAGGTAGCGAATAACTGCCCAGTAGTTAGCATACCCAGGACCCTTTTCGCCAGATAACGTTTTCCTTTCTTAGAAAACCCTGATGCTGTGAGTACTGCAGATTACTTTCGGTCTCATATACTGTGTATATACTCACGAGATACTGTACCAGGTTAGGCCACTAGCCATGCGCCTAAGCAGCGCGTACATAGAATGTACGGAATAGGCATATAAGCCATCGCAGACCGCCTACACAGGCGATGTGTGCTGAGCTAGGTAGGACTAGTTATACGAAACTTGAAAGCAGAACTTGAAAGCAGAACGTCTAACTACTATGTAGTTAGTTAGTGATCAAGTCAAAAAGCGAGGTGTAGGTGGTACCTAAGGCTACCTACCTTTGTAATACGGCCGGCTCAAAGCTCAAAGCTCAAAGCACCGCCTACCTAACTTGTAGTGTACAGCGTTCCCGTTCCCGTTCCTTTTCCATTAGAAGGCCTCGAATGAAGTGTATAGGTACACAGCCCGCACGGACTACATCAACTATATTACAATTTCAGATGTTTTTTTTTCTTCTGCACTCTGTTCCGTACCATCACTACGTCTTAGGTAAGGGAGCCAGTCTACGGATAGGTAATTCTTGACTCTTCGATAGGTAGTGTACCGAGTCACTGCCTGCCCAACTATGCAGTAGCTACATGAAGTAGCCTCAAGCCCTCAGCCACGGACTCACAGCCTTAGCCGCCATGTACAGTATACCTAAGTACCTCCTAAGGACAGTTCTCTACACGTGTACCACGTAACGCAATTAGCGGCATTCGGAACGGAATATTACCCATACCGGTAGTGTTAGACCTGCCTGGGTACATGCTGGCACACTACTACCTACATAGTACCTGCCTTACGCAATGCTACAGTACAGACTGTACGCTGCGGCAAATATAGATAATCGATATGGGTACCTCGTACGGAGGCTTCGACGAAAAACGACGGGTGCAATCTTTTTGACCGTGGGCCTGCGGTTACGTCGTGCTTCGCCTGCGGCCTGCCTGCCTGCCTACATGGCTCATGCGTATGTACATAATAACATCTAACAGGTAGTGTATTTCCGCAGACAAACAGCAGCGTAGTCTAAAGCTCACGCCCTTCGGATGAGAGGGATTGTAGTCCGCATTGTCCCAAGGCAACGTAAATGGCTGGGTAACTTATGTAGCGTAGGTATTCCTTAGGTAAGTTGTTATGAGGCGTAATATAACATGTACAGCAGGTAAAAAGAGCAATGGAACTTACCTCCTTAGGTAGGTAGGTAGGTAGCATAAAACTTGGTGCACTAATGCTTAGCGTTGTGTCAGTACATTACCGACTGTGTGAACCCCTTCAGGGGCTATCTACTCGTGCCACATTCCGTCGTTCTGGATTCCATCGTTCTGGGCATAAGTACGGATATTGACCGCACTACGTACTGTACACCACTCAGGCGCGCTAGGGTTAGATAGATACCTGTTATAGGAAAGTGTCGGCAGGATCTGAGAGTGAGAAGACACTCTATACAACCATGTCCTTTTCGTTATTAGTGATGTTGCGCTATATGAGCGCCTATGGAATCAAGAATCTGAACATCAACAGGGCATAGTATCTAGGTAGGCAGTACACTTGCACGGCTCATCTATCTGCCACTGCGATGCCGGGAATGATTTGCCAGTGGGTGATTTCCTTCCAAACCCCATACCTACGTATTCAGTTAATTATCTAAGTGTGTTAGCGTTCTTTCCTGGCAACACTCGTTAACGAGGTTGGTATATAAATTCCCTAAAAATAGTAGTTAGCCGAAACCTACCACCTCAAATCTGAGGTGTACACACACCAACCGGTGTTATACGGTATTTGTATTCCGGACTACACTGCACACTTGATGTTGTCGGTATGGGTCACCATCTACAGATTTGAAGCAGGTGAGGGACGCATACCGTGACTGAACTGAACTATGACATGCGGACACCAGGGAGTCGGTTGAATAGTGTGCATTCAGTAGGTAGGTAGGTAGGTTGATTGGTGGTGCACAGCTTGGAGCCGATGAAAGTTTGGACCAATGCTCCGAACTTACGAGTATAAAAGGAAAAAGGAATTGTTATCGGCGGGCATGTTTGCTCTCCCGCCGTGGACTTGCACAGAAGGCATGCTTTTGGCTTTGCTGTCTCACGTCGGCAGCACCAATCACAGGTCGCTTCACGTGGTTCGATACAGCAGGGTTGTGTTTCGGGTTGCGCTTGATCTAAAACACCGGACAGAAACCAGATGGTTAGGTAGGCAGGTAGGTATGTAGGTAAGTACAAAGGTAGGTACGCATCGGCCTGTCTCCAGGTTGTACATATCCGTAGGGATCGTACCTACCTAAGTACTTACATTTATATTGTCTACGCCTCTCTGACGAAGTGCGTCGTCCATATACCCATTATCTTCCCTGCCAATCTGAGTGGCATGCGTGATTCGCATCTCCAGCGAACCGACCACCTCTGCTGCACTCGATCTTGTCCGCATCTTCTTTTCACCGTTACCGAGCAACGATCAAGACATGGTTGAATCATCTCGTACACATACGCATACCCGCACAATGTATGTCAGATAGAATCCCTTGCCTCGACCTGTCTTTTCGCTATATACGTACCGCCGATCAAGCAAGGTACGTATCCTTAGTTTCCTGTAGAGCACTGACTCTATATATCCCTGTCAAGAGAAACCGTTTCTGCCATGATCGAATATCTATCTAAGCTTTGCCGATGTGCGGTCGATCTCGGGAATTTGGAGATTTGATAGGTAGCCAAACGGGACAAATGGAGGGTTTCGCATGCTATTGGATGAGGTAGTGGGATATAATCCGTCTAGCTAGCCTCAAAGGCATCATTAACCTCGACGTCGTGTGGCCTCATGTGCGCAAATGATCAATACGGGCGCCACAGCAGAATCTCCGCGCAATGGAACCCGAGTTTCTTATGCACCATGTCACGCATGTTGGGCTCCTCGAAACGAAATTGTTGTTCGCCTACACCTAGCGCAGGCTATAGCTATAACAATAGCATGGAAAAAAAAAAAAAAAAAAAAAAAAACTATCGAAGAGAGCTCTCACACATGACTGTCGGGATACCATCTGTTTGATATAGCTTGTCGTATGCTTCACCTACCTCAACTACTCACTCGGGCCTGCCTAGTCGCCGACATCCCAATGACGAGGAATACCTAGGCAGTGTCTATTACCAAGGTGGTACATGTATGTAGATCTTCTCCGCGAAGGCTACGATCTTGGCGGTGCGCAACTATGGGGCCGAGTCTGCGTATCTGTTGGCCGCCGGCGGACCTCTCCACGGCGGGCGGACTTTGGATCGGCGGTACATTTAGGGGACAAGGCGGTAGAAGCGGTCAGAATTGGAAAAAGCTAATGGTCGGATCGGTGTTGTCGTTGCCGGTCATGATGTCAACAAACGATAACCTAGGTACGTTGCGCCATATTGTCAAGGCAGCGGGCCGCTTGATAAATAACCACGAAAAATTAAAATTTACTGGCGGATTCTATCAACAAGCGCATGCCTAAAACTATTGGGACACCGTCAAATGGCTAGTAGACAATGTAGGTACAGATAATCTACCCGCATTTGGTCCTTCTATACTGACTCGCACACCGTCCATTACATTCCGGTACATGGTGTTTCCTTGTGTACAGGGCATTCTCCAGGTACTGACGCTGGTAGCCGTTACCCGTCCAAAGTACACTTACGGCCCGGCAGAGTACCGCTTCCGTACACCAACAAGTGCGCGCAAATTGCGATTCGTATTCCCTTGGGCAGGGCTAGTAGCATACCTACCCCTAGTGGCTACCCCACCAGTACCGTAGGGGAACGCTCTCCTCTCGCCATTCAAGCCCCCAAGCAGACCCAACTTCACCAAGGGCCAGAACAACACGCCCCCCCTAATTGGCATCATTGGCATCCGGTCTTGACTTGGTGGCCCGTGCATTTGCATTCCTCCATTTCCCTTTTCATTCCTAGCGTCTTCATTTGCTAGTGTAAACTTCCCCAACCGACACTCTGACCCCCCCAAGACCCGCCATCCACATCTCTTTGTCTCCTCTCCCTCTTCCACTCCCCCGTGGTCGCCCTCTCACAAACCGCCGCATCACACAATTTTGCGATACCTCTGCCACAGCCGACGGTGCCGACGACAGGTCGTTAACCATCGTCTTCGCGGCCCACCGATGCTCAGTATTCTTCGCGTCCTCCTTGAATAACATACGCCAACTATCATTATTCCTGTCTTTTCGTTGCCTACGGCTACCGGTAGCCTCTTTCTCTCGCCAGTCACTCGTTTGATCATCCCTTAATCACGCTCTCCCCGTCGCTTCAATTGTACGCCTTATTTTTACGACATCTACGCTCTTTATCGTCGGAGTTCTATATTACGCCATCATCACTCTCGCTATAGTCCTATCGATCAATTCTACGCGTGGAATACCAATCATCGATTTTGCGATTGTCGATCACAGCCAAGCCAACAATCTATGCCCTCCAAGTTCCAGGTCTACAGCGCACATAGCAGTCTTGACCCTGGACTCGTCATCAGATCTGAATCTATCTCTGACACAATCTATCTTCTAAAGTAAACTCATATTACTAGGCTACTGTCGCGACAATGGCAGAGATACCTGGTTTTGTTGGCTTTGCTGTTGGTACGTCCTGTCATTCCTCGCCATATGATGTCCATCTAATTTGAACGGGTTAGATGACGGTGTTGGTACCTCATTCGTGAAGCGACAGGCGGGATGTGTATTATGCCCGGACGGAGCTCCGGACTGCCCAACCTGCGCCAAGGATGAGAGCTGCGTTACTCTTTCCCAGTCGTGCACTCAGTGTCCGCAGAGCGTGTGTATGAAAGACCCGGCTAAGCTCCCGTCCCAGGGTGACTCAGGACCAAATGTCGGCGCGATTGCTGGCGGTGTAATAGGTGGCCTAGTCTTTGTTGCCGCCCTAACATACTTTGTATGGAGATTCTGCATCAAGAACAAGCGAGCAAGCTACGCAGGGCAATTCCAAGCACAAGGACAAGCAGCGGAAGCGGAACGCACGAAGGAGCAGATAGGGAACGACGACGCCTCGAGGCAGTCGCAGAGAGAGTCGACACATACGGTGCATTCTATCGCCTCGACCGTTTTAACTCGAGCTTCGAATATTATTCAAATTGCATACATACCAGGCGTCACAAACAGAGCGACACCGAACTCGCCAACCCTCCTCGTTCCCACCGTGCCGCCAATTCCAGCTGCTTATTCAGGAAGTGCTAGCTCGTCGCCTTATGAAGATCAACACTTCTTCGTACCAGGTAATCTTCGCGACTCGACATACTCTGGCATCTCCAGTTATACGGACCGAATGTCTTACGCTCGTACATCCTTCGCGCCTCGCTCCAGTATTGCCTCTGCAACCTACCCCAAGAACGCCATCGTATCGCCTGTATCAGCGCAGAGAGGCAACTTCGTCAAACCGTCTATCGTCAGTGTCAAATCACGCACCCCAAGTACAAACGGCGACGACCCGGCGCCGCCGGTCCCGACATTCAATTTCGAGAGATATGACAAGCCTCTTGATTCATCCACCTTCAGTATTAGGGATGGTAACGCATCAACCGCCACACCTGTAAAGCCTCAGGTCGTCCGTGTTGGCGGCGGACTACGGGCCGTGGATGTTAAAGCACCCTCCAAGTTGTCAACTACCATGACACTGGCAGAACCAGATAGGCCCCCTTCTCCAGTCGAACTACCGGCCCCTACACCGGTCGAACTACCAGCCGATAGTATCGTTAAGGGCAAGGAACCTGAACCAGTTACGACGAAATCCGATGATGATAATACGCCAGCTGGCGACTTAAGTCCGTTTGCGGACCCCCCTTCGACGAACGATGCTAGCAAGAGAAAGAGTGCTCTCAGTATAGTCGTTGAAGATTCAGCGGGGCGCGAATCGCCGATTAACCAAAGCCAGAGTTCTTCAGCTAGCACCCGAAAGAATAGTCCATTCGGTGACGAAAACGCAGTGCGCGAATAACAACTGTCGGCACCAAGCATCGCATTTCTCCTATGAATATATCCTAATGAGATACGGGGCACGCAGGGGGCACAGGATCGGATCGGATCGGACTGTTTCTTTACTTTTTCCCTGATCTTGCCATTTATTTGCAGTTTGATCAACTTGTAGTCTTAAGGGAAACAGTATCTGGTCATTTTTATGTTTCGGATCGAGTTTTTTTCGGCCATGGTAGATGTATCTGGTGTCATTATATTGCCTTTCTTCGGTTCTGGCGCAACAACCAAGGATATCTGCATAGAAACGCCCTGGTTTTTCCGTTTTTAGGTTATACGGGCCACTTCTTGCTTTGATTGCGAGACTGGTGAGAAATACGACTTCGTCGACTTTGTTGACCTCATTCTCTCAGTTTCAAGCTAGATGGCGGCCTCGGATGATGTCCCGGGTTCCCTTAACCGGTATTCCCCCAAAATGATGATTTTGTATCTACACATATTTTCGGTGGTGTAGCTTACCGCACATGTTCAATGACTTGTGCTCGCAGAATTCTATAGCGAAATTCAAGATGTACATATGATACCGCTCCGCCATAACTACCTACCTACCTACTTACCTTGTATGCAATGATCGTGTTCTATCCTCCTATCCTTATCCTTATATTCCAACAGGGACGATGTCTTCGGCTAATGCTCTACACTCTAAGTATTTTCCGCCCCGTTGCGGCCTATTGAGTTTTTAGAAACCTGACTGTATGCTCACCCTCTTCTAATGTGACGCTTTTAAGTACAAATGCGCTCTCGCAGCCTCGGAGGCCAAAGCCTATAATACTTGTCCACTTCTAATTATAGTGTATCCGTTTGCCCGTGGTACAATTGCCGGTGTGAGAAACCGCCGTATTAGTAGCGCTGTGAGCTGCGTCACTGTTCATATCGTAGGTACATTATCATTCGTGCGAACTGCCGCGGCCACCTAATCTATTCATGACTGATCAGTGATGGCTGAAGTTTTTGCTAGTTGCTGTTGCGGTCATGATTACCGCCTCCCTGGTCAGGACCTGGTTAGCGGTGGACGGCTTTACGTAAGGTGCACTAATTTTCTATATACCTATTACATACATTAAATGTGTTACTACAACTTATGACTATAGACACTATTTATTCGTAGACGAGGCGTACCTAACAAGCGGGTGCACAACTCGAAACTTGAAAGTGAAACGGCCCTTCTGTCTGAGTCACACTATCCCTATCGTCTGTCCAATAAAAGCAGATAAAACGCAAATCGAGTCTGGTGTACTTTAGCAATACCTACCCGCTACCTTGATTTTACTGATCCCTACTGCGCTGGTGCCTGTATTCTTCAAGTTTCCTTCAAGTACGTCCCCCTAACCCAGCCCCTCCACCGCCCCTCCGATATCTGCGCCGCGATATCTGATATTATCTGCCCCTCCTCCACACTGCCAGACATTACTTTTTCCCGGACGCAAGACTGACTCCAAACCGAAGGCACTGGCTGGTTGAGACGACACCACGAGATCTCAGGAGAGAAAGACACAAAGTCAAGCAGTCGCCATGTCTTCCAAGAAGCCAAAGTCTAAACCCGCTGAAGGGGCTACTCGTGAACTCGAACTTCGACCGGCGCCCTCGTTCCTGGAGACACGTCTCGCCCTCTTCGACAAACTATGGGCCGAGCAGGAATCTTTAATAGCCCAGAAGCCGCGCGAGTCAATCAACATCACCCTGCCCGATGGCAAGGTTCATGTCGGAACCTCCTGGGAGACGACCCCCTTGGAGATCGCAAAGGGGATTAGCAAGAGTCTGGTCGAGCGCACCGTTGTAGCAAAGGTCAATGGCGAGCTGTGGGATCTAACTCGTCCATTTGAAGGCGATGCTAGCCTCGAATTCATCGATTTCACTTCTGACGAAGGCAAGAAAGTCTTCTGGCACTCGTCGGCGCATATCCTGGGAGAGGCAGCCGAGCGGCGGTTTGGCGCCCATCTGGCTGTTGGGCCCCCGACGACAAATGGTAAGTTGGCTCTTTTTGCATTCCGGACGTGAAGGAGTTGAATGACCAACGAAGCAATTTGCAGGTTTCTACTACGAGATGGCGCTTCCTGACAACCGCGCCGTCAGTTCTGCCGAGGACGTGGATCCGTTGAATACCTTGGCCAGCTCAATTGCCGGCGAGAAACAGCCATTCCAAAGATTGGTCATCACCAAGGAGCGTCTCCTAGAGATGTTCCAATCCAACAAATATAAACAACACATCATTGGCGACAAGATCCCTGATGGAACCTCTACCACTGTCTATCGCTGTGGTCCTCTGATCGACCTTTGCCGAGGCCCTCACGTCGTGGACACGAGCAGGATCAAAGCTTTTAGCGTTCTCAAGCTTTCAGCGTCATATTTCCTTGGCGACCCTGCCAACGATTCCCTTCAACGTGTTTACGGCATATCTTTCCCCGACAAAAAGCAACTTGCGGCGCACCTCAAATTCCTCGAAGAAGCTGCCAAGAGAGACCATCGGAGAATCGGAAAGGATCAGGAGCTATTCATGTTCCATGATTTGTCACCGGGCTCCTGCTTCTTTCTTCCTCACGGTAGTATAATATACAATACTCTGCAAAGCTTTATACGTAAAGAGTACTGGAAACGAGGATATCAAGAGGTCCACTCTCCGAACATGTTCAACTCGGCCCTGTGGAAGAAGTCTGGCCATTGGGAACGTAAGTCGTTTTATCATGGATATACAAACGAGCGACATACTCACTGTTTGATTAGATTACCATGAGGATATGTTCACGTTCGAAGTCGAGAAGGATATATGGGCTTTGAAACCGATGAACTGCCCCGGACACTGTCTCATTTTCGGCTCTCGCGCTCGTAATTACAGAGAACTACCCATTCGCATGGCTGAGTTTGGTGGTAAGGACAATCAATCCTTGACACCCCTGGGTGTTTGGAATTTTCGAACCTAACTAACTACTATCGTTCGTAGTTCTTCACCGGAATGAAGCATCCGGTGCTCTGGGTGGATTGACCCGCGTACGACGCTTCGTGCAAGACGACTCGCATATTTTCTGCACGGAAGACCAGGTGAATAGCTCACAACACAAACCTAAAGGGTAGTTAATTATCAGACAGATGATCTAACAGATGATAGGTCGGTGATGAGGTCTCGGGTGTATTTGACTTCTTGCAAAGTATCTATGGCAAGCTTGACTTCACCTTCAAACTAAAACTGTCGACACGACCAGAGAAATTCCTAGGAAATGTGGAGACATGGGACAAAGCCGAGAAGACACTGTCAAGTGCGCTCGATCAGTTCTGCAAAAACGTAGTCCCCTGGGAACTGAACCCCGGCGATGGCGCGTTTTACGGTCCAAAGGTTGACATCACAATCACTGATGCCCTCGGCCGTGACTTTCAGGTTCGGCGCACTTGTCAACCCATTCAGGCTCTTTGTTCGTGCTAACCAATTCTAGTGCGCGACCATTCAACTGGATTTCCAACTGCCCGAGCGATTTGACTTGACATACCAGTCGGCTGACGATTCAACTGCTGCGACCACTCCGTCGGCCACTAATGTTGAGGGCGGTCCCCGACAAGGCCACATCCGCCCCGTCATCATCCACCGAGCCATCTACGGCAGTTTCGAGCGCTTCATTGGTATCCTAACAGAGCACTTTGGCGGTAAATGGCCTTTCTGGCTGAGCCCTCGTCAAATCATGGTCATCCCCGTCATGACGGGCGCGTACGACTACGTCAAGGAGGTTCAAACTCTCTTCCGGATGAACGAATTCCACGCCGACGTGGATCTAAGTGCCAACACTCTTAACAAGAAGATCCGGAGTGCACAGTTGCTGCAGTACAACTTTATTCTTGGTAAGCAAACACAACCCCTTGACCCCGAAACGAATACATATTTGAATCTGCAAAATGTCTAACCGTATTTTTATCTTAGTACTTGGTGCCAATGAGATGGCAGAGCGTACGGTGACCATTAGAAGCAGAGACTCTGCGGAGAAGACACAAAGCTCCGAGCAGGTTGTTTTGCCATTGGACGAGGCTGTCGTCAAGTTGAAGGCTCTCCGAGAATCTCAGAGCCTGCAGAACAAGCTCGAGTGAACTTGTCTTCCGAAGCGTGCTGAGTGATTTACTCTATCTACTAGTCTATTTCGTAATGAGCTGTTCCTTTTTGCTATCCGGCGCCCGATGCAATTAATGGTGTCAGAACTACACAATGAAAAGATCGAAAAGACCTATGAGCCAGTATGTCTACCCAATATTCAGGTATCCATTGGGTTTTCCCTATCACCGAGTAATAATATGTTTACCGTGTTACTTGGTCGTTCACGCGTAGGTACTGCTCGTCTACAGCCCCTTCCTCGACGTCGATAGAGTAAACTGGCCGAGCAACGACGGGGCTGTTCAGTAGAGTAAAGGATATTCATTAACCCTTGAGAAACGCCGGACTGTGACGAATCAGAGCCAGGACTCGAGACGTCTGTCTATCTGAGTGAATGAAATCTACCAATACCCGAACAGACCATTAATCGTTTTTTACCTTTTTTTTCTATTTGTTTGTTCTTTTTCTTCACTGCAATGTTCAACTTACGGATCACGGCAATCTTACGGAGACACAGAAAATTTTGGAATTCAATACTAAGAAAAAGGGAAATCCCCCCCCCCACAAAAAAAAAAAAAAAAAAGAAAGCTGAACCAAGAAAAGTTTTGACAGTGTCATAAAGCGAATCAGCCAGGGAAAAAAAAAGATTTCCCGAACACAGCATGAATACCTACCTACTCTGCCTAGGTAGCCTGACCGATTCCCTTATAAACCGTAACTTGGCCGACTTGAACGCGCATTTGCCTTGAGATACTTAGGCAGTTAATAGGTAAGTAGAGTGTAAGTAGTGTAGTAGTGTAGGTATGTATCCATACTTATAAACGTTCCGTGACCGGACGGCAATGGGGGGGGGGGGGGGGGGGGGCGAACCATCACGGTATTAAGGCCTACCTATCTAGCGCAAGCGGTTGGGTAGGTATCCCGTGTCGGCTCCGTGTCAAGATCTCGCACTACCCAGATAGCAGGTTTACGTATCTATCGAGCTAGATATCTATCTAGGTAGATTAAAAGATAACATCCATGTGCCTATGTTTCTCCTGACGTTCGCCATCTTCGCATATGGTGGTGTATCGGTAATTAACTTGAAAAGTAATAGGCAGGTAGTGTAAGCAGGCATTATCTAGATAGGTAGTGTCCTCCGTGTATCAAAGGCGGTGTCCATACAGACTTCTTCTGCGCAACAATTCCGCTGGGCAAAGGTTTTTAGTGGGGTGTAGTGTAGTTACAGTCTGTAGATAGTGTAAAGTAGATACATATCATGGGAAAGCGGTGACAGGTATCGTCAGGTCTGAGAAATTAGTACCCTGCTCTCCCGCCTCTGCCCCGCCACATCGCACGCTTTGGGGGGGGCGGGGGTTTGAATTGGGGATCAGGTATCAATCAGTACCAGGTAGCGTGCGAGTACCTAGGTTAGGTAGGTTAGATACTGTACCGCAAGAACGCGTAGCGATTATACATTACATTACATAGGTAGGCGTTTGGTCGAACGGCGGCATTTCCCATGACAAGCTCGGCCTTGGCAGGCTAGGCGGTAAGGTAAGCTTGGGAAAACGGTAGGTTAGGTTAGTGTATGATGGAGAAGAACTGAGTTAGATCCCACACAGACGGGTACGTGGGGTGCGTGGGATGTCGACATGCCGTTATCTCCGTCGGAGCCTTGTCCCTTCATAGCGGTTGGGGAAAGGGGGGGGGCTGTGTGGGGATTCGGGAAGAAGCGATGACGGGCGGTGAAAATGGTTTTTTTTTCTTTTCTTCTTTTCTTTTCATGGCGCTAATAATATAAGATAGGCCGCCGTGCCTCGAGAGATGCCATACATAACTCGCCCTACCCCTGTGCCGTCATAGCTGACGAGGCCGAAGAGCGGGGACTGACAGAAGGGAAAAGGGAGTTAACTGGAAGGGTATCTACTTAGAGAAAGCATGGGACTTGTTCTCTTCTCTCTTCTCTCTCACGCGAGGCTGTCGGTGTGCCGCGTGTTGTTGATGAGTATTATGGATAAAGTACTTCATATGTCTATACGTGCCTGGTTTGGAAAGGCAAAAATCAGCGAAGCATGTGAGATGTTCGGTCAGGGTTGAATTTCCAACCGCCTGTGCCACCCATCTCTTCGTATAAGGATCCAGTTGCAACCCCCATCTGGGGTGCGCCTCAACGTCACGCCGGAGATAGAGAGAGCGGGAGAAGCAAAAAGAGCGGGATAGAGAAGGCGAATGCCAAGATCTGGCGGAGGTCCGTATGGCTTCGGGTCAGCAATCAAACCGTTAGATGGAAATCAGGAGCGTCGCAGTTTATGGGATTGGAGAATTATACGTTTTTGTTGCTTCATGTCTCCGCCTTTTAGGCCTCACGACCGAATCACGCATGAGCGGGCTCGACGTGAGTCGGTTGAATGATGGAGGGGAGAGCGAGCTCGTGAGCCGCTGTACATATGTTGGATGTGCTGTGTGGAGGGTTGGAGGGGGGGAGAGGGGGAGAGGGGGAGAGGGTCCGGTGACGTCTGGTTCAGTTCCATTGGACTCGGGGGGTTTGACCGGCCAAGTACTCGCGGTTGACTTGCTGAGCCGGCAGTGTCAGTCATACGCTGATAGGCAACTTATTTACCCAGGTACTGCCCAGCATACCAAATAGGTTATATGTCCGCGACAGAACCTAATATTGAAGCAAACGGGGGTCACAAAGATGATGTCGTGGTCGGAACCGGGCATGTTGTAGCTGAGGATCATTACCGAGTTCCTTATTAAGTGCCCAAGATTTCGACCGGATATCATGCCTGTGGACCGTCAGAGGTTTCCCATTAGGCGTTGGTTTGGACATCTTTGCCGCCAGTCCCTCCTTTATAGCACCGTAATAGCCTATGCGGGGACGGTTGCATGATCTGGGCGTTTTCGTTTTTAGTCTAGGTAAATACCTAGGTTCGATATATGAATAGGTAGACGATTCATTCGCTTATCATGCCGGTATTGATAGAGACACGTCGGGGATGCCAAGGCCTTAACTAGCATTCGACGGCCTCAGAACCATCATATACTGGCATGCGACAGCACACGGCCAGCTCATTAGGCGAACTCGGAATATGATCGCATCTCCAGCCTTCATTCAGCACACCCCTTGAGCCACTTAGCCACTTGCCCACTTACCCACTTACCCACTTACATCTCGTTCTCAGCAGGTCTCCGATGGCGATTGGGGCACATTTGCCCAAGAACGGAGAACAACGTATACACGAATATACCACGAATTCTCCAGGATTCTCATTTCCTGAAGAGGCTAGGTAAGTGCGAGGACGTCGGTATGCATCTTATTATGATAGCCTCAAGCGGTTCCTCAAAAGGTGCAATACAGTAAGCGTATGCCTCCACGGAGAAGGTTACGTCCCCTGAATTCTACCTGGCACTCCTCCAAACCGTGGATTGACTCGGCGCTGGGGGTTCAGGGAGGCTTCCAGGTAAGATACATCACGGCGATGCTGTCGAATGGGAACTATCTAGTCTAGCCCTGCTGATGGAAGATTTCAATACCCATGAGTCTCTTGATTCCAAACATACCATGTCGGCCGCGGAATTTGGCGCTTTGCAAGGCAAGGAAAGACGCCTACATGTTGCAGATGTACATGTTGTTTTCTGGGGCCCCGGCATGAATATCTCCGGGACTAGGAGCATGGCTGGTTTGCCTGTTATGGGTGGCCGCATGCCAATGCATACCGAGGGGCGGTTGATACCCTCGGATGCCGGCCGGATGAAGTGGCCGCGTTTGCTGTACACCTTGGAAGTTTTTTGAGAAGTAGAGGCGAATGCCCTGCGGATAACTCCCATCCTGAGAGATCGTCAGGAGACATCTCTAGTGTAGAGTAAGGTGAAACCCGGAAATCTCAATGGTCTGATCCGGAGACGGTCGTACGTATCGCAGGTAGTCGGCTTTAGATAGGCATAGTACATGGCCATTTTGTCAGTAGATTCTCAAATGAAAGGAGTCATGTATTTGTCAAATTAGCCCATCTGATGGACGCATACGAATGATGATATACCCATCATATTGGGGCAGTCTGCTGGGGTGTTCTGGGTTCTGGGTTCTGGGTTCTGAGCTCTGAGCCCTTTGCACAGCCACCTGCGTAGCGTTGTCCCGACACTCTGGTAATTTACAATACCTTTAGACAATAGACATTGTGGACTTTCGACCGGCTCATTTCGTAGCGGAGTAAAATCTGTAACAGCTAGGCCGTCTCGCATAGCCTGGCTTGCCGAAGTAGCGGCATGGCGAAAAAAAAGGATATGCCGTGAAAGGGCTGAGACGGAATTGGTTTCCTTGCCGCTAGCTTCATGTACCCGAGGTGACGAATCGTGTCCTCCACTCTGGACTATCTCGGTATACGGATGTTCATACCTACTTAGCAGTAGGTACGTAGCTGGGCAAAGTAGTTGGGCAAAGAAGAGGACGTGACGTCTCAACCGACGAAGTGGTCCTATTGCATAAGAGTGAACGCACTTAGGTACAAGGGGCCTTCGGTTTGGTCCGGTAGATTTGAGGGCGGAGCAAGGAAATGCTTGGCTGAGTGTAAGTAGGGATTAGGATGAGCTACTAGCCATTCCAAAACGGATACGTCCGCAGATCTAAGTAATGCATCGGATTAGCCGTCGGATCCAGTCTTCGTTATTCAGGTCAGCATATCCGGCTGCATCAACAAATGTAAGGTAGGTAGATAGCGTAGACCCCACGGCAAGCACTAATCAAGGCAGTCTAAGACAAGAAAAAGGCGCGGAATAGGTAGGTAGTGAGCGTATGTAGACTACCTACCTACTTACACATCTTCGGTGGATTCGAGAAAGCGGCAGAGTGAATAGGATAGCCGCGGGAGCTAGGCATGCATACGCAGATAGGTACACACACACACATAAGCGACGCTACCTTTGACACATCTTCGCAGGCTGGAGGCCATGAGGTAGTGTCCCTGCTGTCGTATGTCGTCGTATACCGGGTGCTTCAAGTGCCGGCCGTTGCCAAAGTGTGTGAAGTTGGCTGCATTCGGACAGTTATGGCGGCTTATATCCAGTCTTCAGCTCATCTCTCCTGAAGCAGCACATATGCCCAGCCTGACCGACGAATCAGCCGAGCTGAGAGAGCCATCCTATGTCTAGGTAGCGATGTCACAATAGCCGCCAGCATGTAGAAACCGACAGTCCTTAGGTCTAGACGCTTCCGCGCGAACCATCGGTGAATGTGGATACAACGTTGACACCGCCAGCTCTGATGGGGAGCGGTGGAGACCTCGGTCAGGGCCAAGGATTGCAACCCTTCGGAGTCATCGATAGAACCGGCAGAGCACATAAGAGAGCTGAACGTTTGCAAAACAAACAATCAAACAACCGAATCAACCTGACTTAGGGCTAGACACTTCGTATGCACATGAACCAAGTTTCTTGTCGAGCTACGAACGAAAAGATCAGTGGCGCTATCGATCCGGTCGAACTGCTCACCTGAAGGCACGCAAGGGAACAACAGTAAACGCACATCATATGTGTCCTGAAAAGGCATAAAGTTCCAACGTGACCAGCCTTTTAGTGCCAGAATTGAATAGTCTTTATGAGATGTCACAAACTGGCAGGTGGTCCAGTCCAGTCCAGTCCGGCCGACTGTTGTCGTCAACGTGAGAGCCGACTGTGCCATGCATTATGAATGAGGCGAATGAAGCAAGTGCCTGTGAGCACTTCTCGTGATAGCGCCAGGTGTTCGTTCCGTATGCCTACCTATACGAAAGAGACAGGTAACGTAGATCCAGCAGAAGGGCCTTCAATAGGTGGGTAGATAGGTCTGATGATGAATGAGGGGACCTCAGCACTATCGCGCCGATCTAAGGGAAGAATAGGTGTTCCCATGTGGATCCATACAGTGAGGAAAGAGCACGAAAGGGAGAGTGGGTACCCCCCACAAAGCGACTATGTGGACTGACTCCAGGTACTTCGACTGCGCAGACGTGCCGGCTCTATACAGTCTTGTAGTGCACTTATAATCGACATGGAGGTATTGTACAGTTCAAAGCGCACCTATAGCACTGTATCCACATCGCGTACAGTCTGTACCGGGGTCAGTTATTAACGGCTTTTGCCTCGCTAGATACTGGACCCAGCCGGCACTCTAGTGCAGGTGCTGGAATGTCCCACCCAACCTCTAACTACTTACTTAATGCTCCGGCAGGTAGTGGAGGACCACCAATCTACCGGTCGGTACTTTTGCATTGCCGAGATGTTTTGGATTGTGCAAGATGGCCCAACAGAACAGGTAGTTAGCGGACTCAAGCACGTCTGGTGCAGACTGGTCAAGGCGGTTGATCCGACGCTACAGCGGTAAGTTACTCAAGATGATTAACTATTTCTCACTCAGACTAGGTAATCAGCTAAGTAAACCCGTCCAAACACTCGTGAGCCAAAACTGATACCGTAGGTACCTTATACTACCCTATTGTACGCTAGCTCAGTGGGGTGACCCCCCCTTTTTTTTTTTCCCAAGTCCCCCACATCCGGTAGGTATATTACTTAGACAACCTGCGTACTATATTCGTATCTAAGAATCAAATGCTGTATATGTATATATAAATATATACTTATATATTGTTCGTATACACAATAACTCATCATGTAGTGTAATCTATCCTGGAGAGCCGTCTTTTAACTACATGTCATCGCGTCCTGTTGTGTTGGTAGTGCGAGTGAGAAAATTCTTGATATACTTAAGTAAGACGCTAGATAGGCAGCGAGTTAGCGTTAGCAGTAACCACAAGCAGGTAATCATAGCTGGCTACACTAATGTCTGTTGTTCGCCTCCGCCTCGGCTTCCTAATTACACTACAAGATCTACTATCGTAAGTCACTAGCCTTGCTCATCCCGCTTCGTTTCCTAGTTAGGAGTCTATGTCCCAACTATGGGATAGGTGGGTATACCTCGAATTTCCCCTACCTACACCTTGGCCACCCACTCTGGCCACCCCTCCTAATCAAACGCATTGATGGGGGTTGGCGCTCCTACCAGCCCCTATATCGATGCATTGTGGTAGGTGGGGTGGCCGGCAAGAGTGGGTGGCCAAGCAACAGCATGTGGGTGACCCGTGAGCCAATAACTACAGGTAACTGCTAATTACCGGTAGACCCTGACGATAACACTGTGGACCATAGGCCACATGGTGAGTTGCTCCGTCTACTAAGTACCTACCTAGGTAGATACCTAGGTACGGTATCAAGGTATTGTACTGTACATAATGTACTGTACTTATAGGTGCCTTAGCGGGTTGCAGGTCACACGCATACAGACTGGAACTGCTGGAGGAAGGCAGGTCGGTATACATACGGATCCGTAGTTAGGTACGGTACCTACCTAGATAGGTATCTAGTGTACACCAACGTTGGCAACGAACGGAAGAGTTGCGACCAAAATACGTATCGCGCCAAGACATGAGAAAGAGCGTTGTTTTTACATAGTACAGCCTGTGGTGTGAGCAGCTCCGACTAGTATCGATTAAGTAGTGTGAATTACCCCTGAAACTGTAAGTAAGTACTTGATGTGTAGTGTAGCTCTCGTATTAGTCATTGATCCAAGTACGGACTGTAAGTATCTAGGTAGGTTAGGTATATCTACGCTGCACTCCAAACATAGTCGCTGGCGGGCACTGAGTACACTAAGTACACTACACTACACTACACTACTGATACGCAACCTATGTCACGCTGTGTGTGAAACCATTAGCCCTGTTTAAAACTTGGGCCAGACAGGTAGTTATCCCACTATGCCGGGGCGGCGCTGTCGCTAAAGCACCCTATCGTTAACGTCCTTCTAGTCCGTGTGCGGCCGCGTGCTTGCACACGGTGGTGGCGGTCCTGTCACAATACGTAATTTTGGCCGCAACTCACTAATGTACGGAATGCTGGATGGATCGGCTATGGACAAAGTACTGTACTTACCGTCTGCTCCGTTAGTTACCCACAGCTTACGGAATACCTACAGTATAGGGAGGGAAAAGAAAAGCTCAGACCTCCATCGCAGGCCTGCGCCAGAAACATTCCCCACAGTCCACAAAACAACCTTACATAGTACATGTCTAGTACACCTTGAAGCCTTGACCCTCCTCTTCTCCTCCTCATTTCACCACTCAACCACTCAATAACCTTCGCTCTCTCTCTCCGATCACCACATCGTGTCCCGAGGCATTCCTTATACATAGAAGCCAACTACATCTTTGCTCTCCCGATTGTCGTCATCGCCACCCGGCTACTGCCTTCTTGCTGCGAAAATTCTTTTTGCTGACGACAGCACATAGCGCTACCCCCTCCCCCCCCCCTAAATGGTCTCGTCCGCTCTTGAATCGAACCGAATCGACTGACGACCGGCTTACACATGCTTCCATCTCGTCACCTTACAATTGCTAAGCTTGACCCGCTACAACCCGCCACTCCGTCCGCTTCTACCTCGCCTCGTTGCTAAGCTCTCTATCCTTCGCATCACCACTGCTCCGTAATTGTTTCTGTTGCTCTCCTGGCTTTTTCGCCTTATCCTTCGTTTCTACGCCGATCACATTTATAATTTCACAATGACGCCACGAATGGTGCTGTACAGGCTGGTGGTGCTTGGCGATGGTGGTGTGGGCAAGACCGCCTTGACGATCCAGTTATGTTTACAACATTTCGTTGAAACCGTATGTCCATATCCCCGACCCAGAAGGACTGGCGATTCGTGTCGTGAGACACCGCTCTGCCAAACCATCCCTGCGACGTGGAGCTGTATCGCGCGCTGACATCTGCTATTAGTATGATCCGACAATCGAGGATTCTTACCGCAAACAAGTCGTAATAGATGGCGCAGCTTGCATGCTTGAAGTACTGGACACGGCCGGACAAGAAGAGTATACGGCATTGAGAGACCAGTGGATTCGCGATGGCGAGGGATTTGTGCTCGTCTACAGCATCTCCTCTCGATCATCCTTCACAAGAATTAAGCGATTTCACCACCAGATCCAGCGCGTAAAGGAGTCGTGCCAGTCATCACCGACATATGCCGGTTCACCAATAAGCGCCGCCGTCCCACCCAGCTCCGTGCCCATCATGCTCGTCGGCAACAAGAGCGACCGCGTAACGGAAAGGGAAGTGTCTACCCAGGAAGGCCACGCCCTAGCAAGAGAACTAGGTTGCGAATTTGTCGAAGCATCGGCGAAGAACTGCATCAACGTCGAGAAGGCCTTCTTTGACGTCGTTCGAATTCTGCGGAGACAGCGAGAAGTCGCGTCGCGCCCCCAGGCTGCGCGCACTCGCCCGCCAAACGGCGAGACGTTTTCATCCGGTCGCGACCTCGCCCAGTATGCGAAGAAACCCCGGCAAGGCCGAAACAAATGTATCATTTTATAAGAACCCAGCCTGATTAGGCAGGGAGATTGCGAGCTCGCGCATTACTGGAACGATACCACGACAGCAAACCGTTTATAATTATTGATGTATGCCGTGTGGAAAACTGCTGACCGAGAGAGCAACAACTACATCTACGGGAAATACGGCAGTGCATACCTTGCATACCTTTTTTCAGGCCAGCTTGATGCACACAAGAACGAGGATACCGCGTCCATGCGTTTTTAATTCCACCCTATCTCTGTATAGCTTGTTTTTTGGACATCAACAACCAGCTTATCCCCTGGCGAATGGCGTACGAATGAGCAAAAAAAAAAAAATTAAAAGCGGCATCCTCGGGCGCAATATGACTGGTTTTTTCTTACACCAGGAAGACACATTTGGTGAAGAGATGGGTCGGGCAGCCGGCGGTGTTATGGAGTCTTCGGAGGGGCTGCCGTTTTAAACCATCCAAGAATTTCCAATTCTTTTTACGGTCATCTTCAGGACCATATTTTTTTCATTGCGATGTCCATATTTACACCTGTTTACACATGATTATTCGATGTTGCCTCGGCAGGAAGGGAGGTTTACGTTGCCTCATGGATAGTTTGCTGGAGCCCCTCGACGCGTGCCATTTTGAGCCATTAGCAGTTCTAGTCTGATCTGATTAGAGAAGCTATGTTTACTCGTCAATGAATTCATTATTTTGTCCCCATCCCCTTTGGCGCCCATGGTTATAATGAGCTGTGTTGTGTCGTGATAGATAGCTACCTACTATGTAGGCTAGATTCGTCTCATGTCTCAAGCGCCGCTGGGCCGTGCGATCCGCATTGCTCGTCAAGGTGTAGGTTAGGTAGTGCACAACTCTATTACCCGCAGCTTGCGTCACTTCCTGGCACCTAGGCTTGAGTCAACGCAGAGGTTAGGTAATAGCGGTCACTCTGCGACAATAATTTACATTTACATTTACATTTACATGTACTAGGTATAGGTAGAGTTTTCGACGTTCTGCCTATCTACTGCCTAGTGCGGCATCGTCGAGGCCTTGTATACCTACCTATCGACTGTGCAAATGTCGGTATCACAGCTGAAGTCGAGCACGCCCATCATCTTTGTCTCAATTAGGTATCACTCTTCACGATGATCCGAGTGTGTGTACTATGTTATGTATCTAGTGGACACTGGATGGATACGCCGGGCGACTGAATCATTCACGGTCTGTCGGTAACTACCTACCTAGTGTCATAGCAGGGGAACGAAAAGCTCTAGATATGTAAGTAGTTAGTTACCTACATATAGTAGATAAGTTACTTGATTACCTTCCATCTTTTTCACCACGCCGGGCTTATTTCGCCGGTGTGAGATATAGCTCTGCGCTACCTAGTTCACGCACACTAAATTGGATCTCACTGCCGTTTCTACTATGTACTTACTTACTACCGAATCCGGGCACCTCTCGCCAAACAAATTATAAATCTTTTTTTTTCTATTTTTTTTCTATTTTTTTTCTATTTATTTTTATTTTATTCTGTTAAATCAAAAGAGGTTTTCCCCCCCCTCGGGAATGCATATGTAGGATTCATTCCCTTGACAGATCATAGGTCACTGTCACCGCATAGGTGAGCTGGTTGGTGGATCGGGTTGCATATGACTACATTCACATGTAGCCAAGTGTGTTCCCGAGACCCCGTTCGTTTCCCACTTTCAGGCCTCCGGCTGCTTCCTAAACAGCTCTAGATAGCTACGCTACGCAGTTAACGGGATTTCTACCGATCTCTAGAAAGACGCCTAGGTAGGTAGGTAGGTACATA
Source organism: Xylariaceae sp. X187 (assembly GCA_028637585.1). NCBI lineage: Eukaryota > Fungi > Ascomycota > Sordariomycetes > Xylariales > Xylariaceae > Xylariaceae sp. X187. The sequence continues at coordinate 1,081,738 of JAJIZN010000006.1, read as the reverse complement.
CTTACATAGTATCTAGGTAGGGGGTATGAAAGGTGACAAAGCCCCAAAGGGGGTGATGTTGGTTGAAATAGGTATCTATCTAGGAAGTGACATTACGCTACACTACACTACACTACTTACACTACAACCTGCAATCTTGGTAGGTTAGTTGGTTACAAGTCAGTTGCAAACGCCACTGCAACATGTAATGCTAATCTTCCTGTCGAGGAAGTCTGTCTGCACAACAACCACTGAACTATCTCTTCCCGCGACTATGTAGACATGCTTGCTGCCTGCCGGCCAGGCAGAGAAAGCTTATTCGGTCTGCACGTGAAATGTACCATACCGTTCATACATTTTGCAGCATACCGGTAACTACAATACCTACACTAGATAACCTCCATCTACTTACTTGGATAGGTACTGTAGCAGCGCAGTTATCTACGTTACTTAAGCAACAGGAGTAAGTAGACCAGATTGAGGAGGTCCAATATACCACAAAAGTCCATGTTTCTTTTTTTTTTTTTTTTTTTACCAAAGATAGCCTCTATGAAAAGTGAAACAAACTTGCGTTTTACTCCTTACTTACAGGCCTGGATGACATGGGCGTGCCCACTGCACTAGATCTAGATAGATAACACTGCTACCGTTGACTTGTTGTGAGTATGTTAACTCGTTTTTAATAAGCGTCAGTCTTACTTACACTGACTGCAGTGGGCTAAGCATCATGAGGCAAAACCAGCGGCGATGCGAAACTCGAAAGGTTAGGTAGGTAGTTAAGTGTAGGTAGGTAAGGTAGGTAGGTAAGGTAGGTAGGTAGGTACTGCGAAACCAACGTCGTCTTACCGCCTTGCTCGGCCGGTTCAACCATCCTAACGTATAACCTACGCGGGTAAACCACCCCTATCGACGAGTTTCGAAGGGAACGGTGGCCGAGCAATACGGGAACCGAGCAATGTGACCGTTGCTTCGTCTCTTTCTCGGAAACGCCCCACGCAGTTGTTACATAACTAGGTAGATAGTAAGTAAGAGTAAGGACACCTTGACCATTGCCATTAACAACGCTTTGGGCCAAGTCCACAGGCGAAAAAAAGTCCACACAGATGGGAGACATGGAGCAGGATTGTTAACTAAATCACGCCAATTCAACCTTATCGGCGACCATCCGAATTGCTGGGTCATCGTACCTCTTGAATGGGTCATATGGGACAGCCAGTCCCCCTGTTGACATAACTAACTAACTATCTACTGAGTGGCGCGGCCGAGCAACTTGGTACAGTACACGACCAATAAGAGACAACATATTATAATAATAGAAACATGTTAATTTGTATATACCTGTAATTACCGACAAGGTGATTGAGTTATGAGTTATCTATCTGAGTAAGTAAGTAAGTACAAGTACAGACTGTCCGTACATACCTAGTAGTTAGGCGAGGATCAACAAGCGCTTTTGCTTTGGCCCCGAACATGCACCAGCAACCGTGTGATTGTCGATTCGATACGTGTGAGGTTTGGTTGGTCATCGTGAAGCCCGCCCGGTGACTTGAAGGCGCTCTTTCCTCGTCACAACCAACGAAATGCCGGGAGCCGGGCCGTTATCGATTACTGACATACCTGTGTCACCTACGCGTCCCGGGACGGTAGAGTCTGTACATCTACGGAACTGTCACACCTCTAGATACGGACTCACGGACATGTACCATACTATCTGATAGTACTACACTGAGACGGCGAAGTCGAGACTTTCCAAGTGTACTACGTAAGTAGGTCTGTAGATACCTACTTGGTAATTTGTAATTTGCTGGAATGTCCATAAGTACATAAGTAAGTGATTGTCGGATTCAACCATCGATTCTTGATAAGAACCCAGCTGAACTCCTACTTACTATGTAAGTATACGTTTATAGCGTAACGACTAGTTTCGATTGGCCCGAGTATGCCTTGGCCGATCATACCAGTCAGGTTTTTCGGGCACGGGGCACGGTACATACCAATAATGCGTTTGCCTCGACCTGGCTGATGGTCGACATATACCTTACCTATCTATGTACTAGTACTTCCATTACCCTCCCTACCTCTCTTATGATGGATCATCTTGTCGAGTCAAATAACTATTTCCTTGCTTTCGTGCGTGTGAAGGCAATATTGGGGATATACATCGAAGACTAGAGGTGTGTGTAGTAAAATGTAAGTACAGACGTGGTTATGTAGATGGTGTGTAGATTTCAGATAGGTGAAACCTCAACAACAAATCAGACAAAAAAAAAGGAAAAAAGAAAAAAAGAAAAAAAAAAAAGGTACCCTCCGTTCAGATCTTATCTCACCTCATATCTCACCTCACCTCAACCTCACCTCATCTGCGTCACCAAGACCTCGACATCCCGCCTTTTCGTCCTTCCCCACAAATCTACTCCGCGTTGCGTTTGATTTCGGGTCCCATTGTTTGTGTGCTCTGTAACTGCAGACTAGACTACGCATATACATCCTAGACATCTACCTAGATAGGTACCTAGCCTAGTATTGACGCGTTTGTCGACATACTTACCTACCGGCAGCAAATAACCAACTTCCACGGTACATGCCGTCTGTAACTCTGTACGTAAGTACATGCCAGGTCTACCTACTTGGATAGGTCCAGCTGTACCGTTCCGATGGGTTAGGTCATAAATAAATGTAATTACGCCCCCCCAAAAGTCGGCCCATGTAATGTAGCTTCCAGATATCCCAGATACGCCACCCGGCGATCAGGTCGTCGAAATTCATCCCGACATTGAAAATGGAAAAATGTCCTCATTTTTAGTGTAAGTACGTACGTACACGTCTGTCTGTACGCCACGTTACCAGGCCTGGAATCGCACCACACGAATAATTATAGGTACCTACGTTACATACTACATACTAGTTATCTAGTGTAAGGTATGTAGCAACGTCTTTTTGCCGTAGATAAAGTACGGTAGTTAATCTGTATTCTAAGTAGATAGTTAGGTAGTGTAGTATATTTTGTTGGGCTTCAACTAGATACCTACCGTATTAACCTAGATAACTATCTACCTACTCGGTCATCTGTCATCCTCCAGGCCTTCTGTCCAGGTACCTTGCCTCCTCTTAACTCTTAAGCACACCGGCAGTGCGTTTACGTTATCGCGGGACCACAGTAAGTAGTCTGGACCCCTGGATGGCCGGGCAACACGGTAGGCCGACCAATCAAGTAGGTGACCAGAAGTCTGTGTTATCCGGGCGTTCTGGGTGGATCCCCCCCGGAATCCCGGATGCCCATGCCGGAGAGCCTGGGATATTATTTGGTCTAGACGACAGGGCCGGCTGAACTGGCTCTCTCTCTCTCTCTCTCTCTCTCTCTCTCTCTCTCTCTCTCTCCTTCTGCGAAACTCAAGTCTCAAAATTGCCTATCTAGATACCTACTGGCCTACTTGGGGTACAGTCTGTACATAGTAAGTAGAGAACTTAGCTAACTGCAACTTACTTAATGTTATTAACACTAGATAAACATGACGCCGCGCTACCAATGTCGCCTCTGTCAAGCGCCAAATGCAAACTGCATTGCACTGTCTACTGTAATGTAGTTACCTAGATAGTAGGTAAGTAAGTAGAGCAATTACTTACTTACACTACCTACCTACTTAGATACCTGTCAAGACAACCGCCGGTGTCCGACGGCGCCGATTTCTGTCTCGAGATTCTGCACTAAGTGCTTTACTTACTTACTTACTAGATATGACATATAAGTAAGTACTTGCACTGGTGGTATTAGTTAGTGGGTTAGATTCCTTAATTTTGATGATGTCTGAATCCTAGGTATCGCTCGGCAAGTTACCTACCATGCTTACTTACACTACCTCTCAAATTCCTTGTTGATAATGGACTACTATCTAGTTACTACCTACCTAAAAAGTGTTGTCGCTCCTGATAGGTATGGAGGTGGAGTGATCCGGTAACCTACTAGGTAGTAGGTCCTAGGTTGTAGACCGAGCCATTGGGTAAAGCCGTTACCGTAACCCGCAAAGGGCATTTCGACCGTACACTAGGTACCATCAATGTCGCTAGGCAAGTTAACGTAGAGTAGAGCAGAGTAGAGTAGAGTAGGTACGTAAAGACCAGGGAATAAGGACAAGGAAATAAGGAGTCGTGAATCCTGTTCATCCCCGCGATCTCGTCGATAATGTCCCGGTAATATGCCAGTATCAAATGTTGCTGTAGTTATGTACCTGCTTAAGACGAAGTGATAGATAGGCATCTCTACCTATCTAGGTAGGTAGGTAGTTACTACGTACTCGCCGAGATTTGAAATCGAGTTGCCGAGTCCATTACCTACCTATACGAACGAACGAAGATGTACCTATCTACACTTACCTGAGTCTAGAATGTGGTAGACAATCTTCCCCATGCCTGGTCAATTCGGACGATTGAAATGACTTTGCTGTGATAGGTATTCCCGGTCATCGTGATCAGCAAATAATCCACTAACTCTCCCTACCCTACTTATACACTACTAGATAGGTTAGATATACGTACGTACAAATTACTACCCGTGCCTCGGCCCCCCAGCCTTGGTCCCAGGTGACAGGTAACTTGTAGATAGTTACATAGTTCGTAGAGAATCTCCCATATAATACTTCTAGATAGGTTGTGTACGACTAATGGGATACGGACGGACGACGGAGCACGGAACGAGAAGCACGGAATACACTACCGACGGACGTACTTGTGATCTTTTTTCAAGAAACTTGGCCCAGAGTTACTACGTAGTATCCAAGTCTGTACTTATTACCTATGACTAACTAACTAGATAGATACTTACAAGCCTATATAAGTAGGTAGTCTAGATATGCCTGGCAGGTGGCCTTGTTTGGATGACGGAGCAATACGGCAAAGTGTCGGCGTATAGGGTGATGACCTTATCCACGTGACTTTCACATCGTCCAGCTTCCATTGTTCCAATGTTTGTAGCGCCGTCAAGTGCCATCAAGTGCCATCAAGTGCCATCAAGTGTCATCAAGTGCCGTCAAGTGCCGTCAAGTGCCATGTTCTCGACCTCAGAAGCGTGGCCTCTTCGTACACTATCTACGTAAATACAAGCGTCATTAGTGCATTCTACGTAGTAAGCAGGTATCTACATAGTAGACGTGTCAAAGACGTATCTACTAATAACCTGCCTACCTATCTAGCCTACTGGTCTGGACACGGACACTATTACCGACATCAACATGTGGATGAAACACTTGGTGTGTTTGGATTCAACCAAGTGAGTGAGTGGGTAGGCAACATCCTTCAGCCGTTGTTCGAGGCTCAATTGTGAGGTTATTTGCACGTTGGCCAGAACGGTAAGTAAATACAGTGTTTAGATTAGCTCGGAACTGTATTTTTTCTTTTCTTTTTTCTTCTTTTCTTCTAAATTCTTCAGTGTTGATGATGATCATCCCAAGACGACTTGGTGTGAACCCGCCAGTCCCCATTGAAACCTAGGCCGGCTCTAACCACCACGCCGAGTGGGACGTGATCGCTGTGATAATATCTACACACACACACACATGGCAGCTTTTGCAGAGTCTCTACTTTCATAGGTAGTAACTAGTGCAAGTACATGAGTACTGCCGGCGTGTGATTTGGAGGAATTGATCGACCGACTTACGCAAATACCCTACATAGTACTTATCTCGGTCGACTACGTTACCGACTCAACGGACGTAAATCGTCATATAACCCACGCTCTAGGCTTGTCGGTAGTGGGAAGAAGCGCATGCGAAAGACGGCATGGTTCGATCGCAATGTGAGCCTATATAGGCATAAGGCGACGCGCAATAACCTACTACCTACTTATGTTAGATGGGCCGCCACCGAAGTCGCTGAATGCCCTCCAATCGACAGGACCTCGACAGGTGAATGAATCTCTCCGATGCTGGCGTGCAGAGTCGTTAATAATAGCAAGAATGTGATGAGACCTATTGTATGATAACCTCTGCCGATTGTCTCTCTTTATCAAAAGCATACTTACATGAGAATGATTGCCTTGCTCTATGTCGTGAAGACACATTGAAATGGTACTTTGGATGTACCTACACTATCGAGATCAGGAAAGACGATTGTGATGAACAAATCCCGATGGTACGACACCATCGACAATCCCTTTTCGATAATACCCCTGGTCTCAAGCAAACACCGAGTTGATTTTACTTATAACGCTCGGATATAGGTAGGTAGAATGGTCTCCGCTTCATTGTTTGATTTACATTACTATTACTACCTCACCTACCTACCTACCTACCTACTATGTATTCCACCCCACGAGCAAGGGCGGCCCCACGGCCTGCTCTGCTTGCTCTGCTTGCTGAGGAATGGCATGCCCTCTCCCCTCTAATCAAACCCCCGCAAAGCGCTTTCTTACCGAGACCATGGATACGGAGATGGAAACAGCAGGCGCCAAGAAGGAAGGGGTTGAGAAATAAGTAGTGTATACCTAACCTAAGTAGCTGGATATTTAATAACTCATGTGAATAAACCACCCCCCGGGGGGGGACGGCATGGTTCTTTGATCTACCTACTTACGGCCCTATCTACAGTCTACTTATATCCCTCCCCTGGCTTTTCCCTTCCCTTGCCTACCTTACTATACACTACCTCCGATCCCTTGCAAGCTTGTTAGGTAGTGAAATTACTCACGCTACCATGTGCAAGGAGGGGAGAGGGCAGCCCTCGAGGGCTCGGAGTATCTTAAATGGCGCCTGATCGATACTGTATCTATAGAACATGTGTGCGGCATGCCATGGCGATGATCAACGAGCCCAACGAGCCCAGGATCCGATATGATGATGCCGCTCGTTCCATCCCGCCGTTGCGGTCGACAGTGATCCCTCGAAGCTCTGAGTCGATATAACTAACCTCCGCTTCCCATACGGACCGATCAGACGCTTCCTCATTCGGCACCTGCTCATCCCTCAGATGGCCAGCTGCTCTCGTCCAATTCCTGACACGGGTGCCGCAGGGCCTCCCTGCCCTCGGCTCATCTTCGTTGAGCAGGACTCATAGGGCCGAATCCGAGAAACTGGTGAAGACAGCCAGCCCTGAAAGCCTTCGGGCGTAGAAGTGACTCCGAATATTCAGGCGAGCGCAAATATAAAAAAATAAAAATAAAATAAAATAAAAATAAAAAATAACGACCCGTCGACCGAAACAAAGCTTCCAGTCTCCCTCCTATCTCAGTCGGCCCGTTCCGTGGAAGTTGGATGTAAGCCACAAGAACGGGAAATTCAGGAATACAGCCCTGGACAGTGATACTTACCTACCTTACCTATCTACTGTTAGGACTGTGAACTTAGGGGGTGGAGGGGAGGGAATCCCTCGCTCCCCCTCCCCCTCCCTCCTCCAAACCTCAATCGGCTGGTTTATCGTTGGGTTGGGAAACTGGGCCGCACTCTTTCCTTCCTTTCCCTTCCCGAAATCCATCGTGCAAAGCCCCCCCCCCCCCAAAAAATAATAAAAAACCAAAAAAAATAATAAAAAATAATAATAAAAATGAAACTTACCAGTTGTTACTACGTAGTATCTACATAGTACCTCTCAGTAGAGACTTTTACACGTGCTTACTTAGTATCCTCACAGTAAATACGTACTGGACGAGGGACCCGGTAGGCACGTTATCTCCGAGGGCCCAGAATCTCAAGTATAAATAGCATCCTGTGATGACGGTACTGGTAGCGGTACCGGTACCTTATTACGCTGGTACACGCCAATGCTACTACAACTACTTACATAGGTAGGTAGGTAGGTCGATGGGTAGGTGGGTAGGTATGTAGCTACCCAGGAGTCCCCATACTTATAAATAAGTAGTGGAAACGTTCCGTGGAGCAAAGAAGAAAAGAAAGAAAGAAACAACGGGTCTACCTACTAAGTAAGTAAGCAAGCTACCTTAGGTTTCCCGGAGTCCCGGAGGGGAGGAGGGAAAAAGAAAGGGAAGCGGGCTTGGCTTGGCTCGTGCTCGTGCTCGTGCTCGTGCCGTCCGGCTGTTTCATAGCTCGCTTCATGGCCGGCTTCATGGTCCGCTTCGTGGGGCTTGCTAAATAAGTAAGTAAGTATGTATGTATGTAACGACTGTGCTGCCGCGAGACTTCGAGAGCCGAGGAACACGTGGAGAAGGATTCTAGATAATCTCAATTCAATCTATCTAGCGCAACGCCATATTAGCGTACACTTACCCACTTGTCCGTTTGCCCGTTTGACCGTTTGCCTACTTACCCACAGGCTCACCGGGTCACAGTACAAAGTGTTTTCGAATATTGGGCGAAAAAGGTGTCTTTTCCTTTCGGTACGTCGACCATGAGACATCCTTCCGGACATTCATCCCACAACTTTACCAACTTGCCTACACTTCACAGATAGCAGATAGCAAATAGCAGATAGCAGATAGGGTTCACTACCGGTAGCTTCATATCATATTCACCATGTCCACGTGTAGTGTATGTCTGACCATCCAGATGGATGGTACTTACGTAGTAGATAGATACGGTAGGTAGTATGGATTCATGGAAGCAACCACTTACTATACTTACAATCCATCCTGCCGAACAAACTTTTGCAATTTCGGATCCCCCTCCCGGCGTCGGGGACGTCTGGAACTTCTTTTTCGAAGCCTAAGGTGAAAAATTTTGGCCGTTTCACGATATGCGGCAACTCTAAGTCCTGCTAGCTTCTTCCGAATCACACACCTGAAGTTTGCTAGATAGGGAACAACTTTTTATACGAAGTACACTAATAGTACTTACACTTACACTTACACTCGATACTACTTACTTATGTATCTTATCTACTTGCAACTAAGTAAGTAAGTAAGTAAGAAATCTTGGGGACCAAGCAAGACTAAGCAACTAAACTACCTACCTACCGCATCATCACCCCTCCGCAACCAGTCACTCGCTCACTCGCTCACTTCCTTATTCCTGTCTTTCAAGAAAAAAAGGAAAATCTAAACTGAAGCAGATCCGAGAGGAATGATCACGCAATGATGATGCGTGAAAACCATGCCGAATCCGTGTGACTCATAGAGTTCTGCTTTTTCCGTCACTTCTCCTGGGTTTAAACAGGTACCTAGATAGGTAGTATCGAGGTAGGTAATTGTGTAGGTACTTACACACCTAACCTACTTACTCACTTAGTAAACAAAATGCCGTTGACGAGGTTACGTCGGGATCACGAGCCTAACTTACACCAAATGACCTCGGCACGACGTCCGGACTCTTAAGTACACCTAAGTAGGTAGGGTAGAGTGGCAGGTCCTTTTTTGGCCTGCAAAACTCAATGCCAAAAATACCTAGGTAGTTAGTTTTGACGGAACGAGAGAGCAAAGCCCTCCTTGCCTGTGCACAACTTCCTAGTCTCCGTACAAGGCTGGGTTTTACCATTCGTTCAAGTTCCTACTCCATCTTCGTATGATAGTATCTTCGTATAATAGTCATCTGGCGAGATGCGTCGGTGGGTTAGCACGCTTCTCTTCCCTCCTCCCTCCCCCTCCCCCCACTTCATTGTCTACCTACACTTACATACCTACACACTACATACAACACGACCTTCCGGCGTCTAATGATGTGATTGTTGGTCCCCTTCGGAGGAAGACATTCGTAGCACGTAGTACGTCGTTCCGGAACAGATGTATGTTTATGATTGGGTAACTGTCAAGACTGAATCGGACTTTCAAGTTTTGACGGGATGAATAATCCATAAGTCGGCGAACAACAGACCCAAGTTCCTCGGTCTCGACCTCATCGGGTCGAGTTTAGATTGTCCGAAGCCGTAGACGTCATGCTCGGGGGAGTACCTACACCTAGGTAGAACGAATGATTTGTGTCTAGATAGGTATGTATGTATGATGCTTGTAATAATACCATGACGTTGAAACGCTTCTGATTTTTCTTTTTTTTTTTCTTTTTTTTTTTTTTTTTACCTGACAGCTTGCCTCTTGTTGTCAGAATGTTGTAGATAGTCAATTACGTTATCTCTCTCCGGTGTTCCATCTATCGATAAAGTGTAGATTCCCCGGGCCGTTAGCCATAAACCTTACTAAGTAATGCGAAAACCAGATTACATAACGCGTCCTATACAGGACGAGCAACAAGGCACTTTGGCGGAGTGGTTAACGCGCGGGCCTGCTAAGCCCGTCTCCTCGGAGGCCAGGGTTCGAATCCCTGAGGTGTCGAGACTACCTTTCTTTTTTTTCCTCTTTTATCTATCTACATTTTGGCAACGGCTATAGTTTCCAACGATTCGAAAAATGTCTGTTTGAAATGGATTGGGTCATCTTCAATTTGGAAATTTTTTTTTTTTTTTTTAATTGATTGGTAAAACAAAAACATCTACACAACGGAAGGGAATGCCGTTGCGTAATCCGGGCGGTGTTGTTTCCCGAGGCGGGGCAGTGAAGCACGCCATTCGTCTGAATCCCCACTGCCAGCGAATACCCACTACCTACCTCTGGCCCATAAGCCGCCCTTTTCTCAGTCGCTGCAAATTGCAATTTTGCTCCCGGCTCATGCTTTGATGCCATTTCTGTCTGCAGTCGGGATTGCTAGATAATCGGAGTCATGGCGGAATTGCTTAACCCTTGGTGAGGCTCGGAAGCAGTCTAGGTACCTTGGAAGAGCGTAGGCAAATTACGCACACATCTTTCCGAAGTCTTGCGTTCTTTCGCTTTCGGAACTCGATTCCTTTGATTTGACGAATGTCGGAAGCGCTAACCGATGTATTAACATTTGGCGCCTGTGTGGTGAATAATCAAAGACCGATGCCGCTCCCGCCCTCCCTTATCTGGATAAGTAGATAAATTCCGCCACCGGGAGGCGGGGGGCGGATGGGGATCGGAACGACCTTCCGAATGGCCAAAAACCCATTAGGGTATACATATACATATACATACACATACATACCTAACATCGTGAAACAGAAGATGCCAAGGTCCAAGGTTTGCAAAAGCGAAGAAATAAAACACCTTGCTGTCCCGGTTCGCCGTTCGTTCGGATATCTTTTTTTTTTTTTTTTTTTTTTAACGGTGTCTCCTTCCGAAAGGGACTTTTTGTCGGCTGAAGTATAATTCTGAAAAGCACCGTTATGATGCCTACCTAGGTTACCGAAGGAAGAGTTCGGAGACCCCGAAAAAAGGCAGAAGAAACAAGCTACCAACAGGAAAAAAAAATAATAATAATAATATTTATATATATATATATATACAAAAAAGAAGAAAAGAAGAAAAAAAAGAAAAAAAAAAGAAAGAAATGTCTCCTGAGTGTGACTCGAACACACGACCTGTGGATCTCTAAGGCAGATTTTCAATTACAGTCCAACGCGCTACCAACTGTGCCATCAGGAGTTGACAGCCGCGAAGCCGAAGCGACGATATTAGCCTAGCCTTCGCTTCGTTTCAATTTCGTTCGTTTCAATTCATTCGTTCGTTCCTCGTTCCCTCTTCCCTTCCGCCTTCCGGCCCCCCGACGGTCAAAGGTACCGAGAAACATGGACATATCGAGTCATCAATCCATGTATCCAAGTTTTCGCATTCACGTCACATCACGTCTCGAACCCGAAGAAATGCAAGGAAAAAAAAGAAAGAAAGAAAGAAAAAAAAAAAGAAATCGACGTTGCCAATTCTCGCTTTCGGACATGCCGAAGATACCTAGGTACCTGACTTACAAGTAAGCATGGAAAGTCCCCCAGGCACGTTTTACATGATATATTGCGCCATGAGAAAGAGACGTCGTCGTTGTCATCAGTATGACGAGAGAGCGGTTTCAGGCTGTCGCTGCTACCAATAAAAAAAGAAAAAAGAAAAAAGAAAAAAAAAGTCTCGTTGTAAGGTTGATGGGGATCGACGTGCTTGAGTATGAAAGCCTGAGAGAAAGAAAGTTGGCACCTCCGCGATAACTACCGACTGCGTATAGAGCACGAATCCATTCAAGTCCATGAAGTAGGTAAGTATGTTAAGATACCCATATTCACGAGGTTCAAAGGTAAAGCGTATTAGAGAAAAGTGTCGGTAACGTAACGTAACGTAACGGGAACTTTGTTACCGGCTTGGTTCAAGCATCAATCAATCACATGGATATTTTTTTTTTGAGGCAGTGCAAATAAAAAGATGAAAAAAAAAAAAAAAATACCATCCTCGCAGAACGCGTGAACCAAGATTCCGTGAATCCAGATTCTAAACGTCAATTGATGGTGTGGCCCCTTATCCAGAACGTTCAATAGTCGTTGAGGGACAATGAGTTCAATAGAGCTAGATAAGTGCCGGCTGCCATTGGTTCCTCCTTTCATCTTGATGACATGAAGAACTTAAAAAAAAAAAAGTAGAGCGTCATCTGCGTGTGCGGTCTGTGTTGTATCTAAAGGCTGTCTGTCATGCCGGAGGCCCTTCCTTGAACTCTTTGAACTGCCGACCTGGAAAAAGATCCATGCTTCTTTCCATGTTGGAAAACACTTGCGTGATGTGTGCCGTGATTCCAATGTGCCCAAGTCATAGACGGTAGCTTGGAGTGAAGATGCGACGGCACTGTCGACCGTCACCGGGTAAAGAGTGTCGATCTTGGACAATATCGATGGTCGATGGTCGACAATACGGTCGAATATCTATGCTGGTACTGTCCAAGACATGCAAAGATAGGTAGCAGTAGCTCAGATCCGTGAACCAGATATACTAAGAAATCTCACGCGTCCGTGAATATGGACAAATATCGTACTGGAATTTCAGCTCGAATTCACGCGCGGTTCCAACCTCCTCTCAAAATAATATCGAATAATGTCTACCAATGCTAATCATTCGACCGACCGTTTGTCGACCCTCGGCCTGGTTGTCAACCGTCGACCTAATTCCTCTGTCAACCTTCAACCGTCGACCGGTAAAAATAATCCGTGGCGGTACCGCCGTGACTTGAGATGCCATACAAGTAGAGAGAGAGAGAGAGAGAGAGATTGAACGGCGTGCAACGGCGATGTCCTCTTTTACTTGCCTTCGGCTCGAGCAGCTTTGTGACCGCCGTCATGGCGATTGACTGACTCATGGCGAATGTCACTATGGTAAACGTCTGCCTCACATCGATCCGGTTACAGAAAGATGTACGAATCGTAGATAGGGCACACATGCTCCGATTCTTCGCCACTTGACGCATAGCTATAAAGACCCAAGACGACCAGTAGTAAGTAGTACGGAATCGTCGGGGAGGCCAAGGGGACAACCTTGTCAGTCCTCTGCGACAAGACTAGCAGCTCAGAGGATCGAGGGAGTTGAAAGGACCTTGCGAAGTCCGAAAGAACTCGCCGTCAAAGTCAGAAACAAACACATCATCTGTTGGAGTATCATGCTCCCGAGTCCAAAACCCCAAGTCCCAAGCCCAAGCGGAATCGGCACAGATGTAGACAGGAAAGGAGGCTCGGATGAAAGACGGCGCGCTTCCCTTATCAAGTACCCCGACGCCATCTGAAGTGCGACACTTGCGCCATTTACATTCCGAATAAGAAGCCATGTAGACACCGAGACTGCTGTTTTGGATATAACAGACGATATATGACAGAAATGCCTCTGGCCTCATGGTCTCATGCACGCACGCAAGGCAATTCGTCCAGAGACCGGGAATGATCTGTGTATCTGTGGATAACACGGAGAAAAGAGAACGGAGAACGGAAGACGAGATATACATGATATAGGACATCATGTAGCATCATCATCACACTTGCGGTACATGAATCCTCTGCTGTGAATGTCCTAGGGATACGATGATCCTTTTTTTTCTTTTTTTTTCCTTATCCCCAAAGACACTACGACGAGCTGAAGGCGCTTGGGAAAGGGGGCAGCCTCTTGCGGATATGACAAAAGGACAATTGGATATACAGTACTTGGCAAATCATCAGATCAAGATATGCTTCACTACAGGAACGAGATGTGAAGAACCGCCACTCAGGGATGGGATGCTTTGAGAGGCCTCACTATGTGAATCCCTAGCCACTCAACCGCCCGATCCAAGACTATGAATTAGCGGCGATCATCGATAAGAAAAGTCAAGTAACGAAGGTCTCATGTGACTTCATCTCTCATGAGATCAGATAGATTTGATGATGCGTGGACGATCAGTCCCTTCTAAGCACACGTGGACGGAGGAGATTCGGAGGCCGGGGGCTTAAATCGAACAACCATGTTGGTGGCGCTTCGATCAACATTCCGGATAGATTCAATCAAGATAAATGTTGGACGGAAAGGACGGTGGGAAATGCCACATGGTCAGCCCTATCGTGGGAACGAAGCTTCGGATAGGGCCCGGGCACCAGTCGGGTGACGGAGGTCGGTGAGCCATGGGACACGATGAAGAGTCTCGGCTACTTAGCCGACGGCTAAGAAGACCGAGCCGATCCAGATTGGAAATGGTGTGTCCAAGTTTCGATCACTGTGGGCGGGTCATTAATCGCCCCTATAGATTCATATCTCGTGACCTGGACTCACTCGACGAGTATTCGGTACCTCGACAGTAAGTCGTCGTTGATCCTCGCTCCGATGCCATTGGCTACGAGTCACAACATCATGGAGGGGTTGGTCATGTTCATATATACTTGAATCGTGATAAAAATGATCGCGACATTGCCTTGGCCGGTCTAAAAAGGAGCAGGTCTCACGCAATGACAGATGATATAGTCAACTTGTCATTGGGTTGAAGCCTCGTTCTCATTGACCGGACTGTAGTAAGGAGCCCGGCAAGCGGACAAAGATGGAACCTTCAGTCAAGCCAATATATCTTGCGTGTATTATTGACTAGATTCATCTATCGGGGAGAGTCTGGGATGACCTACTAGAAGTTGTCGGCCGGTAAACCGTCATGATACAGATTCACATGCGACGAGGATATTACAGACCGATCTTACTAGGAAAAGCAGATATATAGGTCAGGGAATTCAGCACGTCGTAGAAGAGGCTTCAAGAAGGCTTAGAGGATCTTAAAGGATGGTTGTCACCTTTCAAAACGAGATACGAGGTTGACTTTTTGAATCCCGTTGGAAGAAGAGGCGGAAGACCAATCGGTAATAAAGACAATGAGTTTGACATACCTACATAATAAGCAGTGACAGGAGATATTTCAATAAGTCAACGGGAACGCGGGATCATATTCTGAGAAGAGGGTCAGGCCGAGTTTTCGAAGGCGGAGGTGAAGCATATGAACATAGGGCCGTCAGCTTAACGCTCTTAACGTTCACAACTGAATGTTGAGTCGTAAAGTCATGCTTCGCGGACAGTAGGGATGTCATGATGGGTTGTAGTTTTGACAACAGGAACAGGAACTCTTTACATGTTGCAAAGCTTGGCATGAGCAGGTTCGTCTCACGTTCAGAGGATTGAAAGGAAGCATGGACCGTAAGAGTACTTGAAAGTGGCCCGAGTCGAGACCTCGGCTCATCGCCGTGGAGGGAAAGACGTAGGAGGAGGATGAGAATGAGGATGAGGATGAGGGATGAGATTCCTACGAATTTCATGCCGGTCAAGAGACGGCCTGGAGAGGGAATCAGAGATGGGTCGTAGGATGAAATTCGCCTTTACGCTCTCCTCCCCATTCTTCTGCAGCAGCTGGGATTCATCATCAACATGTTTCAGATTCCGGCGAGGCGCCACCGCAGATGGCAAAGCCAAGCCAAGCCAAGACGAGACGAGACGAGACAAAACAGGGCGTTTTGCAATTGGTTCGATTGGATTTGTGTGGAATTGCTTCTTACTATGTAAGCCTATAATGTGGATGTAATATTAGTTCAGTGACGATCCCTATAACTCATCTCTTACCGTTGAGCACCCAGCACGATCTCCCAACGGTCATCTTATCCTACCTGTGATATTGGGCATCATATAGGCAGGTGTAGATGTGTACATCTATAGGCGTGTTATGTATTGCGGTAGTTAATCTGTATCTAGTCAGTGCCCACTCGTACTCATTGGGGCTATGAATCGCACCTATCGTCGTCGTCATGCCGAAATATTTGATTGAGACAGAGTTATTGTCGTTGGTATCGCGGAGGGATTTAGGCGCCGCGACGAGGGCTATCTAGTTAGTACGCAGTCCGTAACGCCCAACCTGCCTATTCGTAGAAACATAACTAGGTTAGGTACTTGGGTATTCCCCTCTTCATCCGGGAAAGAAACAGAGTGTAGGTACATAGGTAGGTAGTATGTCTCTTCGGAGTTGCTCTTTCGCTTAAATATAAGACAGGCAGCTGCTGTGCAAAGCTATTGTATCGTGTCTACTGACGACTAATTATGAGAATGAGATGTTAGAATGAGATGTTGATGTTGGCTCGCCGGGGATCTGAACAAGACTCGCTTAGATTGCAGGAGAAAAAAAAAAAAAGAGGCCTGGTTTTGCGGCACCGCATTGCATCCCATCATACAGATACCAACACTCTGTCTCTCTGCGCTACGCGGAACAAGATCGGTACATGTGATATGGAGTGCAGGACAGAGGGTCTCCCTCTCCCCGTCCATCTACAGTACATATAAACTAAAACGGCAGTCGGCCGATGCGTGACGACCACCCTGGCTGGACGGGGGGTTGTTTCGAATAGACAGGTTTCGTCTAGATCCGGACATCTTCATACATTGACGCCGTCCACCCTCCGCTTACTTATCTCTCTCTGCCCTACTAGTAGACTAAAAAGTCTGGGGTCAGACTGCCTACTGGATAATCTGGGGTGACGGGTGGCTTTCTTCCGGCATACGCAGTGCGCATATGCATTCAAGTAATCTGTACAGTCTGTATATATCTACAGATTAGGCGTTGCGGGACGTTGTTCGTGCAAGCCCTCAAGTGCGGGATGGCGGCGGAGCTGGGGATGGATGGATGGATGGATGGATATCGTGCTTGCATGTGCTTACATGCCCATGCCAAGATGTGATTCCAATCATGGTATGCCTGGTTGATATCTAGGTTAGGTATCTACATAGTCATTTCCAGATAAGAAGTGTAATAACAAGTAAGCATACATACACCCTTACTTACTTAGATACCTGCCCTTTGAAGAGACTTCACTACTATGTAGGTACCTATCTAGATAGATACTTAATGTGAACGCCCCTTGTTTCGTGAAGAGAATCAGGAGACGATGACGATGTAACGGTGGAAGCGCCACAAAAGATAACTGCCGCGCTGTGGCTGTTGTCGGTCGGTCTGGCTACCAGCCTGAAGTTCTACCTAAGGTTAGATAGTGTACCTGGTAGCCCGAAACGATGGATTGGGTTTCATGCTCCGATGTTCCAATGGTAGGCAGTCAGTCTATCTAGATATCTAGGTTAGATAGTTAGTTAGCTAGTTATTATCTGACAGGCGACTTATCACTTTGGGTAGCTAATCGGAGTCAACCCATCCGTGTATCTACAGACGTACCATCGTCGTAAGATGTCTCACTCTCTTGATTCATTGTGATGGCGATGGCGATGGCGATGGTGATGGCGGTGCATTGTTGGTTGGTTGTGCCGCAAAAGTTCAGATGGATTCTGGGAGGGCTGGGTCAATCTCTCTCATCTGTAAAGGCTCTTGGCAGAGTTCGGTCTGGCTCGGTCTGCTAGGTAGATTTGACAGGCCAACTCTTTTGTCGATCCGTTTCTGTCTGTGATCGAATTGCCACGATGCCAAACATGAGCCCTTGGAGGCTTTGATAGCCGAAAAATGTCTGCAACGTTTAACTAACTGTACGTAGTTTCATCCGCACGAGATTCGCCGTTCTAAGTGATGCGTTTTCATTCATATGAGTCCTGCTTCGGCAAACCCAGGGGGTGGGCCGGATGACGGGCCGGCAAAAAGCTGGCGGACCGAAACATGACCGACCATGACCGACAATGGCCGACCATGGCCGACACCTCCGCGTCGGCGCATCGGCGCATCAATTTCCATGGTACCTGAGCAGACCTGAATAACTCCTTGATCGGGTATGTAATTTGCTTCGTACTTGGTACCGGACTAAATAATTAGCATTGGGCTATTACAAGGTTCCAAAGGATGCGCAGTCGATAACTAACGGACTTGTAATTAAAATTCCCTGCATCCGAGATTCTGCTTTAACACTTTTAAGGCGCTGCCGAGGGCGATTGTACCCTCGGTCCGTACTTAAGTAAGTATCTAGATAAGTACTTAGTAAAGGAGATTTTGGTGGAGATCCAGATGGGCACGTACTGTAGCATTGACCCATCTCGCTATGAGTCTATGACTTGATTGGACACCACACGCTTGCTAACCACCAATCAGTGCAATTCTCATTTGTCTGGAAGATGAGCTGGTGAAGTTCCAACTTCCGGGGGATGTGTGATGTGGTTCTTTGATGCTGCATAGTTGTCGTGTCTTCATCAGCCCTTTGGGATCTTCCTCCGACTTTACTGGGGGAGGAGTGCTGGTCAGGGATCCTCTGGACTCTGGAGTATCGGTAGGCAGTGTCGGCATCTGCATCAACCTCGGAGGGAAAGAGTACCTACGCTCATAGTCACACAACAGTCATCAAGCCAAATAGTTACACACATAGTAGGTACACTAGTGGAGTACACCACACTATATCCGAGCACAGTACAAATTTACCGAATAGATCGACTCCGCAAGCGCATTTGGCAGGCTGTGTGGGATGTAGTCACACTGTCTAGCTTCGAGCGCTAGCGTCAGGTACGCCTGCACTAGCTCGATGCTAAGCAACCGTAGCGTCGGGACCCGCGGCCTAGGTACCTAGGTAGTTATTCTCGGAGAGCCTCTTCTCGGAAGCAGTGGCCAGCTGGCAGTCGCTACAACTGCCAACACCCACTGTAACATCAGTGACGCGACCGGGTGCAAATACAGGTTACCTACCTACGTACAATTCCGGGACCGTATCTAAGTACATACCTAATACGTCCGTACATCGTACATTATATCGTGACGAACGCGAGTTCCCTACCTATAAAAACCACAAGTATGGCCTCTAATAGTCCGCCAAGGGGGATAGATGACGTCGGGACAAATGCTCAGATACCTACCTACCTACCTATTATTCGATAATATCGGTCGTGCTCAATTTCATGCTGCGAGAACCCAAATTGCCCTATCTGAGTGGCGTATGTAATAGGGTGGTGAGACATCTTTACACTACTACGTACTTACAGACTGGTACTTACGGTGGGATTTGCGGCTTGTGCCTCGTGTAAGATGCCTGTCTTGAGCCGATGACAGGTCGAACGAATTCCCGGCTCCAGTTGACGATTCTGATTTGAATGTTAAGTTATCTTCTACCGAGGTGTCTCGGTCCTGCTCTCCGCACAACCCAAATCCATTCACAGATTCATCGATAAACCTACATACACACACCTTTCGACAACTTCACGTTGTAAGGAGACAGTGTGTACACTCATACACAGACAGTATCTGTACCATGTAGATAGGTATCTAGGTAGAGCACCTTCCCTCCTGTAGGTCACGCCGGGGTTGGTGCGTATCTCTCAGGTAATGTCCCCAATGATGTACCATGGAGCAGCGCTACCACTCGGTGCGGTCGGCGTATCGGCTTCTCATCGTGACTTCATAGGTACGGTGACACGTACCTGACCCGCTATAATCGATCTCTCTACTCCACGCTAGAACGGCTGCTCTAGGCGTGCCCGTTGACGGTGGGTAAGTGGTTTAATTAACTGATTGTTAGGACTTGTACATAGTAATGATAGGTAATTTGATAGGCAGACGACAGACCATTGAGACACAACTTTTCCAGTGTACGGACTGTATGTGGTAGGTATTTACAAGCTGTTCATTCGTCGATGCGTTCATCTTGCGACGAGAGTCGGCCCTCTCGTGAGAAGGCAGCCACCGTCATCTATCCAGGTTTACACTAACTCATCCACGTCTCTCACATCTCGACGGCGACGATACGGATATGCTCACCATCAACGCCTGTCACCAGCACTAAGGACGCGACAACGGTTAATCTCTGTATTCGACGCCTCGGCGCGTTGACCTTTTTTGAGAATTCTCGACGACTTCCCCCCCCTCTTTCGTCCGGGCGTCACCGCATAACCGCCACATTCGCTGGCTATCTTGAAGACGCACCAGTTATATCTCCAAGATCGCCACGACTGCTACGCCATCGGGTATCCTCTTGGCGACGGGCGTATCAAATCAACAACTCCCGGATGTGGTCACAGCTGACAATGCAACGTACTGCAGGTCCCAGCTTTTACCACTGACCGGACCTTTGCCCCCCCTGCGCGACCGCCAACCAGACCACCTAATACCTGTAATAACTTCGCATTCTTATTATATAACTCCTTGAACACCGGCTAGGTCGTGCGCTCTCGTCTGCCGAGAACCTGCATCTTGAAATCCCTCGTTATGATCGGGGCCTGACCTCATTCATATCGAGGAAACCTGCGCAGCGCGGGGCAGACGTCGAGCCCGGTTTCGCCCACTTCGCCTACTTCGCCTTTGCCAGGAAAGACCCAGGTGAGTAATTTGGACATCCCCCGTCTTTTGGCCCCCGGAATGTTGCCCATCTGGCCCACGCGAGTCTCCCTTGGACCTTGTGCGTCATGGGATTTGATCCCGTCTGGTTGTGCCACCCACGCTCTTTTGCGTGATGAGGTGTGATTCAGTCCCTTGCAGAGTAGTTCGCTGTCGTGTGACTTGTTTCAAGCTGAGGATATATATCCCTGATTCATCATACTCGCCATCATGGCTTGGCATGGCAAACTTATACCTATCTATACCTACTTACCCATCTCGTACTAACGGCTGGGGCTAGATACCTATGCTCGGCGGCGAAGAGAGACAATTACAGCCCCTCAGAGTGAAGCATTTGCTTGGACAAGTACTGTTCGAGACGCCTCCTTATTTAGCGGACCAACGGTTCATATATTCTCTCCGACGTAACATTACTAAGGCGTATACGCGGATCCGTAGTCCCCAAACATTCCGTTGGTTAAACAACTGCTACCTCTCTGGCAGCTCCTTTCAGTGGCACTCACTGTGACCCACTAGCCCCAGGTAGACTGTTTACGGAAACTGTGTAGTTATATCAGGGACAATGGCGGCCAGGGAAATGGAGAACGATCTGAAAAGTGCCACTATTGCTTCGCTTCCCGCGCCGGCTGGCGCTCTATACCGGACACCGTCACGGAAATCGAAAAAGCCACGGCGGCCCATGACACCACGCGACGTCTCACCCTCACCTCCGGCCTTACCAACCGAGAAGATGGAGAAAAAGATGAAGCGTGCTTCCAGGGATATTGCCCTCGACGAGAACGTCAGCTTCCTGGATCCCCGCCGATTTACACCCACGCTACATGCAAGTCTAGTGTCAGAGATTCTGTCCTTGCGGCGGGATCAGGAGGAAAAGTTAAAAATTATCGATGTTTTAGAGACGACTTTACAGAACGCATACGAGGAGAAGGCCGAATTGCAAACGAACTTATCAGATACGACGAAGGAATCTCGCTCCCTCAAACGGCAACTAGCTTTACTTGAAGGAGGAACCACCTCAGCAATAGGCGATTTATCACGAGAGCGGGATGAAGCTGTAGATGCAAATACAGAGACTAAAAAACGGCTTGACAATGTACAAAAGAAGCTCCGGACGCAAGAAGAAGACTCACGACGGACCCACGAGCTATGGGCAAAAGAAAAGGACGAATGGGCCGAAGAGAGACGAAAAATGGAACGACAACTTCACATTGCCGAAAGTCGATTGAAACAGATTATTGAAGAAACCGTGCAGCTACAAGCTGCTCAGTCAAATGTTAACAACACAGTAGAAAGGGATGGCGAAGAGACCGACGGCGCCAGTGTCCGCTCGCCGCGCTCACCGAGTGTAACGAACAGCATCCGGTTTTCCATGCTCAGTGGCCCTCGCATGAGCAAGCTCGTTGGGAAGAGCCTAGCTGATGAACTCTTTTTCGATGACGACGACGATCAAACGGAGGACGGCCGTCAGAGCGTGCTCTGGAGCCCCGGACACCTCCGTAACACGAGCGGCGGCAGCATCTCGGATCTAAACCACCGACGAAATTACAGTATCGATAGCCAAGCTCGTCCCGGAAGCTTGGGTGGTGCGCGACTACATCTTAACCAGAGTGTACTCAGGAGACTTGAGGGCGACATCGAAGAAGACGATGAACCCAAAACCCCTGTCAGAAAGCTCGCATACGTCGACGCGGCCGTCCAAGGCGACGAGGTGAAATACGTGGACGCAGCAACTCAGGGTGATGAGGAGGCGCCGATTCTTCCCAAGAATCTCGAATATGCGGATGCGGCTGTTCAGCGGGACGACGAAACTCCGGTGGCTCCAAA
Organism: Xylariaceae sp. X187; assembly: GCA_028637585.1. Lineage (NCBI taxonomy): Eukaryota > Fungi > Ascomycota > Sordariomycetes > Xylariales > Xylariaceae > Xylariaceae sp. X187. The sequence continues at coordinate 1,059,446 of JAJIZN010000006.1, read as the reverse complement.
GGTCGAATACGTGGATGCTGCTGTTCAAGGAGACGATGAGGTCCTACCTCCAAAGCCCGAATATATGGACGCCGCTGTTCAGAGGGACGAGGAGACACCGTCTCCGCCAAAGGTCGTATACGTCGATACAGCCGTTCAGGGAGATGCGGAAACGCCAACCTCCCCAAGGCCCAAATATGTGGATGCGGCCATCCAGGGTGATGGAGAAGTTCCGCCTTCGAAGAAATTTGAATACGTAGACGTGGGTGTTCAGGGAGACGAAGAAATTCTGTCTCCGAAGATCGAATACGTGGACACAGCCGTTCAAGCGGATGAAGCGGCGCCGCTTCCGGCCAAGGTTGAATATGTAGACGCGGCTATTCAACGCAACGAAGAAACTCCATCTGCTCCAAAGCCCGAATATGCGGACGCCGCTATTCAGAAAGACGAGGAGAATTCATCTACACTTACGAAGTTCGAATACGTGGATGCGGCCATTCAGGGCGATGAAGACATCCCGTCCCCTCTAAAGAAGTCGGAATATATGGATACTGGCATTCAGTATTCACCGCCCGCTTCACCAAAATCTGGTTTCTCGAGGCATACGCCAGAACCCTACGTGAGGGCTGAGGGTCTGTACGATGGAGAGAGCTCACCACGTATTGAGATAGAGATCGAAGCAAATCAACGTCGAAAGCGAGTTCACATCAGTCGCCCAAGCCCGATAGATCTTCAGAAGGCGATGAGTGATTCGATGGTATCATCTGCCGCCCAAACGGCCGAACCTCTTAGTCCGAGAATGTCGCGCCCCTTAACAGAGAGGCAAAGTTTCGGAGCTAGACTCAAAGCCATCGAAACAAAATCAATTGCTACGCAGACCGAAGATACTCCCACTCCAAAGAAATCGAAGGTAGCACCTTTACTTATTCCAAGTATTAGCATTGTCCCTCCGACAAGTTTGCCGCCGACTCCCCGTGAGCCTCGCCTCCCTCAGTATTTCAAGGATGTCGGCTGCCAAGTCTCTCTTTCACCATCATCCAGTACGACGTTACGGTCTACTGCCGTTCAGACAGACGAGATTCGAGTTGACACGAGACTGAACATGCTACCTCGACATCTCCACCCCTCTACTATAACGTCTCGACCTACTTCACCTGCTCCTCCTCCTCCTAAGGAAGATGCGGAAAGTAAAGCCATACCGAAAGTTCTCCCGCCTAGAAATCCTAGGCGACTGGACAGTCAATCAAGTGTTAAAAATGAATCCTTAACTTTATCGCCAGTGTCATCACCGGTGGCTGATCCCGAACCACGCGACATCTGTCTCGGCGGTAGTGATAATGGCCCAGTGCGACGAGGCCCTCGAATAAGCGCTTTATTTTCTGGTTTCGATGCGATAAGCTCTGACGATGGGGATGACGCTGGGGATGTGGATTTGAGCGACGTCGAATATCGAACAGCTTTATCAGCTCCCAACTCGCGAATGGGCTTCAACAGGCGTACTGGGCGGGCGTCTGCTTCTGTGGGTTCCTCTTCACCGGAAGACTTCAGAGCCTTACCAAGGGGTAGGATGTGGCAACCCGGAAAGCTAGAAACAAACGACGAGCTTTACTCGAACGAAACGCGTGATACTTCAAGCCGAAAAACACTACGGCAATCCCCTATCGGCATAAACTCCGGCTCGCGAGCCAGTGTTATGAGAAAGGCCGCAATGATTCAGAATGGCATTGCCACACATCGGGGTCGGTCAGAAAGTCCCAGCCAACTCGAAACGCGAGAACCTCCGTTCCCCATTCCAACACGGGCAAGCTCTAGGCAGACAGGCGTTCTGGGGAGTGCTCCCAGCGATGGGTCGCGCACCCCGTCTTACAACACAAGTGGCTGGTATCGACGTGGCTCAACAAGGAGCAACATCTACAGGACTAACAGTATCCGAAAGGTTCGCTCTGCTGCTGCGATACCACGAGCGCCTCGAAATTATAGACGAGACAGTTACTCCACACCTCCCGTGTCGCCTTCCGAGGGGACAGTGGGAAGCCCGGAGTTACCCCCTCTACCACAAAACGATATCACTAGACCGCGAAGCTCGCGTCATAGGTCCAACACAGCCAATACAGATGTTACCAGTTCTCCAGGCGGTCCACCTCAGGCCGTGGGGGTTGTGGATGCCATTGCTCAGACCATGGTCGGCGAATGGATGTTCAAGTACGTCAGGAGAAGGAGGTCTTTCGGGGTGGCCGATGCTGGGCGAGAAGAGAATAGCAATGATCGCCACAAGCGATGGGTGTGGTTGGCCCCGTATGAACAGGCAATTCTCTGGAGCAGTAAGCAACCGTCTTCGGGTAGTGCCTTGATGGGGAAGGCAGGGCGCAAACGTGAGTTTTTATTCTGTCGAGTTTCTTGGGTTGAGTGACCAAAGACTAACGATCCAACAGTTACCATCAAGTCTGTTCTTGATGTGAAGGATGACAATCCGATCCCCAAAGGCGAGACTCAAATATTCAACCGCTCTATTCTCATTCTCACGCCCCAGCGAGCCTTGAAATTTACTGCTTCCACTGCCGAACGCCATTACCTATGGATCATGGCGTTATCATTCCTCGCTCACTCTTCACAGGCCGTGCCTCAAATTACATCGACCCTCGCACCACCCTCCAAGGCAGCGCCCCCGCCCGATCCGGAATTGTCCAAGTCCACGCTAAAGAGAGGTGGTGCCATTCGTGATTCTATCCGTTTGACAAAAGGAAGAAACCCGACTTTAAAGGCTCGTCGCGCTCGTGGTATGCAGACGCATATAGAGGAGGAGCCAGAACCCCTGCCGGAGTTCCCTGAACACCTCGAACCCGAGGTAACCGTGTCAACGCCCGCTCATCATCAACGCGAGCCTTCCGAGGATCCGGCCGAGCCTCCCATGATCCCCAGGTTTCACGCTCGGGCTCAGCAGGGGCGCATACATGAGCGCGCCAACCAAGTGATGCTTCACGGTAGGAGACGGAGCAATACGGGAGGCCACGTTCCACCTCCGCTGTCTTTCCGCGGATTCTCGCCGACGGCGAGCTCGATGAATACCTCACTTCGTAGCCCCGCGGAGGCCAGCATCGACACTGCCGGTTCTCCGGATATGTACGGGCCGCCCCATATAGCCACTAATATGCCATGGGGTGTGAACTCGGCCAGTTCGCAACGCGGATCTGATGCCTCCTCGAGGCCGACGGGCAATTTCTTCGAGGCGATAGGAACGGTTCGAATGGAAGCTTTCATCAACCCTCTCACCTCAAAGTTCGACGATCAGCCCGACGACAGTGATGATTGGCGGTATAAGGCCCGGCGACAGAGCAAGGAGCGTCGTCGACACGCGAGTCGCAGTCGGCACCGGGACAGCCTCATTTCACGCGGCGCCCGCGATGCACCAGGCGCCGACGAAGATGATTTGCGTGATGATCCCTTCAGTGGATTCTGATCGATGACGACAAGACGCCTTTTCGTTCCTTTTATCATTCATTTGCCCTCTCACATTTTCCACACAAAGTTGCAACGATTTTAGATGATTGACTAATCGCATTTGGCTTTTCCTCATACCCTTATGATTGTACAATATTCTCGCACGAATACCCTCTCTGCATTTCTGATACATACCATATACATAATTCCCAGCCCCTCACGCTGTCATCACGCACAGAACAGGGTCTCTCTGTATGATTAGCTCACCACATTTGCCTTTCCTTTTCCCTTTTCCTTTTCTAAAACCCTTTTGCTTTTGGAGGTGGGCTCGTATCGGTTTTTTATATGGCTCTGTTGGAAGGGGTGCGAGGACAGGACGGAGGGCTTTTTTCTCGACAAAAGTACCTGAATACCACAAAAAAGGGTTTGCTGTACAAGAAGCTTTTTTCGCGCGGGAAAGAAGGAGAGAACAAGGAAAGAAAAGAAACAAAAGAAGATGTGACGAGAAGCTGGCAGCTAGAACTAGATGTACTTGACTATTTGCTTGTCGTGAACGACATAACCTCTTCGTTTGCTGGTAGTTGGTCCTGTTATAGCAACATCTTGAAGTTGATGATAATGGACTCTTAATTGACCATTCTGTCCAGTCAGTTTGAAGTGCGGGCTGCTCACATCCAATGTCTTCCCGGTGATGCTTCGGGACACTACTTATTATGTGCTTGAGCCTTGAGGTAGCCATCCTCAAATCCTGCTCTATCATGAACCGTGAGATTCGTCTATAAGAAGCATGGACTGAATTGTAGGCCATTTGCAAATGACGGGATGATGTAAGAACGTACAGAAATGCCGAGGCCGTATCAAGATAACGCATCTATCTCTAGGGAACCTAGATAGATAACGGTTTACGGGCCTACGGGCTAGCACGTACCCCGCCAGCTCCCGTTATAACGGTCCAGGGATCCCACCATCCGACCCCACCAGCCGCATGTACAGTGGGTCACAGAAAGTGACGCTCGATTTTTTCAAGCCGAATCTTGGGCTCGAATAAAAGCCACGATGGAGGCACGTAAAATGTAGATATGAGTTAGAAAAAAGAATCTATGCAATTGCCGATCATTTTTTTAATGCCCGCCCAGTTTTCGATGGTATTATATTGTCATTTGCACGCGCGGTGTTGATTCTAAAAGGTGGTCCTTTTTGCAACAAGTCTGAGCGAGCGTCACTTTCTGTGACCCACTGTACTTATCAGACTGGTAATCTGTACCCCACCACATAATGGAACTTCTTCCGCTATCTACAGTATTTAACGGTCGTACCAGCATTACGGAATGTGATATAGTGATAGGGATATTACGTAAGCTATTTCGTACCGTTACAAAAGTCGTGGGTGGCTTGTGCGGCAGGCCCGTCTTCTCCGAGCCGCAACCTATCTACCGGAATCTCCTAAAAAGATACCTAGCGTAGTCCTCGCCTCGGGTCGCCATCTCGTCACGCTTCAATTCCATACGTCTTTAAACGCGTCATATATCTTTTCCCCCAGTCACTGTGGCCCCATAGGAAGGAAACAGATCGAAAGACGTCGAGGGAGAAAAGCAACCCTCTAGAAGCCAGCCTGAACCCGACCCAATTCCGCCTCCACCCTCACTGCCTAACTTACGGCGAAGACACCACATTACAAGTCGCCAAAATGTTGAAAATATGGTCGATGGTAAGGATAAGTCGATTATCCGTGGCGCCGTTCAGCTTCTGACTTCACCTGTGCTAGAAAAAAGAGCAACAAAAGCAGGAAAATGCCGATGCTGCGGGAGGAAAGAAAAAAAAGGTTACGGCCGCCCAACTCCGGGTTCAAAAAGGTGTGTTTGGTTCCCCGAAACGGTCTTCTTTATCTTTACTTCCGTACAGGTGACCCTGACCAGCATGACCCTCTTCGCAGACCTATCAGAGCTATCGCTAGGCACGACGATGAAAACTGAGTTTCCTAATCCCGACGATATCCTGAACTTCATTCTCGAGATCCAGCCCGACGAGGGCGTCTACACCGGCGGCAAATTCACCTTCACCTTCAACATGAGCCAGAGCTACCCGCACGAACCGCCCAAAGTCCGCTGCCAACAGAAGATCTACCATCCGAACATCGATCTCGAGGGCAAAGTCTGCCTTAATATCCTACGCGAGGACTGGAAACCTGTGCTCAACCTGAACGCCGTTATCGTCGGCCTGCAGTTCCTGTTCCTCGAACCGAACGCGTCCGACCCGCTCAACCAGGAGGCCGCTGATGACCTGCGCGCTAGCCGAGATAACTTTCGCCGAAACGTCAGGGTTTCTATGGCGGGTGGTACGGTACGAGGAACGGAGTATGACCCTGTTTTGGTCCCGGGCGTTAGACGTTGATAATGCCACGAGAATTAAAAGAAAATCTCGCGCGGATGGTAGCAGGTCTTTTATATTCTCGTCTGGAACCAAGAAGACTAATTATTGCGTTTTACGCATACGTTTGCATTGGGATGCCGGAGCGCTCTACATACGCACCTAACCTCGGGGCCATATGGAGGAAGCAAAGCAATCGCCGCGGCAAACACTGGCCGCGGTTAGGATTTATGGTCTGGTATGGGTCAGCTAGATTTGATATGCGAAATGGCGCCGGCTTTCTTTCCTTGTCTCTTGCTTTTCCTCCCTCCTAATCCTCCTTATTCTGTTCTGATCATCTCACCAGACCACAGCGTCGGCGTTCTTTGCGGCGGGGGGGCAACTTCATTCACCATAAGGAATCGACATCTGGATTCGGTGCTTTTATACTAGATTCGGAAGGGCATTAAGACCAGGAGAGATTCGCTAGGTCGTTATTGAGCAGACTGTTGATGGGGTGCGCCACCAGTGCTAGTCATGATGGAGAGCATGAATGATAGATAGAAGAACATCAATGAATTGTCATCATTCACGAGTCTAGCGTGGCCAGATGCGTTGTTTCGCCACCGTGTATGGCTGGCTGTCTAGAGCCGTCGCCCGATCTTTCTCTCGTCATCCTCGGTGAGTACCGTAGATACCGGAATCGAGCCATGACTTCCCGCAAGATAAAGAAGCTTTCGACCTCGGGTTTAAACCTACCTACCTACCTACGCTAAGTACTCGAGATGTCCTGGCTCCTACCTCAGACTTATTGAATCCGAAGTTCCATGACTCCAGTGGCGTTGGGAGTTGGTTTGTACGGAATGAATGGATCACTGAAGGCGGACGAGTGGGAACAGTTCCAATCCATCCATTATTGATTTACTGAGCGTGACGATGCAAATGATGTAATCGGACATGCATCTAACGCTAATAGTGCACTTAGCCAAGCACAGTATAGTGACCCCAGGAGCTGTGCCAGCAAAGGATCCAGACACCAGGACAGCTCACGGAAGGACCCACCCTGTCTTGTTGGACCCCACCAATTGCATCGACTCACTCGCCGAGATCGCACCTTGCTGGGCAACCTCTCGTCCACCGATTAGGATCCAGCCCGACCGCAGAAAAGCTCTGCTCTGATTCATTACCACTGGGCAATATTTTCAATCTGTCCTCTACCTACTCTACCTACTCCGTCCCCTCCCTCCCAATCACCTCTTGTCTTTACGCTGTCTTGCGAAATCAATCAGCCTTCCCTTGACGCCTTCCTCTTCACTCAATTACATTCCTCCCTCTCGTCATGGCTGCTAGAGGTTTCTCCAAGGCTCTTCGTAGCCAGATGGCCCGTCAATTGGCCTCTCCCACCACCCAAAAGCGGACGTTCATCGCTGCCTCCAACCTTGTCAGAGCTTCCGCAGTTCAGGCTCGTCCTGTCGTAACTGGTATTGCTCAGCAGCAGGTCCGCGGTGTCAAGACCATTGACTTTGCTGGCACACCCGAAGCGGTTTTCGGTACGAAGCGTCTCACCAGCCGAAACTTGCTATTTTCGGTCTACGACTGACAATTGTATCTCTAGAACGCGCCGACTGGCCCAAGGAGAAGCTTCTAGTATGTCCTATTCGCCCTTCAAATTTTTTTTTCCGTTAGTAGACAAACGAATGGCATGGCTTATCATCTGTGCAGGAATACTTCAAGAACGACACTCTCGCTCTGATCGGCTACGGATCCCAAGGCCACGGTCAAGGTCTTAACCTCCGTGACAACGGTCTGAACGTCATCGTCGGTGTCCGAAAGAACGGCCAATCGTGGAATGACGCTGTACAAGATGGCTGGGTTCCCGGCAAGAACCTTTTCGAGGTCGACGAGGCCATTGGCAAGGGTACTATTGTCATGAACCTCCTCAGTGATGCTGCCCAGAGTGAGACCTGGCCCGCTATCAAGCCCCAGTTGACCAAGGGCAAGGTGCGTACTGCGTAGAACATGTCACGTCGACAACAAGTCACTGATTAATTGCATAGACTCTGTACTTCTCTCACGGTTTCTCTCCTGTTTTCAAGGACATCACTAAAGTCGACGTCCCCAAGGACATCGACGTCATCCTCGTTGCTCCCAAGGGTTCCGGCCGAACCGTCCGCTCGCTCTTCCGTGAGGGACGTGGTATCAACTCTTCGTTCGCCGTCTACCAGGACGTTACCGGCAAGGCCGAGGAGAAGGCTCAGGCTCTCGGTGTCGCCGTCGGCAGTGGCTACCTTTACAAGACCACCTTCGAGAAGGAGGTGTACTCCGACCTCTACGGTGAGCGTGGTTGCTTGATGGGTGGTATCCACGGTATGTTCCTTGCCCAGTACGAGGTTCTCCGTGAGCGTGGCCACAGCCCCAGCGAGGCCTTCAACGAGACCGTCGAGGAGGCTACCCAGAGTTTGTACCCTCTGATTGGTGCCAACGGTATGGACTGGATGTACGAGGCCTGCTCCACCACCGCCCGCCGTGGTGCCATCGACTGGACCCCCAAGTTCAAGGCTGCTCTTAAGCCCGTCTTCAACCAGCTGTACGACTCCGTTATCGACGGCTCTGAGACCAAGCGATCTCTCGAGTACAACAGCCAGAAGGACTACCGCAAGAAGTTCGAGGCCGAGATGGAGGAGATCCGGAACATGGAGATCTGGAAGGCTGGCCGTGCCGTCAGGTATGCAATGAAACTTTTACCATCACCAACAGCACCCAATAAGCTTCTATGAATTATGACTGACTTGATCGATATAGATCCCTGCGACCTGAGAACCAGAAATAAACTCAAACTCAGTAATGAGGCGAGCGGCGTTTTGCATTTGATTGGGTTGGGAAATATTACGGCGGTGCACACACGAGGGTGTTTATGACAAAACTTATGTACTTGTATTCAGGATTCCCCCAGATATGAACTGTTACGGACCAAAGGGATTAAGTCCAAAAGTTGTGTCGATTTAGCTTCTGATTTTGCTTCTACTATTATACATTTCACACGCGCTCATCCCATTCATTGGCGCTCATGAAAGTTTCTTACCTGTGTGTTTTTTTCATTGAAAGTGTTTCTGTTATTTTATTTCGAGTGAAGCTTCGAGTTTTTGATGATAAAAAGAGCGAGTATGGCGTTCTCCGTTATCGGAATACTACCTTGCCTTATTCCAGAGCCACGGATGACTTATTTTTCGGAGATCCACTCGCAATGCGGGCACAATGCAAGCAATCATCTAATCCAACATCCCGGATTCCTTGGTTGAGATGACGAATCTGCTGCTGGACTTTTGAGGTGTCGCATTGAACAGGTACTGATTGTTAGCCATCAAAGGCCTCTTGTAATTTTTTGGGTGATCAGCTAAGCTTGTCATAGAAGCGTGAGTACGTTCTTCATCTACTCCCTCATCAGTCTGATAGAATGAATACAGGATACCTATTGAAATAAGCATATACTCACTCACCATCATCACAGATTAGATTCATCGCGGCCAATAGGTTATAGATTACCCAGGTACTCAACGCTTGAAAAAAGAGATAAAGGCCACAAAAAAAAATTTCCGGAAGGGAGAGGAGAAAAGAAAACAAGAAAAAGAATCACAATGGCCGACCCCTCGACCTCGCTCCCTCTGACCCGGGAGTCAGTCGTCGAAGCGCACGAGGTAATCAGGGAGTTTGTGCATCACACGCCCACGCTCACGAACGCCACGCTGAACCGTCTTGCTTCTACGCCGGCGGCAGGCTTATCGGGCGCGGCGAAGCCGATCATGAGGCTTTACTTCAAGTGTGAGAATCTCCAGCGTATCGGCGCGTTTAAGATCCGGGGAGCATTCCATGCTATTGAGAGGTTGAAGAAGGAGCCTGGGTGGGCTGAGGGGGGCGGGAGGGAGAGGGGGGTTGTTACGCATAGTAGTGGTGAGCTTCTTATCTTTTTTGTTTTTCTTTTTATTTTAACTGAGAGATGTGAGGTTCATACCTCCGTACGGACCTTGCGGACGTGGTTGATCAGGATAAGTTTGAACTAAAACATCAATCAACAGGTAATCACGCGCAAGCCCTAGCTCTAGCAGCGCGCACCAACGGCATACCAGCACACATCGTAATGCCAACCATCTCCGCCGCCCCCAAAATCGCAGCGACAAAGGGCTACGGCGCACGCGTAATATTCAGCGGCAGTACGAGCGTAGAGCGAGAAGCCGTCGTCGAACAGGTAATCAAAGAGACAGGCGCGCGTCTCGTGCCGCCCTACGATCACCCGGATATCATCCTAGGTCAGGGAACACTAGGTCTAGAACTCCAGGAAGACGCCCGGCAAATCATCGCGGGCACGGGGCCCGCAACTCCAGGGGCTCGGGCTCGCCCGGCCGAAATGGGTCTCCGGGCCCGCGTAACCGTCCCCACGCTACCCGAGCGTAAAACGACAAGCCCTAGTCTCGACGCGATCCTCGCCCCCTGCGGCGGCGGCGGCATGCTCTCAGGCGTAGCCCTCTCCTGCGAAGGAACAGGGATCCGCGTCTTCGGCTGCGAGCCCTGGTTCCAGGGCGCCGACGACGGCAAAAGAGGCTACGAGTCCGGCAAACGAGTCGAGGCCGTCTCAACCCTTACCGTGGCCGACGGTCTCCGCACGCCTGTCGGCGAGATCCCCTGGGGTATCATATACGAGCGCAAGCTCGTAGGCGGGTTCTACAGCGTCAGCGAGGACGAGATCATCGCGGCGCTCAGACTCATCTACGAGCGCTTCAAGATGGTTGTCGAACCGAGTTCTGCCGTCCCGCTTGCCGTTGCGCTCTATAATGAGGACTTCAGACGTCTTGTCGAGCGCGAGGGTGGTGCGGACGGCTGGGATATCGGTATTGTGATTAGCGGTGGGAATGTCAGTCTTGAGGCCTTTGGGAAGCTGTTTGCTCCCAAGGAGGATCAGTAGATTGAGATATATTTGCGCAAGATACGCATTACAGTACAAGTTTCTACACATATCCTCCAATCCCATATTACTCTTATTACTCTCGCCAATTCGTAATCACACATACAAAGTGAACAGAAGAGGGAAAAATGAAGAAGAAAAAAAAAAAAAAAAAGCTCTGATCAACAATCGTATGCTGTTTGTCATTACTCGTTCGTGTATGCCATTATATACATGTATATGCCATATGTCATAAAACTTGGAAAAAAAAAGAAAAAAAAAAAAAACCAACAGACGCCCGCTCACATTGGGTAATATGCCTCATCAGCAAACCCTAAATCTAACTGATGGGGTCTTCTAGATAAACCGGTCATATCATATTCACTCCATCTGCTCGTTCATCGCCCTCCGCCACCTCTGACTGTTACGCCGCAAAAAGTACAGCACCAGATTCCCACCGATAAAAGCAAGGACCGCCAAGCCCGTAGTCAGCCACCCGAAGCCAATGGCGTCGATCAGGGGCTGGCCGACGACGGCACCGGTGGCACTGAGGATGTTGCGGACGAAGTTATTGAGCGCAACACCGGAGCTCGCGCGCTTCGGCATGAACTCAGTGAGCATGGTCGTAGCCATGCTAAAGACGAGCATACTGCCGACACCGAAGAAGAAGTTGGCAATGCTGGGGACGATCCAGTGCTGATGCGTCTGGACCGACCAGCCGAACCAGATCAACGCCCCGGGGAACAGCGCCGCCGACACCCACGCGTTCTCCCGCACGCGGTCCTCGGGGTAAAAGATGAGGCGGCCGCGGTCATCGTAGCGCCCAGCTTTCCGCGCCTCGCGCACCATGATGCGGTCGATCCACAGCCCTCCGACCATCGAGGCGAGAAAGTAGCCCAGCGATCCAGGCACGTACAGAACACCGACGATTAAGGGGGAGAAGTTGTACGGCGGCGCGCCGAAGGCAGACTGAATGCAGATGTTGAGCACGTATAGCGTGCCGAAGGTGACGGCGGCATAGGTCACGATGAGCGCGACGGCTGGGAAGCGAAGGAACTTGAGGACTGAGAGTGGGTCTATTAATGCCCGCTTCAGCCACACGCCGGCGTTCCTCGTACGGGCGTGTACAGATGATCGGTGCGTCGAGGCTCGCGTAAGAGTGTTATCGTTATTATTGTTGTTGTTATCGTCGTCGTGGGCATCATCGTCGGCCGCGGCGGCAGCCGACTGCTGAAATTTCCGCGGCAGCGTCTCGGGCACGCCGAAAAGGACGAGCGCGACGATCAAGGCGCCATACACAGCGAGGAAGTACATGGTACTCCGCCAGCCGAAGCCGGCTGTGAGAGCACCACCGATGAGAGGCGCGAGGAGGGGCCCGCACAGGGGGCCGAGGTAGAAGATACCCATGGCGCGCCCACGCTCGCGCGTCTCCCAGATGTCGGCGATGGTTCCGGCACCGACTGCCTGCACGGACGCGGCAGCGCCACCGGCAAGTGTCCGGAAGATGATCAGCATCGCTATGTTTTGACTCAGTCCACTCGCGGCCGTAAATACCGCATTCAGCGCGAACGAGGTCAGGTAGATGCTGCGACGGCCCAGCGACTCGGAGAACGTGGACCACCAGAGCGGGAAGATGGACATGGCAAGCATGTACACTGCTACAGACAGGTTGACCACCGTCGCTGAGACGTGGAGATCATGTGAGATCTCTGCGAGGGAAGCTATGATGGCGATGATGTTAGCTTTCGAATAAGTTACAGGCAATATCTATATAGAGGACATATAGGGCGAGGAACCGTGTAATTTGAGATAGGAGAGGCGCAATGCCATGATCTATCTCATGTATAGTATAAACTTAGCAAGACACTTACGATAAAATATCGCCGAACCCATCGGCGCCGCACAAGCCGCAGCAGCAACAAAGGCAGTCAACATCCATTTTATGCCACTATTGTAGTTATAAGGATTGTCCACCTCAGGCACGAGCAACAGCCACGTGAACAACCCCCTCCGGTCCGCCGCCGGGATGGGGATCGCGGGCTCGGGCCGTGCGGACGACGCCGCGGACCGCACAGGGCCCACGGCGCCGCCATCAGTTTCCTTCTCCGTGGACCCGCGGCCGTCAACTGCGGGCGGGTTCGCCGGCACGGTGGGGGCCGGGTCGTCTATAGATTTTTTGTCTGGTGTTGTGGTAGTGGTAGCCCCGTCGCTCGATGATCTCCGCTGCTTTTCCTCATCCGCCGCCGGCAGGGACGTCGGGAAGAGTTCCTCTACCTTGTATGATTCGTTAGACATTGTTCCGGCCTTGGGAAACAACCGTCTTCATTCATCTAAGGGTTCTATTTCGCAAAGCAACCAAAAGAGCCAAGGGACAAACAAGAATCAAGGTGGGTGTGTGAGAAGAAAAGGAAGAAACTGCGTCTTTTTTCTCTCAATATTCTTATGCCAAATTAGCTAGAAATGCGGCCGGCTGGGAACCCGAAACCGATACCGGGATCGACGAGAAAGACGGATCCTGACCGCCTCCGGGAGATGTTAGTACTCCGTATACCGATAGGTAGTCTTGCCTTAAGTATCTTGTCTACGGTTCCGCCTCTTTAGATGGGGAAGGGTTTGATGTCGTCAGAATAAAAACAATGATAAAGTCGTTTCTAATCGCTGTGGCTTTTCCAAGATGGTTTGTTCGAGCTATTCTAGCTTTATACAAAAGTAAGCAAAGATCTTAAGTGGCGATAGGTTTTCTTTTGTTTCCCTTGTGAGAAACAAAAAGAATGTGAATCCCACTCGCGTAAACATTATGTACGAGAAAATTTATAGTTTCTGTCACGTTGGTGATTTTTTTTTTTTTTTTAATGGTTGCGAGTGAGCTGTGGGAAAGAATTACACTATGGATTAATCTTTTGTAATGTAATGCCATGTTGCTTTCGTTTCTATTCGGGTTGGGGGCCCCAAAAGAATCCCTTGAACGCTGGTTAATCACGGCTTTAGAACGACGGGATCCCACAATGCTCATTGCCATCGCTTCGGACATCCCATAAATCGTACATACCTAGGTAGGTAGTAGGTACATGGGAAATCGCTGACACGCTGGTGTCTCGGGTGCAGTTAACGCGGGATTAAGACGGAAACGACTCCATCTTGCCATTGGCCGACGATTTTCCTTGTTTTGTGTGGAGAGCAAACGGAGGCAACTCATAGGTAGGCAGTAGATAGTGTAGGTAGGTAGGTACGACATGGAAGCGGCGAGTTTTGGCCATTATGTATGTACACCACCATGATATGATACGGTAAGGTACATTCTCTATCCGATCAAGATAGGGCATCCAGGAACAATCATCTCGTTGGGTCGTCTCGGGCTTTCGGCACTTCGGGCTCGGCCGTTTTGTGGGCGAAATATCTCCCTAGGGCAAATTCACCGGGTTGGGGTTTAGTGTAGTGTACTATGTAAGGTTAGGGGATAGCTGACAAGGAGTTGGTAGGGCCGGGTAAGTCTGAAAATTATAGGTAGGTAGGTAGATAGTGCTTTTAATCCCGGGCAGCATACCTAACTCAGTAGGTATTGCGAGCGACGTCAATGGATTCAATCAGTCAATATAAAAGTAGGTAGGTAGTGTAGGCCTCGACAACGGCGGTGACGGACGATGCGAGTCGATGACCCGTATTTATACTAGATAGGATGGACCGATGAAATAAATGTCGTTGCATTCGCTTCTTGCTCACCCAACGCTACGTTGGGGGGCAACGTAATCTGAAGGAGTTGCAGTGTTGGCCGACCTGTCTTTGTCTGTTCACATCACACTCGGAACTTGGTAGTCACAGGAGCTTTCCTATGAATCCAGATTCCAGAGTCCTATGAATTCATAGGCCCTTGATTCAGCTTCGTGAGAAACTGGAAGACGGGATCGTCTGATCGTCATGTTTCCATCGGCCAGTCAGTCAGTCAGTCCGTACGAACGATGACGGCATCCCGGACATCTGGTCGGCGAACGCGATCCCGTTGTCGGCGAAAGCCAGTCAGGCGCTCTTTCTAGTGTAGGCAGGTAGTATATGATGGGACTTTCGCTGTGGCGCAGTGATCATCGGCTAAACAATTGACAGTGGCATTGTCGCCTTATGACTCATGAATCACGAATCATCTATCTAGTACCGGTATCGCCAATTGTTTGTTTCCTGGTCGGCTTAGGTGTTTGCCAGGACCTGCCTTTCCAAATGAACAAATAAGTCAAAGATAGGTAGTCGATACCTACTAGGTATCTAAAGCAGCGGCGGACGGGCCGATGCATATGTGCAGCACACCTGCGAATAACCGGGCAAATAGATGGGAACTGCGTTTTCCGAAGCCGATGAGGGTCCGATTAGCCGAGTAAAGATCTACCTACCGTAAGTAGACTTCTGCGAAACTCCTGTTGTAAATGTTCCCCTACATACCTAGATGGATTTCATTGGCCTTGGGCCTCACGGCACAGGCACTGGAATATGCGATCAGGGCTGAATGAGTTGGGTTCGACATTTGCGAATAAGATGAAGAAAAGAGGGGAGAGAAGAGGGGAGATACGCATGACTCCTTCTACGGAGAGGACCAACCCAAATGCCTCCCTGTCCTTGGGTACTCCTTCCTACAGGTGAGGATGAGGTCGAATGATATGACGTATGCGATGAATACTATATAAGTCGTTCCTCCCCTGGGGAATTCCCGTCTACCTATACTAAGGTACACATGCCTACCTGGTATACACATAATACTGTCAGTGGAGATCTACCCGCCTATTTCGAACAGTGCGGACATCAGATTTCCGAAAGGCCATTGCTGCCGTTCTGACCCCGTGACGTTTACCCGGAATGGGAACATTCCATTCCATTCACCAAATCGGAATCATGATCCTCGCCAAGTACTTCTTTGGTCCTACCGGTCAGTATCAAAAGTCAGAGGGGATCAGAATCACGGACCCGATGCAGTGAAGCAGAAAACTCATTTAGATACAACACGGCTCCGAGACTCCCTTATCACGCTTGACTGATGCCTTTGTCTGAAGCCTCCATAATCGCAAAGCATGCTGTGAACATGCTAGTCGTAGCCATATGATGAGAGCGGTGCACATTATAGTCATAAGAGACACACCCAGCACAGGCATTTACAGGCCAAGAGACTCATCGTCATCTCATGCTGGAGTGAAATTTAAGTAGGGTTAGACTCACAATAAAGACTCACACATCAGAACCGCAGATCTCACATCAAACTCTAGAGCTCATCCGACCGACGCGATGCCATCGACGCCGACTCCATCACTCTGAAGATAGGATACTCATCCCCCGTCTTCACAGGAATAAGATTAAAGCGCACATACGAATCGATATTCTCCGGCTCCAGCGTGACGAAAGCAAGCGCTGCGTTCTTCTGTCGCGTATCAACACGGAAGCTTCCCGCCGGCAACCTCACTTCTCTCCGGTACGCCTCAGTCGTCACCGTGACCCGGATGGCGCCCTCGTAGTATGCGGATGCGACGGATGCCGATGTTATGTTCAGCGCTTCAACGGCCCCGCGATACTCGTGCTCGAGCGTCTCGACGATGACGCCGGAGTCGTTTAGGCGTGCGGCTAACTGTGACCATGCGCGTGGAATCAGATATGCCTCCGGTCGTGCACGGGTCAGGTTTGCCATCGTGGGAGTCGTGGAGAGCCAGGTAACGGGGAGCTGCACTAAACTGCCGTTTGTGACGTCGATGAACGAAACAGAGCGGGTAGTTGGGTTCTGATAGTCCGTGACGACAATCTCATCATCGCTACTTATGAACTCCTCGATCGCATTTTCAACCTGAACCCTGAGGCGGATAAGCATATGACAAAGAAGCTCGTAGTCAAGTGGAAATGAAACAACCCACCGTGCGATAAACCTCATCTGCATTCTCAAGAGCAATGTCGAGGATGGCAGAGACCATGGTGAGCGCCGTCGCCACGCGCCGCTGGAAGTGCTGATCCGCGAGCCGGATACCACGGACCTCATTGAGGATGGCTATGCACTGCGTCAACCCGAAGCTATTCCTTCCGGACTTCGCATCGCTCGCGGCTTCCACCAGCGTAAGCTCCGAATCGCCGGGAAACGGGATGGTGAAGTACGACTCCCATCGGAAGCCGGCGGCCTCCAGTCGCTCGGCGATTCCGAACGCGAAGAGGGCCTCGGAGATATTCCGGATGTCCCGATGCGTGTTTAGATTCTTGCCCGGGGCGATCAGCGCATCCACTAGATACGCGGTGGCTTTAATTAGTACCCCTAGATGATAAGATGGAAGATTGATGATAAGATTCGGACAAATCTTACTGCCGTGTTTGTAGCGACCGGACGTAAGCCGAGTCCCGGTGAACTCATGCATATCAATAGCAATGTGAGGAGAGAACGTGCTCAAGAGCCTTTTTGTCTCCCGGGTCTGCGGCCTGGCGAGCTTCGTGTGGTCACGGTTCGGGTCGAGATTAGAGGCCAGGGTCCGTTGAAAGTATGAGACCCCGTCGGGGTTATAGCGAGGGAACAGAAGAATGTCCATTCTCTCGAGTAGCGACGCCGTCCAAGTCTCGTTCGCATCAAGCTTGCCTAGAAGAGCCAAGACGGCTTGATCCCCGGCTGGCTCATCTCCGTGGACGCCGCCTTGAATCCAGACCCGAATCTTCTCCGGGCTGTCCTTGCTCACTGCTTGCGAGTCTTTCGATAGATAGACATAGGGAAACGAGCGGCCTTCTTCCGAAGTGAAATCGGCCAAGTGATGATGAGCCCAGTCATGCTTATCGGTAATCGACCGAGCCCAATAATCTGGCCGTTACTTATTTAAGTCATTGGTACCTCGAAAGATGTGAGGTGAGATGACATACCGAGCGTTTCATCATCGGTCGGGCCATCGGTGCCATTCACAAAGCCGGCGAGTATAGTTTCTGGACTCAGAAACGCCGGGGAGAAGATCGTTTGATCAGTGTTCGGGAAGTGTGCCGCGACCAGGTCTTCGTCCTTTTGTAAAGGCGGATGGTTTTCACCATATTGGCTTGCGATGACGAGCGGAAGGAGAAGTGAGACTTTGGCGAGGGTTTGAAGCGTCATGGATGATGGCGAATTCTATGAATAAGTTGATGTAGTTTTATCACAACAAGATAGGGTCCTATGTATGGCTGTACTTTGCGCTATGTGTGCTCATAATGTCAATAGTGGGTGTGGGCAGTAAAAGGTGAGAAGAGGTTGATCGGGAACCTAGGTAGAGTCCCTAGATAGGTAATGAGTAAATGAATGAATAACGTGAGATAAATAAGATGTATCGTTGCAAGTGGACACAGTTTCTGTACGGTGTTATCTCGAACTCAAGATATTTATAAGGAATTGATCTGCATTCTTTCTTCAGTTGTTAGATAACTGTTTCTCAGCTTTGATTGTTTTTGGAGGATTGGCGATGATGAGTTTTGGAGGTTTGGAGGTTCGATTGTAAACTGACGGTCATGGTCCCATTGCGAGATTCGGAGCTCCAATGCCCGCAACTAGGTCTTCGCCGGCCTGTTACCTAGCTCGGCCACCAAACTGTGCTCAGCGCATTCACAGGGGGCTATAGGCTATTGACAGGCCCCAAATGACCGAGACCTGCATCCGGCCGATCAGGAAGCCAACTAGGTACCGGTACTGCAAACTTTAGAAGATTTATTATTAGTGACTGGTTACTTTGACATGGACCCTTCCTTTGCCACCAACCCACCCGACCGGTAGGTATCTCATCATAACACTTGCTTCATTCAACACCCGGGTTGACTGGATTCCATACCTATTCACATTCAAAGGATTCGGATAACACAATATGTCGTTGACAAGTGCATCGCCGGATGAGGCAGCTAGAGAAGCCAAGAGCGCATCTCACATTCTCGCGACTCTCCCCGCTTCGGCGAGGAATGATGCACTGACGGCGATCCATGCTGCGCTCTCGGACGCGAGGGACGACATCCTCGCCGCCAACGCCCGTGATCTCGAAGCTGCCAAGAAAGCCGCTGAGAATGGCCAGCTGAGTCAAAGTCTAGTCTCTAGATTAGATCTGGGGAAGAAGGGCAAATGGGAGGACATGCTGAAGGGAATCCTGGATGTGCGGGAGCTCGATGACCCAGGTGTGTTTGGTCCCGTTTCTTTTGGCGCCGTGTGGTGATCAGTCGTCGGCATTGGCATTCAGTGAGCCTTCCCAGTACTTGTACTAACCGTCGCTGTTACGTTCTTCATCAGTTGGTCAAATCACCCTGAGAACGAAGCTTGATGATGGTCTTGAGATGACTCGGGTTACGTGTCCCATTGGCGTGTTACTCATCATCTTCGAAGCCCGCCCCGAGGTCATCGCCAACATCGCATCTCTAGCCGTCAAGTCCGGAAACGCAGCTATATTAAAAGGTGAATTCGAACACTATTTGCTCATTCTTCCTCATATGCGACTCATATGCGACTCATATGCGACGTGCTGCTAACGCACAAATAAATAGGAGGCAAGGAGTCGACTGAGTCCTTCATCGCCATTTCTAGAGTCATCTCTGCAGCATTAGGGAAATCTCAGGTCCCCAATGGTGCCGTGCAGCTCGTCACTACGAGAGACGTGATCCCTCAACTACTAGATTTAGATCAGTACATTGACCTCGTCGTTCCGCGGGGGTCGAATGAACTGGTTCGCTACATAAAGTCGAACACCAAGATCCCCGTCCTGGGACATGCTGATGGCCTGTGCTCCATTTTCCTCGAGCAATCCGCTGACCCCGAGACCGCTGCGGAGGTCATCGTAGACTCCAAGACAAGCTATCCCGCGGCATGCAATAGTCTGGAGACGCTGCTTGTCCAGGATTCTGCGATTGAGACTCTCTTACCCTCCGTTGCCGAGGCCCTGATCGCAAAGGGGGTAGTTCTGCGCTGCGACGGCAAGACGAAAGGAATCCTCGCCAACAAGCTTTCATCAGATTCCTTACCTCATCTGGAAGATGCTGCCGACGCCGACTTCGACACCGAGTTCCTCAGTCTCACACTGGCCGTGAAAGCCGTGGCGGACGTCGACGAAGCCATCGCACACATCAACACCCACGGCTCCAAACACACAGACGCCATCATAACATCGTCCTCCGAGCTCGCCGAGAAGTTCATGTCAAGCGTGGACGCCGCGGGTGTCTACTGGAACGCGTCAACGCGCTTCGCCGATGGAATGCGGTATGGCTTCGGCACCGAGGTCGGCATCAGCACCAACAAGATCCACTCGCGAGGTCCCGTCGGCCTGGAGGGTTTGATGATCTACAAGTACAAGATACGTGGTCAGGGCCACGTGACGGCCTCGTATGGCGAGGGTGAGGGGAAGAGGAAATTCAAGCATGAGAGATTACCGCTGTGAAGGGATAGCTATGTATGCGCTCGGAGAAATCCATTGGCGGAAGAGTGTCTGTCCCAGGCGTTTAAGAAGGATGGGGGGAAAAAAATATGGAAAAACAAAAATCTTTTTTGAGTTTAAAAGATCGATATCCACGGCGTTAACTTTCTCGATATTTCAACTGATGTGATATACCTTGCGGATACTATAACCCCCCCCCCCTTTCTCCAGCTGACCCAAACGCGACTGTATTGCGTACTGGACTATCAACCGAGCATCAATGTTGGCTTGCGAGAACTCTTACGGGATTGGGGGCGAGAAACTGTCTTGGATTGTCTTGGTGTCTTCTCTATGTTGTACTGGTCTAAAGGCATCTACAGCAGTATTTCCCTACAGAGTTCTTTATGTCTACTTAAAGCGTACGCCGGATCTGTGCCCACTTTCCGGCCAGCTCTAAGTTGTATTAGCTATTGCCATTTCGGCTCCTACCCGGCCACCCAATTTGCTACCGCCAACAATGACTCTTAGAGTTTACACACGCCTACTCATCAGCATGTGCCCACACCGAGATGTAGTCCTGAACCCGGCCATCCAACGTTCCACTCAGATGTGTCCGCCGAGGCTTGATATGCACCAATCTCCTGAGGCCGCCGGGGACGGGTGAGCCTGTGTACTCCGGCAGAACACCGCCCTCGTCGTCCGTCCGTGGCTGCGCACCGGGATCGGAGAGATAGCCCAGATAATCCGTCGGAGGCGCGGCCCACGGAGGGCCGGGCTCGCTGAACTTCTTCTCCGAGGGGAACTCCAGGCAGATCATCCTACCGCCAGGAGCAAGAAGAGACGCCATCCTCGCCGCCCAAGCCGGACGCATAGGCGGTGGCAATGCGCAGAAGAACTAGCATCATCGTTGAGTATACCTTGTATCCATGGGCGAATATGAGATTCATAGTGGCCACAGAGCCGATCTTCTGCTTACCGTGTAATCAAAGATGAGATCAAACAAGGGTTTGACGTCCTTCCAATCTTTGGCAAGGAAGTCCTGGTTGATCCAGTTAAACGTGCCCCGCTTCCACCCTTCCGTAGCGTATAGCCCTTCGGCGAGGGACTTGGCGGCATTCGCTTCCGCTTCTTCGAGGGCTTTGCTCGAGACGTCTAGGCCGTAGACATCGTATCCGAAAGAGCTGAGCAGCAGCACATCATGACCCCTACCACAGCCGGGGACAAGCGCGGTCTTCGGGGAGTTCTCGCCCGGCAAAGGGATCGCCCCGTTCGGGTTTTCCTTGAGCAGGTCGTAGAGCGCCATGCTGGGCCCGCCGCGATCCCAGGGGCTCACTTCGTTGTTCCAGCATTCGTCCCATTTGGCAGCGTGCTCCTGTAGCGGGACGCCCTCGAAGACCCCGCGCAATTGACTGAGTGTCGCCATGTTGCTTTTGGCGGGAGGCACTTCGAGGAAGCTCACTTGTCACGTAAAGCCTAGATGGTTTGGCCGACGTAGACTTCTTTCTAGCAGGGGATCGACAGATAGAAGAAAGAAGATAGAATTGTGCAAGGAAGAACCTTTTTGACTTTATTACTGAATGACCTTCCCCGCAAGTGCGTGTTTTCGTTATAGAAGCGCCGAATCGGTCTTCAGGCGGTGGAAGTGTGCATTGATTAATTTTCAAGATGAAACTGTTGTTGGATCATGGATGACGCAGTGGCCGTGTCATACGGACTCATACGGACCAACGGAAGTCTTGGTGAGTGATAGATGCATCCCGTTGGTCGTGCTATCTAGGTCGATAGATAACCTGAGGTTGTCGTAGAGTTACGTCAAGATCCCCCTTCTTGCCGCGGTGGTGGCCAGTGGTCACCGGAGCTCGTGGTCTGAGGTCTCCCGTGTTGGCATGCCACGTCATCGTGTCCTTGTCTCCGCCGTTCGGGGATGATGGTTGAATGACAACGAGGTGATGTTCGGCTTCTGATCGGGATCGGTAGGTGTACGGCTGTACGGGTGTACGGCTGTACGGCTGAACGGCGATACTATAGCTTCGGGAAGCTAGAAAGAGTGTATAGGTATCTAGATAGTGTGCGCGCGTAATCGGTAATCGCGAGGTGCTGCGATAGGTATCTAGATATAGGTATTTAGATAATATTAGGTTAGAAGCCCGACTGGTAACTGTGTGGCTTAGATAGCTCCCCAATCGCCGAAACTCGTGGAAATCCGTGGAAATCCGTGGAAATCCGTAGAAACCCGTAGAAACCCGTAGAAACCCGTGGAATGTTTGTGTGGCCGCTAACTAGCGCGCACCTCCTGAGCCTTTCGATACACTACAGCACAATCACAATCCGGGGATTCAGGGGTTGTCAACCGACGAGAACCTCTAATCTAGGACAAGCCGCGACACAGCACTATCTATCCCCCGGGACTAGATCTCGACAAGGCAGTCACAATGAGCCTACTCCCGCCTCAATTGAAGGCCAGGGAGCCTCATACGAGAAGCCTACGGAAGTTTCACCCGATTCGCCCATTGGGCGCCACCTGGGAATAGACTCAACCATGGCCCTGCGAGGCCCTATATATACCTTTAAGGCATGGACAATACAGCTGTCTCATTCGATTGGCGTGTTTACAGCCGGTCTCGGTCTGCAATGGGCGCCATAGGCCATTATTTGTCGTATTTCAGTATACACAACACCTGGCAGTACTGGTAGCTTGCAATAGTGGCGTCGGGAGCACTTAAAGCTAGCTCGCGATGGTACTGGGAGGTTCCTGGTCTATCAAGAGACTCCATCAACTTGTGGCTATAACGAAAAGGCTATATTGGTGACCTAGGACTGCCCCTTGACTGTACCGAGAGTGTAGGCAGGTGTGAGATTCCACAGAAAGCTCTCGAATGATAGGTCGCAGTCTATAAATACGGTTAGTTGAGGGTTGATACGAGTTGGGAATGAGTGCGCAATGTGCAACTCATACCGGTGAGATCTCACGGCTTATCGGCTTAAGGACGGAGTTGTAGCCCAGGTCCGTTCACCCCCCTGTTCGATACTTGGCAAATACACTACCTCGTCGTCGATTGGGAATACCTACTGAACGGCTCACCCATTTGCTAAATAGGGAAGTTCTGTACTTCGTGTGGCGCATTTCCAGTACTCTGATTGTGACTCTTTCGAAAGCTCGGACCTGGGTTGCAACCCCGTCTTTAAGGAGATAATAGCGCGGAAAGTTCGGAAAGACAAAAAGGTCATGCATTCAGTGTTGGTCTCGTAATCAATGACAGACAAATACAGGCCATATTGATGTTCGGTCTCATTAGTGCCATGCGTTTGCGAAGTCATCAAAAGCTGAACCGACGATGTTGCTCTGAGGAAACCGGTAACTCGCCTATGCTGTGTGATTATATGCATTCGCTACGCAAAGCATCGTGAGGAACCCTCCCTTCAGCATTGAACTAGGTTAGGTAGTTCCGCTGAGTTGATGACATCGGACCGCAACACCTCTGTTTGAAACCCCGCACACAAGAACTGGATCAAACGGCGACAAACCCGGCCAGACGAAGGAGATGGAGTGGACAAACTTCCACGAGTTCGCGCCTCCTGTCGCCAAATCTGATGATAATCCTACAGAGCAACCTTCTCCCAGTGCTCTGAGGAGGACGTCTACCCACGAATTCGGCGGCAGAGGAGAACTTCCTTAAACAGGTGGCGAATGAATCCTCTAGAGCTCCACAAGAGTTCGCGTTGGCCGACTTGCCGATTGCCAAATCGCGCAACTCATACAGCGAGATCGTCAACGGCCAAGTGTGGTTGCTCCCCGGCGCTAGGACGGAGCGCGGCGGAACCCAGACAAGTCCAGCTTCACATTCTTCCTTCGGAGGGCGGGAACACGTAAACAAGATCAATCGCATCCTGCTCGACAACGCGCACTCCTGCACACGAGTATCGTCTTTGGATCACAGGATGCCTTCTTCGAGACCTTGGAGCGGTACATGCCCTATCCCTGCCTTCTCGCCAAGGAAATCACGGGCAACTTCCAAGACGAGAGACGCAAACTTCTCGTAAATCTAGCGGCCCTCGTGAAGTCGCTAGGATCCACGAAGAGACCGATGTGGATAGAAGCGCCTAGTTAAAGGCCGACCAGGGTTCAGATAGACATGCTTCGTAACATGGACCGCATGTTCCAGGTCTCCGGAGACATTAAAATAGGATTAGAGGGGAGGCTCGAAAGAGAGTCATAAACAAACAAGCTTTAGGACTTGGGACTGTTTCCAGCAGGGGGAGCAATACAAAAAAATAAAGAAATATAAGGGAATTCGATAAGCAGCGCTCGACTACCTAAGATCAACACTGCATCGTCCTTCGCGTAGATGCATTTGAACACACATGAGGTATGGCGTTTGTCCGGCAGCGCGTTTGTGTAGAAGAAGATTGTGATGGGATGAGATGGGATGAGGGTGATGGATCCGTACCTCGTACTTGATTCACAGTGCGGTTGTCGGGTTAAGATGACTTCGACAACACGGTGTTGTACGATACCTAGGTAGTGTGATGTATACCGTGTGGAAATATAACTGACACTGTGTGAGCATATACAGACTCGCGTAAGTATCCATTAGATTGATTTGCCTCGGTACGGCGGACTAGAGGGGCGACTGTTTCGAAATGCGATTTTTTAGTAGGTGCACGCCACTAGGGTAGCGACCAGTTTTGAATGCAATTAACCGGTTATTGCCGCCTCTTACCTACCGCTTTCTGATTACTGCCGCCTGCCACTGCCTTCCATTTATGGCCGACTAATTATCTATGTTAATCAGCAACTGCAAAGTGGCAGCTATGTAGAAGGTACTTAATTCAAAATATAAACCAGGTGCGACAGGAGGTACCTAGTACTATTATGAAGCATGCTGTCGCCGATTGCGTGAATAAGAAAAAGTGCTTACAGAAGAAGAAAGAGCGGAAAACAAGGTTGGATTTTTTAACACCTTCAACCCTAACCCTCGCTGCCGACTCCTGGTGCTGTAAGGCACGTTCTTTCTTTTTCTTCCTCAAATTTATATTTTCCATGGTTACGATAGCTATCTAAGCATTGGTAGGTATTGTCCCTACGTTTCTTCTATATGCCTGTGACACTACTGGCAAAAATGAAAACCTACATTAGAGATTGGATTGGAATCGGGTAACAATAAATGACCGCGGGGATTGGGACATTGTATGGGATCGATGTGACATGCATCGCCTGCTGTAGCAGGAACTATGTCGATGACGAGGGTTAGGGTTAATGTGGTGGCAGCTATTACAATACTGAACACATTAACTAATCCGTACGTCCTAATAGTTATTATTACATACTTTGTTTAATACAAACTATCTACCACCTCAATCTATCTAATAGGTATGTTGATTCCCTACAACCCATTAACCCCTATCAGCCACTTGTGGCTAGTGTGGCTGTGCGTGTGGCCGCGCGCCGCACAGAATTGTGTTTTAGTGGAACTGCTGTCACACGTACAGTATATTTACCCATCTAACACTGTCATATACACTGTGCTTTATCTATACATACCTACACATTTACACTCATTCATATACACTTAGCCACACATACATCCACTCATACACACCTAGCCACATACACCCAGCCATACACACTCACACATTCACACACAGTCATGTATCCTTGTACACAGTTTATACACACAGTTGCACACTGTTTTCCACACTGTGCATTACTCATAAAGATGTGCACAGCTAGAAATGCATAAGCAGGATTCATACAAGTCTCGGCAAGTTATATAGGTAGGCTGATTGCGGCCGTGTCAATCGGGCCCCTACCTATAGATACAGACTGCGGGTTCTGCCTAACCTAGGTAGATAAGTAGGTAGGTAGGTAGGGGGTCGCCCGCCGGGCGGGCTGTGATGGCATACGCCGGTTACTTGCATCATGCTTTGTATGGATGCATAAATCTGCGAATCAGAACTATTTATTTAAAAAGTGTGGTTCGCGCTACATTGGCGTGCACCTAACAACCAAATTTGCATTTCGAAACAGTCACCCCTCTAGTCCGCCGTACTCGGCTATCTAATGACGAGAGTGCTGGAGTCTGCTGACTGAGATGAGAACCTTATCTGCGCACCTCGGATCGTTACCCAGCAGTACACCAAGCCGAATTCTCAATCAGAATTCTCACAGAATTCTCAATCAGAATCCATGGAGATCAATAGCCTGTTTGACGTCAAGGTAAGTCGATTTACATTTTCTTGTCGTCCTGAATAATCTCATGGCTCCCTCCGGAGAACGGACTGCTAATCAGTTGATTCACAGGGGAAAGTCGTCCTCGTCACGGGAGGTGCGGCGTCCTATTTCACCCAATCTGTGAAGGAGCCCAATATGTTGACGAGAGAAAATGTACCGGAAGTTTTAGCTAACCCTCTTCTCTTCCCCCGCATACAGGCGCCCGGGGAATAGGGCGTATGATAACCGAGGGCTTCGTCGCCAACGGCGCCAAAGTGTACATAGCGTCACGTGACGCGAAGGCGTGTGAGAAGACGGCCGCCGAGCTGACGGCGCGCGGCCCGGGTTCCTGCATCGCCATCCCCGCGGACCTCCTTCAGCTCTCCGAGTGCAAGCGCCTCGTGGCGGAGCTTCAGGCGCGCGAGTCCCGGTTACATGTGCTTGTTAATAACAGCGGCGCGACTTGGGGCGCACGGCTTGAGGAGTACCCCGACGAGCAGTTTTCGCGCGTCCTCACACTCAATCTGCATCGCGCCTTCACGCTGACGCAGCTTCTCTTACCACTTCTCGAAGTCGTCGGCGCCGAGTCGAGCGACAAAGAGAACCCGGCTACCGTTATCAATATTGGCTCTATCAACGGATTGACTGTGCCGAATTTCGAGGTTAGTTGCGATGATCTACGCTATCTAAAGCGCGGTCGTTCTTTGGCTGAGTCGCTGAGTCAACATATGCGGTTCATACTTTATCTTGCTGGACCACGGACATATGCATCATCTTCAAATTGCTTACTTGAGAGTTGTAGACCTATAGTTACAGCGCCTCTAAAGCAGGCTTGCACCATCTCACCCGGCACCTGTCACAAAATCTCGGCCCGAGAGGCATCACCGTAAACGCGCTGGTACGTATCCTTGCATGTTTTTAATCTACCACCCTCGCTTTTCGGAAGCCTTTGGAATCTGTTGCGTTCGCTGCTTTAGGCATTCCGGGACTATGAGCCTCGCTCGTTTACGCCCCTTGCTGACCTCAGGCTTATGATTTCGTCTAGGCCTGCGGACCTTTCGATACGAAAATGATGGCTTTCAGCATGAAGAATTTCCGTGATGTGATTGAGGAGGGCAATCCGATGAAGCGGCACGGTCGACCCGGTGATGTCGCCGGCACCTGTATTTTCCTCGCGAGCCGTGCCGGGTAAGTCTTTCCACAGTCATCAAATAGGATTGAGCTCGAAGACTTGGCTATTCTATCATCTGGGTTGTCATTGATGGGGGCTGACATGCTCATAGTTCATACGTCAATGGTGCTACCATCAACGTCGATGGTGGTGTTCACCTGGCACCCAAAATGTGAAGTCGAGGAGGACTGGTTCAGATTCCGGATTTAAGGCATAGTAGGACGGTGGCTAATTAGATTCTAACTGGGCGACAAAACCTGCGATTTTGTCTGAACAAGTACTTTGTTCATGGTTGATTCGGAGCCTCAATCATGGGGTTGTGTTAGGACAGTACATTGGTACGCAAGTGTATGAGGTGGACATCCGCTAAGCGTCAATTCAAATGAACAACGGGTGTGCGATTTCCAATGGTCCGTGACCGTTCTCATTTCTTTCGCGGCGTAGGTCGAAAGGGATCTAATTCATGACAAGATCACGTATTGAAACCCCAACACTTTTGAAATATTCTCTCTCGATGGTCAATTAGGCGGGGGAAGTCTTGCAGAATCTCATTTAGGCGCCGATTTTCCCAAGCTAGACTTTCGTGTAGTATGAGATGGGTATAGGAGAACACAGTCGCATCGAACAGTCCTGGCATTTCGCTGCCGAAGAACCATATGTCAACACCAAGGAGCGCCTCCAGAGCGCCAAAGGCCTCTTTGACTCCATTGTATAGCGCCCCCGGGTCAATTACGTGTTTGCCCGTAGATCTCAGGATCCCCAGTTCAGCGGCATGCCGCAATTGGTACAGGAGAGTGGCTCTGACCGGTCGTGACGAAGTCGCCGGCGCGATGTAGAGGCTGGTGAGTAGGTTGGTATTTGCAGGAGACAGGTATAAGGTGTAGAGCCAAGCATCCCTGATACGGTGATTAAGTAGCGACTCGTAAGCTTCTAGCCTCGGGTCTAGATGCCCGGGGAGCTTCGATTTGCCATTCTTGAGACCGTATTGCTCTAGTTTGTTTGAGGGAACCGGTATTTGCGATCTGGCATCGTTAGGAGCGGACGGCGGGAGGAGAAATGGTAGGGCGCCGGTGGGAGAAGCGTGGTTATTGGATGGGCGAAGGCGGAAGTCAACGCCAGCGAGCTTGAGGAAGGTCTGCCACACCGCAGCATTAGTCGAAGCTCTGCAGGGCTAGACCAAGTCCGAGGTATCGCTGGGTACTTACCTGCCATTTCAGACAGGCTGGATTAAAACTTGGGAGTCCTTGCAGAGCATCCTCATCTGATATGAATACGTAAAGCGTCGGCACGTCTCTAATGTCGGGCGAACGAATAGGCAGCTCGTTTGGAGGATACGTGAGAAGCGGAAACCTCTTGAACAGCCGGGCTAGCACGGTTGGTATTGTAAACCAGCCAGAATGCTCTGGAGCACGTGAGTTGGTGTTCGATCCCTGTAGTGTACTCGGCATGGTATACAGAAGAACAGAGGCGCAGAGAGGGTATTCCCGATAGGTTCAAGTAGGTAGTTGGAGTTTGGGTGGGAGAAGCCCTTGCAGTCGAATGAATGGGGTTTATCGATAAGGTTACCCCAAAGGTTAATCGGCACAGTACCCAATGAAGAGCCTGGCGTAGGTAACTATCTACCTTAGATAAGTACCTTAGATAAGTACCCTAGATAATCTGTATCTAGCGTACCCACTAATGGACCAGTTGACCCTCATGGTATGATGGTTTTACCTGTCGGATAATGCTTCCGTTGACGGCCGCCATGGCATGCCGCGGCTACGAGCGGGGTGAGGGGCCGCCACAGTGCTCGGAATGCTATATAGATTGATACACTGTATTCTGAACCACTCCAGTACCCACTCTTCATCAAGCCACCTCTTCACGAGGGCGGCATAACATGGCGCGTCACACAGCGTCCATCTCCTACCTTGGTTCATCGAGAAGAATTCCAATTTTCTATTCCAATTTTCTATTCCTTGCTGCCTTTTCGAAGAGTTTTCCTAAACGCCGATCTGTCAATCTGTCAATCTGTCAATCTGTGCATCAGGAATACGGCGCGTAAAAAAAATGACAAGGGTCCAGAGAGTCTCATATCTAGGTAATGCGTTCAGCTGACACGACCAACGCCTCGATCGCGGTGAACAAATAACTAAGTATCTAATGCGTGGGTCATCCAAGTCTCTCCAAGTTCGTAACGACAACAGACCATTGTATGGTCCGTTCCCCGACACGATAGCGATCCTGTCCTGTCCTGATGAGGCTACTCCATGCATACCACCTATGCAATTTTTAATGTCCTAGTTGGACGGATATCCGGCAGTGGACCTTAAGGGGACTGTTCTCCCGAACAGTCAGTGTCGATGTCGTCCGACTTTGCTGGCAACTTGTGTCGCATGACGAACTCAAGCCCAGCCGGTATGGTGACCGGTTCATCTTCTGCCACCTTTGCAGTCTGCTGTGCCGTGACGTGAGGGTCAGCTACCTAACGTATGAACTCGCCCAACGGTGTAGGCATGCGTTCTGGAGTAGATGCACCAAGAATTTCTCATGGGCGATAAGTGTCAAATGCCGTCGTTGTCGCATCCAACTGGAATTGCATTTTTTCGCATTTAAAGCGACTTTGCTGTGGCCAAACTCATCTCATGATGAGATTTTACTGGAACTTTTGGGGGCTCCGACTTCGCTGGCTTCGCTAACAACGGATGAAGATTAATTAAATCAATCAATCACCTACATTATCAAAGCACGCATGTCGGCTTATCTACTAGGTAATACATTGTAAGTACCAGGAGTCGATCCAGGGTCGATCAACAATTTGGGATCACGAGCGCAGCGCAACTTACCGATTCCTCCTCCGTACTTTATCGCCTATCTAGCCGTGATATCCACGCAGTAATTGCAGTCTGTACAGTCTGTACAGTCTGTACAGTCCGTACTGACCACCTACCTAACCCTAGATAGATACTCGTCATCCCGTTCCCGCTCACCACTCTAACTCTAGGCGTCATCAACACGGCGCGACGATCAATCAATAGCCCGACGTTGTAACACAATCGACATGACATGGGCAAACCGCCACTTAGGGACGGGCCCATTTGATGTGATGGAAGGGTTCTATAGGCCAACCAACATTTACATTTGTCGGGGTCAGAATTCGTGGTGTCCTAGTGGCCTCTGGACTTGATTAAATCGTTCGACAGAATAGAACTGCACACCCTATCATTTTCCAGGCTCCAGGCTGGATACTCCCCATGATGCGATTTGCTCTCCAAGGAAAACACAAATACGTCCACAAATACGTCCGTACCGACCTGGCCAATCCACAGTAATCAACTACCTACCTAGGTCGACGCCGAGTCTCTTTCCAATTGCGCCCAATGCTTCCCACTCAACAAGGCGGCACCCATTCCAAGTGCAGGACTGCATAGCATAGGTTGGCAAACCTAAAACATGGCACGCTATCTGCTCGTCCCTGGTAACCTTCGTTTTTGCATTCTTGGCATCGTGCTAGATAATGCAATTTTTCTGGCTTGGCTAACAAGGCCCGAGAATTGGAAGCAACCCTTGATCGTCAGACATACCTGGTCGGTAGAACAAAGACGTGCATGCTCTCGTCTCTCACCCCTTCGATTATCTTTTTTTTTTTTTTTAATATTTTGGTTGTTGTTTCTTTTTTGCCCTAGTGCCGCCTACCACTTCCAATCCCAATCCAGATCATGTGGACGGTCTGTCGGCACCCCGAGATGTCGGCCGGGGCTTGGACCCCTTTCCTGGAGGTTGATTAAATAACTGCCGTCCGAACCTCGTTTCATGCTCATTACGTCCCCCCTCCACTCACGTACAGTTTTATACATATATAAATTCACATTGCCACAGAGTTTCGCCGGACAGCCGAACCCGCTATCTACAGTTTATAAGATCCCAGTGAACCGCCACGACTTAACAATCCGGTCTTTTTTTTTTTTTTTTTCTAACTTCTCAGGAACCGAACCACAATCAAAGCATCATCATTTACACTCCTGAACGTAAACTGCTATCAATCCAGCATACAATCCACCTGCCTCGTCATCGATACTTACTGGGTGACAAAGCATCACGAAATATGTCGCCTTTGTATCTATATGCCTCGAATGAGAAGGCCGCCACATTAGCATCGTCCATAGCACCAATAGCAGGCTCATTATCATCCGCAAACTCAGCCGACAACTCAGACTCCACGACCCGCCGTGCCAGCAACGTCGCCATTCGACCGCCGACCAGACCCAATAAGAAGACGACGCACAGCACGGACCCCTACCTTCGTAACTTCACCCTCGTGGCCGAAGCTGCCCGGCGTGCTCAGATGTCTATCGTGACAAGGAGTATGGAGGGCGTCAACATATCGCCGTAGTCCCGACCCAAAGAAAACAAAGCCGGGATCAAAAGAGGACTACAGTCTGTAGATCCCCGTATGGTTGTCCGTATATGCCTTGGGCACTTTCCTTCCTCTGCGACGCATTTGCAGCAAGTCAGCGTGCGGTACCTTTGGGTACCACCCAGGCTCTTTTCCCGGCCGGGGTCGCGGAATGGGACGCTCTCTCTTTCTCTCTCTCTCTCTCTTCCTCCTTCCCCAACAAAAATCGCCAACTTTTGGACAGAACACCCCCCGTACGTTACGCAAAGCATCATCCGACGAACCACGTGCTAAGGAACCAGGAAGAACTGGGGATATCTGTACACGATCAGGCACACGGTACACGGTACACGGTACACGGTACGGTACATGGTACGCCCGGGGCGGTTCAGCCATAATACATGCCGGGAAGAACCGAGATCACCGTATCACACAAGTGAACCTACACGACACGAAAGATATTCTTGCTCTTGGTGAAGAGGTCGGCCTTTTCGTTCCCCTCTCCTCTCCCCTGTCCCCTGTCCCCTGTCCCCTGTCCCCTCTCCCCTGTCCCCTCTCCCCTTTCTACACAGCAACAAAAGCATTGGGCAAACCGGGGTTGAGAGTCGGCTCGTTTCTCGGAGTTCGCGATGTGCTGTGCGCATGGGGGTTAACTTAAAACTTGAACCACATGTTGTGCTTGGGTGGGGGGATGGTGGATAGAGAAAACAAAAAAAAAAAAAAAACCACGGGCGGGCGAGCGGGCGAGCGGAAGGCGCAAAAGTTGGACGACATGTACCTTGGACTGACGTCATCGTGGTAGACGTAGACGATGGTCAGGTAGAGGTAACCTATCTAAATATACATACCTCTCTGGTGACAATCGCGAGAGCGACAAGCAAAAACGAAACGACTTTGTCTTTTTTTTTTTTTTTTGGAATTACACTGCCTACTTCATAACTAAGAAAGCAAAAGATTTGAAGAAAAAAAAAAAAAAAAAGAGCAAGTCAAGAGTTTTCGCGAAAGGTAAGACTCTCGAAGGCATGTTTTGCGATGATCGGTCGGTCGGAACTTGGGGGAGGTATTTGTCATTGGAGGCCGCGGGGGGGGGGGGGGGGGAGAAGAAGCTGGACAAGGGGAATATTAAAAACGGCAGATCCCGAAGTTAACAGATCTCCGGATAGGTACCAACCATACCAGCTCAAATAACGCCTCCAAAATTCCAACAATTATAAAAGAGATTCAATAAATGGTTTATAAATAAATCCAAAAGCGACTATGTAGATTAACGCTACGAGATTTCCGACACCAGATGGATAGATAGTAAAGATAGAGAGAGAGAACGCCTCTACTCTTAACATTAATTACCTAGATAATAGCAACTCAAGCACAATTGAATGCCTACCTATCTACAGTCCGTACATACATACATACCTACCTAATGAATCGAAATCGAGCGCAGGTATATACCTATACGTTCTACATTCTGCATTCTACATTCTACATTCCAGGGTTCTTTTCTATAGCTACATGATGCGTGAACTTGCCCACCATCACACCACCTACTTATACGGAGTATACCCACGATATCCATGTACGTGATTCACTCTCCTGTAAATAAGCAAGTACCGCATGGCACTGATAATGTGAGTATATGTAACAATCTAACTAACTACCTATCTCGACAAGAGGGTTCCAGAA
Source organism: Xylariaceae sp. X187 (assembly GCA_028637585.1). Classification (NCBI taxonomy): domain Eukaryota; kingdom Fungi; phylum Ascomycota; class Sordariomycetes; order Xylariales; family Xylariaceae; species Xylariaceae sp. X187. The sequence goes on along the minus strand of JAJIZN010000006.1, from coordinate 1,025,960 downwards.
GGAGACTTCTTTTCTCTCCAAAAAGTTTTCTTTTTTTTTTTTTTTTTTTTTTTTTCTTCTAAATTCTTTTTGTTGCCGTATTTGAATTGTGTAATAAGCCGCATATCGAAACGAAATGAACCCGAGTTTCCATTGAACCAGTCAGGCCCAGCATGAGATATCATGTTTTCCCTCCCCTTCCCCACATGACCATTTTCATAGGTTACCTGGTAGCATGAAGACTGACCTAGGGTGGTTATGCTCATTGCTACCCTCGTACGAATCTCGAGGTCAAAAACATCTCCGTCCTATCTAACCCAGTGCCAGTGTATAGACGAGACCACACACTGTGTCGTGTTGTGTCGTGTCGCGATATAGATCTCCGCGGCGCCGGTAGTCAGCCATCTGTCGCTATGCTATGTATACGTTCAGAAGCACAGTTACACGAGGCCTACGGGGTCAATTCCATCCCCGATTTCTGCCCCATAACTAGGTTAGAGGTATCATGGCCGATGAGACGGGAAGATCCAAGATATCACGGTCCAATGCTCACCGTAACACCCGTAGAACCGAATCCCGTCCAAGCAAAAAGGTAAGGAAAGGCCCCCGGGTTGCGGACGACAGCCAGAAAAAAGAATCATCCCATACCGAATATAACTAGTCTGTAGGTAGTATGTATAGACGGAACTCTATCTGAATCGTCATGCGAACGAATGCGAAGGAGAATGCGAACGAATGCAGCCTCGGCCAACGCCGCAGTAAGATGAGGCAATGCAGCGCGTGAGAACGCCCATCACCGTTTTACAACATAAGTATACAAATGGTAGCGAGGTTTCGGCGCTGACTGCCTACCAGTCACTCCCCATCTACGGATTACGGCTTTACCTTTTCACATGCGTCACTGTAGTGCAGTGTAGCTGTCAGATGATGGAATGGAGAGTAAGCTCTACCTATATTACCTAGTGTGTCCCCGTGGTAGTTTGATAGACGGAATAAATAAGACTCGTCGAAGCTTAGGGACTGACAAGCAACGTACGTTATATCACACTGGAATTTGCCGCCTCTCTAAGGGGGACCACACGTCCCGGATCCGAGCATATGTCGAACAGAAGGCCCAGATGATCTCTCGAGACAGCCTACCGATCAAAGTATCGTACAAGAGAGTCGGGGCAGTTCTTCCTCAACTCACCAACCAAAACAGGATGCTTGTAGGTGATAAACTTCCTGGCGAGGGGCTTGGAAAACGGCAAGGAGATGAGTCGTTCGTGAGCCGCGAAAACCTAAGCAAGGGGTATGGCATATGGGTGCATCTAGTGGTAGTATGTAACTTTAGGTTGCTATGGTCTGTTCATTGCCTTCCGCTTCGGAGTTTTCAGTGTGTGAGGCGGAAGACAGGCCTAGTGGCTTGGTGTCAACACAGTGCAAGCCAGACCAGGTTGTTAACAGACTGTCATCTTCTCTCAGAGTGGTTGGGATTTGGGTATCTCGTCAACCACTGACTGGATGGAGACGAGCGCCCCTGGGCCACCATCTTCTCGTAAAATGTCTAGCAACACACTCGTTTGTCCATATAGTTCCTCCAATGCTGACCGCGATGACTTCCCCAATGACGCTACGTTGGCACGAATTAGTGGCGAGCCGCGCCGAGAGGGTGGCTATGCGTGTAATGGGCAACTTACAAAGTATGGCTGAATTTAGTTCTTCGGCCACTGTAACTCTCCCCCTTCTGTCCAGTAAAGGCGCAATTGCCTTGACTTCAAGCGGATTTGGGTAGGCAAGCAAAGCAAATATATCGTTAAGTGTCTCCTCGGTTTCTGCTCGGGGGTCGTCTCGGAATTCGGCTTGCAGAGATTGGCCATATGCAATCGTTTCCTTCAATAACATCTCGGCACTAGTCTGAGCATCCATGGGGTCTCCTGCGTTATCCATAAAGCCATTCTCATCAACATCCATCTCATTAGGATGCGGCACGTCTTCGGAGAAAAGGCCGTTGTCGTGCTTGTCATCGCCGCTAGCAAATTCTGCCGCCCTTCGCACCATCTCGATGAACTTCCGGCACTTGAGTTTGAAATAAACATGTGGATGGTCTTTGAGCACGTGTGGGTAGAGCTGATTCGTGAGTTTCAATGCCTTATCAATGTCACCCTCGAGGATTGCTCTCCGTATGCCTAGTTGGTTGGCTGGTTAGTGACTAGGTGTCGTCGTATCTAGATGAGAGATATGGTCATACGCTGTCTTTGACGAGCATTGTCATCATCCCGAACGTGTATGCCCGCAACTGTCGCTTCTGGGTCGTTCTTCAGAGCTTGCTGCTCGGCATATATTTCTTGCGCAAATTCCTGAGCCGTTTCGACGTAACCGTCGTGTTGCAGGAACTGCAAAACCTGAGTAGTGTCAGCAATTCACTACCAAGGACCATGCTGAAGGATAGGTAAACGAACCAATTGTTGTATTAACTCTGTCTCCTTCATAGGAGGTGATACGATCCTTTCGACACTATGACAGTGAGCTTCGAATCATGGCATGGAGTATATATATCACACCTTGTCCTCGAGATGGCTTGCTTGATCGTATTTTGCTCTGTCTATACAATGGACCATTCGTCAGTCATCAGAACAAGGGGCTGGTGGATTGTGGCGTCGCAAGCATTCCCTTCATTTCATACCTCTAGCAAATCGTCGATGTTGAAAACGAATGGGCTTTGGCCGAAGTTGACTCGGATAGCCTCGCCAGGTTTCTTCATACCCACGGCCGGGTACAATTTGCCCTTCACATCACGAAAAGCGAGCCCTGATCATAAATTTAGCCATGACGCTAAATGGCGAGGGAGAAAGCTAACCTAAATGCCTTCCGTTTTTTGTGAAGAAAGCCTGACCGGTCCGGAAGTTTACGCCGCATCCGACGACATCACCGGAGCCGAAGTACGTATCTGCGTATTTCTTACCGACGTTACCACCGGTATAGATATCACCATCGTCACCATGGAAGCCCCATGACTCTGGTTCCCACCCTGGCGGCCTGGCCAGGGAGACAGTCTTGGAGATGAAGCCGACACATACGCTAACCCTATATTATACCTAGTAAGAATGGGTAGAACAGCGAGCTGGAAGTGACTGTAGCATACTCATCTCGTCTCTTAGAAAGTATGGTCACTTCGAAGTAGTAGATGCCGGCCTGAGATGGCATAAAGTGATCCGCGCGTATCGCACAGGTTTCGTGATCTTGTTCTCTAGAGGTCCGCAAGGCTGGATTATACTTGACCTCTAACCCGTTGGCTGAAACTTCCAAGGAATTTGATTTATCCTCCCTATTCCAACGTGTTGGTAAGAGAGGAACTGTCGCGGGAGAATCAACTGCCGGGCCTCGCTCAATGAGGGCGAAAGAGATGCCAAGGTGGGATGTTGGTGCTGAGCCACCTAACGGCCCCTCTGGGGAAGCACCCGATATTCTACCAGTAGCTTGTAGGTGCTGCTCTTTCTGCGCTTGCTTTTCTCTATGAGCCTCTTCCAGCTTTGTTATATAACTTGATCCTCTGAGATACGAGGGAGTAAAGAAGGCGGCATTCTCATGCCCTGTCGCCCATAATTCATCCGTATTCCTGCGAGGCATAAACATCTCAAAGGCTCTGGAAAAGGATGGCAGCTGCGCATGGCGCGACGGCGGACCCGAGGCGTCACCATCGGGGGAGTTGTTACCGCGCTCCGCGTCTAACATTGAGCTTCGGGTGGGAGGCAACGTAGAAGAATATAGATCGGAGGTCGATTCGCTGGCGGGGTTTAGGAGGTACGATACGCGGTTGGACCGTATAGATGGGGACGCAAGTGCTAGACCGGAACCTGACACCACAGAGGCATATGAGCTGCCCACTCTCGGTAGAAAACCATGGTAGGACCTATCTGGGTTCATGCCTGATGGGCCGTTCGGCAAAGGGTTCGTCATGATGAATGCCGTCGACGTTGGTCGTACCGTCAAGTGACGCGAGCTGCGTCACAGTTTTAGATAGACGATCGTGAGGCGTCAGTACGGGTTAAGAATGGGAGAAAATGCGTGCCCGTCCGTCCGCCCGCGTCTGTTTTCGGCGACAGGCAATCACGACGTAATAGTCCAATACTAGTAAGACGCCTCCTACTAACGATGGTGGAGGTGGCTGACAACGACGACCAGGACCTATCTAGGTTGGGAGTTCGGGGTGAAAAGAGATGGAAGGGAATACATGAGCAGTTGTGGGTATGTTGATTACGGCCGGAGTAAATTGATTGGGGAGTTATTGGCGTTGGGAAGTTGGAATAGATACTTTGAGCACCAGAGAGGAGATGTGATGTCGTGATTACCTGTATCTACTGGTTACGTATAGTGGGCCTTGCAACGTTAAGTAGGTGCTCATTAGGTACCGGCACTGGCCACTGGGTTACCTACCAGATAGACACTATTTAATAGGGAGGCATGACCACCGGATCGTACCTGCCTGGGTAGGTGACATAATATACGCCCTTCAACACGTAGGCACATCGCACCACACAAATCGCCGTCAACTCCACTTTTATTATGCCGTATGTGATCACGTGTTATCTAAGTAGATAGCCGGCGACTGACAGAGCGTTCCATGTAAATCGGCATCATCATAGGTATACATACCTAGGTTACCTATGTGATTATTCGGATCTGACTAGGTACCTATCTATGATGTACTACGTATGAGTTGATCGATTTGGAATTCAGTTTTCGACCAACTGCTGCGTTCGGAGTAGACTACATCCTTCTAGATCAACCAGGACCTTGACGGACTCTCATAGCATGACATGGGCCGTATGTACCTTATTATGTACCTCTGTTAGGCGGGCATTCCGTCGAGAGGCAGGTAGTTACATCCTCCATCAAGCTTCCTCCAGCCCGAGGTCGTGCTGATAAGATTGCGTCCGTATCTAGGTAGGTAGTTACGTACTGTTTGATTAAGTGCATATATACGAGACGGGATATGCTAGTTATGTAGATAGGTATCAGGCGGGGCAGATTACCTAGCACATTGGATATATGAATAGCCTCAGACGTAAATACCTACATCAATCAATCAATACCATATGAATAGCCTGGTCGCGACTACGATGGACTACCTACCGGAGGTGGCATGGATTTCGTACATGTAGGTAATAACGTACAAAACCCAATCATTTAGCTGGTTAAGTTATTGCCATCGCTTGGTGCGCTTACCCTCCTTGGCCAGATAGTCTCGCCGATTTGACCAGACTCGGTTGGAGATCGGAGTGACGGCGGGGGATGGTCAAGGCCCAAGACCGAGGTGTGCCACAACGGTTGGTTTCAGCAGTCCAGCAACAGCCGATGAAAAAGCAATGCTTAGCACCACTGGACAAATCCTATCTACGGATATCTGCCACACACGCCATATACCTGCAGATGCCGAAACTTAATGACATATAAGTAAGGAGCTGAAGAGAAACCACCGGTAGCATCTGATCTGTCTGCAGTCATTTTTCCACGTAACCACCTAACCTTGCCTCACTCGTAAGAGCTTCGTATAAGGATACCCCAAGGTACGGAATACATCTCATATTGAGGAGACGACGCAAATACATCCTCAAGAGTGGGCCTGCCCGACAGTACAGCAGAGGCAATCCCCTGGATCTTCTGAAGTCGACAACACCTATGGAAACAGGATGCTGTGATCACTGATGTCGTCTGCGTATGAAGATGAGACGGCTTAGGTTTTTCAAATTGGCGACAAAGGGCCAAGCGACTGTAGCGCTCGTCCAGTCCCTTACTCAATCTCTATTGCACCGTATGATGGTGTTCGGTACGATCTTGACCTCAGTTCGGGACGATGTATGCTTATACCTAGCGAAGACCCAGACTCGTCACTGGACTAAGCATTCTGGGGAATTAGGTAGAATACCTGTGGAACTAATTCATTGTGAGCCTTCAGTTTCGGTATCCAGGATTTCCACAAAAAAAAGAACGAAAAAAAAGGGTTCCAAGGAGTAAAATAGGGATTTTACCAGCTTCTACTCATGCTTGGAAGCGTCAGTGACACTGAAGTTATAGTCTAGGTGGCCAGCATTATGGGCTGTTCATCTGTTGTTATTACGAAGGGCTGTGGTGACTCGTCGCCATTTGATGAGTCTCATCGTCACCATTAATTCATGATCTGAAGAAACCATGCTATGTTGTACAAGCCTACATATTCGTCTACTCCACGAATAACTGAGCTACGAAGCTCATATCGAGACTCCCTGAACGCCGTTATAAAGCCCGTATTTACCGACATCAATTAACCCCAGGTACTGTTGCGTTCCATTCCGTCCCTCTTTGCCAATTGCAAAGTAATGATCTTAACGCCATGCTTTTCCATCCGCCTTGTTCCATGAATGCCTTTATTATAGACCACTGGTGACATCGATGTGCCGTGATCATGTGGTAAACGAATGAATCATATGGAATTCGTCGCGAAATGCTCTAAGACGCGGCAACAGGGGCAGGAGCCGGTGAGCTAGCATGAACACTGGGTGCCATGCTCTGTGGCTCCGCTTCGACGTTGCTGGTACTATTCTCACTTTTCATCTGACTGCCGTCCTTGTTCTCCTTGTTGCTGTCGTTAGCAGACGTCGTGGCGTCGTCACCCATAGCCTCTGGCTTCGGTTTCGGAGGTGCTGTCCAGCGCGGTATCTCCCACGAGACGCCGGTAAACGACTTTAGCTTGAACCCACCCTTGGTCCATTTACGACAAGGGGTGCCCGATCGGTCGAGTGCTCGAAGACCGGCATTGATCGCGCCCTGGTTGGCTTTTGGTCCAAGTTTGTGAGACGCAACCCCACCAGCGCGTCCATTGGCGTCGGCGATACCATCATCCCTAAGAAGCTTAGTTAGACCTTGAGAATCATAGGACTTGTTAAGACTAGAAGTGAAAAATAAGGCAGCAGGGGAAGATGTGACCACATCGATAGAAATGGAGGCTACACCTGGGGATTACGTACAATCTGGCTTTCTTTTTAGGGCCTGGCTTGCCTCGGATTTTCGCGGTCGGGTCATTGCCATTGGCCGTAGCGGCACTTCGTTTTACGCCCTTCTTCTTTGGGTTATCGGTAGGAGGTCCCATGGGCGTCTGTGAGGGCGTACCGTTCACAGCCGGTGTACCTGGAACGGACGAAGAGGCATTCTCGTCGTGCGATGTGGCAGCTGCCGGGGTTTCGCTGATAGGCAGAGGCGAGGAAACGGCAGACTCCTTTGCCGGCGATTGTTCCTTCGTCGAGGACGGATCAAGGATCTTGCGTAGTTTATCTGCCGGGACTCGCAGCGTAATGACGGCAGATGATTTACCGTTCGACTTTCGGCGGTCCTTCTCCTTGCCAGGAGCCGAAGACTTGCTGGCGACGGGCATCTTGGATGCTTTAGTAGTGATGGCACTGACAGTATGTTGACTATCCCTTCTTTAAGAGATGGCGGGAGGTATCGGAGGCAAGACGTTGATGACCTGGGCGTCGGGCGGTAGGTTTAGGTGTACTCCTTAAAAAGAGTAGAGGATGGAGGTTTAGTCAGAGGATTAAACAAATTGCGAAGATGATCCACCTGATTCTACTTTGTTAAGGACTCGGGGGGCGTTACTTTCGATGGTCAGCCGGTGGGTTGGTGCAATGTGGGAACAGTATAATTGGTCTGTCCAGGCGATGCACTCCGTAGGTTATTGGTAACAATCCGGTAGTGATGCTCGCGAGGGATGGTGCTGGGAGTTGGTGGCAACTCGGTCTCCCACTAGGGCGAAGTGTACTGTAGATGAGGAAAACGTGATGTTGATGCTGGCACGGCCCAGGCGATTAATGGTTATGTAAGGCAGAGATAGTTGTGTGCATGTCAACGATGGCGATTGTCATGGTGTTGATGATTTGGCAAAGGCAGGAGGTGATGATAATGGATGGGCGAGTGATTTATTATTATGGGGGTGGCCATTGTTGCCGTTTGGTAAAAAGTTTGGGGCTTTGGTCTCATTTTGCTCTCGGTTTGGCGGCAGCGCACAATAGACGGGATGTGCTCGCTCATGCTTTGGGCTGCGCTGCTGAAGGAAATTTTGTGAGGAGCCAGAGCCAAAAGCCAGGCTGTCTCCGTCACCTTTCGCGAAAAAAGAATGGTGCATCTGTGTAAGAGGGAGAGATGACAGACTCAACCTGGTCCCTGCACCCCTGTCTTTTTTAGACGCCTAGCTATGAATGTACTAGCGGAGCCTCTTTTGGCTGCTGCGATTGGCTCAGCGCTATCGATAATCACGTGCCGGGGTACGTACCGCTGGGGCGGCGGGTGGAAAGTAGCGATGTAAGGTACCTAGCGTGCTGCGTACGACTAGGAAGGTACCTTCTCAGCCTGCCAGACTCACCTAGCCGGAAGGTACCATGTACATGGATATAGCCTGAAACCAAGGATAGCTTAACAGACGCCGTAAGTGCGCAAAGGTCAACGGCAAAAGAGTGAGCACATGCAAGACCGTGTGGACGGTAAAAGCACAGTAGATAAACTTGGTAGACACGGTATTGTAGGTAGATAGAGATGGATGTCATGTTCATGTAACTCAAAGCGGCCTCATCAGGGACCGAAACAGACCGCAGATGTCTTGTCAACAAGCTTTGTCACACTGTGCCATGACTTATTAGCACTCTTGGCGTGTCTCCAGAGTTCTGTCGCACGGAGATGACGGGTGCACGGTCCAATGTAAATAATACCAACGTTCGTGGGGAAGATACGCACTATGTACCTACACTCCATCCTGGTCAGCTGTTGGTTGCTCCAGCTCCTCCTTTCTTCCCAAGGACCCAAGCAAAATCCAACTCATCCTACCAGCCACGTTTTCTCGTAAGGGGGCCGCGACGCCGTCTCGATTGCAATTGCTAAGTAAGTAAACACTTACACGAGGATAATAACTACAGACTGCACATGTTCCCTTTCTTCCATTTACCACCTTGCCACTTGCGGAATGAACCGTCGTCCCAGCTATCTATACAAAGTAGCAAATCATGATGATCAACTCATCGCTTTGCACTAATTGTCCACCTATGTACGGAATAAGTAGGCGGGCACACCTACCTACTCTGTGGGCAACCCCAACATCTGCCCGAACCATGTTCATTCTTGTCAACGCGAAGCTACTACCTATTTCGCCAGTTGGCAATCCATGCCGTCTCATAATACGCTTGCACAGCTTCAACCTACAGCGAACCTACATGTACCCGGTGTCATCCTACCCAGTCCGCTGCGATGCTCAGAACGCTGCGCAAGATGAAGCGAAAAAGAAAAAAAAACAAAAAAAAAAACATGCTCGTGGGGACATCTACCTACATTACATTGTTATGTTGTTTGCTTGGTGCTATTCATAAGTAGAACCCAGACTCGGTCGATAATACGCACCAAAGGGAAACACCGGGCTTGAATCGGTCCCGGTCATAGTCACGGGGTTGTAATCGTCTAAACAAGATAGATCGAAAATCAATTTTCAGCAGCGAGCACGAATCATGACCCCCACAACCACCTAAAGTTCTCGTCACTGATGATGACCAACTTCAATTGTCTCACCATTCATGCGAACATAATGGATGTAGGAGGTAGATACCATTGTCCTGATTTTCCCATCCATGCTAACAACATCGCAACAGAGCATCCGTGGACTCTTGTCGACTCTTGAATCTCAACCCCTTTCAATTGAAAAGTGCGTCAGTGTTGTGCAGTGCATAACTGTCAGGTTTGAGTCAGTACTCCGTCGTGATCATCACCGCCAGACAGCGGATATGGCCTGGATTCATAGAGTAAGTGCGGCGTCACATTGGCGCATCAGCTCCATCAACGACCCGCTGTTGGAGTCAGCCAAATCCGATACATAAATACCCCGGTGAATCAGTGAAAACATCGCGGGGCCAGCTTTTAAGCTTTTTGAAGCAATCCCCTGAACGCAGATGCAACAGAATTCATTAAGGCATTCCCAGCTTGTCTTCGGTGCTTCGGGAGCTCGTCGGTTCGCCGGTTCGCCGGTTCGTCAGCTAGACACCGAGATTTTCCAACACATAAGATGACTACGGTTTCTACGTTACTTAGCGATGTATCGACCATCGCTAAATTGGATTTGCTTATGAAGGGCTGGTTTTGACGCTCAGATCTTACACACCTGCCTAGGTAAGGAGGTAGCTTCAATCATCCCCAAGAACCAACAAATCTATTCGCACCCAGCCCTTTCAAGATCCAGAATGGAAACGGCACATCCTTTGCTGACACTCAACGTTGGAGCTCTGTCCGCCTTCTTCACCCATGCCACACTAAACGTATAGGAATTCTGCGATGTTGTCAGTTCATAAAACCAACGCTACTGCCGCTGATGATGTAGCAACAACTTCATTGAGTCTCCGCTGTTTTGATGCAGTATTCACACCTCATGCTTTAACTCATCCATTTTAAACCACTAACAGCTGTTTATTTAACAAGCTCTATATCAGGCTTCGTTATTCGTGTATCACTACCTGACGATGAGAAGCGCCCGAGTTGAATTCTGGATGGCCCTATCCTACATCACTGTGTCGCCCTTTAGGCACGCAGGTTCTTGTCCTCGATGGTAGAGATTTACTATGACCTAACCTTTGGGTTTCGGGATATGCGAAACATACCAGAAGTAACAACGACATCATTTGATGGTATGTAGTCCCGTCCAAAAATTAGCTCAAGAGACCCTTATAGATTGAGACATTGTCGCCTCAGTGCCTGGCGAGTTAATATTGATATTGATTCCCTGATCATCCTGCTCCATATTTGTGCTGTAATTAGCCATCAAATGCCCCGGTGGAACGGGGTCAGTGACGGAGACAATGTATTCGTTCAGAAGAAAAGAAAAGAGATTGTCTGTCCATTACAATATCCGGCTATGCCTTGACGGCAAATCATTCTTCATATCGTTCGGGAACAGCATATACTGGCGTCACAGCCGGTGGACTTCGTGTCTTGTCTTTGGCATCGCCTCAGTACCTGGCGGTGCTACTTACACCAAGCCTGTCTACTGAAGCCGTTCTATCTTCGTTCGTCCTTTATATGCCTCAGTCTACCGTCGTCGGTGCCGTATTTCTTATCTCTGCTGACGTGGGTAAATGATAGCGATCATGATTTAGGCGGGATCAGCAGAATTACAGTTGCTATACTCCCTATCTCGCTTCTACATGATACCATTTTTAAACGTTCGTCAAGCCGAGGTAACTGCAAACCATACGTCCACTAGAAGCATATAATGAGATCCAATCCAACATGCCTAGAAAGTCTTCGACACGATCAAAAACGGGCCATCTACTAACGCTTCGAACGACACCAAGTGAAGTAATAAAGGGGCACTGACCACCCTTTCCAAGCCCCTTCTACTTGGGAAGAGTTTAGACTTCACTGGTATGAATTCAAACTCATCAAATATGAGGTTCCCTCCACCTGGCGATGGTCATTTTATGCATAGACGTCACGGATGACCTTCATCTGTCAAAGTTGCTCTAGGTATGTTGCTTGGGTCACCGGAGAACGGAAGAAACTCTCGATAAGTTGTCTCCCTTATTTGATAGCTCTCCACCGGTTACTCGTGGGCAGTTCGATAACGAGTTACGTACTTGGCTTTATGGGGGCAGTGTTTGTTTGCATCTAAAATTAGGTGTTTGAGTTTGTCTTCGAACTTGTTGTTATCCATCCGCAACTCTCCTGAGAGCGGCATAGCAGGAAAATGATGAGTATGAAACAGGTATACACAGCCGTCCACAAGATTGACTTGAATGCTGTCGGTAGGTGAGCCCCCGTCTGTACACTCAAGTCTGCACAAAAGCATATCTCGGGAACATCCCAATCCTACCTTATGCTTATATGGAGATTATGCCAGAGTGAATGGTCCCCACTTTTCAGTCATATCTCCACTCTTCCATTTTCCGCCGCCAATTAGCGTCATCAGACCCACAAATCGACAAAGATAAGCGGAAACTTGGTACTCCATATAAACATATGTAGGGTGACTAAGCACCGAAACATGCTATAGGCTGCCTACCTAAGTATCGAGACTTGTGCTTATACACATACAAAATTTCACGGGATCGCGGAATTCTATACTTACTCCCGTCCCAGGTCATGCTTTGTATATGGAATATTCTCTAACTAATCTGTACTGCACCTGACTTGACTGTACTAAGCAGCCGTTATCGATTAAGAGCCGCCCGACCGCATTCTGGGCGGTGGGGAGAGGGTTCACGTGCTAATGTTGGCCGGAAAGATTCCGGCCACTATCGGCCATATCGGACTGGGGCTCGGCCTGAGTGGATCCTGCGATGAATTCATTACTGATCATTACCTATTACTTACTATCTTCATCCGCCTCCTATGCTCTGATGATACTGTGGTAATGCAGTGACATGGCCGAGATCGATTGCGTCACTTGATTATCGCCTCGACGAACAACCCCTCTATGTATCATATATGCACATTTCTAACCTTGTTGGATGCTCACAGTAAATATTGCCCCTCATGATATCGGGGCCCGACACTTTGCACTCTGATGTGAGAATGGCCTCATTTGGTGATCGACAGGATGGTATCGTGCGATAGCAAATTGGTTGTGCGCGACGCACTGCTGGAGATAGACTTAGCGGTTCGCAGGAGTTGGAGCAATCAGAAGAGAACAGCTGGCTTCCGATTTTAGAGATAAGGATATCACCGGCCCGGCCACCTCCCAATGACTATGGATGAGGCCGGAATCAGTTCCGGCCACGATGTATATCAACGAAATTCTGGTGGGTATGCCACCGATAGAATTTTCCTCCTCAATCCATCCCAAATTCCGTGGACTGCCACACCATCCATCCTCGCCACCGTCTTTTGACAACCACATCATCATATCCCGTCGTCAAAATGTTCATCCCCAACACCTCCTTTGAAGTCCTAGAGGACACAAAGCCAAACGATGTGTCCCTGCCGGCATTCATGGTGTCAACTACACGTGGTTTCCTGCCGCGGATGAACCCAATCGCCACCCTCCCTCCTGAGTTCGACGCCATCGAGGACTTGTTGCAAGGCATGCCTGTCTTGACCCAGTCGGGTCACCCAGGTCTCCTGGCAACAGGGTCGTTAGGTGATGAGGTGCTGAAGCTTCCTGACCTGACTGAAGAGATCGAGAAGTACCGTAACGACCTTCCCATGATGAATGCCTTGTATCGTGACTACTCTTTCCTTGCCTCAGCCTACCTCCTAGAGCCTTGCCACATGAACTTCATGAAGGGAGAGCCATATGGTTTAGGCAGATCTGTCCTACCGGCTCAGTTGTCCCGTCCCATCGCACGATGCGCGGAACTGTAAGTCATCTCATCATACATCACAATCGGATCAGAATCACTAACCACCCCACGTAGTGCCGGCTTCAAACCGTTCATGGAGTATGCCGGCTCATACGCCCTTTTCAACTACCGCCTCCAAGATCCAGATAGGGGTCTCGATTATGATAACCTGCGACTCATCCGGGCTTTCGAACACGGGCTCGACCCGACATCATCGGAGGCCGGGTTCGTGCTGGTGCACATCGACATGGTGAGGAACTCCGGCCCCTTGATAGCTGGCGCCATGTCGGCCTTGTCTGCTCTCGCGGACACCAGCGTCGCGGACCACGTAGCGCAACGGAAAGCATTCAACGAAGGCCTCAGCACCGCCTTGGGCGCCATGCAGAAAGTCAATAACGTCATGGAGACCATGTGGGGAAAGTCGAAGCCGCGCTCATACACAAGCTTCCGGACCTTCATCTTCGGCATCACCTCTCAGTCTATGTTCCCGGATGGCGGTAAGTACCTAGTCAAATAACCCCGTGGACGATTGACCTTTGTGTCTTACTCAAGACTTCAATTCACTAACTCGCGAACGTTGAAAGTGATCTATGAGGGCATCAATGACGGAAAGCCGATGAGCTTCCGCGGCGAGAGCGGCGCCAACGACTCCATGATCCCGCTCATGGATAACCTGCTGCAGATCCGGATGCCGGACACGCCGCTCACGGAGATCCTCCAGGACTTCAGAGAATACCGGCCGAGCAACCACCGGCAGTTCCTCGTTGAGGTGAAAAAGTGCTCCGAGGATCTCAGCCTCAAGGACTATGCCCTCGGAACCAATCCTCGCCACGCCGTGACGAAGGACGATGAGGAGGTGGCGCTGCTGAGCCAGTCGCGATCCCTGTGGATCAAGCTGCTCGACCAGGTCCGCGACTTCCGATGGCGGCATTGGTGTTTCGCCCGCGAGTATATCCTCAAGCAGACGTCGCACCCGACGGCGACTGGTGGCTCACCCATCGTGACTTGGCTCCCGAACCAGCTCCAGGCCGTCATGGAGGAGATGGTGGAGATCTACGAAAGTGTGGGGGCACAGGGTGGACTCGATGAGCAGTGCAGAGACATCATGGACCTCGTCCACCGGCAGCGAGACACACTGCGCAAGGAGGTCGGGAAGTATTGCCAGGAGCGCGGCGTTCCCATGTCGGCCAATGGAAAATAAAGTAAAAAAAAGCTCACAAGCCCTCGAAAGTAATGTAGTGTTTGGTATATGTTCATGTAGCGCATAGTGTAAGATCAAATCGCGCAATGTTTGATTCCATCATCTTGTTGCTGTCGCTCATGCGTCAATTATGTCCCTTTGTTGAGGCATATGATGTGGTCATGGTTAGTGTGTAGCTTCTCGTACGGATCTAGTGTACTATCTTTTTGCTGGATGGGTGATCATGAAAGTACCTAGGTTTAGGTCAGGGTGAACTGAACATATGGAGGTTTGCCCGAGGCAGTCAACTGGTGGATTCCAAGGAAGATCCCCAACCCGGAACCCCCACCATCTCCGCATGAATCATCTTACCGCCATGACACTCATTCGTCTTCCTGCCAGACTGTAAAGATCTACCTACCATGGTAATTTTCCCGATACCGGTACTAACAGCGACACAATTGAATGAATCGCTGCCAAGAAATCAACTACGACTTCGACTCGGGGGATCGATAGCCTTTAGTCATTAGTATCTAGATTGTAAACTGTGTTTATAGGATGTCAGTATCTGACCCCCACTATCCAATTCGGCGACGTGGGGGGACGAGTGGGTGGAGGTCACGGACATTGAAGAGGGGCATCGACAGCAAACGCGACACTTCTGAATCTCCACACAAAAGCGGCTTTTCCAGATAGCCAATTCTTGGAATTGCAGTCTTTGGCGGATTTTCTGTGTAGATAACTGGTAAAGTAGCCCATTGTGCGTCTTTCGATATCGTTAATAGACGATCAAGGGCTGGCCCGTAACTCGAAGTGTAGGTATTTTGGGAAGGGGAAAACAGACCAGACATGGAGATTACAAATTGAGCAAAACTAATGGCCATCAGTCCTTGTTGAATAATTCTTAGCTATGCTCAAGGCATCTACTGGCCGCCACATAGACAAGCATTTTAAATGACGTAAACAAGCCACTCACAGCCGCCCACTCAGGTAGGTACACGATCGCAAGTGCCATCGCGGTTTCCTCTCATCCTCGCTTGTGCGGGGTGGGTCGGCTGCGGTTTCATGTGCTTCGGAATCCCGGTCTAGTCGACTAGGCAGTGCAGAAGAGGAGGCAATCACGTCTAGGAAGGCGCTTCCATGAGAGCTCGAATTGTCCTTGAATTGAATTGAACTGATTTGATATTCAATTACATAAGCGTTGCAAGCGGAAAATGTTCCCGCAATCGGAGCCATCGAACAAGATGGGGGCAATCGTATTGTGCGCTTGGTACGCCCAGATGTGTGTGTGTATGTGTGTACCTGCTTGATACGAACGGCCCCTATACATATAAAGCTTATGACTCTCCCACTTAGTTGGTGGGAGACCTGGTGATTCTTGAGCGATTAATCACCACTGAATCTTCACCCCTCGCGACTAATCACCCCTTAGCGCAACGGAATCTCTCGACGTTCAATTGCCTCTCTCACATCTTTCACCTTTCGGGCCTTCAGACACCATGAGTTCTCAAGATACCCCGATCAATGCGCTGCGGCCGTCCGTCGCTGAGCGGATGGACCCCGTTTTTCTGGACATCTACAATCGCTACCAAGGTAAGAGACGTGTGGTGATATGATGTGGGGATGTCGTGAGAAGGAGAAGCTCACCCCCACCATAGCTACGCAACTACGATGCGACCAGGTCCCCTACGAGACATACAAGGTAGACAAGGAGAAATACAGCTTCCCGACATACAAGGTCAGCGGGCCCCGTCCTGAGGTCGCCAGCGAAAAGATCCACCGCGTTCCCGTCACCCACCCGGCCGGTGAGACCGAGGTGAAAGTCTACATCCCCACCCAGGATGCCATAACCAGCGGCGGGCTAGCGACCCCCGAGGGTCGCCTGCCGGCTGTCATCAACTTCCACGGCGGCGGCTTCGTCATTGGTGACCTGACGTCCGACGAACCGTTCGTGCGTCAGCTATGCCAACGCGTCGGCTGCGTCGTCATCGACGCCGACTACCGCACTGCGCCTGAGTTCCCCCACCCCACGTCGGCGATGGACAGCTGGGACGTGCTGAAATGGGTCGTCGCGAACGCCGACCAGTTCAACATCGACCCCAACCGGATCGCAGTGAGCGGTCCCTCAGCCGGAGGCTGTATCGCTGCAGTCCTCTCCCTCATGGCAAGAGACGACCCCACAATGCCCCCTCTCAAGCTCCAGCTCCTTATCGTCCCGCTGGTTGACGTGCGCTACGTGCCCGAGGAAGGATCCTGCACGGAAGGTCCCTACGAGAGTTACCGAACCAACGAGTTCGCACCCATGCTGCCGCTTTCGCGCCTCGTCTGGTTCTACAACTACTGGCTCGGCCAGGGTCCGGAGCGCGCCGAGAAGGCCCGTGATTTCCGCGCGTCGCCTTTGCTTGCCGAGTCGCACGCTAACCTGGCCCCGGCGTCCATCCGCGCCGCCGAAATTGACCCCTTGGTCTCCGAGGCCAAGGCCTATCACGAGAAACTGGTCGCCGCCGGCACGACGAGCACTATTAAGATATATAAGGGCCAGGCACACACGTTCCCTCAGTGGGATGGTGAGAACCCAGGCTCAAAGGAGTTTGTGCAGGATTGCATTGATGACTTCAAGAAGGCTTTCAAATTGTGATGCGTGGATGTGGGATGATGGTGTATTATGTAGATACTTGTTGGTTGTCTGGAATGTTATGCTCGGCGCTGCGGACTGGGCGGGTGCTCGTCGATGTGGATTCGCTATGTGGCTGTTTGCGCTCAAGATCTCGTTAATATTAATATGAAATTTACGAGGCCGTCTTGTATTTGCGAGGGATCTGGCTGTTTCGAGATGAGTTATCATAGGCAAGGTCTAGCGGCGGCCGTACGGTTTCTGAAATCCCTTTTACGGCAGCGATCACCTGATGTGAACTATATATAGCTTCACCTCATAGCTTGCAAATGGATCGTATGCAGACTACCTCTTTCCAGACCCTTCATCACGTAGTTATTAGCCAGGGAACAAAACGGTCATAACCCATAGCGCGATCGTTCGCGAGAGGCCATTGAAACGGATGCCACAACTCTGACAAAGAAAACACAAAAAGACATCAAGTAAATAAAGCCCACGGCACCATAACCCCATTGATCATAACGATTAAGACTATCATATTAGCTTTCACTATCCTCGGAGCTATGACACTTCCAAGTCGTCATTATAGACCCAAGCAATGAGATACTTGAGGTTAGAAATACATGTTTCAAGTATACATTAGGTATACGGGATATGCGAAATATGTTCTTCAAGATCCCCCCTGCAGACTTTGGTCTCGCAAGTCTTTATACTTGTTGAACCAAGGATTAGCTCGATCTTCGGGAGATATGCCATTGGTTTGCGCGGGGGTTCTGGACTGAGAGGTCTTCTGAAGCTTGGCCTGTTGCTCGGCCGCCTCGTCTCGTTTTCGTTTCTGTGAGGATGAAGTTCCGTCCTCCTTATTCAAGGGGGACTCAGCGGCTGGCGGTTGAGCAGATTGTGGTTGGGTGGTTTGCGGTTGAGTGGTTGGCCGAGGGGTGGTCATAGATCGCGTCGTCGGGTGGGTTGCGCCTGCACCAGCGCTTGTCGGCACGGGCGGCGCGGTGGAATTACCCGGCTGAGGCTGTTTGATAGATGTCGCCGCGGGTTGTGGGACAGTGAAGCCCGGCGGTACCGGTGGTTTCCAGCACTCGGGATGGTTGATCCGGTCATCGTTCCAGCGGAACAGGGTGTGCGCAATCTCCACGTCGCGAACGGCAGCATGCACTAATAAATGAATGAACTCTTGTGGCGTGGCCCTATAAGGATCCAGTTCTGTCAAAATCCTGTAGAACCGATCGCTGTTAAGTTCCGGTACAGGATTGTAATATGACGGAAAGTCGCGCTGCTGTGACGGCTGTGGGGTATGTTGCTGCTGCTGTGCAGGCTTAGACTGGTTTTGTATGGTCTGTTGGTTAGCATTGACTGAAGGGACCTAGACAGCGATCGCATTAGTCACTTGATCGACCTACCTGGGCGGATGGAGGTTGCTCAAGTACAGGAGGGAAGTGGAGGCAAAAGAACTTACGGCGCCGGGGGCGGGTTCTTTCTGGGGATAGCCGAGTCGCATAGTTGTGTATAGAGCAGATTGGTTTTTTGGAGGCCGGCCTCGCCTCCGCGGCATCTGAACCATCGGTTGCTGTAGCGGCGGGGCCGCGGGGGTGTGTGAAGATGTTGTCGCGCCTGTCGCTGTCCCCTTCGTCGGATCTGGCTGGTTCACATTTTGACTGAGTCGCCCCGGCGCTGCTGCCGTTGTCGCCATTGCTGGGGCTGTTGTCACGGGCTGGCCTGAGCTCGGAATAGAGGATGCAATCGCCGTCGTTTCTGCTGTTGGCACAGCGTCAAATAATGAGTCTTCTATTGACTGTTCGGTCATCGCATAGGTACTGCAATACTAGATCCAGTCAGCAAACACAACACCCCCGACGGATCTTCCAAGTTGAGTCGGCGACGGGGATGGAGTTGCTGGACTATGGCAAGTGCATAATGAGCTTACTATCGTGAGAATTAAGCAGGTCGATGTAATCAAGATGATAGCATGTGGTGCGCTCCTCATTCTGTAAACCAAGAGCTTGGAAGGGAAGGACGATTAGCGTGACGTGAAGCAGATTCCCGTTGCGCCCCAACCACGGTAGCAATATATATCTCGCACCGTACAGAATACTGTCTACCCCCGGCCCATGTCCACGTACCTCCATTTGTATATATATTACTGTCTGTATGCATATACTTCATAAAACGTTATCTACCTTAGTATCTACTAGGTGTATGGTAAGTGCGTACACTATGCATATATCATGCATATACAGATTTTAGGTCCTTTCCGATGATAGCCGACGAATATGCTGGAATGGAAATTACTTCTAGATACAGATTACCTAGGTAGGTAGCTACCATGCGAGAGAACATCGCTCCTTCACGTTCTTGTGGTAGGTATCTAACCTAGATTGTTGTCTGACTCTGGGGCAGTGGCACCCCTCGGCTATTGAACCGTGTCCGGATCGTGGTCTTCCCTCAAGTTTCCCTTAGCCATCTCCTACTTTAAATATACCATTCATGCCTCGAGGGAATTCATTTGCCTGCTGTTCTGACGTCTACGATCGACTTCGGACCTGTCTCTGCCCGCTCGCTGTGCTGTGAAGCCTCTCAACAATTTGCTACTACCGATGACGATCTTAAGATCTGACGACAGCTGGCCTTCGCAATTCGCGACACTGGGCCTAGGCAAGACCGGAGTCCCTAATACCGAGGGCGCAGGAAATCCACGAGTAGATTATAAGAGGCGTTCCACACCTCCAATACGTCGCCAACTCCATTAGAAATATGAAACAGAGATGAAGAAGTTTGGGAAGACCAATCCGTTGAAAAGCTGGGCTCCTGTCCACACTGCCATACGGAGATTCTATGTAAGTATTTGCGTGGTCCGTGTCCGGCGTGGAAAGATTGGCGTTACATTTACTCGAGGACATCTTCAGTGAGTGCGGATCAGAAATAAAACTCCATTGACTCTATAACGAACCCCTTTCTTGACGTGCCATTAGGAGCCCGGGTCGCTGACTACCTTACTACTTTAAGACTCCCAGTGTTAACTAGGCACCTAATGTACCCGACCCTTTGCACTTAAACTTTTGTCGCAATCCCCGACGAAAGCACATTATTCAGCTTACTTGCTCAAGGCCAGAAAACACTCCAATGCCTGAAAGCCCAAGTCGGGGTGAACGGGGATTCAAATCACAGGCTCATCATCATCACACCTGGCCAACCTCCAGTCTCAACAATTTGTTCCTCCTCGTATTCAATAACAGCCTCATAATCGGCGTCGGAATCATCGTCATAATAGACACCATCTTCAATGGAAGCAGTCCTGTTGTGATAAAAGGCAAACGAAGCGGCCTCCTTAACATCTTCTGCGACGTACAATGTCTCCCGGGGCTTAGGGTCACCCTTGACGTAGATGCCGGTCTTTACAAGGATACCCTTCTAGGGCAGTCCTCGTGGGGACTTGAAGGAGACTGTGCCCTTCATGTCCATGTCTGGATTGTCGCCGATCATGTAGATCGTGTCTATATCTTTGGGTTTGCCTAAGACAAGATCGTTGTACTCTACGAGCTTGCGCTCGGCCAACTCATAGGCAAGCTGAGTCGGCTTGCCGTAGCAAGTGTACTCGAGTGGAGCACGATTTTTGGTTTCTTCGGCCCAAATGCTCTTCAGGGCTGCGATGAAGCTACCTTGTGCAGCTTCAGGAAACAGGCTTTGTTAGCAACATATCTGGCGGTCACAGCTGCTGAGAGATGCTTGGTAATGGAGGGTTGAGATGGGATGCAGACTTATGAGATGCCCACGACAACGACCACGCCGACAACGGAAGACTTGGAGGGACAGATTCATTGGCCACGGTAAAATGACGTGAGAAACAAGAAGATATGAATTGAACCCCAACGACGGACTCACATGGTTGCTGGGACTTGTCGGTAGGCCATTCAAAATCATTATTCGAGACAAATAAAGGAGGTTGGCCGTCTTGCTGATATCCGTAGTTCTCAAAATTGGCATCACCATTCTTTCGGCTGCGTGTGCCGATTTTGCCTTCTGTCGACAAGAGCAGGTCCTTGATGACTTGAATATCAAAATACCAGTCTGAAGGGCTCGACCAGACCAGAATGGCCGCAATTCTCTCGCGTTTGACTATTGACATTTTGGCTTTAGTGTTCAAGACTCATAAGTCGTCTCGGATGGAATTTGCGTGCGATTGAACAGCCCACGCTCAAAACTACTTACGACATCTTTCTTCGAAATCACCGTGTGGCAAAGATCCGTGAAGGCGTCCATATTTTGGGTGTTCCTGGGCAGTCATCTGCGCAAACGGGTTTCTGGTATCGTCCTTCTTATAGATGTCAGACGACGTTAGAACTTTCTGAAAGCCATACTTTGCAGCAAGTTCTCGGATACTGTCGTTGGAACCGCCAATTACTAGCACTGGCTTAGAGCCATATTCAGGCACCAAGTCTAAGAAGGGAGTATGGGATTGGACAAGCTGCTGTGTTGAGAATTTGCAATCGAACAGGAGACCCAGATCTTCGAGCTTTTCAGACTCGGTCTATTCAAAAGGGTTAGAACGTCGTGATACAGGGCAGTAATTTATTAGACTCCCTCGGGGAGTCAGGGAGATGGTTTCCAGAAGGCTTACCTTGCCACCACCGTTGGTAAGAAAGATGAAGGGAGTACGGTCCGCCTTGAGAAAATTCACGACCGTTTTCGCATGGGGTAGAGCAGCATTTCCTTTCATCAGGACTCCGTCGAGGTCAAAGGCGAAAGCAGTGTTCTTTGGCATCGTGATGCCAAAAAGGGCGTTGTTGGCAATTGTGGCCGAGTGAAACCGATGGACAAGAAGAACCTCGAAAGAGGAGGATGTGAGGGGCACTCAAGTATTCCCACGAGGGACATGCACAGGACGATAGCCCGGAGAGATCGACGAGAAGGTTTGGGCTTGCACGAAGTACCACGAACAAAGTTTGAAGAGAGAAAGAGAGAAAGGAAGCAAAGCAAGGCAAAGCAAAGCAAAGGGAGGAAAGGAGGGAGAATTGGATAGCCAAGTACTTGGTGCTATCGTTATTCTAGTTGGGGATGGCAGTCCATTGATGGGAGGGACCAATGGGTCAGCGATGATGGACAACGGGAGTTTACAACAACTGAGTATTCTACAATGGGATTACCTAGGCCACGGGGCACACGACACGGAGCACGGGACATGGAGCACAGGACACGGAGCACAGAGCACAGGGCATAGGCCACGGTGAATGAGGCCATTACCCATCTATAATGGTCGAGTGGCTGATCAGGCAGCAGATGAAGAACGGAGTTAACAGATGATGGCACTGTCGCCACGTCCATTATCTTCCGTGCTCTACCGGGCCTGACTATTCGAGCACCCTGGCAGATTGGTCTGCCGGTCATCGGGAAAACCTTTGATTGTGGCCTCGCTGAGATGTAATCTCCAAATCAGGCGATATTAATGCAACGACTTGCATTCACGAGAACAACCTAGCTTTTCCCGACAACGCCCGGAGCCATAGCAGATAGGTATGATGCAGTTGGACGTCGAACATGAGCATGAGCCTTCGCGGAACTAACCAGACAAGTGATTAGGCCTTCATTCTCTGCGAGAGAAAGAGAAAGTCTTCTACGTTCGAGTGATTACGGTCGGACGGACGAATAGGTATCCCGACTGCCCGACAAAGTATTCCGAAGGCCATCTATCCATCGAGGGTCCGTCACATCCATCCATCCAGCCATCCATCCATCCATCCATCTTGATCCATCCATCCTGATCCACCCATCCGTCCATCTTGATCCATCACCAAAGATGACCAAAGATGACCAAAGATGATCAAGGAGACATCGTGTATCTTGGCAGCGCTACGCCTGACGTCAGACCTTCCCAAAGCAGTAGTACACTCTGTCGACTGGCGAATCAGAGCCTAGTGTAGGAATCGCCTCAAGATCTACAAGATCTTCAAACTTTTAACACTTTTAGTTGATATCGGGGTGTGTGTGTGGAGGGTGCTAAGTTATGTAAGTCATGGTTTGATGACAGTCAATTTGGTCGAGTCGAGAAGAAAGAACTGAATTCTGAATGGCTAGATGAAACAGGGACACGCATTGGACAGAGTTCGATCGATGGTTGGTTGTGTGAACAGATTCATTCCGAACTTTGGAGGGCATCATGTGCACGTTTCTAACGCGCGCCGTGCAAATGCGTGGGCATTCGACTAGACTCTACCTACCTCAGGTAAACTACCGGTAAACTCACTCGACTGACTGGCTTGCTTGTCCTCCGAATCCCTAAACGCAAGACTCCGAATCCACGAAAAGAGAACAACGAGAGCAACAAAAAAAAGAGAAAATACCTGAGTAAGGTTAACTACATACATGAGCGATTGGGGTCCTCTAGTATATAATTTCCGTTTCATTATCGTTCCCTTCCAGGTTCTGTGCTAACCCTCGTTCGCAGTCGTCCAAGCCATCCGATGCTCTGAGTCCCCACAGTCTGTCTGTCTGATTTCGGTATCCTAGCCGGTCGGCGGGATATAAGGATAGTGAATGTTTCCGTATGGGTTGGGAGCACTCTGACGTCGTGGGTGATTCGATTCCGGAACTTGAGGCTGAGGAATATATCCGTTCGGCATGTGATTATCGGGCATAGCAGGCCGCGACAAGACATGATGACGGCCAGGCATAGCGTGATCGCCGGGTCTGAGCAACGGACCCCGATGGGCATAGGTCGGGTCGGGATAGCTCGACACGAAAGGAGATTGTATTGGTGCTTCGGCCAAGTGGTGCTGAGGAAACGCAGCGTGCTGGGTGAAGCGGTAATACTCCGAAACGGATCGATAGTGTGTCGCATGGGGTGGATGCGACGCGTTTGGCAGCACCTGTGGCATGGTCGGGGTGTTGATCAGATACTGAATTCTCGGGGTCGTCGACGGTCCATTACTGCCGTTATGTCCACCGTGGTGAGGGGCATTTCCGCCCTCGGGGCCACGGTAGGCCTCGTGTGCGAAGCCTTGGGCCTGGGCCAGGATGGGGCGATGGTAAGCTGGATCGAAAACATGCCCTGCAGAGGAGCCCATGCCTCGCACATTATTCGGATGCATTGCTACAGGCATATTCGTTTCCGGGGGGGCATGGAAGCCTGAGGGACGGCTCGCCATCTGCTGGCCGTCATTCAACGGCAAGGTTGCCGGAGGCGTGAAAATAGGGACCGTGAATCGGCTTGGTTTTGGCATCAGCGAGGCCTGCGCGACAGGCGGCGAGGCGACTTCAACTGATTCGGAGTTACGACCATCGTCGCCGGTGTCCATGGCTGATTCCGGCGATGTCGTCGTCATAGTCGTCGTCGCGGGGCTTGCCTCTTCAGTAACGTCCGTGGAGATGTTGGGCAAGAACTCTATATCGGGGATCTGATATAGACGACCTTCGTGGATGGCTCGCTCAATCTCGACCACGATCTCCTGGATCTCCGTCGTGGTATAGCCTTCCTGACACTTCTCTCGCAACCAAGTCGGGACGGCGGTACCATTCAAAACCGCAACGTCGATATTCTCGAAATCACCTCCGTCATCACCGCCGCCATGGTTACGGATCTCCTCTCCGCTTCGGGTAGAGAGCTCTCGAACACGGTTCGACTCGCGCTTCCGCAAAGCTAGAGTCCAGGAGAGAACAAGGCCGGGTCTGCCGGCCAGCTTGTTGGCATCGCTCCACGTCTGCAGACGATCGATCTGCGTCTTGACGAGCTCGCATTGAAGTTTGCTGTAGTTGGCGCCGGTGCGGTAGCGGGAACGCTGGTAGTGCTTGCGGCAGTAGTGGACCCAGACGGCCTTGGGGATCATCCGCGTGCAGAGCTTGTTGCGTCCGAAGAGATGGGAGATGGCCTTGCGTAGAGTCGAGCCGGTGGTGCAAGGGTCGGTGAACATGCATTTTGGTTCGTTGTCGTCTGGACCGTCGCCTGGACCATCGCCGGGGGACTCGGCGACGGTGTGGCCGCCGAGGCTATCCATCATGGAGGGAGGTAGGTCGGGGAGGAAGTTGGTGTGTTGTGTAGGTGTATAGGTGTTTGTGTTTTGTGGCCATTAATATGGAGTCAGTAAAACAAGTGGCGAACTTGGGATATAAAGCCACGTGTAGGGGAATAAGGAGGGAAAGTGTACGAGAACCTCGTCGGGAGGAAGAAAAAAAAGAGGAGTGCGGTAGGAGAGGACGGGGGGGTTTTTTTAAAGAGGGGGGGGCATATAAATGATTGCCCTTCCAACCCAACGCAAAAAAATGACTGCCAATTAATCTTCTAGTGTATCTTTTATCAGTGAATGGAAGGGCTTTTCGAATGATGAATGAATCACAGCCTTCCTATCAGTTGAGGGGAGGGGGTTCTTCTTCACTCGTGAATCACAGGCTTTCTCACAGGCTTTCCCCGCTAAGGAATCGAGGTTTTCATCGCCTGCCATTTCACGATTAAACAAGGGACTTTAAGAAATGGGAGGAATGAGCGTATTAGAATGACGTTTGTTTCATGGGCGGTCTCGTCAACACATAGGGTTAGGAGAAACGACAGGAGAATTGAGGGGAGGAAAAGGAAAAAAAAACGTAATTGCAAGTGAAAACCAGAATTGTCGAACCGGGAGTTCATAACTCGTCGCCAAGACCATTAATGCTTCTGGTCTGGGGGTCGGGAATACCCAGGCACTATGCAGTGCTTCGATATGCAACATTCCGCCGTCGAAGGTAATCTTACATGGCCATTTTTCGACTAGTTCGTCTCAAGGCATTTTGTTGGCATCCGGGAGCATGGAGATGTAGGAGGGAGTAGGGGTTCGGTTTGGATTGGATTGGATTGGGAATCGTGAGCACGGAAAAACCAGCATAGAGGAATGAGTAGAAAGGTTCGGGGTTAAAACTACCCAGAGTGTATACAAACTTCTCACTTACAACTCGTAGCTTGAGTGGCTTACATACAACTTGTGACCTCGCAGAATGCGGTGTTGTCTTTTCATCACCTTCATGGTCAGAATGAAGGCCTCCTCGAGTGATGGACAACTGGGTGGACGGACGGACGGACGGACGGTAGATAGATGATGTCTTCCTTGCTCATCGCTTTACCACGTTGGCTCGGCCACTTGACCTCGTCCTGGCCTCCTAGGACACTCGATTGTCATGGACACTTAAAGCCGACTGAAAGCGTGGTTTCACTGTGATTGTTACCATTGTTCCCGAAGCACGTGTTGTCGTCAGTCAGGGGATAATACACATGGCGCTTCGTTCGCCCTGGTGACTGACGGCGGGTTGGTGGTGTGTTGGTGTTGCTCTAATAGTGAACAGTACCTCCACTTACACGGAACATCTCATCCTCGTACACTGGGTATTATTCTGTAATTGCTCAAGATAATTTGAGTATTGTTTTTTTTTTCTTTTCTGCTTCTGGGGTCTTTGCGTTGTCGCGATAAAATAGGTACTTTGGCGACAAAAGAAACGAAGACTCGTCACGTATCATTTATTTGATAGCAACACCGTGTGATCTGCGACTCTGTCACGGAGGATGACTCCCTGACGATAGCGGCACAGTGATGCCAGGGGCACTACATTTATAGCGGGCCGAGTCCCTGAAACCACTGTAATGGTCCGTGGGCAGCTACTCAGCCCATACTGTGTTCTGGTCCAATAAAAGGTTTTGACGACTCTGCATTCTTTTGTCAAGATGATGGGAGAGAGAGAAGGCGTAGATAACCTATACTAAGCCGATCACAGACACACACAATATAACTAATTAGACTAACTATAGGAAACTCGAGAATTTACAGAACTTGAATGACTATTATCGTCATAATGGCCGGTTATTGCAGTGGGCAGTTGAAGCTGTGCCGGCACTGAGAGTTTCATTCTTACGGGTCACAGAATCTGCGACTTCAAATCAATAACTCAAGCCTTCGATTTAACTACCTAGCGAGTATCTATCTAAGTTGAGCGCTCTCTCAGGTCTTTCTTGACGGTCCGGCGGTCTACCTACCTAGCTCTAGAGACCTTCTTACTTGCATATATAGAGTAAAAATACATAACTGGGTGTGCATTTGGTTAGATAAGAAGTCTATGCAGGTAATAAGGCTTACGTAATAGGTTTAGGGTGGCTTTTGTAACCTATCTGGTAACTATCTAGCATCTCCTTCGTTTGGTGAGTTTTCATCCAGACTTCAACTCTGCGCAACTGTTGAGCTTGATCCATCGTTGGGAGCATGCTCATCAGGGGATCCCCTAAACACTGCGGGGCTGATGTCGTCTCTTACTAAACTACGATTCCTCATCCAAATATCACGCTACGTTGAACAGCTCCATCTCACTCCGAGAGCCCGTGATGAAATGCCGCATTGCTGCCTAGACCTATGGCAATCTCGCCAGGTTAAGGCTACATTGTGTCCCAAAGGACAGTGAGTCCACTAATACCATAACAACCAGGAGTCGCCATGAGAAGCTGAATGACGTGGATGGTGCTACTAGGCAGCTCAGCGCTATTCCCGTGGTCGTCGGCACGAGAGTCCCGTGGCTCGTCGTATAACCTCGTCGTATATAGGACTATCAGTGCGGTCTCATAGGCTTGAGGTAACTCTTATTGGAGCGTCAAGATCAGATGAGACCATACTATCCCAAGGCCCTGAGAATTATGCCAAGTCCAGAGGACGAGCATAGTACTTGTTTCCATACAAGTAGAATGGCAAATTCGATTATCTACAGGCCTAGTACTGGACGACCAAGTCGTATGCGGAGTTAGGCCTGTGGGAACCCGATCTCGTGGCTCTTTGTCTGAATGGGAATCATTGAGTAATTGTATCCCACGAGTTCATGTGGATATCCACCCTCATGGACACCTGCGATGGATGCGGCAAACCGACATTTGCTTGCCAACTATTCAGCTACTGTCTTCGGCCGCCGCCACATCGTCGCAACCCAACCCAAGACTATGACGGACGTATAACCAACCACCGATGCGGCGGTGTACAATGCCCTACGCGGCAACAGGCGAACGCTTTCATATCCTATTGGTGAGGCTTGCGCCCTTGGTGACATCGATTTTTTGATGCCTCACTATGTATGCCCAAAAGTCTGGCATGTGGCCGTAGCCAGGAATTCTCCGCGCTCGTACAATGCAAACCTAAGCTTACCCTTAACATCCCCGGTTTTCTGGAAGGGCGGCGCCCAGTTTGCGAACTGTCTTGTTGTCGTACTTCCCCCGTTGGAGGACCCTTTACCGGACGTCCCTACTCGTTCTCTCTCATTCCTTCACTGAAGGACGATGTGATTGTCAGGAAAAGTGGTACTGCATTGTGCGCACACACAGCATCATATGCCAGGAATCAATTCTCCGAAACCCCCATGGGCAGGGTCAGCTTTATTGGACGAACCATCTTGGGCAAGAAAAGTCTCCTAACGTCGTCTGATGTGCCTGGCCCCATGAAAAGCATCATGGCTTTAGCCACGTCATCCGATCTCCCCCAGGATTTGAGTCCCAGGGAGCCGTATCTCACATTAACTGTACAACTGCTGATGGGATGGAAACAAGGACGAAAAAAAAGAAGGAGTCGAAAAGAAAACAAAGCAGGAACTAAACCGCGACATGATCTACATCCTGAGTTTAGCTGCCTCGGTTCTTCCACAGTCTACTGCGTGACGGAGTTTTCTCTGATTCAGGCCCTTAAAACCAGGTTCCCAACCTCTTCTTTTCCCTTTTGAAAGACGGACCACGGTTTGCTACGCTGTCAGGCTGGTAAATCGAAGAATCGAAATGCAACCGACCGTCTCGGAGATTTGGTGAAACAACGCCGGGCCGCTGCATTCTGGCATTCAACGCCCTTCACTTTCGCAGGTCATTGGGCTCATGATAAAAAGCACCCAGTCGTTGTCGTGTACCTCGTTATTAGGCACTTGTGCATCGGGGACTGCCATCGAACAGTTTGGGCATATATACTCGCCAGGCCAATGCGAAAAGAAGAAAGGCATGTCAACCGGGGGCTCGCCCGTTATCCAACCAGAAAGTTACCAAGCGGACATGACATGATTCTATCACGGGATGGATAAGATGCTGTGCTCGCAGGAAGCAGCGACGGCAGCAAGACCCAAAACGATGCCCAGCGCGTCACCGTATGCTTGCTGCCGTCAACAAGCCGCATGGAGTGCCGTGCTTGCAGAAGATCCTAAACACACGAGAGTCCTGATATTGGAGTCGCCGGGCGTACAGCTTGGGTGATACCGAGTATAACTGTATCTTTCGAGGCAGTAATACACTCATAAGGTCGTAGACGGTTAGAGACGGCCTCTTTCAAGAGGCGTATCCGTCACATTTGCCATTCGTCGACAGCATATGGATGGCTACATGCATTTCGGCATTTCGAGGATGATAAGCGGAGATGATCCCAAAAGGATACGATACTGGCTAGCATCTGGCTTTCACCACATAAACCCATCCTCTGTATCGTCTGTGTCGTCTGCGTCGTCTGCGTCGTCTGTGAGATGGCGTTGGCGAATCCTTTCGCAGTGAGAGAAAATCGCAGGGGCTCAACTGGATCTAACCTGTCGTGCACATGATGGGATAATGGGGCTTCTAGGTCTAGGTTGACAGATCAGGCCAGTGATGGACCCTGGAATGATTCCACATACCTATTGCCCCTGCCAATGGAGATCGATCGGTCTGCCCTACCACCAAATGCCTGTTTGACAGATAACCGTTCGTCCGTTATATGATCAGCGGAGATCGCATTCTTAGACCAGACGAAAATCTAAGCGGCGAGTAGATTAGATCGTTGGGTATCACGGCTCGGGGTCGATTATCAGCCGCCAGTATAGTCCAGGAACCAGGATTTTGTGTGGATGCATGGCACATGTGAGTACCCAGCTCCCCCCCCATAGGCATCATTGGTACATGAATGCCTCGCTCTACTGTTTCTGCGTCGTCGCTAGGACACTAATGCCCACCTAGTCCAGCCATCGTAAAGAAGGCAAGAAATCGCGATATGCCATGAATGAAAATTTGGGGGGGCATGAAGATACTAACCCAACTGATAGAACTGTCCATAAAGCGATACCTATTACGATCCAACGCTTCGGTTTTCAGTAAGCAGTAGACCTAAAACTAAGAGCTGAGGATCCGCTTACGTGTTGGAAGAGAGGAGGTCGGTCTTATGAATTCGTCCGAGGAGTCGGACGAACTCATGGGGGTGCTGAATCATCTTCCGGCCGAGTTTCGGCCGAATAGGCTTGGCATCAGATCCAGGATACCATTATTCCATCCGCCGTTCAGTCGTCTATGCCCTCTTCATTTATTTACTCATCTCATACGCGGTCGTCCGAGTCTATCCTTGTGTTAAGCCGTTTTCTTCGGTCAAAATCTTCTGGCAGTATTTTCTGATTACTGTTATATGAAACCAAATATACCTTCTCCACCTATTTTGAAATGGAGGTCGAAAGACGCATCCCCATGCGCGGCCCAGCTGAAGACGGCAGCAAGTCAAAGCGGAGGAAAGTCCGAAAGGGCACACGTAGTTGCTGGGAATGTAAGTGTCATCAAGTTCCCTACGAGTTGTCGTCAAGGAGATACGGAGTTTAATGCGGATTCCGGACGAACAGGCAGACGTCGGAAGATTCGCTGTCTTTATCCTTCCCAAGATGCTTCTGTGTGTGCCAACTGCACGTCTCGCGGCACAAATTGCGTGAGCCAGGAATTCCCGGACGAGCAGACTCCAGCGACTGACCAACGGGTCACGCAACGCCTGGGTCGCGTTGAAGAGATGCTTGAGAGGCTCATCGAGCAGATCTTGCCTGACTCTTATACCACCGGCCCGGTGGGTAGTAAGACTACTTCGCCCGCCTCGCCCGCTTCGCCCGATACCGTTGATCCGGATTCGGTCGATAATGAGCGTCGCTTCTCGCCCCAGAAGCCTCCTGTGCTCGCAACTCCTGTGTCCCTACCAGCATGCAGCAAGGCGGCCACCCCTGACTGGCATTCAAGCGAGCTCGAGATATCAGAGTCTCACCATGAGATACCGATCCCCAACCCTAAGCACGAGGAAGTCTCGCGGAAATTGTACACATTATTCCCCTGCCAACACGATGTCGATATCATCGCCAAGACAAGCCCAGGAAGAACCTTTGTCGTTGGTTACTTCGCCAAGTACCGCGATATCATCGAGGGACAATGTCAGGATCCCCTATCGATCAGTATTATACCGGATGTTGGGTCACATCCAGTCATGCTTGCGAAGAGGTTGATGCAGCTCACCAACTGCATTCAGCAGCTCCCGCCGTCGGCTTTTTATAAGCTCTCTTCGATACAGTCACCCCGCTGCGTGATGGCCAAATACAGTCAGATGGTCTTAGAGTTGGTAGCCTACAACGACGACCTGGTCGGCTACGTCGAAGGCCTTGAGACTCTTTCCCTTCTTTCGTTGTACCATGCCAATGTTGGCAATCTTCGTAAAGCATGGCTCATTATCCGCCGCGCTTTATCCATCGCCCAGCTGATGGGCGTTGACAGATACGGTGACAAACCGCTTAGGTCTGCCGATCCTACATCCGATCCCCGGATCAGGCCCAAGGCGAAAACACTATGGTTTCGTCTCAACTTCTTGGACCGGTATTTGTCCCTGACCTTAGGTCTCGCAGCCGGCGCGGACGACAATTCCTTCCTAGCCGAAGACCCCAGGGATGAGCCAACAGATAGACTAGAAAAGCAGCACACAGTCGTCATGGGCGCCATCATAAAGCGCAATAGCCACAAGGGGACGAACACATCTTTCGGCATGACCCATGAAATCGACTGTGATCTCGAAAAGGCCGCCCGCCGCGTCACCCCTGAGTTCTGGCATCGTCCATCGGCCGACTCCTTAGCAAACGCAGGCTCTGAAGAACGTCTGAAAGTCATCACGCGCTCAATGCTACACATGCACCATTACAATCTTCTCATACTACTCCATCTACCCTTCATGCTGCGCGATCCCAAAGAGCGACGCTGGGACTACAGTAAGGCGACGTGTACAAGTTCGTCACGACAGCTCCTGCAAACATTCCTGCTATTCCGCGAGATAAACAACGCCTCGTCGTCGTGTCGACATACGGAATACAGTGCGCTGACAGCGGCCTTGACGCTGCTCCTCTCTTACTTAGATCCAAAGCTACAATCGCAGGATCCGGTAACGACATCATCGCGGCTGGCAGATCGCGCGCTGATTGAGAAGTCACGGGAAAAACTCATGCAGATGGCCGAGCGGAACGATGACAAGATCTGTTTGGACGCCGCCAACCTCATCAGCCGTCTATTCCCCTTACTGGACCCCGAGCTCATGACCGGCGCTGTTACTTTAACAGGCAATAGCGACAGAGCGAGTAGTGAAGCTCCGACAATACGTCTCGAGATCCCATATCTAGGCACTATTCATATCAATCCCATGTCTGCTAGCTCGGATGCGTCCCGGGCGTCCGACCTCCCGCCGACCCCTAACCCCGATTCCAATACCGATATCACGTCCGGTATAAAGGAGCTAACCGCCAACGACGACTTAAACGCAGATGACTACCAGATATTCCCCGCGCCAAACCAAATCTCCAGCTGGAACCCACCATCACAACCAGCCTTCCCGCCCGCGGGGACCGAGACAACACACTTGATCCCCGCCGCGCTAGAGTATACCTCGACCAACTCAACCGAGTACGGCGACTTCTTCAACAACTTCGCGTTCGAGTGGTCACAGGCACAACTCGCACACCCCGAGCTAGCGGCTGAGGTCGATCAGTGGACCTTCCAGGGCTTCGACACGACTTATTTCGAGAGTCTTTTCTTGTCTAGCGCACAGGCGTCTTATGAACCTTGAAGAGTAGGGTAGATAGGGAGGTGATGTCTTTTATTATATATTTACATAGAAAGCCAACTGCCAGCTGGGTAGAGAGCTAAGATAAGTTTTTCCTGCTGGTGCACCAGGGCGACTCAGAATTCCGCGTTTGTGACAGGGAGCTTGAACAAGGAAGTCATCCGCCCCACCGTGGATGGCAACCCTGACGTGCGGCTTCGTCTATCTAAGTTCTTGTAATGGCCCATAATAACCCCTAAAGTCTATCCAATTTTGAAAAGAACGTGTAGATAGTCGCTACGGCGATCGTGGAACTTGCAGGCCCAGCTTCGAGCGGATTTGTGCCGTTTTCGTCCCTTTGGGCTTCACGGCGGAACAGTGGCTCGAAATCTCGAGGTTCAACTGAAGTCTCCTCGATGGGCCTTATCCGTAGTTTTTTCTTGAGTCATAACGGGTGGCAGTGACCGGACTCTTGTCTCTAGTCTCTCCGGGGGTAGTGACTGGAGTCGGGTCGGTGGTAACAGCCGGCGCAGCCTCGACAATGGTATCCGGAGTTAAGGACTTATTGATGTGCGTTTACGTACGGCCTTCTACTGCCGAGGAGTCTCACGATGGGAGACTACTTAGCTGATCTGAAGTGTGTACGTTGATTGAATAACTATGAGAAGAGAAGCTAGGAGAAGAGACATCTCGGGCGGGGGAATACACAGATCAACAGACGTACGAGGCCACGTACCTGCTACATGATGTATGAGTGTGATGACGCATGGTGACGGTGTATGATGATGTACTGAATACACGAGGTAGGCGACATCCACATTGATGCGGCGGTTTTCGATGCGAGGGTTACTATGTTCTCAGTACTGGGATAACCTTAGTAATGCAATTGGGGGAATAGTCCCCGGTCATAAGAATCTCGCGGATTCTGGCCACATCTCCCTCTCGAGCCTCTTATAAATCCTCGTTCGTGTCGTCAACCTCGATCCGAAGATCAAAGTTTTCGAGTTGCAGCGCATCGAATGCTTCTTCTATGATCTGGATTCGGGCGGTGTCTGCGTTATTTTCTTATACCTCTTGTGCCCCTGAGGAAAGCATAGGTAGCCTTTAGCTCCTTTGTCTTTTCCTTCAAGGTCGCAACCTCGCCGCGTAAAGCGTCTTTTTTCCGGTATGTGGTCGGATATCTGTGCCAATAGATCTGATAGTCTTCCTTTAAGCCGAGCTACTTGTCGAATACTGGTCGCGACGAGGGAGTCTCTGGCGCAGACTGCCGGCCCGATTTATGTCTTTCCGTGGAAGATAGTATGGCGGAATCTTGTCTTGGATTGCGCTTGATCTTTTCCAAACCCGTTGAAGACTCCGGTCCTCTTATCAGGCAGTTTGACTCTATTGTTGTCACGGGGGGGAAGGGTCCATCATAGTACCTCCGATGCTACTGCGTTATACGTGCCTCGGTACACCCGTCCGACTGATGTGCACCTCTGGTTCGGGGTGTGTAAATCGAAAGATGGAGGTACGGGTTATCAACTCAGGTTGAGGCAACCATCGCAGCTCAACTAGACTGACTAACCAATATAGAGTTTCTCAAAGATAAAGTCCTGCTTCATATTGCGGACGTTATCGAAGCCACATACAGCGAAGACTATCATCATTTCGGGACAACTTCGCTTGACTAGAGTGCCAAAATCTGTCTCTGTGTATGGACGCTCGTTGAATCTGAGGAGTGTGCAAGCAAATTCGCTGGGAGCGCCGTGCCGGACAGTAAAATAGTAAGAGTGGTGCCCTTAGCCAGGCCAAGCATCCGACACGACTGCCCGAGACAGAGGCGGCAGCGAGATACCGGCCTGCAGAAGCAGGCAAGGCGGCTAGGGGGAGGGAAGTTACCACAATGGTGCGACCCGTAGCGGTGGTGCGAGCACCACCTGGGCCGATCCGGGCGCACGCCATGCCTGGAATGAGCCCTTTGTCGCTGTTGCGTTGGAACGACGGTGCGCCAGCGATCGGCGGCAGCGAGGATCGGCGATAACTTCGGGTGCGAGGAGCTGGAGGAGTCCATGATAATGACACGGCGAGGCATAGTGGGAAGGAGTGCATAGCCATCCGTGGTGTGCAGAGTAATACCTATACCTCAGATTGATACTAGCATTGCTCTTTTGTTGCCAGCGCCGATCCACCATTGCCTTCGTGCACCCTGTGCCCCCCACAGATGTCATTCTGGACGCTTTGCTTGGATAGGATTAGGAGTGATGTAGAATTTGAGATATCCGTAATTCGGAAACCTACGACAAGTCAGCATATTACCCGACTAGATGAGGAGCACAATCGATTTTGCTCACCTGTAAATCTGGCAATTAAACGGTATATATTCCTCCCGTATCACCGCCCTGGTTGGTAGACTACCATCAATTGCTCCAATGATCTGGACTGCCGCCATTCAGATTCTGACCTTTAAAAGGTGCCTGTCCACCCACACGGTGGCGCAATGGGAATGGAGGTTTAACCAGCCTCAAACCTTTGGATGACGTTTCTACATATAGCAGAAAGGGGTCACCTTGGAGCTTGTTTTTGTTGTCCTCCCTAGAGCGTTTTGGGTCCTCTGCTCCCTCGTCGACCTGCTTACTAACTCTAAGCGATAGTATGCCGACACTTTCGTTGAAGGTCATCGTGGAAGATCCATTAGATTTCCTAGGGGACAGACTTGCCTTGAAGGGGACCTGACTTCAAGGGGATGTGTTATGCAATCACGTACTGTACTGAAGCAGGGTCGGGGGTACAGATGGCCCCAGGCAACAGCCACACTGATCGGTCCCCCTTGTGGCTTAACATACCCCCGACCCTGCTTCAGTACAGGCAACATATCAACACTGAATCGCTGGCTGATATCTTTCTGCATCGCGGCGACGGGGGGTGTTGAGAAAAGAGAAATAAGGGGATAGAGCCTCCACATATTTTCCAGTGCTTTGCCGACTGACAACTCATGGTTGTGCGGTCATTGAGGCTTTCCTGCATGATACTTTGGACAGGTTAATTGACGGGAGTCTATGGTACGTTGGGATAGGCAGGCAGGTAATCTAGGTAAATAGTTGCTTACATTTCTTCCTCGAACGTAGGGTGAAAGGTTAACCGTAGTACCATTCGTTGGTACTACGCCATATTATATACCACGACACTGTTTGGATGAGGATGGAAGGGTGATGGCATAGTCCTCACAGACGCTGAGGCGACGAGGTTGAAGGATAGCTACATAGGTCGTAGAATTCCAGGTTAATGAAGGGGATCTTTCTCTACGCGTAGATGGAGACAAACTCACGGTATTGATAAAGGATGATGTGGATGATAAGGACAGTGAAGACTGTGTCGTCGAAAGATGAGAAGCTCCTAGAGTCCTAGTTGAGAAGACAGGATCTTGAGGAGGTAGGTATGATGAGGAGATAGGAATTTATAAAGTTCAGAAAGGTACCTACAGGTAGAAAGACGGGAAGATGGACTTATTGGAATTTATATGGTGAAGTAGAGAAGTGTGGAGGAGTCAAGCACCGGGGCATCAAGCGTTGGGTGGAAGTCTCCCTTATATATACCAGTGAGTCACACAGTGGAAACAGACGACGGCAGATTCTGTCATCGACATTACTTAAGCGCCCATAAGAACCCACCAAACAGGCAACGAGGTGGCCAATGGAAGTACATTAATTGGCTACTTTCGTGAGTGATAGTGGTACGTACAGTGAAAGTCCGGCGGTTGAGGTAAGAGTCACGATGGTAGTGGACACACGACCAGGCAAAAGTGAAGAGTTTTGCAACTACGCGAGGATCAAACTGTTGCATTGTATGCCGTGTCACGATGGTTTAGTATTTTTTTTACATATTGAGTAAAAGATGAGGAAAGTGAGAGGCAGCTGCATATGTTTTCCTGCAGATCAGCTAGCCCAAAAAGAAAGGTTATTACGTACTCGGGTCTATCTGCTCGACTTCCGGGGGAGAAGGAGCAGACGAGGTTCGCGAGCACAATTCTTTTTTTTTTTTTTTTTTTTTGTTTTCACTGTACGGGCTCATGCCTCCGGAAGCGATGAGAATAAACTAGAAGAAGTTGGGTGTTCTCATTCTGGGTAGACTCTGGGGAGCCACATCGCCGTCAGCGAATCTTGTGATTCAACCACAGCTCATCCATAGGACGCCATGACTCCTTCAACACAAATTCCCCCATCAAACTTAAGTGACCAAAACTACACTAACTGCTATAAACCCTCAATCCATAGCTGTCGATGTTGTCATAGCAAAAATTAAAAAAAAGCCGGGGTTTCACATGAGAAGCTCATCAGATTCATCAACTACCAAGAACCACACCTCGAAAGATTCCAGATGCCAGTGTCTGCTCCTCCATTTTTACAAGTATTAGTCACGTAGTCGAAACAAAGTTCCCAATAAGACAAACAATAGAGCCTTACCGATACACCCCAGACAGCTAGACCCTGCCCTCAAAACATAGCAAACAAGCAAGTATCCAAAGACCGACCCGTAGACAAACCTAAGAGCTATTCGCGAAGAAAGTCGAAATCTTTGGCGTTCCAATCGATTTTGACGTTTTAGTCGGGCTTTTACCGCCGCTGGGTTTCTTCATAGCGCCGATCTTCTTCTGCCTCCCGCCTCCTTCCCGCGACGACGATGCTTTTTTCGTGTCGACATCAGGGCTCTTGTTCGATGCCGCGCCGACCCGCCTCTTACGCAGTTCCCGACCCGTTGACATGTCATCGTCTGCCTCCCTCTTAATGCCTGCCAAGATATTACTATCTTTCGGCTCTACCTCTTTTTTCTCTTCATCTTCTTCCTTGATGTTACATTCCTTGTCATCGACGACAAAACCTTCCTCCTTACCAACTCGGATCTCAGGTTGACGCTCTCTCTTGATCTCACCCATCGCGCGAACTTCTTCCCTTCCATCCTTTTTGTCAGCTTTTGCCTTGCCTTTCGCAAAGAAGTGCGAAATGTTCGACTTGTTCTCCTTGCTGTCGATTGGGATGATGAACGCGGGCGAGTTGTTACCGACTTTTCCCACGTCCTTGCTGACGGGATATACCTCCAGCTCCCCATCGTATGGTTTCAGGAGCGACTGAAGTTCATTCGACCATTCGTAGCGCTTAGGATCGAGCCATTTCTCCATATTTTCAGAGCCGTTTTCCAAGATCACGGGCATTCGATCGTGCAGAAAGTTCAGCTGCTTGTTCGAGTCCGTCGTGATGATGGTGTACGTATAATGCTTTTGTTCATCGTCTAGGCCAATTCGTTAGTCGGCGATGCGCGCAGCCCAGAGAAGCTTTTAAAATGAGAAGGCATAATATAGATTCGAGCCCAACTTACTTTCATACGTTGCAACATCCCATAATCCCGCCAAACACATAAGCTTCCCATCCTTACGCTTGACGAAATGCGGTATCTTCTCACGCCCGCCATCCTTCTTCAACCACTCATAGAACCCCTGAGCAATGACGACGCACCGCTTCCGGCCCTTCATGGCGCTCCACAGACCGCCTCCCCGCGCCAGCGAGTCGTCGCGGCAGTTGATCGTCTTCATCAAGGAGCCGTAGCCGGGATTGCGCTTGGTCCAGAAAGGGATGAGGCCCCACTTCATGGCTTGCAGCTTATAGTGCACATTCTCATCGTCGGGAGAAGTCTGTGTTTGATCCGTTCTTTCGTCCTGTTCTTTCACGTCTTTTTCACTGCGAGCAGACGGCGGCGCGTCATCGGCATCCTCTGATGAAGCCTGCTCATAGCGTCGCGATCGTGGTCCCGCGCCCCGATCCGGTACGTCAGCGCGGTACACTACGCCGTAATACCCAGGAGCAAAGTTGTAGCTCTGCCTGGGGCCATTGTGTCCACCACTATCGTCATCGCTATCGTCATCAGGGGCTTCGTCCACTGGCATGTTATCGTCTCTGAGCATTTGCCGAATTTGACTCGGCCGCTGTGTACAACCTGGTCAGCCATGCATATCTCGAAAGACTGGTGAGCAACCATGACTTCTAGCTGTATTTGACCCCATAGGGTGATGGCAATGGACGGGAATGGGGTGCATCAGTTTATGATCGATGGGTATGCGATTGCGCCATACATACCAGAGCGAGCGCGTATCGTCCACACATTTTCAAGTTTCGAATAGAGAGCAAACTACACGATCTTGGGAACAAAATGATTCATCAGAAGCGTCATGGCAATGCCTTCTAGCTGCGAAAGGCGTCGATGAAGCGATTCCGCTACTTGCTACCTGTGTAGAAAGCAACATGTATGACGAAAGAACCGTGCGGAACCTGAATAGCTCCGGGCCTTAGTCGCGATGTCATGTGACCACATATGTAGTAGTTACAGTTCCTCGTTGCCCCCGCCTTACGACACTTTCAATCGAGGTTTTCTCATTAAGTCACAGTATCAGAACGTATTTGACTATCGTTTCCGTCACGTAGTTTTCGCATTCTGAGCTGCTGGTGATTTGCCACAAGAATGGCGTGATATCTCAATTCATAAGAAGCTTTTCCCTGATACCAATCCCACGCCAGCAATGCCAAACCCAGTCCTGAACACAGTATTTGCCCTCCCAGTAGCAGAACGCTTTGATGGTATATTGGAAGAGACTTGATGACGCGCGAAAACCCCTGCCTAAGCGAAAGCTTAGACCTTGAAACCTCTGGACCGTCTGCGACCACGGGCCTTCTCGAACTTGCGGCCCTTGGACTGGACATAGGGTTTCTATGATTCGTGTTAGTATAGGGGAATTCACATGAGCCATAAATCGTGAGGCGTACCTTGTGCTTGTGGGGACCCATGCCGAAGTGCTTGACGGCCTCACGAGCGTTCTTGGGGCCACGGAGAAGAAGAGTGTTGCTTCCAGTAGGAGCACGGAGAGCCAACTGGTCGAGAGTCAAGCACTCACCACCAGCAGCGACGACGCGGGCGCGGGCAGTAGCGGTGAAGCGGAGGGCAGCAATCGTGACCTTGGGGACCTCGAGCAGGCGGTTGTCGTCGGTAACGGTACCAATGACGACGACGGTCTTCTTGGCGTTGTCACCGTGGACCTGAGACTTGACGCGGGACAGAGAAACCGGAGGGCGGTTGATGCGGGACATGAACAGGCGGCGCAGAACAACCTGTGAGAAGGAATTGGATGTTAACGTCTGCCAATGATGATAAAGCCCAAGACTTCAGGCTTGCCGCAGGGCGAAACAACTAATCTCGACGGCGCGTACCTTGTTGAAGTTAGAGTCGGTGCGGCGGGCCAAGAAGCGGTAAAGCTTCACGAGAAGCTTAAGGTAGACATTGTCGGACTATACGAATACGCATGTTAGATCAATTTGTATTTTTTGAACCGGACAGGATCGCCGCGACGATTCAATTCCTAATGTGAGCCAAATGGGATGAGAATGCGACGAACCTTAGGCGCCTTTCTGTGAGTGTCACGGGCGTGGTGGGACTTCAGGTCGATACCTTCAATGTGCAGCCAAAGGTCAGCGTCTTTGGTTCAATATACTCATATCGAGATCCCAAGCGGAATACTCGAGGACGCAGCATGGGGCCATTTAGGGACTCGAAGATCTCTAAGACACACACATGCCACTTGTATATGATAATTTGCACAGAATAAACATACCCATCTTGGCGGTGCGTCGGCTGTCTGAGTCGCCGGGATGCTGTGGTGGTTTGGTGGTTAGAAGAAGTCAGTGGGAGGAGGAAAATCAGGACGTAAATATAATCCGCAAAGTTCGATTTGGGTTGTGCGGAGTGGGGCCACTGATAAGCGGCAGCTTCGATAAGAGACAACGCGAAGATGTGGGGCATGGGTTGGAAACGCTTCAGAGTCCAGACCAGCACAGACCAGCACTACTAATACCGTGTGTACATGAAGTAATACGGTACGGATATACTATGTGCATTCAAAAAGTCGTCGTATCCGTCATGTCGGCCCGACATAGCCCGGCGACATCGCACCAGGCCGTTTGCGCGAAGAAGCATATCACCTCTCACGTCGTACTCGTCATCCATCAGCGGCGTCCAATTCCCCCCTCGATTCTATCCGATGGGGACTTGAATCATCAACTTGCAAAAGGGAAAAGGGAAAAGAGAAAATAACCGGAAAGCTTGCCAGAAAGCATGGGTCGTTGCCATAACGTTTAGTCTACACTGCCATCTACCTAGTGTACCGAAAGCTCAATCATCTGTATCAGACTGTATGTAATATCGGCTCGATGAACCTCCCAAGAAATAATACACCCTTTTTTGGTCGTAGGAAGTTCCACGGCCTACCCTAGCTCATACTCCTCAAATCATGCTCAAACTCTGGATGTAGTTCATCTTGAATCCTTTTCCCAACTGCAAGGAGGATTCAAGGCAAAAAAAGGTCAGGAGCAAATCTCGTTTTGCTCGATTGTTGTTCTTAGTCGCCGGCCACTTCAAAGGGGCGGGGATAAGTAGAGTAGTAAAAGTCGAAGCAAGAAAAAGGCAAAAAAGAAGATCTACTTTGGTCTATCACAAACTCGACGCCGAAACCGTTTCATGCATTTCTCGTGCCGTGCGTACGTGGTGCGTGCGTGCTTCATTGCCTACAAGTTGACGGGCTCTTCCTTCAGGCCGATCAGGAAATCACGGGTGACTTCGAAACTAAGCCAATTAGCAGCCATGCTGGGGGCAACCTTGAGGAGATTCGGGACAAGGCCCTTGTACAAGCCACGTATGCCCTCTTCGGCAATGATGACTCGCACAGCGTCTCCTATCGACTTGTACTGGTAGCCCATGCCCGACATAGTGTTGATCTGGAATCTCCGTCGCAGAACATCACTGGAGGAATGTATCAGCACGGTGCTTCGATGCGACTAGTGGAATGATAACTCACAATGGATACGTGAATGTTTGCGCGACGGCGCCAGAGACTGCGCCGGCGAGAAGCTTTCGCCCTGCATTGGGATTCTGATCGCCCTCTGGCGTCAGCAGCTTGCGAACATACTCATACGTCATGAAGTTCAATCCGACCTGATACAAAGTGGAAATCGCAAGTCAGTATCGGTACTTATCTGCGAGCAGAGCAGGGGTAGAAGAGTAGGCTTACGTATGGAGCGACGCCGGCTACCGTAGGGATCATACCGCGATACAACGCGGGAATGCCGCCTTCAGTCCTGTACATCAACCGCAAGGTTGACCACATGCCGGGAAGCCTATCTTTAGGCACGTCGATTAACACGGCGAACGATGCGCTTTGTATGGAGAGTCGAGTTCTCACGATATCGAGTGGATATGTGAAAAATACTGATGTGATGCCTGCTATGCCACCACAGAACAGTCTTTCCAGGGGATTCATGATCGTGCCCGGCTCTCTCTCGAAGATATGCTGGAAATTTATTAGTATAAGTTAGGTCTGGTACGCACGCGAAAAAGTCAAGGAGGAGAGAAGACGGAAGAAACCTACCTTTCTGTAGAGATTGTAGCTTCCAAACTGAACAGCCGAATATGGGACTATGCGGATGCAGTTGGTACCATTACCGCGCATGAATCCCCTCCAGCCCTCCTCCCTCCACATCTTGGCTAATGCTTTGCCAACTGATAGTTTATATTCCGTGTGTCCAGCGCTTTGGACCTGTAAAAGGATCTTGAGCCGTTCTAGCGGCGATACAACGGTTCGCGAGACCGCGCCGGCAACGCCGCCGGCACAGAAAGCAGCCACGACTGGTTGAGAAACGAACTCTTTAAACTGCGCATTCCT
This sequence comes from Xylariaceae sp. X187, assembly GCA_028637585.1. Taxonomy (NCBI): domain Eukaryota; kingdom Fungi; phylum Ascomycota; class Sordariomycetes; order Xylariales; family Xylariaceae; species Xylariaceae sp. X187. The sequence goes on along the minus strand of JAJIZN010000006.1, from coordinate 983,308 downwards.
GTTCGCAGGTGCGTATTTCGCCTTAGCATCGTTATCTTCGGAACTCTAGGGACAACGATTAGCGTTAGCCTTAGAGACCTATGATCGGGCTGCCGAATTGTCGAGGGGGGCGCGGGGCAACGTACGGTCGGCATGTTCGAGACTCGATTGATCGGACCCGATCAAAAGTGGTACGGTTCTAAAGGAGGGGGGGTGGGTTCTTCGTCGCGGATAGTAGATATAGGTAGGTGTTCTTCGTCGTTAAGTATATCGGGGCATCGAGTCTTGGTCCCGTTCCCAATGGTGATAAAAGGAGGTCTATCTAATGAAGAGGGGCGGCGCGAATCTAGTAGACTTGAAGATCAAATATTTTGGGCTAGGCGGGAGTCAATGGTTTCGACTGCATAGTTGACGCCCAACTGCAGCTGCGGCGAGGCGTTCGCGATTAAAGGTAGGAGGAGGGGCTTGTTCGGTCGGGACGGCGTATTCAGGATTATCTAAAACCGGCCACTAACGACGGAAGAGGCCGTAGAAGACCTGTCAAGGTCAAAGTAGTGTATCGGTAGTCGATGTGTACCAAAGCGGCTAACGAAGGTCGCGCAAAAGGTATAAAAACGAGGCGATAACAAAACTGAATGGCGCAGTGACGGGTGAGAGAGTAGAGACAAAAACGTAGGTGAAGGATGGGGTGAACAACGTCGAGAATAAGTCGGTGTCTCCTTCAAAGTTGCAGGTGTTTTTTTTAGAGTTTGCGAGGCTCCCGGGCGCAGCTGAGTTACAGAAGATACCTCGATACCTACTTTAATACCACGCTAGTACGATCGGTGCTATAAGAGGCAGTTACGGCCCGCTGCCAAGTCGGTAAAGTAGGTAGGGTACTCCAATGTACCTATTCCGTACGGCACCGGTCGGGGCTGAACACCTGAAGATTCTACCTACAGTGTAGGGCCAGCGCGCTACCGGTATGGTGTAGGGCCGGGGTGCGCACTCACGTAAGACGTCATCCAGTGTTTTTTTTTTTTTTTTTTTTCACGTTTATCACCACAGTTACATAGCAGAGCCGCCGGTGTACATCATTATACATGACTGCGCTTGTGCCTGTATCAGGAGACCGTCTTTGACCCGCCCAGGCATCGTCATGAGGACTGAAGCGCCAGGTACTTGCCCCGAGTGTCATTCAACGTGTTCAAAGAAGCGAGTAGGTCAAAACGGTGTTGATCGTGAAGTGACGGGCAAATAAACAAATCCGGTCATTTACTTTGAATACGTACACACCCCTGGTTGTGATCTTGATCTTTGATAGGTAACTACAACCACCCCCATACTATCGGCTGAGCAGCAATATCTATACTGTTAGGCGCTGCCGCACTACTAACTACCTACCTCCTACCTACTGTACCTACTTGCTTCAAGCTTGTAGCTACCGTCCTTCTACCTAATTCTGTTCAGACAAAATCATCTCCATTTATCTTCGCGATGAAGTTGAAATGGCGTGGCTACCCTCACATAAGTGCGTCTCTGCGTAGATGCCCACGCAGGACACAGTCATCTTACGACAGACTCTGATGATCTTTACCCTAACTTATTGGCATCGCACGCCGACAGTCAAATACCTAGTGATCGCATACCTCATTACCGGTCGCTCAACCTCCAACCACATCAACAGTCAATCTGAGCTAAAATATGACCAACCAATACGATAGGCCAGCGAATCAGACGACGTCGCCTTTTTTTTTTTCCAAAGGCATCTCCCATCTTTCCCATCGCAGCGCTCCCCGTGGCCATAGAATGCAGACAACTTACACGTCTGTACGTAAACCGACTCGTTCTAGAGGGCACTGTAAGATCTGCAACCAGGCATATCCGTACTGAAGTGGGTCCGATAAGAAACCACACACGCTCATAGAAGCAACGCAACAAGACATATATCGGCCATGGAATAAACCAACCAACGCCCTGTCCCATTGCAAAGGAAAACCAAAAAGCACATTCTAGGAATTTTGCGCCTTCATTCTACCTATTGACACATATTTGCCGTGCATCTCGACTTTTTCAAGAGAATAAGTAGGCGTATCTAGTTGAAATACCAATCCGCGATATTGGGGGACTGACAGGTGTGTGGTTTCTTATCGGCCCCACTTCTGTCCGTATCTTTGGTCGCCGGTAACTACCCGATCTACGTGGTGGTCATCAGACATTGTTCAGCCACCTCCAACCTAGCTGGTCCCCCAACACTCATCCCCGATGCGCTGCTGTATGATTGCCGGTGGTCGACCTGTGTCTGATGAATAGCTACGATTGATTCATGGATCACGAAAACCTCACCCCGGGGCGTTGATCACAACTGTCACCACTGATCACGGTCACCCCTGGCTAGTCACTCCCTTCTACAGACCGAAAGTTGGTAAGATAATGGGTTCCAACAATTCTTCTCAGGTGGTAGCGATATTATATCGGCGCAATCTCGAGCGATGCGCGTATTCATTACGCAGAAGAAGACATTTGAATTTGAATTTGACTACCTAATAACTCCACCAGCTACACCTTGGGCTTGCAATTATTGCCGAAGGCGTCCCGAAAACAATTTCCCGAAGCAATTCCCAGTCTCGAATACGCTACCGGATTCCGGATTACGTTGGCAGACTAGAAGATAAGTGATACCCCAGCAAAGCAAGGAATCATAAGCCGAACTAAACAACAGAACCTATCTCGCGCTGGGAGGAATTAAGTGGGGAGAACTGGTATATGAGACGTTCAATCAGCGACGTCTAGGTCGTCATGCTGAGGTGGGGGGCTTTCGACAGCTGTGCGTAAAGTTAGTGAAATCTGCTAAAGTTTTTGGGACGAATCGGCAGGTACCTTTGCGCTCGTCACCATTCGCGCCATTCTCGCGACGATCACGGTCTTCGCGGTCATCACGATCGCGGTCACTAGTCATAACAGTCAGCTCAGTCCCAGACCTAATCAATTCATGATGCGCAAGGGTTACGTACCGAGCATCCGGGCTGCGAGAACGGTCTCGAGTATCGCGACGATCACGCTCGTAATCCCGGTCTCTATCACGGTCACGGCGATCATCCTTTCGAGGAGAATAGTCTCGGGTGCTGCGGCGAGGCGAAGGAGATCTGCCACGACGAGGAGATCGAGCTCCACGGGCTCCGTCACGTCGATCGCGGTCACGACCCGAGTCGAAGCGCCATGAAGCTGATGGTGGCGTACGAGCCCACTAGATTGACTGTTAAGCAGATTGATCGAAAGACACGAGCACCGGATGTGCGTACCTCGATCTTCAAGACATCATCCCTCCCGATACGTTTGTTATGCATTTCATGGTAGGCATCGTCTGCATCACGTCTATCCTCGTATTCCACAAATGCAAACCTATCGCCGAAGTCAGTGATACTCGTATGGTATAGACGAGTCGGTCAAGACTAACAATCTGCTGCTGGCACTGCGAGGAGCAGGAATGTCGCAGCGGACGAGACGGCCATAGCTAGGAGGCGATAAAGTCAGCAATCTCACAAGAATAGTGTTACTTTCCCCAATAAACCGCATCGAGTGCGTAGTAAGTTTGTTGTTTCGTCACGATAGACGGGCGACTTGGCGCGCGGGCGATGCAACTGAAGTATTGTCCGACCGCTCGATCGTGGGGGAGTGACAACTGAAATGGATGGTGGGCGTGCGTGGGAGGTGGATGCGTGGATAGGGAGACGGCTCGGGGACTCGACGAAGTCAAGAACGACGAAGACGAAGACGAAAGACGGGGGAGATCCCTGGATGGGTGGACGAGGAGGTAGAGGTTCAGGACTGGTGGCATCGGACACCGTTTCCGTAGGCTGGGAGGTCGATCGATCTCACCGACGCGAGGACGAGGACGAGGACGACGAGGATAGCTGACATACCGTTCGAATTCGTAAGCGAGGTCGCGAGCACGCGTGCCCTGGCTAAAGCCAGTCACGTAGAGGGTTGTACCGCCTCGAGACATGTTCAACGCGGGTTGTCGGCTGGACGTGAAAAGAGGGAAATAAACAAGATAAAACTAGAGATGTCAGAATCAGGTCAACCTCAACGTATGTTCGAGGTTAACGAGAATTAAGTTGATGACGCGTGAGAAGTCTTGATGGCTGAAATGATTTGACCTTCTCAGTGGTCGTGTTGTTGTATCGGTCAAGTGAGAAAGTTTGACAGGTGGTTGGCTGTAGGTAGCTCATATTCAGCGACTCGGGGAATCCTCGGGGCCAGAGCTTATGTAACTCAGATAGCGCCTTGACGGAGCATAAAGCCGTGACGCTAGCGCATGTAGTTGTCTTAATCTATTGGTTGGAGTCTCCTGAGGAACCCACTTGGCCCCAGCGTAGCTTCCCAAGATTACAACCATACCGGGCCACATAGCGCACTCGGCCACCGACTAGCTCATCACTAAAAAAAATGTCGGTGGTATTCACTGAGCTCCACTACGCAGAGCCGGGCTGGTGCCCTATCAGATTTGGCTCGAACATTAGGTACAGGCAGGTGGTCCAGCAACACAGTGAGCGGATTACCTTATGTATGTGGTCCTTGCGACTACGGAACAGACGAATTTCTCCCAGCAACACCTGTTTGCGCAGAACGCCGGTTTGGCGAAGAATCCCTACTCATTCAAGACTATTTCCAAGTGAAATAATTCCATTCAATTGTCTTCATATCACAATAAGCTTGGTCAGTTAGTCGCTCAGCAACCGAGGATCGGCTAATCTCCTTTGTAGCCTCGGTACGCATGATGACAGGGCAGATACCTAGGGAGCTGGACGAAGGCCCAAAGAGACCACGATGATGACGAGAATGTCTCGAAACGTTCTGGTGCCCATCTCAGCCACGTATGCATACTCTCACCAGCTTCTATCGGAAGTGGCGGTATTGCTCATACTAAACTACGTTTGGAAGATGTATCTACTCGATGTGGTCCTTGAAAATTCAAGCGGTCAGATTGACTGACGGGAGGGTCCTCGACAGCCCTGCCTCAAGCTTGGTTGAAACTATTGATGAAAAGAGTAAAAGCTAGATAGCAACCCGCATTTGTATTCGGCCAACTTACAATTCTCGTTGACTTAAGCCAGTATCTTTCAGTGATGCCCGTTTTGTCTACCTTAGTATTCGCGCGCGTACAGAGCGGTATTGTAAGCTACGGCGTGAGATGTAAGCGAATGACAAGCTAACCTCTACTCTTCGCCGGTGCAGACACAAATTGACCTATATCTTAGCAGCAGTCTTCTTTATGCCGTAACCAAACGACTCTGAATGAAACGCTACCCAACCTGGTCCTTCGTATAAAGGGGTCGAAAGAAACCGCGCCAATCTACCAATGAGCTTTTGCAAGTTGCGACTCGGCAAGGGCTCTCAACACACGAAGATAGCCACGTATAAAGACAAGACAATATACGCCAGCGAAACCCGGTAACAATCCCAGCAATGCTGCAATACGACAACAGCAGACAGCCAATACTTAATGCAGTCCCGTGGCGCAATGTCCAGAAAAGAAACGAGAAGACGTGACATCACAACAAGGCGGGCGCATCAATTCGTGCGGCAGCGGCAGACATATTTGGTCTCGCATTGTGACTTCAAACTTTGTTTGGTTAATATACAGATATGAGACGACAGAAAAGTGTTTCAACGGCTCCAGACCTACCACAACGTACGACTGTGACCGGTTCTAGCTGGGAAACCCGCCAGCTCTCCGTTTCGGTTGGATCGAGTTTGCCATGAACCTAACGACGGTCACGTCCTCAGCACGTGTACACACAGATTGGTCGAGCCAAGGTTGGGCATTTATCACTTGCTGACCGCGGTTGGGGAGATGCCTGTAGTGTGGAAGTAATATGGTAGCAGTATAATATAATGGACTTGGCACTCAAAGTCTCTCCTTTGCCTGCAAACTCGCGCCTGTAGAATACCCCCAGAACGTAAACATTATTTGAAAAGGGAAACATCTTATCGTCATACGGCCCCGTCAACTTTTCAATTCCTCAGACCTATCCCCTCCAAGGTTATGATTGAGTACGGCCAGGTATCTACTGCATTTTCTCAAAGGTGGCCATTAGAGAACCTGTAAATTAATGTTGTTAGCCTATATCGAGCTTAAGTTGATGCATAGTTATGTGTGGCTTACCGATGAATGTTGTGACTAATCGACTGCGAACTTGACAGATATCCTCAGGAACTAGCCAGATCGTAGCGCCCAACTTTCTGGCAATACTAATGCTGAGCTTTGCATTCAAGTATGCGTCTTCATCGGTCTGTCCGGGGGTAACGAGGTCGTAGTCTACGTAAGAGCTCTTCATGCCGTTCAGAACGTCCAGGAAGAATATGCCGTTACCAATGACCGGGTCCTTGAGGGAACGGATCGATGAATTTCGCCCTCCTTTTTGCGACATCTCGTTTGCCCACCTCACCATTTCAGCGTCCGTAATCTCGCGCTTTCCAAGACGGGTGGCCAGAGCGGATAACGTCACAGTGATGTCCTTCCGCATGAGCTGCCAGACCAAGCCCAACGTGAGCATCTTCTGCCCATCTGTAATGTCAGCACCTTGAATGCCAACTAGCGAGAAGCCATTTTGTTTGCCAAGTTCAACGGCATAGTTGGTGTTTTCAACCGACTTGAATCTCGACACGTCTAGCCCGCCGGACGGACGTTTGTTCACGTGTCTCCAATTTACGGAGCCCTTGATGACTTTTTCAAAAGCTTGCAATAGGACGGTACCATCTCGAAGATCATCGAAGAAGGAATTTACAGCGGGTTGCACGTCAATACTGTTGAGCCACAAAGTGAACACTCTGGCCTCTCGTTCTCCTTCAGCATCGAAATCCTCCACTTCCTGTTTCTCCTCCTCGGTGATGGGCTCCAGAGCAGGGTGGTTGTTGAACAGGTTAGCTACGAAGGCAAGATTCAGCTTCGGGTTACCCGCGACCAAGGATTTCGGAGTAAGGAATTTTCGGCAGTCGAGCTTGTCAGCGTCAACCAAAACCTCTTCGGCGCGTTGCAATAGATCCCGTGTCTGTAGAGGCGCTCGTGTGCAGCCGTAGTCACGTCCGATTTGTGCCAACAAAACCGCGTAGTTTTCTCCATCTTTGACATCAGTCGAGAAGTTCGCGACCCTGCGGTGCCAGCCGGCAGCCTTCAGGTGGTAATTGAACCATCGCAGAAGGATTTGCTCGGGAGGGAGACGTAGGAACTGCTCGAGTGTCTCATCCTCTTCCAAAAGTCGGTAAAGTTCCGGGTGAAGCTTAATGTCGATCTTCCCCAAAAGACCTCTACGAATGATTTGCCAAATGAGGCCCAGGATAAGATGCTCTCGGACTTCGATGATATCGCCACTTCCAATATTGACAACTGAACAACCGATACCCTTGGCAGACTCGATAACGATGTTGTTGTTCTCGGTCATATGGAAAGCATTGAGCTTCTTAATCTTCCTTCCCGGCACGTTCAGTACACGGTCATCGATTGTGTCCGGCACACTGTCGTTGATAAGCTTGGCAAGCACCAAGCCGTCTTTGCATTCGTCAAACATTTCAAAAGTATCTGTGGGGAAGGGGAGTCGACTGCCTATGTCCTCATCACCTGCTAAGACAGCGTTGATGTGGCGCGTAAACTCGGTACGCTCATCTTCGTTGATAGTGTGGGTGCTGTTCTCAAAGGTACCAACGTGAATCTTGCCCATGCTACTCTTTGGGGCATGTCGCCCATTTCCGTGGCGGCCGTTGCCAGTCAGTTGGGCTACTATACCAACCGGAGACAGAGGAGGGTTGCTACCGCCTGTACTCATGCGCTTCTGGGCTGGTGAAGATTGGCGAAGTTTCGCGATGAGCTAGAGCAGCGTGTCAATATATCCAACATATTCGTGTGTACAATGGTCGCAATAAGCTGCTTACGCCGACATAGTCTTCCAGCTCGACTCTTCGAGACGAGTCTAGTTCAACCTCCTTCAACGCTTGTCGCACGACATCGTACGGCTGCCTCTCGCTCTGTTGTGTGGCCTTGATGGCGGTGGCCTCGTCAAGATAGCCTTTGTCGTCGATGTCGAGTTTGCGGAAGGCATCGCTGAAGGCGAAGATGTCGCCCTGTTGGAATTGAGGATATTTCCTGATCGCGGAGAGGTTAGACCTGGCCGTTTCGATGGAGAAAGCTGAACACACCTCTGCAGTTTGATTACGTTCATGGCTAGATGCGGTTTGCGCGTAGAGATCGATGAGAAGCGCTGTTTGAACCGTTGACAGGAAGGGGTTTATCCTGGCTCTGGTGGCGGCTTTTTGTTGAAGTTTCCCGGGTGATTTCGGATGTTGAGAGATTGCCTCCAATGGTTGCCTACGAAGCAGAGGGGTTGGCTTCGTAATGCGATGACTAGATAGCAGGATTGTGACAGGTCAGGGTTAGGCTTCAGATTGGGTTATGCGGGAGAAAGAAGATGAGATGGTAGAGATTGGAGCTGCCTACTTAATAGAATGACGGTAACGGAATGGAATCGACGGTTGAAAACAGCCGGCCATGATTACTAACGCCGTCGAAAGCCGCCTTTGTCCAGCTGTCAGCTCGATATGGTGAACTGCTGGTGGGGCAGAGAAGGAAAAGGTGGGCCCGGCCCAGCATCTGATGTAATAATGCCTTGGCGCCAACTCCACTCTGGCAGTGCGGCATCAGCCACAATGCCTTGCGTACCCGATTGCGTAATAATAAGGACCCAGCGTCAGCATGACACACAGCATCAGGCAGACACACTGTAGATAGTCTGTGACTGAGGCCCCTGAGGCCCCTGAAGCCCTTGTATTGTCAGTGCCCAGGCCCCTGTTGGCCCGCCAAAGTTTCAGGTCCCCGTCCTGAGGTGTTCGCGACTTATCTAGATAAGTCTAGATAGAATTGGCTCTTTTTGTTCTCGACCCAACCGCCTGGGCAACACCAAAGATTCTCTGCGCAATTTGACGTGCAGCACACCGGGAAACCCCGTGCCTAACCAAGCAGAGCCCGAGCTACGCTTCTCGTCACAATCATATTTCTGCGGCGAGTTGCACTGCGATAACACACCCGAGACAGCACAGGACAATAGCATTGGGAGTCGCACACAGCACGTTGCAGCACACGGGCGGCCATACATCGCGAACGTCACGAGCCCTGGACCCTCTCCAGGCAAAGAGACTTCTGCTTCACCGGTTCGCCGATCAATGGATTCACGCTAACTTGACTTTGTAGTCTTCAGAGCACTACACTACCTATTATAATCAAATATCTACTTTGCGACATGTCCTCGTCGCCATATAAGAGCATTACATTTGCAGCAGATGGCCCATCACTTGGCGCACCAGCTGGCGTTGAGCAAAAGTTACTGCTATCTCGCTCGACCGTGTACAAATGCACAAGAGTCCCCTAAAAAGCACCATTGCGTACGACTCCTCTGTCCTAGTTCGAACAGCGTGATTCTCGTTTAGGCATCCGGACGGCTTCTTTCCCGAACATGTTGCACCAAGAGCCGCGCCAACTGCAGTTGTCCGGGGTGGCCAGATTCAGACCCAGCTGACGTCAACGGAACGAACCCCTCTACGTTTACGCAACTCCCTCGATTTCATCGGGAGTGATGGTAAAGCTTTGGAGTGGCGAGAGGAGCTCGTTGTAGATCGAGGCTGCGTGTCCCGTGAAATTCCACCAGGTCGTACTGTCATTATGCTGCATTAGCAAGTCGTTGTACTGACTGGTCACAATTACGAGGCGTGCAACTTACGGCGAGTTCAGGTCGGTGTACTTGAGCGAAACCTGGATGATAGCGGGATGTGTGCCATTTGTTGTGGGGTTGGTGTTAGGGAGTAGCTTCGAGACAACAATGGCATCAGTCTTTTCTGAGTCTACTCGCTTGCAGAGACGGTAGGGAGAGCCCTCGCCGTTTCCAGCGCAGTGAGCCTCGAATGCCGGGGTTTCGGGCCTCGATGTGAGGTTTAGAGGGCCCGAAATCGTGAAATCTGTCATGATAATCAGCAGGAAATTCCCCCGGGAGGCAACGACTAGCTCGAACCGTAAGCGCACTCTTTGTGCAGACAACCAGCCTTCCAGCCAGTCACCGTCCAGTCATATTCCATAGTCTTGGAAGCGATTCTCATGACTGAGGCGGATGCGGAACTCGCACCGGCGATAGCGGCTAGTATGATATCGGCGCGCATGTTGGCGATGTGTATAAGGGTTCGATCTTTCGACGTTGAAAACGTGGGCACGCACGGACTCTGTAAGAGATCTTGGTTCTTTAACGTTGAACGGGCCGCACGGGTAAAATTAGAACAAAGTGAAGTGTTTGGCTTTGATCTCGAATGGGGCACGTGGGTCCAACAAAAGACTATAGGGAATGTAGAAAGGGGTGAGGAAATGCCATGGTCTTAAATAGTATACTTCGGTAACCTAGGTCTGTAAGCTTTAATATCACCGATGCCTATCACGATCCTGAATCCCCCTTATTGTACCCTAGCTCGGGTTGATCGTCACCGTCGTAGGCGTGTACCGGTAGTGGTAGTAGCAGGTACACAAATCATGGCCATGGGCACATTGCCGCCAATGCCACTGCAACTACCGCTCCTCCATCCGTTTCTTAGAGCAAACAAAAGCCGAAGCCGTGGATCGACCTCACGTGTGTGTACAATTGATGAACACGGCTCCGTTGACCATGTAAGTAAACATGCCTGCTCAATGACTTACACGACAGTGGTGTTCATTTACACGCACATCACGGATGTAATATGTTGTACATGATACCACGCCCCTGGGCCCTACTTACTGTTGCTAAGTACACTAGGCAAGGCAAGTTGTAGTATCTATCAGAAGTGGCACGTTCGGCACGGGTCTCTCTTGTTTCCTGTTTCCTGTTTCCTCTACCCACCTACCCACCTACCCACCTACCCATCTACCTAAGTAGATACTTGGACTCCCTTTTCGTTAGGAGGCGGCCGGTTGATCTGCGTTGAATGACACGTTTTCGGCCAACAGCAGCTCCACAGATTAACCACACGATACGAGAACGTAACTGTAGGCGGCCGGCCTGCTTGGCATTGGACAATTGTACGATGGGTGGTGCAAATGTACTTAGGTTAGTGTACATAAATAGCCGCACTAAATAACTTCAATCTCCGTCGTCTATATAGTACGAAATATCGTACTTACAATGGTGATGCCTCCTAAGAGGTAGGCATCTAAACTGCCTACAAGTAGGTACCTATGGACTAGCTATGATGATACCCAAGTACTGCTCAGGTTGCCGTGTATTAGATTGAGATCTCTGTCAATGTCATCAATATATTAACCTGTGTATTCCATACCTACGTTTGTAGAGGGGATGCATCTACTTAATAAATGTCAAGTAGTGATAGACGCGGTAGATAGATGAAGCGTTAAATGGTGGAGGGCGGCAAGGCCATCCCAAACGTCTCAAAACTTGCTTATATGGGACCTACCCTGCCTACTATGTAGATATATGTCAAGGCCGTTGCAGATTTGCGGATACGCCTATTGCTTAGTCGTAGGTATGGATTCATGGAATTGGCAGTACCTAGACCTCATTAGGCTGCTCGGGACGATGTTGAAACGACCGGCTCGCAGCTAATCATACATTCCCCCCAAAAAGTTATGTACCGGCACAACCTTCCGATGTGTGGTCGATCCATAGATTCCATACTATGTAGAATGTAACCTTACAAATCCTCAAGAATAAGTAAGTAGGGCCCGCTAGGTGGGTACCTATGTATACGGGGTAACAAGTTGGCAGAGTCGGAAGGCTTCTCGAAGTTGTCCATTTGCTCGGCTACATGCACTGGCAGTCCAATGGCCAGTATACGACTTCATATCAGGCGTACTACCGATACGTTTCCCCGTGGGAGACCGTACCTGTCGAGAATATGAAGACTTTTCAACCGCTCGGCTGATGTCACCAGGTCAAACTTGAGCTATGAGAAGCAGTAGTTTGGAGAGACGCCAGCAATGTGGTGTACTTAGGTAGAGATTCTCGGCTCCGAAGATACCTCCCCTTGGCTTCCCGGGGGGATGAGATGACACGAAAGATGCGAAACAGTTCCGAATTCATAACAGCAGCAACCGTTGCTCAAGTTGACTTGCTCCGAACACATAGGGCAATGCCCGTTAAAGAAAGTATCATCCCTATCCACGTGTCTGATCTATGTGATGAGTAATGCTTTGCTCTCGGGAGCGGTGTTGAGAACTCACTGCGATCTATGACCTTCCTGTCCACATACCAGTCTCCGAGCACCGTGAATAAGAAGGCCAACGTATTCACGATCGGAACAGTTAAGCTCAGTTCTAAGGCGAGAACGTCAACCGATGGAAGCTTCCACGCGTAGCTGCGGGAAAGCAAGCAAACTTACCAGCCTGGCCGATGAGGAGGAAGAACCACACACTCCCTGTAAGGTTGATTACAAGCGGCACAGCATATCGGGGATTCCGCAACAAGTCTGCGACAGCGAAGAAGGCACCGTAGAGTTTGCTTCGTAGCCAGCTCGCCTTGACGTCGTCTCTTTCGAGCACCGAGTGCGCCGGCGGGTTATGTGTCTTAGCCGCGCGACGAATAAAGGGCGTCGTCAGCCCCCAAGCTAGTCCGACCAAGAGGAAGCCAGCCACGTAATTAATGGCTGGCGGCTGTGGTGGTGCAACAACAGGTGACGACATGATGTGAATGAGACGGACTTTGGAGTGAAGAGGTTGAGCAAACAAATGAGCGTAAGCTCGCTGTCTCCACCGTGCACAGTGGTGGTGATGATGAGGATGATGATGTTGTGCCGGTGTTGGTACCAGGGATCCAGCCTTCAGCGAATCCCCATCGCAGCCGGCGGATAATCTAGATACAGTACAGTCTGTACAGACACCGTATATAGATACTGTACTGAGCGAGTCTCGTGGGCCATTGTGGCTTGACAAGGCGCTAAGGAAAGACAACGAACGCTCCACAGTACAACCGGAGTACCGTATAGCTACTGTGCCGGGACAGTGCATATACGTACCGGTAGTAGCGCTATATTTCCAGCCTACCTGCACGGAACTGCCTGCATATAGTAGGTACCTATTAGCTGAAACAGTGGTACCTGCTGATACTATTGGTGCTTCTAACATGGCTAATGCACACTGTGCAGAATAGCGTCACTAAGAATAACCACTAACCCCAGAAAACTACCATGTACATACCGTGGATTTTCCGTGTGGAATCTTCCGCACATGGTGGCGTCAATTCATCAGACCTCAGCAGGCCAGAGCGCGGTTTAGGTACTGCGTAATCTGTACAGTCTGTACACATCCTAACAACAGAACATCCAACTTCATCGCATTCAATGACAGTTATAACATGGTTGAATATCATCAGTCAATTGCTATGTGCTCTTTACTACGACTACGTATAATCTATGATTGCAGCGCCACGATAAGCTTGTTGTGGCTAGACGTTCACAATTGACGCCACTCGTTATCATCCTCACACCCAAGTAAAAGTTGAACTTACTATGTACGTGTTGCGCGTTGCGCGTTGCGCGTTGCCATGCCTACGATTTCCGGAGATCCCTTCGCTACACTCAGGGGTTTTCCAAGGAGTGGGACCGCTAATCTATAGCTTCAACGTCCGACATGCCTACTTACTAGATACCTTAGGCTAATGTCAGGTTCCATGCATGATAGATACCCGTGTTGGCGACGGGCGTCGTCCTGCCCCAATAAATGTGGGACGACATGATCACCAATTCCTTCGGCCTCAATGCTTCTAAGTACTTACTTAGTCGCCCCCGAATACGACCCTACTTAGCTATGAGTTTCCTCCCGCGGCGCGGCCCCTCGATATCGATAGCCTGTCTTGGGCTTCTATCAAGCCTACGAAAGCCGCTTATGAATGTACCTGGAAAAGGCTTGAATGAACGCGAAGCGTGAACTGGTCAAACGAGCTACCTACCTAGGTATATGCCCAGTCCGTACTGAGGAGGAGTCGTGACAAGCTTATAACGCCATACCTAGTGGTCAGTCGAAAGACAAGACGAGGCCCGGAATGATTTATGATCAGCCCTATTCGATGTTCACTATCATGAGCGACCGGATTTGAGGAGTTCGGATGTCGCGCGCTGGGAAGTGTAGAAAAAAAACCTACATTGCAGACAATCGATTCATTGGAATCAGGTCGCGCGACCCGTTTCCAATGAATCCGTCGTCTGTACCGATACAAAAATAGATTCCAACGTATTCGCCCCGTTCTTCACACGTACCAAGCGACACATTACCACCTTACTCGCCCTGATACGCCCATATCCTATACTAGGTACCAAACGACACGCCTTTGCCAAAAGCGTCAAATACGAATTGTAGCACCAGATTCAAAATTTGGTACTGGTTTGAATACATGGCGCTCGTGTACCCCGTCAAGACTACATGGCAACTGTCTCAGGACGCATCATCTCGTTACTACGGGACCGCAGATCATCGTCGAGAGCCGGAGCTCATAACAGTTATCCGGGCTTGATTACTGACTACCTAACCTTAGTTAGATACAACTGTTAGAATGCAAATCCCGATAGGAACGACACGGCTACTACAACATACAGCACCATCGGTATATTGACAAGTTGGCAGCCCTCCTGTCTCGGCTAGCTATCGTGTCTCTCTGCACGGCAGAGTCCATATGGCATAATTGTGCAATATATCGGAAAGGTTACTTGTATGACTGCGGAACAGTTGTACGATGCAATCAACTCTTTCGGCGGAATCCACGGCACCGAGGCCCTCGCCACCGTTGCCATCACGAACCGCGTGGTATGCAGGTAGCCTCGGCCCGTACCCCCGGATTCCATGTCATAACCGTCACGACGGGTAATTCCATCAACAGGCCTCCGATCAGTTACTGCGGCGACGAAGACATGAGTTATCGCGAATAGGCAGTCACCCGATATCTCTTTTTCGTCGCCATCCTGAAGGTATTCTGCGTATTCTGCCTGCGGTATTCACTACCTACCTAGGCAGAACCTAGGTAACCTTTGATTAATCAACGCGCTGTGTTCACGGCGTAAGCGGAGTCCCTGCATCCAACCATTGCTCGGGTAGAAGCACGGGTCAGGCGCAGAATCCAGCCTGACTGGGTTGTGTTCCACACCACCGACCGCTCGTAATAACGGTCGTGTTTCCTTTACCAGCAGGCCAGAGTGATTCATTCAGGGGCCGTACATAGGCCATACAGATGTCAAATGTTCACTTCTACTGCTCTCGAATGATCACATACTTCAAGCGCTCACGGTTGTGGATCCCGGGTATTCAGAAAACTACCCGCCCGTGGGAAACGAGGCCTGGCAATTATTTTGGCCCAGGTCCAACTCGTTCCCAAGTGGTTCAGTTCGAATGACAGCTTTCAATAATCGACCGGAGCATACTAGACTTCTATACCTTGATATTACTCGGCCTCTTTGACGTGGTTAATAAAAGTTCTTCGGGATCAGAGATTACCATTGCGGTTCCGGCAGAGCTGAAATCATGCCATTACCAAGACCTGCCGGAGGATGCGGGTATTTGGAGCTTAGGAAACGAGCGGATGAACGTCCCTTCGTATTCCCAGGCTATCTTTTACTACCTCTGATCGAGTTCCGGAGTATTCGGGCACGCCACTCTGTATGTCGCATCCAGAGATCCAAGCCAGCACGTCTCGCTACATGTTGCATATCTAGACGAATGCCGGTCCCGCGGTGCTGAGGAACTGCTTACTCCCGTAAAGCTTTCAATTTCCAATCTCTCGATCGGAAGCACCACGTATTACTTGAGGTGTCCAGACATGGGACAATGCTTGCCCGGCAAGCGGGCAGAGCTTGGTCGAAATCCTGCAGTGTCGCTGGTGCCGCACGAGGACTACCTTGGCTTCTATTCATTGCTCAGTCCCCGTAGCGTAGTCAAAGCTGCACACGAAGCTGTGGCGAGTTTTCTCCGTCTGGCAAGCTATGCAGATATCCAACAGTTCCTGGGTGAAGTACGTTACTGACCAGATCAAGCAGATGGCGATTATTGAACCCATGTCTAGTCACAGGGGAAAGGTGTCCGAAATGCGGACATTCTTGCTCCATAGGTGCTGCCTCAATGGACGAACAAAACGACACTGAAAGATATAAATCACCAAACTCTTGTACTATGTTACTTACTGTTACTTACATGTAGTAGTATTGCAAGCGGGACGCACTCAACTGTTAAGGTGACCATCTATGCGCTCAAAACGAGGCTTAAGGCACGACCTCCCTGCGCTCTCATAACTGACCTTGCATTCGTCAATCGGCTAGAATCTAAGCATAGTCAAGAAATATATAGTAGGGAATCCCCATGGTGAACACTATCGGAAAAGCACTATTTGTAGCTTGTGAAGGATGCTCCGGTCCAGTTGGAGGGACAGCCAGTTTGATGATCTCCATGGGTGGCATTGCTAACACAGTTGAGGATATACTTCGGAAAAGGACAGGCAGGATGCCATATATTGCGATAGATGGAGTTATGTGGTGCTACGGATCCCTTCAAAAAAAAAAAAAAAAAACTTTCTGCGAGAAAGAGGCGTTGGAAGAAAGGATGTTGCCAGTGGAAGTTGGAGAAAAAAGGTAAAAAAAAAAAAAGGCTAGGCCTTGAGATGAATTCAGTGTCCCGCGAAAAAAACCGCGCCTGTCGAATTTGAAATCGGCAATTGAAGCTGTTTTCTTGACCGTCGAGTCACCCGGGGCTTATTGCACGTCTCGGGTCGGTCTAGGAGCTCTGGTCAAATTGCGATACATAAGCCTCGGGCCAGAAGAGCGACTTAAGGGGCCGCCTCCATGGACTTTTGTCCGACCTCTTCGTAATAGCTGAGGTGTCGAAAACGACTCACACCGCTAACTAATGGAGCGCCGCACGTAAAGGATCCTGATACGATGACAGGATGCAGGAGAGGAAAGCAACGGCTCGCGGCCAGTCGGAGGCGTGGCATGAAAGGAGAGGGGCGAAAACGCATGGGCTTTTTGCCTAGACGCTGAATGAATCCTGATGATCCTTAACCTCTCGACCGATAAGTATATTGCTAGACGATTTTTGGCCGCATCATTAATGGCCCTCGCATGGATTGGGCATCACGACTTCTTTAAGCATGGATAAAACTGTTGACTTTCTTATAGTCAAATGCTTGTTATCTCATCACATACGTGTCGCCTAACGGGTCTGGTGTCTCTCGCGGTCGCCGCCGGCGCTTAGCTAGAGTTCCGAATCCATCGTAAACTGAAACTATCTACGTCGACTTCTGCAATGCCTTCCTCAACCTGCCTTCATAAACATCAAATTCTATTCATAACCTTGCTTTCCCGGTCCTACCTTGCTGACGTTTTATTTCCATCTCGAGGCCCTCAGACCCACCAGAGGAGATGGTGTAAAAGGGGGTCGGGGACAGGTTATGGTATCCCAATTCAGTAATTAACCTCTTCACCGACACAAAAAAAAAGAGGGCCGGAGATCCAAAAGAGTCGGGATAAGAGTCGGGAAAGATTGAGGTTTACTTACATACATCGAACTTGGCGAATGGTCGTTGGCTAGATAGGTGGTTATAACACCGCTATATTATTATCACGTACAAGATGGAGTTAGAGAGACCCACGTAAACAACGGGCCCGAGCAGGCATTAAATGCCGAGCAAAAGGTCTAGACTCAAGGGATCCAATTTCGTGGGGGCATTAGATAGTTAGATAGGAACGCTTAAAACGGTCTCACCGTTCTTCCGGATTCTACTTATTAGCTACGTAGTTATATTTTGCCCTTTTGAACATGGGGAATTACCGGATTTTGCAGATTTCGGTCTCATGGGGAGAAGTATGTGTATCTAGGCGGAAATGGCAAGGTGCTGTGCTATGTAAAGGTTCCGGTGATCAGATCTACCCATCCTGAGTACTTATGATCTGCAGACCGCGGGACCTAGTTAGACGGAATCAAATGTAAATCATGTCGTGAATGGTTCCGCGATTATAATATAGATAGACCGTATCTTTTAGATAGGGTTAAAACACTTTTTTAGTAAATAGCTTCTACATAAATCTAAAACAGAACGTCCGAGACAACCGTGGATCAACTCGACGACCTGCTGATATCAATTGAACAAGACATCCTACACATTACACGTATGGTCTTCAAGTTACCGGGCCAGTTCGCATTACTTCCGTAACGACCACGTTATGTACGGTAATTACACACCTTATGTAAGTAAGTATACTGACCTAGGTGAATCGAGTGTCGGACCTGGACGATTGAACGATTGATTGGATGCATCCACTAGTTGCAGCTGTCGCAGACTCGTAGTCCAGTCAAACTCCAGCTTTCGACTCCGGCTTCTGTCCGGCTCACAGACTAGATGGGAGTGGGCCTGGTTTGGGCCGCTGGGCCCTCAATTAGGCCGGGCAAACTGAACGCGTGGTAAGGAAACCCCGGCCGTGTCTAAGTATCTAGATAGATAGTCCCCAACCGGGATTTCGATCGGGGCTAACAAATCTCGGGCCGGTAGATAATAAGTAGGTATGGGAAGCCGGCATGCGCAAGTTCAACCCGCCTTTCCCTTTCCGTCTTCTCGTCTCTTGTGCGATGATCAGTTAAGTATTCAAAAGTGCGTACAACTAGGTACCTAGGTAGATGATTCTTTGAAATTTTGAGTCTGAATTGCCTTACAAACCGGGCGGCGGCGGCGGCGGCGGCGGCGGCTGCGGCGACGGCCGAATAGACAGCCCATACGAAAATCAATGTGTCGGTGATTATCTATCTAGACAAGCTGTAGCCGGGGTTTTCGGAAGCGAGGGGACTGCATACGTGGTGGCGCATCCGACTGATCCAGTGATCCAGTGATCCAATGATCCAATGATCCGATACCTAGTTCAGCAATCGATTGAATACGCGTAAATCCCCCTTCGGTGATTAATCTGCGGCGCAATACGATGATGCGATGCGCTTGCGTACTGCTAACGGGAATAAATCAGTTCATAACTTTTCATACGCCCGTAAAATCCACATAGAGTTTGAATGGTTGACATTTCACGGCAACTTACAGCACTTTCCCGTACACTACCTAGATACTGTATAACTAAACCGGACCGGACCGTCTGTGATGTGGATGTAAGTACTTACTGTTAAGCGGTGGATTAAAGTCAGCGGGATCTTACAGTATTGAGTTAGGAGTTGGAATAAGGTTCTATTTAAAGGCCCCCTTGCTTGGCGGATCTCACATTGCGAAATATGTATAACTATGTAGCATAAATAGCAGATCCAAGACTAGGTAAGATGCCTGTTTTGGGAGATACGAGTGAGAAATACCAGGAACAGCAGGGCGGTGTTTGTTTCAAGTATCGATGATGGATTTGGTTGCGAAACAGTCAGGTCACCGCATTGGGTTGAAGTGACTGCTCCAGGTAGTTAATTTTTCGTTGTATGTAGACCCGTGCATCTGCATTATGGCTTGCGTGGCCAGGTATGCAACTCTTCTACTTATAGATAACTAGAGTGTTGCGTACGATATGGGCCCGTAAGTGTATGCGCCATCTATAGTTATTAGTAGGTAGTAAGTAGGTAGTGCTCATCTCAGCTTCGGAGTACAGCAGCTATCTGGTGATGGAGAGCGGGAAGGAAGGCGGCTAGGTACTGAATGTGTTACATGGCGAGTACTTTCTGGCTGAGGTGTTGTGCTAGAGAGACAGAAGTCAGAGTAATTACGTCCGTACCTAGATACCTAATCTGTAGGTACAGCTTTATAGCGAATGTGGGTCTTCGGTACCTACCTGGCTACCTGGCGCAACGCCCTTGCGATTATCGCGCACCAACAACTACCGAATCAGGCCTAAGCTGGTGCTACGAACTGGAACTTTCAACTTCCAACTCGGCCCCTCAAACCCCACTATTTCCCCTTGGAGATACCTACTCAGGCAAGCTGATTGGTGCTGACTCCGCTAAACAAAGGCCCTGTGAGGTGCGCTACAGTGCATGAGAATGCATTATGTACCTGGAATGTACCGCGTTGAGTGGTATTGCGCACTAATTATCCGTTTTCGCTAACCAACCTCGTCCATTCTTAACGAACCAGCCACTTGCAATGCAAGCAAGCTCCCCAGCCTGCCCATAGCGCCCAAATCCATTGGCTGGCCATTGCGGGAGCTTCACTCACTGCGGACGGACATCATCCAATTCTCCCTCTTCTTCCTTTCTCGGTCTTACCGTTAGATAGTAGTTTGCTTTCTTTTTCTTTTCTCTCGTTCGTCTTGTTTTTCTGTTTTCTTATGCTCTCCAGTCTTGGGGTTCGACGCCTGAACTCCCCCCCGCCCGTTTCTACTGACACTCGCTGCTACATCTTCCGTGTTCTAGGCCGAGGATCGATCCCACTGATGCTTGCAACGCTACAACAACAACAAGAACAACAACATCGGGCCCCGGTCAGCAAAGCACACAGTTCTGTCTGAAATCACAAACCAGAGAAGCCCTTCGGCACAGCCCTCTGGTATTCGCTGCTGCAATTTTCCACCTACCCGTTAACTCATTACACAAGGATATCGATGCGAAGTCAAACGTGATTCAGCATTTGCTCTTAAGATATTAGCAGCATGGCGGCAAAGTCTAAAGCCTATAACCCGCTGAGCGGGATGCATACTGCCGGTATCTTCTCCGATATGAGCATTGACGGCCCAGATATTGGTACCCTCGTCCTCATAGTAGACCGAGCCAAGAATCTGCCCAACCGAAAGACCATCGGAAAACAAGACCCCTACTGTGCTGCTCGCTTGGGCAAGGAGGCCAAGAAAACCACTACAGACATTCGAGGCGGCCAGACACCAAAATGGTACGTGCCCCTCCCTCAACGAAGACCCTTATCGAGGTGGGGAACTCGTATCCTGACCTCCTGATTTTCTTCTAGGGATCAAGAACTTCGCTTTACCGTCCACGACTCACCCGATTACTTTCAACTCAAACTGTCCGTCTTCAACGACGACAAGAAGACCGAATTGATTGGCGAAACCTGGATTGACTTGCGCGATATTGTCGTGCCAGGCGGCGGGCAGAGCGACCAATGGCACAATTTGAGTTGCAGAGGGAAATACGCCGGCAACATTAGAATTGAGATCACATACTACGACAGTCGACCGAAACCTGATATGCCGTTTGCAAAATCTAAACCCGTCGCTTCAAGTTCCGAGCAAGATACCGCGGGTTCCAGTCAGCGACCAGGCGTCAAAAGACGTCCACTACCTTCTGACCCGGTTACTGGGCAGCTCACGGCGCATGCATCTGACCCTGCCATCACAACTCCAAGAGTACACCCGAATCCTCTAAGTGGTCCTGTCGCCAATCAATCACCATCTCTCCCAGGCGAATATACTACGCCAAACCCGAAAAGACATCCACATCATCCACACCGTCAGCAGCAGCATCCTCAACTTCCCCAACATTCACAGCATCCGTCACATCCACAACATGTACAGCAGTCGCCGCAGCCGCAGCCGCAGCCGCCGCAACCTGATCATCATTCCCCAGCCCATGCTTCGGGCTACCAGTTCTCAACTCCACCGCAACATCGAGAATATCTGGGTCAAAGGATGGGTGAAAGACCCGAGAGCTTTCCCACCCTGCCACATGAACCCGATTTTATCCGTCAACCCGAAGCAGTCTCCCCGATGCCACACGAGGCTGACGCTAGGGGAACCCACAATGCTGGACACCAGCTTTATAGCAGTCAGGCGCAATCTGTCCCGCATCGCCGGTCTCTTGAAAGTGTCCCAAGGCCTCCTCAACCTCCTGCACACGGAGTGAGAAACGCCGGTGGGCATTCGCCTGACGTGAGTGCAACGCCCCATGGTAATTACGACTTGGTTCAACACAAAGGCACGCCGCCCTTGCGACATGATGTGCTACGGAACGAGGCGCACCGATACTCAGGCCCTTTAGTTCCCGCTACATCATCGGCTTACCCAGGTCGACCAACATATCGGCCTTCTGAGTCTACCCCTAACTTGCTACAGACAACTCTACAGTATAACGACTATAATTCACAAGTGGCATCAACACAGCATCGCTCATACAATTCGATGAACGACCGTCATCGACCATTGCAACCTACAGTAGAAGATGTGCCCGAGTCATGGACGCCGCCAAAACCTAGAAGTCGAAGCAGTGTATCACAATACGATGAGCTAGAGCATGCCTCTGCTTCTAACCCCAACCTTTCAAACGGCCATAGGCACCCCGATGTGCTGCATGAGCGGTATAGCACAGGCCAGTTGCAGCTTCATGCGCGCCACGATGGATATGGTCACAACACCTCTCCGGCAGAATACTCCCAAGCACTGACACATGTTCCTCGTTCACAGGCATACTATCAACAGCAAGCAATTGAGCTAGATAACCACATGTATGGCGCAAATGACCATAGTCCCGCTGCAATTCCACCAACTCTCGTCCCTGGTGTTGACCCCAACATGTCTCGTGAGGTGGGTTATCAGGACAGAAAGGATGAACGCCGGTATTCACAGCCTATGGAAATGGTTGTGCATTCGAGGGGAAGGCAGCATAGCGAGCCGCCTTCGCACTACGGCTCTAGTTACTCGCCTCATGGCCAACACACCACTTCGCCGGCATATGCAGGCGCGCCAGTCGCTTATTCCAGCAGGCCTCACGCTCCTACCGCGGCAGCAGAACGTGTAGACCGTCACAGGGTATCCCCAAGTCCCAACCCCCATCATAAAATCAAGCGCAAGTCAGTCAGTCCGGCACCACCACCGTCTGAGCCTCGACGGTCTTCTGGTGTGCCATTCGGTCCGGATTCTTACGATGCACTCAACCCGTCGCTTGCAGCTTCTAGAGAAGGTTCCAACTCTGCGGATTATACCAATGCCAATGGTAAAATTGTTACTTCGGATGGACGAGAGGTTGACCCATCGGATCACTTGCCAATAGATACCTGGGCTCCCGAGCCAGATGCAAGGCAGACTGCCCAGCCGACGGAGACACGATCACGCCCGGCGCTCAGTGGTGCCCAACCCATGCCACCATCCGGCCGCCGTCAACTTCGGATAGCAGCCCGTCCAAACTCTATGGTTTCGACGTCTCCCGTGCAACCTGCGCCAGGAGTCACAGGACCCAGTAGCACGGGGCATAACCGTCTCCAGAAGAAGAACCACCGGGCACCCGCCTTGCCGGCTTCTGTTTCTGTCGGTTCACTTCCTCTCGGTCCAGCCACTGCGCATCAGCGGAATAGTACGCCGCCCCGCGCTCTGGTCCAGACTAATATGTACGATTACGAGAATCACGGGCCACCTACGGATGGCGGCCATGTTGGTGCTCACATGGGATCAAGGTCCGGACCTCCCAGACCCGCCAAGGTTCCTATGATGAGCGGCGGACTGGATTCCGTACCCCGAGGCAATGATGAGTTGGCACTCATGGCCGAAATGAGTAGGATTGATATTGGTGCCGGTCGTGCTAGGCGTCACGGCAGATAAGTTCACCTTGAGGTGACTTGGTTGCAAGATCCCCACGTCAAAAACGAACTATACCAGCCGAAATGAACGAGTATGCTTGAGACGCTGATATGAACTATGCTGTACGATAAGTGATGCTTGAACTTATGGCCGGTCAAGAGAGAGGTAAGGATAATGCGCAGGGGCTTGCTCTGGGTTGTCTGTCATCCATTAGGACCCTGTTCATTGATTCATGGCGTTGGGAATACCGAGGATTGGCACTGGGCAATAGACGGAAATGGATGTATGAAGAGTTAGGGGAAACGGAGTTGCGGGCTCAACAACGTAGATGAAATGAAAAATCAGGGAGGGGAACGGTTGGGCTGGGGTTAGAGAGTGATGATGCCCGGCTTTCGTCTTACTAGCCCTCTAGAACGCCGCATACTCTTGAGGGATCTTGTCGATGCCTCATGTCCCTTCAAAAAAAAAAAGAACGAACCCAGCTGTGTGCTGGGGAAGAAAATAAAAAAAACAACAACAAATAAAAGATACATTTACGGCCTTCCTTTCTTGCTTGCGTGCCCTTCGATTCTGCCGTATGTGATGATATGGCCAACTGGAAAAACATGAACCCGGTCTTCTTCTCGTCTAGAGAGAAGCGTAGCATGTGGGAAACCCATCGTATAAGCGACCCTACATCATCCCGTAACCTGTCCGCGAACTACAAGGCAGCTGAGTTACCCAACAACGCGAAGGGTTTAACTTCATCCCATCACCTGGTGGGGTTGTGCTTGTTGGGAATCTTGGAAGATGCGGTTGTCTCAGCTTGACAATGCTCACTTCGGAGGGGGGGTGGGAGGGTGGTTTGAACCTGGTGATGATGTTCTGTTTCGATACCAAAGTCTGACTACTGACTACCTATCTAACCTACATTATCTATCTATCCGATTGGCTTGGTCCTGTAGGTAGGTAGATAGTTGTTTACTATCTAACCGCTCAAAGAGGACAGACCAGGTGAGATGATCCCCCCCAATCGGAGAAGACCAACGCAATACCCCTAGGTTAGATAAACCCTAAACCCGTCGACCGCCGAAAACTGCCATCATAGCTTCCAGCGGTCAGGTGTTTCTCCTCTCTTGGCCGGATCCGTAACCCCGTATAGGGATCCGTCTTCCGATGATCGGCATTGTACACGTGTTAAAAGAGCATTCATACATACTTCGCCATCTCCATTGCTGCCACAACATCCCTGTTTTGAACATCATAATCCCGACTGGACGTTGCATTGGCAAAATCGGTCGGGATCTCTTTTTCTTTTTCTTTTTTTTTTTTCAGCTTGTAATTAACCCGTAGTTAACCGCGCCATGCCGTATGATGGAATGTGTTGACACACGTAATGTAATGCCATAGGGTGCGTGTGCGTTCCAACGGATACCAAGAGGGCCAAGAGGGGCCACTCACTCCGTATCTAATGATATATCAGGTTGCAACGCAGAACCAGAGATAACCAACCCAGGCGAGCGTATTAGAGGAAGAGTAAACAGAGCAGAAAGAGGGACTTCTCCCCGTTTTACATGTAAGGTATCTCGTCCCCCCCATCCTCTCATCCTCGTCTTTTCCTCTAGAAAGAAATTGGTAGGTAGGTAAGGCTGTCTAGAGATATGACTTTCATCGCGTCTCGAAGATGGCCTTAATCCACCCACTTGTCCTCATCTCCTTCTTGCCCGTCTGGGCCTTCTGCTACTGGGTGCTCCCGTACTTCACCACCTACCGGCATCTCCGCCACATCCCCGGCCCGTTCATCGGCAAATTCAGTAACCTGTGGCTGGCGCTCGGGGCACGAAATGGCCAAAAGTATGCCTGGGTGCACGAGGCGCACCAGAGATACGGTAAAGTCGTCCGGGTAGGCTTCAACCATGTCTCGATCGCCACGGCAGAAGGTCTACGTACTGTCTATGCTCACGGCAATGGATTCTTAAAAGAGTACGTTTGGCTTTGGCTTTGGCTTTGGCTTCGGCTTTGGCTTCGGGGCTTTCCCCCACATTCCCCTGCTTGATCTTATATCCCTAGGGAACCTACCTAGGTAGCTAACAAGGCACACAAACCAGTACCTTCTACGAAGCCTTCGTCTCGGGTGTCCCCGGTGTCTTCAACGTCCGCCACCGGGGCGAACACACGCGCAAGCGGAAAATCGTCGCCCATGCCTTCTCCCCGGGCGCCGTGCACGACTTCGAACCGCACATGGCCGCGAACCTCGAGCGCTGGGTCGTGCAGCTCGACCGTATCGCCGCGAGAAAGATTAGGAGCCCCGGCGAGGAAGACGGCGGAGGCTATGCCCGACTCAACATCATGCCCTGGTGCACTTTCCTTGCCTTCGACATTATCGGAGACCTAGCCTTCGGCGCCCCCTTCGGCATGGTCCAGCGTGGCCGTGACGAGTGCGAGTCCACGCGACCCGGAGAACCAGCTACGTATGTCCCTGGTGCGGAAACGCTGAATCGTAGGGGCGAGGTGAGTTCCACGCTGGGATTATTGCCGGCCATACGGCCCTGGGCACGATATCTCCCCGATCCGTTCTTCTCTCAGGGTCTTGAGTCGGTGAAGAATCTCCACGGCATCGCCGTTGCGGCTGTTGCGAAGCGTCTTGATCATACCGCCCGTGGCGATGGGATGGAGATAACGAAGGCGAAACGCCATGATATCCTGGAAATGCTATGCCGTAGTAAAGACGCCAGCGGACAGCCGATGCCGCGTGATGAGTTAGTGTCGGAGGCCCTGACGCAACTCATCGCGGGCAGTGATACCGTATCGAATACGGCCTGCGCCATCATCTACTGGATCCTCGACGGTGAACGACGGAGCCCGGGGACCATCGTATCCCGACTACAAGCCGAGCTCGACGAATCCGTGCAGGCGAGCCCGACGATCGCCGCGCACAGCGAGGTGCGGAACCTGAAATTCCTCCGGCTCTGTATCGACGAGGCCATGAGGCTGCACTCGACGTCGGCGCTGGGCTTACCGCGTATCGTGACGGAGGACGGAGGTATCGAATGCGAAGGCGAGCATTTCCCCGCTGGCACGGTGCTTTCGGTTCCAAGCTACACGCTACATCACGCCGAGGCTATCTGGGGCCCCGATGTCGAAGTGTTCCGGCCCGAGCGCTGGCTTGATGCCACACCGCTGCAGAGGATGTCCTTTAACCCGTTCTCATATGGCCCGCGGGCCTGCGTGGGTCAGAACGTCGCGCATATGGAGCTGGCACTCATCATCGGGACGGCCTTTCGACGGTACGATTTCAAGCTGTATCAGCGGAAGCTTGAGTCCCACGAGGGCTTTTCAAAGAAGCCGGTGGAATGCTGGGTCGGGATTAAGCTGAGGGATACTAAAGCGTAACTAATGTGTCTCTCTCTCGCGAGAGAGAGAGAGAGAGAGAGAGAGAGAGAGGGAAGGTATATAGCTGAGATGCGTAATATTTTGCCCGCTTGGATTGAATTTCTCATGTTTGAGAATTGTTCATGTGTACGGGGCATATACCCCCTAGGTCTGCAGATTTCGACAGTTCACCAGAAAGACCACCAGAAAGACATATCATACATACCTACTGTTCATAAATCAGTTCACAACTCAGGAAGCCAGCTTCACTCACTAGGCAAGCAAATCTAGAGGTATGAAAGACGAATTCATGAGTTCGTCAATAAGCGTCATTTTGAAATCTTAGTTCACTCTCCTGGTGAGTACCGGCGAGTACCGTCGTGTCCATGCTTTTATAGCACCGGCAACATACAAGTAGTTGGCAGTTCTAAAAGCTTGAGATACTGTATATGCTACAAAACCTGAACATGCCGGATATACAGACTGTAAGGTGAAGCCGAGATATCATCTCACGAGGCATCGAGATATTTCCACTCGGCTAGTAGTCGTCACCACGACTAATAACCTCCTTTATGGTAGGGCGGAGCAGAATCGTCTGGTTCAGGGGTTAGTGCCGCATGCCATGACATTATCTGGTAATAACTCACATGTTCGAACTGCGCCGTGTATGATCCTTTCTTATCAACTAGAGGGGGGTAGTCCTCAACAATTCCAGATTGAACGAGATTGTTCAGCTGTGTCCCAGTCAGCTAGCACTTTTTTGAAGTTTAGGAAATACAGAGGGTCTTACTCCAAGTAAATACTTATCCTGGCCTATTCTATCCAGGTATCGCCTGCAAAAGGGAAGAGTGCCGAAGTTCTTCTTGATGACGTTTAGGAGGGACTTGGCGGAAGACAGGCGCAGATCGACCTTGGGTGCATCGCTTCGAAGAGCGTAGTGTGAGATCTCACCCTGGTCATGAACATAACCATTACCAGTACTGCCGAATGTCTCAATAGCAAAGACATCGCCCTCTTCCATTTTTGTTGTATCGGTTGTCTTGACAATTGGAACACTCTTGGTTCCATGAATACTGTATGGGAGAATCGTGTGCCCGCTGAGAGTGCGAATCGGCTTGATAGGGTATGTCGTGCCATTGATCTCACACTCATAGCTCTCCATGGTCTCTTGTATCAGGCCTCCTAATTCTCCAAGACGCACATCAATGCCAGCTTCTCTGACACCTGTGTTTGTGGCATCTTTCACGGCGGCCAGGAGGTTGTCGTACATGGGGTCGAACGCCATGGTGAAGGCGCTGTCGACAATACGTCCATTGACGTGAACACCGATGTCGACTTTCATGACGTTGCTTTGTTGCAAAACGATCTTATTCCCGGCGTTAGGACTGTAGTGGGCGGCAATGTTGTCGAGGTTGAGTCCAGTAGGGAAGCCCATGCCGGCTTTGATGGCATCACCTTCTTCAAGACCGTCATGACCGACTAGTCTGCGAACGCTATCTTCGATACCGTTCGCAATCTCAAGCAAGGTCTGGCCGGGCTTGATGTTGCGCTGTGCCCACTGGCGAACTTGCCGATGAGTCTCGGCAGCTTGGCGGTAATCATTGAGGAAGTCAGGGTCGAGGTTATCCAAGTGTCGCTTCTCTTCGCTTGTGGTTCGATAGCGGTTTTCGTTCACGTACTCGACTTCCTCGCCCTTGGGGTAGATCTTGTTCGGGAAGAGATCGGATATCAAAACGCTCGGGGGATCAGTCTGGGCCGTCGGGGCCTTCTTCTTCTTCTTAGGCTTCTTCTTCTTATTTTTCTTCTTTTTGGCGGCCTCAGGCGCGGCGTCGGCAGCTTTGCCGTCGGCGTCGTCCTCGGACTCGTCTCCAGATTGTTCTACCGTATCATTCGGCGCACCGGCGTCAGCTGCCTTCTGAGCAGCATCGTTGACTACATTGGCACGTGAGATTAGGAATTGCGTGATGAAAGACTGTTTCAAATTAATATTGAAGTAATAAAGACACTTACTGCTGAGCTTCTCAAGCCCTTCTGACGGTGTTGTGGCAGCCATTGGGGGCAAGCGTGCCGAAAAGGAAGAAAATGAGGGTAGGTACAATTAGGTATTATTGGTAATATTACTTCCTTTCCATCGTTCGACTTTTGAGACGAACCCCGCCAACAAGGTTGCCCATGCCACTCAAAGGGCGCCCATGCCACTTAAAGGGCGCTAAGGTTATCTGTCTATTTAGGGCATGTTCGCGGAGAACTGAATTTGCGAAAGATAGTGGGGCCGGGCCAGAGCTAGCTAGATGGGGAGTAGGCCGAATTCAGGACAGGTAGCAGTACACTGCAGATGTACTGAGCGCTAGGTGGGCAATCCTTTACAGCGGATTTACAGTGATTGAAGCCGCTAAAAAAGCACTAAAAAGAATAAGAATTAAATGCCTGGTGTAGCACCTAACACAATAACTAGTGCCGTCCTCGAACACAGTTAAATGACATTTTAGGTAACGTATTAGACCCCCATCCGGCCCAGGCCAAGATCCGGCCCACCCCATTTTCCCATACAAAACCGCGATTTTCAAAGAGCTACAACTTCGACAATTCAACGATTTAGACCGTAAAACTGTGACATTATGCGTGAAATGGCACGGAGATTACGAATAGTGAGGTTTGCAAGATTTCGGACTGGATTGAGCCGCGGAAATCCATTTTATGCTTGTAAACCATTTGGCGCTATATGCTATATAAGCATAAAGTGAATTTCCGCCACCCACCCTCGGACAAAACTTTTCAAACCCTCATATTCCTATTCTCTGTGTAATTCTACGCACTATGTCAAAGTTTTACGGTCTAAGTCGTTGAATTGAAGAAGTTGTGACTTTTCGAAAATCGCGGTTTTGTATGGGAAAATGAGGTGGGCCGGATCTTGGCCCGGGCCTGATGGGGGTCTAATACGTTATACACTAGTCTACAACTGTGTTCAATAGGACCAGTCATATGAGACGGTAGGTACCGGTACATGTGTCCGGTCTGGCCTATGCCCGATCTGGCTAAGCTTCTCCCCAGCCCCACCGCTTTTCGCAAACTCAGTTCTCCGCGAACACGCCCTTCGATAAACAAGTGAGAGGGCGGGCCACACGTGCCCACCTACATGGGGTACGCTCATGTTATTGAATTACAAGGAAGCTACCTACCTAGTTGTCCTGCATCGTATATGAATACCTACCTATAAGGATAGTCATGTAATAGGTATTATCTACACTCAGATGTAGTTACCTAAAGGTAGGTATTTACTCGGTAGGTAGGTAGGTAGGTAATACTTATGGTAGGTAATATCGTAATTGTGCCAGTTAGTTAAAGCACTTAACGCCCATGAACTAGTCTGCGGCTTTCAGAAGATTGATAAAAAAAAAACTACGAAGCGATGCAGCAGTCCACGAGGACAATTCCTTTATGCCAGCCAGCCGGGCTATCTTGGGGGAAGATATTCCGATTGGGCAGACCGCGCGGGTCTGATACCTACATAAGAGGCTCCTCCGTAGCGAAAATCCACGAGCTTCTAGCCACTCTATCGGATTCGCCTGTCCCCCATCTTGTTACGCCGCTCCGGCGCCGTGCATAGCCGTGAATACCCTCGCTATTACTCACTAACTTATCCGCGACGGCTATCTTGTCCCGCTGTGTCCAACACATATATCCCTGAAGCCGAAAGGGGGTCGATCTCGAACGAGTCATTGCCAGATCTGCACTGGGCCATAGGTAGTCGTACATGAACGGACGCAATTCAACAGACGCACACGTGCATACTGAAGCAGGGTGGTGCGAATGTCGGGAGAATCTTCCTCCTATATCGCTGTCTTAGTGTCAAGTACGTACCGGCCCATTATCACTATAAATTCTAGGTCTTCGGCCGACCAAGACTTCAGGGAAGATGGGGGACACACACATAAACACACATACGTTCTTTTCGAACACTCTTTTTTCGACCTGTATTACTACCCATTTTGATCAATTCCATGCCATTCGTTTAACTGCCTACTACCGCCTCAAACCCCTTGGAAGTGCTAGGCCGTCTAGTCTCCTTGGGTAGCGATATTGTGGTGGCCACCTAACCTAGGAGTGTAGGGGAACCCCCCCTACACTCTGCCTGGCACCCGTTTTGCTTCAATACAGATGCTCACCAGCCCCCTATCCAGGGGCCCTCGAAGATTCCATGCGTGCGCAGCAAGACGAGAAATAGGTCGACATAGTTAAAGTCTCGTCCTAGACCATCTTTCTCACAATTCAAGGTTGACGTCGTTTTCCACACATTTGTTTTCTTACAGACTGCTAAAGAGGATCAAAACCCGTAATGCTCAGAGATCCGAAAGTCAACAACTTTGCTGAGATCATCTACCAGGATGCCCATTGCCTTTATGTGCCAAGTTCAGCCACCCACAAACCTGAACTCCCTGATATCCATAAAGCACGCTTCAGCAGTGCCTCTTAGTCCAATCCTAGCTCGCATCTACCGTGACTTCTTGGGGTTGGGTCGAGCCTTGCATTCGTCACCCTGAACCGGGTGTAAAACCACTTTGTTCGGATAGTTCTGGTTGTTAGCCATGTACCCTTTGCTCCAGTCATATCCGACAGCATAGGCAAAGATAGAACCCGAGCTATTAAACGTGGTGGCGGTGATGCTACCCCCGACACTAGGATAACCCTTCAGGCGATGTTTGGCGTCTTTGTCCCAGAAGTGGAACGTTCCGTCGCTGCCAGCAGTACTGAAAGTTCCATTCTGAGGATGGAACGAAATGGCGTTGACGGCGTAGACTGGCGTGATATTACCTTGTGCGGCTTCGCGGTGGCATTTAAACGAGAAATTGAGGCTGTGTTTTAGAAGTCAATTATGGCTGACTAGGTAGAAGAAGGGAATGCAACTGACCTCGAGTCTTTGTCCTCTACATATTGGATAGCACAACGACCCTCGATACTACCAACGGCGAAACCTGATGCATCCGTAAAACAACTCACGACACGAGTCTGCCACTTAAGGGGGCTCTGAAGAGATTTGTAAAACTTCAGAGGGTCTTGCAGGTTTATGACGTTGATATACCTGTCTGCCGTACCGACAACGAGCAGGCTGTTACGTACGTCCATCGTGTAGACACGGTCTTGGCAGTTAACGGTACCAACAGGATTCGGCGATCTCAAATCCCAGTACTTGATCGTTTTGTCCCAAGAGCCGGTCACAAGCATGGGGCCGCTAGAATTGGGCAGTTCGAAAAACCGTACGCTTTTGACCGCGTTATCGTGTGCGGCAACTTGTACCGTCTGGAGAGTCTGCAAGTCACAGACCTTGGCCTGCTTGTCTGCGCCTCCCGAGGCGAGTTTATTTCCGTCCTGCGAGAGTACTAGTTAGCGAGGATTATGAGGGTACGGCGGTGCGATGATCATACCTTAGAAAAATCCACACTGAACACCGGTGCATCGTGCTCGTAAACATGTTTTCCTTCGCTGGATCCATTACTAGCTATTTGGTATATCCGCACCTTTCTGTCCCAGCTCGACACGGCGAGGATATCGGCGACGGGGGAGAAGGAAAGGTCGGTGATGGTATCATCGGGAGGGTTGGTAATAGGGACATCATTCTTCAGGTCGCCGATTGTGGCAGGTCCATTCGCAGCCGGGGCGGAACCGAATATTCCCGACATATTGACTCTTCGCTAGTCGAAGCCAGGTCGGAGTATTTTGCTTTGGCTATGTCCTTATGATTAGGGGAAACCTGGAGGGGGTGAGCAGCACGCATATTAGTAGAAGAAGAGGTACATAGGTAGGGGTCCTTTGAAAGGACAAAAGGCTTCGGCCTACCAGGTTCGTGCTCTCGTGTAAATGGGTAATTATTGAATCGCCTTGGGAGGAAAAAACGCGCCGTTTCCGCACGGGACTTGGTTTTTGTGAAGTACGGAAAAGCCAGCACTAAGGTTGAGGAATCGAAGGTATTGGAATGGGTAGGCAGGTCGTGATTTTATGCTGGATGGAGTATTAAATGCGAGACGGCGAAAAGTTACTGGCACCGACGCGCCTGCCCTGTGGAAGGTTCAATTCATTGGGAAACGGAAGCTGCCTGGAGACAAAAGTATCGGGGCGCGCAATGACGATTCTGAAGTCTCCACACGGTGTGCAAGTCGCATTTCAAGGGTGTGCACTGTGCCAAAGGAGCTGGACCACCTATGTGCTTAGGTAAGTTCCAAACAGTAACTACCTACCTACCTAAGTAAGTAAGATGGGACGAGAGGACGTAACAACAGAACGTAGTGACTAGTTTCAAAAGAGGAAAGTTCGTATTCTAAAGGTTGTTCTAGTGTCAGGTAATCAGGATTCAGAGGGAGAGATGCCCCGCTCCTTTAATACCTACTTCAGACTGTTTGTTTACGTCACCCTAACTCCTTCTGGACGTCTCCACAGACTGTCCGTCTCGGCTTCCAATCAGGTATCTAACTCTACAGGCTCAGAAGGACCACGTTCGTCAAATCTGCTTACTCTATCTAGTACCATCGCTATGGCGCTTTCCATTGGCCAATGAAGCTCACGCAGCTCATGCCAGTCCCCACTAAATCGCTAAATCGACCACCACGGCCCCACTTGCAAAAAAGTTACAAAACCAGCGCTCCGAAAACCCAAAATTTTCTTTTCTTCTCTTTTCTTCTCACAACCCCCCTCGCCCAACAAATCGCTATCGAAGCTACACACAGAGACCCGAGTGATTCTTTCACCCTCGTCTCCTCAATCCAGCTTTGGGAGAAAGTCCCCGGACGTATCCTCTCTTCCTTTCGAGGATGGGAGGTGTCAGCGGAAACGCGCCGCCATAGAAGCACAGCGGCTCACATTCTTCACGCGTTCGTTCTTTTTGTAATTCCAACATGTCTTGTTTCTGCACCTCCTGCCCGGTTTGACTTCGGTCTCGCTGTAAGAACATGAGCATCACCCACCCATGCGCCGCCCGATGGTGGAAGGTTCTTCCTGTCTCTCGCCAGCCCGGATATCCCCCATGGACGAAGATACGAGTCCGCGGTATCCGGACTTGGGAGTTCAGGTGTTCTCTCTGCTGTCATCGTGCTCGTGTGGCGGTGATGCTGATGGTAGGTTTGGCCGTGGAGGCAGCGTGTTGGTTGAGAGGGCATCATGGACGCGAGTTGAATACTCTTTTTGTCGAGTTCGATAGTTATGCGATTGCCCTGCCTCGCTTGGTTCGCTAAGCTGGCTTGGTTACTCGATGGGGCTTATTCTTGGTGCGAGGGGGCCTTGTCGACACGAAGCATCCGTTGTTTTGTGTCTCTTGTGGGAATTGATGGCCATATCGTGGCCGGGCTTTACAAGGTCCGCAACTTGATGCCTCTTTGTACACTCTGGGCTTCATGGGAAGTCTCTTTTCCTGGTGTTCGAGTTGCTCTACCAAGAAAAGCCCGGCCTTCAAACAAAATTCATGTTCAGGTGATGATATCCATTTATAGAGTCAAGCACTGAGGCGATCCTATTGGTGAACCCCTTGAAGACTAACAAATGCGTTATGGTATCTGATGAACAAGTCCTGTATTCTTATTTATATTCTACCTCCCTGTCAGGAAGTGATGCGTATCATACGTTCATCTTCGTCTAACTATCGACAATGATATGTACATACAAAGGAGCTCTCATCCCCGATGTTTACCACCTACCTAGGTGTAGGTATGGTGAACAACCTCTTGTGGGGGACAGTATCTAAGCGATATGTAGAAACAAATGGATACAATCCACGAAATGTGTGATGCTTGACTGGTGTAAACGAGTAACGCCGCCTTCGCCAAATCCTTGCGCCAGTCTGATAACATAATGAACATCTTATTGTGCTGGTCATTCGCTTTCATGTCTCACATCAATCCTGCCAGAACAATTTTGCTAACACTGGCCATTTCTTGCTTCAGGCCAGTTCTGCTCGTGTCCTCGAACTCCTTGACCACTCCTTGGATGATGAGCTTGCGTACTCTTTGGTCGGCTTTGGTGAATAGCTCGTAAGCTAACGGCGAGCAATCCTTGGGGCTTGTCATAAGCCCCATGAGTCGCGTATAGCAATCGATGAGCACATCGCACAGCGTGGCAAACGTCTCGAAAAAGTCGGGATCGAATGGTAGGTTGGGCGTGAGCAGATGGGTGTACTCTTCGCCCGCCACCAAGTCGTGGCCTTCGCCCCCAAGTCCGAAGTTGATGACGGTAGCCGGTGCCGCGTTTACCGCAGAGCCGTCCTTGTTGAAGCTGGCGGCGCTAGGATCCGGGTAATCGACGCCTGCTGTGCCCGATGGCCGGCGTCCCTTGCCACCAGGTCGACGAAACATTTGTGGGAGACGTGCGCGCGATAACGAGCTCGAGCTGACGCCATTTTCGGTATGGATCTGCTGGTAGGATTCAAATTCGGCGAGGAGAGTGTTTAGCGAGCGCAGGAATTCGAGAGACGTCGTGGAATTGAGGTCGATAACGACAGGGATGGAGAGTCCCAGAAGGAAGAAGTTTGTC
The DNA here is from genome assembly GCA_028637585.1 of Xylariaceae sp. X187. Classification (NCBI taxonomy): domain Eukaryota; kingdom Fungi; phylum Ascomycota; class Sordariomycetes; order Xylariales; family Xylariaceae; species Xylariaceae sp. X187. Next base: position 947,989 of record JAJIZN010000006.1, on the reverse strand, counting down.
GCACGACGGGCTAACTTTCGACTGTCGAAGTAGGGCATACGGGCCAAGTCGGGCTTGTCAAAGAGGAGCGTGTTGAACCAGTAAATCCGTCCTTCATGCCTATGGTACCCGACAGATGTGTTAACTTTTTGGAGTCATGATGGACTGAACAATGCGGATGGGATGATAGAGAGTCATAGAACTCGGTGGAGACTTACGCCTTACGCAGATAATCTAGTGTCGATATTCGTTTGTTTGCAAGTTCCTGCACATGGCTGAAAAGCGACGGCGCTTCTGTTGGCAGCGTGGGCGTGACAGATTGAGGAGAGGTGACCGATGATGAATTGGGTGCGCCCGCCATCGTTTGAAAGAGTGCACTCGAATGCGCGGCAGAGATAGACATGCTACGGACCGCCATCCTGGAAATGGATTCGAATGTCGATGGTGACACAACTGCGTCGGTATCTTTATCCTTGTCCTTTTCCTTCTCCTTGTCCTTGTCTTTGTCCTTGTCCTTGGATATTTTAGCCGCTGCAGCGAGCACGTAATTTGGGAGGGCGGGTGGTGCAGTCGCGTCAGTTATGATCTGTCCTCCCCCACTACTGCCAGCACCACCGCCATTCGAACCCGACAAGCTCGCGCGGCGCTTCGCCTTGGATGGGGTTGTAAAAGAGGCCTTCCGACCGAACGAGGATTTTCGACTGTGCTCTTTTACTAAGCCGCCTGAGCTTGTCCCAGGGCGTAGTCGTGCAGCGCCGGTTCCGTCGTCTCCCCCTTGCGTCGATGACAGTGGGCTCAAGTCGGACCTTGATGATGCCCCTCCCCAAATGTTGCTAGAAATAAAGGGGAGCGTTCCTTGCATGACTTTCTATTCTCTAAGAATTCCTTAGCCGAATAAGTATAGGTAGGTAGGTATACCTAGGTATAGGTATATCGGTATACCTAGTCGCAATAAACTGGGTACACTAAGAAAGGTATAGCTGAAGTATCTTATTGAAACTTTAGCGCTTATCTGACTGTCGGCTTTGGGTGAGGGAACTTTGGGATCAGCGCCGATTAGGTACGATTCAAGGACGGGTGGGTAATCCGGGGTTGACACAGTCTCATCGCATTCGCAACGGGTTTCAGTGTTCTTGGTGGGGCTGATGGTCGGCCGATCGTGGACAAGGGCGCCTAGAAAACCGACAAGAAAGAGATTAGAGGGGAGAGGAGCCGGATGTATGAAAACATCAGTGCTAGCTAGATACCTGGGTAGAATGGAGGCTGAGGATTGGTGTCTAATGGGTACTCTTGAATGAGGTACCTATCGGGTCAATGGGGTGTACTCCGGAGTCCGTATAATGAATATACTGCCTGATTGGGATGCACTTGGTATCCGTATCGTATAGGTAGGCAATACCTGCGGTCTGTACCAATTACAGATCCACAGTGTCCTTTGACGCTTGGCAATCCGCAGACTCCAAATCCAGAAGGGAAGGCGAGCACTCGCTCGTTGGGCCAGTTGAGAGGCAATAAAGAGCGAAGGAAATAACGAACGCGAGGAGAATGCCGTGATTGCACTTACATAATCGCTTCCGCTTCCGCTTCCGTGTATGTAGGTATTACGGGATAAATACGATATCGAGAAGGAAGGAATAAGCGACAATCACATGTCATCTAAGTTAGATACCTATTCCAGAGTCGAAAGATGGGCAAAAAGGAAAAGAAAAAGAACACCTATGTAACAGAAAAAGAAGAAGCCCGCCATTTGATATCCACCGTGAAGAGGATGTTAGTTAGCCAGCATGCGCGCCATACCGCTTTTTTGAGATGCAGCTGTTAGCAGCATACCTTCTAGTGTAGTGTCCATGCAACTTTGAGAGTCCTAGATAGATCAGTACCTACACCAACTAAACTACAGTGGGTCACAGAAAGTGACGCTCGTTTTTTCAAAGCCGAGTTTTGGGCTCGAATAAAAACTACGATGTAGGCCCGCAAAATGTAGATGTGAATTAGAAAAAAGTATTAATGCAGTTGCCGGCCATTCTTCAATGCGTGTCCATTTTTTAGGAGTGGCATATACTCATTTTGATGCGTGGTGGTGATTCTTAAGGGTGGTCTTTTTTGCAACAAGTCTGAGCGAGCGTCACTTTCTGTGACCCACTGTAGGTATCTACCTAGGTAATCATTTGCGCTGCGCAGTTAACTACCGGGCGCCGGCCTACAAGACGCTATTATCTCAATGTGTTTCATAGTAATTGAAAGAGTTGAAGGAGAAAAATAAAAAACGAGGCTTGAACCTCGGGCGTCGATCAATGAATACCTATTGCAGCTCACAACACAGATCGTGTTTACCCTCTAATCCAAAAAAAGATCGGCCTGCCGTATTGCTCGGCCATCTCAAATACCACTCACTGGCTTATGACTTACGACTAGCTATGTGGCCGAGCAATACATTAGGCCGAAAGTACATTTGAAATGTAGTCGGTCTCGTCCCGTTAAACTTCAAACTTCAAACTTCAAACTGATCATTCCACCTATTTTAGTTACCACCGGAAGATGGTGTTATTTCTACCATACTCGTCCCTGTCTCGTCATGACATCAAGGAGATACCAGTTACCCTATCACGACATCTCTCCGACTGTCTCGTGCTTGTATTCGTAGCTGTTATTAGTGCCTAACCTTACGGGATCGCATTTTAAGCATTCCGATTGAGTCGTACAGCTCACTTCTCTATTGTCGGGAGTTGTCGACGCTGCATCTTCCAAGTGCCTTCATAACACCCGCGCGGATCAGCCAAAGCTATATAGTATTCACTGCCACTGCTTGTACGCTATTTCTTCCCCTGCGAATGTTATCGCCTCAGCTACCGCCATCGTCAAGAACGAAAGCTTTCAAGACCATTTATTATGATACAAGGACATGACAGTGGCTTTGCAGCAATCGACTCCGGCTTAACTTTGGCGTCACTATGTAATCCCGAACGTCAATAGTCAGTCCTCTTGGTAGGATTCTGTGTCTTATGGACAAAGAACGCCACTTCTATGCGACACCAGATAATAGTCTTTGAGCATATTGTGATGAGGGATGTGCTAGCATAACCTCTTTGATAGTTAATTGTCATTGGAGCTGGGCTTTTTGAGATTAGGTTGCCATTACAAGCTGTATGAATTCCATACTAGGTGAATGAGTAGATCAATGACCATGTTGGGTCGTGATGGATCATGGGTGGCGGTGCGGCGCGGTGCCCAGTGTAAGCCACTTAATGGCGACGGACGCAGAAGCTCGCGAGCTCCCCTACCTCTATGCGTTGCTTTGCAAGGCGTTAGAGTTATGCTGTCTCGCCACCTAAGCTGACTCTAACGAGTAGTCCGGGACAGAAAGTCGAACGGACACGTCTGTGATGCCGAGCACCCAAACGAGGCCAACGTATCTGGCCGCTTGAGAAGCATGATCATTTTCAATCCCGACGCTGGATCTTTCCGGCTGGAGTGGTGGATCGACGCAACTAATGAGATCCACGCTCGACGTTGCTTTAGGCATAGGAATTCTTTATTTCATTGGCAAAACCATTGCATAGATGGATGTGAGAAACTTCCTTGCTGAGGTAAGGCGTCAAAATAATACATAAGTCCGGTAGACTACTTACTGAGGATTTGAACTCATCGCACGGTTCACACCGCGGTAATCGATGAAAGGATCTCGCGAGGCCAACAATGCGAAATCATTCAGTGTCGACTAAATTGCGAACATGGACGTACTGTGTGTGTTACTCATAGGAAAAGATGGCGAAGATAGAGAGTTGTTATGCTGGCAAGTCGTGAACAGCAGCTGGATCGCACAAAGTGGAGAAGTATAGGACCTACTAACCTAGTACAGAACCTGGTCGGGTCTAAATTTGCAGTGTATATGAGCCCAGGATTATCCGTATGGTAAACGCATCTACCGTAGTGTACGGATCACATATCTACCTATGTCGTTGCCGCAGGCCATAATAACTCTTGGACATGTAACCAAGATACGAAGAGGGATTCATTCAGTAGAGATTTCTGAGAATTACAGCTTGACAAGATGCCACTTGTAGACACAACGAATAGTTGATTGATAGACGTCCTGTCCCATTTTCTCAGCTGCTGGCGGGCCGCCGATTAGCGACGGGCGGGCCGCCAGTGACTCTGTGGTACCTGGAATTCTGCCTGGACTTCATAAACAGCACCTGCCAAATCGAATGGGAAATTCCTGTCAACAGCCTGCCCAAAAACGGCGAGTATCTATTTGCATACCAACGCGCAACGCGTGGGGTTAGATGACAACTTTAATGAGAGCATCCGACCCGCCTCAATTACTACCTAGATAAACACGAGTTCTCACAGATATTTCAAGCCTTACCTTGTTTTGCCAGATGCTGTGATAATGCCAAGGTAAGCAAGCAGTGTATTTCCGGTATCGCATCCCATCATTAGCTCCTTTTCTTCCTAACTCCAGTCGCCAAGGGAGATCATTACCATCCAGGCGGGCCAATGCGGCAACAGCAGTGAGTTAACTCCCCATCCCCAACTCTGAACAGCGCTTTCTCACCCCGTTATCTACTCTTTAAGCGGCCTCGTGTTCTAACTGCATTCAGTTGGGAGTCAGTTCTGGCAGCAATTATGCCAGGAACACGGAATCAATCAAGATGGTAACCTAGAGGACTTCGCGACTGAAGGCGGCGACCGCAAGGACGTCTTCTACTACCAGAGCGACGATACGAGATACATACCCCGCGCAATCCTCATAGATCTCGAACCTCGCGTAATAAATGGCATACAGTCAGGCCCCTACAAGAACATATACAATCCCGAAAACTTCTTCGTAGGGAAGAGTGGTGTGGGTGCTGGCAATAACTGGGGTGATGGATACCAGACAGGAGAGGCTGTTCACGAGGAGATCATGGAGATGATAGACCGCGAAGCCGACGGTAGTGACTCGCTGGAGGTACCTTTACATGCCGTCGTCTTTTCGCTCGTCATCGACTAATAGTCTCTACAGGGCTTCATGCTACTTCACTCCATTGCTGGCGGCACAGGATCTGGGTTGGGATCTTTTCTCCTGGAACGAATGAACGACAGATTCCCCAAGAAAATTGTCCAGACCTATTCTGTCTTCCCCGATACGACAAACACGGACAATGTTGTTGTCCATCCGTATAATAGTATCCTCGCCATGAGACGGCTGACGCAAAATGCAGACTCTGTTGTGGTACTGGACAATGGAGCATTATCTCATATTGCTGCGGACAGGCTCCATGTCCAAACACCTTCATTTCAACAAACTAACCAGCTTGTGTCGACGGTGATGTCAGCAAGTACAACGACCCTTCGGTATCCTGGCTATATGCACAACGATCTAGTTGGAATCCTGGCCTCCCTGATCCCTACCCCACGCTGCCATTTCCTTATGACTGCGTACACGCCCTTTACAGGAGATCAAGTTGAACAAGCTAAAACGGTGCGCAAGACAACCGTTCTCGACGTGATGCGCCGTCTATTACAACCAAAGAACCGCATGGTATCAACTGTACCAGGCAAAAAGAGTTGTTATATCTCCATCTTGAACGTAATTCAAGGCGAGGTTGACCCCACGGATGTACACAAGAGTTTGCTTCGTATTCGAGAACGAAAATTGGCAACATTCATTCCCTGGGGACCTGCAAGCATCCAGGTCGCCCTAACGAAACGCAGCCCTTACGTTCCAATGAGCCATCGTGTGAGTGGTCTCATGTTGGCAAATCATACCAGTATAGCCACGGTAAGTTCTGCGCACCCAGCACCTAATTAATGACCGAACTGCAATGATTGACTCGTGAGAAATAGCTATTCAAACGCGTTGTTAAACGATATGACAACATGCGTAAGCGAAACGCTTTCATAGATATCTACAAAAAGACGGCGCCCTTCTCGGAGAACCTGCACGAATTCGATGAGGCCAGAGACGTTGTCACAGATTTGATAGCTGAGTACGAGGCGGCTGAGGACGCCAACTACCTCAACCCAGAGGGAGAAACTGCAACGTCTGCAGAGACAGACAAAAGAGTAGGATGATTATAGGGAACTACCGGTTTAAATTCAAACCCATCCCTTGTTTTACGGACATTCACGGCCAGATCTTCTTAGGAGTCAGCAACTCGAAGGGAGAATGGGAACCTGGCGTTTTGGTATGAGACTTTGCTCGCTTTAATATCATTTTTGTCATGATTAGGTAGATGCCACTTGTCAATGACAATAATACGAGTCCATGAAGCTTGGTAGTGCTCAGGAGCAGATCGGAGTGAGTCAATATCAAAGGAGTCGAGATTTATCGGTGATGGCCCGTTTCCCAAGCCAAGCTCGGCTTGGCGTGTCATCTCTTGCTCTAGGTAACTCCTAGTCTCTCGACAGGCTGCTAATACCTACAGTACCTAGGTAGACAGAAACGTTGTATTCGTTCTCGATGAGGCCGTTGCAAGCTGATCATGCCTCTGCCAGACTCTTTGAAAAGCAATTCGTAGGTAAGGATTCCATAACGGGGAGGAAGAGACTCGTACAACTCAGCGATGACCTCTCTGATACATTGAGATGCATCCTCGTTCCGCCACGGACAAGGTTCTGCACCTTATGTCGAGTATATCACAGTATGCTTTGGGATGATGTAATAACACTGAAGTCATGTGACCTCTATGCTTGCATTGTACGGTGAAAACTTGCTCCATACGGGCACTGTGATGCCCATATAAACTGGGAATCTGGATTCTGTCTGGATTCCGCGGATAAAATGAGTGGGTCCGGCGTTGATTGACGTCAGATCTATCGACAAACTTCCGAGATGTGACGTCACAGATCGATGACCAGATGAGATGCTGCAATACAGCAGGCAGGTATGCCCAAATGTGCCTTCCTACGATGCTCGTTATGGATACGTATCGTATGAGTATAAAAGGAGACTGAGTTCCAAGATTTAAAAAACACTTCTTTATATCAACTCGTCACAGCAAGAAACAACCATAATCTTGAAGACATCACCACTAGACTACCTATAACCACACACATTCACGATATTCCCTGTCAATTAGACCATAAACAACAGTATGTCTCCCTCACCAAGTCCACTTTATCATGAGGCAATCTGTCATGGCAAAAGCGACTAACTCGTTCATCCTTAGGCCATGGCTTCGAAGGACGAGAAAATCGAAAAGGCCCGCACCAACCTCCCGCTCCCGGAGCAGCCCCCCGTTCCCTCAGACTGGAATTCAGCCGACGCTCGCACCGTCAATGTCGGCTCTGGACGCCTTTCGAGCGACGTCTCCACTGGCGCGGGATCCACGTCTGGCCTTCGCGAGCCCGCCTCTAAGGCCGAAGTTGACTTGAGCGGCGTCGGTCGTCAGGGCAAAGATAACCTCGAAGGTCCGCCTAAGGACGCTGCTGCCAAGTAAAATTGCGCTTTGCGCTTTCGACTCGATTATATCAAGCGCTGGATAAACAAGTGGAATGCGCAGATAAATCGGATGGAAGGTATCGCATGAAGGCAGGGCACGTTACGCGACGAAACCTCGATCTTTGGAATGAGGAATGCTGCTCAGTTACATGAGGTCACAAGTCACATAACACCTCGAGTCTCCAAGAAACGGTGAGGCCCGTGCTTCGAAATGCGAAACGCGAGATCTTTGGCAATCGGCATCATGTCAACAGGGATTGTAACTACATTACCGTAGTAGGAGATAGATGATTTACTGATTGATCCAATTCGCTGTTACCCATTCGATCAGAGAAGAAGAAGAGAAATGTAGCTATCAAAAGGGGTTTTTATGATGAAAGGTGTGTCTTCATTCGTAGATTACCGGTATGCGCTGCTTGATTATTGTGGTATGAGTGTACGTCCGTACATCCATCGTATTAGAGGCAGACGTCTCAAATCTGAAAGTCCGTGGTGGATCGGAGGTGAGAACAGTGCGCGTGAACCCAGAACGAACGGTGCTCTGCTAAATTAGGGACATATCTAACTAACCTAGATAGATCGATACCTATCTAATCTGTATCCAGAGTCGATTCTAGACTAACTATCTACGTAGCGGATCCTTCGTGACGGAGACCTGCGTGAGGTAATTTGATCGAACTGCGATTCCAATCGAAACGATTCCAACCACTACTAGTACCACAAGATGCCATTCCTTGTACCCATTTTACCTATGCTCATCATCGCCAATGGCAGCAGCAAAACTAGTACCTATAACTGCAATTGGCACTCGCTGCGGGCTCGTATACCGGACCATTAACGGTCACCACCAACAAACGCTCGTCGCGTCTGCTCTTTCGACTTTCGGAATGCGTTGCCTATCATCTGCTTGATATTCTCCTTCGTCCACATGGCAATTTGCCCTGGCTATTGACAATCCTGCACACTGAATCCCCGCAAATCATGAGAATGAGCAGTCTTTAGGAGATGGATCTTTGCACAATCCCATGGGTCACGGGTGTGGCATGGATATCCTCTGACTTAGTACAGTCTACGGAATGATGAGGGAACCTGCTGGGAAGATCGATGACAGCCGGCCTATCTACCGAGAAATGCCTAGCGAAAGACGTCAGTAAAGGTCAAATTCACCAAGAAACCTGTCTCCCGCTTTTGCTACCTGCGAGACTATCAGACTGCGATATTCACGCTTTGATACCGGTCAGGCCCTCGGTGTTCGTGCCACATTCACATCACTGGCCATCCCGTATATTTGCAAAGGGTTGGCCGCGGAAACGAGGATCGAATTCGTTAGACCCTGGCATTTTTGATAGACCCTGGCCCGGCTTCAGCATCTGCGTCTGTTGAGCAAAGTATGGTACGATTGGGCCCGGGAACTTGGCACTGCCAGAGAGTCAAGCATCTACTGGCTTCACGAGGAGCTTGGAAGCGGATACTGCCGAGCAGGATATTAGATCATATTGCCTTGCTCTTGGATATCCGTTCAGATGTCTCCTGTCATACCGGCAGGATCGTTATCTAGCCTACAAGGTGGTAAGGTTGGCGGTAAGCAATATATGATGCTCACACATAGGTAGTCACAGGAACTCCACCTCTCGCGTTTCGAAGGAGTATCTTGTCACAAACTCATACATTATCTAACAGTTCTGTATAGGTGACTACAGCGAAGAGCTGGAGCTTGTTGAACCACAATAGACACAGTGTTACTTCTGTCAACACTTGACCGCCTCCTGTTCGTGTCCCAGGCTCATGAACCCCCCAACCTTGTGAGTCTTAATCAGTCTTTGACCAAGCAGCTCTGGCGTCGGTTCAGCGTTGGTGTTAAGCTTTTGTCGATCTCTCGTATGTTTGTTGAACATCTGAGGAAAGAGGCCACTCCGTATCCCGTCATATGTACCATCTACACGAACTGCTGCTATGGCTTAGGCTATAGCCGTGACGATAAAGATGATCCCCATGAGAACGATTACCTCTTACACGACTACATATGCACATCCAATGGTTACCCAAGATATGAGCCTCTATCCTTTGCCTAAGTCTTCATAAAGCGTTATTATCACGCTTCTCAACAAATGATCAATGACAGCCACACGCTCTCTACAATGAGAGTTTTCTTTGCACTTCTGCCCTTGACTACCATCGATGGGTATAAGGGTCAAGAAGACTGTAAGTTGTGGACCCTGCTATTGGTGATTTACGTCGAGCTCAGTGGAACGAAAGATCGAGCTGTTCGTCACCGCAAAGAGCTCTGGTACCCTTTACTTTGTTGCCACAAGAGACCAACCCCTAAATATAGAAGTACTGAGTTAATCCAATTCTAGGCATCGCTTTCATGCTCTTCAGGCTGATAAACGAGACCTTTAGAGTGATTTTCGAGCCTCGACTCACTTCTTGAAAGAGGGTGGACTTCCCCATCGCCGTGAGCCACGATGATGAAAGCGAAGTGCAGAAGCAATACATCCAGTGTTTCGCATATAGACATTTGATATTGCTAGGCTTCCAAGCTTCGTGAACGATGCCGGCACGATGTCTTTGTCGAAAGGCAGTCGTCTTACATCAGAATGCTCCTTCTCCTTCTGCCCTCTGTCCACCATCGGGATGTTCCTTCCTTCTGCTGTCTTCCTCCGCGCCGCGCCGCCTCGCCCTCTTCTGCTTCCATCTATCTCCGCTTTATCATTCGTCGACATCTTTCCCTTCTGTCGCCGACTCTTTTATCGCCGACGGACTCAGCTTACCATTACTCACAACAATGGGCCTACCAACTCTACCTGCTAAAACTACAGTACCTTTTAGCACTAATGGCTTAATAGGAAGAAGTACTTAATGACATCTTTCTTCCCAAGGCGCCTCCACGATCCTGATCTATTTATTTCCTGCCACGGATCCCACTTCCTACCCAGAACTTCTCTGGCCAGGTATCTGCGCATGAAGTCTGACTTCCTCATCTCCGATCTGTGTCCCAATTCCTGCCAACCCTATCAATTTCTCGATCGCTTGGGGTTTTCCTTTCGCTCGATCAAGCCTGATCCCTCCTCCTTCTAGTTCACGACTCTACTCAAAGGCTCGGGTAAGTGTTGCTGCTTTACTATATATCTCCTCCCTTCTGGTGTCTGCTGCCAGAGGACCTTCGGCAGACGTCGGCATAATCTATCGACTCTACTAACTCTCATGTTTCGGTCACAGGGCACGTACCAACCCTTCCACGCAATCGGATACCTACACTACCAGATAGGTAGTTAGGTAGCCGACCTCATCCGGGTGGATAACTCCTCATCGCGCCCGACCTGCCGCAGGTTGCTCGCACTCTCATCTCAACCCTTCTGCCACCGGGAACGTTTTACAACTGTCCGTGCTCCTATCGATCTCCGTAATTCAATCGCTCTGTCCTTGGAGCCACAAATCCACGGATTACTTTACTATTCACAAGCAGGTAGGTGCGGGCTCAAGCCGCTGAGATACCGCCACTATGGATAAAGAGCTTGAACAAATGATGGTAAGTTCCAATCCCGTTACTATCGTCCCTAATGTAACAAACTGTCATCGATAAAGCGTTTGGGATCCTCTAACCTAATGTCTTACTTGCAGGCGGATCTGGGAGATCACCGCATGGAAGAATTGGCTGTAGATGATGATCGCAGATTGCCCAGACGGCCAAACCAGCCAGGCGCTCCCTCAGTCAGTAACACATCACTAAAGTCTGGCTTGAAGCATGCGCGTAGCAACAGCGCTTCTAAGATGTGGAATGGTAAGTATTGCGAACATTTGCGAAAAATAGGTTGCGTTCTGACTTGCGGTAATAGATGCTATCAAGAGCGGAGCATTCAACGATGACGATGCCGCAGGGGTCAAAAACTTAGATACCCTGGATAATGGACAGGCACACCGCCTTAGAAAGTTGTTTGATATCAATAAGGACAATGCTAGACCAATCCATAACCCTAGGTATGCTCCAATGAAGTACAGCCAGATCACGGACATCGAACTGATATGCAGATAGCCCACAGAACTTCAAGAAAAGACAGTATCCCGCTGCCCGCCCTGGTCTTCTCGCTGGGGCTCAAGTCTCTGCTTTTGGAGGGATTATTCCCGACGGCGGCGAAGTGAAGCGGTGGCCACCAAAGAATACCGCAAGCCAATTACCTACTGTTGGCAACTCTATGCCAGCAACTACCCCTACCCTGGGACATTTGTCTGAACAACCAACCCAGGTCGCTGGTGATCGCCATGGCCATCTGGAACAGACATCCAAACATCTGGAGGTTGTGACCGGCCGTCAAGAGCCTCGTGTTGCGTTGGGAACCTCTATCGGTACCAGTGCTCACGAGCCAGCTACTCCAAAAGGCCGAGAGATTTTCTTCCAAGACAACATACTTGTGCAAGAGGAAATTGGAGGCAGAAAACGTCTGCCGGCTCGAGTCATTATTCACGGACTCGACGTACCTCCAGTTTGCATTTGCGAGCTGATGATCAACAATGAGAAGGTGATCAAGGTTGATGTCCGCTCACTGCTTCGTTTGTTCGTGGACGGAAGCAGAGTCATATTTCGCCGCACTGATCCGAATGATGAAGGTCTGCTAGTCAATTTTCTGTATTTTGAGGGCATTCCAAAAGCCCTGAGCTTCCAGCAAGAGGCCGAACGCCGCAAGCTTCAGTATCTGAAGCTTTCTGCGGGAATTCCTATTCAGTCCTCTGTACACATTCTGCCGGTTCAAGATGACACGATTCATAAAGCGACTGTCGAATGTACAGGTCCGGCTGGACGGCAGCTTGAACCAGATGGCCCAGTCCAGGAAGCTACTGACAAATCTGCTGATAAGGCAAAGCAACAAATTGAAGAGCCTGACATCGCGTTGCCAGATACTGCTACCAAGGAAATCAATGTTAAACCTACTGGCACAGCTGGACAAAAGGCTGCAGGGCCTATCGTTGACTCATCGCAGCTGCAAAAGCCTAATCGAGAGGAACCAACCCTGATCGAGTTTGAAATCAAAGCTGAACCACTCCCTTCGGTGCTAGTTGTTGAGGCTGGTAATGGCAAACTTGACCAAAAAGCTCAAGCTGCACAAGCTACTAAGTCGGAGCAAAATGCCAAACTCGCGCACATGGCTGAACTTGAGCAAACTGCTAAATTCGGACGAGTTGCCAAGCTCAAGGTTGTTGAGCTCGAGCAAGTTGCTAAGCTCGAGCAAGTTGCTAAGCTCGAGCAAGCTGCCAAACCCCAGCAAAATGCTAAAGCCGAACAGGATGCTAAGCCCGAGATGGATGCTAATTACGACAAAGATGGGAGCTCGTGTGGTGACTTGATTGAGTTCTCGAGTTCTGCCTCCTCTGATGGAGGCGATGAAGCCGATGAAGCCGATAGCGCCAGTGGACAGATGCGAAGCCATGACTTAGAACTGCTGATGGGTTCAGACTGGGACAATGACAATGCGAAGAACGCAAGAGAAATAGCCGCTGTCCTTCAGGATGTCAAGTTGATTTGCAACAACTGTGCTGGCAAAGATTTATCTAAGGAATGCCGTCAGTTTCTCTGTGGAACAACCCAGGCCGACTACATGAAGATGATCCAAGCGTCGGGTGCCCTGGATAGAGCATTGCAGGATACTTCGTTTTCCCCTGCGGCTTTCGTCGTTAGTATCTTGCACCTGCTGCGAAGAGACGAATTTCTTAATGTGTCATGGGACGAGAAGAAAAAAATAATTGCGGTCGTTTATCAGAATGTATCGCATGGTCACTCGCGAAACGTCCGCTTGCCAGAGGAGCTCCGCGAATTACAGTCTGTCGAAGGCGGAGCTGGTCATGGGGACTTGTTGTACGTTCCAGGTGGAGGAGATCTGCAGCGCAAAAAGTCGCGCTTGAATGGCGCTTGTCCAGAATTTCATATGCCCAAGGTTACGACCAACCCGCAGCCGCAAGTGCCCGCCGAATCGTCCAAGAAGCCGTCTTCGCCCTCGCCTGTTCTTATGAGTTCCAAATGGGCGCAAGGCTAGACTGGCGAAACACAGAGCCGCCGTTTGCAGTTCATGGTGAGAAACTTCCAACCTGCCACCCTCCACGTCCACTGAAGACTATTGTTTTAGGTATAGAAATGAGTGCACTGCTAATGAAATTGTCTAGGGCACTCGAACTGCAATTCTTCTGATCCAGGCGTGAGGGTGGGCGATTAATGCGATCCGAATAATTCATTTCACCTTCACATGTGTAAGCCGAGCTTTTGCAATCACAACGAGTACCTGTGTACAAGCTATCCGAACTCACTACTTGCATGACACTCATCTACTCCTCTGCTTTGTCTCTCGAGGCAGGATATGAAGTTTTCAGACCAGTGATTACTGGGTGCTGGAACATGTATTGTGAGATTTCATTTGCAGAACAGTCAAGTAAACAGTCAAGTAAAAAAAAGAAAAAAAAAGGGGAGATGTGTAATGGGAAGAAAAAGAAGGGGATGTAATGGAAAGAGAAAGGAAAAGGAAACAAAACAAAATTGACTGGATGGCTGTAGTATGTACGCTAGATCACAGAAAAAAAAGAAAACTCCAAAAAAAACCTGCCAGAGTCCCAAAACCGCACGCCGTATCGTGATGATGTAAGTTCGCTGATATAAATCGATGCAGTGTTGGAGCTGGTAATCAATGCGCTTCACAACATTGTAGCCGCCGGACATCCCGCCGATTGAAGCCCGCGGGAAGATGATAGCCGGAGGTCCATCGCACCCCCGCTTTCCCCTATGCCGTATTCTTGTTCGGGGCGGTAATTGACACTATAAAGTACGGGGCGGTGGACACCCCGGACTCCTTACTCGTCTGCGCCGAAACTCCGGCTTAAGGGTCCATGAAGGAGGGGGGGAACGAGAGCGGACACGGCCGGCGCGGGAAGAAACCACGTATAGAAGTCAGTAACATTTTCCCTTGTATTTGGAAAGCTTGAGAATATAAGTATAGTAGATATTAGACGTGCATACTGCGTGTGGGCGCCGTCTGGCCGGTCTACGGTAGTCTAGTGCAGGCACACGTCACTGTAAGGAAAAAAAAAGGCTAAGACGACGGCGACGTCGTGTGGAAGGCCCCGAGGGAGCGCCGGGGCGGGTTATACATGTGCTGGTACGGAGGAATACTTTGGTACGGGCAGGACTGGGACTGCGTGCCTGGGCGGGCTTTTTTTTTTGAGCACCGGACCGGAGCGTCCGGTCTAGATGTCTATCTAAGGAAGGACCCTTTGTTCGGCCCCTTGAACGGCGAGTCGAGGATCTGGGGTCTTGGACGGGGCTTACGACAAGTAGGCGGCGACGGGGGAGTCAACTTGTAACAGATACTTATATAGTAAGAGGCACAGAAGCGCCATTTATCGCTAAGGATCCCGCCTGCAACATCGAGTCTGCAAACTTGCGATTCCTGGCGGCTATAGGTAGGTAGGTAGGTAGGTAGTAAAAGAGCCATCAAGACTCTACCATTGGTAACAACACCGTGTGAGCTATCTAGGTTAGATAGACAGGCATTTGCTTTCTCTTGACCATTGCGACTACACAGGGGGTCGCAGAAAGTGACACTGGATTTCTTCATGCCGAGTTTTGGGTTCGAATAAAAGCTACGATGCAGGCCCATAAAAGTAGATATGAGTTAGGAATACGGATTCATGTACTCGCCTGGCGTTAATCGATGCGCGCCCAGTTTTTAAGGGCATTTATATTGTCAAGTTCATGTGCGGTGTTGATTCTGAAAGCTTAGGTAGGTTATCTAGGTACCTGGTTAGCTTTTGTTGCACCCTTATCTGAGCGAGCGTCACTTTCTGTGACCCACTGTAAGACCCCTCGCGCCACTGCAATTACAGCGGTCTGATCGCCTAGGCTACCCTAAAGTCGTGGCAGTCGTAGTGTAGTGTAGGTACCTGTTAGCAGGCAGCTAACGGCGCAATTACGCTGTGTCAAGACCTGGACCATGTAACTACACGGCGGCTCTTTATGTGGTCTTACATAAATACCTAGTTCTTTTGTCGCTGACTTTTGTCATCGTGTTAATGGCTTTGGCGAACCCGTGAGCAAGGCTTGCATAGTCTTTACATAGCAGACATGGCAGACATCGCAAAATACGTACAAAGTACAGACTTGATTGTCGTGGCGATGATCAGAGGCATGCTTTGTGCCGGGTACGGTCTGTAGCTTGGGCTCGATGTAGGCAGTACTTCGTCTGGAAGTCCTCCAAAACAGAAGGTCAAGTGATGCCTAGAACACCATGCAGGACATACTGCATGTACTATGAATGAGACTAGCATCCGAATTATAAGCAGTGATAATCCAGTAAAACCAACAGCTTTTTCCGTTCTTTTGCTAGGAAGACAGAGTCATCAATTGGCTGACTCATAGGGGCCAACCGTAGCTTGCCAGCGATTTTGAGACGACTAACTTACCTACTTAGGTATGTATGTACATACCTACCTACCTAACCTTAGAAGGGGTTGCCTTTGGCCCTGCTTTTGCCGGCGTGCTTTTGCCTGAGGGATACGGACTACTACATACGCAAGTAGTGGTCAGTCCGTACCGCCGCTTACATAAGGAAGTATCTAACTACAGTACGGAGGTAGGGATGTGCCAACTCGCCAGGCGCCATTCCAGACCCACTCACCGACATCCCGCCAGACTCCAGAATCCAGTCCACCTCTTCCAAGTTCCCACTTCCGCCTCTGTCCTGTCACATGCGGATGCAGGCACTTGATCATTTAGTTTGCCTTTAGACTGCCCTACTGGTCCAAGTAAGAGACAATTAAAATCCGCCATCCCAAAGAACCGCCGAAGCCTTTCCCTTCCCTACTACCTACTCCAACCCCGAGCTGCTCATCTCTCCCCTTTCGCACAACTCGCCCGCCATTTTGTCTGACCCGTTCGCTCCAATCCCAGGCAGACGAGCGCTTGACAACATTCACACTTCCGCCCCAGGACAACGCCCCGTCAATAGCGAGAAACCATACCGACACCATGAGCATGCTACTATCGCCGAAGCCGTCTTTATACAACCCCCACGACCCTAGTCGGCGGTCTCCTACCCGCTCATGTGCGTTGCTTTTGTACTGCCAATCTTCGACTCGGGACATGCTTTAACTCACTGCTTCTTCATAGCGTCTCCCTTGCACAACTTCCTATCGAGTCACCGAAAACGCAAAGCCGAAGACGATGGCGACGAAATGTCCGTTTCGCCTTCCACCTCGCCCGCCGTGCAGTCCCGACAGCTAGTCCGATCGGTCAAAAAGGTGCGATCCAGCGATCCTACCGGTCGGCCCTTGACGCTTCCCCGTCTCCTAGAAACCCTCAATGTCACACAACTCCGAACTGTCCTGCAAACGATCTGCGAACGGCAACCCGAAATTGGCGAAGAGGTGGTCAAGAGCGCACCACGACCTTCCGTCGAATGTGCGTTGCAGGTTTTGAGTGAATACCAGGACAGACTACGAGCGGCGGTTCCCTACGGCGGCTCTACCTCGGACTACACTTATTTTAGGGTCAAGCAGCCTCTCCTTGCGCTCATCGATGCTCTCGCCGATTTTACACCGCAGTATCTACCGCCGACTGAACCGCAGGCTGCCGTCTCTCTGCAATTCCTCGACGGGGCAACGAAGCTCGTTCACAATCTTCCGGACTGGGAAAGCCAAAGCCATCGCTACCACAAGGAGAGTGCATACGATGAGATATCGAAAGCCTGGGCCCTTGTCATCACCGAGGCTTCGAAAAAGGGAGCCGGATTTGCCCTGCACTCCGATGGGTGGGACCAGACCTTGGCGAAGCACAATCAACAATCTGGCGGGCGATTGCAGGCAGCTATATCGGCTATGGCCACACACGTCGGCTGGGCAAGCTCCCATAACGGAGCATCGGATAGCTCGTCAACTTCACCCTCTATTCTCGATCAAATCTTGGCTGGTAGCTATAATACATCCGTTAGAGTTGGGCATTGGTAGAAAGGGATCCGGGACCATGGCCGGAATCAGGGCACTGAGTTAGCGTGACTTGTGGGAAAAGGACAAAGAACCACAGGATGTCACAACATGACAGCACGTACGACACCGCCGGGTTTTGCATTGGCTTGGAGGGAAGGAGGTTGCATGCACATATTTTACCATGCCCGTGCCGCGACATATTACGGTGGCTCATTTGTGTTATGGAGCATAGATTCGGATACGGCGTCAATGGTTTTACACAATTTCGGGGCGTTTCACATTGTGATGCTGAGGCGTTGGGCCTTTTTCTTTTTCGACGTTGATATTATTTACTGACTGCACGGATTCACATCACATGCATCGTTGCTGATTGGATCCGAGAGCCAACTGAAACCCTGGCTGTCTATATGTTTTATCCTTACCGAGGTGATGCATTTATAGTCTAGACTCGCCGGTTATGTATCTACGGGGCCTTACGACTGGTAGTAAGTGATTGGGGGAAGGGGAAGGGTAAGGGGAAGGGTAAGGGTAAGGCAAACGGGGAATCAAGGTGGGAAAGGAGCCTCAAGTGGAAAGGCTCCGGCAAATACTCCATCATAAAAAACCAATAACCATCTATATCCCTCATATCTTGACTCGTACGGTTTCTTCGTCCACCTCTCATGGATCGGCCTGCGAATCACGATATAAACGTGATGGCGTCGCTCAAGGTATACGGCAACGGGATGGTATGATGGTTGCTGTGGCTCCATTTTAGGGAGGGCGAAATGAGGAGGGAAGTGATTCCGTTTCTGTGACATGATGCAGAGTGAACCGAATGATCTCTTCTTGTTGGTTTTGTGATATGTTGTTCTGCTTGTGTAGCGCCGCTTCTATCATTTGTCTTGGTATGCTGTCCAAATGGATACCGGTAGGTATGATTTGGCTGAGCCACTCACTTCTACGAGATCTATCTAACCTACGTAACTGTCCCGTGTTGTGGAAGTTGAATTGAATGATCCGTGTACAGTTAAAAGCCGGATCAATACCGGTCTCCGGGGCCGTGTAGGTATCGGACAGGCGGATTGTTTTGACTGTCAATTCATCATGGCAATCTGCCGTGTCCATAACCGGCTGAACGTACAGTAATTAACAAGTACCTTGGTACACTATGCACTTTTGGAGGCTTTAGAAGAGCTCACGTGTCTTTGTTGGGGTTGTTGTCTGCGCCTCCACTGGGATAGCGGCGGAAATCCGTTGCCGGGGCGGTCCATCGAGTTGGCGGGGCGATGATCAGATCTGAGGGATTGGTGGTGTGGATTTGTTCTGTTTTTTTTTTGGGGGGGGGGGGGGGGGGGTGGGATCGGGTTGCGCCGGTAACGGCGGTCGTTGGCTGCATTCATATGCAAAGTTGGGTTCCGAGAGGTGCCCGATTCTTTCATTTTCATGGTTCGCGTTGTCATTGGCAGGCTCTTTTGATTGGGTGCTTTCCCATTGGCAGCTGCACTTCAGAATGTCGTGTTCTCCGGGAGTCTTGATGTGTCCCATATTGTCTGTTTGTTTGGTCGGTCAATCAAAGCATCCATCTTAGATAGACCGTGCTAAACGTCAGATACACCGTAGCTGTTAACTGTGCAATTAGGTAATTGGTTAGTAAACACCTCGTGACTTGGTGTTTTTGGCTCTGAGTGGTGCGATCCGGGTGGGGACAATTTGACGGCTCCCGGCGCGTCTTCGCCCTCAACAACCCGCACCTAATTAAACGCCCTACTTACGTAGGAGTACCTAGCGAAAGCATTACGTCGACCTAGGTAGATTTGGCTGGCGTTGAGTCTAAAGTTCGAACGATCAACATCATTCGCGTGCTCTTACCGAAGCTGCAAGCATCAATGCTTTAACATTGCGAATCTAAAACGTAAAATCCTCGCCATGCCTGCGTGCGTTTCTCGCTCCCACCCCCCTCCAATAAACCTACATGTGGAGACGCGTCGTCGGCTAACCGTGATATCGAACTCTCAGTCCAGGTGACCAACATAGCAGCATCGCGAACCCGTTCGAGGAAGCCAAACCACGCATATCAGAATTCACCGCTACCGAGATTGCTACTCTCCAATCACGTCTGGAGAAGCAACTTGGGCCCGAGTATCTCTCATCCCGCAGTGGCCCGTCAGGTCAGAAGGTTCACTACATCGCCGCCGAGAAATGTATTGCCCTGGCGAATGAGGTCTTCGGTTTCAATGGGTGGTCGTCTAGTATCCAGAATATCCAGGTGGACTTTGTCGACGAGAATGCCCAAACACTCAAGATCTCTCTCGGCTTGTCTGTCATTGTCCGGGTAACTCTGCGAGATGGCACATTCCACGAGGATATTGGGTACGGCCATATTGAAAACTGCAAGGGGAAGGCTGCGGCTTTCGAGAAGGCCAAGAAGGAAGGGACCACGGATGCTTTGAAGCGCGCGTTGCGGAGTTTCGGCAATGTCCTGGGGAACTGCATCTACGATAAGGACTACCTGTCCAAAGTGACAAAGATGAAGGTCGGGCCGACTAAATTCGACGAAGATAGCCTCCATCGGCATGCCGACTTTATCAAGAAAGAACAGGTCGAAGTCAGGGTGGAGCCAAAAGCCATCGCAGATACTAATAGTGATCGCGCGAATGCGAATGCGAACGCGAATGCGGGTGGTATGTTTGGGTCTGATGACATTGATTGGGATGATGCTGATTTTTTGGGTGCGTTAGTATCACCGGATTCCTTACCTTATGAAGAAGATTTTGGCGACTTTGACATGGCTGACTTTGGCGTCACCGAAGATGGCCATCCTGATGAGGTAGTCTTACCTGGGTCTCATGACCTTGCTCCACAGAACTTGATCACGGGTAATACCAGTGGCCGCAATACACCACCCATTACTGGAAATAGCTCAAAACCGGCGATACAGCCAGCCTCTAGACCAGTTGCTCCACCACAGAGACCACCACAAACGCCCAATCAACAACTCCAACGACCCAATCCGCAATTCCAGGCTCGGCCTCCTTACTCGATGCAGCAGCAGAATAGACCGGCCAACCACGGCAATGCCGCCGCTTCACGGCCCTTGAGCGTTATGAACGTCCCGGCTGGTACATCGAATGAACCGGCAACTTTCTTCTCAGCGCGATCAGTGAAGGATATACCTGAAAATGCTGATCCCGGCGCGGTAGCGATCGCGGAGCGAGGAGCCAAGCTATTCGATCCCCGTGCCGAGAGCCCGTCAATTCGAAAGACCCCAGGCATCGACCATAGAACATCGAAGCCTCTGTCGAAAACCGGTCAGCATGTTGAACCGATTAAGAGAGACCCTGAGTTACCACGGCCGGCTGCTATCGCTCCGCCTAACATCGTGAATCCATCTATGAGCCAGGTGCGACAGATTGGCGCGCCCGGTGGAGCCGTGACCCCCCTTGGAAATAGGGGGCAGTATCGGCCCCTTACGATGAAAAGACCGGCGCCTGGTGGTCCCGGTGGTAGCGGAAATAGAACGCCGCTCACCGAAGTTTCGGCGAATGGATCTGCCACGGCCGCAGGGGCTGCTACTGGAATGGATGCCAAGAGACAGAAGATGGCTTGATGATTGATTACGACATACTAGTCTTGAGTATGGTAAAACTGTATGCCCGTGGTGATGAAAGGATAGGGGTCTACTATAAAGGCTTGAGACGTACGGGTGCATCTCAGGTGCGAGAGACCGCCTACTGGCTACCTCCCTACTACAATGTACTTTGCTTGAGCTGGTTTACGGATGGGTTGGCGGAGCAACATGTTTGGCGTTAGGCGTACACATGCTATCATAAACAAGGTTCTTTTTCCCTTGATGAGAGAGTGAGTTCCTTTAATTTCGTTTGCCCGGGTCACGTCCGCGCTTGTTCAGAACAGAGTTGCAGGTTACGGGTTGGAACTGGTATGAGAGTCATGGGATAGGGGATGGCCGGACCTCGGGGCGCTTTCAAGTGCGATACCTCCTTTTAACAGGGAGAGCCGGATGGAGTACCTAGAGGTACCTAGATAGATCCTTCGGTTGAGTGGTAGGGGGGTTTAATGAGCAGTACGCTTTGCCTTCTGATGTGCAAGCTGGGGCTCTGTCGTAACGATGGGAAAAGCTGAGTTGAGAGTCAAGTGCCAACACCTTCAGAACATGGTCTCAGGCATAATAGGGAAGGAGGAATAGGTGTATCCTGTTCAAGGATGTGGGAGTTTTCTTGTTGAAGGCGTCCCCATTATATTATCTATGGCATGATTACATAAAAAAAAAAACAGGGGCTATGGAGATTATGATAGCGGTAGCTATGCTACTCATTTATCGAAAAGGACTTCCGAACATGGAACTGACGATTTAAATACCTACCCGTTTGCTCTGGAACCGCTGCCACTAAAGGTACCTCCTATATTACTGATAAGAACCAACCCGACTAACCTTAGAGACAAGTTTGAACCATGATCTCCCCTACCAAAAGAAAAAAGGGAGGGGGCGCCGCCTAAGGAAAGTAAAGGGGCAGAGAAAAGGGTTGACCTTTTATATCCGCCAAGTTAGACTTGGACGCTGCTTTCGCCGGGTCGTCGTCCAAGAGGCAGCGGGTGACGATATTGGCCGCTGGTATGGGTAGCGGAAACGGCTTCGGTTTCTTCTTGCAGATATCCACTCCCCCTGATCCATCGCCATCGCCATCGCCATCGCCATGGCCGTTCTCGGTTCCATCTTCCGCCCCGGGTCTATACCCGTCCCGGTGACCGCAATCCCCAGCATCAGCATCAGCATCTCCGTCGTCTCCCAGGAGAGCATCAGAATCGAAATCAGAATCAGACAAGGCGAGAACGATGCCCGGACCGCTCGATTCCTCGATGAGCAGACCGTCTAGGTGGGTCCAGTGGGAGGCGACGGAGTCTGGGAGGCCGGGTACGATGTCATTCTCGTCTTCGACCCATTGCGAGAAGAAGTATGGGGAGACAGATAGGGGCGGGAGGCCGCTTTTGCCTTTGTGGCCTTTTTTGGGGTCTTTGCCTTTGTTGGGGTCTTTGCCATCATTGGGGTCTTTTCCGTCATTGGGATCTTTTCCCTCATCAGGATCTTTTCCCTCATCAGGATCTTTGCCATCATCAGGATCTTTGCCATCATTAGGGTCCTTGCCGTCCTTGGGATCTTTCCCGCCGTCGGGGTCCTTGCCGTAGTGGGGATCGTCGGACTTGGGGACTCCATTGTTATCGTTATCTTGCCCCTTGCCGTCGTTCCCTTTACTCGCGTCCTCGATCGGGAGCACCTCACAGTGACTGCCGCCATCACATGGCAGCATCTTCAGCGGGCGGAGCCTGTACCCGTGGTTGGTCCTCTCCGTCTGTCGGTCGCCGGGGAGCACGGGGTCGTGTTTCCGGGCCCTGACGGCGACGCAGTAGACGCGGACGGAGATGGTCTCGTTGGGCGGCGCGCCGGGCGGGAAGGACAGGCACTGGTGTCCTAGCGTGCGACATCTCAAGCGGATGGACTCGGGGTTGTAGTGGTCATGGCTGCCCAAGATTCTGGGAGGGAGGATGAGTTCTGGTGTTGTGATTTTGTAGGTTGGGCTGTAGAATGTGATTTCTCGCGGGCTCGCTTGACGGGGCTCCGGCTGGGCGGTTTCCTTTGTCTGAGGCCTGCCAGTGGCCATGGACAGGCCTGCCGCCAGCATGGTGTAAATGATTTTCTTGAAATGCATCTTGAGGAATTATTTTTTTGGTACCAGGGTTTTTTTTGGAGTATGAATCTGGTTGATGAAGTATGTAAGAGAGACAGAGATGTAAGCGGGAGAGGGAGAGGCAGAGAGAGAGAGAGAGAGAATCATAGTTTATTGCGGAGATGACAGACAAGCAGGTATACAGAAGCATGGTCGAATGTGTCCATCCAAACCGTATCTATCTTGACAGATCATGCCAAACTCAAGTAAAAAGTATACGCAAACCTAGTCCGGCGGCACAGATATCGGTCTGGGACGTATCGAGAAGCTGGCGAGAGGGAAAGTATATCTTGGACAGGACATTCCGGCTCACCAGCCTGCAATACTGAGCTCAATCCAGTTTGACGCGTGTCATAAAGGTTCTGCGAGGCAGATGTGAAGTTTCTCAGACGCGATGCTTGTTTACTTTCAGAGTGCCCGACAGACAAGTAAACAAACGAAAATTTGGGTATAAATAGAGTCGTAGAGGACTTGGTAGACAGAACGATACTCTCTCTTTCTCTCTCTCTCTCACACACACACACACACATTTGCACAATCATCTACAGTCTACGAGAATCTTACGCAAACATTCAAAGCTCATCAACCGGCTCAAGCTCAAGACAATCTTCAGTTCGCCATACAACTGCCATCGCTGCCATCACTGTCATCACTGTCATCACTGTCATCACTGTCATCACTGTCATCACTGTCATCACTGTCATCACTGTCATCACTGTCATCACTGTCTTCATCAGATCAGTGCCATCACCGTCATCACAATGAAGACCTTCGCCTTCCTCGTTCTGGCCGGTCTGGCCGGTCTGCTGGCCGTAGCCAACACAAAGGTCATACCCCTTAACTCGGTCAACAAGACACGCCTCCGCACCCGCGGCGTCGAAGCAGCAGATCTACCGCTTTCTGATGCCATCAACACAGCGGCTTTGGTCTCCGACACCACTGACCTGGCAATCCTTCCCACCGGTACATTCGACGTGGCAGAAGTTCCCTCTGGCGTCCACCACACCGCGGCCTTGCCTCCCCATCATATCAACTTTACAAAAGTTCGCCCGGATGCTATCAACACAGCCAAAGTTCCCTCTGGTGTCCATCACACGGCAGCCTTGCCTCCTCATCATATCAACTTTACAAAAGTTCATCCTCGTGCTATCAACACAAAAGGAGTCCCCTCCGGCGTCCACCACACGGCAGCACTGCCTCCCCATCATATCAACTTCACAAAAGTTCATCCTCGTGCTATCAACACAAAAGGAGTCCCCTCTGGCGTCCACCACACCGCGGCCTTGCCTCCGCATTATATCAACTTCACAAAAGTTCACCCGGATGCTATCAACACAGCCAAAGTTCCTTCTGGCATCCATCACACGGCAGCACTGCCTCCTCACCATATCAACTTCACGACGGTTCAACCTGACGGCACCAGCACAGCAGCACTGCCATCTGACGCCACGGACCTCGCCATCCTGCCCCTCGCCACAGTGGACGCAGCAAAGATCCCCTCTGGCCTCCATTACACAGCACTGCCACCTCAATACAATTCCACGACGCTTCATCCTGTCATGGTCAGGGCAGCAGCGCCCACCGCCGGGCATAACGACACGGCTGATCTGGGGCCCAGCTCCATCGACATAGCAGCGGCGCCCTCATACAGCGGACCGGAGCCGGTAGACACCGAAGTCCTGGCGGCGACGGCGACGACGACGAACATCGACACCGACACCGATCCAAACCGTCTCAAGTCAGACATCATCCCCGTTAAGGACATTGGCTGCTGGGCAGATGAGTTGCCCCTCGACGAGATCCTCAAAGCCAAGGCATATCTCTTGCAATTCGCGGCGATCAACCCACAGCTTCAAAGGGGCGATTTCCACGGCGAATGGTATGGTAAGTAATGATGATGATGAAGTTTTCTTCTTGAGATTTGAAAACATACTCCCCCGGCGGCGAAATCAAGGAATTTTCATTGACTTGCTGATTTCTTTCTTTTCAACTTAGGCAACACGGCCGTCTGGGTTTGCAACTGCAAGACCCTAATGAAGGACCACATCGTCTCGGACGAGCTGAACGAAGCACACCGACTCATCACGACCAAGTGCGGTGCTTTCAAGGCCGGATACGTGTATAGCGAGAAATGGAGGAAATCGATTGCCTGTAAGTTGTCCAAAGACCTTTCTCGACTCCTTCTTCCTCTCTGTCGGGGGCGTGATGAATATGAAAAAAAATCAAAATCAAATTTTTTTTTAAAAAAAGCCATATATATGCTAATGATGACCGAGCAAAAGACGGCACCATCAAGGCCCTGAACAGCTCTGGTATCCGCGTTTTCCAAAAATGTCCCGTCGGTTGCGTCTGGGACAAAGATGGGAATGGATCGGGAACTTACCGATCGATCACGGTCGATAGGGGCTATCCGAAGCGATCGTAAGGGTTGCGACTCTTTGAGGGCCTCTCTCTCCACAAAGGCAGATGGACTACACACGTCGGTCACATTGGATACGGGAAATTGGGAAGTTGGGAAGTTGGGAAATTCACAGTGACAGTCGGGGGGTCATCATCATGACGGAGGAAACTGCCTGCCTTTTTTGAGGCGGCACCGGCACAAGATGGGGGTTTCAGTTTCTATCGAGTGTTCTAATTATTATGTCAAGGAGGAGGGATGGGATCGAAAGGGGTTTCTTTTTTCTTTACAATGGAAGGAAAGACATGACGATGTTCAGGAGGAAGGAATATAAGGGTATGCATAGGGTTTCAACCATCTTGATGAATTTCAAGCAATAAAAATCGAGATTGGGTGCATTCATAAATTCAACTTCCTTGACAACTTGATTTCTTTTATGGAATCTGAGATATCTATCTACCTGTACACTCTTCAAAGTCCTTTTAAAACTACTAACTACTGGGAGGCGATTCGTAAAGATATGAACCCTCGTCCTCGCTTGACCAGGACAATTATCACAGGGTAAACACCAGATTCACAAAGTTAAACACAGAGTTCGGCGTAAAGCAAGCTCTATCTAGTTTTTACCTTGACTTACTTGGATGGTATCGACAAGGTTCTAGTAGAGTAGATTGACGGGAATGCGCGATGGAAAAAAAAAAGAAAAAAAAAGCTTAAAAAAAAAACAAAGAAGCAGTCATTGAGGGCAGTGGCAAATATATCGGAAGAAAGCGGTAGCTTCACTACGGACTACTTATATTATAATAATTCCAGGTAGGTTTGGTGCACAGCCAGGGATGTGTCGTTGCCTTTTCATCAACTCGAGGTTTGTTTTGCTTGTTATGTCTGTCTCTTGCCCCTTTTCGTCTACATGGGAATAATTAGACTCTGCTCCCTCCCATGCCTTCCTTTACTCATAAAAATAAAATAAAAAAGAGTTTAATGCTTTGGGAAATAGTTCATGGCAGTGCTCGACCCAATGTATAGAATCATACCTACCTACCTACCCATATTCCCTTCCAGGAGCGGTGCGTGTACTTCTTGAAAAAATATAGTCATAACAAAAGTCTTTCTTACTCGATTCTATCCATCTCATACTTTTTCTTCTAACCTCCCCAATTAAAAAGAAAAGTTCAAAATCGAACTCTAAGAGGTTTTCTTCCGAAAGCCACGAATATATATCTTTTTTTCTTTTCTTTTTTGTCTTCTTTTTTTCGTTTTTTTCGTTTTTAAAACTTGGATCCCCCCCCTCCAAAAAAACAAAAACAAAAACAAAAACAAAAACAAAAGAAAAAAAAACATCAACGCAATGTTTCCATTCGCCATCTTCACTCTCCTGGTCACGGCCGCCAGCTGCCAAAGACTATCCTCCCCCAAGTCGGCCGCAAACATACCCGTGAGCGAAGTCGGGTGCTGGAAACACGACGCCATCGACCCGGCGAACATCGAGGACGCCAAGGCGAAGCTCGAGGATTGGGGCACCAAGCATAGGCTCGGCAACGGAAGTTTTCGAGGGGAAAAGACTGGTATGTATATATATATTCATATATACTTACTCTAGGAACTATAAACTCCCTCTCCTCCTCCTCCTTACTAGAAAGTAAAATTTCAAAACCAAACCAAAAAGGAAAAACCAAAAAGAAAAACAAAAACCTTTCTGACAATGACATAAATATAGCTGATTCGGGCGTATGGATTTGCAACTGCAAGAAAAGCGGATATGACCACATCGTCGCCGCAGAGCTGGACGAGGCGCAGGCGCTTGTCGAGAATGAATGCGGTGTGGGTGTTGCTGGCTGGGTTTGGAGTAGCAAGTGGCAAAAGTCTTATAATTGTAAGTTTCTTCTTCTTCTTCTTCTTCTTCTTCTTCTTCTTCTTCTCTCTCTCTCTCTCTCTCTCGCCGTAAAGATTCATGGACATGTGCTAATGCTTTGTGGCTTCTAGTCGGCACCGCAAAGAGGATGGATGACCATAATACACACTCGGATAAATGTCCAACCTCCTGCCTCTGGAATTGAGGACTGCGAATGAGGCAGAATCGTCACAGAGACCTTGTTACTATTCTTTTTCTTTTCCTAGAGATAACCCGCCCTGGGCCAACTGCACACATAACTTACGTCTTTTAGTCTTTCTTCAGCATGCCCTAATCACAATACCTCGACGATGATGAATATACATTTCTACTACCGTATTCAAACCGGTCTCCAACCGATCTCGACTTGTCTTGATCTGTGAATGCGAATGCGTACAATATGCTTCCATGCGCTATCCGCGCTCATCCAAAAAGAAAAACCCCCCTTAAACTCGTAGATTAGGCAGTTAGTACGCCGCGGGCACAATGCCCAATCTGCCTCCGTCCGTCACGAGAACATTGCCGTTGATATACGCGCCCGCCCTGCTAGCCAGAAACAGCACGGCGCCCGCCATGTCCTCGATGTCGCCGGCGCGCTGCTCCGGCACCATGGTCTTTGGCCAGCCCAGCGAGTCGCCCGTCTCTATGATGTCCACAGTTAACTCGCTCGGAAAGTCTGAATGCAAGCAAGTATGTCAACCAACACCGTGGATCACGAAACGAAAAAAAATAAAAAAAAAAAGGGAAAAAGGGGAAAAAGGGAAAAAGAGGAAAAACAGGAGTAAACTCACATCCAGGCGCAATCACATTACTCCGAATCCCATACGGCGCCAGCGTCGAAGCGAATTGCTTCATCATGTGCACGACAGCCGTCTTCGACGTGCTATAGGCCACGCCGGAAAGCGGTACGCGACTGAAACCGCCGATGCTACTGGTAGCGATGATCTGGCTGCGCTGTTTACGCCGTCTCGGCGAGCTGCTGCCTCCGTAGTGTCTTTGGTTGCCCGCTTCTAGCAGGAAGAGGAAGGCGAGGATGGTATTGAAGACGCCCGTGACGTTCGTCGCGAACGTCTGGTTGAAGGCGTCGGTGTCCCAGGAGTCGAGGTGCGCGTGGAAGGTGGCTAGGTCGGCGTTGATCGGGAGGCCGGAGGGCGTGGGCCCGGATATGCCGGCGTTGGCGATGAGGAGGTCGATGTAGCCGCCGGTGGACGCGCTTATGGCGTCGGCGGCGGCTGAGAGGGAGGGTTTGGAGGTTACGTCGCCGAGGATGGGGTGGATGTTTTTGTGTTTCTGTGGAAGTGGTGAGTGAGGTTTGGTATAGATGGGGTGAGTTTGAGGTGAGAGAGAGAGTGAGGGTGAATTGAATAAAAAGATGAGATGAGAATCGCTCATTGGAAAGCATTGAATAATGAGTGGGCTTATTGTTTCTCTGAATCCCTCTCCTCTCATTCATGCTCATTCACATAGCCAGTATGAAACAAAGCCAAAAAAATGAAAAAATAAAAAATAAAAGATATATTCCGAGATTTCATTCTAGGAATGAGCATATATGTATGTATGCGACGGGGGTCATCGACAGCACGGCAGAGAGAATCCATCACAAAAGACAGGTTAAGTCCGAAGCGCATTGGATGGAACTCATTCAGGAGAAAAGGAAAAGAAACGAAATGGCCAACCAAACATACAGCAGTCGCGGCCGCTTTCTCAAGGGTCTCCATTCGTCGCCCGATGATATACACGATGGCGCCGTTGGCTTCCAGCGCCTGCGCCATCATGAGCCCGATACCTGAATCATTTCCTCGTTAACGAAATAAGGTTCCCGGCATCACAGGTGGAGAGATAATATGCGATATGGGCGGGAAGAATGAGAGGGGGGCTAACGAACCACTTCCACCTCCCGTCACTACGGCTACCAGGCCCTTGACGTCAAAGAGGGATTGAGTATCGAGATTGACCGGCATTTTGTTGCAGTCTTATTCCATTCAGATTCCTCTGTGAAGTGACTATGAGCGGATAGCGGAAGTTTGAACTCTTAGATATATTTACTTATATGGGCATTGAGTATTATGAGGGAGAAAAAAGACACGCAGTGGGGGGGCTGCGGGGGAAAGGAAGTAAATTAGTTGAAGTCAAATTTGGAGACACGAGAAACTTCCTTCGAATCAATCGGGTTTGTTCTTTCCCGTCCCTTTTATATATATGTATATATATACATATACATATATGGGGGTGTTCGGCAACGGTTCCATTCCATCCATCCATCCATCCATCCATCTCACAACACCCGCATGCCTGATGACACTGTGTGGCTTTTACATCTTCGCAAGCTCATGCCATATTATTTGGGTTGAGGGGTTGGTTTGCAAATTAAATCATCAAATCGAATCATCGAATCAAATCGAATCAAATCAAATCAAATCAAATCAAATCATGTATGACCGACTATTGGATGCATACAGTATCTTTCAGAGCATTTCGAAGGAGGGGTTGGCAAGCTTCATGATCACGAATACGATTCGTACCTTGCTTCCCCGCGTAACAAGTTGGAGATGTCGGATAAGTATTGCGGAGTCCGGCTAATAACCAGAAGGATAAGTCACCCTCAAATGCAGTAAAACCTCACTTGGAAACGTATAATGCTTTTCATTTTCTCAGCTACCTCCCGGCCCGAACACAACTTACAAACAAGCAAGGTATATTCTAGGTATTGCAACGAATCCGGCAAGAGTCGTAGGTCGTCATCTCGAGTAGCATCGTCTCGTTCTCATCAAGCCATCTTTTGACTAGGAACTGACTCAATTTTCTTTTTTTTTTTTCTTTTGAGAAAGAACCTGTCTTCACTTCCCCCTTTCCCTTCCCTTTCCCTTCCCTTCCAGCTTCTAGCTGTAGGTATTGTATTGGTCTACACAACCAGTGTGCAAGACATTCCGGTCAGGTATCCTACACTGATACCAGCGCCTCCCCCTCTCAACCAATAGCCATTCGGTCATGATAATCTCTTCCGTACACGTCATTACGCATTATGTCTTGCAATTCCGATGCAAACACATCATCCTACGACCGTTAACCATTATATCGATATAAACGCCGTCTTTAGAATGATGACATGAGAAAATCCATTCCCGCCCCCAGCCAACAATGCAATGTAAGGAAGGTACTCTTACGTTTATGCCCTTTTCGTAAAATGAGGCTTTTCATGGAGTAGAATAGAGCGATTTTTTTTGGGGGGGGGGGGACTCGAATCGAAACCATTGACGAAACGTAATATCATTGACCCTCATCATACATCAAGTAACGCCACTATGCATTCCATCGATTCTTGCCATCGCTGGCAGCTTGGCTTCGTCTATGCTTCACTTGGAAAGATGGCGGCGCGCTGCTTCCAGAACTACCACTACCACGACCACCTGCAACAAGGGATGGCGACGACGATGACGATGACGGTGCCGTTGCTGTTGCTGATGGGGGCGAGTGTCTGGCAGAATGACGGGGGCTACATCTACTCGCACCCGTTGCGTTTTCCTTGTTTGTGGATTCGCTTTCGCTGCGCGAGCTTGCCAATCCACTCGTACTAGGTCGCGTATATAAGGGGTTGCGGGATACCCTATTCCTACCCGCGAAAGGAAGGCCCGCACTCGCTTGCGCGTCACTAACACGGCGAGGTATTGAGCTGATCGGGACACCTAACATGTCCTCTCTGCTCCTGGGCCGCTGCGCCGCGTTGTCGCGTCCGTGAACCAACGACACAGCTGAGCGCCGTGGACTAGAGGTGACGTCGATAGAGACCGAAGTTTGGGAACGAGAGTGAGAATGGGACTGAGACTGAGACTGAGAATGGCGAGAACCATGAGTAGGTGTCTGAGGCACGGAATGTGCAGATTGGAGAGAAGGAGGCGTGTAAATGCGTCTCGCGCCAGGGCGGGGGCGGGCAGGTTCTGATCCAGTGATCAATGTTGGAGCTGGTTCCGTGCTAGCATCGATATGGGACACGACAAGATCTGATGCCAGGTTACGGACAAGCACTGCGGCGTCTTTCTGCGCAAGAATCCGAATGGCTTCTAAGAGGGATCGGAGCTGTCTTTCACGGGGTTGCGCCATACTTTCGTGTTCTCTTGCTTCCAGGATGTTTCGCACGAGACGGAGAAGATTAAGCCGTACAACTGCTTTCTTATGCAAAAGCCGCCGAGTAATACCCGAGTACATGTCAGGCTTTGCCAATGACGCCGCCAGTGCTGGCGAGAGACGAAGGACTTTCAAAAGTGGCTCTAAGAGATTGGGGTCAAACGCATTGATCTTTGGCTGATGAAAGCAAGACACAACGGCATCAGTGAAATTCGCATTCAACAGATGGCCCTCCACCTTGGTCGTCTCTTCTTGTAACCTGAGGCTAAATTAGAAATGGTAACTCAGTCGAGGATGGGGGCCGGAGGACTTACCAGACAAATATAGCATCAAGCGCGGTTACTTGCCAGTACTGGTCCGCGATGAGGGATATATAAAAGTCCAGGCCCTTGTTCTGCCATAGGTATCTGCGGCCTTTGCTGCCTGAGTGAGCCATGTCACACAAAATGGGCAAAGCAAATTCCTTAGGCGGTCGGTCGGTTTTCATGATCTTTAGGAGAAGGGGAATGATTCCGTTTACGGCCGCATCCTCCTGGCGATCTTTACTTAACCGACAGAGATTGAACATGGTGTTGAGAACCTGGTTGCAGATTTCACGAAAATGGGGATGGCCTTTTCTCATGCTGCTACCTAGCAGGTCGATGAGTAAGTCGATGGCATCAGCTGAATGAAGGGTGTCGAGCGTCGTCGATAACATGGAGAGATTCTTGATGAATTTCAACATGGTAATCTGATGTGAAGGGGTCATGCGTCGAAGGTCTTTCAGAATAGCTATAAAGCTATTAGTTGCGAGAATTGCGAAAATTGCGAAAATTGCGATCGTCTTGGGAGAACTTACTTTTCAATACTTGCCGATCAGCCACCATCTCTTTAACATAATTCTCGGCCTGCGAGAAAAGGTAGAATATATTGACAATTCTCCCCTCAATGAGCTCCGCAAGCTCAGTCTCGACATCCTCGTCAAGGACCCGATGCAATACCAAGGCTAAAGGATCAAGGATCTTGCTCCTGGAAAATATACGACAAAAGTCGTTTTTCGGAGTCGGGCCCTAAGATGACGATTAGCCTAATGCTTAGCAGCGAAGGTAAAATATTCTCACCTGGAGTTCGAAAACGTTCCAGATGCCGTTGACACCAATTAGAACTAGGTCACGGGCACCATCGTAGTCCTCATCTAAAAACTCGACGAGGACATTGAGACCACCAGCACTGACAAACATTTGAAGCGTCAACGTGGAAGTCTGATACATTTGTCTGACAAAAGCTGCTGCTTCCAGTCGAATCTCATTCGAGTATTGCCGGGCTGCAAACTTTGTAATAATTGGGATACCGCCAACAAAACAAAGGTTCTCCTTGAGCTCGACATCGTCTAATATGATCTGCACCTCATTAGTCAACAAGGTTAAACGGTACCACACACGACGACACGAACCGTATTGACAACTTTGAGTAGCTGTAGAATCATTTGTTGTCTGCTCTTGACTGTGCATGGTTCTAAAATCTCTAGGATAGGGAGCAGGCCATGCGAACTAATAATCAAGTCTTTAACCTCACTACTTTCCCAGAGAAACTCGAGCTATCTGGAGTTAGTCTTTGCCGGATAGAGAAACTGGGAAATGAGCACTCACAAGGTTCCCGGACAACTCCAGCAGTCTTTCTTCGCTTTCCGTCGATTTGAATGAACGGACTAGCTCTTCAACTCTCTCGGCTAGTCGAGCGTGGCGATCTCGAGCAATATTTGCTTCAAGATCCATCTCGTCCCAGCCTGGATCCATAGATGCAAAAGGGTCATCTTCATCTTCGTCGTCGCCGAGCCAGGAATTGTTCGATAAGCGTGATAGCACCATTAGATTTCCGTCTTCAGATCCTCGATCGCTTTCGTCCTTCTCTGCAATTTTCTGACTCGGCCCGAATATATCAGAGAAGTCCTCCTCGCCCTCTTCGGCGAATTTTTGGATTTCGATTGCTGAATCGGATCTGTGAAATGGACGTCCGGACAGAACTGACGGCCGCGATAGAGGATTCCGCCGTGCACTGCCGCCCTCGGGTGACTGCGCTGAGCGTGGTAAAGTGGTAAGATCCGACGGGTGGAACAACTGTGGGGTATCCGGCTAGAGTTTAAGGTATCAGTCATAGGCCAATAAGATATGCAATCGGAGGGAAGGACTACATGCCTTTTTGGGGCTGAACTTTTGGATGAAGGCATCATCATTGTCGCCAAAAAAGTCCGAATAGTCCTCAACAGACTGTTCCCTATATGCCATGCCAGGGCGCAGGGGTAACTCGAACTTGGTACCCGCGTTACTCTTCGCTCGGGAACGATGTTTATGGTGGATGCTGGTAGAACGTTTGCGAGGTGACATTCTAGATGAGCGCGGCCTTGGAGGATCGTCACGTTTTTCGGGCTTTGCTGCAGGTTTCCAGTTTGGCCGAATGGTCTTTTCCTGAGGATCCTCATCCTGGATCGGCTGTATTTTCTTTACGGTCATCGGTTCATCACTGTGGTCCATGTACCAGTCATTAGATATATCTCGTGAGTTGTCAATTAATGCAAAAGCCTTTAAACGGTCAGCAGACAACAGACCACCGAAATGATCATGAGGCTTAATATGAGGAAGCTGTAAGGCAGTCGGCGATATCGCCGTTGCGAAGTCATTATCCCAGTTGTCATCATCTTACAAGTAGACATATTAGCGACTAGTCCAGAGAGTGATGAAGCGAGAGGCGTTAAGTAGACTTACCAGCAAGCTCGGGTGATCGAAAGTCTTCAGCGGTAAGTCTCGATTTTGCAAGTGAAAATGGGGCTCTAGCCTGGGTCGGCTGGTTGACTTTGTTGTTTTCATGAGAAACGAGACGTGAGGTTTGCTGCCCATGCTGCGGGGTTCCGCCGGAATCTGAGCCTGCAGATGTCCGTATATTGTTGTCGGATGATGTTAGGGCTTTGTTCCACTGCTTGACTTCCTCGACAGCCTGAATGAAATTGCCTGGCGCCTTCGCTACCGGCGCATCGCTCCGTCTACAACCCACTATCCAGTTGTGTTTCAACAATTTTCGTGCTGACACTCTAAGATTGGGATCTTTCTGGAAGCATTGCATCAGAAAGTCTCGGGCGGCCTATTCTGACATTAGCGAAACTCCCAGAGAAGGATGGCGAGGGGTCAGCGGCGACTGACTGAGGAGACACCCTCAGGGAGAGGGGGGTGGTCATCCTTAACAATGGCAAAAAGGGCGGGCATGGCTTGAAGATGATGGTATGGAGGTTTACCGGCGAGTAGTTCAATAACCGTACAACCAAGACTCCAGATGTCCGAAGCTGGAGTGGCACCCGAGAGCTCAATAATCTCTGGGGCCATCCAGTACGGCGTGCCAACGACCAATGCTTCCTTGTCCGGTCCAGCCAAAGTGCTGGTAGACACACCGAAATCAGCCAGCTTCACTTTTCCGTCTTTCGTTGTGAGAATGTTGGCGCCCTTGATGTCACGATGAATGACGCCCTGGTCATGCAAATACTGGAGTCCTTGAAGTACTTGAGTCATGTAAACACCAACAAGGTTTTCAGGAAACTTTCCATAAGCCTTGCATATGGAGTGGAGGGAGCCATTCTCGCAGTATCTGCAATCTGTAAGCGTAGTTCAACCTATAAATTGCGAGTTAAGTTTTGTTTACTCGAGAATGATATTTAGACAATCTGCCGTTTTCACAAACCCCAGATACTTGACAATGTTGTCATGCTATGGAAAGTTAGCAATACCAGATACATTGGGACATGACAGGAGTAACGGATCTGCTTGCATGGAGGTTCTTCAGAAGATCGATTTCGGCCTGTTCGTGATTAGTTAGATGTGATAGCTCAAAGCCTTGGTTCGATTATCCTAGCTTTACCTCTATCATCCGCAGTTCGCTCTTCGGTAGATCGACTAGCTTGATCTGCTTGACTGCAACAGCTTCACCGGTGCCCCAGTTGAAGGCCTTATAGACGGCACCAAATGCACCTTTGCCTATACACTCTCCCAGCCGCTATCCACCATGTCCAGTCAGTCTCGACCCTGGGCGACGATGGGTTACTTCTTCTCGGCGATCAAGCATGTACTGGCACGTACGTAATCCCTCAGACCCGGATCTTGCAGGGCCTTCTCTCTGCCATTGGTCTCCTTCCGGGGCGTGTTCGGGGTTCGATCGTGTCGTGCCGGGGTACCAGTCGGGCGCCCGTTCGCGGCATGGTATTGGCGGTCGCCAGCATTCGAATGTGACTTGAGCGGCGAGCTGGGCGCCATGGCCACCGCTGGGGGAATCGATCGAAAGGGCAGGGCTGGCTAGTCGACAGGAAAACTCAGTCAGTCATTGGAAGGCCGTCTTGGGGCGAGGCAGGGAAGGGAGGGGGATTGGTCGTACTGGTTGGGTTGGACGTGTATTTTGTTCATGGGCAGTTTTAATGTGCGCGGTCGCTGCGTGCCTCGAATGCCAGCATTGGGTACTTGGTACAGCGAGCTCGACAGTCCCAGGCCTGCTGACAACGGTACACTGGACATTAACGTTACCTACCACTGACTGACCAGGTGCCGTCGAGGGCAAGCAAGGCATGCTGTAGGTGCAGGTACCTAGTGCAGGCAGGGCAAGCAGGGCAAGCAGGGCAAGCAGGGCAGGCGGTGCAGGCAGTGCAGGGCAGGTGCCTCACCTGGAGCTAGGTTGGTTCGGATGCCAGATCGCGGGGTCGTAGGGCAGTGCGCCAGGGACTGCGCGCTCCTGATTGGTTACCTGCTATGGGCCGGGCCTTGGCAGGTGCGGGAGCTACGCTAGGGAATTCCATCCTCGAAGAAAGCTCTACTTATCTAAGTAGATAGTTAC
Source organism: Xylariaceae sp. X187 (assembly GCA_028637585.1). NCBI lineage: Eukaryota > Fungi > Ascomycota > Sordariomycetes > Xylariales > Xylariaceae > Xylariaceae sp. X187. The sequence goes on along the minus strand of JAJIZN010000006.1, from coordinate 911,642 downwards.
CTATCATCGGGGTTCGGAGTCTGCCTTACTTAGAAGGATCTAGATAGGTCGAGGGAAGGCTGCGCTCCCCCGGCAGACTATAATTTATCATCATCATATATGTAGATAGTGTAGGTAGTCAAACCCGTGAAGTGTACACCACTTACATAGATACACCCGCTACCTAGTACCTACACCACCTACACCATCAACACTACATAATTCTGTAGGCATGATTACGTTATTACAATGCACGATGTTTGACCAGCCTGACTTGGTCTGGTTCTGGTACGGCATGCAGCCAGTCCTGGAGTGAAGGAGCCAACTTACATTTAATGCATACAAAGTTACAGTCCGTACCATGGATCTACCAAGACCTAGACCTAGATAATGTAAATACCGCTCGCAAAGTTGGAATCGTGGAGACCGAGTGATCATGACCTCAACACCCACATTATCACTCGCTTTTGGTATGGATGCAAGAATAGGGCTGCCTGCTGTCCACTTCTTCGGTCGACCGAGCTATAATCAAACCGGAATTACCTCGTCCACCTCATCTGGAGGCATTTTTCAAGTTCCTTTTACGGCCACAAGAGGGCCACAGAACTCACCGCCTGTCCTTAACTTTGGAGTTCCCAGGAGGACTCTTGATTAATAACCAAAGGTCGGAATAGAAATGAACTTAGGTTGCTAGGAATCATGGCATCGAGAAACTTGGTGCGTGCGTTAAGCGACTGATGCTGCTATGCCGCCATATGCTAAGATCCCGCTGAACCTAGTATACAGGCTCCATCTGGGAAAAGTACGTCGCATCCGTAAATCTGTTTACGGATCTATGAATGCGTATTTGAGGCTCGATGTCCGCAAGTGCGATGGCAAAAGGTTGGCCTTGGCAAGAGTCATCCGAAACCGTGATAATTCCGCTATTGTCAGGGGTTGGGTTCCCGTATATGGTCTAGTCCAACGTATATATATGGCAATACGGATCGTTGAGGGCTACCGAGCATTCTCAGGAGGGTAGGAGCCGCCACTCGAAGTCTCAGCTGCAAAACTGACGACTCTCTTGATCGTCCTCCTCGAGGTTGATTCTCCCGTAAACGTAATCGATCTGCGGATAACACTATTTAAAAGAACATGAGACCAGCACAGGAATCCCGCCGGAGGATGAGGTTCTTTTGTCTGTCGTCGAACTTCGAGGCAACATTGAGTCAACCGTGCCTACACGTGGCCTATGACGGCGTATCGAATCTGCATAATAGGGATGACTGGAAGCCATCTCGATCTTATAAATGGTTCCAGAGGTAGTACTCGATGCTGCAATCTCTTCAGCCATCAGTGGACCGAATGGCCCACTGAACCAGTCATCCCTTGGTGCAATTCATCGTCTTACAGCGCGTCACCGCATTCGCCCAGAGCCCTACTTGAGCACAGTCTTGTCAATCATAAAAGAAAGAAGCGTCAGCGAAGAATCAGCCCTCCATACCAACGGGTCGAGCCAGACCTCAAGCACACAGGGTATATAGGCAAACGGATCGCGAGGCGTCAAATAGGTAGACAGAAAGGACAGTCGTCAGGGGCCCGAGGTTCGCGCGAGAGAGTTTCTTTTGAGACGGACGTTCTAATTCCCGTCTTCCTCCCATCTTTGGAGTTGAGGGATGCATCAGCCCAGTCAACGGATGACTACGCAGCATCCCACTCCTTCAGAGCTGTCGTAATGCGTGATAGCTCGCCCATTCATTTAGTCATTATACTCGAGCAACATAGGCATGCATTTTGATCATGGCTTTGGTAGGGGCGGTGTAGTAGAGGCGGTGGCGGAATGTTCGCGGGAATCTCTGGGGAACGACGTCGGGCACGAACGTCACGAACGCCGATCGAACGAGGAACGGCGGATGTACTTGCACGAATAAGAGACCGGCACAGCAACTGGGCCGAACCACTTCGCAGCCTCAGCATACCATTGGGACGGTAACATTGTCGGATCCAGCCGTTTGCTCGTATGTTAACTGCACGTCTTTGTGCTGGACGAAAAGCTAAGATACGATCTTGAGTTGAACGTTCGCTCCGCTGTTCACGATTTGCGTGGGGAAGCAGGTGCTAACCTAGATAGCTACAGCTGGCCCTAAATGACGTAGGTGCGCTCCAGGGGCTGTATTGTAATACATCCCATTGAGTAGGTTGCCTTGCAAGTTGCATTACGTAATTCGTGCAGAGACAGGCACCTGCGTTGTATCCACAAACCAGGTAGTTAAGGCATTCGTCTTTTCGTGACTGAAACGATTCTTCAAAGGTAGGGAAGCAGGTAGGAAAATTTCCATGTTCTGGCTAAGAATTGCAATCAATTGCATTTGAGTCTGGCAGCTGGCTCAGCTGCTTCCACCTGTCCGCGGTAGCGGATCCGCGTGACACTGAACATCGCTCGTCAGCGTCTGGTCCTGTCTGGTGTGGTTAGCCTCCAATCTGTGTAGGGGCGCCTTTGCACAGTGTGATACTAATGCAGGGGCTGTTGGCTCGCATTAGTCGTGCGATCCCGGGGTTCGCCTCGACGTTTTGGTGGTCGCTGGTCATACCCGAGTCAACTGCTCAGCCCCTCTCTACCCGACTACCAGGATACATACTTACCCGGGTGCTGTTCCAATACATTTGGATCGTGACTTCTCGCTAACAAGTCGTTAACTTGCCGGTTCACTACCTAACCTAATTTATGTGTGGGGAGGTAGGACAGGACAGGTTCGTTTTTGAAAAAAAAAAAAAAAAGATTGAAAATGTTGGTAGTTGGCTCACACTAGACTGAGTCGGGCAGTATCTATCTAGGCACCTAGGTATAGGGATTATCGGGATTGAACGGGACAGGAGGGGGGGTGTTTCCCCGGTAGGGGTTTGTCCCCTACATAGTATATCCGGCTTGTGTGTATATCCTATCTAGATAGACCCTAGCTGTAAGTAGGCTGTAGCCCGGCATCTACAATACTACTACTGGAAGACCACGGTCGGCCGCAGATTGCCAACAGACAGAAGAAAACCCCTTCATGCAATCTTGTGAACTGGGAAGAAAAAGACATAATGACGACTTTCGTGTTTGAGGTGAGCACTAATGACGAAAATAGTGCAATTATCTGTCCGGGGGATCCTCCGTACGTCGTGCTTACGTATCGCCAAGACTCACGGCGTAGTTATAACCAGGCAGAAACCAGGTAGTTAGCCACAATCACAGAGGAATATTTACGTACATACATAGTGTGTTGGGAAGGGCGAGAGACGGGAGACGCAGGGCAGGTCTCAGCGGAATACGGTACGGCGCTGCCATGTCTCATATGAAATTTGAATTGATTGAGGAAGACGATAGAGCGGCGTAGCTAGCAAAAGTCGGAAATGCCACAGCGTAGCACGCAATAGCTAATGGTGGCAGTAGCCTAAATACGAGTCTAGGACACAATGGGTACCCAGATAGGTTAGGTAGGTTATCTAAGTAGGGAGGGAGCGAGATGGAAGCTAGGACACCCCGAATTGTCCGAGTTTCAGGCTTTCAGCAGACCCTCCCATCCCCAAGTTACTAAAATTAGATACGTACTCGAGTTCTCGGAACCCCGTCGTTATAGATAGGTAGGTATCTAACTGTCGCCCTCATTACCCTGTCCTATCCCTCGATTGCACTGGAGTGTAAGTAAGACAATTAGGTACCTACATAGTAGGAGCGTTGGTATGTTCACTAGGCGCAAACAACGACAATGCCTACTCAGATAGCTGAAGTTCTAGATAGATAATGCGGTGAATGAATGCAGTGGGATTGAAGTGCTGACATGGCCCTCCTCTTCCATTTGGGGTTTGGATAGTCGACGTGTACCTATCTAGTGTAAGCAGTAGTCGAGGGCAATACGGAACTATCAAAGGTAAACGATTGATTGATCATTGGTATCTACGGCGGACTAGAGGGGCGACTGTTTCGAAATGCGATTTTTTAGTAGGTGCACGCCACTAGGGGTAGTGACCAGTTTTGAATGCAATAAACCGGTTATTGCCGCCTCTTACCGCTTTCTGATTACTGCCGCCTGCCACTGCCTTTCATTTATGGCCGACTAATTATCAGGTATGTAAATCTGCAACTGCAAAGTGGCAGCTATGTAGAGGGTACTCAATTCAATATATAAATCGAATGCGACAAGAGGTACTAGTACTATCACGAAGCATGCTGTTGCCGATTGTGTGAATAAGAAAAAGCGCTTACAAAGAAGGAGCGGAAAACAAGGTTGGATTTTTTCTGGTCAATTGACTTATAACCTCGTCTCCCTGTGATGACCGTCACCACCTTCAACCCTAACCCTCGTTGCCGACCCCCGGCGCCGTAAGACATGTTCTTCCTTTTTCTTCCTCAAATTTATTTTTTCCATAGTTACGATATAATGTCCCTACGTTTTTTCCATCTGCCTGTAACATATGGGATCGATGCAACATGCATCGCCGGCTGTAGCAGAAGCCATATCGGTGACGAGGGTTAGGGTTAACGTGGTGGCAGCTATTACAATACTGAATATATTAACTAATTCGTACATCCTAATATTATTACATACATATTTAATACTAGGTAAATATGTCGATTCCCTACAACCTGTTAACCCTTATCAGCCACTTGTGGCTAGTGTGGCTGTGCGCGTGGCCACGCACAGAATTATATTTTAGTGGAACTACTGTCATATGTACAGTATATATATTCATATGACACTGTCATATACACTGTGCTTTACCTATACACACTTACACATTTACACTCATTCATACATCTAGCCACATACACCTAGCCACACATACCCACTCACTCATACACAGTTCGCTCACACTGTCCCCCACACTGTGCATCACTCATACCTTACAGATGTGCACAGCCAGAGTGCCCGTGACATGTAGGTAGACTTATTGCGGCCGGGTCAATTGGGCACCTACTTATAGATACAGACTACAGGTGCTGCCTAACCTAAATAGATAGGTATTGATTGATTGATTGATTGATTCATGATCATCATCATCAAGGTAGGTAGGTAGGGTCGCCCGCCCGAGTGACGGTATATGCCGATTATTTGCATCATGCTTTGTAAGGATGCATAAATCTGCGAATCAGAATTATCCATCTAAAAAGTGTGGCTCGCGCTACATTGGCGTGGACCTAACAACCAAATTTGCATTTCGAAACAGTCACCCCTCTAGTCCGCCGTAGTATCTTTTCTTTTTTTTCTTTTTTTTTAAACTTTTAGGCATCCGAATAAAATCATCAGCTAGATACGGTAGGTACGGACTTAAGTACTCCACGAAATTCGAATATCTCTCCCTAGAGGCTACATAAGTAGTAGGACCTAGGTTAGCAAACTTCGTATAAGTAGATGGAAAACTAATACCTACATATGTCGTGCACGAAACATTCCAAGTCCAAGTCCCGCACGCCAATCGTCAAAGATCGCCACATGGCAAGATGCTATCGCATTGCCTAGCATAGCCTTCCCCTCCCGTAGTTTAGTGGCAAGTCGAAGCGACGCATAGGACTGACTACCTAGGCAGACCTAGGCAGACCTAGGCAGAAGGTAGGTACAGTCTGTACATAGTACGTACGGAATATTACTGATGGGCATGATCACGAGCAGTGCACGAGTACCGGATTGGCAATGTCTTCGCCACGATCCATCACGTAAGTACGTAGTAAACTGCGAACTACAGCTCATGAAAATAGTTACAGAGGGAACCGTCTAGACTACCTACACAGGCAGAACACAGGTTCTGCACAGGTAGCGAGTTGGTGGCTTATGCACAGCCGAGAGCGTCACACTCCAAACAGGCATCGGTATGTACCAGTATCACAGTGAAGTTCCTGCGTTCGTAGGGTAGGTATCTATCCATCCATCTACCATGTATCTATCTAGTGTTTGTAGTGTTTGTAGTGTTTGTTTGTAGCGTAAGTACCTGGCGTAGCGTCGTAGTCTGGCACTACCTATCTAAGTACCTACTTACTTACTATCTACGTAGGCTCGGGGTGATGCGCACTAAAGGAGAGCGAGATTTGACCCATTGAGTGAGATGTCAGCTTCTATAAAACCCTTTTGCTGGCATTGTTTCCGATCCATCTTGTTTCCGTCCCTGCTCATACCTACCTATTTCATCATCTGTACCGTCGCCATTAAAACCTCGACTAAACTCCCACAACAACAACTATACCACTTGTTTCTATTCAGATACACGGCAGTCCAGTCTATCTTCAAAATGCAGTTCAAGACTCTCACTCTTTCGCTCTTGGTGGCCGTTGCCGCCGCAGGTATGTTCAAGCCCCCTCGACTAGGTAGCTAGAGTCTCACCAAAACCCGCATAACAACTAACTAACACACTTCCGTCCTCTCCAGAAGCCAACCAGGAAGAGCGCCGTGATGTCCTCTCCATCTTTGACTCCATAACCGCCGGCGCGGCCTCCGTCTTCACCGACGCCACAGCAGGCGCTGCCTCTGACTTCAGTGCCGCCACCGCCGCCATCGACTCCGGCGTCACGAGCGCTACCGGCGCCGTCGCCTCCGAGTTCTCGCAGGCCACGGGCGCCGCTGCCACAGACTTCTCGCAGGCCACCAGCTTCGTCGGATCAGAGTTCACCAAGGCCACGAGCGCTGCTGCCTCCGACTTCTCCCAGGCCACCAGCGTCGTCGGTTCCGACGTCACCAGCCTCACCAACGCCGCCGCCTCCGAGTTCACCAAGGCCACGAGCGTCGCCGCCTCGGACTTCTCCAAAGCCACCAGTGCCATTGGCTCTGACGCCGCTACCGCCACTGCTGTCATCGGCTCCGAGTTCAACAGCGCCACGTCTGCCGTTGGTTCCGCCATCTCTGGCGGCTCTAGCAGTGCCACTGCTGCTGCCAGCGCCTCGCCGAGCGCCTCGCCCACGGGTGCCGCCAACCAGGTCTCTGGCCTCGGTCTCGTCGGCGCTGCTGCCATGTTCGCGCTTGCTCTGTAAAGAAAAATAATTTCAATATTCTCAACGAAATAAACAAGACCAAGCCGTTTTTTTATTTTATTTTATTTTATTACTTTTTTTTCTAAAAAATAAAACGCACACGACGGGATGGGCGGTTGACATGTGATGGGGAAATGAAAGAAACAAACGAAAAAAAAAAAAAACCTTTTATCTGCGAATCATAATATCGGAATGAGCCAGGACCCAAGGAAGAAGAAGAGGGAGGGGGAGGGGAAAAGAGGGTAAAAAAAACTTCGAGTTACCACCAAATACCATGGACCCTAACTGACGAGTAGTGCTATTTGTTTTTGTACGAATTGTTATCCGAGCCTTATTTTCGATTGTATATAACACCTTTTTTTTTTTTAGTACCTTTAGAGACACTTCTTTTCTCTTTACTTTAATAACGAAGGGAAATGTGACCAGGAAGAAAAAGAGAAAGAATTATGAGGAAAGCAAAAAAAACTTGATTTGCTTGTGATTGATATTGATTAGACTCACCATGGTTTTGATAATGTGATGAAAGTGAGTATTTTGGGAATGATGGATTTGCCAAACTGACAAACTGTCCACAACGGGGGTATGAGAACTGGATGTCGCTTATTCGGCGATAGACCCATACTGTTATGCTGTTGCAATGACTTTTCTTTCTATACCGCTACATTCGGGACGACCTTTTGTTTTATGTCTGTTGTCTTTCTAGTGATAGATTTACATCTATATATCTTGATAGCTCTCTGTACTCTATATATGTCTCTGTTTGTCCGTCTAATGATCCGACCTGAGCCGTATATGTGTAATGCTTGTAAAACCCCCCAAAAATATTGACGCGAGAGATCATCCGGGTCCAAAAGTCGCAAGTGCGCCATTCTCGCCAGCGCTAAATTGACCGAGCAGACCGTCAAGAGCCGCAAAGTGTTCCGCATATTCAAGCCCCTTCCGCCGCTCTGCCTCGGCCCGCTTCCAATCCCACACAGCAGGCTCAGCAGCGTCCGATTCCGCATGACCGTTCATCACTACCTCCTCCCCATCATCCTTAATCCAACCACCAGGCCGTTCGGGTAACATCCCGCTCGCCTCGATAACGACGGCCGGATGAACGGTAAGCCGGCCGACTTTGAAAACGTACTTACTAACAGCAGACGCAAATATCTTCTTCTCCCAGCCGCCTTCGGGCGAGTGATTCTTGGATCCCTTGACAGCCCCCTTCTCAACATAATGCGTAACGATATACAGCCACTTCCGGTCCCAGCTCAGTACGCGTGACCACATCTCATACCCCTGATATGGCTTGATCTCCCGCTTGAAGCTGCACTGCACACCGCCGAGCATGATGCCGAAGTTACCTTTTGCCGGCCGCGAGGCGTCCGCCGGGTCCATGACGAGTTTTGTCTTGGCGTTGTTCCCGAGAGCCTGGCAGCCGCGCGCGAGGAGATGGCCTACAAGATGTGTGCGGCTGACGTCTAGGTCGGCGAAGTAGGTCGAGTTCGACTTGTGGAAGTTGTAGTCGACCTCGAGCAGCGTGACGTGCGTCGAGGTCTTGACGGGCTGGAAGAGCTTGTCGGGCGTGTAGGTGTGGCGTGGTCGGACCATCAAGTGCCCTACCATGGCGTTGAAGATGCGGAACTGGAGAGGAGATTAGGGCTTGGGGAAAACCACTAGGTGAGAGGGGGGTTCATACCGTCCAGGCTAACGGCAGACTCTTCCAGTTGACCAAGACGACGGCCAGCGCAATAATGCGACTCGTCCGGCCGGGTCCCGTGAAGAAGGACTCGATCATCGCAGCGGCATTCCCCCTGTAGGCACCGTATGCCACGGCGGGGACGAGTACTGGGCCGGCGACGCGTATGGCGCGACTGAAGCCGGCGGCGGAGGCCATTTTCTATAATCCCGTCTTCTTGCTCGACAGAGGCTTAGCGGGCCGAGAGGAAACTTGTCGAGAGGGCAGATCGCGAATCTTTGACCAGATCGCCCCCAATGCTAGCACCACCAGCGCGATGGTCCAGAGAGGAATGGCCCGTAAGTGGCAGAGTGCAGTGCTGGTACACTTGGCGAGCAAGCCGTTACTAGGCGCAAAAGACATCCAGGCGGGGTCAGATTGCCCGCTAAATAGTGGACACTAACCGTAGTAATATCATGTACCTATACGGGATGTCGAAACAGATGGAACGGACACGATTGCATGGATCACGACCACGAAGTTGTAGTGTAGATGAGTTTTCTAGTAGGACAACAAATGAATGGATGAATGAATGGTTGACGATAGAATTGGTTTGTTTTTTGTTTATCACATAAACGCGCTGACTTGACTTTTAAGTTTGTGGAGGAAGAGAGTTTTCAAGTGCAGGAGAAGTTGCTAAGAACTGCTTCCCTGGAATGCCCCCAAAGCGACCCTCTAGATAACTTGGACGGGTTCTGGACGGGGTTCGCCAATGTGAGGCACTTCAGCTCCGGCTGAGCCGAGGCGAGCCGAGGCACACCTGAATTAACCGCAGGTATCTATCTACCTAGGTAGTAGGTACCGATTACATAACCAAGCGTGGGAGCGGTTTCTTCGGCGACCGAGTTCCAGCCCCCCACCCAAAGAACAAATCGTGTCACAACGGGGGGATTATCGTCGCGACATCATCGAGTCCTCTTATTGTTATTATCTCTCCGTAGAACAATTCAATCATCGCCATATAATCACTTATCATTAACCCTCGTAACTTTCATTCGGAGCTGAAATGTTCTGACCCAATTCAGAAACAATAGCGCGACATTTTTACGAGCGAAATATATATATCACAGACCCCAGGCAAAGGAAACGTCAGCCTACTCAGCCCCCCACCCAAAAGCTTGCTAGGTAGGTAGCAAAGGGTAAGGGGGCGTACTGGGTCTGGCATCCTTTCTAGGGGTACCCATTCTCTTTTTTGCAGTGTGCGAAGTGTGAAGGAGCTGCGATTTAGATTACCCTCCCAGACATTACGGTAGGGCTTTGTCGCGACGGACTAATGAAAACATCTCGGGAAAGTAACTGACGGGTTTACACCGGATACCGGCCTGGGATGTGAAGCCAGTGAGAAGCATCTGACAGCTTCAGTTTCAAACCGACGACTGATCTCTCACAGCAAGGGCTATAAATGTAAACGGCTCGTATCCCAGATGTAAATGCCATCCTCAAATCTCCGTAAGACTCCTCCGTTCCCGACGGTACAGTCGACCTCGATTGACACGCATTTGTCAAGATCGGTCTCGAGGTGAATAGCATCGCCGAACTTTTGCTCTCGGAAAGACGCGAAGACGTGACGGGGCATATCTTCGCCTTGGTTGCATATGAAAATGTCACGGTACTCCCTGAATTTCCATCGGGCGTGACCCAGAGTCTCGCCAACAACATGAACTTGCCTTGGCTGACTGCCCCCGCCAGCATCTGAGCCATATAGCGTTGATACTCCTGGGCGAAAAGTTTGCCACTTTGAAGCGTTTCTATATGTAAAGTATTTCCAAATATTTTTGCAAAGATTGTAATAACCCCCACGACATAGCTTGTTGGCTAAAAGCCTGAGACGGCGTCGTTCATTACGCCTCCTTAAGGAGCCATCGTTGTCCTTAGCAAACGGAAGAGGCCTGACGCCCTTCAAGCCGTACGTCTCGATACATTCACCAACCCACAAATACCCATGAGTTTTTTATGTCCTGCCTAGTGAGCTCCATATCAATGAACCTACAACTCTTACTCTAAGTGAGGAGAAGGCAGGAACGTCGGTGGTGAATATTGGCTGAACGCATGCAACTTCAAGAAGCCGGCAGTATCCTCTCTGCCCGAGTCGCGGGCTTCCTCACTCTGCTCGTTATGGAGTATCTCCCCGTCCATGAGAAGTAAAGCCAGGATGGCGAGGCCCGATCTGTGGCCTCCGTACCCGAGCTCCGTGCTGTTGAAGCGAATAGAGTATTGGCAATAGTTCGCGATGACGGGCAGGCGGTCTAGGAAGTCGCTCAGCGGTCGCTTCTGGATATCAGCTATGATGTGTTGCTATCTAGCCTAGAAGAGCGGAAGTCTCCTTGACATTGTATACAGCAAAAGTCAAGGGTGGATATATGTAACGAGAGCTCTACACCTGATAGTCGGTGAGGGGCTCAGCTGGGTCACTACGGGTATTGAGGTCGGAGTTGATGTTCTTAGGGTAGGATCGAGTGCAGATCGCGGACCATACCGGCCAGGTGAGGAGACGAGGGTGTCTCGTTAGGAGGTTTCTCTCAGATAATAATGTAGAGAGGTGCTCTGTTTTAATGGTTGAGTGAAGGGCGAAAGTAAGAAGCCAGGAACAGAGGAAAGTAGTCCATCATATATATTTCTCCTCCCGTTACGCCATCTTGCATCCATACTTCCAGTCATGGATGTGGTTCCGTGCCATTTATCTACAATCCTCGGTTCGGTCATTTAATTCTTCTCCAATACATGAGGTACGCCGCATTGTAATAGCTATGCTATCTATTGCGGCTTACTGTGCCCAAAGGCCGGAGTTCTCCAAGGCAACCCAGGTGCCGTGATCTTGCTCATGACGTGTGCTTGAATTGTAGAATCACATATTCCTCGGACCCGTACCCGGCCGGTGATATGACCGGCCGTAACTGCTCTCAGAAGATATAGCTTGATTTCTGCTATGGAGTATGGCAGGTTTGATGGTCCGTAGGCCGGCCGAAGAAGGAAAAGTGTGGGCAACCAGTAGCTCAGTGGTCGCCATTCCTCACTGTTCACGTCTGTGGCATCATACCAGTCAGCTTTACTACAAATCTTCGCTCCTCAACGACCTCCCGGATAGGGGTTTCATCGGCACGTTGGGTGAGCCTACGCGGACGTCTCCGCGCATCAGCATAAAGTAGGAGATCACCATTCGTATAATAACTGAGCGGAAATGACTATGAAGGTGAAGCCGATATACTTTTAAGGTTATGATTTATCTCATATGTCTCGTACCTCTCACTACTAAATCTAGTCCGGTTCTGAGGCTCGTCGATAGCGTTATATGGCAATCGAATAACTTTGTTAACACATAACGGTCATAGTAGGTAGCATCCTCCAATGGTCCCTACGTTATATATGCCGCGACAGATAAGTTTTGCTCGAGTCCGTGCTCGCATTTGTCCGAACTTTGCCAGTTTGAAAAACACCTGACTGACTTGAGGTCCCATCACTTTTGTATGTGGCAAGTATTGCTCGATATTTGTTTGAAGGAATCCATGAATCGTCCAATACATATTTTAATGACTCTTAAGCGCTAGAACGGTGCTTCATGAAGTCTGAGGTTGCGTCATGGAGAATTATGATGTTGACCGTACCATCATCCAACGGGACTACATTATATTGTCAGAAATAATCCCAGGGAATTTCATAGTGTTCTCACCCACCACTTTCAACGATGGAGGTCAACCGTCTTGTCATGTACACCTCCTTGCGACTAATCCGGAGGCTAGAGTCGAGGCTTTTAGGAATATATCCCATGGAAAGAAGGCGCTTTTAATTTGGATAATATTCACCACGCTCGTGTTGCTTCTTCCTCTCACTTAATTCCGCAGGATATCTCGCTGCCGGGCTGTTCCTCCATCTTCGATGGGCCTTGACCTCCGTCTGAGGTAGGTCTCGATTACCGCTCCGCGGTCGACATAGGGTCTGATAATGTTAGCACGTCCTTTTGGTTTCGTATCGAGTGGTACTTACTCCGCGGATAACGACCGAAATTTTGTCGGTCTTGACGGCACCCATGATGGGCAGATCCGTGGCATCCCCGGGGACCGGACAGCAGTACGAGCTAGTTGGAGCTGACGGTCCCCGGTTCTGCCCGGATGCGCCTATCATATGCGTATTGAGAATGTCACTTGGTCGCCGTGTACAGCACCTGAGACAGCCGAATCTACCGGTAACGCTGAAGAAGCTGGAACTGGTCAGTCAATCTCTCATGGGAGGATTCGGTAACGACGGTACTGTCATATACATACATTGGGCATGGATTAAGTTCGCACTCAGAATGCAATTGCAGACATGCTGGTCTGATTGTGACGAAGGGTAAAAGGTTAACCGTAGTACCCGCGACCAAGTTCTTGGTCTTGGCGTGGAAGCCAGTAGGGCGTTTGTTGGGTTGGGTGCAGAGAAAGGCGTATTGGAGGAAAGGAGAGCGAGAGAGAAAGAGTACGAGAGAAAAAGAGGAGACTGTAGATACAGACTGTAGGTAGGTAGTACCTTCCATGACAACCGAATTCATTGTAATCAGGTCGCGCTAGAGTAACGCAAGGCTCATATAGTGAGAGAGTAGTGATTTAATCAACTAAGAATCAGTATTTTTTAATATATTATCGATTTTATCAATTATATCGCTACTAGCGCGACCTCCTTCCGATGAACCTGTTGTCCATTCTGTAGAGTAGTCACTGCCCAATTACAGTACCTCCTTCCCAATCCGCACTCATACAATCGCACTCATACAATCCGTACTCGCTGATGAAAGTATTTAGAAAGAGGCGGTTTGATGTTCAAAGTCACGTCCCGATCCTCGATCTAACATGATACCTACAGAACATCAATGGCGCAGTCACTGGCAGGCACTGGCAGGAACTGGCTTCTCAACTTGGATGGATGAGACATGGCTTAGGTAATTCCATCGACAATGACATCAGAGCGATGATCTCATCGAATATGTACGGAAGGTATTGTGACGACACGTACACGCAGCTGTAACTGACAGGCCGTACAGTCTGTACGTATCCTGATGATGGCGAGAACTTTTGAAGTAATTCTTCAGTTATCTAATTAATTACAGTCCGGGCGCCTGATTGATTGTCGGTGGCATCACAGTCCATTCATTCATCTTCAAAAGCTCTTCCGATAACTTTTGCTTGCCTACCCCTATGTCCCTATGTTGTCTATCTCGATGAAACTCCATACCGGCCAACTTTTATCAAACTACGGGATTGCATTTCGAAACGTGAAGGAATTTTGAACATAATGCCTACTACAAGAGCCGCCGAGAAAGCATCGGCTGCTAAAGACGGTCATGCCGGGGATGAGAGTGAAGCCGCCGGCTCCAAACGCCAGACTCAGGAGAAAGTCCCACCTTCCAAACGAGCAAAGACGGACGATCATAAGGAGCATCATGTGACGGATGAGAAGAAGCCGGCAGCTGGCAACGGCCACAAGCGCAGAAAGTCTAAGGAAGAACCCAAAGCCAGCAAAGTAAAGAAAGAAGACGCTACTGAGGGTCAAGAACAAAAGAACGACACGGCCATAGAGCCCGATGCACGTCAGGGTACGGTTCCAACGAATATCCTAGAAAAGGGGATCATATACTTCTTCTTCCGCGGTCGCGTCGGAGTCGAGGATCCCAGTAACGTTGACGAGATCCAGCGGAGCTACATGATCCTCCGCCCCTTGAATAAGGACGCGAAACTGGGAGAGGGGACGATTCCGGATTTGGGCAACAGTCGGCTGATCGCGGTGCCAAAGAAGGTATTTCCGCGAAGTGGCAGGGACCGGTGGATTGCTTTCGTCGAAAAGTCCCACGCCTCTTTAGATACCCTCAAGGAGTCGTTCCTCTCCTCGACAGACTACGAGACTAAGACTGTTGGTACTCGACACACGCCTGCTGCCACACCCGCCGCAGAGGGGATCTATGCCATCACCACGACGGGGAGAGAAAGTCATCTTGCGTATGTGATTACTCTGCCGTCAGAGTTTGGCGAGGTCCAAGATGAGCTTGGATTACGGCAGAAAGGTAGTTTTATTATCAGCACGCGCAATCCGCAATATGAGGCACCCCGCGGCACGAGACTCCCCAAGGGTCCCGACTATCCGAAAGAGTGAGTCCAGGCAGATTGATCCAATGCCAATACCATTCCAGAGCTGGTACGCTAATTGTGTGTCTTCTAGGGTCCATGATGAATTTCGGGGGCTCCGATGGATGCCCTCGCAACCCAACCATTTGGACTACGCCAACACGCAGTTTTTACTGATTGGCGAGTCGAGTGGCATTGAGAAGGCCACAGCACCGCCAAAGGAAGATAAAGAAAAGGACGAGAAGGAGAAGCCGGTGGAGGAGTTGGAGAAGCTGGAGGATGAGGACACACATCGAATGGAAGGGCTGGAGGGTGATGATTCGGTGGCTATCTTTGACGACTTGGGTGCTCTTGCTCAGGACTATCCAAAACTGAAAACTTCTTTTTGATCAGGTGAGTGAGCGTTGAGGCGTTATCAAGGGGAAATCCAAACCGTTCTGGAAACTGCTCCGTGGTAATCAAAAGGGTAGGTAGTTACCGACGTTGGCATGTATGAATGAAGCTCGAGCTTGAACATACATCCACGACTAAAGTCAAAATGTCAGGGAATTGGTATATTCGAAGAATCATAAGATTATGTTTCTTGCGATGAATCTATTCAGTCTAGAGACGGTTATCAGGGCCCCCATTCCCAATGCTCGCTATATTTCTACTATCTGTGTGTCCACGTTTCCCGCCGTTTACTTTACAAGTTCCTAGATAGCGTCACAACTGTGAGTGGCCGGGGACCGATCGCTTTACTGTTGCAACAATGCCACCTCAGGCCAACGATCAAGTCCCTTGCCATCCAACAGTCTACCCCCCTTACCTTTCAAGAATCGGTCAAACAGAGCTCCCATAAATGCCGTCTCAATGCTCAGAATCCTAGCCCCCTTAATAGGTCCGAGATCCCCGATCAATGGGGTCAGAAAGTTGGGTCCTAGCAGGTCTCTGAAGATGGACAGATCGGTGAACGAACCGTGTGTTGTTCCGTTAACGGTGTATTCGCGCTTGAACCCGCGGACGTTCTTCAGGGCTTCGGTCCAGGTTTCGTCCGTCTTGCTGTTATGATCCGGTCGGCCGATGAACACGAAGGGCGAATCGACGCCTTCGTGGAGGACTGAGCCGAAGACCTGGCCGTCGAGATTTGCGCCCACCTGGAAGCGCTTGTCGTCATGTAGTAGCTGCAGCGCTGTGGTGCCTCCTGCGGAGTGGCCGTACACGCCTACTTTATCTGTCCTGAACTTCTTGGGAGAGGTCTTGTAGGAATTGGAGTTGCCGCCCATGCCGGGGATACGAGACGTGATTGATGGGTCTGCGAGCGAGTCGAGAATGAACCGGATATCCTTCACTCGAACGTATAGGAAGTCTTCTAGCGTTGCGTTGCCGACGTTGGGGGATTCAGAGGCTATCACGAGTCGACCGTCGGGGTACTCGATGATGGTGCTGTCGTAGGGATGATCGACTGTCACTACGTTCCAGCCGTAGCTGGCGAGCTCCTCCGCCATGTCGGAGTGAATCAGCCGCGTAGTTCCGAGCCCGTGATCTAGAAACACCAGAGGGAGGTCTGGTCGCGATAAGGGGGCGTCGAGACAGGAACGTGTGATGATGGACTCTACGACCCCCGTAGCATTGAGCTCGGCGTCGAACCCGGCTGCGGCCCCGGGGGAAAACTGGTGCGCCAATGTGCAGTTCGTCCGATATCCTGAACTTTCCAGATTCGTGGGATAGAAGAGGGATACGACGAGATCTCGGGGTTGGGGAGTTGGTGCGAATGGATCCTGTCTGGAGGAATCTATGAGCTCAAGGACGGTTGTTCCGACTTTGTGAGGACCAGTGAGAGCGGGGACGTGAACGTTTGCTGATGCTCGAACGCCCAGGACGAGGGCTAGAGAGATGAAGGTTGACAACATCTCGGTAGTATTTCTTTCGCGTGGTAGTCGAGAAGCGTTTGTCGATGGGTTATGATGAACTCTCTCGGCTTGGGAATGAGATGGTGAGCTAATACATTTTCTTCTTTTCATGTAGAACTGCGGCCCGAGGCCTTTATATCTCGAGTTCCAGTTGCGACATCCTGCTCGACAAGTTGCGAGCCATTGCCAGGGCGGAATTATAAATCTTCCGCTGACGTTTACGCCGAGGTAGACGACGAAACCGAATGGTATGTTATCGAGTAGCTCTCAAGGTCATCATTGTTGAATGGTTGCTGCCTACGAGCTCCGGTAACCTATGGTGAACACAAAAAGATGCCATGTCTCTTTCAGCTGAAGCTCCGCCACCAACGCTCACGTGGCATTTCGCTAAGCCGGCCATATCTTCCGATTCCGAACGGAGGAAATGACAAGATCCAAAAAGCAATTGACCAATTATCGGAGCATATGTCCTTGTTGTTGTTCTATACTACTCATCTCATCTCTGATTTCGACTCCGGGACCCGGGTCATCCTTCATGCCCTGCTTATTATCAAGATATTGCTCGGTACTTGTTTTGCTAAGTATTGGTGCTTCTCATAAGCCCTACCTCGCTATTACCGCTCGACATTTGTCATTCGAAGTAGTAGCGATGGCTGAGGCCTTATAGGTCAAATTGAGGCTGTTGTCAGGTGTTATAGCCTCCTTCACAACAAGAAGCTTATGGGACATTCCTACCTCGTGCGGCCGTCCAGGACAGACAAGTTTTCCATTTCGAGGAGCCGATAAAACCGGATATTCCACACATCTGGCTAGCTTAAGGGTATTCACTCGCCCGGATACGATCATACGACCGCGTGGCTCGGCCGTGAGAACGCGCAACGGCAGGGAAGTGGTGGTCACTTGTAAGCCATTGGACGCAGAATTACCACTTTCGAGGGACAAAAGTCCGATTCTTGTGTGTGTTTTTCTTTTCCCTCTTGCCTTTCTCTCGTCAACGTGGACTTCTTGCAGGATGACTGTATCGTCGTAAAGACTGTTGCCTACCTAAGGTCTCGCTATCCGGAATCGAGATTACTTCGGCAGTGAGCAAAGTTTGCACACGTTATTAATTACCACTCGCTAATAGGCACCATCTTTTTGCCATTTGCGTTTCTATAAAAAATCCCACAGGGAATATATATTCACTACCTCAGTGTATATGATCACTTATACGAAAACGAAGACATCCTTCCCCGGAACTCGGCAATGTAGTGTAGTGTAGCATCTAGGGAGAACAGAACAGAATACACACTCCGGGGAGGGCGTCGTCATAATTCACCGTCATCAGCATCGCCGAACGATATCACGCCGGCATATCAACCTTATCAACCCGGATTCTACACCAAGTTACAACCTCGTGGTTTTGCCTTCCCCATTGCTTCATATCCCATGTAAATTAGTTAGAAGCTGCTAACCTAACCTACTATTAATGAGGATTGTTAAGGGTCGTAAAGCGGAACTGGTACTTTTCAGGCCAGCGACATCATCAACCCATCGTGCGGACCGGGCCGCTACTAGGTATCCAAGGTTAGGTTCCTAGGTTAGGCTAAGATCTATCTAGATAGAATCTAAGTACCCCAACGATACGAACGACAAAAAACACGACGGCGGTGATATTAATTTTTATTCGGCTCTTCCATTAAACATGACGTTGCCACTTCTACACTACCAACTCTTGGCCCTTCTACTTACCATAGGGTTTCGGATCATGGAGCCCAAATGTCCAACGCTTTACCTGCTCTTAACCAAAATGCTAACACAATACCCCCCATATCCTCTTACAAAAGCGCCCAAATTAATGCCACAAGCGCCACGGAATAAGCCACGCCGGCCCTTGCATCAGTATGAACGGTCAGACCACTGTTCTTAACTCTAGGTCCGCAGCATGGTCGCCGGTAAGTCACGTTGTTCATCTGGGCGGCAACCTCGAAGACGGAGCCCGGATAGCCTCCGTAGTTGTAGTAGTCCACGTTGAGAAAGGTAGGCGGCCGCCCCCACTTCTCCAGAAAGTTATTGGCACTATTCCCAAGACTGCCGGCGCCCGTTGCGTTATTCGTGATATTCAGCTCGGAGCGGGCCGGGATGAGTAGTTCCGTGCCGAGGACGGATAGCTGGATGTTCAGGTTGTGGTTCATGAGGCTCAGACGGGTTTTCGCGTCATCCACGGATAGACCGGGTGGTCGTTCGATGGTGCTGGGGAAGCTATTGTTCGTGGGATCGAAAGGGGTTTCCCACATGTGCGTGAACTGGTCCATAAGCCAGGGAAAGGCGGTCTGGTTGGCCATGTAGTCGATGAACATAACCACTCTCTGACTACTTAGGATCATCTCGCTAAGAGGAGGCCAGGTAGTCGAATTCATCGGGATGTACGGTGGTTGGTAGACATATTTGAGGATCCCGCTGTGTTCGATGTGCGGTGCGTATAGTGCAGGGTCGGAGCTGATATGCATTAGAGGATGGACTACGCACCATGAGATTCAAGATTCCCGAGAGATTTGACTTACTAGTTTCCGTTACCAAGCAAGATGGTGACTACATCGAAGGGGTGCTCTACGACCCATTTCTTGACGGTCCTCAGCCAGTCTGAGATCGGGCCAGCATCCAGTAGATCGCAGCTTGTGTGGCAGAAGTGCGGATCGGTTGCATTCCCAGGCCATTGTATTTGAGCCTGTAGAAACCGTACGCCGTCGTCTAGTTGCTGGATGACGTCGTATTGTTGATTCGCCGCAATGTTTTTCGGCGTGATGAATGGGGAGTTGTGCGTTGAAACCTCGGTGATGTTGCTATATTGTCGAGAGCAAAACTCAACATAGTTATTGCAAGGTTGCGTGTTCGCGGACTCATCCGCCGGTGAGATAGTCGAGGAGGCATTTCCCGAATGAGATGTTGCTGCCGCCGAACCTGTCAGGAAGGTAACTGTATTTGTAGGCGATGCTCGGATCCCGCCTGGCCTTGTTGCGTTGTCGACAACTGATGCATCTTGTGTTATCTGTGTTCCGAAGGACTGATATAGACTCGTCGCCGCTGTGGTTTGACTCAGACTCAGAGTGAAATCGGTCCTGGTCGTTCTATCATCGGTGATGGAGAGTTGAGCCAGCGTGCCCGTAGCAGCCAGAAACCACCATAGCCCAACGTGGGGAGCCATTATGAGCACGTAATGGCCGTCGAAGAGAGCTGTTGGATAATTCGTGCTGAAACTCAACTGATATACCCAATGGTCATGCTAGTTGTATACCACCACCAACACTTATAACAATAACGGTAAATCTAGTTTTGAGGTTAGCAACGAGAAGCGCCGGAAGATGACGGTATGCCCATACATATCTCGACGTTGGGCCTTTGGGAGCAAGTTTGCAGGGCCAGTCTGCCGCTGATCCTACCCTCTGGACCTGCTGTTGCTATGGTCCTTGTAACTTCACCGCACCTTATCTTGGCCTATCCTTACTTTACCTAAGGTACCTGCATGACTTACAGGTATAGTGTATCCAAGTCGTTGGAAGATTGAACTTACCAAAGTACCTACAGCACGATATAGGCGCAGCTGCTTCTCTGGAGTGAGCCTCCTTGGGTACGGGTCTGAAGACCTACCTACCACCAACCTTGGGCACACCACAGTCCATACATGTGAAGCTGCCTGTACTGCAGGATAGGCAGGAAAGGGTGGCGGGGTGAATACATCCCATCTTTTGCCACCTTAGAAGCTCAATATATGCATGCGTAACCGAAAACTCAATGCAGATCATTGTAGCTTCAGGACGGACACGCGTCAGCTGCAACAGATCGGCTCTGTGATATATCACTCGACTGACATCACGACTTCGTACAGTTGGGAGTTGTGTACATATCTAGTAGTCTGTACTGGCAGTCGTGGTGTCTCTGAGATGTATGTGATGTACAGACGATATACGGGCTCGGTAAAAGAGTTCCTGTCGTTGACAGACTCCTCTGGGGCCATGGCTCTTAGAAGTGGCCATCGTGTTGGAGGACAATGAAGTCTGAGCCAGGCACATACGAGAAAGAGTCAGCAAAAGCTTAAAACGAGCTCTGGATACAAATTCTGTAGAGGCAGCTGCAGCTGTTTAGGTTCATATTTGCATTGCTGGTTGCGCGTAAAAGTCTCCAGCCCATGGCTTGGCGAGGGGGCGCCAATGTACTTGCACCTGCTTCGAGGTCATTGGCGGTACTTTGAATAGGAGGGGGGTACTGGGTGTATACTGCCTTGTTACTGTAGTGGCGATGGTCGGTACATATCGGCAATCTCGACTGCCGATGGGTACGTCTGCGATGAAGGGGGAGGTTGAAGAGGGCCGGCAAAGCCCAGGCCGTGTGAACTTGAAGCAGTGTTTCGCTTTATCTTGACTGTGCTTCCAATGAGCATTCCCTGACCACGAGAAGCTCTTCCATAACCATGCCATCCGTCTCCTCCGCGATTTGAAGATCGGGCGAAACTTCGCCTTGACTCCTTTCTTCATTTTCACCAATAACAACACCTACACTCGTTCGTCGAGCATTGATCATACGAACAGCGACTTGTTTGCATCCATGCGAGCAGCTGATACGAAGTCGGACTGAGAATTCGTCGCCTACACACTTCTACACACTTTCAAAGACGCCTTAAAATTCACCTTAGAGCTGCTTTAGTATTTGCACGCTCAAGAGAGGGAAGGTGGAAGAAGAGGGAAAAGACAAAACAGACCTATACAGCTCCGTCTCCAACATGAAGTTCCAACCTTTACACCGGTTTCGACGGCATCGGGGCGCACGCGATGATACGGAAACGGGAAAGGAGATGGCAGATATGGGCAGCCGTGATGGCGTGGAAAACAACGCCGATAGCGCTGCCGCTACCAACATGCTGAAGAGAGGAACCATAACAAGGCGCAATACGATCGTGGTGGTGAGCGTCTTCTACGTCGTTTCCATAATACTCTTGGCCCTGGTAAGAGTTTGCGCCCTCCCACACAACCGAAGCGGGCCTGTTGATTTTGTTAATCGCATCAGCATAGGTTCAAATTGGATGCACGAGAGACAACTCGGTTCTAGGAAGTATATACTTCTTCAAACTAGACCTCACCAACGTCCTTGCTCAATCGGTGCCGTCCTCGTTAACCCTACAAAACACGATCGCCCGGAGTCTGGGGTTGCATGACTTCTACCAAGTAGGTTTGTGGAATTTCTGTGAGGGATATCAGACCGAGTAGGTGAATCTTATCCCGAGCGTATCGAGCGTAACTGATATGGTCACAGCGGAATCACTCGCTGCACAAAGCCGAACGTGTCATTTTGGTTCAATCCAGTCCAGATTCTTCTCGACGAGCTCGTCACGGGCGCTGCGATTGCGCTGCCTTCCGAGATCAATGGCATCCTCAATATTCTCCGGATTGCATTCCACACCATGTTCGGCTTTTTCTTGGGCGGGATCATATTGAATGGAATCCTTCTCGTCATTTCGCCCATCGTGCTATACTCGAGATGGTGGAGCCTCCCAGTCGGAATACTGTCATCCCTTTCGGCTCTAATCCTCATCGTCGCGGCCATACTCGGCACTGTAATTGCATACGTCTTTGAAGCTGCATTGAGTTCTCAACCAGAACTCGGAGTGTCCGCCTCGATAGGGACGAGGATGCTGGTATTTGAATGGACAGCTGCCGCCTTTACCTTGTTTGCTTTCTTCTTCCATGCTGGGTTAGGCTGTTGCTGCGCATCGCGCCGAGATATGCGAACCGGCCGCGACAAGGAAGGGGGGAATTCACAACACGTTGCCTAATAACTGGTACTCATGAGTGAGTGGACAAGCAAGGCACGAGTCAAATGCGGCTTGCGGGTTCTGGATGGCAAGCTGAATAGAGAGACTGGAATTTGGCTATATCGATCAAAGTATCTTTAATGTTTAGCTTTAGGGGAAGTATTCATCTTGAGTTCACGTATGATGGCTCTGAGTTTGTAAATCTGGAAGCCGGCGATGCGTCCATCGTGCGACAGGGGATTTCTAAAGGTAGGTAAATGATATTATGTAGTTATCGGGCATTTATACCTAGTTGACGCGTCACCCATGGGATAATGGAATATAGATCTATCTATCCATCAGGACGTCGATATAGGCATAACTGCACTGTAACAAATGAAAAGAAGCACGGAGCTAACTGAGAACTCCGAGTCCTGTTCGTTGGTGTATAATGCCGCTGTAATTATGGTGGAACCAGGGGATCACAGCAGCTAAAAAGTACCTGTATATTTTAGCGGTAATACAGTAAGTCATGCGGTACCATCAGAATACGGCGCAGCTGCTATGGACGTAAATGGTCAGAAGTGGGTCCGGTAATAAACCACACCCGCTCATAAACGCAACGCAACAAGAGAGATATCGGCAATGGAAGAAACCAACACAACGCCCTGCCCCATTGCAAAGAAAAGTCAAAAAAGCCCATTATAGGAATAGCGCACCTTCATTCTACCTACTAACACATAGGCATTTGCCGTGCATCCTGGCTTTGTTTCAAAGGAATAAGTAGTCACTCTAGCTGAAATACCACTCCGCGATATTGGAGACTGGCAGAGTGTGCCCGCGGTTTCCACCTATCTAGGTACCTACTATGTACCTATCTAGGTTGTCGGACCCACTTCTGGACGGTATTTCTAGCGAGTCAAACGGTATCCTGCAGCTATCGGGGTGGTAGCCAAACGGCCGGGGGTTTCCCTGGATCTCACGTGACACTGCCTTTTCTGGTCCTAGCGCATGTGACTACCTAATTAATTAGTCCAGGCATTTCAAAGCCGCCATTGCTGCTCCTCTTTTCAGCACTCTGACCTTCTCCCTCCATCATCCATCCATCACCCACTTCTACACACTTACTTCACAAACCACCCATTCCCACATCATCGTTTTACGATCTGTCTCTCCTTCACAATCAATTTATCATCGGCCATTCTCTCGCTGCACGCCTGGAATTCGCACGCTGCCTTTCGCCATCCGTACACACTGGTCAACGTTCGCAATCTCGCCATCCCCGGTCGCGCTGTCGTGCGGCAATCGCGACAACTTCTCTCGCCTCGCCCCTTACCCTTTACCCGTCCGATCACTACATCTCCGCTCTCCGCTCTCCGACCGATTCATCGAGGCATTGTGATAGTATCCATATGGTACGGTGGGCGGCCTCGGATCTACTAGAAGACAAGATCCTTGCGGTGCTGTGCGTGTCGTGGCGTGGAACTGGAGGAAGTTTTGCCTTATTTCCTTTTTCTCGTTAAATCGAGCCTAGCTCTGGCACCAACGCCCGTGGCTTTGTACATTTCTCTTTTTTCTTCTATTCAGAGTGTGGACTCTCATTGTTCTTGAAGTACAATCAGAAATTGATACCCGTCACTTCGTGTTGCCATAAAAACAAAATACCGCGCAGGCTTCGCATTTCACGTCCGCGATTTCACACACCGCAGAATACATACAAGAGTCAAGACTGATCAGCTAGCGAAACGACCTTATCCGTACAAGTGCCAGGCTTCTCTGATCAACTCAATCTAACACATATAGCTACTCTTGTCGTCACAGGTAGTCGACATCTGGATCGCTACTCTCTACTCTTTCTGTCACGCTTCCAATAGTAGTGTAAGGTCACAGGATCATTAGGGTAATTCATCATGACATCCTCCGTGTTCTTCAAGTTCAAGTCGCAGAAGGAGCCGACGCGGGTCGAGTTCGACGGCACTGGCATTTCGGTGTTCGAACTGAAGCGTGACATCATTATTAAGAGTGGTCTGGGCGACGGCACCGACTTTGACCTTGCCATCTATAGCGACGATGGCACGGAAGGTAAGCAAGCATTGTGTTGACAACTACACGTTTCATGTCGCTAACAGTCCCTTAGAGTACGATGATGATACCACCATTATCCCCCGGTCTACGACTGTCGTTGCACGCCGTCTCCCCCCACAGAAGCCGGGCGCAGGTCGCGCGGCTCGGTATGTATCAGGAAAGATACCCTCGAGTGCCAAAAACTCCAGCCGGAAAGAGGCCCCGGCTAAAGCACCCAAGCCGGCGACGACCGCCCTGTCGCAGATGAGCACGGCACTTACTGAAGAAGAGAAGATGATGGCCATGTTCCAGGCGGAATCCGAGCAATGGAATGCCCAACAAGAAGAAATGGCACAGTAAGCAGCGTAAATCCACCATGTATTTAGACGTCATACTAACTGTGGTTATAGCAAAACAGCTGTGTACAAGCCCGGTAGCAAGAAGCCGGCCAATGTTCCGGATCACGAACCACCAAATGGATATATCTGCTATCGTTGTGGACAGAAGGGCCACTGGATTCAACTGTGCCCGACCAATGATAATCCCGAGTTTGACAACCGTCCTCGGGTCAAACGCACGACGGGTATTCCTCGTTCGTTCTTGAAAACGGTGGATAAATCAGCCCTGCAGCAAACTGGTGCTGACGGTGAGGAAGTGAAGCCACCTTCCGGTCTGATGGTGAACGCAGATGGTGAATTTGTGATTGCGGAACCTGACAAGGCAAGTTGGGAGCAGTTCCAAGCCAAAACTAAGTCATCAGCCGCCGCACAGAAAGCGGCCACTGCTGAGGACAAGGAACTCGAAGAGAAGGGATTACTGTGCTCCATCGACAACAGGATGTTCATAGACCCAATGAAGACACCATGCTGTGAGAAGACATACTGCAATGATTGCATTACTAATGCGCTAATCGAGAGCGATTTAATATGCCCTGGATGTCAGACTGATGGCGTGCTCATTGATGATCTCACCGCTGATGACAACGCTTCTGCAAAAATTCAGACATTCCTAAAAGAAAGAGAGGCTATCAAGGTGAAAGAACAGTCCCCAAGCCCTCCGGTAGACAAGTCTCAACCGCAGTCCCCTTCCGACAAGGAAACACCGCCAGCAGATCGCATCAAGGTCGAGTCACCCGCTCCTCAGGAGAAGGACAAATCGCCCACACCAACGGATATGAAACCTCAGTCGCCAATATCCAAGAAGTCCACCACATCGAACTCTCCTACTGAACTTAACATTGCCCCTAAGACTGAGGACTCCGGTACCAAGAAGCGGCCCGCCGATGAACTGCTGGAGAATCCAAAAGTTCCCAAAGCGCCAAAGGCCATGCAACGTGCTCAGCAAGTTAAGGAAGTGCAGAACGTGATGCCTGGGATGAACGGAATGGGTGCTATGCCCAATATGATGCCGTTCCCGATGAATATGAATGCATTTGCCCCACCTAACATGAACATGGGCATGATGGGCATGAACCCAATGATGAACCCTATGATGGGTATGGGTGGAGCATTCCCCCCGGCGATGA
This sequence comes from Xylariaceae sp. X187, assembly GCA_028637585.1. Lineage (NCBI taxonomy): Eukaryota > Fungi > Ascomycota > Sordariomycetes > Xylariales > Xylariaceae > Xylariaceae sp. X187. The sequence goes on along the minus strand of JAJIZN010000006.1, from coordinate 885,630 downwards.
TGGGGGGCATGTTTGGTGCGAATTTCGGCATCAACGGCGGTGGAATGGGTAACATGGGATTCATGAATATGAACGCAGGCATGAACAACTTTGGCAACAATGGCAACCAGCAGCAGCAACAGCAGCAGCCGAGAACGAATTTCACGTCTCCTAACAATGATGACGAAGCTTATTTCCGGAAACCTGTCAATCCTGGACGACACCAGAATCGACAACGCCGAGTCCGACCCAGCGATTACCGGGAGTTGTAAGCGGCGGTTACTGCTACCCTCCTGCCACTACCTTACACACTACGCTAGACACGCTGGACACATACACACATGCTCCCACATACACGACACACTAAACAATCACTTTCTCACTGTACAATAGGCATTGACGCGCGCATGAATTGGCGTTTGGGGGTGGGGAACTCTAGAAAGGAAGGGAGGCACAGTTTGTGATTGGAACAAACAAAAAAGAGAAAGAAACAGAAAAAAGTGGTGGAAAAGGAACAAAATCCCACTTATTGGCGTCTGGTGGTTTTCAATTCGCATTCACGAGATGGCATAAGCTTGGTTCTTTGTCGGGAGGGTTATTTCGACACGCATGGCTTGTCATGTCTTTTAGGAGAAAGGAGAGGGAAATGACAACAAACAACCGAAACCTCCGTTTAAGAGCCCTTGGTCTTTGTGTTTTCGGCTCGCGCTGAACACGCATTCATTGCCTATGGGTTTGAACTAGCGATGAGAAGGATATCTCTCTCTCTCTCTCTCTCTCTCTTCTTGATGTGGAAACGATGAAACTTGGTGTTGTTTTACAGCACCAGAATGGTGCTTCTTTTTACCCGCCTCTCACCTTTAGGGACCTTTGACTAGGTTGGCGGCTGACGGCTGGCGGCGGCGGTTGATGATCGGGTGACGATGGTGGTGACGGTGGTACTTTTGCTTTTCCCTCTTGGTTTGATTCGTCGATTGGTTGGTTCCTTGACGTCTAACCTAGGAAAAATCCAACGGGTTCGATTCGGTTCGGTTGTGCTTTTTTTTAAGAGCAAAAAGAAACTTGTGCGTCTACGGCTAAGATAGCATAGCATCCTCCCTTCCTCATAGAGTTTGAATGGCGAAAACAAAGAAAAAAAAAAGGCATTGCTCTGTTCTCAAAGTAATATGATTGCTTGTTTGTATTATGTATATGCTTTTTGAGTGCATCGTGATTGTGATTTTGAAATTTATGAGATGATTGTGTGTAGTTATTCGTTGCTAATATGGGGAGGCAATATCCGACAGGCCGGCCTGAAGAAGCTGGCTGGGAACCACCTCTTGCCACTCAATTTTTCCCCGCTTGTAGATTCTGCTAATATCTAGACTTGCGTGTAAGCTGATAACTAATACCGGGTCTTGGCGCAAAGGGCCTCATCTCATCTCATTCATTCATTCATTCACCCTTCCAGATTGCATCGGATCCATACCTATCTAGGCATTCCGTGATCCGTAAAACGTATATTGCCGCGAGGGCTTTCGTATAACGTACCCAAGTAATCGGGCAACCCCAGATACCAAGCAGGCCTGATTGAGATGCACCCAGCATCAACACCAAGGACGAAACATTCGTCGGGTCTCCTCCTATCAGAGTCGCAGCCGTGCAATAGGTAGGTTCAGCAACTACAAACATGGGACATAATTACACATGGACAACGGAAGGCAGAGAAGAATTATAGGTTATGTAATGTATATAGGTATCTCATCTCATCGTAAACAATAGATTCATAACGTCATCTACCTATGGACTTATATTTCTTTTTTTTTTTTTCTTTTTTTTCCCCATCTAGCTACGTAGGTAGGGTGGAGGTAAAAAAGTATGTCGAAGCAAAGCGATAGCTTGGAGAAGTGGGATTAACAGGAACAGAATCCGTCAGCTAATCCAATCGAGCTTCGAACATCTTCCCTCCCTTCTTTTCATCTCGCCTTTTTTTCAGAGGTAAAAAAAAAACGAGTATAAATTTTTTTCTGGCAGCTCGCGAGATAAACCGTTTCAAGCTACCGGAATATATATGTATGTGGCTGGCCAGCGGGAATCTAGGGACCACATCTTGAAGGGGGCGGTGGGGATTGGCAAAAAAACCGATTTTTTTTTCTGTTTTGGTTCTTTTAGAAAAAAAACATCCATCCCGGGAAGCCGCGTCGGCTCGCTTTGTTTGGTTTTGTGTGTTGCTGGGGTTGTTGGTGAAAGCTTGGGGGTTGAGGGATATATACAGTGATGTACAGGCTCAAGCTACCGTGCTCACAGCAGCTGTTTGACAGAAACATACGAAACGAGCGCACGACACAGGCTGAATCGCAACCCCCATTCATCACGGCTTTGACGCCGCGACGTCAAATTGGGAAGCGATTTTGAGTCTGGGTCGTGGGGGTCGCAGCATCGACCCAGATGGGCTGGTTGCGGGTTGCGGCGCGGCAGGTCGTTAATTGTCTGAGTGCGCCGGGGCGTCGGGGCCGCGAGAGACGACCAAGACCAGCTTGGGTCCGTCGCGAAATCCGATCGCGCGACCTGTCGAAGCCGAACCACGCGGATCGCAATGGAACAACAAGACAGTGTGGATCAGGGATCCCTTTTCCGTAAATGAACGAACGGCCAGGAACTTGAATTACTCTCCGGAGGGTTTCTTGTGGCGTATGGGCCTGGTGGTTGGGGTGGGCTGCATGGCTGGTAGGGGCTTCATTCACGAGCGGATGACAATGCCGTTGCGGCGAGAGGAGCGGGGGACGTATTCCTCCTCCTCGCCGGAGCTTGAGCAGGAGCTGTCGTCGCTGTAGCCGCAGCGGGAGCCGCCGCAGTCAATCTTGACGCGGTCACCCTTGCGGGTGATGCCGTAGCGCTCACAGGTGCAGCTGCTGTAGTCAGAAGCGGGGGTGCTGTAGCCAGAGAGCGATGAGGAAGGCGACAAACTGCCAGAGCGGGACGACAGGCTGGAGCCCGATGAGGACACAGGAGATGAGCTGAAGTCCGAGATGTAGTCATTGTCATCGAAGTCAACGCTACCCAGACGCGTGGTGAGCTCGTTCACGTCCTCGTCCTCGTAGTAGTCGACATCGAGGATGTGGCGTGTGGCGCCGGGCGACACGGGCTTAGGAGCTACGATCTGCGAGGTTGAGAGCGGGCGGCCCTTGGGGATATCGAGGGCCAGGTGCTTCGACGACTTGTGCTTGTCTTGAGACGAAGAGTGCTTCGACGAGCTCTTGCTGGAGCTGTGGGAAGCCTTCGAGGACTTGCTGGACTTGTCCTTGGGAACGTCGAGGATGTTGAGCTCTCGGCCAGTGGTGGGCTCGACGGTGGAGGGCTCGCTAGGGTTGTGCGAGACGTGGTAGCCATCGATGATGTAGTAGTACCAGTAGCGCTGGCCGGCTTGGAGGTTGCCTTGGAAGCGGAATGTGCCCTTCCATGATCCGGACTTGGACGAAGACTTGTCCTTGGAAAGGGGGATCTGGCCAGCGTAGTTGTCCCAGGAACCAAGCAAGTGGACGGACTTGGCGCCGGAAGAAACGCGAAGAGAGAAAGAGAGCTGGATGGTCGACATTTTGAGTTTGATGTTGGTGTTGCGAAAGTTCTCGTTCTGTAATGGGGATTCTTCACAGGGGGGTTTTTTGAGCAAGGAAAGCTAGTTTCTAGGTTTCTATTAGGGATATTCGGTGGTGATTAGGGGGTTAGTTGACCAGCAACAATGTATTGTAATGTGGTGAGTTGACCAGCAACCGTTTGGATTTTTTTGGTGTAAGAAAATAATTAGTTTGATTATGCGAGATGAGCACAGCTCGATCAAACGCAAGGAGAAAAGAGAAAAGGGGGGAAAGAGAAAGAAACAAAGAAACCAGCTTTGGAGTATGAATTGCTTGCTGAGGAAGGGAAGAAGGAAAGAAAGAAGAAAACTAGAGGGATGGCGAGGAGGACATCATTATATGTATGGGGGCCGGGTGGTGTGCCCTCTGTGCCAGCCGCATTTGACATCGATGGCACCATCCCACCGAGTGAGGTGACCGTAGAAACGGGCCGCCGCGCCCATACGCTTCCTGGTCATGGAGAGAGACCAAGGTAGGCAATTGGAGTCGATAGGTGGTGGAACAATTCCGGCCCATCCCTGGTCACAAGCAATACGCTATGCCAAGCCAGGATAAGAATACCCCGAACAGAACGAATGATTCAACACACAAGCCAACAGAGCCTTCAGTCGAAGCGCAGATGAAGTCAGCAGTAGCGTATGCACTGTAAAGTGTAAGCCGGGCGGCTAAGCAAGGTGAGGTGAGGGGAGGAGGGGATGGGGTGGGATGGGACATAGGACATGCGGCATGGGGCATGGAGCATGGGCACGGGCAGGAATGGCAGCAGGAATAGCAGCGTCTTACTATGTATGGACATACATGCCTAGGTCATGTTCCTACTCCATACTTCCCATGGCAGAAGAGGCGATTGGGCGTTTAGACGCGCAAAGTGATTGGCCCTCGGCGATCTGCATAGGGCCAATAACACTCCAGGCCGCAAATTCTTCATCCATCATCCATCATGTCGTCACACGCATGGCTTGCATTGCGCCCGCCAATGACGGCTATCAGCATCAATGCTTGGATCCGTGATAGTAAGTATAGGGTCAAACTAGAACCCTTTCACTGAACACACGGACCGATCCGGATGTCGAATTCCTTGGAAAGAGTCCGTCGAAAGAGACAAGATGGGGCTCACCATGCGGAATGCCGGATGAGCTATCTGGTTATATTGCCATGCTTCACTAGCTGAAGATGTCCATTACGATAAGTCGCGTACCTGGAAATCGCAAACGATGGGTTTGAATTGGGGCCGATCGGGATCATGCAGGTAATCATGGCGAATTCATTGGTAGGTGCGTAGGAGGAGCGGAGGGACATACATACCTATCCCGTTGTTTGTTGTTGGCCGTGTCAAGTATGCCTATGCCGCCGTATGAATAAGTGGAGTGAGATTCGTTCAGTGTATGTGTGCAAAATTTTTACAGATCTATGTTTTGGTTGTTTCTTTTGTGTTGTGAAGGCAAAGATGATGTGGTCACTGGCTGCTTCTCGACTCGCATCGCGTGAGTTGCAAGGTGAGTTGCAAGATGAGTTGCAAGATGTCAGTAGCTACCAATGATAGATGAATGTCGCCCGATTTCCTGGGATTCTGGATCAATGGATCCGGAGACCGGAAGAAACCCGCCATAGTAGGTAGTGTAGTCGGGGTGAAGAGAAGAGCAAGTCCCCTCATTTGAAGTGGGCATCGGTGAGAGGGGAGATGCGCAGTGGATGGTCAAGTCAATTGTGGGTGTGGAATTTGTGTGGCCACAAGCCGAGCGACGGGAAAGCGACGGGAAAGCGACGGGCAGCGACGGGCAGCGACGGACGATACTACGGCGGACTAGAGGGGTGACTGTTTCGAAATGCAAATTTGGTTGTTAGGTCCACGCCAATGTAGCGCGAGCCACACTTTTTAGATGGATAATTCTGATTCGCAGATTTATGCATCCTTACAAAGCATGATGCAAATAATCGGCATATACCGTCACTCGGGCGGGCGACCCTACCTACCTACCTTGATGATGATGATCATGAATCAATCAATCAATCAATCAATACCTATCTATTTAGGTTAGGCAGAACCTGCAGTCTGTATCTGTAGGCAGGTGCCCAATTGACCCGGCCACAATAACAGCCTACCTACATAACTTACCGAGACTTGTATGAATCCTACTTATGCATTCGTAGCTGTGCACATCTGTATTGGTGATGCACAGTGTGGGAGACAGTGCGATGCAGTGTGTAAACTAGGTACGAAGGTACATGGCTGTGTGTAAATGTGTGAGTGTGTATGGCAGAGCGTATAGGAAAAGCACAGTGTACATAACAGTGTTAAATGGGTAAATATACTGTAGATATGACAGCATTTCCACTAAAATACAATTCTATGCGGCGCGCAGCCACGCACATAGCCACACTAGCCACAAGTGGCTAATAAAGGTTAACGGGTTGTAGCGAATTAGTTAACTAGGACATACAGATTAGTTAATGTGTTCAGTATTGTAACAGCTGCCTCCACGTTAACCCTAACCCTCGTCATCGACATAGTTCCTGCTACAGCCGGCGATGCATGTCACATCAATCCCGTATGTTACGGGTATATGGAAAAAACGTAGGGACAATACCGGTACTTAGATGGCTATCATAACTGGTCGGCACCGAGGGTTAGGGTTGAAGGTAATGCCGGCTGTTATGGGAAGACGAGGTTATAAGTTAATTGACCAGAAAAATTCCAACCTTGTTTTCTGCTCCTTCTTTCTTTGTGAGCGCTTTTTCTTATCCACACAATCGGCGACAGCATGCTTCGTGATAGTACTAGTACTTCTTGTCGCATTCGATTTATATATTGAATTGAGTACCCTCTACATAGCTGCCACTTTGCAGTTGCAGATTTACATACCTGATAATTAGTCGGCCATAAATGAAAGGCAGTGGCAGGCGGCAGTAATCAGAAAGCGGTAAGAGGCGGCAATAACCGGTTTATTGCATTCAAAACTGGTCACTACCCCTAGTGGCGTGCACCTACTAAAAAATCGCATTTCGAAACAGTCGCCCCTCTAGTCCGCCGTAGATACAGACGCAGACTGTTCTCTAGCTCCGGCGGGTATGCGAAAGAAGTCACACAAGCCAGCCACAAACCAGCAGCTGCGCACTCTGGCTTCGGGGAATGCGCTAAGCCCAATCGGCGAGCGGGGTCACTCGCTAGACCATCTGAGCCAGCGAATCCGTCCAAGCAGCCCAATTGGCTGGTTCCCACCCTGCACGTCACATGACCCGACCCGGGCAATGGCGCTTCTCTGAAAGCAAGCACTTTAATGTTGCATCCACCGCAGCAACGCCTGCAAAGGTCGCATTTTCAATCCTTCAACGAAAGACTGCAACCTTGCGCCGAAAAGCTGAGCAAATGTTGACAGATCCTTCTCATCCGGTAGGACCTAAGATTGGTCAGCCAACATGTTAGTGCAGTTGCGGGTCTCTTAGCCCGATCTAAGTAGTGTACCTAGCCTACTTAGTGGCCTGCGGTCTTTGTTTCCATTTACCACGTACATGCCGGTACCTATAACATACCTATCATCAAAAAATCAGAACTTGGCCTCTTCTTCTGCAGCCATATGATATGTAGCCTGCCTACTCCACTCTGTCGATGCCACTGTGTATACAGACGTACGTACGGAGCGATCTTCTTGGCGGTAAAAGCGTCAATCCTTGAAAAGGGGAAGGTTGAATCTTTGCCACTTCTTTCCAAGCCCCTCCACCTTGTCGCGTCTATTACCAGCCCCTCTACTTTCCGAATTTGGTACGTTCCCGCGGAAAATATCTACCAAGTCTTCATAGTTTCCCGGTCTAGTGAACCCTCCCGTCTAGACGGCGTACCAGCTGGCGCTTAGTTCCGCCTACTAACGCTCTGCCGCTCGTTTGCTCTCTACTACGTAGACAAGCGGACTCCTCAGCATGGCTTCAACAGACGCGGCAATGAACAATGATCTTGTCAGGTCGGTGACCGAGTATGTAGAGGCTTACATGGCAAACTATGATGGTTCTCATGATTTCAACCATATCCAACGGGTCCTCGGTCTCGCCAGACACATCCACGCCCACGCCCCCAATGCGTCTGAGCGAGACCCTCAGGTTGTCGTTCTCTCGGCTCTCCTCCATGACGTAGGCGACAAGAAATACCTGAAGCCAGGCGAGGATTCCTCGTCTCTAGCAAGAGATCTCCTTGTCTCATACGGCGCCAGCGAGGCACTAGCCAACAAAGTTCAAGCCATCTGTCTGGGGGTGAGCTACTCCAGCGAGGTCAAAGATCCCGCGCGTGTTCGAGAGCTCATCAAGTTGCATCCCGAGCTGGCTGTCGTTCAGGATGCTGATCGTCTCGATGCCATTGGGAGTATTGGTATCGGCAGGGCTTTCACTTTCTCGGCAGCGAGAACCAAACGCTCCATGGCCGACGCGGTTCAACACTTCCATGACAAGCTTTTGAAGCTAAAAGATGTGATGAAGACGAACGTCGGACGGGAGCTCGCCGAGGAAAGAACTGCGAGAATGGAAGAGTTCCTCAAGTGGTGGTCCGAAGAAGCCGCGTTTGCCGGTGCTGAGGCGCTATCAGATTCGACTTAGAGTGTATTCCCATTCCTAGAACTTTCCCAAAAGAGCGACTAGACTATCTAGAGTTTCACCCAGTGATTCAAGCGTACAAGAGGAGAGCACGGTTATTTTTCTTCGATCATGGTGCTACACGCATTCATGACGATGTCGGTAATTAGAGAGAACTACAGGCCAGCCTGGCACCCAACGTCCTTCTGCGAGGCTCTACTAGGCCAGCAAGAACCGAACCGTTACATCTGCACAACAATAATTCAGTTATAGCCGAATATAGAATGTTTCATTCAACTCTACTGGAATCAGTGCCTGACCTAGCTCCTTGCGTATGTGCCGTAGATAATAATGCAACATCTAGAGATGCTTTACGGACAACCAACAGCACAGCACACAAGGAATGCCCAACGCGACGCTGACCGCGCAATACGGAAATGCGTAATCGTGCCTCGCCTCGGCCTTTAGTGATATTTCGTCGGGGGGCTGGTGGCCCTGGCGAAATCCAAACGGAAGGTTGGAGGGGGGGCACAGATAGCTGGAATATCTTGGGTAGGTATTTGCTGCCAATCCAGTTAGGCAGCAGCAGAAGAGCCTGTGACGAATGATGCCTACAAGCTTCGGTGAGTCACACAACATGATCGCGACTCCTTCTCGCTCTTGGATGCTATGAGATAGTGTACATATTACCTAGAGATTGCGTGACGGATGTTCACTCTCGTAACTAGATGAGAGATGGGTACATAGATGGCGATGATGGAGACTTCGGTGTATGAAGCAGATGAGCTAGGTTACTTGCCAAGATCTACAGAACAATTTTAACTGATTTCGGTGCAAGCGTCTACCGGGGCACGGGCAAAGGACGCTCAGGTTACCTATTGAGGTGCGGAGGCGAGGGAATCAGTCCTCAAAGTCTTGGTTGATACGAGCGGAATACACCCAGCCTACAGGCGTCTCGCAGGAATAAGGACAGTTACCTACACAGAGCGACAAGAGGAACTCAACACGTCGCGATAAGAGCAGATGCCAAACCATGCGTCAAAAATGACCAGAGCAAGTGCTGGGCAACGCAAAACCTTCTCGAAATAGAAACTTCAATCTTCTTCATGACCGGGCAACAATGGCACCAGTTCATAATGAAAAAAAAGTTGTTGGAAATCAAAAATTGCGCCCGGTACGATCCCGAAGGATAATACAGGGCGGTCGACTCCGCGCTGTGCAATGCAGGTCTCCCACCCTACTGCCCGAAATTCAGGAGCTTCAGACAGTCGAACAAGGTAAGTATGAAGAAGAAAAGAAGAAGAGAAAAGTTTGAGAGAGCTGGGAGACGAGCGAAGTTTATATAGGCGGCCAAAGGCGGTGAGTGGGGCGGTGAGTGGATTAAACCGGCAGAAAACTAACGCGAGACTCCGTCGCTCTTTCCCGCTAGTGACACTAGGCCAATCTTTCAGATTAGCTCCTGAATTTCGAGGGCCTTGATTGGTTTGCCGGCACAGATACGCTAGTGTAGTGTAAGGTACGGATGCGTCATTGCGCAACCTAGATAAGTACTTATGTGTTGGGACACTATCTACTTAGATAGATAGCCCACTTTTTGTCAGGAGCAATCACCCAATCGTAGCTTCGTTCAGTGCCTTCAGCGATCTCCGACCGAATTGCGTATTTTATGCTAATCGATTAGCCGATACGAATCCATCCAGACCCCATCTTGGTAGAACGACAAAGTTCGCGACGACGGGCAATAAAGCGGAGGGAGATTGTAGGCACGGGTAGCATTGGTGTCCTATGCCCAAGAACTTAGCATCGCAGCCGACATGCACCTAGGTATTCCATATAGACCTCTACCTCCACGCTTTTCGTTATAGACCTCTACCTCCACGCTTTTCGTTTCATAGTTCATTGTCTCTATTAAGGAGCGTTATGATGTCTGCTTTTGACAGCAGACCTTTTGCAAATACATTTTAGCCCAGATGCCTATCAAGGAGCTCAAGACTCTCGACAGCTATGACAGCCATGACAGCCAGTTCCCAGTAGCTGCCATAACACTGCCGCAAAGTCTCGATCCTCGTTTCTAGGCAAGGCCAGTCCTTCATAGCTGAAACTCCTCGACTAGACCTCCCACATACACGGAGCTTCTGACCGGGCGAGATTTCCCGCCCTTGTTACTCGAGTATTGACGAGCGACGGCGTATCGTAGCCGTGTCACTACGATCTTTCCAGCCACCTCGAATCGCGCCCCCGTTATCAGGTTACCAGGTCACCGTTGCATCTATTGCAATATAGGCTTTCCTCGAACGGTCGTTCATACTCGGCATCGGAGTCGTCAATCTCTTCTTGTAAGAGTCGGCTGTCATTCCGCTATCCGTCCAGACAGATGCTTCATGTGCTCTGAAGCCCCTAACATCACATGGGAGCTCCGGATATTGTCTGCATCCTGCTCATTGGGATAGATCGCTGAATATTTCCATAGAATATGAGAGTAAATACCCTCCCCCACAGTGCCACTTTTCTCCGGGGGGCACGCGCGACGTCAATTCATGTTGACTCATTGTACTGTCTCATTGGTTGCCGGCAAAAAGAAGAACAAAAAGAGGACGAGGCATAGGGAGGGAGCCACGCCTCTATTGCGTGATGCAACGTTTCGGGTTTCGCCAGAGCGGGTGCGAAGAGTCCGCCGCCCTACATGAAGTCATGCGAACGAGTGAATGGTCGACGGTCTAGATGGAAACATAGATGGAGCATGCATTGTAACGGCCCGTGTCTAGGCGAAAGCATTGTCACTTATTAACGTGATGGAGTGCGGGACGGTATGGAGACGGACAGTGAATAGGTGAATTGGCCAGTTGCATTCATGGATTCTCAGAGGGTGCATGTGTGTACGACCATGCAGCCGTCACTGTCTATATCTAGTTCTGGGGAAACCACGATGGCCATGATCCTCCCACAATCGAAGTTTTCGAACTCACGACTCCTTCCTCATACTGAATTGTGGCATGATACCTTGCTAACCTAGATCCTTAGCAAAGCAGCTTCCCAATAAAAGATGTCGTATCCGTATTGGTCGATGGTGAGGTTCCACGAGACGAGTCGAGCCTTCAGCATTTCATCCGAGGAGTGGACTCAACTCGTTCTTGACGTGCCTGGACCGCTCCAGGCCTTCGGCTGCTGCTGCTGCTGCTGAGTGCTGGCATTGCTACCGCTACTCTTCTTGGTCGGTCCGAAGCGCGCCGTTGCCTCTCTGATACCTGCCTCGTAACCGGCCTCAAAGCCTGCCTTCTCGCCCTTTTCGAGCCCTACCTGGTGGCCCTCACGGAAAGCGAGTTGACGTGCTGCTTCAAATCTTGCAGCCTGGGCTCGGTGCTGCTCCGGGGTGTCTCCCTGGAACTGGCACTCTGCTCGTGCCGATGGCGGCATTTTCTTCAGGTCTCGGGGCTCGATGATTTGTTCCGCGCTGAGGTCAAGGCTCGGGACCGGTTTCCATTTCAAGGGGCCCGACATGTCGACGGCGCGAGCCTGAGAGGTGGGCAATCAGTAACCCTATTGCTATAAGGAGTGTCAGGATCATGCTTTTCGAAAATTGAGGTAAGGCGCTCTCTACCGTGTGCGTTTTGAAGTCTTATTTCAAGCAGGACTGAACGTGTTCCAAATCCAGAATCTGAGAAGTGCCTCGAGTTGGCGCCTTTAAGTGGATGACTGGGGACGAGCAAATATCGAAACCGATGGTGGAATCGCATGCGCAGGCGAGATTGTGAAAGCTCAGGTTTTTTGGGGGCTTTTTTTTGGGTGCGCGAACAAATACCTTTAATCAAGGACAGAAAGTGCGTCACTTACTTCACCGAGAGCTTTTGACTCCCTACGGGTAATGCCTTTTAAAGTACTGTGGGATAAACATCGGCCCCTATCGCAGTGCCTTGGTGATTCACCAGGTCCCTAGTGGCGCAGATTGCGGTTCGTGATTCACTGCTGGATGTTGTGCTTTCACGTTTTTCCATTGGCTTTGCTACATTGCTTGGGCCAATTATCCATATTCAGTTGACTCCAACTGTTTGAACACCGTCTACCTTGAGTCTTTGGCCCGAATGATCACTTCAATGGGCCGTTATGCACTTTACCAGGCCTAGCTTAGCTACTCCTGGACACAGGTTTGGCCCCTTTACTACAAGACAAGCGTCTTTACATGGCAGTATCTTTGCTTGCAACTAACAATGTTTCTGGTATGGTGTCTCCGGCATCTGTTCATGTGGTTTCCTGGAATCAGCTAAATCCAGTCACCCACCAGATTTCGTCTCCGACATCTACGCACTGTGGTGTCGTCGCTATGGCTACGATATACTACCTAGGGACTCACGTTTGAGGTATGTAATGTATTGCCTGCGAATCACGATGATGCATGGTGAGAAGCTGAAGTGGTCAGTAGGCTTCCTCGACATTGGAGTGAGGCCGAATGCATTACGGTCGTGATAACATCCCGGAGCTACAAAGGCATTGTGATACTTCGAGTTTCTCCTCTTCAACTGCACATATCATAATACAACACGGTATCGCGGAATATCTCTATCTGGTCATGCCAAGGACGTAAGGCTTTGTCAACTAGGCCTTTGTACTCGCCAGATAACCTCATTTGCTGGCATGGTTGTATTCTGTCTATTTTACTTCACACCGCTTGCTGCCTATTGTTTCATTGTCGATCATCTTGGATATGCCACAGTCTGGATCGAATAGGAGTTTCTAGGAGACAATTCGTATTACGAATGAGCGAATGGAGTTTCAACTTGTCGAATCCACTCGCTGGAGACTTCGCCGAGCAGCCCCTGGCAACCCGAACCAGATCCTCGCAATTTGGACCCCGGTCTGCATAAGCACGACACACTTGCATGAGCCTCTTCTTTTTTCGGGAAAAAGGCCCGTCTTCGTCTTTACTAACTATACGGACATAGCAACGTCTTTGTTGGTGGCAGTTTGCGAGTCCACATGCTTTGCCCCAATACGGTCGTTCTTAACGGATTAGCATTAGTTGTGCTGAATTTTCACGTATCAGCGTCGAACTCCCAGCTAACATGTGAGCCATTGCTTTAAGTTGCCCATTTCTCTTTGTATTCCGAGAACTCATGCGACCGTATCCTTGACTTGACTTCAGGGTCCATCCATACCCCGCCTTCCGTTTTCTCAATCCATGCCGCCTTGCTACCATCGTGAGGCCAGGTAAGAGGATCTGCGGTGCGTCATGTTGCCTTGGCCTCCAATGGCGCTTTCACTCTCTAACTTTTTTCTCTTTCTGTCCTTCGCTTTGCACTGCACGTCCGCCCTCACGGCCAGGCCTCCCATCGGAGCAATCAGCGATGTAGCGGCTGCTACCCCCTTTTTGGCTGACTTTACGCCACGCTTCTACAAGCAGGGTATACCGGCGGAGCCGGCGCAGCCTCTCAGTCCTAACCCGGGCCACGTCTTGAGCGGTTACAAACTCGGCTCACGACGAACAAACCAATGTCCGGCGGGCTCCCACAGTTGCGTCGAGGCCAACGCGCCGGGCTCATGCTGCCCAAACGACCGGTATTGCTATCTAGACCAGAGCTGGGCGCCAAAATGCTGCGAGCTGGGCGTTAAGTGCCCGGGCTCACCGTGCGGGCCCGACGAGCTGTATGGGAATTTCACGTCGACGGCCACGGTGCCCTTCCACTCGAGCATGACTACCAGCGGCGGCAGTCTTGTGACATCGCTCTTGTCATATTCGACGTTTGCGGCGTGCGGCGACCGCCCGTGCCATGCAACCATGTTTCAGTGCGAGACGTTTTATGGTGGCCAGTGCTGCGGGTACGGGTATAAATGCGCGCTGGATTCACAGTGCATTACCGACCCGGTCCCGTCAACCACCATGTCAACCGTCGCCTTCGAGATTCCCTCAGGATGCGCCGCCACATCACAGTTCTCGTGCACCGACGGTGGTGGCTGCTGCAATAGCGGGGAGGTCTGTACGTTCCAGAGCATAGCCCCCGCTACATCATCGCCCGTATGCTCCCCAATGCCAAGCAAGTCGTCCGGCGGTTTGTCCACCGGTGCAAAGGCCGGGGTCGGCGTTGGCGTTGCGCTGGGTGCAGCTCTCATCATTGGGGCGGCAACGTGGCTTTGCATCCGGCGGCGGTGGCTGTCCGGGGTTACGGATACGAACGCGGCTGCACACGGGCTGCAAGGTATCGCGGGTGTCATGGGCCGAAACACTCCAGGCTCTGTCCACACGGGCCCTGCGACGCTCTTGAGCGAGCCCACCTCCGCGTCTCCGTACCCACCCCTGCATGACCATGGGCGCGCATACAGTTATCTGGGACCCGATGCCGTGGCAGGGCCATTCACGGAGGACAGCCCTGACCCGTATTCCGAGCATGCCACTACGCCACCTACGGCACCACTGCTGAGCGATAATTATAACGGGCAGGCCGCTACCCCGGGATCGATGCCATTTCACCCCGACCACATCATGAGGCCCGTGGAGATGAGTAGCGCGGACCCCCCGATCGGGAGCGAGGTGGAGGGGGAAACTGGGGACGCGAAAACTCAGATTGCTGGCGAGAGTGGGCGCCCTAACACAGAGATATATGAGCTAATGGATACTTCGTCGCCCCCGATGAACCTGAAGGATGGAAGCCAGTCATCGACGACGACGACGATGACGACGACGGCAAAAGGACCAGGTGAGCGAGAGCAGAAAACGGGATAATGAGAGTACGAGATATGCGACGAAAGTCACTATGACTATGATATGGAAAGAGAGGGAACGCCATGATACGATTCTTTTTGATGTATTTATTATGACCTTGATAGCTTGTAAGTAGCCATAGTCTAATCCGCACATAAAAACCATGCATAGACACAGACAGCTGGACATAAAATCATGTATTCATTTCGCCTGGCTTCCTTAACTTTGTATGTGATCCCCTCGATCCCGACTTTGTTTGTCTGAAGAAGATATGCCTGCTTTTTTTTCGCCAACGACGCCAGACTCCAGCCAAACCACCGCCACCATCGCCACCACCAAGCGCCTTGATCCAGCCTGTATTTGCTAGCGAATTGCACCCCGCGCCACTCCATGCGTATTGTGATTAAATAATGACGAAAACACTCATGGAGAAAAAAAGAGATTGGGAATGGGAAGAGAAAAATACTACGATACGTAGTATAGCACACGATTACGCAGACGATTGCGCACGTCGTGACCGGGGGTACGATACGACGCCGTTGAAGGGAGTATTCTGCCGCAGATCCTTAACGAGTTCCTCAACACTATTCAGATGGCGACCGAGTAAGGCCTGCTTTTCCTCTTGGCTTCGCGTGACGCCGTCGCCGGCGGATCTCGGTCGTCCATTTTCATCCCTTCCACCACCGCCGCCGCCGCCGGACGTGGAGGCCTTGTTGGCCAGCTTGCTGGGGCTGCGTTGAAATGGGCCCGGTCCGACATCGGACTGTGCGGTGCTAGGGATGGACGGGGTTTCGGGCATGAGGTAGAAGTAGAGGAACTCGATGAGTTTGAGCTTGACGTCGCGACTAGTGTCGCGGGAGCGGAAGAGGGAAGTGACGGCTAGGAGGCCGTCTAAGTTCTCGAATGTGCGCGTATTCTGGGGGGTGTCGATGAGGGCGGTGACGAGGGTTAGGAGGGTGGCGGATTGGATGGCTGGGCAGAAGTCGGGCTCGATTAGATCTAAGAGGAGCTATTGATCGATGGATTAGTCTGTCGGTCATCATGCTTGGACGGCATGGATTGATCGGGGGTGCGGTACGCGGTTTCTTACATTCATATACATCTCTCGCGAGAATAATGCCTTGCTAGGCGGGTGAAGGAGCATTACGCCTTGCATTAGGTCCAGCGCGTTTAAGATGAGCAAATCATTGGATCCGTCACCGCCTTTCGCGAGTAGGCGGTCGAGCGTGTTGACGAGACGCACGGCGACGTTCCACTCGAAACCCTCCTGCAATTTGAAGAACTCGTAGAAGGCCGGGTCGTCGGCGAGATCAGCGAGGTTTTTGGGACCCGGTGTTGGTGATGACGCCCCAGGCGACTGTCCTCCATCCTTCGCAACGGAGGCGCGACGTTCCTTGCTGCTGGAGTCTCCGCGCGAGAGACAGATGTTGGCTAGAAGCCCTTCGACCTGGCGCAGGCCCTTTCTGATTTTGGCGCCGTCGTAAGAGGAGAGGTTGTCGAAGGCAAGGGAGAGTAAATTCTCCATGACTTTGTTTTGTTTTGTTTCCTCTTTACTTTGTTTACTTTCGTGTCGGTTGGGTTTATGATGCCGGTGAATGAAAGGGGTTGTGTGTGTGTGTGGTGGACCGTGGATTTTACATAGCGCTCATCGGAGAAAGGCGGCAAAGAAGAGAAAGGTGACGGGAATTAAACGCCAGCGGGAGTTGTTAATACAAAGAACGAAATGAAAGAATTGGTTGGGTGATCATTGAAAAGGGTATGGAGGTCGGTGTCCCCTGTCTGGGAGTTGACCGGAAGATTAGCATGTTGTTTTTCAACGTGTCAATCGCCGTTTAGATCCGACAGTCGGCGTGACTGACACAAGCTCGAGGTCATGGAGTTGCTTGGTTAACACGGCAACGGCTGACTATCTAACGGTCAAACGATAAGGTAAGGGGAGGGGAGAAATACCTATACTATGCGTACCTACTTAAGTAGAGATACGCCAAGACCGCTATTAATATGGTGCCTATACTAACTAACGCTGATGAGATCACAGTTGATCTACAGTGGCTGTGGCGCTAAAATCATGGGGAATCAGGGTCATGATGGGACAAACTGTGGGCCGCACGGTGTGTCACGTAACTATGTACCTACCTACCTAGGTACCTAACTAATTGACAACACGGTTTCCAATCTTTTTGGTGCGAGACGGCGAAATGTCGTGTAGCTAAGAAAACTACGTGAATAGACACTGGAATTGTGTGGCAGATCTTGTACCTACCATCTTTCAATCACCAAGCCGAAGACGTCAGACATGTGATCGACAAGTCCCACGTCTGCAAGCATCTTTATAGGTAACCCTTGCCTGAGACAGCAGCTTCCCTCTACACGAACAGAAGCTGACCGATACAAACTCGAAACAAATCTGGGCAGTAGATACACAGGTACTCAGCAACCCACACTTGCACATAGTCACGGTATTCATCTGATTATCTCACGTTTTGTTTATAGGGTAGGTAGTTAACTAGTACCTATCCTTTTGGTTGTGGTTAATCTAGATACATAATTTCGTTAGTCTTGGGCGGTAGCTTTGAACCCCAACCCCACTTTCTACCTCTACGATACCTGCTGTGTACCTGAAGCTGCAAGTAATTCCAACAGCTTGCCCAAAAAGCTCTTTCGATCTCGCCCGCTCCAACGTCTCGTCTAGGTCGTCTCGTCTAGGTCGTCTCCGTCTTGTCTCGTCTCCTGCTTGCCTCCTTGCTTACGTACGCACCCGCCTTCCCATCTAGGACCTTGGGATGGAGCAGGTCCCCCCCGGTCGACACTTCTACTAATCACTACTAACGGTGAATAACGCATTTGCATTACGTATGGTGCCTACCTGAGGTAGGAGGACCCGAGAAGCCGCGACAGAGTTGCCTTTGCCTGCCTGCCTATCTATATTATAGCCATGCCTGCCAATCTGAATGCCCCCGCTAAGGCCGACGGTAGTAGTTCCAGCATCTCCTCCACACATCTTCAGTCTCCCAACGCCATTCCTCCTAGGACCTCATCGGCCGGTGGCTACATAGCATCTGCATCCTTTGCCAAGTCAGCTCTTCGTCCTGTTTCCGAGGCCGACTGGCTGGCTCAAAGCATCCGTACCCCCCGTAGCCCCCCCTCCAGCGCACTTCTAACCCAGAACCACTCATCCACCATGGCCTCTAATAATCCCGATCCCGCGCGCTATGCGACCGAGGACTTCGATTATACAGCGCGTAAGACGTGGTCCGTAGAGAAGGAGAAGATCCTTGTTGGCCCTTACGAATACCTGCTTGCCTTGCCGGGGAAAGACATCCGCACGCGGCTGATCAATGCCTTCAACGTCTGGCTCAATGTGCCGAAGGAGACCCTCGAGACCATCGCGAATGTCGTAGCCATGCTGCACACGGCGTCGCTACTGATAGACGACGTGGAGGATAGCTCCTTGCTTCGACGGGGGCAGCCTGTAGCGCATAACATCTTCGGCACGGCTGTCACCATCAACTCGGGCAACTACGTCTACTTCCGCGCCTTGCAGGAGCTGCGGAAACTCAACAACCCGGCAGCCGTTACCATCTTCTCCGATGAGCTTATCAATCTCCACCGCGGGCAAGGCATGGATCTGTACTGGCGGGACTCGCTTACGTGCCCCACGGAGGACGAGTACCTCGAGATGGTGGGCAACAAGACGGGTGGCTTGTTCCGGCTGGCCATCAAGCTTATGCAGGCCGAGTCCAAGGTCACCATCGACTGCGTGCCGCTCGTCAACATCCTGGGCATCATCTTCCAGATCCAGGACGACTACCGGAATCTGTTCAGCCCCGAGTACGGGCAGAACAAGGGATTCTGCGAGGACTTGACCGAGGGAAAGTTCTCCTTTTGCATCATTCACAGTATTCGCGCCAATCCCGTGAACCGGCAACTCATCAATATCCTGAAACAAAGAACGAAGGAAGATATGGTCAAGCGCTATGCCGTTAGTTACATGGAGTCGACGGGCAGCTTTGCTTATACTAGGAGTGTCCTGGAGATCCTCATCCAGCGCGCGAGGAAAATAGCCGATGAGTTGGACGGCGCGGAGAAGAGCGTGGGCATCCACCGCATCCTGGATAAACTCGCCGTATGATGTGTTTCCGACTTGAAAGCATGAATATGTGCCGCGGGATCGGGTTGCTACGTCGCATCATGATTTGTATATGGATTGGGCATCATTTGAGAGGGCACGCAAACAAGGAAGCATTACAAATGGAATTCGGTTAGGAGTCGGGCGGGAAACATGCGGGTGATGGGACAATCATCGCCGTGCCATGCACATATGGAATACCTTGTCTGTCTGTCTTTATTCCTTTATATTTACCGGAGCGTTCTCATCATGGGGAGCAGCGATCATATCTTCTTACTTTATTTTAATTTGCTATTTAAACCATTTCGTTCAGCTAATCTATCTACCTAGGTGGTTTTTCAGATTCACAGCTGTTGGGTCAGGGTTTAATATCATGTTTCGTACCTCAGCTCTTGCTTTGACTCAAGATGTTTGTCTGTCTGTCTGCCTGGTTTCGCTAGGCTTGGAACCCGCTGCTGTGATTGAGTAAGGCATCATGAGTGTTTAATTACACTGCGAGATCCACGTGGAATACATTTGAGCAGTGATGAATGTGCTCTATGGACGGCATTTGTCACTGGGAATGGCGAGATGAGCTTGGTTTCGTGGGTAATATGTATTATCTTGCAAGGGCTGACTTTCTTGCGCCTTGAGTGACCTTGATGGTAGGTAGATTTGATATAAAGCTGATCTTGAAGAAAAATCTGTCACGTTCTGGCGTGTCCGAGTATCATGATACCCAAGTCGTGTCCTGCTTCCGGTCTCGCGTCGCCTCGTACTTACTGCATGCTGGTTTTTTTTTTTTCCTATAAGCCCAGTCGCATACACAGGGTTAGAACGAAAAACACCGTTCGTTCATAAAAAGGGCGACGGTTTTTTTTTCTTTGTTTTTTTTTTCCCCATCGTCGTGGGTTTTGATGGTGAAATTTATGATGTTTTCTCTCTTTTTGTTTGGTAGGTATGATTTACGGTTTTGGCATAAAATTATAATTGCTCCCCCCTTTTCTTCTTTATCTTCTCTTCCCTCCCCCCTGCGGGGCCGGTTCCCGACTACTTTAGCTAATTATGCCGTCGCCTTGGCTGTATATTTCGACGCCGCTTTGTCGAAGAGATCGCTCTTCTCCTCGAGGTCGGCGAGCAGGATGTGATGCGGGGCTGTCCTCTTTAGGGAGCTGTGGATGTAATTATGGTCAGTGGGAGGGTATTCTGATCAATGGCTCTGGTCTTCCTGTTGTGGGTGGTAACTAGACAGGGCATGGGGACAACAATTCCAACGGGGGCCAGTGTGATGTGGTGAAATGGTTTTGCGTACCTGGTCAAGTCGGTGGCGTCCTTGCCCGTGGCTACCGTGAGCACTAAAAGGTTCGCTATGGCGTCTGCGTAGTCGGGCTGCTTCTGGAGGGCTTGCTCGAGGGCGGCCTGGGCCTCCTCGACGCGGCCCAGGTGGATCTCGCAGACGGCTTGCGAGACGAGGGTCACGAGCGATGAGGTAGCGGGTGTCTGGGCTAGTTCTTCGAATACGTAGAAGGCTTGTTGGTATTTCTCGCCGCCCTGTGAGTGGAGAGTTTGGGTTAGAATGGTTCGTTTGATTTAGTTTCGCGGTGGTATTTTGGAAGATGAGGAATTGGAACGTACCGACCGAAGCCCGGTCCATGACTCTGCTAAGTTCACTAGGAGACTATCTTGGGCCCATCTCCGCGCTGCGGCGACCTCTTTCACGGCGAGGTCTACTCTGTTTTGTTGGAGGTGGATCTGTGTTATGAGCGCGACGGCGTCGACTGCGTGGGTGAGGTATGATTAGTTACAGCTGAATGTATAAAAGCCAACTCCCTCCGATCCCGCTGCAGACATTCTCCTCCAACTGCCAACAAGGAAATGGGGTCAGGGAGAAGTAGAAACTCACGGCTTCCAGAGTGTTTAGAAAGCAAATCAAGCGCGGCCTCCGACTTGCCGGCCGCCTGTAACACGATCCCACCGAGTGTCTGCACAGTCTTGTTGTCACCAGCAGACTGCGCGAGTCCCTCAATGGTCTCCACAGCCTCCTCCGTCTGGCCAAGGGCAGACTGCGCCAGGGCGGCCAGAGCCGCGAACTCAGGCTTCGAAGTCTCGCCCTGCACGTCAGCGAGCACGTCCTCCGCCTGACCCAACGCAATGCGCGCCCTGTACACGATGACCTGCGCGGGCACCTTGTTCTCGGCCGACAGCGACGACACGTCGAAGTCGATCACTTCTTGGTACTGTCCCTGGTGGAAGTAGTTGTGGATGTTGAGGAGCTCGCCTTCTGCCGAATAGGGGTCCATGATGGGCGGTGCTTGTTTAAGGGATTTTGTGCTTTTGAGCTTTGGTATCGGACGGCTTTCTGGGAATTGGGAGGTTTATGCGAAGAATTACTCCGCTCGTGTTCGGTACGTAGATCGACTCTTCTCGTGTCTGGCGTCTTTTTGGATATATCATATGCGCGGGTATGTCCAGGGATGGGTAGCTGTCTATCTACCGGTACAACGTGGTTCTTCGTGGTTTCATGGTTTCATGGTGGGATGGACTTACGTAACGTCCAGACAGTGTACACACTATACTAGGCACAGTCTGATATACGACAGTGTGTAGTAAAATAAATACGGTATTGCTCACTGTGCTGCTTACAACTCCAATGTTCAAACTTCAGGGGCATTATTCATACGACAATGATGTTTGACGGCATCGTTACAAGTGAATTACCAAACTTGAATCACTTACCTGACAATCGCTGTTTTCCCGTAACTACGCCGTAACTACAATCCAGCCTGTCGGATGTGTGTTTGAGCTTGTATTATGTTGGGAAAAAACGTTCGTATGCTTTGTGATCACTTACGGTGTTTCTTTTTATTCTGTTCCCTTTTGTTTATGCTTGTCCACGATACGGAGTCTATACTATAGAAGACGAGTGAATAGCATAGGTAGTGCTCAGTATGGCGTTAGAGTCAGAGAGGTCTAACATGAAAACAATCTATCAATTCAGACTTCGTAAACACGCCTTCAGATCAGATCTACGTAGACTCAGTATATCACGTTCATCGAAATCATCATTAATCTTCACGAGTCACAGGACACAATGTTGTTTTTATGATAATGCCCATTGCCGAACTAAAACTGAGTCTATCTAGATGTTTGAGCAAACTTGACGTTCCAAGCTCCTATTGAGTAGATAGACTAATGATTTCTCAACTCCTAATGAGGATCGAGATGAAGGTTCGGGCGTGGGCAGCGTATTGATAACGCGACGATGAGTGAAACCTTTGGTGGAAGCTGACGACTAGGTAGTCATCCATCTGCTCAGTGTAGAGAATCAAAGGGCGTTCAGAGACGGAAAGGTTTCTTCAAGTGCCTTGTTGACGATATCGCAAGAGGCGACGATGATTGCTCTGAGCAGTTTTTCATGACGCGAGAGGATCTAATCCTCCATCTGCTCAATAGTCTCGTAGCACTCTAAGGCAAATTCTTTGACCTCCCAAAGAGAACGGGGATACGCCGTTGCCTTTCCCCTCATGTCATCCTCGTAATCCTCTCCGTCAGCTCGCGGGACCCGAAGGTCGTCCATGAGCTTGGAAAGGCCCTGAAAGATTTTCGTGCGGAGGATGGCGGAACCATCTCTTCGGTAGATCGAAACATCCTTAGTGATCTTCTCCTTGCGCTTGTCTTTGACGGACTCCAACTGGGCCGGACCAGGAGCAACCGACTCGGCCGTGGCGGACTCAGCTTGGTGAATCTTCATGGCTGCCTCGACTATAGTACAAAACAAAAGTCAGCACAAGTTTTCAAAACAACCAGAATGAAAGAGATGCGGAAAGTAAGATGATGGTGACATACTGCCTATCTTGAATTTTAGGTCAAGCTGGGCCTTCTCCATACCAGCTCGGTAACCTTCCTGGTAAGCGTTGGCCGTGTTGGCCGCGTTGGCCGCGTTGGCCGCATTGGCCGCGTTGGCCGCGTTGGTCGTAAGTCCCTCTTCGTAAGTCTGGGTGGCTGTAGTGACCAGCTTATGGTAAGCGGGGTGCGAGCCCGTACCATGGTCGGTTTGGCCATAGGCAACGATAGTACCTTCGTTGGAAATGAACCAAAGGGGGTCAGTAGGACCATGGCCAGGAAGAGGCAGAGTGTCGCCAGAATTCATACCCAATTTACCCTGTCGGCCCTGTCGGCCCTGGCCAGGGTTTACCATATCCGTAGCCTTGCCGATGGCCGGTCGACGGCCTGCAATACCGGACTCCTTAGCTTCGTTCGAGCTTCCTTCTTTGTCGCCGGTGACTAGATGGGCCATGTGTTCCTTGGCTTTCTCCTTGGCAATGTGATCGGCAATGTCTTGCTTTTTATGCTCATGATCTCGAAGCTCCTGGTCCCGTTTGATATCGAAATCGCAAATCTGTTCCGCCAGCGCAAGCGGGATAGGCGCGATAGCTCCATTCATGTAGAGGGTGCCGTCGGCCAGTCTGATTGGGACGCGAATTCTCTTGACAGCACCCGGAATGTCAATAGGAGCACTGCGCTTCGGGCTGTAGAGCTTGCGTTCAGCCTGGATACTAGCCTTCTTCTCGTCAAAGCTTTCTTCGACTTCGGCCTTTTCGTCAACTTCAACCTTCACGTCAACTTCAGCCTTCTTCTCGATGTTGGCCGATCCCTCAGAGGCGACAACTTCGTCAACCTTGTCCGCCATTGTGAGAAAATTGATGGTGGTTGAGAGTGAGTAACAAATAGGCTCGTTGACAAGACTTGATTCGTCTTGAGAAGAAACTGGGGGTTCAAGCGCAGTGTCGAAAGACTTGCGCTTCATACAGTCTTCCGTAGAAGATTTGGGAGTTTCGAGTATATAGCGAATCCCCGAACTGTAAGCGGAGTCAGTGTCTAGGCATACGAGAATATACGCCATGATTGCGCGACTGTCAGATAGAGTGAGAATCGGCTTGACTTACCGATGTGAAAGTCGCGCGACCTTGGCAATCCTTTGATAGGAGTTGAGGGGCGTAGTATAGGGGATCAGAATAGGTGAACTGCGAATAGAGACGACGTAATCCTTCTCTTTCCCTTTTGCTTTTCGGGCAACAAGCTGGCGCCCAGGCTTGTAGACACGAGAAAGTGTGAAGAAGCTCGAAGTGTGGTTTTGGTTTTGACAGAGATTGATGGAAAGTGTGGATGGTGGAGGAAGAGGTGGGAGAGAAGAAAAGAGGAAGAGAAGGATTGTGGGATACACAGAGGTAGAAATATGAGGTGCTCCTCTGCTGAACCAAAGTCGGCGATAGACGTACATAGGTACATCAACCAGGTATAATGTCGCTGCCAGTCACCAGATGTGCTATTCGGCGATGCCTTCACGACTATGCGCAGCCGCGAGGGGGGTAGGTTTGTGCCGCGCTATTGGCAATGTGGCTCAACACTTGCAGTCTTATCCAGTTGTGACTGACTCCCAGAGGCCAAGGGGAACCGACCAAAGACAACCAGAACTAGGCACACATGGGGCATTATCTCAAGGACCGACATAGTGTCGATTGGCAGCGTATTTTCTGACTGGCTCTCAATCAGAAAGCAGTCAACTTGACTGAAAGAAGCTGACCTGAAAACATTGGCAATCCTAAAAGTGTTGAGCTCGCGTGCGGCTCAGCTGATATCAGGCCCTCAGGATGTACGTGTGAGTGAAGGGTCGTGATGTTCGCGACTAGGGAGGTTTGATTTGATATCGGCATCAGGCGCCATTAATCATAGAGCAACTTGCCAGACTGACAAGCACAGCAACTTCTGACGAATGGCAATGGACAGGGTGATTTATTTAGAAAAGTTCAAAGAATCTACTCACTTCGGATTCTCAGATGATGCCCTTTCCTCGTGACCCAGCCTCGAAATCAGGCACGTATTTCAAGCAAAGAAAAAGAAAACTTCTCGCCACACTTCGACAGACACCACTTCTCAGCATTCGGATCTGCAAATTCTCCTATTAGCTAATTAGCTTCAGCTTATCATCGAGGCTTAATACATTCTTACAGACCAATTGCCCAAGGCTTTGGAGAGTGGTCGTTTGCTTTCCCTAGACAGATCTGCTTGTTTCCTCCCTTCCACACGCCCTCATCGACATCTGGAAAAGAAACAAGTTTGAAATACCCAGCACTCCAAAGCCATGGGGGACACGAGGACATACATTACAGCTGATGAAGAAATAGACGCAGTACCGCCAAAATGGAGGGTACGTCTCGACGGGAAAGATAACCGTGTGGCATTCTATCAACTAGTTGGAGCCAGGATGGAAACGCAGGGAACGTACACGCATCCTGTCTTTGGCAGGCTCCCTCCGCCCTGGGAGCTGAGGATGAATGTTAGTGGCAAAAAGTACTATTACCACAACACATTGACGAAGCAGTCCGTCGAACATGGTCCGCGTAAAGTTATCCGACCCCTTTCCCCGCCTCCGGGCGCCATCCGAGTAAGACGGGAGGGCATGGGAGAACTTGTGCGCCGAGACGTGTCGGAAGTCCCTCTGTACAATCAATACCCAAGGATTGGAACACTCGACGCAGGCGACGGTCGACGTGGAGGCATGAACGGAGGCATTTACAAGGTTAAGAGTAGCATAACAAACCAGGTATATGTTGAAAAGGTCTTCACCGATTTGGATTCTACTTCTCGGAAACTGGCAAAAAACGAGATCGACATGATGCGGAAGCTGATGCACAGCTCGATTGTTCGTAAGTAACATTTTCAACTTCTGTAGTCTGCCCCTGAGGGCAATTCTGGATGCTTTACGCCTTCACTGCAATTCCTGGATTAGCTCAAGTTACTGATACGAAGACAACCTACCAAGCAGATTACATCGATGCGTACTATCGGGAGAAACCGTTTGGGGCATCGGTATACATGGAGTATTGCGATCGCGGCTCCTTGGATACACTCCTCCAGAAGTATAGGGATGAGAAGAAGGCCCATCTTCCATTTCGCCTCCCGGAAGGGTTCATATGGCACGCCTTCGTAGGGCTTGCCGATGCGCTTGGTTACCTGCAGACGGGTAGGAGTTTTGTATCAAGGTCTCTCCAAAACAATGAGGGAAAAGCATGGCAGCCGATTGTGCACTGCGATATCAAACCCGCCAATATCTTTCTTCGCTCGCGAGATACACCCGGTTCAACCAAGCCGTTCTACGTCTTGTTGTCGGACTTTGGGCTCATGCGCTACGAGCCGGAAAGCCATGATAGTCCGGGGGCATATGGCACAGTGGAGTGGCGTAAGTGAATCCGAGGATCTGAAGTCCGCTCCGCTCGGCGAAGCTTCTTCGCAAGACGTCGAATTCGCGAGACTGACACTCGAGACCCTCGAGACACGTACCGTACAAGGACTAACTGGCGATTTATGCAGATGCCCCAGAGCTGGCGTTTGACCCGTACCCTCGAGATTCCCAAAAGCACCTGATGGCCAGGCACCATACTTGCAAGAGCGACGTATGGGCGCTCGCTTGCATCATGTTCTGCCTGTGCGAGCGCGACGAGCTGGCCCATTTGGATCGCAACTGCTGGCCTCCTCGAAGCATAAGGGCCTTGGGTCGCAGGGCGAAACGGCCAAGTCTCGACATCACCGACGTCGGTAAATATTCAGACTACTTGGCGCGAACCATCGCGTGGGCTGGACATCGAGACCCTGAGGAGAGACCCGACGGATGGGAGCTGCTTCTCACAGTCAAGGAACAGTACGATCTCTGGGTCGACGACCCGAATTGGAAACAACAGGTTGATGAGGATGCCAAACCCCATCCGTGGATGGTGTAGGGATTCAACAAGGATCGGTTCCTCCATGGAGTATTTATGACGCGTCGTGTCATTCTATGAGGTTGGTTGACTGATTGACTGATTGACTGATTGACTCTTTATTGATGTAAAGTTTAGTTATGTCTGTGCTCGTGTCATTTGTCGTCCCAGCACGGATGGACCATGCCTATATGTACCGATAACTGCCTATTGCCGGACACGAGGATTAGATGGTATAGATACATGGAATTCGTGCGATTGTGCAGTAGGTATCCAGGTAGTTCATCCAAGTTTATCTATCTAGATAGGTAATCAATCAAATATATGAACTCTACCCTGCTTAGGAGACTACGGCAGGCACAACAAAAGGGACACAATGCGGCGCGAGTAACGGTGGATTTCCTTTTTGTCTTCTTTCATATGTAGCCAACTTGTGGCGTGCTTGGACGCGCCACCGTCGTAGATAGTCGATAGCGGCTTTGCCTAGCGGGGCTGCGCCCCGCAATATGGCCCAGACGTAAATAAATCAATCAATCAATCAATAGGTAATCAATCAATCAATCAATCTAGGTCCCGTCCTAGTTAGGTGCAAACTAGTTATCTACCGGGTAACTAACTAAATGAACAATGGGGTAGGTAGGTACCTACCTTGTTTGCGAAACCGCACGGATATAATCATACATTTGTTGTGATACGTAATCTGTATCACGGGCAGAACACGGGTTAGGATATACCTCGGTGATAGTGGCCTTAGACACCGCTGGACTTGTACTCACTATCTCGCCTGATCCAACATCCAAAGCCCGCTAAACCCCGGGGCTGTTCCCTCCTGAACATTTCCCTACCAACAGTTCACTGTCAATTCTCGTCTCTCGCTCATTCTCTGTCTCTCACTACCTCGATCGAACTCGGTGAATTGCTGTAATCTTCACCGAAATGATTCTGGATTCCGGGCACTTATCATGTCTGAGTACCGGGTAGATTCGCCTCGCCGCCAAAGAGCTTGTTTGCCATGTACCAAGGCCAAAGCCCGATGCCACTATGAGAATAACGAGGTTGGCGAAGGATGCGATAGGTACGTGCGCCTCCTCTATAGAAAAAAAACAAATCAGAATAGCTATCGTTACATCTTGGTCCCTTTGGATATTGCGTTGTTGCCTTAGCCTTCAAAGCTGACTATATATGAAAAGATGTCTGCGATTCAAAATCGCATGTACACCTCAGACTACCAAAAGTCTCAGGAGACCGAGACGAGTCAAAGTACGCGATGTGTCGTGAGTACCCCATTCTTAATGGTGTAGACAAAACCCACGCCAGTTGCTGATGATAATTAGTGACGGTGTCAATATCTCAAATTTGCCAAGCCAGTCACGTCGCGAACTAGAAAATGGCCCTGGTGACGCCAGAGAGTTTGGCGTCGAACTGGCTACGACGGTGAGAATTGTTTCTCACAACTCGAGACCGTCGCCTTCAGCTTCGCCTGCCTTGTCGGACGGTCAGATGGGACCCGGCTTTGGCATCACTTGGGACCAGGCACAGAAAGCTGTCGACGATTTCGCTATGATCTTCACGGCCCATTTTCCGTTCATCATTTTGGATCATGATATCACAGCCAGCCAGTTATTCGTGGAGAAGCCACTGCTATTGCAAGTGATATTGATGATCGCGATTGATCTAAGCCCGGCCAAGAGTTGCGAGATAAAAAGAAGTGTCGACAAGTGGATTGGAGAACATCTGCTGGCGGTGGAAGAACCAAGCCTGAGCATCCTTCAGGGCCTCATTGTCTACATTTCCTGGTAATGAATGTCTCCTACCGCGCGGACAGAGTCGCTGCTAATTCAATGAATAGGGCGAACCCTCACTTCTACTCTGATTCTAGAGCAACGCAGCTCATGTATCTTGCTGTCGGGCTCGTACATCGCCTCGGTATCAGTCGGTATTTATACCCTCAACGTCAAGCGATGCTCAGAGCTGAATGTAAAGGTTGACAGGCGCGCTATGGCGGATGACTCGCAAGTCAAAACTGAACGCGACATTAATGAGGAGTACCGCGCATTTCTGGCCTGCTATTACGTTCTCTCATTGTACGTGCCAACAACCGACCTCGGAATGGCCGGTGAATCGGCTGTCGCTGACTATCTGCGTAGCAATTCATTCCAGTTCGGACGGCTGAATCCTCTGTCATCGAGTCATGTCCAATATTGTGTTGATTCACTCGGGCAATCGGCCGAATTTCCAACAGACTTCCTTCTTATTAAGATGATCAAGTTTCGACAATTCGTCGCTCGAATCCCGAACGTGTACGAAGGCCTTCACGATATGAGGTGGAACCGAGACATCTCGGCCGATATTTCTCATGTACTCAGTGAAAGACGAAAAGAACTCGACGATATCATGGCCGATGTATCTCATAAGCATCACAAATTCCGTATGGTATGCTCTTTGCTGTTTACGACTTCTCGACTGACAGAAATACAGTATTGCTCTGGAATATACATCATTGCGCCTTTATACAGCTGTATATCCCCATGACATATGTTGTTACGAACATCGAAGCCACTTCACTTCTACGGCTTGAGTGCATGGAATACTGCTTGCAAGTAAGCCGAACCTTTGAGAACATGACTAAATCTATCAGCCCTGACGGCATTTTGTACGCGCCTTTTACCACCCTGGCCGATATGATTTCCATGCTCATTGCTATGTCACGGCTTTTACTGGTCAACATAAAAGGCTGGGATACCGATGCAGCCCGGCAAAATAGTGATCTCAAAACTCAGATAAACGTACTCATTGCGAAGGTGGTCGAGGCTCGTAGGGTCAAAGCCAAGCGGATCGCGGCAACAGCCATGGAATATCCTTCAGGTTATACTCAAGTCGACCCGAATGAAGAGAAGCAAGATCGGCTCCAGATTTATATACGACTACTGGAGTCCATTAGAAGCTGGCTGAATGCCCAGGGAGTTTTTCTTACTGAGAAAGTCGACAACTTCCAAGGTGATATCCATGGTACGCTGCCGTCACCCACAAGTATTCATGTCAGTCCGCAAAGTCCACAGTGGACCTACACCTTCTTTTTCGAGTCAATTCTCCAGATGGACAGAGCTTCTTCTTCATAAGACTCCACAAGGCAAGGATTAGGCTTTGGCCAGGAGTCGAGTAAACGCAATGGTTCTTACGAACCTCGTGACGGCAGGTAGCAGTTGACCTCACACAAATCAAAGAGTACATCTATCAACTCCCACTACGTAAGTTTAAGTCCACCGAGACTGCGGCCTCGAGTTAGTTAACTGAAACCAAATAGGTTATGCTATTGCTTAGGTATACTCCTGTGAGTGCCTTGCGACATGGTCTTTTCCGAATCAACCGGGAATGTTGTGCATGGAAATGCTGAGAAAACTTCCCTCGACGCCAGGTGATAGTTCATGTGCCAAATGTGTGTGACTGACACCCAGATCAACAGCATTGGTCATTCACGTATCTTACTCCATCCTTTTTCAAAGTAGGAAATCTTCCTACGACCTAGCCGACTCCCCGAGCCTCGAAGAATTCTACCGCCTCCAAACACAAACACCCCAGTGTCAAGGACCCTAAAACATACCCGGATAATTCCACGACACTTCCTATCTAAATAAGCTAGAGAAAAGAGCGTGCGTAGAGGGAACCCGAGAGCGTCTTGATAACCAACCTCCCACTAGGCTGCGCCTATTGTAGCGACCTTCTAAAAGTCATGGAAAATTCAGGCACGGTTTTCATCATGTGTCATCAAACGAGCGAGGAGTCACGAAACCCCTGACGCCGAGGTCACCTTCTTTGATATCGAAAACAGCCGAGGACTCCACGAGCTTGTGGCAAGATGCACATTCATCGTGGGTGGCAACACGCTCCACGTGCAGCCTGCCCAATACCTGATACCCCAGACAAGGTCACAACAGAAGAGGTCGCGCGTGCTGCTCATCAAAGGGCCCTCGCGGCTCATAAATGAGACGTTTCTGCACGTCTGGTTCTCGGAAACTTGCGACTTCGATCTCGAAATACGTCACTAAGGAGTCCGATCGGTGCTGGGTTCCATAAAATGAAGTATGCGTTTGCGAGATGGGCTATACGTAGCAGGCGGCGCAATACGCTGGCTGCGCTGGCTAAGAAGTGTTCATCCTGGCTTGGGTGGAGGTTCATTACGGTGAAATATGGACGGGACCCGTGCGATTCCAGACCAAAAATATAAGAGCCCGGTTCAAGCATTTCTTCGGACTACAAGTTGATACCATGGGGCCTTGGGGTGGGCTCGGGGTAGAAACGAAGGTGGATTAAAAAGACGATGAGGAATGGGGGCTGGATATTGCCCGAGCATTGGACTTTATAGAACATGCAATGGTTGCTTTTAAAAAAAAGTTGCGTGATGAAAGACTCTTGGTTGGGCGTATGTTGCTCGAAAGAATAAAGGTTGAAGATGATAGTGCAAACCCGACCCAGCGATTAATCATTGGGAACAAGTCATCGACATCACAGCAAGCGATCCAAAGCGAAAATAAAAGAAAAGTCATATAAAATACCATGCCATTTTTTATTTCTCGTGAAGACTGGAGTGGTATCTCAGAAAGCATCTCATCGTTATCAATCCCAAGCCGAGACTCCAACAACAACAACAACTATAGGGTAATCACACAAGAAGGCAAGCCATATACTCCGTAAAAAAAAGCATCGTCATGCCATGCCATCCTATCCTCATACGCCAAAGTGTCGAAAAAAAAACTTCTCGACGAATAGCCGCCCCCAACTACCGGAGCTCAAGTCGTGGCCCTCCGGATCGATGCAAAGTCATACGAAGCAAAAGCCGAGCGAGAAATGAATACACCCTCACACACCCCCTAAAGCCTATTGAGCTTATTCGCCACGTCCACGATAGTTGCCCATTTTCTCGATGGAGCTCATGATGCCGCTTCGACTACCCATGCCACTACCAGGGCGAGGAAGGCCACCAATCTTGCGCTCGTTTCCGATACCACCGATTCTGCTCTCCGAGGGCTTCTTGATGGAGGCGGGGGGTCGGATGCCTGTTCCGCGTCCAACACTGCTTCGGAAGTCGACACTGCTTCGGAAATCGGTGGACGGTTGCTTGACGACAGGAGTAGGCGGCGGTGGTGGTGCTTCGGGCTGTGAGAGGCTTTGCATAGACATCATCTCTTCCGCCAACTGGACCAATTCACCTTTCTCGACACGTTCTTTCTCCAGCAGCATCCGCAGCTCTTGATTGTCGGTCTTGACGCTAGAGATAACAGCGCCGAGCTTCTCGATCTCCGCGTTGAGTTCCTTGATCTGGGTAGAGTCCCGCACGGCCTGAGCTCTGCGCTCGCCGTCGAGAATGGACTGATTCGGGTCGATTCTGGTCATGGTAGCATCGCGACCGGCACGAAGCTTTTCGTTCTCCTCCATGAGCTCCTCGGCTCTCGTTTCAAGCTCGTATACCTTCTTGGACCATCGATTCTCGTAACTTTTCTTCAGCGCAGCAATCTTGCTCTCATGTTTGCTCTTATAGAGAGCATGCAGTTCTCGAGAGACTTTCTCGACGGCGATCTCAATCTCACGTGATCCCGACGCCTTGCTCTTATCGGGGGATTTGTTGCTAGAGTTCGATGAGGAATCCGCGCCGGCCTTACCGGCACGCATTGCCGCCATCTTACTTTCCGCTTCTTGGGCCATGATTTCGGCGGCCTCGCGACGCTTCTCGCTCTCTTCAAACTTGGACTCGAGTTGATCTCGTTCGCGTTGGCTACGAACAATCTCCTCCTTGACGTTGCGCAACACGGATTCCACGTCTCTGCTACGTCTCTCCCAGATGTCCTGCTGTTCAACTAGGCCGTCTTTGATAGCTTTGACCTCGCGCAGCTCCTCCATACATTGGCCAACGCGCTTCTCGGCATCGGCAACCGCGGTCTTGAGCGACAGTACTTCAGCCTCTTTGCCGCTAAGGGACGCCTTCAGGCTGCTGATTTCAGATAAGAAACCTGACTTCAGAGATTCTAGCTCTCTCGGGGTGATGGTAGGAATGCTGCGGGGTGTGGGCAAGGGAGGGATGTCAAAGTCGAGAAGATCCGTGCTACGCTTTTTGGGCGTCGCAGAAACGGCACCGAGGGATGACTTTCCAGGAGAGCCTCTTCTAAGATCCGACATTTGTTGCACGTATCGAGAGGAGAAACTCTGCATCTGCTCTGTGAAGTCAAGAAGGTTGGTAGAATTATCGGGTGCCTCGGATCTTAAGGCGGACCGGGGCGTCTGTTGGGGAGATATCTCCAGAAGATGTTCGGGAGTGGGTGCCGCACCCACATTAGCGAATTTTGTAGGGGTGTGGCCAATGCGAGCGAACATTGTCAAGTTGGGCACAGCGGAGAATGTACTGAAGGTGCTGATCATGGTGTCGTCAGCCCCCGTTTGCTCGGCCTCTCCAATCTGGTTGTCGTCTGGGCCGATGGACATATAGGTATCATCGTCGTAGGCATCATCAGTGCCCATCACTGTGTCATCGTCCTCAAAAATCTTGATAGCCTGGCGCAAGCTCTTGTCCTCCACACTTTCATCTTCGAGGGGCATTTCGCGCTGCTCTACACCGGCTTGTTCTACATCGGGCTGTTCTACAACGGGCTTTTCAGGCGACGTAGCGCTGTTGACTCTCACGGGAAAACGCTTTTCGGGCACCCATTTTCTTGGGCCCTGCAAAGATGCTCTTTTAGGTGATCGTACATCGGCATTGGGATTGTCTTGCGAGGCGAGAATCTTGAGAGGCGACAGTCCGCTGCCAGATAAGATACAACTATGCCGAATTTTGCGGGATGCGACATTTTCCTGATCATTGATCTTCGCCGTATCTTCCTCGTTATCGTTATTGTTAGTCTTGAGAAGCGACCGTCCGCTTCCGGACAAGGTACGACTGTGGAGCCGGCGGGATGAGCCATTTTCCCGACCAAGATTCGTGGTCGCATCTTCTTCGTTCTGAGCGGGTTGGTGCGGGTGTGGGTGCGGAAGCGCACTGCTGTTAGTATAGCCATCATGATGCTCGGCGCTACCGGCGTGAGTGTCAAAGAGGCGCTGCATCGTGGGCGTAGGCGTTGCGGTTACGGCGGCATTTGGCGCCGTGCCTCCGGCTGAAGTCAACGGCGTCCCAGGGGGTGACGCCATTCCGGATAATTGAGAGTAATTGATGAGCGACAGAAG
The DNA here is from genome assembly GCA_028637585.1 of Xylariaceae sp. X187. Classification (NCBI taxonomy): domain Eukaryota; kingdom Fungi; phylum Ascomycota; class Sordariomycetes; order Xylariales; family Xylariaceae; species Xylariaceae sp. X187. The sequence continues at coordinate 851,715 of JAJIZN010000006.1, read as the reverse complement.
GGAATGATTGAAGCAATGAAGTACTAGACAGATAGGGCAAATACTCGATCCACAAAGCTCATGCTGTAGCGGAGTGCTTGGCGGTGCAGAGGTTGTCGCGATAAAGTTAGGTAAATTGCAGACACGAACAAAGCGCGACCAAACAAATGAAAGGTAGGCGGTGTTGCGGGTGCTACGGGTGTTGCGGGTGCTGCGATCCACTGGGGGCTTTGTTGATCTAGCAACGGACTAATTTAATGACACGCTCGGTTATCTGGCGGTATCCACTGTTATCGGAATTATCGATTATTGACTATCTATCTATCTAACCTTAGGTATCGGATGTCCTTATCGCCCCCCCCTTTTATGCTCCACCTACCTAGGTATAGGTACCTAGAGACTGCACAGTAACTACATAACTAAAGGTGCATTATCCAGTATACCTAAGGTAGCTACGTAAACTCAGGTATATAACGATGAAAGGAAGTAACCGTATCTAGTACCTTATCTAGGTAGCTAGGTACGGACTAGGTACGGACGTAGGTAGGTAACAATTCGTACTTTCGCATCTTTTCACTGCAGGGTCTTACCCCTCGGTAAACATTGACTTGGTGAGAGGCCGCTGCTCCAGCAACAACACTTATTATCTCCCGCCCGGTATTATCTGCTATTACGTAGCATTCAAGAAATCAGCGGGAAATCACATCTACGCCGTCCTTATTGTGCTGCCGGCACGTCTGTAATGCTCCCGAAAAGGCTCAAGGTCTTCGGGATTTTAGATGTTCCCTCGAAAGAAGGCAGAATCCTCGGATGGGCCAATATGCCACAAAGAGTCGATCGAGCATCGGTTCCGGAAACGTTCGTCGGTTGTCGAATCCCTTGAAAGAAGTATGAAACCCTAGTGTTATCACGTTCATATAACTCAGAACCTATCCTTTGTCTGAATACTTGTCAAAATGGAGCAAAATGACGGACAGGTATGATGGATAGACTGGCGAAATTCGAATTCCCTAGCCCTGCCACAGACAAAATATACGGGTTGTTCGTATCTGAAACCTTACAATGAATGTCCGTACCGTCAACAACCTTCTTAGTAGCAGGTATGTGTAATTTCCCACGATCTGGAGTGACTCGACACATGTCGCTACTTATTGATACAGAGTTGCTTTCGAGCGGCCTGTCTGAATAGGCGCTGGCGACACTTGTAGTTGATATGAGCTAAGCTGACAGTCACTAATTGTGTTCTGTAGCTATAACATCGACGAAGTCGAGAAAATCCAGGCTATACTCACGGAAGCTTTTGATCGAGATGAGAAAAAGCGTTTCCAGATGGAGACGGTCATAGGATGCGGTGTATTTGGTTTAACATGGAAAATCAAATGCCTGCCGTCATCGGACCCTACTTCAACGGGCTCTAGTTCGGAGCCAGATATACGACACCTTGTCTGTGAGTTGCTCGTCTTCCAGTTATCCTTTTCTGAGGACGTGCTCGTGAGCCAGCACTTTCGGCGTCTGAGATTTTGGTGCCCCTTCATCTCTGACTCAATGTTGCAGTGAAGACGGAAGCCACGCTCACGTTTGGTTTACTTGATCGTTCTAGCGATTCACTTGATATCTTCCCTGAATATGATGATATTGAACCTATGTATGATCGAAAATGGCTAAAGGTTCGCTACCTTCACCCTCTGAAGAAATCTCGAGGCGTAAGTCTGACGCTTGAACAGATGTTGAAATGGGCTAAGCATGTCGTTCGTGATATGACGCCTGAAGATGATCCGCTTGCTCAACAATTCCTTGGGCGCAGTTTGAACGGCGGTGAGTGGCCTCTGGGAGAATTGGTTCGCTCTTTGTCAGGCCATATTCGAGAGGATGGAGGCATTATGTCTCGACAACCTTGTCTACTCTAACAGCCCATTCAAGACAATGATTGCCTACTGACCTTACTGCTTATAGCGGAGGCCGAGTATTGGGTTTACATGGAATGGCTAGAGAAGTAATTAATCACCATTGTCGAGGAACACCAGCAAGCCGACACTGACAACTACGCAGTGGGACTCTTGGAACGTTCATTGACAAAGCCTCTGAAAGTGAAGTCATCCAAGTGCCCTTGCCAAACAGGCTCCTGTGGCGATTTTTCTTGTGCAGTAAGTATACATGCTGCGTTGTGTTGGAACAAGAAAGCTGACCAAGTTGTTATGGTACGGTAGTGACTAGGATGTGCATTGCGATGGGTTGGCCACCCCAGCAGCCGGAAGGAGATGATCCTCAACCGGTAACTGAACGTGCCCATGGGCCCGCTTACGGAGGCTTGAGCCACAGCGACATACATTCTGGAAACGGTAGGTTGGCCTCGGAAAGATGATGCGTATTGCGATCAACAGCTCACTCATTTTTTTGAATTTAGTGATGCTTGGTGGATTCATGCCCGACGACCCGGACAAAGAGCACTGGCTCACGCCGATCCTAAAGCTGATTGACTTCGGGGAAATGAAGAAGTTAGAGGGGGAACAGTGAGTCGTACCATACGATACATCTACTTACGACGACCCCTTCACTAATGTATTCCATTTTTTCAGAAAAGAAATAGAGAAGGCGAATGCAGCCAACCTCTATGCTATAGGTTATGTAAGCAATTTCGCCTCTGATATCGTGGCCTAACAACCTGGAAGCTAATCGATGCCACGCAATACTCAGATAATGCTCATGCTTGTGAAGCTAGATACGCAATGGCCTGGACATTCCGCTCAGCCCTGGAGACTTGACCCGTCGCAACCAGAGTTTCTGACGTTTGGTGCCCCCCTGCTCCCAGATGTGAACGGCGTCGATCCGTATCCAACCCTTGACCCCAACTTGCGCAATTTAGTGTGCCTGTGCCTCGCGAGGGAATCTAAAAAGCGGCTTAGCCCGTCGATCATGGCGAATGTAGCCGTAAAGTGTATCGCGGAAAGAGACGAGAAATATTATCGTGATCGCGGTGTCGAAGGGGAGAGCGACGAGAGTATACGCGAGATTTTACAAGAAATACTTTTCAATGCGGATTGATCGAGTATTAGGTCATCATCTGGCTCATGTGTTCGCCGGCAGAGCACCGATGCAGGAGTACCTACTTACCTACCTGGGTACCGACCTACCTATCATCGCGATACCTTATGATCATCGAAAAGCTGAAGTACTCTCGCTTGGAATAACTATATGTTTTTATGTCAGTATATCAGAAACATTAATTCATTTTATATTAACTCCTTTTGTTTTCAAAGTAGTATTTGTGCAACCGAGGATACCGTGTATTATTTATTATATGAACTCGATCCCCCGACAGACCTGAGTCGCTACCTACCTACCTAAGGTTAGGTTAGATTCAGGTAGGCACCAGCAGGCTAAAAAAGACTGTGTCTCACGTCGGCCCTTGGTATACCCTGAGATGTTGTGGCACATTCCTGGGTTGTCAATATGTGTCAATATCCATGGAGACGATGTCCCCCATGAGGCAGGCTCGACCCCAACCCTCGAAGAGTCTGGAGCAACTTCCGCTACGAATCGATTCCGGGGACCGAGATGGGGGGGAAGGCGCACTCGCGTGCTCACGCTTCAATTTCTAACCCGGGCAGTTTCTGAATTCGGATTTCGGAATTCTGAAGGAAGGAAGCTCTCTTTCCCTTCCAGTACTCCGTGAGCATGAAGCTATTTCTTGCTTGCTTAAAAGTCCTGCTCATCGCCGTCTTGGAGCAACTATTACCATCCGGTCTCCCGTACCTTGCCACGAGACGAAGGGAAATTATCCCTCGCTCGAACGTGCGATGAGGCCGATGAAACCGGTGAAGCCTATGAAGCAACGACGACGTCCAACCGATGATTACTGACACTTCAGGGTTAATGTAAACCCAATTATTTTGGTAGACGAATGGGTGCGCCAGGTTGCGATCTTGCACACTTGCTTTTCGCTCTTTGTTCCCTCCGATATCTCCAAGTACTGCAGTAACCTTAGACACTCCAACGAACAAATATGTTTCGAGCACATGTATTGCCACCAAAGGGTTGCTCCCTCGGATCCCGTCCCAGGCCCAAACGATCATACCATATCGACAACCACCGTCGTCCATCGCCACAAGGTCAACTGCTCAACCCCGCCTGCTGGAGTATCGCCGCCTGCGGAGCCATCTACTTCGGATGCGCCGCCTGGGAAGTCTACCAGGACGCCAAACGCGCCAAGGCAAAAGATCCGAGTTGGAGTAGTCAGTGCCGCCACAAGGCCTTCGAACAGTTGGAGCGCCTACGGGAAAACATGGGATCCACGAACCCGGATTTCCACCAAGCCAGTAGTGAATCGGTTTCCGAAAGACCAGAGTTCGGCGGTCTCGCCAGGCCCCGCGTGTTAACCGTCAGCATCATGGGGCTGACCGCTTACATCTCGTCCGCGAGCAGGTCGAAGCCGGCACTGGAGCGTTATGTAATACACTTTCCTGCGTCTTCTCGAAACTACACCCTCCTTACCACCCTCTTCGGGAGCGGTAGTCGGCACCATCTCGGCGTGAAACTTGTCGGCATATGGTGGCTGATGCCAAAGGCAGGGAACTCCCTGACGTTTAGGGAGAGCAACCCGCATCTCACCGCATTCTACCTCACCGCCGGTATCCTCAGCAGCTTTGCGCAGCACACCGCATCACTGTCTTTGTCGAGCGCGAGGCGCGTGACAGCCGTAATAGGTGCTAGCGGCGCAATGTTGGCTCTATTCGGTATTGTCTGTGTCTCGTATCCCCAAAGTCGTCTGGAGTTCTTCACCCCTCCCCATTCGGTGTCCATTGCCGTCATCATGGCTATCGTGGCTCTCTACTCTGCAGTCGGCATCGTCTTCCCGCACCCTCGCTTCCGATTTGCGCACGCATCGCACCTCTTCGGTCTCGGATTCGGCGTTATGTACGCGAGACGCCGCGGCGATAAGACGGTATGGCGCCCAGCTCGCAGAGCTGCGTTCATAGGCATGCAATCTTTAAGGGTGCTGTGAAAAGGGGTTCGCTGCAACATATTAACTCTTACTCTAAGCTGAAATGTTTACTTTGGTATACTAGAGGTCGGAGACATCAGCCGTAATCTGCGCTTTTCAAGGCCAAACCTGCTGGCGATGCATGCATGGACTTGCTGCCTTCTACCGGATCTCTTCTTTGTGAGCAGTGGCTACCGTAGCGTTCATGAATAGGCTACTATTAGGCCTCGTCTAAGGCAGCAACGTTGAAAGAAGGTTTATCATTTTCCATTAATGACTTGGGCATTTGTCCAGTCTTCAAAGTGCCAGGTCATACTCTCACGTGATGTGCCTCGCCACTTGTTTATCCAGACTTTTCAAGAATGCGATGACATGATATCTATACCACAAACTTACGCCCCTTCACTCCTCAATGCTATCCGACTCACTATCTGCTCGCTCCTGACCTTCTTGTCTCAGCATCCCCTTGCCCTTCTTGGCCTTTCCTTTAGCGCCTTTACCCCTGAGCGCCTCGGGAATCTCCTTGTGCTGGATGCCATCCTCGAACAGCAGCCCAAGATCCGGGCGGCGGGCAACCGCCTTCTTCCACAAGCTCAGCGGCACCTTCTCGGCGACGGTCACAATCCTGCCAGACTTGGTGAACTGCCATTCAATTTGCGGTGCCTTCTTCATTGCATTGTAGAGATGGATCCAGATGCTGATGTCGGCCTTGGTAGGTCGGCTTGTTCCCGTCGCGCCGGCGGCGACGACTGGCAGGAAGGATAGATTAGTGGTGGCGCCTTCGGCGCGTCGAATGCCACCCGAGGCTACTATGAGTGGATAGTTCTGATATGTCGTCTCGTAGACGATGTACTCGGGCAGGTTCTTAGAGTCGACGTTCAGCGGCTCGCCCTCCGGAATGAGAGTTTGCGGCGCACTGCTGTCACGCTTGGTGTTTCGCTGGATCTGGTAGGATTCGACTTTCTCGATATCAGAGCCAGGTGTTTGACGCAGTATGAAGCGGGCTTTTGGAGAAGAGGCGGCGTGACGGAGGTTGCTTAGTGTTATGCCTTGGTCTGTCATTTTTGTTTGCTCCAGCTACTGCGTGTATCAGCCACGCTCACTATCGGGGGCAAAAGGAAAGGAACAGAAAATGTAAAACCCACAAGTTCGGCGACTCCGACCCATCCGTTCACGTCGCAGATCAGAAGGTCACCCTGATCGGCGTCGGGATCGAGCTCATCTTCCGTGACGGCGCGCTTCAGCACGAAGGCTACCGCTTTGTCGACGACTGTGTCGGCATTCTCGACGACCCGATAACCCTTGCTGCCACCGCTCTTGCCGTTCGCGCTCATACTTCTGCCCCGGCCATGGCGAGGTGCTTGCTGTGAGATGGCGCTGGGGGGCAGGACACCTCCATTCTCGTTGATGACGGAAAGGGGGATGAGGACAGAGGCAGCAGTCATTTCTTGTATGTTACCTATGCGTCTGTGCGTTTGTGTGGAAGTTCGTTCGTTTGATCATGAGGTTGCGTGGGGATTTGTTTCGAGCGAGGTAGTGCCGAGTATCGAAACAACAAGTAGAGGGGAGCATGAATGGACAAACTTATATACCTCTTTCCTGCTCTCTATGGCTATTGGCATTGGTGAAGCCGTGACTGATCATATGCCGGAAGCCAGAGTCCCTGGCATGACACGGCCCCTCGCAGTTTGTGCTAGCCAGGTACTCTATGATGGTAGGTATTCCTGGGTCGCGTGGTTACTTGGACACATGACGCCCCCCCCCTATCCATATGCAAGCCATCGGCAGGCTGCAATGGAGAGAGAGAGAGAGAGAGAGAGAGAGAGAGAGAGAGAGAGAGAGAGACGGGTCGTGGGGTTTAGTCATGTTAGTGATATTATATTTTAAATTGCTTCTTCCGCAAGTCTTTTGTTCGTTTTTTGGTCTCTGGCATCCCGCCTCCTCGAGCAAATGGCTTTGGGTACGGTCTTCTGACGGACCCTTTCTCGTAGGTATATGTTATTAGGTAGGTAGGTAGGGAGGTAGGTAGGTGTCATCCATTGTTTGCCGCATGGCGTCCGGATAGATGGATAGAAAACGTCGTTGAGGTAGGGGCGTATGCATTGCTGCCTCATACCTAGATAGAGGGGGTGTGGGATTTTTCCGGTCAGGTGGAGATTCGGATGTCTGTGTCTTGTCTTGTCTGGTCATATATGGCAATGTATGTATGTAGGTATGTATGTATGTACCCCTGAATTGCTCCCGTCGTGAAAGAGGGGCTCTCTCCACCATGGAACAAACAGATGTCTGGGCGTGATGCGACGTGTGTGTGTGCGCGTGTATGAGTGAGTGTGAGTGCGTGTGCGTTTGTATTGATCCGACAGATTTAATATATAAAATCTGTATCGATACCATGTATTCCTCAAACCTCGTCGGAGATATAAGATACCTAGTTAGACACGTCACATAAGGTCTGGTCCGTATGTATGTCTAAACCGTTTTTGTGGCGTCTGTCGGGCAATTGTTGGGGTGGGAGACATTGGGCGTCCGGACTGCAAGTAGGTATCTAGGTTATCTAGTTACTGACTTGAGCGTGTCATGCGGGCCCGGATACTACCCGTGGATCGACGAAGCCGGCCCGCAGATGGGAATCGGGAGGATGATACATACCCTTTGTCTTGTGAAAACGGGACAGAACTAACCTACCTATGGGAACAGAGAGATGGATGCTGAGAAAACATTTGTTTCGCATAGAGTCTTTTTTTTTTTTTTTTTTTTGTGACTTGTCATGATGATAGGTAGAAGTGGCGACAACGTAGACCATCGGCCATGTGAAAGTGAGTTCTCGGAGAGAGGATGACGCATCAAGACTTGACTGTAGAAAAGAATACTGAAAGGAGACTTTCGGCAAACCTTTTTTTTCTCTTAAGTGACGACGCCTAACTGACTTCCAGGATAGGCATAATATCTCCGTACAAATTGCATCCTGGGACCATAGGAGGGATCTCGAAGACAAGGCCAATGCGTAAACTTTGATTGGGAGAATGCCGAAGTGAGGAGGACCTTTTTCTTTTTCGATAAACCTTCTTTGGGGTCGCGATGCCTACTTTCAGGATAGGCATGCGTGTATCTTGGGGGATCGGAGTGCGGTCCAGGGATCTCTCCGGTCCGCGTAGGCACGAATGGAACGTAACAAGATTTTCACCATGTCCGTGCATAGGTAGGTAGTGAATCTTTTGCAAGGTCCAGTCAAAGCATGCCAGATCGAAGTTACTTCTTCAATCAAGGTAAATCAGACTTTGTCGCGGCAAGTACGGAGAGCTGATCGGGAACTTGGCAGTCCGTGGGTATATGAAGGAGACAGCAGGCACGGCTTCCACGGCAATGCCAAACTTCCCTTTGCAGGATGAAATAAAGAGACCATGACATTCACCACTTCCTCCCTTCTTCGTTCAATCCGACCCACCAAGCTACCAAGGGCCTTCTATCTGATGGCCACGCTTTCAGATGCGTAGAAGCGTTAATTTTTCTATAAAAAAATGAAGGTCTCAACCGTCTTGAAAAGTGCTGGGCTAAAGGTTTTCACCCTCTTGAAAGGGGGCGGGCGAGCCAGAGCCCGTGGCCAACGAGGCGCGGAAGAAGGAGAAGCCCCGACCAGCAAGACTATTACGGCCTGTCAACGGATACGCCGAGAACTCCTTCTTCGTTTAGGCCACGATACGGAGGAGTTAGAGCCGCTAATGTCCCATGGCGTGTCATCTACGTCGCCCGAAGACGCCGCTGCTGAAGATTCCGACTACGAAGACTCCGCGTTGGAATCCGGCTTCCCCTTTAACCCTGAATGTGTGAGTACGCGCGTGTTGCAATGGGTAGAGGCTCAGTCAGACAGACTAGAGATGTATGGAAAACCGCGGATCCTATATAATAGCCAAGGGGAATACCTCGATATCCCAAGGACCAAACGACCGTGGGAAGACCTGGTTGAAGACCAGTCGAATCGGTATTGCAAGTTCGCCAGGAATCGCATGTATATGCGGAACTAGCGCCCCTGAGCCAATATCGGCTCATATAAACCGCATAATGGCCCAGGTCAGCAGAGGCCGTATTGAATGTTCTGATCGATCACTGACTGGATGGCTTCAAGACAGTGGATTAGAAGAATTAGTCGTGGGGCCGTCGGAATCGAGTGGAGGGAAACTACTTCCGAGATATGATGTACCCCGACTGAGGTCCGACGGATAGTCTCAGGCGCAGTGACAGCAAACCTATGACCGGTCGAACACACGGTCCCAAGGCAATCCGATGCTGACTTCGGAGTCGACACGCCGGTGCCTGGTATGGTGTTCGGATACAACTGGCTAAGTGCGTTTCCTGGCCATCAATATCAACTTATATCCATGGGACCGGACATAAGCGACGAACAACCAGGACATGTTATACCCATTCCTCACCGTTGAATTCAGAGGGGATGGTGGTAACGTGTGGGCAGAAAATAATGAATGCCAGGCAGGCTCAGCATGCTGTGTCAAAGTGGCTGAGGGATTTAACCACCAATTGCGGCCCGATTGATCGCCGATTGATCGCCGTCAGCTGTCACCAGCAACCCCGGCGTAACACGCGACCTCCGCGATTTCCGGGCCGGTGATGGTACCAGCACTCCGTCAACGCAGCCCGCTGCGAGCACCTCGACACTTGACTTCCTCTATATGTGGCCGTCTCGGGTCCAGCTGATGACGGCGAAGAGACCTGGCGACACCACGGTTCACCACGGTTCACCACAGTTCACCACAGTCGGAGCCAAGACAGCGTGGCTAGCATTCTGACTGAGCGACCGAGAAGGTGTATGTAGTGAGAATCTCTCTTAATAGGAAGTGCGTTACTTTTGCATGGCGTTATTGCGTTGAGCACTATCATGTCATAGATTTACCTCTAGGTACCTTTAAGAAATTTGAAATCTTTGTGTCATTTGCGAGACCCATTTCGCGATGGAATATCTCATACACCGTATGTATGAGGGTGTGAATAGAGATTATTGTGAAAGGATGCAGAGCGTAGAGAGTTGTTAGATAGGTCATTGTTGGCGAACATTAGGCGTTGTGTGATGATCGTCAAACGCGTCAACGCGGAGTCGTTGGAGGCTCCAAGGGGCAAAATCCTCCGGCAACATGCTGGCGACCTTGGTTGGCCATCTACCCTTCTCGGCCGTGGGTGGAGTTTAGTGAGAATCCACGACGGCGTTAGTGGTAGGTTAGGCGGTATGGTCGACTGAAGCAAGTGGCCGAGTAGTGTCGAGTAGTCGGTGCTAAGTGGACCTAGCGAATCGCCTTCACCGACAAGAAGGACCTAAGTCCTCTTAGCGGAGGCCGAATCCAACAACAAGGACGGTTCATCCGTTCCTTTCCACGGGCTTGTGGTTTAGTGGTATAATACTCCCTTAGCATGGGAGTGGTCCGGGGTTCGATTCCCCGCGAGTCCATCAATCGGAGGTTCGATTCCTCCTATACCAAGCTGGCGATCTCGCCTGCATCTTTTCACTGGGAGTTTGGCCGAGTGGTTAAGGCGTCGTGTTTAGGTACGGCTGGGTTTCTACCCGGTTTACCGTAAATCCCGCGATGGGAAACCGCGCAGGTTCGAATCCTGCAGCTCTCAAATCATCTTTTTTGGTTCCTTTCAGCTCTGCTGGTCATCGGCTCGTGAATGTTGCCGGGGCATCTGCCGGGGCATGGGCGGGCACAGGCTTTGTCTTTTTGCCGGTGCCGCAAAAGCGCCAAGATTAATCAAAGTCACGTGTCACTGTGCTATCGTATCCAACACACGGTATTATACACTGTACATGCCATTTACCGTCACTCACACACATTGATTGACACGAACCAAAACAGCTGTCGCTCCCTCCTCACAGGCTGCTCAGAACTTATCAAATTGCATCGCTTCTTTCAACGACGTGCTCGCCAAGGCTGCTGACAGGATAACTCTGTGAAAACGGATACAGACTTCACGCAACAAAAATGTCATTGAGTTCTAAACGCAAAGTCATCTGTTATGGCCGCGATATTGTGGTAGTACCTATCGGCCACACAGGAGAGACTATGTGCCCGGAGCTGAGGCCTCAGGGGTGATGGAATAGGTGACAGTCCCCTTCATATTCCGACTCCTTCACCGGCGTGCTCTTGATGGGACTCATCGCTAAACTGTTGAGTTAACCAATCTCAAAAGTACAGACGCGCTGTGGTACCGCCTCATCATAGGTGTCGGCCGAGAAACCTGAGCCTGCTTTACCTCCGTTATCATACATCATACCTATTACAGGTGGCCGGGCTTGGATTGTATGAGTCCAGGGAACGGACGTCGTTCCATTCCTGCATAGGATTGTCTGTACCGATACACGGTAGGTCTATGGATGCTTTGTCGGCGAAGCGAAGATATTTCATCACTCGCCATAACTGGACGTCTTGAAGTTCGGGAAGGTCAGCTTGAAGATCTATTTGCCGGAAGCAGCGCGAAGCTTTGAGCTTAAGTCCGCCCAGTGTTCGAACGTCGTGACGAGCTGGAATGGGAAACCACTCGAGTAATGTACTCAAAGCACATTAACTTCAGGGGATTGCCGAGGTAAGTATCGCCAATTCGGCGTTGTTCGCTTCTTCGTGGAGGCTTCAATCGGGCAAAGAGGAGAACGCCTTACAAAAACCCAGCTCTCGGACAACAGTCAAACATCGAATACTCCATGCATGTCATTGTCATGCAAGTCAGATGGACCCAGATGGATGCATGCAACTTATTTTAAGCTAATATCTCGTACTTGGCCCGGCTGTGGATGGACCAGGTCCGCCTCGTATGGGAAGTGGGCGGTGGCCTAGGATTGTAAGCACATCGCTACCATCGATATATAACAACGGCGTGGGCTACCAGACTGTCAGACCAACGTTGAGAGTTTGCCACGTCGTGGTTCGCCGGTTCTGTTTCCCTTATGTGTCAGGTACCGTGCCTGTGATGGATGCGTATCTTTCAGCCTTTCGTTTCTTGCGCTCAGCTCATGGCTCAGTAAGAACACATGCAGCTCGACCCGTGACATCAACGAGATGAGAGAGCTCATCCCGCTCCTTTCCGAGTTCATATTTGGAAATGAGAAGGGACATCCACCTATAACGGCATCAGTCGTACTATCGCCCTTCAAGCGATATTCTCATCTTGGAAATATCTAGAGCTCCATCGTAGTCTACTTGAGTAGGCACTCCATTCATTTTTGCAAAGATGGTTTCATATAACGACCGTCCCCAAACTCCCATCAGAGGAGCCCAGTCCGGGACCGCAGGGACCTCCGGGCCCATCGACCCCTACGTGCTCTTCGAAGCGCTTACAGGGAGGAGTTTAGAACGAGTTCCGCTGCCTACTCGACCTGCCTTTGAGGGATACGAGGACTTCAGCGAGCTTCAAGCACTTCGTCCGGGATACAAGAACGGACCTAACCCAGACCCTAAACCCAAGGACGTCTTCGTTGGCTGCATCAATCCATTTGCTCTGGTAGAGAATCTAATCGGCCACAGGCTTGATCGCAAATCCGTAACTGCGACTCGAATTATCCAGGACACCCTTCAGACTGACTATGACGAGCTCTTCGACATGAAGCACCATTCCGTGCTTTATGCCGGCCTGAAATTGAACAAGCAAGCACGCACGGCAGAGGCACTCAGCGAGAAGGCCGTTAAAATCTTGAAGGAAAGAGATCTGGTGACCCCGAACCTGGGGAATCTCAATAAGCTTGGGGATCTGGAGCGAATTGGCCTGAAGGAAGTGGGCGACGTCCGCATCAAGCGCGCCAACATCCTGAATAACAAGCTTCACCTCGTCCTGCACGCCGACAAGATCGCGAAAACAGTCTGCAACAACGAGATCACGCAGACGATCAACGATATTTGTCTGCCTTTTCGCCGTGAGAGCCGACAGCGAGATTCTTTCACGGCCCCCAACTGCTCGTGGCGCGATGCCCGCGAGGTCTCCACGGTGCGCAACCCACGGCACACTACGTTTTGGGAGCTTGATACCTTCTCGGACAAAACCGAGACGCAGACTGTGCGCGGGTTCGACGACCCGGTCCAAGGCGCCACGGGTAACAGCTGGTTCGTCGCAGCCCTTTTCTCCGTATACTGGGCGGACCCAGCAGCGATCAACCGCAACACGAGGCAGCAGATACAAGTCGTGTCCAAGGATCACAACGGCAGCAACGACGCATACCAACGCTTCGGCGTCAAGTTTGGCGTCAAGTTCTATGACAAGGGCGGCCGTAACAACAACAGGACACAGACTGTGGAAGTAGACTATCGTGTCCCAGTGAACAACTCCACCGAGGACTTTGTGTACTGTCGCTCGAGTGACGGCACAGCGCTCTGGCCCGCCCTTTACGAGAAGGCCTTTGCGAAGTGGGTGAATCACGGCAGTCATAATACCGACGGACACAGGGTCATCATCGGTTGCGGCGGGCCCCAGATAGTCGACATTACGCAGACGTACAACGGCGACCCGGTCAAGGCTATGGCGCAGATCAACGGGCGGGAACCGCTCTATTACTTCACGAAGAAACACGAGGCGACCGACCTCGTCGGGCTCGTGCGATCGCATAGCGTCAATCACCGCACGATCTGCCCAATGGTCGCCTGGACCTACGCCGCCTCGGATGACGGCGCTTACCACAGCTGTAACCTCGTCGCCAATCACGCGTACTCGGTGCTCGGCTGGTCGTCCGTTGGCCAAGGCGACAAGCAGTACATCATCGTTCGCAACCCTTGGGGGGTCACGGAGCCACATGGGCTCATGAGCTATCCGGGGATCTTGACCCGAGTAGAGCCCGAGTCCTGGGGTCCTGCGTCTCTACTCAGTCGCGAGGGCGTCATGGCCGTTGAGGTCAGAGCTTTCAAGGAATATTTTGCATGCATGGGCGTTAGTAAGTGAATAGGTAGCATATATACGATACGATATGATACGTTGAACAACGCGTAATAAAGATATTATATATACATATACATATATTCGCAACTCGAAGAATTTGGGACTTTTCATAGGATTCATGACAAAAGCTATGAACGAATAAGTGTGCAAAAGGGTAATTGTGAATACATGAGATCTGATCTGTACGAAGGCGAAGATCTAGGTAAAAGAATGAAATCACCGACATGACATGATACTCCCTTCCCCAGCTCTAATATGAATATGCATAATATGTCATCTGTCGGAGAGTTATCCGGATCAATATACTTTTTGTTTCCGGATGCCCCTCGGATTTGGGGAGTAAATGTAAATTACTGCAGGTAATGAGGTTATGATACCTCTCTTCCTTCTCATCACCTCCCTTCCCTTCCAGGCCTTCTCCGTCCATTTCTCCGTCCATCTTTCTATTCCGGTTGTGTAGCTCACCTATTTCGGATGTGAATTGCGAGAAAGACAATGAATATCCAAGGGACCTGAGAAGGAGGGAAAGCTTTGATTGCAAAGGCGGGAGAAAGTCAGGCTTTCGACACTTCCGCACGTTGTTTTTTTTTATTTTTTTTATTTTTTTTATACTGTAACATCATAATATGGGCAGTCAGTTGCAGACTCCAGATTTTCGGTTTCATTGTTGCCTCTTCATATCTAAATGTAACAAACCGACAACGCCGATGGAAGCTGGAATCCGCACTTCAGTCAAATATGATCGTCCTCGTCAGCGTCCTAGTAATATCGCCAAGGCAGAATTGAAAATGCAATATACCTTAGGTATAATTACTGATTCAGAGCAGACCAGAGAGAGTGCTAAATACGCGGAGTGAAATCACGGACCTGCTTCGCGATTTGCCATGCCATATGCTTGCTCTATACTACCTTCATCAACGTTGAACGGTAGGTATCTAACGATCTAACGACCCGATCTTGGCTCTTATGTCCCTGTCGATAGCACATTCCACATCACCACAAGATCCCTAGTGTCCTTTTCTCCAAAAGAATCTTGACGCCGCTGGATGAAGACTAAGGTAGATCAGCCCAAACTCTGACCAATACCTCCTAAATAAGGCTTCAGGAATAGGTAGGCATGATCTCTCTCACCTTGAGACCAATATGCAAGTCATCCACATTATAGGGCGTATTAGAACACCAAAAATTTAACATTTTCTATAGAGCAAAACCCCTCCAAAAAGAACTATTTTGTAAAGACGCCTAGAATGTGAGGCAGGCTATGATACCAAGGCTCCGCGGGTGGCTGCCCGACATCGATGCTGGACCAGTGACCCGCCTCTCTCAGCGTCTTCTCCGTCTGGCGGCATAACTGGCATCCACCGAGGAGGTGTGGCCACACCATGTTAAGAATACCTGTAAAAAAGGGCAGTGGTGTTAGCAGATGCGGGAATGAAGTAAATGAATACTCTTTTTTTTTATTAAGGGTGTTGTAATCTTTGATGCTCAACGAACGAGCAGAGGACAGTGAAAGGACAAGACGACTACAAAAAAACCACGAGTGTACGACTTACTTTGATACCAACGCATATACCAGCTATACTCGCATCGGACATGTTCGTAGACATACCAGCGGCCCCCAGGACGTAGATACTTGTACAGCTCTCGGATGTTATACTTCGGGTCCGGGATACTGCACAGGCAAAGCACCGAGACGATGCAGTCGACGGAGCCCGGTTCGATACTGCCCTCCCACTTCACGCCCCTAGTTGACCGTCGAGCCGATGATAGATCCTCTATGCCCACAGGCACAATCTCGTATATGCCCTGTAACCCGGCCTCGTCGACGGCGCGCCGCAGAGCAGCGTGATGCGAGGTATTGGGCTCGACGCCATAGACGCGCGTGATCTCCGAACGGGCAGTGTTGGCCCGCTTCTCAGCTCGACCGTCGCCGCCATTCCCATCCCGTCTCCTGACAGCCGGCAGGCCCGTACCGCTCGCCGTGCCCGTAGTTGCGCTCGCATCCTCGTACAAGTGTCGCTCGGAGAAGACCTCCACCCACAAACCACTCGCAGGCCCGATTTCAATGACGACGCCCCCGACGCCGGGACCCGTAGGCGCATCCACGATGCGGCCTTTCGTCGTCCGTCCGTCCAACAGCGGGAGCACCTTGGGCGCGGCGGACTCGCGGACGTTGGGCCCCGCAAAGTGCCAGAACTGACCGAACCAGATGTCGCCGAAGCGCGACGGCGACGCCAGGATGCGCAGGCTGCGGCGCAGGCCGTGCGTTTGGACGATGTGCGTGACTGTGCCCGGGAGGAAGCTGGCGGACAGGGCGAGGAATAGCCAGGGGTCGAGAAGACCGCGGAAGGCCTCGACGGTGCGGGCCACGCGACTCTTGCTCATGCTTTGCGTTTTTCAGGCCTTGTTTGTCCAAATGCGCCTTTGGATCGATCCTCCTGAGAGGGGCTCAAAGAGATGAAAAGATGAGGTTATGGTGGAAGTCCAGAAGATGATTGTTTGAATGATTGGAGCGAGACACTCATGTAAATGTGAAAACGGGTGGCTGATATGCTTTTAAAGAATGTGTGCGCCGGTATCGTTGTTGATAGACAGACAGACAGACAAGCAGCAACGATCGGGTTGCGTCAGAATGATCGAAGCTGCTTTGAAGCCGAGGTATCTAGTCGTCAGTGGCAAGTGCCTGTCCCTTTTACTCTTCTTATGGCGCTCTCCAGTCTATAGTAACCGTAGTAGACAAGGAAAAAGGGGAAAGGGGAAAGGGGAAAGGGGAAAGGGGAAAGGGGACAGCGATATCGATCTTATGGACAAAAACACAACATTCGCGATGATTGACGGCAACTGGGTAAATCAATAAGAGACATGTTTTGGGAAATCGAGTGCAAGTTCGCTTACAAATTTATACCTGTGCGACTCAATCGCGTCTAACAAACGAACTGGCATCAATCATGTTAAAAAAAATATATAAAAATAAAAAAAGGGCTTGTCTGGAACCCCCCCAAAAAGTACGACTTTGAGCGTTACGAACGGAGTCGCGGACTTTCATCATAGTTGCCGTTGACGACTCGAATGAAGTCGCTAATTATCTATCTATCTAGAAGTCGCATTGGTGGGTGATAAGCTTGCCGCCGCTAGCCGCCGCTAGCCGCCGCTAGCCGCCGCTAGCCGCTTCAAGCGCTCGAGGATCCACAACACGAAGTTGGAAAATGACTCGGTTCTTCTTACATAAGTAGTTACCTACCTATCTAGATAATGGTAATCTAGGTATCTACCTGGTAGGGAAGTTCTTATAGTACCTAGTGCATGTGACACCGACCTCGACAACCGTCTTGTGTCGGATTAGTAATCTCATTTATACATAATGTCCTAACCTAGGTTAAGTATGGACAGATAGATGCAGCGCAATTGAGAGGCAGAGGCATGGAGATATGTGCCTTACATAATTCAAGATAATACATAGCAAGCCCGAATGAATGAAGCCCACACAGATCGAATGCTGGTGGTGCTCTGGGCAAGGGGGCAACCAGATGGTTTACATATCCTCTAACCTGGATTTGTATTCTCCGCTCTATTCGTATGCTTCCTTGCTAGGTATTTAGATATTAATACATTCATAATTCGTCTCTCTTATCATGTCCGGCGCGTATAGGCTCATCAGGCCGGCCGCTGTCTTTATGTAAATCTACCCCAATCTTTCCCTTCCACTTCTGCCACACGGCCCAGAATTCCTTCTCCATGCCCGACGACATCTGGTCAGGGAGCACCACCACGTATTGGACGAATAGTTTGCCGAACTGGTGTTCGTGGTAGACTGAGTCGCCTTCATCGCTCCAAATAGGCATGCCTTCGCCGTGAACAGTGTCAACGTGGCCTGGCTGCACCACCTCGCCGCGTTTCCGCCCAATTCTCACGACATGGCCGTCCAGATGTGTGATATTCCGCGACCAGTCACCCATCCAGGCTTCCCGTAGCGACAAGACCTCTGTCCAATAGAGATCGTTGTCTTTCCGCCGAAAGAAGGCGCCGTCGACGCGATCAGGGTTGTCGCTCATATCGGGCTCCTTCTCGACGAGATTCACAATGAGATCACCGGCAATATAATCTGGACTCGCATCGGCCTCGTTCTCGTACACGATCTTGCTATCCCTGGGTGCCCCGCGTCCGACTTTGAGCGGTACTGTGGTAGGTTTGCGAATAACTCGGTCACCGTGACAGACCGGACAATGATGTTTGATAATCTTGCCCCGTCCACCACAGGCGTCACACTGTGTCTGCATCTGTTGGAACATGCCAGGTGCTAACTGGTGCTTGACAATGCGCACACCATGGCCCTGACAACGGGGGCATATGTCGACAATGCCATCGGCAGATCCGGTACCGTCGCACTCCTCACAGATATGCTGCTTGTCCCATTGAAACTCAGTCTCACGGCCATTATAGAAGTCCTGCAGAGATAGTCCGATTTTGATCTCAACATTATGACCGCGGGGCTGCCCACGCTGATAATGGCCGCCTCCGCCGAAGAAGCGACTAAAGAGATCGAAGGGATCGTGATGTTGGCCACCCCCTCCCTGCTGGCGCTGCTTTAGTCCGTCATATCCATATTGATCGTAAATCTTTCGCGACTCGGGATCGATAAGGGCTTCGTAGGCTTCGGATACCTCGACGAACTTGTCTTGCGCCGTGTTGTCGCCACTACGAAAAAAATGTCAGTCAGTGGTCGATGAGCAGACGGCGCACAGAGGTAGACGGGGACATACGGATTCTTGTCCGGGTGGAACTTCTTACTAAGTTGTCGGTACGCAGACTTGATCTGTTTGTCGTTCGCATGACGATCTACACCCAGGATCTACGCACGTCAGGGTTAGTTACCGCGGAACTGACCACGAGAACAGGCAATAGGCACTCATTTGACATACCTTATAAAAGTCTTGAGCACAGAGTACGAATTGCGCAAATAAACAGAGCAACGCAAACGCTGCTCCGTGGAGGATCATCGTGGCGCAAGTATAACAAACGACACCAAGAGCGAGGGGATGTCCACAGAGGCCGGCGCGGCTCCTTGTAGGTTTTATTATATATCAGAGAAAGGAGGCTTCAACTTTAGACAAAACACATTTGTACAGAGAAAACTCAAGATTAACATGGAGGAAAAGTCGAATCGATCCAGCTTTAACGGGCGTAGGTATCGTGTGTCAAGAAATACTTGTATTGGAATACCGCCGGCAAGTTCAACGTGTTAAGTAATTGTACCTTCGTACTTACAGCGACCGCTAGTGATACCGGCATAGCGGTACGTCGGGGTGGCATTTAGGGGGCGTGTGATAAGATAAGATAAAAGATAGTTACCTAACTAGAGTTAACTTATCGATAGGTAACTATCTAGGAAACTTGATACTTGCAATGTACCTCAAATGTTCCAAAATCTATGCACTATATGAGGTTATATGTATTTATAGCGCAGATATTACTATATAAAGTAGAGTATATATTGGAACACCGTCCATTGGCAGGTGCGAAGATGGGAAGTGTTCATACAATAACCAACAGGATAGAAATTATAAATATCCTTTTCGCGTCAGATGCGACTATATTCGACGCTGTGGCGGACTATCCTCTACGACTCTTGGACGCAGAATCAGCTCGAATCTCCGATCATTCCAACATAGCTGAAACAATACCCAAGCGGACATAGCGACCATGAGCAAGCGATATGCTTTCGTCCCAATGGACGAGGAGGAAGTTGGTCCGCAGAAAGTTGAAACAAAGTCCAAACAACGACGACGCAAGGAGCACAACCGCGACCGCGATCGTGATCGTGATCGCGATCGCTCCCACCCTCACCGAAGTCGAAATCGAAGTCGTAGCCGATCACCGCGCAGAGAAAGCCATGACAAGAAGTCCAAGCAGATACGGAAGCATGGCAAGGAAGACTATGACGATCGATGGGGTGACGAGGAACCAGAACCTCTGCCATCCGAGAGTGAAGGCGCGGGTGAGCCGGAATTCCAGGAGTCCGCCCCGAAACGAGTGAAGCTGAGTCACGACGACAGAGCCGAAGACGAGGACGGTGTAGATTCCGATACTGCTAGGGATAGGGCCGAAAGGGAAGCATTCTCGCAACGACTAAAAGAACGCGACCAGGGTAGCAAATCGAAAAAGACCGAGGGAAGGGCTGAAAAAGAACGCCAACGTCTGGCCGAGGACATAGCTGCCAACCGAGCGGCAATGCCTGACCTGCGTGAGCGTTCGCGGCAAGATTACTTGAAAAAGCGAGAAGCAGAGCGGCTAGCATTGCTACGCAAGCAGGTGGCCGAAGAAAACGCTGAATTGCGAAGCGGTGTCCGGCTGTCGGAAAAGGAGAAAGCCGAATTCGCAAAGAACCGCGAGATTCTGCGGCTTGCTGAAGAGCGCTTACGCATCGACGATCACCGTGATGGCTACTACATGCCCGAGGACTACATCACAGAGAAAGGGAAGATTGATAAGAAGAGAAAGGAAGATGCCTTATACAAGCGCTATGTCGAAAGAGATGAATACGGCCAGGAGAAATTCGTCACAGAACATGAGGAATGGGAACGAGAACAAACTCAGAAAGCTAAAGCCCAGATCAACAGGGCGGAGCGCGAGTACGAGGGCGATTACGCGCCTGTTCTTGACCCTGAGCAATATATACAATGGAATCTTGGGTCAACAGCGCCCGGTGAAGGCAAACAACTGACCCAAGAGCAACGATTCTTGGAAGCACAAATCGAGGCGGCAGAGAAGAAGGCTTTAACTATCCAGGAAACTCGAAAAAGCCTTCCAATATACAAGTATCGGGACGAGTTTATCGCCGCTTTGGAGCAGTATCAGATTCTAGTCCTCGTCGGTGAGACTGGTAGCGGCAAAACCACACAGTTACCTCAATATCTTCACGAAGCGGGCTACACAAAGGGCGGTCTCAAAGTCGGCTGCACACAGCCCAGGCGAGTTGCCGCTATGAGTGTGGCAGCTCGTGTAGCTGATGAAATGGGAGTCAAAGTCGGTAACGAAGTGGGCTATTCGATCCGATTTGAAGATAACACCAGCGACAAAACTATGTTAAAATATATGACCGACGGTATGTTATTACGAGAGTTCATGACAGAACCTGATCTTGCCGGGTACTCAGCCTTGATGATCGACGAGGCCCACGAACGGACGGTCCATACCGATATTCTACTCGCTCTAGTAAAGGACTTGGCAAGAGAGCGACCGGAATTGAAACTCCTTATCTCTTCGGCCACCATGAACGCCGAGAAATTTGCCAAGTACTTCGACGACGCTCCCATTTTCAATGTTCCCGGACGACGATATCCCGTCGACATCTACTACACGCCAGCACCTGAAGCGAACTACCTGACCGCTGCTATCACGACCATCTTCCAGATCCACACAACCCAGGGACGAGGAGATATCTTAGTCTTCCTGACTGGTCAGGACGAGATCGAAGCAGCCGAGCAACAGCTGACTGATACGGCAAGGAAGCTTGGAAACCGCGTAAAAGAGCTCATAATCTGTCCCATTTACGCCAATCTTCCGTCGGACTTGCAATCCAAGATCTTTGAACCGACGCCCGAGGGCGCGCGCAAAGTCGTGTTGGCCACCAACATTGCTGAGACGAGTTTGACAATAGACGGCATTACCTATGTGATCGACCCCGGCTATGTGAAAGAGAACGTCTATAACCCGGCAACAGGAATGTCAAACCTGGTTGTCGTTCCTTGTTCGCGGGCCTCTGCCAATCAACGCAGTGGTCGTGCCGGACGTGTAGGCCCCGGAAAATGCTTCCGACTTTATACAAAGTACGCCTATATGAACGAAATGGACGAGTCCACTACGCCCGAGATCCAACGTACAAACCTCAATAGCGTCGTCTTGCTGTTGAAGTCGCTTGGAATCAACCAGCTCTTGGAATTCGAGTTCATGGATCCGCCCCCCGCGGAATCTCTCATCGGAGCTCTGAACCAACTATTCGCGCTGCAGGCTCTCAACCATAAGGGCGAGCTTACAAAAGTCGGCCGCCAGATGGCCGAGTTCCCCACGGATCCCATGCTGGCTAAAGCCGTTCTGGCTGCAGACCAGTTTAAATGTGTGGATGAGGTTCTATCGATTGTCTCCATGCTCAGCGAGGCTTCCGCACTCTTCTTCCGACCCAAGGATAAAAAGATACACGCTGACAGTGCGCGTACCCGGTTCACGGTCAAGGACGGGGGTGATCACTTGACGCTCCTGAACATCTGGAATCAGTGGGTCGACAGCGACTTTTCGCCGGTCTGGTCGCGGGAAAATTTCCTGCAGCAACGCTCACTGACACGCGCGCGCGATGTTCGCGATCAGCTCGCCAAGCTCTGTGAGCGTGTCGAGGTGGCGCCGTCATCTTGTGGCGCATCCAATCTAGAGCCGATCCAGAAGGCGTTGACAGCGGGCTTCTTCCCGAACGCGGCGCGGCTGCAGCGCGGCGGCGACAGCTACCGCACGCTCAAGAACAATACGACGGTGTATATCCACCCGAGCTCGGTGCTCATGAAGTCGGACCCGCCTGAGAAGACGGTCATTTACTACGAGCTGGTGTTGACGAATAAGGAGTACATGCGGAGTTGCATGCCCATCCGGCCGCAATGGTTGAATGAAGTGGCACCGCACTTCCATAAGAAGAAAGATCTTGAGCAGCTGGAGGAGAAGAAGTTGCCCAAGAACGCTGGACGGTAGTTGGTAGCTAGTATTACTTGTAATGTGTATGGCGCGGGTCGTAAGAATCGAAGCATTTCTAGCATTGGGTTATTCTAGGCACATCTCTCTCTCTCTCTTCTGCTTCTTCTTCATCGTTAGACTCGTAAATATAAAGTGCTGGATCAATGAAATGACGCGAATGAAGATGTTATTGGTATAGCCAGTCACGGTGAGTACGTAGGGAAAGTTTCTTGTAACATTTGTTCATCAAGATTTGTTTTAAGACTGCGATCTCAACTCTGCTTGAATCCATTCCAGCACCTCTACACAAACGCCTCCATGATCGAAGGACACTCCGTAGGAAGTCCACTTAGATAGATACATCGCCTTAGGTTAGAACACTCTACTCTAGGTAAGTAAGTAAGTGATTTCAATGCAAACAGCGTCACCTCGCAGGTTTAAATTACCACATCTAGCGCAGCTCTGAAAAAAAAAAAAAAAAAAAAAAAAAAACCCTGATTCCTATCCAATCATCCCACTCCTTTCCTCTCTTCATTCCTCTCCCGCTCTCCGAGCCTCGTGCAGGTAGTTAGGCGGCACGGTAGTAGGTAGTAGGTAGTATGCCTACATACCTACCTACCTAGTGTACATTACCTAGCAATCCAATCGTCTGTTCATATCCCATAAAACTTCATATACACTACTTACAACTATGTGCCTACCGGTAAACTATCTATCTAATGTATAATAAGTAGAGACCTAACTATCTACCTATCTATGTAGTGCAAATTGCCAGTTCCCGGGCTCACGTGTCAGCCCACCGTTGTCGAATTTTCTCTCTTATTCCCTCGTTTGAAAACTACACTACTTATATTATTCCCGCCGCATGGTCTCCCCTCTTGTATAAGTAGGTATACCTACTAGATAAAAAGCCTTGTTCACACTTGTTTTTTTATTTTTTTTTTTTATTTTTTTTGATTTATTAACCCGGAAAGGGATCGTAGTGTAGATAGGTAGGCAGTGAGTTCCAATCCCTCCCCCCCCCCCTTTTTTTTCCATTGCAGGACGGTAGGTATCTCAAGATTCTAAAGACAATACCTACTTATCTAGAGGATGACGGCACTTCTGATTCCTTGGGAAAAGGCCCCCAACTAAACTTTCGTCGACTACTTAAGTAGGTAGTTAGTCTAGATAGGTAAGTATGTAAGTAATGTCCGGGTAGGCATCTAAGTAGTGTAGATAGTGTAGTGTAGTGTAGTGTAGGTATCTACCTGGCGTAAGTACGTACATGGTAATCATGGTAAGCCTCAATCCCTCGCGCTGTTATCTAGTGTAGGTATGTAAGTATGTAAATTAATGGGACTTTTGGGAAGCGAGCGATGTAACCAAACTTGGGATTTTATGTAGGTAGTGTATGTTAATTGAAGTTTCTCGCCAGACGATGATTCGGTGCCGACGCTTGGACGGACTGGAGTCCGTTATAGCTGGAGCCTCGAGTCTCGACAGACAAGTATAGTAGTGTTGTGTAGTAGGTATCGAGAGCACGGCGTCGTAGTGTGTGTAGGTGTCTTACTTGTAAGTACACTATCTAGGTTATCTCCAAATACCTACCATAAATGCTTACATGAGGAGAGATCTGGATCGGGTACCGTAGGTAGTAATAGGTAGATAGATGTCTCCGTCATGCGAAGCTCTTCCACACGATGACTGGAAATCGAGTATGATTCTGCATTCAAAGTCAACCCTTTGGTTGAGAAGAAAGGACAATTGTCGATGTTACGGAACACAGTCCAGGGGATCCGGTTTGTTTCGACCCAAAATGAATGTTGTATTGAGTTTCATTCGTCGAAATCATTCCCACCCCGAGTCGCAAAAAAAAAAAGGGTGGCTGTTGCTTGGTGTTCAGCAGAGCGGAAACTCGCCCGGGTTAGGGTTAGGGTTATATACCTATTATTAAACTTGTATGTATTACGCAATAACCAACCACGGCACTTTCGACAAGTGAGAGATGAGATCTATGTACATATTTTGCTTAGAATCTGAACTGGCGTTATGTAGTAATAGTTGATGACACACAGTTTATCACGGAGTAGTATGTCTCTAAGAGATATGTAGGTAGGTTTCTTTGCCGGTTGCGTTTAATAGCTATTACATATCACGTAGAATCGTACCCTCACTTATCAACCGCCAAAACGACCAAACCAACCCAAACCAAACCAAAGCCTGGCATTAACTACCTAGATAAGGTAGTCGCGCTTTTGTTCAAACTCGCAATCATCGAACAATTAAATACGCCCGTGTGATCCAAAATCGACAGGTCACAGTTGATCCCCCGCCAAAAGATGGGCCTCAATAGAATAGGTAGGGATTCTCATCGGTTTCTCTAGATACAGACCGTACCGGATTACGGCGGACTGTAACTACCCAGCATGAAGATCGATGGTCACATCGGACGTATCAGAAATCAACGCCCTATAACTTACATAACTACTAAACTACACGTGCCCTGACCGACGCCTTTTAAGCAGAGGAATATTAACCTTTAATTAATTACGTAGTGTGTGATTATAAGGCGGTTTCGCCCGTCATCGGCACCCTAATGGCTATGAGAAAGAAAGGTACACGGCATTGAAGAACCGGGGGAAGAAAAAAAAAAAAACGTGGCACAAACGGACAAGGACTTTGGTTCCAAATGCACTTTGTAATTTGTGTGTGAAACTTATTCCTTAACCCCTATTATATATATATATATATATATATCAAGGATGGAAGTCCTACTGAAAGGGGGGCGCTGGGGAAGTTATAGGCGTTTATGGGTGAGAATCTTACACTATGGCTGTGTGTGAGATGTTACCTACCTAGGTATAGTCCGTACGGTTGGATTGGATGTCGTCTAGGTAGATAATACTATTTTATGTGGGTAAGGAAGAGAGGGCCGTGCTAACTAGGTACGTAGTAAAAGTTCTAAGTACTTAGATAACAACTCAACAGAAATGTCTTCCAGAGGGGGTGATGATCGTCGGTCGGAATCACCCACGCGGGCGGTTACGGTGCCTAGTTAGTGTGTTGAAATCTAAGTATCAGCTCATAAGGCTGGGCTGTGTGCACGCGCATCAGTATGGTGGTTTCGCGCTTTGCTGTGTAGGTAAGTAGGTCAGGTAATAAATAATAACCGTCTTCTCCATGGTGCTGATCTGATCTGGACTGACATCAGACATCATAGGCGCTACTATGAGTTGCGATTATGACAAGAGATGTAGAGAGAGAAGGGAGACAAAGTAGTAAGAGGATATGATTGGACTCGCCTCAATAACAAAAGTCTTATTGTTTGTGTCAGCCCTGACTTCGGGCAATTTGCGCGGGCTGGAGGGGTATCTATCTATCTAGGCGTTGTCGTTCTTGGGAGGGGGGCTTCAATTCTGGAGGCCTGTATACGGTATACCTACCTGGGTAGGTACAGTAGGTAGGTCAGGTTGTAGGCGGACGGCCGGAATGTTGCCCGTTTCAAACTCCCTCTTTTTTTTCCCTTCTATGACATAGCTTATTTTACTAATTAGGCAGTATCCCATTGTTCTCTATCTACTACGGTTAGTACGTCTGTATAACTACCTACCTACTTCCGTAGATACTCCATACAATTGGATGTCCCATCAATTCAAGCTGATACTGTACTGTGATGCCTCAACGGCTCCAGACTTCCGGCAGGGGTTACCGAGGGCGATAGGTACACTACATATCATGATCCTGGGCCGTCACGTCATCCTCTATTATTCTAAAAATGCTCTTACAGTGTCTGGTATCTGCCTACACTACATGTCAATTTGTCGGCGTATCTATGTCTATTGGTCGGCCTACCTACCTAATCACGGTGCAGATTTCCTGGTTCACGACATCGTCGTCGACGCAATGTGAGCTTCGGGCAAGAGAGAGAGGTACCTATCATTGGCTCATGGAATGTCTATAATTGGCATGAAGATAGGTGAGTAATATCATGTAAGGTAACGTAATGTAATGTACTGCAATGTACGTGATTGTATACCTAAGTACAGGACTACCTACCTATCTACCTACCTACTTACTCCTGTTGCCTAGATAGATACAGAATCTTATAGTAGTAGTAGTTATCTACATTTTAGTAGATAGTGGGAACCAGTCGGCCTTTTCTACCTACATAGTCGTTAGTGATACTTTTTCTTACGTGTGCAACCAATGCATTCCTTATAAGACAGGTGGTATGATGGTATGGTATGGTATGGTATGGTATGGCATATGTAGATAAGTATCTAGGAGATCGATTGAATTCTGAGATGATCGATTGCTTTGCTTACTTTTGGCGGTTCGTGGACCCGCCCGCCCCTCCTCTTCCCTTTTCCGCAACGAGGCAAACTGCGCCTCCTGGAACCATGCATCGCATGCGTACGAGGAGGGAGGGAGGGAGGGAGGGAGGGCATTGCTTCACGAAAGTGTTTTCCTTTTTAAATGTAGGTACAATACCCACGCGGCACGCCTTCAGCGCCGCTCACGGGCTTAGCTCTCCCCACCTCCCCCGGCCTCAAGTAGGGAGGTATCACGGGGGGAAAAAAAAAAAAGAAAAAAAAGAAAAAAAAAACCAAAAGGGGCGTGTTCCCCTCTTAACTTTCGATTCGGCATGCTCATCAGTTGTGGCCCAGCGTTCGCTTTCGCCATCGTCGTGGAACGTAACTGCCGATATCTAGTCTACCTATCTAGTTAGTCCCCATTCCATTCCATATCAGTAGGTAGATAAGTAGGTAACTTAGCTAGTTAGTTTAACTACTTACTTACTTTCGTACATAATTTCCTTTCGCAGACTTTAAATTGACGCCGTCTTCGGCATACATCTATATTTATAGGGCTAATTTGTCTCTTTTTCTTTTTTTTTTTCTTTTTTTTCTTTCTCTCTCTTCTGCACAAGGGCACGCGCATTACCGGATCCAAACTTTCGATGCCGGCGGGATGATGAGGGATTGCCCGCGACATAAACTTGTCATTCGTACAGAACGGTCCCAAAACCCCCCCCCCCCCCCCAAAAAAAAAGAGGCTAGATAGCTGTGTGTTAGATAACTAGCTGTTGTTGTAGAATACTTAGGGTACCTACCTCATACCTGGGTATGTAGTACTTAGAAGTCCTACCTATTTCTTCTCGGCACTGCCCAGTGTAATCCGCGGATGTTACCGTACTAGGTAGGTAGTGTAAGTAGACACTGCACTGCACTGCTCTAGATAGGTACATTATCCACGAAGCTTGTCAGCGTCTCATCTACCTAGCAAGTCCACTGTCCGCCAAGCCATGTGGGAGGCTTGTGTACTTATGGGTCTTCCTCCGCGCCAGCGCCGTAGTCTAGCAGCAAACTAACTAACTAACCCGTAGGAGGTCTGGCTTTCACCGCGTTACGTCCGCAAAGGCTTACTACCTACACTACCTAGTCTATCTACTACTTACTTACTTATAATACTTACATGGATAGGTACATGGAAGTAAGTAAGTACCTAGAGTAAGTAAGCAGGGTGGGTAGTGGTGTAAGTATTGCTTACCTACACTAGAGCGCATCATTCCTACTATGAGGTATACCTAGGCAGTTGTAAGCTGACGAATTGAATTTGGACTCTTGAGTTGTGGTGAGAAAGGACCAACGCTATTAAACGCCTGGACAAATGGCATCAGTCCGTAGCGTTATCACTTTTAACTATCTACTAATGTATTGGACTCGGCCAGTCTTCCCCCCCCCCCCCCCCCCCCCCCCTCACGAGTAAGTACGAATCACACCAAGGGGATCGCCACGTTTTTTCCTCTGGAGATCGCGCGGCCCATCATAGCCATGCGAATACGATACCTACTTAGATAGTAGGCAGACCTATATAAACCCACACTGCTAGGACATCAGCGGCAGTTACTGGAATGATTGGATTTCCCTATAATTAAGCTGAGTGGTAATTCCCAAGACATCGCATCGTGGGTTGGTCGTCCCGTCGTCCCGTCGTCTCTTCGTCCCTAATTATAGGCTAGGTATCCAATGCGCTCCAGAAGCACCATGTACAATTCAGGTGAGGTGCAATATAACTATGTTCCACGTCGATGCTTCGAATGACATGTCCTGTTGTCCTATGCCCTTATCTAGTCGTCTATACCGAGGTCGGATAGGTAGGTATTGCCGCCAACTGGATGGCATCGCGGTGCCAGTAGATCCACCCAATGCTGATTGTAGCAGAGTTTTGGCACCCACCAGAGTCAGACTCTGCTTGTAATTTGTAGATGGATACCTATCTA
The DNA here is from genome assembly GCA_028637585.1 of Xylariaceae sp. X187. Taxonomy (NCBI): domain Eukaryota; kingdom Fungi; phylum Ascomycota; class Sordariomycetes; order Xylariales; family Xylariaceae; species Xylariaceae sp. X187. Next base: position 822,853 of record JAJIZN010000006.1, on the reverse strand, counting down.
GCGCTTCGAGAGGGCTCACCACGCGTGGGTCCCCTAGACGGAAGGACGAGTCAAGGGGGCTTTACTTAGATACTCACTACTTCCGCACGCCCGAAGCATGTCCAAATCGCCCGCCCTTGCAGCATGGCTTGAGCCGAATTGTTGGGGCGGCTGTGAATACGAACAGCATGATTCGGCCTCACTTCCTTTCTCTGCCTCTTCTCTTCCCCCCCTTACCTTTTGTATCTGCTTTGTGAGTTTTCCCATGACTCCATCGCCAGCGATTCTCACGACGGAAGTGAGGAGGATGGGCTAGGTACTGTAGATAGTGTACGGCGGTGTAAGCAATCTAGGTATGCTGCGTAGGTAGGTAGTATGCGAAATAGGCAGTGTACCTAGTGTACACCACGCACTATCCATGATGATATGTCTGTCAGTATGCGTCTTGATATCCGGCGCTGTATGGTAGTTATAGTATTGTTCTCTTTCTTTTGGGCGATATTTATTTATCATCATTGGCGGTGTTTATACCTAAGCACCAAGCCAGGCAAGCAAGCCTCACCGAGCTTTGTCGGACTCTACCGACCCGTCGAAGGTCTCGTCTAAGCACGATTCAGGGGCTAACGTCGTATCGCATACCTTGTAGGTACCTACTGTACGCTACCACATCCACAGCTGTTTGTAAGTTAGGCAGGTTAAATGAATGTCTCGCTGTTCAAAATGTCAATTATCGGCCCCCTTGTGTATGCCATGAGGCAAACATGCAGCCTACGACGTACGTACCTTGTAACTAAGGCCCTACATTGCCTGGACCAACAAGCATGAGCAGTATGGTTCGTCTGTCCGGATCCCCATCCGTAGCCTTGCCTTGACAGCAGCAGGTAACAATAGTAGCTATTAGTGACCGAGGTCCACTGGTCACGAGGTTCTTGCCACGATGACTCATGAGCATCTGATACTCTGAATGATCCTTTAACGAATGCTAGTCCGCTGCGGTACCGACTTTCCCAATATCGGGACGAGCCACCGGCACTTAATATGCCGGTAGACGATGACAGACGTCTGCCATAGACTCACAGCTGGGCCAGTTTAGGAACGTACTTACGCATAACAGCTTTTCCTCATCGGTCTCCTTGCACGGGTGTTCGCTATCTAATAAGTGACTGACTTGAGGGCATATGAGAACCACAGGGAGACTAGGCAGCGGCGAGTTTCACCCACCCAAACTACACTACTACGGATCGTACCGATAGTAGTGACGCTGGGGATGTTCCGGGGAGGTAGTAAGAGTGAGTATCTCTTCCGTATGCCGGTTCGGTGGTGTAGGACCTAGGTAGGAGGAGTATTACTCGGGGTGTGCCGAGCCCCCCGAGAACGGCTTGGACCGCATTGCTCTGTAGTTTGAACTTCGATGTAGCTGTCGAACCAGCGAGGCTCGAGCCTAGCGTAGTGTCTGGGGATGTGCGCGGCTGTGGCGATAGTTCTGGAATCTGTTCGACCTAGAAATGTAGGTAATGTGCGTGTATCACAGATTCATAGTAAGTGGGCACAGGTTGTAGAAGTGGAGGTGATGGGCCCGACGTGCGAGCCGGCGTTGGGTGTACTTAAGATACATAACCCACACTGTATTAAGTCCGAATTCGGCCTGTGCTGCTAAGCTCTTTCAGCGACAAGAGACACCTGTGTGAGGCTACTGTTGCCTGCTGAGATGAGCATATTACAGTGTTATATAAACTTGCGTACTGTAGACGGCGCGGAAGACACATGCTTGCTTCCTTAAGTAAAGGACCCGTACCAACGCCTCAACTTCACCACGGGCATTAATTTAGTCTAGTTGGCTAAGCCGACTCATTGCACACTTGGAGTTCAGTTTCACCAGTCGAATTAGGTTTCATGGCCAAAGGTTAGTACATAAGTACCTGTGATTCGTGAAGCTGGGCAGGTGATATACGTAACTACCCAGAAGCTCACAAATCCCGCGTTCGCAGAACCGAGTCGGTGCCTAAGTGCCAGATGGAACTGGCATGGCGGAGGATGTCAAGGCCTCAATTGCAGCTCATCGCCAGTAGGTACCAGTAATAGGTAGGCTCTATGTGTAAGCTGGGTAGAGTAGAGTAGGTACTACAACACACAGAGTGATGTTCTCGGCGTCTTGAGGCGCCCGGAGATGTATACCTAGAATCTTCAGCTTCCATTCTACGGGAAACACATCCGTAGATTCAAAGTTAAACCTACCGGTAGTCAATCGTGGATCACAAAGACCGTCTTCCCGCGGGTTTAGCGGGCGCCGAACCTTCGAAAGGGGTTGAAAGAGCATACCTAGTTGACAAATTTCAATAATCCTCAAGATCAAGAGAATGAGATGATGTTATAATGTCCCAATGTCCCAATGTCCCAATGTCCCAATGTCCCAATGTCCCAATGTCCCAATGTCCCAATGTCCCAATGTCCCAATGTCCCAATGTCCCAATGTCCCAATGTCCCAATGTCCCAATGTCCCAATGGCCCTAATTACGGCGTGTCTCGCTCATGACAAGGCAGAGAAAGACTACCGGTAGTGTACATGCGGGTAACTAGCAACTGCCCAAAGTTCGAAACTGGACTGAAGTGGCCGAGACTGGCCGAAGGTGTTACAGAATCGTACAGTCCTCCAAATACAGTGTCATTGAACTGTGGTAGCGCCCCGAATTTTTGGAGACGACCAAGATGGTTTAATTATTCTGAGATGAGTCTAAACCTTTCCCAGAAAGTGTCCAGGATCTCTAGCTTCACAACTTGGAGGCTAGCCAGGATGGTCAAAGGTCCGACTGGATACTACCCCGGCAACCGGTGGAGATGGGCCCTATCCAAACAGTCGGCCATGGCTCCCTCATACAATCGCTTCTCAAACGTCATGCTAGGACATGCGGTTTGATTTCGGTTGCCGCTTTCGGAGGTTAACCTGTAATTCTAAATCTCGCCGACTCGACGATCTCCCGAAGAGGCCGGAGAGGGGATCTTGCGAACCTAGTTGATCTCGAATTGCTGGTGTTTTCTGCGAATTGTTGTTCATACTTAAGCAAGTCGGGGACTCTCATCCATACCGTCAGAACCAATCCCTCCATTTACCACCAAGGATGCGCATCTACACTGGATCTGGTTAGCTTGCACATTGTGGAATTGTGTTTGGGACGGTTACCAGAAGGAGTTAGACTGGTCTCTGGATAATCGATTCGTCTCGCCTCCGAAGATCCGGCTGATACAGTGAGGTACCTGATACTACACTGTATGGAAGTTATGCCTCCACTGCTCGTGCTCAATCGCGGATGTCTGGTTCCAGGCACTCAGCAGAGCCACCTGGTGCGTATAGCGCAATGGTAGGCGCCCACAGACTGTCCAGACCTAAATATAGCTGATGTTACAGTGCGGGCAGAGGTAATCTGTACATTTGCAGAGGCCGTTTATCACTCATAGGCTACCCACTCTCTGCTGCACCGGTTGTGTCTTGAGAGCTTCCTCTTTCGCCAACCGCCCATCCTGGCTACACTGGGATATTCCACGGGTCAAGAGAAGCAGAGCCGAGACGCAGTAAGTAGCAAGCGCTGGACAAGTCGGGTCTGCTCTTCTTCTCCAAAGCTCAGTACGATCCGATCACCGACACAACTCTCGGTACCTTTGGCTGAGTGACCGAGAGAGAGTGTGTGTGTGAGGGGAGAAAGGATCACGGACGCCGAAAGAGGAGAGAAAGAGGCAAAAGCGAAGAGAAATAGCCCGCATGCGAGGGACTAACCCACACCAGCCGCTTACATTTCATAGCGCTTTTATCCCGCTGATCTCTGGGCCTTTCGATTCAACTTAGAACGCCCCTAGACCCTGCCCCTTGCACTACTCACCCGGTAACTTTCCACCTGGGTCTCATTCTCTATTTTCATCTTCTTCTCTGTCCCCTTCGGTGAACAATCCCCCTCTTCGGCTTGCTATTGCTGCTCTCATTCCCACAACCCCGAATACTTGCACGTAAGCGTTTCTTTTTCCGTGCGACAGGTCGAAAGCAACCGACCAAGGGTGTACCATTACCCTCATCCAGCTCAATTGCCATTACCCTTGTCCTTTCGCCGTCGGTACGGGGGAATAGCCTTCATGAGACTTATAGCATTCGCGTCGCCTGTAGCGATCTGATTTCAGTCGAATTAATCTGTCTTTTTTTTCACACGAAAGACCTCCCAACACGCGTTGCTTCTACATCAAGCTGCTCTCTGACATCCTCGAGTCCGCGATATCCCCGATCGGCCTTTTCGTCGAATAAAGATGTGTTTTGGAAGCAGGAAGAAAGAAGAGGCGGGCGATGCCCGCTCGCGCGAGCTCGACAAAATGATCCGGCAGGATGAAAGGCGCCTGTCCAAAGAGGTCAAACTCCTTCTCCTCGGTGTGTACTTTATTTCTTCCTGGGTTCCACGGACCGTGCCGTCCTCACGTCTCACTTCATGCATATTGTCCATCATCTAACCTCCAGGTTCATCGCTGCAGGCGCCGGCGAGTCGGGTAAATCCACCGTCCTCAAGCAGATGAAATTGATATATGCCCAAGGCTTCAGCAGAACGGACAAGCTGGAATGGAAACCGGTCATACTCCACAACGTCATACAATCCTTGCGCCTCATTTTCGATGCCATGGATGACTACTCGATTGAGTTCGCGCTCAAGGAAAACGAGGTCAGTCTAGTCCAGGCTTTGCGGTGTCACTCTCCACCTTCGCCGGTCATTGTTCGATGATATTATCATCAACAAGAATAGGCAGTCGTCGTGACGGACAGCTGATCTGAAATTATACCAACAGAAAAACAAGGAGCTGGTCTTGACGGACGTGGAAATAGGGCCGAATGATCCATTGCCTGAAGAGTACCTCCAACCAATCAAGTCACTCTGGGCTGATGCCGGTGTTCAAAAAGCCATTCTCAAGGGTAACGAATATGCTCTCCACGATAATATTGCCTAGTACGCATTTCCTTCTCTCATTTAGCATTCCTGCTTGTACTAATCCCCCCGGAAGCTTCTGCGAGGATGTGGACCGCCTATGGGCCAAGGATTACATACCGACAGACCAGGATTTGCTACGATCGCGGCTAAGGACGACGGGTATCACGGAGACTGTTTTCGATTTAGGCCAATTGACATACCGGATGTTCGACGTGGGTGGCCAGAGATCAGAGCGAAAGAAGTGGATTCACTGCTTCGAGAACGTCACCTGTCTGCTGTTCCTCGTTGCCATCAGTGGGTACGATCAGTGTCTTGTGGAAGACAAGGATGGCGTAAGTTGGAGATGTTGTCCCTTCCCCTTGTCTTTTTTGTCGGGCAAAGCGCGTTAACGGCTCTTGGCAGAATCAAATGAACGAAGCGTTGATGCTGTGGGAATCCATCGCAAATTCGCACTGGTTTACAAAGTCGGCACTCATCCTCTTCCTAAACAAGATGGATCTATTCAAGGAGAAGCTCACCACTAGCCCTATTACAGCTCATGGCTTCACTGACTACCGCGGCCCGGCCAATGACTCTAAGCAGGCAAGCAAATACTTCATGGACAAGTTCAAGGCGCTGAACCGGAATCCCGAAAAGGAGATTTATGGCCACTTCACGAATGCCACCGACACGAATCTACTGAAGATTACGATGACATCCGTCCAGGACATGATCATTCAACGAAACCTGAAGCAGCTGATACTGTGAGTCACCTGCTTCCGAAATCCCCCGACCGCACCTTTGTATACCTCGCAACTGTAGATCTACGCCCTGCTACGGCCCGTTGTTCGGGATCCCGTGGATGCTTACGACTGTCGCATGGTTCCGACACAGTTGTGTGTAAACTCCAATTACGAGTGACCTACGGCTGAACATTCTGGAGTATATAGGATCACCTAAGATGGACCTGGCCCTTACCACAAATACCTGGCTGCGTCAAGACCAAGCTCTACTATTTCGAAGGGGGTGATGCAGAGCGACTTGGCGAGTTACATAAGTTTTGAAGACGAAGTCGGACCTTTCACCACCACCACCACAACATTCATAATGTGTATCATGAACAGTCGAACCAGGGACGGATCCTGCGCGGTGTCGGCACCCTCGGAGGGCGTGGTTTTTAAGGGATAGAAGTTCGTCGGAGTCATGTGCAACACGGTAGTGTTGTTGTCAAGCGAGCGGCCTACTCGGAGCGCGGCGTAAAATGAGTGTGACGACCCCTTACCAGCATTGGGCGGATTGGATAATTTACTTTCTCTTTCTTTGTCTCGACGCATCACGGCTGCTGCTTATGAACGATGGATACCTGGGTATCTACACTGAATTTTTCGTTTGACTTAAGAGAGATGTTGGGAATTAAAGAGGAGGAATAGCGAGCGGGTAAGGGTTGTGGCAGCAGCAGGTTTGAAGTCGTCCCCCTCCCATGTGTTATATACTTGAGCATCGATAGGGGCGAAAGGCAGGCTGAGAATCGATGCAGCAAGCCCCCGTTGGCACGATTGACTTTACTCTGCTATGGAATACGAATGTGAAAGTGCTCTATGACCCGTGCGAATGTTGGGCGGGATATCTTACCCTTGATGTCCCCTTGTTGTCTGGTTACTATTTCGGGACGTGTGTCCGGTCTGTTGGGGGTAGTATTACTGATCACCTTACACCTAGGAAATAGTTATTTCGCACAAAGCAGGCGCTTGTCGACTGCACAAGGACTTTATCCAAGACCTTGACCTAAACTCGGCGTGTGGTTTTCTGGACTTTCAGAGGTAGCCAGGATCCACAGAGGCGCTTCGCTCATGCCAAATACTCATCGACGCGGTTTCTCAGTCACGTATATGGCTCGAAGAAAAGCCTGTATACGTAGCTTCTCCGACCTTGTGAGCCCGTCCGCAAACAATATACCTTAAGGGAATAACCGAGGAGTTGGCAGCTAATTTCACCAGGTGGCCTTTGGTTCCGGATTATGTGAGGGGGTCTAGACATAGCGGCCAGACATCTCCGTACGCTAGGTAATTCCAGGTTTTCAAGCTTGCCGAGCGTTCTGATTGGAGGTTTATTTGGCGACAATTAGCGTTTGAAGCGGTAATCATCTAGTAGCTACCCTCGTGGCTGCCACGCGTCAACTACCGGTAATCGCATTCGTCAAACAGGGCGCCCATTCTTCCAGGCTGCTTCTGGGGATCATAGCAATCCTGGAGTTGCCGGTCGTTTTTTTTTCTTTTTTCTTTTTTGGGGGGAAACGAATCCATCCTTAACAGCTTATAGTCTACCTACTATGGAAATAAGTCCGTGGAAGTAGATAGGTACAATAACGAGGATCGTTCACTTGTTCACTCGATTCTTCACGGCGCATTATAGTGTACGTACGGGTAGTGTTGGCTGCCACTACCGGTATTTCAACCATCTAACCTTAGGCAAGTAGACCAGGACGGCTCCAAAGCCAAAGCGACGTTCAAATCAATCCCCGAGTAAACCCCGGTAACAGTAACACATCCTGGAAGCGCGATGCCCAGTCTCGTGCCAATAGGTACATCCTGTACGAATCAGCCCTTCCCGTGTGCCGTCCGTGGCTCCGTATCCAGGACATGGCACATGCAGTTGCGGTCAAACCACATCTCATCTACACTGAAAGCTACCTATTACGATTGTACCTATCTAACCTACCTAGGTAGTGTCTTTACTTTACCAAGTGTACAATGTAGAACGTACGGCAGATGAAGCACAATCGGCATACCTATTCCGCTCCAACCGTTTAGACTATCGTCAACTATCGCCAACTATCTAAAATGTACGTCCGTAGCGCCGCTAGTTTTGTCGTTGCTTCCTATCTGGCTCTCACTTGGGAACTGTGAAGCCAACCCGATTCCATTAGGTTCAAAAGTTTAAACATCTAGTGTAGATACACCGAGGGAATGACCCGGTTCCCAGGACACGTTGGCTTGCTCAAAGCCCTAGATAAGTAATCTACTATGTACAAGCTCAAGATTTATCGATTATTGTATCGCCAGGTCCAGGTACTACCTATCTAGACTACCCAAGTATGTAAACCTTCTTGCTCGTAGGTAGAAACTGTCTCCAAGACCGTGTAGACGTTTTGTTGTTACGGCACAGTAACTATTCACTGTTTCCATCCCCCGTTGGTAATCACGTGATTTGCACGGTATTTGGTACCGTGTGATGTCGGCCGACGCACAGTCCATCTACGTAATACGTAATGGTGCGCCACAGAGGTTGCGACGGGGATGGAGAGTCGAGACAGAGAGAGAGAGAGAGAGAGAGAATGGCCTGCCAACACAACGTCAACGTCAACATCAACATCAACATCAACACCAACACTAACACCAACACCAATGCGTAACTTATTGTGATAAACAGAACACCTACCCTTTTTGATAGACAACCGAAAACAGTACGTACATTGATTAATGATTTTTACTTTGGAAGCTTTGTTATCCTTCAAAGGCCTTTCAGAACCCAGCATGTTCGATCCACCACTGAGAGCAGGACCAGCGTCGCATTGAGTTTCGCCACAGGGTCGTCAAATACGATTCGATACGATATGACACGTTCTTGCAGCTCGTCTAGAAGATACGAATTTGCCCAATCTCCACCTCCCGACAGACCAACTTTTTCTTACTCACATCTCGTCAACTCCTCTATTCTGGTCTTAGACAACGGCGGGATCTAGATATCTGCTACCTGGTCGTCGTCATATCATCGTCCGCGAAACTCGAAAAAGCTGCCGTCAGAATGGCGGCCAGTAAGAGTACTGTGCCTGTCACGACTTCCCAGCACCTAAAGTTAAAGGACCGCTTCCCTATACTCCGGAAGAAGCGCGGCAAAGTTCTTATCGCGGCCCTCGTGATTCTACCTTTCTTCGGCCTTCTGGGTCTCCTTGCTTTACGCAATCGCCATGGTTCCGGGGGCGCCGGCGCCGCGCAGGATTCTGAGGGGGATGTAATCACAAACGACAGCTTCTTTTATGGCCAGTCTGAGCCTGTTTACCCCGCCCGTAAGTATTGAAAATGATATCCTTCCTGCATTCGACCTCTTCACACATACCAGGAGTCAATAATGAATAAGTGGGCGTACTTTTATATGCTGACGATGGTGCTTACAGCGCCTATGGACGGCTCGGGAACATGGACCGACGCATACAATAAGGCCGTCAAATTTGTAGCCCAGCTCACGGTAGACGAAAAAGTATAAACTCCGCCTCTGGTCTAGGTATGAGATCAATACATGCTGATATCTGGCATAGGTATCACTGGTCTCTGGTGTTACATCTTCTACAGGCACCACGGGTACCTTGAACGGCTGCTCAGGCAACATTGCTGCTATCGACCGTATGAACTTCACGGGCTTGTGCCTCACCGACGCAGGCCAAGGCGTTCGGGCCACGGATTTCGTCAGCGGCTTTCCCAGCGGCATCCATGTCGGCGCAAGCTGGAATAAAGTGCTTGCCCGCTCTCGCGCTGAGAGTATGGGTCAGGAGTTCCGTATCAAAGGTGCCAACATTGCCCTCGGCCCGGTCGTAGGGCCACTCGGTCGCCTCGTTAGCGGTGGTCGGAATTGGGAAGGGTTCTCAGTCGACCCGTATCTCTCCGGCGCAATGGCTGCGCAAACCGTCGAAGGAATTCAATCCCAGGGGGTCATCACCAGCACAAAGGTATGTGTGTGTCCGCCATCAGGCCTGTCTTAGAAGTGGAAGATTTACTCACTTATCGGGAACAAAGCATTTCATCGGTAATGAGCAAGAATCCTATCGTAATCCTACTAACGGTGGCGTCGAATCGGTTTCGGCAAACATTGATGATAAAACGATGCACGAATTATATCTTTGGTAAGATGAACGCGATCTAACCATAACCCCCTTCTTTTGCTCGTTATTGATTACAGAGTAGGCCCTTCCAGGACGCGGTCTTTGCTGGGACTGGCAATGTAATGTGCTCGTACAATCGTGTCAACAACTCTTATGCCTGCGGTAACAGCAAGACTCAGAATGGACTTTTGAAGACCGAGCTTGGATTCCAGGGCGCCATCACTTCGGATTGGGGTGCGCTTCACTCTGGTGTTGCTAGCGCTCTCGCTGGCATGGACATGGTCATGCCGAACTCACCCCTCTGGGGTGATGAGCTCGTCAACGCAGTCAAGAACGGTTCCGTCCCTGAGAGTCGGCTGGATGACATGGCGACCAGAGTTATCGCGTCGTGGTATCAGATGGGACAGGATCAGGGCTTCCCGAGGCCGGGTGTGGGCATTGCGCCTGATATCACGATGCCGCATCAAGTCGTCGACGCACGCAATCTCTCATCGAAGCAAGTGCTGCTGGACGGCGCTATCGAAGGACATGTTCTTCTTAAAAACATCAACAACGCTCTCCCACTAAAGAACCCCAGAATGATTTCTGTATTCGGGTACTCTGCCCAGGCCCCTAACCAGTGGAACTTCAAGCCCAATGGAGGCGTCGGCGCTTGGTCTTTCGGAGGAGAATCGGATTATATGGGACGGGATACTGACGCGGGCTTTTCTGGTACAGTCGACCCCAGTTTCTCACAGATAGCTCCTAACGGGACGCTCTTCAGTGGTGGAGGATCGGGCGCCGTAACACCTGCTTCGGTCAGTTCGCCCTATGATGCTCTCACGCAACGAGCATATGACAACGGCACATCGCTCATGTGGGATTTCCACAATCCGGAGCCGGACATTGCAAGTGCGTCCGATGCCTGTCTCGTTATTGTCAATGCGTTTGCCTCGGAAGGATTTGATAGATCTGGGCTTCACGACGATTACACGGATGGGCTTATCCGTCATGTAGCTGACAGGTGCAACAATACCGTTGTCATATTTCACAACGCAGGAACCCGATTAGTTGACCAGTGGGTCGATCACTCGAACGTTACAGCCCTGATATTCGCCCATTTACCAGGAGAGGCATCGGGACGGGCCCTGGTGTCGCTTCTCTACGGAGACTCTAATCCATCCGGAAAGCTACCGTACACTGTTGCCAAGAATGAATCGGACTACGGACATCTCCTGGGCGCCGACTCACCCGAAGGCAGATTTAAGAAGTTCCCACAGTCGAATTTCTCCACCGAAGGCGTGTATCTTGACTACCGCCGCTTCGACGCGAAGGATATCACGCCCCGGTACGAATTTGGCTTCGGGCTTTCGTACACGACGTTCAACTTTTCGAATTTGCGCATCACCAACAACCAAAGCGCCAATACTGACGAGTTCCCCGTCGGACCGATAAGCCAGGGAGGACAGACCGATCTATGGGACACACTCGCCACCATCAGCGCCGACGTAGCAAACACAGGTGCCGTAGATGGCGCCGAAGTTGCACAGTTGTATGTTGGGATCCCTGGCGCGCCGCAGAGACAGCTGAGGGGGTTCGAGAAACCTTTCATCCGTGTCTCGGAGTCGGCTACTGTGACATTCCCCCTCACCAGACGCGATCTCAGCGTCTGGGACGTGGTGGCGCAGAAATGGTCGCTTCAGAAAGGGCATTATCAAGTCTTTGTGGGCTCTAGCAGTCGGCTGCTGCCTTTAAACGGCACGCTTTCGATTTAAAAAAGGGGGTTGTTGGTGATGAGGCCTGGGGGATTGCATTATAAAAATTGCTGGACAATGGATGACTTGTATGATGACTGGGGATGATGAGAGCTTGTGTTTTTTTTTTTTTTTTTTTCCTTTGGTCATCAGGTAATGACCTGTTTGCTTGTTTGTGTGTTTGATGCTTGATGCTTGTATTTGTATGGAGATACCCCTTTACCCCCTTTCGTCGAAGAGGTGCTGGCATTCAGACCCTTTTGACTTCATGGGCTACGTATTAGATTGAATTACGTTGGGCCAGTCGCCGCTCCTTTGGGTCGGTCACATACTGGTGGCTCACAATTGATAAAAATCCTCAAACACGGGTTTTAAATTCGGGTTTGTGCGAATTCCGTATCTCTTGAAAATGTGATACTAAAGCGATACCGGTAATTAGAGCCTAGATGTCTAGACTACAGTCCGTATCCAGAGGGCAGTGGGAAGCAGGGGCAGCTGGCTGCCGCCTGTCGGTCATGAAACCGGACCGTTATCGGCTGCCAATACACGTCACACTTTCGCGTCGCCTTTCATCAGGTGTTATCTAGATAATAACTGTGGCCACGAACTCCTCAACATGTTGTTGCTACTACTTATTACAATCCTCTCCTCGCCGATTCAGGCCAGACGCGCCGCAACACAAATGCCAGCAAAGTATTTCACCATATCCTGACTGTTGAGACGAGATTATCTACGAGATTATTTACGAGATGAGGGAAACTCTGCGTGCAGTCTCTATTTCTAAGCTGTCCGTCTACTACAGCCAAACATGTGTGCCATCGTGTGATCATACCCGGACACAATTATCTAGAGCAACGAGCTATCCTCATCGGCCGTATCATCGTCGATTAGTGAGTCGACGATATCCCTGAGCAACGCAATCGTGAATGGTGCTCGACCTGCTCGTACTATAGAAATGGCGCAGGCGACGCAGTTTTTGATCTGTCCCCATCTGTCAGCAATGCTTCCCATAAAGCAGCGGCGAACTTCACCATACCTCTCGACCATTCATCGGTAGACTGGCCAATCCCTTGAGATCGGTGTCGCTGAGTGGCAAGCCTTTACGTCCCTGCATGGCACGCTCAAGATGGATATTCCAAATCTTTGCACGATCATCCGCATTCAAAGCCGGATAATGGAACTTGAAGTGAATGCGACCTGAGACACAGTTGCTATTAGCACAGGACCTCTACACTCGTCTTGTCGATTGATGTCAGGGGTGATTGGCTTACTTTTGAAGGCTTCGTCTATGTCTTTCACTCGGTTTGTCGTGAGTATGACTATGCCTTGAAGGTATCTGCCCATCCCGTTAGGTATTTGACCATTGAGTACATTTCGCCGGGGAATACTTACTCGAGTCTCCGGAGAAACACACTCACAAGCGCATTGTGCTCTAGCTGTCCCGTTTCACGCTTGTAGAGGAAGACGTCTGCCTCGTCAATGAGCAAGACACACCCCCATCTTCGGATGATGTCGAGAACGACCTGCAACTTTTTATCCACTTCACTGACTCTCGTCCCCAGCTCTCCAGCCGATACCATGTAGAGAGGTCTTTTTGACAGCTCGGCAACAACCTCAGCTGTCAAGGTCTTGCCGACGCCTGGGCTACCGCTCAGCAGGCCTACCAGGCCTCCTCCTTTCCCGTTGATGATATCCGGGGACAACGAATCGTTATAACGGTGGGACATCACCAGCTGACTGATGATTTTGCGCCTTTTTTCCTCAAGAATGAGTTTGTCGAACGCTTCCTCGTCCCAGACAACGTCTGACATCTTGGAGACCGCGAACGCACCCCACCTCTTTTTAGAGAAAGAGAAACCTAAGATGCGATAGTTGCAGAACATTAGGTCTTCTCCACTTACTCTCCCCTTGAGCGGCTTATCGATCCAGGGGAGCATGAGCTTCCATGCATCCGGGTTGTTGGACCGAAAAGCCGTTGGGTCTGTCATAATTCGCCCAGAAGCTGCGAAAACCATCATCTCTGTCTTGTCCATGTACCGTTCCAGGTATATTGCATCACCGATATACTCTTGGCAAGTAGGTTCGGTCGCGAGTTGAACGAACACTCTGCCCCGTTCAGTAAGATCGTGGCAGACACCATTGCACTTTGGATGATATGTCAAAGGATAGGCGTTGAGACTGATGATCTTCCTGCATCCCTCGAAGCTGGGGATTTTGATCTCGGCTTCCGCCCAGCCAAATCTGTCCCCGTCGCTGTGGATGATGTTGGTGGATATTTTGAACCACTTACCTTCGGCTGTCTCTTCGTAGTCACCACTAATGAACTTCTCCGCCTGGGGCTCACGCAAGAGGTTGTCCTCGGTATAGATGATCGCATTCGGCTTGAACAGAGCCCATAAGAGGTCGTATGAGATTTCACCGTGATTCAACAACGACTTCAGGTTTTCTACCGCGGAATCGAATTCCTCCTTGATGAATTCCAGAGCTGTTGTGATATCTTCGATTAGTTGTTTATCGGGTTGATCACAGACCAATTCTTCCTTCAGACGCGTGAGTAGCTTATCAGAACAGTGAAACAACATCCTCGGGCTAATCTAGTACATGGTCAGCTGTTGAAATATAGCCAGCGTTTTTGATACGACTCACGAGCGGCGGCGATTTGCGCAATTGCAATCCTTCGACATTCTGTAAGATGTCTAAGAGAACGTTGGCCAGCTTCGCACTCTTGATGTCAACCTCAGTGTCTCTGACGATGCCCTTGACAGATAGGAGTCTTCTGATGACGAGAGTGTATTTCGAAAATCTCTCTGCGTGCAATTGGGGTTTAGTCGTTCTCTTGTAGTGCCATTGCCTGTCCTGCCTTTATTTGATTGCGGTCAGTCCTTTGCTGAAGGGAGGCTACCGAGGCAAAACTCACTTGCTGTAGAATTGGTCCACTCGGAGTATACGTTTGTGGAGGGCACGGGGCTCCTCCTCCTTGGACTCGCTCGTCGGCGCTGCCTCCTTGTTCTCCGCCATCTTGTGTGTGGCGTTTAAAGCAGAGCTACAGCAGAAGGATACCGTATCAAGGATGAAGGACTTATTGAATGAGGAGGGGCAGCAACCATATACTCGTTCGGCGCGGTTTGCTATCAACAGGCCGAATAGTCATCTACCCATGTGTGCTGAATGAAGGATTCAAAAGAGATTTGTACCATGGCGTATGAATGACTCCCCGCCGCTGATACTGATGCAGGCCTCACTAGGCTGCCACACGTCTTTGTTTCCACCTCATCGTTTGCTTGTTTTGGGGGCCTGGCAAATGATACTAATGTTAAGGTGGGAGAACTGAAAGTCTGACATGCAGAGGCCCGAGGCTGTGGGGGCCATAAGAGTCACGGCAGGCTGCGATGACAACAAACATGGCATAAAGATGCTACGCGTGGACCACGAGACATATTAGGTATGTTTGTTTGTGCATATGTAAGTATGCCAGACCTGTCCCTCTCCTAGGGGAAAAGAAAGAGGGTTTGTTTGTATGCGTAGCAACTATCTACTGACTATGATTAGCAAGAGTATTCCAGAACTGTCTTCATCACTCCCACGCCCACCGAATGTGATGAGGGCTCAGATACCGGTCAAGTCTGTGTAGTATTGCATACTTCAACTTTATTGGGCACATACACTCTCCCTCCCCTCTCTTCGCCCTCCATCAAGCTTCTTAACTCTGAATCGCACTCAACACCTCGTCGCCTGGGCAGAGCTTGAACCTCATATGCCCTTCTCTGGCAGTCGACACAACCTTCAATCAGTAGGGCTTCAAATACATTGCGAGAGAATACTGTGAAAATGGACGACTGCTCTTTATTTGAGCGTGCTCGGAGCAGCTCTGCAGACCCCGCGGCTGCTGCCGCTAGTCCCGGCTCTCTCAACAAGCCTCCCGGCATATTCAAGAGCTTCATGGTCGAGCCGTTTACAGGGACTCTAGGGCCATCCGTGTCATATTGGGAACGGCTTAACTCCTCGGGGACTGAGATCAACGTCTTCAGACTAGACACCTCGTTAGTTATCCAAATATGAGCAAATCTATGCGTATTGAGGCTAACATAGATCGCAGGCCGACTCAAAGTCAAGAAGCTACTATCGTAAGCGAGTCCTGGAGTATGGCACCAGGCAGTCGCCCAGAACTGAAAGGCTCGCATACTTTCAGTGTTCCAAGTGTAGATCTCAAGCTCTACGAGCGGCAGCCACGGGATGCTACCAGTGGTCCGCTGAGCCCGTTTGACGCTACAGAAGACGGAAGAGTGCTCCGAGTCGGCTCGAAAGTGTATGCCCGTACCGAAGGCTCCGCATTGACCTTCCGACCGGTGAACCTGGCAGAACACAAGATGGGATATGTCCAGGAGATTGGCTGCAACGGCAAATTCTTCGCGATTGCTTATCGAAATAAAATCCCGGATCCGGTTGAAGAGGAAGCGAACGATGGTGGCGACTTGGAAAGCGAGCTCCATGAAGAGCAGTGTGCCGCTGGTGAAGACACTAGCTTGGCCAATTGTGGAAGTCAAGGCGCTGATGGAGAGGGGTTGGGGAAGAGTAATGAGAAAGGTGATGATGATGATGATGATGATGATGGTGAAATAATTGACGATTTCGGCGATCTAGACCGAAGAATTCATGAAGAATCTGCGCTGGCCAGATGGATGCGTAAGAATGCAGATGCGGACCAGAGAGGACAGGATGTCGATAAATCGAGCATCTTCAGCTTTGGTGAGTTCAGCGACGCGGCAGCATTCAATTCGGCGTATGAATCCTGGAGCGAAGGGTCAACAGCCGCAATGACAGATGAAATCGAAGAGCAAAACATGTTGCAAGATCTCGAGACTCCTGGTGAAAACCATGCGAGTGACGATCTGAGCTCAAATAAATGTGACGTCGGCAAAAGCGCGTACGATTCACACAATCTCAGTGAATCTGGCTCGTCATCATTGAGTGTGAGTAGCTCTCAGAAAAGCATCAGAAACGATTTGATGCTTGATGAATTTCAGTCATTGCCGACTGCCATGCGAGCTGCAATCGTTGACCAATATATACATCGTCCTCCACCGATTGCAAATTCGGACGGGTCCTCCACCGATCAGTCTAGCAAGTTCGAATGTGACTCCGAATCCGACCTCGACGATGAACCTCGTGGAGACCGCGAAAAGCAACTGAATGATTTACTCCGAAATGGACAACGCGTTGATTCAAACGGCACGCCCTGTGAGATCAAGGTTTTCAGAATCCCGACCGGAAGTGATGAGGAGGCTCCTTGCGTCTTCCGATTTTCTCAACGATCCGCCACGCCACTCTACGCATCTCCACCGGTTTTCCATCAAAGTCATGACTTACTCGTCTGGCCCCTCGGCGCCAACGAGATCCTTTTCGCCAATTTCACCAACAAGACATACTTCATACGACGAGTCGTAACAACTTACCGCAAAAGCCATCAGCTATCCGTGACATGTCGCTTCTCGCCCTGCGGGCACTATCTTCACATCGCATCACTGGACGGCATAGGACCGAGCGAGAGCAAAGACTCCGGGACTAAACACCTCGCGCTATGTCTGCATATCTTCACTTACCGACTATCGCACAGAAAACTCGCGCGAAGCCCACCTAGACTCGTTTACAGAACGTCCGTCAACCTGAAATCGGAGGTCGATAAGCTCGCGATCGCGAGCTTGATGCATGGCTATACCCTTACGTGGACGGCGTCACATGTTTACGTGGCTGAGGGTGGTAGGAAGCTTCGGGTTTACCGGGTCCCGTTGTATCGCGATGTGGAAGAAAAGGAGAAAACGGCGGATGCGCCGAAGGCGGTCTTTACGAATACGGGCGATGTAGACCTTCTGGAAGCACCGGAGAGGCGGAAGGTGTATTTCCTCCCTGGGACGTCGGTGCTGAGCAAAAGAACATCCAGGACGAATGAGAGCTCCGAATATGTGGCACATGTGATTCTCGGATCCTGGAATCCGTCACGTTGGCCAGACGTGCGGGGGACTGAGCAAGGCGTTGAGGCGGCTCCGCCGCAGGGAGCTCATCTTACGATGGATCAATTCGGAACATGGGGGAGGGCTGAAGCGTGCGGGAAAGGCATTGAGATGATTAAAAGGGTGGAGAGTTGGCGAGAGGGTTGTTGGGTGGATAAGACGGTGAAGCTTGTTTGAGAGCTCGGGATGTTAGCGATATCGTCTCCGTACAGGTAAGACTTGATGTTATCACGGAATTCGGGTGTCGACGATCCGGGTAGACTTTTTTGATTGCGTCTACGAAGTATGTAATACCGGTTAAAACATCGTTCGTTACTGAACATGTCACAATGGGTCGATGTATTACTGAAGTTACTCATGGAATCACGCGATCGTGGAAGGCTGTTGACATTTCACTGGTTAGACGTCCCTAACGGACGGGAGCTCTTTACCATCCGGTGTTGCGCACACGACGGTTGTCGGCCGGCTCGGCACCTTACGCTTACGTCGCGTATGTCCGTACTTATCGTCTATCTACGTCCGTACATGTACCGGCACTTCGTAGGTTTCATATTACATAATACGCGTCGACAGCTGAGACTTGAGGCGGCGGTTTTTTGGACAGGTTGTTAGGATGAACCCCGCGCTAGATACAGATTAGGTCGGTAGTTAACTAAGTATTATTCTAAGTACTTAGAGTCTAGGTGATTATTAGTGCACAGGGCTGGCGCAACACGTGGTTCTTACGCCTGAAAACACTTCAAGTTTCGATATTTTCGGTATTTTGTGTTGTACTTGGTAATGTAGATACTTTGCTCTTAGTGTACCTACTGTACATAGTAGAGATAAGGTGATGCTACATTGTTGGAACGATGCTGCCTGAAGAGCCCGTTTCGATTCTTACTTGACCACTGCTATAATCTGTACGTCTGTACGGACTACATGGAGACTTGGATAGGGGTTTTGGACAGTACGTTCTGCCTGTTACATACACATGAAACCCGTTCCAAATCGGGGGTCCAAAAAGTGGAGGCCCGGCCACTTTAGGCCTAAACGAGTAACTTAGTGGATATGACTAAGACTAGTCTAGGTAGGGACTCAATTCGTCATCAGACAGCTGATCCGTGAAGGCGTGGGCCGGCGCCGCGTGGCCAATATGGTCGGTTTCGTCTGAAAGGCCACTTCTAACCACACCATCCACTGAACATTCGAATCTGCCATTCGGTTTCGCGACAAGACCTGGCCACCCCCAAAGCTGGCATAACAACGAAATATTCACAGCGCCGATCGATTCCTATCTGCCGCCTCTCTCATCCCATTCACCCTTCGTATCCATAAATCGCTAAGCGTGGCCTGAGTGAGCTGCCTTGCGTTGCGCTTTTTGGCCTTCCACCTTAATCTGTCTCTACCTTGTACACTACCTACACTACACTACCTACTCATACTACTCTTAAGCGCGTAATAGGTATTGGACTGAGGCTCAAGTGGAGACCTCATAGGCTCATACCCAAGGTATCTTGGCATCACATCACGCCTTGCAGTCGTAAGTACCTAACGAGGCTATCCACTCGATATGAACGACGGTCCTTGTCGTGAAGTCGAACTGCCCCAGCACAAACAATATCTACCTCACCTCATAGCTCTTACTCTATACCTATGTAAACTGTACAGCAGCTTACGAATTCCCTAGCCGTCGGAGAGCTATCTAGTCCTTCCCGATCCTGGTCTCCGGAGTCATCACCGGTCTCGTCGTGGGGACGCATACGACCAAGATGCTGCAAACAGTCGATGTGGTGATGGAGGATTCTCCCATGTCGGAGGCGACATCGGCCGTCATCTCGCCAGGCCATTCGCCAGTGCCACTGGGAGTAAATAAAAGCCGGCCGAGCAACTCCCTCGATAGCAATGCCACCATGGTGGATGCCCAGTACATCAGCGATATACTGGCCTCACGAGCCTGTGAGAAGTGCAGGTCATCCAAGAGAAAATGCGACAAAAAACTACCGTTTTGTGACAGGTGTAAGAGGTTGGTATACCTATTTCGTCTCATGTCGTCTGGTTTTTTATTCGAGCTTGCCCACTCCGCAGTACTATCAGGCTTCATCATCAGGCTTTGCGCCGTTCATCGTGATATCCAGCCTCGAGTTGTCAGCGGACAAAGAGGATGAATCTAGCTATTTTCATATCGCTTGGCTTACACCTAGTTATCATCTCCTGCCCATGCTAATCCAGTCACTAGGTTAAACGTCAAGTGTCATTATCCGCCAGAGCCTAGTGTCGCCAACCCTCATAATTCTAGCCCGAATAATGGGCAAGTCATTTTCCTGCAAAGGTCTCATCCCCTCGAAAGTGACGTTCTTTTCCGTGGCTTGGAACCGCTTGAGGGTATTACTGCCTCACAGATTCTGTCTCTGGTGACCCTCGACACATGCTCTGGGGCTCAGCAGCCCGATTACCACCATTCGATAACACTTTATTTTAATTTCATTCATCCATGGTATGGAGTTATTCACCAGATCTTGTTTTTCCGGCAACTGCAATCTACGTTTGGCTCAGCCGATACACGGTCGCCGACCGACACGGACTCATCGCCGCTTACACAGAATGGCGTTGACCATGCTGGCGGCAATCAGAAAAGCCAGACCAGCAACTCGGCAAGCCCAGAACTAGCGTCCAAAGAGTTTGCTCTCTTGATTGTCCTCATGAACCTCACCATCCGCATGCGCTACACCGATGCCGGTGAGCAACACATGTTCAATGAGACATATCGGACGGTCAAGCGTATGCTCTCTATGCTCATGATGCGCTGTGCCGATGGTCCCGTTCCGAGCATCGAGCTGGTCCAGTGCGGTGCCTTGATGGCCTTGTATGAGTACGGCCATGGCGAGATAGAGACGGCATATAACACGCTCAGCCACACTGCAGTGCTGACCCGAGTTATGGGTATCTCTACCACGCAAAAAGGAGACAGTGGGATCGACGACGTGCCATTAACTCTCCAAGAGGAACAGCGGAACTGTCTGTGGTGGGGACTGTTCATTCTTGAGCAGTAAGTTTGGTCACTCCTGAATCAATTTTTCTATTGGTGTGCGCATGTGGTCGAGTCTCACCGATGTTGTGGATGACGGCGGCCCAGACTTTGAAATGTTTTCCTCACTGGCTTCCCGGGGTGAATTTGCTAATAGGCGACTAGGTTTGTTCTTCAGGACGATTCTATGAGACACTTGCCATTCGTCTTTGAGAGTCCTAGTCGAACGACTCTGCTTCCAGAAGCACAATCTATAGGTCCGACCAAGAGTGGGACACATAAGGCTCCGAACTTTTCATCTCCCCGACCGACACTGCCGAGTTCTCGGCTGATAACGACGGATGTAGAAGTCGGGTCCCTGGAGTTAGGGTCTTTCCAACTGTCAGCCAAGACAGCCAGCATCTTCCATAGAGCACTATGGATTGACAAGGAGCGCCGCAAAAGGCCGAACGAAAACCCCCACGTCAGCGCCTTTACTGATCTAGATACCGAGATTAGGATGGCGACGAAGAAGCTCCTGGTGCAAAGCTTAGACTGGGAAACGAAACTGGATTGTTTCGCGATGCTAATAGGGTATGTATAACTCAACAGTTGCCTCTACCTCCCCCGATGGCCTTCTTTACTGATATGATACTAAATAACAACGCAATAGCGCACTCTTTGTTCTCTACACCCCTTTCCTGTCCATTCTAGAGCACAGCACGCCAGCCGCTATCGAACGCGATACCGAACTGACCGTGGCACTGACGGCACTACGGTTTGCTTGCAAGATGTCAAGCGAGATATCGTGTAAGATCAACACGGACTTCGACACGGCCTCGCGTTCGCCTGCTGTTCTGTGCGCACCTGCCGGCGCATCGTGCTATAGAGTCATCCTCGCCTACGCCTGTATCTCTCGTATCTTCCCGGAAGAGCACGACGCCTGTGAGAAGGCGATCCGGGAAAAGTTTGAGAGTCTTTGGTTGTTCAGCTTTCGATGGGGATTTGCCGGTAGGTTGAGATTCTCGTACACGCGAGGGAAATAAGTTGAGAGTAAGTTTACTGACTGTACGGTTTACAGAGAAAATGATGAGACAACTCGAGTACAGGGCAGGTAGTAAGTAACGCCGATTACGGGGTCGCAGGTCCATGTTCATGGCCCGACTTTCTGCTAGGACGGATATCCACTGACTTGTTCATATTGCAGTCGATCGCAAATACTATCTCAGAAACACATCATTCGCCCCACCTCCACGGGGCTTGGGTTATGAGCTTTCGCAATAATCAGTGTATGAGGAAGTCCATTAAAAGCATGGAGGTCCTCCTCCACTTACTGAAGGACTGGCGAGCATTATGTGGGCTTTTTTCGGATACTCTTTTTTATTTTGGATACCCAATGACCCCGGTGAAGGGCATCCTATGTGCTCTCCGGTTCCGAGAATGAACATAGCCATGCCAATCCACTTCCGCTCACCAGGCGGAGGAGGGGCATGGAAGTAATGAACGCGGGGTGTATTTTTTTTTTCCCACACCAGCCACGACACAATTTGTACCATACATGTATTACGACTCTGATGCCACGGCAACCATCAAATGGTGGGTTATTGACAAGCATCAAATGAATGAGCGAATCAAAAGGAGAGGGGAGCGTGATGTGATATATATATATACCTTACTTACTCATTGGATATATGAGTTCTCTTGTGTAATCTACTTACGGAGTTGTATCCCGTGTCATGAATTTAACTCATGGGGGGGTAACATGATCATATTATCGTCTAGAGCGGTTTAGATTTACCAACGGGACTCTTGAGGATTCTTCTTTCAATGTGAACCATTTTGAGTCTTCGAGCTTTGGTATTCAATAGCCTTTCATACTCTTTTGAGCATGACGATGAGATGCCACGGCGTATATAATATGAATGGGGGGATTATCAAAAGGCAAAAGGCTGTGTTTCATGACAACAAAATTGTCACATATTAGCTTTTATCGGGCGTTGAGCGGGGGGTGTCTTTTAAAAAGGGATTACGCGCACGCGTTGCGATTATTCACCGAGGACAGGTATGTGTATGTGTGAATGAGAGAGAGAGTGAGCGGAAATTGATATAACTAGATGATTTGATTTGATTTGACTTGATTTTTTTTTTTTTTTTGTAATCAGGTCCCGAAGGCGGCTTTTTGGACATTACGTATTGGCGATCTGAATATAGCATGGACATACATACATACACACATACATACATATATCTAGACTACCTAGGTTAGATAGATAGGTGACCCATCTGAGAGGTTGTGTTTCTGTGTTTATTGTTTATGTTCGAAGATGGATCTTGATAGGATTATAGTTATATATATATACGCTCATGACGAATCCTATGTATTAGTATTCTCGCCTTTTACGAGGTAAGTATTAGGTTAGTGGGAATTGAAGACCTAGATAGAGAAATCGACTGGGTACATAGGTAGAGTTATACAAGTCCGTGGATGTATTATTATTATCACTTACTACTTGAGCACACGAGACACCGAGACACGAAATGCATCGGAGAGAACTGCCGAGCCCAAAGCGGTGGAATAACGCCCTTTGCTTGTGTTCTCAGTCCGACGGGGCCAAGGGTAGATCTGTCCATTTCCTTTTTTTTTCTTTTTTTTTTCTTTTTTTTTTCTTTTTTTTTTTTGTCACACACTCTCTCTCAATTCGTTGATTCCGTTATTGATGGGTGGGGAGACAAGAGTCGTCGTTGGACGAGAACACACGAATTATCTAGATACCTAGGTACCTACCTAAGTAGTAAAACTTCCGCACTTAGGTCACCTGGACCGAAGAAGTCGCTTTCACTTTGCACAAGGCACGGGAGATAACTAACCTGCCTACCTATCTAGATAGGTAGGTAGGTAGTGAATGGGAAGGGTTTATGAGTTGAGCCCAACACGGTGTGACTGAATCGCAAAACATACCTGAAGTATCTACTTTATCTCATATCTAGTATCTACACTGGATACACCTTCCTTTTACCTAAGTAGACTACTATCTAGTAGATAGGTAGACCAGGTAATACCTATGTAGGTTAGGTACACACAACTAACCAAGGTAGGTAATGAATCGCTCTTCAAAACGCGGCGAAATGAATCGAACCGCATTGCTCACTGCTCAGTGTAGACTGAGTAGGTAGGTAGGTAATCATTGAATCCCCATACCTAAAAAAAAAAAAAAAAAAAAAAAAAAAAAACAAACGCTAACAACGGAACTACCTACCTATCTCCCAACTACAGGCTACTTACAGATTAACTACTTCTTTATATAAACCTAAACTAAACTAAACGGAGGCAGTTATCTTAGTAAGTACTGTACTTACATAGTACACTACCGGTGTAGTGTAGTGAAATATAGTGTAGTGTAGTACCTCGGCATCGGCATCAACACCAGCCCGCATACCTACCTATCCCTTCGCAAATCCATGCCTTTTTTTTTTCTCTCTTTTTGTTTCCTTTCTCATAAGTAGTTTACCCACCTACCTACCTACCCACCTACCTACCTACCCACCTACCTAGTTGGCTTCATTCCGTTCGTTTTGGTAAGAATTACCGTGTTAGATGATACCTAACTATCCCTTGTCTTTTGAATGATTAGATTAGGTACCTAGTTGTCAGGGGGATATATGTACCTACATAACCCATCTTTCACTCAACCACGGACGACGACGAATGACTACTTAGATAAGCACATACATACATAGGCAGTCTAGGTAGTTCGGTTTTTTTTTAAAAAAAAACCAGAAAAGATTCTTCGTCGCCACCGCCATCTCGTGAGTGAGAACTATCTATCTAGGTTAGTGTAGGTATTTACCCAAGTACAATGTAAGTAAGATGACCTACCTACTTACACTGCTCGGAACTAAGAGACACTATGGGTGTGTAGTGTAGGTCAGTAGGTACCTACTATAGGCATACAAGTCCGTCCGTAAACACATCACGGGATACGAAATAACTAGCTACGGGAGATAAGAAGTCATGAAGATTCGTAGTGTAGTGTAGTATGTCCCGGGTAGTGTAAGGCAGGTAGCCGAACCGAATGTGTGTACCTATATCTAAATACTTAGGTGACAGTCCACGAGAATGAAATCAAACGGGACATCCATCATATCCGCAATGTTCAATGTTAAAAAACATTCATCAATCTATCTACACTCTTGTCTGTATTGATATGCTGTTTTCGTCAATACAGGTCATGCCCGCCCCCCATGTCTTATCGATGACTACATAGTGTAAAACAAGCAAGTCCTTCCCAAGAGTCTTCCATCATTTCCCCCTTTTCCGCGGGAATTCACTTCACCTCTTCCGCCTATGTGTAGTATACCTACCATGTAGGTACCTAGGTTAACTACGTTAAGACACATGACGTGCAGAGTCAGACGGGATGTTTTCATCCTTTCGTCTTGATATTCATTTTCATCCCCTTTCCCTATGGGTATCCATGTTCATCTCTCCTCATACGTGTGTTCATTCCCTCCTATCCGGGCTAAAAGCCATAAGTCATGTAGGCACTATCTCTCTCCATGAGATACCGAGATAGTACAGTATCCTTTTTTCTCCCTCCTCCCATCCTCATAATATACAGACAGATCAGACTCCCTACCTAGTCGTCATGAGAATCAGACTCCGCGACTATATGTATCCAAATATACAAAGACCCGCCTTCGCCCCTTTCCCCTTCTCCCTTTTAGGTCAAGAGGGAAGAGGGGGTTGGCGGCGTCCATCGGGTCATCAAAGCACACCACTGTTACTTACGACCATGAGAAGTACCGCGCCATTCAATGTACAGGCTGCAATAAAGGTAACCCACACGGCAAGGCTGTATATGTACCCATGGGGATACTGGCGGTAGAGCATGGTGCCAAGAGCCGTGCAGGCGCAGAGGAGACTCGCGACGGAGCCCGCGGCCGCACCCATGTCGACCTCGAGTCGCAGGCGTCGACGACCCGTAGCGACGAGTAGCCCCGAGACGCCTAGTAGCATAAAAGATGCGATGAAGGCGAGCACGATGCTCCGCGTCAGCACTATGTCCTGGTACAGCCTCGGTTTAGTGTCAACATCGGCGGACGACGTCTGGGTGGAAACGAAAGGAAGGCTGTGCTCGTGGCGCTGTAGCTCGCTATCATCTGAGGATAAAAACTCGTCCTCGGTCTGAGCCTCGTAGTCAGTGCTCTGCTCTCGCCTTCCCATGGTAAAGTAGTTCATGCTGCTCGCTTGACTGCGGTTGCGGCCGATGAGGGAGTGGGTTTCCGAGGGAGACCCAATAATGGTGGGCGGCGTCGAGGGTGCGTCTTTGAGGCTCGGGGCGTTAAGCCAGCTGCGCATTTGGTCGACGGGTGCACCAAGCATGCTCTTCACATAGGCAACGCCGGGAAAGTCGGGGCCATGATCGGGCTCGATATAGATGACATATGCACCATCCTCGTCATCGCCGGCCTCGCTTCCGTGCTCGTATTCGTTCCAGTATGTAACCGGCGGTATAGCCGCGGCGTTGTTCGAGCCCCGACGAGACCAGTGGCGAGGAGGGGTCCTAGGGCCTTCGTCCGTGTGGTCGGCGTCGGGGGACGTCGGTGTGTCAGGGGCGGTAGTGCTGTCGTCGGAGTGCGGCGCCGCCTCGAGAGTTGTGCAAAGCTCTCGATACTGCAGTTGAAGCGGGGTGAAGTCATACCTTGAAAGACTCTTCGGGGAATCCAGAATGTCGTTCTTGAAGCGATAACTTAGAGCTGCTGAGCTAGTCCATTTCTGTGCAAATGTTAGCCGGCGTGGATCCGCTCCAATGCGTAAATGACTTGCAGTGCCCCCACCAAATCGTCAGTATGGTTGGCACCGACCCCTAGGGCACTCGCTTGGCCTGCCTACTAATGCCCACCTAGTTGTCGCTAGACTGACGAAATCCATATGTACCTAGATGCTTCTCCTTGCTTCTGCTGCCACATTAGCGTAAAAGTGCCAGGCGATCATTAAAGTACAGCCCATCCAATGGAAGTGCTTTAATAGCCTACAAAGCCGTATGAGGAACCATCTAAGCATATATTCCATCAATCTAGCGACGTTTTAGGCAGATGCAGTTTGTAATCGACTGCTACGTTGAGGCCCAGGCATCCTCCGCGAAGCCGGCGAGCCCACACGAGTCTTGGCGAGCGCCTACCTGACGTACCGCGGGGGGGTGGCGATGCAGGTACCGGCGCAGGGCGGAAACAGAAGCATGAACCAGAGCGCTGCATACCTTGTACTTTTTAAGGATCTTGCGAAAACCAGTAACCTGGGCATCCACAAACCGGACAAGCGACGCAATATCCCGACCACATTCTTCCGTCTGTACTTGGTACTTCGCGAACCGTCGCTGCCGGCCTTCATGAGATAGGCCCCGTGCATCGGCGCATTTCACCATCAATCGGTGCACCAGGCCCGAGATATGACCTAAAATAAATCACGTAGTTAGGTTGACAGCGGCGTCGATCATCAAGAGAAGGCGAACATACGTAAGCGGCGGGAGATCTCATCGGCTTTGCTGGTGACAAAGAGGTAGATGCGGTTGTGCTGAGTGTAGAGCTCGTTGTAAAAGTCTCCCTCGAACCTCTGGAGGGCACGGTCTTGGTGGCCCGGGATGGTAATGGCAGCGCTCACAGCCTGGTCTTTGGTCGTGTGTGCCTTGATTTGGTGCTTCAGCGAATCATAGTCGACATTGTGCACGCTCCAGCGGGGGACCGAAACCTCGGTAAGTCGTGCTCCGAATTTCATCTTTGTGCTATTTGCATAATGGTACCAGACCCGTTGGTTAAGGACGTGAGCCGGCTCCCGAATCCTGAATCCCGGGGTTCGGATTGGAAGTCTAGGCGGGAAGCTCTAGGCCCGGGAAGTGGGCTTCTTTCACAGCGCGGTGCAGTGAAGCGAGCAAGCCCGTGGCACACGAATCAGCAAGTTTGGCGAGGTTCGGGCGCACGTTGGGGCGGTGGTGGGAATTTCAACGACGGTGACGGTGACGGTGACGGTGGCGTTGGCGTTGGCATGGAGATGGATGAGTGAAGTGAATCATCAGACGTTGGAATAGAGAGTAGAGATTGCTGAGTAAGGTAGAGATAAATCCCCCGTCCTCACATAACCCTATAACTCTAATAGAAGGGAGCGAGTACCGGAACAGGGAAATGCCTTTTTGGACTCTTTGTCGTTTGTTACCATAAGTTTGCTTTATAGTTTTTGCGCAGCGTGCTGCCGGCCCCCGGGCCTTGGTCGGATGCGCTGTCTCGAACCTTATCAGAGAAAGCACCTATTAGAACCATCCACTAGCGCGGGGAGGGTGGTGTACTAATTACTTAGGTAGTAGTTACGTAGTAGGTATTTGGCAGGCGTCTGCTCAACAGCGCGAGTAGATAGGTACCTACTTGTCGTGTCGTTAGGGATAAGCGAGCTAATCCGGTGGGGGTGGTCAAGGTGGTGATGTGGTAACGTGCACACACATTATGATGTCGGCCGAGGACTGGAACTGTGGAATCCAGAAGCCAACATAAGTAGCACGTCCTGCACCAGCGGGCCAACAGATACTTTTGATTCAGATGGGAACCAGAGCCGCCAGGACATCCGGCCTGGTAGCGATTGCGGGGATCGGCGCGAGAACTGCGAATTGTTTCCCATCAATCCCCATGTAGGTAATGCTGGCAGTGGCAGTGGCAGGCACACGACACTCAAACAAGCTTTTTTCTCCAACGGAGTTCTCTTTTCCAAGACCCGATCCCCCATCTTTTCTCTCTCTGGATCTTCCTTGGATCTCCCTGGATCAAACCCATGTGCGATTCCGCGTTATTCTGATGAACAGAACAAAAACAGAACAAGCAACACCAACGCCAAGCAAAAACGTTGTAGGTAAGAATGAATAACAAACGTAACCAGGTCGGGTATCTATCTAGGTGCTAAAGTTAAGCCTCATCCAGCACGGGGCGCATGAGGATCCACTCTGCCGGAATGGAACTCGCGACCGTAATCACGCTATCGTTTTAGCGTACGTTGCAGGGTTTCACGGGGCGGGTCCCCCCCCCCCCCCCCAGTGCGACTTCGTTTTATAGCGGGCCAGAACCTCCCGGCACCAGACTGGAGGTCCCGGTTGGCTCGATATCCAACTCTGCACAGTGCTCCATACTGAGTATATCCGAGAGGCAGCAAGTCATGTTCTGCTCATGTTATTTTCCGTTCAACCAACTCTCCACTAGTTAGAATCAAACGGTTAAAGATGATACATGAAATTATCTATTGGGACTTTTTGCTGTCTTGCCAAGTCCCGGATGTCGATTTTCTTCTGCGTACAGACGTATTCTACGTTCACAAACGTCATCGAAACGGCCAGCAAAACCGACACCGGTCGACCATAACGTCATCGGGGTGACGAAGAGAGAAAAATCGGAGCGCATCAGTCACTCATTAATAATAGAAACACAGACAGAACATTCAGTCATCTCCACCTCGAGTCATCCTTTCCAGCGTTTTGCTTTCATGTTGTTAGACGAAACTGGTCATGCAGATTCATGGCATACATGTTCAGGCTTACATATTCAGGCCTACACCAACGGACGAATATACCGATAAGGTGAAGAATAGTCTCATGATTATCACGGATGATATTCTGTACAGCATTGTAAAAGTTTACCCTGTTTCGGGCCTTTTGTCCCTGAGAGTGGCGAGAAGGGGTGGAAAAAAAAAACTTGAGAGAAGAGCGGGCGGGTCCAGGACCCATAACTAAGACGCCGGGAAGTGGCGTGGACATACAGTAATGCACACTGTGTCTGCATGTGCGACGTCTGTGGGCTGCCGCTGCCTACACCATGATAGGTTCAGGTGTTGCTTCCTCGTTGCTTCTCGCTGCTCAGCTTCAGCAATCCCACCACATCGAGAAGGTTCATGGTTACTCAACTGCGCGTTGAGCCAACCAGGTAAGATTTGGGGAAAAGTTAGCGGCCGACCACCTACTTAGGCTGACCTGACCTATCTAGACCGGCCTACCAAGGACTGAGCTCCAAAATCCGGCCCGGCCAGCAACAAATTCGGCATAGCACACACATACTCACACTGATACATAAGTTACACTGATACTGATACCTTGTCAGAACTGAAAATGCTTCAGAACACCGTGACCTTTGCCGGATGATAATTATGATGGTTGTCTAGAGCTTAGGCCTTCGAAGCGCTGCCCGTGGTTTAAGATTACCTCTCTCTGCATACCATTATACCATGTAATAAAACACCGACTTATTGAAACGTTGTTCCAGGGGTTTGCTATACAAAAGTGTATACAGATTAGGAAGGGTGTGTTTTTGCTCCAACAAACCATGGGTACGACCCGGGCGGCAACCTGTTAAGAAGGCCAAACTTTTATATATATGGGCTTGAAAAGAAACTATTTAACCACGCGCAAATTTACAGGTTTTGTCGGTAAGTGGTACGATAGGCTTCACATTGGACAGACTGACATTGCCAACTCCAAAAACAGCCTTTAGTGGTTCGTCGCAATACATATTCACCCGGCAAGTTGATTCTAGATGGCAATGATTCAAGCACCGAGGTGACCTGAGATGTGCGAGCCGCGAGGATACCTACTACGCAGGGAAGAGCCCACTGCATACCTAAGTAAGTAGTTACCTATCTACTCCTGTTAGCCGCTGTACCATGTAGTATGCACATGGGAAGGAATGTAAGGAAGGAAAAAAAGAGAGGCAAACCCTTGCTTCTACTATCTTACATAGTATTGTCTCCGCAGGGCAGAACCCCATGTCAATAACAATGGCATGGGTTTAGTTATACTTTATCCGGTAGAAGCCATCCACATACCCCTCACAATCAGATATGGTCATTGGCTAACGTCCTATCAGGCCATGCCCGTGTGCAGATAGGGTAAATGGAATGCCGAGGACGATCTCTCGAGTCCTCGCTCTGTGTCGTGTAGCACACTGCCGTGCTCAGCTCTCAAGTACCTATCTACACTATCTACGACGTGAGAACCCCAGGAAATGGGGTAAGTAGACCGAGGCTCGCGGTCTCGGTTTATAAGTATTGATTGATTGATGTGCATCATGCACCTTTTTTCGTAGAGAAGTCCACTGATAGGGCAGGTAGTGTACCCCCATATGAGGAGCACCATCACGCGTACCAACCACAGAGCAAATAACTAGCCGGCAAGTCCCGAGTCAGAGTGTCAGGCATTGATTGCTCTCAATGCTCTCAACGATTCTCCAACACGCTATGTACTCGGCCGGCCGAAAGTCGGCTCGCAAGCTGACCCGAGGGGGTCTGGCCATCTATTGTTACTCGAGAGCATTGGTCGAAAAGACTACATACGCAGGTAGATTCGCAGGTCCTTCTAGGTAGAATGTAGATGGGAGGATGGAAGTTGTAGATAAGTTGTACTTGGAACTTGGTTATGTCCATTTTCAATCTAGAAAGAGGACTAAGTTATATCTAGATTCTAGAAACTTTCGGGCTGACAGCTGGCGCACACACGATTGCTCAGTAAACAGCTGTCAGCAGCTGATTCTCTACAAGTGTGCCTTCACCAGGTACATATCTATCTAGGTACCTTAGATGCAATGCAATCGCGTGTCGCGAACAATTTCCAAATCACCAATAACAACTACTAGATACACTAGGCCGGCGTTTTTGGCCTCGACAAATTTAACGAAGGGTTCAGCCATGATCCACGGTAATCGTGATGGATTCGAATAGACATCCATCGAAGGTCGTCAAGTCTCGCCATTGGTAGACCGAAGCACGAGGGCTTGTACCGATGGCGTGCTTTACGTAATTTTCCCCCAGATTCCAAAAGTCCGCTCATGGACGGATAGGTATAGGTAGCGCGTTTTAAGTATGTGTTTTTATGTTATGGCCGCATCTCACCAATCTCGTCGACCTCTCGGACTAGGCAAAAGCAAAAATTCACAAATCACAAATCACAAATCACAACCCGAATTGAGAACCTCAACTTGCAAAGGCTGAACCCCCACGTCACCGCACATTTGCACATCTACCTCTGACCACAGTCTCGAAGATGGTATGTCCACTGCCGACCTCATCGGGGCCTGTCAACTTATGACCCCGATGTCTCAGGTCCATGCAGATGCCTCAAACTTCGCCGAGGGCGTAACGAAACAGGAGGCATATGAACAGGTCCTCTTGCAGGCCGAAGGCCTCTTAGACGGCCAGACAAATTGGGTATGGCCCCATTCCTCAGTCACCCGTCCGGCTACTCATCATGCTCAACGTGTGTCTGTCTAGGTATGGTGCGTACACCCTGCAGCATGAGATGCTCAACATTTGCCCGTCGCTTGACATGTCGCCTCGTGCTGGTTTTGACTGACGAGATGTCCAGCAACTTGGCGAACGCTGCTTCGCTGTTATGGCATGCGTATAAGTCCTTGCCAGCTCCGAGCAGCCGGGTGAACTGGGCCGGTATGTCTACTTTTTGCCAGTCACTTCACCGCTTTCAGCTTTCACCTCCTCTTACGTCACCGTGCCTCAAGCCCTCTACACTATGTCTTAATGACGGTCGACCCGCAGGCTTCTATACGCTAGACCTCCAGAAGACGGCCAGGACACAGCTCATACTCGGCCCGTTCCAAGGTAAGGTTGCGTGTCAGACCATTGCGTTCGGCCGGGGCGTCTGCGGGACGGCGGCCTCGAGTCAGACGACACAGGTGGTCCCGGACGTCGAGAAGTTTCCGGGCCACATCGCCTGCGACGGCGATAGCAGGAGCGAGATTGTGGTTCCCATTCTTGTGGGTGAGGGCGAGTCGAAGAAGGTCGTGGCCATCATCGACATTGACTGTGCGGATGTCAATGGCTTCGACGAGGTGGACAAGAAGTACCTGGAGCAGCTCGCAGCGCTATTGGCACGGAGCTGCGACTGGTAAAGGGAGACTGGACCTCTGCTGTCTTTCTCTTTCTGAAGGGTGGGCCTCCACATTGATGATTGCTCATCTATAAATTGGGTGTCTCACAAGACGATAGACAGCGAATGATATGAATGGCCGTGGAACTAGCATGAATAAGTGAAGTGTAAATATCCATCATCTAATTATACAGCAGTGAAGACTAATGAGGGCTTGCACAGGTCAAAGAACTAACCGTAGTAACCGACATACCTATTACATAGCAGGATGAAAGATTCACGCCACTCTACCCCATACTAGTAGTACTCATAGAAACGGGCAGAGTATTAACTAGGCATTATTACCGTTTCTAGACGAAGCAAAACAGATTCAGGTAGGTGTACGAACTATAACATCCCCTCATAAATATTGAGTAGGAAGAACTCAAGACTCAAGACTCTAGACTCTGACTCTGAAATCGAGGAAGGAGTAGATAAGGTATGCCTAGCACAGCCACGGCTGGCCAGTATGGTGTACATAGTAACTCATGCCAATATGTAATAAATCTCACCCCACTATCTAGATATCTATCTATCTAGCTAGAACCCCACATTACCTCCCGTTTATCTAGCACTCTTCTGAGTCTCCTCAACCTCCCAGGCCGATCTCGCAATCTCCGCTATCTACAATGTCAAAGATGCCATTCAGAACTTCCATGGTAGAGCATTGAGTACTATGAGGCACTTTTCAATAAGCAAGGCTTTGAATCTATTCCTAGATAAATCTACCTGTAAACTATTCCCAAGCTTGCCTCCCAGCTGCAGATTCACCCACATCAATCCGATATTCGCAAGCCCGATATTAGTACGCAAGATGGCTACGTCGTCATCACCGGTTCTCAGGAAGCCCATCAAGCTGGCATGCGTCCAGCTCGCCAGCGGGGCTGACAAAGCTGCCAACCTCTCCCATGCCCGTGAGAAGGTCCTGGAGGCCGCGCGGGCCGGTGCTAATCTCGTCGTGCTGCCTGAGTGCTTCAATTCACCCTATGGCTGCGACTATTTCCCCTCTTACGCCGAGACCCTCCTCCCGTCCCCGCCGTCGCGCGAGCAATCCCCCTCTTTCCACGCTCTATCATCCATGGCCGCCGAGGCAAAGGTCTTCCTAGTTGGCGGCTCAATACCCGAAGCCGAGCCCTCCGGCGACGCGCCGAAGAAATACTACAATACATCATTAACCTTCGGACCGGACGGCGCGCTGCTAGCGACGCATCGCAAGGTGCATCTCTTCGACATCGATATCCCGGGGAAGATCACCTTCCGGGAGAGTGAAGTGTTGACAGCCGGGAGCAAGCTGACACTCGTGGACTTGCCCGGGTACGGCCGTATTGCCGTGGCCATCTGCTATGACGTGCGCTTTCCCGAGCTGGCGATGATCGCGGCCCGTCGCGGTGCTTTCGCACTCATATACCCGGGGGCTTTCAACCTTACCACGGGCCCATTGCACTGGCGTCTGCAGGGCCAGGCTCGCGCAATGGATAACCAGTGCTATGTCGCGCTGTGCAGTCCCGCGCGCGACATGGCGGCTACATACCATGCCTGGGGCCACAGTTTAATCGTGGACCCGATGGCGCAGGTTGTCGTGGAGGCTAGTGAGGGGGAGAGTATTGTCAGTTGGGAGCTGGATGGGGATAAGATTGAGGAGACGAGGCGGAATATTCCGATTACGACGCAGAGACGGTTTGATGTTTATCCTGATGTGAATGATGGTAAGATTCGATTTGATGAGTAGAGAGTAGCGAGTTGAAGAGAAGTTTGATAATAGATAATTCAGGTTCAAGGGGTTTATGCTATGTCGTTGGTTACGAAGAAGAGACAAGAGACAAGAGACAAGAGACTTGTATCTTCAGGATATGCAATTCCCTCGCGATAAAGCTCCGTCTCATACCTAGATTGGGCCAGCTCTCGGCCTACAGATGTGGTTTCTCGTGAGCCAACAACTATGTAGACTTTGAGTGGCCGGACGACGACCGTTGCCAGCGTCGTAATCTGGAGCATATCGGCTATGCCAGCGCGCCGCTGCCGAGGGCACTCTAATGAGATGCTACTTGAGAATCTAACAAGTCCTACTTGATTGATATCAATCAGTACTCTGATCTATATTCAAGACGTACAACAGCTGTGTTCAAATGCCCCCTCCCCAACTCTCCTCCGTTTGCCAAGCCGTTTCTTGACGCCCACGATCAACCACGGTATCCTTGCATTGGCTATCCCGGCTTTTTGGTACATATATATGTATGTATATCTTGCTAAGTCGCTGGGAGACGGGTTGACAAGATCTAGCGGTCCTATCACGATCGACGAGATACTCGAAACATCGGGGAGTATTCTCTCTCTCTCTCTTTCCACGTATCTAGTCAATCGTCGATATGCTTACTCCAAGACAAGCAAGCAAGCAACTATAGCCAGCCAACCAACCAACCAAAACGGTGTACCGTTACCCATCATTATCTCCAAAGAGGATCTTTACTCCATCTTCACCGACACAGATGGGGTCCGGGTATCGTTACACTTGCTATCGTTGATCTCACCGGCCTGGTGATGCTAGAATAAGGGGCGTGTAAAAAGGTTGGGGTTGGGGTTGGAGTTGGAGCTTCGTGGAGTCTTCTCACCGGGCCGAAGTAATTAGAAGTCCATAAGTTGAGGACGAAGAGGGGGTCGAGTCGATGATATTTTATTTATATCGGTCAATCATCGTCGACGAGGAACCGCCAGAGCGAGTTCCACAGCTTACACGGGGTAAAACGGTTGAATGAATGGATGAATGAATGGATGAATGGAATGAATGGATTGAATGTAAGTGTAAGTGTGAGTGTGAGTGTAAGTGTAAGTGTAAAGCTATAATACGCCGTTGTATTTATCGGGACTCGGCTCATGGTAAGACTGGCTGCTGTGGACAATGAGATTTGATTGATCGGTGTAATGATACTCCAATACTCCAATTCCACGGGGAATAAGGGAGAAAGAGAGAGGGAGAGAGAGAGGGAGAGAGGGAGAGAGAGATAGAGAAGTAAAGCCCAACTTGTATCGTCGTCGCAATACACCTTTTTCTCCATTCCATTCCATTCCATTCTAACCCGACATCCCACTCCATCCCTAATCTATCTACCTAATACAACCCCCTAGCCATAACGAGCGGCAAAAAAAAGAAAAGAAAAAAAGGAAAAAAAAAAAGGTAAGACCCCCTTCTCTCTCATTTCAACAGAACCTCCTCCCCTTCAACAGGCACAAGTTCCTCGAAGCGGCGAAGATCCATGGGCCGTTCGAGCAACGGCACCACAAACGGGTCAAACGTCTTCCAGTAGGGATTGTTGAGATGGTATTGCTGGCTCCCTTCGTTCTCGTAGCGCTCGACGATGGTGAAGTCTTGCGGGTCGTGTACGCTCTGCATGACGAACCAGGACAGCGTCTCGCGGTCGCGCGAGTAGATTGCCGAGGCCTCGTTGAGCTTTGCGTGGAGCTTGGATATGTTTTCTTGCCCGGGCTTTGCGCGGAGGTGGACTACGATTGTGTATACCATTTTGATTCTCTTGTCTTGTCTTGTATGGAATATGGGAATGAGTTTTGCTTTTTTGGAATTTGGTGGATTTGATTTCAAGATGTTTAGATGGGGTTTCTTGAATGGTAGTTTTGTGAGAGTTTGATGATATTGGACTTGATGATGGTGACGATGGTGATGCTGATGATGGTGATGCTGATGATGAGGAGGAGGGATGCTTCCGGGATGAGCGGTGAACTGACTGCCTACGATCCTCTCGCCCCCTCCCCCCCCTCCCCCTCCACCCTCCACCCTCACCCCCGCTTATTAGGTGAAAGACGAAGCTCCGTAGCGTCCAGACTTACGCAGATATCCACTGGGGTACACTTTCTCCGTCATCTTTTAGGTAGGTCTCTCCCATGCTCTTTCATCGTTCATCTAATCTGGTCCTCGGAAATCCAAATCACAAACTATCTCAATTGTTGAATCGCTTCATCCCATTGTAAAAACGTTCATTTCCTTTAGGGTTAGGGTTAGGGTTAGGGTTGACAAGGCAAAAAAAGGTGTGTCGAGGCCTCTACATACTTCTTCCACTGAAAACTTATCTAGGGATCATTTTACTCGTGTCTTTTGCCCTGAACCATCGAGAGATTTCGTCGTCTCCAGTATATCGAGATGGTCGAATAGTTCATGTTGGATGTTAGTCTCTTGCACGGTATCAAGTCGATGTGAGGAAATCAGTTACCTATATTGGTGATTGCAGCGACAGTGTCGTCTTGTCTTTGAAGTTGGCCTCTGTAGGCTCGTAGTAGCCATTACACTATAATATTGTCTACAAACTACGTAATTGTCTCAGTAAAGAGGAGAGAACCGTTGTGAAGGCGCATTAGTGTTGCATCCCCAGACTAGCCGGCGCTTGCTCCATCCCACCCAACGTTCCAACGTTCCAACTTCCGACTTCCGACTTGCCATTTCCCCATGGGGAAACCCTGTAAGTTACGGTAATCATAGCCTGTTCGGGGCTGGTGTGTATGGAAACAGGTAGGTGTGCCCATCCCATCTGCGAACAGGCTACTTCGTTACGTACACTCTAACGCTGTCGTAGGTGAATGAAGCCTACCTACGCAAAAACCAGGAATAGGAGTAGGCTCCCCCTGGTTTCGGAGGCACATCTCCCGGGAGAAACGCTCAAGATTATAAAATCAAATCAAAAAAAAAAAAAGACATCGGTTTTAGACATCTGTGGGAAAGATGTGTTCAGATCCAATTTGATCATCATGTCCTACGGGCTCGATCTTCGAACTTGATCCGTTTCGTATCGCTTGGTCGCGCGGGCTGTGGAATTCCACCGTGATAAATCGGCAAGGAATCCGTCACGCGACGGATATCATGATAACAAAGAACAATAATAGCTTGGGTTGGTATACAATAAACCCTGAACTGTCATTTGAGACCTCACTCGTGAAAGACGCGACGTCACGATAGAGAGACGCGACGTCACGATACAGAGACGATGTAGGACCAAAGAAAAAGAAGAAAAGAAGAAGACCAAAACACTGATCATACAGGGAGAGAGAAAAGGGGACGGAATCATGGGCGTCACGTATCGCGGCCTACGCCAGACCACACGTCTACACCAGATCGTCGTGGTCTGTGTGCTTTGCCTCGCCATCTACTGCTTCCTATTCACGCCGGCGGAAATCCAAGAAGAAAAGCCGAGACCTGCCCCTTTATCCCCAGATACCTTAAACAACCGCTTCCTAACCGAAGACCAATGCCGGGCCGCCTTTCCCGGCCTGCTCACGGAGGTGGATAATGAAGTTGCTAAAGGCCCGTTTAAACTCGAGCGGAACCCGTATAATCTCGGGCCCCTGATCGCGAGGATTCGTGATGGTCAGGTAAGTGTGAACTGAAAAAAAAGGGGGGGGAGTCGAAAGAAAGGAAAAGCACCGCTAACAAGTCAAAACTAGCTATACATCCTATTAGCAGGGCGCAAGGCAGATCTAAGTCAAGACATGCTAGCCCACCGCGCCGCAACACTTCACCAGATCGCCAACGCCCTGCTCACCTGGCCGCGTCCCTCCGAGTCTTCACCGTCATCGCCATTCTCACACATCCCCAACACCATCCTAGCATTCAACCACCAAGACAATCCCTCGGCCTCTACCTTCTCCTACTCCCGTCCCGCAGACCCGGCTTACTCCGCTGGCTCGCCGCCCAAGCGCTTCTTCCCCATCCCACACTTCAGCCACTACGCCTGGCCCATCCCCTTCATCGGCTCCCTCTCTCGCGCAGCCGCCGCAATCACAGCCCTCGAATCAACTCTCCCCTTCCCCTCGAAAATCCCCCGCGCCATCTGGCGCGGCACGACCTGGTTCAACAACCCCCACGCAGGCCGTCTCCGGCACAACCTAGTTCTGGCATTCCGCACCGCCCCCTGGGCCGACATCGAGCCTCTA
Organism: Xylariaceae sp. X187; assembly: GCA_028637585.1. Taxonomy (NCBI): domain Eukaryota; kingdom Fungi; phylum Ascomycota; class Sordariomycetes; order Xylariales; family Xylariaceae; species Xylariaceae sp. X187. The sequence goes on along the minus strand of JAJIZN010000006.1, from coordinate 784,461 downwards.
ACCTGGTCCTCCACCGCCGCTAGCAACGGTGAAAAGACCGCTTCCAACGCCATTCCCATCGAGGATTTCTGCAGGTATAAATACATCATATATACCGAGGGCGTAACCTACAGCGGGCGGCTACATTTCCACAATCTATGCGGCAGCGTGGTGATCACGCCGCCCTTGGCGTGGATGCAGCCGCTGACGCACTTACTCCGGCCCGTGTTCAGTTACTCGCTGCGTCCGGATGCCGCCCCGGGTCCCGGTCTTCCGCGTACGCCGGTCTTGAATAAGCAGAAGTTAGATGCCTACCCGGCGGATTGGGTGCGGAGTGCTTGGCCTGCGGAATATGCAGCCGATGACGCGAACGTTGTCTTCGTTGCGCCGGACTGGAGTGATCTGGAGGCTACGATTGCTTGGCTTGAGGCAAGGCCGCGCGTCGCTGAGGGTATTGCGGCGAGGCAGCGCGCCTTGTTCGCGGAGGGGGGGTACTTGAGTCCCGCGGCCGAGGCATGTTACTGGCGGGCGCTCATCCGTGGTTGGAGCGAGATCGTTCGCGTTGACGAGGGGGCTTTCGATGATCTTGAGGAGGTCCCTTGGGAGGAATTTTCGCTCAAGGAGATTCATAAATAACATGGAAAGGGGGCGGGATGGGGGCCGGAACGGTCGAATGTTTCTGAGAGGGTTCATGTCTATTCCCCGATGTCCCATTGAATACAACACGGGATAGATAGGGGGACTTGTGGATTCTATTTTCTTTTCCTCTTCCCTGTTTCTAATTTTCGATGCTCCTGTTAGACAAATAAAAGAAAGACATTACTGCCATATTCTCTCTCTCTCTTTATAATGGCGAGAAAAGATTTTTGACTTATGGTATACCTATCTAACATCAGATATGGACAAAGTCGTGCAATATACAGCCGATGCCCTCCGTCTCCTGACAATCTTTCCCTCTTCCTGTCCCTTCCTTCTCTTTTCCTTCTCTAACAAAAATGAATAATGAAAAAGAAGAGAACCTTAGGAATAAGCTCTATCCACTTCTTGCACTTAAGCTCGCGAATGCATCGGGGCTGTGTCGCCCATTATTCCAGGCCATCTCCATACCAAGCATCATGCTCTCCCGACTTCGAGCACTCGAAGCGCCTGTTTGGTCAGTAGGTGCAAGATTGGACGGGTTAGGCACGCTTGCATTGTTGAAGAATGGGTTGTTTCCGACTGGGGCACTTTGTTGCAGGGAAACCTGAGGCTGCTGCTGCTGCTGTTGCATTTGAACGGGGGCTGCAGGGTTTATTCCAAGGGCATTTTGAGTTCCTTGTGCCATCGATTGCGTCTGTGCTTGCGTAGGCTGTGTGTAGTTATACAAAGCCATGATGGCTTCCTTATCAGCCCGTTTGGGAGCGAAGTTCTGTTGCATCATTTGTGGCTGCTGCTGGTTTTGTTGGTACCACTGTTGTTGTTGTTGTTGTTGTTGTTGAGGAGGTGGGAATGTCTGAGCGTGTTGAAACATATGGGCGGGTTGAAACGTCTGGGCCGGCTGGCTCGTCGTCATGAAAGGGTTCGCACTATATGAGGTCTGAGGTGAAATATATACATTTTGCTGAGATTGTTCGGGTATCTGGTTCAACATGGGCGAAGATATTCTCGTCGGTGATCTCGTGAACGGGTTATTTCCTAAGGCTCCTTGATACTGGAACGGCGACGTGTTGAGGGGCTGCTGCTGCGGCTGCGTGGAACCTTGTAAGAAGGGATTGTAACTTTGATGCTGCGCCATTTGTGCTGACGGCGGGTATGCTTGGTTGTTGTTGAACGTCATACCCGCAATATTCGGCATCGACGGCATGGGTGGCGCCGTAGAGTGCTGGTAGGTGGACTGCGGTATCGGTTGTGCGGCGGAGATTCCTCCCGTATGGTGTGGGAAGAGGGGTTGCTGCGACGGCGCCAATGATAGATTCTGAAGAGACTGGTCCAGGGGGTAGCCGGACTGTTGACTCGGCGGGCCGAAAGGGTTATTATTGTAGAACGGGTTCTTGTTCTGCAGCGTGCCAGTGGACTGTGACGACTGCGGCGGCGCGGGTGATACTTCCCAAGGATCATTGATTGGTGACGTCGAGCTCTGAATCGGAAGGGGGGGCGTCGGTTTCGACAGACCAATATTCGACAGACCGTTGACCACCGGCTTCGCAGCCTTTGGCGCTGATGATGTTGAGGTTGGATCTCGACTAGTTGTCGAGCTTGGCGAAGCCATTCCGTTGCCCTCACCAAGCCGCACCAGGGATTCAATGGTCTTTTCCAGATCACCATTCACCCCCTTCAGAATCATGGCATTGCGCTGATCGTCGCCAAACCCCATATCACGAAGCTGGGTCAACTTCTGCGCCGTAGCCTCTACACTATCATGGTGCACGCTGGCCCCAAGGATTTTGGATGGCTTGTTATGTAAATGCCCGTCAAATGGCGGCGTAGAATTCTGCGGCGAAGTGGTTTCCCGTGGACTGCTCGGTCCCTTTTTGGATCGGAATGAGAGCGTTCCCGATTTGAAAAATCGAGTACCGGTCTTCGGCGGCAATGGCGGAGGGCTGCCTTCGTCCGAGCTGCCCGTATAGTGCTTCGTTGCACCGTTAGTTGGGGACCGACTTTGCGGTTGCGTATATTTGGAACGGATGAAGCGTTCCATGGCGGAGTCGGCCTCATCGGCATCGATAGGAACAGGGGGCCTCTTGTTTTGGGGATTGTAGATCTTGTTCGAAGCGACATTTCCTACTCGTTTCATGCTCTGCCCCGAGATCAAATTAGAATCTCTCGTTGCAAGGGGCGCGGTTGTGGTTGTCGTACCTCAACCTGGTCAGTAGTCCAGCTGTCCATACTCATTGACTTAACTTTGGAAATGTGCGTTCCGAGCTTGCGATGGATGGCGGCGCATCGCAAGCATAGGAATACACCCAACTACAGCCATAACAAATTAGCACTTTGCCGATCATTCTGGTTCCTATTCGGAAAAGCACAGGCGCATTGTTGTCACAATAATGGGGGGTCTGTGCCAGTAGGACACAGAAGGGGGCGGCAGCAGCATGAGTGGAGTGGCAACTGGTTAAAATCGTTGGACAGCACCTACATTCCATGAGGCCCAGGCTAGGAGGGGAAGGTCAGCGATCCGTCGGGGACAAAGAACAGGAATTGCGGTGTAATGACGAGGAGAGATGCGACGGGGGCTGTCGACGTACATGGATTTCGGGCGCCGCAGTCGGCACAAAGGTTGTTGCCCGGAACACTCTGGATGAGGTCCTGGAGAGCGCGCTCATTGCGAGCCTGTTGACGCTTGCTCATGAGTCCGGCCATATTTCAAGTCGCTCCCTCCTCACGTCGCGTTGTATTCGAGCTGGCAGTCCTCGCTGGAGGCTAAGAAACATGCACAAACACGAGTGCCAAGAGAAATGCACATGCGACCAAACCCGCCGACGGTAGGATCCGACTAAGCAAAGACCTGATCGACCTGGTGCTGGGTGGCGAGTCCGAGAGAAGATGGTAGTAAAGGGCTTGATAGGTGCCAGAGATCCGGTCTCTCACTACCTATTGTATTTTGGAGATATGTGTGGCACACCACGGGCTTCGTTTCCCTCGGTCGAGATTCGAAATTCGAGATTCGAGGAATTTGAGAGGGTGTGTTGGTACCGTCGTACACCAAAGGATGGCTTGATGGGCTGACCGTACTGAGGGTGGTCTCGGTGCTTGGTAGGGTGCTTGGTAAGGACTGTGAGGTTTAAAGATCGAAAATGATATGCTATGAAGGGAAGAATCGAGAGCAAATCAACACATGCAGTTAACGAATGACCATAGGCCTTGGTACTTGACACACGACTCTATTACTATGACCGGACGAAGGTCGAGATGCCAACGAGTGGGATGAAGAACCAGATGGCAATGGATTTCATGGACTCCATTCAATTACGACGCAACTCGATCTGGTATAGGCAGGTCCCTAACTAAGTAAGCAGGTGACCGCGACCGGGCATGGTACTGTACCTACCTATCTACTATGTAGGTACAGTACAGCATGCCTACCTACCCTACAAGTGCCTTGGCTCAGGGCGCTTGAGCACTGGAGTTATAGGTAGGAAATGCTTAGCCAATGCTGCAGCTAGTGTGTCCACGGCCTGGAGAATCGTGGGATTTTATCTGCGCTTAGAGTAGAAAACGTGGAGCCCCATAAAAGGGGCCATACCCCAAGTATGAGGCCTACCTACTGCCTCGAGGCTAGCGCGGTGTTACTATGCTAACTAGCGCCCTTTTTATGTGCGAACCATAAGGATCGATAAGGATGGCATTAACTCATATCGGTAGGATACCGGCCGGCCAAGCGGGCCAAGCCCCATTGCCGGTTACTGTACCGTGCGACCTCCTATATCGCAACTTGAGCAAATCTCCCAGAGACCGCTATAGCCGTGGCTGCAAGCCCCTCCATGCCGCTATAGTCATAGCAGCCCAACCGCTACGGTCGCTATAACTATAAAGTTTGCAAAACCTCACCTAATACTGTGTCGTGATCGCCCGTGTTGAGAAATCATCAAGCCGGCCGACAAGCTTAGTTGACTAATAATAGCCTCAAGCTTACGGGAATTCCGTACCGAGATTACACATCTTTGCGCGCCTTCAACACCAACAGCAGCCATCACGAGCCTACCCTTGAAGCTTGTGATTACAGAGTTGAGACATTCAGCAGTTGGAATCTTGTCAGGAGAGGGCTGGTCTAGCCACGGATAATTAAGCCACTGCATAGGTACTGCAAGTCAAGCAGAGACAAGTTGGGCTTACAGGAGTTTTCAATTTAACTATCTAGTTGGCAGAAACGGGCCGAACATTGCGCAGATATCACAGCTCTGTGTCAAACTCGTAACATGTTCTGTGCCGACGACGTACGAAATCATCCGAATCATCTGCCAAAACCCCAAGCTAAAGGTGGGCCGCGGCACGGTTCACGAATGATAGGTAAATTAGGTAATGCTTCTCATTCACTACCTACCAGCGCACTCCGAGTGTCCACTGTCCATAGTACTTTAGATAAGGTTAGATGGTTCGTGAGCTTACAAAGCATCTAAAGGCAACAGAAGGCACGAACGAAGGTGCATCTGCCGTGGACCGTGATAAATATAAACCCGACAGCTTGGAAGCAACTTCCCACTCAAATGGTTAGTTCCTGCCCAAAGAATGATCTTACACCGTAGCCGAGGAAACAGTTTGCGATCGATATCAACAAACACAACAAACACAACCAACATGTAGCCCCAGATAGAGTGGAATCGGGCCCACGTAAGCTCACGTTCAACCACGACAGAAAAAAAAAAAGTAATTCGGAATTGCCTGGACCGGACCGATAATATAACCAAAACAAACGATATAGATCACAATCAAGATGGATATCGGCTTCGGCTTCATTGAGCAAGCGCAGCGCCGCATTAGAGAGTCGACTGCCTTGGCACCTGGTGAACACGCACCAACCCTGCCCGGCCTACAAAGGCTGTCCAGCGCCAGGGCATCGCTTCCCGATGCCGCTGCCACCGGCTATCTATCCGGGCTCGGCCCGGCAGCCACCTTCGATCATCTCATGAAAGATATCGTACCCGCTTTAAACGGCGAGAACTTGACCGGCCGGTATTGGGGCTTCGTCATCGGCTCCACGCTTCCCATTGCTGAGGTCGCCGACAACATCGTCAGCGCCTACGATCAGAATGTACAGGTACATCTCCCTGATCAAACGATCGCCACGGAGGTCGAGGATGCTGCCCTCAAGATGCTCTTGCGGCTGTTGCGCCTCGGGGAGCCGGAGGACTGGGAGGGCAGAACGTTCACCACGGGCGCCACGGCGAGCAACATCCTAGGCCTGGCGTGCGGTCGCGAGGCCATTGTTGGGTCGAGGTTACCCGTGGGCTCCCCGTCTGTAGGGGAGCTCGGATTGCTAAGGGCTTGTGTGAAAGCTGGCATCGAGGAAGTCCAAGTCTTGACGAGTATGGGACACAGCTCGCTCTCAAAAGCGGCGTCCGTGGTGGGACTCGGCCGTGCCTCGGTGAAACACCTGCCGTACAGCGACGCCGAGCCGTGGCGCTTGGATATGGGCGCTGTAGAGCAGGAACTTCAACGCCAGAATGTGGCTAGCATCATAGCTGTTAGCGCGGGCGAAGTTAACACTGGCCGGTTCGCTACCACGGGTCTCGAGGATATGAAGAGACTACGAAGTTTAGCTGATCGATATAAAGCATGGATTCATGTCGACGGAGGTATGCTAATCTCTGATTCTTAGAACTAGAATTCATAAAACTGATCGTGTCTCAGCATTCGGGGTTTTCGCTCGGGTTTTACCCGAGAAGGAGGAGTATGCCTCGCTTCATAAAGCCTGCGCCGGTTTAGAGCTATGCGATAGTCTGACCATTGACGGGCATAAGTTATTAAACGTGGTCAGTCCAAGCCGCTGCGCGGTCTACGAATGATAACAAGGTTGACATTTGTGTCTTTAGCCCTATGATACCGGCGTCTTCTTTACTCGGAAGTCGTCAGCACAAACCGCGGTCTTCCAGAACCCCAACGCTGCCTATCTTTCGAGTGGTAGCGCGTCTCAGATCCAAAGCCCTTTGAACATCGGACTAGAGAATTCGCGGCGTTTCCGCGCGCTACCCGTCTACGCCGTTTTGAGGAGCGAGGGCAGAGAGGGCTTAGCGAAGATGATGGAGAAGATGGTTGTCACGGCGCGGGCTATTGCTCGGACCATCCAGTCTTGCGAGGATTACATGCTGCTTCCGGACGCGGGACCTGAACCTCTTAGTATTGAGGATGGCATTCACATTGTGGTATTGTTCCGTGCTAAGGACGACGCGCTCAACGGAACCCTCGTCCAGAGGATCAACGAGGGCAATGAGTGGTACGTAAGCGGAACCAGCTGGGGCGGAAAACCCGCCGTCCGTGTTGCTGTCTCTAGTTGGCGGGCAGACCGCGATGATGCTGTCAATGTTGTCAAGCGAAGCTTGTTGGCGATATCACAAGCACATAGACAATCTCTCTCTCGTGACACCTCGCTGCCCCCTAACATTTGAGCTCGCCTTGCTCGGCAAGGCATAGGCTACAGACATACATGGCACTATTAGAGGTTCTGCATCCTGAGATTTGGGGCTGTCTCTTTTCGGCCTACGTAACATGACACGACGTGCTGCCAGGTTTTTTTTTTTTTTTTTTTTGCTGTATGACATCTGCATGCCAGATCTACCTTTACGGCTACGCATAGACGAATAGACTGGATAGAAGCGAAGCCTCAAAATCAATGGCATGCTAAATCTACACATTGTTACCTTGAAGACAACGCCAGCAAGCCTCTAGAGAGGATATTCTCAATACCAAGCATGCGGCTTGCGGTCTCTTGCATCGTGAAATTACCTGGGGTAACCTCAACAGACTGCAGTACATAGTCAAGATCCTGCTGACGAGAGAGACAAGACACCACGCCATGCGTTCACCATAGGTGAATCATCAAGCCTTACAGTACGCAGTGATCAAGTTGGAGCCGGTATCCGAGAGAAAGAGAGAGACCGGGAACTTGTGGATGGGCGTGCTCCATAGCTATATGTTGCTCAGGCCTTTGGAAGGAGAGAAACGCGCGCTTATAGAGTTGATATTGATTTCGCGATTTTCCACGGGCCTTACCGATCTTGATGTACGTCATTGTCTCTTTGAGTGGCACTATTCCGCCCAATCCCCAATAGTGGCTCTGCCCAACGTAAATGGTCAGTCTGTGGTTAGTGGTAGATAGTATTTCCATTGCGGTTTAAATGGTACTCAAGAGTTGTAAGGGGTAGTTTACTCAATAGTGAAGTAGATAGCTTGAACTGCTTCATCCTTACACGAAGAAGCATTCACGAACTCCGTACCCCTAGGCACATATATGTACACTAGGAATGAGGTACGGTGTGTAAGTAGCTTGGGTGTAAAAACTCCAACCTCCGGGGTTCATCAGCCATCGGCTCACGATAGTTGGAACGACTTGCGGGAATGATTGGGCAATGCATGTCCGTTTGCACCAACAGAATTCTCCGTTCGAGTGACAATTTGTCGAATTTAAACCTCTCCTGGGGGCTGGGAAGCACCGGGTTTGCTTCCCGGTTTCGGAATGCAAATGTATGTATGATGAGCCTGTTTTTAACGGATCGTACCGAAAAGCTACCAAGGTTGGATAGGCATGTTCAAGTCTCGTCCACGGTTTGACATGCATCCAATGATATCCAGGAAGAATTGCCCCCTTTTCTCCGCCTCGGGGAGCTGAAGATCTACATTTGATGTTCAGCTAGGTGGATAGGCTAAAGTGCACTATGTAGGCAGGTAGCTGGACGGTCGTTGGTGTGTTAGATTGTGGGTGTTGGGCTTTCTTTTCTCGCAGAATGCGTTGATTGTTCTAGGGCACGGAACTAAACTGCTTCGTGATTAGATCCGTTCGAAAGCCAGGCTTTGACGTGCTTAACCCAATTGCTGGGCTTTAGATAGTTATGGTTTGCTCGGCGATGCTCGCACCGCGTGCTCGGCCACTCCACCCTACCCAATGATAACAAGATGATAGATACCCAGCATGGGATGTTTGTTATTTGAGCAATGTTATTTGTAACGACGCATTGCCGGGCTGGAAGAGTGTCATTAGGCGTGCGTCGTTTTTTAAATTGTTTTGTGAATGTAGGTATTTCGCTTCTCTCCTCGAGCCGGCAGGAGAATCATTGACGGGGGCCGCAGCTAGGGTCACGATCACGGTTCACTGTTCACGGGGGGCACCCTTGCATGTTGGCCAAAACGCTGAAATTAAAAGGTGTTGAAAGCTGTCAATTTGTCCGACCCACGACATGCCTATCCAGCAGACCTTATTGCTTCTTACTTACCTTGCTAACCAGCTCCGTGAGAAAAGCAAGCATAGCTTCAAGGATTTTAGTCATAGCAACAGGTCCTCGAGCTCGGGGTTTGCTCAGCAATAAATGTCCGTACGCAGAGGATGATTGGCGATAATTCGCGCGACGGGCAGGGACGGGGTAGCGGATTGAAACGACATCCTGAGCTTGTTGCAAGTTTGAGATTCTGCGGGTCGTGAGATAACTAACTAACTAACTATCTACCCAAGTACTTACCCATAATCAATTGCCAAGGCGAAACGGGCTCGACGATGAAATACCCGCAATAATAGGTGGGGTTCGCACTCAAATTTGCTTAGCTAAGTACCCGCATACCTGCCTGGTAGGGACTAGCGCAAATAGGCACTTTCGAAGCACGGACGGACAACAAAACCCGCGCGCGCAGGTCGAATGCCTACTATGTACAGTGTGTAAAACGACGGCAATGATTTGTGGTGTACGGACTGTACAATCTGCACCGAAAACATGAACTTGAAATGAGTGGTCCTATGTAAACGTTGGGATGCTTGGAGATGGCGCGCTGGAGATTTTTTCCATGCATACAAAGCTCCTGTTGACTTCGCGGACACCATAGCAACGCCATGTAGGTGATCATGCACATTGCCACAGGAGGGACGACATGATACGTTTGAATTGAATGCTAGCCACCGCAATGTACGATTAGGTGCCTCTTCCAGATTACCTACCGTACAGCTCTCGGGATCTGCCCAGCTGCGGCGAGACTCTGACTAGCCCAGATCGGTAACTAGCGTACGCTAACAGCAATAAAATGTTTTATCGCTCTGTCCGCACTAATAAGAGCAGTTAGATGGCACACATTTGCAAACTGTACAGTGCCCATGCGCCAGTAATTTACGGGGGGATGTGCATTCCGCATAAGTTGTCGAGCCGAACGCCTCGTACATATGTAGTAAGGATAAACTACTTCCTACACTAGCCGTGCAAGCCGTGTTCAGTATCGAATTATTCTTCACGTATTGCGCACACCAGGCTTGAAGCGGTTAGTTAGTGTAGAAAAATACGATCGATAAGGAGGGTGGGTTTTGGGGTACATAGGTAGATGCAAGGGAGGAAAACACGGGAGACAAACACCACGATATGATGCGACTTGTGGCGTAAGCTGTGGCGTTGAAGCAGGCCTGCGTCGTGTCGTGCACACTATCCCACTATAGTACCTAAGCCTCAAAGCAAGGCGACTCAGCCCTGTTCAGTGGATAACACAACTAGAGTTACCTACAAGGTACGAACTTTACCATGTGAGATAGTTGCCGGTACGATATTGTGTATTTCGTGGCTTGAGTGCTTGATTTGAAGTTGACGACTCTGATAGAGGTTCATCGGGTAGGTTGTAGGTATGCCTACGTCCGTACTTACACCCCCAAAAGGGGTAGGTACTTGGGTAACTCAGCTTCTGGGAAAAAAAAACAATTAGTGTAGGCCCCTTTCAGCGCCCCAAAATCTGCAATCACAGTTGGCCTGTCACCACTGGCCAGGACTTCCAAGCGCCTGTGCGATGTAGTATTACGCTAGAATATAGGCAGAGGATTTGAACCACTCAGGACTGCCACAACCCCAGGTCGATAGTGGGTCTCAGCCACAACAGGCTTAGCGGGTGCCCAGTAGCGCACCTAGTTAAATTCATGTGGTTAGTCGAGGTACTCGGTACACTACGGAGGTACATTGTACACTTGCTTCTGCAGTTCTCCCCCCGACCGCCTTCTCTCGGATTTCCTCCCCTTTGATTCTCACTCCAATTCTCCAGCCAGCCGGTTCGTGCAGCTCACCTTTTCATCTATCAATCAATCCCATCAGTTTGAAAGTCTCAGCAACCTGATTTTCGCAGATCGCCCCTTCTGGGCCACCGTTGGCTCTTCTCTCCCCTTCCGACCTCCCCAGGCAGCTCGCTTTTCTTTCTTTCTTATCGACAGCCTCGGGGGATGGTCCTTCGGACCTTCAACCTGTTCGAGTATCTCTGATACTCGTCTCTCCGACGCCATTTCGCTCCTGCAACAACCTCTCCCGCTGCGTCTCCCGGCCGACCGTGCTGCAACCGATCCACAATCGTTTCCCTTTCTGACGCGTTCGCAATCTCGATTGCCCTGAAACCCCCTTCAAAATGGCTTCGTCATCGTCGAATGTTGTCGGCGTCCACTACCGAGTTGGAAAGAAGATTGGCGAGGGTTCCTTTGGTGTTATCTTTGAGGGCACCAATTTGTTGAACAACCAACAAGTCGCCATCAAATTTGTGAGTAGGATCTCAATCCTTGGTTGAGCTTTTGGCGGCCACCCTCTACGGTCGGAGTGGTCTCCTACTGAGATTGACTTTATGTGTGTATACGAGATCGCTGACATGAATGCAGGAGCCGCGCAAAAGCGATGCACCACAACTTCGAGACGAATACCGAACATATAAAATACTTGTCGGCTGCCGTGAGTATTCTAGCCCGCAACTCAACCGCATTCTATACTAAACGCTATCGCTTGTAGCTGGCATCCCTAATGTCTATTACTTCGGCCAGGAGGGCCTCCATAATATTCTCGTGATAGATTTGCTTGGTCCGTCTTTGGAGGATCTGTTCGACCACTGCAACCGGAGATTTTCAATCAAGACAGTTGTGATGGTAGCTAAACAAATGGTATGTTCTCTCCGACGCCTTCACTCTTTCGTATCTCTCACTGCATTGCTTACCCACTCTTCAGCTATCTCGCGTCCAGACAATCCACGAGAAGAACCTGATTTACCGCGATATCAAGCCAGATAACTTCCTGATCGGACGCCCTGGAACGAAGGCCGCCAATGTTATCCACGTTGTAGATTTCGGTATGGCCAAGCAATATCGAGACCCCAAAACCAAGCAGCACATTCCCTACCGGGAACGAAAATCACTATCCGGCACTGCTCGTTACATGAGTATTAACACTCATTTGGGTCGTGAACAATCTCGTCGAGACGACCTAGAAGCCCTCGGTCACGTGTTCATGTACTTCCTGCGAGGTGGCCTTCCGTGGCAAGGATTAAAGGCTGCGACGAACAAGCAGAAGTATGAGAAGATTGGCGAGAAGAAGCAGACCACTGCAATCCAGGATCTGTGCGAAGGCTTTCCCGATGAGTTCAACAAGTATCTTACATATGTACGGAACCTTGGATTCGAAGATACCCCCGATTATGATTACTTGCGAGAGCTATTTACTCAAGCGCTTAAGAACACTGGCGAGGTTGAGGACGGAGAGTATGACTGGATGAAAGTCCACAAAGAATCTGCCAAAGGCTGGGATGCCATGCACAAGACTGCGTATCACAACCCAAATGCGAGACCAGGTCCTTCGCAGATGGAATTACACAACCAGTCCCGGACCGGCGCGACTACACCTCACCTCACTCGCGACCGTTTAAACGCCGCGCAGCCCCCACCTCCGTCACCAGCGAAGGCGACGGACCCGCGCCGGCCAAACGTCCCCGCTGGCTTGAAACCACAGCGCGCGAGCGCGGTGGGGGGTCTTCGTGACATGGCCACGCCTACTGGATCGACCCAGGCCCAATTCCAGAACAGCAGCCAGAACCTCGCGCCCCGGGCGGCACCGCAGAACACTATGAGTCCTGAGCTAGGCGTGGCCAATGAGGCGCAAAACGAGCCCCAGCCAACTGGGTTCCAGAAGTTCATGAAGGTTTTGTGTTGTGGTAAGTCGGGTGATTTCTAATTTACTGCCAGCGTTACTGATGGAAAACCAGGGTAATTTTGCGGTGCAATGATAGCAAATCAGCGAACTCATATAGACCAAGAGAGCTGGGCCTAGATCTCCAGCTCCGCGTTGTATTGCTTCTTAATACTCCCCCTGCTATCTTTTGGCAAGCCAATCTGTTTTTAGAGCGTATGCATCTGCCTAGGGTTTTATAGTTGGCGAACCAGACAGATGGGCTTTCCGATATGCATGAGCCCCGAACTTCCTCGGGGCGCTCGTACTTCAGGCACATCTTCTGAATCGTACCCCACGCACCAATGCTCCAGGCATATCTGACCGACGATGGCTGCGCAATACCAACCAGGAAAATTTAGTCCCATCTGCTAGACGGGTTCTAGTTCCGTCTGGGATCGGCGTAAATCGGGATACGAAGCACCTTTTACCGACTTTTTTATTTTCATTTTTCACGACTCTCGCTCTGATGGGATAGATCCTGGCTGTTAATACACCAACTCGCAGCAACGGCGCCGGTGGAGTTTGTGAAACTCTTGGAGGGCTAGCTCTGGGAAATCCAGTGTCCTACTTTTCTGTGTGGGCAACGTCCTTGACATAACTGTTTATAATCGCAAGGGAGGCTGAGTGACGTAGTCCGAGAGAGAGCGGAGGGAACATGTAGATTTGTTGCAGCAGAGTGTGAGAAGAGGAAGCACACGACAACGATGTGGCGGCCGCTGCTTCGCCTGGAGAGAGGACCTATAGTGAGCGCGAGCTGATCTAACTTATCGAGAAGGGGGAGACGGACGGGGGGAAAGAGAGAGAAAGACTAGGTTCCTGCGAGGTTAGAAAAAGAAGACAAAGGCATGATTCCCACATTCACACCGGCATGTTGTACTTGGGCGACATGATATGCGGGGCGCTACCTATTGTCGACGTCCGCTTGTTCATGATAATGGTAATTAGAGTTCAACTGCGTCCTGAGTGCCCGTAGCGGTGATGAGTTAGGTTCAATAATTAATATCGTTTTGTTTGGATGTTGATCGTTCTTAAATGTGAGGTGGGAAATAAAGTTCGAGAGTAGCAAGCGACATAGTGACAGTAAGAGTCAAAGTAAGAGTTTTCTGCTTGTCCGCGGAGTACATTTGTTGGACTGACACGATGACCTGGCCGAGGAATCGAATTCACTGCATGGTTGCGAACGAGATGTTAGGCGCAAGGTACTAGGACGTAATTTCATTTGGCATGAACGCATTTATCGTACAGATGGATACTATCACAAGGTGGATAATGAGTGGCTAAATGCCATCAGGGTCCAAGGGGAGGGGAGCAAGACGTCCGTCTGCGCGCGTTGCAATATCGCGACATCTCCAGGACGTTTCCCTCCCCCTTCTCTACGGTCTCCGGCTCTCATCACTTTCCACTCCATCCCCAGCGGCCAATGAGTGGGTTTACAGATCTTCCCTGATCTCCATAGTTTTTGTTTGTATACGGTCCGTCGTATAGACAGACATGCTTTCTCTCTATGTCTTGGTAGGTATGGTATCTTCCAGAAGTGTATTGACGATCACGTGAGCTTCTGTTTGATGAAGAAGGATCGCAGATGAGATAGTTGCCAGGCACAGGTGACGCCCAGCACGACGAGCTGGACTGCCATCCAGCGGATTACGCGGGAGTTGGTGATCTCGGACTGGTCTCTGAACTCGGCTTCACGTTCCTGTTGGATGGGTTGTTAGTTGGGTAGAACTTCTGTACTCTTGAGAGGAAAGGGGAGGGAGAGAAGTGGTGGAGGAGATGACAGAGGACGAGGGGAGTCTTTACTCTCTGGAAGATCTGCTCGCGCCGAATGTCGTGCAGGCGCGAGTTCAGGTCCTTGACGCGTTGCGAGATGTCCTGCAGCTTCCCCTTGTCGGTGCTCTCGATCTCGCTGGACTCGCCGATGGCCAGGTCCAGCGTCAGCTTGATGCCACCGTTGGGGTTCGAGGCGCTCAGTTGACGTCCGCTGTTGGTGCTGGGCGTGAAGCAGATCCGATGGTCGCCAGCCTCGTGCGCCGTGAATGTGAAGCGGCCGGCCTCAGAACCTCGCTGTGATACGACTCGGTGGTTGTTATCGAACACCTCCTGTTGAAGTCAATATGTAAGCATATTTGTGCTCTATGATTGTATGCGAATGCATCTCGGTAAGGTCTGGGATGGGATATGACATACGTCGACGGATATGTAGATGCTGATGCCTTCGTGTTTTGCCCACGACTGTGTGTTGTCCTCCCATTCCTCGGCGGTATAGTGGCCTACGACCAGTGTATCCTTGGGCAGCTCCTCGTAGAAGCACTTGGGCTGCTTGCCGTCGATGAAGAAGTACAGCGCTTGAGCTACGGTGCTCAGCGACAGGAGGGGAAGTATCGCCCTCATGATTGTTGCTCTGACACCAGTTTGCTCTCTCTGTTTGTTCGGTTCTGCTCTCGATTGAGGGTCCTGTTGTTCCCGTCGCCCTTGTGGGTGGTAGCACGCGAATTGCCGTAGATTTAGAGTGTAGAGGCGGGTATTTCAAGGTTAGGGAGTGGTGTTGCTGCGGCCTTGTGAAGCTCTCAAGGGACGTCGTCGCTAAGCTGCCACGTTCGCTGTCCAGTGTCAAAGACGCCTACCTAGGCAGGTAGGTAACCAAGTACCGCCCCGTAAGGCAGATACTTTACGGTAACTCACACTGGAAGGGCTTCATGCATATACCTTGCATATTCAATTATCACGTCTATCCAGTTACCGGGCCGTTAGTTCGATATGGAAGCGTAGCTATGTATTTAACTACCTACGTAGCAGTTTGATCACGTGTGATTGACTCGTTACTGGGTGCTTTCCCAGAATCTCTGGAAATTTTGGTCTGTTCTTGCCCTCAAGTTCAATCAAGCTTGACAAAACTTGACGTCGATATACGTTAACAAGTTTTTCAATCGATCGCGGGCTCGTCCCAACGCCGGAATCTATCATCGACTCCTCTACATCCGTATCGGTAAATCCATCGCGTTCCCATGGAAACAAAGGCAATCGTGCCTATCTTTGCCGATAATTCAACTGCATCACGACAACTTTTGTATTCACAACCGGTACCCATTCCGGTCGCTGGTCGTCCACAGGTATCGCAATGGCCTCCCACGATATTCGCGATGTCCTCAACCTCCCGGCCGACGGGGCCGGTTCGCGGCCAGCGAAAAAGCAAAAAACCAACGCTTCACGACCGAATTTGAAGGGCTTGGCGCGAGAAGTCCAAAGCTTAGGAGGCGACAATCCTATTGCTATTGTCCCCGAGATGCCAGCCTTCAAGAAAAGACGGTTTGGTAGTCGTAAGCCAGCTGCGCGATGGAAGATGGCACCATTCTACAACTCGGCGCGCGATGATCGGCTTTTGCTGCTACGACACTGGAGAAAAGAGACCGAAGATCTATCAAGAGCGCCATCCCAGCCTCAATCGGATGGCAAAACCCCACAAGAAAATGAAGCCAATGCCGACAACAAAGACAACGAGATGGAGGACTCTAGTTTCGCCAAGTTCAACGTACGAGTGGATGTTCCTCAATACAGCGACGATCAGTACAACTCGAACCTGACCAACGACGATTGGACCAAGGATGAGACGGACTATCTCTTCGGACTCGCTAAAGACTTCGACCTACGCTGGCCGTTGATATGGGATCGATACGAGTATGCTCCGAAGCTGCCGGGTTCTGCCAAACAAGAGGAAGCCTATGTTATTGACCCAAATACCGCCATGGTACCAGCTCGTAAGTCTCGGTCTATGGAGGACTTGAAGAAGAGATATTACGAAGTGGCGGCCAAGATGATGGCAGTGCAGAAACCCGTTCAGTATATGACGCAAGCCGAGTTTTCTTTGCATGAAACCATGGCCAACTTCAATCCGGTAACAGAGATGCAACGCAAGAAGTTCGCGCAGGACGCGTTGAGCCGGTCTCCAGACGAGGCTCGCGAAGAAGAACAGCTGCTTATCGAGGTGAGACGGATCGTTGCCCGGCAGCAAAAGCTCAACCTGGACCGTCAAGAATTGTATCGGCGGCTAGATTTCCCGCCAACAGAGCAAGACATCACGAGCTTTAAGTCTAGCGCTGGGCTATCCAACCTACTGCAAAACCTCGCAACTGCCGACAAGACTAAGAAACGAAAGCCTATCATGGATGCCAATGGCACCAGTACGGCAAACAATGCACAGTCTTCGGGTCTTGCAAACTCAACGCCCGTCTCAGAAAGCCGCAGGGAGAGCGTTGCCGCTTCAGCCGGAGGCCACCGTGACTCCGTTGGTGGCGGCGACCGACCCGAGCGGCCTTCCAAGAAAGGCTCCCAGCACCAACAACAGCACGAACGTAAGCAGCTCACTGAGCAAGAGCAGCAGATCTACGGTGTGTCTCACCATGATCGTCTTCCTTCCGGCCCAACGTTCCGCTATGAGCGGATCAATAAAATTCTGACCACTAAGAGCAATGCTCAGCATTCAAGAATTACAAACACATTGGCTGAACTGGACATCCCATTGAGACTTAACATGCCGACGAGAGCGGTGGTGGAAGAGATGGAAAAGCTGCTCAACTCTATTGGCCTTCTGCTGGAGATTCGCAAGACAAACGACAGACTGGACGTAGAATTGAAGGTAGAGCAGGTCAAAAAGGCCGAACGTAAGAAACTAGCTGAAAAATCATCCTCACCGGGTGCGAGCGAGGACACTAAAGCTGACCCTGATTCAGGCGAGGCATCATCAAAGTCGGCTGGCGCAGATGGCTCCAAAGGTGCGACTGCGGATAAGGGGGAGGATGTAAGTTCGGCTGCGGTGAACGGTAACGATGACGGATCTGCACCAGGCCCAGCCGCAGATGGACAGAACAACAGAAAGCATGCTGGTGCCAACGAGTCCGAGAACACGGCTACGAATGATGAGGATAAAACTTTGCGGCCAGGCAGCAGTGGCAGACATAAGAGAAGTGCCAGTGAGCTGAGTGGGGTTAGTGAAAAGAGTGTGAAGAGACAGAAGAAATGAACGGACGAGAAATGTCCCATGACATAGAGCAAGAAGAGGGATGAGGCTTGAAGCTTGTAAGATATGATAGCATGCCCTGATATTCCTGACATTCATGCATTGCTTGTAAAGTAGCCGGAGGAACTCGCTGATTGTCGATCCATCCTGGTAACCCAAATCCAAAAGATGCTCGACTTGTTACTCGCGGGTACCTGTTTCAAACTTTATGTGTATAATATACACCCGGTCGAAGATTACCGATGCTCATGATCTTGTCCATGGAAAGCTCTGTAGCTCTGCCGCCGGTTCAGTAGACGGCGCTGATGAGACGAAAGAACGTGGCTAGAGCTACTACTACTATCCAAGTGATAAAATGATTCTACTATTCCACTATCCCACTATCAAATACCCTGTCCTGCCGGGCGCTTGTTCCGTCATTCGTCCAAGGTGTATATGTAGATGAATCGATTATGGAGTGGTGAAGCTTAATCATTCACATGGGTAAAAAGGAGAGAAATTATGCAGACTAAAAGAAAAAAAGAGAAAAAAGGAGATAAAAACCAAGGGACTACCCAAACAAGGCCATATATAAATGTGCCGTTTATTCCATACTGGATGAACCACGACAAACGCCCACAAGGCAAAGGCAAAAGGGCTCTAAAAATGTATTAAAAAAAGACTTATGAAACTACCCGTTCCTACAACAAGTCCTAACCAATTACTCCCCAAGACCCGTCCATTGAGTTCGTATCTTCATAACTTCATGTACCCCCCCTCAGGGGCCGTCACAACCGCAACAATCCCCGAACCAAGCCCGGTCAAGCAACGGATTTTCCAATTTTACACACATATACACATATACACACACACACATACACAGTCTCGTATAAAGGGAACAATAGAGTCCAGAAGCAGACGACGCGAAAGGGGGCCGCCGGCCCGAAGCAGAAATCCGGGAGGAACATGTTCAGTGCCCCCCCGTATTCGAATATTCGCCGCCTGGATAGATGCGGCTCGGTCCGCGCTGGGGCATCATGCCATCTACCTTCCCCGTCTTTCCCCTTTTGCATAGAGAAGAGCCGAGCCTAGCCTAGCCTCGCGCAATGACATCGTTCACATCACATCTCCAACTTCATCAAGCATGTTCACAGCGTCCGACGACCTTCTGAAATCTCAGATTGAATCAATGATACTGCGTGAGTTCCGCCACGCATCACCCGGGTTCCCCGAGATACAAGTACGCGACGACGTCTCTACGATCCTCTCCAAACCATTTCCCTCGTCTCAGGGCACCGGATTCCTTCAATATTGGCAAACCAACCATCATGGGATTCAATCATATCATGAATACCAAACAAACAAACTACCTGAACCTATCTATCCTAGCCTCGTACTCTGAGGAGGCAGACATCAACCGGCAGCGGGTCTCTTGTCATCATCATCACTATCCAACTAACAAGCCACCTAGCAAGCACGCAAACAAGCAAGCAAGCAAGCAAGTATGAAGCAAGTATGTATGCACCACTTTCAAATGCTTGATGTTCCCTTTCTTTCTCTTTCTCTAATATATTCAGCGACCTTACAATCAAAGTTGTCTAAGGCGGGTTGGTGTGCGTGGGGTATAAATAATCTCTCTAACTCTGAGAATAAGCACGGGGATGAGCGTAGTGTTGAAAGAAAAAGAAAAAAAAAACAAGGAAAAAAAAAAAAAGGCCCAAGTTCGGTTTGAGAAATATAAACGAAGGGGTTATTGGGGAGGGGGGGAAAAATAATAAATATAACAAGAAAAAGAATAATAAAAGCAAGAGTAAAAGAAGAAGAAAAAGGGACGCCTATATTCTCTTTCACACAAAGTTTTCCACCAATACCCCCCCTTCCTTCCTTCCTTTCTTCCTTTCTTTCCTGCCCCTCCCCCCCTTAGTAAACATATACTGCGTGATTTTGTTCTCTTGGATAAATATACCATTTCATAACCTCGTTTGCATTTCCGAAAGTAGATTCCTTTGCTTTTTTTCTTTTTCTGGCTTCACTGACCGGGATAGTAAGTAAGTGTGCTTGAGGGCCAGTGAAGGAGGAGAGTGGCTGCTTCAGCTATTCGCCAAATGTTGGATATTGTCCAAGCTGTGGGCTGACGACGCCACTACCAGTCGTACTGACGGTACCCGAGTAATAACTTTGGTCAATGCGGAGAATCCAATCGTGCTTGTCCCGCTCGTTGCGAGCTGCGAATAACCAGGTGTTGTCGGTCCCATAGACCGCAAACACGCCAGCCTGCAGACGCTCACTTAATCCGCCAAGGCCAGAACCTGCCGACCCTTGACTGCCACCCCAGATCGAAGAGATGAGTCGCCCTGAAGATGAGCGCCGGTGACCGGGCTGGAAGCCGCCATTCTCACTGCTTCTCGCGTGCATCTCATCGTCTGAGCCGTTGTCATGGCCACCGAACATGGTCATTATCTCTGGCTGACTATCCACCCTTGAGTTGTGAAGGCTGACTATGGCAATCTCGTCTCCGTTATTGGTATTATGGATGTGCATATATGGTCGTCGGAGCTCGACGAATCGCTTCACCCACTTGGTTGAATCGCTATTGGGAACCAGGAGGTAGCCTCCCTTGAGAACAGCTGGATTCTTAGGCACCCGAATAGCTGTCGCAATCATTTTGGGCGGGGCGACCGTGTCGGGAGCTATGCCGTTCGTGGGGGGCGTAGTGTTGGCCGGGCTCAAGATATTGAAGACGGGATCGGGGTAACGTTTCCACAGATCAATAGACTTGGTCAAGATGGCAGTCTCTTCTTCCGTGTATTCAGATTCGACCTTTTCCTCGTGAGCGTCTTCCGGTTCAACAATCTTGACAGCTTCTGCGCCTTCATGGTCCCTCTCCGTCTCGGTAGAATCCGATGTTAGTTCCTCATCAGTCTTACTCGGCGTAGACGGCCGCGATGTTTCCGGCGTGTCATTAAGCAAAGCGTTTATTGAATCATCATCTTCGTCATGGATTTTGATTGGTGAGAGTGCCCCTTCAGAATGATCATCACCGTCAATTATCCTTATTCTGGGTTTGGGAGGACCGATTTTCTTGAGCCAGAGCTGTGAGGCCCCAATCTCTGCGATACGCTGCTTCTTTTTCCTCGCGGTAATGTAGTCACCTATCAGAGAGATACCCCTCGGCGTCCAGCTATCAAGTGCTTCTTCACCCTTCACGTAATCATGTTGACTGCTCATTCTCCACAAGTCACCGGCATGTTTGATGGGGGCTGGCTTCAAGCTCAACGAGAAGATCGTCGTTGAGGAATGCACAATTCGGACGTGCTGCCATAGGGCCGAGAGCATGGAAGTTTGGCGAACATACGTCCGGCCCAGGATCTGACAGTAAAGATTGGTTGAGAATCTCATTGGCTCTGCAAGATTCTCCGCAACGATGTCCCAAGAGAGTGTGATCTGAACCTTGTATCGATCAGCGGTGACCCGATCCAATAGCAGCGAGTTATGTGAACTAGAATCCCAGTGCCCCGATATCGTGGCGCTTCGCGTTCCGTTTGCATTCTGGCGGAAACTCGGCTTACCGCCAAGTCTCAATGCGATATCAGGACTAGGCGAGCCCATATCGGGAACCTTGCCGGATTGATCGACAAGGCGCACGTCACCGACCCGCATCGAGCTGACGTCTTCCCACGGAAGAGCATCTCCGGAGCTATGTGATAGGTTGATGGCTATACGTCTTTGCAGACCTTGGTGGAGCTGGAACGTTCCGACGTCCAACTCGCTTGTCTGTGTGGCTTCAACAGGCTCATACTCGCCCGCTTCGTTCATTTCGAGAATTTGAATCCGAGCTAACAAATCGTGCTTTTCCGCCGTATAAAATTGGGATTCACTAATGCGCGCTCCTTTAGGCGTGCTGTCGGTCGCGGGACTAGCATCGCGCATCTCATCCCAGCTGAGTAGCTTGTCAAGGTGCATAGCGGTGACTTTCGCAAAAATGGCGATCCGGAGATTGATATCTTGAGGCCCGAACAAAGGAACGCTCATACTATGAACACTGTCGAATCGTATGGCCTCTTCATCAAAATCTTTAATCATCTGGGTTGTTGTGACGCCGTTTTCTGATACGCCCGGGATGAATAGCTGGGCATGGACATCAGTTCCCTCTCGCTCCGCAAAGCCCACCATGTCATGCATGACTACATTGTACTTCAAAGTGCTGGTGGGGGCTCGAGCACTGGATGGCTCCAATGAGACTTTGATGATGCCGATCACATGCGATGTATAGGGCGACAGGACGTCTAGCGTGAAGTCCTGCACTCGACTATTGAAGACCGCTTTCAGGGGCACATCGACCTCACCTATGAGAGAGTACTCCGGCATGCAAGTCTCCACAAATGGATTCTCCAGCTTGAAGTGGCGGGAGTACTCCGGTTGGTCGAGATATTGATGCATCTGACGCATTTGACGTACACGATCGTGGAGCTTGTCCAGGCTCCACAGGTGGACCACCGAATTCTTATAATCGACCACACGGACACCAATGCAGGGTTTAAGGGCTTGCTCAAGCGCAATATCGTCTTCATTCGACACATCGTTAAGGACCATGTCGTAAGAGGAGCAAAGGACATGGCCCTGGTCTACCACAGTGAACTGGAAGACGACGTTCTCTTCTAATTCCTGGCTCATGATCTGGGCCTCTTTCAGAGCTGCCGCATGCTGAAGTATGGCTTCGGCCATCTTCACGTAATGTCGACCCCTCCAGTGGCTGATAACCTTCTTTGCACGATTGATTTCCTCTCTTGAAAGCTTTGGCTTGGCCTTTGGTCTTTTGAGTGGGTCAAGCTTCTCTATCTTGGCCTCGAATTCTTTCTTCTGGATTTCCAGCTGCTTTTCCATATCGGCCTTGATTTGCATCAGTGTCTCTTCCATCCTATCCTTTTCTTTCTTGATTTCCTCGACTTCCACACTGGCGGCCTCGGCGCTTTTGAGCTGGTCCTTGAACTCTTCCTTTTGTTTCTCGAGTTGGGACTGCAGAGTCTCCCGGATCTCTTTGAGTCGCTCATCAGCATCGCTAGTTTTATGGTTCGGCGTAGAGGGCATTGTGAGTGCCGTGTCGAGCGAAAAATTGTCAAGCGTCCCTGTTGACATATACTTTTCCCGGACAGGATACGATACGTTCGATTCAGAGTCTTCCTCGCCTTCGCGCTCGTTAACACGCTCGGCTCTGGCACGCTGAACATCTTCAAAAAGAGCATTCAACTCTTCATCAGACAGACTATGGAGATTCTTATCTGTACCAAGGATAGCCCCGGCAGCTTCTCGCCTTGCAAATGACCAGTCCACGTCTCGCCCTTCCCGTGCTGTTGCAGGAGAGTCAGAACCACTATCACCAAGATCAGATCCAGCTTTACTTATGGTTCGGTCATGGCGCGGGGATAAGGCTTGGAGTTGGGTCGGTGTCACGGAATGGCGAAGTAGACTACTTTGTCTGTTCTCATCCCGTTCTGCTTTAGCTTCCATAGGGTGATTAAATCGGAAGATATGGAAGTCTCCGAGGATCACTCGGTATCCGGAATGTAGCCGAGTCGTTTCGGTAATACGCCTGCCGTTGACCATGATCGATGCCCCCTCGTCCGGTGTTATCGTGACGGTGCCGTCCATAGCATTATCAAACGTACAATGATGGTGAAGAATCCGAGTGCCGTTGAGACGAATGTTGGCTTGATGTTCGGCGTTAGAATCCACATTTCCAACTGTTGTTTTTCCAGGCTTGAGATTGTAGACTAGACACTCGGCTAGCAGAGGATCATCCGATAAATTGACCAAGTGTGGCATCTTCTTTGGCGTGTGTAATCCGACGAATCCTTTCTCGATGCTAATTCCAAGCTCTTCTAGCGCGGCCTCACGTTCCTTGTGGATTTCCTCCGTTTTCAACAACTTCTCTTCCCAAGTTTGGTTGAGGTCCGTGAGTAGCTTCTCGCTTTGGCTAAGTTGCTCGGCAATTTCAGCTTTGGATACCTTTTTGACGCTGCCGTCGGACTGCGTGATGCTGACGATCTGCTTTTCCAAAGGCGTTCCTTCGGCATACACCTCCTCGGGCGGAACAGGCACACCACCGACACCGCCGATACCACCCACGGGTCCGCCTCCAAGTTTGCTCCGCAGTACGGCGAGTTCTTCCTTCAACTCCCTTATCATGCGAGCGTTGGCATCTTCGTTGATGACGGCGTGGTTCTTGATTCGCTTGGCCGAGTCCGCATAGCGTAGCGTACTCAATGTCTCATCATAATTGATGTCAGCGGGACTAATAGCTGCAATCATGGCTGTCATACTGTTTCCACCCAGCGAGTCTTTGAGGAGCCATGTTAAAACACTGTCTCGGTATGGAACAGTGCCGCTGCCTCCTTTTTTCTTCTTTCCTGTTGAGAGGTCGGCCAGTGCTGCTATCACACGGCCGAGGGTCGAAAGCGATCTGTTGATTTCAGCACCCTCCTTGAGTCGAGCACCCGTCGCACCAGTGGACGTTGCTCTTTCTGAACCAGCAAGATCAACCAGGCTAATTTTGGCTTGCTTTTCCAGCTCCATCTTGGTATCGGAGTCGAAAGACTTTTGTGTCAGGATCAAAGTGAAAACGGCGTGACTTCGACTGGATGTCTCATTCATATTTGTGGCGGCGACAGTTCTCGCTTTATTGCCTTCGTCCATCAGGTTCTCGATTTCCTGGAAGCTGCCTACCACAAGTTTGGCTAAATCCTCGACATACGGGCCGGTGGAAGGGTGCTCTCGAACCTTTAGGTTGCCTTTCGTTGACGGATTCAAAAGATCTCGAACTCTTTCATTGTAGATTTCCAGATAGGATACTTCCACTGTGCAGCGCGTGTTCTTGTCTTGTTGTAGCTGACCAATCCTCTCAAACATGTCCTGGCAAATCTTGGGAATAATACCATGTTCCTTCCCATAACCCATCATAGAGTATGACTTTCCGGAACCTGTCTGTCCATACGCAAAAATACAGTTGTTATAACCTTGAAAGGCATTATCCAGGAGAGGCTTTCCAAGATCATTATGGAGGTTTTCCTGGCCAGCGTAATCCGGATCATTCTTGTCAAAGGACCAGTAAGATCTGTCGAATGCGAAGCTCTTGGGAGCTAGGTCTTTGGGTCCTTTGCTACTAGGTGCGCCGTCGGTAGGTGGGGTGAGGATGGTCTGGTTGTTTTTCATTTCAACAATGCATTGTGCGCCACGATCGATTTCTATCTTTGTCATCAGCTAATGACACAAAGGGAAAGGGAGGGAGCAGAGCAGAAAGAATCGACCTCGCGCCGCATATCGCCCATGGTCGCGCTGTATGCGAACGAAATGATCCGGACCATGAACGTACCTCGACTATTGAACGGGCGACATCTCACCACCACCTTAATATTTCCACCTCCGGCGGGCCCCATGATGGGCGATAGAGTTTACTGCAGGAATTCGATCGAATAGGCTACGTTGTCGCAAAGCGCGACGGGCAGGATGTATCGGGATAACATGCGCAGCGCTCTCCTGAAGCTGGCGTCGAGAGACTGGCCCCTGGGCTATGTTTACAGTCGCCTCGAGAAGGAAGCCAGAGCTATCGGTCGCACTTCCGAGATCTATCCAACCAAAAAGAAAAGTCTCACTTCTGGCGCATTAGCGCTCGCCCCTTGTCATCGTCGCCCTGCCCACAGTGTCGCAGATCGCGCTGTACGCCCGTAGAGATCTTGAGAGTCTTGTGTGCCGATGTGTCGGAAAGGGTCACGAGGGACGAGACGAAGGACGGGTCGACAAGGGGCAATTGACCAAGGTAAGCTTGTATCGAAGAACTGGGGGGGAGGGAACTGCTGCTTGGGGTACCGGTGCGTCCTGAGGCTACACTACGTAATCACGTAGCTGTAGAGAACGTGGTAATGACGATGATGCAATGATGCGAAATGGCAATTTATCGCGCTCTCGTTGGAAATGCGGCCAGTCGGGGTTCTGTTGATTCGGATGATGTTTGGGAGTTCGAGATATGTTACAGATTACATCGGAGAAACAGCTAGACGCGATCGCGACTTTGGGGGGGATTAGTCGCTCCCGATTACAGGAGGGCGGCCTGTTCCTTACAACTAAAACGTGTGCAGTTTCATACAGTGTTTAATTACTGTACCTACCTCGTCAGGCGGGCAGCATCCCGGGCGCAGCTTCTTTAGGAGCTTCGTCATCACTAGAACCGTCTCTGGAAATTGCGCAGTACATGCTAATAACGTGTAAAGTAATAAGACCGCACACTGTCAGCATCTAAGTCATTTGACGCGATGGCGCGACCTTCTCTATGATTCTCATGTGAGGACGATCAATCACAAATCCCGATTTTTGTATTCCGCGTACAGACTGTATGTGATGAGGAATTAATCTGATCCCTGTCAGGCCCACAAGGTCAATGCTCGTCACGGTCGTTGACTCGACAACTGTGGTCTGTGACAAAGAAGCCGAACTGTCGGAAACATAGGTAGGTATTTTGAGAACACTAGGTTAAGGTTAGGTAGTTACTTTTCAGGGGTGCCGCATAACAGTTCTGCCAAGCTGAGATACATTTCGAGATCCCTAAGTTCACTTTTTTTTTTTTTTTTCTTCTTCTTCTTCTTGTGTCCTTCGATTAATCTAGCTCAGTCCGAGGTCCTTGGCCAATTGGCCCTTCGTCGTCGACGGGTAAAAGTCTTTGTTCTCTTCAAACGTCTTCACTGCCAAGTCCCTGTTAACCACATTGAGCTTCCTGTAAAGTGGCCGGACGAATTTCATTCGGCCGACAGAAGCTAGCAGGTCAACCACCCCTGGCAGCTCCGACATGTCGCCTGCCTCGAGGGCAATGAGGTAGTAAGCTGTCTTCAAGTCGACATTCTTGGACGAGCTGATGCTGTAAGTAGTTCCCAAAAGGTGCGTTCGCTCGGCGCCTAGGGTAGTCGCGAAATTCTGCACGGTTTGCAGGAAGACAAGAATCTGATTCGCGGTGAATGATTCTACGTCCTTGGGGCTAGGTTGATAGTCCTGGTTCCTTGTCAGCTTTGCTACAGGACTAGAGGGGCCTTGAACATGAATCAAGTCAAATTATTACCTCTTGTTTCCATTTCTCAGCAAGGGCCAAGCAGCTGTCCACGTAAGCCGTGTTGAACTCCGGCTTGGGCGGCAAACCAGGTGTGTAGAAGCGCTCTTCCCAAGGGATCTGGGCAATCTTCTCTTTGATCTCATCATTGCCATAGTTCTCGAAGAAGTCCATGAAGGTCTGCTTGAACTGGAAGGAGTCTAGAGATTTCCGGGCCCATGTCTGGAAATAATGGGGAATAAACTTGTCAAAGTGCTGGCGGCCGACCAATTTATCGAGGTAGTAAAGGAAATGAAAGCCTTTCTCGTAAGGGATTGAGCTGAATGCGTCCTCGGGGTCAACACCCTTGTGGTTGATGATGAGTTTCGTGAACTCATGGTCAGCGCCGAACAGCGCGACGGAGTCCTCTGGATTTCTGTAAGCTTGGTCTTCATGCAACACATGGCGCATACTCACCAAGAGATTTCCAACCAATTATGGCACTGAAGTCGAACTGTGGCTCGCCGCTGTGGAAGCGAATATTAGTATGAGTCGCATATGATGAGATATCCTAAGAAACCTAGGCATCACACAGGCGCACGCAGGCGCAATAGGACTCGAAGGCGCCGATGAAGGAGTGAGATGAAATACGAGGTCAGACATACTGGAGGGCAGCACCAATTCGACGCTCAAGGTAGGTGGTCCAACTTTTTATCTGGGTCAGTCGAAGCCAAATTTCAAAGGTGCGAAGAAAGCTCACCCTTCATTGAGCCAGAAATGTTCCCAGGAGGCACAACCAACCAGGTTACCACTCCAACTGTGACTCAGTTCATGAGCGATAACATCGACATTCTGGCGGTCACCACTGATGATGGTCGGTGTCGCAAAAGTGAATATCGGGTTCTCCATGCCACCGTAGGCAAAGCTAGGCGGCAATACAAGAACATTGTACGGTCCCCATTGGTAATCAAAGATGAGCTTCTCTGCGACCTCGAGGAACTTGTCCATGTCATTCTCAAGCTCCCATTTGGCCTCCTTGAGAGCTTCTGGACCGGTTGTTACCACGGAGCGCTTGCCGATTTGGGCTGTCTCGAGATCACCCGAGGCCAGGGCAAAAAGATAGGAGGGAATGGGGACCTTCTGCTCAAAGCGGAAGAGCTTCTTTCCGTCTTTTTCTGCATCACCGGGAACGGGGACACCGCTCGCAACTACCGGCAATGGAGAGGCGATGTTGAAGGAGAAAGTGGACTTGACGTCGGGCGTGTCCTGGCATGGGAAAATCGAACGCGCCAGAATAGCCTGGCACTGAGAGTAGACGTAAGGATGCTTCTTGTTGCCAGTTTGCGCCGGTGTCATCCACTGCAATCCGACACAATCTCTGGTGGTTTCCAGCTCAATGTCCAATTTCAGGATGTCACCTTGGGGCAAACCAGCGGGTACAGAAATATGAAGCGGTGAACCATAGGGTGCAACCCGGTCTTTCAGCGTCCACTGCAAATCGGCAGAGTTGGACTTGACGGACAAGATGGATAAATGGTTTGTGTCTTGGGAAATTGAGGGATCAGCAAACACCTCTTTAAAATACGGAAATAAGTTGTTTCGAGGATGAGATAGATATGTGAGAGAAATACTGCCGGCCAGCTCTGAACAGGGGTTCATTTGTCTTGGCCGACAACACGCGATTAGGTGAAGAAAACAGACGGTGATTTAAGAAAAGAACCCACCAAGAATGACCTCGTGGCTCTTCGCATCGGTCAAGGACTCCAGCTCAAGCAAAACGGATCCCTCGAGGCGCTGTTTCTCGAAGTTGATGTCGAAGTGAACGGTAGTGTGCTTGGTGAGCCACTCGCCGTAGTTGGCGAGTGTGTTGGGGTCGCGTGGCGCCATTTGCAGCAGACTTTGACTATGAGCGTGACGATGAGTGTGGCTGTAACTGAGCCTTCTCGCAGACGTCGACGAAGCTGGCGACAGTGAAGCAAACGACGGACTGTGTATGGAGATATGAATGCTCCTAAAGAACAGCGCGCTGCTCTTGGTGATGCCGCTGCCCCGCATAGAAATGATGTGATGTTGCCTGCCAAATCCAGCTAGTAATACTCATTTCTTTAGGGTAAGAAATCAACTCAGTGCTTATCTTTACGTAGCGGAAACACGACAGTAATAAGTATTCCGTCGCAAGCCGTCGTGCTTGGGCAATGCAGCTTCGACCCTCTCAAGACGGGAGATGTGGGGAAGAAATATTACCACCAAGATCGATCGATTACCGGTAGTGCTCGAGCTAGGTATCTACCTAATCTACCTACCTAAGTAAGCCTTTCACTTCAGGTCACATGAGAACCAACCCTACTATGTAATTACACTAGATACATTTCTCAATTCGAATATAAATGGGTATATTTTTTGTATGGTACCTACCTAGGTAAGATGGACGAATTATTTGCCTATTGATTTAGCCCTCTCCCTTCGTATAAAAAGGGCAACTTGAAAGGAAGAATTACACACGCGCGCAAAACTCCTGTACTGGGCAAAAGCAGACCATGCCCGCGCTTCTGCCCGCGGCTTCACACGGAACGCAGATTTGCACAGTACATTAATCGACTTGGCTACTGTACGGAAAGAAGATAGGAGCTTCGATCGAGATCTCTGGTTGGTCAGTCACAATCGAAGCGCATCAAGCTCAGCTATCAGAGGGCTCCGATTGGCTGGTATCTTTCCAACATCCTCCCGAGGTTCTCAGATCTCGCACGGTCAAAAAGTACGCTCCGGCTTCTCATCGTGAATTTCCACTTTGCACATCTACTTACACTTTAGTACCTCATTATCTTGGTGTAGGTAGATTCACAATGGGAAAACAACGTCGTGTGACTACCGTATATATCTATGCATTTGACTGCCTCGTATTGTGCGCATGTGTGTCGCCAAAGACTTATCTTCGAGTATTCTTAGATAGGATTTGGTGACATTGATCTATTATCTACATCTGATCGGGATTTGGTAGGTCACACGTAATGATGGCTGACAACTGAAATTGGCCGGCTTCAGGCCACCGTCCATCAACATCTCATGTCCCGCAACTCATCTCTCCTCACGAGCATTTGAAGTCACCCCCGGTAAAATGTCCAGCAACGCATCGAGCAACCCCCTTTCCGAAGCGCAGGCCCATCTTCGCATCGCACGCCCCACCGACGCGATCCCACCACTGCTCCGTTTCTATGTCGATGGTCTGGGGTTCGTGGTAGCAATGTCATTCGCCGAGCATGAGGGCTTTGACGGCGTAATGTTGACTCTGCCTCCGTCCTCACAGTCAGACTCGGACTCGTCTGCGCCGGGCTATCACCTTGAGTTCACACGCCACAACTCGCATCGTGCGGGACGTGCTCCAACGCAAGACAACTTGTTGATCTTCTACATGGCGGATGAGATGCATTACCAAGGCGCTGTATCGCGAATGAGGGACGCTGGCTTCGAGCCTGTCAAGAGCTTCAATCCATATTGGGATCGTTGTGGCACCACGTTTGAAGACCCGGACGGGTATAGGGTCGTGTTGGCGAATACGAAGTCACCTGTGTGAATGGCCTCATCTCACGCGGGCGAGTCGGGTCAGGGCAATGAGCCGACACACGTCTAAAGCCTACTGGAAACGTGAGACTTCTTTGAGAGAAAGGAATGATAGGTAGAGGGAAAGTGAAGCATACCTGACACGAAAAGTCGTAGACGGCCTCATGAGACAGGTAAGGCCATAGCGCGACAATTGACGAGATACAAATTACAGAAGCCAGAGCTCTTTCAATAAAGCAGCGCGTGATGACAATGATTGATATAGATGTTGGTGAATCTGGGAACCTCATAGGCATCTGTCGGCTGGAGCCTGTAGGAATGATGCATCTCTACGGCCTTCATACCATTCAAAGCACCTTAGTTGTTTGAACGGTCCCTGTCTGGGCTGATTGTGAGTGTCCCAAGGACCTTATTTCATCAATTGTCAAGTCGGCGGACTTTTCGCCCCTAATCAACAATGTACCGGCGTATTTGGAGGCATAACATAAGGGAAATCTCGGCAAGCGTCTCGCCAACTTCCTAGTATTCGCTGAAAACCAACCTGGTAGAAACTTTCGCCTTAAGGGTTGAAGATGCCGACATCACCTCTTGACACTGTTAGAGCTATCGCATCCCCTAATTCTTCATTGGGGTCACTTCCTTCACTCTCTCAACGGGTTGCCAGTCGCATCCCCTCATCTGTACCGAAGATGATATCAGGCCCTGTCAAAGTCGTCTGAGCAGCAGTTCGCAATCCGCTGTCCAAGGAATGGTGAGCATCCTTGTCTATGCCGATAGCGAATATACGCTCTCCTCGGAGATGTCACGAACAGGGTTTCTGAGCTCCATCGGCGAGATCAGCCGCCAAATCGCATCCACGGACAGCAACGTCCCCTCCTAGACCTGCAGAAATCTACCAGAGGTCGACGTCCCGCCATTAGAGGGCCTAGCGAAGCATCGAGCAACGAGCGATTCAAATCTCACTCGGCCTCCTTGCAGCATACGAAGCCCGAGAGGCCTAATTTCCGTAAAGGGGTTCGCGGACCGAACATGTCCGTCTATTTTAGATACGCTGTGTAGTGCAGTAGCGGTGAAAAAGGTTTGGCGCTCGCAACGGGACCTGTGAAGACGAAAGTGGCGAACATCGAATGATTAGGGGAGTATGCTCAAGTTTGTAATTTCTCGTGTTCGGGCGTCATGAAACGCGCCTAAAACGATTGATGGGTTAGCTGTGATGGCTCGGAAATCTATACCAGGAAAAGCAAAACAAAACAAAACAAAAAAAAAAAAAAAAGTCGAAGGATTGGACAAGCGATGGTGGCAAAAGAGAGCTTTCCTCTTTGATCCAAATCCCGTGGGGAAAAAGGCAGGCAGCTGAACGGACATAAAGGGGTTGAAAAGAAAAGAAGGGGAGTTTTGGATTGTTGTTGGTGAGGAGGCGTCCGGCGTCATGCTACTCGGGTTCAATGCTACTACCCAAACAATGTCATCAATGCCCTGGCTTAGTGTTTGCGGGAAATTGTTCGTCTTGTCCCGACTCGACGCCTGACGTTCGTCAATGGTGTGCGTGGTATCAACTCGCGCGAATACAGTGAG
This sequence comes from Xylariaceae sp. X187, assembly GCA_028637585.1. Taxonomy (NCBI): domain Eukaryota; kingdom Fungi; phylum Ascomycota; class Sordariomycetes; order Xylariales; family Xylariaceae; species Xylariaceae sp. X187. Next base: position 752,660 of record JAJIZN010000006.1, on the reverse strand, counting down.
TGTGCTGAGTGAGATGTCAAGAGCGACGTATCCCAATGTGGCATCAGGGGCATACCCCCCATCATCGCAAGCTTATCCCGTTTCCGGGCTGTTGGAACGCCGCCGGGTCGGCAAGAAGCCGGATCAACATGGAGCAGAGAAGGGGCGAGCTCGGGATAGACCGTGCTGAATCTTGTACACGGCTCGGTGAAAATTGGAGTAATCTAAAACGCCCCTATATCAAATAGATTAAGAACACAGCAGGGGACGTGGAAGCTAAGAAGCGAGATGGAGTCACGGTCAGGGAGAGGGCCAAAACATGCCGTACTAGGATACCTACGCAAAGGAGGGCACGAAACAAAACGTCAAGTGTGGAGAGTTCAGGGATTTGTAGGGTGTGGCATGTTACCCGCCAGCTTGGATGAGGCATCCCGAGATTAACATAGACATGCGAGGTTTGGTTGCATTGCATATTGTCGTATCTCAAGTCAGAAAGTCTTGGACGCATTATGCAAGTGAGACCGTTGAGTGGCGAGAGAGATTTCGCCACGATGCTCATTGGGTCGGTCATAGGCAGTTTACTAGGTGAGTCGATAGGTACAGACAGTCGTGGTTTCGTATGTAGATTTTGAATGTTGATTGTGTATAGTTACGTCTCTTGACAGGTACGTGAGTGAATAATGGGCGCTTCCGCAGAGGTGTGAAGGTGTTTGCCGATATCACTCGACTAATACCGATCATGACGAGCTGGCACGGAGCAAGTTGAGATCCAATAGAGTAGTCCAAACCCCATCCCGTTCAGCCGCAATAACCTCGGCCGTACGGCCCCGGTCGTCCTTGAGTAGACGAATATCGTCGGCCAGCATCATGCTGGGCCGCTGTAAGCCCATCGCCAACGCAATTTGGCGGAGTGAACCAGGAAAAGCTTCTGTTTCCAACAAAGATGCGACCCAGAGTAGTAGCCAAACAACCTCCTCGTGTCCTCCCTCAACGGCAAGATGAAGCCCACTCTTCATGTTAGCAAGAGGATCCTGGTAGCGGAGCAGCTGTGTCGGGGATATTGTTTCTTCGTCTTGACCCGCTCCGTCGATGTCTTGTAGCAGGTCCACGATGCCGTCAACGTCGCCTTCGCTGCACATTACGTGGTAGGCGCGTGCTGGTCTGGCCTGCGGATTGGCCTCTAGATATGCCTCTTCCATGATAGCTGGGAGGATGTCCAACCCCTCCTGGATACCGCCTTCGTTGACATATCTCGTCAGTATGGGCGTGCCTGCTGTCGTGGGCAGAGACGAGCTCGCGGAAGATGACCCGGCATTGTTCTCGGCCAATGGGACTTGGCATGATGGGCATTTCAATGACATAGCTACGTCAGAAGATTGATCTAGGAGGCATTGCCAGTGGAAATGGCAACCGCAGATAAGCTCTAGATCATCGGGGACAGTCTGTGGCTCGGCAATACTGTCCTCCTCAACCTCGATTTCAACGACGAGCGGGTCCTCACAAGTCTTGCAGACGGCTGTTAACGCCATTTCTTTTTTTTTCTTTTTTTTTTTCTTTTCTGTTGAGAGAGTTTCACTGATCAATAACATATCAGGACGAGTTCAAGGTGGCGGTCAAGGATGCACATGATGGGCAAACGCCAAATACGGCTCTAACATCATGATGGCCGGCTGAATACGACGGAGATTGGTAATGCGGATGAGGCAGCCTCGTTTCGTAGGTCGGATAGGTACGTGCGTAAAGAGCCGCATCATCAGAGCTACGATGCACGCCCGATCCAGAAGGGGGGAGGTGGTTGGGAATGATGCTTTATTCGGACTTACCGACTTGGAAGATGGGAAATGCGGTTAAACTCGATGTATCTGGAGGCCTCGTGGGATCGTGTGGTATAGAGACAAAATACCGCTAGGGTGATGCTTGATAATATAGTGTCGTGGTTAATTGATGCCGTCGAGAAAAAAGAAGTCGCGTCAGAATTCAAGGTTGTGATTTTTTTTTTCGTGTCGGACTGGGGATTGGACAGAGAATCCTTGCACAGATCGGGAACCGCCGGTCCCACAGCCCCGGAACCTACTAGCGTGTATGCAAATATCCCAGTCGCCCCACCTGTAAATAGTGGGACCCACTCTGACTACACTATTGGGAATTTACATACTAACCCAAGGTAGTAGGTACGTTGTAGGGTATACTTAGCACCGCTGCTCAGCACCACACTATCTCATAAGGCTGAGGGCAAGTGTAAGTGCAAAAGGTGAGTACCGAGTATCTAAGTAGGTACTTAGTGGTGATTATTGTCTTGACGTCGTGAATGAGACCGGACAGGTTATGTATGTTCTGATAACAACGGACATAATTTGAAGTTTGAGCGTCTAAAATCCGTTCACTGGAATCGAAACGTGGGGTCGGGTTCCATGGACGGGACTTACCTAGGTAGGTAGGTATACTTCTATAAATGCACAGTAGATAAATAACTGCCGGTAATTGAATAAATCTCCATTGCACTTAGGTAATTTCATACCACGTTACCTACCTATCTAGATGAGCGGTACGGATTAGTTATTGCCCTACGCCAAGATATCGGTGACGGTGACACGTGTAGCAAACTGGCAACTGCAACTGCAACCTCCAAGTGAGGGAGCCGTTAACTAACGTTAACCGCGACTTTCACCGTTCACGGCCCCCGCCCTACAGTTTGATAGCGTAAGCATAGCGCGTACGCTAGAGCTAAGTATGTAAGCTCCTTAACTCCGACGTTGCAGTGTGAACCTTGGAGGGGAGGGTGTCAGTCTAGGTAGTGGTAGTGTACCTAGAACCCTTAGCCATACTGGTACCGCCCCCATTTAAAATAGATCTTGGATTGTCTTGGCGGGCCCCCGCTTTGTTGCCGGGGTCCTTTGACTCCTTTTGCACACCCTCACACCTTCACACCTTCACACCTTCGCCTTCACCATCACCATCACATCACGACATATCTCGACGGAGATCTGAGACCTAAAAAAGCCCGAAAACCCCATATCACCAGCAAATGGCCGATGACTAACCCTTGTCTATGGCGCCGTAGATCTTGTGTCAACTCCCCGAATAGAAACTGTAACGGAGGGTATTAAGAGGCTACTTAATCGGGTTACAGGGAGCCCGTTGCCTCCATCGGCACTGCACTGGAACCTATTATGTGCCGCGACATAAGCACTCTATCTGTGGAGACAAATTGAGGCGTTTTGTGATGATGATGGTGGTGATGGTGATGGTGATTTATGACAATGGTGCCCGAAAAGCTGAAGATGTCTCATCCGACCAAACCGGGCTTCCCCCTCATCCGTCCTCGTTCCTCAAGCTTCAAGCCTCTCGAGGGGCCCTTGCAGTAGTTTAGTACAACAAAACCCTTTACGAGCTTACTTATTATTTCGTAGTACAGAGGCGGCTCTTTTCATGTTTTGTGCAAAGCCAAACGCCATTGGCCGCGCTTTCAAGGCTGTGGTTGTCAGCCTCCCCCGTGCCGGTCTGAATGGAATCACACACAAATGGGAGGGCCCTTTGACGTCGAGCGAGAAACCGGCCAGCTGTTCAGCGTTACTGTATGTATCTCGCAAGCCACACAAGCCTTGGGGGAAAACAAGTAAGGGTCCCCCCCTCAAACTCCAGAGAAAGGGAAGAAGAATAAAAGACTCCATCAGCGGATCCCTCAGCTTGACCGGGATCTTCCTGTCCTGATGGGGCGGAAAAAACCTCCTAAAGTCCTAAGTAAAAAAAAAAAAAGGTCGTTCTTCGGCTCTTGACTGGCCAGGCGCGTCTAGATAATCCCGAGGCGTTTCCATAACGGGACGTTGAGATACCAGGATTTGACTAATGGCGTGGAGACTTATCTAAGAGTTACATCGTGGCAACCCAAAGTCCGACATACTGGGTCTCTTCGACATTTCTGTGATGGGCGTGGGATGGGCTGTCATAGGTAGGTAGTGTAAATCCCTACTTAGGGTTATTCATATATGAAGAATACGTAAAATCCGTCCCAGTGTTCATTCACACGGGCCATGGGAGAAACGTATGTATAGTTTCGAGAAAGTTGACAAGTAATAGAATCTATCTACCTATTCTAAAATGGAATTTGGCCTCCCCTTTGTCTATGTACAGCTTCTTTTTTTTGGGTAAGCCCGACGTCTAGCCTAAGCCCTTTAGTTTCTGATCTTACTTAGTCCTTCTCCATAGGTACCTATTATCTTCCTGTTTTTTTTTTTTTTTTTTTTTTTTTTTTTTTTTTTTTTTTTTTTTTTTGGTTCTTTTCCGGTGTGAAGATGCCCAAGTTAGTGTATGCAAAAAAAAGGAAAAAAAACTTCATCAGTGACTCCATCTTGAACCGACCTGCGGTCCGTGAACCAGGCCCCTTCTTACTCCAGATAATGCTTCCCGTTTGTTTTTGTTTTTTTTTGTTTTTTTTTTTGTAGTCTTTTGTAACAGTGTAGTGTAATGCCAGTCTAAACCAGGGAAACCAGCCTGGCCTTGTCTAAGTGCCAATCTTTGGACTTGACTGATTCAAGTCTGTGTCTAGTGCGTGATATCGAAAACGGGTTTACTCCTCTTAACGCTTCGGGAGTCTCGTTTCGCTCTTTCAAACCCGTATTCGAAAAGGAGAAAAGCGATGGTACGTGTGGGGAAGATAACGTTTTGTTTTTTTTCCTTTTGCCCCCGTTGTTCGGACAAATTTACGCGATTTGTGGTCGTGCTCGGATCCAGCGTTGGACAGCTCGCAGGCTCGGGTCTTCGACCGTCCAGCGGCCCATGTTGATGTCCGAAGCTTGGAGCTCTTGGTAGATGGCGTCGTCCGTGATTTGCGAGAGTTCCTAGTCGTCAAGTGTCAGCCGTTGCAACATACAGCACCAAATCCATGTTTTCTTTGCAGGTATTAGGCGTCTGCACCATCGGTCGTGATGGTGGGAGAATCGAAGAAAGAAATGAATGATCATGGGAGGGAATCAGGGGCACCGTACAGTTCGAAGTTGATCGTCACAAGCTTTGAGTTGGCGTCGGTTCGCAGAGGTCGGTCGTTGCCCTTGCAGAACCTGGTCCCGGTATTCGATCCATCTCTGCGCAGCAGCCTGACGCAGATAGATCTTCTGTGCTTCGTGTCGTCGAGCAATGGCGTCCAGCAGGACCCTACAAGATTTTTCATCCCTTGGTCAGCGTCTCATGTTTTGGTCTTGTATGGAAACCCCCCTTTTGCTGATCGAATTGCATCAACGGGGCAACTTACTGCTTAAGCTCCGCCTTCGATTGTTCCTCTTCGTCGTTGGCATGGGGAACCGTGACGTCCGCAGCGCAGTTTAGGATGTGTTGACCGTCCAGGGCACACTGGCGTAGGGCTGCCCAGCCCTCGGTGTAATAGTCTTCGGTGTTCAGGGGCTCTGTCGGCGCGGCTGCGATATAGTACTGGAGGGTTCGAAAGTCGGCAAGAACTTCGGCAACTCGAATCGTCCGGTAGGCGTTTACTAAAGGGGGATTTTTTGTGGTCAGAAACCAAGAAGGGATGAGATGATACCACTGAAGGTCACGTCGGGCTACTCGTAGCAAGGTTTGCACTCACGTCCGTCCATTTTCTTTTTTTCGTATAGGCTTTCGGGATTTAGATGAATTCGAAGAGGGTTTTCGAGGAATGCAAAATAATAGTTTGATGAGTATCGTAATGTTAGGCTCGTGTGATGGGTTTTGATGATAACCGAACGAGGAGAGACGGCCAATGGGCTTCGGAAGATGGGGCTATGAGTGGAAAGGGGTTGCTGCAGATGCTAAGAGGGCGGATGATGGTTATGTAGTTTCTGTTGATGAAGAAGCAAGCTCATTCTGGATCGTCTCAAACAGCGAAGAGGCATGCCGGTTTTGTATTATTTTTTCGAGGCTCTTACAAGCCGGTTGGATTCTCTACGAAGTTCAAGCTTAACTTGAGGCTAAGACAAGATTGGAAGACAAGATTGGAATACGGACGGGACGAACTCCTGGCGCTCGGCCTGCTGGTGTCCCATGGAATTTTACAAGGAACGTTAAACCATTACCGGGCCCAGCTACCAAAAACCCACAGCACACATCTACGCGGCATCGAATCGGAGTGTCTATCGACTTGTCTATCCCTACAGCCATCCTACAACCACTTTCAAGCTCAGACCTGGCATACCCTAACAGAGCTGGACGTCGATCCTCGCTTGCAGCTCTGCGGGTAGACTAAGCCCTGACATGTATGTGCTTTGACGAGCTAGCCAGGAGCCAGGAGCCAGGAGCCAGGAGCCAGGAGCTAGGAGCCAGGGCCCAACTCGTGGCATCTGAAGCCCTATCTGCAAGGTCCTCGATCATACCCTGGGGCCAGATTATGGTGGGCACGAGCGCTCCACATCATGGATTACGCAAAGGGTCGCGCGCGAGAACACACCCCCTGGCGGACAACAACCCTTGCTGCTTGGTACCTGCTTAGTAGGCAGTGGTGTGTACCCTCGGAAACTTAACTTGTGGGGGCTAGGGCAGGTAGTGTAGAAGCCGGCGATGGTCACTACGTAATAATAGCCACAACCCAGATGGCCAGCTATATGCTAGTAGCTACCTGGACACGACACGGAAGCGCAGAGCGCCGGCCAGGTACCTCGCAAACATATAGGAGGAGCCTCGTGCGAAGAGGCTGACGGAGGAGAAGCAAGCCGTATACAGTAGCATTCAGCGCGCCACTACCGGCGACGTTAATCCGGATGGAGCGTGGTTATCAGGTGCAATGAAACAAAAGGAAATGGGAAGATTGGAGGTTGAGAATTCGAGAGGGTGCGAATGGAGTCTCAGACGGATACCGCGAAGTTGTGGTGGGATAAGTTGACCCAATAGCAGGATGCTGTTGAGCCTAAGCCACGCTAGCTTCACTAAGGGCCCAGCTGAACGGGTATCGCAAAGCTAAGTAAGATATACTTACTTACTATGGTACAGTCCCGCTCTACAGTCCCGCTCTGTACGGTCTGTATCTACCTACTAGATAGATAGATAATAGATAATCTGTACTAACTAAACCTGAGATAGACTGCTAATTACAGTGGGGCCCATCCAGCTGCCAGTCATAGCTGATGTGCGTCTGGCCAGATGTCAGCGCTTGGCTGTCCGTATAGTACATTATGTCTGCCAGATACTGTGCTCTATAGCCTATATCTAGTCTACCTACCTACCTATCTACTACTTACCTACGTACCTACCTAGGTTAGGTAGGTAGGTAGTGGAGGTAAGTAAGGTATATCTAGCAGAGCGGGGAGGGGTGGGATCGCATACAGACTGTACTTACCTTACCTTACCTACCCTATTATCTACTTACTTTCCCATACTTCAATATTGCCCCGTAATCTGTAGTTAACTATAGACGTACAATACGTACTGCATCCCTAACCTACGGTTACCTACCCACCTACCTACCTTAAGGAACGAACTATTATCCCGTAAGGCAGTATTATAGGCTGGGTACGGACGTATTTGCTCTTTTTCCACCTATCCTTCTGCACCTAATCGCTAATCGCAATTGTAACCTGCCAACCTTACCTAGGTGAGTATCGAGTATACGATGGCTGGCAATGCTACCTGCAGCCCTTTGGAGAAACCTCCAATTCTCGAAACTAAAGACATGATACCTAACCTAGACGCCGACTGGGTGACCACCTTCCATTTCACATGGGCGCTTAATAAGCTACTACGTAGTAGACCAGAACCCCGGACGGTGAGGCACCTCGGTAAGTAGGTAGATAGGTAGGTAGGTAGGTAGGCAGGCAGGTAGGTAGGTAGTGTACATCCACCCCTCTTTCGTATTGCCAATTCGCCACATTTATAGGGAAAGAATGTATAGAATACCGGTTCACTTGTGAATTTGGAGTCAGTGTCTTGTATTGATGGTATGTGGGAGACGTCTCCGCCTGGACATCTTGGTATACATCCAAATGACTGGCCCGGGAGGTAACGTTTACTTTAGCTCTCACTTCTACGCAACTCTATGGCAACCCCCTGCCACTCTGACCATGCGGATTTGCATATTCCCGCTGGCACGGGACCTGCTGAGTATCTTGCAGCTGTCATCACTTACATATGTGGTAGGCATGTAGTGTATCTGGGCTAAGGTAATGCGGTGAAAACCGGCAACATCTCCGGAAAATGCCCTCCCCGAAAAGATACCGACGGCTATTGCCACCGACGTCTTCAAGCTACCTTCGTGCTATAATGGGGGCCGATGCGTTTCGTTTCATACACACATGCGCGATCACGGCCGAGAGACAAGACGGACCCCGGGTAACTTCAGCTTGCTCCGACCGACGCCTGTCATCTTTGGGGATAGGGTGAGAGAAGTGGCTGCTATTTGAACATCAGAATAGAATTGTTCCGGTTGCTCGACCCATTGGTCAAGTCGAAATTGGGTGCTTCTGTCGAAGGAGTAAAGAGATGCATTTGGAAGAAGGCTGCCTCCCATCCTGATACTGCTATAAAGGGTGGCAAAACTAAACATTCGGTAGAACAGCAGTCCATACCGGCACGGGTATAGCCTCGCACAGTTCCTGGTTCATCCGCTAGTCCTTCTCCGCAATAGCCTGCAGCCGCTCATCTATCTCGTCTTCCGTAAGGGTTCGGAAGGACGGATCGGTACCTTCTCCGCCATCCGAGCGAGGGCCTCCGACTATGCCAATCTCGATCTCTCCCTTCTTGAAATCCATGCTAAGAACTGTGCTCAGAGTCGTGATTGCCAATTCCACAACATCTTCCCAGCTCCCTTCAGCACAATCCTTGTTCTTGAGTTTCTTCTCTAGGTGGTTTAGAGCCTCCTGTTGTTTGGGGCCAGCCGCCGTGCCCTTATAACCAATGTAATAGCCGGCAGGGTCACACTTGTAGAGCTGAGGTCCAAATTCGGAGTCGACTGATATTAGGGTCGTCGCAACACCATATGGGCGCATATATGCCTAGCGCGGCGTCAGCAAAAGAACGCCCACAAGATAATCGTCATGCAGCCATACCCTCTGGGTGTACACTTGGCTGATATTCGCCAATCTCTTAGCTAAAACGTCGCATGGCATCTCGTATCCATACTTATAGCGGAACTCGGCTGCTTCACCCTGGGCTCGCTGAGCGTACGCTCGAGCGTCGGCGATTGAGCCGGTCATCACGCAGCCAACCGATGGCGAGATCTGGAAGAGATGGGTTACAGAAGACGGATCGATCAGTTTGTCCTGGACCGAGGAGTAAGCTTCCAGTTTCATCTTCAGCTTGTCGCACTGAGGGAGTTGTTTGTAGCTGCCCCCAGGCTGAACACTTACGGGGACCTTTTTCTGAGAGAGTATCACTGCACAATCCTTCCCGCGAACACCTATCGACATAATATTGGCAGCCGTTATAGCCTTGAAGGCATATTCTACATGCCCCTTCGGTCAGTCATGCTCATCTCTTCACCGCTGTCCCATCGGAGTTTCGGACTCCCTAAATGAGTGGCTTGAACTGGGCGTCGTGGTCGAGGATAGATCGCAGGCCAAACATACCAACTTGGTAGAGCCGGCCTTGCTCAGAGAAGATAGTAATGTGCCGGTCATAGCCAGCGTTTCCTATTCGAAGAAGAACAGTCAGTATTGTAGCCAGCTGAATATGAGTCCAGTTCAAGCTCGAGACGTACCCGACATGGTGACAAGAGCCCAACGTTACGAAGGAGGGGTCGGCGTGTTCGGAAAGTATGCGAAAGAGAAGAATTGAAGGTAGGGAGAGTATGCGGCGGAGTTCGTTGCGGGGGATGACCGGTCGTTGTAGTAGGTGGAGGGGATGTTGACGATAGAGCTGAGTGGGATGGTTGAGCCTTACTGCGCATTGAGCATGGAGCCGAGCCGTGACGCGGTTGAGCTGCCTGAGAGGTCGAGCTTGGGCCACATTAAATTAATGCATAGAAGGGTTCCCTCGTATATTGCATGGGCTAAGCCGTTGCTCAAACCTATTGATCTATCCATGTTAGACAAGTTATCAGGTACATTACGTAATATTTGCATTAGTTATGTGCAAAGTACTTAAGCGTACATCCAAGTTATGCAAAGAATCAAGAAAAATAAAAATGAAAACCGCAGTAGGTACCATAGCTCACCAACAATCATCAAGATGTCACATTGATTTTGAAAACAAGTCGTTTGCACTGCGGCGTCCTATACGAGATCTCATCACATGTGTAGAATGATAACCGCACATTGAAGATTACGATTCTGGACCTCACGCGACGGAAAGAATCCGAGCTCAAAGTAAAGTGACATTCATCGCCGGTCCACCGTCCAGACAAGACACTGCGACACCTAAAATCGAGGGCCGAGACTGTCTACACACGGAAAACTCACCTCGAAGATCTTCACTATTGTGTGTGGATCCTCGGTGTGAAAGAACCTTCTATCGCCTAGCCTGTGTATAGCGAGCGCATATCTCTGTCTGATCTTCTGACCATGTCGTCCTCCACTGGCAAGTCGCCAACGCAGCGAGTCCCGGCCTGGAAGCGATTGGGTCTCAAGCTTAGACCTGCATCCGATGATGATACCCACCATGCCACCACCGCCGGCGCCACTACCTCAACCATGTCTAACAGCCAGACACACCTCAATGGCTCCACGCCCAATGGCAAGAGACGGGCCTCTGGTGGTCCCCCAGCATCGGACAATTCAGCCAAAAGGGCGAAGCAGGACCACAATACCCCCTCTCACCAAGGCCCCAAGAAAGCCAAGTCCGTTTCCTTCACCGCGGACACTGCCGACCCACCGCGGGGGAAAACCAAGCAGCCAAATTCCACCAAGGGCAACAAGGGCACTAAGGGTACCGGCAACGCCAACAGCACCACCGCACCTGCAAAGCGCGTTAGAGGGACCGCGCCCGTCAATCTAGAGCCGGCGTTAGCTTACCTGCGGACCTGGCACACGGCACGGGAGAGCTGGAAGTTCAACAAGAACCACCAGACCAAGTTGCTAGAACACGTGTTCGCAGACGCGAGCGGGACCACCATCCCGGCGGTGGACATCGACGTGTTCTACGAGTACATCAAGGGCCTACAAGGTGGCGTGCGGGCACGACTACGGGAACTAGCCCGCGGTATTCAGGAGCAGGACATGGAGCAGGGCGCAGCGGGGTTTCCCGGGACCGCGGCCGATGCGGTAGACCGGAGACAGAAGGACTACGAGGATGTCATCGGGAAGTTCCTGAGTCAGGCCCCGACGCCCGGGAAGCGGCGCTTCGCCGAGGTTGACTACGTACTCCGCACTACGGACATGGAGATGCAGCGGCGCGTCGTCAAGCGCATGCGTGCCGAAGTCGTGTTGGATGAACTGGGCGAGGCGACTGAATCTCCTACTGCTACGATTGCGGCTAAAACCGCGACATCCACGGACACGGGCAAGAATCACGGGAACTTAGCCGCCGCAACTGATGACAACACGCGTCTGCAGCTCAACGATGGGCCTCAGCAGAGAACCAAACGGAAGCGCAAAGTCCGGACAGCGGCGGTGGAAGACTCAAGTTCAGACTCATCATCATCGTCCGAAGACGAGTCCGACTCGGACACCAGCTCAAGCGGGGATAGCGGCAATGACAGCGACGGCAGTTCATCTGATGATTCGGATTCAGACGGGGACGAAGGTGGAAAGACTGCCAAAGACGACGACGATTCTTCGTCGAGTAGCTCATCATCATCGTCCGGTTCAGAGTCGGACTCTGATGACGAGTAGGGAGGTAATAATGTACTGTACTTAGGATATCGAAACCCGTTGTTTCTCTGCCTTATTTCAGGTAGATTTACTGTACCACAAATAAGATACCCCCTGGAGAGTAATTCATATAAACACATGTCGCGCCTCTTGTGGCGAAATGGCATTACCAGTCACCCAAGACTGACAAATGTTGCGTTGTATCATTTCGAAGGTATTTTTTACGCATGCTGAATCAACCAGTCTAACACAAATCTTCATGCGAATTTCAATACAATGCCAATTTCCCAGCGCTCATGACTCCTGTTTACACAGATATAACCTTGAAAGAGAGAAAATGTTTACACGAGCAGGGGCTGCGCTTCGTTACGCATCACCTTGCATCACTGACTTCATTAAGGTCGCATGTACCGGGCGCCAAGATCCCAAGACATGCCACGGCACAAGATGTAACTCCCGAATCTGACGGATGCACCACGGCCGTCGGATTTCGGTCCCAGATTAGCTATCCAGATGATCTTCGAGGGATTCGTAATCGTTCTCAGGGGGCAAGACGTAAGCCGAAGCGGCCAGGACGACGGCCGTGACGACGGATACGCTCGCGCTAGTGGTGGCTAGATAGAAGGAATAGTCGAGGGACCAGCCGGGAACCAGGAACTGCGAGTCGTGCTTAAACAGCCACGTCTAGCGAACACGGGGTCATCAATATCATCTCTCATCACTTGATTCGTATAAATGGAGCGCGCAGATTCTGCCGGCCCAACACGTATTCTTGAACCAAAAAGGAGGAATGGAGATAAGGAAGCTCACCACAATGCCCATGCCTGCAAACTCAACTATGCCGTCGACGAGCAGAAGGGTGGAAATGAGCCGCCAACCGCCCTCTCGCTTGAACTTCCCACCTTTAATGACGACAATGAAGGCGATGAGGGTGGCTAGCTCGACGATGGTGGCGAAGGAGAGAAAGAATCCGCTGGTGCGCCATAGCGCGCAAAAATCTTTGTCTTCGCGACACTCGTCGTCGTTCGGGAAGGGTCTACATGAAGGCTCGGCTACGGTAGAGCAGCTCTCGTGTAGTCCTAGGTACTTCGAGAAAGTCGAGCCTGTCGCCGCGGTCACGCTGTAGGTGACCCAGTGCGGCGATAAAAGAGAGATGACGGTAAGTATCGTCGCTGTCGAGGGAGAGCGGGAGAAAGGTTGTTAGCTTGGTGGTTCTGCATTCGACGTCATGTTGTAGTGTAGGTGGTTCCAAGTGATGCGCCCTGCTCAAGCCAGACTCCAGGGTGCTAATGGTGTTGAGTAGATGCCGCAGAGAAGGGAATTATAGTGGAACAATATGGTGTTTGGCATCGTGTATCGACCGGATTATCATGCCTCTGACGGGGCATGCTGGCGATGCACACGATGGACGAGAAGGGGGGGGGAGGTGGAAGAGGTGAGGAAATTGGAGGTAGGGAGGAAATGACGTACTGCATGCGAAGACGCTGAGGGAAATGGTATATATGATTTGGCGAGTCATGACGCCGGCAGCTGTCTTCTTGACCAGTAGCGAAGAAGCCTGTACTCAGAGTATCGCAATAATCACTGTGTCATCAACGAAGAATAAAGATGAGTATTCTCGCATGCTCCCCTGCGGAGGAAGGGAGCAAAATAAGATGTCGAGATGGTTGCCTTGGATGGTTGCCTTGGATGGTTATCTTGGTTATAAATGTTGGGCAGGAAGCGAGTCAGCTGGTGCCTGCAGTCTGCAGACGTGGATGAAGATGTTTCAGTCCTGTCGTAACACCTTCCAGTGGCAGGTTGTCGTAATGACGCTGGAATAACCTCATACCGGGGTGATGGAAATTCATCAAAACAGCCTCTGGGCCTTCATTGCATGTATATAATGTAGTTAACCACCAGGTCATCTAGATAGCCGGTGTAGTTAGTCACCTGGGCACCTGCACATACCCGTCCCTATCTGAGTAGTAGGTACGGACGTACCTTCCACTCCTTCGCCTGTTGAGCACAGCCTCAGACAGGAGGTAGGCGTGTGCTACCAGCTATCATCAGCTTATCTTGCTGTGATGTCTCGCCATGATAACCAGAAAATCACAACCAAGTTGGGAAAGTGACAAGCCACTCTCTATCTCTGACCAATGCCGAAAAGAATGACTATCTATCTCACGCATCCCACCAGCATCACCGCGACCGGTCAATGTTCATCGGACACATTGCTGTCACAGCAACAGTTCTCGCGACGCTATAGACGTCTGCGACCCCAGCGCGAGAGCAATTAACTTTCAATTTTGAGGGCAGCTGTGCAGGTAACTCTGTTTTTGAGTCGGTTTACCCTAGGTAATCCTCTGAGGTGTCCAAGAACTGCATCTTTGCTGAGATTGAAACGAAGGCAGACTTTGATGGCAATTGATGTTTCGTCACTGACTAGATAGGATCGATGTGTTATATATCTATATATATATAGGTCCTATGAGCGAATCCATTCAGTACAGTAACCCGGGGTCGTGAACAGATTCAGTGTCGCGGACGGAAAGTGAGGCGAAGCAGATGAGCAAGTATGCTGTATCGCCGCAGAAGTTGGAAGTTGCTCTCATTCTGAGAATTCATATTCGATATTCGTACTTGGCGGCTCATCATGAAACGGCTTAAGGTCAATGCCAGGGTGTATCGCCATTACCCACACAACCGGCTCGGTAAGTTCGACATGAGATTCTCCGTTCCGCTCCGTATCTCATATATAGTTACATACACTAACTTAGTCGTTTGAAGCAATGCCAGTCAGTTCCAGCATTTGGATGAACTTGGTACTCAATCGTGATTGACGGATAATTAATGGCAAATTCGTCCAGGAATGACTTTCTCCCGGTTGTTCTCGGACCCTTGTCTTCCTAACATTTCTCCACAACGCGGATACCGAATACGTACCTATGTCGCTGGCATGTCGATCTCTACATTACCTATGGCAATTGCAACCTGGGGCATACTCGGTCAGTATATCTCTCTTCAATATTCAGCACGCTTCTTCGACGTCCCGCAGCGTGAGGTTCTGTATATAGACAGGCTGACAGTTGGAATACATTATTAGCTGTGAAATTGGAACGAGTCAAGATATACCGGTAGTAACAATATGTATTACCCAGGTAGGTACACTTCAACTGCAAAGTCAAAGTCCTTGCTCACTGCAATGAACATCCATCAATCAAATCCCATCATTACCGGCTTATTCTTATCCTTCCTCGGGACCCCCAACCTCAGTCTCTCACAGGCAGATGCCCTAGGTTAGGTGGATATTGCTTTGAACGAACGTTGGTATAAATAAGAGGAAGAGCTTTATGGATCAACTAAGAATAGTTAACTTAATAGCCTGTAGGGAATCGCCCACGCAGGCCCTAGTAGGTCCTTTCAGTACGTACCTAGTTCGTATGCCATTTCCACTCAAGTCGGCTCGCTGATGAGTAGGCTGCATTATAGGGCGAGGCAATGACTGGGGCTAAGCAGCGACAGAAATCCGGCAATCTAGTGGCTGGAAGAATTATTGACATTCTTCAATCATTCCAGGACGTGATGACCTACCTCCCCTATCTAGGTAGCGTGACCGGAAACCTTGTACGGACGTCCGGCCTCAATTACCGCTGAATGTTCACCTGAGCAACTATTACGCCCCTCAGTCCTGTTACGCTTCGTTATCTTAAACTTGAGCCTCATCTGAATGAAGCCCATTGTTTAGCGAAGCGTATACGCGAGTCTGCTCAACAGCATCGCCGCGAATCCCCTCAATACAAGATCCCGCCCGCGTCGTCCTCCCCGCGCTTGGATTCGCGTTAGGAATATCACCTATCTGTGCGTCGAAACCAATCAGTTGCTCCGCGATCAAGCATTTTGACTCCGAGAGGAGCGCCACGGTTGAAAGTTGCTATGAGCCTATAAGCATCTAACTTTTCTGGCGTTAAGTTTGAGTCCTGCATGACCACCCGGCATCGAGGTTTGAGTGGGAGTCTGGCGTTGAGAGGACGTTCAACTTTTTCACCTGGGCTAGCACGTGCGACTCTACAGGTCCCTTAAGTCTAGGATAAAGTTGAATCACAGATTGCACCGACCTGGACAAGATGGCGACGGCCCCGCCGTTGACCCAGATCTCGTCGCCGGCGGTTCGGTCGAATACAAATAGAGCCGTCACGCCTGGTGCCGCGATGGACCTCGACTCAAAAGCTGCATCACCTACTATAAAGGGTGTTAAGTCAAACAATGGTCTACAGACAGGCGACACTCGGACCGCCATCATCATTTATAGTCCCGGCCAAGAAGGATTAGTGACCACTTTCGCCGATATATTAGGGAAGCCATTTCTGTTGGCCGACAGTTTTCAGGGAACCAGGGCGGAGGAGCAGGACCTAGTGCTAGGAATTCTAGCCGGAAAGGCGAAAGACAGCATAGCAACGCGAGATCGAAACGCCGTGGTCGCCATACATACTCATAATGTCGACCTCGGAATGCCTCCTGATGTCTACCTCTCCGCCCAATGTGACTACGAGTTCTTATATACTGAGGCGCGATCTTTCCGTCGGGACCTGGCTCGTTTTGTATCTTTTACCCTTGGTCAGATAAATCACTACGAAGCTCTCATGGCGAAGCCCAGAACATTTTTCATATCGACGACATTCCCGGACGTACGAGCCGCTTTGCCCAATATTGAGGTACTCACTGTTGGATGTGATGCAGTGGAGCTGCGCGTCGATCTGCTAAAAGAGCCCCTCTGGGATGGTTCTTTTGCCGAGATACCAAGTTTGAGCTATGTGGGTGAACAGGTCATGCTTTTGCGGCAGAGGTCTGAGCTACCTATTATATATACAACCCGCTGTTCACGAGAGAACGGGCGCTTCCCAATGGACAACCCAAAACTGTTCTACGAGTACCTTTTTCGCGCCATTCAATGGGGCGTCGAGTATATCGACGTGGAAGTATGGCTCCCAGAAGAGATCCGACGCAGACTCTACGAGAACCGGGGTAACAGCCACATCATGTCGGCCTTTCATGACTTTTCGGGAACTTTCAAGTGGCCCTCTGCTTACGCGCAAGCCATATTCATCGAGTCCTCCAGATACGCTCACATAGTCAAGATGATTGCCATCATCAACGATGCCAATGAGAACTTTGAACTGGAGTATTTCCGCTCCAAAATACGAGCCGAGTATCCCGACTCGCCCCCGTTATCCGCCATGAATATGGGCGAGACCGGTCAGATATCGCGCACGTTCAATAAAGTCTTCACCCCCATCACCCATCCGCTCCTCCCCATCATCGCGGCACCAGGCCAGATGAGTGCTGCCGAGATCAACGCGGCCTTGACATCTCTAGGCCAACTCCCGAGGAAGAACATCTATGGCATCACCACCCCGTCCTCCCGGAGCCAGGTTCCCCACGCGCATTTCTACGAGAAGTGCTTCAACGAACTCGGCCTGCCTCATCAATTCGCCGTGGTTGAGCGGCAGACAAGAGGCCCGTTGAGTGTTGAGGCCTGGTGCAACCAAAGATCCTTCGGGGGCGCGTACCTTAGCCCGACCATGTCATATGCCAGCTTGATGCACAATAGTATCTTCTTCTCGAAGCTGAATAACGGGGCCGGTCCGATCCTCACGGAAGCCGTCCGCATGATCGGCATGGTGGATACCATCGTAGTCCAACCAGCCTCTGCTTCATCCCCCGGATCTGCGCCGCCTTCAATTCCGTCTAGCCCGCACCGCCGCGCCGAGCATCCGTTTGAATCAGGGCCCAACAACGCCCATCGCTTCCCTGCGTCATCATCCACCCTGCTCTTTGACAACGTCGGCTGGCGCGGAATTCTCAGCACCCTAACGTGCGATCTGGCGCCTTCGGCTTACCTGGGACGCACGGCTGTTGTACTCGCCTCCAACGCCGACGATGCTGCCTCGGTCATGTATGCCCTGAAGGCGCTGCGCGTGGGTAAAGTGTACACAGTAGGCTTCAAGACACCGCTGGCGCTCGCGCGCGGCTTCGACGTCGAGCCATTCAATAGTCTCGAGCGCCTACAGCGCGTGCGCATGACGGGGGATGACCCCTTTGTGTTCATCTCCGCGCTCGGCCCTGATAAGGTCAGTCTTGTCAACATGATGATACGGCTCTTCGGCGGCGGCGGCGGCGGCGGCGGCGGCGCGCAGCGCTCTGCGTCTCAGATACGCAGGGTTTTCCTTGATCTTGCTGATGGCCGTGGTCCGCGGCCCGGTGATCCCGGGGATCCCCGTGCGGTCGCCGAGCAGTGCGGCTTTGCGGCGTATGGTGTTGCGAATACGAGCGCGTTCGCTACCGCTGAGACGGTGCGGCTGCTCGTGGGCCAGAATGTGCCTTATAGTTTTGTGCGCTTGGCGGGAGGCCAGGGGATTTTCTGAAGGGAGCTGGACAATAGAATTTCACCGCCGACTAAGCTGTATGCTGGTCTCTGCGATGTGATATCCTTAACATCACCTTATTACCCGCTGGTGGTTTGCGAGGTTCCACGTCTACAGCCCGAGCTAGGAACTGCCTAGCTCACGCGGACCGGGGCAAGTTCCTTGGAGGCAGTCCGACTGGGAAACTCGGCCAGATGCTCGCCCCTTGAGGGGGCTTGGTGGTTCGGGATGGATGGCCGTGACTGCGCGGGGTCATGGCTTTATTATATTAGTACCGTGCATTTGCGGGCGGTTAGAACTGCTTTCAACGGTATGTGACATGGGTGACTTTGGAGTCAGTTCACGAAATATTTAAGACTCTTTTGGAGGTAAGTTTGTCTTTGATGGGGAGGGGGGCTGTACATCAGCCAATTCGAAATCTTTCAAAAAAAAAAAAAGTATATAGCCGTTTCTAATTATCATGCCGCTATCTCCATCATACCTTTTGGTCGAGTCGATCAAGTGCCATGTGCCTATAGTGCCTACTTGTTGGCGAGACTGTGACTCCGACGTGACACCTTCTCAATGGAGGCCTTTCCTATCACTATGTACAGGATTAGCCTTCGCCTCCCCTCTTTTCCTCTTTTGTCGAGGTAGGGTAGGTAGCAGTGTAGGGTTTGCCGTGATCCGTTCCATAAGACACCAAGCCCGATCTACACCAAGCCTACTATAAAGGTGCATGGGCGGGTATCTACGGGGGGATACCGGAGTGAAGAAGAAGAAGAAGAGGAAGAAGTGAAGATCGTGTCGTTCTTCATGGCTCTCAACCGGAAGCCAAAGGGATGGAGATCTACCTACCATATTTACTAATATGTGTGTATGTGTATGTGTGTATGTGTATGTGTGTATGTGTATGTGTGTATGTGTATGTGTGTATGTGTATGTGTGTATGTGTATGTGTGTATGTGTATGTGTGTATGTGTATGTGTGTATGTGTATGTGTGTATGTGTATGTGTGTCTATCTTAGTAGTGAACCAACCAAGCCACTTGCCAATGCTAGGAAGATGTTCACCGGCGAATGTAACGTTTCAACCTTATTCCTCGGGCCCACTTTGAATTGCTCGATCATCTGATTGCATAATTTTTTTTTTTTTTTTTTTTTTTTTTTCCTTCTCTGGCTCAGTAAATTTAAAATCTTTTTCATAAAAGGACGTTTACTTACCACTCGAGTAGTTATTATCCACGGCCGGGATGTTTGGTAGTGCCGAGCTGGGCATAACATATCTAGTAGGTTAGGTTGGGCTACGGTTATGTCCCTAAGTACAGTCGAAGTATCAATTCGGGGACGGGGGGGGGGATTGGTTATAAGTAGCGAGTGACGCTTCCTCCAAATAGTGTTATAAAAAAAAACCCCCCCAAAAAAACCCCCCAAAAAAAACCCGGGTGTGTCGATCCATAGGTAGGGCGAAGAAGTGAGGAAACAGATGCCCGCCGATCAAACCACCTCTCTCTCTATCTAAGCATTGCTTGATGCTCTTTCCGAACCAATAAAGATAAGTAAGACATTGCTGAGCCCTCCCGAGATGTTCCATGGTTCTCCAAAACAATCGGATGTCTCCCTCCAAGCCTTATGGTATGGTTTTTGTTTAACCAAGTACATAGTACGGGGGAGGGTTTTCTCAATGCACCCCAGACTTTCTTCGAGGGAATTTCTCCCCGGTCAACAAGTTCTTCGGTTGAATCGGTTGATTCGGTTCTGCGGGGCAGAAAAGCCGTTTGAGATGGGGTCAAGCCGGTTCCCCGGCTTCAACAGTAGTAAGTACCTAGGTTAAGTAAGTAGATACGGTCTATCTGCTAAGTATACATGGTACTTGACTTCATCATATTCGTAAGTTGACTAGGTTAACTCTTGCTCACCAAGTCTTGTGAATGAACCTCGGCATACTCGCGCCGAGGCGGGAATGCAACTCCTCACTCACGATCTGCAGTCGCACCTCTGGTCCCGGTTAAGACGTTTGCAAAGTTCTGTGGTATTATTGATTGCGTATGTTTCGGTCGGTCGTCTGCAGCGGTACCGTGACCTGACTACTTTACATATATATATATATATATATATATATATTGACCGAAACTGGCGATATCCATGGAGTCTCTAGATAGATAGGAGTTGCGATACTTGACTAGACTAAGTAGGAATCAGACCATCTCTCTCTCTTTCTCTTTCCCTCTTTCTTGAGGATAATATGTTGAGATCGACAAGATGTGATGATAGCCTCAGATGACTTTCGGTACTGATGAACATTGCGTACCTGAAATCCAGGACTTGGCTCGTCATGAGCGGGTAAGGTCTCACTCATAATTTCGGTAATATTTTATTCATACCAACCAACCGACCATTGGAAGGGTAACTTGTCTTCTCATACCCTTGACCAGGGTTCTGCTCCATCGGCAACTCCCTCCCATCCCCGCGAGGAGAAGCGGGCATCAAGGCGCCGTCTGGCCTATTACAGTACAGGCAAAAAAGAGACCTCCCACTTCCAAGCCCTACATAGTACTTATGTACACTATCTACTAAGTATGTAAGTACGTACGAGTTGGCGTAAGGACAGGGCCATTCCATCCAAGTACTTGAGTAGATGGATAGATGCTTTACTTGTTTAGTACACGGCCGGTTATCTAGATAAGTAGTGTAGGAAGTGTGGGTGTGGAGGAAAGTTTTCCCCCCTTGACTGAAGTTGTAATAGCGCGCCTAAGTAGGAAAGGAGAGGAGAGGAGAAGAGAGGAGAGGAGAGGAGAGGAGAGGAGAGGAGGGAGGGGTCACTTTTAGTTCCCTCTTGGCAATGTTGCCGAATTCCTCTGGAAACGAAGTCTTTACCGTGATTAGAAGTTGGAAGCTATGAGAAAAGCGAGAGGAGGGCTGGCCATGCATGTTCATGTGGGAAACACTATATTTCGTCCGGGAGTGGCTTGGCTGTCTACTCTCCCTTGTCAATTTTATAAAGCAGATACAAAAAAAAAAAAATACAAAAAAAAAAAAACAAAGCTCAAGGTATGGCAGTGAAAAGCCCTTGATTCGGTACTTACACGGTCAACTCTTACCTCGATGCTCCGTAACCTTCCCCCCGTTCATGGAGTTCCATGTCCCGGAGGGATTCCGCCCCCCCCGTTCCGTCAGCCATCCAGCTTCGAGACTCGTTTCCGGATCTCTTTTACCTCTATCCCTGATTGATATTACGTCAAGCATTCTCTCCTCAGGAGCCTTGCAAGACTCGGATAGGCTCTCCAAGTACTATGTAGAGTCTGTACAAAGTATGATGATTACTTGACTTATACCCGCAACAAGATACCTATTTATGAACTACCCACCAACGATCCTACGCTAGATAGCTCGTTATAAGTAAGACCTAGTATACTAGACAATTATCTACTAAATACTTATACTGCTCACCCAAGTTCCAACATGTTTTCCCTCCACAGACTAGCTAGCTAGACTCTACTTACAGCTCACCGCCAACGATGTAATCAAGTGGTGAATATGATACTTAGATGTCTACTTGGATGCCTCTGATGATACTTCTCATCTCTATTGGTTTGTATCGTCCTCATCGTAGTCTTATTCATGTCCAGTCCGACTTGTCCTTCACCTCGTTCTCGGTGAGAACTCCTCACTTTGGTGTAGATGGTCAGACATGCCGTCGTCCCGTTGAGATAACTGTTAGATGGATAGAGCGAGTAATACATTAGGTCAGGTACTGGTAGTAATTATTTACCTATACTTGGGTAGTCATGGAAAATACAATCTTTCCATGCCCTTTCTTCTGTCCTGAATCTTGCTCTCTCCCCCGCAAAAAAAGAATCCTATCCTACTTACTTACTTACAACTACCAGTAGCGCCGACTACCCCAGAATCCACTACTTACTTGCTTACACTTCATCCGAGCCTTCTACTTAGATAGATACTAGACTACACTACTTCCTACACTATACTATCTATCTACTTACTTGCTATCTACTTACTACTTACTTACTTACCTCGTCGACAAATCCCTGCTCGAGTACCTACTATGTGCTTGAACAACGCCATCACTTCTCCGGGGTATCTAGATAGTCGAGCCGAGCGACAACCCCCCTTCTCCAACATAGGTATCCAGCGCGTTGCTTTCCCATCTATCTACCCTGCATACCTACCACACTACTATGTACGTATATCTACTTTTGTATACGTAGGGTAGGGTAGAGTAGCTTCTCGCCCCCCCCCTCTCACACACCCCGCCCGCGGCCCCGCGCAACCCACCCGTCCATCGTGGAGACAGGGAAGAACTAAAAAGTAAAAGAAAAGAAAAAGAGAGGAAAGAAAGGACTCTGGAGTGGAGTGAAAGTGGAGTGAAAGTGGAGGTTCGCCCGTGAAGCCGAAGCAAGTAGTATAAAGCCAAGGAAGAAGAGATTAGGTACATACAAGGTGCGATCGTGCATCGTTTATGCAGCTTACCTGGTGTAAGTAAAGTAAGTAGGCGTCCGAGTTTCGCCCCAGTCTGGGGGAGCGGATGAGGCGGGGAGACAGGAGGCAGGAGGAGGAGGAGGGAGTAAGTAAGGCAGGGAGCCACAAATTTTCATGGCACGGGATGTGTTTATGGAGAGAGAGAGAGAGAGAGAGAGAGAGAGAGACAGAGACAGAGAGAGAGAGAGAGAAAGAGAAAGAGAAGCTTACTTAATTATGTAAATATTATCGTGTCCCTCTATATACTAGGCTATAGTATCTAGACATCATGCGCTCTTTTGCGAGTCCGGCCTTGCGCCATAGTAGTTCGACTACCTACGAGACGTCTATACGGGCCAATCCCAAATACCCACCGAATACCATTCGTGTCAACGACGGCGGGACGACGAGATATTCCGAGTATGACTAGAATCTCGAAGACGAAGACGACGACGACGACGACGACGATAACGACGATAACGACAAAAAGAAGACTCTCATATCATCAAGGGCTACGAATCACTTGTATCCGCCTCCTGGACACATTTCTTTCTTAGAATTGGGTGGGAATAGTCTGACTTGACCACGCCGTCTTATGCTTTTTTTTTTTTTTTTTTTTTTTTTTTACCAAACGACTCACGACGCTCGTCGACTTTCCCAACTGAGCGTTCGGAACCATGAGCCTAGCTCATCCGCCTGGTCTTCTCTTTCCCAGCATGTCGCGACCACAGGTCGGCATTGAGCGCCTACCGACTCGTCGGATGAGCAACGAGCCGCGGGAGTCGATGAATTGTAAATCTTGTCGGAAGCGTAAGGTCGGTGTTGCTTGGGAAACTGGTAGTCGTTTTTTTGTTTTCTTTTTTGTTTTCTTTTTTTCTTTTTTTCTTCTTTTTCTTTTACAGTTCGAGTTCCGCAAAATTGACTGCTCTTTTCTTTTCAAACAGATTAAATGTAATCGGTTACGTCCATCTTGTGAGGCATGTCAGATCTTTCAATGCCCGTGTGTTTACGGTACGTTTTCTTTCCTTTTTTCTTTCCTTTCTTTCTTTCCTTTTCCACCGGGTTCTGTACCGTTTAGTCACTGATAATCACAACATCACCACAGATGCAGTCCCAAAGAAGCGAGGACCAAAGACAGACGTGCTCGAGGCTTTATTAAAGCGAGTAGACGGTTTAGAAGCTCAACTGAAAGATCGAAAAAGAACGTCGAGCGGGACGTCTATCGCGGAGGAGTCGTCGCAATCCTTCAAGACAGAGTCAGCCGAAGATAATAACACTGAGAGGTCTGGTTCAGATTCAACACCGGCCGTGTCTACTACAGAGACATCCGAGCCTCCTCCGAAACGTATGGCCGTCGATACATCCAGGAGACGAGACTCTGAATCTGATACCGTCTTATGCTCCCCCGCTACGACCAATGCACCACCACCATCACCACCGCCGCCGCCTCCTCCTCCTCCTCTTCCTCCTACTACTAATACTACTACTACCACCACCACCACCACTTCTACTACTATTCAATCCCATGTGCTAGTGGACATGTACTTCACACGACTTCACGCAAAGCCGTATCATATATTGGATGAATCATTTATCAGGCAACGACTGCGACTCAACCAATTGCCCCCGTTCTTGGTGCACGCCATATACGCCGTAGCAGCCAGGTGAGTTTACACTACGGAGAAGAGATGCCCGACTTTCTCGCTGAGGTCAGATCTAGATACATGGCTCACCCCCATGGGTATCGGGCCGCGGTCCAGCTAGGCGAAGATTTCGCCTCGATGTCGAGAAAGGAGCTTGATATCGACGAGCCGGCCGTCGATACACTCCAGGCCCTCCTTCTCCTCGTGCTCGCCTACATGGCGGCGGGGAAGGGGAAGAAGGCCTACATGCTGTTGGGTATGGCTCTTCATATATCATCATATCTCCCGGTTCCCAACTCCGAAGTGCCATTCCCACTAATGATATGATTTAAAACGCAGCAAACGCGATCGGTATGGCGATGGCTCTCGAACTCCATCGCGAGGCAGACGCAAACGCCCCTATATCCGCCCTAGACCGCGAGATGAGGCGGCGTTTATTCTGGTCATGCTATCTCCTCGATCGATTCCTGGCCTGTGGCTCGAAGCGCCCCTGTCTCGTCGGGGATAAGACTATCTTTCTGCGATTGCCGTTCTGGTTCCCTACGCCCGGCGGTCTGCCCATCGAAGGCGAATTCTTCCAGGCCAGCCCCAGTCTACCATCCCTCCAGGGCGGTGGGCGGAAATTCCAAGGGGGCAGCGCGATGCTCATTGACATCGGCCGCATACTGGGCGTGACGAATCGATACCTCGCCACCGGCGGCGTCAAGAGCGATTCGCATTTCCCCTGGCACACGTTATCCAGTCTTTCGAAGATTCGGCAGGATCTCGATATCTGGGCTTCGGGCACCGACGACGTCTTCTCGAGCTTGGAGGCCCTCTTTGGACACCCCGAGTGCACGGTTCTGGTGTTGAGTAAGCTCATCTATCACCTCATCTACTGCCTGATATACCGTCCCTTCCTCCCCGTCAGTCTCGCCGAGCTCTCCGTCACGGGCCAGCACCAATCCTGGCAGATCGAGGCGACGAACATGTGCTTTCTACACGCCAACGCGATCACCGAGCTCGTGGAACTGGGCAAGCAGACGGGAGCGACGGAATGGCCTGCCTTCGTCGGCTACTGTATCTGCACCGCCGGCACCGTCCATATCCACGGGGCGCACTACAGCAGAGCCGGACTCCGAGGCGGCGACGCGGGAGCCTTCGCCGCCTCGGCGGACTTCCTGGCCCGCGAGATGCACCAGCTCGGCGAGCTACGGTACGTATGGGCGAGCGTGCAGCAGCAGAGAGACACTCTCCAAAACGTCTGCCACGCCCACGGGGAGCTCGTAAAACGCCTCGCCGCGAGCTCCATGCACTGCTCTCCCGCCTTCAACCTCGAGGATTTCTTCAGTCGCTACGCGAACGTCGTTGGACCGGGAGGCGAGCCGTTTGCCTTTGACGCCTCCAGTCTGAGTCTGAGTCTGAGTCTGACGGACGTGTCGGTGGACGTCGCGGCGGACGTGTATTCGGCGCAGGACTTGTTATACTCGCCGCGAGAGGACAACGGCGAGACGGAACGACCGAATCTCAAGAGGAAACACGCCGCGAGTTTCAGCCACCATCGACCGGAGTTGGGACATGCGTCGTCGTCGTCGTCGTCGTCGTCGAATGGCTCGATCCCGCGGAATCGGACTACGTCCGTCGCGTCGTCTGCTCGTCGGTTCTCCATGCCGGCCGGAGCCACCGGCTTGGCGATGCTACTACGTGTCTCGCCGTCGACGCCGACGAACGCTGAAAGACAGGACTTGCGCCGGACGCGAGAAGAAGCGATGAACTCATCCGTCAAGACGACGATAGCACCGGCTTATACCGAGACAGAGACAGAGACAGAGACAGAGACAGACACACAGCAGACCCAAACCTTTCCGGATGATTCCTCTTCACCACGCAACCTTTTCCTATTACATCAGAACGCCGACAACCACAACCACAACCATAGCAGCAATAACAATAACAATAACCATAACCATAACCATAACAATACCGGCAGTAGTAACGGCTTTGGGAACTACGACCCCATGTTCGGCGGCATGTTGACGAATACCTTTCCCTCGCCCGCACCCGTATCCGTATCCGTATCCGCATCCGTATCCGCATCCGCGCCCTGGCCGGACAACGAAGACGTAGACACCGCCTTGCCAATCGGGACCAAGACCGCAGTCCACGAGAGCAGTCCGGGCACCGCCGCCGTAGATGAAAAAGATCCATTCCTCAGCCTTTTGGAACAGCTTGCGGAGAACGAGAATGTCGTGGGTCAGGGGACGGAGTTGGATTTCCTACTTGGTGCGGTGAGGGGTTGATATGAATCCCCCCCTCTTTCTTTCTTTCTTTTCTTTTCTTTTTCTTTTTTTTTCTTTTCTTTTCCGGATTGTTTGTTAATGAAGTTGGGGATTCAGAGGGAAATACCTGGAGGAATGGTTTGGAAATAATGATTAGATGCTGTGTGGTTATTTAGCGGGATGGCGTTGGGGATAATCCGGAAGGCTTCGTGTCGATAGAGACACTAGGGAGGGAGGAAGCCCCGAGGAAAACATATCTTCACGATCAATCGCATCAAGTGGAAAAGGGGAGAAAGGGATCAGAGGGCGGGAGGGGGGTGTGTCAATGACAAAAACTGGGTTCGCAAGGAAACCCTTTCCTATCAATATCCTCCGAAAAGTCTATATATATACATACCATCACCATCATATATCTCATCTATATACTCATGCTATCTCATTGATTTCAGGCTATATATATATCATTGAAAATCATGGCAAACTTCCTTCCGTCTCTCATAAGCTATATATATATATATATATATATATATATATATAGATAAATAAATAAATTTCGTAGTCATCATTCATCATGTCCATCGAGCTTCATATCCCGTTGTCCCGTTATCCAAACTCGTTTAACAAACAAACGCTCCGCCCAAAGGAAAAAAAAAGAAAGAAAAAAAGAAAAACAAAAGAACCCCCTCTTCATTTCACCACCCAAACTGTTCACAATGCAACTCAACCGCAGGTCCCACCACACTAATACACCTCGCCGTCACCGTCCTGACGGCCTCCAACAATCCCTCCGGCCCACACGCCGCCACCAGCACCTTCTGATCCACCGGGACGCACGCAATGGCATCGCGCACCGAAGCCTCGATGTCCGGGCGTCCGTAGACGACGGGCACGCAAACGCAAACGCCGTCGACGTCCAGCTCGGCCGCAGAAGCGCGACGCGCCGCTTCTAGATCGCGCTCCGGCTTCGCGTCCGCGCCATCGATTCGGCCGGGCGAGGCGCGCGGTGTAGTCGGTGCGGAAGAAGAGGAAGAAGAAGATTCTTCTTCTTCTTCTGGCTTTTCGACGGTCGGCGTGGTGATGGCTTCGCTGTCGGGACTGGTAATGTGGAGCTTCAGGACGATTTTATGGGCGCATTCGTGGGCTAGGATGTCGCGGAGGTGGTGCTTGAACCAGGAGATCTTTTCTACCGAGAGGGATTCCTCGGTTAGTTTTTTTTTTTTTTTTTTTTTTTTTGGGTGTGTGTGTGTGTGACTTATGTCTCTTCTCTTCTCTTTTCTTTTTTTTTTCTTTTTTTCTTTATACTTTATACTTTTGGATATAAACTGAGAAGAATAAACGGGGGAGGGGGAGACTCACCTCGATCCCGCGTGACCCAAAAGAAATCCACCTGCTTCTTCGACTCCGGCGCCAGACCGCGCAGCATGTCCGCCAGCAGGCCCAGGGTGAACGTCGCGCCCGATCCGCCGGCGACGAGGACGACCTTGTCGCTCTCCGCCGGGTCGGGGAACGTGCCGTAGGGCCCCTCGGCCGAGACGCGCAGCTCGGCGCCCGGGTTCGCGACGGCGTAGTCGTGCAGGTCCTTGGTGAAGCCGCTGTGCTTGCTGATGACGAGCTCGACGGGGTCGGTGGTGATGATGGTGAAGGGGTGCGTCTCGAACGCGCGGATTTGCGGGAGCCAGATGTAGCAGTGTTCTATCATGGGGGGGTTAGAAGGGTTAGGGTTCACTGCTATAGCCAGCCAGCCAGCCAATATACATATATATATATATATATGGAAAAAGAGTGGGAGGGGGACAAAAGGTGAATAAAGTCGACTTACTCCCAGCCCTGGCGCGCCTCATCGATTTCTTAAGCACAATGCGAGTGCCGCCGTTGGGAAGAGGATAGACAGTCGCCGCATTGTTGATACTGTAGAATGCCAGACGCGCAAATCGAAGCATGCGATCGCAGAACCAGGCGGCGGCCACGAGAGTGACGGCGATGGAAGTCCGGTCGTGCTCGAGCTTGCGTCGGTGGAGGCCGGCGCCGATGACGATGACGAGGAAGAGGAATACGTGGACGGCGTAGAAGAGCTCGTACTTCATCTTGCGCACGAGCGTGAAGGCGACGAGGGTCATGGTGCAGAAGCCGATGAGGATGCCGTACGAGACTTTGTGTTCTCGGAGTTTGTGGATCTCGCCCTTGTGGATGCGGTAGTAGGTGTATGAGATGCCATCTGTCTTGGGGGGTTTGGGGGGGATTCAGGGTCAGCGGTTGGCCTCTGGATTGGGAAGGGGACCTTTTTGCTCTGGAGATAGATGATATCAGGGGTAAACTCACGGACGATCATGTCCACGGTGAAAGTGTACCCGGCGATCTTGTGAAGGCATCTGATCCGTTCGTAGGAATAGGACGTCAGAATCGCGAGCGGTGTGTTCTTCAGCGCCAGGAAGACTGTAGGGAGGTGCTAGTATTAGTCTGTCTGCGCTGCCAAAGCAAACGGAACTGTCTTAAGACAAGACCTACTCAGAAGCGACAGGTTTCCAATTCCCATCCTGCGGACAGTGTAAGCAAGCGGACGATGGTTACAGGATACTCATATATCAAGATCTCGGGAAACTCACCATCCTAGTCTGACGGAAAGATTGGACAACTTGCTATAGTCAATCCGGTAGAAGCTGAACAAAGCGTTCAACACGACGTAGAGAGTGACGAGCACGGCATGGCCGGTAGACGGGAAACCAGGGAATGGCCTCAGAAATAATCGGCGAATGAGTCTGGAAGTCATGATTAGTTGACTGACACATCTCCCTGAGTTTCTTTTTTTTTCTTTTTTTTTTCTTTTTTCTGCTAGCCAAACTCACCTTGACAGAGCGGTAATGGGGTAAAAGATCTTGAATCGAGAGAGTCCCGATGTCAGACGGCGTGTCCAGTGGTCCAAGATGAAGATGGCGATGAGGGCTGAGAGTGAGGCGGCGTAGTAGGTCAAAACCTGTTCTTCGGTGTGCTGTTGTGAGTGTCCTTTTCCTTTCGAACTTTTCAGGATGTGAAACTCGAATGGGGCGGATGAGCCCGGTGCTCCAACTGGTAAGGACTCCATGGCGTAGGAGATTCGGATGGGTAGGGTGATGATCTGCTTGTAAGGGCAGAGAGAGTGCACCGGTTTCGACGTCAGCGGTTCGTGGATGGAGGTTGAGAGGCGTGAGAGGTGTGAAAGATGTCAGGTTAGAGTAGAGAGGCGAGTAACGACAAGGGACGTCCTGTCAGAGCAGGAGTCCGGCCCTTGTTCAGAGGTTCGTCTTTCTATCGCCGGTAATGACTTTCTTGGTTCAGACGAGACGGGAAAAGATGTGGATGATGTACTTTATAAGTCAACCATGCAAAGGCGGTAGGTATTGTCTGTTCTCTCGAGTGCACTGAGAACATGTGAAGGTATCATAGACCAAACCCGCACGCTACAAGTGTGCCAGGAAGTCCGGGGATGAGGTTTGTTAAATACACATGAGCTGATAAGAATTTCTTCACACAAACGGCCACGGGGATGGTGAGATGTGTGGTAGGTAGCGGACTCGATACTACATTCATTGTCCGGTATAGTTCCAGACCTACGCCTACTTATTATACAATAAGGCAGGTAAACAGTAGATAATGCAAGGCATTGCATTGCCTCTTCCTTCCGAATGAGGTTCAGCGGGACCAATTCATGGACCAATATTCCTCGAGGGACTCCGTTTGAAGCCCGATACAATCGTCCAATAGGTAGGTAGGTAGGTAAGTAGGTCAGTAGGTAGATAGGTAGGCAAGTAAGTAGGTACGCAAGTAAGTAGGTAGATAGGTAGGCAATCGACGGCCTTGCCTACGTTAGGTGGTCAACGGTATCGGAATCGGAATGATGACTTCCTGGAGAACTGCTACCGAATCAGGCTTAATATACCTCCATATACCTCCAAACGGCGAAGTCCCATTATCATGGACACGTAACGGAAGGCAAATACCGGGCTAGTGGCCCTTTAGCATGCCTAGGGTGCGTCTTCTATGGGGACGATGCCAGGATGAGGTTTTTTTAGGGCGCCGAGTCAGGTGGGAAAGCTATCTAAGTAAGTAAGTAGGTAAGTAGGTATCTACACTAACAGCTGACGCTATGGAAACGAAGTCGCAGCAGTTTTGATCTAAGATCTACATACGTCCGTAGCTAAGTAAGTAATGCCTAGATAATGCCTACCTAGTCTAGTACACATGTTTAAACCGGGACAGTCTTTGCCGGGGACTAGATCTCGCGATTAGCTACAGAGTAGGTACCTTGCCATCCATCCATCCATCCATCGATCTATCTATCTATCTATCTATCCATCCAAGTACTGGTCTGGCTGTGGGAGCTACACTACATGAAAGCAATCCCTTGGCATGTGGTCCAAAGCATTGGTTTGCCAAGGACGGGGGGAGACTAGCACTACCGAAGTTATCTGCCTGGTCCTCTGTAAGTAGGCATATCGTGTTTATTATCTAGGTGGTATGTGTGTCTCTCTCACTCACTCACACACACACACTCTCTCTCTCTGTGTGTGTGTGATGGCAGGGATCGGTGATGAGCCTCAGCCCCCCGGCCTATATACACTATTCTATACCTATACTTACTTACTCCGGTCCGGACGTCAATGGACAACTCGAGACAAGAAGACGTCGGCCCTGCTTATCTACCTAGTGCCTCACCAATGGGCTACTTAGCTTAGCTTAGGTTAGGTATCTATCATGTCCAAGGGCTTTGTCTACTACTTATGTACTATGTAGCTCTCGGTAGAAGTCGATCAATACCTATATACTACCTACAGTAAAATCCCATCATTTACCGTGAGTCTAGATTGAAGGCATTCGAGTTCATAGCAAGTAAGTAAGCGTCCATCTAATACCTACCAACCTACCTATCTATCCTCTAGCACGACGGATAAAATCCCAGCGGCTCCGTCCGAGCCATGGGCCATGGGCCACGAGCCATGAGCCATGAGCCATCATCACGAAGTACCGCCTCTTGGGGTCTTGGCTCACTTGCCCAACGCCATGAATATTTCCCGTTTGAGGCATTGAACAGTCTCGACGGCGGCTTTGTCAGACCCATCTAAACGTGCCAAGACAAGCAAAAGACAGCGTTAAGTCGACCTTTTTTACTTTTTACCCCCTCTCTCCGCCGCCACTTCTCCCCACAACTACCTATGGACAATTCCGCCTAAATACGTCGAAATACGTACTTGAGCTTGAGCTTGAGATGGAGATAGATAGGTAGCGTAAACGCCGACTTTCAAAGAAGTCGATCAAATCCGACGAAGAGCTGGTAGGTATTGGGAGGGTTTTTTTTCTTTCTTTTTTTCCGGAAGACTAACAAAAGAGTACCTATACTATACTACCAGGACCTATACTACCAGGTAAGGTAGGCATGCGGTGTTGGGGGGGGCGTGAAAGATGCGAGGTCGAGCCCACTGACGCCGTCGCATACAGATTGAATAATACAACGCTGTCAGGAACGCTAAGTATAACATGATTACCTCGTTTATACTTAATACTACAGTCTATAGTCCGTACTGACTTACACTCTCCTCTCCCATGTCTTTCTAAGTAATCAAAAAAACCAAAAAACCCAAAAAAAAGGAAAAAAAAGGATAAAATAAATAAAAAGCGAATCATACCTTCTTTTCTTTGCGATGTTATTTTTCCTAATTCGTCTATCGATACAGTCGTCAGCAGTCGCCGAATGACGCCAAAGGAATCACTATTGATTTTTGATTTTTATTTTTATTTTATTTTTGGAGTGAGCCGAAGGGCTGGAAGATTCCGTTCCTTCTAGGTTACTAACCATGTACACTTACTATGTATGAAGAGGGTAAAGGTACCTACATAGTACTTATAGAAAGAAAGAAACAAAACCACCCCCCGTAGGAAGAAAAGATCGTCGCTTCGTTTTGGGCGTCTTATCCTCGAAAAGGTAATAATAATTCAGGATCGCAATCTATAATACTATTTCCGGTCGATCAAATAAACTTGCTGCCCGAAAAAGACCCTTAACACTTTTTTTACCTACGCGTAATTCTGTAAAGTATGTATGTATGCCAAAAGTGTAAGTACTATCTAGTAGTGTTAACCCAGTCACTTCGCCTCGAGAGATCGACAGCATGGTGGCAAAGAGGCCTAACTAACGGGCCGCTACGCTACAAAGCATCTCCGGGCCAAAACGGTCTGGGAAGGGCATACGTAACCCCTTCCCCGTCTCAAGAGGTTAGTTGGGGTGATCTTCGATGGTTCTCCAAAGGCCTTGCGACGACGACCTCATGTGACAGAATGTTATCGTGATGGTGGAATTAGCGGCGGTCGATCTTGATTTTCCAAGGAAATGTCCTAATCCGGGGGAAAGGAAGGAGGAAGTCACCGATTGATTCCCGTAAAACAAAAACTTACTTACTTACATAGTAGACTTGAAAGTTCCACATCATGAAGAGTCCCGTCTCTTGAGTAAGTATATAATGAGGCTTAATTACCCCCTCTAGTAGAGACAGAGACATAAACTTATAGAATTGGCAAAATTATCTTCCATGATATCTATTTGGCGCGTCTTTTATCTCTCCATCTTGATTCAACGACAGCTTACCTACCATCAATTCCTCTCACCACGAATCGTCTCTATCTGTAATATGCTACGAAGGGACGATATCTATCTACCTACCTACCTACCTATTCCACCTAAGCCAAACACCTAATAATAGGCCGGAAGTCGGTTCCAAGATCGCCGCTACGAACAAGCGTAGCACGTCGGAACTCCGAGAGAACCAGCCGGTCGTCGTCTGTCGTGAACCAAGTTCCGACCCTCAAAAGAAAAAATAATAAAATAAAATAAAATAAATCTGAAGAACAAAATTCATCTCAATACCTACCTACCTATCTGATATTTCCTACATTCCACGCGACGGTCAATCACTATACTTACTACCTAACCTAGTCCGGGACATGTCAGATGATATTCCAAAAATTCGGCAGTTTTTTGCCCATTCTCATCTTTCCCCCCCCTCAATAAAAAAATAAAAAATAAAAAATAAAAAACCCGCTAGAGGTCATCACCATCCATGATCGCAGACACCTTCGGTTTCCCCCCCCGCCGCCAGGACCTGCCGTTTTATGATATTTCCCCCGAGACTAAAGGGTTCTTTGAGCCCGACTCTTGAATAGATGAGGATGATAAGGTCATACGAATAAATCCAAAAAAAAAACCAAAGAGAGAGAGAGAGAGAGAGAGAGAGAGAGAGAGAGAGGGAGAGAACTAAAGAAACCAGGGGACGGCCCGGCCTCCCACGCCACACGATCGATTAAGGCTGGCCAGATGATCACCGACGGAACGTCGCGGGGAGGGGGGGGGAAGGCCTTATCGCCGACGATGAAAGGTTCAGAAAATAGATAGCACGGAACACGAACCTCCCTCCTTCCCTCCCTCTCCCTCTCCCCCCGCCGCGGGCTGTCTCAGTCACACACCCATTCTCGCCTGTTGATGCCCATTTGCTTTGCTTATCGCCGTCTTCCGTTTCGTTCCTTCTTCTTCTTCGGGTCTTTCGGCGGATGTCTTTTGGTGTTGTTATACTCTTCTCCTCCTCCTCCGTATTCTTATGAGACCCCTTCCGAAGTGGTTGTCATGAACGACATGTGATACATCTACAGGGCATGTTTGACGTTTCTTTTTTTTTAAAAAAAGGGAAAGCCAAAAAAAAAAAACAAAAAAAAAGTCAGAGAGAGAGACTGGAAAGGTAGATACTACGTTACGGGGTTCCGGCTTGGCACTCCGAGCCTAAAAAAGCTTTTTTGGATCTACTTACCTTCTTTTTCGTTCCGAAAATGGATAAGGTGATTGGTCCGAAGCCATCAATTTACCGCCGATGTGCCATTCCTCCCCTGCCCCCCCCCCCGCCTACATACATACACTTTTAATTGCCTTTTAGTAGATGAAACAAAACAAAACAAAAAAAGAAAAGAAAAGAAGAAAAAGAAAGAAGAAAAAATACATGCGGGGTAACTAGGGTTTAACTCTTATAAGAACCGGCCTATCCATCGTCGTGATGATTGGTGTAGGTAGGTATGTATGTAAGAGGTGCATTTTTGTAAAAAAAAAAAAAAAAAAAAAAAAAGTACTGCGCGGATTGCATAGTCCGCGTGTGTGGCTGTAAGTAAGTAAGTAAGTAAGTAAGCCCTAATCAACATTCATTCACATGGAGAGTATCTAGAGTACCTATGCATATCAATTCCCATGTATGTGAATTCCGCGTGTTATCAAACCTTTTTATCAACTTGATACCTATCTGGAATCATAATCTGTATACCTAACCTACACTGTTTCAAGGAGTGTAAGAAAGAAAGAAAGAAAATAAAAAAAAAATAAAAAAAATAAAAAAGCACATAGATAGATAGAAGGCTCGGCAGGAACCGTGAGCGTGATCCAACCTCGTGGCAACAGTGGTTGGACACCTAGATACCTACACCTATGCTGATCCTCTTCAACGTCCTCCCCCGACTTATGCAATACTACTGTAATAAGCAACCTTCCCGCAGGTCTCAGATATCTAGATAGTGCAATCCAAAGTTTATCGACAGTCGTTAACCCTCTGTACTAGAGGCCGCGTCGGCTCGGCAGAGTACATGCTATCTTTTCTGTCGAAGGTGCTGAGAAATGCGATATGCCAATTGAAACCCTGTGCTGAAGTTGGTTGGTTGGCTGGTTGGTTGGTTGGTTGGCAATCGGCTGGAAACATTCAAGTCCTCGGCATAAGCAAGAGGGGTTCAGCTATCTACCTAGATAGTCAACCCCCACGATCTGAAATTGCGTCCACATCCATTACAGGTACAATATTAATCTGTACACGTGGGGATTGTCAGATTTCACTCTAGGAACTCATAACTCGAGGTACTCCTATAGGTAGTGGCTGTTTTATAGCCGGGTCGTAAGAGAAGTCTTCCATGGCACTTTCCCACCACGGAATATACATACAGAATGTGCCCGTATTCCTTCCGTGTGTAACCCCGGAGACGGCATCCTTCGATGTCGTAAAACTTCCAGCTTTCGCCCCCCCGCCTTTTAGGCCGGAATGCCACATGGCTGGCTACCCATTCTAACGGGCCTTCTCATTTACGGCTACAACACATATCTAGGAAGAGAATGACCAGGTACCTTAGTCGGCCCTGTTAATGGGCACAGTAGGTACCTATAGGTAGAATAGGTAGGTACCTATCTAACCTAGCAGGTCCGAAGCAAGCGGCGCAGTTACCATGGAGGAGGTTAATTATCTAGGTAAGTATCCAGTATCCAAGAGAGATACCTAGCGTACCGCGGCCAAACCGAAGGTCGAGAAGACTTGGCAGGCCACCAACCTGGACGCAACCCCCAAGTATTCTATCGTATATCCGCGCTCAACCGACATATTCGCAAGATAATACCGATCGGTACAGCAGCCGTGCGCACCCGTACAACCGACCGGCGCTGATTGATTGATAACAGAAACGCCAAATAGGGCTGACGTGAGGACATGTGGAAAGTCCGCATCATCCGGGCTTGGCGGCATCCAATACCTAGTTACATACCTAGGTTAGGTAGGTTATCACATTACATACCTAACCATAGTATCTGATGGCCCTGGCCCGGCCCCTCTGCGAGAAAGAAGGCTTCAAACCCTGTCGGCCAAAAAAGTCCGACATAGAGCCGTCGGCAGGCGAGTTTCGCGCTTTAGCTCTCGAGTTCTCGGCGCTTGCTAGCATTTGAAAATTCAACCCCTCAGTTGGTATACCTAATTACTAGTTAAACCAACGCCATCTCATCTGATAAGATATGTCGCTCCGTATGCCGGGGGTTGCTTATAGGTAGCCTATATATCTAACAAGTTAAACATTTATTAGTGCGCTGACGGTGTAGGTATTAGGTATCTGATTTCCATCTGATTAACGGGTTCAATACCGAGGTAGGTACCTCCATATGTACTTGCATGGCGCAGATTCTTCAATGAATAGAATAGTGAGTATATACGATACGATACAATAGTTAATACTAGATAGTTACCTACCGGCCGATATAGACGTGATTTGTTTGAAGATGGTTTATCCTATCCTATACATGAGAGCATCCCGAGATACCATAGACTTCGCAAGGAATGAGCTTTGGCAAGTGAATGAGGAGAGTGTTCACTTTATTGGTAGTGCGGAAGTTAAAAAGGGTCACTGACGTCTTTTAGTCATTCCATCTGATAAACATTTTCTACATCCTACCTACATTCTATCTACATTCTAGACTAGACCAAAACCCGCCAAAGTGAGGAAGAAAGAGGTCTCA
Source organism: Xylariaceae sp. X187 (assembly GCA_028637585.1). NCBI lineage: Eukaryota > Fungi > Ascomycota > Sordariomycetes > Xylariales > Xylariaceae > Xylariaceae sp. X187. Next base: position 715,890 of record JAJIZN010000006.1, on the reverse strand, counting down.
GCTGCGTGTCACTTTGCCAAGTCGTTTCCATCTGATAAGAAAAAAATCTTTCGGTACTAGATAGTACCTAGATACTACCCTCCCTGCAGTATCCCCAGTCCCATCAGATTAGTATGGAGGTTACTTAGATACTTATGTCAGTAAGACCTACGAAGGGCGATATGGTATGAACGGCACGAAACTATGTCCTAGATACCTAGTCGATACCTAGTCGATACCTAGTCGAAGGGAATTCCCGTCCAGTGGGCTTCGTATGAGTTCCGTAGGTCCCGAATGAAGCGAGTATACTGCGAGTAGGTATGTATGCCTACCGGATCTTTTGGAGTTGTAGGTAATGCATTTCGCCCGGTAATACACGGGGACTGAAGACTTCCCTACGGAATACGTAGGCGATGAATGAAGGGGAGAGTCTAGAATCAATCATTGGCATGGCGATGACGCCCCCGCCCGGCCCCAAATTTCCATCAGATAAAAAGAAAAAAAAAAAAAAAAAAAAGAGAAAAAATACTTGCAGAATGTAAAATTTTCACGGCGGCGCCATCTGCTTCCATCTGATTACGGGTAGAAGGGGCGAAGTCGGTGAAAGGAAGGTTTTACCTACGTAATTTACATACACACATAGTTAGTTACGGACTAGATAAATAGGTAAATTACTTACTTATGGATTCAGTTTTTAACGCTATTATAACTTAAGTAGACTTGGCGTCGCACAGTTTTTTTTTTTTTTTTTTCCATCAGATTAGATAAAAGATTTGTTTTAGATAATAACTAACTGACTAGGTTACATACCGTGTAAAACGGTGTGGCTCTCCGTGAGAGAATGAGTCACTCGATCTGATTAGATTATCCCTGGTTCCATCTGATTAGATAAAAAATGCCTCTTGCATCATGTAAGGGTTTTTGGATCCCTCGTCGCTTACTTCCATGCTTCACTAAAACCACCAACTGCATGCGTTGTTTATTTTTAACTGGTCCATTCTGTCAACGGTGAGCCTAGCTGTCTATTGATCCTGGTCTAGGTATTGATCCTGGCCTATTGATCCTGGCCTAGTCCATCCCAACAATGCGTGCGAACTATCACGGAAGCCAAGAAAGTCTCATCCCGCCGAAAACCGGGAGGAGGGAGGGGGGGCTGAGTTTGAGCGGGAAAGAAACGGCTGGGAGGAGAGGTCTACGGTCTACCTACACTAGATCTACCTGCACCGGCTGGATCATCGGCAGCGACGAGGGGTCCAAATATTGACCAACCAGCTTCTCAATGGCCGCCCTGTTGCCCCCGCTCCTCCGGGCGAGCGCCAAGAACTCCACTTGGGCATCGAAGATGTGCCTCAGCAGCTGGCATCGATGCTGTCGGTAGGTCTGCGTCCGGTTGCTCACCCGCCTCTCGACCTCCTCCTCGTCGACAACGCCAAGAAAAGCCTGCATCTCAGCATCCGTCTTAGGCTGCTGTGCTTGCTCAAGCTTGACCCTTAGCGTCGCTATCTGCGTCTGCGCCGCCATGTTCGCGACCCTCAAGCCCAAGATCTGGATCGCGGGAGAAGGGTACTTGACGTCCTCGACTGAATCAGATACCTGTGCCAGGATCCGTTCGAGTATCTGCGGCGTATCCATGACGCCATCCGCCACGCCGAGGAGCCGACTCAGTTTGTCGATGCCCTGATAGAGCTGCTTGATCTCCCGACTCGTGTTTTCCACGGCATCCCAGAACTCGAGCAGGCCGCCGCTTCCGGCCATTACCCCTCGGGCCCACTTCTCTCTGTAGTTGTCCCTGGCCTCTCTGAGTTCTGCACAGCGGGCTTGGAGTTCTTCCATCGACCCCTTTTCGGCCAATATGGGCTTCGAGCTGGAGGCCTTCTCGCGGGCCTCCTTTAGTTCTGCCTTGAGCGTCTTGATGGTATCGTCGCGCTCCTTGAGGCCTGCCTGTAGTTCAGCATCTCCTGACAAGTCAGTAGTATTATTCCCCCTATCCGTAGTCGTCGTCGTGAGCTTCTGCAATCCCGCACCATTCTTAAGACCCTTATTCTCACCCTGAAGTTCAGCGACCCGCTTCTGAAGACTCTGGACGTGATCCCGTAGAGTGCTCTCGCGCTGCTCGCACGCATCGATCTTGCCCTCCAGGTCGTCGTTTTTCGTCTGCAGGATGAATACGTCTGTGTTCCGCTCCCGAATCTCCCCCTTGAGCTCCGTGATCTCCGAACGCAGGCGCTTCAATTCCGCTCGTTCCGTACGCTCGCTCCGAAGACCGTTGAGCTCGCTCTCTTTCTCGGCGAGTTTCTGCTCTGCTTCGGCGCTTATGGCCGTCATCAGCGCAGCGGTTCGGTCGAGCTCGTCGACGACACGGCTGAAAGCACCCGCAGGCACGGAGTCCTTGTCGATGTTCTCGAACTTCAACGCCTCGATCCAATGGCCCTCTCTGCGGGCTCGGACCTGCTGTGCTATGTTGTCCTTTTGCTCCTGGGTTAATGGACAACCGATGGCTTCGGCCGCGGCGATATGCCGTTGGATCTCATCTTCAATAGAATCCATACCCAGATCCTCGTCTTCGTCATACATGTCTGAAGACTCCGACATGGCTATCGCACGGGCCTCGGCATTAGGCACGGGGCTCTCGAGTTCCGAAATGCCTGGTTGTCGTTCATGCTCGGGATTTGCTTGAGGAGCTGGCTTATCGTTAGACTCAGGCTTGGAGTTACCGACATCGCTCCGGTTGGAGGGCTCACTCGGCATGCCCGCCGAGGAGTTCGATCTAGAGTTTTCGGGACTTGCTTGAGCAGCTGGCTGATCGTTAGACTCAGGCTTGGAGTTACCGACATCGCTCCGGTTGGAGGGCTCACTCGGCACGCCCGCCGAGGAGTTCGATCTGGAGTTTTTCGAAGTGGACATTCTCTGCTGTTGTTGCTGAATGTCAAGTCACCCTATGTAGATGTACTGAAATCGAGTAGGGGTATAACTTACCCTGGGTTTCGTTCGTCTGCGTTATTCGTGTCGTTTTGCCGAGTCGCGATTCCCAATAAGATTAGTAGAACGATGAGGAAAAGCTCGTACCGGTCAGATAGTGTTTTTGCCTGGTAGACTGCCCCTGGCTTGCCTGTTCTCGACGAGCACGTTCGTCGTCTTAAATACACCACCGAGCACATCGCTTAACACGCACACCCAAAGGACACAAACACGATCTGAATAAGACAATCGTCCTTGTGAATGACAAGCCTGTCTTTCTCATCCCTATACCCTCCTTTCGTCCTTCCCCGTAGGTGAATGTGAGCTATCAGAACTGGGGCCTCGTGACATCACGATGCAAATCAGACAAACAAGCCAGGCTCTCACGAACCCGAACGACAAAGCGTGTGTTAATTGTGAACTTCCAACAACAAAGAAACCCTTACAGACATCACCACAGCCAGAGTTAATCCCCCAATAACCTCACTCCAGGCGGGAATAACCCAGCATTTTCGAAATAGTCAACATTTGATGCAAGATACAGATTGAAGGGAGTGGTATCATATCTTGTAGATTCTTATGTATCGCTCAACCGTTGTTCCATGAAAGTAGCGCCCCCAAAAACCATAACAGGAACAAAATGAGAGAATGGAACTCATCTTCCAGGAATTCGCACCTGGTGATGATGAGGGATAGAGCAAATGACAGTTCTTACTAGGTTAGTTAATGCTATGTAATGCCCATGCTATACCAAAAAAGCAACAAATGAATGACGAGAAATAAAAAAAAACCATATGTGCGAGTGATCGTTACCGTGTAAAAGCAGCAATATGTCCTTTCCAGGTATTCGAAATACCGTTTTCTCAAATGCTCCAACGCCGTTTATACTCCGTCAATCATAGAAACAAAATGGCCACCATCATCAACTTGCTTTTAAGAGATCTCCAGAGTCCCATCATCGTCATCGTCGTCATCATCATCGAGACGTCTTCACCACAAATTATCCCTATTAACCATATCCCCCGGTGAAGACACCGCGTGGTTCCCTCTCCTCAATGAGTAGACGTCATTAAAAGAGGCAATATTCACTCGATCGCTCGGCATCGGACGACTGATCAGAGGCCGATTGGGGCGAATCAGTGGCCTTTGTGACAATCTCTCAGCAGCGCGGTTCGGTCCTAACGCTCGAGCAGGGAAACAGATTAAAAGCAGGACAGTCGCAATCAACATGAGACCTCCGTCAAGAACCAAAAGGGCGGTTTCGGACTGCGTGACGGAGTGCCTTAGGCCTTCGGCGATCAAGACTATTCGATAGAATGTTCGTAGGATAATCAAGACAGTCGCAAATGCGAATGCTGAATTTCATTAAGAGTCAGTCAGTCGTCCCTGGCTATTGAAAAAGGCCAAGTGCCTACCAATCAAGAATATCCTAAACGGGCGACTATTGTGTATCAAGACAGCCCCTGAGCCCAAATCATGTTGACTTGTTCGTAATGCGAGTGCAAAGAGAATGCCGTGAATGGCAAAGATAGCAAGCGCGAGGAGTTGAATAGCTAGTCCGACGACGAGTATCAGAGCACCAGTGTCGACCTGGACTCTCATTAGCATTTACCAAACGGAAAATGTCCTCAAAGGTTTACGTACCGCTAGGGGAATGTTTTGGATTGCTGAAACCACAGAGCCTGTAAGCTCCAGAATAAGGGATACAGCCGTTAACGCGGAGAGGAGGACTTGGTACCACGTAGGCCACCAGGAACGATACCCATCGCCGTAGACTGCGACGATGCGAGGCATCACCAGGAAAATGGCGCCACAGATACATGTCGGACCCAGAGTTGTGCCAGCCAGGAACACGGCATAACCAGCAGCGCTGTCCGGATTACTATGTAGCAATAACCGGCCGACATAACCTATAACCTCTAAAGCGAGGCCCGTCGTGACAGCGGTAACGAAACCCAAGCTCCCGTATCGAACTCCCAGTGCCAGAGTTATGGGTATAAGGAGGGCGAAGAGCGAGAGGAAGACAGCATTGCCCGCCAGCGCGGGAGGATGGCTGGGGAGAATCTGTGAACAACCGATGGATGCACAGTTGGAAGAAATATCCATGGTCGCTTCGTTTAGGTGGTCATCTCTTGACGCCTGACGAAGAAAGATCAGATACGAGTGCACAAGAAAAGGGGAAATGCCGAGGACTGGACGATACGGTGAGCCCTTACCGGTGGTTATAGTTTATTGCATAGGAAGGAGGGAGGAAGTTTTCCGATGTTGGTGGCTTAGGAGGGGATGACTCTACTTGCCGAAGGCAACAACGAAAGACTTTCTCACCTGTTCGGGTCCGGTCAAATTTGTAAGGCCGGTGTTGGATCGGTGCGAGTCCAACCACCACGTTATTACCTAGCACGACAGAGTTAAACCACCCAGGTAACTATTTTTGGTGCCACAGTACAACTCTCGGAGTAGAGAACGAACGTCGGACGACCACGGGGCGAACAGCTACCCAGAGAGCGATGACTAAGCCCGATCGAATCGACCTGACGCTCATATAGGCAGCCTGTCTCGCCATGCTAACCGCGGCTAAGTGATATTGTCATGCCTGGATATATGTCCGTCCTCTCCGGTTTTTCCTCTTTTCCTCTTTTCCTCTTGAAAGACAGTGAAAGGGAGGGCGCCCTCCGCCAGAGTATGAATCATCCGCATAGAGAAACAGCCGTTTTGCGGTGCGTGGTATAGGCATAGCATAAGCCCGAATATAGTGTGACCCAAATGAGGAAAGCCCACGAAGCAAGGAGGCTTGGAGATGGTCCCGACAGTTTGGTTCAGGTGGGTGGCCCCTTGTCAGCGACGGCCTATCATACGAACTCATGATGAGGCCGAGCGGCTCAATTGCCCATGTGAAAAGTGATGAGAGTTGGAGATGCATTTCATGACTGGGCCCAGCGACGAATGAGAGCGGGCGGCCATCTGGTCACTAGATAGCGTCACTAGATAGAGTCACTTTCCAACTTCAGCACTTCTTCCGAAAGAAACAAAGTCGGGGCTTTGGCTTATAGGACCCAGGCATGTTTTGACCGGATGGAAAAAGGACTGTTTATGACCCAGCTGCCAGTTGCTTTCAACTGCCGGCCTCACCCTTGGAAACCAGAAATGAGCATCCTTTGGGAACGATGATCAACATGAGAGATGCCTGGGGTATGGCGCTAACTACGCATATGCGTAATGTCACATGAAGGCCACGACTAATCAGATCGGTTGACGCCCGGTCTTTTCAACATCTTCGCATTTCTGGCTCCTCCGATCAGCGGCAATGCTACCAAGAAAAAGAAGGAGCAGGTTCCTGGAAGCCGGGGTCGCAGGGCTGCATGCGAATTGTTACTGCCGGCCAAATTCGTTCCCTTGGGTTCCAACCCATGGTTCCAACCACAGACGACCGGAGCATGCTGCAAGCGACAGCTGTACCGCGTTAACTTAGGCCAGAATACGGCATGTTGATCGCATCTACTTCATCGCGGCTTGATTGTTGGGGGCTGTGTCCCATGGCCTGGCCGAATAGGGCAAAAGGATTGAAGATGAGGTGGATGGATTTGAAGAGCGACATGAGTGAAGGAACGCAACCGGTTAGGTACCTATCTACCTACCTACCTACCTATTTCAGAATCTCAGTCCCGAAGGCCGCCACACGCCCCACTAAGATAAGATGGGTCCTGTGGCCGGGTCCACTTCGTACCGCAGCGAGCCGCAGCGAGACCACCTCTTTATCTATCTAGCCCCAGCCACAGTCGATATCGCAGATGGTTTGAGCTCGTTGAGATAACGCGAGGGAGGTCCCGCGGGCGTGACCTCAAGGTCAGTAAGTATCTCTTAGTAGCATCTCTTACGTTGTATGCATATTCTATCCAGCATATTACACTCTATCGGGCTACTTTTCCTGGTATATGCATAGATGTCTGCCATAGATGCATAGAATACTCCCACCGGGCTGATTTGGTAATCACGACCTCATCACAAACGATTTCAAGCTTGCCCGGTGACAAGATAAAAGGGCAGCGGCAGAGGCCAGGAACAATAATCTATCTTACCATGTCACTCCAGGCTCTATGGACTGCATGATGTGGTAGCCCTACAGCCCTACAAACCTAGGGCCGATGAACTTGATTTTCTTTGAGCTCGCGAGCTTCGCACGGTTGATGCTGAGATTATGTTGACTATTCCCCGTGTCACGATCAGCCATCACACACGTGGCCGAAATTTACATCTACTCATCCGACAATTCGCCTCCGGCCGCTACCTTCAATCTCGTAAAGTTGGGGATTTCGATCCGAGGCTCCCCTCTGTAGAGAACTACATCCAGGGAGAGTACGCCTCGATCAAAGACCACTATGGTAAGACGAAAGAATCATGTCCTATCTCATGGCAACTCCTATTCGTGTTGATCCTACTTCGAATTTCCCAACTAACATCTCATTTCAGCAACGCCAAAATATCCAATTGTTCTAGCTCATGGCCTGCTAGGATTCGCAGAGCTTCACCTCACTCCAGGCTGGCTACCGCCCGTTCATTACTGGCGAGGAATCGCAGAAGCCCTCAGAGCAAACGGCGTCCACGTAATCACCACAACTGTGCCCCCATCCGGAAGCATAGAGAAACGCGCCGAGAAACTTGCGCATGGTATTTCCGAGGCTGCGGGCGGACGCCATGTCAACATCATTGCACACAGCATGGGCGGGCTGGATGTGAGGTACTTGATATCTCACCTCCGTCCCGCCGATGTCGCCGTTCGTTCACTCGTTACTGTCGCATCCCCTCACCACGGGAGCTCTTTCGCCGATTTTTTGTTCGAGGGGATTGGCCAGAAGCGCTTACCTGAGATTTATAAGCTTGCCGAGCGTGTTGGTTTTGAAACAGGTGCTTTTGAACAGCTTACTACTGATTATATGACGAAGGACTTTAATCCCAGGACGCCTGATGATTCCGATGTTCGCTACTTCTCCTATGGCGCTAGTAAGTACCTATTCGACTGATTGTTTTCCTCTTGCTATAATCTTGGTCATGGGCGCCAAAAAAAAGGTCCTCAATCTCGCCAAAAGCATCAAGGTCGCGTTCAAAGAAATAACACTGATCATTAATCTTCAAGTGATCGATCGCCCACCACTTTTCAGTCCCTTCCGACATTCTCAGCGGATAATCTCGCGCGTCGAAGGACCAAATGATGGTCTGGTGAGCGTCGCGAGTTCTCAATGGGGTTCGTATAAGGGCACTCTAGCCGGTGTAAGTCACCTCGACCTAATTAACTGGACGAATCGTTGGAGGTGGATGATACGGAGTTTCATGGGAAGACCACCGGGGTAAGTAAACCGCCTACTTGGAGATACTGGACATCTGCTTATATGCATACAGCTTCAATGCCATCGCTTTTTACCTCGCTATCTCGGATATGCTGGCAAAGGAAGGCTTTTAGGTAAAATCGGCAGCTTTTCTCACGCTCCATACAGCCGCAATCCAGCGGCGAAAAGGCCCCGGACGTCCAATCAAGTTGCCCGCGCCCATGGCCAGTCATCAACCCATGGTACCCTATGCCTTGAGGCTTATAGCACGAGGCGCATGACTTTCGTTGGGGTCAGTCATGCCAACGACTCGTTTCAATCATCACCGGAAACCATGCGTTGTCGTACTGAACAACAATCTTTCGTCTGATCTACCTGCCCAGATCTGCCGCCTTGGCCGCCTTGTGTTTCCCATCGTTTAGTTCAAGGATACGACTTATCCAACATATCTCCTACTAACGCATAAAGCTCACATAGCACTGCACGCGGCTAGGCGACCAGGCGACCAGGCGACTTGCTGGCGTTATACGGTAGGATGCTTGGATAGCGAGACAATGAAAGGCAGGGAAAAAGCAGCTGTAGGCAGTTCCCGAACTCTGTTAATAAACATGACGAGGACAATGATAAACATCAGTAAGGTAGTAAGAACTATCGGATTACTACCGCAGCTGCATACTGCTATGGATACCGCGCGTTGAATCACTTTTCTACGACCGTTAGTGACAGATGCCTACTGGAAGACTTTTAAACATGTCCAGGAGCCCCCAAGACTTCACGCCGCGCCAGGCAAGACCAACGCCAGAAACACCAGAAGAAAGTTTAGGTAGAAGGCATTCTGCCATGCTGCGCACTCTCTCACTACACAAAGTCAGCCCATATGACCTCGGGGGATTCATGGGTTTGATGGCGGAGGCGACCGAGTGACCCGAATCAACCATAACACCTACCAACACTAGTACCTTCATTACAGAAACATATATCTAATAGAAGGACTCCAAACCCTACCACCAACTGAGCTGTCCACCCAATTGTATAGCATTCCAGCAACGTGACCCAGACCCAGAATAAGAAGGCCCGGAGTAGGCCGTGGTAGTAGAAAATGGGACCGGAATCTCGAGCCTGCTGCTGGCCCCGTATCTGCGTAGAAATCGCGCCGTATGTTATGGAGGCCGGAGGCCTCGTGCTGTCCCGACACCAGCAATTCCTATCTAATCCCGCGACGACGAAGGCGCACGATAGGTAGGTAGGTAGGTAGGTAGCTGGGCTTTTGGCAATGGATCCAAAAAAGGATCATGAGTACGCGCCGAGTCTCCACACGTGGACATGGTGAGCATCCTTAGCGATGAATTCGGCAGTCAGTGTAAGTAGGTAACTTACACTACCTACCTACTTACCTACTCTACCCTAAGTAAGTATCTACCTAGTCTCTCAATAGCGTCATGGTAAGTGCAACGAGACACCACATCCGAGCGACGACGACCTTCTTTTCTACCTACTGAAGTCATCAAGCCACTAGGTTGCAAGTTATTACATCTCGCCCCATATACACTACCTACCGCCCATTAGCCGCCCGCCTTATTGCTAGGTAGACCCAACGCCTCGGTCCACGAACTTCCCCACGAGACCGGGGTTGATATGTTATATGTAAGTAAGTAGGTAGGTAGTTATTTACGGAAACGAATAAAGAGGATCGATCGGTCGGGGCGGGCGGGTCGAAATCCTCCCCCCCCTCCCCCACTTCTAAGAACAATACCATACGAAACCAACGTTTCGTCAAAGTTTCATGTATTCTTTCACTACCAACTTCTATTCCACTAATTAGCAAGTTGCAACAGGGTCCTGTAGAGACTTTGAATTTCATTTTGTAAGTACATAAGAGGAGGGGATGGGGGGGTCTGTTACAGGCTCGTTAATGGCTTGGAAAGTCTTGATTGTGGCCGGAAGGAAACAGGTACTTTGATGAAGATGGAACTGAGTGTTGAGCGCGATTCGCTTGAGCTCGCAGGTGGGTATTACAGTAACTAGGTAGGTAGTGGCAATTGTAGGTAATTGCTGAAGTTCATTCATCGACAAAATTCATTCCAACCGAACGAACGAATGAATGAACGAACGAGTGAGCGCAAAGCCCAGGAACATCGAGTCGAGTTCCAGCCATCAAAAGAATTACAGAGGAACCGAGCCCGCTTTTTTTCGGTTCGACAAATCCGTGTCGGCTATTCTAGAGAATTGGAATACCAAAACAAAAAAAAGACGTATCCTTCCAGCGCCAGGCCGGATATAGACTAACGTCCAACACAAACACCTCTTTTTATGGCGTTAACAGACGATATAGGCTTAGCGAGATAAAAACCGGCATGTACCTATCTTTTTCTGTATCGGCATACAAAACGTAGTACGTCCCTTATTGTAGTTGTTCCTTAGGTAGACGGTCTGTGCCACACTTAGTATTCCATTTAACTAGTTGTACACCAGCCACATGCACCGCCATACGGCTGATTTGAATACAAAAAAGGGACGTAGCTTTTCGAATGCCGACTTACACTATAAAAAAAGATAAGTACATGATGTTTTTTTCCTGTGTTTCCCGGGTGCGCCATACAGGTAGCGTCAGAAAAGATACGTCCTTTTCTGTAGGTTAGGTACTTAACTACCTATCTAGTGTATTACGAATAGGTAGCCGACTCCGGCAAATCGGCTCGGCAAGAAATCCGTTAAGGTATTCCGGTGGGGTGTCCGGGCGTTTATTTATGCCTACCTAGGTATGTACCTACACCTACCTACCTACCTACCTACCTACCTACCTACCTACCTAGGTAGGCAACAGTATCCGAAAAGAGTTTCCCAATCGCTTTTATCCATCCCCAAATTCCATTCCCATCGTAAGGTTGATGTTTAAAAGCGCGCCTATCGCTAAAAAATTAAAAATTAAAAAAAATTAAAAAAAAGAAAAAGGACTCCGTTGGTGTAAAAGTTGTTGTTATTTAGTTAGCACCACAAGCACCTAATTACGTACCAAATCAATTCCGACTCATCTCGGCCCAGATAGGTATGTAAGCCCCTTCAATCAAGATGAGAGCGCTATTGTAGGTAGGTAGGTAGGTACGTAGTAGAGGTACCTATGTAGGTAGTGTACTATGTATAGGTACCGGTACCTCAAATGGGCAGCTCTGGAACACATCGATTTGTGGCTGGCAGGCCCGCGACGCCGGCACCTTGAGTCTCGCTAAAACAGTTTTAGTTTGGCTTAGCGTTGTCTCCCGCTCTTTAACATGGAATTCTGATGGAAGTTGAAACTTGAGAGAGGCCTCGCCAAGGTCGCCAAGGTCGCCAAGGTTGGTTCAAGCATGAGTATAACTATACGTCCGTACAGTCTGTACTATCTTAGGTTAGTGAAATCCACCAGGTGCGCCACAAATCCACAAATGGGCCCCCGCTTCTCGGGGTGTCGGGTTGTTAGCGGAGGTCGGCGCTGGGTGTGAGGGTAGATAGTTCATGTTAATTATCTACTAACCTAGTTACGTAGTAAGGTTAGTGCCTCAAGGTCAAAGGTGAATCCAGTGTCCAGAACTTTGGTCCTGGTCGTTCCTTGTTTAACTAACTATCTAGCGAACAACATTAACAAAACTCCCAAGTGATTTCGCAAACGGCGTTAACTTTTTGACAAATTCCGACGACGATGCGCGGGCTGTTATCTCGAAACTAACCTAATGACATCGAAGAAGAGGAGTTTTCACGAGGAATAGATAGGTGCTCTCGTCTTGTCTAATACACTATTTTTATATGGAGTAACATGCTTCATTAGCTTCTTCGTGTCGGTATAAGTACTAATAGTGTTAGTGTACGACCCACGACCCACGACCCACGACCCACGACCGACACGAGGATGAGGGATCCACGTTCGTTACGACGGTCCGAGGCGAAATGTGTTACCAGGAGGTGGGTTCCTCTCTCTTGTTGTTCAACGTCTGGCGGCTTTTCATACTCGCTTAGTCCGTACTTGCGCCTTCAAATCCAAAGATTCACATGGTAGCCTGTATAAAAGCGTCTAATATACCTACATGAATGTTTAGCTAGCTACGTCCGTACTCGTACATAAGTAGATAGCATGGAGGTAAGATGATTAGTATCTGGGAGAGTGAGGAAAAAGGTGTGTTGTGCCGTATGCAGTGCACACTACGACGTGTGGTAAGCTGAAGCTCGTCGAAGGTCGGGGAATAGTCTAGGTAGGGTAATACAGAGACGACATGTGTGGTATATGACTGGGTGTATATACATATTTCAGCGACGATGTACGAGATAGGTGGATATGTGCTTTCTTTTATAGTGTGACGACGAAAACAAAATGCCTACCTACCTACCTAAGTATGTGTTGGATGGGAGCCGGCTAACTGCTCCATAAGTACGGACGTATACCATACCTATCTAATGGATGCCGAGGAGAGGATGGGGTGGCCTGACTTCGAAACACATCAGGGGATTCTCCCCTGCCAGCTCGATCCTGTGAGGCTACCAAAGCCAACGGGATCCGCTCAACACAAAAAGGACCTACCCACTCAGAACACATCCAATTTTCGAGAATGTCGGTCCAAAATGCCACACTGGACAAAAATCATCCATCAGAGGGAGAGCGGAGTTGTCCGTTAAGTAACATGAATGCATAATAGGTATTAGTAAACAGTACACATACCTTAGTCGGCGCAGAAGAGCACTAGGTAGACACTTAGCAACTGGTGTCTGAGTAGAATGGCCAGCAAATTTTCTATACCCATCGCCCTGGCGAGCCCTTGCCCTAAATCATGAGACACATGGGTTTCCTCTGAATCCTACGTGGAATCGGTCGCTACTTACATAGTACAGACTGTACCTTGTGGATACGAACGTCAGCCAGGCTTGCTTTCGTCATCTTCTGGGATTTGCTTGGTCACATAATGTACCTCGTAATAGCCGGTTATCTGGCTCACGACATTGACGAAAAAGCAGGCCAGGTCGATAGTTATTGTTCAAAATTGTAAAGATGCACGAGATCTTGACCGCTAGAGGCCAGGGAAAGGAGCATCAGGTCGAACACCTTCGTTAACAGTGTAATAGATTTAGACACATGGTGAGCTACGGGACGTATTCATACCCATAGTACTCACTCAAAGTAGGTATTCTTGCTGCAGGAGACAAGACAGACCGGAAGATTTGCGCGGGGGTGTCCAAAACACTAACCTAATAGCTATGGAAGGGGGAATCCCCTGAGAAGTAGCCGAAAGGGAAGAGCATGGACATGTTGTAGGCGAGTACTTATGGCTGACAGGTGTCCATGGATTGTCGCAGGCTGTGGCATACCCGTAGGCAACTGCTTCTCCGCGGCTTTATTCACCGAGAGAGCGGACCCAGCAGGCGATCTAACCATGCTACCTACTACCTACCTAGGTATTCTCTAGGTAGGCTGTTCGGTAGGTACTCACGCTACAGCCCACGACCGGCAATGTACAGTGTGTCAGGGAAATCACTTGCGAACCACTTGGTGTGTCTGCTACCGCGCAAGCAGGACAACCAAACTGAGTCCTTTTCGAAAGTCGAAGGTACAGGTGACCTAACAGGTTCATTACAAGGCAGAGCGATCCAATGCGGTGTGAAACGACCAGGAAAGGCAGGCAAGCAGCCTCCTGGCCCGTAGTGTAGCGGAGGACGGCAATCGGTGACACGCTTCTCTCGCGAATCACCATTTCGAGATGCTCATACTCCATTCTCTTGGCCCTTCCACCTAGGTAGGTCATACAACCATAGAGCGAGCCCAGAAATGCCTGATCATAATCTCATTCCAGCACGGGCGAATGGGGAGAAACATGGCCTTGGTCTAGAACGATCGAATGTGTCCAAGACTGCATAGACCCATGCAGTTATCTGAGCCATCATGCAGTGTTAGTTCAAAAGGGAACTCAATATACGATAGGTATATGGTATATGGTATGGTACATACGTCCGTACCGTGTCCTTGTACCTAGTATCCGATAAAAAGACCCCTTTGCCATCTGGTAGGCCGTGGCAGGCCGTGGCAAGCTGCGGCAGGTCCACGGGCAGGGTAATGGTAGACCGTGGCATTATTCAGGGCAATCAGGGCAATCAGGGCAATTTTTGACCAGGCCAGCAGAGGCATCTGTTGCCTAAACCCACGCCAGCTGGCTGCTAGATAAGGTCCAGGCCGCGTGTCGAGAGTGCAGGCCGGGACCGTACACTACGTGCACGAGAACGAGAATCGTAGATTGTAGACAGATATGGAAGTCCAGGGTTCCTGGGACTGAATCGCGGTCCGTTTAAGGCCCAGGACCGCCGCAAAAGGGTGACGCATGGCGCAGGCTTCTTCCGTAACGGGGCACTGGCCCAAGCCCAGTAAATAAGCCTCGGGGGTATAGGCACATGGCCCTGCTGCAAAGTCCGTCTTATAGGTCCCTTGTCCGAATTTAGTCGATAGCCCTTTTCCCGCTAATGAAACCAAGTTCGCGTTTATTAGAACGTCTTGCCTTACCGCATTTTGTTAGTCTAGATTGCCGGGGACGAGATGTCCCTCGTCTTTCCCCTAGCACTCGCCCGTGAGAAACCTGACTTCAAGAATAAATAGAAGTGTCGATTACTCTGTGTCAGGCGAAAGAGAGCGTTTTCTTTGATGTGATGGTCGGATCGTCCGGTACGATGGCCTCGGGCCCCGAGCGCTCGGAGACTCCACCTAGCCCCCAAGAGCAGGCGAGCGGCCTCCAGCCGCCCCGCCCTCTTTCTCACCCGGCCGCAATGTCGAAGCCTGGGAAAATGCAGACACTATGGATATTGAGTGAGTATAGCGAACGTTGGCCCTTCTCCGCGTTATTGGTCCCTGCAAAGAGCCGAATACCTGTGCCATCATGCCATTGCCATCCACACAAGACATGCGCGCGGAATCAACCTCTCGAGCCTATTTTGATTGTGCCACCGCAAATGGATGTTACTGATTAATGTTGAAAGCCTTCAAAGGCCAACCGCTGGATCTCCAGAGCACACGACTTACAGAACTGTACATCGCCTTCGACGAAGATGAAAAGACAAATGTCACGATCCAAATGCGAGGAGAGCATCCAAATTTCAGCGTCCACGAGCTATGGAATCAGCCACTTCCGTGGTTGAGGCCGAATTTCTACCGGCGGCTCGCTGTGTCGACATTCACGACGACTGGCAAGGAGCTAGACATGCGAGTGCGAGATGCCATCTGGGCTACACCGGTAAACAATACGGAGCTGGACTATAGCTGCCAGAGCTGGGTGGGGGATGTCGGTGAGTACCATCTTTTCTTTCTTTCTTCCTTTCAGCTCTCTGCGTGATCGGCACCAAGGCGAGGGTGACGACAGGTCTGACGGCAGCGGCGACATTCCGATCGTGGCGCGATCGGACTTGCTTGCGTGCCTTTGCCTCAATTTCCCGCTCGAGAGTCCGCTTGCCTCGGGCACTGACTCTACCGGGCCCAGTTCGTGACCTCGATAGCCCTGTTGATTGGATAGCTTGCCATGGTTCACTGACTCGTGCTGTTACAGTTACGGTGTTGCAAGAGGCAAACTTGATTACGGCAGAGGAAGGCGATAACGCACTTAACGGGATGGTAAATTACATCTCGCAGGCGCCTTGGCGATAACCGGACTGCCGACTTGTGTGAAGATACGAGCCACATTAGCAGCATCTCGGGGGGCGTGCAGCAGCGTTGGGAAGTCATGTCCTGATGATGAAAGCTCGGCGGCGCAACATCGCGTCGTCGGCCCCTGGCAAGATTAGGCGCCAAAGCAGTGTCTACAAGTCTTAGATCAGACAAACCGAGAGAGGGAAAAAAAAAATGGGCTGGGCCCGGTAGAGGATACTTCCAAGGTCTGCGGCGCAACAAGGGATAGAGATGAGGCATCGTCGCCTTACAGTAATCACTACCAGCACGGGATCGGTTGAAAACAACGGAAACAACGGAAACAACGGAAGGGAGTTCAAGAGGGAGCAGTCTACTGGGTTAGAAAATAGGGGATCGGCTGGGAGATTGACGATCTCTTCAAAGCTCAAACACGGTCTGCCCCACATTTTAGTTATGTGTCCATAGAGTGGCTTTCCTTAGGTGACGGGCTGTGGCGGCGCACCAGAGAATGAGAGGGATTATGGCTTACGCACTGGCGTCAGAGCCGACAGGTATCGCACTGCCCTGAAATATGGTAGGCAGGTGCCTAGGTAGGTAGGTATCTAAATTCTAGTTAGGTCTTATCTGATAAACAACAGCGCTATAAACTACCTAGGTAGATAAGTACCTATCTAGATAGATATCTACCTAGTATCTAATCTTATCTTATCGACCTATCTACAGACCGTACAGACTGTACAAGGTGTTCGCATTCTCGGATTGCGACGCAACCAATTTCCAACATATCCATTTTAGCCATAGTAAGCTCGGAATCATATCCCTGAAACGCTCCGGCTGTGCACTACACTACTGTACTTCAGGAGACCGAAGCTCCAGAGAGACAACCTTGCCGCTACGTTGTCACTCCTCGTCTTTCCCATTGCCGAACCTTCGATACCCGATCCTCGCCTTCCAGCACCGTAACCGATCCAGGAGAGCTCCTGGCATTGATGAAGCTGTGCCATTATCGATGGATGGATAATTTGGGACAACCAGCTTGGGAACATCTCGACATCCTTGGGCGACAAGACAGCTACTGACACTGTCAAACGCTGCTGCCACCACCATGGCTCCTCTATGGCGCTGGGGCTCGGCCCTGATTGCCCTCGCGTCTAGCATCGTCGTTGTTCAGGCCGACCTATCTACGGGCGATTACTACGTTCACGAACTCCCTGGCGCACCCGAGGGTGACTCGATAAAAATGCATGCCGGGTGAGTCAACTTACGGTTTCTTATGCCCGGTTGGTTTGCTATGGCTCTGCGTTGCAAGGTCCGAATCGGAATTGGGAATCACGCGTCGTTGATTCGGTGCTGACGGGATAGAATAAAGCCACATCGAAGTCACGCCAGAGCACAACGGAAACTTATTCTTCTGGCATTTCCAGAATAAACACATTGCCGACCGACAGCGCACCATCATCTGGCTCAATGGAGGGCCCGGTTGTAGTTCTGAAGACGGTGCTATGATGGAGATAGGCCCCTACCGCATGAAAGATGCCGATAATCTTCAGTATAACCCCGGCAGCTGGCATGAGTTCGCAAACTTGCTCTTTGTCGACAATCCCGTCGGAACCGGCTATAGCTACGTCGACACCAATAGCTATGTCCACGAGCTTGACGAAATGGCCGACCAATTCGTTATTTTCCTCGAAAAATGGTTTAGTTTATTTCCCGAATATGAACACGACGATGTGAGCATCCCTTTTGCCTCTCGATGTCTTAGATGGTTTACGCTAATGCGAGACTGCGCCAGATTTATCTCGCAGGAGAGTCCTACGCTGGTCAACATATACCATATATTGCTAGAGCCATGCTGGACCGGAACAAGCGGTCCGATATAAGTACGCCCTGGAATCTCGAAGGGCTGTTAATTGGCAATGGCTGGATATCCCCCAACGAGCAATACGAGGCATATCTCACATTCGCTTTTGAGAGAGGAATTGTGCAGAAAGATTCTGATCTCGCCGTTAAGCTCCAAGGCCAGCTCCGGACCTGTCGAAACGAGATGGCCTTGTCAACTAGCAGCAAGGTTGATAATAGGGCATGCGAACAGATCCTTTCAGACATGCTTCGCTTGACCCAAACAAAAGGCGACGATGGACAGAATCGATGTATCAATATGTATGATGTCCGTTTGACGGACACGTACCCAAGCTGTGGAATGAATTGGCCCCCTGATCTTCAATACGTCACGCCATATCTCCGCAAACCTGAGGTTGTGTCCGCATTGCACATCAACCCCAGTAAAAACACCGGGTGGACTGAATGCAACAGCGCGGTTGGTAACGAATTCTATGCCAAAACCTCTCAGCCATCCGTTGTTCTTCTGCCGGGTCTTCTAGAGGAAATTAAAGTTCTGTTGTTTTCTGGCGCTGAGGATCTCATATGTAATCACAAAGGCACTGAGGCCTTGATCAGCAATCTAGAATGGAACGGTGCAAAAGGCTTCGAGGTCGCCCCCGGTAACTGGGCTCCGCGTCTCCCCTGGACCTTTGAAGGAGAGGACGCAGGCTTCTGGCAAGAGGCCCGCAATCTCACATATGTGCTTTTCAACAGCTCGTCACACATGGTTCCCTTCGACTACCCACGCCGCACTCGTGAGATGCTTGACCGGTTCACTGGTGTTGACATCAGCAGCATTGGCGGCACACCGTCGGAGAGCAAGCTAGACGGAGAGATTCTCCCGGAAACGACAGTCAGCGGTGTCAATCAAACCGGCCCCAACAACGACGAGGAAGTTAAAGCTGCTAAATGGGCTGCGTATCAGAAGTCGGGCGAGGTGGTTCTTGCCATTGTGGCGATTGGCGCTGCCATCTGGGGTTTCATCATTTGGCGCTCACGGAGACGCACAGCTGGATATAGGGGCTTGCCATTCATGGGCGACCGGAACGGCGGTGTGGGCTTCGGACGTTCACGCAATAGACTTGACGGTGACGATATCGAGGCTGTTGATTTCGACGAAACCCGATTAGCTGACTTGCAGTCTCCCTCACGGCCCGATATGGAGAGAGACCATTACAGCGTCGGCGAGGCGAGCGACGACGAATCAGATGTCGAAAAGGGTGCATCTGGCCAAAAGCCCCTTACCAGAAAGCCATAAATTTCACGACCTTCGTACTAGATCAGGAAAGACTTTCATCTTCAACTCAATTTCTTCCAATGTGTATAACTCCTCACTGGCGTTTATTTTTCTTTTTTGCCTGCCTAACCTCTCGTTTTGGTTTGATAAGAATGGAGCGAATATCCCGAGGGTGAAGGCCAACCTAGGCAGCCTATGTTTTGTTGTTGAAACAAGGAGCGGTTCTATAAAGTCATGGTTAAACGGCGCTAAAGTCTGAGCCAAGAAGCGTAATATATATACTACCATACCTACCTATTCACATATAGACAGACGATCATGGAAACTCGAATTCGAAATCATTAGCGCCGTTTGAACATTGGGTCATCGATTGTTTAGTCAATGGAATGAATCACTTAAATTTGCGGTGTTGTGTTCTTTTCCTAGCATGAATAATAGTATCGCATTGACTTCTGTGATTGTGATGGTCTTCGCCTAGGGGTTGAATATATATCTGGATAGAAGGTGTCTTGGACTTTGTCAGCCGACGGAGTATCCCGACCTACCTATGGTAAGGTATCCACGGCTCGCCTGCGCGCCACGAGTTCCAGATGATTTGTCACGGTGAGACATGACATACAAGAATTCCGGCCCTCGGTAATTTGTTTGTATATTTGCTTGCTTGCTCTGGCCAGGCTTCGTAGGCATCCCAAGTTCGCTATTCCTATCATCCAGCTCAAGGCCAGCAAATCTTGTCCACTCCTATGCTATGCTAGCACAGCTCCAAGTCATGTCGCGCACGACAATGTCATGTGAGAACGCTACTTATGTAGCCAGGGTTAGGGTTAGTTCAAAGTACTCTCCCCTTCAAGCATGGTTTGTTTCCCTCTCGTCCGCTCTTCAACACAAGCGCGTTATAATATAACATACCTACTTAATTACGCCCTGCACGCCTCATAATCATACCGAGACACAAATAGTTATCGGCCCGCCTCCGTTGTTCGTGCTTACCTCTCTACCGATCCCTACCGATCCCTACCCACCTAACCTTAGGTACGTACCTGCAAGGGATCGGCTGTCTTAAGACAGGCGAGCAGTAGAAAACAAGCAAAGTACTACTTACAAACGGACTTATATATGTGAGCGAGAATCCGAAAGCCCGTCGAAGTCCCCCCCCCCCTCAGTTTCCCCTCCCCTACAACATGCATCCCAAGAACTCTACACATGTCCTCCAAAAGCTCAACTTTTATCCGCACCTACCTAGGTAGTATATAATTGCCAGATTGGCAATGAACCTGAGAGCCGACACGACACACCTAACCCCACCGAGCAATAGGTCCCTAGTTAAGTGACATCAAACACAAGACAAGCGATAAAATCAATGGAACGTCACCCTTGCACAAGCACACTCACGCTCGAATACACGAAGCAAGATCTGAATGTTAATTTGATATTAATTTATTAGCAAACCGCGAGCTCGAAACTCCTTCCTCTCCCCTTTCCTCTCACGCCTCTAACTAACCGCGTTCTGATATGTGTCTCCAGTCATGACTTCGTATTTATCATGGCAAAACGTATGGAGGTATCTGCGAAAGAAGCAAAGTGACGGGAATGCAATGAGCCACGCCGCCTTGTTCTTGCAATGCGACGCATTGCGATGTCTTTCTAATAGATGGGCCTGAAACAGCAAACATCCCCAACCCAGCGCCAATGCATGCAAATTCGCCCGAATCGACACTCCGCCGTAACTGACGACGCAACTCGTTGTTTTCTTCTTTTCCCGCCCTTTTAGGAACCCATCAGGCGATATAGGTCCGTTTCCAGTATTGCTCCGTGTCGATTCATGAACGGACGTGAAAAGACGCCCAGACGAAAAGGGGGGGAATGGTATCCATCTACCTATATTACAGTACAGCCAGGTTATGCTGTCCGTTTTTGAATGCCCGTCCGGGCATGTGATTTTTGTTCACTGCCCATAGTTATGATCCTGAACCACCCATGCTGACTCAACCAGCAGATGTCAAGAAAGGTTGCAGGCAGCAGCAGCAATGAAGCTGGTCTACTCGAGAAACCATAGTAAGGCCGAAAGGGCAGCGATTGAGCTTGACCACGAGCTGGTGAATAGAAGGCGCAGTTTGACCTGAGTCCGATTCCAGAGTGCGAGGCCTATTCCAGTACCCCGCACAATAATCTATCGGCGTGGTCTCAGTACATTGCGCCAGGTCACAGCTTCAGTCATCTAGCTCGATGATTTCCCGCGGCACGGAAGGCTTGAAACTAGCTTTAGAAGCGACCTGTGCAGCATTTTCATCGCTCTCGTTATCGCTACAGTCGTCCTCAGCAAAATCGTTAGCCTTCCAAGAGCCGTCGGCAAATGCCGTGATGGACTTGGTCAGTAATTGATTGCTTTGCTCTAGGTGAGTACGGACCTCCACAAGGAACTCATCGATGCGAAGACTATAAGGACGGGCATCGCGATTGCATAATGGACACTTCCACTTATCCACAAAAGATGGCTCCTTCGGGCACTTACAGTCAGGCCTACGACCGCAAACGCACGGGGATCTCTTACCCAACCGTGTTTTCAGCCAATTCTCAAGGTCAAAACACTCTAGATGTGTGCACGTCTTTCCTCGGACCGGGATCGTGAAGATCTTGAAAACGAAGGGGTCGACAAGGTCGATGGAAAGCCCGTCGCCAGATATCTCAAGGTCATTGTCATCCTCGCTCACATCTGACAAGCCCCTAGCTAAACGCCTTCGGACCACTTCACGAGTCTCACTTGCCGGCCTCCTCCCTGACTCCTGTATCATTCGCAGTACGGAATTGTGACTTAGCACTTCCACCACTTCTACAGCCAGATACGGCGAGTGCGGCTGGCGTTGCGTTTTGGGGGGTAAAATAGAAATATTGAGGGTATTCGTGCCTGGATGTACCAATGATGTGATATCAGCCGGCATATCCCTGGAATGATGTTGTTTTCGCTTGAGGTCGACAACCTGATCGTTCAGACTCATGAATATGTGCTCTGGCCATGTTGTTTCTAATGTTACCCACAAGTGGTCTGCAATGGGTTCTGCAGTCATCGGCTGATAGCAGCATCGAAGACGAAGCTGTAAAGATCCATCACTGAACCGGTTTACCGGAAGGACCTCGCCCGATAGCTTCTCATTAGAGGTAAACTTCTCGGTGGTTGCACTTGTAAGGTTGAATGTGAACTCATACAAGTATGCTTGAGGGGTGATCGGAGTTGGGCCGAGAACGAAACCTTTGACCGCCTGGTAATATCTCTCAGAGGGGGCAGTCGTTGACTCTACTTTGGGAATACGCCTCGGGCTTCGCAAGTGAGCTTGATGTAGAGAGTTGTCAATAGATCTCTTCTCATAAGGGGTGTGGGGATAATCCTGCTGACTAATCCTAACCCCGGGTGGTGGGATAAGTCGGTCGGTTGTCTGGCCTGAAGATCGCCGAGACAAAGGAGCCGGACTCGGCCGCACATTGCTCGGCATAATTTGGTTTGTTGTCAGAGGGGAACGCAAGGAATCCCTTCGATGCGCAAAGATTGAGGGACTGGAGACAGAGGATGGGGACTGAAGAGTTCCTACAGGGACTGGCTGAATGTTGGCATTCTGAGAATGAGGTGAAAGGTGGTGTGTGGGGCCTAGTTGATTCGGGAAGGTTGGCGTTATTGGAGTGGTTGAGATTCGGAAATTGGGTCTCGCTCTGGGCTGTGGCTGCGTCCCGTAGGAATATTGCAGCTGATGCGGCACTGATTGATGCGGTGTTGGCTGATTGGGTCGGGGTATTTCCTGTGCATGAGCCTTCTGGAGTTGCTGCTGTTGTACTTGGCGCAAATGGATTTGGTGATGTTGCCATTCGTACTGTTGCCGCTCAAGTTGTTGCGCCGGTTGCAGATGCTGCGGCTGTTGCAGTGGGGACTGGTACTGTTGTAGTTGCTGCTGCTGCTGCTGCCATGTATGCTGGGGCTGCCATCCGTGCTGTTGCTGCAATTGCAGTAATTGTGGCAGCAACTGTTGCGTTTGTGGCTGCTGTTGCGACTGTGGCTGCTGTTGCGACTGTGGCTGGAGTTGCGTTTGTGGCTGGAGTTGCGACTGTGGCTGGAGTTGAAATTGTGGCTGTGGCTGGAGTGGTCGCTGCGCCTGGAGAAGTTGATACTGTTGTTGCGGCTGTTGTCGCTGCTGCTGTAATTGTTGCAACTGCTGCAGGTATTGTTGATTCTGAAACTGCGATTGTTCCTGCTGCCGTTGTTGGTTTTGTTGTAAGAGTTGCAACTGCTGTAGATATCGTAGATAATCTTGATTCTGTGACTGTGGTTCTTGTTGCTGCTGCTGGACTAACTGCCGCTGCCGAAATGCATGTTGCTGCTGCAGCAGTTGTTGACGATGGTGCTCGTATTGCCGTTGTCGGACGTCTTGCAGCATGTGTGGACTAGGAACACCGTGTTGACCCTGCTGTATAATATTGAGGGAATGATGTGAAGGAGTGATCGTTTCATTTCTAGACCCATTTGATAGCGCATGGGATACCGGCGACACCGCGGATGGCGACGCAAAGCCTGCACTCGTATTAGGCGCCATAGCAGATGTGATGGAGGGCGAATTAACGTCTCGGTTACTAGGTATTACTGAATTCCCAGTACTTGAAGGGAGCGTGACTGGCCAGAGGTTTCCTGCCGTTTCAGCCAGACGTTGATCAGTGACCACAGGAGGAATACCCGCTGCCTGAGTTACAGGGGATGCGGGAGATGCAGGAGAGATGGAGGTGCTGCAATTCAAGTGCATTTTCGAGGGGATTGGCTTGTTTTCAGCAATGAGGGATATATATCTTTGGGCCAACGACTTGTTATACAGATCGTATGGTCTTCCGTCAACTTGCCGAAAGGTTCCGTCTGGGTTACGGTGCTTGTTTTGGTCGGTCTGGAAAAGTTCGTCTAATCGTACGCCCAAAGGACGATCTGCGATTCCCTGTATAAACTAACGTCAGAAAGATTTCATGAGTCAAAAGATTACCAGACATCGAGAGCATGAAGGAAAATAAGTTATATAGTAAAAGCCCACCATATCGTGGAATGAAGAACTCCGAGATACATACCAAGGTTCTTCTGGAAGATCGAAACATAACAGTTTGTAGGATAGCAGAGTAGAGATAGAACTTTTTAATCAGCTCGCTCATCAGTATGGGATATCCGAGCAAAACATGCTCTTGCATAACGGTAGCCCAGTTATTCGACAAAGAAAGCAGGAAGCGAAGCACCTGGGCTATGGCGGCAGCATAGATAGAGTCTGTACGCAGTGCGGACAGAGGCAAAGGGAAGCGGGCATACCACAATACGACCTGCTCTCTCAGTTTCGAATTAGGTTTCAAGAATGATTCCAGACATCCGAAAGCTTTATCCGCAACAGAAGTGCTGAGCAGATCGTCATAGAATAGTCCGTGAACCAAAGTCGGCTCGGTCGTCCATAAACAAAACAGTTGGTGAAGTGCCATGTAGAAGACGTCCCCCTCTAGACAAGCTCTTTTCAAGAGAACGGCACGTGGTTGTTCGACGGCTTCGTCTAGGCCTTGCTCCCCGACCATCTTTTCGAAATACGAGTTCAATTTCATGAGAGCTCCGATAGATTGGATGTATTCGAGAGAAGGGTTCCTTTAAAACAACCACACAAGTCAGCAATTCTTCGCATATAGACAGCTTGATCCACGAGATGGGTTCGAAACATACTCAATTCGCCGTCTTTTAGCCGGTGAAGACTGAGATACGTCTCTCTGGGTGGTGTCAGTGTTGTTGATCTCAACGACAGCCGGGGGGAGTGGTGTGGTCAGGGTCATCTCTACGGTGGGGGGAGCGGTTAGAGGCGTCGGAGTTTGAACCGTGGCCGGACCGTTGCTTGCCGGAGAGGCAGCGTCTTGGGTTCGAGGGGAAAACATCTGGGCATCAGTCACCTCGCCGTTGAGAATATGATCGGTTTCAGCAGGAGATTCCTTGTAGGAGCTGAGAGGGAATAAGTTCCCGGAGTTGGAGATGGTGTGGAAAATGGATAAGCGTGGACTAAGCTCGTCGCTGGGCGCCGGTGAAGGCAGAACTGCGTCGGCCAAAGAGGTTCTACAAAAGTAGGATTGACGTTTAGTTAACATGCCATTACGTAGAATGCGTGTTGGTCGGAGTAGACAAGGAGAAAAGGAAGAGAGGGGGAACAGAACGTGACTCACGAAACAGGTGGCAGGCCGGAGACCGTAACTGCGCGGGATGCAGGCAAGAGCGAAGGCTGCGACGGCGCTGTAAGCTGAAGAAGCTGACTCGGCGATTGAGGGAGCGACTGCGTTTGAGGTGACGGGCGCTGCGTCTGGTGTGGTGGTTGCGGATGAGGCCGAGTTTGGAGTTGAGGTTCGAGTTGAGGTTGAGATTGTAATTCATGTTCAAGTTGAGGATGGGGCGAGGGTTGAAGTTCACATTGAAGCCCAGGCTGTGGCGGAGGTTGGTGTTGTGATCGTGAGGGCTTGTGTTGGGATTTGGATTGGGGTTGGGCCTGAAGCACGAGGGGCTGCTGGAACGATGCCATCTCGATAGGCGACGTCGCGGTCGTGGACACGGCCGGTTGTGTAAGACGAGGAGTTGGCGGGACTGGCATCGCGTTCACCAGCCATGACGGTTGTCGACGTCTTCCAACCCAGGTGTTCAACGTGGAGTTGGAGGCAGCAACCTGGCCACCGTCTGAAACGGCTACAGAAGGATTATCCCCTGGTTCCTGTCCCTTTGCCCCTCCCGAGCCGGCGATATGGCCAGCGGAGGACGCCATGGGAGTTTCGCGTCGGACCTAGTGCGATCACTCAAGCGCGCGACGAGGGTCACGGAACTTCAAATTAATTACCGGCCCGGCCGGGTTGCGCTACCGGTGGGCACTGCTACACAATCGACCGAATTTACTAATGAGGCGTGGCCCCGCAACGCGATCGCTTCAAGTCCAAGCAAGCAGTCATGGGAGAGTATGAGATTTGACTTGTGCCCCGGGTTTGAGATAATGGCTCAGGCTCGGGCTCTCAGCTGAGTTTCAGTTACGTTGACTACCTACCTATAACTTGGGAAGGAACGGATGGCAGTATTTACAATCTACCTGATTGATACCTGGCGGGCGTGCTGGATCATGTAGCCATTAGTGGCCCGACAGGTGATATGCACATGCTGCTGGCATGTACACTATCGGTACACCATTCACTACCCAAGTACCTCCCTAGGTACCTACCTAGGTACACTAAAACTAATGCCAGCGCCCCACTGTAATAAAGCGCTAAACAGCAGCCCGCCAAGATGTGCGTGACAGTGTTCGTGAATCCAGTGGAGTCAGCGTCCTTCATTCCGTTGTGCCGAGTCGTCCCACTGCCTACCGTATCTAGTTATCGGAATCACGGCAATAAGCTTAGCGTAGGTAGTCCGGGGAACAGGTGGGAGCATACCATCTTGTGTGTTGACTTGGACCATGATGGGTGGAACGGTGTCTCTCTACACCACAGTAAGCTGAAGCATGCTCAACTAGGTACCACAATAACTTCTATTTACACAAGTAGTAATTACGCTAACTAAACAGGTGCAGATATTTCTTACCATGTAACTACGGTAGGTTCTGGGTAGGCACTTACAGTAAATTAAATGAAATTTAACTACCTATAACTACCTACCGTCCCATTATTACGGTGTGTCCGGAATAATTATCTACTGAACCTACCTAGGTACCTACCTAGGTACCTAGTGTATCTAGTTTGAAGATTCTGTTCTCGGCAAGTACCTAGACAACTTGGACTCGAGCATGAAAGGAATATCACAGAAAGTACCTAGCCACTCAAGGCAACGGTTAAACATCTGTACCAGACCACAGCATTGTAAAACTGCTGAACTGAATTGATTAATTGGACGATTTGTCCAGGTGCCGTCCATGTAGATGAAAACATCGCGGCTGCCGCAAATTACAAGGCAAAGCGATAAGCTACAATCGAGGTATCCACCTTATGTAATCGCCACCACATCTGCACGCGCTGGAGACGCCAGCCAATCATCGCCAGGGAGCCCTGTATGCATTAATTACATAGCGTGGTCCATCTCCCGCCTTCCGACGTTTCAACCTCCCTACGAAGGACCTGCCTTGCCTCCATTGCTCAATCTCAAACCCAGCACTCATCCCTATCCCTATATCTGCCTGCACCTGTTCAGATTCCCGCCATCGCGATCGCTTTTCCTATATCCACGGTTTTAGTGTTATCGAGCCTGTCTAATCCCTCATCCCACCCGTCCCGCTCGCGACGGACCTGATTGACTCCGTCGCTACATGTGCAGTACCACGGTAGTATCAATTCTGTTACCCTACCCGTCGCTCTACCGCCTATTCAGTAAGGCGCCTAGCTACAATCGGACCAATTTGTCAAAACTTACATCTCTGCTCGTTCCCCTCCTCCCGCCCCGCCCCCCTTCTTTCACAGGGTCACCCCCCCAACGTCTTGTACTCTATCTGGAGCGCTTCATCTCTAGTCCCTGGCCTACTCGTGGATAGCATCGCACCCATACGATAGTATACCACATAACTTGGGTACCTATCCGGGTACCCTTGCCTACTCCTCCCTACTTGGCTCACTACCGGTATTCGATTTGATACCGACGCTTGGACACCTATCTAGTCCACCTGTCGGTGGGGACGGGCATCTCCATTCTCCTCCGCCGACAGCTTT
Source organism: Xylariaceae sp. X187 (assembly GCA_028637585.1). Taxonomy (NCBI): domain Eukaryota; kingdom Fungi; phylum Ascomycota; class Sordariomycetes; order Xylariales; family Xylariaceae; species Xylariaceae sp. X187. The sequence continues at coordinate 688,175 of JAJIZN010000006.1, read as the reverse complement.
GGTGGTGAAATTACCTGCTTCCAGCTGCCAACAGCTTTCTAATCCCCCTTTCGATCCCGTCGCCGCGTGGTTTCTGTGTCGCCTGAAGCCGACGATGGCGTCCAGACAGCCTGCTGATGGGCGCCCCGATGTGGGTGACATCTTAGTTGTCATTCGTAAGTCGTGGTTCCGCTGTCTTCACCATATTATAACCTACATCTGTGCCATGGCCAACACTAATAAACTCGCGTTGTTGCCGTAGACGATTTTCAGGCGAGAAGTTCTGATGAATTGACTCTTGCCAAGGGCGACCGAGTAGAATTGATTGAGCGAGACGATGAGTTTGGTGATGGCTGGTTCTTGGGTCGGCACTTGATCAATGGTAACACCGGTTTGTTCCCTGAAGGTGCGTTCTTCCCCCCCTACTGTTATTGTATTTTTTGTGTCAACTGAACATTGATTCACAGTTTATACGAGAGCTGCCCCCAAGGGTAGCACGGCGCCTCCTGTTGCAACAAAACCTGCCTCGAGCGCCTTGAACGTTCATCCGACTAATGGCCCACCCTCCTTTGAATCATCTCAGCCATCGATATCGACACCAGTAACAACGACCCCAGCGACACCGACACCGACACCGACACCAGCATTGCAACCAATCTCAATGTCCAGCATCGCCAGTACTTCCTCGATCGGTGCGCACAGTCCAGCCAGGCTTCCCTCAAGCACTATGAAGCAAGAGATTAGGTCTGCATCTGCGCCAACAGCGCCTCTAGCTAGCAGGTCCCCTAGTTATAATGCTGGGCACAGCACTATGGCTCACGTGAACCCGTCCTCAAGCCAGGATAGCCAGGTTCTCCACGACACACTAACTGTTATTAATGAGCATATAACAGACCTACACTCTTCCCCGCGCAATGGCCATGTACACACCGCGGCAGACTCTGGTAGTGAATATAGTTCGAATATGCAAGATCGACTCTCATATATCCAGGGTGAGGAAACAGACGAGGAAGAGGATGCCCCGCACAGCCGCGCCGACGTCGAATCGTGGACCGCCGACGAGGTTGCGGAATATTTGTTCACGGTGGGAGTAGAGAAAAAACATTGTGAGGTATTCCGGGATCAGGAAATAGCAGGTGAAGTAATTCTGGGTATGGACCAATCCTCGCTCTTTTTAAAGGCCTTCGATTTAGGTTCAGTGGGCAAGCGTTTGAAAACCTGGCAGAAAATAAAGGCGCTACAGGATGAAGTGAACGGGCATGGTTTTACCGGTCGAAGGCAAACATACGGCAGTGATGCGGGGTCGGAAGATTCCAGGGCAGCGAACAGAAGAAGGAGTCGAACCAGTACCCTCACGAACGCCCAGAGGCTTTCACCTATAGAAGACCGCCCATCATCTACACACAGCAAACGACTTTCGCAGGCCTCTAAGACGGAAGTCACGTCGTCAAATCGACCCATGTCCCCAAAGAGTCTCTCAGACAGCCCCACAAAGCAATCTCACCAAAAGAGACCTTCAGCAGCGTCTGTGCGGGACCTTCACCATTCACGTCGCCATTCATCGACTGACTTCCTCTTAAACGCTAATTTTGCCCCCACTACAGGCACCCCCCAGCTTCCCAGCTCCGGTACCTTTTCACAGGCTGAAGTATCACACAAAAAGCAACCTTCTTTTGATCGAAATTGGACAATGGGCGCTGCACCTACTCAACATCCGCCCCGCCCATTATCATCAACCAGTCTTCACGAAGTGGTCGCTGCGTCCGATCCGGATATTTCCCAAGAGTCTGCTGCCGACCTCGAACGTGGTTATTTTTCTGGGACCGAAGTAGACGGGCGCCGCCGCACCGGGGTCAAGAAACGTGATAGCGTTGCCCACTCGCCTCATCAACCAAGCTACGCAGAACAACAACGAGTTAAAAGCGCCACGGCTTTATCTAAACACTCTCGCCTTGACAGCGCGGGCTCCAACCAAGACGCAACCTCTCCTCCAGCCGCTCCAACTTACTACAGTGCAAGCAACGACTATCATCAGATGACGTCCACCACCAGCACACCCGATTCATTCCGACCGCCACCACCAGCGAAGGACGCTCCACCGCCTATCGTGACGAAGCTTGACAGTAACGGACTCGCGTCTCCCACTATGATAGATTCCAAACAGGGCGGCCAAGGGGACTGGCTATCTGGCAAGATGGCCGGGTTTGGTGGGCTACGAGCCATATCCGACGCAGTTACTGGTAGCGAACGCGCCAAATTTGGTTCACCGATGGATGTCTCACGAGACTCTCCCTTGCAATCTCCCATGACTGGTTCCAGTACCCCCTCAGCTGGACCCAGCTTTGATTTAGAATCACCTGATATTGCAAAGAGCCCATATTCCACCACAACGGCTGGTAGCCGCAAGAGTGGAAAAAAGACAAAGAAAGAGACAAGTGCGTATCTACGTGGCCTGCAGAAAATTCTTCCCCGAGATGCCATCAAGGATGCGGACTACAGTGGATGGATGAAAAAGAAAAACTCGCACCTGATGACCACTTGGAAACCACGGCTTTTTGTCTTGAAGGGCAGACGCCTTTCTTACTACTATTCGGAAGATGACGTCGAGGAGAAGGGCCTGATTGATATTTCATTCCATCGGGTCCTACCAGCTGATAACGAACGCCTAACCGGCTTGCACGCCACGTTGACAGGTGCTAGCAACTCTCCGATGTCACCTGCAGACCGAAGCCTTCCAACGCTCGCAGAAAGCGACGCCTCTGCAGCAGCGGCGGTTGAGAAAGGAACCGATTCAATGTTCATCTTCAAGCTCATGCCGCCTCGAGCGGGTCTCTCTAAGGCCGTGAACTTTACGAAACCAACGGTGCACTATTTCGCGGTATCTAATCTTCAACAAGGACGAGCCTGGATGGCGGCGCTGATGAAAGCCACGATCGATCGTGACGAAAGCCAACCGATGACCTCCACATACCAACAAAAGACTATATCTCTTGCAAAAGCAAGACAGATGCATCATCGACCGCCCGCGCTGATGAACCTCGACGAGAAGATAGAGGAGCAGAATCAGCAGCACAACGAGAAGCAAGGCGGTCTGGGCATTACCTTCGGCGAAATTGACAGTGCGGTTTCCGGTGTAGATAAGTCAGGTGGTCAAAAAGTGCTGGGAAATGCGGCGATGGACCCGTTGAAGCTGAGCGGTGAGACAGGAAACACGACGTCCACAACACCCTAGAGTGCCTAAACTATTGGGGCATTTCGTGGATGGGTCACTTTGGCAGTATCATTACTAATGGGTCTTACGGCAAGCCGGCGATGATACCGGAGAATAGGCGGCGGTAAATCTTACCCTACCCATCTAGTGCTCCCTTCTCCAGGTCTTGGCGGTCAATGTGTACGGACAAACGCACCACTTCATTAATCCGAAAGAGCAGCCCACAGAGTTGTAATTGAACTGGGTTGTACGCATCACACAGCCGCCGATGGACGAGTGGATGAGCAGATTCATTTCCTGCCCGGGCGGCCCTCCTGGCCACATACACGCCTATGAGAATTTAGTCTAGGCGAGAGCTACCCCTTCGTACAGGCCAAAAACGGAGATGATAGATAGTCCCTGCCTACTACCTGTGCCAGTGTCATATCTTCTTGCTACTTTTTGCTAGGCAGCTGAGCTTTTTATAAGGCGCCAGAACAAATCACCAAAAGCCACATAGTACCTGCTCATACCTTAGCTCTTAATGTTTAATCTGCGTCATGTTCTCGAAGCTCTGAAAGGTCTTTTACCTATAAGTGCCCCTCCGTTTGCGTGCAAACATCAGCTAGGAATATCATCATAGGTATAGGTATGTGACTGCGTGAATGACCGACCAACATCGGGCGCGGGCGCGGGCGCGCACAAGATTGCTATTACATAAGACAGCCGGCCGGCCAGCGACCCCGGCTACGAGCTCCTACGAGCTAGGTACCTATCTAGGTAAGTACCCCCGGCTTCTCAGCCACAATTTAGATACCTAATTACCTATCTATCTATCACCTATCTAGATACACAGTGGGTCACAGAAAGTGACGCTCGCTCAGACTTGTTGCAAAAAAGACCACCTTTAAGAATCAACACCGCGCATGAAAAATGACGATACGATACCCCCGAAAACTGGCCGCAGCATTGAATAATGGCCGGCAATTGCGTGAGAACTGTCTTCTAATTTATATCTATATTTTACAGGCCTACATCGTGACTTTGACTCGAGCTCAAAATTCGGCTTGAAAAAATCAAGCGTCGCTTTCTGTGACCCACTGTAGATAGAAATAATATCGCGTGCGCAACGGGATAAGTTAGCCACCAGAACCTCTGTGATTACCGCCACACGATTCCCTCGCATTAACCCTCGCCGTCGTGACTTCAGTCAATGGTAGTGACCAAGCTTCAAATTGTTGCATTTAGACCCTCAAACTGTCTGATGGCCACAGCACCCAGCAGAGCGAGTAACGCCTTGTTCCATCTCACACCTGTGGTTTGTTGAAAACAGGCATCGAGAGAGCCTACCTCGTTGCTCTGGTACCTCAACACAAGTGGGTAAGTTTCCAGGTTCACCTATCTTAACATGCCAGGCTCCGTGATAGTAATACATTGAGTAGGTGGCCTTGTTTGACGATACGAGAGTATCGTCGCTCGTGACGCTTCTCATCTCTTTGGGGTCTATGCTATAGGACCTATCTATCAAGCAGCTCCTAACTTTGTTGACCAGGTCACCAGGTGCACAGGCGGATGAGCAGCGAGAGATCCTGAACAGAGAACTTGCGCGCGCGATTGCCGACTGCTCGTCACTCACTGCGACGATGGGTCACTTCATCGGTTCGCTGGGAGCAAAGTCGAAGCTCGGGATCATCCTGTTTTCATCCCGACTATCATCACCATCATCACCATTACTATCTCGGCACATCACAAGCTGCCTGGCGTCTCACGACCATCATTTTCCGAAAACTGTCTGCCGGCGCGTGTCGACAAACCTGTTCAACTACTGCCGCCAGCGCCGCCAACACTCGACTAAGGCCAAGCAGTCTGACCCTTTGCGCATCTTGTTCTGCGGATCCGACGAGTTCAGCTGCGCCTCCCTAGAAGCTCTTCACCGTGAGCACGTTAACAACCCGGATCTAATACGCTCCATCGACGTTGTATTGCGGCCTGGAAAGCCCACGGGGCGCGGGTTCAAGACTATTAAACATCGTGAGTGGTGTTTTTCCCCGTCTCAAATCTACATTTCTGTACTCTTGAATTCACTCCCACTCCCTTCGCCTTTTCATTGTAGCCTACAGCACTCATTCGCTTACTTGCTCATTATCTCAATCAGCCCATATATTGACATCTGAATCTAAATAGCACCAATCCGAAGCCTAGCAGAGAGACTCGGCCTTCAAATCCACGAAAGGGATACATTCACAGGATGGGACGTAAGTCCACCAGATACCTCCACTCACATATCACGATCAAAGGTCCTCCTAACCGCAAGCTTAGATGCCCCAAGACATCAACTTAATAGTAGCCGTCTCCTTCGGCCTCTTCGTGCCGCCCCGGCTTCTCCACAAAGCCAAGTACGGCGGTCTCAACGTCCACCCGTCTCTTCTCCCGGACCTCCGCGGCCCAGCACCCCTCCATCACGCCCTGCTCGCCGGCTACGACCTAACAGGCGTATCACTGCAGACACTGGACGACAAGACCTTTGACAACGGCATAGTACTAGCTCAAACACCCGCATATCCAACGGACGACAACGCCCTGCGGATCCCGCCCGATGTCACGACAGTGCCGGCCCTACAAGCCCTCGTCACCCCCGTGGCCGCCGACTTGCTAATCCAAGGCCTGCGCGAGGGTCTGCATGTCCCGCCGCTCGAGGACGTAAGCTGGCAGCCCGACGCGAAGAGACGCCTTCTCCACGCGCCAAAGATCACGTCGCGGGACAGACAGCTCACGCTCGCCCTCCTCCGCTCCATCGATAATGGCAAGAACGGCCCCCGTGCGCTCATGCGTCCCTACAACGCCATTGGACCCCTGTGGTTCTTGTCGCGAAATCGCGACGGGGTCGTCAAGCGGGTGATCATCACGGCGATGGAGGGGCTGCCGGACCCCTTGAAGAAGAGGCCCGAACGAGCCATGGTTCTGGACCATGACAAGCCCTTTCCTGAACCCGAACTCGTCGAGATCAAGAAAGCGACCGGCAAAAAGAAGAAGAAGAAACCTGTTACTTTACATCATAGGCGATGCCATATCATCCCCTTCCTGGAGGCGCAGGACGAGCCTGAAGTCCCGGCGCATACTACTACTACGGATACTGTCATCACGACAGATACTGCTACGAATGCTACGAATGCCACCGCCACCGACGCCAATGCTACTGCTACTGCTACTACTACCACTACTACTACTACCCCTGCTGGTCTCGCCACACCAAGACTCATCCTCTGGGACTCCCTAGACGCCCCGGCCGACGGGCGGACGCCAGGCCAATTAACCGGTGGCGACTCCGGCGGCGTAGATCTAGGCGCCTATCGCATCCGTCGTCTCAAGGTCGAGGGGGAGCAGGACAAGGATGCATGGACGGCTCTGCGGAACCTGATCCTCAAGCAATGAGGACCATCATTTGAAAGGGGCCAAGGCAAACGGTCTTCTTGCGCATCGAAGAGGAGAAGGGAAGATTATGCCGATTTTTTTTTTTTAAGTCGGAAATGGACCGGCAAAACGATGTTGAGCCGGGTGAGAGTTGACGAGATGAAGACTGGGGATGGTTATGAAAGGAGATCCCATTGTAGGATGGATACCTTGATCATGCTCCCGGTTCAACTGCGAACCCTCCCGTTAGTTATGATAATACTGATGGGAAAGTATCTAACCTAGCTAATCTTAGATATTCGCCCATCGTTTTACATAGCTCTGACCTAGGTTAGTGACCGGTCAGATAGAGATCATCTCAAGAAAAAAGAGCCAAGAGCTATGTGCAATACAGGCAAGTCTAGCCATATTCACAACCGATGATCTAACAGCTCCGCCGTCGTAAATTCAGTAGTACAAGTTCAATTAGAGTCCGGTTAATCTGATCTGAAGAGAGGCAAAGATCCCCGAAGTCCTAGCATACACGCATCCATTGCTAATCATACACATTCGGTTCCGTCCCGCAATAGTAAATAAATCTCTTCCATAGAGTAGAGTGGGTAATTTAGCTCTCCAGCATATTCACGATCCGGTAAAACTCCCAAATAGACAGGGTTTCCCGATTCCCGCCACTGTCTGTTTGCTTTGCCTTGCCTTGCCTTATCTGTCATACCAAAACGATGATAATGTCCGAGTTTTTGATTTTTTCAACTTTTTTTTTTTAAAGGGTTTCTTTTTTTTTCATTCGAAGCCTTTTTTTTTTTACACGCGCATGCGGAAAGCTGCTCGATGATTTCGAGACAGCTTTGCCAAACTGTTCCAGCCGTGACTCATAACTTAGCAAAGTGAGATAGCAATGGCATCTTTTTTTTCTTTCCTATTCTTTTCTTTTTCACGAGGACTTGCTGTCCTTGTCGTCCACGGAGCTGGTATCGCTCGAGGATGTGTCGGTCTTCATCAGGACATTAGTGTCCTCGGCCTGGGGGCCATGGATACTCTCCTCGAACACGGGTTCAGGCTCGTTGATCTCGAACTTAGTCTTGAAGTCGTTGAGGTGGGCATAGCCGCTACTATTGGAGCGGCGACGGGCGTTGTTGAATGAGAAGTTGGGTTGCTCGTCGACTACCTCTTCTCCGATACCGCCCCTATGATTAGATTGGGTTAGCACATTGATGTTTTTGGGTGAAAGTGATGTTTGGGGAATGTTTTTTTACTTACCAGTTACCCTTACCGGCGCCGTTCTTCTTTGTCTTCTTGGGGTCGACGCCCTCGAAGCCGTTTTTGGCAAAGAATTTGGGGAGGTTATCATGGGGGGAAACGGTGCCCTCGGCAAGACCAGCGTGGTCCTTGTCATTGTGCTTGTGAGATCGAGTCACTATACATGGACGTCAGTAATCGATATATAACATTGGACTGGCTGTGATAAATTGGACCGAAGTATGAGCGATAGAAGGATGATTGGAGGAGCAGTAGACTAGCAAATTCGAGATGAAAACGAGAGCTGTCGAATCAGGGATCATGACGTACTCTTGAAGGTGTTTGATGTTTACTACGTGCAAGGAAGGTCGTGACAGATACGACCCTGATCAGAGATGGGATGGCAGAGAATTGGTCACAACAGATGGATGAAGACAGGTGGTGACCTGCTGGATATGGAGGACAAAGGTGTGAGTGTGAGGGGAAGATGGAAGCTAGTCGCCTATATACGACTCGGTGGGTAGGAGTGATAGATCCAAGTCCAGAGTCCAGAGTCCAGAGTCCAGAGTCCAGTCAACTAGATCTAGAAAAGGTATGGTAGGAGTGGAATGTAGTGTATGTCAGACGAGGTGGTGTCGATGGCAATTGGATGGAATGTCGAAAGTGCGGAGAAGAGCTTCCAGTCCAATTGGGAGAGATGGGTTGAGGATTGAATCAATCGGAATCTGGATGGAAGATGTATTTGTTCTTATCTGGTTCACAAGTCGTCCAGGATGACCGGATGGATGATACTGGAACAAAGAAGTAAAGAGGCGGAAGTTGAGAGAAGCTAACAATTCAGTTAGTACAGAACCGACCTATATAAGCTAACTGGAACATGAGTAAGAGGAGGAGGGTAGTTAAGGGGTTGGGCGTACGGACTGTTGGAGGCGATCGTGGAAAGTTCACTTTAGCTGTTCCGTTCCGTCTCGGGGATATTTTCTGTCGGGGATGTTTGTCGAGCTTCCATCATTTGGGGAGATCCTGCGGACTACCTACGTTTTCTGTTTTTGCACGTAGATACATACAGTCTGTACGGATGGCTACACAGTACCATGACTGTACTAAATCCACTGTACTGGAGAGCGAGTCCGCCGAGTCGCACGATACATAGTTCCGCGGTGAGGCAATGGAATGAGGAGATAGTCGCGTGACACGAACCCCTCACACGACCGTGCACGTAGAACAATTTACTACTACGTAAGTGAATTGCCCCTTCCAGACGGTGTTTCATCTAGGAATTTCCTCTTAGTCATTTCTAAACGTCGAAGGCATTCAGCATGCCTTGTTGTCTTATAAGGGAAGCGTCTACCCACTGCCATTGCATCATCACTTCAATGGCATCGGGCTAAGGCTAGATAGATAAGCTACCGACTTTTCTAGTCTGGAATGCGTACGCTAGACTAACGTGTTGACGCTAACTAAATGCTTCACACGAATTCTGCGCGAACTACCTACCTAGTACCTACCTCAGGCTGCGGTCTAAGGTATCTACCTGACATCTATCTGTATGTGCAGTCCGTATAGTACATTACCTAGTTACCCGAACTGTGCCTGAAACCTGAATAATCCTTACTGCTAGGCCCATCGTCCATTTGTCTTCCCATGCATCCCGACTTTCTTTTCCTGTCCTCAGGTGTTTGAAATAAAAAGACTTCTACATATTACTGTTGCCGCGTCCCTCTTAGGGTCCTGCACCTACCCCTGCAGTATTCATTGGCCCACTTCCCCAGCTTTTCGTCTCCCTTCAAGACGTCATCCACAGTCCCATAGGCTAACTGGATGGGGTAAGGTCGGGTGTGGGGAGCCGTCACAGTGCACGCCATTACCTGCCCTGTACATCTTGTGTATCCAACAAAATCGTAAGTTATGTGGTAATAAATTCCAGACGTGGAGGAAAGAAGGCTCCTCCTGCATCGGGCAGCGCCACACGTGCCTATCGTCAGTTTCGTCGTCACCCAAAAAAGCAAATGGGCTGATTCAGCAGCAGGCAAGTGAGCACATGACTGGGTAGGCTAGGTAGTCAACACGGGCGCAGCGCCGACAGATGTCGCAGTTGCGAACTGTATTCTGGCGGCTTCGGTTCTCTTCTGTCTTTGAAGATACACAACGTAATGAATGCGCCAGACTATGTGCATGCAAAATTCGATCGGCACAAGTGCTACGTCGTACGCCTCGCGTTGTCTGTGTGCCACATAGTATGTTAAATGTGATTGGTACTGTAGATGCCCCTTTTCAACGACTCATCAGTTCTGTGTAGTTACATCGGGAAGCTTCCGGTTGGGCAACACAGCCTCACAATCCAGGAACAATAAAACGGGAGCTCATCAAAACGTACATGCTCCCGTCACAACTACAAAGGGGGAAGAAACGGAAACGATGAAAGGTCAAGGTCGTGTTGCATCTATCTTTTTCGTTACATAATAATTTCTTGCTAAGAATGACAAGTCACTGCCAGTGCTTTCTTCTCTACCCGTGCAGACTGCAATCGCGAACCAACGGTTGTTTCATGTATTAGATAGGGTATGTAGCTCTTGAAAAGTGGCTCTCCTCTCAGACTCTCTCGTCGGTCCAGGAGAACTTTCAGACCATCCAGGTGCATTCACACGACAAAACCTTGTCATTTTATCACATGAGGAGTACTTAGCTCCGCACGGGGCTTCTTCACCCCTCACGTGTGCTGCGTGTTCGGCACGCTGAATCCGAAAGCGCATTTCTCAGTTGGCCAACCGACATGCCTTTGATATTCAGTCAACCTCCGTTATCGGTGCAAAACAAGCCTCCAGCGAAGCAATTGGCAACAGTGGTGGCGGAGAAATGGGGAAGAGATAATTATAATACCTGCAGTCGTGTCCTGGCAATCAATGAATTTGCAGATTTGCTTGAATCCCGCTCAATGGTTAATTGTGCGGTCGGTGCCTGTGTTGTGTCCACTCACCAGCATAAGATGAGTGACTCTATTTTGTCTATACTCCCTATGGGTACACTTTATACATGTGTCTATGTTTGGTTGGCAACAACTCGTCATCAAGCTGTGCCTAGAGCTACTATTGAAACAAAATAGAAAAGAGTGGCGTGAGCTTTGTCCGGTTGGCCTATCTGCCAATATCCAGGATCACCGCTTCGCTCGGCGCTTTCCAATGTTCCAGCCCCAGGATCTAAGCACCTTGACCACCTTGGGCGTTACGGCGGCCGTCAAGGGGACCCTGAGAAAAATGAAGCTCTTGTGGATGGCATAGGCCAGAGCGAGTTGCGTACCGAGACCTAGCACGGTTTGTCAGTAAGGGATGCTCTTACAATCCCGGGTCGAAAAGAAGGATATATCTGTTGTGTATATAAACCTACTAGCTTCGTTATTGTTCCTCTCCTCGGCCGCTTCAACGCCCCAGCCGATCACTTCGGCCGGCTCGCTAGCAGTCTCACCATCATTACCCTGCTCTTCCTTGGCCTCTTTCAATGCCGCCCGGTATGCATGCCACCTGTCGCGCACGGACTCGGGTATCAACTTTTTGACCTGGGAGACTATATAATGCTCGATCTCGCCTTCATATGTAGTCAGCAAAGCGTGCCGGCTTCTTGACGACGTAGCTCCTCACCTATCCTCTCCGTGCCCACCACACGAACTAGGAGGAAGCAGAGTGGGAAGTCCAGGACGCTCAGACCCAGGTAGACGCCCACGGCAACCCACCCATATTCTCTGGATAGCTTCTTGAGCTTCGCCGACAGGCCTTGGGGCTCCTTTGAATTAGTCTTATTACTCGAATCGGAATTTGGGCGTCGTGACCGTGATGTCCTGTGGAAGGATCGCGCATTTGTTCGAAGCGGCAATTGGTACGATCTATGAATAGGGTTGGAAGCTTTCGGTCTGGAGTTGATCCTCTGCGTGACTCTGGAGATCGGCAACCTCCGGCTTGGCTGCGATATCGAAGAAAGAGCTCGTCGCAAGGGCTGGCTTTCCGGACCGAGCGCACGCCTTAGACCGACAGCATTGCCGGACCGTTGCAGAAGTGGCCGAAGAGCATGGAGGTAGGCCTGAAACATCCTGTCCTCCTGCTTCCCTCCGGAATCGATAGTCGCGCGGTTCGTGATCAAAAAAGGCAAGGCAAGTTCAAGCGCAGCTCGGCTGATACAGTCTCGGACGCCTCGGAGTGGGCGGCGGTGCAAGTGATGATAACGATTAGGCGCGCGCGACCTTCGAAAGCACTAACCGAAGCAAGCTCAAAGACGACGTTCAGTCAATCTATGGTGCTTTTCTGTGCCGAATCTCTTTTCGCGAATTTGGTGCAGAGCAGACTGTTGACGTTAATAATGATGCGACAATTGAGCTTTTGCTGACTGTAGTGTTTTCTAAACTTACGCAAAATTTTTGGAGAGCTTCGAGAGCTAAAAGGGTTGTTTCGGGGCCTGCGCAGTGATGTAAAGGGCTTTGCGGGACTCTTGACCGTTCCGGCTGACCCTTAACTATGGCCCGCTAAACCCGGGCTGTCAACGCTCCTTGAGTCCGTCGCTTAGTCAGAAATGACACAGCGTCCGGTTAGTAACATAGAGTGCTTACAAGGTATCATTACTTCATTATGCCTTTAACCCACTTTATGCCACCCGTCATATACATATTCCTCTTTGCTAAATAATCGCGAAATGTCAACTAGTTGCCGGTATCCACCGGTGGTTCAAATGTAAGGGACATTCCAAAAGCATCAACAACCAACGACTTCAACCAACAAATGGTACCCTGTTGCCAAGGTGTGCGTGGGTTGTATTCCCCCAGCTCCCGGAATCGTGGCTGTCATTCCATTTTCTACACGGCCTATTACCTACATCCAAAATGTAGGAGTGAGTTCCGCCTACAGACTAGAGACCGTATATACGATCTGTTCGAGTCTCGCTTTATGAGAAACCACAGATGCAACAATACTTGGTTCAAGCCCTCGACGGATCGTACCACATCTGGCCCTCCGTACAGTAGGTACTTGGCCATATATCATTCGTGTATATCGGTTCATACAGGTACAACATGATGGAGCGAGTCTACTTTGAAATGGGTGGTGTTGTTGGCGTTTTGCCCCTCACGCCATATATGCTATGCCCTCCTACCTGATCCGTCTCATCTTCCTCGTCTGGACCGGCGCTGGGTGGCTTGTACCTAAATAGGTGGCACATACCTTGGCAATAACTAAGGAACATGTCTGAGTGCGGCTGAGTACCTCTTACTACGCATCGTCAATCGCCCCATCGAGTTGGCATGGGAGGTTCGTCAGCCCCAACGGCCGGAAGGCGGTAAGAAAGATGCCTGTTTCCACAATGTCGCGATAGCCCAGTAAGCTAAACCTCGTCTTTCGTCCACTAGTCCCATGATGGTGACTGTTGGCCGTCCGATCAGAGTAAACCTCCTATTCCTAACCTGCCCCATTACTAACAGCCTTTTTCCTTCCTACAAAATGATACAAGATGTTCACCTTCATGAACCTTGGATTTCCTCAGACTCTTCACTACGAATCTCTCGCATCAGTGCCAAGAACCGTCGTTTAAATACCACGTTGGAGGAAAATGACTGTATCTTTTGACTATATTGTTGTTGGGGGTGGTACTGCTGGCCTTGTAGTTGCGAATCGTCTCACCGAGGATGTCGACGTTAGCGTCCTGGTCATTGAAGCTGGCGCCGACAAGAAGAATGACCCGACTTTCTACACGCCGGGTCTTATGGCAGCTACTTATACCGATGATCGATTCATCTGGCCATTTCGATCAACACCACAGGTACGTGACTCCCGCTCGACTTTCATGACTTTTGTCGATCTGTATTCGCGTTTACTGACTTTCCCATGATCACTAGGCTGAATTGAATGGCCGTCATCTCCGACAGGATACCGGAAAGGTCATCGGAGGCAGCTCGCTCACTAATTTCATGATGGCCATGTTTCCCTCGCGGACCAATATAGACACCTGGGCCAAGTTGGGCAACAAAGGATGGTCGTTCGATGATCTCGCCCCTTACTTCCGGAAATTTTCGACGTCACACCCTCCAAGTCAAGAAGTCAAGAAGTCATTATGTGGTCTGGCTTATTACCGGGAAGACCTGAAGGGCAATGGTCCAGTCCAGCTCTCCTTCGACGATCAATACGCGGTTACGAACGAGATTTGGTTCAAGACCTTCGCGGAGCTAGGACTGGAGATGACGGCGGATCCTAGGACGGGCAGTGGTGTCGGTGCGTTCCAGAACCCTTCGAGCATCGAAAAAGGGTCGAAGGCTCGCAGTTCTTCGGCTACCGCTTACTACACAGACGAAGTCGCCAAACGGCCAAATCTCACGGTAATGACGGAAACGACCGTGCAGAAAGTGAATACCGAGAGACGTCACGGCCAGGTTGGTGCAGCCGGCGTGACGATCAAGGACAAGAATGGCAAGGTCACCAACATCACCGCTAATAGGGAGGTTATTCTGGCCGCGGGAGCAATCAGAACACCGCAGCTACTAGAAATATCGGGTATAGGTGATCGCGACTTACTTGAAAGTCACGGGATCGAGGTCGTAATCGACAATCCCAACGTTGGCGAGCACATGCAGGATCATCTGATGACCTCGCAACAATTCCCCGTCAAAAAGGGCTTCCCATCCGCGGACGCCCTCCGCGATCCGGCCAAATTTCAAAACGCACTGGAGCAGTATGCATCAAGCAAGCAAGGGCCGTTAGCCGGAATGGGAGCCAGCGTCGCCTACGTGCCGCTGGCAGATCGCAACGGCATCATGACCCAAGCGGACCGCAAGAGTCTCTTCGACAAGTATCTCTCCAGCAGCGCGTCCTCTCCAAGCCCCGTGCTGCAGCGAGAGTTCAAACTGATACGCGAGCTCCTCGAGGGTGAGAGCGAGCCCGCGATCCAGTACCTATACTTCCCGGGGTCATTAACCGTGACTCCGCACCCGGACAGTTTAATGGATATGGTCACATCTCACGCGCCGTACGACTGTATCAGCATCCTGGCACTGCTCAACCACCCGTTCTCGCGGGGTTCCGTGCACATATCCTCAGGAAACATCGCGGACGCACCGACGTGGGACCCGAACTACTGCTCGCACCCGCTCGACCTCGAGGTCCTCGCGCGCGGAGTCGGCTTCGTCGAGAAGATCGTCAACACGCCGCCGTACAGCGACATGATCGACCAATCCCTAAAACGCCTGCCGGACGTCACGGGCGACACGCTCGAAGACGCGAGGGAAATCGTGCGGTCGCGGTCGGTTTCTTGTTTCCATGTCTCCGGTACGTGCCGCATGTTACCCAGGGAGCTCGGCGGCGTCGTCAACGAACGTCTGATCGTGCATGGGACGACGAATATCCGCGTCGTCGACGCTAGTATGATCCCGCTCGAGCCGCTGGGGAATATTCAGACGACTGTTTACGCTGTTGCTGAGAGAGCTGCGGATCTAATCAAGGCGGATCGGAAGGCTGGGGGGAAGGTTCACGCCCCCATGGGATTCCACCGTATAGTAGCATATTAGATTCTAGGATGCTTGGATGTTTGGATGTTTAGAGGGGGTTCGGAATCCTGGAACAAAGGTTATGACCATACACGATAGAGCCCCTTTTGGCTTGCCTGCTGTTCGCTGTTGGTGGTTAACATGGCGTGTTTGTTCGCTCCGTGCAACTTGGGTGGCATGACGACCTTGTCCTCGGACATTCATAGCCTATCCCATGATCCATCCCATATCACGACAAAATATTAGACATGAACAGGTTCAGACTGTTCAGACCACAAATCACCAGAGAAGCAGAACATACACTATCAAAACAGACTGTAAGAATCAACCATCACGAGTAGTAATAAACAAACCATTTGATTAGTTGATTACTTCCAGCAGTTCCCTTGGGATCTCCAATCGTACGTGTGCGTGCAGTTGTCGCATGATTAATATATATCTATACGATTAGACCGGATGAATCCCGAACGCCCGGCGTTCAATGGTATCATATCGCCGGCAACGCCTCATTCCATCAGTTAACAAAACCTGTCCTGTCCAGAGTCTCATATCATCATTAGAAACCATGCTCTTCATAACACCTTGATCCTCAGAAAACCATAGAAAATCGTACGAGAAACCCATACCAGCCCACCTGATTGAAAAGGCCTGTTTTTTTTACCCTATACACACGCCGCCAAGTTCAAAACGCCGAATAAACAAATAAACACCTATTAGTGTATTGCATTGTTCTTTAATGTCTTTGAATTGAAACCGCGCGCGCACAAGATGGATGGAGAACCCATCTTAGTATAGAGACCAGCTCCGCGTATGATCTTCATACCAGGTGGAGGGTCTACCGCCGCTGTGAATGTCACCACTACCATCATTGCCGTGGGCATTGCCGTGTGCATTGTCGGCGGGATCGTCGCTGCCCTAGACGCCAATCTGCGACATGCTGGGGCCTCGGACGGACCCACCGCTCCGGCGTAGGTCGCGCAGCGTGAGCGTGAGAGCGACGGCAAAAGTAGCGAACAGGAGCCAAGTGAAGACAAGTCCAGCTTGGATCTCGCGGCAGCGCTTCTCTGTGTTGGAGGAGCCGAAGGCGATCCAGTCAGATGGTTTTGTGCCCTGTGAAATGAACCGTCAGTTCAACAACAAGTTCAAGAAATGAAGCAAGAAATCTTGCGAGGCTTGGATGGATTGGTATAGCTTACCCAGTCGGCGCAATTAACAGACGTCAGCTTCGCGGAGAGAATGATGGCTGAGATGAAAGTGAAGACGGTGGCGGAGGTGTCGGCTGTGAGAGTGATGATGGGCACAGCGAGCGCAGTGAAGAAGTGCGCGAGCAGGCTGTACAGCAGGACGATCCACGAGAGAACGCACACGAAGATGGCGAAGTTGATGGCGGCGGTGGCGCCAGCGGCGGCGTGCTGGGTGTTTGCGCGGACGTTGCCAAGGAGAGCGGTTGCGATTAGGAGGGGGAGGATCTGCACGATGCGCAGGACGGGGTTGAGGATGTTCGGCATGGTGTCCGTCGTCGTCAAGTAACCGTGTTGAGGGGGATTATCTAGGCAGTCGTTGGTATGTTGCTAAGCCGGCAAGAGTCCGAATAGAGTAGGTAGATAGAGTACTTGTTGTAGACTCTGGTCGTAGGTTTTTCTCTAAGACGAGACTCGTAGCTATAAGGGAGCTGAAAGGCAGTTGGTGTGGAAAGTAGAAGGTCTCGTGTTGCTGATTGAATTATTATTATGAGCTCATTAGGTTTGTCCCCTTAGTGCGGTAGATGGAGGTGGGAACAGACCAAAGGGTGAGTGTTACCTGAGCAGAGCCTGAGATGTAATCATGTAAATATTAACTATCGAATGGGGTCGTCGTCGTTGCTGCGTCAGCCACAATCCAGCGGGTGTGTACTTACTGTATCCCACTGCACTGTGTACCCCGCGGGTTACCATCCAGGCACCCAGTTCCTGAACGATCGCCTGAACGACGGGGGGTGTGGGCCTCCTGTGGACCTCCCGATATTAAATAGATAGATAGGCGCTATCTAGACTAATGCGTGCACCTCCCGTTGCAAGCGGTCTCTAATTGGTCCGCTGTGTGGGTGAGTCCTGTCCTGTCAATTTTGTTGCTATAGTACAGTGCATAAAGCCTGATGTACTGTATGACTTACTACGCAGGTATTCCCTTACGCAACCGTCCGACATTGCAGTCTGTATCTGTAGAGATAGATAAGGTATCTAGGCACAGATAGGTAGGTATTCATGACGTCAATGTCGCACTTTGCCAGCGTCGTACTGTTCCGTTTTCGATTATTTTGATGAAAGAAAGCCAACCTTGAACTTGCCCAGGGATCCCCACCCATGAGTCTTCATTCCCGTCAATTTACAAACTAAACGCGCTGGGTAGCAAGCGCGCGGTAATATGGAGCTGGAACCTCCAACACGCTGTAGGTACAGATCGTACAGACTGTAATGAAGATCACTCTGGGGGTTGCGAATTTGTACATATATTGTAGTCCATACAGATTACATAATACCTACCGTACGGATATTTCGGGCTTGACGAAACGAAACTATGCCGGAAACGACATTTAATCCTGTGCATTAGTGCAGAATGTCGTTCGTACAGTGCGGATTAGTTGGTTCGCTATGAGTGTCTCGTCTCGTCTCGTCTCGTCATCATTCATACTTGCGAAAAATGTTGTAAAACCACCTGTCCGGTCGGTCACGTGTTCATTCACATCCCTTTTCTCGTTTCGAGTGATCGAACAAGACATCGCACCCTCTCAAGCATTTTGTTTCCGCCGGCACTTTCGACTACCAATTACTTGGACTCGGCTATAGCCTATACTTACGGCAAAATTGCTGCTGTCAGGGTAGGTGTAGGTATACTACCTACCTGATCCACTTTCGGATCGGGATGGTGACCTCCACGGGATCTGTGTTGAGAAACTGAGGATGCCTTTGGTGTGCGATGCGACTCTGGGGCCTCATAGCGCGAGCACACTGTAGTGGTAGAACGGCCGGGTATTTATCGCCGTTGCAATGGCGCAAATACTAGGTTGGATGGAATGATTGTTCGCGATGTCTCGGCTATCTATATACGCGAAACGACATGCCTACTTGAGCGGTGCATCACACGTGGGATCTCGGAGGAACTTACACCGCGTAAAACTCCACCACTCCGGCTCTCTTATAAACTGCGGAGAACCCATCGTCGACATGGGCAATGAGCTTGGAGAATGGGACCCGGCGCAGAAGGCCAAGCCGCCGGTTAAATAGACCCCGCAACGGAAGATTTAAGCGGTCGATCGCGGCCGGAGAAATCTCCAACAGAACAAGCGGGATGGTCCCCTAGATCTATACACATAAAATGGATCACGACGCCCAGTCTTATGACTTTGTGCCGTTGGGAAACAGGTCTGCCATTCTCAAAGCCACAACATGAGACTCGCAGCTTTGGTCGCCGCCATTGGAGCCCTGCTTCCGGCCTCGGTCCGGGCGGGCAACTCGACTTATCTTAACCCGGTGCTACCGGGCTGGCACTCGGACCCGTCCTGCACCCAGGTAGATGGAATATTTTACTGCGTGACGTCGACGTTCATATCCTTCCCGGGTCTGCCAATATACGCCTCCAAGGACCTGCTCAACTGGAAGCTAGTCAGCCATGTGTGGAATCGCGAAAGCCAGCTGCCCGGCGTGAGCTGGAACACGACGGGTCAGCAGGATGGGATGTACGCCGCAACGCTGCGCCACCGGGACGGCCTGTTCTACGTTATCTGCGAGTACCTCGGCGTGGGCTCGGGAAACGTAGGCGTGGTCTTCAAGTCGCCGGACCCGTTCGACGAGCCCGCCTGGTCTGACGCCGTGACCTTCCAGCCGAGGAACATCGACCCGGACCTCTTCTGGGACGACGACGGGAAGGCTTACGTGGCGACCATGAGCGTCGTGCTGCAGGAGATCAACCTCGAGACGGGCGAGCTGAGCCAGCCGCCCGTTAGCCTCTGGAACGGGACTGGTGGTGTGTGGCCCGAGGGCCCGCACATGTACAAGAAGGACGGGTACTACTACCTCATGATCGCCGAGGGCGGTACATCGACGAACCATTCCATCACGATCGCGCGATCGCAGAACTTACTGGGTCCCTACGAGGGATACGAGAACAACCCCATCTTGACGAACCGCGGCACGGATGAGTATTTCCAGACAGTAGGCCACGGCGATCTATTCCAGGATCCGAAGGGCAACTGGTGGGGCTTGTGTCTATCGACCCGGTCCGGCCCGGAGTATTTGAACTACCCCATGGGCCGCGAGGCCGTCATGTTCGCTGTAACCTGGGATAAAGGCGAGTGGCCTGTCCTTCAGCCCGTCCAGGGCAACATGACCGGCTGGGAGCTCCCGCCGCAAACCCGCGATGTACCGGGCGATGGCCCCTTTAACACCGATGACGACGTATACGACTTTAAAAAGGGGACGAATATCCCCAGGAACTTAATCCACTGGCGTGTGCCTCGCGAGGGTGCGTTCTCAACGACAGCCAAGGGTCTCCAGGTCGTACCTAGTCGGAACAACCTCACCGGTACCGAGACGACGCCGGAGCTCTCTGGCCGAGCCGGTCTCTCCTTTGTTGGACGGCGTCAGACGAATACCCTCTTCCACTTCGAAGTCGACATTTCCTTTTCGCCGAAGTCTGTCGGTCAGGAGGCGGGCGCCACTGTGTTCCTGACGCAGTTCAACCATATCGATATAGGTGTTGTTCTCCTCTCGCCAAACGCCACCTATTCTTCCGCCTCTAAATCATCTTCGAATGAGAAAGCTCAGCTAGCCCTCCGCTTCCGCGCCGAGGGTACCGGTGTCGCGCCACCGCCTAACATCGTCCCTGTCCCGCCATCTTGGGCAGAAAGGGATATCCGACTACGGATCCAGACGGTGAACGCTACGCATTACAGTCTATACGCCATGTCGGCGCGGGACCCTGACCCCGCCAAGGCACTGGCTCTAGGCACGGCGTCCGCGGAGCTGGTGAGTGGTGGTGAGGGCTCCTTCGTTGGGAGTCTCCTGGGTGTCTACGCCACTTGCAACGGTGCCGGCGAGGGAGTCACGTGTCCCGAGGGTGGCAACGCGCACTTCACCCGTTGGCGATATACGGGCTTGGGACAGTATATCTCTGCTACCGAGGTTGTTAAGTCTCAGGATTGGAACGATTGATTGATTGATTGATTGATTAATTGAATGGTTGTGTTTTAAGATCTTTGGATACTAACTGTGAGGAGATGAATGGCTAAGTAGGTAGCTATGTGGACCGGGGAAATAAAAATACTTGCTGAGAAACTCCCTTTCTTGTTGGATTGTTCTGTCTTGCAAGACTGCTCTATGTTGACGAAGATACGAGTGCGTAGTGTACGTAGATGCAACAAGAGTATGTGACAATCATCTTGACTCCTTGTCTGATTGTTATACAGATGTACAGTAAAACTGGCGAAGCCTGCCTGAAACATTCTGCCTTGTTTGTACACGGACGGGTATCGTCTACTTAGTAGCTCTACTGGCCAACGAAAATGCCTCTCGCGAAGACCCGTTGTTCTTGCATCTGCATTTGCTCTGTACCTGTTGTTCAACCATATTCGCCTCGACGACTTGTCACTCAGAGTTTACAGCTATCTAGCTGCATGGGTATACCATGGCAAGCCCACAGGCTACAACTCTAAGGTCCTCGACAACCATTTTTATTCTGGCCTGAAAACAGCAAAGGAGAGAGTAGAATAATGAAAATAAAAAAAGTCAAGAAAATGTGGCTTGGGATCTCAGTGCCTCAAGCTCCAACGCGCCCTGCTTTCGCAATTGTTGTGGGTGACTTCATTTGCGGTCATGCTCTAGCATTTCTCGCCACAGACGGGGCCGTTTTTTGCACGAGGTGAAGCCCACCTGGTTGGTGCAGAGGCCAGGACCGGGGCTT
Organism: Xylariaceae sp. X187; assembly: GCA_028637585.1. Classification (NCBI taxonomy): domain Eukaryota; kingdom Fungi; phylum Ascomycota; class Sordariomycetes; order Xylariales; family Xylariaceae; species Xylariaceae sp. X187. Next base: position 666,909 of record JAJIZN010000006.1, on the reverse strand, counting down.
TCCGATATCTCTCACTACTCTGATGGCCATACGGTAACTTGTGCTTGGACGTCCCTCTCCTTTTCAAAAATATAAGGCCTCCGTTTCATAGGTAGCAGGTGCGTTTGTTGCTTTGATTACTTGGCAAAAGAGATCACCCCCTTTTTTGGGCACGGCTGAAGTAAGCGGGGTATGATTTGGCTCGCCTCCCACGACGTGCGAGGACCATTGTCGTGTTCGAACCTCATGTTTCATGAAACAAGGAGACGAGATATGTCCAATTATTTGGTTCGTCTCCACCTAGTCTCGAAGTAGCCGCAGGCAAGTCGGCGTTCGCGTCATGACATCGCAGATATGGTGTGGGCGTCAGGTTTCACTTAGACATGCCGAGCGGCGTAGTACATAGGAAACGGAACGGGATGCCAGGCGGAGGTGGCGTTGAACATGGCTGGGCAGAGAAGGTTTTGCTTGGTGGGCACCACTTCGGCAGAACAGGAGTTGCTATGGGTCGTGAGAAGCAGAGTCCATTCTGAGGCGACTAGAATGCGTCAGAGTGGGCCCAGGACGGCAAGTGAGCGTGTTGATCCGCAGCCCCGAACCACGCACCATATGTGGTGTTCGTCGGTCAGGGGTTGTTACCTACTTCCAACAGTTTGTGCACCGCCCCCAAGGCGCTATAAGACATAATTGATTTCGGGGGCAGGTCCGTGACTGACTACCGCTCGCGGTATCTCGGCTAGGTCAAAATAGTCCGGTGAATATGGTGTACGTCTCTCCCTACTGATAGGTTTCCTAAACTTTGTCCCTCAGTATAATGGTCAAGAAATATCTTTTTGAAGTATATGCCCAGAAACAGAATGGTAGTTGGCATGCTGTCTGTTATATCGTCTGATCCTGGTCACTTGATGACTTCCGTGGACCAATATAAAAAACGTTGGAACATCAGTCCCAGGGTATTGAGTGAGGTTTACTCAAGTACATTGCCAAGTGACTATGCTGTTGGGTCGTCCAGGCATATTCAACCTTGCAAGCCTATCTTGGCCGAGACCTTTAGCGAGGGACAAGGTGTGGAAATCGATATCAGACGATCAGCTGGCCCAGCCATCTTCCCCTTCTTTAACGTTGGCACCATAGGTAGCACTGATGGAGGCCGTCTCAGGTTTGCTAGTCTCAACTATGCAGGGGATTTCTCTCCTCGTGGGGGATGGATGATCTGTTGACGATTTGGTAGTACTATCAACGCCTTGCACAGTCAGACGGGTCGTGTGTCTTACCACACGACTCTTACAGGTAGAAGTCGGCTAACAGCAAATGGATACGTACCTACTTCCCTACTCTATTCCAGCTCCTTTGCCTTGTACTCGATGGTAACATGTGACGGTATACGCAACACATTCGTCAAGGACGAAGTAACGATTGCATAGATAGAGATACTCCCAACCCTCATCCTTGAGCTATGTTGAGTCTCGGCCTGCTGACGACCCATACACCCTTTAAAAGGGGGCAATGGCCGCCATGGGTCATGCGGATCGAGTGATCCTAGTCCCATTTCACGTTCAGGCTATTGGGGTCTTTGCAGATTGTGCCCCATGGTAGCCATTCGAACTAGCGCACCGACCTCGATAGCGACTCTGGTGTATATTGAGCTTTGGGCACTAATCAGGATTCGATCCTCCCGATGAGTCCCGACATTCCAGATGTAGAGTTGGGATAGGAGTTGACATAACGCAGGTCAATTCTTGCTTCGTATGATATGACTTGTTGGAACCGAGCACGCAGAACCATGTGACGATTGTGATCCGGAAATAGTGGCAGGGTATCATCACGATATTGCATGCAGTCGACTCGATCGAACTGCATTTGACCGATACGCAACGATTGTGTAGGTCTAACTTTAGCATATACAATGACACCCGCAGTCATAGACAGCAGCAAGTATGGGGCGGAAAGGTAGATCGAAGTTGAGGCGGAACGTTTATGCACCTGCAACCGTCATGGTCACTAAACTGAAGAATCAAGGCTCGGCCTGCTCGTTGTAGCCTAAGTGAGGAACAGGTGACGCGAGCATCGAGCGGACGACATACATAGGATGGCTTCTGGGGTTCATGTGCGCACGGCATGGCTCGTGAGGTCTGGTGCAGAGAACCAAGCGAGGACTCAATCTTCCACACCACCCATTTGAAAGCGATGGAAGTCTGCAAGCGATACCGTAGTACCAACAGCCACGATCGTGTTGACTCCAAGAGACTTCAATTGTCTCCGGCTTTGCGTCTCGCAACCGATTTCCGAATCCGGTTGCCAAGGAAGCCATAGCCGTGGAAAATCAGCCGGAGAATGGAAGAAAGACGGCGACTAAAGACGAAGAAATCAATAGATCTGTCTATAATTAAAGATTAAGCGCCGAGGACGAAGGCTGTGGTCGTGGTCGAAGTCATCATGAGTGTTGTGTTGGTTCATGATAAGTAAGAGAATTGCAACGCTCAGGGTGGGATGCGGGGAATGGCCGCGCCGGCGGGCGGGAAGCTAGTGCAAGTGTCCATTACTTGCATAGCCTCTCACATTAAGTAGGTGCAGGTGATTCCAGACACTATATACCCTGTAAGTATTTACTAGGTTAGAAGGTAGGGCTAGGTAGGTAGGTATTACCTATCTATTATATCGCATCTGGCACTTGGGTAGGTGCAGCCTGTATCTAGGTAGATGGATAACATCTGTGATGCACAAATGGAACCTGTGCGGAACTGTAGGTATAGGTACCTATAGAAATATATCTGTCTTGGGTATGCAATAATTATAGCTTCTCATACCTATCGCATCAGTTGTGCGCTTAAGTGAACTATGCTGTTTAGTTGAATGGGTATCTAGGTAATGGACGGGATGACGGGACTCCCAGTGCCTGCCCGGTTACGGACTACATAGGCCACCTTTTTTACCTTGAACTTCCACAATCCCTTATTGGGACTCCAACAATGCGTCTTGTGGCTCGGCACGGATCCCGAAAATGAGTTGCGCGCCGTCAGCCTCCATCTCCGTCTAACTCCTCGGGCCGCTACCGACGATTAACGCGCCCGCGTTGCTGGTTGGTGCTGCAGACGCAGTGTCGAGACATGACATGCCTATCCCAGGCAAATTCCCCTGCGGTTGGAGGTCGACAGCGCGCCGTATACTGTTCCCCTACTGTTCCCCGATGACGATGACGAGGCCAACGCCAACGCCAACGACCATTGGTGCGATCACCTCAATCCGATGCAATGGATCCAACAGACCTTTCCCCCGGACTGTATTCCCGTTACATGGCGGCACACCTACGCTACCCTCTATCGAACGAATGTTCACACGAGTATTCACGAGTATCCCATCTGCCCTAGGAATCTGTACCAGAACGGGCACCAGTTAGGTAACATTGTTTGCACGCTGCGTCAATCCTGCAGCTAGTTATATAAATAGGATTCTACTGCTTACACTGCGCAGGTATTCACACGTACATGTGCCGGTGTCCACAGACTACAAAATACCTCAATATACACTCTTACCCACGCTATCTCTGCAAGTCGGCAGCACGGCCAATGATAGTCCCTGGTAGGCGTTGAAGAATGCAACGACGTCTAAGCCCCCTCGAAGAAACCCCTCTCTCCCCTCTCTTCCCCTCTCCTCCCAACTAACTTACCTACTTACATACATACTTGCACTCTCATGAATTGCCGACGATGTTACTGAATAAGCTGGCAGTGCAGAATGCACATTGCATAGGTACTCTTTCTTCGCAAGTCTCTGTATCATCGCAACAATGTTTGGGATTCAAACCCGGTACGGCATTTCAACTTGAAAACTCTCGGTTGTAGTATCGGATTCCATGACAGTAAGATACCAAAAGCTATGCCTTACGATATACCAGAGGTCGGAAGGGAGACTTTTAGGCGTACCACGACTCCCCTGGCCTACACAGCGTAGACACTCAGGGCATAGCGAGCCATCTGACGTGCTGCGAACTGGCACACAGAGTTCCTTGCCATGTGCATGCACTCCAGCACGCACACGTGTGGTTCCTGATGGCAACCTAGGCACGGTATCTCGCAAGTTGAAAGAGGATCAAGTACTCAGTACAGACACATTCTTGCCTCTCAATTCCGTCGTATAGGGTACCTAGCTAGGTATACTGCTAGGTATACTCGATATGCGCACACTCTCGCCGGAGACTTGTTGGCATGGCTATTGATGGACACGATAGCCACGGGGAGATCCCGCGGTGATCTGCATTCGGGCGCTCAGGTTCATGTCCCTCATACGGACTAATTTGAGTCTCTTCCATTCCAGTACATTTGTCTCTAGCGCACATGGCCCGGTTGTGCCGTATTACGACAGCCTCAGTGCACACATATATCGGCCTACCATTCTACTGGCCATACCTGGTGCCGATTGTTACTAAGAAGCGCTTGGCACACCATCTCAGGCCCTGGCTCTTCTAATTATGGCAGTTCTGGCACGACCCGGTCTACCGGTTGCGGGTCTTGCCTTGGTGACTAGGCATGTCCTGTTTCCTACCTATTCTCACTGAGTCCCTAGTGTACTCTACGTCTGCCTAGGGGATTTTCAAGGACCCATTCCGGGATACGGCTGTGGAGTTCCCCTCCACCACCAAGAAGAAGATGCCCTCTACTAAGGTGAAGACGTCGGTGAGATTAAGACGTACTGGCGAGGTCCAATCTCGTAATTGCTACGGCACGTAATGCACCAGCGATGCTACAGAATACAGCAGATTCTTCATTTCGAGGTTCGTGGTGCCGAGAGGCTCTGATGGCCATGGTCCATGACCGTTCTACCGTCGATATACACCTCGCCGACGAAAGAGGTACCTACGGGCCAATTCGGCCAAGCGCGCAACCTCATCTCACCCATGCCAGCGTCTCTTCCAGCTGACAAGGGTGCCTCATGCCCACCCATGTATGCATCTACACACACTACCAGGAACTTGTGCCCATGATGGAAAGGCGAGCTGCAAGGCAACAACCCAGCCTGCTGCTCTGCCCCAAGCCCGCTCACCCACATATGTGTGAACGTAGCAGTTTCTGTTTTTACTTTTTATCTTTTGTCTTCTCTTTCCTGTGTGTCAGCTATCTTTTTATTTTATTTTATTTTTATTCATTATTTTTTTTATTTTCTTCGCGCTGCTTCTCTTATGGCTTGTTAGCGGCATTCGATCGATCCGCCGACCCTAGATCTGAATATAGCAATGTCACGCAGCCTATTGTTACTTTCTTGGTATTCTCGTTCCATCACAGACGGAGACGCACTATCATGTGCCCCCTAGACCTTCGCCCACCAACGGCCTACTATCTAGACACTCTCATGAAGAGGCTGGATAGGTAACTTGGTTCCTATTCCGTTCACACCCCTGTCAGTATATTCCCATTCGAGGCCTATTCCGAAAGTCTATAGTCTTTATTTATCAAAGAAGGGCTGTGTGGATTACTATTTTGTTTTCTTGGTTTCCAATTCGAGCCAAAGCCTGAGTCTCAACTGCCGGCCTGCTGTAACAATGTCAGACCTCAGATACATCATGGACATGGGAGACGATGGGGACCCTGGGAATGATAAGTACCCCCGACGACCTAGTCATTCCGGCTCGGCTCGTAGTCCCAGATCCTCCTCCACAACCACGAAGCTTGTTGATAATACCCAACCCGAGATCGATCCAAGTAAGACTATATCAAGGCGGCGCGGCCCATTAAGTCGATCGCCCAGACCCACAACGGCGGCTTCGGTTACAACATCTACGCCAACTACAGATAAAGAGCCGCCATCCCGTCTTCCACGCTTCGACCGAAGTAGTGTTGGTAGCACCAGACAGATGGACCTCACTGGGTATGAAAATTACGCTGCTCACAGCTCATCCTCATCAAATATGCAACCATCAAGTCGATCGAATATGGCTTCAAGGCCGGTGGCCAATACGTCGGGAGAGACCAGCGTGCCTGTCAAGCTCACACCCATCACTAGACGTGTGAGCCGGGCCAAGAAGGGTGTGCCGGTCCACGTCTGTGACATATGTAAACCATCAAAGGTAAGGATACCTTTAACTGCTGTTTACTCACTAGCTTATCTCTCATGTTTAGACATTCACACGAGCGGAGCATTTGAGGTGAGAGCCCCTAGATACACCTTGACATGTCAATTATGCTTATGATATTATGCATAGACGACATCAACTGAGCCACAAACCGGCCGCTTTTCAATGTCCTTACCGCGGATGCGGCAAGGCCTTTCACAGACAAGACCTACTCACGCGTCATACTCAACGACAGTAAGCCCTCGGTGTGTGACCAACACACAGAACAGATATTAACCATTAATGCAGTGAACAAGAGGACGGCTCGGGAATCGACATGAGAGGAAGTCTGAGTCGTCGACCGTCGCACCCTCCAGTTGAGGGGAACCCATCATCTACTGGCTTCCTACGAGCAACTATGGCTAGCGATGGCCTAACCATAGCAGAAGATATATCTGGTAACCCACCTTATACGAGCAATGTGTCCTCTTATTCTCCCAGTCACCGGGGCAGTGTCTCGCAAAACCCAATATCGCCTTCTGGACACTCGCCTCGGCCCCATTCGGCGGGCCCCTCGCATTCACATTCCCAAGACTCGGGATACATATTATCGAGCACTCCGCATATGTCTCAAATAAACTATCATACATCGAGTATAGATGGCTCTCACTTTCCTGGTAAGACTTACCCAGAGGCATTTCAACCGCGAAGGTCCCCTTCGTTTGCTTCTTACGTTGGTTTAGAGGGGCTGGCCACACAGCTACCCAGCTTGACAATACCCGACAGTGACTTTGTAGGTCATTTCTGTCAAGAGTCAAACTGGTCATCATCTGCTTCTGAAAGTTCATTTTCAACACCTGACCGAGCTATGATTCGGGGCCATAGCCCCCCGAGTGCTGGTGTTCCGGAATCTGCTCTTTTCTTTATAAGCCCCCAGTTTCCTTCACCTCAACACAGGATCTACCCACCGGTAACGGAATACACCACCTCCTATGCCGACGAGACCGGCTGTTTTGAGTTTTCGCATCCCTTTCCAGTTCGTAGTCCGACCCCACCAACTGTTATGTTGTCCGCTCAATCGGCTGAAAATTTAGTCACCATTGGGCCTACAGTACCGCAATCCCCAGCTATACTAAGCCGCCAGAAGGCTTCGGTAGCGTCAATGAGTCCATACTCTGACGCTGCCTTCTTGGCGGCACAAGTCCCGTCAGCGGCCGCACTGAGCGCCATTCCGCGATATCTCGACGCATACTGGAAGCGTTTCGACGGCCACTTTCCCCTCGTCCACCGCCGAAGCTCGGAGATCACTGCCGACCCTATACTACGGGCTGCCATGGCCGCCTTGGGGTCGCAGTTTCTCTCGAGTAAGGAGGATCGTATCAATAGCCAGATCCTGTATGGCTTCGCTTTGCAAGAAGCCGGGCATGTAAGTATAGGCCACTCCTCATACCAAGAATTCATAGCTAAGTATCATAAGCGTACCCATTGGGACCTTTCCGTCATGCAAACGATCCTTCTGTGTGAGCATTATGGCCGGTTTCGAGGAACGAGAGCCTTGGTCCGCCCGTCGGAGCCCTTCCAGTCGCTATACTCTAGAGTATGTGAACCTTCTCCTCCTTTTTTCTCATCTTGTTGATTCCCTTACATTCTTTATTGTTCAGGATCATCCGTTCAGTGTTTTTCTGCCACCTCCAACAAAGCCCTGGCACCTATACTCAATGTCTTTGTCACAGGTTTCCAACCCCTTAACGTTGAATCCATATGATCTCTCCAGTGGTACTAGCCAACAGCGGTGGGATGAATGGATCATCGCCGAATCTTACCGGCGACTTCGTGCTACCTGTTTCGTACTGGATGTTCATACCTCTATGTATCATGAGCATGTCATCTCGCATCCCTTTATTACGCCAAACCCTTCTGTACCCTTAACGAAATCAACTCAACGCCTCTGGTCAGCCCACGATTCGGTGGAGTGGGAGGCAATCTATAGCTCTGATCCACCTCAACTTGACTCTGTATGCTCGACCGATGGAGAAATCAACACCGATGTCGTTGCCAACGCCCCCCCTTTCGACCGGACGATATATTTAGCCTTAGAAACAACCCGTCTGCCCCGTCGATCACCCGCTTCCATCTTGGACGTTTCCGCAGGTATCAATACTGGCCCAACGAAGCAAATATGCGACTTATTCTCCGGATTCGCAGTCGCCCAGACCTATCTAGCGCTACATCACACACCTCTTCGTGACCTACTTGCCGTCAGTGGCGATAGCTGGCTCTTCTCTCGGAAGATTCTCGACCCCGAAGATTTTCAACGGCGCAAAACCAACGTGAAGACATGGAGCAGCAGCGTTTACGCAGAGGTTGCTTTCACTTTCGCCGCTAAAGCCCTCGTGATCTTCCTTGATACTAACGATAATGCTACGCCGGATTCCCAGAGTTTGACGGGGAGAAATCAGCCAGGGGAATGGAACACCTCGGATATTTCGGATTACTGGGCCTTGTATGTTTGTGCTCTCATCTGTTGGTCGCTTGGCCATCGCGCCGCGAGGGACACCACGGTACGAGAATCTAGCCGTGGTTCTGGTGCTTCGACAACGAGTTCTGCCCGAGATATGGCCGAGCACGAGGCTAGGCAGTGGTTGGGGATGGTGGCAAGCTCAAGCCCCGAGAGCGGCATGCAAAATGTCCGAAGGCGTCGTGAGAGCCTTGGTGTTGTCGCCTTGGTGCGAAAGAGACTTGAGCGCGAGAATGTCGGAGGCAAGAACAAGCTCCTCATTGATGCTGTCCGCGTCTTGAAGACTCTCGAGGAGGATCCCAATAGGAGACGGTTCTGAGAACTTCAGAACAATCGCAGAATGGGAAGGGGCGGGAAAATTTTTGTCATGTTCTCATGGACTTTCCCCTTTTTTCTTCTTCTTTTCCTTGCGTCATTCGATATTATTGTTTTTCTGCCTTTTCTTCCAGAGACGACGTATCTGTTTATTTCCGTGTTTCATGTTCTATCTTTTTCTTTCTCTTTCCTATTTTCACAGGCCCGGTTATGTCCTTTCTTATTTCCAAGATCTCATGCTCATAGACGCATCATAAGAGACGATTATACACTTGTACCAACACCGACAACAACAGAGCACGCATAAGAGGGTTGGGTGGGAGAGGGGAAGGGTTGGGAGGCAGGTTTGAAGTTTCATTGGTCGAGTACCTAACTGCGCATAGGGCTTTCACATCATAAGCCGAGCCGGGGGCGTTTTGAAGAAGGGAGGAACATGTTCGGTTTTGTTTTTTTTTTTCATTTTTCCACCCATGTCTTTTCTCTTTTCTCTTTTCTCTTCCTTTTCTTTATTTGCTTCTTCTTTCTTCATACTTTTTTCTCTTGTTAATTTCTCCTTTCTAAAACTGTTCATGTTTATAGCATGAGGATTACGATTATGAAAACGATGTATGATAATTAAACTGGGTTCTTTTTTTTTTCGGTCATTCCCTCCCTTTCATCTGTTTACCTCCGATGTTAACGTGAATAACGTTGCCGTTTCTCTTTTGGTCGGTCACCGAATACTCGACTCGTTATATCCGTTGCGTGCTTCATAATATAGATAGTATCTAGATCTACCTAGGTCTTTCATTTGCCGAGACATGTACTTTAGCGAGTAGGTAGGCAATGGATTACTATTCGGAAAATGATCAAGTATGCGGCACTGCGGCGTGTGAAATGTAGAGACTTTCCCCCAAGCGTTCGGTACACCATACTCCGATACCTCCGTTCGCGTTGAGGTGTCGAGAAGGAGGCCATTTCAGTTGTATGGGTATCTAGATAGATAGATAAGGCTTTGTTGAGTAAACTGCCTGCCTTAGTACCCTTGACTACCGGTATTCATATGCGTTCAAAGCAAGTTAAATGAGATGGACTAATTACCGAAGCTTGAGGGAAACAGCGTGTTCTTTGTTTTTTTTTTGGTTTTTTGGGGTTTTTTTTTGAAACTAGAAACTAAAACTTCTCTCGGGTTTAATGAGGTATTTCTCGTGCCTCACGCCAGGGGGCCCGTCATCTCCGGCGCCCCTCCAGAGTGGCAGAGCCTCCTCCCGAAGCGCCAGGGCTAGGCGAGATAGGTAGCTACAGTAGGACGGTGGGCTACTTATACATAATTACTAGATACCGAGGAATTACTTGCCAACACCAAAAGGCGGCTGGCAAGGCAGGCAAGGCAGGCAATTAGCCCGGAAGGAATATTATACTATGTATGATTGCCCTACTAATAATACCTGCTGGGTCTACTTAAGTTATATATTTACTTACATAGTACATCTCCGGTGCACCCTCGGATAGACGGGCCTCCGTAACGCGCCACCACAAACATCATGACAACACTAGGAAGAGAGTGTCTGTCGTCTTGGTTATTGTTCGCATTCGACGGGTGCTACGTACAATCACTCACATCAGCTCAATATGTTTACCCATGACGTATACGGTATAGACGGTGTAGACCGGACAAATGAAACAGACGGGACCAAAGAGGGGGGGATTCCCATTCTGATTGGGGCATACCTCATACCTACATATTAACTTGCCGTGATGAAATGTACGTAATAGGTGTAGCCTCGTCGGGGAATACCATAGGGTAAAAGATTTGGGTAGGTAGGTATCTATCGACGGAGAGAAGGGGCGGCGAATGGGCGGCGAATCAACAACACGTTCAACAAGTTCAACAACAACAATATAACAAAAATAGGCAGTAGACTAGATAGGAAGAGGAACCCATGGGGCCATTCCTATTCCTAATCTGTGCATGTCATCGTCATGGTGCGACGTGAGAGATGAGAGATGATAGATCAGGTTGTTATACATAGTACCTACATACCTAGATACTACCTAACGTGCACATTGCTCCGAGATCTGGGCAAGTTAGGTACGCTATAATAGTGTACTAGGCAGTTTCCAATTGATATTGTCATATTGTCATATTGATCTTGTGGATTTTAATTGAAATTTGTAAACGAGCTTCTGTGAAGTTTCTAATTGAAACACAACACCACTAAGTAGGTACATACATAGGTAGGTAAGGAAGGCCCTCATAGGTACCTACTTAGGTATTCGTTCGAGTATACACGGCACTAGATAGTGCTAATATGACTTTTATTTATAGTCTGCAGAACTACTTGTTTGCCGGCGTCTACTACTATTAGTGGTTACAGTTCACTAATGTCACATGTGTGTCTGTCCCGGTAACTGCGAACGGGGCCAACGCGGGCGCTGTCGATGCCAGATGGGGATTCGGGAATGCATGCGAGTCATTAATACCCAGTGGGCACTGGGGTCACAGGAATCCATAACGCTAAGTACAATTAACTACCGATAACCTATAATGTAATTGCATGCTGTGGTATTATAAGCTAGGTAGGTAGGCAGGTATTTACTTAGGTAGGTACAGATTATTTCTCCGTAACTTCATGCTTCTCAGCGTACACATACTTACCTACCTACGGTTAGGTAACAAGTGCTGTTCATCTACATAAGTAGGTACTTGTGATCTTACCCCTAACCTATGTATAGGTAGGAAGAGCAGGCAATCCCGCCGTCTTCCAAACCAAATGCACATCATGCTAAACACGCTAATCATCATGTGGCCTGGTGCATAGTCTTGATTATGGCTGGTATCGACGCTCTCGTCAGGTTCGCGCCCTTATCGAACTGCCATTAGTGTATCCGTACACTACAGCCGCCAGCGGCAATAGGCACACTGATTACATACTCGCCACTTGTAGGTATGTCCCAAGGCGCTTTGTACCGGGTAGATGGCGGGGTTAGATTCGGAGTCCTATCAGGGAGTCCCATCAGGGAGTCCTATCAGGCTTCAGCCATGATGTGCATAATCGCAGTGCCCTGACGTACCCAATACAGTGTCTGTAGGACAGTGCAAAGCCAATCCGGGCTTGATGTCAACTTCGCCTTTGCTCCGAGTCCCAACTGCCCACCTGGGCCCTGGCACGGCATCCCACCCACTCATCCTGCTCAATGCTGTTATCTTGTACCTTTGTAGTTGTAGTGGGAGTGAGAGGCCGAGATGGAAGGACTTGCCCCTTGTCATCATAACACATTAGCACACACAACACAACACAACCTTCCGTCTCCGCAGTCCCCAGCCACCACGGGAGCTCTCCATAAATCCTCCATCTAACCTAACGGGAACTGCTGTCTCCCATGTCCCCTTTGCCGCCAGCCTGAGCCTGAGCCCGAGCCTGCGCCTGCGCCTGCACCTGACTAACAAACAAACAAAGAAAAGGGCGAGAGGAAAAAAAAAAAAGAAAAGAAGCATATCGCCACAAGGCCCGCCTCTCTACCTCTACTTACCGCCCAACTCTCCCGTTCCGCATTCGATATTGCGTACATCAGGAATTGTGGTCAGATCCGTTACTATGGGAAGCTTTGTTTTCAAGTGGTAAGTCCCAAACCAACATCGCGAATCCACCAGTGAAGAGCGTCAACACGGCCAGACGGGCACCAGCAAACGAAAGCATATCCACCGTGGCAGTAGTCGACGGCTGGTCTGTCTGTCTCTACCTCTTTGCTCTCTGTTTGTGCTCCACCGTCCGCCTCCACCTGTCGCAAGCTCCCCTGAACCCTGGGAGCGCCATCGTTGGGTTTTTCTGTAATACCTACGCTGGCGATTACGTCGCTCTTTGCGCGCGCGATTGGAACAGATTGCTAATAAAGCACCTCCCGCCGCTGTTGATAGGGACCACCCTGCCTCCGAAGTTTACGTGACGGGCACTTTTGACGACTGGAAGAAGACGGTACAGCTGGAAAAGGTTGGCGATAGCTTTGAGAAAGAGGTCACTCTGCCCGACGCCTCCAAGAAGATATTCTACAAGGTGAGTTTGCTCTTTAATTTGCTGCATTTGTTCGGCGTCTTTTCTAGAGCCGTCTTCCACGCCGATCCCAATATGCCCCGTCTGCCCCGTCTGCCTCGCCTCCCTTATAGTCAGTTCCATTCGCTGTGATAAATTATTCATCTACCTACACTACATCTTGCTTTATAATCCGGGGAACGTAGGCGCTGGAGGCGGCGGTCTCCTTAGTAGGTAAGTAGGTCTTAAGGTATTAAGACCGGGCCCGCGCAGCGCCTACAGCTGGCCCCTAATGCAGACCAACTTCGTCCCAGAGAACCAGGTTGGTCGGCAAGCCTCATCGTCACTTGCTCAGTCTTTCCCCGTGGGCCAATTGCTAGTGCACGCCCTCATGCAAGCTGAGTCAAGTCACCTTATCACGATCTCCCTATGGCACGAGCCTTATGACGCAATTGGAGCCATCGACATGCGATATGCTCTTTGGATGGCTCAGTCGTGATCCCGATAGGCCAATTGAAGCCAAATCAAGAAGCCTGTGTGTTGTGAATGCATTCACAGCCAAATGTTGAGTCTACGATGCCTTAGTTAGACACCGCAGACAGTCATGGCCACGCAGAAATCCGCCAGTAAACCAGCGCGGGCGCATACCTATACTTATAGATCTCCTTCCTCCCGGCAACAAAAGGAGTGTCGAATTAGCAGTTAGGTACATTGTTCGAAGAGCCCTGATTACATGGCATGGTACCTTGCACACCTCAGTCGCAGGATGCGAGCGAAGGATTGTTTCTCTCGGTCGCGTCTTGGCGGCAGGGTCTCATTTTACCCGCTCGACGCAGGGCTTGCCTGGCCATGCCAGCGCGGTGCCATGCTCTATTCTTCCTTAAACTCTATCTAGCCGAAACCTTCTTGATAGTTTACGGTTGAGCACGTATTTCGCCTACCTATTGAACCCTACTACCCCCATCCCTTAATTTCAACCTGCCCTTTTTTTCCCTTTCCTTTCCTTTCCTTTCATACTGCTCTCTCCGCATTAACACGACTCTTCTATATAGTTTGTCGTTGATGGTGACTGGGTAACCGACCCTACTGCCCCATTGGAAGTTGACGAGAGCGGAATCGACAATAACGTATTGACACCCGAGCGGATTGTTTCCGAGGCTCCTGCCACTACCGCCATAATGAGTTCAGTTGCGCCAGAATCTTCCACGGCCGCCTTGGCCGCCAAGGTTCCCTTGGAAAAGAAGCCAGAGACTGAGGGTAAAGTTGACAGTGATGTCAAGCACGAGGGTAATGAAAAGAAGGATGATGAAGGTGCAACCAAAGATGAGAGCAAGAAAGAAGAGGAGAAGACGGCCGTCGATGATGCCGAGGATGGCAAGGCCGACGAGAAGGGAGTGAGTCCAATGAAGGGCGACTTGCCCGGAACTTTCCCCGAAACACCTGCTGCGACGCCCAACGCCGAACCTACCTTCAGTGTCAATCCGCTGCCGGCTGCCGCTGGTGCCGTCAACCCGATCAAGTTGGCGCCTGGCGAGGAAGTCCCCAAAGAAATCACTTCGGAGAACACGAATAGCAACGTCAAGTTGGATCCTGAGTCCTACGAGAAGAGTGATACGCTCCCAGGTACGTTCCCACGAGAAACACTTATGAGCCTTTGATATTCAATGACTTAGCTTGCTAACTTGAGCATAGGGGATGCTCCTTTTGCCATCTCTTCGGCTGCCCCGGAATCCAGTACCGCTGCCTTGGCGGCTAACGTACCCATAGAACCCAAGGTGCCTGCCATAGTTAAAGAAAGCCAGGAGAAGGCTCACGTTGATCCCGAGGCCAGCGCTGTGCCTAGTGAGGTTGAGGAAAAGGCGGCTTTGGAGAAGGAGCTTCTGGAAAAGGTGAAGGAAGCCCCGCCGGCCTCTGAAGGTACCGCCGAAGGTAGCACAGGTAAAGCATCCGAAAAGTCCGAGAACGTCACCAAGTCAGACGAAATTGCTTCGGCTGCTGCTAGTTCCTCGCCTGCTGCTGACGGTAATGCAGAGAAGCCTGCTGAAACCAAGGAGCCCGTTCCTGAGACCAAGGCTGCGGAAAGCGGGTCTTCGAAAGCGGTCAAGCCCGTAGAGGCAGAAGCGAACGGGGCGCCCCAAGAGAAGGCTTTGCCCGAGGTTCCCATTGTCGTAAAAGAGTCCATTGCCGAAGCTGGCATCTCCCCAGAGGGCACCACCAACCCAGAAGCTGTCGAGGAAAAGGCGGCTGTTGAGGCCCAATTACTAAAGGAGGTTAAGCCCGCCGAGGCAGCTAAACCCGCTGAAGTGGCAAAGGAATCGCCTAAGACGGATGCTCCCCTGGCGACAGAGGCGCCAGCATCGACCGAAACTCCAGAAGTCAAGGAGACACCAGCACTGGCTGTTCCCTCAACCACAACAGCACCCGATACATCCGTGGCTGCTGCTACTACGGAGACTCCTGCCATCGCGGCGTCCGAGCCAAAAGAGTCGAATACCACAACTGAGACACCGAACACGCCCGCGGCCGCTGATGCCACAGAGGCCCAGGCCGCCGAGTCATCCAAGTCAGCCGAGCAGAAGACAGCTACGAACGGCGACAAAGCTGCTGTTGACGGCCCAGTGAACGGAGATAAGAAAAAGAAGCACCGACTCAGCACTATTTTCGGGAAGGTGAAGGCGAAGCTCACGCACAAGCATTAAAGAAAGGGTGGTGGCCTTAATTTTCTCGTTGTCTTTCGGTTGTCTCTTAAATCCGGAAATGATTTTCTTTTTGAAAGCTCATGATTCCCCAAATGCGTCTCCTAACCCTTAGCAGATGACGATGGCGGACCGGCATCGCGCGCGTACTGCTGGCTTCTTTCTTCTTCTTCTTGTACATAACAGAATAACTTCTTTACTGATACAAGTCTGCTTTTGATTCCATGTCCTCTCGAAACAACAAAAAGCCTACATTGTTTCTATATCAAACAGGATTCTAATTTTCTTACGTGCTGGTGCACTTTTCTAAACTATAAGGTTGTGTTGTGTTGTATGCTTCAGTAGCCTTTTTGCCGTCTTTGCTGTGGAATTGGGGCTTTATCCGTAAGATTTGACTTGAGAGGCCGGCGACTGTCTGTACGATACCAGGCAAAGACGACTGGAATGGCAGGCAGCACTAATGAGACAAGAACAAGAAGAGCTCGATGTGAAAAGAAAGATGAGGAGAACCGCTAGAATACGTGCATAGATAACATAGTCAATGCATACGAGAAATATTCACGAACCTGTCGTTCAAACAAAAAAGACATGAAAGTAAATGAGAAAGTCAAGTGAAATGAGGAACCCAAAAAAAAAAAAAAAGATTTTGAAACTGAAATTGCCAAAAAAAAAAAAAAAAAAAAAAAAAAAAAGAGGAATTGAAATCCGACCAGGGCCTGATTCGAACAGACGCTCCCGAAGGAAATAGATTTCTAGTCTATCGCATTAGACCACTCTGCCACCTGGCCATGTAGTGTGTTGTTTTTACGACGTGCTTACGGGGCGCTATCATCGCCGACGTGCGGGGCTTAAGATTAGTTCAGCTGGCTAGCAGGGGGGGAGATTGTAGTCCACATATACAGACTGCACAGTTATTGCAGCTTGGTTCGTACGGAACACGGGTGTGGTTCGCGGCTTTTACGGTGTGTTTTTGCTAAAGGATAACTGTGTTTCTTCGCTGTTTCGTTCTGTGGCACTTTGGCTGGGTAGGTAGTTGGTCATTGGCCTGTCGTGGTTGCTACCGAGTCTCGTAACTGAGACTGTGTGCAGACCTATCGCCGCACATGGTGTGGTGATGATGAGATTTGTAACGCCTCTTGCCCAATCAGTGTAACTAACCACATCGCGAGCAGATATGGACACGGCTGTCTTCGTTGGGTAAATGGCAGTGGACACTCACCTGCCACCGCTAGCGCTCTGTCGGTCTGTTGTAGGTATTTTAGCCCCGCCGGTGACTCTTGACCTACCTATGACCCTTCCGTGATGCCTCAGTGCCCCTTCGGGGTCCCTTCACGGTACTGACAATTCGTGGCGATCCTACCTATCCAGTTCATCTCCTCCTCGCCCCCCCATCTCATTCCTTTTTTTTTTTCCTTTCATCAGTTTGATGGTGCGAATCCGGGCAATGTGAAAGATTAACGACGGCCTGTTTAGTTACCATCTTGCTGATTTCGTTCCACGTCGTCGTGCTTGGCGTTGTGGCCATCATGAGCGCTGGCGGTTTGAGCAATTCGGGAGCCAAATCCCTTTCGACTTCATCACACAGTAGCAGCCCCGCCGCGCAGCAGATATCCGCCCCGCAACCTTCTTTCGAGTCCGGGTCGCGGCGATCCGGTCTGTCGAGTCCGTCCTTTTCGAATTCGGCCAGTCCGAGAAAAGGGCAAGCGTCGAGGAAACAGCACCGGAACCAGCGGCGACCGGGCGGAAACCCGGATGATGACGACGCGATGGCAGAGCTCGTAAGCTAAACCACACTGACCAGCGAGATGGGTTTGGTTTTTTTCTTACTTGGTTTGGACGTATCGCTGATTGTATGCGACAATAGAGAGCCGTCCGGAATGCCTCCAGTCGCCGTGGTCAAACGTCCATCACCCATCTTCTGAATTATTCTGTTCCGTCGCGCCACTACCAGGAGCACCACAGATCGACTCGTCGGCATCCCACGTGGGGTCCTGGCTCTGGCTATCATGCTGTAGATAAGGCCAGGTTCGTGAAAGACAATGGCCCATCGCAAAACTTCCTAAATACGTTGATTGCTAAGGAATTGTCGCTAGATTTGTCCATGCCAATTATCGCTTCGTAGTCTCGCCCACGGGCAATTATAACTCGCAGGCCGTCGACGCCGATAAACACCTTGATTGGGCCGACGTCCTTCAGATTATCGCCTCTTCCAAATCGCAAACGACGGCTTGTCCTATATGCCTCTCCGATCCTGTGGCCCCTCGCATGGCCCGATGTGGCCATATTTTCTGCTTTCCTTGTCTCCTGCGATTTATGCATTCGACGAACGACGATGAACCGAGTGCGAAGAAGGAGCCACGATGGAAACATTGCCCTATTTGCGAAGATTCGTTTCGACTTACCGAGGTTCGCCCAGTTCGTTTCCATGAAGGGCAAGAAAATCCTCTACCCGGTGTCGGAGATGATGTTGTTCTTCGCTTAATGGTGCGCGAAGCTGGCTCCACATTGGCGCTTCCTAATGAGAGCGGCAGCGATGTTGCGAATCTGGGGGAGGACATTCCGTGGCATTTCGCCGCTAGTGTCTTGGATTACGCTCGGATTATGAAGGGAACCAACGACTACTTCATGGAACAATACGAGCGCGAAATAGAGGACCTACGGAAGCAGGCCCAAGAAGACGAGTTTCAGTTCGGCGTTGAAGAGGGCGATTGGACACAACGGGCTATACGGGCGATCAACACGGCTAAAGACAAGTTCAAGGATCAAAAGCTGGACACGGAACCCATGACCTCCCGAATGGCACTGAAAGCCAAACATCCTGCTAAACAGAAATTTCATTTCTATACCGCGCCACCGCATCTTTATCTGTCGCCCCTCGATATCCGTATTCTCAAGACGAAGTTTGGCGATTTCTCGAATTTCCCATCTACGCTGCTTCCCAGGGTGGAGCATATATCAGCCGGCCATGTGGTCGACGATGCTCTGCGAAAACGGGCGAAATATCTAGCCCATCTTCCTCAGGGGTGCGTCGTGAGTTTTCTGGAATGCGACTGGACTGATATAGTGCCCGCCGAGATACTGGATACCTTTTCTCATGATCTAGAACGGCGGAGAAAACAGCACCGGGACAAGGCTACGCAAGAAGAGAGAGAAAGACTACAGGCCGAGCGCATGGAAGCCGCGGCTATCGGTCGAAGTGCCCGGCATCATTTTGATAATGTCAATGGAGATATCGAGCCTGCGCCGGTGATGAACTCGGAAGATTTCCAACCGCTAGGCCCACCGGCGGGATCTGTTGCGTCCGCGTCTCAAGCTGGACATGAACAGCCTGCTGGTATCTCTACGAGTCCTTCAACATCACGGACGGTATGGGGTACACGGGCTATTCCTGTCTCGCCTGAGCTTAGGCCTATACCGGAACGCCATGTAAATGATGGATGGCTTGATGAGAATGAATTCCTCGACGCGAGGGAGGTTGCCGTGCAGATAGAATCTCTTGGTCTTGGCGGTGCTGGTCCAGTTTCTGGCGCGGGAAATACGGCGACGGGGGCGGCATCTAAGGGGAAGAAAAAGAAGCAGAAGATTACTTTGATGAGTACGGGTGGTCGTCGGGGTACGTGATGTTGAAATGAAGATGAAGATGAGTGGGGGGGAGGGCCGTTGAGCTTTACACTACCTAGAAATGGAGTTATAAGTTGTGGTCGATGCCTTTTTGAACTTGGAATGCGAGGTGTACTGCATTGCTTGATGACCTGGTGTGTACCGTAAAACATGTGGGAAGTTGGGAAGCACTGCGTATGGAATCAGTACCGACATTGCTTATATGCAGACAATTCATGAATTGGACTGTGTATTTGGGCTAGCTAGGTATGGCTATGAGGAGTTAAAGCTACGAACTCTAGAGACTTCAACTTAGAATCACAAACTCACACCATAATTATTACCTACCTAGCTACTTGATTACACACATTTTTTAGAGTCGAAAAGGACGATTTGGGGAAAGTTCTTTGAAAGAAAAAAAAAAGGATTGAAAGGTGTGAATGTGAAAAGTTTGAAGTGATTGTTGGATAGGTAGGGTATCTAAGATATCTTGGTATGTATGTGTATAAGAATATGCGAATGCGCAGCAGTCGAGAGAAGGGCACAGCTTAGGTAGAGAGAGACTAACCTTGGGTTCCATAGTTATCTTAGACTAAGGTTAAACTTGTTAGACGTAGGTGAGAGAGGAAAGGTTTAGATAGGAGGAGTATGTACTTATGAGATTGTATGAGTTAATTGTGAGTTTTGATGGGGTATGGAGACGACTGAAGAAGAGTTGGGATTAGGGTTAGAGTTAGGGTTAGGGGGGAAGAGGGAAGCGCCTTGGATTTACGTACCCTCTACGTTATCTAGCACTGGCGAAGGTGACTACCTAGGTATGCTGCGACGGCCTGTTAGATGAAGATGCAAGGATTAGATATATCGATGTTCTTGATGTTGGCGGTGTGTCTGAGGCGGATGGGCATATAGAGTAGACGCGTTGGAGCGAGTTGGTGTGCGTGTTGGTGTTTTGGAGGAGATTGAGAAGGGGGGGTTTGGGAGGTTTCTACTCGAGAGGAATAAGCGGGTTTTTGATTTGGCTTTTGTTGATGTAGTGTAGTGTAGTGTAGTGCAGTGTAGTGTAGTGTAGATGGGAAGGGAATCGATACTCATCGATAGTGTGGCATGATCACGTAGCGGTGTGACAAGATGACAGCGCCGACATGGGTGACGATAGTCATTAGATAGCCCGGTACCAAGCCAGGCAAAAAAAAAAAACGAAAAAAAAAGGCCGGATAGCCGGGCATCCAAAGCAATAAAAGAAACAAATTGCTCATTAGTTAATTAGTAACTACGTATATCACATATGCTTGGGTCATGAGACCCCCCCCCCCCCCCGCCCCGGCCGATTGAAGCCATCGTTAGTTGTAAATCACCCACACATATGCTTAATGAGTCTATTTCACCGAGATCACCACCACTTCCGACCCGAATTCGCTTTTATCTAATAGCACGAAGATGTGCCATTCCGATGTCGATCCCGTCGACGCATATGGGTTCAATGGTAGGTTGGCTGGGTGTACAGTCCGTAGTTTTCGTTGCGCTATGGCTTTTATGGCTGAGGTGGTATTGAGTAATACGGTCCCTGCAGGTTGCGTTCTTGGGGGGGTTTGATGGATGGATGGATGGATGGATGGATGGATGGATGGATGGATGAAGGGGTCGGTACGGTCGTTGGGCTCAACTCACGTGGTGTGGACGCTTTTATTATTATTATTATTATTATTATTTTTATTACTATTATTACTACGTCGTATCCTACAGACTGTATTCACACCACAGCTCATCTCTGCACATCATCTCTGCGCAATGTCGAAGAAGAGACTTGACTCCACGATGATATAACTAATTATAAACGCGTGTGATTGACTTCGCTCCGAGCATGGCAATTTCCACCCTTTTTCCTTTTTCCTTTTTTTTTTCTTTTTTTTTTTTTTTCATTTGTCGTTCTTGACTGCCGACCTATCTAACTTACCCATCACGAGTCCGTCATGGTCAAAGTTGAAAGTAGGTGATCAAAGTTCCGGTTAGGTATAATACCGCTAACTTATACATCAAAAGGCACCATGCAGAAAGTCCGGAAGAAGTTTCATACATAACTATCATGGTACGTAGTCAGTGTCCATCTCCATCAACGCCATTTGTTTTTTTTTTTTCTCACCGTGTGTGGCGCTTCATCTAACCTTGGGCGTTGGCAATTCGCTCACGATTGATTCTCCTGCTTTCGAGATCTCCCCTCCCCCCCTCAAAACAAAGAAAAAAAGGCTCGGGTTTGGTTTGAAGACCTTACCCATTACCTATTATTGTAAAAGGGCTTTTGCAGTATAGAGATCTCGAAGCAGTGTAAGTCGAATGCTCAACATGATGATCATAAGACTGAATACTCCGTGTTTATTATCTACCTAGTTAATACCTATTCATTCATACACTTGTCGCGCCGAAGAGGTAGTAGATAGGGCGAGTATCTAGATGAGACTGAAATTTCGGCATTGCATTGCATTGCTTTTCTTTTCATTTTCTTTTTTTTCCAAACATGGGTGGGCTTCTCTATATACCTACATGGTCTTCATCTCCATGTCCATCCGTAATTTACACACGGACATTCAACTTCATATGGATGTCAATGTACCGTGCCAGCACTCTAGGTTAGTCCGTACCATCGATTATCTCCCTTACCATTACGGACTACGGACTACAGACTGTACAGACTGTAATCTATCTACAATCTAGGTTAGCTACTATGTAGATAGATAGACATCCACGGTGTGAGTATTTCGACCTCTACACCGCATACGATACGATACGATACGATACGAGACGAATCCAACCCAACCCAAAAAGAAGAAGAAGCTCGAGCATGTCGAATGTTCTGCACGAGTAAAGCTCGGCGCTTGCGCAGGGGAAAAGTAGGAAAAGTAGGAAGATGGGAAGATACATGTGCCTTACCGGTAGTTAAGCTTCATCCATGGGTTTTTGCTCCCGAACAAACAGACTGCCATTTACTTACATACCTAGACTAGTTAGGTGGCCAAGGGTAAGTGTAGACTAAACACATGAATTACGGTAGATTTAGACAGATCATTGCCGTGCCGTGCCGTGCCGGGGGTGGGAAAAAGAGGACGAAACTATCTAGGACAAGGGGAGGAAGTGGTTGTCACCGAGAGAGAGAGAGAGAGAGAGAAAAACATCCTCTCTAGATACCGGTAGTTATCCTACACACTCACACTAATTCTACCTAGATAGTCAAGTGGATAAAAGAGAAAACGAGTTTTAAGAAGATGAGAGAACAGATGGGATGGGGAAAAAGAAAGACAAAAAAAAAAAAAAAGAAGCAACTCTCGGGATTCCGGGCTTATGCAAAATGCAGGGTCCGAGTATCAATACCTTTTTTTTTTTTTTTTTTTTTTTTTTTTTTTTTTTTTTTGAAAGGAACAAAAAAAAAAAAAAAAAAAGACTTTCTTTTTGGTGAGGGGGCTTGGGCCCGGGATTCCGGGGTTTTCCTAACTCACCGATGAAAAAAAAAAGGAATTATACATACATATTTTCTCTCTCTCTCTCTCTCACACACACACACACATCTCATAGACAGACAGATATCTTAAGAGGAAAGCCGGACTCGTCTTTCTCAATCTACTCTTACTCTTTTCGTATCACATCTACATATCTAGATAGATAATTACCAGTTAGTTAGTTAGTCAACTAGATAGAATGTAAGCGCGGGCATTGACATCCCTTGGCATATCTTAGTTTATTTTCTTCGATCGACCTTTTACCTATACAACTATCTACCTAACCTAACCTAGTCCGCTTTGAATGAATATGAATGAAATGAATGAATGATGTTTATATGTAACTATAGACGAATCTTATCCACGGAAATTGGAACGGCGCGTCGCGTCTTTTCCACGACATTGCATTGTCAGCGCCCCCCCTCCCCTCCCCTCCCCTCCCCCCGAAACATATTGGTGTGGTGAGATGGCGTAGGTGGCAATAGATGTACGTGTTTAGTCTACGTACGTGCTTCATAACCATAATAAGGAAAGAGAGAGAGCGAGAGAGCGAGAGAGCGAGAGAGCGAGAGAGCGAGAGAGCGAGAGAGCGAGAGCACGAGAGAAAGGATAATCACAGTGTTATTTCGCCATGGATGGCTATGTAATCACCTTTTCATGCAGGACCAGCAGCTGTGATTGATGCGTAGTGTGTATGTATGTGTATGTACGTGTATATGTGTATGTGTATATATATGTGTATATATGTGTGTGTGTGTGTTCGAGATCCTCATAGTGTGTAGATCCGGTAGCGGTATGTATAATAGCGTAGACTGTAGGTAGGTAGTCCGTATTAGTTTTGATACTCGACCGCCGCTGTGAAGATGGTGGGCCGCCGGCAAGCATAACCGGGCCATCTCAGAGATATTGACCACGGTGGAGGAGAGGGGAAAGACGGGGTATGGGGGGGTGAGAAGGACGAGGAGGAGCAGGAGGAGCAGCAGGAGGAGGAGGAGGAGGGGGGCTGGGTAGGCAGGCAGGCGACAGATCATGTATTGGCAAACCTTGTGTCCGCTTCTTCTCGTGCCAAGGCATCCGTACTCCTTAAGAAGACCCGTTACACCACTCGTATCGTATCGTATTCCATCCCGTCCAACCTTCTCTTCTTCTTCTCTCATTCCTCTCCTCCAAAGCATCCATCCATCTCTCAGTTCGTTCATCCCTTCCTCTCTTCCAGTCATCCGTTCATACACACATTCGCTCTTAATAATAGCACACAAGACAAGCACACAAGCACACAGAAAAAGGGAACATACGGACGTTCGTTTGAGCCAGTTTTTCCATTTCCAGCAAATAATCGATAATTTAACGGACTTTTTTTCCCATTCCATTCCACTTCAATTTCAAACACACTTCTCGTCTTTCAGTTTTCCCAAAAGCGTGGGAGTCAGCTTCATCGCGAGATTCACCGAGAAAGAGAGAGAGAAGAGAAGAGAGAGAGAGAGAGAGAGAGAGAAAGAGAAGACCCATAATATATATAATCACAGACTTATTCAGCAACAATGAAGGCCAGTCTCATCTCCGCGGCTCTCTTTGCTGCCTTCGTCGCAGCAGACACGACCACCACCGCGGCGACCACCACCACGACATGTGCTGCCCAGGCCATCCTCGACGCATGTCTCGACACGACGGAGGGTTATCTCGTCCTCTGCGGCAGCACGGACTATACTTGTCTCTGCGACAAGTACACCTCTATCATGACGTACGCCCGCGCCCCCTCTGATCTGATTGGGTGTCAATCTTGCCTGTTTGTCTCAGTTGGATTTGGGGAGCTAACTTTGACGATAGCTGCTTTGCCAATTGCCCTTACGATGACCGGCAGTATGCTTTTGCCAGCTCGCGGGATCTGTACTGGTAAGTGTCTTTTTCCCCGTTTGTCTTGAGGAGAAACTCGTGTGTGTTGTCTCCGTTTCTCCTACTCGGATAATGAATAGGCCATGCGCCCCATGGACTGGATGGCTAATGTATGTATAAACATACACATACGCATGCACATACACCAATATCCATCATCAATTGTTTCCCTTCTCTCTCTCTCCCTCTCACTCCCCTCTACCAAAGTGCCTCAACTAACCATGGACCCCCTCACGAAAAAGCATGGACGCCAGCGCCTACTCGACCAAGACAACCACAAACAGCTGGGTCAAAGCAACCGCCACATCAAGCGCAGCCCACGCCACCACGACCACAGACTCGGCCGACGCCTCGGGCGCCACCAACGGCGCCACCAATTCATTCGGCGGCGACGACGCCGACGAGACCACGACGACCTCGTCTCCGCTTATTACTGGCGGTGCGATCAACGGTGGCGGATCGCCGAACTTGCTGGCTGCGCTTGCTGGTGTTGCCGTGGTTGCTTTGGTGTAAGGAAAGTTTTTTTTTTTTTTTTCTTTTATAAAAAAAAAAAAAAGAAGTAGAAAAAAGAATTAGAGAGAGGAAACGGCAGGATGAAGAGAGAGGAATGGAAATGGCTATGAGTAATACGAGAACGAAACCCGTAAATGATTTTTTTAAGAAGGGAATTTTGGTTTTGGTTTTGGATTTTGTTAAATCGGGGGATTAACATATAATGCTGCTTGATTTGCTGTTATGTTGTTATGCTGTTAGCTGTTATGAATATTATCATGGTTCGAAATGAACATTTTTAAGTTCTTTTCTTCATATACAGGGTCTTCCCGGGTGTTTTGTGTCGTATTTTTAAAAGCTGCGAATGCGTTAAAGGATTTACCGTATACTCGGGTCAACCACCCGCAACCGCCTCATTCTTATTTCGATTTGGGTTCGTGGTGCCTGGATAAGGTACCCTCGATGTGGGCTCTCGACGTCCAAATAAGGTACCTGGGCCCATTATATGCTGCCCTTCGTCAACATGTCGTCAGGTTTGTTCCCGGGATACAGGATCCCTTGCGTTGAAGATTGGCGGAGTATCGGCCCTTGGTATCACCCGGTCCTCCGTGCCGCCCACGGATGGTGGGGTGTGATATGACCGACTAAGCTCGGGAGCTTCGGCCAATTAAGGGGTGGATGTTGTACACATCAGTACCGAGGATGATATCAGAGAATTTGCAATTTTCTCTGCAAGACAAGGCGTGAAAAGCGCCGCGGATAAGTTGCTCAGTCTGGTCCGTAGTTGGTCGTGTTGTCCCCGTCTGCGGGGTACATGAAAGCCAGACATGAAAGCCAGAATATGCCTATTCGGCCGAGATCGAATATGTCGATCTATATATGCGTAAGTTGACGAGCACGCACAAGGATGACCCATACATATCATATACATTATTCAGTCCGGAACGAATGTCTGTGAATGGCGCAAAGGAATGGGAAGGTTGCGAACAGACGACAAAGACAATGTAGAAAAAGGTATCCGGAGGATAGAAAGTTGAGCACTGGGAATTCACGGAATGACCCAGGGATTCCGGCAAGCACGATTCTCTCCCAGTGTCAGTCGTAGTTCATGATCTCCGTGTGTTCCCATTCGAAGCCTTCTGGATGGAGATGAATTCAGATGTTAAGAAAAGGTAACTTTGTCTGCGTCTAGTCCGGATGTTTACATAGGAACACCGTAAACCTATATATGTACAGTGATGATCCTTTGACAAACGAAAACGGTCGTTGAAGCCTGCTGTTGTCGGATTTTTGTTTTCGGCTTGTTTTTCCTCCCTCCCTCTACTTCCTGTACCACATCCTCGTGATCCTGGTCTCCCTCATCTTCCGCTGCAGTTGGAAGATACCGTACAGCAAAGCCTCGCTCGTAGGAGGACAGCCGGGGACGTAAATATCGACGGGTACGACGCGGTCACAGCCTCGGACGACACTGTAGCTGTAGTGATAGTAGCCACCTCCGTTGGCGCAACTTCCCATGCTGACGACCCATCGGGGCTCAGGCATCTGATCGTAGACCTGGCGCAGGGCGGGGGCCATCTTGTTCGTGAGCGTACCGGCGACAATCATGACATCGGATTGACGGGGCGAGGCACGGAAGATAATTCCCAATCGATCCTGATCGTATCGTGGCGTGGACACATGCATCATTTCAACGGCGCAACAGGCGAGGCCGAAAGTCATGGGCCAGAGGGAGGACTGACGCGCCCAGTTGGCGACTTGGTCGAGGGTCGTCAGGGCATATTGCATGACTCCCTTCTTGGGCTCCTGGCTCGGGAGCGGCACTTCCTTTCGTGGGCGGGCGACGCCGGAGTGGGTGTGAGGTGTCACTGAGGCGGCATCGTTCTTCGGAGTCGTTGAGATACTAGCGACGGATTGGAGAGGAACAATGCGCGACGTCGGGTTCGCTACATGAGGGTGCAGTTAGTATTAGTATTAGTTCTAGACTTCGAAATCTCGATGCCGCCATATGAATACGGTGACAACAGGTGGCGAGAAGCGAGGGGCGATACGAACCTCTCAAAGCTAGGGTGGCCACCCTTCTCGAAGACGCCAGCATCTTTTATTCTGATTCCTTCTTGAAATAGATGCCCAATTAAGATAATGGATAGAAGGTGACAGTGTAGGACGGAGGGGAGATTGTTGTTGCGGAGAGCCAACAGGACTGCTCGAGGAGCTCCGACTTGTTGGTAGTCAACGGCTGTCCGTAGGTTAGGATAGTTCGAACAATCGATCCGTCATTTGCCTCACGCGAATCGGGCGCTCTTAATTGGGCCTTGGCGGCTGGCAGCAAATGATTTAGGTAATTGTGGCTAGGTGGTAAAAGCGTCAATCGTTAACGTCAGTTGAGCCACAATCAAGCCCCGAGAAACTTACTCCACACTGGAATGCCGTGAACATATCCGAGACGCATACGTCTGTAACTACATCCGAGCGGAAATTACTTAATCATTTAACCTCGACTCCAGTACGCGCGTTGTAGATCCGGATTGGCTCAGACATCTTCCATTCCAAGACGTTGCGCCGACAAGTTTTATTCGAGAAATCATGACATAACTAAGACACCAGTACCGAGCTGTTGGCCGGGCCTGGCGAGCAGAATCACGTTTTCTGAAAAATTTGAGAATTTTCTAGTCATGCTTATTATAAGCACTCTCGTCTGCAGTGACGATTGAAGTCATCACCAAAGCAGCAACCTAGCAAGTCAGCAGAGCCTAGGAGCTAGGTATTGATCTTTGGCGTCGTGCACAGATGTAGATAGATGGCACCGACGGTGTGCATGTTTGCGTATGCAGGGTGACCTTATGTACAAGCCGTAACATTGAATGCAACAACGCAATTCTGTATGCTATTAACCTGCCTAGGTACACTGGAATATTTCTCGTATGTTTAGCTATCCTCTGCACGGCGTACGTCTTGATATGGTCGATGTGAACATGTGAATTGTGAGACAAGCTAATAACCGCGTAATGTGTGTTCTGTTCGGGATTCTGTGCGGGATAGCCACAAAGTGCATAGACTGTATGAAAGCACGGTGATAGCCAGTGCGCGCCACTGTCATGACGCAAGAGCCAACGGCATGGCCAGCCGATGAAAGGCGATCGCACTGCGCAGGCAGTGACGCTCATGGTGAATTGAACGATCACCCGATTAACTGCCGGTGACTGACAGAGGCCTATAAAAGTCACTAACCGCACCCGTATAGGGAGCACTTACTCGCCTAGGCCGCGCCAAGTGGTCCCCATCTCGGTAAAGTCGAAGCGTGAGCCGGAGTCTAGCGGAGGCTAGTGTATCTAAGTAGTGTACCAACCTACTAATTAACTACCTGCCTACAGATTACCTAAGTACGTGTAGGGCAGTCACCCGCGATTTGGATTTTCGCTTTTCATCTCTCCTCAATTTGCCGATCCAGCCATCATGTCGCGGCCTTATGACTAAACCACCTAAACCACCTATGATCATCATCGTCGCCAGCAGCAAAAGATGCACACAAGCCCATTGTTGGCTCGTCTAATTGCTTGGCGTGTCCGTGCTCGGCGCAACCGGAAAATTCTGTTCCGTACCAGAGAATTACCAGATTATTGAGCACAATGCCACCGATCGGACAGATCCACCCTCTCAGACACAATCAGCAACATATATAGGTATACCTAGTCGCGACCATCCAGGCAATATCTATTCTTTGCCTCAATGCTTCCCGTATGTAAAGCGCTTACCGGGCACACTACATAACATACTAACAAAGCTCTCAAGATTCCGTTTTCATGAGTTGGTTAGTTACCCTTGTGTCTTGCGCAATCCCGTGGTCTGCCTGCCCCTCCCTTCCATCTGTCCGTTACCCCATCCTCTAGTCCCGTCCCGCTGGCCCTCCTGCCTCAATTGGCAAATAAACGCCTCGACTTGTTCACCGCACGCCGCACGCCGCCCGCCAAGGAAGCCAGCGCCGAGTCAACAAAAAAAAATCAAGTCACTTGCGCTTCCTGGTTCGAATTCAATTGTTTCTTAATTTCGTGGTGAATGCTGAGTGTGGCTACATGATCAAACACGCAAGGGTTGGCGCGTCGAGTACCAAGTATATTTGTTGACTTTTGGAATCTCAAATCATATCACGTCACTCTTAACAGATGCATACTTATATCAGACGTGTACCAGAAGTCGGCATACATATTTGAGATTGACCCAGCATACAGAGCCATTAGTGGGCGCTACTCAGTGCACTACATCTCGCTCCCTCCGCCACATAACCCTAGTTGGGTTGCAGCACATCCATCCTGCATCCTGGGCAAACCAAAGTCTTGACCGCCTCCTAAGCTTTCTCTCCAGTTCAATATCCTATCGAGAAGCCACGATAGGCCAATGGCTGGCTATATGAGCGAGAACGGCTGAATCGACAAATCGCGCAGCCACTAATCACGTCCCGTGTTGAACGGCGCTTGCTTTTATTGCTCATTGGATTCTCTCTTCTCTCGTTTCTCTTGTTTCTCTTCCACCGTTCGCGTCTATCTCGTCTTTCTACCCGTCCACGGCTTTGTTCCCCCCCTCACGTCCCCCATTTCCCGTGATGCAGGAGTAGTGTAAACCAGGTCGCCACTGATCGCTAACGCCGTTAATACCTAGTTACCTACTTTGGCTTTGGAGTCTGGACCTAACAATTGGTGGGCCGCCGCCCCCGCCCGGGCCGGGATAAGAATTCGATCCAAGCCGTCTGCAAGTTACCTTAGTTGCAACGTAAAGTTTACACGCCAGCAGCCGATAACCAACCACCAACCACCCTACCTATTGCCGTACCTAGCCTAGGGACTGTATCTAGCCATCATCCTAGCTAGTGTACTAAACTGGATTCCGTGCTGTGAATAACACCTTGAAGAAGGCCTTTGCGCCGCCAGCCAAGCCAATTGCCTCTGCTCCGGGCTTCCGATTCAAATCTGTCGCCAGTGGCCAAAACTCATCTACCTACTCACCATCCCAACTCGCCTTGAACTATGCCGTCTTTTTCTATACAAAACTTCTTATTCGTATTGTCTGATCGCGGTTGTTGCGTTTGCTCCTAGTGAGCCACTGGTACCCTCTCGATTTTTACGACCACGTTCCCATCTGCGTCGATTTGATTCTCGGTCTGAACAGATGGCTTTCTTTGACACCGAAGGTCGTTTTCCAACATGACCTCGACAGAAGTAGATGAGTGGCTGGTCAATGGCCAATCGAACCGCGGCCCTGTTGTATTCGCCATCACCACGGCGACCCTCGGCTTGGCCTCTGTCTTTGTCGCCGCGAGACTGATTTGCCGTACTTTTATTGTTCGGCAGGTGGCCTGGGACGATTATTTCATAATCCTCGCCTGGATTCTTGCGTTTGGTCTCAGTTTTACCATCGATTATGGTGTTTCAAAGGGTCTTGGTCGACATGACGTCGATATCAGGCCCCAAGATTGGGACCCTCTTAGGCGCTCGGAATACGCCTTCACGATTCTATATGTGCGTTCTTCGTTCATTTACCTTGATTAAGCGTATTTGTCCTGACAAATTATCAGAACCCGGCCTTAATGGCTTTCAAGACGTCGGTGCTTATATTTTATCTTCGCTTGTCAAAAAATACCCAAAAGGTACTTAGACTGGCCTCGTGGGCGGTACTTGCTATTGTAAACATAGGCGGCGCCGTCTTGACTCTGCTGAACATTTTCCAATGCCGCCCCGTTGAAGCTGCTTTCAACTTGTCCCATGGGCCGGGACAATGCATCCCTCTGCTGGTGGAGTTCATTTGCTCTGCTCCTATCAACATAGTCACTGACCTCGCAATCCTCGCCCTACCGCTACCCATACTCACGAGTATGAGGTTACCCCCCAAACAAAAGATCATCTTAATTATCACTTTTGCTCTGGGGATATTTGTCACCATTGTGGATGTTATTCGCATCTACTATCTCCAGAAAGCCATCAACGATATCGATTCGGTACCTTCCAGCAACTCGAATGTGAGCTTCGGGGGGACGCCAGAGTTCGCTTATAATGCGTCGCTTGCGCTGTTATGGTCCGCTGTCGAGGTGAATATTGGGATTGCTTGCGCCTGTGTACCAACTCTCAAACCTCTGATCATTCGCATACTCCCTGCTATGCTCATCGATTTGGACGGTAGCGCCCGTCGAACATCCGAGACAGCAGATAACGTGCCAAGCCTGCGTCGTGTATCGAAACGTGAATCTCCAATCGCCGCAACGAATTCTCACCATGAAGGCACCCTGCCTACCCGAAACGCGGAGACTGAAACCGACCTCGATGAACGGGTATCAGCCATGGAGTTTCTTAACAGCCCAGGCTTTGCTACCGGTCCGGACGTCACGCTAGAGGGTGGCATCGAGCGGAACCACAAGCCCGTTGCTAACAATCTAATGACTACGAGTAGCCTGGAAACTTCGGGTGTTTTCTTTGGTTTCGTCAACATGCGCAAACCGAAAAGCATGATCCGAACATCCGTCAAAGACTCGTTCAGGTATTGCACAATAGTAACGACGCTGTTTCTTCTGTGGGGTTTTTCGTACGGTCTTCTCAATACTCTGTCGAATGTTGTTGCCCAGATCTCACATATGACTGTTCCCGAGACATTGGGTCTCACCAGCATTTATTTTGGAGCGGGTTACTTCTTTGGACCGCTCCTTGTAGGCGAATGGATTTTGCGACGCGACGAACATCGAAGACGAGAGAAGAGACGACAGGGTAGCCGGCGTTTGGATGATACTATAGGCGGATTTAAAGCCACTTTCAGTAAGTAAATCTCAGACACAGAGACGCGATCGCGTCCACGTCCCAAGCCTCATAACTTGGATAAACGTTGACTTGTTACAGTGCTCGGATTATGTGTTTATGGCACCGGAACTATAATATTCTGGCCAAGTGCAGTCCTCGCCTCTTTTCCTGGGTTTTTGATCTCCAATTTCGTCGTGGGGTTTGGGCTGGCTGTTCTAGAAAGTATGCATTCATTCCACTTCGAGTTTTCCCCTCCTTGACATCAGTGTGGCCTGCCCTTGTTTTCCATTTTCTACGAATCGCATCGCTGTAAATTTCTCACTGTTCATGGTGACAATCACTGACTTCGAGTCTGTTATAGCGGCTGCGAACCCGTTCTTAGCTCTCTGCGGTCCCATGGACTACAGCGATATGAGACTACTCGTGGCCCAAGGCTTCCAGGCTGTGGCTACCGTCCTGAGCGGACTCCTTGCCGAAAAAGTATTCTTCGTTAAGCTTAGTACTCGCAAGTATACAGGATCATCGACTCTTATCGACGTACAATGGACATTCTTGGCCATTACACTTCTCACCGTTGCACTGGCCCTGTTCTTTTATTACATGCCGCTGCCAGAAGTTACGGACGCCGAGATGGAGAACTCTACACGATATCTGCCTATAGATCCCAAGAAGCCGAGTTTCTTCGGGTTGCAACTGAGAACTACAAGTCTCTTCTTGGCGGTCCTTGCTCAATGGACTTATGTTGCCAGCCAGGAGACGATGAGCATTTTCTTTCGGGACATTATGATACCTGGGCTGAACGCACCCCCAGAATCAAGCGTAGCAGCAGACAAGGTGGACGCGCCAGTAGGAATGGTCGATGGGTCGAGGCTCGATATTACCGACTATCTTCTCATCGCACATACTGCCTTTGCGGTGTCTCGCTTTCTCGCGGGCTACCTTGCCTATTTATCGCCGACTCATCCCAAAGTCCCACAGCCCCGTACTGTCTTAAGTGTCTGCACAATCTTCACTCTTATTTCGGCCGTCTTGGTATCAGCTCTGCGGCCAACTAGTACAAAGCTCATCTTCATTCCGATCGCCCTGTTCTTCTTTTTCGAAGGGCCCATGTTCCCCTTGATTTACACATTGGGGCTGCGTGGTCAAGGCGAACGCACCAAACGGGCAGCTGCCTTTATTACTATGGGGACCTCAGGGCCAGCTTTCTGGCCATTTGTCGGTAAGCACCCATTATTGCGCCCTCTCTACTATTTCCACCGACGTCATAGCAATATCTGTCTGTGGCTTCCGTATCGTGCCGGAGTGTTGCTAACCAGGCTTTACAGTATACGGCATCCACACAAGAGGCGCAAGCTATCAGACCGCTTTTGCACTGGTCCCCGCTCTCCTCTTGATCTCGGGTTTCTTTTCCGTATTTCTCAATCTCAAACACGATGCGAAAGAACTGGTCGATGCGCGTGTTGGGCCCGAACAACAGCAGAGAATTCAAGACCGCGCGAATCGCGAGATGGATCTAGATGCGATTATTGCGGCTAGGAGGAGGCAAGCGTCGCTGGATAGGTTAGGCGGCGGGACCGACCAACATGATTTGAATTACAGCAAATATAATCTCTTGAGGAAACTATCGATCGCTTTGTCGAAACATCGCAGGAGTTCGGAAGGAACGAATACCGATCGTCGAGAATCGAAACAATCATCTAATCCCGGATGATTGGCATGAGAAAAAATAAATCCCTTAACTTAATAAAAGCCCGCTTTGCGTGATCAAGAGGGGATCGACATGGCCTGGACTTACCCGGGATCCAGGATACTCTTTATGGGCCGAGGCTGAAGCACCAAGTG
This sequence comes from Xylariaceae sp. X187, assembly GCA_028637585.1. Classification (NCBI taxonomy): domain Eukaryota; kingdom Fungi; phylum Ascomycota; class Sordariomycetes; order Xylariales; family Xylariaceae; species Xylariaceae sp. X187. The sequence continues at coordinate 633,254 of JAJIZN010000006.1, read as the reverse complement.
CCAAGCTAGCGACAGTCTTACTGATCCCGTCCTATCTCACCTGGCCGACAAATATCGGGCAGGCGAGATTAAGTCGAGGCCACACCGAGCGAGTCCCATGAGCGACCGAACTCGAAAACACAGAATTCTGGCGACTTACAGCCCAAAACACAGGAGACTACCCGCGACCTATATGACGGCCTCGGCACTCTAGATGCGACAGGAATATCCCATTGAATGGAGATTTGTCCATATATAAAACGAACAGCTGTACTTTACAACGTATAACCTATCTTAGTTTATGATACCCCGAGTTACGCAGAGCGGCTCAATTAATTTGAATAATTATTTTCATCTTTCTAAAAAATTTCAAAAATTACTGGGGTTTGGAGAGGAAGGCCAATTGTCTTTTTCCTCTGAAGTGTGGGAGTGTGTGTGTTTGATGTTTATACCTGTGCTGTAATGTATTAAGCTTATAGTTAAACCTGAGATTTATAGGTAACTCTTTCATCTTGAGTATGAAAATGTTGTAATAAGGGTTCCGGTCACGGCAGTTCAGTAGAGTTTGCTGTACGCAAGGAATATGGTCCTCGCGCTCACGCTGGCACCTCACGCGTGGGCATATGAGAAGCTACTATTTTTCGTTAATGAGTATGTCTACCGAAAAGCCTGAATTAACAGTGACAAAGGAGCGTATTGGGACCCGGCCCGTCTAATGGTTATACATGACAATTGGGTACGTTGAGAACAAACAGTAACCCACTCAGTGAATTGATAGTTAGTGAATCAAACCACCACGAAATCAATTCGAGTCGGTTCGATTCGATTCGATGGCGGTTTTTCTAGGGACACCGAGTTCGACTCAAGCCATATTCTTCTGTTCTACCTAATAGGCGACATCCCTTCCTCTTTTATATACCTACCTAGGTAGTCTAAGGACAGGCTTGCTTATCTGATTGTTCTTACTAATACAAGGAGCTACTCGACTCCGGTCAAGGGAGGGCATTACAACCGACGTGCATAGTCTCTGACTCTTAAACCCAGTAACACTTGCCTGAACCTTACGAAAAGCCGGAAGTACTTTCCCTAGGATTGGATGGGGGGTCACTGCAGCTTCTCTAGTTATGTCCATTCACAAGCCGCTCTGTCCTATTCGACAAGTGCTCGCGTAGAACGGTGGGAAATGATGAGAAATGACGGCTGGGCTTAGACTCTTAGTTTCAGAAAGGGAAGTGGTCACCAACGATTCCAGACTATCGGGCAGTTAGAACTTCCCCGAGGGCTTTCACAGGTAGACGAGTGGTCTTCTTCTCTTCTCCATGCTCATCATCGTAACGGATTCTTGACCATACAGCTCTCATTTTATATCCTTCAATGATCTGAATGGCTACTACACCATTTACATTCTATTCCACTGATGTAATCCATTATCAGCCCTGACTACAGAGGATTGGAGGGGTGACCGTTTTAAAATGCTCACTGTGGAAGAAAATGAACGTCCTGAAAAAGGGGCCGCCGAGAGGATCAATAATTGCCTGGCGCCTTTAGAAGGGTGTGGCCGCGGGCGTGATAAGCAAACATCATGGAGGTGACCTAGCCGACTCAAAGAAGACAGACGACCTCTCGTTGGCATCTTCGAGCCCAGCGAACTCCGCAGCACCGTTACCGGAATCACCGCCCTCAAGTCGAATACCAGAGTCCATGTCTGACTCCGAACGAACCAGTTTCGTTTAGGGGGCACCAGCCGCAACAAGCCGCGCGTGCTACTTCCTTCTTTGCGGCTGGAATATGCCAAAGTACCGGCAGCTTTCGCGACCACCTACAGGGTGGTTATCCGTATAATGCCCATCTTGAGCAAGGTGGCTGAGAGGGCGGACTATCCGCACCATATGCCGCCATGACGTCCACGCCGACCCGCGGCGTTATACTCGGCCAGCACACCCTTCGGCTCCCCTACCCTTCTGCCTTCCTACTACTGCTACCGCTTCATCGAAAGTTCTGCTCGCGACAGTTCGAACTAAACCTGAACCATTTCCTTATTGGCAGTATCATGTCAAGATCGACCGCTCGCAAAAGTTATCACAATACCTTTCCTCAGTGTCTTCTTCTAAATAAACCCAGCAACTTAGTTATCGGCTGTTGTCAGAACTTGGCTCGAGGAAGTTTCTAGACAATGAGCCATACATGGATGGGAAAGATGACTTCCCCGTCACCCAAGATGGTAGCAGTTGGGTTCACCTGGACCGCAGTTAACCCTGTAAATCGGGCGATCTCAATTCTGTTGGCAGGTGCTTTGGAGTGAAGCTTGGGAATATCTTCACAAGTCTTCTGTTCTTAAAAAGAGTGGGGGGGATTTTCTGACCAAGCATCTGAATCCTACGACCTGACATGCAGGCACGTCACGTCGCTCACTGTCCGACCTAGGGCTCAGACCGAAAATCAGAAGAGCTTTGGAACAGGCGGAAGTGGCCCATCCCCCCAGCCCAGGCACCTCTACTTGGAGGATTTCGCAAACAAGGTATTATATTTACACCCTTCCTAGTGTCGACCATTGACAGGTTAGTACAATACCCTTGCGCAGCTCCTACAAGTCCACTGTTCCACCGTTAAGGCCTGAAGGAAAGTAGTTACTTCGCTAACCTGTCAATTTAGGGGCCATATTGATGCCATCGCGCTCGCCCCCATGATAATGAAAAAAGACAACGCCATCACCAAGTACTTGAATGTGTTCAAACGAACCAATCATGGTCGCCGGGTGCCTGACTGTGATAACTGGAATCGCGAAGAGCTTCGGTCTTATTCGAATGGAATTCAGCGACACCTCTGGTATGGTCAGGCCGAGACCATTTTGACGATCCGGATGATCCGGCTAGCCCAGACAAGTCGCGTGTGAATGGGCGTGTGTCGAGAATGAACTGTCAAATCCAAACTTTAACTTAAGCTGGCGTCGCCGATTAGCTACAGGGTACATATATGTCTTCAGTACTCTTGAGATATCAAAGCACTAAAAGTGTTTCGTAGACTTCCAGCATCCAGAAATCGGATCTCGCAGACAAGCCTGGTCAAATGCGCAATTATATTGACTAAAGGAACTGGCTACGCAGTGTCTGCATTCCGGAATGTGCGAGCCTACTGTGGCTGTAAATAGCGAACTATTCGCATGGACTGTTCAACTCGTCCTTGTCCACAAGTACAGATATGACAAAGTCAGCATTCCTCGAGATAATAGTCCAGAAGTTGAACCTCGCCTTACCGTCAACTACAGCAACGTTGAAGAGGAGCTTCCCAGTACCAACTTGCCTCTCCTGGTGGAAGTTCACGGATGCCTGTCAAGCCCCAGAGTCGGATCACTGTTGGAATTCGATCTCAAACATGGCAACAGATCTATTCTTATTCATCCCGCTTATCGCTATATTTTGGCTTCAGAGATACCCGGCTTCCCGCACTTTTAGCTAACGCGCCTTCTCGGCGCCTCTTGAAGGTATGTTCTCTGCAGCGGTTGTCAGCAGTGACTGAAGAATGAGGACTTGAGCGTCCGTCCCGCACCCATCTGTCGAGTAGCTCGGCCGCCCCTGGTGACACCGTCGTCGTCGGAGTGCTCGTTGGAGGAGGAGCACTAGACTAGGTGCTGTAACAGAGCACGAGGTGAATAGGGCACTGGGTATGAAAGTTCAGGATAGGTAGAGACAATAGGCTTGGGACAGGATAAAGGAGGAACACGGAACCAACCCGAGAGGCTGGATGACAGCTTTCACCCAAGTCCGACGGCGTGATTGGTAATCATAGGAACGGAATCCAGATGCCGGAGTTCGATGTCGTGCGCGGCCGTTACATCCGATATCGACTGTGATGCGGCGCAGGACTTCTAAATCCGATCTCCGCCGTTACATAACGGAGCTTAGTAGGGCGTAGTGTAGATAGGGTAAAGTCGAGTCTACACTACGTAGATACCCCATATTTAAGGAGCATTTAAAAGTTAAATTAAGTAAAGCCGGCGGCCTTAAGTCTTCTTTCGACTCAGGCCTTGCTTACTATGGAAGGTGTGTAGGGACGGATCTGCTTATCAACCATTACTCTCGGGTCGCGAGTCTTTCGGTCTTTTGATGATGACGGCTTTGAGTTTCGTACTTCTTGTGGGAAACTCTTGTGTGAAACTTGTATTATTGCAGTTTTATTTTGCTTATTCCGTTTAGTTTTCAAGGCCCTGAAACTGAAACGACCCGTGTTATCCTTTCAGATAGGGCTGGGCTTGGTTCTATGAGACGACACGATGGCGCCTGAGAACACGCCGTTGCTGCATGATGGCCGTGCAGCGGCTCCAAACCATCCGTCGTCGGTCTCGAGCTCGCCGAGCCGCCGGGAATATGAGGGCGATTCGGGGGAGGAGCTAGACGTCGCCAACCAGGTTGTGACGAAGAAGAGGGCGGTAGCCATTTCGCTGAGCGCCTATGTCCTGGTTTTCTTGCTAGGTATTTACGTGGTCTTTCTTTTTTATTATTTTCTTTTTTGTTGCTTTTTGAAGGAGCCTTCAATGATTCCCCAGCTACCTGTTTCAATGTCTTGGCTTCATGTTTCCGGGCGAGGGAAATGATTGAGGGAAATGATTGAGTGAAACGCGCAAAAGATATGCATAAGGACACTTGCTAACTCGATCGATCAATCACCGGTCAGCCGCGAACATGAGCGGGATCACAATGGCGCAGTCCGTCATCGCGGCAGATCTGGACGCCTACGAAGATGCCATGTGGTTCACTACGTCCTTCCTCGTGGCCATGTCGTCGACGTCGCCGCTGACGGGCAAGTTGGCCGTCGTCTTCTCACCGCGGAAGATGATGCTGGTCTCGTCGCTGCTGTTCTCCCTCGGCTGCCTGATCACGTCCCTGGCACAGTCCTTCACTGTCTTTATCGTCGGCCGTGTCATCACTGGCCTGGGTGGCGGTGGTGCGATTGTCTTGGCGTTTATCTTGGTCCTGGAGCTTACGACGAAAAGGAACCGTGGGTTGTTCATTGGTCTTGCGTAAGGACGGGTCTTTTTTTTCGAAATTGGGCTGCCTATCGACATCGAAAAGCCGGAGTCGAATTGGTCAATCCCTTTTTTTGGGTCTTTAATCGGGCATTGCTGACTTCGGATGATATGTAGGAATGCCGGCGTCACCATGGGTGTCTCCCTGGGAGCTGTCGTGTTTGGCGGTTTGATCGCCACAACCGGTTGGGTATAGCTTCCTGTCTTTCCTTTGAAACAAAAACAAATTAACTGGCCCTGACATTATTTACTTACTATCCAACAGAGACCTCTCTTCTGGGCCCAGACACCGATCAGCTTACTCGCCGGGTTTGGCATCTTCTTCAGTATACCAAGCAACTTGAGTGCGCCGGGTCACTCCAAGGACAAAGCCGCGCAGCCCCTGAGCACCAAACTCAAGCAACTCGACTATCTTGGCGCGATATTCCTGGTATGCGGAAAGTCCCCTGTGTAATTTATATTTTTCTATCTTGGCGTGGACATCTGACTAACGCGAATTGTCATGAAGGCGTCCACCGTCGTCCTCTTCCTCTTTGGCCTGTCGGAAAATATCCAGCCCATCCCGCTCGCGTCCTCGGTCGTCTCTCTCGTCATCTTCGTCCTGATCGAGAAATACTTTGCGACTGACCCTATTGTTCCCCTTACTGTCCTCCAGAACCGCGGTGCGCTTCTGTCATGCGTGGCCCAGCTTGGCTTCAGTGAGTTTCTACTTTGGACTTCTTAGGAAACCTTCCGCACTACATTAGATAGAGAGACAGTACTAAACACTTCTTTCTAAAGTGGCCGCTCGGTGGACGGTATTGTTCTATACGCCCATGACGGCGCTCGCCGTGTTTGGCTTCAATCCGGCCGCCAGTGGCAGTATTCTCATTCCTACCAATCTCGGATTTGGAATCGGGGGTTTGCTTGTCGGTGTAAGTCTAGTCTTCCTCTCCCTTTCCCTTTCCCTTTCCTTTCCTTTCCTTTCCTTTCCCTTTCCTTTCCTTTCCCTTTCCCTTTCCCTTTCCCTTTCCTTTCCCTTTCCCTTTCCCTTTCCCTTTCCCTTTCCTTTCCTTTCCCTTTCCCTTTCCCTTTCCTTTTCCCTTTCCTTTCCCTTTCCCTTTCCCTTTCCTTTCCCTTTCCTTTCCCTTTCCCTTTCCCTTTCCCTTTCCTTTCCCTTTCCCTTTCCCTTTCCCTTTCCCTTTCCTTTCCCTTTCCCTTTCCCTTTCCCTTTCCCTTTCCCTTTCCCTTTCCCTTTCCCTTTCCCTTTCCCTTTCCCTTTCCCTTTCCCTTTCCCTTTCCCTTTCCCTCCCATCCCCTTCGGATGTTGGGACTCATCCCGGCACGACCAAAACCAAAGCAAAGCACGAAACCAGCTTAACAGTGTACCCTGCAGGCCCTCCACATCCGCCGCGCCGGCAGCTTCTGGGGCGCCAGCGTCCTCTGCTTCGGACTCTTCGGCGCAAGCCTCTTCGCACTATCCATATTCTCCACAAAGGACAGCCCGTTCCCACTCTACGTGGCCATCGTATTCCTGAACGGCCTATTCACCGGCGCCGCCATCAACTACACGCTTGCACACCTGTTGCACTTGACGCTTCCCGAGGCGCACTACGTCGCTACAGGCCTCATCGGCACGTTCCGCGGGTTCGCGGGCAGCTTTGGCAGTGCTATCGGCGGTGGCATCTTTGTGCGTGCGCTGCGCGGGAGTCTCGAACGTGGCCTGCGTGAGCTGGATGGTGGTGGTTCCGGCGAGCTTAGCCCTGATCGCGAGGCGCTGGTTAGGAAACTCATTGGGAGCCCGCTCATGGTCTATCATGGCGGGCTCTCGGGTCCCGAGCAAGAAGTCGCGGCACGGGGGTACAGCGATGGGCTGCGCGTGTTGTTTCAGGCTGCCGTTGTGTTGGCGGTTGCGGTGATTGTGCTTCAGGCTGCTACGGGGTGGAGGGGGCCGGTTGAGGGGGCGAGGTATAGAGAGGATGAGGAGGAGGGGGTTGACAGTGAATAGGAGTTGGCGGTGTGGATGTGTGAAATACTTTGGAGAGGTTTATAGGCATAGATTATAGATTGCGGGCGTGGGCAACCGAATATATAGTTTTACGGGAAGATGTCTTATAAATGGAGGAAGAAGGAGGGGGCTCATTTTCTGGATGGCGAAAGGGAATCCGAACCGGGCCCGGAGGGTTTTCCACTTGTTGTTATCTTTTTAATATGCAAACTATCTATCCACACCCCTCACGAGAGATTGTGCTGTTTTGTCGTTGGTCTCTTGGCTTGGGCGTAGGCAGGTAGGTAGGTATGGCATTCACGTTTCATCCCAGCATCCATCATTGATTATCCGATTTGTTCCGACGGGCACCCTGGTTATTGTCGGCAATGCATACCGAGATGCTTTGCGAATTCCCCTCGTGAATATCACGGAGGATCTGATCCCGTGCCATTTATGACGTCTCGTTGCGATTGCTACTGGTGAAGGCAGAGAAGCGGCGTTGAAATGCGTACAGACTACCGAAACTAGATTGCCAACGGAAAGAGATATACCTATAATACCCAGGTTAGTAGATATGAAGTCAGTCTGTACTATGTAGATACAGATGAGTTAAGTTAGGGTTAACTGTATGTAGGGTAATTCATCACGTAACAGTCGGTACATAGGTAGTATTTCGCGGTCGCCCCCTCGCAAGAGTCGCCACCGCTAACATGTGACTATAACATGTGACTATAACATGTGACTATACCAAATCAGGAGCACGAAAGCAGAAAAAAACCTCCGACCGAAATGACCTCTACCGTTGACTGGGGTCTCCACGATCTTGGAGGACGGAACTAACTACCTACATTACGTAGGTAGGTAGATATCCTGGGGTTGTCGGCTCAGTTGCTACCAATGTCAGGACCCCTTGGGCTAAAATGCAGGGAAATAAGGCGGCACGCCTTGACCAGGTACGCGAGCAAAGACGTTGCGACTTGCGGGTAGATAGATAGGTATAACTAGATAGGTAAGTTAGTAAGTAGGTAGTAGGTAAGTAAGTAGGTAAGTAAGTAGGTAAGATGGTCCCTGTCGCTTTCACTAGTGTAGTCGCATGACGAGCTTAGTCGCGCGCTCCACCTCACGCGCAATCTCACGATAGTTTCCCACGCTAGACGGGAAGCGCGGTTTGATAGAAGTGGACCATATTACCCACTACCCACCCCCTAGTAGTCCCCTTTCCAGCCACTTTAGTGGACTTCCCGACTTGTTGGTGCCATTTTTCACGATCTTTTTACCCAGTTACCACTAAAATTCCGAACTGCGTGGTTCCGTCATTCTCGTGGGGCTCGTTTGATCCAAGGCGCTTGATACATCCCGAGGGTGGGCATGCTTTAAGTGATTGTCTCGATTGCCAGGGGATCGCCGCACAGAGTTGTCCTTTTGATATCTGATTCAATTGGCTCGGAAAGAAGAGGGCACGAGAAAATCACGTATCATCGTCAAACTTCTTTGCTTCTCCCTGTTCACCATGGCAGAAGTCCTGAGCATCTCGTCTCAGGGACAGTACCCGTCCGGTCCCATAATTGATAAGGATATCATCGAGATATCAGATCGGCTGGCGAATGCCACGACGCACTCGACCCAAGATGAGTCGAAAGAAGAACTGGCGAAGGATGAAGGCCCTAAGGATAGCAGCCTACTCATGCCGCCTCGGCGAGCGGCCACCATAGCCAACTACCTGCTACCGACGCCGCCCATCTCGCGCGTTGCAACCCCTTCCGTCAGCCCCAAGGAGTCGGCAGATCGCGAATCATACTTTCCGTCGCCAGTAGCGCACTTGACACCACCCACATCTCCGAATCCGCCCGCTGCCGGGTCATCCGTGTTTTTAGCAAGGGGCTACCAACAATCATACTTGTCCTTGCCGCATAGGTCCTACTCGGTCATGGACGTCGAGCCAATCCCCTTCACCCACAAGCCGGGGGCGACTCTCCAACTGGGCCACCTACCGCCGGAGTTGCACTACGCCGTCTTCGACTTCTTGGATCCAATCGACAGCGTATGCCTGGCACTGACGGCCAAACACTTCTACGCAATCCACTGGACCATGCGCGGGAAAGTCTCGCTGGCGGCGCGGCGGGAGGGCCCCAACGACATGGAGTGGGTATGGCGAAACGCCGGGCCGTTCCTGTTCAACCGAGGCGTGAGCAAGGAAAACTCGCTCGCGATGCTGTCGCCGCGCGGACAGGTGTACTGCCGGAAGTGCCGGACGGCGCGCTGCGAGCTGCACAAGCACATCAAGGACTGGATCAAGGACCGCATGGGCAACGTCGAGTACTGCGCTGTTACCGAGAAGTTCGGACCCCCGGCTCAGGAGGACGCGAAGGGGTTCTGCTACCGTAGCTCGCCGAGACACCCAAACCGGTGCGGGCGCCACACGCGGAATCAACGGCAGGTTCGCCTTGTGTAAGTTTACTGGATTTCCAAGGGACTTTGTGTTGGGGATGTATTTTTGGCTTCGTCTCCCCTCAATTTAGTAGTCTTGTAATGACCTCCCCGTCCGAAGAGATGTGGAGGTGATTTGTGGTGTTGGTGAAGGCTGGAGTCTTGTGTTGATAGATTGGGGGTAGATTGAAAGAAGGCAACCCAACTTAGACTGTAAAACTACAAATGTACCTATACTTACTACCAGGTAATTAATACCTACCTTAGACTGTATTTTTGGATAAACGGTCAACTTTTTTTTTTTCGAATATTCCGTACGTGAAGTTACTGTAAAATACAACAAAGTATCATACGTCTTAGTCTACCTTGTGAACCGTTGAACGTGCGCCGCTTACATGGAAGAAAGTTACCGGTGGAACTCTGGATTAGTAACTCCTTGCTTGTTCCATCACGTCATGCCATGAATTCTCCGTCATGGACAGGAATTTTGGCCGTACGTGCCATACGTGCACTGCGTATCACGTAGCATCAAAAGGCACATACCCGTCATGGACGGTAACTTACGGGTAGATTCCTAGCAAGCCTCCCGTTACACCACTACGTAAACATGGAACTCGACTACACGTGCACACTCTCTACTTATCGACTTGGTATTATTCTTATCTTTTCACAGCCTCTTTCCACTAAATAGCTGTTCGGCCAGTGAAGTCTGAGACAGATCAAGGGCTTAATTAGGGGATAGTTGTGAACTTGTAACGGTGCTAGGTTAGGTAGGTGGGTTAGGCGCTTTCAACGGGCAAAGAAGCTGGGTCTAACTAGATATGTAGTATTATTATCTACAGTGCACTTTCTACGGACAGATCTAACTATAAGTTAGTTAGGTATGGACTTGCTTACATAGGTAGTTACCGGTGACAGCCAGTTGCAGCAGCCGTGCTAATTACACGGTACGACCCATCAGCCAAGAAAGATGCCACCAGAAGTACCGCAGTTGCCGATAAGATTAATCAAATGTAGGTCGTCACATCCACCAACTCCATCTGGATTGCAACTGACCATATTCCGTACTCTCTCTCTCTCCCTCTTTCTTTTTTCTCTTCCTCCTTCACAGAACCCCAGCCCGCCTTCACGTGGTATTGGGTCCCGCCAACCAAACTCTACCGGCCCTTCCCCGAACCAAGTGCAAAAGTACGCGCCACCACTCCGAGGGAACCGTGGGAATCAACAAAATCCCTTCCGCTTGCCCCATTGAACCTAGCCCGCCAAGTTCAAGAACAGCTGAGCATTCTGTGACGTGACGTGACGTGTCCTTTCTGCTCTTCTCATTTCACATTGAAAGTGAAGTGAGCCCATTCCTGCCTCCGATCGCACTGCAATTCCCTCAGCCAACGACCAGACAGTGCCTTTCCTGGGCCCGACTGGATTGACCTCGGACCTACCTCTTTGGTGTTCTACCTGTCCGTCTAACTTGGAACCTTCTTGGGTTCGCCCAGGACTTTAACATGTCCTCTCCCTCGAGCTCCTCTCACGCCGGCAAGCGGAAACGCCCGACGAACTCCGCCGTCATGGACGAGAACCCGCTCCTACAGCCCTCTTCTCGGGATGCTTCTGGTGAGGAGGGAGACACTACAGCCACCGAGTCTGGTAGAATTACGCACCGCAAGACCGATGCCGCCGCCACCACCGGCGCCAATCCTGCAAAACGTCAACGCGCCAACTCCGAACGCACTGCCGCCGCCGCTACTGCCGCCGCCGCCTCTGCGCTCGAGCATGCTGAATATACCGCCGACCCAGGCGAGCCCAGCGACACCACCGAGGCTAGCATTGACATTGCAGACCGTGTCGGCCGCAAAGGCAAGAAGCCCGCCTTTTTCAAGGAGCCATACCCCCAAGAGAATCATCAGCAACAGTCGCAGCCGCAGCCGCAGCAGCAACAACAACAACAACAGCAACAGCAACAGAAACAAGCTGTCGCTATGCCACCACCTCCCACTGGCCGCCTGGTCCACCCCGTCGGATACAAAACAAATACGCCTCCCACTGGCCGCACGATAAGAGTCTATGCAGATGGTGTCTTCGATTTATTCCACCTTGGGTACGTTGTTTCCCTGACCATATTTCCTAAATGTTTTCCGGGTACTTTAACGTACTCCCGCATGAGTCGAACCGTGCTGATTATCTGCCTCAACTAGACACATGCGCCAATTGGAGCAGGCTAAGAAAGCCTTTGACAATGTCTATCTGCTAGTAGGAGTTACCGGCGACGAGGAAACGCACAAGCGAAAGGGCCTCACCGTATTATCCGGACGAGAGCGCGCTGAGACGGTACGGCATTGCAAATGGGTAGATGAGGTCATCGAGAATTGCCCCTGGATCGTCACCCCGGAATTCCTTGAGAAACATCAGATCGACTATGTCGCCCACGATGATATACCATATGGAGCCGCTGAAGGCGACGACATCTACGCACCTATCAAGAGACAGGGTAAATTTCTGGTCACGCAACGAACTGAAGGTGTTAGCACGACGGGTATCATTACTAAGTAAGCTATGGGGCCGTCTCTCGAAACTTGCGGAGAGCAAGGCACGCCTACTTTTGGATGATATTAACCCGCTACACAGAATCGTACGCGACTACGAGAAGTACATAGCACGGCAACTCAAGCGAGGAACCTCACGCCAAGAGCTCAACGTCAGCTGGCTCAAGAAGAACGAGCTTGACCTGAAGCGCCACGTCCAGGAGATTCGCGATAACATCCGAGCCAACTGGACGACAACCGGCCAGGAGTTGAGCCGCGAGCTTCGCCAATACTGGCCCGCTAGTCGCCCTCAGAGCCCTGCCCCTGGCGGCCGTTTTATCTTCCCGACTACCCCAGGTAATTCAAATGGTGAGGCGAATCTACGCGAGACCGCCACCTTGGCTTCTGCCGCCAAGTCGCCAACGACAGCTGGCTCTAACGAGAGAACGCCAGCGGCGAATGACTTCATGACCGGCTATACAATCGGTCTTATTGGTGGCGTGAGATCTTGGGTATGCTGTTTCTCACCTTAATGCTTCTTCCACCAAGCTCGGAATAAAGGTGGAGTCAGCAGTACTAACGTATTATGATTGTGTAGATGACTAAGAGCCGCCACAATGTGCGCGATAGTCGGCCCGCAAGCGACGACGAGTCGGAAGAGAGTGACACCAAGGTTAACGACACCAAGGTCAACGACACCAAGGTCAATGACACCAAAGTCAATGACACCGCGCGCCCTGTTGAGGCAGCCACCTAACCTCTCGGACCTCTACATACCTACGCACTGACACATATAGATATGCCGCGCAAGACGGAAGTGCAGCAATACATTTTCTCGAAAGAGACGAGGCCTAACATGCATGCCGTCACTACCGTAGATGACCACTGAGTTCCTCTTCATATATGAGGAAAAGGATTAATGGGTGAGAAATGAGGAAGATAAGTGACGAGGGCCGAAGGGGGTCACTAATGAAGTTGAGACATGAGAATGATGGGATCCTACGTTTATGAAGGGCTCGGCGGCGACGGCTGTTCATCTCACTCTCGACACGGAAAGGAGGTCGTTCGTTTGTGCATGTGGGATACATAAAAACGTTCACTTTGACTTTTTTAAAAGGAAGAGGTACGATGAGGGGTTCTCCCCCCCTTACTGGCATGGCGTTTATGATTACTTGCTTGCTTGCTTGCTTGCTGTTCTCCGTTCGATTTGGCTGTGAGAAGTCTGAGGTTTAATACTTCCTTTTGACTTCCACTTTCTCTCATCATCTGGACTATGATGATGTTTGTTTTGTCCTAACCTAGATTGATGTCGGGCTTTCTGCCTGCCTTTGCCTACTTGTGTCTGGTTATACCAACCAACCTACGAACCTATCTGTACGTGGGTGGTTCATACCTACGTAACTCTACTATTGATTAGTGTGTATAAAATATAGGTATACATGCTCTACTCTACTCTACGCTACTTTTCTATTCCTACTAGTAAGGGGGCTCGCTGTTCATAATCTATCTAGGAGTCGTCTATCTGCTCGGCTGCTCTCACCGGGTATCTGATTCGGTTGTTATCATCGCCTAGGAAGAGAGGGAAAAGGAAAGGAAGAGAGGGAAACTGTAAGAAAAAAAAAAAATTGGAAATGGCAATTACGAGTACAGATTACTTAGGAATTACACGGTTACGATTTGAGTTTTTTTTTTTTTTTTTTTTATCGTAGGTTGTGTATTATGACTTATAAATGGAAAGAAAAAAGAAAAAAGGTAAAAAAATGGAAAAAAAAGAAAAAAAGAAAAAAAGAAAAAAGAAAAATTGAAAACCTGGAAACCTGGAAACCTGGAAACCTGGAAATGAAAGAATGAAAGCATGAAAGGAAGAGAATGGGAAAGAAATGGGACGTATGTAATTATGTGAGGATATATCTAACTATTTATTGATTGACAAGAAAAACAAGCCCGGCAAGGACCATGGACATATTAATATTAAGACAACACGGAAATACTAGGTATCTAGGTTAGATATCTTACCTAACCTATCTAGAAACTAAACCGAGGACCCAACACCCAACACCTAACACTCTCTTGGGGGACTTTGTCGGGTGGCATACCGATAGGTATCGTTCGTCGTCTATCTTTATACCTCGAGGCGCCTTTTTTGTTTTTTTTTTTCATTTCCCCCTTTCATACTTATTTTGGGGAGGGCTTTTCATTTCTCTATTCGTTTAATATAAGGGTACCCGAGTCGGGGGGAGGCCAAGTTAAAAGATGCAATGGTTAATGTATGTCGTGACGGCAGCGGGATTTCATACCGCTTTTAACCGTACAAAAATAAACAATAGGTACAGTTTTTCACCCTTCAGTTACTCACTCATATTTCCCTTTTCTTTTTTTATTTATTTATTTCAAACCTCAGCTTTTTCTGAAAAGGTAACTTACCCCCCACCCCCCTTCTCTTTCGTTTGACTTTCTCTCGTGAACACCTCGTCTTTTCTCCTTGTCCTGTTCCTTTTTCATCTGGGGTGATGTGATGCGTGTTTGGACCGGAAGACGTCGAGTTGAGAGGGTGAAGTCGAGGAGATGGGAGATGGGACGGGGGGAAGAAAGTTTCTTATCTTTTTTTTTTGTTTCAAGATTTCAAAAAGGTTTGGTTCTCAGCGACACATGTAGTGGCGAGTAAATAAGTACGCAAGGTTGGCAGGGGTAAAAAGCTGGTAAATGGGCGAGGCGAGACACATGGTTGAGGATATTAAAAAAAAAAAAAAAAAGAAATAGTATTTGAGCAGGAATATCCGATACCATCAAAAAAAAAAAAAAAAAAATTGCCAAATGGTGAGAGATGAGTCGGGAGAGAATGAGAGCAAGAAGGGTGAAATGAGGATGAAGGATGTATGTTATTTTCAGAGTTTATAGCGAGACCCAAATGACACTGACGACAACGTCCATGCCTTTACCCTCGCCGCCGTCGTACTTGAAGCTCCACATGCCATCCGTCTTCTCGTTCCAGAAGGCCTGGGTCGCCGAGTGCATGCCGCGGCGGCCGACGTGCGGCTTGCCGTCCGTAGCGGTGGCCGACGGGGAGGACAGCGCGTCGCTGCTCGTGGTGATGTGCGGCTCGTGAGATTTATTGTCGCTGCCGCCCTTGGGCTTGCCGAGTGCTGCTGTCGGCACGAGGTGCTGCACGATGGTGCTGTTGACGACGAATTTGAAGGCTGGGGTCGGCGAGCCAGCGGGTGTGGACTCCGAGATGACGGCTCGGAGGATGGAGTTCTGGGGATCGGATGGGTGTGGAGGTTAGTTTATCGGTATTTAGAAATGGCCCGGTCTTGTGGGGGGGCCTTTTGCGTGTGATGCCAAAGACGGATGGGGGGAGATGGGCTAAGAGAGGCGCGTAGGAGATGGGAGACAAAAAACGCACGATGATGCTGGAGTTCCAGCCCTCGACCTTGGAGTGCTCGTAGTACTCAGCACTTCCGACGGCTAATTGGCAGGCCTAGATTGGGGTTGACTCTTTTAGTTTTCGGTTGCGATGTCGGCGGAAAGCGATGGGGGGGCGCGCGTGACTCGGGATATCATGACAAACGTACGTCCGTGGCGATCTGCTTCAGCCTGGTAGCGGTGATGGGCTGCTTAATTCTGGTTAGCAGGTCACGAAGATAGATGTTTGCGCTTATTCCTCAACTGATACTTTGGACGATTAGGGCTATCCGTACCGGGTTGGTGGCGGCCATTTCGTGTGATGTTATGCGAATTGGCGTCTGTCAAGGATAAGGTGGAGATTGCGGACGAGAAGGGAGTCAAACGGGTAGATGTCGCGATACGGCGGGATGACCAGGAAGGAAATCAGTCAAGCGACGTGGAGTATGTATGCGTAGCTAGCAGCCGGAAGTCATGCACGAAGGGTATCGAAAAGGAAAAAGATGGCGACAAGCTGGCGGATGCGAAATGTGTAGAAGAACTCTTGTTGACGGGGAAAGATGAGAAAGCATGGCCTCCAGCGAATTACGGAATAACATCATTGGGTACGGAGTTACCTCCGCGCAGGCCAAGCCGAGTTCGTAATGGCGTAATGGTGGCTGTTGTGGCTTGTTACCCGACCCACCCTTCAGAAGTCAGAACATGTGGGCCAACGACCGACCATCGTGCAACATGACCCGAACTGTGACCCGTCACTTATAAATAGATGCCCATCCCCATCCCCATCCCCATCAGTGATCACAGTCTTACATACAGCATACAGATTACAGCACGTGGAGGCTACATATCGTAGCCTGGTAACTCGGGGCTGTCGTCCGCGCGCCAGATTCTACAGGTTCGGACCAAATCCTATGGATGCAGTACGACATGCGACATTCGGACCAATACCAATACCAATACCAATACCAATACCTATACCCCCTATCAAGATACCGAATACCTTCCGGTGTCAGTCCATTTTCACAGAAGCTGGCCGTGGAGTTGGTACGACCTTGACATGTGTTTTGGCCGTGATCAATCAGGTTACTTCGTTGCCATGTGCTTATGCATGAGAACAGCCCTATCACAGCTGGTTTGGAGAATCAATCGTTTTCTCTGTTGTCGATTACATTCTCATTTCATTCTCAGTCCTGATTGGGGATGCGGTGCGGTGGCATCACCGGGGGGCATTCTCCGTCTGCGGACGGCATTGAATGAAGATATCTCCTAGAAAGAGACAACCGGATATCCCCGAATCTTGTCGTATCCGGCCTGAGCATGTAACAACGGTGTCCTCCTTTCCGACTCTGCTAACTCTCTTCGACTTTCCGTTGGTATGTCCATTCCGTTCTCCGAGGATGAAATTCTCAGGAGAGAGCTGCCTTGTGTATTGTACGCCTCTGAATGATGGGTTGTCCTGAGCCCACCATGCCATCAACCTTGTTGGATCAAAGCCAGTCAACCCTCCGACGACGCTCCTTGATGTAAGGGTGTAAATTTTTTTTTTTTTTCGTAAAGAGACTGATCCACACCGGGATCTTCTGAAACCCACCCACCTGCGGGATACAGAAAGCAGATCGAAAAGCTTCCCAACACACCCTGCGAGATTGAAGCCTAATATTATCGTTCGACGCTTCTGAATGTGCTCCATGCATGAAACTTGAAACTCAATTGTCAAGATGGAGTATTACTGATAAGGGGTTCCTCGGCAGAGCATTGTTCATAGGTAAGACACGCTCCGTCAAGGCAGTCCGCTGATACGGGGGAATCTGATTGCTGCGAGGTTTGTCACAGCCGCTGGTTGTTAGAGCTCACTTTCTGCAACTGTTTGACAACTCAGCTACTTGGGTTATATCGGAGCTGCGAAACGTCCAAAGTAACCTGGGCACAGCTACGTACCGAACCATAAAACAGACCTGGAGGAAGAGGTTCATGGCACTTGAAGCACGAACTTCGTTTGCCCTAGTTAAAATAAAGACGACTTCAGATAAATGTTTTCACGCAGTGACATCCCCCACAGCTGGCATTTGGGCGTTAAGAAAGGAGATGGCGATGATCAGAGAGGGAAAGGGCTGAAAGGGGTTCGAGAACCAAAATTGTCGGTGAATTGCAGCGTTAATGTGGTATATTGGTATCACCTAGTTATGACGACCAGTCGTAATGAGAGTATCGTGAGGTAGGTGGTTTATGTCATGGCATTCGTAGCGGCGTCGTTCCCATCCTGCTAGTGAGGCATGTCACATATCCAACACATTTCATAACGCCGCTGTGTGTAATTGGTGACTTGTACGGGCAGACCACTGCCCTTGCGGTGCTGCATTATTTGTGGCCAGGCTTAGGTGAAGAAGAACGGGCTCCAATAAGATATGTCACTGGAATCGATGTAGCCAGTGATATTAGTATAGAGTAAACTGTTAAACATACGCGGTGGTGAATTAACGAGTGAGGAGGAACAGAGCACGGCCGAATACGACGTAGTGAAGTTATAGACACTTATCTGTGCTTCAGCATTACTAAAACCTTAGGTAGCTATGGATATATCTTCAAGAAGTGGTTTTGTAATTGCGTAGATTCCCTCAGAGGCTGAAGCTACAGGCAGTTTCGCTATGCGCGCCACATGAGAGGTCAACGCCACAGACTAATTACCGCGGCACACGGGAAGATGCGGAAGGAAGCCGAGCCAGTCAGCCGTCGCCTTTTCCTGCACGTGGGATAAAGCGGTATGGCGCTTAGAGGCATTCTCCAAGTGGAGAACTCGTGCCGTCATGGTGCTATTTCTGGGTTAGCGTGAATTTGTTATCAGTCAGCCTATCCCTATCGTTGCGATCCCATTGGCTGAGCCGAACTGTGAGGTAAAGGCTGGGTATTCCCTCCATCAATCCCGCTCCAGAGGAAAGAAAAGGCGAGAACTCGTCTTCGCTGATAGCCGGAGCTAGGAGCTACTGTCCTACCAACTGAAGAGCTTTCATACCGACTTCCTTGGCCAGCTCCAGCCTTGATAACTGCACTCCGCACACCAACCAGTCCTTGACACTCGACCAGCATGTCGAGTCAGCCACTACTCCAAACGGCAGCCGGTAAACCAACACTCAATTGCCACACGCGCCTCGCCCTTCCCGAGGGCACCAGATGAGATTCTATTTACTGACCTTGGCCATTCCAATGTTTAGGTAAACGGATAGCCCTACCAACGCGAGTTGAGCCTAAAGTCTTCTTTGCCAACGAGCGAACATTCCTGTCATGGCTCAACTTCACCGTCATCCTTGGCGCCCTCGCCATCGGCATGCTCAACTTTGGCGACCGACCCGCCTTCATCTCCGCTTTCCTATTCACGGGCGTTGCCATGCTGACAATGATATACGCGCTCTTCACATATCACTGGCGGGCTAAATCGATAAGAATAAGGGGCCAGGCCGGGTTTGACGACCGCTTCGGCCCAACCGTCCTGGCTATCATCTTGTTGCTAGCCGTGGTCATCAACTTCGTTCTGCGCATAACGTATTCTGGTGCCCAAGGTGGCAGGAAGCCTTAAGAGTATGGCGCAAGCGGATATACGATGCTATGCTAAGGTCGCAGCTGGCACAACCACAGCCAATATGCGACGGGCCCGTGTGCCACTGCATCCTTATAACTTGGCGGAAGCTGGAAGAATGAACAGATAGCCGAGGCCGAACCGATTTCCCAGAACGCATCCGTCGTAGGATGAGGGAGGAGGGAAGAAGCAAAATTGTCAAAACGGCGTTGTGATGGCGTAGGAATGAATATGGGTATTGAGTTTGGGATCCGACGACATGGTATGAGTAATGGCTGCTGATTGGAAAGTGACGATAGGACACGTGGTCATCGCATTCGACTCGTTGATAGGTCTTGTTGAAGCCAGTCGTCCCTTCAGATTGGCTGGCTGTTGGTAATTATATAAATTGAACATGGCCACCATGGGTATTGTATTAAAAGTATACAACGTACCGTCTGAGAGCCTCACGGGAGTGTTTGTTACGCCCACAGGGCAATGGAAATCGGGATTGACCTTCTCTCTCCGCCGATTGTGTTTGAGGCGAACCTCTTCTGACCGACTGAATGTGCCACAAGCCCTCGTACCGCATTTTATACCTCGTATCCGTATGTCCTTGACAAATATTCGGTCGGCATTTGGGCATACAATATATTGGTCATGCGGAACCGTTGTACCAATGATCCCGGCAAGCCCTCGAGCTATACACCGAGATGGTTCTTTTCGGCGAGGCGCATTTATTTCGACTTCGCCAATCGTGTAGCAAAACACTACCGGTTAATGGGATTCGATAAGGATATTCGTCTGCTCTCCGTATCGTTTCCTTAGCTCTTCAATCGGTGATCTCGAGAGAAATAAACTCATGACTGGGACGCCCCTCACTAGCGGTCGGCCCTCAATTGCTCTTTCGAATGGTGTCTTCATAACTTCAAATTCGTCCTCGTCTCCTGCGTCGGCGTCCGACCCGCCAATCACGGTTTCTTCGATGACGCTGTCGTCACGCGGCCGTTCCATTTCTCGAAGCTCTTCGCCGAGGGCAATGTATTGAAACCACCGACCCGTTTGACTTTCCCGCCTCGTCCCGCCTGCTTCACACGGCGTTGCTTGCTGCTCGTTTTCTATCTCGCGCTTCGCAATCTCGGCAATGGATATTAGCTTTCCTGCGTCCGAGGCCTTTGCTCGTAGCACCGAAATACTCGTTTTGGTAGCTGTCGTGTCGGGGTTTTGCGCAGGCGGCGTGAGATGTCGTAGGATCGCCGAGACTCTCTGCTGGATCTTGGAAGACGAAATCACAGACTGTAATAGGATTTCGTAGCGATCGTCTACGTTGCTCATCACTTTTAGATCGTCGGATGAGGAGAGACTTAAGCTGTCAGTGAGGCATCGACGCTTCTTGTGCGTTGTGGGCTCCGCACTGTTGCTTGTATCGGCGCGCTTGCGTTTTTGTGCGGCGGGAAGTTGGCTCATCGGAGCTGAATTTCGTGGTTGCATGGCCGCGGTCATGACGTGGTAATATCGGGTGACGAATGGCCTGGCGTATCTGGTATAGATTACCTACTAGGGTCACATATGTGTTGGTTGAGCGCAAGACGGAATTGTCAACGACCAGCTCTTCAAATTGGTGTATGGAATAGCTTATCGTCATGGGCTTATCGTTGGCGCGGTACTATTCCGGTACATAAGACCCACATTATGTAAGGTACGTCGGATATTCGGTTACGTAATGAATATCAGCCCCCATAATCCCTGCCACCACATGCAAATCCTCCAAATTTCGTGACTGTTGTCTGACTGGTTGATGCCACCACTTCCTGCGTCAGAAGCTGCGTCTCTACCTTAGACCTATGCCAAGCCTGAGGGCGACTGTCTTATACACTGGCATTAAGTCACAAAATTGCGAATGCAATGGTCTCTCTTGTTGCTGGTAGTGTTAGTATGCTCTAGTTAAGCTCTCCTGTTTGCTCAAGCCAAGGCGGCCAAGTATTCGGGCTAATAGATATTCGTACAAGTGCGGAACACGTATGGAAGACCCATCTTGTTGCTGTCACCGTCTTTCCATCTCTACCTACAGTACGGACGTAGGTGCACCTACTAATACATACTCTAATAAGTCATCGTAAGGGCTCCATTATAGGGTCAGAACAAGTGGATGGGTTGACTTAAATTCCCAAAGTACGTGCCGTAGTTCTTGTAGGGTTGGAAGCAAGTTGCGTACAAAATATCGGTATTTACAACTAGAGCACAAGGTAGGTATTGCAAGCTTTGTTTATATTCACACATGGATCTCTCATACGGAATAGGTACTGTACCTCAGGTGGGCGAGATGTTGTTGCCTTTGCGGAATCTGAGCTCATTTGAGGCGGTCAAAATCACTAGGACTGTACGTCCGTAAATACCGTGTCTTTGACCTCCCCCGAAACTGTGTTTATTAGCTATCTAAGTAGCTGTTTAGTGTCTCTTCCGGCGACTTTTCAAGCAGCTGGACCCACCTAATCGCACTCGGATCCACTTATGTACACTTTGTAGGCGGGCATCATACCTGCCGAGTACGCCGCCAGATATATCTTGCTAAAATGCCTTTGTCCGCAACATCGTTTGAAACTATATGTCAAAATCCACGACCTTGGTCGCAGCTTGGAGTATCCTTGCGATAGCTAGTGTAGATGTGTGTGTTAAAAGCAAATCTTTGCTTTTGCACAACTGTTAAGCTACAGTACGGCGTCGTGAGGCTAGATATGGGGTAAAGATAGCACTAAGTAGGTACGTATCTTGAGGCCCGGGTTGCACAGGTACCTAAGTACGGCAAACCGGCTGAAATGGAGTTACATTGAGTAACTCCTACATGGAGGTAGTGTACATGCCTGCCTGCAGTGCTCCGTACATCAGCCAAATCACGGCTCTGTGCCAAGTATACAGTACATACGCCCGATAGTTACCATCTCTCTCAGGTTGTCTCGCTTAGACTTGGCCATAGTACCTATCTGGCATACCATTGCACGCCCCCACCAAGATTCCGTGTGGCGTGCAGCACTCTTTGGGATTAACCACCGTCAAATCGGGTAATAACGCAATCCAGGGAACGAGGTGAGGCAGGCAGTGTAAAGTACCTGGTACTTGACGTGCGCTACGGGCGTACATTGTGGGCATTTTAGCACCTAACAAACCTTAGCCAGCCCCTTTCTCGGGCTCGTGTCTGCTGTCAGGCTGCTCAAATCACCCATTTCCCACCTTTCTTCGCCCATTCTTCGCCCATTCTTCGCCCATTCTTCCCTGCCTTCCCTGCCTTCCCGGTGGTCGCAAACCCATCCGTAGAAGCAGCAAAACAAGTTGCGATTCATACCATCACTATTCTACTAATTGTAGTCACCGTCCGAATTGTGCTATTGCCTCGTTTTGTATTATTCCCAGCTATCGCACCATTTTCACATTCCCTTGTCGCCGCCATTTCCCTCTCCCTCCTTCACAATCCCATGTATGCTCTGCTGCACGCGCACCACGCGACTAGACACACTTGCAGTCTAGACAACAGCTTCGCCAACATCATCCTCCCGGTCGCAGACCGTCTTTATTCAATTTATTAATACCAGTGCTTTTACCTGTGCTTTTATTCCTGGACGGCATTTTGTCGTACCGTTGAATTACGTGACTGACCACTGTGTCGATTCAAAGTTGCGGGACTGTCCTACACCATCCTGTTCATCTTTTGTCGCCGGTCGCAACTTCCATCTGCGTCCCCGCTGAATCAGTCAAGCAAGCAAGCAATCAATCAATCGGTCAATCGGTCAACTCGGTCAGTCTCAATCGGCTGCCACTCAGTCAACGCGCCCGCTTCAGCATCTACCTACACAACACACAGCACGGACGTCTTAATACTTTTTTTTTTTCTTTTTTTCTTAATATTCTCCTCCTGCCGACTTGCACAGCTACATTCTTGTAATCTACGCTAGACGCGTAAAAGGGATTCTCGTACCGCTCCGCTGCCTGTGTTGTTAGTGTCGTCACCGCCGTCGTCGCCACTGATCTGACCTGCGGCATACCCGCGGCCTTCTTGTTGCGGTACAGACAGAGCAAGCACACCTGCGCTTACTCACTATCGCCGGACTGGGGACTGGGGACTGGGGTAGCGCGACGTCGTCTTCTGACCCCAGGTTCCTCCCTTCTCTAATTCGAGTCGCGCGCAACCATTACTGTCTAGTGCACACACACACATTCCTTTTGCCGGTGCTACGGTCCTTGTCCTGGTCCGTTACCTGGAACTGAGCCTGACTCAGACTCTGTTTCGCTTGGCTTTGACAAATTGGCAGTCGCCACATCAGCAAGAAAGATCCCTCTTTCTCTCTCCAACCTCGACCCCAAGGATTTCCTTCCTATTCAGCACGTCGGCCCGCTATCAGGACGGTGTCGCTCAACTAGATACCACCTGCTGCACCTACTGCAACTGCTGCGAAGGACCTACTACTGGACTTCGGCGGATTTGTTGCTCGGACTTGAGTCCACTGCGATTTTACTGGTCGTCGGAATCAGCTGCTGCCTGAGCAACTGAGGGTCACCGCCAACCCCGATCCTCCGATTGCATGCTTGGCCTCTTTGTCTCTGCATTGCGAGAACGTGAATCTACTGGAGTCAGCTAGGCAACTCGGACCGCCCGTTACGTCAGCTTTGACTCCAACCCGTTCTCTAGTGCCACCCTTCTGACACACTGTCATCAGCACTCCCTGGTCGGCCTGCGAGCCTGCGCCCACCATTACCCGTATCCACGCGCACCCAGTACTTGCCACCCGCCAAGTGCGCTTCGACCACCTCTAGGCTTCCTTATCAATTCCAGTCTCCACTGTCCGTCATCACCGCTGCAACCACCCTGAATCACCATAAACACCACTTATCAACATCAACAACAACGAACGGCAACAAAAACAACAACAACAACAACAGGCACGGCACGGCACTTGCGTGTTGACACTGTCCTTGTTGTTCTTACACTTGCATCTGTAGTCATCCGCGCTTGACCACTTGTTGCACGTTCCGCCTTTGTATGCTCATGTTTCGATTCTGGAACTCGGATCATAGGGGAAGCGATAAGACTCTACAGACAGTGCAAGTCGAGCAGCCTATGCTGAACTTCGCAAAGTCAGTGCAGCCCTGGATATCAAACGACGCTTCTATTCCCTTACCAGCGTCGCGGCCTCCTAAGCGGCGGCGACAGAGTAACGCCGCGATATCGTCGCAGCTTGCTTCTGTTTCCGCTTCACGCGCTGTGAAGCGGTCTAAAACGTGCGATGAAAGTCCACTTAATGACAATCTCGCCCCTCCACGAAAGAAGGTGGCGCTGGCTCCGGTAACATTGCCTTCTCCCGTTACTCCCGCCACTACTCCGTCTGGCGGGATCGACGTGGAGCGAGCAAAAGAGGCTATTGAAGAACAGTTCAGTCTCGAGATACTACTAAAACATGATGAGTTGCGCCTTATCAACCAAGAGCTTGCCAAGTGCCAGGTCGCCCTGGAGCAACTGCGCAGATGCCATTTGATACCATATCCAATCTCCACACCCACGCCGGAGCAAATGCTGAATGTTGCCAACGGATCAGGTCCCTCGCTGGCGCCTAAGTCTGGTGATACATTGCCTCAGTGGGCGCCGCCTTTCGGTGTCACCGATGGTCCCTATGCGCGACACTATGCCAAGTGGCTCATACCGGATCCCAAATTCGACGGCATACAACCCGAAATGCCATCGCACAGCGATTCATGGCGAACGAGATCCACGAATGAAGGTAGATCCACGAGAAATAGTTTTACCGATCATAGTACACTCCCCGCCAAGGGTAGGCCGGTCAGGGGTACTGCGGGCCAGAAGCTCCAGTCTCTCTCGAGCGGATACCCACTGCCGAAAGAGAAGATTGGCCCATGCGTCCTGAAGCGCTCCGACGGCCAGACTGTTAAGCTGGTTTGCATTGATTGCAATCGCGAGAACTTTTCAAGCACTCAGGGCTTTATTAATCACTGTCGTATTGCACACAAGAGAGATTTCAAAAGCCACGAGGAAGCAGCTGTGCGCTGCGGCCACCCTGTTGAAGCTGCCAAGATCCCCACTAAACCCCCTGTCGTAGAAGAAAAGCCCCACGGATATGGTGCTCCCCCTGCGGGACTTGTTCATCCATTCGTACGCGCCGATGGCATGACAGACTCAGAGGCCTGCTTTTCTGTTGTGCGTCGCATCCAACAGTCCCTGGACCTATACAACCAAGGAAAATGGCCTAGTGTTTCGTCTGCCATTTCCGATGCACCGACGCAAACTGCTATCCCCCCGACATCCGGCTCATGCTTCAATCCCTCAACTAGTTCTCCTCATCTATCCCAACTGCTAAAGAAGAGAGGATTCACTGGCAATTTAGGTGCGCTCGTCGATGACGCCAAGACCAAAATAGATTTGAGTCAATTGTCATCACCCACGGACGAGGAATCGGAGGACCGAGAGACGCCAGTCACTTCCATGTTGCGCACCACAAGTCGCCCCGGCTCTTCCCAGGCGACAACAGGTATTCGTGTTCCTGCGAGAGCCGTTATGGCGCCCGTGGTTACTATGACTCGTCCGGCAAGTAGCAAAGGGCCACTGGCGCATCCGCAGCCTTATGTTACCCCTGTGCCTACTCCGACACAGCACTCGGCAACGGAGACTAGGCCCGAGGATGAGGAGATGTTGGACGTAACGGAATTAAGCCCAAACACGGCTGTCAGCAATAATGCTCCATCTCTTGTTAGTGACGACGGTGAGTATGATGACTCCGCCGACTCCGACTCCGCCTCCGAGGTAGAAGAGACTATTAGCGCCGAAGCACTTTCAGATGTGGATGAGCTTGACATCGACGATGATCACGCAAGTACGCGAGGTCTCCGGCATCACGGATCTCCTGGTGCCGGCGGTGGCACAAGAGTGAGATTAGGCAAAGGCGATAGTAAAAAGGTCAACTTTGTTGGCCCCATTACAGAAAAGGAGAATACGAAACAGGGCCGCCAGCACAGCATGAAGACTCTTACAGTAAAGGAGGGACAGGACCAAAGCCGGCGCGGCATGAAGACTCTTACAGTAAAGGAGGGACAGGACCACAGCCGGCGCGGCATCAAGACCCTTTCACGAAAGGAGAGAGACGACCGCAGGCGGTGCGGCTTAAAGACCCTACTGAAATAAAAAAAAACGCATTTCAGCTCTTTCTCGGTTGAACTGTCTTATTGCGAACGATTTTACGACACGATTGAGCGGGGTGCTTTCAGGCGATTGGTAAAAACAAACCCTTTTGCTTGGAGGAGCGCTCCAGTTTTCTAGAAACCATGCTTGCATTGGGTTTTTCCACCTCTTTTCCACAAGTACATGTTGTATTGCACGGCCTCGCGGTTTGCCTTTTCTAAGGGTTCTCTATGGGATTGGTCAGTTCCTTTTTCACTTTCTATGGTTCGACGACGAGACATGACCAACGCGATTTTATCAGTTTTTGATCGCAAATCTGCCTCTTGTGTGTCGGAAGGATTGTCGTGCAGCAGCAATACCAAGCAAGCAAGGAGGGAGAGAGAGTTTTAGGTTGATCGATTGAAGAAGTTATGGACTATGGCTCTCTCGTTGTCCTTGAGGGTAACAGTTCATATCACACTTTCAGGGGCTTTGTTCTTTGCGCACTCATAGACCGAGAGAACTTCACTGGATCGATGACTGGATCGATCAGGGACATAAGGAACAAGGAAGAGAAAGAAAGGAGAATCGGCGGGGATGCAAGATAGGCTGAAGAAGAAGAAGAGACCGGCCATTTGCTTTGATGTACCCTACTCCACATCATCAACTTCCTCCCCATCACCGCGTTTGAGATGAAAAGAACCTGACGGCGCCTAGCCTACCTAGCTAGACTGCCTGTCCTAGATAGCATCCTCCAACTCCCACTCTGAAATGTAATAAAGAGCCTATCTGGCGACATGAAGCAATTCACCCTGCAGTCCTGTGTGTCTTTCAATGCCTGCGTACGAGTTGAGTTCGAAAAGACCGCGTAGCACATCTAACCCTAACCACGATTTATCTCTTGGCCATAACCTTGAGCGGGAACGTTCCGATGGATGGAAGGATGGATGGATAGGGAGGAAACATGACATGAAATCTATCAGTGTGCGTTTCTCATATATGGAGTTTTCAGATCTTGACAAGTAGGTGGTGTCCCAATCGTGAGTTTTACTCGGTGGTTGATAGATAGGTAGGTTAGATAGGTAGTTGAAGACCGGTATACATCAGCAGCAGCATCACATCCATAGCGTAATCTACCTATGTATGTACCTACCTTTGGACCCGCGGGCCCTTCCTAACAACCAAAACTCCCGCGGCACCCGGCGAAAACACTTTCCAACACGTATCCATGATGACGTCTTTTTATCAATTCCGCGTGAATCGTGTACCTACAGATTAACGCTATAAAATTCTGATAGGTAGGTATACCCGACGACCGTTCCCGAATCCCAGGTCCCGTCCATTCTTGCAGCATCGTTTATTAACCTGGATCCCTGGCTACCTACCTTACCTATCTACGGACTGTACCTACATAGATAGATAGCAGTAATTATCTAGGTTAGGCTAGATAAGTAATGTAGTGTAGATAGTGTAGGTAATCAGCGATTAACGAATGAAAGCAACAGATTATGAATTAAAACAATTCAACAAACGAAAGGTGAAATTGAGATGCAGATTTCTTTTTTTTTTCTTCTCTCTAGACTAGTTGCCGTCCATCTCGAAAAGATGTAGGCGCAGGCCTACCTAGAGCAAAATCAAAGTTGGCCAATGCTGCTTCTCGAACGAGGGCACCGGGCCCTAACGTTATCTAGGCACCTATACCAAGCCATGGTAAAGCAAAGAGTACGTACGTACGTAGCCCACCGCTCGAGTCAAGTGACTACATTGAAGCGGTTCAGATTTCTTTTTCGATAGAAGGGGAGGTTCGCTAAGTAGAAAACTGTTGCCCCTGTTAACGTTACCAGGCAACATAACGTAGCGTAGATGCGCAAACCAGCAATGTCTAGTTACCTAGGTACAGTCGTTTGGCGCTTTCTTGCACAAATTCAGAAAGGGGGTCACGAAGCTGTAACTTGGCGTCGCGGAAGAGCAATTAGACACCGCGGGATCGTGCTGGCTTGGCCTATCTTTCATAGCATGGACCTCACGTAGGTCGCCCTAATTATTACTCGACAACATTATCAGCATACCAACGACATTGACAGAAATTCTTTTTTCTTCTTCTTCTGCAAGGCCGCTGAGCTCGTGATGCACATGGCCTTTCAGGATGGCCTTTGAAAAGGTATCTGACGTGGCGTGCAGCTAGCCAGCCGAGGGCGGCTGAGACGGCCGAGAGCTAATCAGCGAGGTAAGGCGCGCGCTTCAAGCGATTGATGACGACGCGCCATAGGTCTCCGGGTCCCTTATTGAGCCGGAAAGCCTCAGAGCATTGAATTAAGCATCTTGGGGTAAACTGGTAGTTTGGAAGAGGTGGCCCAAGTAACGGGTGCTAGGCTAACTACCTAGCATTCGATGATAACCCGTAGTTTGGTGTTTTCCTTTTATATAATTAACGTCGATTTCGTCCTTGTAAAACTCCCGGTGAAGATGGCATGTCTGTAAACCCATTGATATTTTTCCATATAACGCCTCAGCGCCACGCTCGATGCCCGCAAACGCCATTAAAACAAGGGGTGGCCCGTGTTTACCGACCGGACTCACGAATAACAGCTGTCATGACGGCAAGCCCTTCCCTACCTATCGTCAGCATAACTAGGTAGTCAGCATCCGTCTGCCCTTTATTCATACCTCTTGAGCCTACAAGCTCGTAACGCCAGGCACCCACGCCTCTCCGATCCTCCGCATCTGATCCCCGAACTTCCGACTCGTAATCCTCTTCGCGGCGCCGCCAGCCTTTCCGCCGCCAGGTACGGTAGTCTCGTCAGGGTCGTAGAAGGGGTTCTGGAGCAGGTGTACATATGCCGTCTGCATGGCCCGAAAGATGGGCTTCAGGTCGGTATCTCTGAGTCCGACGCCCGCGACAACAGCACCCCGGCTCCCGGACGCGGCGTTCTTAGCGGTGACAATCCGGCCGCGCATGTCTACGATGGCGACGAACTTCACGCCCGTATTCGTTTCAAAGCCATACGCGGCCAGGCGCTCGTCGATGGCGTGCAGGAGGCCGAAGTCACCCGACAGCAGCATGTTGCCACCGCCCGTGCCGCCCGCGCCGCCCGCGCCGCCAGTGTTCGCGGTGTTGCGCGAGCGCGACTCGAAGATGTCGAGGGTTCCGGAGAGCAGGAGGGAGTATTGGAGGGGTGTGCGCGCGGGCACGTATTTCTGGGTAGTGGTGTTGTAGGAGTTGAAGATGGTTATGTGGAGGGGATTATTCTATACACGTGGATCGCGATCAGTCATGAGCTTCTTTCTGCACGGTCTTATTCAGACCAGACGAAGAGCTGTCATATCTCTGAATATCATCCCTCCGCCGCTGCTGGATTTATTGAGGCGTAGGGATTGGGGACTTACATTGCGTCCTATGACGCCCAGACAAGCTATCGAAGGTATCGTATTCGCCATTTCTGGATATTTGAATCACAGAATGATGCGTAGCTGTCGTCGGGTATTGTTGTCAGTGTCAGGATCGTCAGTATCGTCGGCATGGGTGGTAGGGTTCACTGGGGAAAGTCGGTGGTAAGTTCAGAGCTCATTGTCCAGCTCACTAAGGTTAGTTAATTGGCATTACAGGTACTTACAGACTGCAATCTATAGGCACCTATCTATCTAGGTTAGAGACCTATTAGTTGACTTGCACGCTGACTATCTAACCAAATTAGGTTAGGTAATACGTTTTCGACTACACTAAGGTTAGTACAACAAGAGAGACTCTTAGGTACTGATGCGCCGTAAGAAACGCATTAAGCCTCCGTTTGTGACGATCACGATACCGATGCTGAGTTCATGTCCTGTGACCATTGACCGCACGAGGTGAAGCACACATGGCAAAAATCTGTTTGTAAAGATCTATCAGAAGTGCCGAGTTATAAGCTAGTATGATACCTCGAGTGATCAAGCCGTAAGGGGTCGCGAACTCGAAAGTCAGTTACGAACTTACCTGTACCGTCATTCTCTATCCCTTGAAATCGGTAGAAACAGAGCCTATAATACAGTAGGTAGGTAGTTATACTTGGAGGTAACAGTAACTTCTCTATGAGGCCAAATGTAACACGTAACGCAACAACCGTTGATTCTTCCTCTTTTAACACCCAAACACCCGACAAGTCCCATATGCATAACATTTATATAGATATTATATACAACATGAAATTATGCCTTGCCGCTGCGGCGTCTCGTCCGGTTTGCGTAGCACTGATCTGGTTTGAGTAGGATTCATTCATTCCTCATCTTCGACCAAAGACTCTGTCTTCTCCAGTCCTTTGAGAACCTCATCGACCTCCATAGGGTCTGTAATGGCCCACACACCGCCTCCTTTGACCGTGTCCATGCCACGCATGCCAACTTCTTTGCCGACCAAGTTCCGGCCCACCTTACCCGGCCCTATGCCGACCCATCTTCGGACTTTCTGCTCTTGATCGAGGTATTTAATGCTATCCCACCACCTGACCGTCTCGAGACATTGTCTGGCCAAGAGATCCTTAACGTCGGCAGCGCTGCTAAACGGTCTCGCACTGACATTGCTTATGCATTGCACCGACGTCGGGAAGGAAACAATGTCCTCGTTCTCCCGGCCCCGGACTATGCTCTTCTTCGCTAGCAAGTCCCGCATAACATAGTACGCAGGCCACATGATTGGGCTATGGAACGGGCTGTCGCTGTTGAGTTGCACGGCCCTAGGATCGTGACCGAGAAACTGTCGCACGTGCGCTATAAGCTCCTTGATCTTTTGTAGTGAGCCGCTGAGCACTATTTGGTTTTTACTGTTGATGTTGGCGATGAGGACCTGATCGATTGGTTTTCGGGAGTCCGCGCTCTCGCTGCGTGTACCTGTGCTCCGGTATCCGACAAACTCGTCAATCGCTTCGACCAATGCGGAAAGATACTCGGGCTCCGTGACGACGGCCACCATACCGTACTCGCCGCCGTACTTCTCGCGCGCCTGTCGTGTCGCTTCCGCCATGGACTCGGCACGCCGGCGCACCATATATAGCGCGTCCTCGAACTCCAGAACCCCGGCCGCCACCAGCGCGGCAAACTCACCAAGCGAGTGGCCAAGTGCTACGTCGGCTCGCGCGGCTACTTTGAAGTCGAATTCGCGCTCGAGGACTCGCAGGATCAGGATCGAGGTCGCCATTATAGCCGGTTGCGCATTGGGCGTCGCGGAAAGTACCTTGCTCGGCCCGTTTTGTATTATATCGGAGAGTTTGTATCCCATGTACGAATCTATCTCGTCGATGATCATGGACGTGGTGCGCGGGAATGCCTCAAGCCACGGTGTCAGCATGCCAACTTTCTGCACGCCTTGGCCTGCGGCATGGGACCGGTGCGAGTTAGCCGTAGAACAAAAGTCGGTCGTCAAATAAATAGGCAGCAGATAGGTAGTTGCGCTGTTACTGACCTGGAAAGAAAATGGCAGTCCGCGGTCGCGGCTTGCTAGTCGTAGAGCCGTGTCGGCGGGCCCCATAGTGGCGTTCTATCGGTAACCTTGGTAGAGTCGCAGCATGGGTCAACGGTATAGGTGGACCGCGAAACGAGGCCCGAACAGAAGCAATAGCTGTTCGGGCAGACGGAGAGTGGATCGGGGATACGAGGGCACTCATCACCGCAGTCAGCTAGATATGAGCTGCGGCGGGAACGATGGCCGATCATTGACTGAGAGTTCGAAAGTTGGAGTGTTGGAGTTCTTGCTCGAAATGAGTCGAGGTATGACTTGAGTCGGAGTTCACTCCTGTCTTTATTCACGGAGGCCGGCATTTCCCCAACTTCCCCCACATCCCGCATCCAGGTATCTATCTATCTAGTGCCTGCCAACTGCCCAGATCGATACCGGTACCTAATCGGGTGTACCTACCACGATGTACCGAAACGGCGAGTGTGAGTTTCCGTGCTTTTTTTTCAGTTCGCATCAACAGGCAGGAAGGCATGGCATGGCATGGCATGCAATTTTAAAACCGTAATAAACGGGCCGTTTTAACTTTTAAATTCTCCATCATAAAATCAAATCAGGATCGCCTTTTCCCTTTCATTACCACTGTAACTTAAGGGCGCCTGGGAATGAATTTGTACATCAACAATACTCCAACTTGCCTGATAGGTAGCCAGGATATACTCGAATTCGATCGGATACATATTTCATTGATTCCGACGTATACAGCATAGGTGGAATAGAAATATAC
Organism: Xylariaceae sp. X187; assembly: GCA_028637585.1. Classification (NCBI taxonomy): domain Eukaryota; kingdom Fungi; phylum Ascomycota; class Sordariomycetes; order Xylariales; family Xylariaceae; species Xylariaceae sp. X187. Next base: position 601,014 of record JAJIZN010000006.1, on the reverse strand, counting down.
CATTCGCTACCTCTCTATACTGGTAAAACTGTATTGATTTGGAGCGCTTTGACAGCTGTGCTAGTTATTCACTGATCATCCTATCTCCATTGGTAAACAGGTCACAATTCGTCAACAACACGACGGCTGCATGCTTTCGTTCCACCATTACCGATTTCGGAGAAAAGGGGCGTCCAGCTAATTATTTCGTCACTAGCACCGCAGTTCAACGCCGCCTTTACTTATAGCGAGGTATTTGACGCCCTTATAAGGCTTGACTCCCTCTCCCAATCCGCGGCTTCTCCTGGGGTCGACAGCAATGCTCTCGATTTTAATCCCACTGGGAATCCAACCCTTAACCGAAAAACTAACCGATGCAGAACTGGGCATTAGTATCTTGTTTTGGGCTACCTTTCTTGCGTCCCGCTCATCTTCAGATCCTTTGACTTGCTCTTTTGCCTTATGAGATGCGGTAGTACCCTGGTACGGCTCGTCATAGGTATAACCCTGATTAAAGCCAAACCCAGTAGGGTCCTCTTCAACAGCGTCGTCTGCTAGCGGCCCTACAACCGTACATCGGAGGCTAAAGTATGGTGTTCCTTCCGAGAGCTCCTTAGTGGGCACATGCCACTCCAGAATATGGTCGCCAGGATTGTAACTGGCATCCCCTCGACTCGGTCGCACATCTGATAGGTTTCTGACATCGGACGGGAGCGGCACCGACACAGTTACGTCCTGCAGCAAAGGGGATGCCGCTGTGCCTGCGTGTGTCCCACCAAAGCCTCTGGAGCTGGCCCCCCTTCCTCTGGCAGAAAGCCCACCTATCGACTGACCTGCCAGCCCAGAGATCCTTTGGATACTTAGTCGAACTTCAAAATCAGATCCTGTCGAGCCAAGGCCCGTCTTGACTTCGATGCCGACGGGTAACTTCAAGTTGTTGTGGCTGATGCTTCCGCTCTTGCCATTGGTAAAGGGCAACAGGTCCACCTCGTAGCCAGCAAGAATAAACCGCTCGTCGGGAGGTATGAAGCTGAGCTCTCCCGGACTTTCATTCCAACGATTCAGCCGAACGCAAGGATGGAATACTGGTAGTTCCATAACATTCTTGAGATTGTGTTTCCCAGAGGGCCCAGTGAGGTTCATTATGATGTCTGGAACTCCGGATACCTTGGATGTAAAGGCGATCGTGCCGTGGGCGAAAGCAGCAATAGGCCGGCCTGAAGGTGCCAATGTAACGGAAAGAGTTTCCACTACATCCGCGTAGAGCTCATTTGACGTGTGACGTACGTTGGCTCGCCGCCAGGGTAAAGATGGCCCATTCTGAGCGACGAGGGACGTGCTGTTCGAGCTGGTGAGTGGTTTGCTAGGCAGGTTGATGCTTCCCAATAGTTTCCCTAGCAAGCCCTCAACCTCCACTATATCCCTCAGTGCATTCGGCTCAGTAGTACTAACGGTACCGGCGTCGCACATCTCCATAAGAAGTTGGGCAACAACATCGTAGTTGGCCTCGATCTTGTGGGCGAGGACTGGGGCCCCAAAGAATTCCTCGAAGGCATCAATCACGCGATGGAGGAACTCGAGAACAAGTAGGGGTTCGATGTCGGAAGAAGAGGTTGCTAGGTAGAGGAGGTTCGCATGATCGAGACTGAATACGAGGGTAGGCGGATTAGTATTAGATAGGTAGATCAGATTGGGTCGCGGTGCCGGGTGTTCGAGATAAAGAGGCAAGAGATGGGCTGCGGAGAGCGGTCGAGAAGTATAGGTATGAGAAAGAATCAGGCGCCTGGTTTTGATAAAAGATGTTAGCGCGCGCATATAACCAAGGCATATACCATCCTGGCCACTCACTTGTGCTCATCGTAGATGTGCAGCGCCTCGATTACGCTGTTCATGGCGGATGGCTCGTGAGGCGCATCGTCGAGAGTGTCGGAGGATATGGCGATAGAACAAGAGTACCTAGAGGGGTAGGTCGTCGTGCTTTGTGCAAGCCGGCAAGCTACGGTGCTTGTCTATGCTCAGCTAACCTTAGACAAATAGGGCACACGTCATTTTCGGCTTGAGTGCGGCTAACTGCTTAAGGTAGGTGACGTCCTAACTGATTGGCCCGCCGCACTGCTCGGCCACTCTGACTTCGGCACATCCACACTCCATTTACAGGCTCCATCCACAGGGGTTTCTAAGTGGGTGGCCCCCCTGCCTCCTCGGATGGCCGAACATTGCGGCTGGTCAGCCATTTGGGGGCCGCGTTAGTGGGGGTCTCCCACTTAAACGCGCTAACCTGGTACACTAAATTCTCAGGTACAGTATGCAGATCCTTAAGCCTGGAAATTTTTATCTATCGTTTCTAGCGCTCAAAAGCTCGCGATCTTCTCCAAGAGAGAAATTGCTATGAAAATGGCTAGCTCTGCTAGCACCACGTCCTCTACGACCTCGACATCACATACGCTCACTCATACGCCGCCGCTAAGCTTCATGACTGCCATCACCGACCCAACAAAACTTGCCGGTGGCATGGAGATGGCACTTTTCGAAGCTATCAAGCCTGGCAATCGCCACGACTTTCTGCAGCCCTCAGTCTCGCTTCCAAACGCCTCTCTTCAGCTTGTCAAGGCCACTCTAGATGCATATGCCGGGCAACTAAGCGACGAGCAACAGATTCATCAGAAAGAAGCGAACAGAAAGCGAAAACGCAGCGACCAGAGCACTGGGCCAGTCGAGGTGCTAAAAGTCAGGAAACTACATATTGACGGCTTCGACAGTGGCCAAGTCTGGCAGCAGGCGAAAAGAGTGATCAGGAGCACCCTACAAGATGCTGAGAAAAGACTTCAGGAGTTGGCAGCTCGAAATGAGGTCCAAATGAACGGCATAATGGAGCCTGGTGGACAATCCAGCGATGATGTCTCCGGCCTAAGTGATGAAGATTCCCTCGGAGAAAATGATGAGCAAGAAGAAGAAGAAGAGGAGGAGGCGGAGGAGGAGGAAGAAGGAGAAGAGGAAGAAGACGAAATCTCAGACGACGAGAGTGCTGATCGGCTGGAGGACGGTGCTGAGGAGGACATAATTGGCGATGACGATGACGGAGAAGACATTCTAAACGAGGACGAAGAGGACGAAGAAGACGCACCCGAACCCCTAATCGAAGATCCCAACGGATTAAATGATGGCTTTTTCTCAATCGACGAGTTCAATAAACAAACGCAAATTTGGGAAGATGCAGATGCGAGAGCGGATCCCAATATTGACCAAGGAAGTGATGATGAGGGACTGGATTGGCATGCGGACCCCTTTTCAACAAAACAATCCACCATCAAGAGCGGCAAGTCGGAAAAGTCAAAGAAATCCGGTGACGAAGACGACGAAATGCAGTCTGACTTTGAGCATGAGGACGAGGATGAGGACGATGAAGGCGGTGCCACTTTTGGTGACATGGATCTAAATGCGCCGGAGGGCGATAGTGAAGTCGAAGACGATGGGGATCTCGAGGAAGACGCAGATGAATCCAATGCCAATGACATTTTCTACAAGGACTTTTTTGCACCCCCACGGCGGAAGGGGGCCGCCCCGAAAAAGTCACATAAGTTCGCCGCTACGAAACCGGGCGGCCCGGCCGAAGAAGATGTAGAACGCGCCATGGCAGACGTCCGCCGTGACCTGTTTGAAGACGAATCGGAACGTGAGAATTCCGAAGACGGACTTTCAGAAGTTGAGGCTGGAGATCCTAAATCAAGGCGATCTATCTACGAGAGGAGACAGGCTAAGCTCGCAGAAGAAATTCGCAAGCTAGAGGCAGCCAATGTTGCAAAGAAGGACTGGACCATGGCAGGTGAGGCTAGGGCCATTGAGCGTCCCATGAACTCCCTTCTGGAAGAAGACCTCGACTTCGAGCACGCTGGAAAACCTGTCCCCGTCATTACGTCCGATGTCAATGAGAGCATCGAGGACCTCATTAAGCGGCGAATTTTGGCAAGAGAATTCGACGAGGTAATTCGAAGACGACCCGACGCTTCCGAGTTTTCAGCGAATACACGTCGTGGGCTTGTTAATGTAGAGGACACCAAATCGAAGCAGGGCCTAGCTGAAATATACGAAGAGGAGCATGTGAAAAACGCGAATCCGGACTCCTATGTCAGCAAATCAGACGAAAAGCTCCGCAAAGAAGAGAAAGAGATTGAACAAATGTGGAAAGAAGTCAGCGCAAAACTCGATGCCCTCAGTAGCTGGCATTACAGACCGAAGCCGGTGGCACCTACACTCTCCATCGTGCCGGACGTTGCGACAATCAGCATGGAAGACGCACAGCCAACTACTGCTCAGGGTGTTGCTGGCGGCGACAATACATTAGCGCCACAAGAAGTCTACAAGGGCGGCAAGGAGAATGCTGAGAAGGGCGAAATTGTCACTAAGAGCGGCCTACCCGTCGCTAAGCAGGAGATGACTCGCGAAGACAAATCAAGAAAACGCCGGCGTGAGAAAGAGAGAATTCGTAAGGCTGGCGGCCTCGACAGCAAGAAGCCACAGAGTGCCAAGGCACAGCAACGCAAGGACACGCTTGGTGATCTCAGAAAAGGCGGTGTTAAGGTCATTAATAAGAAAGGCGAGGTGGTGGACATTGACGGCAATAAGGCCAAGTCTGCGAAAACTGCTCCGAGCAGTACCTTCAAGTTGTAGGTCGTTGACTACATACTCAGTAAGATAGTCGTGTTAGGAGTAAGATGATAGACCAGACCAATGATGAATCAATAGTTAACTGCCTAGGTATCACCTATTCCGTACCTCCATGATGCATCCCACACTCTATCATCATTCCTCAGTGGCCATACTCATCTTTCAAACCGGCCAATAGGGGCCCCTATTAGACCTCTTGTCACAATAGGTGGGATTGTCTTTCGGTATGATATTTCTCTATACTCGGTCGTCCAAGCATACCAATCGCAGGTAGTCTGTCAATGTCTGTTTCGGTAAATGGTCGGGCAATGTTTTGGAATATCCACCGGTATTGAGACAAACTACGGAGTGTTGTTACGGGGTAACGCTAGTAGTAATGCTACTTGCCAATCTACCGACACGTTGGGAATGGGAAATCACAGGCAACAAACAAACACCGAACACCCAATATACAGTGCGTAATATTCAAGACTTACACCGTACTCTACCCTGAGTATGCCTCCCAAGGTTAGTTGTTACGGCTACCTAGCCCAAGATTCAGTAGACCCAGCGGCTGAAATGGTCACTGAAGAGAATACAAGCAGCCAAAAACACGATTTCAGAGGCAGCCAATTCTACAGTAGATATCTTGGCCTCGACACTGTGTAGAATATATAAATAGTTCCCGGGACTATATTATGTAAGGCTTGAAGATTGAGTTCCGACTAACTAAAACCTACCGGTAACTATCTCAAGACGCCGAGCCGAAACTCATTTTATTCATGGCATAGGTAGTCATAGCAAGCTCACCGCGAAGCGAAAGACGATTTAGAAAGGGAAAACGTCCAATTGCGCGTCACATATCTCACTATGGCGAAGGACAATATTCCTTCAGTTGGCTCTCTCGACAAGCCCGAGAATCTCGATAGTCTCTTGAAGCAGGACCGTGGCGACGATTGCCTACCATGCCGAATTGTAGGTCAGTATACATCTCTTATCAATTTTCAATCTTCATGTCTAGGTACTTTTCATAGTACTGCGACTTCGACCAATCGCCTTGATTCACAGTCAAACCCAATCTGAGCATTTTTGCTACAGAGCCTCTCTGAGAAGTACGAGAAACTGATATAACTTCTCCCGACTCCGATAGGTGGCGGCGCATTCCTCGGCCTCGGGGCGTATAGCTACCTGTCCGGTACCGCGCAACTCGAACGGCAACGGGCCAAGATCCTCGCGAGCAAGTCCATGTTCGGCATGGGCAGCCGTAAGTTCGGCATCACAGCGACGTCTTTGGGGCTGGCGTGGCTAGGCATATGGAGAATGTTTATGTGAGATCTCAAAACGACTTCACGAGACGACTTCAGCTGCCTACTCGGGATCTATGCATTGAACGATGATGGTGGAAAAGATTCTCTATTACCGCGGCGGCCGCCACTACAGACTATGGCCACGTCTCATTTTGTATGGCATATGCCATGTTAGAGCCGATCTTGCGAACGTGTTTCTCATGGTGGACAGAGAACAACGCTCGTGCCACCACTGTTTCGCGATACCACGGCGGCAAATTATGCAGCAAGATCCCGAGATGCTCCTCAGCCCCTGCATGCCTTTCGGGTAAGCAGGGGGGATAGCCTGAAGAAGGTTTTGGGAGCTGACTGTCACATGGACTGACTCACCCACCTTCGCGAAGATCATGTACTACCGTTTTGTACGATGGCGTGGCGTATCGGATGGCAATCACACATTCAGGGACGTGGCGGCAGACTCCAGACTCCAGACTGTACATTCGCGCGAATGATTACTTCCTCTCCGGCCCGTCTTGGCCACAGTTTTCATCAGTCTCCCCTCCGGTTCCATGACACAGAAATAGCTTGGTTTGAATGACTAAATCTGGGCAATTCAATTGGACGAGCTGATAGTTATTCACCTTTCGCTATGAATTCTTATCATGACCTGAAGTTTTGTCGGTAAACAACACAAGATGAAACTCGGTAAGATGGCATTACGGAGCTTTCGTCCGAGTGGGTATCTATATTACCTATAGAATAGGTATGCACTCGGTCATATACGCCTATGTCCACGTTGACGTGAAAGGTGTCCCGATTTCCACCAACCTTAATGGTACCACGAGTATTTGAGCCCATAGGAGAAGACGATATAATCGGGGCTGGGGAGCAATGCGCAAATCCTCAACAAACAATGCTAGAAGAGCAGGTAGATCGCACGCAAAAACAAATGCGTAGGGGTTGGGGGCTGCTCCATAACTCATCAAGATGACAGCAGGCCGATCAAGTCCCGCCGGCCAGATCATCACTTTGCACGAGGTAAGCGGACGGAGAAGTGTACGGATTAGTTATAGTGATGGCTAGCTATCTATGCTTCCGCTTGTCCCTCAGAGGCGGTCGGAACATGTAGCCGACAGACACACCGCTACAGGCAACATGAGACCCAAGATGGATCATATGACCCGTTGGCGGACGATGATTACGCTCATGCGCACGACAACGGTCTGATTCGTTGAGGGATTGTCAGTAACTGGTGGCATCACATAACCAAGATATCTACGATATCTACGATATCTACCTATACACTTCCGTATGGGACAGATGTGCCTGCTGTAAAGAATTTCGTTGTTTTTACAACATGAGCATCAAAAGACAAACGGCGTCAAGATGCGAATCTCATGAACGATATTGTACTTACTCTAGCTACGTAAAACTTTCCAAGTTTCGTACTTATGTTATAGTGTAATACCGGATAATTACTGCGCCCAATAACTACCGATCTTACCTCCAGACAGCACACTTGATGTTATGACGACATCTTGGTATGTAATTGTATTACCGCAGCAACAAACAACAATCTTCTGGTCTTCCGTCCCAATCCCTAAAAATTCCAGCCGACAAAACAGCCATTTCCCGGCGGGCTTCCCCTGTTTTTGTACCTACATTGCTCCAGGGCAGGTACGGGGCTTGAGACAAAGGAATGTAGACCCGCTAAGGCGCTCGGGCAGTAGCTACACAGTGTCAAGCGAGTCATACACGACAGTGGGCATAGTGGATTCGCTACCAAAGGAGCGACGGTTATAGGTGGTAATTCTTCTACGGATGGCGGTGTCAAGATGGAGGCTACACGGTGCTGTGACAAGATAAGAGGTCTTGGCGCATCTCCATTCTTCAGTCGCTGCCGCTGTAAATACTTCTTGTCCAGTGTGAAGACTCAACGGCCATTCTGCGCTATTGGTTTAGCGGCAGTCAAGCAATTTACGATGGACCTTAATTCCGTACGGGTAATTCGGCGCAGTACTTTTATGTACATAGTGTAGGTAGGTGGGTTACTACCAGTTACGGCCGCACTCACATCACATATCACGCTCACGTTGGCCAGCAGTCCACAGATCTTACTCCGTATATCAGGTCTCCCTACGAGTCGACAACTAGATAAAGCATCGCGGACAGGACGATGCTGTATTGGACAGTGGGTAGGTACCGCGGCACCCGTGCTGGGCCACTGGGTACGGTGTTTTCGGGATACGCTTAGGTACTGCTTTAAACTGTATTTCTCGCCCGTTTCGCTGTCCCCTTAGCAACTGTTAAAACCGCTAGACTCAGTTACTAAGGGTGTGTACCATGCCCGCTATGTTCAGAACGGCGGTCGCTAAACGCGCCTTAAACCACTTCTGGCAGCGTCGGTATTAAACCGAATGATTGCACACGGTGAAAGCAAGTCTTGGCGTTCTATCCGTACGCTACACAGTTTCGGACGCAACCAATGTTCTCTTAGGGTTAACCACCCAACAGCCCACCCAAGTGACCCGGTAATTACTGCGCTATGCAGGCTACGGTATCGCTAGCTAGCGCGAAAACCCAAACTTCGTGACTTGTTTGGATCAGGGAAGTTATCAGTGATTCAGTGGATCGTAGCCCCCCCGGGTCAGACCTTTCTGATTATTTTCTTTCCCTGAATCAACAAAAAAAAACAACCCATCATCCGCCAACGGATTAGTGTAGCTACCTACCTCCCAAAGTCCCCGGTAGGTCAGCCAATCAACCGACTCTGCTTCAACCCTTTTCCCTTTCCTTTCTTTCAAAGCCGTATCTTTTCCCTATCGGCCGCCCGCCATCTGCTCTTCGTTGCCCGTTACCCGTTGCCTGTTGCCCGCTGCCCGCTGCCCGCTACCCGCTACCCGTCCGTCGATCTGGTTGCTCACTGTCTTTATCCCCGTCGCGTCTGCCGGAATGTGGTAGCCGTGTCGATGCTCAGCTCCCTCGCCGGACTGGGATTGATTGCGAGTGTCTCGAGTTCAAGGGGAATTTCCCTGCGTCCTTGCCTGCGTCTCTTGCTTGCAGACGCGAGAACACGAAGCCGAGGAGTAATTGCCAGCTCTTGCCATTCATTGTTGTACTGGATCAGATCATTTGGGGAGTCCCTTTCGATCCTCCTATTCGGCCGTGCCCGCGTTGTCCCCTATGAACAGGGAACATCATCTGGTCTCTACTGGCCTGAGACCAGCTGCGCAATCCCCGGCCCGATCGTACGTGTCCGCTTCAGCTCAACTGCCTCTGCCTGTTCAGTATCATCTCTACCCTACTTACTGTGCTTCTGGATCGTCACTCGCTATTTTGTTGGCCGTCAACCACTAACCTAGCTTGGCTCATTAGTACTAAGGAGAACGTAAGCCCCAGTCATAAGACGACGGCATACGTTGTCCACGGCGGTTCAATGTTGCATGCATCGTCATCCAATAACCCTCCTTTATTCGCCTTCGGTCGGAATGGAACCCCAGGAGACGTAGACGATAGCTCGACCACCTCGTTCGACTTTCTCCCCTCCGTTAGCTTCGATGATCTCCAGAGCAGTCTCGAAACTGCTACGACCGATTTCAAGTTGACCCAATTCCCATCTCCGTCCGGCCAGGGTAGCATCATTAGGGAGGAGTCTTTGAAAGAGGGCAGAATGGCTTCCCATCAGCAGAACAATGTTCCTCAGAACCGAGGAGTCGGGCGTACTGCGGCACAGCCTAACCCCCCGCTCAATACTACGACGACGAGAACAGCTAGATCCGGGTCAATTGTAGGACGGCCGGGAACTTCAGGGCGCCAAGTTGGCCTTAGTCATGGCTCTACAACATCCATCTCTTCAATCGCCGTGGATGCACAAGGAAGTACGACAGCCGCGACGCGGACTCGTCGCCAAAATCATTATCCCCCGGTCTCTAGCAGCAACATAGCGAAGCCGCCCAGAAAATCAATTGGACCAGGTGTCGTCGACACGGATTACAGCAGCAGAAATGTATTGAAGCGTCGGTCCAGCCTCCTGTCGGGAGGCGTGGACAGACGCGTAAGTGAAGGTCCTCGCTCATCGACCGAATCTGTCGGTGAAGACTCTGGTGATAACTCAAGACAACTGAACGTGTCGCGAGCCACCAAGGCTCGTTCTGTACAGCCCATTCCGAGGTTAACCACAAATTTCGCAACAAGTGGAAGCAGCAGTAGTCTAAATCCAGAGAACAGTCGGTTGTCCACATCGTTCTCAAGATCGCCGAGGGCAAAGGTTTCCACGGCCACATCGCGAAGAATGTCCGTCATGCCAGGTACTCACGGCTCACACGCGAGCGGACTTGGGGCAAGGACTATCTCTCCAACAGATGCGCAACGACTGAGGAGGATGTCAGCACATCCTCAAACTTTAGTCTCAGTCACAACGGTACCACCGCCACCTACCGATTTGCGGCCCAATTCCCACTCGCCGTCGATGATTCCTCGGAAGACTGCCACGCCGTCCTCCTCTTCAAGGACGACACCAGAAGTTACTAACAGGAAGTCATACAGCTCTGGTCTCTCTGTCGGGTCAACCACCAGTCACAATACTCATAGAACATCGACGAGCTCGATTCAGCGTACGCTTTCGCAGGGTGGACCCAGCAGTAGACTACCAGCCCCAAAGGGGCCTTCTCTCCAGAATCCTCCTGCTGAAGGAGAGGAAGATGTTCCGCCCGTCCCCGCCATTCCCAAAGTCTATGAATCCCCGAAAGACTCCCCAGCCGAAGTGTCTTGGCTCGAGAAGAGAAAATCCAACTATACCCTGGAGACTAGCAGTATTCACAGCAATTCTACCGGTAGGCTTTCGAACCCGGCGTCGCTCGAGCCTCCTATCGCGATAAAATCCAGCACGAATTCCCGACGTCTAGCCCCACGGAAGTCATTGGCCAGTGTCTCATCAGATGCAGAATATAAGGACAACGCAATCCCTTCTAGGAAAAATTTACAGCCGCTCAGTCTGCCACCTCTGAATCTTGGTCCTTTGGGTACACCCACGGCAGCCAAGATTGCGGCTTTGCAAGAACATGGCACTGAGAAAGGCTCATTAACGCCACCGCTGACGAGAATGATTGCAAAGACCCCGACGACTCCAATGACAGCTTCTAGAAGCACGTTCTTCTCGAGGGATAAGAAGATTGGCGATTTGCCCATTATGCGCAGTAACAGCTCACTTCAGCCTGTTCGCCGAGAGAATCCCTCCGACGAGGACACTGCTAGCTCTTCCGAGTCCATAATGGGGCCCTCTAGCAAGACGCCATCGCGCAAGCCTGCGGTTTCCCCGTTTCTCTCATCGTCAGTACCAAAGACTAGTGGTACAATGAATGGCTTGATTACTAGATCTAAGACATTCGGAGATGTCAATCATGTTGCTTCAGCAGAGAGAGGTATTGACTTTAAACCCGAACAGAAGCCAATTGGCCCTAGAGCTCAAAAGCTCACGAAACCAAAGTCACCACCTCCACAAGTGAGCCCAGATGACCCTCAAACACCGTCATCTATAAGCTCCCTCAGGAGGAAACTGAGTTTATCCTGGAAGAGAAGTAACTCTAAAGTTAGCAACCACGCTTCGACTCACTCAATCGACAAAATGATTGAAAGGCAGGCGCAGCAAGAAACTATGCCTCCACCGCGAATTCCGGTGTCTGCGTCGACGAATTCGATTACCCCGAAGGACACAAGCTCTGCCCCTGTCGTTAAACCTGTTGGGAGCTATCTTGAGTCGAAACGCAGGAAAAGCTCGGTATCTAGCCTGAACACTACACTATCACAGGATAAGGGCCGGTCCGACAACTGGAACTCATCGAAAAAGGATGTCAGCAAACTTCCGGCGACAGAGGCGTCAACACAGCCTCGGGTCTCATCCTTGCAAAAGATTGTTCGCCCAAGGCCGTCTGTTACATCTATAAAACCCAATGAACCCTATACGACAGAGTTGGATCGAGACGACATGATTGCTGAGGAAGAGATGAAGAAGCTGGGGTTGAAGAAGAAAGAGACCGAAGTTGCGGCCCGGACGCTTGATGCTCTTCGAAAACGAGCGACGCCAAAAGAACGTGTTGGGCCCAAAGACGCCATCCGGATTGCCATTCTCAATATCTATGAGAAGGGGGAGATCATCGACTATAGCGATATATACTTTTGTGGCACCCAAAACGCGCAAAAGATTGTGGGCGATCTACACACTAGCAAGCCGAACTTCGGTTATGATGACGAACGCGGGGATTACTCGATTGTCATGGGGGACCATCTCGCGTACCGGTATGAGATTGTTGATGTTCTCGGAAAGGGTAGTTTCGGCCAAGTCGTGCGGTGCATTGATCACAAGACTGGCGGCCTAGTAGCCGTCAAAATCATTCGAAATAAGAAGAGATTTCATCAGCAAGCTCTCGTTGAAGTCAACATTTTGAAAAAGCTTCGCGAGTGGGATCCCAAAAACAAACACAGCATGGTCAATTTCACGCACAGTTTTTACTTCCGAGGGCATCTTTGTATATCCACGGAGCTTCTTGATATGAATCTCTACGAGTTCATAAAGTCTAACTCGTTCCGCGGCTTCTCTCTCAAACTCATTCGGCGCTTCACGAAGCAAATGCTCAGCTCACTTACGGTGCTCAAGCAACACAAAGTCATACACTGCGATCTCAAACCGGAAAACATCCTTCTTCGACATCCCTTACACTCTGAGATTAAGGTCATCGATTTCGGCTCCAGCTGCTTCGAGAACGAGAAAGTATATACATACATCCAGTCACGATTTTACAGATCTCCAGAGGTCATTCTGGGGATGACTTACGGCCTGCCCATTGATATGTGGAGTCTTGGCTGCATTTTGGCGGAACTGTATACTGGCGTTCCAATCTTTCCCGGCGAGAACGAGCAAGAGCAGCTCGCTTGCATTATGGAGGTGTTCGGCCCGCCCGAAAAGCATCTGATCGAGAAGAGCACAAGAAAAAAGCTTTTCTTTGATTCTATGGGAAAACCCCGCTTAACTGTGTCCACCAAGGGCAGGCGACGACGCCCCTCTTCCAAGACACTACAGCAAGCTATTAAATGTGACGACGAGGCGTTCCTTGACTTTCTCAGTCGTTGTTTGAGGTGGGATCCAGATCGCCGTCTGAAACCGGAAGACGCCATCTGTCATGAATTTATAACGGGACAGAAGGCTGCGGTGGTTGCTCCTCGAAACCGTGAGTCTTCTCCTATGAAGCGCCATAACACTATATCCACGCCGAGACCATTACCAGAACCACCAGCAGCTACCAAGAGCAACGCCATCTTTCGTCCCAGGGACGTAAGCAATGCCTCTCCTCAGAAGTCTGCTCCTGGCGCTAGGCGTGTCTCTGGTCTCAACAGCACAGTGACGACCGGCGGCGCTACTTCAAAGCGGACGAGCACTACCGGTGGCCCTATTCCTCCCGGTGGTATAAGCAATAGTAGTACTAGTAGCTTGCCCCGTGTGGCTGGCCGAACTGCTAGCGGCAAGCTTGATCTAGCTTCTGCGGGCGCCAATGTTGCGATGAGTCGACGGGCCTGACTGGCGAAACTTGGACTTTGCGCTGTTTAACGCCATGGTGTTGTCGCAATTATGGCATGTATTATGAAAGAAAAATGGGTTTTGTTTTCCAATGCGATGCCACAGAATGAAGATCATGAGCTGTGGCTGTGACCTTTTTTTTTTTTTTTTCCTTTGTGCTTCTGCATGGCGGCGCGATATATAATTGTAACGCAGTGGGACTGTTTTCCCGGTACTCGGTCCAGGCTGTCATGTCATGGTTTTATACTCATTACTTCCCTCTCTCATCTTCGAGATTGTCACTATACTACATCTATCAGCTTCGAAGAACGCCACCCATTCACGGGGGCAATGGATGGCCACAAAATAATCATCCCCTTCCAACGATGAGTTCAGCGTGGGGGAGATGGGACTTGGGACTTGAGACTTTGAAGATACGACTTCGCTTCTTTCGATGTACGTCTGTATCGCTAATAGAACCTTTGCTTGGGAAGAGAGAAGAAGTGGATAAGGAGGATGGATACCTGGTGCTTTTTAAAGGGGACAACTTCTCATCGGTACAAACAAAGCTGGGCAATTCGCGGATTCGGGAGATATTTACGAATCATCCCACCCCTTGATGGATACGCAAAAAGAGCATGGGTTCGAACACCTTTTATGTATTTTAATGGCTACCTCCCTCCAACGGGTGGCATAGTATACCCTTTGACGGGCAAAGGTGATGAATGTTGTGCTCAAAAACTGCGTAGGGTGGTCACGGTTCCGTAAAGAGATAATCTATCTTAGCTCGGACTGAGAAAAAAAAAAAAATCATCTTCTCGAAATCCCCCCCCCCCCCCCCAAAAAAAAAGAGGTGTTGGTTAAGCTCTTATTTTCTGTGTCAGGGTCTGGGCACATTTATGCGCAACTGTTGTATTTCGGGGCTTGATTGAGTAAAGGGGGCGTGTGCTGTGCTGTGTTCTTATGGTTTGAATTGGTATTGTTTTTGGGGAGGGGGAATGTCGGGACTGGAACCTGCTAACTATCTAATGCGGTGTCGTCGTCGTTGGAAGATACCTATCTATCTACCTAGGTAGGTAGGTAGGTTACGAATCTCGTCGTTAAGAGAAGATCCGGAGAAGAAGGCTCGAAGAGTCCCGTCGTATTGTGCTTTTTACTACGATAACTAGACTAGGTATCTATCTACGGGGCTACCTAGCTACATACATTATACCCAATACCTAGGTAGATACCTCTAATGGGTAACTTACCTTACCTATCTTATCTATGTCAGGTTGAAATGAAGTTGTGCTGGAAGGGATGATTGCATGTTTATCTCTCGAGTTTTTTTTTATCTTGAACAAATTTTTTTTTTTTTTTTTTTTTTTTTTTTTTTTTTTTTTTACATTGTTATAGTTAAGGGGGGCAAGGTAAGGTAAAAGGTAAGGTAAGGACAACGGAGTGAGAGGGCAATGAATGAATGACTCTATTATACTGAAACTAGACCTGGGTTCATCTACTTACTGGATAACTAGATAAACTAATAGAACGGAACCGGAACCGAAAAGAACAAAAAAAAAAAAAAACAAGTATGAGAAGGTGAATCTGTGATCTTCACCTTTTCACTCCCCCCTCCAAAAAAAAAAAAGAAAAGAAAAAAAAGAAAACTATCAAAAAGTTATTAGGAATAAATAAAGCCTACGAAATCAACTTTTAAAAGAAAGCCGCCTTCGATTTGTAAGGAAAGGTAAGGTAAGGGGGGTTTTTTTTTTCGGTGAAAAGAAGGGAAAGAACCGCACCGGTGGGACTTCTCGTTACTTACGCTTTTAGTATCTAAGTAGGTCCGGTTGACAGTCGAATATTCTCGCCCCTTCCCTCCCCTCCCGATTGGACTTGAGTAAATTTTTTTTTTTTTTTTGGTTTAATTCATTCATACCGCGATGATTTGTGTGTGTGAGTTGTAGTTAGATAGATAGATGGTAATTATCTAGTCCATGGCGAGCGAAGGGAAGTGGCTTGGGTCACGGTAAGAGTCACACCGCCAATTCGTCATCTCCGCCTCTTAAATTTTGACTGGGTTTTTTTTTTTTTTTTACATATAACTATTTATTTCCAATTATTTTGCCTAACTAATCGCTACTGTAGAGAAATACCCGAGCGATGTCATGTGTCGCTGCACTTCGACGTGAGGAAAACCGGCCAAGCTTGGAAAACGGATAGGGTTGTGGGGCCTGAAAGGGGACATGCCATCGGCGACTATTCAAGATTCTCCTAAGTTACGACTGTGAGCAGAACCATACTGTAGTGTGCCATGGCCATGACGACAAGTTTTGCGGCTCTGCACAGTTACACGGAAGAGGGAAGGGAGATGGGGGAAAGGGGAAAAGGGGAAAGTGGAAGGGGAAGGGCGGAGGATGGATGCTGGCATCGGGATGCGAAGCTAGGCAGTAGAGAAAATCCCAGGCATGTAATGCTAGATAGCTGCGTGTACATACTTTGTGCGAGAGGCATGGTTCCTGCAGGATGAGACGCGTGGCGCAGAGCGCGTGATGAGCAGCAAGCCTAGGTATGTGACAACAGCAGTAACGAGAGCAGCCGATGTTGTTGGGGTTGGAGTTGGGGTTGGGGTTGAAGATTTTCTCCGGCACCGGATTCACCAAACTAAACGCCTCTCATGCTCCTTTGGCCTTTTTACACACTAGATAACGTACGTGTTTATAGCCTATTGCTCGAGAAGCTATCGTCCTAGAGAGGGTACCGTGGGTGAGCAATAGGGTCGGTCGGTCAAGACGCCGACGCGTTTTAGCCGAGGCCGAACGAGCGGCACCGTACATGATCGGATAGGTAGCTGTTATGGGGTCCCTTCTTGGCTGCGAGCTCCGCACAGGGTGCCCACTTCACATAGCCCGAGCTTCCCGCTCTGAGACGCGAGGTTATTCGGAACAAGGGCCTCAGGGTTGCATACATATATCATGTATGTAAGATGCTTCACACCATTGCACACGACCGTTGTCCCTTGTTCGTCCTCATAAATAGCGATTTCTGATGTAACGTTGACTTCGAGCCGCTGTCTTACTGCTTGAGAGTTAGCGAGTTGACGAGGGGGGTTCCGGATAGATGAAGAGGCGCTGGGAAATCGATCGTAGATATGCCACGGATTCTAAGCTACGAGACACCGCACCTTGCATTCGGCGTTTATTGCTATGAGTCGCGGGGCTCATTACGGGTACGCCGTACACCCCACCACCAGC
This sequence comes from Xylariaceae sp. X187, assembly GCA_028637585.1. Taxonomy (NCBI): domain Eukaryota; kingdom Fungi; phylum Ascomycota; class Sordariomycetes; order Xylariales; family Xylariaceae; species Xylariaceae sp. X187. Next base: position 584,326 of record JAJIZN010000006.1, on the reverse strand, counting down.
ATCATCACCACCACCACCACTACCACCACCACCATTCCAATGACCTCATTGGAAGTGTGTCTGGCATACGTCGGCGTTCTACTTTGAGTAAAGTGCGAAGGGCAGCCCAATCCCCCCCGCACCAAGCAATAGGGATGTCAGCACTGTCCAGGCGGTTGCATAACTGGGTCTTCTAGAAACCGTACCATGTATTCATCAAATTGGCATTGTTGTGTCCGGCACCACCGGAGCGGCCCATCGCTTTATTGGCCAGCTGACTGCCGAGCCGATGCTGGATATATGATCGCTCATGTTACGAAAGGACAAATGGCGCCTGAACAGCCAACTTCGTACGGAGCATAAGAGCTCAGTATATTGATATTGATTGGAATGAGGCCACCCACGATCACCTTATCGCAACGCTGGTAGGATGATCTCCTTGTGGTTCCCGGCTGGCCAGCTACGATGCCAAAGGCCCGCGCTGTAGATGGATGATATTTGAATGCCATGAAGAGGTCGGACCGGAAGGGAGGGTTAGGATGGTAACGACGTAAGTGCGTGGACAAGATCCGCCACGCTGCATGCTGCATATTCAGACTTCAGAGTACCCTTCACAGCATAGTTATGCTCCGGGTTACTGCTGATAGGGGCACCCTCAGCCCATATCACAGGACTGGCGATTCGATCCCGACTATTCCCAGTCCCAATAGGTAGAACTCGGTATAGTAGGTATGTAGGATATAATCGGATCGGCCATTTGCACGTTAGTATAGGTACTTTTCTTGTACTGGGAGACCTATGACATACTACATGGAAGCATCGCGCACCGGGTAGGTAAGCCAGAGAGTAACGGCTTTCATTCGGCAGTGGCCAGAATCGAGCCATGGCTTCTATGATCGACTGTTTGATTCCAGGAAGCTTGTAGGTATGAGCAGTAGTAGGCACCCATAAACGGAATCCGGTCTCTGAAGATTGACGGTTAGAACGAGTTTTTAGAGGATGAGTTTTAAAGAGCCTCCGTACAAGGCAATCCGTATCCATGGTACAGAAAAGAATTTCATGAAATAATCGATACTCCTCATGTAAAGATAATCAACTGCAGCCCAAGCAGGTTCATAGATAGGGACCCCATCGAAACGGGCGCTTTATTATAGTAGGTACCATATACGGATCGTTTCAATTAGTGTTGTCGGCATAATGGCTAGATAGGTAGACAGACATACCTATGTATATCCCGTCGGACGGATACTTATCTGAGTCTGTCTTGCAGGCTGCCAGTACCCGGAATCCTGACGGTCGAACTGTGGGTTGCGGCGTGTGTCATTGGTGTGTAATAAGGAGTGAGGGATCTAGATTAATTCTGTTTGGCAGAGTAACAGTCAGATAGTAACTGTGAGTGGGATAGGAGGCTCGAGCTTGGCCCCAGTCCCCAGTCGTGTTCTACCTAACTGGTCGGCCTCCGCCTCCCTACAACTCGGCCAGCCAAAGGCACCAATCGCCTGCAACTCCTTGTCGATGTGACAACACTACGCCTAAAGCCAGCTGAGTGGCCGAGCAATGGGGCAGGCCGGTCGACAGAGAGTTAAGCAGAAAAGTGGCTTTCCCTTTTCGACCGCAGATCAAGAATGAGTCACCGGGTGGAAGGGAATGTCAAAGCAAAACTACTGCCAAGATGCGGTGTAGTGCAGTAAGTCATTCAATCCTTGTCGACGCAATGTGAACTCCAATGCCACACGTAACGTTTTGTATGGCCATGATCGGTTGCTTTCTTCACCTTATACGCTGTGGCCATTATAGAGCCGTCCGGGAGCACCTAGACTCACACGCTATGTTGGCAGTAGAATCGTCGAAGCACTTTCCGTACTTTGGCTTGCGAATATGGAGTAGAGTAGGTGTGTTGAAATGCCATAGGTAGGAACCGAGGTATGTAGCTTCTTGCCCACTTCCAGATTGCTTCATGGCCTATGGGCTTATGGCCTATGAAATCATAGGCGCGAAAATCTCGAAAGGAGATCGGAAGACCGGATCTGACGCTGCGAAAGAATCTGATAATCGTTAGGGCAAGAGTCCCCCACCGGAGACGCCGTGGGACGAACTGCGCCTACACGTGTTATCCGGGCAGACAAAGCTCTCAACCAGCGGCGGCAGAAGCATCAACAACAGCAGTTAGCACGCACAGCGGATCGTGAGCCGGTGCTGTTTAGCTCGCTTAAAGTGTGGGAACTTGGGAAGATGGATTTGTGGCTGGTCAATACGGGAAGCAGTTTAAGTGGCTTGAAGCCACTTTTGAGGCGCAGTTCGTCCTTGGACCTTCCCAAAGTACCTAGATACCGGTACCTTCCGGCGGTCACGACCCTGTGCAGCAGCTGCACTTACCTTTAGAAGTTAGCCGTCCTACACGCACCAATCAAGTAGTGTAACTAGGTAGTGTACTATATGGTGTAGGTAGTACAAACTAATCCGTATTATAAAACGGTGATATGACATTAACCACGTAACCTACCTAGTCGTCGGTAGTTGACCCGGTAGGGGCCCTCATCGGAGACAACTTTTCATGGATGATTGGGTGACTTGCGAAGGGATCCCCCGCATGGGCCGATACTGCTGGATATGACGGGGGGTCTCCGTAAGGCACTCATAAGGCAAACAGCCCTCTTCTGCCAGGGTTCACCGTCCAACATTGACCGCTGTACCTAATGTAAAGGCCCGCCGCCAAGGGTTTCTCAATACCTAGGCTCCGGTCACGGTTTTCCGACCGTGATGATCGGCATCTCAACGTTTTTCACACGTGAAGTTTTAGCATCCAGTTAAACGGCGTACATGATCTAGCCTGTGCATCTGTAAGCGCATTCTACAATACGTTGATGATGAGTGTATGAAAGGACCGATGCTCAAGAAGTAAGAGGACGGTTCATCACAAGATAAGAGTAGTGTAATGTCATGTACGTATAACTGGACTGATGTTGACGGGATTGCAGACGATCAATGGGCCCGATGATTGTTGCTCGTGGAATGAGTGAGAACTTGCGGCGGCAGATCTCGATTGCATCATGGGTTGATAGACGAGATGCCTCAGTCATCTGGTCTCAGTACACTAAGTCCGTAGTATGTGAGCGGCTAACTATAGCACGTTACCTTATCAACGCAAGGGCTGCCAACCTGGCATTCTAGACCCGACCCGAAAGTTTGGTTTTGGGAGTCATCGCAGATCTCGTCGCCGGGGGAATGGATACAACCAGGGGTCCTGTCTCAGATGATCCCTATGCTAGCGTAATATGTAAGTTCACCTTTGACTCAAAAACTTCATCGCCGCGTAACATGCCTCGGTACGGCCCATATTATCCCGATACTTGTAGCCGTTTATTGGCTGTTGTTACGAGAGCAACCAGTGAGATTCTGTTATTATCTACCTAGGTAGTTTTGGTCCGGCGCTACACGTAGATTGGACCCCGGAGTAGCTTAGCTCTACAAAAACAGAAATCGGGCTCAAATGTTTTGCGCGGCTAGATACCACTAAAGGCCCACTAAAGACCACTGTAACATCGGTATATAGCGCAAAACTTTCCCATTGATTTAACTGTCGTCCATATATACTTACTGGCAAGTCGACACACACACGATGTGGTGAATACCTATAGCTTTACACGGATGTGTAGACAATTAACTTTGTATCTGAGTAGGTTCTGAATATAATTGAAATACCTAGTAAAGACACGGGAGTACTGATCACGGCAAGGCAAAAAGTCCAGCTACCTACCTACAGTCTGTAGTAGCAGTGGATTTCTGACGGAGATCTCTTCTGATGAGCAGTGTGCCGAGCCAGTAGACAGGTACCTGCATGACTTGCTACCGTAGCATCATGGGTAAGTACCTTACTGTACATATATCCACACTGCACGGCGGCGTACGACCACAGATGCAGACTTACGTCTTCCAAGAAGTTTCAACTGCCCAGCTGGGAAATTCCTCAGGCATCAATGGGAAGCTAAAACTGACTATCTGTACCTCAAAACTGAGTCAACCGACATGTTCTTGTATTATACCATGTATACCTGAGTAATAGGTAATCCATACAACGCGCTTGTCTGAACTGATGTCGGAGGTACGATACCTAATCGCGGTAGTGTGTGTCCGGCTCATGCAGTAACAAATGCAGTACCTAACGAACCTGCTTAGGTACCTACTTAGCGAAGCATTCAGCCCTATCGCACAGGGTACCTAGGTAGTATTAGCGCCTAGGCCGATTCTTCTGACGATTAGTTCTGCTCGTGTTCTACCTAGACCTATCTAGAATCTTGCCTCTCTTTCATAATTACACGTTTCTCCAATTTCGTGCCAGTCATGTAAAGAAATGAAACATTGACCTAATAATCTTTGATTAATCATCCGTGGACCGTCACTGGGAATAAAGTTTGTTGGAGAATATACTTATATAGGTATATATATATATATATATAGGTATATAGTAAAGCCCGCCCGTTTCACCATGTTACGGCCTACATATATATTTGTCTTCTACCAGTTACCGGGCCACAGACTTACTCGCCGTCGTCACGCAAGTACGTAACGCAGCGAACAACTACTACCTATCTACAGTCCGTACCTACTTATGTACAAATCGACCAGGGGCAGTGCCAAGCGATCGCAAGGCTGAGTCTGCCACGGTGGAGACTCCATGCGTGGCAGCTAGCGCAAGTTACAGTCTCTAAGTAAAGATACTCTGTACGGACTAGTCTCCTTGTCTAGTTATGTAGATTCTATGACGCAATGTCGGGTCGCTTCAGAGGCGGCAGTAACCAACGAGCGGCTTAAAAATTAACACCCTTAATTCTCTTAAATACCTATACTTAACCTAATGTAGGTCGCGCGCACATCCCGATGTAGGTATCTAGGTAAGTAGGTAACCCACGTACTGAGATCTGCAGCCCCGTGTTAGTGTAGGCTGAACTACTCTAGGTAATCTCTTTGGCCATCATCAAAGCCGGAAGCTTCCTCCTACATAGCAGGGGCGATTCACGCTTCGAACAATATCTAGCGTAATAAAATAGCCGATATGTAGTGTAGTGTAGTGTCTGTACCTACGTAATGTTCCCCTGTAAAAGCGTTGCCAAGCACACAAGTGTCCAGATCTGTCATCCGTGTCGGTAGGTAGGTAGGTAGGTAGGTACATGTAGTATCTACAGGTAGGCTACCTAGGTAGATAGTGTAGGTACGGAATAGAGTCATCCGTACATCTGTGTCGATACCGATTTAGCTACCTGCACATGGCAGTGTAGTACACTAGAAGTTAGTGCAGGTACCGAACTATAAACTCCGAGAGAGAGAGAGAGCGTCCTCAGGTTCCAAGTTTCATGTGTTACCAGCCGGATGCTAAATCTGGGTTTGCAGATATCATCTTCTTCCCTAGTACCCACACAAGATCTCGTCATGGAACTCTTCACTTGTACGCGCGTGTGCCTCGAGAGGTTCGATAATGCTTTACTATGTAATGCTAGGTTGCAGTGCTAGGGTATACCTACGGATAGTAACCGACTGCCTACACTCACTACCTACAGACTGTAAGTATACCACGCTAGCATCGCTGTAGCCCACCCATAGCCCACCCATAGCACACCCATAGCACACCCATAGCACACCTACAGCACAACTACAGCGCACCTACAGCGCACCTGCACCATAAGTACAGTCTGTACCTAGATAGAGGTATCGATACGCATCTACAAGGTAGTTGAATCCATTGTACCTGAATAATGCACACTTGTTGCAAAGCCCCACCCAGCAACAAATTTAGCCCAGCTCCCGCTCTCTCCCTCCGTGCACTAACCTAGCGTAGCGTAGTGCGCCAGTCTTTCCCGTCTGCCCCGTTCTTGGTTACCTTCTCCTTCTACCCTTTCCATTTTCCACCTTTTCTGATTCTCATCCGGTACACACCTCAGTTCTACCAGTTCGCACAAACAAGTCCACATCCTTAGCACTTAGCACTTAGGACGCACACTTGCATGCCCGCTTACCTATATCCGTCCCCTCTACTCCCCAACGTCTACGCTAGAGTACTAGCATGGACAACCACCACAATAACAACACCACGGTGGGGCGTCACTGTCATCCCGTCGACCATCATGCGCCGCCCTCCGCCCTCCGTGACCCGGTTGACGGCTGGCTGACCTGCATCCTTACCTAACTTACCTACTCCCGCCCTCCAAGTACACGCTCGAGGTATACACTCGAGATATACACTCGAATACACGGATCCATGATGCTAAGGCACCCGAGGCATCAGGTTACTAATTGCTTTCGGTAAGGTGCTCGAGTGCCACTGTTGCCTTTTTGGTAAGGCCCATGAAGGCCCGTGAAGGCCCATGTCACGTCCTTCCCAGGCTGCAAACCTATAAGGCTGCGATGGCTTCCTCTTTGTTGGTCCTCGGTTCTGAGTCTTCGATTCATCACCGGTTACCTGCCCTCGCACTGCCTGCCCTTTTTCTCGTCTGATCCCTTAGACATTTCGCTTCTTAATATAATTCTGTTTCTTCGCCCCCAACCTCGTTGGCGCTGCTGCCTTCCTCCGACTAATACGAGACTCGTTGTTGTTCATCGTGCTCATCGTCTATATCAACCAACCGTCTGCCAACCCAAGTCGGAGCCTCCATCATAGTTCCTCACTCCATCTCCCTACGACACTACTTTGTTGAACTCGCGTGCTCAACTGCTCAACCGCTCAACTGCTCAACTGCCCAACTGCCTCACTCCATTCCATCATCCTCAACATACATCTTCACCTGCCCTTAGCTAATAGCTACAATGTGCTATCAAGTGGTCGAAGTGTACGCGGTCTGCCGCTGCCTCTACTACCAGCATGCTGTTGACCGGTGCGCTGCTTATGGTCGTCCCGGGCACGAGATCTCAAAGAGAACCATTCCCATCGGTTATGCCTGCGCTGTACACACCCAATCGGGTGCCCAAGGCACATACACAACTCAGCCGAGTTACTCAGACTCTGCGTATTACAGCAGTCACTCCAGCCGGGACTCAGATCGCCAGGGGAGATGAAAGGGCGTGTCTTCGATAATGGGCTGCCAGTCGTGGCGGCATGTTCCCTTCTTGGCAAACTCGTGGGACCTGGACCTGACACTGGCTGTTTCCTATTATCGATTCCGCTTATAGGGACCGAATATGCCGTCCTCTTTTCGACTCTCCCGCGCCTCCTCAAAGCTAAATTAGGGCATATCTTGAGTACCTATCTTCCGCTCGGACTTCTCTGTTTGTTTGCCGAAAAAAACGCAATATGGCATGGTCGAATCATAGCACCCCGAGGCTCTTGTCCTGGCACCTCGGCCCCCGATTGCTATTCGCCTCTGACCTCACGGCACACGACGATTACGATTTCACACGGGACGCCAGCACTTTACCATTCTGGTTCCCTTCTTTCCCTGGCATTGGACATTTTATACCATGGCATAACGACCATGACGCTATTCAGACGGTCAATTGACGACGAGACACAAGATACGACACCACGACCTGAATGGCTCTACTGCGAAAAGACCGCTAGCATCAAGGACGGTATTATTGTACAGCATTTTTCGGGGTTATGGGCTGTTTTGTTTTCTGGATTTGGGGCATTCGACATGAAGAGCGATATTCCCGGGATCTTTTTTTTTTTTTTTTCTCTTGGGACTTGGATACGATCTCTCGGGCGTTCGTTTATTTGCATGGCATGTGTTCTATTTTGGAGAGATCCCTACAAGCATCTCCGGCTTGGTGACTCTGGAGTCACTATGGCCGCGATATCTTACGCTGCGGGTCAGCAGAGTTGTGTAACAACACCCGTCGTATTGCTCAGGCAGCAACGTCATGTACCTATTGACTTTTTTACCCATCCATCAAGGCATCAATCAGGCCGGGTCTGTGGGACGTGGGACTGGGGACGTGGGATTGGATAAGCCCGGGCGAAACGAGGGACTGGATTTCCTTACTTTGTACCGCAAAATGATCGATCGGACTTTACGACAAACAGCTGCCTGGTTTCAGCTAGAAAAGAAGGGCCGCTGGTTATATCGACTCAACCGGCCCTCCCACCCCACGCCTATTACAGCCCGGGCTTGTACATTGGGCCCAACTAAGGAGTTCGCTTTGCATCAACATATTTAGATCGGTTTTCTCCCAGCGAGACATAGAAGAGAGGAGGACGTTGGCCAGATTGTGGGGATGAATAGGTAGAATTAGACCGTGTGTTTCGAGTAGGCAAGTATATGTAGATAGTAATGAGTATATGTCAACTTGATGTCGAAGCGCGGTGCTGTGACGCCCGCATCCCAATCTACGCGATCTATCTATGTATCTAGCGTACCTACCTATCTAGGTAGGCGACTGTTGGATGGCGGTTAGACGGACGGACGGACAGACAGACAGACAGACAGACAGACAGACAGACAGACAGACAGACAGACAGACAGACAGACAGACAGACAGACAGACAGACAGACAGGCACGTGCCGTTTATGACGGGTTTGTTGCCGATCGAGTTCCTAAACGTGGGTAGTTTTAGTTTAGATAAACGAGGGTGACCAAAAAATGAAGTTGAAGGGGGGGGAGGGGTGGGAGAGGAAGGAAACGTTCATGTATGTGTGTATGTAGGTAGGTACGTAGTGGTATGAAATGAGACATGTACGGGGAATAATTTTCCTTCCCCCCCCCTTGCTTGTGCTTTTCTTCGTTGGATATATAGCTAGGAAGAAGAAAGATGAGTTTTTTTTTTTTTTTTTTTTTTGGATACAAGTTAGAAATTAGTGTTAGTTATGATGGTTAAGTCTAGGTACCTAGATCACCATCGGAGACATGTTACTCAATTCCATAGCCATGATTAATACTTGGTTGGCGTACTAGGTAGGTAGGTAGGTATCTAGTTATCTAAGTAAACGTATTGGAGTTACGGACTATCTACGGACACCTACCTACCTATCTAGTTTAGAGTCAGGTACGGGTAGTGTAAGTAAGTAAGTAGATACATAGTAGATAGTGTGTAGATCATGCAACTAGTCTAAGATGGATGTGGGTGTTAGATAGATAGATAGAAACTGGCTGAGCTCCCCCCTCCCCCTCCCTCCCCCCATCTCTGAACTCACAAGTAACTTATGTAGTCTAACCTACCTACCTATCTTGAGTAGGTACTTATTGGTTATATGTCCGTACAGACCGTTACATGGGAATTCCGGACGAAGCCGTGCCTTGCAGCTCTTAAGTCTGGTACCGACCTTTTTCCTTTACCTAGCTAGGGAGACTACATACCCTGCTCTGCTCAACTGATCCCAGAAATCACTTACCTATCTAACATAACAAAATAGGTACATGCGCGGCGACGGACCAACAACAACAACAACAACAGCAACAACACGTAGTGTAGTGTAGTAGTCGGCGATAACCTCATGAGCCTTGCATCGGGTGTATATACATCTATAGGTACCTTAGGTAGTTATATGGTTAGTTAGTTGGCGATAAATTGTAACTACCGGTATATTAGATAGTAACTTGGCGAGCTTTGGTATATGTAATACCCTAACCTAGGTTATAATAGTGTAGTTATAGATAGGTCTCAGATCTTGCAAAGCAGTGGGAAAAGGTCTGAGGTATGCATCATTCTATGTAATACCCGTTAACTATTCACTACCGTTCAGAAGCGAACAGAAACCAGAAAAGAGAGAGAGAGAGAGAGTGAGAAAAAGACTACGCAGATCGGCTGACTACATACATGCTATTATATTACAGAACCATTTCTTACTCACCCGGTCCAAGGGATGTACCCTTTTTTCTTTTTCTTTTTTTTTTTTTTTTTTGTGCACAAGCTTACCTGGCGCCATTTACAAAGTACAAGTATAGTACGATACCTAATGTTGCCGATGAGGCGCATATCTGCCTAGTCATTCCCTTCGTATTCCAGTCTTCCCGATGGCAAGAGAAAGGGTAAACGCGGACCGCTAGATAATCCTTCAAAGATACCCGGGGGATAATAGTAGATGACTGGAATGCCAGATGGTGTATCTCTAAGTATTATACCTATGTAGATTGATTACATGACTTGGATACATAGTAGTTATATCTACCGGTACCTTACATGATCATGATCACTATGCTAAGGTTAGATAGATAGATATTAACTACATTCTGCCTAAGGTTAAGAAGTAGATACTTACTATACACCCGACGGTGTAGGTAGTCTAGTCCGTAGACACACTAACCTTCAGATCTTTGGACGGGAGGCCGCCCGTCTTATCCCACGTGGTCTGCTAACCATCACGGAACGGAGGGAGTTTGTTTACATATCATAGCACTTATCCACCTATAACTACTTATGTCTTATTCACATATAACTACCTAGATAGATACTTACAGTCCGTAAGTATATATCGAGATAATACATATTACCCACAGGTACATATACTAGCATAGTATGGAATGAATTAGTGTACATGGTATAACTACATTCACGGACCGTTAACCAGCACAGCGAGACAAGGGCTTGTAACCTTGTTAACTAGATAGAGTACTTAGATATGTATTCACTTACGAGGAACCCCAAGTCGAAAAGGTATTATCTAGGTATCTAACCTAGATAGGTCTCACTCATTCACTGGCTCTGTTCATTACCAACAATTGATTAATGCTGGTCAAATCGCATTTCGCAGGCAACCCGTGTTGGAAGAAAAAAAAAAAAAAAGAAAAAAAGAAAAGTATTCGACTACGGGGATGTCGGCGTCGGCCAAGAAAAGTCGCCGTGAATAGAACCAATTTGTCAAAGGACCCCCAAAACAAATCGTAATTGAGGCGGAATACGGTCCTGGAAGACGTCCGCCACGTTGCAGCTCTGGTAAACGCAAAAACCGGAGCGGGTGATGAGGGAGGACGAAACTATTCGGATATGGATATCTAGAGATGGACAATTACTAGATACGAATGCGATGGAGTGAACGAGATTGCCCATGAATAGGTCTATTGGAGAAGTCCGTGTCCGCTGGCTACTTGACGAAGAGATATGCCTCGATTCGAGTACTCTGGATATCTCAAAAGTCGGGAAGCAGTCATAACGGGCGTAAAAGCTCGACTATACCAACCTCAATCCAGTCTCACCCGACAAACGACAAAAGTGTAATACAGATTCACGAATTCTCGTTTAAACCACGATCTAATCATGAATCTACGATTTCGATTCTCATCTGGGATAGACTCCCTATATCTATATCTATATCTATACCTATTATTAGCTTGTGTGGCGGGCCTCGGTAACAAAGTAATAATTATTCTACTTACAATACGTACGTACATATACATGAATAACTAATAATCCTGTAGGTCAAGTTATTTAGATAGCCACGGGATCACATACAGACACACAGACAGATCTCCCTCCTTCCTCCGGCCCCCAATCTTGACATCTGCTGTCCCTGGTTTTTTTTGTTCTTCCGGATTCTTACGCCTGGATAAGACTCTGGGGGGGCTTGCTATACAGTCATCGAAGGGGATAAGGCAGGCGGCGCAGCTTACCTATACAATGAGAAAATAACCCTTATACGGGCAATGAGAGAGAGAGAGAGAGAGAGAGAGAGAGGGCTGTTTTTGAGTTGTGATTACTGAAGCAAAGCGGGTGGCAGGCAGAGTGTAGGGGCAACTCCTACACTCCTAGGTGAAGTAGCCACCACAATGTCGCTACGCAAAGAGACTAGGTTAGGTTAGACAGCCTAGCACTTCCAAGGGATTTGAGGCAACAGTTCAAACGAAAATGACATTGGATCGATTGAAATAGGTAGTAGTAATACAGGTCGAAAAAGAGCCTAAGGAAAGGAATTCCATGGAAAAGAACTCCATATCCCCTCCCTCCCCGGGTCTTCCCTGAAGTCCTGGTCGGCCGAAGATCTAGTATTTATAGTGAGAATAGGTCGGCACGTATTAGACGATAAGACGGTGATATAGGAGGAAGAGTCTCCCGACAATCACACCACCCTGCTTCGATATCCTATCTTAATATGTATCCAGTGGCGGCACACACATACACACGCAAGTTCGCCTGGACATAGATATCCCGACCTGAATCCTTGGCTTTTGAAAATATGGCCAAGACGAGAAAGTCGTGGCCCGTTCGTGTGGTAAGGGTAAAGGAATCGGAGAAGATTTGAGTCAAATCCACGACGGAGCCCTGAAGAAATATGATGTATGCACTTGGGTTCTTTACTTATATTATCATGTCCGTAGTAATACGTCCCCCCTCCTCCTCGAGCCTCTCTCTCTGTCCACTTGATTCGACCGGGAGAGTTAACTAAGGTTACTTATCGTAAGAATACCTATGACATTCACTAGTCTCATTCAGTACCTACTCACCCTTCGCGACCCGGACCGACTCAACTTGAGCGACCGAATAGCGGGAAAGTCGCCCTAGAAAAGATGACAAGATGTAATATATATATTCGCTTTCCGCTGGGTGAGTTGAAGGAGGGTTTTTACTTGAACCACCCACCACCAAAAGAAACAAGAATAATATATATATCTACGTGTCGATGTTGGCACCTAGTCTACGGCTTCGCTCTACTTCGGATCAAAGGTCTCGAGCAGAACGGAATAATACGTTCGATGGTAGCATACGATTGGTATTATCCTGTGCAATGAGAACACAGCAACGTCTGTTGGAGTAAATGTTACGTGGCGGAGGGGTAAGAATGAAGAGGGGGATAGGAAAGGGACAGAGACGGAGAGGGCGAGGGCGAGGGCGAGGACGAGGGACTATTGCCGGGTGTCTAGTTATTCTGATCGTAAAACTATATTCAAATTACGACATATATAGATAATAGATTGTTTCTAACCCATCCCACCGGCTCTAGAGATGGATTGTGTATGTTTTATATCTTTATAATCCCGTGTCAAGAGACAGGTCACTTCTCTCTTTCTCTCTCTCTCTCTCTCTCTCTCCATATTCTGGGATCGCGATAAAACGACGAGAGAAGATGGCATCGCCGGAGAGCCCAACATCATGGCCGGCTAAGCTGGAGGAAGAGCGCATGTGACCATGCCCATCTCAACCACCGACAAAAGGACCTATATATATCTCCCAACTCGGCAACTGGCAATGGCTGCTGACCTTGTCGTCTGTTGTATGTTCAACAGTGAACGTCGACGTGGATTGGACGGGGCGCGAATACGTCAAGAACATGCCCCTTCAAACCGAGTGTACGCACGACCAGGCCAGCAATCAGCTCCTAGAGAACATCGAAGTACACCGCCAAAGCAACGCCGACCTTCCTCGAGCAGACGGCCCAGCAGCTCAAGGACCAAGGCTGGTCGCGAGCGGTCTACACACGAGAACGGGATCGTTTCCCCCCCGGAGGAAAAAAATGCCTTCCCCCCTTCCAACCCGGAAAGATAATCGCCAACGGGTCCGCGGGAAGGAGAGGGGAAGCTGACATCGAATTAAGCTGTCTTGATGTGCAAGAAGAACATTGACCATATATATCCACCCACGGGTGCGTTCTGCTCCAGACACTGGACACTGCCGTCCAAGGCATATGACATTGACATGCAGGCCACGCTCGACCACGCCCACTTGTAGGATAAGGAAGGAGTTCGCACGGGCCGGCGCTCGACGCCGCGAGGGTGTTCTCCCAAGAGGGCATCTCCACGCCAGGGACGGCGGCGCGGTTTTGGTGTCCCTCAGGCCATTTGCATGTAGTCAGGCCGGCGGCTTGTACGTGAGCCCCGTAGTATAACTTTAACGGTTCGCGTCCTGTCTTCTGACCCGGATAGAAGATGGTTGGTTGGAAGCCGTCTAGAACTGAGTTTCGAACCCCGGTTGGGGCTGATGCTTTGGTTTTTTTTTCGTTTTCTTGTCTTGTAGAGAGAGCCGCGGCCGACAAGCACCGCAGTGTCCGGCCCCGACGTCAAAGACCCTGCCCCTGCCCCTGCCCGGGAAACAATCCCAACGGTCCTTCGACTCATCCGAATCCTCGATACGTATAGGGCGTCTTTACAGAGAAACCGGCGAGGAGCAGGCGTTCGTTAAAGCTCGCGAGGTAGGTTGGAGCGAATGGCCGTGCCGTCCAGACCAAAAAAACCTGGTTTGCTTGGCCCCCCAAAGCTGACCTCGGCGGGAAAACCAATGAAAAAAAAAAGACACAGCTTCATCAGTACGGAAGAAGCGATGGCGGCCGGTGAGATGGGCTGTCACTCTGCGACGCTTCCTTCTATCCCCCCCGTCCTGGACGAGCTCGTCAAGCGCGAGTATACCGCATCGGAGCAGCCGGGCACACCCTTACGGGGAACCGAGGACAGCGCCGGGCCCGTCTCGCCATTTGCCTTGGCGATGTTTTCATCGGTGACGATAAGAGAAAACACGGCGAGATGAGCAGCCGTAGTGAAGTTGTGCGAAAAGGGTGATGGGGCCCAAGGTCTAAGTCCTCCTCCCCTTTCCCCTTTCCCCCTTCCCCCTTCCCCTTTCCCCTCCTCTCTCTCTCCAAAAAAAAAGAAAAAGAAAAAGAACAAAAAGGGGGCCAACTGACGGAACTCGGAGCTTCTATCTTTTATAATTTCCTCTCCCCCCTTCATCTTGGTCAAAATGTAGGATCAACGCAGCATCAATAGGTATATCGCTTTCTCTTTCTCCCCCTAAAAAAAAAAAAAAAAAAAAAGATTCAAACATAATCGTATCATCATCAATTTAGTACAAGGATCCTCCATCTCGTATTTTCCAATGTATTTGTATTTGTATTGTAATCTGCCGGGGAGAGGGAAGAGAGAAGAGAGAAGAGGGAAGAGGGAAGAGGGAAGAGAGAGGGGGGAGAGGGAGGGGGGGCACGTTCTGGAAATGGCACGCCAATGCGTGCGCCGTGCCACGTTTGCTTAAGCGCTCGCGACCGTCTTCCTACGGAGGCATGTAATGTTGTAAAGAGCTCGAGGTTTGTATATAAGTGTCGGTTGGGAAATCCTGCGGGTTGAAGGGCTGGGCCGGCTCGTAGGGGAGGAAGACGGTCCCGTGTTGGCCTCGGTTGACGTTGAAGGGCTGTAGATTCGTCGACTGAGGCGATGGGTATGCCGCTATCTGCGTCGTCATCGGCGTCGTCATCTGCGTCGTCATCTGCGTCGTGCCCGGATTGCCCGGATTGCCGGGATTGCCTATGCCGGGATTGCCTATGCCGCCGTGTCCGATGTCCGCCGGCACGTGGTTCGGGTGCCGTCCGAAGGGATGAATCTGCGACTCGAAGCTCTCCCAGTGCATGCTTGCATTGGAATCGGTCGGCAGGGAAGACGGATCCCGCTCGTGTAGGGCATTCGTGATGAAGGGCGGCGCGGCTTCGGCAACGATGTGCGTTGCAGGGTCGGGAGACTGGAGAGTGGTGGGAAGGGCTCCGAGCGGGATGGCCTCGGAGACGGCACCGGTGCTGTCGTGGTTGTTGTTACGGACGGCCGGTTGACTGATGGGGTTGGCCTGTCGCGGCTCTATCCCGGCACTGCTTCTCCAATGATTGACTTCGGATAGCAGCGCGTCTCGCTCGGCCTTTACAGCTTCGAGCTGCTCCGTGATGGTTCTGATCTGCTCGTGTTGGGATTTGATGAAGGTTATGCTTTCGTCCACGACGACGTGTTTCGATAGGCGTTGAGGCTCCGTGTCGGTGAGAGCAGGTAGAAGATTGGCGAGGTTCTGTTTGTTTTTGGCCGGTCAATAGGCAAGAGTCATCCGACGAGATGAATAGATGACCAAACAAACAAACAAATAAACAAATAGATGAATAAATAAAAAAAGAAGATAAACAAGTCTTTCTCTTTCAACTCTCGACTCAACACGACTCAACACGACTCAACTCAATGGGAAGATAAAAGGATACACGCACAGTCAGGGCTTCCTTGAAGGCTTCTCGTCTCGACTTTTCAAAGATGCGATGGGCAGCGCGGTCATTCTCCGTGAAGTTACGAACTCGCTTCTTTTTGACGCGTCGAGCGAGGGTTGCGCCGCCAACGCCAACGCCAACGCCAACGCCAACGGAGGCATTGTCCCTCGCTGGCCTCTCAGGAGAAGGCTCGTCATCGTGGCCGCTTGATGACATGGACGGTGGGTATTATTCGCTCTTTTGAAAGGGAGGGGGGAGGGAGGAAGGGAGGGAGGGAGGAGGGGATAAGCTAGAGGTGTAACATATCTCCAAAATTAAATAGATAAAAAGACAAAGTGCGATGGAAAGAAAGAAAAAGAAAAAGAAAAAAAAAAAAGGATTTGCGCTCCCTGACCGAGACTGAGACTGAGACCGAGACCGAAACCGAGACCGAGACCGAAAACCCGAAATCGAAATCGAAATCGAAATCGAAATCGAAATCGAAACCGAAAGTGACACTGCACCCGATGAAACCGAAAACTTGTCACTGTTACTACAACCAAAGGGGAGGAAGGGAGGAGGAAGAGGAAGGGGAACTCAATGACTTTTTGAGGCACCACGAAGAGTCGTAGGTTTCTAGGATTCTCGAATTCTAAGCTTCTAAGCTTCTCGGATTCTCGGGTTCTCAGGTTCTCAGACTCTCAGGTTCTCAGACTCTCAGGCTCTCAAGTTCTCAAGGGTCCCAAGGTCTCAAGGTCTTAGGGCCGACAGAGAAGCCGAAGGGGGCCAAGGGCAAACGATGATTCGGGCTGATGCTTGGCTGGTTCTCTGTGGCACTCTTCTCGGGAGTTCTCTCCGGCGCCAAACTCCACTTCCGCTCCCTCTCCCGCACTTCAGCTTCAGCTGGTTCCAAGAACCTGGTCGGGGAAACCTGGGGAAAAAAAAAGAAGTAAATCAGTCTACCCTACCCTAGCCTACCCTGCCCTATCTACTTGCTACTTGCTACTTGCTACTTATTACCTACTACCTACTACTGCTACTTATTACTTACAACTAGGTAGATAACTAGATAGATACCTAGATAGATACCTAGATAGATACCTAGACTACCCACTTCTGCGGGGTACCTATCTTATGGTCGTCCCGGTATTTATGTAATTATGTATCTCCCTGGTCAGGTAGACACGTCTACCTTGGCGGTGGACTAGGTAGGTCGATAGGTACTGTAAGTAGATAGATGATACTTTGTACTTTTTGCTTTACTTGCTTGGCGATCGTTGGCACTGGTTTTTTTGGGGGGGCGTGGGTGAACATATGAGGCACGATGACATGGACATGGAATCAACAGCCCAAAACATACTGGAGATATACCCAAAATCACGGCACTTTGATATCAACCATTTGCTGATGGATGATCTGAAGGGTAAAAAGGTGGGAAAAGACAAAAGCGATATTGCCAACCCAGCCTCCCCCAAGCCAGCCAGCCCCCGGCCAGCCAGCCCCCTCCTCCCCTCCCCTGGTCGTCGTTCCGGTAAGACCGCCATAGTCATAAGTTCATACAAGTATTGACGAATTACGGGCATCCGTCAAGTGTTGGCTCTTTTACTTAGGCGAAGCCTTTTGGTTAGACTCTCGGAATCTCATCCCAGTCGTAGATGAATGAAACTACTCGCCCTATCATGAATTTGTACCAGAATTAGTTAGCCAGCATCAACCAACTTGCTTCTACCAAACGACGGCTTAAAAAGAATATACACACATACACACATACACACGACTTGGGAAGAATGTTGATATGCTCTTACACGCCCGCCATGTAGTGTAGTATAAGTAGTATAAGTAAGTAAGTAAGTAGTATAAGTAGTATAAGTAGTATAAGTAGTGTAGGTACTTGTAGATGACAATATATCCACGGGATATGCCGGTTACTTAACTTTCCTAGACTCAGCTTAGCATGGCCAACGATGTCTACTATCCTACGCTTGCTGTTTGTAAAATGGGCCTGGGGAGGGGCGGGCATGGGTGGTCACTGGTCATAGGCGGGCATTGGCTCTGTAGGGCCTAGATAACAAGTAAGTAAGTAACAACAATTGCCAACGGCGGCGCGCCTTACGGGCCCTTATGGTCCTTACGGTCCTTACCAAGGTCCAACAGTAAACAGTACATATCTAGATAGATACTAGATGAATACTTTACTTACTTGGACCCAGACCCAGACCCAGCCACCGATACCTCCAACGACCTAGCCTTTAAAATTATAAGTAAGTAGGTAAAAAGTAGCGTCCAATGATTAATGTACGTAGAGACTTGGCGATGGAGGCTTGCCTACCGGTAAACATGCTTGCTGAAAAAAAAAAAAAAAAAAGAACACCAGTGTGATTCCCGCCATCCGTGACGGGAAGTGCTTTAGGGTATCAATCATTCCCGCCGAGAGGACAAAACAAACGCAAACGCAAACTGACATCTCTTTACGTGACTATTCTCTCTCTCTCTCTCTCTCTCTCTCTTCCTTGACGATACTACCCTACCCATGTAGTCAACATAATTAACCGCGCCACGACCAAAAATCAAAAGGGTCTACTTAGGTCTAGGTTGGGTAAGTAGATAAGTACTTACTTAGATATCTATCCACCTTGGCAAGTTTGAGGCTATCCACTGAATCCCCTGAAAGGGAAACAGATCCGAGTCCACTCAGCGACCCATGTCATGTCACTCCCTTACCCATCTTGGCCTGTGTCGGCTCTTTTTGCCCTACGCGTATACTTACGGGTATACTTACGGGTATACTACGTAGTAGATAGTCATCTATGAACTTGGATGGAAATGAGAAAAAGATAACTACTCATAGCAAGCAAGTAAGAGATATACCTAACCTACAGTATCTCGATATTATTAACGAACAAGGTTCCGGAAAGAAAAGTGGCCTGGCATTAAAACAATGATACATATCAGCCCCATCCCCGAGAGTGTTGTAAGTAGGTAAGTAGGTAGTAGGTAGGTATTCTACTATACTTGCTTACATAGATAGTCTCATATCTCATAGGGAATACTATGTATGGGAAACTAGAATACCTAACCTAGATACATAACCCGCTGTTTTGGTGACTAGATACCTATTGTGGTAGTGTTTATACAAGTCCGGCACACTAGGAACACCTTACCCATACCTTGGGCTCTGGAGTCTGGGGGGGAGGGGAGTGGAGAGTGGGCACCCCTCTCTCTCTCTCTCTCTCTCTCTCTCACTCTCTCACTCACTCATTCCACACCCGTCGTACTTCCGACCAATCGTTTCCAGAAAAGCTAGATAGGAGCCACAAAAAAAGAAAGAAAGAAAAACAAAAACAAAAAAAGAGGGTTCCTCGGGACGGATGGAAGCCGTGTTCGAAAGAAGAAAAAAGGAAAAAAAAAAAAAAAAAAGAATCAACCCGGAATACCTAGGTGACAACACAGTGACACGGGCAAGCCGTGGTGTTGACGACGAAGTATTCGATGCTTTACATCAATTCGCAATTTCCCCCCTCCTCTCCCCTCCTCTCCCCCCCTCCCTCTCCGTTCGGAGCGCCCGCCGCCGGCCCTCGGGCCGTAACTTTACTTCTTGAAATATCACGGATGAGGGCTCGTCGGCCATTTCTCCAACATTTATCCCGCCCACCTTTCGGCATACGATAGTAACAACGACAACAACAACAACAGCAGCAGCAGCAGCAGCAGCAGCATTTACCTACACTACATTACTACACTACTACACTACGCTATACTACGGCCACGTCAGAAGATACGTTCAAGTCCAAAAGAGGACCAATCCCCTATCTAGACCCGATTCAACAGATTGGAATGTACTTGATTGCTTGAGGAGTTTGAATTCCCATCATCACTTTCTTCTGTATTATCGCCCCTAAGGGATCCTAGGATCCCTAGTTAAGCATGCCCGGGGAGTCCAATCTATTACCTCTTATGTATCTAGGAGGTAAATACTTCCTCTTTTTTTTTTTAATCTTTTTTTACTCTTTACTTCACCTTTTTTTCTACAAGATCCCAACGGGATTCCATGAAAACCGGAGAATTGACGGGAGGGGATAATTTCATTATGAATCCCCCCCTCCCCCTCCCCTCCCCCGACGAACAGGTTCTTTTTTTTTTTTTGCGGCTTCGGGGCATTCGGGTCGGGGTTTTTTCTTTTCTTTACATGTACTTATTATCAAATAACTATGACGGGGTGAGTCTCCCGTGAACGCCGCTAACTAACTATCTATATACCTCCTTACCTACTTAAGTCGGGGAGGAAAGGGGGGGGAGGAAGAGATTGTTCGGTCTGGTGAGCTACATAACGTCTCAAATACCCCTTCCGAGGAGGAGGGAGGAGTGAGGAGTGAGGGGAGAGGGGACAGTATCTAGGTATCAAGACAGAAACTGGAATAGATATCCGGCGGCCGGAAAGCCACGTTTTACTTTTGGCCTTCCGGATGGTCCTTTTAGGGACGAATATGTACGTAGTCGTAGTCGTAGTCGTAGTAGTCGTGGTAGTAGTAGTAGGTAGGCAGTGCAAGATACAAAAGAAAGAAAAAAAAAAAAAAAAAAAAAAAAGAAAAGCAAGCGACGGGAAATGGGTCTTGGAAAGTTGGGAGATCCACCACCCGGCGTCGTAGAAGAAATGTTTTATAGTTCAAACTCTAATGTTTGGGCAATTCGCGTTCGGTCACTGGGTTCACTCGATTTTTTTTTTTTTTTTTTTTTTTTTTTTAGATGGACAGATCCTGGTGAAGTATTAGATAGATATTAGGTATATAACTAGAGAGGTATGTACTCTGGCCAAACTGGTCAACTGGGTTTCGAGGGAGAAAAGACAGCCCGCTTTTGCTGGCGTGGCGCTTATAAATCCGTGACTGTTACCGCGTAATCCCATTATTCCCATCTGGCATTCGTGACGGTCATGTTACGGGCGTAGTCGACTCTACTTATTATTCCTATCTCCGGCTTTTCGATAGGGTAGGTAGATAATAGTGTAATTACAGTCTGTATCTATCTAACCTATCTAGTGTATTATACAGTAATATGATCAAGTCCCCATACCCATACGACCTTTTGCTTGCCGTCTGGAATTCAGAGAACAGATTTGGGCATGTATATATATCAAGTTTCTAACCAGGTTCAGTATTTACCTGGTATAAAGGTATGATAGGTAGGTAGGTAGGTAGGTAGGTAGGTAGGTAGGTCTACTTACTGAGGTCAATTCAATTCAATTCCATTCCATTCAATTCATAGGTATTATGCATCAATGTTATGGAAGTACTTACGACCTTTTTTTCGGGTTTTAAATTCCAAGGCCTAATTACTCCTACCCTTATCGGTTAGAGCAGACCTACCTATCTAGAGCAGAAGGGGGTAAGTGGAAAATAAGTATCAAAGTAGATAGAAGATTGACATGCAATTTTTACCATTTTTACAAAAATCTTTTTTTTGAATTGCGGGCTTTTTTAGACACAGCAACTGACGACCGTCCGCATCAATCGTCGTCGCCGTGTCGCCGCGTCGCGCTAGAAATTGAGCCGCCGGGCATAACACCGCAAATTGCTTGGCGTGCCAAAAGATTTCACCTCCTGGAGAGAAACTTTCGTCTACTTCTCGGCATGAAACTTCCGGGAGCCCGGCACGAAAACGCAGAACAGTAATCAATCTTTGTTTCGTTGGAACTGGAACTGGAATTGGAATTGGAATTGGAATTGGAATTGGAATTGGAGTCGGAGTCGGAGTTGGAGTCGGAATTGGAATTGGAGTCGGAATTGGAGTTAGAATAGGAATTGGGATATCCCCCCTCCTCTCCCCGGTAACCATGCATGACGACGCGGAAGCGGAAAGCGGTCATGTGGACGAGAAGAACCCTACTTCCGACTTCTCCTCGGCGCCGGTTCACGATGGCACGACCACCCACTCTCCAACGAACACAATGGAGATGAGCGAAAAGGCCGATGCATTCTCCAAGGAGGAGGAGCCGCCGCCGGAGGAGCCGTCTACCAGTCCGCATGGCGCCGGTCCGCCGGCAGAGGATGCGCCCATTACAGTTGTGCAGGCGAGCCTGGACGGTGACGATGACGGTGACGATGGCATCTTGACCAAGTCTTTACAGGCTATAAACTTTATGCCGTCGTGGTGCCGTTATGACCCGCAAAACCCGCCCAAGTTCACGCTGGCTATGAACCTCTTGCTCGCTTTTGTAAGAAAATCCCAGTCTTTTTTCTTATTTTCAGTAAAAGAGAGAGAGAGAGAGAAAGAGTGTGTATGTGTGTGAAAACGCAGACGACCTTCTTTGCTAATTTGATCATAACCGAAAAAAAAAAGAGCACTACTTTCACCGTGGCCAATTTATACTACCCACAGCCCGTCCTCAATGTCATTGCCGAAGAATTCGACGTCAGCTTCGAACACTCATCGAATATAGCGACCCTCTCACAGGCTGGGTATGCCGTCGGCTTACTGCTCCTATGTCCCTTGGGCGATATGGTCCCCCGGCGTCCCTTCATCCTCTTACTGATATGCCTCACTGCGACCTTGGTGAGTACCCTGCATCGCCGACTGGGGAAAAATTGATGGTCTGAAGCCTGAGGTCTGAGGTCTGAAGCTGACAAGTAGGCAGTGGATCGGCTTGTGTCTGACCACCAATTTCAATGCCTTTCTCGGTTTGACCTTTCTTTGTGGTGTAGGGTATGTATTATTTCATTGACAACCTACATATATTCGACATGCTGATATGCTGATATGCTGATATGCTGATGAGTTGAAACAAGGACGGTAACGCCGCAGCTCATGCTTCCCCTCGTGGGAGACCTTGCTCCTCCTGAGCGCCGGGCATCTTCTCTTTCCATTGTCGTGTCCGGGCTGTCTCTGGGTTTGCTAGTTGCCAGAGTCCTATCCGGCGTCGTAGCCAACTTCACCTCGTGGCGCAATATATATTGGCTGGCGCTCGGCGCGCAGTATTTCACCCTGATTATTCGTGAGTACTCTTTCTCTCTCTCTCTCTCTCTCTCTCTCTGTCGTAGTCTATCTGTCTTGACCCGGATTTCTTCCTCTCTTTTCTTTGGGCATCAATCTGTAGAGAAAAGAGAAAATAAAAAATAAATGTGGCAGCTGTTAACCTCAAAGCGATAACAGTCTTCCTCAACCTCCCCGACTACCCGGCCAAGAACAACGGCCTGAACTACTTCAAAGGCCTAATCAAGATGGTCACCATGGTCGTCACCGAGCCGCTGCTCCTCCAGGCCTGTCTAATCGGCTTTCTACTGAGCACTGCGTTCACCAACTTCTGGACGACGTTGACATTCCTCCTCTCGTCGACGTTTGGTTATTCTTCGCTGGATATCGGACTGTTCGCGTTCATCGGTGTCTTCGCCATCTGCGTCGCGCCGTTCTGGTCGCGCCTCATCACCGACAGATTCGTCTTCTTGTTCTCCAGCGTCCTCGGCGTTTCCGTCGAGCTGGTCGGCGTCATCATCGGAACGTACATCGGCACTTTTACCGTGGCGGGTCCGGTGATCGAGGCCATTCTCATGGGTGAGTGATTGAGACCCATCCTCTCTGCTTGTCCATTTATCATTTCTACCGTATGGCGGGAAGCTTACACTAACCCGGTGGCTTCCTCATCAGACATGGGTGCCAATTTCGCACACACCGCCAACAGAAGCAATATATACGGCCTCGACCCGAAGGCTCGTAACCGTATCAACACGGCGTACATGGTGTTCAGCTTCGCTGGACAGCTGACGGGGACGGCGGTGGGCAACCACCTGTATGCCCAAGGCGGTTGGATCTGGAGTGGGAGCGCGAGTGTTGCGTTCATGGGTGCTGCCGTCTTGGTCGGACTGGCGAGAGGGCCTAGAGAGACCGGATGGGTCGGTTGGAAGGGAGGATGGAAGATTAGGAAAGATGCTTAATTCAAGCTCCCACACTACAAAGGGCGGGGGGGCAGCTGGGCGGCGGATTGCGGTAGAGAGAGGGGCTCGGATTCATGTATTAGACGGAGGGTATGACTATGCTGACGATCACACGCCGGTGAACTAGTTATGAATATAATTAGATGGTAGATATAGACCTAATGTAGATGGTAGTCTAGATAATATTTAGATAGTTGAAATCAGATGGGGTAGATAGACTTGGGATATTTCGAATCTCGATACAGACACGGACAAGCTTTCACCGTAAATCCAACTCTGACTTATACAATCTTGACACGACTTGACTAGTTAATCGGGATATTCTCACTGCGGACGATGTATATATGTATATAAATATATATATATATATATATATATTCGAATATAATTATAATTATATAGTCTTGGAATTGCATAGCCAGCGGGCTCTCTAGATATTAAATCTGACTCTTATGAATCTGACCGAGTGTCATGACTTTGGTAGATCTCTCTCTCTCTACTTACTTATACTATTAACTAGTATCCCGAGTGGGATGCAACCAAGATGAAAAACGTCACCACATCCATCAATTAGCCCGGCCGCTTACCCTCGAATCCGATATCCGGTACATGTGGACAATGGATATTGGACATTGAACGATGGACATTGAACGATGGACATTTGGACACTGGACAAGGATAACGTGCCATGCCATGCCATACTATGCTATGCTATTGCCCACCGCAGCGCTAAAAAAACGACGATGGATGGATGGTCTCTTGTTCGGGTCACTTTCCGAGGTCCACTGAAAAAAACAGAAAGAAGTGATAGGTACGGTACGGTATACGGTATACGGTACATCTCTAATTTAGATACTCGATTGTTGAGCCTACGGTTATACCCTGCGTGCTTTTTTTTTTTTTTCTTTTTTGGTCTTTGGTCTTTGTTTTTAATAACTTTCTTTTCCCTTTTCCGAGGAGGGGCTCGTTTTTTTCCAAAATACCTACCGGTATCTAGATAGTGTAAATCGTCGACACTTCAACTCGAATCCGTCATGGCAACGAATGAGAGAACACCCTTGCTTGCCAATGGCCATGACCGTGACGTTAACGACAATGTTGCCAACGCCAACGCCAACGCCGACGGACAAAGCAACGACGATGGCTCTCTGTCCGGGCAATCCAAACCCGTCACCGCCGCGTCACGATGGCAATTCAGTCGCTCGAACCGGATTCTCCTCGCCGGCTTTCTCGTCTCATTTACACTTGGCATAACTCAAATCCCGTAAGATACAAATCTTGGCCACATAAAATACAAATTTCTCCATCTCAATCTCCATCTCCATCTCTCCATCTCACCCTCAGAATGTGGCTAAACTCAGCTGACCTCGTCCGCGGGCGGAAAACATCTCCAAAGAATCGTCTATGTATTCCGCCTCATGGAATGCGACATTTTCTATGCTCGTGATACTCATTCTTCCTCTTCCCCTTCCCTTTTCACTTCTCTCCTGGCCGGGTCGACGGACGCCCGGTGTCTCCGCCCCGAGATCGATGCCGGGACCGCCCGACAGTTCTCTATCCTCGGCATGTCGACGTCGCTGAGCGGCGTCTTCAACCTCTTCGTCTGCGGCTACTTCATCAAGCTGTGGGGCTCGCGGCTGTCCTTCGTCTCGCAGACGTTGCTCTTGGGCTTGAGGGTGTCGACGCAGATTATCGGCGTGACTGTCGGCGGGCGCAATGGCGAGCTTATATTCCAAAGTATCTCGGTTTCTTTTTCTTTTTTTCTTTTTTTTCTTTTTTTCCATTCCCCCCAAAAAGCTTTCTCCCACTTGTTCGGGAATAGGACTGACTCCTGACTCCTTACTCCCAATCAGTTTGCCAGGCAATCGGCATCATTGGAGGACCACGCGGTTATCAGTAAGTTAAACTCATCTTTTTCTTTTTGTCTGAGTCTGAGTCTAAGTCTGAGTCTGAGTCTGAGTCTAAGTCTGAGTCTGAGTCTGAGTCTGAGTCTGAATATATACATATATATACTAACTTCGATACCAACAAAAAAAGCCTTGTCTTGAATACGTCCGTGAGCGAAGTCGTGGCCCCGAAAGACCGGACAGCCGTGTTCGGTCGGCTTCAAGGCTCTACCATGCTCGGCACGGCTTTTGGATATCTTCGTAAGTGTGAATATACTCCAAAGACTGAAGCTATATATATATATATATATATTAAATGTCTTGCTCTCCCCCCCCCCCCCCCCCAAAAAAAAAAAAGCTAATACATATCAAAGTCGGCGGTGTACTCGCCGACGTCTATGGCATCCGGCGTCCTTTCGAGATAGCTTTCTTTCTCTTCGTCCTCTCGACATTCTACGGCCTGTTCGTCATGCCCGCCAGTGCCGCCTCCTCCGCCGAGACGAGCGACCAGAAGCAGGCTGCGCGCGGACTCGATGCATTCTTCGCACCGCTCAAGGTCATCGTCCCTCATCGGTATCGCCTAGAATCCGGGCAGGTCATCAAGAATTACGGCTTGATATTTCTAGCCCTCGGCATCTTTCTCGGTGTTGTAAGTGCAAACTCCCTCCCCCTCCTCTCTCTCTCTCTCTCTCTCTATCTCTCTCTCTCTCTCTCTCTCTCTCTCTCTCTCTCTCTCAAAAAGGGCAAGCCGAATAAAAATGAAACTATCAACTTATATTTCTCAACCAACTCACCACTCTACCGCGCCCAGTTCGCCTCGGGTTACGCGCCCCTTCTCCTCCAGATGTACGCCACGTCCGCCTTCCGCTTCAAGACCACGGAAAACGGCTACCTGATGTTCGGGAACTCCCTGATCCGCGGCCTCTTCCTGCTCTTCGTCTTCCCCAAGATCATCGAGGTCGGCCGGATCTGGTTCAACGAGAATCTCCCGCCGAGCCAACAAGCCATCGATCCATCCCCGCCCGGCCGTGAAGACAGCCACGCACCGACGGACACGGGAGCTTTGAGCGTCGAGCCCGCCGGCAGAGAAGCTCCAAAGGGACAGGGACAACGCCCGGATTCCGATTCCGACCCCGATTCCGATGAAGAAGACGCAGGCACCGGCTTCGACCTATTATTCGTGCGCTGGAGTCTCGTCACCGACGCCACGGTGACCCTGTTCGCCGGATTCTCTTCGGCCGCATGGCAGGTATACCTAGCCGGCTTCCTCCTGCCCTTCGCCTCCGGCTCGGCGCCGGCAGCCAAGGGCGTCATGACCGAGCTGTGCCCGCCGCCCCAGCGACGCGACGCCATCAGCGCCATCACCCTAGTCGAGAGCGCCGCCATGCTCGCGACGCAGGGCCTGTTCGGCCTCGTCTTTGCCGCCTTCTCGGAGATGGGAAAGCCCAGTCTCACATTCTTTTTCAACGCGGTAAGCAAAAAGAGAGAAGAAAGAAAGAAAGAAGAAGAAAAAAAAAAAAAAAAAAAAAAAAAAAGAAAACTTCGCTGATAACCTCCCCCTCTTCGCATTAGGGCATTGCCGTCATCGGCTTCACGGTACTCTTCATGGCTCGCTTCCCACCCGTCAACAGCAAACGCATCGATGATGATGATGATGATGATGATAATGGCAAAGACCGCTCAGCCGAACTAAGAAGATAAAAAAAATTGAAACCATAAGAAAAAAAAAAAAAAAAAAAGAAATTCACCATGGTTTAAAATTGAGCTACCCATCATTGTAAGATCCCATTATCGGCGAAAAAAAAACTAAAGATGATGGGAACCGTCAGTATTTAACAAAGATATATAAAAATATCCTTCCGTGTTTAATATATGCGCGTGCGTGCGTGCGTGGTGTGTGTATGTGTGTGGATAGACGTCTGAATACAGTAAAGGATAATTAAGTTTCATGTAATTTCTCGTTCGGCTGCCTTAAGATACGCCACAACGAGTTCTACATGACTCTGTGTAGATGGAAGACAAACCGGCCTCCAGACTAACTAGCACTCAGGTGTTTTGGTTGAAAAGGCTTCGGGGGATGTGTCGGTAGGTTTCTAGCTTCGATGCGTATCAGACTCGACTCACCTGAATTATTCTGATCATCTACGACAAAAGGGATCGACTGGGTCAGAATATATGACAAGTCGTACCACTAATTATCATACTTGCAAATTTAGCATCTTCTTCATCACATATGCCTGATCATGTTTTATTATCACTTACGAAATCCCTTAACCGTTAGACCTCCAGACTTATCAGGCAAGGTATTCAAGTAGTAAACCACAACGATTCAATTAACGGCTATACTCTCCAATTTGTTCTACTGTCTCTATCGGATTACGCTCTGAACCTTGGCGGCAGCAGTGAAAGATGTATTGACCCATTGGCTCCTCCCAATTGTCTTCTCGCCCGTTACGCCCGTTAATAGATAGATCTCTTGCGAACCAGTCCGAAAGACCCCTGACGATTGAACCCCACCTGAATCCACGCCACCAGACAGTCGAGCAGAAGCCTCGTTGCCGAAGCATGATAGCCAACCGAAAATTTTGAAACTGGGAACAGACGTTAGAGCCGAAAGCCTTGGAGTCGGACGGGCCCGGTCCACAGGACCCCTCTGCCCATAGTCCAGATGCGAGAACAACTCAGCCGATAAACGCCGCGTAATGCCCAGGGAACCGGTCCAAAGAAATGGAGAAAAAGGAAAATTGTGGAATGTGTACAAGATCTACTCGGCTCCGATCTCTCCTGGTCCGTCCATCCCGAAACTCGGGTTGAAGTCGAAAGGTGGTTCGGTGTCGCCATCGTGGAGGAAAGAGTCAAAGTCGAAATCTTGTAGGACATCGGTTGACGCAATGTCAACGTTGAAGTCCGGAATAGTGGTGAACTGTCGCGGTTTAGTAAAGACTGATGATGTACGGAAGTAAGTATAACTTACCATGTTACTGTTATTGTTGTTATTCATATCAGCAAAGTTGAGCTGCTCGACTGGAGGCGCTGCTACGGGTGCAGGGGCAGACTGCGGTGCAGACACTGGCGCAGCAGGTGGAGGTACAGCCGCTGTGTTCTGGCCAGACTTGAAATTCGTGGGATTACCGGGCGTGATAGGAGTCGCAGGTGTGGGAGGTTCAGGCTCTTGGTTAGCATCCGGTGCGGGCGTGGCGCCTGCGGTTGGCACTTTATTCTTCTGCGCCGCGGCCTGGAGGATGGGTTAGCATTACGCTGAAGCACTCGCACTCTAGGACGTTGACATACCTTGCTCTTTGCACTCTTAGTGTCCTTTTTCTTGGGTGCGGGTTTGGTAGGTGGTTGCGGTGTAGGGGGGGCCGCACTCGTTGTCTGCGGTGATGATGTGTTTGTCCGGCTATTTCCATTGGCGGCGGGCCCTGGCGCGGACGGCGGGGGCATTGCCCTCTGTTGTTGAGCCCCCTGAGCCTGAGCTTGTGGCCCTTGGGGCCCTTGGGGCCCTTGAGGTGCCATGGCATTACCATTTGGACCCTGCCACTGCATTTGAGGGCCGCCTTGCTGTCTAGCCATCATCTGGGGATTCATTTGGCCATTGAATTGCTGTCCAGGGTGTGAACTTGGTGGTCGCATGCCTCCATTCATTTGCGTAGCAACCATGTTGCTGTCCATGGTATTCATGCCCTTGAAGAAATTTTGCTGCATGTTGGGGTCCATCCCATTAGGCATGAAGCCCATGTTATTTGGCGAGCCTCTTGACTGAGCGCCCTCGGGAAGGGGCGAAGCAATACCAGCGGGACGCTTCATCTGTTCATTAGGGTTGGGCGAGGCACCAGGCCGTACTCCCTGAGGTGAGGTATCTTGGAATGGATGCCCATTGGCACCGGGGGGTCCCCCCGGCCCACCTGGTCCACCAGGGCCATTTGGTCCAGAGATATCGCGGGTGATACCCATACTGTCCTGTTCCTGCTTAGCCATGAGGAGTCTCTTCTTGTTCTGTTGCTCAAGTAGCATCAGTTGCATCTGGTAATCCTGTAGTGCATGGTTACTGCCACTACCTTGGGTCGCGCCGCCGGGGCCTCGCGCGCCAGGCGCGCCCATTTCGGGATAGAACGCACCAAGCGTAGCCGCACCGTCTGGACCTTGAGCTATCATGGGCGAACCCTGACCTTGCGGACCGCCAGGGTTGGGAACCTGTTTATTTGGCATTTGCTGGCCGTGGTGTTGCTGAAGATTGTGGGAGTAGGTTTGGATCGACTTGGCCTGCGTTTGTGGATTTTGTGCTGAGAATTCTCGGAACTGCTGAGTTGACAAATTAGCCGGGGGGATGCCGTTTGAAACAAGCATTTGCTGAGCCATTGCAGCAGCTTTGGTATCGCCTACTTGCTGTCCCGGCATTCCTTGCTGCGATCGTTGCCCATTCATCATATTTGCGTGCTGGGCGTTGAACACGCCCGGTCCATCGAGTCGAGGCCTTTTGCTAGGCGAAGGTGCATTGTCTGCGGAGCCCGGGGAAGCTGGGCGATTCTGGTTGCCGTCCATATTGGATCCATCGCGCTGCATCTGATTCTGCTTGGCGGCTTGGAGCATTTGCATTTGCGGGCTGATGCCACGCGACAAGGGTTAGTCTCCAGGCTTGAAATTGGGTAACTGGGGGGGTTTCCGGCGCATCGAACGTACTTTTGATTGTTTGCCATAGCGGTCCTGGCCAGGTTGGGATGCTTCGCGTTCATCTGCATACCATTGGGCATGCGTTGCATCATGGGATTGTACATCTCTGGCGCCATCCGACGCATCATCTCCTGCTGCTGGGAGTGTCTTAACCGAGACTGTTGCTAGAACGATGTCAGATGCAAGAACAGAGACAACTAGGCTATAGAGCCAACGAGGCGTAATTACCTGTGTGTGTGCAACGTATTGGCTAACATGAGGGCTGACACCGCCCTTGTTGCGCTGGGCTGACAACATATCCCAGAAGAGACAGAACCATTCGTATAGAAAACAGCTGTCCGATCCATTGGGGACATTAGGCGCTGGAAGGTCACTTGGTCGCTTGGTATCTACATCGTCCTTGCTATCAGTGTCCATGGGATCGTCGCCAAGACTGGTTCCTATAGCATTACCATTTTCGTCGCGACGAGGAGTTTTGTGAACATTGAGGGCCTGTTCACTGTTAAGCATAGCGCGCGCACAATCGTACATGCCTTCTCGGAGGAAATAGTCGTATATGTAGGTGTTGAGGTTGGCACGGTTGTTCTCGGGGGGGCGTTGGACTTGACCCGTCGCGGTCATAGTATTATTGCCCATCATGGCCATGGGTCCCGCACCGACGGGACCGCCAGCCATAGGCATGTTGCCCATATTGGCATTCATCATGATTCAAGGTCGACAGAGCGAGTCTGTCAGGATCCGGGAGAATCAATCGAGAGGAAGATACCGAGTCAGTATTTCGCATCCAGCCAGTTCCACAATTACAAGGCAGGTCGACGTCGAAGCCGCAGAGGGGGGTTGCGTGCCACTGCTTAAGCGTAGGCGACGGGCGCAACGCAGTTCGGCGCCTATCGTCGTCAGCAGAGCGATTTGTGGATCGGAAGAGTCGGAAAGTCGGCGGCCGATGCGTACCGGGCGGAATTAGTAGCGCGTCAACGGTCGCGTAGGTTTCGAGTTTACAAATCGAACACCTTGATCTGAGAGGTCTTACGATGCCTCTTAAACAGAAGTGCTCCTTGAAAAGGAGTCCAGATAGGGGCGTGGCGATGCGAGAAAACAACGCAGGGTGTTCGTCTTTCTGGTACACAGAACGGGAAGTGCAGCGGTATAGACAAGACGGACGAAGAAAAGCAGTGATGGTGGGAGATATAAAGGCGACTGTAGTAGACACGGCCGTAATTAAATTAGAGAAAGCGCGAGAATAAGAAGCGTAAAGGAGAATGGGATGGATGGTGTTGGTGGGTTTTGGGGGGGAAGGTGATATGTGTGGGTGCGTAAGTGTGTGAGAGTGATTGATTTTGCAACGGCAATGAAGGCGAGGATGGTTAGATGATCTGGTTTTGGGGATGGATGGCTTCAAGGAACTCAGCGGCCGCCCAGTGTCAGGCGTACGGTGTACCACGCTGTGCGCACGAGTGCCAGACGGGTGGCTGTCAAGTGCTAGCCAGATCTCGGCGCCTGGCAAGTCCGGAGGATGCGCGGGTCTGTATGATTAGTTAGGAAGGAGTGGCGGACCGGCGGATGGCCTTTGGGGTTCCAGGTCGGGTTGCGTCAACACAATTGTGTAAAAGACATGTGCCGACAAGGGAAGAAAAATGAGCTTGTCGTGTTGAGTGGGAGAGATTGCATTGGCATTGTGCGGTTTATTAGCGGTGGCGGTGGGAGGAAAGTGGTTTGGTTGTGCGCTGGTGCTCTATTTATGGGCGGCACAAGGGGGTTGGGGGCGCTGTTGTTGACAGTGTCAGACACTTGATTGAACCTAAAGCAGCTGATTTTAATGAGATTTTTAAGTTCTGGCATTGACCGGAGTAATGCACACTGAAGGCTTAAAGGTGCAAAGGTGGCCTCTGACCTGCCTGCAACTTTACCCATACCTACCTACTACGTAGGCCTCTCCTGCTTTAGATAACCAGAGCGCGCTGTGCTGTGCTGTGCTGTGCTGTGCTGTATCTCCTACTTACCTAGGTAGGTAGCCAAGTAAGTCGGTGCTTCCTAGGCCATCATTGGGTATCCGGTACTTACCGATACCCATGGGCTCTCTAGGGGAATGTCCGGTAGCAACTACCCACCTGATCTTATCTGCTTCGCAGTACGTAAAATAGCAACTAGGTAGGTAGGTAGATACCTAAATACAGTCTGTACCTTTACCTTGCAATCCGGCATAAGAAACATCAAAGTCAATACCTTCCGGTTCAATGGCTTTGACTTTTGGTTTACTTTATTTTGTTTATTTTTATTTTTATTTGCCTCATTTTCTGGGTTTGTACGGATTCGATTGCTAGGATTGTTCTTGTTTCTAGAAACATGATTCGTAATGTCTGCATTACTGTCATTATAGAGCGTGAACGAATTGGCACAGTGATATATCAGTAAGCAGGCCTCAACGGGTATCTGGATAGGCAAGGCAAATGACTTCAGTGACTGACGGCTCGGCTGACTGCCTGGCAGGCGGGCAGGCGGGCAGGCGGGCAGGCTGGAGCATGGAAGAAGAGACAGACTGTCGTAGGCCAGGCTGGCAGCCTGCCTGTGCTGGTAGGTGATAGGTAACTAACTATCTAATAGGTACGTCCGTCCGTACAGTCCTCGTCTCTACCTACCTATGGTGAGCTCGGCGAGTTGGGGCAAATGTACTGGCGATGGCTAGATGTACTGTACGACGCCGGGAGTCCTGGGCGAATATTTGAGCACGGCGACAGGGATCTTGGCTCGTCCAAGGTGTGCCGATTTGTATGGAAACACGTGGGGGATCACGCAACAAACCCTTCGTTCCATCAAAGCCCAACCGCCATCACCAGCAGTCGCTTGGGCGTATTTTCTGGTCTTAACCCCACTTGATTGACTTGGCAGACTCACGTCAACTTCAGTCTGGCGGCCAGCATCGTCACAAAAGGACGAGGACTATCTATCTACCTACCAGTACAGTAGGTACCTACACTACCTACTTATATGACAACTTGAAGAAAGAGGCTGCTAATTGAAACCGATAACTCGAGATGCATTTGACGGCGAGACGACTCTTGAATCTTTTCCATCCAGCATCATATATGCCTCTGATCCCAAAAGGCGGACCCATAGGTATGGTAGAATGTCTACTGATGGAAATTGCACTCCAATGTGTCCGAGATGCGATATGTAAGTACAGGAACAAGCACAACGCGAGGCACACGAGGCATAAAAAGCTCGCTAGCCCGACTCAGACATGGCTTGATGATCACCTTTCTTCACCACCTACCTACACTAGGTACATGACCTGGAGTCGACGGAGGCCGGACATACGGCAACCTCTGGCATATTCACCACGTCTTTCGGCGTCTTTCTGCATGGGATGGATGAGATGGAAGACGCACTATTTATCTATATCTCGTGCATTGGTACAGACTATACACAGAAATGACAAGATGAGCTTGAGATAGGTAGGCAATGCGCGGCACTTACCCACAATATCGGTCGGGATCATGTAATTGATTACCTACCTAGGGTATCCATCTCGATGGGTAGGTAGATGGGTAGGTAGATAGGTATTCGACGCATCCCATTGTGCCCCACGGTGATGGCTTAATCCAGACAAATACCAGCACATAAGACTTATTATACTATTTACATAGAGCCTTAGAACTAACTACCTACAGCTTACAGTCTACAGACACAGTTATACAGACTGTAAGTGCTGGTTAGATGATATGGTGCTCTCCACGAATCTATTTACCCTACCCTAGAGATTGGGTATGTATTCGATTGACATGCCTGTGAGGACAGTCTTGTCACATATGTACAAGCCTCTCATCGTCATCCGAAAGCATGGGTATGAATGATCTACCCATCGGCATGGCACGCTAAACAATACAGCGGCAAAACACCGACGCAGGAACACTGCATTGACACACTGATGCTACACGCCATGCCTGATATCACGTCACGAACAGCTGCCCGCGTCGGATTGTTCGATGTCGTTCGATATCCTCTCAGAGACAGACTGTTATCTTACGCATCAAAGGCTTCATTCTGTCTGCTGCGTATCTAGTATTCACATTCTACGGCGTTATACCTGTATGACTGTGTCTGTAGGTATCTGTTATGTTATACATATTAGTGTAATTACTGCCAAGAGAGGCAGCGATGGCCCGTAAGATACCTACTTGTCAGGACACACGACGCTTCGCACGTCCGTATCTTCTACCTACGTGTAAAATAAATGTCCTCTTCGTCGTACCTTTTAATCTGAGCGGAATGCTGTTGCCATTGAGGCAGGCGCTTACATCGTCTATCTCTAGCTATACAGGCCACCGGTGAGTTCTGGAGTTGGTTTCCAAACCCCAAGGCGGGAGCCTACTAAAGACAGACGCAACCCACGGGGCGTTCCGTCCGTCGGCTTCGGGTAAGTCCTGCTCTCAAAACACATCTATGAGGTGCATGAAATCTGCCATGATAGAGCTTCATGAAGACTGGTAATCCTGGTGATTCTGGCAGACGGGGTGGAACCAGTGGGCTGGTATGAACGCGATAGACCTAACAAGCAACTACTCTATGCTCCTACGGCATAACTAACTTCGTGACTTCGTATCTGCTTTGGTTCATCGACTATTTGGATCGTGCGTGCGTGTAACAAGCTGGCTGGATGGGTTATATGGATTGCTCTGATAGCAATGCTCTCCAAAACCTGGCAAGGTGAGGTAGGTAGATAGCATGTATCAACACCATCAACCGAGGGTGTACCAAGACTACCAGAACTCATAGCTGCCCTGCGTAGTGCACTATCGCCCATTCTTAATCATCCTCTGGTGGCAATTCGTCGTCAATATACCGAATTAACGAGACGCGCATCTCAGTAGTATCATTACCCCTCAGCACATCGCTAATAAAGTGCGCCTCAACCTGCATCTGCACCATCTCCAAAGCACCTCGCAGCACGCCGCAGAATATGTTGGAATACCACAGCTCGTCCTGTGCTCGGCCATCGTCAGGTAATTCGACGAAATCCGCCAAGGGGTTCTCCTCGAAGACAAGCGAGAACTGCTTGCTGTCACTTGTCCAATTTGTGACGGTCGGTGTGATGTTGAGGAAAATCTTGAAGCCAACCTACCAGCGTACACAGTTAGTCGCGGCCTTGTCTCGGAAGTATCGTCGACGCCGGGAAATGCGACAGTACCTTAGCTAGCATATCCGCCGTTTCTCGAAAGTTGCTGCATCGTCGCATGGTATTGGCTTTGGCGAGGTAGTCTTCGATAAGCCGCAGGCCAATATTGTATCCCATCTTATCGAGTTGCCTATTAACCTGGACGTAGTCTCCGTCAAAGTCTTTGCAAAGCTGCGCAACTATCGTGCCATAGGTCAAAACCACAAGCTCGGCGTTGACTTTATCGACACGGCCCCTTTCGAATCGGTATGTAAGGATCGCATCGAGTACGGTGATAGGGCGAGGGTAATGAGGCTGCGAACTTACTTCCATATCCTGTCATAGTTTAGCATATATCGTCCCCTCGCTGAGTTCGTAGGCCGTCCGTTCCTCTGAGAAACTTACTCTTCGCCCACCCGGGCGGCTTTACTTGCTGACATGCTCGGCTCGCGAGCTAGAGACCGGGCCTAGCCAAGTCATGGACAGTTGCTCCGGTGCGGTGCAGCTTTCCAGCTTTCCAGCACAACGCAGAACGTTCAAATAGGCAATGATGGGTTCAAATGACGAGAGGGCTAGGCACCGGGACAGTATCATTGAAAGGGTTACCAGGAGAGAGCGCAAGCACGGTATATGGCAGAATTTGGGCGGTGAGTCCTTTCGGGGCCGACACGAATCAACTAAGCCCGGAGCCATTACGTAATCCGTGTGGAGCTGTGTGGGACGCCCCAGGTGGTTACACAGTGTCACTTTACTGTAAAGTCACGGGCTGACGAGTGGCGGTGGCGATAATCGGAATGTTTTGCGCTCTTGAGGCCGCTGAAAGACCCGCTGTGACGAAGTACCTACGCCGACGCAAAACATTTGAACCCGTCTCTTTCCGTACTTATATTCTTACTCAGCAGGATCGCCAAGATCTGCCAGCTGCGAGCGGGTGTCGTAAAGACGCGTTCGACCTATGATAATGGACCGTTCAGAGCTGTGAAGCATCATATCATATCATCACAGCGCCCAAATACCTACATCAATTCGAGACGAGATCCTACCTAACTTTCTACCACCTGCATTCAGGACGCTCCACTCAAATACACAAGCAATCCTCCGCGCCGCAAATCAGTCTTGTCTCGAGCCGGTATATGACTGAGCAGCATGTCCGTCGAAAAGAGACCTGCCTCCGACGATGCGGGTGCGGGCCAGTTGGTCGTAAAGCGACAGCGACCGGGCACAAGCACCGCGCTATCAAGGCGTGATGGCGCCCCCGGTAGCAATGCCCTAGTCCAGTCTGTATGTTGCTCATTTCTTGCGACTGCCATGTGGCAGATGAACTCGATGCTGATAAGGAAATTGTACAGGTGGTAAGGACAAGCAACCTTGAAGCTCCGCTGATGGAGCTCAGTGGCCACTCGGGCGACATTTTCTCAGCCAAGTTCGATGTCACCGGAAGATTTATCGCATCAGGATCTATGGACAGAAGTATACGTAAATTCTGCCCAGCCCTACACAATCCCGTCCCATGTGTATTTACTGATGGAGAAAGATAGTTCTATGGAACTCTACAGGTGCCTGCGAGAATTATGGCGTCCTGAATGGCCACAAGGGCGCGGTCCTCGATTTACAATGGTCTCGAGACTCGGAGATCCTCTATTCTGCCTCGGCGGACATGCACCTTGCTAGCTGGGACTTGACATCGGGTACCAGAATACGGCGATACGTAGGTCACGAAGAGATCATAAACGCCATGGATATCAGTAAGCGGGGTGAAGAGCTATTGATCAGCGCAAGCGACGACGGTACAATCGGCATCTGGGATCCGCGTACTAAAAATGCTGTCGACTATATCGAGACCGACTTCCCAATTACTGCTGTAGCAGTCTCCGAGGCCGGTAATGAAATATACTCTGGTGGTATTGACAACGACATCAAGGTCTGGGACATGCGGAAGAAGGCCGTCGTGTACTCTATGTTGGGCCACAATGACACAATCACCAGCTTGCGTGTCTCCCCCGACTCCCAATCACTCCTATCCTACTCCCATGACTCGACGGCGAAGACATGGGATATTCGACCGTTTGCGCCAACGGAACGGCATATACGAACATTTGATGGAGCACAGATGGGCATCGAAAAGAATTTGATCCGCGCGAGTTGGGATAAAGCTGGTAAAAAGATTGCGGTAGGTGCTGGTGACGGCACGGTAGTGATATGGTCAAACGACAATGGGAAGCTTCTGTACAAGCTACCTGGTCATAAAAGCACTGTGAACTGCGCCGAGTTCACTCCAGGTGACGAGCCCCTCAGTAAGTTTCCTTGGTAACCTGTCTCGACTTGCTTCTTGAACTAATCATCCTCTAGTTTTATCGGCATCTTCGGATCGTCGCATGCTCCTCGGTGAGCTCCGATGAATCCAATAAAAGTATACTATCTTCTTGCACCAAAAGCGACACTGGATGACCTCAACATCTGCGTTGCAGCTCCATTTGGTCGGACGCACCAGCGATCGACTGGTGCGTATAAGTTCGATTTCAGTCTACCACCTGGTAGTGCTTGCAGAGTCACAGACAGTTTCGAACCCTTGGCTCTTGTATTAATACCTGGCGCCCGAAATGGCACACTAAAGACGGGCCAACTTAATGAGCTGTCGTGTAGGGTGAGGAGGCATGACCATCATCCCTCGAGGATGGAAAATCAGGCGGTAGAACACCTACCAGCACTGCGCAAGCTTTCGAGATAGGAGAGCATATGCGCTACCTAGGTAGCAGCCGTCATTGGGAACGTTGGCGGACAATAGCTACCCTATGTGTACTACTAAAGAAGAGGATAGCTTGCGACGAGGCTGGGCCAAAGCGCCGTAGGCATTAGGTACTATTTGATACCCCTTTGATGTAGTATCCAAATCTTGATATCACTGACGTGAATGAGTTCTTGGATCGGGAGTCGGGCCAGATGGCGCAACTTGCAAATGTTATGCGTATCGTATCAGTCGGCACCAGCATCTCAGTCATACTGGACTTTTGCCGTCATACCCGAAGTCAGGAGAGAAATGCCCTTCACATCCTGCAGTCATGTAGATGGGATCGGGCGGCATCTGGCTCTCGAGGAGTTGAAGATGGCATGTTATGTAATAGTTGGAAGCGCTGGTGAAAGAAAGATGTGGAAAAAGAAAACCGGTAAGTAGGTGATATCGGCAGGCAGAGCGAGCGGAAAGCGGACCTCGACGAATTCCTGAATAGATACATACCTATTATTTGGGTATAATATACGAAGACTCCGCATAGGGTCAAGGGAGCGAGAAGCGAATCTGGGAAGACATCCGCCGTCCCGAGCAAAGGTGCTGAGCATGACTACCGTTCTCCAATAGCCCATTGCAAGCCAGGCACATCGTCAGCAGGTTGTAAGCGGGACAGCAAGAGGAACCGGGGCATTTGTATCCTCAATGAACAGATTTGTTGAATGAAGTAACTATGCATAGGTAACGATATCAACAGTGCCTAAGTAATATATACAGCCTTCTCTCCTTGCTCTATGCTCCAGATACCTACACGGTAAGCGCCCGTGAGGGTATTGGATCTATTGACTAGAAATGGACCTGTGCGTGGTCTTGCCATCCCGATACGGCCTCGGTAGCCACGAAACTATTGACGAGAAACCATTTCCAACGATGTTGTCCCAGATGGGGCTTCTGATGGGGGTACATCTACCTACTTACATACCTTACTTGACCCAAAAGACCAGCAAAAGTCCCGATCTAAGCAGATCGTAACCAGAGGTATCCATCGGTAGATATTGGAATGGCTTCGGTACTGGTTGAGGGCGTTCTCGTGACTTACACTAGGTTAGGTATCTAGGTTAATGCTATCTAACCTAACCTATCTACTCTGTATTATGTATAGGGCGCCTATCTATCTAGGCATGGAATCGCTGTGTCCCCAGTTCCTCACACATGAGGATGGCCCTTTTCGAATCGTTCTTGGCAACTGCTTTTTACCCCATTTTTCAGCTGTTTCTACCAGGCTGCATGACAGACCGACCGAGTGGAGAAAACTCGAGGAATCCGCAAAGTCAAATGTTCGTATTTCAACACGAAATTCTCTCATGAACACGTCTTTCTCGATCTCTATCTAGCTATCTAGCTATCTATCTATCTTGCTCGTTCTCGTGTCTTCTCTCCATGATGTCGGCGTACGAAGTACATACATATTCTAGGCCACCCGGTCAAGGGTTTGGCGAACCAAGCATTTGTTTATACCTACCTTCCTTTAACCAGGGGTACCTTATGTATCCGCCTCCTACGTAGGGACTGTATGTACAGTAGATAAAACGATTCGCAAGCGGTTCGGTTCGGTTCACGATTAGACGCTGAAACCATTGGAATTGGAATGAATGTCTCATCCACTAGTTTATCCCACTGGCAAACGCCACACCATGCAAAAATCCTTTTTTTTTTTCTTTCTTTCTTTCTTTCTTCTTTCTCTCCCAAATCTCAGCGCTTGCTTGCTTTACACGTTTTGGCCGTCCATAGTCCAATTGAATCGATGGCGTCTTATTGGTTCCCCCTCAAGATTTTGGTTTTGTTTTCGGTGTATTAGTATTGATAGTATACATGATAATGAATATGTACCGGTAGAATATAGTATACTCCCGTCCCTCTTCAACCCATGCGGCCATGTCCATCTGCGCCGGGGAGTTGCAGCAAGTTAATACTCTATTATTGTCCCTTGCCCAAAAGATCCCATCGCTTCGTAAAACAATTGGACTGTGACTGCTTTTTGTATTTCCCTCAGCGCCTAACACGATCGCTGGGTTGTGGCGAGAAAAAGACAAAACACAAAGTTCTGAAAAGACCCTGCCCCTTGTTCCCCGGCAATACGTAGCAATTAGCATAGCATAGCATCCCCCATCCAGCATCCCCCATCCCCCAATCCCCCAATCCCATGTAGTTCAACCGATTGAGAACTCGAGACATGCCATCCTATTGTCGAACATGTCGGTCGGTTCGCCCCGGTTTTTCTGTACGCTTCTTCGTGATATTGTCCTTCCTTTTCCGCTTCCTCTTCCCCTTCCTCTTCCCACTTCCCTATCCTTGGTTTCTTGTGTCTCGATTGTCTCTTACACGTTTAGATATTTCCCGCTCTCTCTCTCTCTCTCTCTCTTTATGAAGGACTTTGTTCATCTTAGCAAAAGTTTCCAACTTCTTCCTCGTCTTCCTTCCCCGAAACCGGGAGGCCTGTCGCAAACCGCCAATGGATATCTACTGACCGGCACATCGCTTCTCTCGTTCTGCCCCCCCACCCATCGCCTGTGTATGATCGATCATACTCTGGAAGCATTGACAACGACGACAGTATACTGTTCCCTTTCGATCGAATCCCCCCAAGAACACTCGCTGGTTCAGCCGATTTGTATCCGTTGATTCCATGCCATCTTAGAGTACAGTGGCGATTTCTAAAGAGGGACCATA
Organism: Xylariaceae sp. X187; assembly: GCA_028637585.1. Taxonomy (NCBI): domain Eukaryota; kingdom Fungi; phylum Ascomycota; class Sordariomycetes; order Xylariales; family Xylariaceae; species Xylariaceae sp. X187. Next base: position 543,419 of record JAJIZN010000006.1, on the reverse strand, counting down.
AGGTAGTCAGTCAGTCAATCGACCGTTTGCGACAAACTTCTGCAGGCTTCCGGCCAACACACCCCCGAGCACAATTGATTCGTTGATTTGTTTATCTTTTTTTTGAAATTGGAAAACCTCCCGCAAACACGCCTTGCTGCTGCTAGAACGCGATTACGCATGGGGTGGCGTCCCAAATCCATAGGATATCCAATCATTAATCAAACCCATAGCTACGACCTTACTCCTTTCTTTTTCTTGTTTTTTTTCTTTTTTTTCTACTTGGACTGGTCAGCTATTGCTCTGCTCGTTGTCTTCTTTGTGGGAAAAATCCGGGTTCATTTCCCTGCCAACAAACAAGTCCAGAGCGCTCACCAACACAACTGGGGCTTATACCCGCATTCCCGTAGAGAATCCTCCCTACCCCTCTCCAGACGAGATAATGAACATAGTTATATGAGAAGATATACGAACAAAGACCACAATCAGTCGCCACAAGACACGGCAGACAATGAATTTTATCCGGACGAGTCTGTTGGGGAGGGGGCAGGCCCAAGCACAACAACAGACGCCGCAACCCGAGCACCAAAGACACGCCGATGTGGAAGCGCAAGGACACGATGGCCCAAGGTTATCCGCCACCACCCGTTCCCCATTGCCTGGCAGCTCACTCGTCGGGCGATTAAGCGTAGGAACGCGAGGACGGAGGGTCGATGATGACGAAGCCGAAGAGGATGGCTCTAAAACCCCATCCCTGACCCGAATCCACCCACCGAGTCTTATGAGATTTAGAACACAGGATATACTGGGTCAAACATCCTCTTCTCAAGATGCAACACGGGCCAGTACAAGCCTGTCACGACTATCCACTGCCAGCGGCGGGACGCGCGCCTTTCCGGCCCTGCCTCGACCATCAGCGGCACGGAGGAACGGAGAGCCCGACCGACGCGCTCGGCGCTCGAGATTCAGCGGGCTAAACTTGGAAGAATTGCATCTAGCCGGCCTCGCAGAGGGCGACCGGCGGCGACAATATGCACGCAATAGACAGGGCGACTCGCAGTGGTCACGGAGACGCCCGCCCAAAGACCCGCCAACGAGGTTCCTGTTCTGCCTCCCGTGGGTGAAGTCACGACAGGCACGGTCGCTCATTCTGCGCTGTTTTGTATCGGGTATCTTGGTGGTGGTGACGCTCACGATATGTACGCCACACGCCGTTTTCATATAGAAGCAACCCTCAACGTTAAGACAAGAAAACCGACTAACACACATCCATTTGGCACAGTTCTCTCGCTCTCGCTGACGAAGAAAATCAATACGAACGAATTCAGCATTCTGCTTATTGTTCTCATTCTCTTGGCGACGATTTTCTTCTGCCACTCGCTCGTCCGCTTATGCATGATTCTCGTGTGGCCGCGAAACGGGTCAGGGCATGGGAGTGATAGCAACGGGAGTGGGCAATTTGGATACACGATCCCACAGCTTCCGATCCGTGTGCTGTCGGCGGGAGACGAGGAGGATGGTGGCAACGTGAGCGAAGCAGTACAGTTGAAGCCTCCGGCGTATGGGCAATGGCGCGAGAGCGTGGTAGGTCCTTTTCCAACTCGGACACAGACCAGCAGGCCCCTCCCTTCCTTCACCCCCTTAACTTTCTTCTCTTCGCGGTTTGCGTATACTTACGGCCGTTGGTGCGAACAGCGTGTAGATCCCAGCCGATTCTACTGGCAACGCGCCGAACCATTACCATCATCGCAGCCGATATCGAGGTCGTCGACAGACCAGTATAATACGAGCGAAGAGGCGTCCCTAGCGGCACAGCACCGGCCGCCTTCATATACATCGGATGAGGGTGTTGATTATATTATCGACGTGCGTCCCAGGTCCATAGCGCCGCCTCTCTCCTCGGTTTATTCTCAGTCTTCGATGATGGAGACGGTGGCGACTTCGAATATTACGGACATACCATTACTGCCACACCCAGGCGTGAGGGATACGGATACGGTAGTGTCTGGCCCGGGCTCATCTGTAGACTGAGCAAGTCGCCGGCCAAAGCGACGAAGGGGGTGATCTACTTCATAGATACCTAAGTAGTAGAGCGAGAGGATTGGCGGGCGACAACTAATTCTGTGGTGTAGTCAGTATAGTATCCACAAGGGATAAGGCACCGGTGCGGCGCGGCTCTGAGTTCGAGGAAAAGGATCCTACGTATCGTGAGTGGGATCGACGATGGGCCCCCGAGAGCATTCAAGTTGTGAATGCACATTGCCATGTCACGTATCCGTAGGTATCTCGATAAAGTATGAAACGACCATTGCAAGATTCATTCAGCCATTAGGTTTAGTTGGAGACTCGTCGACGTTGAGGCCTACTTAGATGCCTACCTTGACCTTGGTGGTAGGCTGCCTCTTAATAAGGGGTCACGGGGCGATGGTGCGTGAAGCAAGTTGCTAAGCAAGTCCCTGTTCCTGTTCCTCTTCCTCTTCCTGCTCCTGTTTGAACTTGACGGAAATGATGGCCCACTCACAGCGGATGGTATGGCCAGATACGGAATACATATTCCGTTATGTACTGTACTTGCTTCATAATACATAATTACTCCTACATTACCCATCCGTAAGTTGTATTAACCCGTATTGGAACCTACTCTTACCTACATACCTACCTCTAGATACATACGTATCTAAGTAGGTACCTGCCCCATGATCTTGCAGATGCGCAGGAGGAAGTCGCAGGCTTTCGTCCGTGACATCCCCAATGATCCAATGATCCAATCGACAGCATCATTCATTTCGATCTGCTCCAATCATATTGCCGGCGCAAAGAAACCATCCATCAGCCGAGAATCGGTGCCACAGCTCGAATAGGAAGTCGGACTTTTAAGAGGCAATTAAGGAGGACAATTATGCTAGGTTATCGGCTTCCCCACAAACAGCAGACGTTCCGGTGCGCCAACAATGCGCCGACCTGAGATGTATAGTAAGTGTGCAAGTATACCTATAGTTCTGTATCTTTTAGGTACTATGCAGATGGTTAAACTGGTAGGTTAGTGCTTACAGGCCGTAGGAACATAGGTACCTACTATAAGAAGGAACATGACAATCGCGTACACTACTTACAATACCGGTAAATACCAACTTGATGACCTGCTTACTTACTTATACTACCATCTACCTAGGTTAGGTAGGTTGATCATCGGTATTGATCATCTTGATGCGCCTGTTGTTGTCAAGTGTATTAAAGGGATAACCAGGAGCATACTAGATAGATAATTAGATGCCTATTACACTACGCCACCTGCCTACACCACTGCCTAGATGCCACTGCCTAGATAGATGCTACTGCCTACCAAGCTACCTAACCTTAGCTAGCACTGAACAGATAACAGATGTGCTGTATTTCTTCGGAATACCGGTACGAGAGTCGCGCATAGTGTGTTGGACTAAGATGTCTAGGTTAGGTAAGTTCCCTGGATAGTTGCTCCTACACTAAAGTAATACGTTCCTCATCCAATGCAATGCGCCACATCGTGAAATCGTGATATCGTGACATGTGAAGACAAGATGTCGATATAACTACCTACCATGTCCCCATGTCCTTTCTTACCGAAGGGGGTAGTTGTAAGTAGGTACTGTATACCTATACATACCTACTCAGTCAGGGAACAACGGGAGGGAGAGTGAGATGATTGATGGCCTGCGTACCTAGTAGGGAGACTTATCTCACTATTGCCCGCCACGGATATAATACACCCGCGGGTTGTCTGAATGATAATTATTGCCCCGATACATTTGGACAGGGTAACGTCATTATGTCACGATGGCGAGGTAAAGTAAAGTAGGTAATTAGTGCAATGTGAATGCGATATTATTTAGGCCGAATTCTACCGGTGATAATGGCTTTTGTGTTTCGGTGTCTTAGTCCATGTTAGTATGCGATTAGTCCCTCTCTATGAGTCCATCCAAACACTCACGAAACTCACGATGAGCGTATGAAGCCCTAAGGGGACTACACCATGTCTGTACTAGAACCGAGGAGCAAAGAGCTACACTGCCTAAAGCACGACCAGGGAATTCATTCGCCTGGATCGTCTGTTCCGGGTATTGTAATCCTCGGTCCCTTGGACACTGAGCTCACGCATTGGTCGACCAAGTGCGATTCAATTTCCAAAGCCCCTCGCCAAGCCCCCTCATCCCACCACGATACCGGCGATATGTACCCCCTCCATCCCGTTTGTCTCTTGTTCCAATCCTTCCTCACCCATTCTGGGTAAGGGCTGGATAGATAGGCTACTTAGGGTCTAGGCTAGTTGGTTCGTAGTGCTTCTTCCTCCACTATTCCCAGTTTCAACCTGCCAGTCAAGCCAGTTGAGTCCTGCCAGAGGGGGAAAACGGCCTGTCTTGCCTTCCCTCCCTTTCCTCTCCCTTCCGGACCCCCGGGGGAGGAGGGCAGGAGGGGGGTAGCCGGGCATTTCCACTGGCATCCTTTTTGAACCCTCTTTTACCTTCTTCCCCCCTCCCCACACTTTTTGCACCATTATTAACGACACACTCGAGGTTGTTGATGAGTTTGGGAGACGACGCGAGACGCTTGGAAGCTGAAGAGACGAAGGTTGTCGCTGGACCGGTCAGACGAAGAAATCCGCAGTCGCTGCTGCTGAAGAAGGACGAGAAACAACTGACACCGAAGCAGTTGACGTAGAAGCCCCCCTACCCCGTTGAAGGACGTTATCATCGCAAAAGTTGAAGCAAGTAAGTTCGGCCACAACTCAAGCTCCTCTATTTTTGGCTATTTATCTCTACATTATGGTTATTACTTATCATCATTGTTATTTTTTGCTTGTTTGCCAATTCTCTTTCTGTGTTTCCCTTCTGTCTCTTAATTTCTCAATTTCTCAAACTCTCAAACTCTCAAACTCTCAAACTCTCAAACTCTCAAACTCTCGCTCTCTCGCTCTCTCTGTTATTATGCCACTCTGTTTGTTTATCGTTTCAATTCCCTCTTCTCGATCCGACGGTACAACGCAAGTTGCGCCCAAACCACCACGGCGTGAGTGAGCCCAGCGCATGGGTGAATCCAGCGCAAAAAGCAGCGCATTCTGGCGACGACGACTCGGACATGGCAAGCGGAAAACCGACCGAGCAATGTGCTGGTCAATTGGCGACTTTCAACCTCATCTGGGCAGCCCGTTCGCCTGCCAATCACTGTCGCCCGGCTTTCTCCTGCACTCGGACTCGAGCACGATGATAAATAATAGCGCCGTGGAAACTCAAAAGGAAACGAGATGCCCCGAAGAGAATTAAAGAATTAAAGTCCAAACCACGTCACCACTTACTCGGCCCACCTCCGCCGGTCGCGACACGATTGCACGCCCTACCATCGCTAGAACAACTCGTTAGCCCTGGTTTAGCATCGGTCTTTTCCAACCAACCCTAAACTGGATCGCGTCAGACTTTCTCTTACGGCGGACTGAAGCAGTCCATCCATTCCAGCCATCCCTTACCATCTTTTCCCATCCCTTCGCACTTGGACATATGGCAGAGTGTATGTACACTTACCCGGTATACACTCGTCGTCGATTGGCACCATATGCATGGGCCGCTTTGTCGGGATTGCCGTGGAAGGTATTGGCCATTGTCCGCTTACCTGCCTACGTAGATGGGTAGGTAGGTTAAGTAGGTAGGAAGGTTGCAATGGACAGGGAAGAGAGATGCAACGCAGTGTACCTACAGCGACAACGACAAAACCACGACCCATTGCCACTACCGCCACCACCGCCACCACCACCAACTACAACTACTACCAGCTATCACAAACTACCACCAACTACTTAGGTACTACAAACTACCATGGCTACTACCGCCGTAGCTCACGTGCGCGAACTCACATTGCAAAAACACACCGCTCGCATTGTTAAAATATTTTGAGCTTCGAGCCATATGAGCGAATAAATCTGAGCTTCAAAACTGTGTGAGTTTCGAGTCTCGGGACGGAGCGAGGAAGCCACAATTCCGTTGCATAACGTGTTTACTCTCGCTTACCACACTGGCCGGCCTACCATACCGGTTGGCCCATATGGGCCTACCTGCCATGCTGATTGGCCAATCCGGTGGCGCGCCACTCACTGGCCTATCGCCCGTCATCGTGCTAAACACCCAACGCCCGACGCTAGCTGCGTGGCCAAGCACTGCGGGTGGGCCGAACAGTTGGGTAGGAAAAAAAAAAAAAAAAGTTAGCTGGCCCCGAGATACACAGAACTTTTGCTCGGTACATCCCGAATTTCGCCAAATCTCATACCACCCTTTGCGCCCTACTTTTTATACCACCTCTGAACTATATTCTGTCCCTCTGCAACTCGAGAACAAGAACAAGAACAAGGACAAGCAAAACACCATCACCAGCAACCGCTTTCCTCCTCTATCAACGCAATCATGCATCGAACTCTCGTCTTCCTGCGTCCGGCTTTCAACTCGGCCAGCGCGTGGCAAGCTGGCAAGCGTGCTGTCGTCGCCGCGCCGCGCATGGCAATCGATCGCGATAATCGCACCGTAATTTTTTCCCTGCCCGTTTCTGATGCTTCCTCCAATCCCACCCCTCCAATCCCATGCATTGCACATTGGCATACGGCACATGGCACTTTATAACTCACGCTGCCTCTCCCTGCGACTACTCCAAGTGGTCCGGAGACAGTTTGATCCAAGCAGTACCATCGCGAAAACTCTGCGCGCTGGGGACTGGCTTTTTTCACTTCACCGTCGATATTTTGTCATGGTTGCAATGCTGCGAGTGCCGCATGCAACCTTGGACGAGAGAGATCCGAGCCGTCTTACATGAAATGTCATGCTAACGTACATTCACAGAATTACAGATTCTTCACCATGTCTCTATCACGCCGAGCATGCTACAAATGTGGCAATGTTGGCCATTACGCCGAGAATTGCTCTTCTACTGAGCGTCTCTGCTACAACTGCAAGCAGCCAGGTATGTCCCATCCCATTCCCATGTACTCTAGCCTCACATTTTGACTGACACTTATTTTCTTCACTGGTAAAAGGCCACGAATCCAGCGCGTGCCCTCTTCCTCGAACTACGGAGGCCAAGCAGTGCTACCACTGTCAAGGACTAGGCCATGTCCAAGCTGACTGCCCTACCCTCCGCATGACAGGTGGTGCTGCTCCTTGCTATAACTGCGGCAAGCCAGGCCATATCGCCCGACTTTGCCCTGAACCCCCTACGCCAGGTCACACCCATCGCAATCCTCGCGTTTCGTCTGGTGGCATGGGACGGGGCGGGTCTCGGCCCTCCACCTGCTATAAGTGTGGTGTCCCTGGCCACTTTGCTCGAGAATGCCCGTCTGAGGGTATGAAGTGCTACGCCTGTGGCAAGACTGGTCACATCTCGCGTGACTGCACGGCCCCAAACGGCGGCAACTTGAACACGGGTGGACGCGCCTGCTATGAGTGCGGCGAGCCTGGCCACATCTCCAAGGATTGCCCTCAAAAGGGAGCCTCTGTCGATGACATTGCTGCCGAGATATCTGGTGACGCCGCGCCACACTCCACCATCCCGCCTATTGCTTAAGTCGCGAAGTCCGCCCAGGTTATGCCCGTTGGCTTCAAGTTAGGCCCTTTGGTATGCTTCGTATTCGACTCACCATGGCGACATCCTCGCTCTCCGTAATAGTGCCACCCTGAAGGCACGAGTCTACGCGACTAGCGAGCTTCAGGCGTTCTAATGCTGAGGCGGTACCATGGGGTACATTTGATCACTACGTCTGCATACCCCCATCATTTCCTGGGCTTCACCGTGACGAGCATTCCCATTTTCCTCTCTTCTCTCTCTCTCTCTCTTTGTTGATTTCGTCATTCGTATCCTACGGCATCGGAGTGCACCATTCTACACTCGACACATATGGACCCCGATACCTCTTCATTTTCCTTCTTCGTCAACTTGTTCAATTGTTTCATCACCGGCACGACTCACGGCGCATACGACCAACTACGGCTAGAACTCCTGTTAGGCACACGGACGGGTTTGCTCTTTTTTCGACAAGCATTACTTCGACCGGGTGCCCATCGAATTCTCGAGTTAGGGATTTTCGATTCTAATCATGTGGATATGGAAATCTGTTTCAGTCCCAAGTTCCAACCCGTTCCTCCCTTTGTTATCACTACCAGTACCAAATCGGTAATGGTGTGTGTGTATATGGCAGAGGAACCAAAATGGGAGAAAACGTCTTTTCCTAATGGACGCTAGAAGTGGGCAGTCACCGGGTTTGCTTTTTGCCTCTCTTACGAAACGACCTTGAGGAAGGCTATGAGCGACCTCAAAGGAGAAGGAAGAAAAGTTATTTGACGAGAATAAGAGCCCACGAATAACACAATGCTTTGAGAAAAAGGTTGTGGACATCTTGTACTTTTCTTGCCCACGGGTAGTGGACTTGGTTCGACGCGCGCTACCGCGAAACAGAGAAAGGGCACAAAGAACAGACAACCGGGGAAGGCAGGCAATGATTTGTAGGCAAAAAGAAACATAACGACAAAAGCATGTGAAGTGAGAAAAAAAAGGCAAAACCGTGGGCAGAGAGACCTTGATCGGATCCGTATCGGGATTCGAATAGAGCCGGGCTGGCGAGGCTGAGAAAAAGGAACAATATACAATTATACCCAGGTAGCCTAGTGGACAGAGTGTTGAGTCTCTTTAAGAATTGAAGTACCAAAAAAAAAAAAAAAAAAAAAAAAAACGTGACTACTTGTTGTTTGCTCTCTCTTTATCGTGTTCGCGTCTTCCGAAGGTCACCTTACAGACGACAAGACAGTCTACCAGCAAAGCAGTCGTAAATCAATGGTTGGTATTTCCGTACAATTACCGATTTGTGCTCGTACTGACTAAAAATACTCTCGGCGAGCACGTGGGCTACACCAAGCCCAATCCTATATATACATACGCGATATGGAATCCCAGTACTTCTTGCGCATAGCCATTTTCCTGTTGGATCCCGAATGGCAGCCGCCTCGCCAATCCATGCCACACATGTAATTCCGCAGTTCGTATCGTACAAATTCGGTTGTTGTTGTTGTTGTTGTTGTCTTAAACTGATCCATCATGTCCTCATTATGAATAGGTAGCGAGGGGAGTTTAAATCATTGAGTTATGGCACTGTTGTTCTCCTCTCTCTCTCTCTCGTTCACCCGTTTGTGTTGTTTTTCCTTATATCCTAATGATATGATTAGCCATGCGACCAAGAAACGCTGGGGTTGCATTTATTTGATAATATATCCCCCGAGTATCTTTCCTCCCTCTATTTCCTCTCCCTTTCTTTCGCGGTTGAGAAAAAAGAAGGAAAAAAAGATGGAGGAGACTAAGCTTACGGAGAGAGCAGGTATTCACTCCAGGGACTGGCGAGGAAAGCGATAGCAGCCTGGGAAGACAAACAAGGTGGTTAGCGCGCGCAATTCGAACAAAAAGCATATTCAAGGTCAAGGTAGCCGTAGAACTAGCTGATGTATAATGTGAGCTGGCGGAGTTTAAGCAAGGTTCCTTACACCGAACATGGCGACGCTTCCGACTACGGACGCATTTTCGGGCGAGGTCAAGGCACTGTAGGTCGTGGCGATGATGTTCTTGGAGGCCTTCGAGCGAGGCTCACCGGCAATTCTCTTCGGCGGCATTATTTTTGCGGTGTTGATGGGAACAGTCGGGGGTTTGTTTAGGGATTTGTCGGTTCAAACAATTAAGCGAGCGGTACTTGTTTTGAACCGTTTGGTCGGAAGAGGAGGCTGATTTGGATAGGTAGATGCTTGGACTCGTGAAAAGAAAATCAAAAAGCTCCCACCATCAGTCGTAGGTGCCAAGACCTCATTACGTAAGTCAAGTGGCAGAATGGGAGGAAGTAGCTGTCAAGTCCACTTCCCTCGATGAGTCACTTGGCTGTGTGCGTCGATACTTTATCAGTACTTCTGAGGGGCAGTCCGGCTTATCGATAAACAGATGGAACCAGTCAACCCGGTCATGGCATCTGATTGCGTCACCTTGTTTTGTGACTCTCCCGGCAACCCGCCAACATCCCATCTTCCCTCTCAATCCTCTAGACACAGTTCCCTCTCCAATTCCACGCCACTACAAAATTACCAACCTACAAAACTACATAACTACGCGATACTCGACTCTTTTTCTTTTTCCCCGAATTTGATGTTTGATCATGACTGGGTCGCCTCGAGTAACCAATCCCGGCTCTGGTGGCTTTCTCCCGTCGCAAGCTCCCTTGCCCTCGCCCGCGCCGAGTACTGCCTCGAGTCGTATCGCTTCTCTACTCCCACATCCGCGTTCGAAGCCTCTCGCTCCCGGGTCAAAAAAAGAGGAATATGCTCGTGAATATGTCTCGCGGAGGCTCATGCATATATCGCGACGTTATGTCAAAAAGTTCGGCATTCCCGATCCCGCCGATGAAGTCACAGGCTATGAAAGTATGGACGAGGTCTGCCATGATCTGGACGAAGTCGTAGATGTGTTATGGTTCTCGGGTACCCGTATGCCCACCCCATTTCCATAACTTGCGTTTTCACCTCTAACACACTCATCTTATGTGTGTAGCAAGTCTTCAAGTTCCTTACCTTCTCAGCGTGGCGCTCGCCTTCAATACGTATCTTCCGTCCTTTCCTCCTTCGCCCCGACCAACCTTTAACTTTCTTCGAAAGTTAGATCACTGTTTCGCCAGCCTGCTTGTGGGATATGACGTGAAATCAAAGGATTTGCTGCCGGGTTTCTCCTCGGCCGTCGATAACAGCATTAAACCGAGATTTTCGCGGACGGACATGGTGCGCTGTAAAAGCTTGGCTGATGAGACTCGCATGCTTGTCGCCATGGTAGTGAGCGGAGAAGTAGACGTCATTGATGATGCGGATGATGATGGGAGCGTTGTACGCCGCCCTGCGCGAGCGAGGACGGAAACCCGTAGTGAATCCGTCGACGCTGCAAACTTGACGCCGCATAGCTTCCACGGAGCTGACCTGGTAAAAGCCGAGGAGAGTGATGATGATGCCGACGATGATGACCTCGGTCTTACGAACAAAGAGACTACGACTGCTTTTAAGCGAAGAGCTGAAGAGACTGCTGATAATGTCTCTATGACGTGCCAGACATCAGAGCCCAAGCGTCTTAAGACTGAAGACGATGGGGATGCTAGTATGGACCTGGATGACATTCCATCGGCTGATGCAGACGTAGATCCACCCGTTTCCGCTTCCAATGCTTCAATCGACAATAACAAGGGACAATTTCACTGGGCCTTAGACGACGACGACTCGGATGACGAGGATCAACCTAGTGTTGTTGTGCCCGCTAAAGCCGAAGTCCCCCGGTCACCGCCCCAGCCCCCTGGTCTCAACGTCGATCGATGCAATGATCGTAGATTGGAAGGTCGCGATGTGAACGAAGGGGCTGAAGAGCTAGGAGAAGATGACGATGAAGACGAGAGTGAAGAAGAAGAAGAAGATGAAGAGTTGCAAATGAATGTAGGGCGAGTGTACGAGAAAACACTTGTTCAGCTTGGCTTATCCTTGGGTCAAACTCTTCTAGATGATTGACGACCACGACCCCTCCGGCCAAATCCCAACAAAAATTTTTTTTTAATTCGATACGCAGAGCCAAACCTTTTAGTACCAGAGTTTCCATAGTGGCTCGCCGCTGTCGAGTTGCTGCCGAGAGCAAGACTTCAACGCCAACAAAGTTTGGCTTGGGTACCCTCCGATCTGGACGGTGAGCGCTGACTAGGGACCGATTATGCCTTAGATTGCCTACCTAGCCAAGAGGGGACAACAATATCGGATACGCGGCAGCGAGCCGTCCAACATGTTTCAAAGTCGCCATCAACTTATTTATTTGGCAAGCAGGACATAATTTATGTATGAGTATCGAGGTAGATTGCGCAGGCCACGTTTGCCTGCGCATGACGCCTGTCTCCTCCCGGCTCATGGAATAGCTCAGGTCAGGTCAGCGGTTGGGCATTCTTGACATGAAAACCCGGGCTCGTATCTCAGGTGTCGTCATGTTCGGATCGAGTTGATCCGAATGGAACCCCACGTTGTTGCCATTGCTACGTGTGTTTTTTTTTCCCCTATGTGACTATGTGACGTCGTCTCCTGACTTGAGAGATTATTAGAGAGGGGGTGGGGGGCAATGAATGCCCCTGAACTAGGTAGAGCGTTCCTACGCCGATCAAAGCCAATGGGACTCATGAAAGCCTGGTTTACGGGAGGGATTGAAACTGCGTGCGTAAAATCGTATTCGATGATGATAATCATCAGCCGGTTTTACCTTTTAAAAATTACTCGGTTCCCCTCGACAATGGTAGCTTACAGTGAGTGTCCGAGTATACGGAACTCACTCGAAATGCCTACCTGGGTTGGTAGGTAAGGTTAGGCGCTGTGAAGCGGCTAGGTAGGTAGGGATTGTTACAGTATCCGGGGATTAGGTTACAAGTTTCTTCCCAAGTACCTGCCTGTTTGCTCTCGGCGGTATTTGCGGTGGTGAAATGACGCCGGGGAGATACACATATAAGTAGAAAGGAGGGGGGGGGGGGGGGGGAATAGGATTTCAAGAGGCAAGAGGCAACTAGGTTAGGGAAGCCAAGAACCGTGAACTCCGTCATCCTTGATGCGGAGATTTCGAATAGGCATGAGTTTGCGGTCATTCACTTGCCATGTACCCCCTAGGTCCTCCCTACCTAGGTATTCCTTGTGGTGTAGGGTGTATGGTGTATGGTGTATGGTGTATGGGGAGAGAAAGGGCAGTGAAGCGAATTTTCTTCAATGAAAAGAAAAGAAAAAAAAGAAAGAAAGAAAATGGGGGATACCTACCATGCCTTTATTCTCACCAGTCAGTCGGTATAAGAATTTTTTTTTTTTTTCAAAAAGAAAGAAAAAAAAAAGGAATTGAGATGGGGGAATTCGTACGCGGATGAGGGATGACTTTGGTCAACTCACGTTTCTTTTGGTCTGTCTGCTCATAATCAGCGTGTGTTACTTTTCTTTCTTTCTTTCTTTCTTTCAGTACACGCACAGTTTTCAAGCTTTGGAATTTTATTTATTTTTTTATTTATTATTTATTTATTTTTTTTTTTTAAAAAAAAGTAAAAACAATTTACAGGTAGCAAAGTACATTCTGTAGCTTCAATTCATTTTCCCGTAAGAATCCGTAGTAATTACAAAGTTGTTTTTTTTTTTTTAAAAAAAAAACACAAAAACAAAAAAACACTTCTTCCATTGCTCCGGGAAGTTCCCCAATGCATTCCTCAAAACTCATACAAATATCCCCATGGAATCTTCTAAGATACATATCATCACCATGATTTTTTAAATACCTTGAAATCATATACATCGCTTGCCAGTCTTTGTGTGTGTGTGTCCATTCCCTATAGTCGTGAGGGCGGTAAAGAAACAATTTTTACCACTGGATGGTTTTCTGGGGAAAGTATTCATCGATGAGTTCGAGATAATAAGGCTTGAGTTCTTCAATATCCGGGAGGCCATCGCTCTTGCTGTATAGATCGTATGGGTTGAACGCCCGGACGGCTTCCAGCATCTTCTCGTCGTGCTCATTCATAAATTCACGATATGCGCCTTCTTTATGCCAGGGGTAGAAGGAATGGTACCGGATCATGGCCAGCGCCTCGGGCGGCAGCGTAGACTGGGACTTGACGATGTTGTAGAGGTACTCGTCGTGGCCCCAGGAGAGCATGATGTTGTCCAAGCCACAACCTGGGGAGTAGATGCCGTACTTGGTGCTGTAGATGGGATCATGGATGTCCGGGTTGTCGGCGAAGGAACCGGGGTAGACGATGCGCTCGTCGAAAGCACAGCCGACGGGAAATGTGTCGCCGACGACGTCCCACTGGCCCTCGGACCCGTAAAAGAATAAGAGCTTCCCCAGGTCGTGGATCAGGCCGGTGAGCTGCATCCACCGGGGCTTGCCGTCCTTCCGGATGGCTTCGGCGGACTGCAGTAGATGCTGGATCTGGGACAGGCTGGTGTCTGGGTCCGACTCGTCGATTAGGGTGTTGAGCTTTTCCATGGCCTCCCAGACGGTCATCTCCTCGCGCTTTCGGAACCGGAGATTGTTTCGTACTTTTAGATTGTATGCGACGGTTTGCTTGGTGTGTTGCTCCTTGTAGAAGTCCTTGACACGGTCACAGGCGTCTTCGTATTGCCTGAACTTGGACTTTTCCTTGTCGCCATCGAATTTGGACTGGGAGTTCCAGGCCTCCTGAACTTCCTGCTCCTCCCTCAGCCGATCCTTCAGTACATTGACACTGTCAACGTTGTCTGACGTCGTCTCGAGTTCTCGGCCATCACGAGTGATGGAGCTATCAACTAGAGCACCTGGTGCCATTGTATAATATATACGATGTTGATTGAGCAGGTGGTATTGGCTGATATGTTACTTGATGCACAAAGAACGGTCGTAAACACTGGCGATAGATGAGATGAGATTCATGACGAAAGAGAGAAGACTTTTCACTCTTTCCAAGCTCCCGGTAGGCTCAAGATATATTGTGACTTATGGTCGTGTACAGACTGTATACGCAATCAAACAAGGTCTAAGAGACCGAAAGCTCCACTCCGGACGTTGGTAGTATCGCTGGTAGTATCGCGTATAGGTGAGACGAAAGAGGTGAAAATCGCCGACCTGCACCTAGCCGGCTTTTAATGGACTCTGGTTGGCGACCATGAGCGACTCCACTCCGCCAGCATGTGGACCGGCGAATGTAGGTGAATGGTCAGCTTCATGTGGGAAAAGGCAAAAATCGCCGGCAAAGCCAACTCGTTATTTTCACGTGAGCGGTTACCTCGTGCTGAAAAATTAAACAAGGGCTTGGAAGCTTGGGACTCTAATCGATTCGTAGGTCTAGATTTTCGGAGAAGCGCGAGGGAAAGCGGTCACGCTCCCCAGTGGGCTATCGTTGGTTAATATCGTGTGGTAATATCGTATACGGTAAGACACGTGGGACATCTGGTCGGAACTAAGTATTACATTGGGAAGAAGGGCCGCTCAATTGTGAGCATCTGATGCCCATGCCCTCATCAACTGCTGCTGAATTGCCGCCGTTGGTCGGGCATGTGCTGTTTCCGTCTTCCGGAGGAACTCAGCCAGAGCTTCTTGGTCACATTTCTCGCTGAAATGATCCCCGACTTACAACCCATCCTATCAGCCAGATATCTTTCTCCAGCGATTCCGATCGGGGGGAGACTTACACATGGCAATGCCGATACATGCTGTGAACATGGCTGGTGGCGTCCACTGGTTACTGATGCCAAGTCCACAAAGCTCTCTCATAAGTGCCTCGATTTGTTGCTTTGCCTAATCAGTATCCGGAATAGGGCACAACGCGCACATACAAGGTATGACCTACCGTCATTCGTCGTGTTGCTTCTCGACGGGTTGTCCCAACGCGAGGAACTGAAGGGTTGAACTGGACCAGAAACATTTGGGCTAGGAGGTGGTGCTGAATTCCGAGGACTGAAGTTGGCCGTTAACACGCTTGAGCGCCTGGCTCAGGATGATCAAAACTCACTATGACAGCTAGATCCATGCCAGATTTCCGGGAAAGCACCCGGTACCTTACCATCCCTATAGAAGAAGGGATTGAACGAGGGAGGTCTCGCTCGAGTCCAACTTTCAACTGCGTCATTGAGTGCCGCCCATCGCTGAGGAGTTAGAGGCGTATCACCGAAACAGGAGTTGAGCACATCTGCGAGGACAATTATGGCGCGATTTGACCACGTATAGTCGTCCGCCGCCTCTAGCGATCGGTCCACAATGAAGTCATCCAAGTTCAGCTTCACCCGCTGTTGGGTGAGAATCGCAATATATATCTCCTGTCGAAGCCCTACCCAGAACGATGCTGCGCTTAAACTACCGGGTACCATATGCTGATCCCCAGCGTTGACAAAGGCGTGAATGCCTAGGAGATGGCTATAATTGTCTTGGCCCGTGAGGGAACCTATTTATCCGGGTTAACAGATGACGTCCACGGAGGGGGGTTCTTATTTCATATTACCGTCCATCTCCTCAAGCATGCGGAGGATTATTGTCGCCGCAAACAGATTTTCATCCCCAACAGCAGAGGAATGACTCATCATGGGGATAAGCTGCTTGAGGCATTCATCATGGTACCTGTTTGACGCCAGCGGATCAAAGTCGGTGGTGTGACTGAGATGTCTTGCTGCGATGGCGAATATTGCATTCAACAAGGTATGACGGGTGGTGGCCCTCTCAGGAACGATCAATTCGAAATGCCTCAGCGGATCACAACAATCAAGCTACCGCTGCTGTCAGTGAATGGAACTTTGAAAAAAAAAAAGCTGCGCATCTCTCTGGCACTACCACTTACACAGACGGCAATTTTTTCGATATAATGACGAAACAGAATAGCCTCTGTTCGACTTTTCAGAGGTAAGGCAGCAACCCCATAGAGCGGGTTTTCATGAGATGGCGCATGTGAACTTGGGTTTCGCGGCAATGGCTGCATAGTTTGTAGCTCTCTCAGGTCCAAGCTATTCCGGGAGTGCTCGTCCTGTGAACGTGGATGAACGACATCTATTCGGGGCTCTGATCCCGGGTATAGAGAATCACTATCTGGCGTGGGTGCCTCCGAGATTGTCTCGGCCGGTGACTGTCTCAGCTGTGTGCCTCTTTGGATGTCGCCCGATAGGGAGACTGCAAATCCTGGTGAATATGGGACTGGTCTATCAAGGAACGTGTCATCGATATAGAAGTATTGTTGAGATACATTGTCATCGACGGAATCACCTGCCATTAGGTATGGAGTCTCGTCTACGTAAATCACTATTGGGAGTCCTTAGCAGCTAGCATCTAGGTAGTAGCCCAAGGGTTCGAAAGAGACATTACATCTTCGCGGTGGCCGAAGCCATCTCTGGTCCTTGCCGAACTTGCCTCCTATGGAAAATGTCAGAATCGAAGACTCTCGTGGAAGTAGAACGAGATCCATTTGCCTCTGCCAGCTTTGAATTTGAACGAGAGCTTGCACTCGCGACCCGCGCGAGCGCATCGGCCGCATATCGGAGACTCGCGATCACCTGAACATTCGACCGATCAATAGGCTAGAAGACATGTGAGGCTTGTCTGTTACCGGTATACCACACATTTTAGGTGATATTGACGACATGTTACGCTGTCGTCAATGACACGTAGTTAGTAAATTGCTCAGAGGATGCTAGGTAGACCAAGCGCCATGTAGAATGATCATGGAAAAAGTACGATGCCAAAGATATTGGATCCACGAGGATAAATGGGCTAGATGGGCTAGATCGACTTTCAAAATAATCAAGGCACATACCATGGTGTAGCCAATAGCCCAGGGCGACTGGGTGAGGGCATTCGTAACGTTGTTGATCGAGATGTGTGGTCTCTAGGCGAGCGTGGGCTCGTGGGCTCGTGGGCTCGTGGGCTCGTGGGCTTGGCGATACCTACGTCCTGTGTTTCTTTTAAAAGCTATCTATAAATGAGGCACCCGTACTGATTCTAACGAACAGAGATACGCTCTGCAAAAACGACGGCAGATATATATACAATGTGGGAAATGATGAGCTCTCGTCCAGAGAGATTTCTCTCAAGAGATTGTCGACTCGATATTATCACCGCCAAGCGGAGAAATGAATGTTGCTTTGGATCTACTTTGCACATCGACCCGCTAAAATACCTAGGTAGGTATTGCAAGACAGCTGCCATTATCCGAGGGCCAGGGCATTAGGGTCGTTTCGGCCTGTCCACAGCTGTCAGGGTCTGACTTGTACGAAGTCCATTGGACACATTACGTAAGTATTAGCTTTTAGGCAATTGCCGTCATACGGAGCACACTGGTGTAACAACCATCGTCCGGTCTTGTCCGGGCTTATCATTTGATAAACAATCCGATTTACACTTTTCTTCCGCTCGGAGCTTTTCTTGGGGTGTTATAATTCAATTACGAACAGTAATTAACTATAGGTAGTAACTAGCTACGAAACACGGTCGTCAGAATCCCAGCAAGACCTGTTTCCGATGAAGGCATGGCGGTGTGTTGAAAGTGTAGGTACCTACGTCCGTACTACGTACACTACTTATTTTATTGCTATGCCACTAGTCCTGAAAGAGTCCATAGCAGTTGCGGATAACCGAAACGTTCCGATAAGTCCGACGACGGCCCGAGTAGTTGGCGCTTTAAAAGTTGAGCATACTAACTAGATAGGCAAGTAGGTACTCACCGCACTACCAATGGAGGAATAGTCAATGCTAATAATTAACACTCTGGCAAGTTGTGGGAGGCGATGGCAGGTTAAGCACTCGTGACCTCCAAGTTAGCAGTCTTTGTAGTGGACTGTATCTAGCGGACTACACAACCAATCGGTTGGCCTGCAGAACCCGCAGAACCGTACTGTACAGCTAACAGGTTCGGAGGGTTCAGGGCTGAATTCGCCGGTTAACGATTTCCCATTGTCCTACATAGTATTGCCCCCAGTCTGATGGATGATTCTGATCCGATCTTCTTCCCCGCAAAATTCTATTGCTGCATATCATGATTGGGCAAGGCCGGAAAACAAGGATAGGTAGGCATCTTGAAGAACTGGCAAATCAGTGAATCGCAAGCAATCCAATCCTTCTTTGACGGACTAACTAACTTCCTACTGTGAGCTAGGTCGTCTGCTTGTAGCCCGTTATAGGTAGTCGACTCCTCCTACCCAAATCCTGGGGATTCCAATTCTGCCTGTGTACAGTCTGTACTCACCCACCGAGGTATCCCATCCCTGGCGCTCCCACACAATTTTGTCTTGGGTCCAGCCGTTGTCCCCTTGCTCACCTTCCCCCTCTCTCCTCCATTCCGTGCCAAGCCATAGAGTCCAAGTCCTCGATCAGTACAGTAGCACAAAGAGGCGAAGAGGCGCGGTACGGCAACGGCATCGACATCGACGGCGGAACATGGACGAAAAGCATCCCCGGCTTACCGTCGACGACGACGAAATGCGGTCACGCGACCAGCGATCCCCCGAACCCGCCAATCAGATCGGGGTCGGGAATGGCGACCTGGAGGACAAGTCCAGTGTGAGCGCCCTGATTCGCAATGCCCGTCTGGCTACCGAGAAGGAGCACAATATGAGCCTGTTGCAGGGCATCAAGCTCTACCCAAAGGCCATTGGATGGAGCATCCTCATCTCCACCTGCATTGTCATGGAGGGTTACGATGTCTCCCTCATCAACAACTTCTACGGCAACTCGGACTTCAATAGAAATTTTGGAAAGCCATTCGTCAATGCCCAGGGTGTGACCGAGTTCCAAGTCTCAGCGGCTTGGCAAGCCGGACTTAGCAACGGCCCCGTCGTCGGCGAGATCATTGGTCTGTTGATCAATGGGTATGTCTCTGAGAGATTTGGATACCGGTATACGGTCATGGCTTGTCTTATGCTGATCGCAGCCTTTGTGTCCATATTCTTCACAGCCCAGAGCGTCATCCAACTTCAGGTAGCCGAGATCTTGTGCGGTATTCCGTGGGGTGTTTTCCAGACTCTTACCATCACCTATGCCTCTGAAGTCTGCCCTGTCGCTCTTCGTGGTTACTTGACCACTTACATCAACGCCTGCTGGGGCTTCGGTCAACTCATCGGCATCGGTGCCATCGTTGGCAACAGCTGGCGAGGTGATGAATGGGCATATCGAATTGTGAGCTTGCTTTAGCTTTATACTGCTTTATACTCATTTATACTGCATGGCATGTTGCAATGGACTAACCCTTCTGCGTAGCCGTATGCGCTTCAATGGATCTGGCCACTGCCGCTTTTCATCGGCATTCTTCTGGCACCTGAAAGCCCTTGGTGGCAGGTCCGCCGCGGTCGAGTAGATGAGGCCAAGAAGTCGTTGCTTCGCCTGACTAGCTTGAATCGTGAGACGGACTTTGATGCCGATGAAACCATTGCCATGATGGTACACACTACTGCTTTAGAAGCCCAGGTAAGATGAACCACTGGAACCGTAATAGCCAGCATTGCTGATTGCTGATTTTTTTTTTTTTTGGTAGATTACAAAGGGCGCTAGCTACTGGGACTGCTTCAAGGGAGTCGATTTGCGTCGCACTGAGGTATGTTGACGTCTTCACCCAATGATGTCGTCGCTGTAATCTTGTGAACTGAGAACTGACCTCTTCAGATTGTCTGCATGTGCTGGGCGATTCAGAACCTTAGCGGAAACAGCTTCTCCAACTTTTCAACCTACTTCCTTGAGCAAGCAGGTTTGAGTGAGAACGAGGCCTACTTTTTTGCCCTCGGCCAGTATGGAATCAACAGTGTTGGAGTATTGGGCGCCTGGGCATTGATCACCATGGGCTTTGGACGGAGGTAAGTGAACAAGCAATCCCTATATCGGCCAGTGTTCTAGTGTTAATCGACATTCCAAGAACCCTCTACCTATATGGCCTCGCAGCGCTGTTCCTCATTCTGCTGACCCTTGGCTTCCTCGGCCTTCCTCCGGACCGTCATGCCGCCTCCTTAGCCACAGGGGCTATCTTACTGGTTTGGGCATTGATTTACCAGCTGACTGTCGGTACCGTATGCTATTCTTTGGTCGCGGAGCTTTCCACTAGGCGCTTGCAAATCAAGACGGTCGTAGTTGGGCGAATTTTATAGTAAGTTATGCACCCCAATGTTGGCGTATAGGTTGTAAGTGTCGCAGTCTAACCTTGAGCTACTAGTAATGTCGTGAGTATCGTCGCCGGCGTCATCACGCCGTACATGGTCAACCCTACTGCATGGAACTGGGGCAACTTTGCCGGACTCTTTTGGGTAAGTATAAGATATCTAATTCAGTAGTCGTATGGCCCTATTACTAACCGGGTTTTCCCAGGCCGGATCTTGCTTCCTCTGTTTGATCTACACCTACTTTAGGGTACCAGAGCCCGCAGGACGTACCTTTGCTGAGCTGGACTTGCTATTCGAAAGAGGAGTCAGTGCTCGGAAGTTTGCTTCGACGACGGTGGATGTATTCGCCGAGGAAGTTCGAGGCGAAGCAATTACTCAATATCGGGACCAGATCGCCGTCCCTAAGACGGAGTACGCGAAGATGGCGTAATCATACTAATTCTTGGTATATGAAGATTCGATTCTCTTTTGATTTCAGCGACAAAAAAAGCCTGTTATCTTGAACTAGCCACGCGAATTTGATTGGTATTGTAATGGAGCATCTATGTTTGTGTTATGTACGTATGTATTGTTGGAGACTTGATACCCAAATCCAAATATAAATTTTCTACAGACTACGGCATCATGATATCAGATTCCAATGCGCCTCCATACAAACCCCGAAATGTGCTTTATAGGCTCCTTAGTTTCGTTTCTCCGAAGAAACATAATCAATCCCGTATTCTTCGTATCGTTAACTTGTCCGACACGTAGGCTCCCTTTGCGAGTATTTCTTGTCATCGAGAAATGAGGAGTATCATACCTAGTTTGCTCTCCCACGACCAATATCGATTATTCACTCATATACGATTTATGGGTAAGAGACAGGTGGAGAGTTCAGAATGCGTCAACAGCTTAAGTAACTCTCGGGCAGATAAAAACTTTGCTGACGACGCCCCCTGGGATGTTTTGCTTGGTATCATCCGAAACCTTGAACAAGTTTAGTAGACGGTTTAGGTTAACAAAGTTCGAGCTCTTGGCAAATGAAAGTGACGCCTCATCTGTCACGAACAGATCTAGTTCGAAGCACACCAAAATCCTGATTCCCATCCACGGGACGGTCAATTGGGCGTATCTCACCCAGAGCAGGGCCCGGTATGAAGCAACCCTCTTCGTATGGAGATAGGTCATGGCCCTCCAAGACCTCTGGGCCTTGCAAGCGCAGTTAGTACAATATCTCCAAGTGAGAATTATCGTACACGGAGTTGAGGTTGGTTTTTCTTGATAAGTAAATATGTAGATGGGTTTTTTTTCGCCATGTCTCCTTCCCGGAACCAGGCAGTGGATCTAGGTTAGAGGGAGAGGTTGGCTTGCGAAGGACTTTGGACGGGTGCCTTGACCCGGAGGTATAGCCGGAACTCCAGTTTCGTGGTAAGGCTCATTCTCGGTGTCCCGTATATCATATATATATCACACGCCCGCTCACTACCTCAAGCTTCGAAGTAACAGCGGCGGAATATAATAAAATAGCCTGGGCCTTTTGTTACCGATTCGTCGTCGGCGCTTTACCATTTCCGTTGCCAGTTCCAATTCCAATTCCCGCTTCCTGTCCAGCCGTCGACCGCGTGACGGTCTGGCCTTTCTTATATTCTTCTTCCAGCGCCTTCTGCATGTCGAAGTCAAGCTGTCGTTCCCGTTTTACCCGCTGCTGCTCCATATCGCGAACAACACCCTGGTGCATGGCCTTTTTGGTTGTATAACAAGACAAAGATCAGATACAGGTCACGGCGACGGCAACGGCCTTAGTTTATTTGTTGTTTTTCTGGGAGGGAAAAGGAATGCAAAGTTTCCTAATGGGTATCGATTGGCTGGCTGGCTGGCTGGTTGGTTTCTACGCACCTCTTTTTCAAATTTCTGCTGAAAGTGGACGAAGACCACGGTAGTTGCTGCGAACAGCGATGTACCTAGTAGCGTGAGCTTTGAGGCACGCGACATGGTTGGGAATTCGAGGGTGGTCTTGGGAGTTATCTAGGCCGGGGATGCGACATGGAATCAGCTCTTCATCGAGCAACCGTCACCTTTCTGACCTCTTTATCGTACTACGGCTCATAACTAGCTAACCTGACTATATATTATGCATTCAGTGGGGAAGTTTTATTAGTAGGTGTAATTAGTCATGGGCCTTTCACTGTGTATACAGCGAAGTTTAATGACTCTCTCCGCTGCCGCTCCAGACCACGGCAGCAACCACTCAACACCGTATACTTTGGCAGGTACACTGTAGCCGGTACTGGGTAGATAATTAAGCCCGCTCATCAGCTCCCCCAGGCCCTCCGTCGAACGTAGCCGTCGCATCTAATATCACCTCACCTCACCCGTTATTCAGTCTCTCTCTCTCCATACCCACTGTACGGTTTTTGCCCATCTACGTGCACAAGCTTCCGTTTTCATCGTCCCAGCCTGCCTGTCCATATCAACTGGTGGAAGTTTTTAGAGATTGATTCGTTCAACAAAGACGTCGTCATGGTGTGTATTCCCGAACAGCTAGGCCAAGCCAAGCGCAGACATATAGTTCTAGGTAGCTAACCACAATATCCAACTCCCTCCAGTCGGCTCAAAATTCGACGGGTATCCAGACCTTGCTTGACGTACGAACAACCCGCCCCCTTTGACGTGTAGCCGAGCAGGCCCACCCCTTGCGCCTGGTGAGAGCTAACGGCTCCCTTTCTCTACAGGCTGAGAGGGAAGCCTCTAAGATTGTCCAGAAAGGTTGGTAACCATGCTTGAAACTCCTGGAGGTAACTCCGATGCGAAAGATGCTGACATGATATGCGACAGCTCGTGAACGTATGTCCATCTTAAACGAATTGGAGCTTCCTTGCCTCTAACGGCCACCCCCCCCCGAAATACTCGCCTCCCTTAGACGAACCGTTCGAACTGACGCAGAATCCGACCAACTACGAATAGTCCGAACGAAACGCGTCCGCGAAGCCCGAGATGAAGCCAAGAAAGAGATAGAAGCCTATCGTAAGGCGAGAGAGGAGGAATTCAAGAAGTTCGAGGCCGAGGTCAGCAGCAACTTTCCCCTCCCAATACTTTCTTTCTGGCCCCCACCCTCCCTCTTGTTTCTTCTTCTTTAAAATTTGCCAGGTTCTCGCTGCTTTGCGCAGATACCTGAAAAATAGATAGCAAATAGCGAAGCGACTATTCAAGAAGAAAAAAAAAAAAAGAGATACACACACACAGCCTCTCATTGATTCGCATTACTGATTCGCCGAAACCCCCTTTTATATAGCATACCAAAGGCAATAAGGAAGCCGAGGACGAGGCTGACAAAGAAGCGGACGCGAAGATCACGGAGATCAAAGCCGCTGGTCAGAAGCATCAGGGTCAGGTTGTCGCGGATCTATTGAAAGGTGTCCTGGATGTCAAGCCTGTTCCGCCTTCTGCCGCTTAAAGAATCCTTGCCGTCAATCTATTATTGTTGAAACCCAACGTCTGCCATCGGTCGTGATAATGAATACTGCCACACACATACACACACACACCAGGGGGTAATTCACACACCAGGGGGTAATTCCTGCATCTAAATGCGTTTACGAATGTGCTTAAGGAACGATAGCGTGGAGAAGAAGGTTGAAGGAGGGATGTCCGCGACTACGTATGGATTAACGACTAGAATTTAGAATACATTGTCACTCTTAGTCGTTGACAAGAAAAGAAGCTGGACTCGGAAGTCGGTATACATTAAATTCATTCCGTCGTTCCCTATCAAGAGCTCGCCCTTCTTACATTAATAGGGTCAGTATCCGGAGCAAATCCCACATGCCTTGGTCATCCGCATCCTCTGCAGCTATACCAGCCATCTGCTCTTGTATCGTCTCTTTAACCGCAGCCAGCGATGAGCCGTGAACCACAAGTAGCTCCTGTATCTTGTAACCCATCCCGTAATCCTCGGCAAGAAGCGAAGCAAGTACTACGTCCAGGGTCTGCAAAGAGAACAGGCCTGCGTCCAGCCTGCGTGAGAACCACTCGTCCGCCATGTCCTCTCTTTCCTCTGCGGACATTTGTGCCTGCTCAGCGCGTATAGCCTTGTCGACTGCGTTCACGCGCGCGGCATACATCTGACGCATTTCGACGAGCTTCTTCAGCTTCTCGTAGCTTTTCTCGACAAATTTAGCCATGAAGCGTATGCGCTCGGCAGAGTCGGTTGGGAGTAAACGTAGCATCGACGCAAAGATGCCAATCAGGTGCTCCGCCATCAGATGATCGATGCTCTTCTTCATGAATAGTGTAAAAATAGTCTTGAGGCCACCGGCCTCGACGATCTTTTGGCAGACTTCCGTCTTTTGCCGGATGTGCGCCCCGGACGTGCCGCCCGCGGCGTGATCCAGAAGCCGCAAGGAAGGCTTCTTGCTCATCTTGCCCTCCTTTAGCATGATAAGACACAACTCGACACCCTCGGCCTCTACGAATTTGGTCTTGCCCCTTGGCTCGTTCACTATGCAGGTCAGCGCTTCGAAGAGGTTTTCCGCGTATTCCTCCTCCTCGCAGCCCTTCTCCGGATCCCGTTTTCGATAGGGCGCCAATAGCTGTAACATGATATCTACAGCGTCCAAACTGATGAGCTTCAGTCTGTTCTTAGCCGAATCCTGAACCAGAATGGCCAGTATCTCGGCCGAGTATTGCTTGTTCTGGCGCACACCACCTGCGTCTTTCGCCTGGATGCGGCTCAAGAGCCACTTTAACAGATTTTCCTCCTCGGCGACGCGTTCTGCTGTTACGGTCCGGCCGCAAAGGTTCTCAACAATACCGAGCGCGCGATAGACACCGTCGCGATCCGCCTTCTGCGTTTCGTCAAACCGATCCAGATTCGACACGAGCAACGACAGCAGATCGGCCTCGAGCAGCGCCTCCACCATCGCATCGTACTGCGCCTCTTCGGCAGCGACGTCTTCGTCGGTCAACTCGTCGATGATTTCGATAGCATCGATGGCGATATCCGTGTTCTCATGCGCCAGCAAACCAACCAAGCTCCCGACGCATCCCAGGCGCGCAAACTCGGGGTACAGCTCCGGGTGTTCGGACAAGATAGATAGCGCCCTAATCTCGCCATCGAGCTCGGCTTCGCTGACAATGAATTTGGCAGGGTTGTGTTCGAACTTGGCGCGCTGTTCTGCATTGTGCGATATCTTCTTCTCGAAGCTTAGCGCCGTGCGCCGCAGCCAGGCAATGTCCATCTTCTCCGGGGCAGCATCGGCGACGGCGACGGCGTCGGCGTCGGCATCACCAAGATAGTCGAGAACTTGCGCTTCTTGGGCGGTCACACCGCCGCCAAAGAAGCGGCCACCTTCCTCGTCATCTTCGTCGGACGGCATATATGGGGCGTAGTCGCCTTGGTAGTCGCGTGGGTCGTGGCCTTGGTAGTCGCTTGGGTCGTCGCCTTCCGGTGGGGGCGCGGGACCGGCTTCGGTGTCAGCGTCGGCGGGCTTATCGTCTGCGATGCGAGCATGTCGGCTGCTGTTACCCTGGAGGCGGGCAGCTTTGTGGACCTCGTCTTTTGAAGCAAAGAAAAAACACAGGTAAAGTCAGACCAGATCAGGTTAATGATGCAGTGATAGCGGCATTTCTTGGACTTTGGGGGGGCGATAGGTTTGGCAGGTACTCACTAGGATCTCGAAGAGGCTCGAGTTTGCGTTTGTTGGCAACGCCAGACGCCTGCTTCTTGTTAGGAATCCGACTTATACGAACTTGAACTTACAGACTAGCCGGGGACGTTAAATCGGATGCTTAGGTACCTTGAATAAGTCGTCAATGCCCGCCATATCTGGACGTTCGATGTGGCCGGACAACTGGTGATGCTTTGGATTGAGGTTGTGACAAAGTGACAAATCAGCGCCAGGCGATAAAAGAAAGGAAAAAAGAAAAAAAGAAGAGGTTGATGATGAGAACTCGAAGTTGAGAAGTCACGTTTGATACGGTTGGATGTCTGTAAAAGTGAAGGAAGGAAGTAACCTAGATACCTCGGTTACTTAGATAATTTAACGAGACGCGTTGATTGCGCAGAGATGGCACTGTATGGGCAGTGAGTTACCGTGTGCCACACGTTATGGTTACGGTTATGGTGCACGGTTCACGGTGCGATTCCGGCATCGTTACGAAGTGCCTCCTGAGATGACTCTTTCTTCATCTTCCAGTCTTTCAACCTTCGTCCATACATGTCGCACTTTCCTCACATACAAGGTCTCTTGCCTCGCGTGAGTTGTCGTGCGAAGCAAGGTAGGTGCCTATGTACCTATGTACCTATTGTCTATTATGTCTGCTCCCATTCCAGGTTCCAGTCTTGCTTATGTACCTACTATCTAGATATTCGATAATTGTTACCTACTCAATATAATCCCTACCTTAGATAAATAAATACTCCGTTTATCTTGCAAGCGCTCTCCCATAACTATAACTATTGCGCACTCGCTTTCCTCTTACCTACTTACCTACCTACAGACTGAGCACCACCAGGGCATACATATACTAAAGAACCTCCCAGGCCTTATCGTACTCGAAAACATCAGCATATCAAATAAGGCCAGCCATGCCACCCACACTCATCTTGATACGACATGCTCAGGCAGAGCACAATGCCAGTCGTGAGTCATCTGACTAAAACTAACACGTGGGGGAGTTTCTCTTTGAAGACGCTCTAATGGCTCACCGCAGAGGACTACGATATACATGATCCGAGTCTTACTGCGCTTGGGCATCAGCAGTGTGCCGAGCTCAGAGAAGGTCTCATGGCGAACAGCTTGGTACAGCAGGCTGAATTGATCCTTACGTCGCCCATGCGCCGTACCATCCAGACTGCTTTGAGTACAGTTGACTGGCTTGTAGAGAAGGGCGTAAAGATACAAGCGGATGCTGACTGGCAGGGTATGATGAGTTCTGTTCCGCCCTCTATCAGCTCAGCTCATGATCCGGCAAAACCTTGGTCGCTTCGTTGCGTCGTTGCTGCTTAGGGTCGTGTACTAATATCATTTTCCCAGAGAACTCGGCAAAACCATGTGACATTGGAAGCGCCATAGCCAAGATAGCCAAGGAGTTCCCTGGCATCGACTACGCATCTGTCGATCCTGTCTGGCCAGACAAGATATCGCCAACAGGCAGTCGATATCACTATACCAAGGAGGCCGTCCTAGCGCGCGCCCAGGCCGCTCTCCGGAAGCTGTATGAACGGCCTGAGAAAGTGATCATCGTGATGTCGCATTCAGGCTTCTTGCGGCTGGGCGTCACCGGCTGCTGGTTTTTCAATGCAGATTACCGTGTCTTCGACTTTGCGGCCATGGAAACCCCGGAGAGTCCGTATCGGTTAGAGGAGCATGCTTCCACGAGCCAACGCGGAGGCGGCCTAGGACACAGTCGTACGGAACGGGTGATTCTAGGCTCGGATTTACCTGAGGGGTTTTCTCCGGAGCCCAATTGATTGATGAAGGGACGCTCACCAAATCACCGTCGTGAATAGACTTACCCCTGATAGAACCCTTGTCCAAGTTATAGACGGAACCCGGCCAACTTAATAGACGTCAATTAGATGATCACGTATAGACCACTTATTCAAAAATCTCCTAGTATACGAAGAATATCCAAGACAGTATATTATGTCAGTTTCCCATGGCATCGTCGCCACGTTATAACTTTTCCTCATACATCATCCACCATAACGACAGGATGGCCAATGTGATGGCAGCGAATGTTACAATACCAGCACCCACCCTATCACCTGTGGTAATAGGCCCCATCTGGTCGTAATTCGGTGGCGTGCGAGAACCAGCATCCGAATTCCCTACACTAGTACCGCCGGTATCGTTCGTGACGGGCTGAGCGCTGTCCATGATCAACAGCGACGAGAGGGCGCCCAGGACGTCCATCTGCTGGCCGACGCCGAGGGAACCGTCGAACTTGCCGCTCGACCAGTGGAAGCCGCACTGCCGGCCGTTGCTGCCGCCGGTACACTGCGCGACGGCGGCTTTCGTGGAGTTCAGGAGGAGAGGCATGATGCGCCCGCTCGTGGCGGGTGCCAGCTGTGCCGTGTATGCCATCCAGCGGTGAAGAAATCCCTTATACGTGAGCATGTCGGCCGTGCAGCTGGAGCTGCCTTCGCATTGTGGTTCGTATGCGACGCCGTTGACGAAGAAGTCGCGCTCGATGCCGTCTAGGAGGCCGTTGATGCGGTCCAACCATACTTGGTCCGTGGTCTTGGAAGCAACGATATTAATAGTCGCTCCTCGACGATGCCTGTGGTAACCAAGGATGAATGAAAAAGGGGGTGGAGGGGAGGGGAGGGGAAATGATATGAAAACCGTCTTTGGCGCTGGCCGCCTTATATGAAGTTCAGCAACAGAGTCAGAAAACTCACGTAGTTATACATGAACGCAGCGCCCTGGAGGAGGACGGCGGAATTGTAGGAATATTTCTGCGTCGTGATTTGCGTGCAATTCGTTTCAATATGCGCACCATCGTAGACATTGTACTTGTCGTCGACGAAGCCGACCGCCACAAGCCAGTCCCATGTCCGAACGGACCAGTCCAGATAGGTATCGTTCTTCGTATACCGCGCGAGGCGCGAGCCTACGTTGAAGAAACAACCGTTGGCAATCGCTGCGAGTCCATTTCGTCAGTTTTCCTGATTCAGCTTTTACGGTGTGATATGTGAGCCCCCTTATTTCTTTTTGGAGATGATCCCTCCTCTCGATAATCGACAAGAAAAGCGGGAGAGGGCATAGTTACTATTCTTGTAATCGAAGCCCGGATTAGTATAGACGGCTTGCCACCGCAGGCCAAACCCACAGCCGCCGTCACGCAGATCAGGAGCCGTCTGCTCATTCCACACAGCCTGAGCCAGAGCCAACCACTGGGCCTGATCCGGCGGGGGGTTCTGGAAATTGTTCTCGGCGGCGATCAGGGCGGACATGGCCCAGAACGACTGGTCATCGTTTCCGAGCGATATGCTCCAGTTCTTGTCGTTGTAGTCCCGATTGGGGCCGGCCTGGAACAATAGGGATTCGTACGTGAGGTTGTTGTATGTGTCGTCGCCTGTCCAGTGCCAATAGTCCAATAGAGCCCCCCACATAGCTCCGCCCTCCCACCTGGATGAGTTCTGCTGTTAACGCCGGGCATGTTCTCGAAGAGCGAAGAGGTGGAGGGCCGGACTTCCGAGGGAGCAAGGACACGAACCAGTAGTAGTCACCAGCCGGGGGCGGGCCGGGGAGGACACCCGGTATATTACCCGGGTCGTTTCCATGGTAGTATGAAATCAAATCCTCGGCTACCTGCGCTGAAGCTTGCTTGATGGAGTCTGTGACATGATAGATGTGCGCCAGTTAGGACGGGAAATAAACCACGAGATAATCCATCTTAACCGTGCGCTATGAAAAAGGCATCACGGTAATGGAGTCTGCTGCTCACCTTTTGAAGTAAAATCAACTTCCAACGCGGCCCGGACGGCAAGCGGCCACAGGGATATGAGACGAACAAACAACGACGACGACGCAATCATCTTCTCATGAACAGACAGCAAACTTCTATCGAGGATTAACTACACCGAGGAGAAAGGGGGAAGGAGAAATGAAAAAGGAAAAAGGAGAAAGAAAAAAGAAAGGACCCAACTCCAACTGAGCAGGACATGGTTATGTGACGGAAAGACGTTTTCACGGGCACGGACAAAAGCGTATTATCGCAAAGAACACCGTCAGCCGCAGGTGTTATTTTTTTATTTTTTTTTCTCTCTCTGTTCTGTTTTTTCACAAGGCTCGGATTTCTCGGATGACGTTGGATTTACGATCCATTCATCCAGGTGGCTTGGGTCTCTTCGCCCTACATACACTGCGCCCCTTCGATACGGGGGGGGCCCTTTGCAAGCGAGACGGAATTACGGATCGCGGCAATTGTCGTCGTGGGTAGTAAGTACACTAATATGCCGAGTTGGGGGTTCGGGGTGAGATCCTGTCAGCCTAGGCAGCCGTTCATGATGAGTGATGAAACCAGTTGTAGATACCTGGTAGTATTAAGGAGGGGGGGGGGGCTTTCAAAGGCTCGTTTTTTTG
This sequence comes from Xylariaceae sp. X187, assembly GCA_028637585.1. Taxonomy (NCBI): domain Eukaryota; kingdom Fungi; phylum Ascomycota; class Sordariomycetes; order Xylariales; family Xylariaceae; species Xylariaceae sp. X187. The sequence goes on along the minus strand of JAJIZN010000006.1, from coordinate 512,689 downwards.
ACCGGAAAGATGCGCATCCTTCAATTCCGCATCTCGGCCTGTAAAAAAAAAAATATATATATATATATATATATATAAAATAAAAAAAAATCAATCTACTTGACCATCTTTTCACCTGTTAGTTAAGTAGTTAGTTATTATATCGATCTGTTGTCGTGTTCGTCGGCTTTCTTTCTACCGCTTCCATTGCATGTCCATGTTCTTGTCAATCGACGGATTATATGGCCCCGGGCGAATCGTGCGTGAGACGCCATTCCACAGTGACAAAATGTTCCAAATCTAAGTCCGTGCAAATTCATCGATTAACAATAGTCTTCCATGAAGCCTCATCCGTCACAGTAAGTAGAATCATCAAAACGCATGGAATCTTCTTGAGAAGGTGGCCGACACAAAAAGCCCTGAGACCTTACTTACCTTACTACATACATCCTCATTTTCAATCCCATTTCATCAATTAGAACCAATTAAAAAAAAAAAAAAAAGAAAGAAACGGAAATCCCAACATGCATACAATGCGCAATTAACAATCTTTATCCGACAAAAATAAATAATAAAAAAAAGGAAAAAAAAGGAAGGCAAGAAAGATACTTAGATAGTCGTACCGTGGATCGAACACGGAACCTTCTCGGGTTTAAAGTACACATAAGCATGTGAACGAGAAATCATAACCATTAGACCATACGACTTGGACGTTTCTTGCGTGATTATCGGTGTCGCGATTATGCTTATCTCCCCCGCCACTACGGATTAGATAGACACAGATTATACAAAACGGGGACTCTCACCATCAACCTTAATCCTGTGAGCACTGTGGAAAAGAAACAAGGAACTTAAGATCAGACAAAGCACCGAATGAACAAGATAATTATATCAAGTATATAACCATATAGCAGATCTATTTCACCCTATCTACAACAGAAGGCCCCCTTCCTCAGATTGCAGTAATTTGCAAGCATGAGAACCCAAAGACATCACAAACCGTTAAGTTTCGTCTGGGCATCAATAACCTCGCCCAAGACGACATAATCAAGCTACATACCACGAATCTCTCTCGTCAGCATCTAGGCCTCCTACTCTGCGGATGTTTATCACAAAGGGAAAGATTGAAACAAAAAGAAACTGCTTACCAGTACGACATTGGGTTTCCGCCCGTGCAGGGTCGTGCAGTTATTCACCTGCGCAGTTATCGAGGTAATCGAATTCGTGGTCTCGATGTCCACCAAGTCGGGGAGGTCAATACCTAACAAGTCGTAGTTTCTGTTGTGGTTGGCGAGAATCATACGGCCGCTCACGGAGGCGCCAGCCGGTCGGTCGACGTTGCAGTCGTTCAGTTGGTCCTCGAGGGGATCGAAGGGAGTCTCAAAGTAGTAGGCGAACTCGTCCAGTATATACGGTACCTTGGAAATGTTGGCGTGATAATCTAGGACACGGGTTAGGACTCTCATTTAGAGGGGCATATTCACCTGGTCGTGGCTTGAATGATACTCACCCATGAACGTAATAAGCCTCTTCTTGGCCGAGATCAAGTTGCTCAACGTCGGCCAGTCATTAATGGCCAGTTTTTTCGAGGGCTTGAAAGCGTAGGCATCGAGACCCACGGCCTTGAAGGCGGTACCAAACAGACTGATGTCAATGGCGTCCTGGTTAGTGATGAGAAGCGTCACCACATCGTTCGGATGGCCATCAATCCATGATTTCAGATCACCAAGGTAGTCCTGGAGTGTGCCGGCATCCAATAAAGCGCATGACTACGAAACATGTCAGCGGGCTTCAAGACATCGCCTTCATCATGGCAAATAGGAGACAGAAGATTTCATGCAACTCTTTGCTATCATCCGACCTTCCCAGCTGGCAAAGGAAAACTGTCTTACCGTATGGCACATCTCAATGATACCGTCCTTGTTGTGTGTCTGGGTAGTCAGGAACCGGATGCCTTGGTCGAGCTGGGCCGTGACGGACGTGAGTTGGTTGTCCGAGGGCCCGATCCCGACGAAGCCCGAGTTATGCGACCCGGCCATGCTGATGTTACTATACTTTCTGTTGCAATACTCGGCCCGCCCATTGCAGTTGGCAAGCGCCGCGACGCTCGCAGCGAAAGCAAGAATGGGCAGGATAGTCGCATGCATTCTCCCACGATATCGACCGTCTACCAGGGATGAGGCCCAGATCTCCAAAATCGTGAATCCCTGCGAGATTGTACGGCTCTTTATAGTTCATTATGAGGCGTGGCCAGCTTGAAACGCCAGGCCAGAGTCACATGCGCCCATACGACCACGAGGGCAGCTCTCAGGTCTGAAAGCTGTGATCATTGCCCCACGAGCGAGCAACGTGTGAGCGGTCATCCTGATCGGGAAAAGCCCTCCAGACAGGTGATAGCAACCTTCCATATTCGAACTTCTCTTTGCTAGGCCTTGAGTTATTAGTCCGTCCGACCTGCCAGAAGAGCTTGCAATCCGATTGAATTTGTAACTTACGCGATCGACTTCAAAGCTCATCGCATACTCGTATCATAAGAAAACCATGTAAATAACTAGTTTGGCTGGGGAGTAACGTAGTATATATGGCGCCACGAAGACCTTATATCGAGGTGTATTGATGGTTCTTGAAAGCGTAGTCCTTATCTAGGGCTGTGCCTACACTCTAATATGCGCGACGGGTCGGGCCATGGAGGATCTTACCTTTTCCTGGTACGCGGAACTCCGAGCGACTCTTGTGTTTTTGTTGAATGTGCTACAAACTGATGTGGTTGGGTAGCATTGGCTATAATTTGCCTGCACAAGCATCACTATGCCCCCGTTTTATGGTGTTTTGGTGGTGGTGACGGTTAGATAAGATGTCAAGTGCTGGAATTAACTGACAACCAGTCGATAGAAACACGTGTTGCTTGTGCAATGACATCAACACTCGGCCTCTCATGTGCCTGCTTTTGATATGAGCTTTGGAGAGAGGCTAATATCATACCTTATTCCAATGTGTTTTGCTGTTGGAAGAGGCCCTGACTGTCGATTTTGAGCCGTTTCCATTTCACAGAGCTATCAAGGCCGCGGATTCTTGGATATGACCACGGCGCCGATGAGTTCAGTACCGCTAAATGTACGGCGGGCGAGAACGAAACTTTTACAAGACTTCCGTGCTGGATATCTATGAGTGCAGTGATGGAAATTGGAATCATGGTATTTTTAAACGAGTCAGTCCGGAACGACTTCCTAACGTAAGTGCTAGGTTTCGATCCACATGGAGTATGATCTTGGCATTGTGGTATTCCGGAATGTTGAAGGATAATTCACTATGCCAGGTTCGAATCTGGGCTCGCACTCTGCATCTATCCCGTACACAGCTCGTTGGCTAGCATTGAATAAAGCGCGATGATGAGAAAATCCGATCAGGCGAAATCATCCGGAACAGGGGTCCCAGCCGACATCTAAACCGGATTCGTGCCATCGGGTCTCATTCCACGAGCATACGAAGCCAGGACTTCTCAGCCTTGAATGTCTCAGAGGTCATGATCGTGCGTGGACGGCCTTTCTTTGATTCAAGACTGAGAAATGTCCGCCTCGAGAGTTGGACAGTCGACGAGATATTCCCAAAGCCAAAGATCGGTTCCGAGAAGGCCACCGGCATACTCCCTGAAGAAGGTCAAGAAAGTCATCAATGCTGATTCTTAAGCAGAGACACATCTTATAGGCCTTCATCTTGACAATAAATCTTTGTCGGAGTCAACTTTCGAGGAGGGATACAATCATATCCCTTTACGTGCGTCGTAGACAGGAGTGAGCCAGAAAAGCCATCGGCTTCTCAGTACAACGTCGTAAGCGGACGACGGGTCAGCTGGAATGCCGTATGACCACTCTTTCGAACCAAGCATAGGGATATCGATCAAGTGGCGAGCATGGGAGTCACTTTTGTCTTGCCTCATTCAACCGGCTCGACCTGGTTGTACTGGTTGTACTGGTGTGTGGTAACATGAGTGCGCCTTTACCTATAATTAGCGACTTGTGTGGGTGTGCGTGAAATGATACCATGTCCGAGATGGGCAGTATTGTCGTGTTGCGAATAACCTTGCGAGCAATAAGAATAGTGAAGATGATGTGAAAGCCTCAGTCAGGGATTTGAGACGGATGGGAAGTTGTGAGTAAGTAAGTAAAGGGCTATCTAATAATACCCGTAAACTTCAGTGTTAAGTGTACCTATGCAAAAGACGGAAGTAGCCGCCGTCCCGCGGAAGGCGCGCAGAAGGACCCCCAAGCAAACGCCGATCTCGGGGGCAACGCCAGACTTTACGGATCAGCGATTCAGCTTCTTTGTTAACCAGCCAACTAACCAACTAACCAACTAACGTAACCGGCTTACGACTCACAAAAAGTAAAAACTACACACCACCTCACATACCTACATACACATGTGAGCACGACGAAAGTGCATCCTTTCGACTCCGCCAACGGGTACGAAAGCGAGCACTTCCCTCGTTCCATCGCGAGACAGGCACGGGTGGGACGGATCAAGGCCCCGTCGCTCTCTCGAGTACCTATGGCGCTTGCCGACGTGCCCGCCAACCGGAAGCCAGAGTCGGCTCCCGTGAGTAAGAATTACAAGGGATTCGTAGCCGGCATCTTCTCCGGCATTGCCAAGCTCACCGGTATGTTTACAATCAATCTCCCGTCCGACCTTCCCGTCTAACTAACACCTTTCCCTCCGCAAACAGTCGGCCATCCCTTCGACACCATCAAAGTACGCCTCCAGACGACCGATGCCGCGCGCTTCAGCGGCCCTTTACAATGCGTCGTCCAGACTTTACGTAACGAGGGTGTCCGAGGCCTCTATAAAGGCGCTTCGCCGCCCCTCGTGGGATGGATGTTCATGGACTCCTTGATGCTCGGCAGTCTGACCATCTACCGCCGATTACTCGCCGAAAACGTATTCACCCCGAAGCTATCGCTCAGCATCGATAACGCAACACCACCACTACCCGCCGTAGCTCATCTCCCCTCGTTCGGACACGGCATCGCCGGCATCATGGCCGGCTCCACCGTCTCTTTCATCGCGGCACCCGTCGAACATATTAAAGCACGCCTGCAGATACAGTACTCGGCGAACAAGGCCGAGCGTCTATACTCGGGACCCGTGGACTGCATGCAGAAGATCTACGGCGCCCACGGCGTGCGTGGCGTGTACAAGGGCCTGGCAGCGACCTTGTTCTTTCGCTCTTTCTTCTTCTTCTGGTGGGGCACCTACGACGTATTCTCCAAGCTCATGCGCAAACACACAAACATGTCCGACCCAGCCATCAATTTCTGGTCCGGCGGGCTCAGCGCTCAGGTCTTCTGGCTCACGAGCTACCCGAGCGACGTGGTCAAGCAGCGCATCATGACGGATCCCATGGGTGGAAAACTCAATGATGGGACGCCTCGGTTCCGGAACTGGGGACAGGCAGCTCAAGCTGTGTATAGGGAGAGTGGTGTGAGGGGTTACTGGAGGGGCTTTCTGCCCTGCTTCTTGAGGGCATTCCCGGCGAATGCCATGGCGTTGCTTGCATTTGAAGGCGTTATGAGAGCGTTGCCGTGAAAAAGAGTCATCTTGTATTTATACCGTACTTACCATCCAAGTACATATGATAACCAGGCGTTTTTGGAAGGTGATGTAAGAATAAAGCTAAACGAATCACGGACTAGTATCAGTAAATCACAACCAGACAACAAAGTCGTCACATCACGTCAGCATTCACAAGGGTTATTATAATAAGGCATCTTGTGTGTGGTGATCGAGTTTATTTCGCGAAGCTGGGTAAAGTGCTCGTCCTACGCAGAGTCCGTGCAACTAATACGCCCGCGGGGTTGTCATAGTTCCGTGTTTCTAGGTAGATATAACTCGATTACTCGTCGTCCTCATCGGCCTCGTCATTAACGACGTTGAAGAACTTGAGCTCGTAAACTCCCTTGGAGGTAGAGACAACACGCAGCCAGTCACGGAGCTGCATCTTCTTCAAGAACTTCTTGGTCCTGTTTTTGGCAAGTTGGTTAGCAGGGAGCTGGGCGGGTATGACCGTGCGCGCCGGCGGCGCATTCGGTATAAAAGAAGCTAAGAGAGGAGGGGGGGCAGACTAACAGGTACTTGAGGTAGCGACCAGAGAGATCGTTGTGGGCAGTGATCTCGACCTTGCCATCGCCAACCTGCTGGACGGTGATGATGTCGCCGAGGTTGCCGACACGGCCCTCGACCTTGATCTTGTCCTGGAGGAACTTCTCGAACGCGGCAGTGTCGAAGATCTTGTCGCTGGCGGGCTGCGAAGCGTTGATGATGAACTTTGACGGGGAAACAGTGTAAGCCGTTGATCGTCAATTGGGAGTGCGCGGGGGAGGATTCATTGAGCTTACCTTCTTCGTCTGCTTGCTAGCCTTGCCGGATTTCTTCTACATTGTTGGAATTTGACCTTAGCCTACTGCTTCACGCCATGATCTTGCTGGAGGGTGTTTGTGTCCCCAGGAAGACTGGGCCAACAGCAAAGCGGTGTCAAGTAATACATACTGTTTGAGGAGCCATTTTTGTAGAGTGTTTTTGGGTAAGGGGTTGGGTGAGGTGAAGACGCAAAGAGATCGAATCCTACGCCTGTGTGGGTATGGGTGGTTTTGTCGGGAGGAGGTGGTGATGCGGACAGGTTCGCGAGAGGAGATTTGAACTTCTCAACTTTTTCGTGTATCGCCCGACTGCGAAAGTGGGGCCCGGACTAGGGCTGTAGCGGCCTCGTGGACAGCTGGTGCTTAGTGGGACTCAGAGGAAAACGGTCCGGCCATGCCTCAGGCGAGAATATCGCTATTTCACATACATTACATAATTCATCACAAAGCGCCGTGCCTGAGCGTCTCATGTGTTCCTCAAGGCGCCTGCCTAGGTTAGATGCCTCGGCTCGGCACGTCGCTGAGGTCATTACATAGTATAGCTGGGGTGTGGTCTACCTATGGCTGCGGAGCGTCTGTCACCGTGAGGTCAAAGATAGGTAGGTATGAAGTTCTACAAATGCTTGGCACTCCCATGTCTCACACATTTCATTTCATTCCTGGACCTGGATAGTTTCTGATATGGTAAGAATTGAAGCGAGCGGCACCCTCTACTGACTATTCAACAATTTGATTCTGTCCTTACCTCAATTGCTCTTCGGAGCTTCAAACATTCCCACCCTGTTTGTGATCTGGACAAGATAGGGTGGTTAGCTGAGCCCCTATCTCCTCACCGAAAATGGCCACCGATATCAAGATACCTGCCTTCGCGGCAACGCCATTAGAGGACGTGCCCCGCCATGCCCTCGAAGCCCGCGCCGCATTTGCATCTCAAAAGACCAAAGACGTGGAATGGCGTCTCGTACAGCTGCGGAAGCTATACTGGGGTTTGACGGACTATACACCAAAGTTCCTGGCCGCTCTGAAACAGGACATCGGCAAGCCCCCCCACGAAGCCATGCTCTGCGAGATCGGTTTTACCATCTCCGAGCTTGGCCTGGTGCTCAAAAAGTTGAAGGGCTGGGTCAAAGATGATCGCGATTTGGACTATTCGATCACTTTCGCGGCCATGAGGCCACGCATTCGAAAGGAGCCGTTGGGACCGGTCCTTATTATTGGTCCTTACAATTTCCCCATGATGCTTAACCTGACTCCTTTTATAGGAGCTATCAGCGCGGGCTGCACTGCTATCATCAAGCCCTCGGAACATGCGCCGGCGACCGCTATGGTCATTCAGGAAATGGTGGAGAAATACTTGGACCCGGCCGCTTTCCATGTCGTCAACGGTGGCGTCCCGGTGGCGACGGCTCTCCTGAACGAGAAGTGGCAGAAGATTTTCTATACGGGCAACGCGACCGTTGCCAGAATCATTGCCAAGAAGGCTGCCGAGACCCTGACTCCGGTGACTCTCGAACTGGGCGGCAGAAACCCGGCCTTCATATCCAAAGCTTCTAACCTGTCTCTGGCGGCGCGGCGACTCATGTGGGGCAAGTGCATGAATGCCGGCCAAGTCTGCCTGTCCCATAACTACGCATGCGTTGAGCGAGACGTGGTGGATGATTTCATCAAATGCCTTAACGCGACCTATAACGAATTCTTTCCCAAAGGCCCCAAGGGCAGCCCAGACTACGCGCGCATCATAAACGAGGGACAATTCGACCGTATTAAGAAGATGCTGGACACGACAAAGGGCAAGATAGTCATGGGTGGTGAAACGGACCGATCCGAGCTGTTCATTGCCCCGACTGCCGTGCTTATTGATAGTATCGACGACCCTATGATGGCACAGGAATCTTTCGGGCCCATCTGGTCTATATACCCCGTGGAGGATGTCAATGAGGCGATTGAGGTTATGAACAAGGTGGACTCTGCACCGCTTTCGCTCATGACCCTCGGCTCTAAGGCTGAAAATGAAAAAAGTGAGCTTGCAAACATTTTCTCCTGTTTCATAAGACGTTTTGAGGGATTCACCACGCTGACACTTCATTCTAGTCCTCGACCACGTCACCTCCGGCGGAGCATCCATCAACGACTCCTACATGCACGGGTCCTCGCCCACCGTTCCCTTCGGCGGCATAGGCGAGTCCGGCACGGGCGCATACCACGGCCGCGCGACCTTTGAGTGCTTCACGCACAGACGCACGGTGATGTCGACGCCCAGCTGGATGGACAAATTGATACGGACGCGGTATCTCCCGCATTCACCAATGCACTTCAAACAGTTCATGTGGATGAACAAAGTCAAGCCCGACTTCGATCGTGACGGCAAGCAGCTCTCGGGCTTGCGTTATTGGATGTGGATGATCTTTGGGCTTGGCGGGACTACTGCTAAAGGTGCGTTGTTCCGGTGGCTCGCGGCGCTTGCTGTGGGATATGCCGCTTTGACTCAGTCCCCTCTGCATCTTCCTCAACAGTTTCGTTCATGATTACGTGGAATTTCTCTGGGGATCGGTGGGTTTTTTTTACTTTCGTGAAAGTTTGTCTGGCGGATGGATGTTTTGGTAGCGTATTGTAGTTCTACGACGCAGGGTGAAAACACGAGAGAGGGATAGCATAGCATAGGTGGCTACGTTCCCCAACCCCGACGAGCTTTTTTTTATCAATTTTTTATTCTTTAAATTCACGTTACCTACTTTCGACGTCCATCGTTTGGGACTGTATTCACATTAGAGTCAATCTTGAACTGACTGACTTCTTCAAAAAGGGCCCGAAGCTAAGCTTTGAAAACTTACTCTTCCACACGCATGTTGTCTCTCTCTCTCTCTCTCTCTCTCTCTCTGTCCCTCCGGCGCTTTCTCCATTTCGTGTTTGAGGTCGTATTATTGCTTTGTTAATGTACATTATGTATGAGTCGGGTAGGGAAATGGACGGATTCGTATTGTATGGGCTATGATATGCAACATGAGTTGCTTCGATAGTGTTTTCTCTACAATGAAGCTGTGTCTCTTCCATGCCGTCACGGTTGGTACGCTCAATGGGCGGTGATGCTAAAAAATGGTCGATCTTTATCGTGTCCCAGCCTCCACTTCGATTCATGATAATCGTTCACGCAAAACCAACTTCCTCATAGAAGCCCACGAGATTAGATGCAACTGTGGTACCGTAGAACGCCGCTTCATGCAATCTTTGAAATTGCTTTTTTAAAGAAACAATAATATCAAAGCATTTACCGATATACCAGAGAGGCAGCCAATCTCCGTCCCCGTTCACCACCCAGATAAAGCGTCTCATCACCATCTCCATCACCTCTCGCCATCTCCACAGCCTCCTGATATCCCCGGACAACCATCTCCTCATCGACGCGTAGACCGTGCTCAACCAGCGCCTCAATGACACCACGCACACGAGCAATCTCACGCATCGTACCGGGGGGTATACTATCGTTCTGGCTGGAGTAGACGTTTAGTCCCACACTCTCCTCAACGCGAGTAATAGCCGGGCCCGAGGTCTCAGCAGCAGGGCCTTCGCCGTCGATATGCTTGCTGATCCAGATATATCCATTGACACCGAGGATGACATCCATCTTTTCCGCATCGTCAGCAGCGCCGCCACTTCCACCAATATCCATAGCAAACGCCTGACGACGCGCGCGCACGACACCGCCTCCACCACCGGTGCCACTGACGGCCATGAACAGTCCGTTGCGCAGCTTTCCGTACTTCAGCGAGCGCGTGTGCAGAATCGCGGCGCCGTCTGAGTATACCTGCTGCACCTCAGCCACGAGTAATTCGCCCTCGGAGAAAAACGTGCGGATCTGCAGCTCGTCGGTCTCAGTGCGCCGGCGTTGGATACCGCCGGGTAGATTGATCGCGGACAACGGTAGCTGAGCCAGCAATGCGCCGCCGACGTCCACGCGCCAGCGGCGCGGTTGTACTTCGACTATGCGGCCGACTACGAGGTCACCTATCTCGGGGGTATAGCGCGCGCGCAGGGGCCGCACGGAGAGGAGTTTGTTGGTTTTCGCTAGGGTACCGGCGACGGAGGATACGATGGCGGGGGGTTCGACGGTTGTGTAGGTGCCGTGACCTCTGAGGTGAAAAGAGGTTAGAGTCAGCTTTCTACTCCCTCCCTGCCCTGCCCTTCTGTTATGATCGCAAATTGTTTAAGAAACTTACCGCATCCATTGAGGGTCTTCTGTGACTACTTCACCGGGCGTGACTATAGGATCGTCGTCGGACTGGCGTAGTCGTTTTGTTTGTCTTGCTGCGAACATGGCGCCGCCCTCCGAGTCGGAATCTGAGGCGTCTACATCGGAGCCGACGTCGTTTGGGCTGAAGCCTGTAGCCACAGGCTTTAATATCGTGATGGGCATGGCTGACGTCTGGTTTCGGTGGAGGGTCAATTGACGGGTTCCTAAGATGGTATGGCTTCAAGTCTTGTCTGTTTGGAAGATGTGCTCGAGGTTGGCACCGTTATCTGGAAGATTAGATAGTATATCGAGTGCTTTCGCGCGTGTTGTGTCTTGTGGATTGTGTAGGTACAGTGGATTGATCCTTTCAGAAGCTTCAAGTTTCAATACGGAACAGAAAAAAGTAGTAGATAATACAGACCGTAATAATCTGTAATCCGTAGCTTCAGCACTAATTGCAGAAGAGTCCCGCCAACTAAATTCTTAGCTGCAGTAGGTGCACTGCTTACGTAGTAAGTAGACTTGAACCCCACAAAGTGACTAACCGGGATGGGAAGTATCCACTTCCCACTACTATTAAGCGGGAACACATCGGCTAACTACGTCATCGTCCAGTTGGGACTTGCTCGGCTTCTGCTCGGCAACGGAATCCAGATAGCCGACGAAGCTCTAGCCGAGATCACTGGAGCACGAAAACATCCACAAGTAATCAAAGGCAGTCTAGTCCACCATATGGACGACTACAACGTGGAGACTTTCGTCAACCGTGACGGCCCAATACCAGTCATAAACCTCAGCACACGATCCCCGGCGCGGCCCAGAACACCAACACCCTCTGCCTCCTCCAACACGCAAGTCGGCAGCCATGATTCCGACCACTCGGAAGTCGAGACGACGCCTTCGCGCAAGGGCGGCTTACGTGGCCGCTTATCCGCCCTTAAAGAGACGGCTCCCCGGATCCAAGACCATCTCGTCGAGAAGCTATTAGCGCAAGTCATGCCTCTAGACGACGATGGTAGCAACGGCGAGATCCCGCCTGACGAGGAGCCCTTGCCAGGCCGGGCCGCAAAGCCCAACTTCACTCTCCCGACTATGTCGAATAACTTCCGCCGCTTCAACGCCCGCATAGGTGTTGTCTTCGTCTTCCAGGCGCGCGTCAACAGATTGCTGACCTGGCGGCATCCAACGCATACGCTCTCCTTCCTCGCCGTGTACACCTTCGTCTGCCTAGACCCTTCCCTCCTGCCTCTGCTACCGCTCGTCATCCTCTTAGTCTCTGTCCTAGTACCAAGCTTCATAGCCCGCCATCCAGCTGCCGATTTCAGCCTAACCAGCGAGCAAGCGATAGGCTACTCGGCGCCCGGCCCGCCGATCGCGCCAGCACTGACCGTCAAGCCCGCGAAAGAGCTAAGCCGTGACTTCTTCCACAACATGCGGGACCTGCAGAACAGCATGGAAGATTTCAGCCAGCTACACGACGCCGTCATCGGCTTCGTCGTACCGCGCACCAACTTCAGCGACGAGGCGCATAGCAGCGCCCTCTTCGCCGCCCTCGTCGCCGCTTGCCTATTCATGAGTATCGCCGCGAACCTCATCCCCTGGCGTCTCGTATGTCTCGTCGCCGGCTGGGCCATCACCTGCGTCGGCCACCCAGCCGTCCAGAGACAGCTCGAGACAGCGCATAGGCGACACGTCCAACCACAGGAGGCGAAGGCCATGACCTGGGTTGAGAAATGGGTCGAGCGCGACGTCATTCTCGACAGCGCGCCCGAGACCCGCGAAGTCGAAATGTTCGAGCTACAGCGCCTCTCCAGCGCAGGCGAGTGGGAGCCGTGGCTATTCTCCGCCTCCCCCTACGATCCGCTCTCCCCCGCGCGCATAGCCGGCGAACGCCCCGGCGGCACGCGTTTCTTCGAAGACGTCCTGCCGCCACAGGGTTGGGAATGGAGCGAGAAGAAGTGGGCGCTCGATCTCTGGAGTCGCGAATGGGTCGAAGAGCGCATTATTACCGGCGTGGAGATCGAGACGGAAGGGGAGCGGTGGGTATATGATATATACGACGAGCAGACGGAGAAAATCGGTGTCATCGACGGGTCGACGCTAGGCGCTTCTGCTTCGCGGCCCGCCAGACGCTCGAGGCCGAGCTGGGAAGAGGGCGAGGATGGAGATGGGAGGAGGGGGGAATGGAGACGACGGCGGTGGGTGAGACTCGTGAAGCGGAAATTTATTAGTCGAGACGCGGTATCGTAGTTTGAATCGCTCTGGCTCTGAATTACATATTCGAATCATCAATGAGTTAGTTATAATATAACATAACAGAACTGTCGTTCTATTCGTTATGGTGTTTGTTGTCTTGTGTTCTTTTTGACGGGCTACCTGGGTTAGATCCGTCTACTTACGCTTGCTTGCCCCTCCCGTCACCCGTGCGTGACGTGCAACCGTAGGTCCCGGAGCTGTGTATGACAGAAATACAACATGAGTCCTTACGACGCGCTGACTGTCATAGGTAGTTATCTCCAGGTCAGACCAGAAAACGCCTTGTTCACTTGTTGATCCGTCACACGGCGTCCGAGAGCTGACTTGCGGCATAATACAGACTAGATACGTCAGGGACCCTATCACGCAATATACCTACTTCATCGACATCTTCAACCACAAGATATACCATCTTCATCTTCTAGCACTGCCACACCACCAAAAAAAGATATTCAAGAACACGGGGCTGCCCGGGTTAATTATAAGCCAAGTACTCTAGGTATGTAGATAAGGTAAGTATTCGCAAGTGGAAGAAGTAGGTAAGTACAAGGTCGCCCCGTTATCAATCTTGGTTCTCTCCTCGTCTCAAACCCAAACAAAAAACAATTGACAATAGAATGGGAAATAAAAACAACCTTAAGCCTCCCCGCCAGTCTCCGAACCCTGCGCCGTCTATGATGCATTCGTAATAAGAGAGGTTTACTTTCTGGCTTTCACTCGCTCATGGATCGTATTGTGACTGTTCGTCAAGAACCCCCCCAAAAATCAGAAACAAAGCAGAAAAGGTAGCGCCCAGATATGCCCACCTGCCCAAGGACTCCTTGCAGAATTGGAGAATCAAATAAACCAGATACCATGAATCCAAGCAACTGTGTTCCGGACGAGAGAACCTAGTGTCTCTTATATTTCTGCGCGATGTGTTAGTGACTATATGTCGGAGAGATGGGAAGCATTGCCAACTAACCTCTTCCACGCGCCGCCTGTTTTCCGGGTCAAGAGCGTTGGTGGCACCCATCAGAGTCTGTCCGATAGCTTTACTCGAACCGATGAGTGGCCTGAATATAATAGTGGGTGCGCGTCTCAACACAGCCCTGGCGACTCCTTGGGCGTTTTCGCTTTCCATCACCTCGCCAGGCACGGCGATAATGGCATCCCTCGCTAGATTGAGATCGCGGGCCAAGCTGGAATAGGCACCTTTGAGGCCCTGCATGACACCGGTAGGTTGGTTCGCATACAAACTGATTTGCTCAGTTTCTTCGGATTCTGTATCGTCATCCTGCCATCCAGCACTGACAGGCTCGGGCGGGTTCGTCAGTAGGCCTTCTGCACCTTGGAGAGCATACTGCGTGCCAACGGCCAACTTCGCGCCGAGCTTGATGAGTTCGGTCCCCGTTGTCTTGGCGAATGCAGCGGCGCCTTTGCCTATGCTACGGACAATTCTTCCATCCTTTTTGTATTCCCTAATGGGAATTTCAATCAGCTCTTTGAAGCCACTACCAACAGTAACGAGCGACCGGACAGGAGCAAGTCCGGCAAGAACGCCGGGAAGTTGATTCCGCTTGACATCGGGCATCCATATATTGTTAAGTGTCTCCCCAAGACGGTCGAACCCGCGGGCGCCGTATACAATGCAGCGACGTAGAACCAAACGTGATTGATCAAGTACAACGAAATTCATGAATTCGGTAGTGTGACCCGATCGAAGACCGGCGTAATCAACCCGCTTTGGTTTGAAGTCCAGCGTGACCGGAATAGATCTGACCTCCGCCCTTTGTATAAAGGGTATATCGCTGGGTGAGGTATGGGTGGGCGCGGAGTCGTCCTTGAACTCAAAAAAACGTGTGATGAAGTCAAGAGCATCTTGATCGACATGCAACCGGAGAGGAAGAACTTCGGCCTTGAGGACAATCTCCGACGCAGAAAGTTCAGGATGCGGCTGGACGATGAGGACTTCTAGATGGACCATGCTAGCATCCATTTCTCGTTCGCCTGCGTCTTGGTCATATGTTGCAAACTTCTTCCATGTGGAGGATGGAACGTGATCGAATACTACAAGATCCTTAATGCGAATATCAATCGAACTTTGCGTCTCACCTGATCCGGGCGGGAATGTGATCAGATCAATGTTGATGCCCTTTAACTCGAACGTGATTTTGTGGCGTTTGCTGCGGCTCAGCCTCAACAATTTCTTGGAACGATGCCCACCACCTGGCCGAGCCGCCGTCACAGTCATTGCTGTGGTTGCAATCGACTCAGTTTCGGTAGCATTGTCATTCAACTCTTGGTTGATGGCCTGTGCGAGTTCCCGAGGATCTCGGTTTGTGGGAATGCCTATATAGATCGAGTTGAAGAGAAAGTCATCGATAACAGTCTCTTCGTCAACGATTTCCATATCGGTTCCAGCACGGACACGCTCCTGTCTGGCCTGCCGCTCTACAGCCGTGGTCTCAATGTCAGAAACAGCTTTTGTAATGATATCACGCGTGCGATTCCAATCATAGCCGTCGAAGAGATTCCAGATGAAATGAACATCGCGCACGTGGACTGATAGCGGGCTTTCCTGCTTCTTGCTGTAGGACTTGTAGTATTGTTTGTTAGTTGAATTCCACCTGTGTGCCGTGCCTTCTGTGATTGATCTAGAATTGAAGTAATCCTCATGTATATCAAGATCACTGCCATCATCTAGGTCGTCGGGTTGACTGCTGAAGTTTGTTAGCAGCACGCCGTCATGGGTATCAACCACGGTTGTGTGATGTGACATGATAGAATCTGTGTTATCGACAGGACCCTGCTGAGGTGCCGAGTCACCGTAAAACTGCGAATCGACGGCAAGGTGACTCGAGTACTCAGAACCCCCGAGGCCAAACGAGTTATCGTCATCATCGTCACCCAAGTCGTGAGCGAGAAAATCATCATCGAAATTATAGCCTCCTTCAGCCTTGCCAAAGGCATCTGCTGATATGGAGGCAAGCATGTCTTGCATCGGAACAATGTTGGTCCTGTACTTGATCTCTCTCTTAGGAGGCGTTGGTGGGGCAAGAGCATTAACAAGCTGGATCAGGGTTTGAGTCGAATCGGCACACGTTTCTAGTACTAGAAGGTCATCTCGGACTTCAATGTCAACCTTTCTTGTACCATCTTCATCATTTGCGGCGACCCGAACAACAACTTTGGCAGAGGATAGAAAGCAAATCTCGACGAAGCCCTGCTGGTGAAGCTCGACTACCTGTGCCACTGTTGAGCTAGATCGCCGTCTCGCCGTGTAAGAACCCTTTGGTTGCGCAGATGTGTCGTCGATTAGAAGTACGGATGCCTTGTTAATGTGCCCTAGCACGTCAGCATCCTCTCCCTTAGAGAGTGAGATTTCGAGACGGGCGTTGGTCAGTACAAGGAACATCTTTGAAGTTAGCCCGAGTGGGTTCAGACCGAGTAGACAATCATGAATAACCACATCAACCTTAGTAGGCTTTGCTTTATTCTGCTCTGATGCCATAGAGCTTGACTTGGGTCTTCCGGTAATTGTTGCATGGGCGTGCTCTCCTAAGTTGGCAACTGACGCCGCCAAAGATGCCTCAAACTCTTGTGGTGTAGCGTCTTCCCCAAGTCCCAGAATATCCATAATGGTTGGAACTCGATATTCAAAATCCAAGTATCGCATTCGCAATTTTATGATGGGTTCCATCTCATCACCGACCATCCTCATAGTGACCACAGGGCTGTCATCAGCCCCACCAGAAGGCGGAATCGAGGAAACTAGCTGCTCACGCTGATTGCGTTGTAAGGTGATACCACCCAGTCCTAAAGCTAGTAGTGATGGCAGTGTTATGTGTCCAACCTCAAAGTTCTTAAATGAGGCCTGTAGAACACCGATTTTCCCACCGGCATTGACTGTGACGTCCGTATTGCGCACAAGCGCCAAAGTGAGAAGGCCAGGCCGGTCATCCTCCGGAAGGTATTTGGCCATAGTAGAAAGACGCCCAACGTCTTCGCCCAACGTTTGCAATACTTGCAGTTGCTGGATTCTCGTAACATTCATGTCAATATCATCGATACCGACGCGTAGCACGGAGCCTTTTCTTCTTTGACGAAGGAGTGTATCGATCATTATGTCATCATCATTCTTGTCAAACTTGAACTTGGAGGGACTGATTAATTCCAGGAGACGTTCCAAGTCGTGATCCTTTGGGGAATTCAAGAACTCAACTCGTGTGCCTCTTATCACAGCGTACACTGGTGGATCCGCAGTCGAACGCCTGATGTAAGGGCCGGCGAGCTGCATTTTCGAAATGCCAATTCCGAGACCTTCATCTCGACTGACTAGCTTCACTGCACTGGTGTCCAGCGAGACACTGCAATCTTTCCCCACTAGATCTAAACGAAGTCCGCCAAGTCGTATATCAATCTTATTCTCAGAGCTTGCGGAGACATCCTCTGGTCGTATAGGTGCATCGAACCTCACACTTCGGGGCTTCTGTGACGTTCTGGCATGGCTTTGTACTGCCGGCGAGTTGTTCGTGCTCATGGAAGAGTTTAGGCTGAGGAAACCACTCAAACCTCCAAACCAGGTGAACGTTTCATCCAGCCTAGGGAGATCCAATTTCGCGACAAGTGGAAGTGTGTTGATCTCACATCTTTTTGAGTCGGATGATTGCACAATAGTCATCGAAATATCCGAACCTGCGGAGGGGAAAGTGTCCCTAACGGAAGAGCGCATTTGTATAGCTTGATCAAAGCAGATAATGTTGTCATTGGCGTAGCCAAATTTGAATTTCCCGACGTCAATCGATGTAGTAATGGCCGAAGGTTGAGATGGTGAGACATTGATTACGACGTCTTGAAGAGTTGTGGTAAGGAGGGCGTCAACATCGAAAGTAGGTGGGCGTGCGCTCAGTATCTGTTCGGGGGTACCCGCTATGGCGGATAAAGAATCGAGAAATATGATAGAGATCCTTTCAGCAATGACTTTGATACTAGGTAGAGAGGGCGACGTCGCGGTTTTTGATGTCGCCCGATGGTCAGGCTCTCCCAACGCACTCAAAATACGCGTTGTGACAGCCGCGAGTAAAAATGCGGTAGGAAGGTCAAATTTCACTTCAAGCGGGGCTAGGACGACTTCTATAGAGCCATCGGGCGAATTAGGAGTATTATGTGCACCCGCAGTCGACGTACTGGACTCTTGTCCAAATATCGTGGACTGGGTCATGCTCTGATGAACAGAAAATGAACCCGGGGTATTACCAATAACAGAATGATATCGGGGACGTTGGCGTCTGGTTTCATCGCCCCTCGATTCTGATTCTGGAACTGGGTCTGATAGAAGCTTCGAGGGGAACCACAGGGATAGTGAACTCAACGAGACAACTTCCTTGGCAAGCCGGGTTGGTCCTTTTGGTGTAGCAACCCCCTCGGCCGCATCGTCATTTAAGGAGGCCTTTCGAGACCGAGGTAAAGATATATCCTTAAATCCATCGGCGCCTAGTACGTCGTGTGATGAGTTCTTAGGCGAATGTGAGACCTCATGAAGATTGTCCACAACCCCCCTTTTTTGTGCAGGATCTTCCGCTTCGGCGGAGAGGGTGTGGTTGTGGGTGTCGTGTGTGATAGATGATGTCTCTAACCGAAGGTTATCTTTCGGAGTTGAAGAACCCGCCGTACTAGACACTTCACCCCACGCACCGGGCATAGTCGGGCGTCCGTGAGATGTACTGGCATGGGAAAACGCACTCATGTACATGCTTTCTGCGTCCTCGTGGCTGAACAGACGAGACTGCGCTAGACTCTGGGAAGCAGACGGCGATAATTCGCTGCTTTGATTTGACGACAAGTCCGAATTTGCATCGTCATTTTCGTTTATGGATTCATTAGAGGCTATTCCCCAAAGACCCACTCCTCCAGGTGCAGGTTCAGACCGTGCAAACGGTTCTGTTGGGTCGACCCACGGATCCTTTCGAGATGCGATTGTCGAGTGCGCTGACCGGATCGATGACCCTGTCCATGGAAAGCTCTGTGTTGGGTCCCGGGATGGAGGGGCTCTGGGAGTTGAGGGGGCGGAGCGGGCTTCGTCGTCTTCAGGATCATCGCTTGGGGTGTCAAGGTCATATGGAATATCGAAGGCGTCTTCACTATCCACGGAAGGTCGTATCGGGCCGTAGCCAAGGTCAGTAGAACTGGTGAGATCCTCGCCTAGGGGTGATATCGTAGCATGAACGGAGCTGGTCTCTTGAGAAGATGGCATGTGATTCCCCACGACTGGAGAACTTGCTCCAGTAGAAGGTGACTTGGATGAGGTTCGAGAGAGAGCTGAGAATACGTCGGCTTCGGAAATGATAGAAGCTCGAATTCGGTTCAACTCTACGTATCGCTTCCCTTCCTTATGGATGGGCGTAGAAGCAGAGTCTACGTCATCATTCAGCGTCGTAGTCGTCGTAACGCCCTCGGCGTTGATCTCGTCTATCGCTAATTGAAATGTGACTTTTTCGTTGGTTGATGAGTTGGCATCGACAGGCATATCGACATCAAGATGGCAAACAACGCCTTTGATAGCAAACTGGAGCCGGTCAACCATGCCCTGCAGAAAGTTTGCGAGAAATGTCGGGAGCGATAATGGCTGTCCAGTGCCAAAGCCATAGTCTTCATCGCTACCGTCCTCGCTGCTCGATACGGACGCGGCTAGATCCGGGATTTCCGCATTGAGAGCAGCCTGGAGCTCCTCTTTCTCTCGGCGAGGCTGGGTTTCCAAGAAGGACTGGGCTAAATCGATAGCATGTGGGACAGTGTCATCTTCAACAGGTGCGGAGTGGTCACGGCTAGTTTTCCGCCTACCGGTTCCTTTTTGTGCTGCCTTTCGCTGTTCTTCAGGTGATACAATCCTGAGCTCTATCTCAACACCATCGGCTTCGACCTGTATGGCGCTTGAATGGATGGCGGCGGGGACGGTCACATGGAGAACGAGCACCTTGGCCTTTAGTATCTCGATGGACGGGGGCAGTTGTAGCAACTTTTCCAGTTTCTATCGGCGGCGACTCAGATTAGTTCTGTCGTACTTCAAGAGCACAACGACTTTGATACGAGAGTGTCATAACATGCCTGGATCTTGATGCCAACGTCTTGCCATTTCAGATGGCCGGCTTGTCCCCAAGCAATATCGATCTTGTCCAGGTCTAGGGCATCGGTTTCGAAGTAGTCTAGCTTCGATAGGGTATATCGGATCAAGCGCTTGGGCATGCTAGAAGTCCAAAAGGACTGGAAATAACCCGCCATGGTGGATTGTATTAAGCGAGGGCCAAACTACGAAAACAGATGCTGAAGATTAGTTGAGAAGGGAAAGGACACAGTTGGATGGCACGGGGCGGGGGGACGGGTCGCAATGCGTAGGCTTCACCGGCAGCGGCGCGTGAACCGCGTGTGGGGGACCATAGGTTGAGTGATCACGATGCCCCAGGATTTGGGATGCGGGGAGAAGTGCATGTCGCTTTGTACTGACGATGAGATGGACAGACAGACAAGGTAAGATGTAATGACAGACAGGAAGAGATACAGGGCAATACTAGGGTAGTCCAGAAGACATAGTAGATAGAGGTGGTGGCGGGAAGGGAGGGAGTGGATTGCGGATTGCAGATTGAGGATTGAGGATTGCGGATTGCGGATTGTGAAAGCGGAAGATATGTATGTATGAAGGTGATTCGGACTTTTGGAGCAGCGTTTAGTTACGGCAGTAAACGCACTGACGGAGTCGGATGGCCCGATGACGAACACGCTGTGCTGTTGTGACTTAGCAGCTGATGAGAGCGCCGGGGCAGGGATCGGCGAATGGAACTAGGCGCTGGGACTCCAGAGTAGACCGGCTGCGAGACACTAACCTTCTTGGGGAGGAACAGCGTGGGGAATCTGACCACAGGTGCAGAGTGGAGAAGACTAGACCTGTTCGATGGTAGCCTAGGCGTAGTTAATGACTTGTCTAAAACGACGGTGATCCAGTGCCTAGTATTCATATGTATGTGTGTAAGTAAGTAAGAAGAAATGGGATCAACGCGGCACGTTAGAACAGGCCGTATCACGACCAAATCCGGATGGTCTAAGATAAATGAGTCGATGAGTCGATGAAATGATGGAAGGTTGTACAGGTAGCTGAAGGCTGGAAGCAACTTCGATCTGTGAAAGATGAATCAAGAAGGTTTAGATAATCTTACCGGTACATCCCGATCAGCATGATGGACAATCAAGACAACCTTCGCACCTGCATTGGCATCACATTGACAGACGGACTACACCAAATGAGTAATTCACATCTGTACAACTAACCTAAATAGGGAGTTACCTAGGCAGTCACCGTTATTTTAGCGATAGCGAAGCCAACCAAACCTGATCGCTAACTATTCCCCGACTCTGAACCAATATCTAGACTTAAGTATCGTCCGTACATACCTATCTATCTATCTAGATGGGTCCTGTACAAGAGCAAACGTGACCATAATACCTCAGTTCTCACTGATGTCCGGTGCATTCGCTTCAACTTCCAACTTCACTACAGCAATGTGCAACCCATGATAAATGCCGAGTTCTCCACTCGGCAAAGGGGCAAGATAAAAATGCCGCCGATACGCTTTATCATGCCCGGCCATTCAATCGGATCAACCTCCGAATCTAAGGCGGAAGTTGTGAAATATGCGCAGCAAGTTTCCAAGCACAATAGATTAATCTTACTTACAATATTTGCCACCAGAAGGATAACCCCCAGACCAGAAGCCCTGTCACTTTCTCCATGCAGATACATAGTTACCTAGGTTAGGTAGTTTGACTAATTATGTACTTGCCCGGTCTCAATATCGACACATGATCCAGCGGGAGGGCGAGTATCTTGTCACTAAAGGAAAAGCATAACCAGAGATTGCAAAAGGCCGTGCCATCTATGTAGGTACCAGAATCTAACCTGTAATAAACCCCCATCTAAACAAACATGAAAAGAGGTGTATGTATCGTTATCTGGACTTACTTATCTAACCTTAGTTCTTTATAGCCACGCCGCCCTGTCCTCCACCATACGCTTGGACTATACGTTTCCCGACAGACTCGCCGCTCCAATACGCCCCCGTGGCCGTCCCGATAGCGACAAACGGCGCCGTGTGTTCACCAGCCAACCAGAGCCCGCGGTCCGGTAGCCCTTCTCTCATCGTCTCTATGTGCACGTCTCCATTTTCTAAGCCGACCTGGAAATTACTATAGCTGCCATTGCCCGCCAAATCGTCCCCCAGCCAATTCGTCGAATAGCAGGCCGCAGGCTGGCAATCCGGCGAAGTTCCGTCGTACCGCGGCAGACGCGAATAGTAAGGTTTGAACCACTCATACAAGAACGCGTCTTTCTTTTCCTTGGATGGTAGTTTGGCTACTTCGCTCGTGATGAACTTGGACTGGTCGCCGTACGTATAGAACAATAGCGTGGGATGGGAGTCTGCGGGCGTGAATGAAGCCAGTTCCACGATTTCCTGGTGCCATCGATTGGGGTTTGAGTCGGATGCGTAATTTGGCGCGAGAAGCTGCACAATGCCCTGCATGTCGTCTTCAGGCCGCGAGGAGCGCCAGAATGCCTTCGGGAAGCTGATATATACTTTCTCAAGGCACCCATACCCTATGTCTCGAATGGCCTGTGTAAACCGTGCTGGCGGTGCCGGGTTGAAAACATCCGGATGCTGCTTCAGCCAGCCGAGGGGTGCAGTGAACACGACTTCGTCAAATTCTAGCATCTCCCCGGACTCGGTGTATACCTTGAGAGTATCACAGGATTCATCATCGGTGGTTATAACCTTATTGATGACGGTCTGATATTTGATGCTTGCTCGTTCGACGGCAGGCTTGGAGATGGCCGCCAAAATCTTTGCATATGTCCCTGAACAAAACAAATTCTCTAATATATGGTCAGCAAACCAATCCGCCCGTCTCGTTGTAGACAAGGAGTCATTACCGCCATCTATACATTCTTCCAACCAAAAATACTTGAGACTTTGCCCGAAAACTAGAGGATTAGAATGTCAGTGCTTCATTCTGTAGCAATTCATGTGGACATCAAAAGCCACCTAAATGCCGGCAAATGATATCTCGGAGCCCTCACTAGGCTGCTAGGAACAGGATTGGAGTCGGTATTACTCACCATGACTTCCGACATACGTCCCCCACGACTCGGCGACCTGACGCATCATCTTCCGTTTCTTGTCACCATCCGGTAACGTATCCGGTATTCTCCTGTCTAATTCTTTGTCGAAGAAATCAAAAAGGCTCTCGTCTGGGCTGATAGTGTTGCAATCCTTGTTACTGTGAGCAAGTGCAGTCTCTACTATATCCCACATCATTCCCGAGTAGAACTGAGCATCGGCCGGTGCGAGCATTGCGCCCGTCTCGTCCACAACGGACATTTTCGCGGTCCAGGAACCGGCTGCTGTATTAGTCTTCTGGGCAATGTCCATGATCGGGTTGTTGTTCGTGCCGTGGATCCAATTCGGCCCGACACTGTGAACCGATGCGTGGACTGTTAGCATGCATTCGGGATTCTGGTCACTTGTAATTGATTTTTAAATGCACGCATACTCTACGAGTTGTGTCGATGTAAGGGGTACTTGGTAAACCCGGCCACCCAGTCTATTGCGGCCCTCGAGCAGGGTCACCTCAAAGCCGTTCTGCAGAAGGATATCGGCGCAACGCAGCCCAGATACTCCGGCGCCGACGATACCGATGCGGGGTTGGCGACCTTGGATCTGAGCCCGGCGCTAGTGAAAGACGTGAGTCTGATGTAGGCCAAGAGTGAGAAACAACTCATCTGAGCAGCAAACTCCTGGGGAGGGGGAGGCTGGGGCAAGATCAGGGGCCCTGTTTTAGCCACGCAGACCAGTACCTCGAGCACCACCTCACCAGGCCGGAAGCTCTCAAAACAGGAATTTTTTTTTGGTCTGTGAGGTTTGTATGTACCTTGCCCAGTCTAGCCGCCATATCGACGGGTTTGGATAGATTGACTTCACGGAAATCGGCGATGGCGGGATGATGGTAGGACTTCAAATCCCTCCAAATACGAGAAACACTCCGCTCGGCGACACTAGTGAATGAAACTGAATGAGCATCCATGGTCAAAAAGTGAGGTTTCAGTGAAGCTCTGATCCAGGCTGGGGGGGCGATGCGGATTTTTGATATGAGGAAGCTTTCAAATAACAGGGTGAGGGAGGCCGGTGAGAGACGATGGAGATGTGAGAAATGACAACATGGAGTGAATATCAAGTCTGAGTTCACATCTGAGTATGATTCGTCAAGACCAGAATAAATGAATGAGCAACAGGGTATATACAACTGCAAGATGGGGCCTCGGGCGTTGACTTATGAATAAGGTAAGGAAGGTTAGGGGATATTGGTATGATGAAGAATTTGGTTGAACCAGGAGAATTGACGGGCAGCATACCCAAGCCACGGTTACCGCAGGATTGACTATGTTACCAAGCCGAGTCTCGAGGACGTGAGGGTTGGTTGGCTGGTTGGTTGGTTGGTTGGTTGGTTGAACAAGTTGGGAGTGTTGAGGTGGGTTTTTGTTTGACTCGTTATGAACGACGTTTTACCTCCTTATGGCTCGGAGTCGGATCATGGGTGGTAAGCTGCGGAGTATTTGCTCATTATTATTAGTATGTTTTCTTTATGAACAGCTAGACCGAATCATTCCAGATGGGACAGGTTGTCCAATGTACAAGTGCGGATTACTCCACGGCGCCACCTCATTATGCTCATGAATACTACCTACCATAGTAAGTACATGAAGCATAACGTAATTCAGACATAGCAAACAAACTGCACACAAGTACAAGCAAGTGTTGGAATGGGAATATAAAAGAGCCGCATGCGAGTTGAGCGTTACTGTGTATGTAATTACTTACTTTGAGGAGTTCGCAATATATCTGTGGTAGATGGAGATGAATGAAGAGACAACAGACATAGACAAAGACCTGTACAAACAGACACATTGAAAACAAGAGACAAGTCTCACGAGTCACCCACCCGGATGTTCTGATTTCTTCCCTGTTCCAACTAACTAATACCTAGACTAGGCAGAAAGTAGGTAGACTAGCAACAGTCAGCGAACGAGAACGAAGAACGAGCAGAATGCCAGAATGTCTCAATTAACTACATAGTAATACTTAAGGGAATTAATAACACTAAGCTAACCTATCTAGTCATAACTGGGTTCTGCATTGGCTAAATTGTCCACGCTAATTCGGTTAGCGCGCCGAGCCCTTCGCACAAGTTTGCAGATGTCTCAAGAGTCAAGACTTAATAGTAAGAGTCAAGGGGCCTCAAACTCCACTCAACCAATCAGCGGCATCGAGATTACATCCTTCCTTACCTAATGGATAGGATCGGCTAAACTCATGACGGCGGGTCCACCTCAGCTCTGTCAAGCCGAGGCTCACGGCTCGAAAATTGGCACGCTTAACAGCGGCTACATTCAGATGAGGCCAAAACTCCATTCCACACCAAGTACCAGCAGTTAGGGCAAACTGACGTCGAGCAGAGGGACAAAGCTACCTATAAAATGATTCGAGCAAGACTCACGGCAAGCATCTTTTCTCCTCGGCTTGTCTCTCTTGTTCTTCCTTCTCACTATTCTTAGCCTTGTTTCGACAATAGTCATTCGTTGTTTGTCCCGAGCTACGTACCTATCTCACCTTCCATTCCCATCGCTGACCTCCCCGACGATGTCGAAGACGTTCACGCGCGACGAGGTCGCCAAGCACAACACGGAGGACTCCGTCTGGTTCATCGTCGACAGCAAGGTCTATGATGTGAGCGACTTCCTAGACGCCCATCCCGGCGGCGAGTCCGTCCTCCGCCAGGTCGCCGGCCAGGACGCGACCGCCACCTTCTACAACCTCCACCGCCACGAGGTCCTGACCAAATACGACGAAGAGCTCCGAATCGGCACCATCGCCGGCGAGAAGCCCACCGTCGCGACCCCGCAGCCCGGCGACCTCTCGCCCGTGCCCTACGCCGAGCCCCTCTGGCTGTCCCCCGCCTTCAAGTCGCCCTACTACAAGGAGAGCCACCACCGCCTGCAGCGCGCCATGCGCGTCTTCAACGACAAGTACATCACCCCCGAGGCGCTGGCCCGCGAGGCCGACGGAAAGCGCATCAGCCAGGAGCTCGTCGACCGCATGTCGAAAGTCGGTATCCTGCACATGCGCCTGGGTCCCGGCAAGCACCTGCACGGCGTGAACCTCGTCGACGGCGCCGTGCGCGGCGAGGAGTACGACTACTTCCACGACCTCATCATGTGCCAGGAGGGTGTGCGCGCGAGCGCGCGCGGTTTCCAGGACGGCCAGCTCGCCGGCATGGTCATCGGCCTGCCGTGCATCATGAACTACATGAAGGACGAGAAGCGCAAGAAGGCCCTCATGGACGAGGTGTTCAGCGGTAAGAAGTACATGTGCCTGGCCATCACCGAGGCCTTTGCCGGCTCCGATGTCGCGGGTCTGCGCACGACTGCCCAGAAGACCCCCGACGGCAAGCACTACATCGTCAACGGAACCAAGAAGTGGATCACCAACGGTGTGTTCTCCGACTACTTCATCACCGGCGTGCGGACAGAGAAGGGCCTCAGCGTCCTCCTGATCCCGCGCGGCGAGGGTGTCGAGACCAAGCCCATCAAGACCTCGTACTCGCCCACCGCCGGCACCGCCTACGTCACCTTCGACAACGTCAAGGTCCCAGTCGAGAACCTCCTGGGCGAGGAGAACAAGGGCATCTACGTCATCCTGAGCAACTTCAACCACGAACGCTGGAGCATGGCTGCTAGTTCCATCCGCATGTCCAGATTAGTGGTAGAGGAGTGCCTGAAATGGGCACACCAGCGCATAGTCTTCGGCAAACGACTAATTGATCAGCCCGTCATCCGACAAAAGTATATGCCTCCCCTCCCCTTTTCCTCCCATTTCCTCTCTTTTCTCTTTTCCCATCGAATCGAATCGAACTTGGGGCCCCCCCAAAAAAATAAAAAATAAAGCTAACCCAACCGAATAATCCCAACCCAGATTAGCAAAGATGATCGCCCTAGTCGAAGCCAACCAGGCCTGGCTCGAGACCATCACCTACCAGATGTGCAACATGCCCTACAGCGAGCAGTCAAAGCACCTCGGCGGGCCCGTCGGCCTCCTCAAGATGAGCATCACCCGTGCCGCCCACGAGATCGCCGACGAGTCCGTCCAGATCTTCGGCGGTCGCGGCCTGACTCAGTCCGGCATGGGCCGCGTCATCGAGATGTTCCACCGCACCTACAAGTTCGATGCTATTCTTGGCGGTGCCGAAGAGGTCCTCGGCGATCTGGGCGTCCGCCAGGCCATGGCCAGAATGCCCAAGGGCGCCAAACTGTAGGCACAACAAGGAGCGCAGAACGAATGCTTTGCCCCCCGTTGGCGAAGTTGGCGAAGTTGGCGAAGTTGGCGAAGTTGGCGAAGTCGGCGAAGTCGGCGAAGAAGTAAGCGTACCGACCACGACCAGTCAAGCCTGCCCTGGTAGTCAGCTTGCGTGGTGCCCAGAAGACCGAATTTGTAGAATAACCATGTCATAATGTATTAGCGCTTTTCATTTCGAGGAATGTAAACATACAGCCAGCCAGCCAGCCACCATTCACAAAGACAGTTCCCCCTTTCACGACAGACAACATGAGGATATGGTGGCCACGTAGTATTGACTAAAAACTTTTCTAAAACAAAAAAGTGTAGGTATAGCTTTGTGACGCACATCTAGTATCCCGTCATAAGTAAAACCTAATGCATGCAAACAATTCAACTGGAGGTTAAGTGACTGTAAGTCTGTCAACCCTGGGGCACCAAATGTTATCAATGTTTGACAATAATGTCCGATCGAGGTATGGATGGGCCTCATCCTCTAGTTAGGTATCATAATACGAGGTACCATCCATTCATACGCCTTGCTATATATGATACCGGAGTAGCCACCCCCCAACCACTCACGCAACTTGACTTCACGGTTGAAAGCCTTGCGTCAAGATTTGATGCGTCATGATCTGGCGATTGACTAGCGGCAGACGTCGACGTCCTGGATAGGGTCTTTGCGCTGCATTATGGCGAATGGGACTTCCAAGGTTTGGTGGACTTCGACGGGTTGTCTGGTGATTGGGCTGGTACTGAGTTTGGTGATGAATGTGGTCTCTGTTGCCCATGGCGGGATCATGGCTATGCATGACATCGTTGAAATACCGAGTTGGGTCGCCCACAACCGGTTGGGCTGATGACTCCCGCTGACGTTTGCTCGTGCCGCACTCCTCACATACAATCCACACAAGTTTCTCAGACGAGTATCGACCCCGGCGTATGGTAGATTTCGCGACACTCTCGGTTCTAGAGGTATCCATGCCCATAGAAGACTGCGACGATATGGATGGAGCCCGTGTTGATCTTCTTCCGGTAGACAATGGCACTACACTGCCAACGGTAGACCATCGCTTACTGGGTCGGTATCCAGCGTCCCTCATAGAGCTTTTCTCGCTGTCCGTACTCTGAAGCGACGACGTGCTCAACAGGAATGATCTCTGCTTTAGTCGAGTATTGCTGTTCACCTCGGGATCTGGGCTTAGCTTGACGGAGCCTTGTTTTCCGATACGAATAAAGGGGGCGACTAAAAGGGAGAGACAAGAAAATGCAGTGGTTGCAATAAAGGTATGTGTGTATGCAAGCTCGGGTTGTGACCAGTCTGCTTTCCCATCGTAAGAAGACCAGATTGAAGTAGTGATGGCGAGACCAAGGGGAACTCCAAGCCGGCTTGTCGTTTGGAGAAGTGAGGCTCCAACGGAATAGTGTACCGAGGGTATTGAAGATAGGATATGGAGCTGGATCTGTTTAGTTCTCTTTCAATACTTTTCGGACGTGACTGAAGTCTTACAGATCCAACATTCATGATCCAGTCCATACCGACAGTGCTTAGCATCAATGAAGGAAATATCCAGAGCAAGTAGTGGCTGTCTTGGTGGAGAAAAATGAGGAATATATTGCTTAAAACGAGTGCTGATGAGGCGAACACCAACAACCCAGTGCCTGGGATCGTATGCATGAACAGGCCAACAAGAGGGCTCAGGAATAGTCCAACGAGTGCCTGCGGCAGCAGTCTAGTCGCCACTTCGAGAGAGTTCAGGTTTTCCAGCTGTTGCATGAACATTGATACCCAGAATAGCTGCGAGTAGAACGCCATCGACGCGCCTAGTGTGCAGACGACGACCTTGACGATGATTAGCGGTGCCTAGGGGAGCTGGATGTAACTTACCAATATAACACTCCAATTATTCCAAATTGAAGGGGGTATCATCGGCCTCTTCGACACATTCTGCCACAAAATGAAGCATCCAAGAAACAACAATCCCAATGTAAGCAGAAGAATGACCGTGGGGGTTTTCCATGGCTCCGGGCCTTCGGGCCCAATAGTCAGTGACACGGCAAGGAGTAAAACACCCGTAAGTAGCAGTGCTAGGCCGCCCCAATCGAATTGCATGATGGTAGTCATCTTTTCGGGGGCCCCCAGCATGACGGATTGTGGCGATTTGCCGTCCGCCGTTGCCTGCAACTCTGGTTTCTGCAGACTGGGTTGAGACTCGAGCACGTTAGGGACAAACATCCAAGTCAGTACGGAGACGATGGCAAAAAGGCCACCCAAGGCAATAAAAGGTGCCCTCCAACTGATCCGAAGAGCAAGTCCTCCGGATCCCAGACCACCGATTATGGTAGCAGCAGGAGTTCCCATGAAGAAAGAAGAAAAGACTAGGTTCCTCCGGCGAGAGTTCTCCGAGTACACCAGACTCAGGAGGCCAAGTGAAATTGGAATGTTGGCTGCGCAGGCAATGCCCGTCAGGCCGGAAAGAACATCCAAGATGACACCAGTCTGTGAAAACGAGGTGCCAGCGACCAATAGTGCGAAAGCTGTCAGGCTGATAACAAGAAGTGCCTTGCGAGGGAGGATGGCACATGTATCGGCAATGTGACCGAATGGCAACAGAAAGGCGCCGGTAGTTAACCTAAAGAGCACATGGGGGTTAAACTGAGCTCGGCAGATTCATAATTACTTGGTGCGTACCCAGAGCTGGCTGTAGACCAGGCCAATTCAGCCGGTGACATCTTCAGAGACTCCGCTATAGGAGATGTTACAACGATGATAGATCGTTGAAGGAAAACTGGAGACGCTGCGGCGAGGGCAATCAAGGCAACGAATATACATTCGTGGAGGATACTTTTGAGGCATTCAGGTCGACTCCCTGGAGGGAGGGATGAGCAAGAGTCATGTGCCTCATCATTTAGACAGATATCCTGTAGGTCATCGGGCGACGGTTCCGACGACTGTTGAGCATACGCCCAGGCTTCTTTGTGGAGGGACATGTTTCGTAGCTAAAAGAAAGATAACACAACGACTGAATGAACAAATGGGCTGGGCTTATTGACCAAGAACGTGGGAGAAAGCAACGTTTGGGACAAGAGAGGCAGGTTAGTTGATCGAGTTGATTGGGTTGTCGACTGTTTTGGAAGCGTAGAAAGTGGCATGTAAACGGGGAAGGGAAAACGAAACGGGAAGAGGGGCAAGCTGGAAGAACGTTGTGGAAAACATAGATCAGACTGGAGAGGTATCATCAGGGACGTGACCGCTAGGAATGAGACTTCTGGATGTATGGGGGACCTTCCTATATCTTTTCTCAACGACACTAAGAGGAGTCTCGGCTTGTTGTGGAAAGTTGTGGCTTCCAACCCGGACTTTCACTCCTATATTAAACCGGAGAGGAGCGTTCAATGTGAGATTGGATCATGTACCTACAAAGCCTTACCTAGGTAGGCAAATCTGTTGTCATATCCATAACCTGTAAGAGAGTTGCGACGTCATGGTGCGCGTATACGGCGGAGGATGAAGAGCCAACCTGACGGGAAGAGTCCGGTCGGCAAGTCGCCACCTCACTTGGATGGAACGCGCATTCTCGCATGGATGTTTATCGGGAGGGTACATTGGATATCTAGTAGGAGAGGATGAATGCCTCGCGGACGGCGTTTTAACCTAATTCTATAATATCTTATAAAGTTGCATTGCGTTTACGGCGCAATGCTACAAAGAAAGATTCTCGAGATTCCTGTAATGCTATTCAGTTCGCTGAAGAGGGGGAGGCAATAGGTCAAAGGAGTGGATGAGCTCACACTGCGCGAAGATTCCGGCTTCTCACGATGAACCTTTGCAAATAACTGTTTGAGTTTCCATTCCAGTTCTGCATCTTCTGACCCTTGGTAGAATTTGCAGACAAAATGGCCTCCTACTCGGAGAGTCTCGTTTGCGAACTTCAATGCGGCTAGGCAGAGTTCCTATACGACAACGTCAGCCAATCTGTACACTTTTTTTCATACGTTCTGTCGCAAAGAGGCTGACCATGCTTCCCACGTGATCACGAAATTTATTGCCGCTCGTGTTCATCATCCTACGATAAGGGTTACTCAGAGTCCAGCTAGAAAAGCCTGTAATGGGCTGCCAGGGTTCTGACATGTCGCTGATAATCACCTGTGAGCCTGTTAGCAGAGGCAGCGCTGAGATTTACACCTTGGGATCAAGGACTCATACATCAACGAGTTTCCCGTCATCTGTCTTCGATTCGGGGTCATGCTCGACCGAGTCCGCCCGTTCTGTATCGATATAACTGGGTTTATCGGTGATCAAGGCCCCGTCTTCTAGCTCCTCAGCTTCTTGTTGGGCTTTGGTTCTCGGCTGCGCAAACTCGACCAGGTAGTCTTTTAACACCGTCTGCACAAACGGCGACAGGAAGTCTCCCTGGATGGTAGACACTCCCTTGGGTGGCTGGGCTGGGATAAGATCAATACCAATGACGCGGCCATTTGGTTTCGTTCGCTCCACGGCAACCTGGAAGTGATCAACAAGACACCACTTATGTTAGATGCACGTGCACAATCTTACCTGAGACCAGCTTCCAGGTGCGTATCCCTTTTGAAAATTTGAGTATCAGATTTGGCAGTGTGAGGGCTGCTCGAGACTTACGAGATCAACCACGGTCTGGCCCTTTTTGAATAATTTATATTTGGCATCCATCTGGGGAAGGAGAGTTGTTAACAAACTCTCATCTCATAAATAATATGACTGGAGAGTGGAAAAGGAAGAGACTTACTTCAAGCAGCTTGAAGGCGGCACGGCTCTTCAGGCCTTGCATTTTGGCCTCGCGGGCATAAAGGTCCTTTTCCTGGCGTTCTTTCCATCTCGAACTGGATGAAGACCATCGTATGCCGTAATTGGAGTTGGTGCTGGAGTTGGAGTTGGAGTTGGAGATGCTGATACTGCTGCTGATGCTGCTGCTGCTCTTTCGGGGTAGAGGTGAAGAAGATGTTATTTGAGAGGTTGCAAATACGCCAATCCTGACGAGTCCCCTTTTTGGAGACGCCGTAAAACTGGCCAACGCCCGCATGGCACATCTACAGTAATAAAAGCTAGACGGAAATGATTGGCCTTGTCCATAGCAAGAACCCGGTGCAAGCAATGGCTGAAAAAAGTGCGATTGGTTTTGATGGCGATTGATGGCGATTGTGTTGAAGCAGGGGGGGGAAATATTCATCAATGCATGACGCAAAATTGAAGATACTGATTTAGCAGCGTTAATGTATAAAATGTAGTTGCTAAAAACTGCCGATAAGAGAATTGCGGACCCGATCGACAATCTCGATTAGGCAGATTACGTAAGTGAAGACCTACCAATGGGAATTGATCATGACTCCAGAGGGCCAGGTCTCAAGACTGGAGACTGGAGACGGGAGAATGGAGACTGGAGACTGAAGACTGAAGACTGACGGGATGGGTTGCGCTGAGATGGAGATATTCAGGTTACACATTTACGGTATAATACCTACTTTTGTACGTGAACGTGAAACACAAACATGAGATCCAACGTAACGGTCTCCAAGAACAGTTTTATACGTCTCAGGGCACAACTCGTGATGGCGCGTATTATAACGTCTTTTCCCTTAGGTATGGCTATCTAACCTAGATAGCGTGTACAAATACGGTGCGGCTGAGTTCGAAACGTCGAACGGTAAAAGTAAGTAATAGATAGGCAGATAGATATCGCGGCGAGTCACTCCCATGAGTCCCATCACAGGGCACTCCTTGCTGCTTCCTATAACTATTCCGTAATTGTGCGGTCATAGCAATCACGGTCATAAGGATCACGCACAATTGGTCTCTATCATTGCAGTCTACACTGCCGACGACTAGAAGTGAGCCATTTCCATCTCCATCTTACACTCTGCTTTCTTGATCGTCGTGATCGTCGTGATCACGACGTGGACGTTGAAGTAGGGGAATCGAGGTTGCCGGCAAACCCGACAAACTGGTCATAACCATCTCTCTTGACTTCTGTTCTGCGTGTTTGTAAATCCAGGGAACACGGGCCACAAGAACACGGAACATTTCACAAAGACCATTGGGCTTCTACACACATCCCAAAGATGACGAGGACGGAGAAGGCCAAGGCCACAGCGGTAGCCGTAACCGTGCCCCAGGCTTTTCGGCCGCACAATGCACTCTTCGTGTTGATCTTCGCACTCGCGTCGGCGTACGCGGCCTGGGCCATGCGCATCGAGACCGCCATCAAGGGCATCCCTGTGGGCTTTGTCGAGCAGGTCGAGTCAAAGGTATTGCCTGACGGCACACCCATGCGAACCCACTACACCGGAATCGAGGCGGTCGACTCCGGGCTTCTTTTCTTGGTCGCTGCATTCATCGCCGGGCCCCTCGGCTGGGACGAGGGCGTCCGCCTGCAGCAGATGCACTTCCTCGTACAGTTCTTCGCCATCGTCGCCGTCTGGAATGTCGAGGCTTGTCGAGCAAGGCACTCGTGGAAAATAGTGAGCTAGTGAGTAAAAGAATCTAGAATTTCAAAACTCAGGGTAAAAAAACACGACGGGGGTTTTATTCTTCCCCCCTTCCTTATGAATATATACAAAGTTGCAACAGAACGGAAATAAAAAGGAGGGGGGGGAGGGGGGGGGGATAGAGTAAAAACTGTTTTTATTGACGACCATATCTAGCACAGGGCTCTTCGTGCTCCTCTACCAGACGATAGCCGGCGCGGCAATCATTCCGCTATACTATCTCTTCCACACATTAACCTCCAAGCCAGACACCTACTTTGCCCAAGGACGCAATGTATCCCTTCCGAACGCAAAGGGGCTCCTCCTCAGCGTAACACTCGGCTACCTGGTCCCGACTCTCGCCCTATACATCCCCGGCCTCAGCCCCTCGACAGCACAACTCCTGACTTTCCTCTGGCAACCATCGCCAGGCTTCGTGAATCTCCTCATGTTCGTGAGCTCCTTTATCTTCTCAGACACAGACACAGACACAGACACAGACACAGACACAGACACAGACGCCGCGTCAAAGCGCGTCGTCAAGACTCCCCAAGACGTCAAGCACCTGAAGCGCGTATATGCCGTCGCGGGCATCGTGTGTGCCATCAATCACTTCATGACCATGTACGTCTGCGCAACGTCGTCGTCGAATCCGCGCCTCGGCTTCGCCTACGTCTTCCTCCCGAACCGCGCGACCTGGATGCAGAGCACGACGGCCGGCTTGCACTATATCTTCCAGATCGACTGGTGGGGCTGCTTCCTGCCGACGCTGCTCTGGTGCTGGATCGCCGTGTACGATATCCATCGCGTCATAGGAAATGCTGGTGCTGGTGCTGATGCTGGTAGTATTGGGACTGCGCAGTTCGTCCAATGGGCTGTCTATATCGTCGTACTGGCTATTGTGCTCGGCCCTGGGGCTACGCTTGCTGTTGTTTGGAACTGGAGGGAAGACCGACTCGTCATGATCGAGTCGGGCGTGACGAAGCCCAAGAGCACTTAGGCATAAGGCTTAATCGCGGTCGCGGGTCCCCCAATTCGCCCTGGGGGTTCCCCATTCAGCGACCGTAGATATATCGAGAAACAGGTAGTTAGATAAAACCTTGGTTCTAAAATGCGGTCGGTAGTCGTGATTTTTGGACTATGGGGATTCTGGTTGGACGAGAACCAAGAGAAGAGTCGTCAGAACGAAAAAGAGGCTTTTTTCGGAGTTTAGAAAGAAAATACGTAATGAAGGCTTATAGACTGTTAAAAAAAATAAAAAAAAGAACGTCTTCACTGGAGAAAAACTGGAGAAGAAAAAACAAAACAAGATGTCCAGCATCGGGAATGTAATATATTCATACCCCAATCATGTTACGAAACATTGACCAACACCTAACGCCAAACTGAACAACACCTTTCTCCTAATAAACCGTGACCCCCCCATCAATCCCATGTCATTTACCTCCAGCGAAAAAAAAAAAAGTAAATAAGCCTTTTACGCCGAAGAGATGGGGAATCCCGGTGTAGAAGAAAAAAAAAAAAACGCCAACGCCAACGCCGATACGATGTTTGCTTAACAAAAGCGCTCTTTGCGATGAATTCCTTGTTTTATCACATCATACATAACCCCAAACTCCATGCTCAATTAAGCAAGGAAGCTGGCAGCCACACCCCGACGGTCTCGTTTGAGCGGAGAGAATGTCGCAGTGCTAGCAAACGCAGAGGTTCTCTGAATAGCCAAAGGAGCTTTCGTAGTCCTCTTGGCTCCGGGCTGCACCTTAGCTGGCTTCTTAGGAGCCGGCGTCTCTCCTTCTCCCTCTCCCTCTCCCACTCCCACTCCCACTCCTTCATCTTCGTCGAAGAGCGTCTTGGTAGAGCCAAGAACCTTTCGTTTCTTCTTCTTCGGCGGCTCTTCATTCGCAGCGGCGCTCTCCTTCCGAGGAGGAGGAGGGGCAGCGAGATCGAACTTAACGGTCGCTTTCTTCTCCTCGGGTTGCTGTCGTTTTTCTTCACCTTCGATGGTAGTATTATTCTCCTGCGTTTCTCCCGGCTCGGCAGCTTCGGCGACCTTCTCAAGGCTGTTCTTCGACTTGAGGACTTTCTTGGCGATCTGTTTCGCCAATGAATTCTTCTTAGCCGAGGTTGACTCCGCAAGGATCTTCTTGGGCCTGCCACGCGCTTTGGGAACGGCCTTGGGCTTTTCAGCACCTGGTAGATCTGAGTTAGCAGGCTCGGCCTCAGCGGGTTCGGTGACCAATTCTGCCGCCGCCCGCGCTGCTGCAAGGTTAGATGACTCTGAGTCTGGGCCAAGCATGGAATCTTCTAAAACACTCTCCTCCTCTCCTTCAGCATCCTCGCTCGTGCTCATTCCCTTAGAACGATTCAGGAACGGGGTGATGGAGAAAGTGGACTTCTCGCCAACAAGACTCGGCTCGAAAGCCGGCTTCTTGGGTATTCGTCGAGCTTTGGTCGCAACGTCAGCACTCGGTGTCGGAATTTCGATGTTCGTAAAATCGCCTGTGGATGTTTCGTGGGCCTTTCTCTTCCGGGCAGCCAGTGTTTTGGCAGCAGGTTTTGTGATGTCTTCGGTACTCGACGGCGGCGCCTGTTTTTGCGTCTTTCGAAGCTCGATTTGAGTCTTTGTCAGCTCTTCTTGGGCCACTCGCAGCTTTGTTTGCGTGTTCTTGAGTTTCTTTTCGAGCTGCTCATTCCGTTTTTCGAGTTCATCTATGGCTGTCTGGTGTTGCTGTTTGTAACTAGCGCTCTCCTCCCTGGCGGTCGCCAAGTTCTTCTCGGCCTCTTCAAGTCGGGCGCGGACCTCGGCTTCGGCCTGGCTGTCGGCCGCATTTTGCTGCAGCTTCTTCGAGGCACGTTGTGCATTCTTCAACTCTTCCCCCAGACTTTCTTTTTCCGCTGTCTCCTCCCTCAGTTGTCGCTGAGCTTCTTGTAGTTTCTTCCGGAGATCCGCTTCGAGTTCTCGAGTACTATCTTGATCTTGCAGAGCAATCGCATGAGCCCGTGTCTTCTGTTCCAGCTGGTCTTCTAGTCTTTCGCGCTCCGCGGTCTCAGCGGTCAATTTCTTCTCAATCGCTCGCAGCTTCTTGCGAAGCTCGTCCTCCACTCGGTCGTTGCTTTCGCGGCTTTTCATGGCTCGCTTAGTCGCCTTCTTTTCGTTTGCCAGCTCGACTTCTAGGGTGTTGACCTGGCGTTCCAGCGCCAACTTTTCGGTAAGAACCGCTTGCTGGTGATTGACTTGAGATCGCAAGTGCTCAAGTTCGGGTTTGAGGTTAGCAAGCTCACGGCTCAATGCCAGCTTCTCCGAGAGAACGTTGGCAGAGCTCTCGTGAACTTCATTCATGCATTGGAGCTCGGCCTGGAATTTCCCAAGGTTAGTCCACATATTCCGAGTTCCTGTCAGCGCCGAGACCGACCTTGAGGTTTGTATATTCCCGTTCTTGTTTACGTAGCTGCTCCTCCTGCGACCGGACTGTCGCTATCTTCGCCTCGATCTGGCCCTGGAGATCATCGCATCGCGTGGCGAGCACCGTGTTTGTACCAGTGTTGAGGTCGATACGTTCTTGTAATGAAGCATTCTCATCACGAAGCAATAGAATCCGCACTCGTAATCGGCGGGACTCCTCGTCTCTAACCAGGAGTTCGGACTCACTGGCATTTTGTCGGTGCTTTAGTTCGAGATCGTGTAGCAGTTGAGTGCCCTGCGCAAGGACAAGTCGGGTTAGTCACGGTCTCAGCAATGCAGCCTGTTCCGGTGCCGGTGTTGGTGCCGGTACCGACTCACCTTTTCACGGCTCGCGCTTCCGTGGTGTTTGTGGGCCATGGTGGGCTTTTCCGTCCTGCCCATTGGGGTGGACTGGACGTGTCTATGCGTTGTTAAATCGACAGATGGAGAAATAAGTGTTGCGAAACCAAACCACAGCGGTCAGAGCGGAGCCGGTGGAGATCGAAGCATAAGGTGTTGTTCGATTGTTTGTTTCTTTTTTGTCGGTGTATAATGTAGGTTGGTATCGGCTGTGCTGAGTTGATGACGGAAAGCAATCTGGGAGTCGGCGCGTTTTGTGGGGTCAACACAATCAATGTCAACAAACTGCCAGTTTTAGACTAGTTGGTGCATACAGTGTGCATACTGTATTCTATAACCTAAATCTCTAACTTCTCACTGCATGAATGCATGTAAATGTACAGTGTGCTTTACCCTTTTGGGGCACTTGAGCACGTTACGTGCATTACCTGCGCAGAACTGCGTCGCGGAGTTGCCATGGAGTGAGATTGAGCTTACTAAGCAGATTCAAGAGATGTCCTATAATCCCACTAACCTAGTTAAAATCCATCTCACTCGCTGAACGACGCCACCGTTAGAATTTCAAAAACGCCAACTCCCTGTGGCACAGCTCATCGCCGACGACGAGCCTCACGATCTACTTGCGAGCCTGCGGATCCCGGATTATTGCCAGGAAGGACCAAACACATAAAACTCTGCCCCACTCCACTCAGTCAACTTTGACGGCCGCCAAAGCTGGCACATTGCGGGCTAATTCTTATTCCCCCTGAGTCTTGAATTTGGCGTTTCGAACGACATAGGGTGGCCGATGAGGTAATAGCGGACAGCAGGTTGGCGAGTCAAGAAACGGAGCGAAAGGTGCGATTGGCATGTATTTGTAGTTATTCGCGGATGGGCCTTGTATCCTCTTGTGACGGCTTCACAAGCTGTCATTGGTGCTGTGATGTTAGGGCAGTAAGGTGAGATATCAATGCTTCATAACAGCATACCAAAAAGGGAGGGCGCTGATGAGGGGGCTGCTGTAGCCATTCTATGTTTCCGTTGATTTGTAGTTACGACACGAGCTCAATTTTACATGTTGCCCTGCCACCTCGTCTCGTCAAAGACCTGTTCGCCCTCACCTCCCTCTGGGGCCGCTGATGATTTCATGAATCGGACATTAGTAGGTAGTTGTGGATAGGGTATCAAGTCTAATATCTTGTAACTCTACCTACAATATACTACACTATTTATACCATCTCGCTATTGAAGTCATCTGGCTTTCTGGAGAAAACATAGCAAATGAGTAAATGGTAGATACTTGCTCCTATCTAAAACCAATCTTTGGCAAGTAGTGCAAATCGCTTGTGAGGGGTCTTTGGTTGGACGGGATGGCAAAATTATACACTCTATAGGTAATTGCAATGCTTAAATCAACACAAATATCAAACATATAAGCAATCTTCCCTCCTTCCCAAGAGACCGTAGTTTGAAGCCCACCTTGTGCTCAAGCAATTATCCGTGCGTTCAATAATCCGAAAAAAAATGTGCCCTCATTGCCCCCCGTGGGTTCCCTCCTTTACAAAAGTTATTATACTTTCGAATATTTGTCGAGGCATATATAGGGTAGTACCATCGGAGGTACTACGGTTATCCTTTTACTTTCCGTGACAGTTATGAGCTTGTTGTTTTAGTCTTTTAGCTCCGTGACGGTAACATGTCCTACATGTTCATTCCCTCTCTCATGAACCCACCGAGCTGTTTGGCAAGATTTCCGTGCATCATGGAGAAGTGATTCCCCGGCATGTGGCGGAACTGCATTTTGCCGACGTCGAGATACTCGTCCCAGCGGTTTGGTCCGAAGTCAGTTCGGTTATCGAGCAAGAAGAGTGCGTGACCCGTGGGATACGGGTCGGGACGGGGATCTGTGGGAGTCTTGCAGACGCCGTCTTCGCACCAAATCGCCATGACGTTGGGGCATTTCGCCTTCGCAATGGGCAAGGCGGTGTAGTTCGACAGAGCTGTGACAGAGGCAGCGAAATGAGGCAATAGCCACGAAGGGATTTTCTTGGCTTCATCGTCCCCCTCGCCCAGAAGGCCAATTTCAGCGAACCAAGCGTGTAGACCAGCTGGCAGAGGCTCGATAGTGATGGGGCAAGGGGCATCGATAATAATGAGGTGCGATACTTCCTCATCAGCTTGCGTGAGTTGGTTAACAATTTCATAGGCAATCACTCCACCGGCTGACCAGCCTGCCACGGCGTACGGCCCCTTGGGTTGACGCCGCTTCATCTCCTGGATGAACTTCGTGGCCATCCCATACACGCCGCACTTATACTCTTCTGGAGTCTTCATGAACGGTGAAAACATACCCCAGACAGCAATGTCGGAGCCCAGTGCATCAATCTCAGTATAGGAAGTAGCGCTGCCACTCCCGTCCGGTATCATGAAGAGCTGACGGGTAGCAGTGCGGTGATTTCCCTGGAGGAGCACTGACGATGCTTTGCGGTGGGGGTAAGCATCAACTGTAACCTCTGACTTGATCACCATGGTCTCCTTCGTCACTGTAGATGTAGACTCTTTCTTGGAATGGAATTTGGTTGTCTTGACCTCCGCCTTTGGAGGCGCGGGGGCTTTCTTGGGCTTGTCGGTGACACCGAGGGCTCGCTCGACGTCTTTCAAAGACGGATTGTGTCCCAGGAGGTCGCCTGGAATATCAAGACCAGTCTTCTCGCGGAGTATACCAAGAATGGACAAGCTCATGAGTGAGTCCATCCCAAGGGCAGCTAGGTCGGGAGCGGCAATAATTTCCTCGAGCTCAACGCCCATCTCTGCACAGATAGTCTCGCGAATCATTAGCTGGATTTCACTGGTGTTGCCAGATGCAGAACTGGCTCCGTCATGCTTAACGGAGCCTTTCTCGCTATCGTCGGGTGGAGTAGTAACATCAGAGTCCTCGGATGCCAGATCATCATCATCGCTGTCCTCGCTTCCGCCAACTGTGCTCGCTTCCTCGGCATTTGTGGCAGCGGTTTCAAACTGAGCAAGAAACTTCTTGAAGACGCCAACTGTAGAATGGTCATTGAAGGCGTGCGAATCGATGCTAAGTTCAAGTTCCTCTCGAAGCCTACCGCTGATAGTTAGACCCATAAGAGAGTCGACGCCGAGATCAGCGAAAGCAATGTTATCTGCTAACTCATCATGACTGACACCGGTTTCTTTCGCAATGATGTCCATAACCTGGCTAAGCACCGACGGCTTGGAGAGCTTCTTGTTAACAGCAGGAAGATTCTTTACAGTAACCTGTGTTTTCTCCTTAGCTGACACGTGAACAGTTTTAACCGCTGAGGCTGGGCGAGTAGTTGCGGGAGCAGAGGCAGAAGCGGCAGCCCCTTGGGGTGGCAGCACAACATTGAGGACCTTTCGAGGGATGGCTTGGAAGCGGACATCGCCAGCAATACCAATGAGCTTCTCGCCATGGAACACATAAGCATCACCAGACATCATCTTGGTACCCTTGATGTTCTGCATGCGGATGTAAGATTGGTAAGTCTTGCTAGCGTCTAGGCGTTCCGCAAATCTCATGCTGCCCCATCCGTGTGAGATAAAGACCTGCTCGCGGGAATCGATGGCATCCGTGCCGTTCACAATGAAACCCGAAATGTGGCAAAGGGAGTCGATCCAGTAAGGGGCGGTATGGAATACACCATCCTCGGGAGAAGTTTGGAACACGATCTTGGCAGTTGCCTCGCACGTAACACTGTCGAGAATAACAGATTCCATACCCCTGTAGCGGCGATCGTAATCGACAAGAGCCGAAAACAATTTGTATGCAAGGCCGCGCCCTATCTTGGAAGCTTCGCCACGTTCCTCGGCAGCCTTGAGGGAGTCGATGCGAGATCTGATGAGGTAGCTGACACGGTCGAACTCGCCAAGCCATTCTTCATTATTGCCGAAGGAAACTTTGCAAATGGCATGCTCTACTTTCTTGGATCCTTCGCCAGTAGACCATGTGACGTCAGCGGTCTCTTCGGCTACGTTGATCTTTGCTTGCATGCGTAGGATTTGACTCTTGGCCTTGGTGTCGAAGATCAGCGTCTTGGGGACTTGCATGTTCGCAACATTCACACCAATATTCTGAGCGTCGGGGCGCAAGACCTTGTAGCCATACTCGCAGATGGTGATAGCCATGTCTCCATATAGTGACGACGGCGTAAGTGCGGTGCCATTGACGAGATGACCCGAGCAGACTTTGCGCATGTTCTCCTCCGTCATTTCCGTCTCCGTCTCGAGGATAACAATATCTCCATTGACGTCTTCTTTTGTGATCTTCTGCACGCTTGTAGTAGACAGCTTAGGCTTAGCGGGAGCTTCAATAGCCTTGGATGGGGCACCAGCAGTGCCACGATTCTTTGTAAGACACCAATCGCCAGTGTACTGCAGCCAGTAGTCCTTCAGGTCAAAGGAGTATGCTGGCAGATTTAGCAGTCGAACGGAATTGTCAAAGTCATGATGATACTCATTCCAGTCTAGGTTCAAGCCTGCCGAGTGGAGAGTGCACAGGGTAGAGCTGAGAGTCTTGTACACAGACTCATTGCGACGCAGGGACGGAACAGCAATAGTAGAAGCACCAAAGGCCGCCTTGACCATGTTGGCACAGACTGGGTGGGGGCCAACCTCCAGCCAAACTGTCTTCTCGTCGATTGCACCGGACTCTTGAGCGAAAATCAAGCCGCCGAGGAAGTTAACTGCATCCAGAGCGTGTTTGCGCAGGTAGGCAGGATTGATTGGTTCGTCCTCCACGATTTTGCCAAGTAGAGGAGAGATTACCGGCACCCTGGGCTTGTGAAATTGGACTGAACGGGCGAGCTTCTCAAAGTCATCCAGGATTGGCTCAACTTGGGTGGAGTGGAAGGCAAAAGGAACCTTGAGTTGAGTGCACTTGAATCCAGCACCGCCTAACTGTTCCGCAATTTGGGCAATAGCAGTCGAGGTGCCGCTAAGGACAGTCTCACGAGGGCCATTGATGCAAGCAATAGCCACAGAGTTGGCATGGTCACCAAGAGCCTTCGTGACTGTATCGACGGAGCCCTGGATAGCAAGCATAGCATGAGTACCAGCGGTGCATTTCTTCATAAGAAGTTGCGCCCGAACACCGACAAGGTATATAGTGTCACTAGCGGAGAGGACGCCAGCGACATGCAGGGCCGCATATTCGCCAAGGCTGTGACCAAGAACAACGCTCGGACGGATTCCCCAGGAGCCCCAGAGCTCAGCGAGAGCCATCTCAAAGGAAGCCAGCCCAAGTTGGACGACTAACGGAGATAGCTTCTGAACCTCAGGTTCGCTACCATCGATGAGAGGCAGGAATGACGGAAAGCCATGGATAAGTGCAAGTCGATCGAATTCATTGATGGCGTTACGGAACACTGAACTGTAGTCGTATAGTTCTTTGCCGAGCGCAGCGTAATGGGAACCCTGACCGGTAAACATAAACGCGACCTTGGGCTCCTCAGGAGAAACAGGGACGAAATTTGACTTGAGTCGCTCCTTAATGGCTTCCTGGGCTTCTGCCAAGCTGCCGGCTGTCACATTCATGCGCCAATAGTGTTGAATTCGGCGAGCGGTGGTCGTGTAGGCCACGTGCGAAACCGATGTCGAAGGGTTTTGTTTCATCCATTCCACTAAAATTTCTGCATTGCGGATCATGGCAGACTTTGACTTTGCAGTCACGGTGATGACATGCTGGGATCTGGGATCTACTGTAGCATTCTTATAGCGTGGGCCATCCTCGAGAAGTAGACCAGTGTTTCCACCAGCGGCGCTGAAATTGTTGACAAAGACTCGGCGGGGCTTCCCGTCTTTACGAGAGAATGGTGTTTTGTGAAAAGCAATGTTCACGCCTCGTTGCCCGAGATCCTTGGGAAAAGTCTTGTTGATCTCCTTTTTAATGCCAATGTGCGGGGGTATAGCATTCATCTTCATCATCATCAGGACCTTGACAAGAGCAGTGACACCAGATGCAGCTTCACCGTGCCCAATGTTGGATTTCACTGAGCCAAGGTAAAGAGGGCGGTCAGCAGGTCGATGGCGATCAGCGGGAGCGAAGATATTGGAAACTGAAACCATTTCTGTCCCGTCGCCGGCCTGCGTTCCAGTTCCATGCATTTCGACATAATCCACGTCGTGAGGATCCACTCCTGCATCGTCAAGGATGGACGAAGATAGCACTGACTGAGTAGGGCCATGAGGATGCGTGATTGATATAGCATCGGCAGAATGATTGGTTTGCGCACCGAGTATCACAGCTAAGATGTTGTCTTTGTCT
This sequence comes from Xylariaceae sp. X187, assembly GCA_028637585.1. Taxonomy (NCBI): domain Eukaryota; kingdom Fungi; phylum Ascomycota; class Sordariomycetes; order Xylariales; family Xylariaceae; species Xylariaceae sp. X187. The sequence continues at coordinate 468,810 of JAJIZN010000006.1, read as the reverse complement.
GCCAACGCATCGTCAAGACGCTTAACAATGATGGACGCGCAGCCGTCAGCCCGGCAGTAGCCGTCAGCATCATTGTCGAAGGTATTGCAGTTGTTGTTCTTGGACAGAAACTGGCCTCGACTAAGACCGGAGAAGATGTCGGAGTTGGTCATACATGAGAGACCACCGACAATGGCAGTATCACATTCCCCGGATCGGAGTGACGTGCAGGCAACTTGAAGTGCCGCAGCACTCGAAGAGCATGCTGTATCAATGTTAAGACTGGGACCGCTAAACCCGAAGTAATAATTGATTCGGCCGGGTCCAAAGGCTCGCACACCACCCGTGATGAAGTAGGTGTCGACCTCCTGAGCGGCGTTGATTTCACGCCAATCATCCGAAGTCTGACCATAAAAAGTACCTATCCGGTCGAGTCTTGTCGACGGAGTTCGATTTGGGACATACCCAGACATCTCCAGCGCCTCGTATGCTGTCATCAGCGCCATCCGTTGCATTGGGTCCGTTTGGAGTGCCTCACGGGGCGACATGTTGAAGAATCGCGGGTCAAAGTGCCCCGGGTTTATGATCCAATTGCCATATGGGGTATGACTAGTGTTGATAGCCTTCCCAGTTGGATCGTAGTGGCTATCGACAGGAAACCTATTGGCCGGAACCACACGGTGAGCATCAATACCCTTCTCCAGCAGTTCCCAGAGCGCTTCCACGCTCTCGGAATCAGGGAAACGACCTGCCATGCCAACGATAGCCAGTTTGCTCTTCCCAGATGGGCCATGGTTGCCGATATGAGCGGCGTTGCTTTCTCTCGAGACCTGCGGTGCTGGACGAAGGACAACTTCCAACTTTGTCTTGGACTTTAGGATATTCGCCAGCGTGCTGGCGGCATGGGTTGGACCATACGGGATGACCAGAATACGGGACCCTTTGAAGTTGCAGGCTTCTTTGATGCTGCCATTCAGTGCGTTATGGAAGTACAAGGGTTCGTTTAGAATCTCGTGAACCACGGCTTTTAATAAAGATCTAGTATCAGTCTCCGGAAAGTTGCGGCCAGTCACACAGGACATGACGCCGCTTCGTGGTTTGGATCCAGCTAGAGCAGTAATGACACGATCTTCGTTGAGCCCCAGCATCTGTTCGATATCGAGAGCTCCATGCAAATGGGGCGCATGGTACGGGCCGTACACGGGAATCGGGGTCGGCTTTGATGAAAACTTGTTTTGTGAGAACAACAACTTGAGTGTTGGCGGCGGTCCTGATATGGCGATGTTGCTCGAGGATATCGCACTGATGTACGCTTTGGATGCCTCAGATATGCTCTATCACCGATGTCAGACCAAAACCCCCATGAGAATACTAGTTTTCACCGTACCTCGGACTCATTGAACTCTGCAAGAATTTTCCTAGCGTCGCTTTCAGAAACTGAAGAAACAACGTATGTCCAGCTCTCTGATTTTTCCACCGGCGGACTTAGTCTTTCACACAAAGAGGCGACATATGATCCAGTGCGAAATGCCATCAAAACAACTTGGATGGCTATCGTGATCAGGGCAGAGAGCGACGGACTCGAGGCAATCGCAGTCGCCGCAAAAAGGCCGGTGCAAAGACCGGAAAGTTTCGTGTTCTCGGGGGTGGTAGTATCTTCATGGTGCTTCTCGGCATAGCTTTGGCGCTGTTAGAAATCACACTCAGGGAGGTTGGGATTTATACTTTCGACATACTCGATATAGTGGGCTAGTTGAACTATACACAACAGTGCGCTATCTATGCCTGGAAACTTGATGCTTTGGCGGTGGTATCGCTCGTTCAGCTGCTGCAGCTTCTGGAATATAGGGATCCTTCCTCGTTCAACTCGCGGTAAACGATCTATCTCGTTTCTGAGCTCGTCGCCAACTGAAGTGAGGAACCTTTGTGCCAGAACACTGGGGTTCCCCTGTCGGTAGAATTCTGCTAAGAACGCATAGGTGTCCAGAGACTGATCTCCAAAGAGGAGATACGACATCTGGTCCGTCATCGTGTATCGGCGTACATTGGTAATGAGGATTGGATGGGATGGACTCAACCATTATCGTTTTCGAGATTTTGAGCGAATGGCTACTCCCTTGACTTATATGTCTAAGTCACCATCCCTCGGTTGATGTGGACGCATGGGCCACATACCTAACGGTTGCGGCTCAAGATTCCCCATACTGTACGTAAAATAGAGACCGAGGGAACGGTTCGGGAGAAACAGAACAGTACAGACGCACTTCCAGACAAGTACCTCTGATACAGGTTGACGACCGGGTAAGCATAGGGGGTGTGACAAGGATGTCTACTCTCCATTGTATCCCTTGAGTTAGCTTGGTCAGGGCTTCCTTCATCGGTCCCCGAAGTCAGTCATGGTAGGATAAGTATACAAACCGGAGCAACCTCCGTGACATGATGTGGCTAAGCATATAGCAAGCTTAGTTGGGCATGCCGTGTTAGATCCGTGTCAGATCTGAAAACATGTCCACATATGACTGAATCTGGGTAGTTTGTAATCAGAGCGGGATGCCAACGACAAGTACTCACAACCAGTGAGCCAGGGGCACAAAGTGCAGGGCTAGACTGACTTGACCTGCAGGCGCCGAATTCATCAGAGGTATGATGACATTGAGGCATAGGTGAGAATTCGTATTCCAGGCCGGGTGCACAGGCGTGGTGGGTCACGGATAGTAACCGTTGGGGATGTCCGCTTTCCTCAGGCCACCCCCAACTGGAGTGCCTATACTCGACTCAGCAACGAGCAGTGAAACCAAGTGGTGTATGGCACGCAATGGGATAATGGTGTCTCACCAAAGGCGTGAATGTTATCGAGTGTGCTGATTGGTCTCGCAGATTCTCCACGCCCAGGGCCAAAGTGTAAGTCGTCCGAAAGCAGAAGCGAATATGCGAATGCCGATGTACAATGCAGAGAGTGCAGACACACCCTCGCCGACCACAGGCCTCTACGACATATAAGTGTCCGCAGAGGACCGTATTCAGCACAAACTCAACCGGGACACCAAGACGTGTTTGAGGGAGGGGGGGTGACTTTCTCCAGGAATCACGAGCATCAGACAGTGAAACGAGGCTTCAGCAATGAGAGCTCGTGAATTGAGGCTGTAATCATCATATGGAAATGCCTGAAAACCCGTGGTGATTACAGCAGCAACGGAGATGAAAGGTAACGCGTGCGCACGGATCTCCCAATCCCAGTCGCCACGGGAACTAAGCAGAAACTAGATAGCATGGCGTGCCATTGTCAAGTGAAACGCAGCTCAAGCGGGCAAAGAGTGGCTCGGCCTTGTCTACATATGTGTATGTAGTATGTAGATAGAAGCGCCATTATCCTCAGGTTCAAAACGAACGAGGATGCCGAGGATAGCATTTGCCTTGGCTGCTTGTCTCGGTCGAAATGGTGTATATATCTGCTTCTGTCTCTGATCCTGATGAGAAAGATAGGTAGGCGGTTATTTTGGCAGAAACAAAGAGTTCACGGTACCTTGGAGGCTGAGGACGCTGTCTGCCAAGGAAGCGGGGAAGAATGAAAAAGGTGACAGCTTTCACAACTCCAATGTTTCCATGCCGTTGGTTACTAAGCACACACGCCATGACGGGACGGGAATAAAAAAGTCTTCTCCTTATGTGCATAACTTTCGATTCAAGCGTAACCATTGCCTCGGTACCTTATGAAGATCGTTCCTTGATGGAATTGGGATTGAATGGAGCCCGCGGTGTCTAATTCGTACTGGGTCTGATACTTTAGTTCAGCATCGCACAGGCGCACTCGACATTGTGATCAAATTGCCATTTCTTGATCTGAGTTTGGGCTCAACCTACTCGCCTCCCACGGTACTGGGAAACTCTAGGTAAGCATCCTATGAATTTAAGCATGTTTTGGCGAAAAGTATATGTATCAATCAAATCTTATGTGCCTCAGGAGGACAGGGATCTATCTACCTATCGGGCCGCTAGAGTAAATCCACGGGATATATAGATAAATATATCATTTATTGGTTTCGAGCCGTCAAAATAGGTGGCCCAAGGGAATCTGTCATTGCTTACAGTAGCAACCCATCATCTACATCCACCATCATGTCATTTCGAATCGCCTTTTATCATCAATGTCTACGGTACCTGCCTCAACACCGACGCCAAGATTCTTCAGTATGAAAATAATGAAGGGGTCAGCAGAAGCTGGTTATACGCACTTGCTACGGAGCTAGATACGGCGTTTTAATACTAGGTAGCGATGCGACATATTCCCGCCTCGTGGCATCGTAAATCATACGTTGCCTCTGTCAAACCGGTTGGTGTGTCTGTCTCCCCCCTCCCCCAGAGTGTGTATAATCGTGCGGTTTGATGTAGATATAGCAGGACTTGAAAACGGGAACTTGTTACAGGAGATCGATAGATCTGTAAGATTGAAGCTTAAGAGTGTGCTGGTTTTGTGACCCTTCTGTTACGAAATCGCATCGATCCTCCTTGATCTGACTCGTTCCGACCCATCGAGTTCAATCGGATCCCTCCGATAAAGGGCCCAAGCGACCAGTCGGGGTCACGCGGGGAGTCCGTCGACCCGTCTATACTATATACACCCATGATACCTGCCAATGGCCTGTCCCTGTCATTATGCAGGTCAACGCTGCACGTCCGATGTTCAAGATGCCTACACAGCCCACGGTTAATGATCCGGAGGTACTATTGTTGAAGGCGGAAGGCCCAGGTCCTGGCCACTGTCACTTCTGTGCCGCCGTCACCCACACCCACACGGCCTTATGAGTTCTCACAATCATTAATCATTATGCAGCCCTCTTTCTCAGCAAAGCAGGGCTGGCTCTGACAAACCATCTCGAGAGTAGTCGGCTCTTTCAGCTTCACGTGCTATTTCACGGACCTCCGATCAAATATCTTGCGCGAGACAAATATAGCCGTCTCACCGGGTTCGGGCCTCGCTCGCTCTCAACTCCCGAGAGGTCCTTATTCATACTCCAACAACTCATCTGAAGCGATCACGTTTGAAATGCCACCCATTAACGTCATGACTATGAATAGCATCGCATCAATCAACCCCTGGCATTAGGCAGTCCGCTCGGGCGCATCGTTTGGCCTTTGGCGTTTGCCCGTATAATGGCACCTTCTCGCCACTCCATGCATTCGGATATGGATCAATGGCTATAGGCATCCTATTTCTCAGCAGCAACCAATACGGGCCCGTCGGTGCATGCCGTGGCACCGGCGACGTTTAGATCCGATCCATTTCTCGCGGCCTATTCTTCGAAGATCGGCTCAAGAATGAACCTGTCTGAGACCTCCCCTTCCTCAATCTCTCGTTCTGCCCAGGTCATTTTACTTGTCTTATTTGACCCACAAACCTCTATCTATGAATCCCCTCGCTTATACTTTTGAAAGTCAGCCGTATCCGAGGTTCGACTCGCAGCATTTGAGACCCGCATTCAGCAGGCACTGCTTTCGGCACACGCTCCTCGGTACCTACCTTACACATCCACACCTGAAGATGCATAGTGACTGAAATGTGATATACTTATTAGCGATACCTATTAGCCTAGCAGCCTTGGGGGATCCCTGGAAAGGGGTTATGGGAAAGTTTCGATCTGCATCCAGGTAGATGTGCATTCGCATCTCGCAAGACAAGGACTCTTTACCCATCAACCCTATATTTGCCCCAACACCCTCGCCTACTCGCCATGCGGACAGAGCCTACACCACTCAGCTGGGTCAACTGCTAGGAATTAGCTTAGCGAATTTGACGAGGGGTGCCTTGATGCCTCGCGTGGCACGCAGACATGGAGTCGAGAGGGCGACTTCAGCTTTTCCACTTTGTCTTTAATTCCTCGCCTTCTCCCTTCGGGCCTCCGTGATGCCCTGGGGAATTCCATGTGTACAAGTCGTCAGGGGGGGTATCTACAATATTATATATGCACACGGACAATACGGGTGCGGACATCTACCAGGTAGGCTAGAGATGAGATGAGCATTCCAAACATCTTGTGGCTAATTCACAATGACGTCTAGCTCGAGACTCGGGCTCTCATGTGAGCCATGTAAAAGAACCATACCTATAGACAGTACCTGAGGAAAATACTACCTTACCCCCGGACTCAACACAACATCCATGCTTCATTCCCCATGTTCAACGCGATCAACATACCCGCGTTTGGGTGCGTTTGTTCCAGAATTCAGTATGCCCTGTGTGGCTCTTCCACGTTGTGACATTGCGATTCCCTCCCTCCCACACCGCCGCCCGCCCAATAACACATCCGTGAATCCCCAGCTTATAAGTCCTTTTTCAGCCCCGGGACGGGTCACAACCTATATTTGCATGCAATCTGCATTTCTTTGGAACACACCCATATACAACCAAACAGAAACCGAAAAGCGCCGAATGCGACCAATCACTTCACATCCGAACCCGCAAAGTGGTTTTTTTTTCGGAAGAAATTGGACGATAAAATGGCGAAGTGCGTCATTAGTAAGACATGATATGGGAACAGAAGAGAGAAGAGAGAGAGAGAGAGAGAGAGAGAGAGAGGGAGAGAGATGATCATCATCCAAATCCCGAAAAAGTGTGGCGGCTGAAGATCCGTTTTTTCTCTCTTCTCTTTCTTTCTCACTCTCTCTCTCTCTCACTCTCTCTTTCACTTTCTCTCACTTTCTCTTTCTCTCCCTGCCTCAACTTCGGGTGCGACACTACCCGAGCTACCTTACCTTATACTTTACAATAAATGTTGGATAGATGTTGCCTGGTAAGTTGCTTGTGAGACGCGCCACACTCTCACACTAGTCATTATAGTCGTCCCCATAATAAACAATAAACACATTGTTTTTCGGGGGCGGAGGGAGGGAGGGAGGGAGAGAGTGAGGACGGGGGCGCAAAGCTGGTCTGCTTTGCTTTGCTCGGTACACGATACGATAATATGCATTCCTCGGCAAAACAATGTTCCGTAGAGACGAAACCGGCCTTTCATTAAAATAAGACTATTGAAATGAAAAAAAAAAAAAAAAACACCAAGAAAAAACGCGATCACGGAAAAAGTGATGATGTTATCTCTTATTTTTGCTATCTAGGCACCCCCCCTAAATCGTCATCCCCCTTTCTCAAGATGAATCATAAAAAAATTAAAAATTAAAAAAAAAGACTTGGCATCAAATGATACGTTTCGAAAACTTTTGTTTTTTGCTTTCGAGAGATATAATGTACACATAATTAAACCTGGACTGGGGGCCAAGCCATCCCTCGCAAGCCCAAACCCAAACCCAAAAAAAAAAAAAAAAAAAAAAAACACCCAAAAAGAAATGTACCCAAAATTCTTTTCGCGCCGATTCAGACATGTCGGCCGTACACCGGGACCCTGTTCATGTTAGTGAATGCCTTTTGTTTTGTTTTTTTTTTTTCTTTTCTCTTCTGCTTTTTTTGAATGATGTTTGGGTCGAATCTCTCTATCGCATATAGTGTAAGATCTTTCTGAATTGGCTGTCCATCTCTCTCTCTCTCTATCTCCGGTGTAGTAAAGAATGGGAGGAGATTGCCAAGCTCTGAGAACTCGTCATCGATCAATGAACCCTAATTTTACTCCAGCCAGTGACCGAATTTCTTCACTTGCCGCCGCTTCTTGGAAGATGAGGCCTGGGTATCTGCAGAAGCGGAAGCGGAAGCAGCAGCCGTCTTAGTGCTAATAACGGTCGCTGTCGAAGTCGCTACGGCTGCCGTATCCGTTTCGCTATCGACATAGAGAGCACTGGGATGGGGATAGTCAGCATACTTTGTTTTGTTCTCGAGTATCTAATTTTTTTCTTTTTTTTGGGGGTAAGAATCGAGGATTTTTAAGCTCACCCGATATAACTTGTAGGATTAATAGTGACGAAACCATCCGTGTCAGACCATAGCTCATTACCCGCCGCATTTCCAGCGGTGGGAATGTCTTGAGCGGCGCAGATGTCAATGTGGTTCTGCGGGATCTCGTAATTGATGAGCCGCTCCGGCGCTTCGATGAGAGTCGCCGTCAGCCCCATCTCCACGTGCCACTCGATGTGGCAGTGGAGTAGGAAGACGCCTGGGTTGGTAGCTTCAATGCGTAAGATCGCATGTGAGTTGGCGAACACCGCAACGGTATCACGCCGTATCGGCGTCGAAGGAATCAACCGCGCCGCCGTAGGCGACCAGCTGCCCTTGTTGCTCTTGGGCCGCTCGATGATCTGAAATTGATGCCCGTGGAGATGGAACGGGTGTATAGCGCTGTCCTTGTTGTTGATGACGATCTCCAACACTTCGCCGTATCCTACAGTGAACGCGCCGACCTGCCCATATGCCTCAACCTCGGTGTTATTCTCGCCGAGAGATGCCACCGAGTACAAGGTAGGGACTTTCTGACCGATAAAGGTCGTATCATTAAAGCATGCCCTCGGATACCCGTTCTCATCTTGACAGAAGTCAAAGTTTAACACCCACTGCTTCGTCACGGGGCCGAGCACGGGCTCGAGGTCATAAGGAAGCATCAGAGAATCATCCGCAGGGTAAAACGCCTCTACTATAGATTCCCCCTTCAGATTCCCCTTATGATCATTGATCAACTGGCCCGTGAAGTTGTGATTGTACCTAATGGGAACAGTCGAATTCAGCGATGAGTAGTCGGGATTGGTATCCAGGGCGATGAGATAAGGGTAATTTTGGAGAGCGCTGGGGCCCATGGTGAGCAATACGTCGTATCGCTGACCGGCCAAGACTCGCAACTGATTCGCGGCCTCTTTCTGCACGTATGTGCCGTCGACCATGATGACTTGCATCTGTAGCGCGCTGAAAATCACGAATGCAGCCGTCATCGCAGAGAAATTTATAAGACGTATGCGGTATGTCTTCTCGGGCTCAACGGATATGTGCCCATTGCTACCCTCGTTAATTATAACACTGTCCGGGAACGGTGGGAGAAATCTCGTATTGTTTGGCTGAAGCATGTCCGCAACGAGCTTTGGAGATTGAGCGTGATACCTGTTTTCAGCCCCTGAATTAGACTCATAGTATCATCGTGAAGAAGAGGCAGTGGGTCATTGTAAACTTGCCAGTCCGATATTGTGAGCAGTACGTCGGCTTGGTAATCGTCTAGATACGGGTCATCCACGTTATGAACAATCAGTGGCCCTCGGAAGCCATCTGGATACTGGCCCATGCTATGGGAGTGATCTTGACCAGACGTCAGCTGATAAGATCCGCAAGAGTCGTACTTGAGGATATCACCAACACCAATATGTCCCAGCTTCGCTGGCCTAGAGGATTTCCTTATTAGTATCAGTCGTGCCATAGACACTTTGCTTGGGATAATCTTCTTTGACGTACCTTGAAGCTATAAGTCATTGAATAATTAGGAGGCAAAGGGCACTGGTTACTCCCCACAGCGCCATCATCAAAATTCGTGTTGATCTGGCTGATGCCATGGAAGTGAAGACCTGTGGTCTCGTTCCCCAGCTTATTGAGGAGGTTGATGATCACGGTATCGCCGACCGACGCCTCGATGACCGGACACGGCCATGACCCATTGATGCCTATAACCGGCCTTCCGAAGCCATCCGGAGCGGCCCATACCCATGTTGCCTCCCAATTATAGGTAATCGTCGCCGCGAGCACTGCATGGAAAAGAATAGGGGCCGCCAATAGGAAGAATGGTGCTCTAAGCATCGTAGGAGACTCGACCGAGGGTAAGGAGGGATGAAAAGTGATGCATAGAAGATGAAGGATATTTCTTTTAAACGACAAAGGCTCGGATCATGTGCGTATGGTGCTTGGTATGCTTTCTTTTCTATTTGTGAATGGAAATGTATAATAAAGTTGTCCATCTCGCGATTTCCCTCGTATTCCTGCCGCCGACTCTTATACTACCATAACGCCTTCATAATGGGGCGCTGGGAGCGAGAGACCGGCGGCGGACTGGATCCCCTGAGTCGAACAGTGGATTAGCTTCGATGAAAGTTTGAATGCTGCATATGGTGCATCTGCATGGGGTTACGCTGCCAGCGGGTCGAATCTTAAAAGCACAGCTTGGACAAAGACACCATGACCCGACCCAACCGAGAGAGGACGCAGCGACTTTCTCGTAAAAGCGAGATGAGAAGCATCATGGACCGTCGAATAGCTGTATCTCACCCGGCCAGCGTCTAAATAATACGGGTGCCCATAGATTTTACTAGAATTTATAATTAGTTTCGATCCTTTGCTATGTAGTTCATCAGAAGCCGGAAAATGGTCACGATTTGTTGATGAGGTTTTTTTTTTTTTTGGGGGGGGGGGGGGGAGTGGTCCGCGTGTGCAAGTGCACGGACGGACTCAAGAGAGCCAATATGAGCGAGCGCCAGCACCATACCCTCAATATCCCACCGAGGGACGCGTAATTCCCAAGTAGAAGGCCTCAGGGGCCCGACACGGCGGAAACTTACTTCCTCAGAGCATCAGATCTCTACGGTGAAAAAAACAATTCGGCCAAGCGGTTTGGACCCGCTTCAGAGCACTCAACCCCATCTATATGGCGGTTTATCCTTGATCTTGCATATTTAAGGGAACAGCTGCATCACGCGATGATTCAGCAAGATTTCAGGAGGCAGGAAATACGAGTTCTCAAGACCGTGTCATTCGATGTCGACTGACTTGTGATATTTCCAGGCTTCTGACCCTGACGCTCACACCTTCAATATGTATCATTATCATTTGGTCTCAAAGAGAGGCTGGTGATATTGGCTCCCGTCCACTTAGAGAGCAGGAAGGTATCGCATGCCCTGGTTTCTCGTATGAAAGTTGACTAATATGTGTTTCTGTGTGAATTGCCAACGACATCGACTTAATAAGTTGTGACGTACCACTGGGAAACATAATGATAATGTGCTGCGTGCCACGATGCTGGATGATAAAAACCAAGGCCGATGCCCGTAGGGGTTTGCGTTATCCACCCAGGGGATTTATGCTTTTTAGCCGCGTATGTCACCAGGTACGGGGTCCAAGTAGCGGTTGGTCGATGCCGCAATGGAAGGACGGTCTTTTCTGTACCGATCGTGAGCTTGTGATCATGAGTAATAATTTTGAAAACGATGATGTAAGTGCTCAGAAGCTATCGGCATACGGCTTAGTCGAGCCAGAAAAGATATGGACGGGGATAATCAAATTTCTAACTCCATGAGGCCTCTTTAGAATCTGGAGGACGTTGAACGGGAGCACCGAATCATTTCATATAACTTCCAAACGAAGCCGTGTATTTAAGGAACCCGTTCGGTGGTGACTAGGTGGTCATCAGCACGGACTGCGCTCTTCTATGGAGGACCCCGCTTCGCAACGATCGTGGAGCTTCTCAAACGGCGACCCTCCTTACCATGTACTATGACTGGACTCCGGAGCAAAGTCGCCTTCGGAGTTCGAACAAGAAAAACACTCATCCATATACAGAAAATCGCCACCGGTGTCCTTCATACATGATATTAGTGTACTGACAGTGCTCCGTGTATCAGTTTGTGATTGACATACGTATAGGGCATTCATTCTCTTGGGGACCTGAGATACTCAGTTCGTGAGGTACGTGTTATCGCCATGAAAGCTCAGACGGTATACCATAGACCTGAGCATATCAGGTTGATTGTTCCCAACCCTGAGTGGGGGACAGTAGGTAGACGGTACGTCGTCAACTGCGGCTTGTGGGATTGACCGACGAGGGAACCTTGTGCGAATGAAGTCGTGATTTATAAGCCGGAGGGGAATCCACATCGTCTGGCATATCGGAGCTCGCGAGTGTTCAAGATACTGAGAACCGTAATGGATGAATTCGACTACCGAGGTTGAAATACTGTGATTCGAAACACGACGTGGCCGGTTTGTTTCTTCTGAGCGGCGAGACATCCCACCGTTACAAGATATGAGAGTACGACTATCTGGTTGTACTGCTGGCGCTGGGAATTTTGGGCGTTGTATGAACAAGGTCCAACCCGGTCCGAGTGTGAAACTTTCACGGCCCGAATGGGTACAAGAAGAATTTTAAGACCACTCGCCTCTCCCTGATGAGAGGTTACCATTAGGTTAGGGTAAATCCCGTCCCTTACATGGACTTTCTTTTATGGTATAAAGGCTATATCTCCGCTTACTTCTATACCGAGACATATTAGCCTCTGGGATACTCTCCCCTTTTTAGCCAGGGGGCCTTGGCTTCGATGAGGAGGAAACGCACCACGCAGCCGCGATCCTAGCGAATGCCCCTGGCCGCGACTGAAATCCCTTCCAGGCTTTCTATTGGATCAACAGCGCAGTACTTCGTGGTCGTCGCTCACATTATAGCCATTCCTGATCCGAGTGGCCACAATTGACTCCGACTTGGAGTGAGAAGGGATGAACGCTCGTAGGAGCATGTGTCGTTGGTAAAAGAGCGCGTGATCGGCAATCGCAAGATCCCATTATTCGGCTAGCTTCAATTCTTTTTCTTCGGCAACGCGGCAAAGGCTCCCACAGGCATCTTCCTTTCGCAAAAAGCGCGCAACCTTCGTGGACGGGACCAGGTCGGCTAGTAGGTACCATCTCAAGCGGGTTGAGTTAACCAGTCATTTGGGAAACCCGGCTCAATCAGCTCTTCAGTTCCTGGTACCTTACTTGGGTTGCGGATGGGAGCAAATGTGCCCCGTCAAAGGCGTCGTAGTGATTGAAGTGCCAAAAACAGACTTGACCAACGCTCACAAACAAAATCAGCGGGGGATTATGTAATACAATTGTAGATTAGGTAACCTGCGATTACTCATTCGGGGCATATTAAACCCCTTTATATTCATGCTACCGTGAGTAATTATCCACATATCGGGCATCTGGAAGATATAACTGATAGTTGCATAATAAATGTGCAATGTTTTAGAAATAGGCATCTATCGAGACAAGAGACGCATCACCTGCACGGGCGGGCGGGCGCCCGACGGCTGGAGCTGAGGCACCAGTCAGACATAACATAACCATTAGTTATCAACACCCAAACCAATGGCAGCGTGAGAATATACTCAACACTTTCAAGTTCGGTTGAAAGATTTTCTCATCTCAATCATCGCCTTCTGATTGCAAATCCATACGAACGGAAATGAGGGCCATCTTCGCGGTGCCATTGACGCTTGGGCTCGTCTATCGCGCCCATTCCCACAAATCACTGACACCGTTTGGTATCGTGGTGGCCGCTCTCACAGCCACCGTTCACGCCATTCACCCGTGGAATCTACCTTTCGTGCTCCTGATCGTTTTCTTCCTGGCCGGCACCCGTGCTACTGCCGTCAAGAAGGAGGTAAAGGCCAGCCTGACCCTGTCGGCGCAAGGTAGCTCTGGAGGTGAGGGTCCAAGAACACATGTGCAGTATGTATACTCCCGAGAGCTTTCATCCTGTCCCATTATCAAGGCGAGAAAGTCAATGTTAGTGGTAAATGTCTAATCTCTAGAATCATCTTTAGAGTTCTCGCCAACTCACTCGTGGCTTCTATTCTATCTTTACTCCATACATATCAGCTTAGCCAGAGGCGCCAGGCTGGTGCAAATGGGGAAACCACCGCCTGCTACAGCTGGAAAGGCGATCTTCTCATCGTTGGCATCATCGCTAATTATGCCGCTGTATGCGCCGACACGTTCTCTTCTGAGCTTGGCATACTGTCTCGTACCGAGCCCAGACTCATCACCTCCCTTTCGTTACGCAAGGTTCCCCGGGGCACGAATGGAGGTGTCACCGTATGGGGTCTCGTAGCTGGCCTCTTGGGATCTATGATTATCGTAGCGACATCTATGATTTCCTTGCCATTGTGTGGTGATCACATAAGTGCCGAGGGAGCCGGCGGCGGCGGCCAGCCTTGGTCACTGAACGAAAAACTAATCTTCGCCGGAGGCATGACCATCTTGGGTGCGCTCGGAAGTCTTCTGGACAGCTTTCTGGGCGGCTGGCTTCAGAGAAGTGTGCGAGATGTGCGGACTGGAAAGATTGTTGAAGGTGAAGGAGGCGTGCGTGTTCTCGCCTCCGGAAATGCTCCGGAGATCAACCAGTCCGCCGACCTTAAAGCTAGACTCGTCAATGGAGAAGGAGCAAATGCCATTGAGAATACCTCTTCAGCAGTCGATGAAAGCAACTCGGTAACGCCGGCCCGTTATGATCCGAAGAATAAGCATCGCAAGCCGAGCTTCGGGGACAACATGCCTACTCGTGTGGTAGAGACCGGCTGGGATTTACTCGACAATAATGAAGTTAATCTTTTGATGGCGTTTAGCATGAGTGTTATAGGGATGGTTGTCGCATCTTGGTATTGGGATGTCCCCATCGCTAGCATCTTCGAAGCTTGATATACGTTAGATGTGGTTTAATAATTTCGGATACATCAGTCTGGCGCATGTTAGCGTGCGGGTTTCATTGATGACTTTTATTTCCCCCGGCTTGGTTAAGCTGCCTTTCCAAATAGCTCATGGTTGACGTCAGGCAAAATATCAAGCAACCGAACTGGAATTCGAAATAATAGAAATTTTGCTATTGAATTCAAGACATGAGTGAAGACATTAAGAATGAATAAAATAAAATAGACATTAACATCATCCTAGTGTAATTGACATAACTCTGGTAAGTATGTCTTGATTCAGATCAGGTAACCATTGCGGTACATTAGCATCTCTTCCCCTTGATTTCATGAATGTCTTGTGCTCTTATCCGTGGCGCCGTTTCCATGTGTAGACGGTAGCAGAGACCTTTATTGTTAGACTTCTTGTGCTTCCTCCTCCCTTGGTCTCAGTATCAAAAATAAACAAGGCTACGCGTTAATGAGGTCCACTTCAGTTCCGAAGGACAACCGTCCTAGCCGACCCCTCAAATGCGCGTCGAGAACCAAGGTCGAGCCCAAATTCGCCACTTTACCACCTTATTGTCGGAGCCTTGGGCAGGCACCTGCCCCATAGCTACGCGCCTAGCGAGCTCTTCGGCACGTGCCCGTCGCTCCTGTGAGAGCCGGCGTAGCTTTAGCAGCTCAGTGGCTAGCAGGACAAAGAGACCATCCACATTATGGCCCGTCCGTGCCGAAGTCTCGCGGAATGCGCATCGAGTACGTCCTTCTCCGAGAGTGCGTGCTAGCTCGTATCCTTCAGCTTCGGTTACCATTCGGGGGCTCATATTCTCGTCCTCGGCCTCGTCATCGTCTGCCTTATTACCGATTAGGATGAAGCCGTAGTGCTGGCGTTTATCCACAGCGAGCGTCTCCTCTATTCGTCGGTATAAGTCTTGAATTATGTCAAAGGAGTCCCGAGATCGTATGTCGTATGTGAGTATGGCGGCCTCGGTCATGCCCACGGCATGCTGTAGACATTGACTTTCGGACAACTGGCTAGGCGCCAACTCAAGGGCGTCGACGATGTACGACTGGCCTTTGATTTCGATCCGCCGCTGACATCCTCGTTCGTGGTCCAGGTTAGGGGGCTGGCCCTCACCGGTAAAGCCACCGTTGCAGAGCTTTATGACAAAAAGATGTTATATAAAAGAAGCTGAGCAAACAAAGATTAATATGGTTTACTCACCCTTGTCAAAATGGCGGTTTTACCACATCCTTGAGATCCTAGCATCAGGACTCGGAACCGGCCGGCTACCGGGCGCTCGGGAGTTGATCTCTTTCTCGCGAGATCGACATGGCTGGGTTCCCAGGCGAGGAGGGCTCGAAAGTATCGTCTTTCCTCTTCTGTGAATATCACTGACTCTGCCTTCTCTTCCCTGCTTGACATAGCTATGAGAACCTTTCAAGGGATAATCTTGCAAACATTGAAAGATAAACAAGGTAGTTTGTGATGAGGAAACTCCTCACTCGAACAGGGAGTTTCTACATTCCGTGAATGCGTAATGACCTCCCTTTGGCTCTCGTTTATAGTGGCCCGTGATGGACGCTCGTCATTACTCGGGAACGCTAGTGATATGACACACGAACGGGACGAATTCGCCGCGAGTACACACACAATGAATGACTTGATGGCGTTATTTCGAATGCCTGCGGGCCCAATAGCGCGTATGAATGGCATGACACCGCTAGGGAATTTCGGAAAAAATCGTGAGACATGAAGATGTATCCTCATAGGGCGGGCTGGATTGTGCCGAAGAAAAGTACAACTCGAAATTGTTCATGTATGTGTGACAGATCGGTCATTGTTTCTGATGGGGCGATTCTCTGACTGTGTGTGTGTGTCAGAAACACTTGATGACGGAACAATAGTGACGATCCTGTCCAATATGGTCGTCACATTGCCATTGTCACCGTTGGGGTGCTCGGACGTATTTATAAAGAGCAGGCGTGATGCCTAGACTACCTACCCAACATAAGCACAGACTCAAGCAAGTGACCCAACAAAAGACTGCCAGGAGCTTGGTACCGAGTAGTGTTCAGACCATCGTGTTCAGACCATCGTGTTCGGCATCTTAGAATCGATGCCGAAATATCTCAAATGCCGAAGGTAGTGTACTCTGTCGTGCCATAGGAAAGTCCGTTGAGATGAAGCAGTTTGCCATCGCACAACATCCCCGTCCGGCAAAGGACTATTCCATCTCAGTATCCTGCGTGACTTTCCCCTTATAATCCGGCGACTTGAAATACGGTAAGCACCCGAAAGTCACAACGGGGGATTGCTCGGCGTTGCTGAGCTTCGGTCAAGTCCAGCCGTGACAGTGACGACTGCGACTCGATCCAGCAGGGGATGGGGTGACTTTGTGCTTGCGCTCGGCCTAACGGTATGATCGATGACGATTTAGTAGCTGTTCACCCTATTCCAGTTATCTCAAATCACATAGGATTTGTCTGTAGATCTGTATGGATTTGTCTGTAGATCTGTATGGATTTGTCTGTCTGTAGGTCTGTAATGGATGTGTTGCAAACGACGGGACGACGCGGCGGCAGCGACTCCCCCAACCCAGAAAAGACCCGTTAAGTATATAGATTGCCCCGTCATACGTATATACCCTTATTAAGGCAAAACAGCATGCATATATGCATAGTATTCCAGATATCTTGCATCTATGCAGCGTACTCTCCTAAGCAGTACTTTACGTAAGTTCCAAACTCGAGACGCGTAATTTGATCTCGAAAACCGATCCAGTTATCACGCCGACCATCCTACATCTAATACCGATCGCGAGTAGAGATATACTGTGGAAGTCTCTGTATATTTCTTGCATCTGGGAAGTCCCACAAAGTACTCGTATATTCGTTTCCGAAAGAGTGCTGCGCGAGTCGTGAATTCGACAATCACACCGAAATACGAAAAATAACAAAACGACGTTGTGCCTTCGAGTCGCTTCGCCGCCGTTTCCATCACTCGTGTGCCTATCGGACGACCCGATAGAGTTTCTTAATGGATGTTGTTTCTTCTCGTACGAATCGAATGCAACAAGGCATGGCACAAAGCCGCGTGTATGATGAGTACAGCGTATTCAAGTTTACGCTCGAGGGATCTCCAGGACAAGTATTACTACGCACCGTTTTGGGAGCGTTCAATCGACTAGATCGACAAAACTGCGACAACAATTACGTGTCTCTGTGAGAAGTGGCTAGAGGTATGACTTGATGAGGGCTTGTCGCCCGACGGGGCAAACTACATCTTCCAGATCCATGCAGACACGTAGCCGCAACGACGGGCCCGTCACGCAGTTTAACAGCATTGAGCGGAGTTAGCTATGTACCTCCATGATTACGGGCTCATGCCTATTGAACTTTGCCATAAACTAACTCCGAATTTTGCGCGGCGGACATACGCCTTAGCACCGGACGGAACCCGTAACCTCCATGAATCCTCATCCTCCATGACCTTGCCTGACTGGCCTTCTTGCATTTTGAATGTGTAGGTATTTGGTTACTAATTGCCAAGTGATTGACAGAGCATTGCTGTTCTGGTGTCCGCGCTCCCATGTCCACCTGTTGGAACCATGCGAACGTGGTGCAACAACTTTCCTCATCACACGCTTGGGACCAGGGCTTATTTATGTATGGATGCATTGATGACCGGGCCTTCGCATAATGAAATAGATGACAATCACTATAGCAGGTCGCCCATGTTAGCAACGAATATATTACGCTACGAATCGCACTGAGGGGATCTTCTCTGGATTGATCTGGGGCCTCGGTGGCAGAGCAACACCCCGAAATCCGTTCGAGTTGTTGTGTATTACTAACAAGGAGAAGGATTTCAAAAAAATACAACTCGGAGGGAGGTAAGCATGGCTTCCCTCGCGCTTCTGTGTTCAATCCCTTGACTAGCTCCGCATGGGTTGGATGAAGCGCTCAAGGATAAAAGGGGGATGTTTGCCGGCTTGCAACCCTACCGAAAAACTCCCCCCATCTCTACGGAGCTTTCTCGCAGCTAGATCTCAACACCATTCGGTTCGTTATTTCTCAAAGGCGCACCTTCAGCACTGCATCCCATAATAGGCGCAACTTGATATCACACGATGGTTCAGATTCTGGGCAAGGAAGTCGGGTCGACAGGTCTCGGCCTGATGGGTTTTACTTTCCGAAGCAAATGCCCACAGGAGCAAGCATTCGAGGTCCTGCGAGAAGCCATAAATCAAGGAAAGATCTTCTGGAATGGCGGCGAGTTCTACGGCACACCTGAGTACAACAGCATGGTTCTACTCGATCGATACTTTGAAAAGTATCCGGAAGATGCTGACAAGGTTATCGTGAGCATCAAAGGGGGTATCAGCCCGAAGACCCGGATGCCTGATGGATCACCCGAGGAGATACGTCGATCGATCGATAATATCCTTCATCATCTGAAGGGGAGGAAGAAACTCGACCTTTTCGAATGTGCGCGTCGGGACCCAAATGTGGATATGAAGGTTACGTTTGAGACGATTCAGAAGGAGTATATTGATACCGGCAAAGTTGGCGGTATCTCGCTGTCTGAAGTTCGAGCTGAGACGATCCATGAGGCTGTGAAAGTCGTCAAGATTGCCGCTTGTGAAGTCGAGCTTTCACTGTGAGTGCTTTGCGGTCACGACAACTTGTTCTATGTTACTTGTTTTTTTTGTTTTTCTTTTTCAATAATATCTAACAGTATATCATAGTTTCACCACCGACGTCTTGCACAACGGGGTAGCTGAAGCCTGCGCCAAGTACGATATCCCTTTAGTGGCGTATTCCCCCATAGGTTCTGGATTTCTCTCAGGTCGAGTCAAGGCCTATGAGGATATCCCCGAGGACAGTCACCTAAAGGTGTTCCCACGTTTCCAGCCGGGTGTTCTTGAGCATAACATCAAATTAGTTCATCAGGTGGAGGAATTGGCGAAAAAGAAGGGCTGCACGCCTGCTCAACTCGCCCTTGGCTGGGTGAGAGCTCTGAATGGACGCCCGGGCATGCCGGCTATTATCCCTATTCCAGGTGCTAGTTCGATTGGACATGTGAGGGATAATGCGAAAGAGGTGGATCTCACGGACGAGGAGATGGTGGCTATTGATGACGTCCTTGCTGACTTTGAACCTGTTGGTCGTCGGTACCCGGATCATGTTCCCATTGACACCTAGATCTCTGAGTTGTTATAGGTCGCAAGACACTGCCAGTGTCTTAAGCAAGTGGGATTTCCCAGCGTGCTGAATCTATAGCCCGCTTACCCTCTCTCTTCTTCATTGCTTGGGAAAATGGGATATGAAGCACTTTCTCAATACGGCCGTTAGGAAAGGCAAGAGACAAACCGATGCGACAAACCTAGACTGTCCAACTGCATTCTGTCATTCTCATACAGGCTTCAAACGGTCTTAAATACGGCACGCAATGGGTTCCATTAATCGCTGATGGTCTCCGTCTTGGCATTCCCATTTGGTTGGAGAGAGATTTTGTCCTAACCCCCACACTTTAAAGCCCCCAAGAAGGATGTGATGTCAGACTACCAATCCAATCCATTTCTACGGCGTAAGGTGGGAAAACCCCGTACATACACACTACCTGCTCTCGGCTGATCAAATTCAAGGGTGACTATCGAATAATAATTTACCAAGGTGACATTGGGGGCCGTACGTACGGGCGCAAACTCCTCACTTCTTCCTCTCAACCGATCTTCCTTTTCTTTTCCAATGGTTGACTGCCGAGTTGATTTTCTTCAGCAGTTGCTATCCCTTGCTCTTTTTGCTTGTTTAGCCAGTCACATTTCTATATTCTGCAGGGAAATTTGAGCGAATTTCTTGGGAAAACAACGGCTGTCTCCATTCGGATCGTCCACATTATGGGAGACGCTCATCTGGAGTACCTTGGTAACTCTTAGCTATCATTGCTGAAGGACTCGACCCCTTCGGATACTCAGCCCGGTGCTTCTGGCTCATTGGATGATTCGGCGTGTTTGAAAGAGAAGGAGGTCAAAACGATCAAGCCAATCGATATTCAAGCCTCCCTTTTATGATAAGGACACCATCGCCTTGCTTGGAAACAACAGCTGAGTTAAGATTGTCGCAGCATTTGAACAACGTCTTCGAGCACAGGATAGTTGCTCAATCACTAGGGCTACTTACGAACGGGACAAAGCCCACATCATTTCAAGTCACCTGCGCTCACAGGGCTGCTAAACATCTACCCGCGCGCCCTCCAGCGCCAACATCCGCGCGGCAAGGATGCCGCTATAGTTTACCATGGCCTCGAATACATACTTTTCAAGCAACGCGTATAAGCGACACTCCGGCCAATCCCTACACCGCAAAGTATCAAATATATCAGAAACCTCAGACGTGCCCAGTACTCTCCGCGGGCGCGAGTCACTCGTGTCTCTTCTGTCAGTCTCTGAGTCTCCGACGCAACATTCACCAAGGGAACCCGGTCCAGAACAACAATGGTATCGAGGCCTCCGCGACAATGTCAGATACCAGCCCGTCATCTCACCTTCACCAGCAGGTGTTGGGCGTTTCAAAAGTTTTCGCGCACGGATGCAGGAGACGATATTGGAAGATGAGAATGTGAATATCGATATGTCGATACTTAGGTCGACGATTCCGTCGTCGGCTGATATACGGTCGGGGCCGTATAGTGCCGTTCCGAAAGAGGAGCCCGTTTTTGATATGACTTCTTTTGCCGGGCCGATGATGGGTGTGCAAGATGAGGAAGAGTTCCTGAATTCGTTGCGGGAGCAACAGGAAGCTAGCGGTAGGGTCTCGGAGGGAGAAGCGCCCGGCACTGAAGTCCAAGGAGATCAGCTTGCTTCCCCTACTCGGAGCACCGCGCGACCGTTATCGATGAGGAGATCCGCTTCGAATCTAAGAGAGAGCTGGCAAAGTATCGAGGAGGCAGAGGCCACTAGGAGAGAAGTCATAGAGGCGGTTACCAGCGCAGAAGAACCCGCACATGTCGACCCCAATTCAACCACTGGTCCGCCCCCTGTCCATGACGAAGTGCCTTTACCTCCCAAGAACCAACTATTCGACCCGAAACCCAATTGGAAGCCGCTCTTCATGAGATGGCCATATCTGCTATTCCTGATCATCCTATCCGTCGCTCTCGGCATCGCGCAAGAGCTTGTCTACCAAACATCAACCCACTACGACGGATTAATCCATCTTACCAATTCTCAAGATTTCAATCCGGGATTATATTCCGCTTTGAAATTCATTCCTACGGTCATAACCGTCACCTACGGAGTTCTATGGCAGAAAATGAACTCACAAGTCCGGCGGTTAGAAGCCTTTTATCAAATGTCTAGAGAAGGCGGTGCACTTGCCGCGGAATCGATTCATGTGGACTACATGACATCGTATACCTTCCTGAGACTTCTATTCGTTTCATTCAAGGACCATTACCCGGTTGCTATCTCGTCGCTCGCGACCTTCCTCGCCGTATCGCTTGTCCCTATACTCGGCTCTGCGACCCTACTTCTCACTCCATCGAATCCACACGAGATAAAAGCAGTCACAGTAAACGCCATCGTCTCCCGCCTATTAACCATCGCATTCTTCGTCATCGCCCTCTTAGGCTGTGCACTCTTTTACGACCAGCTGATGACCCGACGACGCTCTGGTCTAGTAAGCGATATCAAAGGAATCGCAGGCCTGGCATCGATAGCGGTATCCAGGACCCTCATGGCAGAATTCAAAGACATGGATACAGCGAAGCCGAGCAGTCTACACTACCGCCTCAAGAACAGACGGTACGAACTGCGGAACGGGGCGATCTTTTCAGAAGAAGAACTCCTGCCGAATGATACGGATAAGTTTAACAGGACCTATCTATCTGAGAATCCACATCCTTGGATTCTAAGAAAGTCGGGCTTTGGGCTGATCATGGTTGGCTTGATATCTTTGGGGGCAATCTTGCCGGTGGTACTGTTCACGCCTGCGGATAAGGTGGTGTATAGCGCGCCTTGGGTCATTACGGTGCTGGCAGTTTACGTCAAGTGGATATGGGGGGAGATGGATATAAATGTGCGGATACTGGAACCATATCACATCCTAGCGAAACGCCACGCGCCGGCCAGCACGTTGATACTGGATTATTCGGCCATGCCGTTCGGTGGCATAGCCGTTGTCCGCGCGCTATTGAATCGGCATTGGATCGTCTTCCTCGTCACCTTGGGCACGGTTCTCGTCGACGTGCTCATCATCTTCGCGACGAGCTTGGTACAAGTTGGAGGCAGCGACCTCGTCGATCTGAAGGGGCTGACTACCGGATCCCTGGCCGCGACTACGTTCGCCACGCTCGCCATAACGGGGCTCATACTCGTCTATCTTTTTATTGTGGCCCTTGTCGTATTCATCTGCCGACGCCGACCGTTCCTACCACGTCAGCCGCATACGATGGCTAGTGTGTTGGCTTTTCAGCATCAGTCGAAGATGCTGTATAGTTTCATCGGCACGTCGAGGTTTTCCGAGGCGGAAATTAACGAGAAAGTAAATGAACTGCATGGTGCTGGCAAAACGTACGGGTTGGGCTGGCTTAATGGACGGGATGGCCTTATGCATTGTGGGATTGATGAAGAGGAGCTTATGACGGGCTATAAGCATGGGATTGGGGATGGGGCTGTGAGTTAGGTTTACTAAGAAGAAAAAGAAAGACTCTTTTGACTTTTTGTTATGTTTCGATCCTTTTTTTTTTTTGTTGTTTAGTTTAGGAGTTGGACATCGGACGTTTTGAATGAAGAGGTTTTTGTTCTGCGATGAGGGGGATTTTCGTCAAGTGTGAATGATAACTTATGGCTATGATGATATGGATTTGACGGACAGGACAGGACAGGACAGGACAGGATATATGAATGCCATATGACCAAGATAAGAACGCCCACTCTAACCTAGGGATTTTCTGAGGCGTCCTCTTGATTTAGTTGACATGTTAAGAGTAAAAAGTATGGGGGATCTCTCAGACATAAGCGAACTCCAAAAAATTGAATCCCATCTTTCATACTCATTTTCAATGTAGGTTATCTAGACAGTTCGTAATCGTAACGTGTAATATGGTCCAATGATGATCAGATGTCTCGCACGTTGAGATACGATTAAAACGAAACGTCACGAGGAAATAAAAACACTTAGTATAATAACTAGCCAATATAACTTTCAGCACTGAATTCTCCAAAGAACATACCTCTCCCCAAAGATCCTCTTTTCTTACTCCTCATCTCATCTCATCTCATCTCACGTCTCGCATTTCCCATCGTCAAAAGCACACGTCAAAAATCAACTTACCCACCCACCAGACCTATCCCCAAACCTCGCCAATCCATTCACCCACTCGCCACAACTAACGAAACTGATCCTCCGTCACCCCCTTCCCCATAGCCGCAGTCGAACTAATCCCCCCCGTGACCATCTTCTGCAACTCATCAACGTACGTCGCGCCACTCCACTTCTGATGTCTAACAACATCGATACCAGCGTCCATCTCAGGCTCTTGCACCAGCTCGCCATACGCGCGCATACCCACCTTTGCGAACGCAGCCGCGAACCGGTCAGCCGCCAGTGCGGTCGTGTGCAGACCTGCTAGCGTGATGAATTGCCAGCAGTATCCCAACTTCGCGAGTCGGCTGATATACGTCTCTTGCTCGGAGCGCGGCATTGCTGTTTTCCAGTTGAAGGAGGGGGAGAGGTTGTATGCCAGTCTATATTTCACGGGAGTTTGGCTCGGTTAGTAGAAAAATTCTTTTTTTGAAGGAGAATCGTATATAGCAAGTTGAAGAAGGGTGGGATTACGAAAAGAGGGAATGGGGAGGGGGGGTAAACCTACTTCTGCTCCGGCCAAACCGCGTGTACGCCATCCGCAAACGCCTTTGCCTGTTCGTAATCAGGGAGTTTACTCTCCATCCAGATCGCATCACAGTACGGCGCATACGCGACGGCCCGGTTAATCGCACAATCGCAGCCGCCTTTCAATCTGTAATACCCCTCGCGCGTACGCGGTGCATCCCAGTCGAAATAAATATCCGTACCGATGATCCCGCGGGCGATTACACGCGCCTCCGCGTTACTCTTCCCCTTAGCCTGTGCTAAGTACTGCTTCAGCAACGTCTTCCTGTCACCCGTGAGAGTCTGAGAAGCCATGATAACGTCCGCAACGGCCTCGTCAAAGCGCTTGAGGTTTGCCTTTTTCAGCCATTCATCTTCGATAGCCTGTAGCTGTTCGCCGCTTTTACCCGACTTCTCGGCGGCGATCATGAGGTCGTTTAGTGGCTGCAAGTTCGGATTCGTACAACCCGTGATGAAGGCGTGATCTCGCCCGTCAATGGTTGTGGTGATCAGTGTCGCCGCCTCGGCATCGGTACGAGCAATAAGCAGGAGATTAGTCCCCATGATATCGGCCTGCGCACGAACAGCAACAAGTCGGTTGATATGCTCGCTAATTGGCACGAGGACTTTGCCCGCCATATGACCGCACTTCTTGGTACCTGGCGCTTGGTCCTCGATATGAATGCCCGCAGCACCATTCTCGACGAAGAGTTTCGTCAGCTTCATCACGGCCGTGAGACCGCCATGTCCCGTGTCGGCATCGGCGATGATAGGGCGGAGATAGTCGATGTTGGCAACTTTGGAGCGTGCCGCCTTGGGTGTACTGAGTCGTTCTTGACGTTGCTTTCGGTCGTGGAAGAGCTGTGCCATGAATAGACTTTTCACCTTATTCGGAACGGTGGTCTAGCTTTTGGATTAGTCTCGGTTGAGCGAGGGAGAGAGAAGATATTATGACGCCTGCTTTGCTTACATAGGGGTAGTCAGCTAGATCAGGGCCTGGCTCATCAGAAGATGAGGCAGTAGACGACGATTGCCACCCTGAGACATAGACGGTATCCAGATACTTGGCCATCTGCGTAAGTGCCGTCGGTTCTAAGCAGCCATAGGTGTAGCTAGCATCATGGTTCTGCATTATGATCAGCAATATATTAGGGGAAGAAAAGTGGCATATCTACAGGTTGGCCTACCTTGAACCTATTCTCGAGTATGTTCCACAGTTTATTGGCCTGTACGTTGCTCGGGTATTGAAGGGGAAGATGCCCTCGTTTCGAGACGATCTGCTCGGCAGTGAACGGTCTCTTGGTGTATCTCCATCTCGGCTCACTCCACCACTTCTTCACGGCTTGAACTTCGTTTGCGAAAAGTTCGTCCTCGAAGTTCGGGTCGACAGCCGTGTTGATCATGTTATTCGAAGCCATAATGAATAGCCAAGTTAGTATGATGAGTAAGTGTATACAATATGATGGTGCTGATTTAGAAAAAGCGAAGTGTATTAGCCCGTCATAGAGCGATCTTTCACCTCCAGAGGGTAGGGGAGTTTCAGTCTAAAGACTGAGAATGCAGGCTGTAGAGCTTGTGATGGTTAGTTTGAAAGCTTTGAGATAAAGAAGTCGGACAAGGAGATTGGCACGAATTCAGGAGTTGTTGTTGAGGTTTAACCGGCAATTCTGTGGTATATTCTCAAGACACTTCGTGAAAAGGAAGAGGTTTCTCGGGCTTGTTTCTCCTAGTGCATTCTTCATCTTCATCCTCAACGCGCCGCGGCTCCATTAGTCACACATGTGAAGTTTACCTAACCATAGGGAATACTGGCGGCGACGGGTATTAAGAAGGGAGTCGTAGGCTGTAGCTCGGTAAAACTCGGTAAAGCATAACCAGCTACGTCAACACTTGTCGTCCACGGAGTGAATGACATGGCACTAAAGACCAGTCTCTAGGCGATGGAGCTATCTTCCTCACGACTATTCCCTCGCCGTCACTTACTTTGGATCGGAGATGGGAACTTCTCGCCGACTCGTTGAAGGGTGATCATTTTCCATGCTTCGACTCAAATGGAAGCTTCAGCTCTCTTGTCATTGATGGCGATGCAGGCAGCAGGCTTAGCCGCCGTCTTCGCTAGCAGCGCTTTCCAGGTTGACCGAGTCAGAAGGAGACGTGCAGAGGAGCGGCCCGGCGCCCGCAAAGACCGGGCTAGACGTGTAAACCTTAATGAGGTAAGGTATAATAACTACATTGTAGTATCCCATTGAGAAGGCCCGCCACATTGCTCGTCCCCCTTAACAAGTGGTAGCTTTAAGCAGCACATAGACGGGGGATTTGTAGGCAGGCGACGCCCTTGGATGGCTGAGCAGTGTGGTAGGTTGAGAGTGGGATAAAGGCGTTAACGTTGCGCTACACTGACAAGTGACGAGATGTGTCCGAGATGCTGAAGCATGTGAACGGTTCAACATTCAGGAAACACTGAAACAGTCAAGGTTAACTATCTATCTATCTAGGTTATCTGTTATCGATAACGTGCTCGAACCGCCTGCACCGCCAATTGTGGCTAGTAATGACCCCCACAGAGCAAACATGCAATTGGCCAATAGTTAAGGTTAGATAACTAACCTAGATAGAGATCCTTTGGTTTGGTCGGATACGCCACAATAAATTGCCCCGCACTTCTGGCTGAAGTTAAAAGAGTCGCCCTGAGCTGCGGAGTGGTATCTAGGCCAGTCACCATTCTAACAAACACCATCACATTCAAACACATTGTGGTTTGAGATGTATCCACATAATGTATGCCGTCGTGATTCGTGATCCCCGGCATGCCCGGCATACCTCTTCCTTAACGGCCCGTCACGAAATCGTCTTCACGCCGATTGGTTTACCCCGCGGCTAACAAAGCTTTGACAGTCCGAATCAGGCCGAACCCAACGGCGGATGACTCGTAACAATCATGGAGCGATCATGAACTTACAAACGTACAAACGCACCGGGGCGTCTCGAAGCCAAAATAGAAGTATTTTAGCTACCTACACTTACATTGGTATTCCCGTACTATACACCGAGTCCTTCAGTTATGCTTGCACGTAAACAAACCTTGTCGTCAGAGACTGGCCTTTGCGCGTGCCCGCTGCGGAATATCAAGTTGTCAACATCCAAAACTGCACTGACCCACAGACCGGCATCACCCTCGACTTTCAGAACAACAAATTTTGCAAATCATGTCGAAGCGGAAGAGGAGTATGGAGAACATGGCGGAAAGCCAGACCATAATAGATCCCGAGGGCGACCTTTTGATCAATTTACATCCGCATTCCTTCGATTTCGCGCGCACACGCTACCTTCTTCAATGCCCATTCAAAATGACAGGACAAGGACAGGCAGGCCAGCGATTATATACAGACCCGTCGGGCAATTTGGGAGGTGTTGGGAGGATTGGGTGGGCGCGCCCTTTTTAATTGTGCTTTCTTATTATTACTTCTGTCTAACCTATCTAGATACTTCTCATCCCCCCCCTCAAAAAACTAAGTATTCATGCCATAACAATCCCAAGCCAGATCTAACCCATAACGATAATAATCTCCAATCAGACGGACCAGAACCCGCCGGAATATGCCATATTCAGTCCTCAAAAAACTGCGCTTCCTTCGCCCTTAGGGCTTTCTCATACGTTTCATACGGAGTCAGCGTGCCAAGCGCCCTCTTCAAATCCGTATTAATGAACTGAAGACCATAGACATAACTCGCGTTAACCCAACCAAATCTGTTACAAAACGAACCATGTTAGTCAGTCTCGTAAAAGACGGCGAAGAAAGTGATGAGAACTGTGACATACCCTTCTTTGGCCACCCCCCTGAAATCCAGCCCCTGGTTGCCATACTCAGCATCCACACGATGCGGATCAACCAGACGCGTAACATCATACTTCTCCACCACCACCCCATTGAAATCCACAAACGCTTTCGTGATCATAAACAGCCATTTATACGCCAACTTCTGCACCAGGTCCGAGTATCCGTACCGGTACAGACCCGTCCAGGCTAGCATCTGCTGCGGCGCCCAGCCATACGGGTAATCCCACTGTCTATTAGGTCTCTCCAGACTCACTTCCCCCCGAGACTTTTCTGTGCCCGAGAGTAACCCGCCGTAGGCTTCGAATTTCGGCATGGCACTGTTCACCACCCGGGCCGCTTTTTCGGGGTCCGGGATCCCGGCCCACAGCGGCCAGAACGTCGTGCACGTTTCGTACGTGCACTGTTCCTGTTTCACGGTGTCGTAGTCGAAGTACATCCCTTCCTCTTCGTTCCAGCAGTACCGGTGAATAGCAGCGCGCCGCCGTCTCCAGCGACGATCCCACGACGCTGAAGTTTCAATCTGCCCGGGTTCCATTGACCCGCTACACCACTCGGCAGGCAGCTTGAGGCAGTCATCGAAGACGTTACGAATGGTACGCGCGATGTCTACTTCGTACTTGTACAATAAAGAATTCAAATCAATCGTGGCGAGATTTGCGCAAACCTTTTCTAGTCGGTAGGACGTATCGTGTCCGGATTCTCGAACGGCCCGATCATGCAAAAAATATTCGTCTAACTCGGGCTCGTTCACTTCGCCGTAGTTATATGCCTTTACGAATTGTTTAAAACTCATGTTGTGCTTCTTAGCATAGGGCGCCAGGATGTGAACAAAATGGCTCGGTTCGGTTTCGGGCGGGACACCACGCCCCTCAGGTCGATAACGGGATAGTTTTGTTTTCGGGTCTAATCGGGGCTCGGCCATCCATACGGTGTAGTACTCCTTAATCGCGGCGAATATGGCTTCTCTGAGGAATTCCTTAGCGCCTGGTTGATGCCTGATCTTCTCGTATACCCGCAAGGCCATGTCTGTCAAGAAGGGCGGTTGGGACCTTGTGAGATAGTAGGATCTGGTTGCGTTGAGGATTTTTCCGTAATGACGGATACTGAAGCAAAAGTTCTGAACCATCGCCTTGGCCAGGTGGACCTTGTCGTTGATGACAAGACCCAAAGACTCCATGTAGCTATCCCAGCCGTATAGTTCATTGAATCTCCCACCTGGCACGACAAAAGGTACGCCCTTGAGGGTACTCTCCCCTGTATTCGCATCGGTATATTCCTCCATGGCAACAGCCAGTAGGCCAGGGCCAGGGGAATCGTTAAGGTCTCGCACAGCATCTGGTGTGATCTTTTCAGGGAGATACTGGACGTCTAATCGAATCTCCGGCTTCTCGCGCGCGAGATTCTTGTAATATTCATATTGTTCGGGGGCACCTCTTGGGACATATATACGTGGTCGCGGATCGGCCGTCCAGTCTTTCGCGTCGTTGGCGGCAATTTCGATACTCGAGCCGTCGATGCGGCGAGTTAAAGCCTCCCAAAACTGATCCTTTATAAGTCTTGATAACCGGCTTACGGGGTTCTCGTTAAGACGGCCGATATCCAGGATGATTCGTTTTCTTCCGTATTCTTTCGCTAGAGATAACTCCTGCAGGAGGTTAGAAAGCATGTATGTTCCCCGAATATCAAAGCTATTATGACCTCCTGATGCAGCCGTTCGTAGTGACAACACCTATGCGGGACAGTTAGCATCCAAGCCTGTATATCTTGCTCGGAGCTTGACTGTGTCACACACCTTCGGCCCAACGTCTTCAATGGTGATTTGCATATTGTGATCCGTGTCTTCTTGGGAGCAAAGATTTTCGAGCGTGTGGTCGACATCGATCAAAAACTGGCGCGAGTGTTGCCGGCTTCCTTCATCTGAAAGTCGCCGTCTTAGAAACTCGATTTCAAACTTCTCATCGACGATTTACGGAGATCAGCTTACCATGGCTGCCACGTCTGTGCCTTTCTTGAGTTTCCAGGTATTCCAACTCTCTAAGAACAAATTTCTGGGAATCCAGGTAAGATATTGACTCTTGAACGACTCGGATGAATTTAAGAATACCTGGTTGGGATGTATGCTATAGCGCCTATAGCGCCGGTCGCCATGCCGGGCTTCGGAGGCATAGTAGGTTTTGGCATCGTCGAAGATACTCAGGTCGTCCCCATGGGAAATTGATTCACGGCAATGGTGGTGCGTCCCGGTCGGCCCGGCGGAGGCGGACTCGGCGGAGGCGGCGGAGGCGGCGGATTCGGACATTCTCGCTTTCAAAACTTCTTTCTCGGACCAACCGAGTCGAGCGTCAATAGTTGGGAGTGCAACGGCTTGGTTGGCATGGCGACTCTGCTTTTGGTTGCGACGACGACGATATTGTCAGTAGAGAGCCCAACAGCCCCTAAAAATAGTGCCCAAACTAACCTAAAACCCTCCAATTCCACTAATTAATTACCAATCATCATGGCTCGCGGAATCGGGCAGTCAACGTGACGATATAAGGCATATGACTTTATATATAGACCACGAGTTGAAACCTCGGGCTATGCAGCCAGACTTCCGTTCGTTGGCTGGTTGGTAATAGTTAATCAGATGAAGAAAAACCACGGCTTAGACAGAAGGGGCAGATGGAAAAGTCAGGGCTCAGAGAGGCGCTTGAAAAAGGTCGACATGCCAGTATGCACACAGTTTGAAGACGTTCATAGTTTGGAAAAGGAAGGAAATCGCGACGTCGTTTTGGTGCATTGCCCATCTCAGGGGGGAGAGTCAGAAAAGATGGAGACATGATGTCAGGAAAGCCCGATGAATGCGCCGGCAAGCACCCTCACGATCTTTGGCGTTTCGTCTAAAATCCTAGACTAGGCAAGGTTAGTTCGCGTGGGCTTTAGATAGTGAGTGCGGAAATTTCACTAACTTATTGAGGATCACCCGTTGCTCCTGACTATCTACCTACAGTGGGTCACAGAAAGTGACGCTCGATTTTTTCAAGCCGAATTTTGGGCTCAAATAAAAGCCACGATGGAGGCACGTAAAATGTAGCTATGAGTTATAAAAAAGGATATATGCAACTGCCGGTCACTGTTTAATGCACACCCAGTTTTCGAGGGTATTATATTGTCATTTGCACGCGCGGTGTTGATTCTGAAAGGTGGTCTTTTTTGCAACAAGTCCGAGCGAGCGTCACTTTCTGTGACCCACTGTATCTATCTACTTAGGTAGGTCCCCGCCTGACTCGAGCCCCGCCTCTATTCAACTACCGAGTCCCTCATTATCTCCACCATAATGGATTACTCGATAGAACATCACTATATGAAGCGTCTATACGCTCTAAAGGGGTCCCTCTGCATGTGCGTAGCCTTTTTCGTCGTTGCCGTTGTGTCTCTTCACGTTGGAAAGCCAGGCAGTTTTTCATCATGGTACGAATCTGCCAGGCCAACGGAATACAGCATGAACCCTTACTTGGCACGCTTTTCAGAATCATACCATCGGCTGGTAGGACAATGACTGGTAGCGATTGGTTCTGGCAAGCATAAGCATCATGAACGCCTCGACAAGTAGTCGAGTGCCGGCCGGAAGTGCGCCGAGGGGTGGTAGTGACATCGAAGGCAACGTTCGAGAGAAGCCCTTACTCGAGCCTCCCGTACACGTGTCCCACCGAATTCACTTCACGTGCCGTTGCGCGTTCGACCTCGTTTCTAGCCGAATATGTCATAACAGCTTGACCATTGATCTCATGCTGGACCGAAATGTGCGGGAAAAGCCAGAATTGCACGCGCGTGATCCCTGGCAACTGCGGAAAGGGAATGATAAAGGCGATGGATCTATCCTATCCTGCCTGACATTTACAGTTTCTCTAACCTGGTTGCCTCATTGGTCGCCCTATCGCCTCGTTTGTCCATTGAGGCGCACCTGTTGCCCATCATAATCAACACCTTGCTGACAGATTTGGACAATCTACGTGGTCGAGTTGAACAACTGGGTCAGGATGTTATGGGTGGATTCCACCGCAGCGATGGCTTTCGCCACATTCTCAAGGTCTTCGAGCTGGCCATTTTGATAGTGCCTGCATCATGCCCAACCCCTTCCTTGTTGTATCAAGCGGCAGACTTTGTGATGACGCCCTTTTTTTGACTGACTTGCTCGGCTAGGACTCTCGTCCCTCGTCTCTTCTGCTTGAATACGGCGCAACATGAACGACAAGTAGTTTCGTGCGTTGGAAGCTTGACCAACAACTGTTGTGGCAGACAATACTTGCTCTTATTTCTACGGGCGTCGGGACTTCGTCTTCCTTTGAGCTTCTTCCTTTGAGCTTAACAGATTCCCACGCGGTGCTCGGCGCCGATTCTCAGCTGAACGGCATCATTGCGCAAGGGCTGCTATAGTGTGTGGTCTTGGCATGTACGTGATTCCAACGCAACCAACACCGTACATGCAGATATCACATGCCTAAAGCAGACGATGCGCGAACTGCCAACTAGTATCGACGACTTTCTGATGAAATGTCCAGGTCCTCTTCCATGCACAGGACTACCCACGTTCCAGTGGACTGGACGAGCTGTCTCGGGCCACAAGTGGATGACAGGCAAGACCTATCTAGCCCAGTTCTCAGACGCCAAATTCTTTAACATAACATCTCAGACACTTTTCATCTTCATCCTCCTTCACTAGCAGTTGACATCCTGGAAGAGATGCCTTTATCGTAGTATACAATACACACTGCATGGTACCTGCAATCTTTGTTTCCATCCGGGACCAGTATTCGACGGATTATCGCGATCCGAGAGGCGGCCACAGCGATAGCATGCGAGGCATGTCATCTCTCGTATTCACCGGGTCCACCCCTGCTTATAAGTTATCCCTCAATGTACTGCTCAGATACAACAAGCCACGATTGAACGATGGGTCTTGAGAGGCCGACATCGTTTACCTCAAATCGACACCATCTGTGTCGCTTTTAGTCCGTATAAAAGCTGGAGTTGCTTTTCTAGGCGGCACTTACCGAGCATCCATCTACCTACACTTTGCACATTCATACTAATAACTTTAGATACAATTGCTAATCCGATCTAGATGCGGCGGCCAGGACTCCCGGTGTTAATCATCTGTACCAGTACACTACCGGTCGGCGGTAGGGTACCTCGAATGTCGTCCATGGTGATTCGATCTTCTCCACTTGGCTGACCAAGTCAGCTTCAGCTACCTAGCCTGCAGCTGAAGAAGATGGTGGTGTAGTCTTTGATAGGTACCGCACCGACTTGCCTACATACCTACCTACACCAATACACCAACAAAAGGCATTTCTTCCTCTTATATGTATCGCATCATTCCGCGAGATGAGAAAATGCCAAGAGAGGAGTATCAGCAGCCATATCGAAGGCTCACTTTACCGCCAGTTCATGTCTTCGCCAGCTATTGCCCCTACCAGACTTCTTACCTACCTTATGTTATCCGGGAGTACCTCCTACATACATCAATTCATTCGTTATTGGTTACGCGTGGCTGATCGCCACGCCTCGACTGGCCAAGACACCCTCCGTTCCTTAATCAGGGATTCAGATGGGGATCAATACATATCACATCCCACCAATAGTTAGACGGCAGCGCTGCAACTGACCCTTTTCTATCACAAACGAAGACCGTTGCGTATCGGGGATTTATTATCCGGTAGTAGATAAGCCCTGCAAGGTATTGGGCCGACGTTCATCACTGGTTCTGACTGGGTATGATGGGCAGGTATGTACATACATGTTGGTCTCCAGTCAAGTCTGGCTGGCGGCAACGGTCATTCCGCTGTCTTGCTTTCTACGGTACCATCGGGATACCTCTTGCATCGCCCTACCTCTAGACTACCACCTAGGTTAGTGTGGTGTGTTTACCCAGTTGACTGACCAGTGAAGGCGTCCAGATTACATGCGATAAATCTAGATCTCTCTGTCAGCTGTCCTGCCGGGGTAGGCGGGTATGCCTACATATCACCATGTAGATAACACCCTCTGCCCATATCGCGTACGTTTTGTGCGGCTGGAAATATCCCAGTCTGGGTTTGTGAAAGCGTACCTGGTGGACCTCCCACGGCGTTTTCCGATTTGTTTTGCCCATACCAGATCTTGCATTGAGACCTAAGTTCGCTTCCCCTACCCGACAAACCCCTTCCTGGTCCGTCATCTCGACTTCACTACGCCTTTCCTCCCTCATTTCTGGGCAGTGTAGATAGCCGGCGCAGGTGTAAAGTGAGTCGAGTGTGCGACCACTTACTCACCCCGTCGTTTCTTTTCAGTTTCGCGTATTTCGTTTCATCCTTCGGCCGGTTGTTACCATGAATTTCTTAAAATCATACTTCACTCCGGGACAGAGTAAACTGGAGGGGGAAAACGGAAATGTTAAGGAGAAGAAGCTGTCGGCGGCTAGTGAGAGCCACCTGGGACGACTGGCCCCAGGGATTGCCGCGCCCGCAGCTACGCCCAACGTTTCCTTTCCCGCCACGCCATCAGAGAGATCCTCGATGCCATCGCGACCTGTCTCGACCTATCGCGCTTCCAATTATCCCGACGGTGACTTTCGAAATGTCCGCGAAAACCTCGTCGAAGTCAGGGCCGACGTCACGTGCAATTGGCTATATCAGCAACAGTTGGAAAGGCAGTATGCAACGGGTATCTTGCCGGACGAAGGCGTGGTGTTGAAGAAGGGGCGGAATAGCTATGCGTGCTGCCCGCCGCAACTTCGAGACATGAGATACGGCCTATACGATATGGCAATGGAGCTCAACGTCAGGGTACGCCAACTTTCTCCGTCCCATCCTCGTTTGTCATGGAATATAATCAAGTCGCTAATTTCGTCGTATAGTGCGCGATGACCGTTAATACGAGAGTGATCAATGTTATTCTGTCTTCGAGACGGACGACCTACGATTATATTCCGTTGCCCGATGGCTTGCGACTGCAAGTACTTCCGAGTATGCGCGAGCTACCTCGATGTCAGAAGCACCACTTCGCCGCCTTCATACAAGACCTTCGGATCATGGTTGTGTGGGACGACGACCCCAAGAGGGTCTTAGCCAGGGCGGAGGCGTTGGAACGGCAACTGATGAGGATGATCTGGGGAACAGGACAAGTAGAGGATGACGATTCTGAGGCCGAAAAGGGTGAGAAGGTCCCGGCTGGTGAGACGCACGACACGATAGCCGATCTTGAAGCTGCCGAAGCGCCAGAACGCCGGGTAAAGCTCACGAGCGCTTTCACCGTGGCCCTCACCATAGCCCTGTCTATATCAACCTTGGGCATTGGTTTCCGTAGCCTGGCCTTCGAGACCGCGACCGATGGCTCATACACCCGATTAGCACTCATAGTAGTCAGTCCTATCCAGCTGTGGGTTGGATACTTCTTTTTTCAGACCATCATCATCAACTTCTTCGAGATCTTCGGGCCTATTACCTCGGTCGTCAAGAACAGTAAATACTACTCGGGAATGCCGCCAAAGCGTCTCGACCGCGAACATCACACGCTACCGCATGTAACTATACAGATGCCGGTCTACAAGGAGGGGTTGAAGGCCGTCATCACGCCGACTATCCAGTCACTCAAGCAGTGTATATCGACGTACGAGCTCCAGGGGGGTTCCGCGAACATTTTCGTCAATGATGACGGTATGCAGCTCATCTCACCCGAAGAGGCACAGGCCCGGCGCGAATTCTACGACGAGAATAATATTGGCTGGGTGGCGCGGCCGAAACACAATCCGAAGCCCGAGAACGGGGAACAGCCATTCCTACGCCGCGGAAAATTCAAGAAGGCGTCAAATATGAACTATGCATTGATGGTCAGCAATCGCGTGGAGGATAAGCTGGTGCAAACACGGAGATCTTCCGCTTGGACTCAGGAACATGAGTATGCCGCATACGAGCTGTGTCTGGCTGAGGTATTGCTTGAGGACGAGGGCCGTACGTGGGCTGAAGGGAATATTCGTGTCGGCGATTACATCCTGATCATCGACTCTGATACCCGTGTGCCGGAAGATTGCCTGCTGGATGCTGTCAGTGAGATGGAGGAATCACCTGAAGTGGCGATTCTTCAGTTCTCTTCGGGCGTCATGCGTGTTAGCTCATCGTTTTTCGAAGGAGGGTAAGTGCAGCATTGCCTCGAGTGGAATTGTGTCAGGGCGGTTTTCGTTGCTCCGCTTGCGGCCTTTGCTAACAATACGCAGTGTCGAATGGTTCACCAACCTGATTTACTCGGCTATCACCTACACCGTCGCAATCGGCGACTCCGTCCCCTTCGTAGGTCACAACGCCATCCTGCGCTGGTCAGCTGTCCAAGACGCAGCCGCCTACCATGACGAAGACGGCTACGAGAAGTTCTGGTCCGAGTCGCACGTCTCCGAAGACTTCGATATGTCCCTCCGCCTGCAATGCGCAGGCTACAGCTGCCGCTTCGCGTCCTACACGGGCGAAGGCTTTCAGGAGGGCGTGTCGCTGACTGTCTACGATGAGCTAGCGCGCTGGGAAAAGTACGCGTATGGCTGTAACGAACTCGTATTTCACCCTTTGCGATACTGGCTAACCCGGGGTCCCATCACGCCGTTGTTCCGAAAGTTCCTAGCTTCCGATATCCATTTGCCTAAGAAGATGACTATATGCAGTTATATCGGCACGTATTATGCTATCGGCGCCTCGTGGATCATCACGCTGTTTAACTTTATCTTCACGGGATTCTTCTACGGTCTTTACGACAAGTACTACTTGGACTCCTTTGCGATTTTCATCTCTGTCATTGTGGTGTTTACGGGCTTTGGAAATATCGCTCTTGCTATTCTGCGGTATCGGTTGAATCAGAAATCTCTCATCGGCGCCTGTAAGTTCCCCCCTTCCTCCCCTTCCATCCTTTTTCTTATCTATCCTTTCCTTCTCCCTCCCCCTTCTCATCCTTTCCTCTCATAAACCAAACTAACACCTGCACTCACCAATGAAAAAAATTTAGTCTGGGATAACGTAAAATGGATACCCGTCATGAGTATCTTCCTCGGCGGCCTATCTCTCCACCTATCCCAAGCCATCCTATGCCACTTCTTCGGCATAGACATGACCTGGGGCGCCACGGCCAAAGAGGTCGAAGACGTGAACTTCTTGGAAGAGGTGCCCCGCCTCCTGAAGAGATTCAAGGGCACGTTTGTGTTTTGTCTCGGGAGCATCGCGCTCATGGTCGTCGCTGCGTTCGTCTTCCCCGAGGAATGGCGGATTACGTACTTCGCTTCGATCTTCCCGTTTGCCTGGCTTGTGGGCTGCCATTTACTGCTTCCGGTGGCGTTGAATCCCGCGCTGATGGTTTTTGCTTGGTGATTTCTCTTTTTTGGTTTCTTCTTTTTGGGGGAAGGGGGAAGGGGGATATATGTTTGGGCTGGAATAGGGATAGGTATAAATAAATAATTCTGGTGAATGTGTCGTACGTATGAAGGAGGACAGAACACCCATACCCCCCATACATATTTGGTATATATATATACTTGTCTTTTTATCAACAGTCTTTTATATAATTAGAGAGGGATATTCAGCGTTGATACGGTTGTGGGAGGATTGGGATAAGTAGCGATTCTCAAAAGTCCCAGGCCGATATGAGAGGGGATTTCCATACCCTC
The DNA here is from genome assembly GCA_028637585.1 of Xylariaceae sp. X187. Lineage (NCBI taxonomy): Eukaryota > Fungi > Ascomycota > Sordariomycetes > Xylariales > Xylariaceae > Xylariaceae sp. X187. The sequence goes on along the minus strand of JAJIZN010000006.1, from coordinate 431,106 downwards.
TTCTTCCCCCCTTTCCGAAGAAAAATACAACCTTCTATGAGTGATTCATTTAGGTAGGGTAGACACTTAATACCCTCTGGGTATTGCACCGCAACGCTCGCTCAAGCCATGGTATAGATATCATATCCGCAGAATCATAGCATCATGATATCTATCTGATACCAATTTCAATGCAGTTCAGTTCAGTTTCATAGCTTCATTCACCTTCCTTCCTTCCTTCCTTTCCTCTTCTTCGTACAATCCTCCACCCTCATCTCAAACTTCACTCCGAACTAGCCCCAACCCTCCTACTGAACTCCAGCCACACTCCAAACCTTAACCGCCGCATCCCCACCCGTGCTCGCAATCCTATTCTCGCCCACCCACGCCACACCATTCACCCCATCCTTGTGTGCATTCAACACATTGACTCGCGCTCCGGGCTTCGCCAAACTCCAAACATAAACATGCGTGTCCAACGCACCACTCACAGCCTGTGTACCCGCCTCATTCCACGCAATACTCGTGACCCTTCCCGTATGCGCAGACCATCTATCCGTGACAATCTCCAGCTTTTCATCCGCCTTGTAAACATAAATCTTGCCGTTCTGGTTCCCCGAAGCAAGCAGGGCTCCATCCCTGGAGAATGCCAGTGCTGAGATTTGCGCTGCTGAGTTCTGGGCCTCGCCTACTTGGGATAGTTTGTTGGTACTTCCATCCACTTTGAATAATCGCACCGCGTTTCTGCTCGTGCCGACGGCCACCAAGGAGTCGTGCGCTGCGATCGCTGTGGGTTGAGAGTCGGTGATGTCGAGTTTACCTGCTAGCTGGCCCTTGACGAATATCTCCACGCCGGATATCGTGGCGACGAAAACACGGCCGCCGGCAACGGCCACGGCCTTGGGCTGTGCGGAGAGTTTAGGGGCTTCACCGGCAAATGTATTGGCTGACACATCTATCGTGCGTAGCGTGTCGTCCCAGCCGACACTGTATGCCTGTCCCGTCGCCGACGCAAAGTTCGTAACTTGGTTGGTGTGGCACTGCCCGTCGACTGCTGTGCCGATGCCCGAGGATACGTCCCAGGTACAAACTTTGCCATCGAAGCTTCCGGTCCACAATGTTTGACCATTGCCACCCATGGCGGTGATGCTCTTGTTGTGCCCCTGAACAATCTTGACTGGCTTGTCACTGTCTTCCTTCAGATAGTTCAGGTTTCCGTCGAGACTTAGACTGATGATCAAGCTATCACTTCGTCCATGGGTCCAGACCACGCCGACTTGTTGATCGCCAACCTTGACGCTCCCATCGCTGCTAATCGCCCAGGTCCGCAAGACCTTGCCAGTTTCCACATCCCACATTTTCACGGTTCGGTCCGCGCTAGCCGTGACGAATCGCTTGGAATCACTCGACCAACTGACAGAGAATATGCTTCCGGTATGCTCACCCTCGCCAATCGCCTTCGCGTGCTCAAACGACTTGGGCGTCTTCTCCTCGTTGAAATTGTACAATTGGATCCGTTTATCGGCGCCGACAGTGATTAACTTGCTCCCATCGGGCGAGATAGCCGTGCCAAGCACGAAGCCCTTGTGCAGACCATCGGCCTTCGACTCGAAATGCAGGGGACTCGGGACGTTTCCGAGGAAACACACGGACATATCATCGCTGACCGTCACGGCAGAGAGAGCGCGAACCGTTTTCTCCGTCGGTCGTATAGCGACGGCGTTGATGACCTTGGAGTGTCCCGTCACTTCGCCTACCTTCCCACCCGTAATATTGAAGGCATGTCCGAACTTCTCACGGCCGTCTCCAACCGCAATGACTCGGTCACCATCGCTAGCGAAAGCAATATCGTTTATTCTCCCCGAGAAAGCCGGCCATTCATCTTTTGCAGTGGTCGGACTTTGATCAGCCAAGTTGAACTCGACAACAGCAGCAACAAAGACGCGTCACATCACCATCTTCCCCATCGTCATGACGGACTTACTTACCCTTGTTCTTGATGCCATCCTTCGTCGAAGCCCATACTCGAACCAAACCAGTCACATCTCCGCTGGCAATTCGGTACTCGGGGACTAGATTGGGCAGCGGCGCGATGCGAGCGACGGTTGTTTGCGCCGTGTGGTCATTATACTGGATACAGTCGGACGGGTCGTCGATCGAGCGCAAGAATATCGATTTTCCCGACTAGTGACACAACTGAATGTAAGCTTCGTTTATTTACGTAGAAGTATGGGCACGAAAGGCCAAAAAAAAAAAAAAAAAAAAAAAAAAAAAAAAGAACCTTACGGCATAAGCAAGCTTCGTGCCCAAGGGATCAGTAGAGAGCTGTGTCGGCTGTCCCCGCGTCGTGGCCGGAGATGCAGCCAAGGTCTTCTCGAGCGTGATCGACATCTTTAAACAAACGCCAACAAGAACTCAGCGAGTGGAGGTTTTTATTTTATGGGGAAAGAATGGGCAACCAGGTCTTCTAAAATCCCAGGATATAGGCCTTGACAAAGCAAAGTTTGGTAAGATGGACCTATCGTCGGCCTCCTTCTCGTCTCTTCTCTTCCCAAGTTTCCGACCTAATGAATGACGCGGGGCACTGGCACTTGCACTTGCACCTCAGCGAACCCCACCACCCCACTTTGCCGGCGAAGGGTACCTACTAGATAGGTATATTACCCACTACATAGAATAACTGGGGCAATAATGCGGGGCAATTATACTGTGAGTAGGTAGGTAGATACGTTCCGTATGGACTAGACTACAGTGGGTCACAGAAAGTGACGCTCGTTTTTTCAAAGCCGAATTTTGGGCTCGAATAAAAACCACGATGTAGGCCCGCAAAATGTGGATGTGAATTAGAAAAAAGTATTAATGCAGTTGTCGGCCATTATTCAATGCGTGTCCATCTTTTAGGAGTGAAATATACTTCATTTTGATGCGTGGTGGTGATTCTTAAAGGTGGTCTTTTTTGCAACAATTCTGAGCGAGCGTCACTTTCTGTGACCCACTGTAGATACCTGGTGTAAACCGGAAAACACAGTGTGACCCGTGCTTCTAATTTTATACACACTTAGGTGTCGCTGTCGCCCTAATACATAACGTCTCTACTTAGACTACCTAATTATAGGGCAGACCAGACCAGCCAGACCAGACTCTTTTGGACGAATCCAATGTAACGACCCCCTGACGCGCGTTTGCAACTCCCATTGCAGTCTCGTTTCCAGATGCCAAAACGTTATTCTCTGACTCTCCCGAGGCCCAGCCTGTGATATCTTACGCGACTAGGTACCGATGTTCAAACTTCAAAGAAAGCCTACCTACTTTACGTAAGTAGTCCATGCCCTGAAAGCAGGACTTTCCATTCGCCATTAGATAGTTAATAATATAAGATACTTTTACCGCCTTCAATGCTGTGTTGCCATCATCACAAACGGCTCTGGTATACGCCGTACGAACTATCGTATCACTCAACTCCTGGCCGTTGCGCTGTCCACCCTTTACCTTTAGTTAATAGACATCGAAATAGCACAATGATACGGACTGTACGTATGGCACAATCGGAACTTTGTTGTGCAACTATGCTACCGGTACAGTACCTAGCATGTCTCTCTCAAACATCTCGACTCCTCCGAGCGAGCAAATACGTACAAACATAGAAGCCCGTCAACTTGACCACTGGTGCCATATCCTCCGAATCAAGCAGAGATAGGGAGCCCTCAAAAGCAGATCAAAAGCGGGACAAGTCCACTCATGAACACATCTGAACACCCACCAACCAAACTGCCAGACTCCATCAGAATATCTACTTACCAGGCCGGCTGTTCCGAGGTTGCAGCCTGTCCCTGTGCGGGTGGGCACCAGCTCTTTTCACTAGCACCGCTACCGGCGTTAGACACGGCGCCCCATCTGCGTCTGGGTTTGCCTTGGCCAGGAACTGGCATCTTCCAGCTCTGATCATCATCGCCGGTAGCAGCAGCCGACTTGCCGGGGACTTTCCAGCTCTGATCATCACCGGTAGCAGCAGCCGATTTGCCAGGGACTTTCCAGCTCTGATCATCACCGGTAGCAGCAGCCGATTTGCCAGGGACTTTCCAGCTCTGATCATCACCGGTAGCAGCAGCCGATTTGCCGGGGACTTTCCAGCTGTTGTCCTCATTGCCATCGCCATTAGACGCATCTTGTTTGACCTCATTGGCGCCCCATCCGCCATCTCCGCCGTCGCCAGCACTCTTGCAGCGAACCTTGGTATGGCCAAACTCACCACAGTTCTGGCACTTGACACGGCTGTCTGTAATATAGTATTAGTAAAGCATCTCAGTGGTAGTAAATAACGAGTAAATCATGCACTTACAATCGCGGGGCTTCGGGCATTCGCGACTCTCGTGGCCATATCCGTCGCAATTGCGGCACTGGACCTTTGACATGTCCTTTGGCTCCGGGCACTCGTTAGCTTTATGGCCTTCCTGGTCGCAGTTGCGGCACATAATCTTTTTAGGCTCGGTACAGTCGCGAGCCGAGTGTCCCTCCTGGCCACAATTGAAGCATCCTCGGTTGCCACCGCCTCCGCCTCCCTGGGGGCAGTCCTTCGAGTAATGGCCGACTGTTGATTTAGTCAGTACATATGATGTTGCTAGGCCACAGAGCTATGTAGCTTACGTTCGTTGCATTTTCGGCATTCGACATCTGGTCCAGCAACGCGAGGTTCTGTGCCTAAAAACCGATTTGAGTATTTATTTCACGAATGTAGGAGATCTGAAGTACAGATTACTTACAGTCAACGGCCTTGTGTCCGTCTTTGCTATAACACAGACATCACGTTAGTCGCAGGTCAAGAAACAATTAGAGAAAATCCTGACTTACCCGCAGTTCTTGCACGCGAATTTGTCAACGCGAGCCTTGGGGCCTAATCCAGCAATGTTAGTAGATGAAGTCAACCCGCCAATATAGTATATGCTTACAATCACGGACACGATGTCCAGTCTCTTTGCAGTTGTAGCATAGGATGGTAACACGCTCCACTTCGACTTTCTCCTGCGGGCAGTTCTTCGAGATATGTCCCAACTCATTGCAGTTGTTGCATTTAGTGAGACCCCGGTTGACAACATCGCCAGCATCGTTCAATCGTGCCAGGTTTTCTCGGACGCTAGGCCAGATCTCACGCTCGCGAGGGCGTCGTGCTTTCTGGCTAAGTCTGTAGTGGACCCTGTACTTCTTATTGAGGTTGCCTTGGAGATCCATGTGAGTAAAGGTTGGGAGCATGACAGGGCTCTCCAGAGCAATCAAATAGAGCTCAATGTCTTGAGCACGGAATCCCTTCTCCAAGTCGAGATAGGTAATGTCTGGGCAAGCCTTGACGTACTCCTGGATGGCTTCCTTGGCGTCGTCGAGGTCTCTTTCTGCGGCTGCCTTCATGATCTTGGCCCAAGCAGCCTCCCCGTCTACCTCGCCGATATGAGAACGGTCAATTTTTCGAGGATTCTGACAATCAAGAATGTGATGCCCTGGGTGAATTCAGTTAGCCATACCCGTATATTTTATGTACGGTATCGCTTACCTTCTTGCTGGCAGTTCCTGCAAACGTCAGGGGGTTTATCCGGGCAGTCCTTGACCATATGGCCCTCTTTCTGGCAGTGGCGACAAGTACCAGTAAACTCACGAGGCGGGGCCGTTGGGCAATCTCGAATCATGTGTCCTTCCTCGCCACAGCTTCGGCATTTGATAACGCGAGGGTTGGGACAGTCCGCCTTGTTGTGACTAGAAGGCGATGTGAGTTTAGCATATTGGTTAGAATAATATGTTGACTTACCCATCTTGGCCGCAGTTAAAGCAACCACCGCCGCCGCCGCCGCCGCCGCCGCCGCCGCCATCGCCATCGCCATACTCGTTGCCGGTGCCGAAGTCATTGCCTCCACCAAACGGGTTTCCGCCATTGAAATCGTTGTTGCCACCAAATTGGTTGACACCGTCAGATTCGCTGCGGTCACCAAACTGATCGACACCGCCGGGTTTATCGTCACCGAACGGCTTGCGGGCACCAAACTGATTGACACCGCCGGGTTTATCGTCACCGAACGGCTTGCGGGAACCAAACTGATTGACACCGCCGGGTTCATCGTCACCGAACGGCTTGCGGGCACCAAACTCCTTGCGGGCACCAAACTGATTGACACCGCCGGGTTCATCATCACCGAACGGCTTGCCGCCGCCGAGTTCCTTGCGGGCACCACTATCAGAACCGCCGTTCTCGGCAGCGCCACCTCCCCAACCGGCTGTTGCCGCGTCCTTTGGACCGTCCCAGCCAGGCCAGGCCGACATGTTGGCCGATGACGATCTTGATGCTATCGAGTTACTGGTTAGTATAGATAGTCACTGATAACTACCGCTGATATACGGTAACTTTTAGGGCTGGAGCAATTGGTTGTTGAATGGGTCGGGCAGAGGAACTTGGGGAGACCGGTTGATAGGACAGTGAAGTATGCGAGATGCCCACAAGGATGGGTTGGCCACAGTCTCTAGGTCTTGGCGACGCGAGGCTAAATAAACGGAGGATGATAGGAAAAGTTGACTCACATCGAAAAGAATGAAGTATGGTCAGAAAACCGATTCGCAGTTCGCAGTTCGCAGTTCGCAGATCGCAGTCCGAATGGACCAAATAAAATAACCCAGAGCAACTGACCTTCGGATATGAGAAGTCAGGTGTTGTAGAGGAAGAAGAGATTCCAAACTGGAGCAAGGAAGGAGAATTTTTACTTATATACCTAGTGGAGGCCATCGGCGATCTGGGGGACCTCAGCCAAGTTAAGTACCAAAGTCACCAAAGGGAACAAGAAGGTGCCACCGCGGACTACCTGCCTAGTGCCTGCCCACAATGTCATGGAATTGCCCGACGGCGACACAAATGGATGCCAGATTATCACGGAAGGAGCAGGAAGCAGGAAGCTGGGTACTTGCCAGGGATGGATCAGCGTTTTTTTGATAAAGAAGGAGCCATTGAGACCATATCCTGCCTTACAGAGGCCGCGCTCCTTTGCCTCTTCTCGGTGCCTTAGATATTGATTCAAGCATTCCGAGTCTCAAGCCCTTTATCTAGCCCGTAAGAGCGCCAGTATTACCACAACGTCCATAGCCTCACAACGTGCCATAGGCAAGACTGACTTGGCCACATCTCATTCCCATCCCGCTCTTTGCCAGGCATCATCTAGGCAGCATAAGCTCCCGCTTCCACTTCCCAAGCAACAGCTAGAACGGTCATGCCGACGTTAAAGGCAACAGAGATATAGTGCACAAATGAGATCATGGCTGGCAACGTGAGGCACATCGTGGAAGCCGTGGCGGCTGTCATGTGTAGTAGGGGCGTCAGGGGTAAATACGGCCCCCCTTGGTTGCGAAAGAAACTTCAAAGACGCTACCAACAGCCTTCTTGCAAGCTAGTTAGCGTTAAAGGTAGCCAACCATGTCCCAAGTCGAAGAATCAAGATGATCTGGGCCGAATTAATCTGAATGATCCAGGGGCAGTTTTCAATCCTAGATCTGTTCGCGGCGAACGGTAGTCATTCGAGCAGAAATCCCGCAATAAAAGTTTTGACATTTCTCTTTCATTAAAAAGTTTGCTAAGTAGCCTGTTGGCAGTGACTGTCCTTTTGAGTAAACATGAAGGAATGGAATGGCCTTTAGGCGGTGTCGCATCAAGACGTGAGCGATGGCGTTGGTAGTTCAAAGGAGAATAAGGGGGAATAAGGGATTATATAATCTGTCAGCTGGCGATGGTTCAGCGGCCTGGCAGAAACCCGAATTCCTTACGCTTCAGCGGGTCTCATGCGCATGTCCACTGGTAGATGTAGGTGTAGGACGCGGCCCGACCCGACTCGGCTCTGAATTCCTTCAGTAGACCTGAGCAGATTCAATGTCACGGACTCGTCAGGGAAAGGCCCGAAGCAGCCGGTGCCGAGCATATGTGGAGTGTGGTAGAAACAAAATCCAGCAGGTCAGAGTGGAATGTTTGGCCTAGATCGGCCGGCGAGAGCTAGGTATCTTCAGATCTAATTTTCGCGGGAATCTAAAAGAGAATTTGATAGAATACGGCCTGCCAATTCTGCGGCAACCCAAAACGCGACAGGCGTGACTTGGTACCTAAAGGCCCTATCCTGCGACTCATTGTGACAGAATGATGAATAGGCTTTGAACGCAGCAGAGATGTTTTATAGCGCTGTATGAGTCTAAAAAGACCACCACTTTGCAGAACCAAAATCAGGAGCGACGGGCCGACATTTCGATGGTTGAGTGTTGGCGGTTTTGAGTCATTGGTGTTAATGGTAATATGTTCCGCCATCATTGCAGCTGCATGCCTAGAGTAGACGATACGGAACGCAAACGCTTCCCTCAGCATTACGTGGCACTTTGACTGGCAATATGTATTGGAGAGGTTCCGTATTCCGTACAGACGTACTTCATGACCAGATTCAAGTACGGTCGCCATGATTACAAAGCACGGGATATGATATCGTCAAGCTGTGTGACCTCACCCTGCCACAATTATCTACCTACCTATCTAGCTAGTTGTCGACCATAATTAGATAGATAGCTGCCTACTGTGGCGTGTGGTCCGAGCTTTCCCCGCAGTCCGTGGCAAAAAGGGTCTGCACAACGCTTCAGGCCAATCAAACATGGATCACACGATGACCCGCTTTTTACCCTGTAAAATCATACCCGCCGGTGTCCCATCGAATGTTCTCCATCCGATTCTTCCCTTTGCTGGCGCTTTAACCTACCCATTGTCACCACGAAACCACGAACCACGAACCTCCCTGCATCGCCACGACCACGCCGGCTGCCGCATTGTCGCCCAATCACCTCTACATTCCGGAGTGGTGATCTCCTCAAAATCCTCACCTAGCAACATACGTCTATGCGAGCTCTACAATAACAATCCATCGTGGTTCCCAGCTCGGCAGTCATGGGCTCCTTTTAACCGACCCCAAGTGCCGACTTACTATTATCACCTATCGACCAGTTCCACGAGCTTCTCCTCTCCAGCCCAACACAATCCAGCCCAAACCCAGCCTGAATCCAGCCCGAACCCAGCCCAACCTGTTCCTATCTGCTGAGCTATTCAACGACCTAGAACCTTCAGATATACTCTATTGATCTGCATACCGGCTCGGTGCTATCGGCATTCCAAAATCCAACATCTGTCAATATGGTTCTCACACGCACTACCAACCACACTTATTCCCACCCGTTCCCGACGGTTACGCTCGCCTTCTTCCTCCGCTATTACTCTCCTCACCTAAACCCCTTTTCGAGCCATGTCCTATCGACAGACACTATTTCGTCGCACGTCGACCCGGAGACGGGTCGCCTGCACACCACGCGCCTTCACTTGAAGAAGTCGCGCATGCCCTCCGCTGTCGTCAAGTTGCTGCCCACTAGCGTAACTGGCGGCGGCGGGGATAAGTCAAGCTATGTGCTTGAGACAAGCGTGGTCGACATGAAGGAGGGTTGGATGAAGACTGAAAGCCGCAATCTAAACTTCACCGGTGTGTTGAGTGTGGTAGAAGAACAGCATTATTCGAGCTCATCACCAGCTAGCTCGACCAATCCTGTTTCTGTCACTACGAACACTGCTACTGCGCTCGTGGCTCCTCAACCACACTCACCAAATACTTTCGTCACAACCACATTCTCTTACCGATCGACACTTGGCAACAAGAAGCAGGACCGCAGTGCGCCCGTGGATTCGGTAGAAACCCCGGAGGAAACGGGACCGCGGCGCCTGGGTAGTTGGATTTCCGGCTGGGGTGCCTCTCGTATTCAGCGAAGCATCGAGTCGATCGCCTCAAACAAAACGGACGACCAACTTGTCAAGTCCCGAGATGGTATGGGGATAGTACTTGAACGCCTGCGAAACAACGGAGTTGTTTCTGTACTGAGAGAACTGAGGCGGCGTGAAGGAAACGCTGTATTCGATCGGTAGTCTCCTCCTCCCTAGCTCTTGGACCGTTCCTTCACTGTCAAGGTCAAGGTCAAATTGTAACATCACTTTCAACTTTTCACAAGCATTTTTCAGCAAGGCGTCATGGTCACATTCTCATTCGGGGCAGGGAAACGATATCGGAGAGAAGGGGCAAGGGAAGGCACATGGACTTCGAACTGGGGCGGCTTGGAAATTGCTTGCCGACGATCTATGATATGCTGCTATTACCTGGAGACGAGGAAAAAGATATCAAACACGTTCATTACTCCTCTCATGTATGAAAAGGTATGGATGGTCTCTTTTCGAGGGGCTTTCAAATTCCCACTTGTGACCGGTTCGGGGGCAAGTTGTTGTATATTTTACGACTCAAAATGATGATTTAGTCTGTGATACCAACACCATGATTCCCGTTTCTTTACCTCACAAGATATCTACCTACCTCCTACCTTATGCTGGTTCGTTCAGGTGAAATATTTATATGGCATTCTTCTCATGATACCCCAATGTTATAATGCTCAAGGCTATTCTCCTCGAGCAGGCTCAGTCCCACCAACACGCTCCTAGAAAGACGCGTAATAGGTATGATAGTAGGTACTCAGGACTATGCGCTCGCCATTCTCAGACAAGTTCACTGTTCTTTGGAAGTCTAGTAGCAATGTCAACCCCGAGTCGAAACCGAGGAAAGAAAGAAGACAAAAAGGGCAAATAATTGAAACAGGCATGATGCATCTCACTTTGCCTCTTCCTCGACAACCTTCTTAAGCCCATCCATCCACCTCCCAAACCCATCCTCAAGCTGTGTCCGGGGTATCAAATGCGCCAAAACACCAGCAAACGTCTCCCAGGAAGCATATCGTGTAATCACGTTCCCCGCTTCATCTTCTCCGTCAAGGAACTCTTGTACACGCTCGGACCGGAGTAAGAATCCAGGCCAACCTAGCCCTTTCCAAGCAACTCTATACCCTTTTCCCGAGCCGCCGCTACCGACACCACCACCTTTAGAGGATTCCAAGACAGTGACTTCAACCTCTACATTTCGCGGCGCATTGCCTGGTTTCATGACGGCTGCGAAGTTCATCTTTGCGCCTGGTGCTATAAGGGGGGAGGATATGCCTCTCAGTTCTGCTGGGACATCAGCGTCGCGCCCTGGAGAGATCAGCGAAGCGCTGGTTATGAATCCGTTCCAGGCAGCGTAGCTTGACGGATCGAGGACTTTCTCCAGACATGTCTTCGGGGGCGCGGCGATGGTGGTTGAGCAAGCGACGGAGAACAGGCCGCCTGGACCTTGGGTGGGGACTGGGATTGGGGGGACGCATTTAGGTCGCGTGGGGAGGTCTGCGTGTGGGATGGACATTTTTGGTATTGACGGTGGGAGTAATTAATTGTGAGTTTTGGGGCGTGGTTTGGGGGTACAGAAGACTTGGAGGCTTATGACTTTGCTTTGCTTTGCGATGAGAGAGATTGAGGGATAAGATAAAGAGATGGAAGTGTATGAGTGGATGAGTGGATGAGTGTACAGTGTGTCGTCATAACAAACACACACCCCGGGGCATTCCTATCTACTGCCTGGTAACCCTATGAATTCATAACCAGATAGTCCGTAAAAGCCGCGATACTTGATGCATCGAGTTTATACTTTGCAAGTATGTAGGTAGGCAAACTGAAAGCTGAACTGTCAATTGGTATACTTGTTTCTGTGTATCTCCATCTGAAAAGTGACGCCGGCTGCGATATGTGTCGGGGTCTTTCCGAGAACATCACGGGGTTGCTCTTCACGCCGAATTGAATTTCACCTCAACTTAGTGATAAGATATCGATATCTGGGGTCTTGGCAGAACCCGACCCCTTCACGCGGTCTACCTACCTACAATTACGCCCGACTAACTCTTTGTCAAGGGACCGTATGATGTGCAGGTTCAGTAGGTAAGAGGTAGAGAAGGAAAGATCGCCCTTGCTCGACAGCTTACGTATGTACCTTCCATGTTCGGTCACCAATTCCCTTTACCTAACGCGTGCTCCCAACAGCCATTTTCGTCCGTTCTCTTCTCGTTTCCAATTTCTCACGGTTACATACTTTTATCTAGCCTGGTGTAGCGACGACGCTATTACTGCTACCTACCTGTCTATTTTGCTGCTAATCAATGTCTCTCAGACAACGGTACAATCATAGGCCAGGTATCAATTGATTCGCGGCCTCCAGGGTCGGCTGGTTGCAGGCAGAAACATCACAGGACGATTACTTGTTGCTCGCTTTGTGTCATTCTAGATTGTGCACAAGTCTAACAGAACCCATGGAAGCTTTCGGTCTTCGCCTGAGCATCTCTGTAGGCAGAGACATGGAAGCGCAACCGAGAGCGCTTGACTTCAGACTTATCAACTTCTCCTGGGTTCTTTCCCTTCGCAGATAGCCATTCGAGGAAGCTCTCCGCAGGATCAATCGCACGATTTCTGCTTGGCCAATTGGAGATGTCTCCAACAAAGTTCCCATCGTGAGCGCGGTCCGGAACACCAAGTTGGTGATGTGATGAACATCGGATGATGGAAACGTCAAGGATTCCACCTCAACGAACCGATGATTCCAGCAAAATGGAAGAATGCGGGTTTAAACCTCCATAACTAACTCGTTTCGGGATAAGTCACACGCGCCGTTGGCCATTAGCCGTGATCTTTACCCTCTAAGCTCCGACATAACTCTATCTCTCCATCCCCTCATTCCCCCGCCATTCCTTATATTTCCTATCTCCCGGCTACGTATCAATGCCGCTCGGGAAACGTTAACAAGACGTTCCCTGGACTGCTCCCCATATCTTGGGCAAAAGCGACAATATATAATACTAATAACTGTATCTTTATCGAATTCAAACTTCCCTTTTGCTGAGGTTTGTAGGCATCATTGACTAGGATAATTCTCAATTGAACAATTTAACCCCCGGTCCGCATTCACCCGAATCCACCTCTCCGCAATGCCCCTCACGACGCCCTCCGTATTCCCGCCCGCCTCGGACGAGTTCGTCAAGTTCGCCGGTCGGCGCAGTGTCGTCCACAGCACCAAAGGCATTGTCTCTTGCACTCAGCCCCTGGCGGCGAAATGCGGCATCCAGATTCTCGATGCAGGCGGTAATTGTGTTGTAAGTCTCATGAATGCCTAGATAGCCTACTCACTCTTCCCTCGGGCTTATTCCGAGCATCACGTCTTTTGTTTGTGACGGACAAGAGATAATCAATTGACATCAGAACATGTTAATAAGAACATCATTAACCATTGACTAATTCGCGCACAGGATGCGGCGGTTGCAGTTGGTACGTTCTCATAACATTGCCATGCCAGACCCCAATGTGTAAACTCATCCATGTAATCCCGAAATAAAAAATGTTTCGAAAAACCTCCACTGATATGCTACACTGCAAGCCGCCGGTCTTAACATGACCGAGCCCTGCTCAACCGGCATTGGCGGCGACATGTTTTGCCTCTTTTACGACGCCAAGACAAAGCAGGTCTCCGCTCTCAACGGGTCCGGCCGGTCCGGTGCCAAGTGCACCCTGGAAACCGTCCGGAAGTCCCTCGGCATCCCCGCCGGCCAGACCGGCAGCATCCCCATGAGCAGTGTGCACGCCGTCTCCGTACCCGGCGCCGCTGCTGGCTGGTGCGATGCCGTCGCCCGCTTCGGCAGCGGCAAGCTCACTATGGAACAGATCCTGGCACCTGCCATCGAGCTCGGCGAGAAAGGGTTTCCTGTATCTGAGGGTGTTGCGTTTTGGGCAAGTGTAAATCAGGCTCAAAGTTAAAGGTAGAGGGCTAACATGAAGTAGTGGGATCGCTCGGAGAGTCAGATCCGTCGCGCTTCGCCCAATGGCAGCGAGATGCTGAAGACAGACCCGTCGGCGCTAGGCGGCATTCGCGCCCCTCGGGCCGGCGAGATCATGAAGAACCCGACACTGGCGCGGACTTTCCGCACGCTCGCTACCGAGGGCAAAGCCGGGTTTTATAAAGGAAGAATCGCCGAGGAGCTCATCCAGGTCGTCCAGGACCTCGGCGGCCACCTCGAGCTCGACGATCTCGCGCACCACCTCGAGATGGGCAGCGAGTCAGTCGACGCCATCTCTCTCAAATTCCGCGGTCAGGGCGTCGCAGAGACCCTAAAGGAGCGGATCGCAGACCCAGAGAAGCAAGGCCTAAGCCCCGACCTCGGCCTCGAACTCTGGGAACACCCACCCAACGGGCAGGGCATCGTGGCGCTGATGGCGCTAGGTCTCATCGAAGAGATGGAGAAGAACGGACAGATCCCTACGTTTACCCCGTCCGACTTTAACACGGCGCCGTATCTGCACGCCATCATCGAAGCACTACGCATCGCCTTCGCGGACGCAAGCTGGTTCGTTACCGACCCGAATGTAGTCCGCGTGCCCGTCGCCGACCTCCTCTCGCGCCCCTACCTATCCGCTCGCGCAAAAGCGCTTTTCTCACCCACTCGGGCAGGTGACATGCCCACACACGGCATGCCATCTCCCGCCCACCAAAGCAGCGACACCGTATATTTTGCAGTGTCTGACAGCGAAGGCAACGCCGTATCCTTCATCAACAGTAACTACGGGGGTTTCGGTACCTGCATTATCCCCCGCGGCTGCGGATTCACACTACAGAACCGCGCGGCCAACTTCAGTCTCGACCCTACAGGCAAACACCCCAATGTCCTAGCACCGCGCAAGAGACCCTACCACACCATCATCCCGGCCGCCGTGACGAACCTACACGACGGCAGCCTGCACTCCGTCTTTGGCGTCATGGGCGGCTTCATGCAGCCCCAGGGCCACGTGCAGGTACTGCTCGGCCAAATCGTTGGCGGTCTGAACCCGCAGCAGGCCCTCGACGCGCCGCGTATCTGTATCGGGGCCGGCATGCCCGAGGACGGCAATGTGATTGACGTGACGGTCGCCGCGGAGGAGGGTATGCCCGAGGAGACGATTGCCGGCCTACGGAAGCTGGGTCATGATGTTGAGGTCTTGAAGGGTATGGCTAGGGCAAGGTTCGGTAGGGGGCAAATCATTCGCTGGACGACGGACCCTGTTGAGAAGGACTTTGGCGTCTGGTCTGCGGGTAGTGATATGCGTGGTGATGGCGCTGCTTACCCGCAGTAATGGGGGAGCAGCTGGTGGACGATGCGGATGGTAGTATCATCTACGGATACCATGTAGAGGTAGACAGAACCGGTCATACTAATTTCATTCCCTTATTCACGATGCCTACTAGATCCCAGATAAATTAAGAGATCCGTTAGCAAAGCCCATCCCGAACTGAAGTATTATGATCGGAATCAGGTTGCAAACGCGATGGTTTCATCAAGGTTCCTTCGTCTTGTATTTTTATACACACAAGCCTCCTACGGGAGTTATATCGTTACAAACCATGCAAATCCTCAGTCCCGTTTTTTCCCAGAAAGGGCGCGGCAAATCGACTCTTTACGTAGTGTTTTTTTTTAAAAAAGTACGTGGGCATGAGAACGAAGCTACCTATCTCTTCCCCACCAAAGATGAACGGCCCGGTGGGTGGAATAAAAACCATCGACGCGGTTATTACAGCCCAAAGCAGCATCGAGGATTTATTTATGAGTCGCGTAGAATCATTCTTTGAAAGGGGCAAGTAGCATTTCAAAAAAAAAAAAAAAAAAAAGAAAACCGGGGTACTAAAAAGGAGGTGTGTGTGTGTGTGTGTGTTGTATGCCCGATTTAACAAAACGTAAATTTCGTTGTTTTATTTTTTTATTCTCGTTTTTTTATTTTTTGGGTGTGTGTGGTTATTCATTTACTCCTTCTTGAGAACTTGATGGTACCGGGTTTATGGGAGCCAGGACACCCTTTTCCTGGAGCATCTTCGCCAGCGAACCGTCCTGGTGCATGGAGACGACGATGTCACAGCCGCCGACGAATTCTTTGTGAAGGTAGAGCTGGGGGATCGTGGGCCAGTCGGAGAATTCTTTGATGCCTGATTATTTTTATAATGTTAGTCTTGTTTTTTTTTTTTTTGTTTTGTTTTTTCTTCATGTATATGTATATATATATATATATATATTTGATGAACAAGTTCCCACTCTTTCTTTTCTCTCGCGATAAAAATAGTTGCGTACCTTGACGTAACTCGCTGTCCTCGAGAACATTGAACGCGGCGAACTTGGCGGGGTCGACGCCCTGCAGACCCAAGACCTGGATGCAGGCGCGGGAGAAGCCGCACTGGGGCGTCTCGGGCGTGCCCTTCATGAAGAGCACGACGGGCGCGGAGGCGACGGCATTCTCGATCGCATGTCTCGTCTGGTCGGAGAGCAGGCGGAACGTCGTGAGGAAGGGAGCCGGGCGTAGGAGGGATTGCCTGATGATAGCCGGGCGCGCTGCTTGTCGCAGGGTCTGTTGTTTTTACAAGGAACCCCAAGTCAGTCACTTTTTTATTTCCGAGAAAAATCTATTATTTGGGGATATTGCGAAGAATGGTGGCACTTACAGCGGAAAATACAGATCGGGAAAACATGGTCGTTGTGGGCAATGGGGGTTGTTGTTGTTGTTGTTGTTGTTATGGTTTGTTCCGCTCTGATGAAATTTCCCAAGAACGGACGGGATGTAGATAGTAGAGGTATTGGAGATGACGATGAATGGTCTCGAGGTGATTTTTAATCAAGAGTTCAGGGCCGCGGCCCGCCACTTGAAGCTTCCGTGGAAGGTACCGGTACGTCATTACGTAACTCACGAGATTAGGGACTTCAGGCAGTAGCGACTGATGACGGCACCTGCCGCAGGACTGCTGAGCTGTGGACTCGACCAAAATCACCGGGTCTCAGAAGTACCTGTCTAACTCTGGGAAGCTACGTCCCGGTACCGGTACTTTACATCAAGACATTGCGGGTGAGGTTTACATGGGAACCTAAGGTAGATATAGCCACCGACGTGACTTTCTCTGAGTATGATGACCTCGACGTCGACGGGATCCAAAATCAGAACAGAATTGTGTCTCTGGCATGTATCAAAGTTAATTCTCGTGCCTTGCTACAAAGAACTTCTACCTACGCAGGACTAAGTACCTACTTGGGTACCTATGTACTTACCTAGTTAATTCGCACGACAACTTACGATTGATTACTAATCAACCAGCATTTCTATGGAAGTTAACGACGATAAGCAGGCCAATCATCCGTCGAGCGCATTCGAGTGAAGTTCCTCAGCGACAACCACCCCCGCCATGACGCTTGCCTCTGATTGATTGCCTACTACGACTTCATTTGACGAACTTGCTCGATCCTGGTCTTTCGATTGTTTGACTGACGATATACAGCGAAGGACATCTCCGTACAGAGACTGTCTTCTGTGTGTGTAGATGGGAAAAGAATTCATCGCTTATTGTGACAACGACGTACCAGGAACCGGCTTCCGTCCTCAATAACCTTGGAGATTGCCTCCTCTCAACGTGACCCGTTCAAACCCCCCAGTCATTGGATGTGTATCGATAAAGAAGACAACCTGCACAAATGGACACCACCGACTCAACACTCAGCGCTCTAGCAGCCTCCATCAACGATGGGAAAACCCACCTCCTTCTCGCATGCTCGTAAGCAATATGATGCATCCATGCCCATCATCCTACCGTAGCCCCTCCTTCTATAGCTACCGGGTTTCTTTGAATCGCCGTCATGTATAACTCAAGAGAAAAACATATGCAGGGGCAGCGTCGCCACGATCAAACTCCCCAATATTATCCAGGCCTTCTCCAAGTACCCCTCAAGCCAACTCTCTATCCGCGTCATCTTGACACCCTCGGCGTCACGCTTTCTGGCCGGTCAGGCGGATGAACAACCCCCTGTGTCGGCGCTACGTGAATATCCGAATGTAGATGCTGTGGGTGAGTTAAGAACCCGTTGATAAAGCCCCCCTCCCCTCCTTTTCTTTTCTTTTCCTTCTGTGACGGCGTGTTATTTGTACTAATTCTTACCCTTCGTAGTATGTGAATAATTCTATATTCTCAGCGACGACAGGGATTGCTTATAGCTCAGCAGTATGTAGATGAGGATGAATGGAAAACGCCTTGGGCAGTACGTGATAAATAACACTCCCTTTCCTTACATTACCCCCTAACCCATCCGATTACTGACTGACTGACTGGCTGACTGACTGAACCCATTCACAGAGAGGAGGTGGAATCTTACATATTGAACTCCGCCGCTGGGCAGATATCCTCGTCATCGCCCCCTTAAGGTCAGTCAAGCATAGTCCCGCTTCCGACGTATCTTATCTCATGGAACAAGAAGATATACTAAACATTGAATCTCCCCACCCCCTTTTCAGCGCCAATACCCTAGCGAAGATCGCAAATGGCTTTGCGGACAGTCTGTTAACGTCCGTGGTGCGCGCATGGGACGCCTGGGGTGAACTAGATACTCCCCGCGCCCCAACCTCACAAAACAACGCGACCGCGACCACGACCGCTACAGCGACTGCGAGTAGGAACAGAAGACCGCATAAGCGACGAATCCTCGTCGCGCCGGCGAGTAAGTTTTCTTCTTCCCTCCCCCCTTTTTCTTCTTCTTCTTCCTCTTCTTCTTCTTCTTCCCCCCTGCCCTTTTTCCTCTTATATCCCCTTATACTAACCCATCATCATCTACCAATACAAACAAAAAGAAACAAACACCATGAGCGATACTTACTAAATCCCCAACCCACAGTGAACACAGCCATGTGGCGCCACCCCATAACCGCCAAACACCTCCGCGTCCTCGAAGAAGAATGGGGCGTCCGTCCACACCAGACATCCTCAGTCCCTGAACCCCTCCACTCCCAGCCCCGACCCCAACTGCCTCGATCCGAATCCTCGCCCGCCGCCGATCAACCGCCCACCCCGTTCCAAGCCGAGAGCCACGACGACGACGGCTGGTTCGAAGTCCTCCGCCCACAACGCAAGGTCCTGGCCTGCGGCGATGCCGGCGACGGCGCTATGATTGAGTGGCCGCTCATCGTGGCCGCTATCGAGGATAGGCTTGGGCTGGTGGTGGGTTAGGGGAACCATGTTTGAATGGATTTGACTAGGTACGGAGGGAGGGAGGGAGACGGGCAGCTGTTCGGTCGGTCGAGGGGGTATTATATAAGTACAGGCACCTTTAGACATTGTACACATATTAAAATGTCTTATCCTCATCCGCCCATTTCGTGCTGGAATAGTTAGTCTACCATAACTATACCATACCATACCATACCATATCATACCGCATCCCCTGTTCCAGTGATTGATCTGTAGAGAGAGAAAGTTGAGTAGTTAAAACATCTACACACAAAGAACAAAAACAAAAAAGTCACATTCTACGAAAAAAAAAAAGGACATCATCAAGATTCTTTTTTTTTTTTAGTTTTTTTTTTTATTAATTTTCTCTTTTCCTTCATCCATGTTGATACACACCCTGCTTAAAAGTACAAATACAATTTCTTCTTCTTCTTCTTCTTCCCTCTTCTTCTTCTTCTTCTTCTTCCTTCTTCCTTCTTCTTCTTCTACTACTACTACTCTCCCTCCCTCTCTCTCTCTTGTCTTTTTGTCGGCGATTCTTAACTGCTGAGGAGTAACGCAGAGAATACAGCGAAAGAGAGAAGGAGAGATAATTCGAAAGAAGAAAGAAAGAAAAAAGAAAAAAAGGAAAAAGAGAAAAAGAGAAAAGAGAAAAAAGGTAGGAGAAAGAGCGTAAAGACTTCGTTTCTCAAATCAAATTTCCCAGTTTCATAGTAGTTTTATCACACACGCACACCCTTTCTGCCTTCTTCCTCTTGTCTTGTTCCACTCCACTTTCACCATGCAATTGCAATTGCAATTGCAATGCGAGGAGGGGAACAACGACAACTACTCCCCTCTTTTTACTCCTCGAAACCCCGGAGATGGAAATTTTTTGGCAACGCGGAATTGGCAAAGTCGTCTTGTTCATGGTCTCGTGTCCGTAAAAGAAAAAAAAAGAAAGAAAGAAGAATTATTACAGAGAAAAAAGGCAAAATGTGCGTGGTGGTGACGGGAGTCGTGTGTGCGGACGCAAAGCGGAAAAGAAAAATTAGGAAAAGGGGAAAATTAGAGGAAGTTTGACGTGTCGTTTTCCTGAGAAATACAAACTCCGTCGTATGAGGGGGAACAATGTCCATGCCGTAAGAGAATCCAGAGTCGAACAAGTAAGCTTTGCTGTCCATGCTAGGTAGACCAGAGCTTGTCGTCGAATAATTAGGATTTCAAAGGGCAGACGGATATGAGAAATGCCGAAACATCTCTCCTATAAACACCGTCGTGTGTAGGAAACAAGGTCCAAGTCAATGCCGTAAAGAAAATCCCGACAAGTCGATTTGCTTTTTCCATCAGCAGGTATCAAAATGGAAGACAAGAAACCTGAGGCGGAGGGAGCTTTATCAACGATTAAGTCCGGACTTTTCAAAGCACAGCACGAGATAGGGCGGAGAAACAACGACACACAAAGTCGTTGAAGATATAGTTTTCGTCCCTTAACGCACTCTTCCGCCTATGGAACATGTCCATGTGTCTTGTGTATCGAGAAGTCGAGAAGTCCGGAATGGGAAAGCTTGATTAGTCCTTGAGATAGGTATAGGATGTATAATCATCCTGCTCCTACTGCTGGGACTTCAGCTGCTTTTCGGAATCAAGATAAGACAGGGCGGAATTATGACAAGGTGTCGATTAGGCGAAGGTCGAAGGTCGAAAACAACGTGATTTATTTCCCTCAGGAGAGAGAAAGCGAAGAACCGGACGAGGAGTTGTATAAGTATGTAGGCGGATCCGAAAACACACGGTCTAGAGCCAGAGAATTTGCAATGCGGGAGTTTTTTTTTTCGGGGTTTTTTTATTTTCGGGATTTTTTTCAGATTTTCAGGTTCTTTTTCTGTCTGCTTCATCGTCTACTCCTCAATGTCGGTCGTAGACATTGGTATCCATCCGCCAACGATCAGTGGTCGGTATTAAAATCCTTTGGGTAATGTCGGAAAGTGCACTCATATCCGTACTTGCAACCACCTCGAGCCCAGTATCTGCATGCTTTTGTAAAGAACAATGCAGTGGCATCTTCGGTCTCTCCCTGTTCCCGACGGTGCTTGATCACCTGGACTTGTCGCATGATCTTAGCTGCGAGATCAGGTGTCAATTCCTCCTGTGGCGTAACGGGTTGCGCTGGTGGCGGGAATCTACTCTGTAAAGCTGCAACCGCCGCGTTGACCTGCGGCAACTCGGCTTGCACGAGCGAAACGAGCTGTTGGTATAAGCGAGACTGTGTGTACGTCTCGTTATGTTGCTGCGTCGGAGGCGGGTAATGGGCATTTGGTGCGGCGGTGGGAACTCCCGACATCTCCGTATCGGCAAGCGAGTGATCAGCATTACCACTGGCGGTTGGCACCAGATACTTGGCTTTCAGATCCGCCAAGGTACTTTCCAAAGTGACCTTCTTGGATGCCTCTACCGCGGCCTTGAGACAGTTGAAAGAATCAAGCACGGATTTATCCCACGACGCATCAGGCTCAATGACCTTTGGGTTTGCTGGGTCGGAAGGCTCCGGGTCAACCCAATTCTTCGCTGCATCCGACTGGAGCAAAGCCAAAACACTATCGTCTCGCTGCTGTTGTTGCTGCTGCTGGGTCAGGGCACTTGTTGGCGTTTGTGGGGCAGTGCTTGCTGGTGCTCGGCTGACCGTGCTTGGTGACGGCTGGGCCACTATATTTTGTGGCTGCGTAGGAGATATGTTTGAGGGAGGATGCCGGTGAGTTGTTGATGTTGATCTTGACAGGCGGGGATCCACCATCCGCCGGGGCAACGCTTCACGGGCTCCGGCGGGGCCTGGAGTTGCGAGCTCTGAGAGGCCCGTCAAGCGGTCACGGACGATAGGGCTGGAAAAGTCCGGATAGGGGTGTCTGTGCTGGACATATGATCCCGGCGATGAGGCTCGAGGTGGTGATTTGGGCGTCGGAGGGATTTCCGAACGGTCGGTGTAGACCACCATCAACTCGGTTCGTTCCCGTTCATCCATTATATCTTTCTCCTTCGAATCGATCGGACAAAAGCCACCCCGGGTTGTAAAATTTTTCTCCCTTTGTTCGTCGTCAATAAGAGAGAAATCGATACAAGTGAGTCCTACCCAAGGGCGGATCTCTAGCTCAGAGGGACTGAAGTCGTCACCCTCCACGATTTCAGGGTTAATTTGTCGTTTGAACATCCGCCCTTCTTGGCGGTTGTCTTTCGCATCTTTAACCATGTTACTTGCTCTGCCTTCGATTTCATTAGAATCACGCTCAAATATTTTGACTTGAACGAGTTCGGCATCTGATTTCCACCGTACAGTCCTGCCTCGCCGGGATTCCTTGCGTAGTCGGCGAGCCTTCTCTTCCGGCGTCTCCGGAGGCAGGACCGGCTGAGCTGGCGGCGGTATAACCTGCCGAGTGGGTCTCGCTATCTCGTCAAGAAGGCCACCAATAGTTGTCCGGTTCAGCTGGTTTTGAGCTGGTTGGGTCGGCTGCTTTGGGGGGGGCCTGCGTGATTTATTCAACAGAGACGACCCTGTAGGCCGCGTAGGCGCGCGTCCATTGTTAGTCTTAGCAACAGGTACTGGTCTTGCCGTATCGGCGTCCAGGGACGATTGTGTCGCATCCGGTACTGCCACCCGCTTGGTGCCGCGAGTGTCATCCTCAATCTCCCTAGAGCGTTTTGGAGGTGCCACAATGGCACCTTTCTCACCGACGGCTACCTTTCTCGCGGAAACAAGTCCCAAATAAGACTTGGTCTCCTTTCTTGCAGACTCGGGTACAGTTGAGGCGGAAGCCTGTGAGTATGGGGTCTTCGTAGTGAGAGTGGGTTTTGAAGCAGAATCATCGGCTGTATTTTCGACAAACTTCTGCTTGGATTGACTTGTAGTAGCAGCAAGTTTCTCGGCCGAATTCTTCGCTGTTCTTTCTTCAGCATTTTTTGCGATACGGTCGACAAATCCTTTGCATTGGTCATTCAAAGCACCACGGTTCTTCTCTAGCGTGACGGCGAGCTTTGTACGGCGGAAAGTATCCATATCCATCAAACTCGCCTGTGCCAGGAACGCGAGAATATTTAATTGCGTGCTACTGCTGAAGACTTTGAATGAGAACTCCCGGAGCAGAGTAGCGGTTAAGCCTGCCATGAGCTTTGCATAACCACCCATGTTTCTCAATGTATCCTCGTCGCCGTAAGCGAGGGCCGTTTGCACGGCGACACGTATAAGGTCGTGTTTTTTCATCAGAGGACCGGGGAGTTGGGATTTCAACGCTGTACCGTGATCCTTCACCATTTTCGCCTCGGCGCACAGATCGAGGATATATTTGCCAACGTCGGCAACTTTTTGGCCGATGGCTCTTGACAGCGCATCCTCTTTCTCTGCTTGGGACAGGCTTTCATTATCATCAGGCTTTTGCTCCAGGAGTCGGGTGACATCATACTCCACGGCCTCGAGAAGATCGGTAGGGCGCTTGGTCTTCGCCATGATCTATTACAGACGAATGATGTCAGCTAAATCCAATACTAACAAGTTATAATTTGGAGTAGGGGTATGTACGACGATGGGAGGCGCCGGGCGACGCCGGGTACACAAACTTGCGACTTGCGGAGATGAATATTGAAGACAACGAGAAACCAAGTGCGATGGGACAAAGGTGGATGGTGAAACGAGGGAATGGTAACAGTAAAAGAGCGAACACAGAATAACAGAAGTGTTGAGAAGGAAGTAGGGTGGAGGGTAAAGGCGAAGAGGATCAGTGAATGGTGTGTTGCCGGGGAAATGAGATAAGGGGAGTTCAGTTCAATGGTGGGGGACGGCAGGCAAGTACCGTCGGTACATAGGTACCGCGAATACTGTGAGGCCCAACGCGTAGCCGGCACGATAAGTACTTACTCTATTCGTTTGAATTTGGCGACAATCAACCTCCTTAGGCTCATTACTAGCGTCCGGGGATACAGTGGGCGAGCTTTGCCCTGCCTTGGGGGCAACTTATAGCCTGTTAGTACATCTGATAATCTGCCAGCCCTCTGATCTTTACTTACCAATCTTGCCAGTCGAGACGGCCTTCTTTTCGGCCTCCAAGCTTGCCTTTTTCGTCTCAAGTTTATCTACCTCCTCGGCGTACTTTGTTCGCTGAGCCGGCTTGTTCCCGGCATCCTTCAGGTGCCTGTTGGACACCTCAAGTGCATCAATCACCCTCGCTAGTTCGTCGTTCAGAGGCCGCAGCCTCTCTCGCAATACCTCGCAAGGCAAGTTTCCTTTCAACGGCAATAGAGGTGTCCTATTTCTATTCTCGCCAGCAATATGTGGCTTAATCGTAGCCACCGTTGTAACAACTTGTCGTCTGACAGGTGCTGCACCCACGAGGAGATTTGGGCAGCCCGCAACGAGTTTCCATTCTCGCGGCTTGCCACCACTAACAGCAGTCCTAGTGGCATCGGCGGGGGGAATCAAATCAGGCGTACGCGAAGATGAGGCGGCACCTGTTCTCTGGGTCTGATGGTCCGATTGACCCACCGGATGAGCACCTGTTCCTGCGGGAACTGAAGATACCCGACTATCATGTTGAAACCCCCCCGAGCCTTGTGAGGGCTGGTAAATCGTCCCATTGGGAGGGTTGCGCTGCCTGAAAGAACCGGACTGGGTATCACTCTGCCCATTATTGGCTTGAGCTTGTCTCATTCCAGGATACTGCTCCGTATAACTTTGACCATGGTATTGCTGGATATTTTGACGCTGACCACCAGTCAAGGCAGCATTCGGCGACTGGTAATTGCCATTATGTGCTATCTGGGTAGAGCCCAATGGTCCCACGTTGTGAGCACCATATGGCAGATTCAGGTTTCTAGCTTGCCGCTGAGCCTGATTTTGGCCCTGTTGAAACGAGTTCGACTCAGCAGTAAGACCTCGATGTTGGTATGGACGATCTGTAACATCGCCAGGGTATAATCCCGAGTTATTCTCTGGATGTGCCGCGAAGTGGCCAGCATTGCTGTTGATATTGGACTCATCAGGGTTAGAGTCCGTCTGGCCTGTTTGCCAGCCAGGCGCTCCTTGTTGGGCCATGCCGGCGTGGTACAGTTTGTTCCCAGTCGACAATAAGGTTGTCACGTGATCTAAGGAAGTGTGAGTGGAGTGCAGGCTAAGGTGGTGTAGGGCTGGGATATGGAGGGGGCGTCTATCTATCAGCCAGCCAGCCGGCCTAGACAAGACCATCAAAGAAACAACCAAGGTACTTACTCTCAACGGTGATCTGATATAATGTCGCCTGAGTCTCTGCGACTGCTGGAACAGCAGAACAGACAAGGAAGGGATGTTGGTCAAGGCAGAGGATTGATCAAAGGAAGAGAAAGAGAGTTGGGGAGAAGAGGGCGTGCAACTGGAGGGGCGTGTGCACAGAATCCAGAGGATTTGCGGGTTGGCCTGCGTGGGCTTGTCAGCCAGAAAGAGTTTAGTGCAAGATCTGCGAAAACGATCAGCTTCCACCCCAAAGGCTTGGCTATCAGGTTCAATGAAGACGAACTGCAAGACTGGGATTGGTTGTGCAAGACGTGTGATCGAAATGAGTGATGGGTGGGATGGACAGATGAAGTGGTAAGAAGAAAGAGAGGTGAACAGAAATGAAGAGGGAGAAGAAGTGGAAGTGGTTGGGACAAGGCCTGGGAGGTGAGCTAGCTTTTTTGGCTGCCCACATAATCGGCGACGGTCAGGTCGACGATAGGAAAGTACATATGAATTGGTTGAGGCTGTTGCCAGACGGCGACACGATCGTGAGTGCTATGGGCAACTGAGGCAATCGCATCGTCTGTCGGCGATCCATCTTCACACAACATCCTACAAGCCCTTCAACGCAGTTATGTGCTGAACTGATGCACCCCAGCTGTTGCCAACAGACACGCGGGCTCACAGCATACCGCATGGGCATCAAGGGGGGGTGACGCAGTGTTTAACCGCATAATGCGAGCTGAAGTCTTCGGATCTAAGGCAAGTTGACTAGTCTCAGGACTGCTCACGCGCCGGATCAGTGTGAACGGAGACAAACAGAGTCACCCCCCGGGCAAACACCCAAGCATGTCTGCATACAAATGATATCGCCTGACTTGGTGGTGTGGCCTCGGGTGTTTTTCATATTCAAGGGGGTGAATGAAATGATAAAAACAACAAGTCCCTCTCTGCAGCCTCTTCTTGCTCTAATCCTGCCTGCTAACCTCCAGGGCCGAGAAAGAAAAACATGATGGGGAATTCATAGCGTCACTGATGATATGGCAATTGTCTGGGGGGATGGGAATTTGACATGTCCCCGATTCGGTCAGGGGGCAGCCGGATTTATAATCTGGGGCCGGCGGTGATTTTGCGAGTGCATTATACCCGCAAAGTGTACTTCGAAGGTCGCAAAACTTCAAGTTCATTGCCTGTTGTCATGGCTGGTTCCCGACTTAACTCCGAGCCCCAACCCCGACAGTCCACAATTCACTTTTGCGGCTTTGACGGGTTCGGAGGTTCGGAGGCTGGAGGGGTAACAAACAGCCAATGACAAGGGGCGAACAAATACCAGCCAGAACTCACAAATACAAGATCCTTGCTTTAGCCCTCGCCCGCCCACCAAAACCTTAATGCGGACAGAATATAAAAGTAGTGCTGCGAAGATTGGGGAAAAGAGGGCAAAAGGGGGACAGAGGGAAGGGGAATTTGATGGTTTTCAGCATACCCTTTGATCGTGATTATTTCCAGTCCCTCAGCCAAACCGCCCAGCCGCTGCGACTGTGACTGCGACCGCGACCGAAACCGCGACCGCTACTGATTAATGTAGTAAGTCGTATAGTAGAAGCAGCAACAGTAGCAGTAGCAGTAACCAGCTAGGAGCAGCAGTGACAGTAATAAAGTATTAGTAGATGGCCCAGCATGTACCGTTATTTCTCTTAAGTGAGAGTAGTAAGTTTACAACATGGATGATTTTTTTTTCGCATGTAATTTTTAATGGAACATGCCTTCTCAGTCTACCTCGTGATGTTATTGATTGAACAGATGTGAAACGGTCCAATAGAGTGGAAGAGCAGCGCCCGACGCCAAGTTGGGTGGAGGAGCGAGGGGGGGAGGGGGGGGATTGATTTGAACACGCGGGTGGCCTGATGGTTCGAAAAAGAACTGGTAATAAAAGGTATGCGATCTGACAGACGCGAAGATTGGCACTAGAAATGAACTGATGATCTATAGAATAGCCCTTTCAAACTAGATTATTGGATTCATGAGGAGCAGACCATGACCATTACCCCTTACTTGGTGACGGAAAATGCCAACGCGACCACGGGGAGATAAACAGGATTGGGAGAGCGATGGATTGACGGTTAGGTGGAAAAGGTGAGAAAGGGAGAAGAGCAATGGACTGGTCAGAGTTGGCTATTAAAGCGGAATTTTGTAGTGTAATGAGGAGAGGGCGGTGGAGGCCAGTGGTACGTTAATCACCTGGCTTTTTCTACCTAAAATTCCTGATAAGCGCTGAAAGGAGAGGGATCGGGCCCAACGGATGGGGGCTGTAGGCGGGTAGCTTGTAGATTCTACTTACATTGGTACCTGAGCCTGGAGACGCGAATTGCAGCCCGATGCGCGTAAGTAAGCACACCATCCCCAAAGCTACTAGTACCTTGTTTTGTACTAAGTACCTTCTGCATCCAAGAACGTTATCCCCTGTAGGCAGACCTTCGCCTGTGGCTGAAACAGCGAGCCTGGACTGTAGAAACACGGAGCATCATGTATCTATCTTGTATCTCCTAACGCAAGATTATACTGACATGGTACGCAGTCGGTACTAATAGACTTCTTATCGCATTTCTCTGTTGGCCGGATTAGACTTCATATCTGCTTATCCGAGTGCACGATATGTGCATAATCCACGCGGGGTACTTTGGTACCGTCATAAAGTGCAGGCAGAAGCTCGACAACGAAGTTAACTATCTAGACTAGAGTCGGCTTCGGCCGTTTCGACAGGCCGGCGTCCAAGCAGTACAACTGTCGCCAGTCGCCATTCGCAATCCGAGAAGCAGCAAAATCGGAACGACAACAGATAGCCAATCAAGGCGAAAAAGGAACACACTCTTCTCGAGCATCAAGAATCAGTCTCTACGTTCGCATCCTATGCGAGAATCATGATGGGCGCGACATCACCAGGCACTTCGTAAATTTGGCAATAACCATAAGTAGATAAGAAACACGTAAACCCCATCCACTACAAACGGAGATTCCAGAGATTCCAGACAACTCTAACTCAATGGGCGAGGATCTTATTGAACTTTTAAGCCCCTGCTGATGCTTTAACTTTCATCATCGATACTCGAACTCGGGAATGATGACGGCATGGTACGTATGGCTGCGACAAATTACAATATTAGGAGTGCTGACTTACAAAGGATGAATAAATAATTCCCCCCCGGGTGTTTTCTACCTTTATTCGCGTACCCTAAACATACCATGTCGTTTCTGGCGCGGTCTCTCAACGCGTCACTCGCAGGCGATCTGCCGATCGGGCGAACGGACGAACGGACGAACGGGCGGCGTAAGAAACTCGCAACTCCATAGCCCGAATCAAATATACAACCGGTCTTCACACCACCAGCTTCGAAGCTAGATCTCGCCGTTCAGCTGCCGAAGGGAAAAAGAGCGATGGCGGCGAGACCGGGGCCATCCGGTCTCATCATGGCACTGAGGACCGAAAGTAGGTAGACCGGCCACCCGCGCTTCGAAGAGCCCGAGCGCGCACCACGAGTGTCACGGCCCTTAGCACAACATCATGTTCGGGCTTCTCTCTTCCATCGCGCGATAACTATACTCGCTTCTATCAGTAGGTCAGAGTTCTTTCATTTGCAGTACTCTTCTTGTAAGCATAGTGGAATACAAAGGGCATCAAGCCTTCGATCTTATCCGCTGCAGTTTCGTGATCGGAGCAATATTGCCGAGACGATCACCACACGAACTTGCAGCTATGCCTAGATACAATTTTGATTTTTGGGAATAATACCTCTCCTATCATTCTATTACAACATAGCTAGGTACTATGTAGCCATGAGACCTCGAATGAGCAAGTCGGTAGAAAATATACTATACCCAACGCGCAGACATAACATTTAAACCCCCAGCACCCAGCACCCAGCAGCCAAAGAATTCGTTAATATCGCATGTATACCCAGAATTCTCTCTTCAATCCGTAAAAGTTCCGGGGCCTGGCACTTCGAATCAAGTGCGACCGATAGTTTTGGATAGCGAGATTTCAGAACTCAGGAATACATGATGTATGAACCTGACCCTGACCCCCAGCTCAGAAATCCTCCATATCTGAAGTCCGACTGCCTTGTCCTTTCCGAGCGGGAGTGACTACAAACTCTATGGATTCGAAGATTACTCGGGTACTAACTTTTCTCGCTGCCCAACATACCCAGGATAGAGTACCTCCGTGTAGACACGAGGGAACCGATGGAGATATTAGAAATCCTATCCACTAATTAGTAGCTAATATCCACTAGTAGTGACGCGGTCTTCTCTCCGAGAGCCAGCAGCATCAAAGAACGACGAATAGATCAGATTAAACTCCTCCTCACTTTTCCAACAGCAGCAATTCACACCAAACCCAATCTACCAATCATCCAACAATACTACCTAACCTAGGTACGGATAAAATCCCTCCCAAAGTATCCCAACTCACAAAAGACTCAAAAACTCAAACCCAACACAATCATCATTATAATATTAACATGAATTTAAATCCTTCGGTACCGTCCCCCCACCCCCCAAGTACTCGGTGTAATTATACCATATGGATATCCAGGGCTCCCGGCACAAGTTATCCCTCGCGTCAGCGAGATAATTACCTACCTAAAGGAAGCAATAGGTAGTCAAAGCAACCAGACCTTTTCTAAACTTGGGGAGGTAATTATCTAAGTCTTAAGTGCTCTGACATAATTACCTACCTACCTAGTACATGCGCTGCAAAAAAACACTTGAAATGTACCATGGCATGGCTTTCATCTTTACCTCTCTCTATACGGACAGCTAGGTAGGTAGGTTGACGGCGGTTTCCTATCTAGCTTCGCATAGGTAGTTAGCTCACGTAGGTCTTCCGACCGCGAACATTTCACAATAGCAAAGATCACCAGGCAAGTTCACATCAATAGAAAATCAGAAAAACAAACAAAAAAAACCGTCAACTGGCAATGTAGCATGCAAAGCAGCTAACCTACGCAGGTAGTTGGCCAAGCAAACGTATTATTCCATTATCTTAGTCTTCCTCTCATCCACATACAATGTAGCCAGACCCCTTTCTTACTTTCTCCTTTCTTTCTTTACCACCAACCACACACACACGCGCGCGAGAAAAGTCTTCCTCCTTGCTTACTCGTCATCGTTGTGGAAGAAGAGGGCACACAGTCTAGGCAAGGTCAAGGCAAAGCAAAGCAGTGTAGTATGTGTGTACGTACACTAACGGCAGAGGAAACCGGGCGATGAAAAAAGCAGCAGAAAAAAACTCAATAACAAAAGAGCGCAATGTGGTTTCCTTCCCTTCCTGTTGTCCCCCCCTGATCATGTCCTCGCAAGTGTCTTCTGCACTTCTCTGTTTGTAATTGGTTCATTGATTTTGTCTCGTCGTCATAAACGGGCGTCTTAGTTATGGTCATCGTTATAATAACGGTCTCTTTTTGCGGTTCTTGTTCCCGTTCTTTTGTTTTGGGGAGAGATAACTTGTACCTAGGCAGGAAACGGAGAGGGAAGATCCCTTCCGACTTCCACCTGGTTGCAAAGTTGACCACCACCCCAATTTCGTACCGGAAAGGGGGAGGCAAAAATATCAAGAAAGTATCAGAGAAAAAGCAGCAGGTGACTCGGAGAACCACTTTCATATTCGGGGGGCAATGCAATTTTTTCCGCGCCCGTCTCCTATGCTGGTATGCCGCAGTGAAGCCCGCATGGTGTAAAAAAACGCCGTGGCTATGTTAAAAGTGTCTTTCAGTCGTGAGAATTTGTGTGTTCATTCCGTCTTCCCCCACTTGGGGAAAATATAGCAGAATCTCCTCAAGCAGAAGAAAATGATAAGCCCCTTGCCCCAATTGATTCCACGGCAAGGTCGGGGAAAAGAGCTTAGTGAAAAAAAAGTCCGAGTCCAAACGCCAGAAGACGCCGAGGAATGCAACGTCATGCTCGCTAATGTACAAAATCATAACGAAGGGTACAAAGGAAAGTTGGTTAGGACTAGGCTGTCCAAGCTGTGGCTTTTTTGATGGAGATCGTGGTCTCCGGTTCGGTGGGACGGAGCGACGGGTCGTTCGCGGCATTTGGCTTGACGAGAGTCTTGCCAGATATCGACACCTTTCGGACCTTGTGGCTGAGGGGGAGAGTGTACTTGAGTACACCTTTAATGACCAAGGTAAAGTCATCTGAAATGATGCGCTCCCATCTCGCCGTACCGCTGTCCGTAGAATTACC
Organism: Xylariaceae sp. X187; assembly: GCA_028637585.1. NCBI lineage: Eukaryota > Fungi > Ascomycota > Sordariomycetes > Xylariales > Xylariaceae > Xylariaceae sp. X187. Next base: position 399,678 of record JAJIZN010000006.1, on the reverse strand, counting down.
CGGGCGAGCGAGTCGCAGCTCACCGGACGAGGTAGTATACTCGCGATGGAAGAATGAACCTTCGTAGGTCAAAGGACTGTCGAAGGTATGAATGTTGCCTAGTCTCATATTCGGGGAGGCATCTCCGTCTGCTGGTTCCTCAAGATTAGGCGGGTCGTTCTTCGGGTCGTCGAGTATCTTGAAATCATCACCTTGGGGATGACGCCACCACTGTGAATCGTTACCAGCATGCGGAGATTTGGCGAATACCTCGATATCAGCAGAATCGATCATCACAACCACGACGTTGGGATTATGTGCTTGCACTGTAAGGTCAAACATGAGCTCCTGCTCACTGGCAAGAACGTTTCCAATTTTCAAAAGCGCAACGTCGGTAAGGGGTTGCGATGTCGCAAACATGAAACCAATGGCACCTGTGACGACGAGCAGCAGCATAACTATCAGGACGAGACAACTCGCAAAACGGTTGAGGAGTGAAGGATTCCGGCGGTAAGTTTGCGATTCCAAATTCCGCGGGGGGACATGACGCCTGTTACGGTTGGACCAGGCAGTACGTCCGGTGCCGTCCCGTAGAAGCGGAGTTCGTTCGTCCTCTACGACTGGGGCCGTATCATCCATATTGTAGCCGTTAGTCAGAGTCATTTGTCGCTTGTCACCCGATAACCAGCCTCGATTGAAATTCGTACTCTGGGGGCTTGGCGGATTGGACGGCGGTCTAGATTTGTGGCCGGAAAATCCCGATCGAGCCGCGTTGGGAAAGGGAGACTCATTATCGAAAAGTGACGCGTGGCTGTTATTATTCCTGCCCCATCGGCCGTGAGGATGGTGATGGTAGCGCGCTGGGCCTCTAGCCGAGCCAACATTACTCCTACCCGCGCCACGTGCGTCGTCGTCACCGTGGAGAGGCTCGTTCCCGTTGTTAGTGTAAGTATTTACGAACTTCATGTTCTTCTTGACATGAACGTTATGGGTACCATTCTCGAGGACAGTATGTATAGATCGCATTCCGTTCCGATCCACTTGACTAGCCATAGACGCCACACTCGGAGTGCGCGAATGATAGCGGCGCGGGCGTTCGGCATCTGGCGGATTCGAATCGTATACGAACTTTTCGTCGGAGTCGGAAGAATTGGCTTCTTCCACGGCGCTGGCTACCTTAGCCTCGAAAATATCCGCTTTCGAGGAAGCTGGGCGGGTACCGAGAGTTAGTAACTGAGCCATATGAGAGGTAATACTGGGGGTGCGTAGTGCTGCCGGTCGCTTGACCCGCTGCCCAGGGTTGGGCATTCCTTCTTCACCCCACGATCCTTGACCACGGGTTCTTGGCCGCGAACGACCATTTTTTGTGGGAAATGATCTTGCTGAACAACTATGACGAAGTTTTTGTGTCGGAATCAGATCTGGTGGCTCACCATTACCAGAAGCGACCGATGTAGTTTTCCTAGTGTTCTTTTTCTTGTCCTTTCTCGGTTTGATAGTCTCATTGCTTGCACGAGTTCTCAAGCTTCCGTTAACTCTCTGCCCTCCGGTGTTAGGAATTAGTGATAACTGTGGCATATCCTTAACTTCCTCCGTCTCAACAGTCATATTCCTAGACGAGCTTTCACCCGACGTTTGTCCCCTGCCATTGAATTTAATGGCCGAGCTAGACTGCCTGCTGCGCAGAAGCGGTAGGGCTTTGCTGCTAGATCGCTTCGCGTTGTTATTCGCACTGCCGCTGTCGCTTCCACTTTCGCTATTGGTCGCAGTTTGGCTAGATTTGACACTGCTAGCCGTAGTGTCATAGTTTCCGTTCCGAGCACCACTATCGGACCCTGCGTTTTCGTCGAGCTTCTCAATCGAAGCATCCAAGCCTGCTCGGGGTGTATTGGGCTGGCTAACCTCCTGCACTGTCTCAAGTGTGGATGAGCCGCTGCTCGGTCCACGCGCCGGCGTCCTCATACCCGATGGCAAATGGTACTCTTCAACCTCCGGTTCGGGCGCTGGCATCGGTGTCGGTTCTACATGGGGCGAGGGCGCGGGCGTGGCGCGTTGCACATTTATAGCGGGAGCTTCGAGATCGTTGCGGCGCGCCGTTGAAGCAACAGTGGGCCTAGTAAAACTAGGAGCACTAGGGGGTGGGGACTTGAGCCGCGGGGAAATGGGCCATCGAGGTGATTCCTTGGCGGCTTCTAAGACTGCTGACGAAGGCTTTGGTGGCACGGGTGGTCGCGGAAGGTAATCGGCACTGGTCGGGGGTGGCAAGCTCGGAATACCAGATGCAGAAAGTTGTCGCGGGGTAATAGAAGTCGGGATGCTCGATCTTTTTCTCGGCGGACTCGGGTCCTGAGTGCTGTTCTTGCGCGACAGCGTTGGCGATGTAGTTGCCCGATTTACTCTCGCCGGGGGTTTGGTCGGTCTTGTGGGCGAATTATCTCGGGAGTCCGTGGGCGAGGCCGTCACGGAGGTCGACGCCGACGTCCACATGGAGGGCTGTGTGTCGAGATTTGCGCTCGACGGCACCGATGTGTCGTTATCGACGGAATTGTTGGGGCTTGAAAAGCTAGCTTCCAGACCGGCGGTATCACTCCTACTTCCCATCATACCGAACCTGTCAGGTGTTGACTGTGAATTGCTTCACGGGGGGGTTTGTGCGAGGATCGGATCCACGTCGTCAGTGGAGGTTCAGACCACCCATTCAGGAATTGGGCCTAGTTCGAATGATTAATCGGTGTGCTCTCGTCAACAAACGACCATGATAGCACGGCTACTACAAGAGATCGGGTATTCGACCTAATGACAGAAACGAGACAGACTGAATCAAACGCCAAGTAGAGTTGTATATACCTTGGCCGTAATGAATATGTCGGTAGGCGATCGGAGGGACGTACGGAGCGAGAGTCCCTGAGGTTATTGAGGCTACCTGAATCCCGGGCTTCCTCCCCCAGCCCGGCGACTTGTCCGTAAATCCCAGACGATGTCTGGGCAGTCCACCGGTTGAAGGGTTGCGACAAGGGATATAGAACTAATCGGAGACGGTTGTGTTTAGTTGACGTTCCGCGGGGACAGGAGTCTAAACGGTAGGATTGGTTGCGAGCGAGCTGGTGGGTGGACAGCGTTTGGATGCCACCACACGTTGTATATCGTGACGGTTGGGGGAGTGCGGTGTAGCGGGGCACAAGATGGTCGGAAATAAAGAGCTTCGAATGGTCGATATTAGTAGGGCCAGCCGAAGTCGTCGAGGAGGGAGAGAATTGTCAGTGTTGTCGGAGATTTGGGATTGTGTGAAAGAGAAGAGAAAAAAAACCGAGGTCGAGAAGGGCGACGGGAAATTCTGGCGCGGTAAGGTACTAGTAGTAGAGATGATGAGTATGCACATTTCCTAGGAGGCATGTATGGATGTAGTGGGTAGCGTAGGTATCCGCTCAACGAGCCACGTCAGAAATATACCTGCCGGGAAAACAGGAACCAGGCAGGGCTACCAACCGAACCCATTAGCATTAGGGAGGTATTCTTAGCATCATTGGCCCCGAATGGGCAGTGGTGCGGCAGAATGTGTACTAAAAAGGAGGCGGTATATTACGCATTCAGGTGTAGTCTATTCACGCTAAGCATAATTCCCAACTCTAACTAACTGCCTTATAATACCCGCCTAGAAAGCGCTGGAGGTACCCATGTGCGCCGTAGAGATGAATAATGCTAAAATGGAGCTCAAATGGAATCAACAAATAGCACATTGCGGGCCTACAATGGGTGGACGTTTTACCCGTACGGGTAGGTACCTGCGCGTAGGCGAGGCACAACCTTCTCCTTTAGGCTTAATCTATTTGTGTCCCTCCCGGAACATGAGGTACATCTGCACGGGCCACAGAAAGGTATCTACATGCTCATAACTGCATAAATACCGCTTACGCCGATACAGGGATGCATGGCCATTGCTTCATAAAGATACAGAACCCCTCGAATTTCAGGCAGAGATTGGTCAATTCATTCATTCACTGTTGTCTGTTTGTTTGCAATGCATAGTCGGTACGAATGCACTCATGCTGGTGAAAATTTTCAGATTTGAATTCGTTGTGGTGAGTTGGCGCGGTTGCGATGCAGCCTAGTGTGCGTTCGTAGATAGCGCAGTCGTTGGAGGTTGGATGCCAATTATTGCACTTGGACGGGCGACAAGTGACGTAGGTAGCTGGGGTGCTTGATTGATTGGCGATCGTGCCTGACACTTCAACTCCGGCTTTGCGCATCCGTAGAAAATCTGATCAGTGATAACACTTAGCTTGGCTTGTGTCTGAGGTTCACATCACCGGAAGACATGTCCGGGTCGATAAGGGACCAACGTGTCCACTCCATTGCCTGCTTCAGTGCTCGCTGCATCGCCCGCTCCATTGCCCGCTCCATTGCCCGCTCCATTGCCCGCTCCATTGCCCGCTCCATTGCCCGCTCCATTGCCAGGCCAACTCCTACTCGGTACCTGCACAGGCTGCACTACCAGTATCGTGTGATAAGGGCTCTCCAATGGTTTCAGAAGCGTACAGACTGTATCTAGACCAGAGTCAAACGGCATCTACCTACCACCAATCCGGAATTGCTTGCCTCACGATCGGCCACGTAGATACGGCGCAGTGCACTTACATTACATGTCCGGCATCGTTGCAATGTCGGTTGCTCCATCTATACCTAACTTTGACCACCACTAATAGATGTCGGCAGACACGTGAGAACGAATGGCACATCTCCTTCAAGGATCAAACGATGTACGTACTCACATCACGTACCTGTATCTGGTGTAGGTATAAGCATATCTACCCATCTACCCGACTGGACGACCTACGGGAAATGCTCAGCCACCCTTGACGTGGTGAAGCGGCCGAGCAATGTGGTAGATAGACCAAGCAGACGGCGCGAAGCTCTGTAAGTAGTGTGCCTAGCAGGTAGCTAATTGCTGTACCTACACAACCTACGCAGTAAGTAGGTAAGGATGCGACCCGCCGACCCCGACCACCAACTACCTAAAAGAACGGCCATCCATCTTTACTCTCTACCTACTCCACACCACGAGACTGCGTGTCCAATCGCTCCAACGGAGTCCCTCCCTCTTCAAGCATATAATGACCACCTGGCCGCCTTTGCCTACGACGTATTCGTACAATCTGCAGACACACTCGCACACACATAACACTCATAACATTCATAACATTCATAAGCTAATCGGGAAACAGTGCCTCGAGACCTTGTGACGGAAGGCCGGAAAACAACCTCCAGAATCACATCGAATCCTTGTCCCGTGACTCCCGTCAAGGACATGGTGGAATGTGACCCGCCGTCCACCGTAGGAAAAGCACTCTCTTTTGTCCGGAAGGATCCGCCGGGTCCCAAGTTCCAAAGGTCATGGAAAAGTCCCTTAATTTCAACTCGAATCAAGGATTCATGCCGACGGACCAGTGTTAGTACTATCTAACGACACCTGATTCGTGATTGCTCTTCGCCTTGTCTTTCGGAATCAAGGGGCGAGACTTGTTTCGGCCCTCGTCGACAAACAGCCTTACACAAATGACCGAGCACCTGCCTTTGCCTACATAGTGGGTATATATTACCTATCTCTATCTAATTATCATATATCTACCGACAAGTATGCCGTCGTACATTATAGGTAGGTGAGACATGTACAGCCGTAGGCACACCATTCCCGTCCGATCTCGAGCCTCTCACACATCGCCATGTGGACGGCAAGCAAGTCCCGCGCGCGATTAATTACTGTCAACCTGTTGCTATGCTTCCTTTCTTCTGCCCTGCCACCAATAGGTAATGGCGTACTAACACTTTTACCAATAACGATGCCACCCTTGGCAATCCCCGTCACATACCAACCAACACATGAACCGAATGAACCAGGTACCTCACTCTACTCTACGGAGTGGTCATCAGTACTTCCGACGTACTTCCGCAGTCAAATCCTAAACAGGAAGAAGCAGCTTCGGCCATGTAAGCAGTAGGTAGGGCTGCCCCCAATCTCACGTATGGACTACGCTACCTACCTGGGCTATACCTATACCATACCTGCCTTCCTATGAGATGAGAGACTTGTCTTGCTCCCAAGGCCTGTCAGATCTGACCTAACCCGCAGCGGTCCGCTCGGGCGGTACCTTGTCAGCAAATCCCAGAGCCAGAGCCAGAGCCAGAGTCAGAGTCAGGGCCAGAGCCAGGGCCAGAGCCAGACCACCTTTGCCTACCCTCCTCCCAAGTTCTTTTTCTCCAGTCGATGCCCTTGTCTTTTTGTGGAATGTTGTGCTGTGTTGGCATTGTCATCAACCCATCAATTACCCTCGTAGTGGTGGTCATCTGCGCAGGAACCCGCGGTTTCCATAGGCTCGGTTGTTCATCGAGGGTGGGGGGGGAGGGTGTTCTCCCTCCGGACTGGATGGAACCATGGTACCCAACATACACATGGTAGCCCAAAATAATGCTCTCTCACACCTGGGTCTTGCTGGCTACGACCTTACCGTCCATACAGTACATCTGTCGGACGTCATCATCAGGCGAAAAGGAGGTAGCTGTGACTTGTTTCTATTCCGACCGAAATGCGGCGTGGCCTCGCGTATTCACCTGATCTAAAGCCCATGCGTTCACTGCCGTCGCTTCCAAAACCCATACCCACGCACAGCCAAGCATTCAGAATACTTGCCACCTAGACTAGTCTAAGTAGGTACCTAACCTAGGAATGTCTGATACCGGCCTACCTACATATTACACTAGATGATTAGGTACTAGGATATCCGAAGTCAGCTCCTCGGATATTCCTACAATCACCCGAGATCCCACCGATCTAACCAAAAAAGAAAAAAAAAAAAAGATGAGAATTCCAAGAAAGTTGCGTGAGACGGCCCGTCATCAAGAAAAGCAAAGACGGAAATAGGGCGAAAGGATGCCGAAAGATCAGAAGCTACGGGATCAGAAGCTAATAAACGAATAGGGCAGTTTTATCCGACTTGCCCATTCACGCTCACGCAGCATTTTCGCTACGTACGGCCGCGACTTTGCACTAGGTACACACTATTGCTTGGCCTCCCGTCATGCTCGGCCATTCAGCCGACGTATGGGGAGGCCTGGCGTCTGTGACTATGGCAATACCCACGTCCATTGACGACACGACCTATCTGAGAGTGCGATGGGCGAGTTAGAGCAATGCAGTGGGCCGAGAAATGGGGATTATCTGCCTAACTGACCTGTCAGTCACAGCGCCAACGCCCTAAGCCAACAATCCACTTACACATGTGATCACCAGATCCAGAAGTCGTCGACTTGGTTCGATAATCAACACCGTCTTATAAATTACCTAAGGTTAGCGTGTGGGAAATGTAGGTGGAATGTTTTAGGACGAACGCTGGGGCGTGATAGTGCATTTGGGGACTGTGTAAGTCCCATTTATAATCATGCCCTCGCTGGCGAGATGAGCGACATCGAGTTGATCCGTTGGTAGGTTGAGTGCGTTAAGTACGACGACCTATAATAATACCTAGACTACAAGATGGATGAATCAGGTGGCAAGGACCCAACCAACCACGGCTATTGGAATAAAGACCACCTCGAAAAGACCCAATCGAGAAATATTAATCATGAGACAACGTCACGTAGACAGACAGACAGACAGACAGACAGATATCTACGTTTTCCCGGGAAGACTACCAGGCTAGGCACTCCACGTAGGCATGTATGCCTTGTCACCGAGACGTAGTCTAGTGATACGTGATAGATTGCATGGCAGTTTTTCAGTAATTAAGTACAGGCTGTATGTATTCCAGGCGGGTTAGATAGGTAGCGGAACCTCGTTCGCCGTGCAGAATTCGTCAGGCCCGATCTAGGCAGTCCGTACTTTCGGAATCCACATCAACTCTTCCAACCCATCTCTTCTTTTATCGTATTCTCGATTAAGTGCTGACAAGCTTGACGGGACAGGACAGCCACCAGTACATACATAATAATACATAATAGTGGCCACCTATGTACCACTTGTCAGTGCCTACTTATGCGAATCGCACTTTATCGCTTAAGTGTGTTGTTTGTGTTTTTATATTTGTGTTTGTTTTTATAGGTTCTTTTAATTAAAAATCCAACTTCGGCTTCTCCATCCCCGGGAGTTTATGTATGTATGTACGGACGTACAGTATGTCCAATTCTACCTACCTACCTCAGGTTCTGCCTCAGGTCCTTTGTCCTTCGCCTATCGTCGGTTTGTGGGTGACGTAGCAAGAGGGAAGCGTTTTCAAAGGCCGCGCCGCGCCGCACAGCGCACACACACACAGCACAACGACGGGCAGTCTAGGCCTGATGATCATCCACTAGATACACCGGTATGGTATGGTATAGTATGGTATGGTATATATGGTATATATGGGCTTAACGTTATAACATTACCCCACGCTGGGTAGGTATTCCGTGGCTATGTATTCTTCTACCTATACTACTACTAAATGTTATTATAACCTACCTTGACGCGCGCGACGCGAAAACCCACCGGGTAGGCAGGGAGGCAGGTAATTGGCGACTCGACGATGGTCGAGGTGTTTCTCAACATCATAGATGTGTGTGTTGATTGTTGCATGAGCAAAAGGACGTGAACGGTGTGAAGAAATGCATAGCTCAACTCAACCGTGGGCCGGGGAATCCTGTCTTTCCCCGGGGATTCATGGCCGGTCGTTGATAATGTCGATCGATTCGATCTAGGTTAACTACTTACACTTCTACACTACGCTATGCTATGTATGTATGTACATACATGCACACGCACAATCTTTTCTTCTCGAGCCGAGGAGATCTATAGATATCTTACACGGACCAAAGAAACAAGCTCATGGATGTCCGTGCTTTTTTTTTCATTAGATAGGTATTTACATATATATCTATCTATCTTAGCTAGTCTAGGTAGGTTGTCTAGCCCACGGGACGAAACTCTGTTATCGATCAAACCCGAGGGATGACTACATAGTTAACATCAAATAGTACCAACCCCCTCCTAATCAAAACACTGACCTTGGGTTTAGCTAGTTTTGCCGGGTGAACAAGGTGAGGGATTGGGGGGGTTTGTAGGTTAGAAGAGATGAAGAGAGTGGGGAAAAAAAAGAAAAGAAAAAAAAGGCTAAAGTGGGGGATGACATCGGTGGCATCAATGCCCCGGGAGGGAAGGGAGTTCTCTTGGTTGGTGAAGTTTACGGAACTATCTATCTGCATAGATACGTATCTAGGGGTTAGTGGTATTTGTATAACGATGGGATAAGATGTAGGTATCTCACTTGCGCCAGGTAAAAGAAAATCGGGATACAGCATATCCTTATATACTACCTGACCCAAAAGTCTGTTATCGAAACCCTAGATACTTAAAAAGAGAGAGAGAGAGAAGAAAAAAAAAGGATTCCTTGGCCCACGTGCGGATTGCTTTCGTTTCGGGTATCTATCTATCTGGTGGTGATACCGACGCGTCGTCGACTACTACTACCTATACTACCTATACTACCATATTACCAGAAACCGGTGCCCCTCCATGCCTTCAGCCCTCGGTAGCCCGGGCAGTCGTCACTGGTCGGATGCCCATGTAACCTGGACGAGAGAAGCCTCTCGCTGACGCTGACTCTGACGCTGACGCTGACGCCGACGCTGGGTGCTGAGAGTGGGGGGATATGGGGGAGTGTGTTTTCTTTTCTTTTCTTTTTTTCTTCCGTCTGTCTGTCAGAGTCTGTCAGAAACATTAGGTAATAACTTCTTTTTGCCCCTCCCATCTCTCTCTCTCTCTCTCTCGTTCAACCGGTCCCTTTATTACGGCATGGCATTGTGAAAAAAGAAAAAGAAAAAAAGAAAAAGAGGGCTGATTACAAATGCCTACACCAAGATACCTACCTACCTACCTACCTAACCTAACCTACTTGCATTGATTTTAAATCGGTCGATTTGATTGATGGTAGTCGCATTGAATCCTTTGCACTCTTCGGTCGATTTGTAAAAAGAAGAAGAAAAGAGAAGAGAATAAATAATCAAAAGAAAAGAAAAGAAAGGAAAAAAGAAAAAAAAAAAAAAAAAGTACAAAAAACTCTCCTCTCCCCAAGATCGAATTGAATTGAAATGAAATGAAATGAAATGAAATGAAATGAAATGAAAACCCCGACCGAGTACACGAGCACACGAGCACAAACGGTACAGACACACAAGATCCGATGAGGTTTTTTACCCTGTTATCCCAGAAAGCCGGAGTCTGGGGTATCGTGGATGTGGATGTGTGCGTGTACGTGTACCGACTACGTCTTGTCCGTCTGTCCTTGTTAGGATAGGTATTACGATTACTTAATTCAATCCCGCTCGTTTCGGAGTAGAAGTAGACTAGAAAGCGGACAAAAGGCAAAAGGCAAAAGGCAAAAAAAGGGCGAGGCAGACTGGGAGGGAAGCTTGACTGACCTGGGGAATCTCACGTATGGTAGCGAGTATCTAAATAAAGCACGTGGTCCCTTTACTACAGAACGGGGATGTGACTTATTGCCTTTTTGATCGGTAAAAATCATCTCTTTATTTTTCTGTTTTTTTTCTTTTTTCTTTTTCTCTCGGGTGTCGATGTATGTAATGTAATGTAAATGTAAAATGTAAGGCTTAAAGGACCTTGTCGATGCTGATGGAAGCGAGCTTGACGCCACCGGGGGGCTGGTTTGGTTTGACAGGGTCGAGTGATGATGTGCTTGATGTTTTTTTTTTTCTTTTCCTTTGGATGCTTGCTTGGTTGATTGATTGATAATCGGGGAAGAGGTAATCTGTAATACTGAGCTGACTGCTGACTACGGGCGGAACAGTGAAACCCAAAACCAAGGAAAAACCAAAAAAAAAAAAAAAAAAAAAAAAGAGATTGAGATGAGAAAGTCAAACACCGACGGGAGGTATATTTATCTATTTTCCTCGTCTGACCAGGCTGAAACGATCAATAAGAACATACCATAAGAGCGAGATCCGTGTAAGGTTTGAATAAACAATATAAAAAACATGGTGTAATTACATACTGAAACCCGGAAGTTCAGCCGTGTAAACGTCTCGGTGTATATAATTATATCTATATAGATATCACGGGTAAAGTGACGATCAAAACAAGTTGGGAGGATTCCAATCCGTTCTTCTCTTTTGCTTTTCCCCGTCGACTTCCGCCATGACAAGAGACAACCTCGTCAAGAGTCCCGTGGCATACATGCATGTAATCCGAGTCTCCCGATCTCAACAGGGGGAGATGTCGACATCTCTACTCTACTCTACTCTACTCTACACCAGGACCATACTTCCCATCTTACACCTTACATCTTACAACTTACAACCGAATTACACCAAGAACTCCAACTCCGAACGGAATTGAATAACACCGTATCAACTGTGTCCTAGTCCTAGTCCTAGTCCTCCCATCACGAGATGAATACGTCCCGGATACCTACCTAAGATAGGTGAGATTTCACATCCAAGAGTTCGGCAATGGGAGTTTTTCCAATCTCTCTCTCTTTCTCTCTCCCCCTCTCTCCCTCTCCCCCTCTCCCTCTCTCTACCAGGCATTAGATGTAGGCATTATGTAGCTTTTCTAGTTACCTACCTACCTACCTACCTATCACCTATCACCTAATCTAGTTTTACAATCCAATCCAAAACGGAGCGACGAAAAAAAAAAAAAAAAAAAAAAAGAGGCACCTTCGATCGCTGGGTGCCATGCTATATCGCACTGGAAATCATTCCCTCACTTAGTTAGTTAGATAACATCGCTCTTCGTTCGGAAATGTTATACTTTACTGCTGTCCGTGATGCCATTATAAAAGGGGAAGGTAAGGTAAGGTAAGGTAAGATAAGGGAAGATAAGGTGAGAATCACCATGTAGACCATCGGCATCCCCTCTACGCTATACTTCGATGAATCTCGTTCGTGATGGTGGTTGGGTTTGTAGGAAAGGAGGAAGTATCATTCCGGAAGAAAACCTCCCGCTCAACTCTCTATATACACCCAAAGAACGGCCAATTATCTACTTCCGATAGAAAGCACATTCTCCATCTCCCTTCCTTCAACCATTCGCATTCTTCTCTCCATCTCATTCCTCACACCTCATCTATCCCTAACCTCATATCAAACATCCACCATCAAACATAGCCATATCACCAGTCCATTCACATTTCACACTTCGCATTCCAAATTCGCCTCGTCTTTTCTTTTTTTTTTTTTTTTCTCCTTTGCATGATATATATATATATAAATATATATAATTGAGTTAAAATGATATATCTTTCTTATGCCCATTAATTCGTTTCGTTTCATTCCGAAGCGCGTCTCTCTTTAACTCTTCATTCTCTTCTCCTTCTCCTTCTCTCTCTCTCCCACACACACAAACACACAAACACACAAACACACTCTCCTCCCCGTCTCCGTCTCTCTTCTTCTCACCATGATAATTAAAAAAAAAAGAAAAAAAGAAAAAACAGACGTCTCAACATTGCGAATCATCTACATACAGGAAGCGGTGGTCTTGTTCTTGTTCTTGTTCTTTCTTGTCTTTCGTCTTCAAAAGCCAATTCTTCTTCTTCTTCATCGTTCGTTAAGCTATGATACCAATTTCGCAAGTTTCGCAACCATACAAGAGAGTTAATGAAAAACGAAAAAAAAAAAAAAACACAAACCACAGAACACAACAAAAAACAAGAAACAAACACACGAACAGGAAACAAAATAACTACCCCTTCTGAATCCCAGGGAATATGTTTCAATAAAAAGAGAAAAAAGCAAGCAGTACCATGTTATTTCCCTTTCCGTGTTTCCCGCAATGATTTGCAAAATGAAGTTTGAGTGTTTCTCTTGGTCGTGTCATATGCAACGTTTAATCATTGTAAGACCGACCTCATGCATTCATCCATCCATCCAGTGCGCAGCGTACTTACGTTAGAGTCAACCTCGTTCTTTTATCTTTCTCATCTTCTCTTGTTCATTCTCTGATCGACTCCGCGTGGTCATCCTTCTTATTCGTCCATGCCGCAGATGCCCAGCCCATCCAGCTGGCGCGTTTGTTTTCTGTCTTTTCGGGGGCGTTTTCCTGGACCAAGCGGAGAGGACGCGGCTTGTTACCCGCGAACGTAGTCGCCTTCTCGGAGCCAGCTATGCTGCCACGCGCGCTATTTATGCGCGGCGGGCTCGACGTAATGCCTTCGCCGGCGGAGATGGAGTCCCCGCTGACGCTGCTAGTTTCGCTTCGCATTCCAGGGAAGTTACCGGCACTAGGAGCACCTTGGCCTGACGGGACTCGCGCTCCCGAGAACAGAGAGGCCGAGTTGCGCGGGTTGCTGAAAGTGGGCGACAAGGGACCATCCGGTCCTTTGTAGAGGGCATTCACAAACCCAGCGGGACCCGTCATTTGATCGCTCATAGGACGCCCTCCACGACGCGAGCTCTGGGACCGACCTAAGCCGATAGGGATACTAGGCGCCGTGTCGGGGTTGGTATGAGCCGGATTCGATGCGGGCATAATCGTCGTCACTGGACGGGGCTTGGGTCGGGCCGCAGGCGTCGTTCCCGTGGCTATCGATTTGGCACGTTGCAAGAATGAGGCTGGCGTGGCGGCCGGCACCTCGGGGACAGGAGGCGGCGGCGGCGGAAGCTCCTTGTGCACATTAGTAGACGGCTTCGCGTCGGACGACTGGTCGAGGATGTGCTCAAACTCCTGGTGCTGGAGCAGACGTTCGATAATCTTGTTAATATAAAGAGTCAAGGCCTTGTTCTGATCTTTCACCGCTCGGAGCTCAGCCTCCAGACCCAGGCGACGCGTGATTTCTTCACCCAACTCCGATTCATCGGCCACAGAGCCAAGTTCATCAGCCAGGCTCGTCCCCGCCGGTGTTAGCACACCTTGTGTACTGCTTCTACCTTCCAGGGCATTGAGGGCATCCTGGTTAGCAGAAACACCCATGTAGTTGAAGTCGCCCTTGCCGAAGTCGCCCTGGAGTGTCTTCTCTTGAAGCAGTAGTTGATATGACTCGTTATCCTCCATGAGGCGCAGGTTTGCCATTTTAGTCTCCATGAGAAGCTGTTCAACTTCCTGTAGTCGCCCACCACCTCGGTTCTCAGACTCGACAAGTTTGATCTGGGTTTCTGCCAGCTCCAGACGCAATGACTCTATGAGCTTGTCCTTCTGGAGTAGCAGCTTCGAGTTGTTCCGAGAATCGCTTCTTTGGACTGAGGAGGGCGGTGCAAAGTTGCTGTCGACGCTAGGAGAGTTGTTGTTTGCTACCAGCACGTTTCTCGTTAGCAGGTTGTAGCCATGACAAGCACGACGCTGACTGAACCTACACTGTCTAGACGATCGGTATTCGTCCTCTGCGTTGCGCTGGTTCAGCGTCTCCTTTAGTCGGTTGATGATGGTCTGCATCTCTTCTTCCCGGTTCGACATCTCTTCCTTCTCCTTCATCATCGAGCTCCGCTCGGCCTCGTAGATAGCCTCCATTTCGCGCATTTGTCTCGCCGTTTCTCTCTTTTCATTTCTGAGGGTCTCGATCTGCTCTTCGTTCTCGTGAGCTCTTTCCTCCAGCTTGGACTGTTCCTTGAGAGCCTCGTCCAGGCGTGACTGCAGGACGTCTGCTTGTCTCCTGTACTGCTCAGCCGTGGCGTCGGCTTTCAGCAGTCGGTCTTTAAGATCGTCGATTAGCGCGACGGTCTCAGCTCGTGCATCGGCATCGGCCTGAGTTGATATGCTTAAGGATGATCTATGGGCGGCAGCACGTGCTGATATAGTGCTAGATCGAATGGATCGAGTGCGCGTGGGAGTCCCGTTGGTGGCCGCGATCGCCGCAGGTGAGACGGGCAAAGGGGATGTCGAGGCCCGGGGCGTCTTGGCAGCCAGCGGGGAATGGTTATCTCCCGCCGACACTCGTCCAGAGACTGGGGAGCTCGGCTTCTTTGTCACGGCCGACATAGCTATTCTCTAAATACTGAATGGTTATCTACCCAAAACGAGGGAGCAGGTGCATGCGGAAGTCCGGCAGCGGTAAGGTGGCAGCGAGTATGTGGCAGCAAGGAGATGCGGTGTGGATGGAGTCGCAGCCACGAGTCTAACGAATGGTAGAACGTCGAATAGCTGATGTTTGGCTCCAAAAAGATAGGATAGGATAGGATAGGACAGCTAGACCAGTTCCGCGTGCCTTGATTGCGTTGTTGTCAGAGTTGCTGTTGTTGTCGCGCTGAACCAAAGAGAAGGACGGTGTGTGTTGTGTGATGGGTAAGTCTATCGACCTGACTGGGTCCGAGGGGGTAAATCACGTTGCTAGGCGGTATCGAAGGCGCTGTGGCTCATCCCGATTTTAGCGGCAACACCGCTACAAAACCTGTACAGACTGTGCAAACTGTACAAACTGTTCAACAGACTGTACGGACTGGACTGTACACTCCGTACCTGGCTCAGGTACTTACCGCGGTGTGTCCCCCCCCCGCCTCACGGATAGGCCCACGCGGTGCGTATCCAGCCTATCACCGCCTGTTCAGCCACACGAGGGATTACTAACACACCGTTGGCCCCCTTTTTTTTTTCATTTTCCCATGTCCCATTTCCCTTTTCCCATTTCCCTTTTTTCCACTGGTGACTGATTGCTTGGCTGGACTCGAGTCAAGGAAAGCGCATAAAAGCCGATCCTATCGTTGTTACTTCAGCTTTGTGACCCGATGACTTGTTGATGCTGCTAGAAATAGATCAGCTTTCAGTCATCGGTATCGCCGCATAATGCTGACTTCTCGGCTGCCCGCGTCCACTCCCTGCTGCTTCGCAACCTTAAAAAGGCATGTGGTTCTGGCATCTACATGAGGCATGAGGCATGAGGCATAAGGCATGTATTCTGCAGGTACAGTCCGTACTCACATCAGATTGTCGTCCGAAATGCAAGCAATACATATTTCATTGTTTACAGACTAACTAGTTATCTAACCCAACATGAGTAGATAGGTTTGCTTGATCATGCGTGACTTCTGCATATAATCGAGTTGTCGATACCAGCTAGGCCTTATCACCTCCGAACTAATGGATCATGATAGGTCCCTTTCTACGGGATACCCCTTTATGGGAGCCACTCGGGTTACTCCTCGGGTTACTCCTCTCTCACCATGATCCCCCAATGTCCGGTTGAACTCGAGACCCTACACCTACATTTCATGCGGTCTACGAGTCCACGGGTCTCCATACCTGGCAGCTGAAGGACCCCTAGTATGCACCCGCCGAACGAGTCTGCAACTTTATGCGAGTTGCCATCTGCCTCTTACATGGTATATGCTTGCACCCCGTCACCGAGAACTCGTCCACTCACCTCCGAGTTTTCCCGTTTCGCCGTAACATCGATGAAATATTGTGTTGATAAGAAATCCTGAATACCACGTGGAGATATAGGTGTCCCATTGCATGCTCGACATCTGACATATCTTCTAGAATACTTGAAGGCTAAGTTAGTTATATGTATCCATTTGTACAGATGGCGGTCTGGGAATGAGCATTAACTAACTAGCGCGCAACATTCTCGAATGGTTTGGTTCAACTGCGGGAGAAAAGTTTGCGGTAACAACAAATAAGTAACTTGTCGTCGGTCGGAGGTCCAATGTTAATATGACCCCCAAATTCGATGCTTCGTGAATCTAGTCATGCATTTGCCGCTCAATAGTGTATAGTTGAACGCTACGTGACGTAATTGTGACAATACTGAGGATCCGAAGCAGACGCTCTAGATAGTATACCTAGATAGATCGGAGGCGAAGCGGATAAGGACAAAAACCCGATCATTAGATAGGCCCGCCTCTCAGGAGATACATAGGACAGGATACATAGTTCAAAATCGACAACCTGGGCGGCACGGTAAAAACAGAGAAAGAAAGAACAGAGTATGGTCAAGTCAGGGGGTCTCCTGCGCATGCAACTAATCGTTCCCGCGAAACACTTTGCCTCTGACAGTCCAGTCTCATTTTGCCCCCCCCCCCCTCCCCATCTCTCAAGTCTTATACAGTCCGTAACTAACCCCAAATCATGGTGCACCCCTCGTCGTCACTGACCGGCCCCTTGCAGCAACTTCCCATAGGTCAATCGGCTGGCTCTTTCTTTCGGGGGCAACATCCAGCCCGCCGCATCAGCCGTTGAGTCCGAATCATTTCATCTCGATTCCAACCGCACCCCAGAAGATGAACGCTCGATGGTCGAAATACTTATCTCTCTGTATTCTCCGCTTTCATTTTGAAGACTGACCTTTTGAAGTTGAAGTGCTTGCCCGTGAATGCTGAACAGCGAGAATCAACTTGACGGAAAGGATATTTGATAGCAAGTAGTCGCTCGTATGTAAAAAGACCAATCAATCCCTTGATTCGTGGCTTCACGAATATGAGACTTTGGAGAGATTGAAAGCGCCTTAGCACCCGCAAAGTAGCGGGGTAGGCTGAACAACGAAAGAACATGAACAGAGCGAAATGTGTTGCCCGAGGCAACAGAAGCAAGTAATGGCGGCAGATCGAAAGGGGCTTTAGCCACAAGATATGGAAGCAAGAGACGACTTGAGATATGATAGCGACAGTGACAAGTCAACACGACACGCTTGCAAAACATGCTCGAATCAACTGACTCTATTGCGTCGAACATATCGATACCTACTCACCGCCCGAAGGAACAAGGGCTTGATGACGAATCGGGCGGAAGTCCTACTACAGATTGATGTCGGTACACAAGGTAGAGTACCTTCCGCAACACGCTCAGGGCCTAGGACCGATTGTCGGAGCTCGGCATTCGTTGGTTCACTTCGAGAATCGATCCTATTATTGACAACTTGGCATATGAGCACGATAGGTCGTCAATAAATTGGTACGGGCATCATCACAGTCGAAGAGAAGTGCGCAATTCCTGACCGAAAAAAATGTATTGGGTATCACTCGTGATCATACTCGATTTACAGAGTGCTATGGATGGCCCTCCCAGAAGCGAGCCCGGAATGTCATTACCGGACTACGAGAACGCCGACTTTCGTGTGCTCTCATTGCTCATCAAGAAGAGGGCATGCAGCGAATCTAAACCTCCGAAGGATGAAACACGTTTTTCCTTTATTTTCGAGACCGTTAAACCCAAACGCCATTTATGCAAATCAGGTTTTTAAGCCTGCTGGTCGCTGAGGATATCAGAGTCACCGGCGTCGAGGATGGCCATGGTGGAGCAAGAGTAAAGCTTGCCGACTGTTATTATCCTAAGTGTTAGTGATCTTGTTCGACGTGTATTCGACGCGTTACGAGGCACGGATGCCCTTGGGCAAATGACTTACGCGATGTGCCAAGCTCGATCTACATCAGTTCAAAGTTAGCCGGATGCTGTACCCTCCAAAGCCAGAATAGGCTTTTTCTCTGGGCCGAGATGGTAGACCAATATGGACTACCACCCCATCTTGCTCTCCAGAAAAGAGCAAGATATTGGAAGTCGGGTTTTGCTTACGTTGGTGCCCTCGAAGTGGTGGACGGGGGTCTTGGAAAGCATAGAGTAGTACTCAAGCTCGGACTTGCGGAGAGGGGGAGTGTTGCCAGCAATGATGACCAGCTTGGCCTTGCCGGATCGCAGACTCTTGATGGCTATGACATTTGTAAGCCCAAAGGAGTCGACGGGATGGTGCGCGAGGACCGCAAATCACATACAGGACTTGTAGCCGAGGGTGACCTTTCCACTCTTCATCACCAGCGCCAATTTGCTGTTGATGGAGTTGGCATCCTTTCTGGTCTTCTTTCCGGCCATTTTTGCGATTTGAGGTCTGTTCGACTGACTTCGGGGAATGGCAAAGAACGAGATGTCGTGGTGGATGATTGAACAGAGAAAGTGTGGAAGCGAAGCCAAAACGAAGGTAGCTTTTTTTCTTTTAGGGATATTATCGGCGTTTGCCAGCACGCTTAGTGGTGGATTTAGCGGGGCAGAGGCTGGTGCACCAATAAATTTCATTTATTCGGGCGGTGCGCGTTGTAGCCCTAACCCCACTCTTTTCACATGACTCTCTCGACCAATCATACCTCGCAAAAGAGCCCCACCTATGCTCACCTCGCCTGCTTTGAAATCAACCACGGATTTCCGCCACCCTCCAGGACTTTGGGAGAGTCTTATTTGCCTGGGCCACCTCTCGACTTGTCGACAACCAACAACTAACCTCAACCACAAACCCCAGGAAATCTAGACAAGATGGCGCGCCGTCCCGCTCGTTGCTACCGTTACTGCAAGAACAAGGTACGAGCCATCACATTTTCCACAATCTGGCTGAGATCGGCGCGATGGGCTCTATGAAGGCCAATTTCCCTCTCTTCCGGTGCATCCTAGTTTGAATTTGACGCAAGCGTTGCCATGGATGACTGCGCCAAGTTCTATCTCGTATCCCGAAAACACCAAAAACACCATGGCCATGTAGTGAACGCGATGTTATACGAAACATTGCTCGATTCTTTGCCCTCTGATTCTCTTGTCTAATACACAGCGCCTTATATAAGACGCACATGAACTCTGGACTGACGATTCGCAATCATAGCCGTACCCCAAGTCCCGGTTCAACCGTGGTGTACCCGACCCCAAGATCCGCATCTTCGATCTCGGCCGAAAGAAGGCGAATGTCGACGACTTCCCTCTCTGCGTGCACATGGTCTCCAATGAGTACGAACAGCTGAGTTCCGAGGCTCTCGAAGCCGCCCGTATCTGCGCAAACAAGTACCTCGTCAAGCAGGCCGGAAAGGAAGGTTTCCACATGCGTGTCCGCGCTCACCCCTACCACGTCGTCCGTATCAACAAGATGTTGTCTTGCGCTGGTGCCGATAGATTGCAAACTGGTATGCGTGGTGCCTGGGGCAAGCCCAACGGCTCCGTCGCCCGTGTCAACATCGGTCAGATCCTGCTGAGCGTCCGCACTCGTGACTCCAGTATGTATCTATAATATAACTTTGGTCCAAACTCTCTCGCTAACGATGAGTCCAGACCGCGCTGTCGCTCTCGAGGCTTTCCGCCGCTCCATGTACAAGTTCCCTGGTCGCCAAAAGATCATCATCTCCAAGAACTGGGGCTTCACTCCTCTCCGCCGTGAGGAGTACCTCGAGAAGAAGGCCGCTGGCCACATCTTGGTCGACGGTGCCTACGTTCAGTTCCTCCGCAACAAGGGCAAGCTCGAGGACAACATGAGACGTTTCCCTGACGCTTTCACTGAGGCGGCTTAGATGGGTTAAAACGTGTGTGTTCTTGTTGTTGTCTACAAATCTGGGAAGGGCTGGCGTCATACGGTTACCATAGCACTGTGCCATAGCAGTCAACAGGGATCTTGCATTTGAAACCAAGCCTTGTATCTATTTTCCGAGTGCAAATGTGAAAATGGGCTTTAATTCGGAGCGTTTGGCCAGAGTTTCGTAGTTAAAAGCGTTTTATGAGAAATTTCCGTTGTGACTCGACAAACGGCTGATTGCGTGGTTGGTACTTATTTCATTGGCAAGAGAGCTTCTGCCCAACTTTTTTTGACGTGCCATGCGAACTGGCATATTTTGAGACGGCGCTTTTCATGGCCCGGGTTATCTAACTCCAGCTTGCCATTTTGCGTTACCCTGACCCAAAGATCAACTGCCGCAACGTAACCTAGCCGTCTAAGCTTCACCAATACTAACAGTATCTAAGGAGTTGGAAGCAATAGGGAGGGGGGTTTTCTTTAAGTTGGTGTGTCCCGTCAATCCCAGGCGTCCTCAAAAGTGCTTTTGCAAAGGTCGTTCGAAACGCTTTTTGTAAACTCTTTTGTCTTTTTCTGATTCACTTTTTTACGGTGTGGGGGTGGACAGACGGAAATCGGGACGGGGGCTTCTCAAGTCGATGTTTCAGCATACCTAGCATGGTCAATGAACCTTTTTTTTTTTTTTTTTTTGGCCTGACTGAAAAGGAGACATAACCCACACCGTTCGTTACCTAAGGTATTTGACAACTCGTGGCATAACCTATAGACTAGAGGTCACCTGTTTCTATTAGTCAACACGATCACGAAGGCAAGATATCTCGAATTATTGCGCAGCTCAAAAGGGTGTATACAGCTAGCATACCTACGGGATCGATGGAATAATTCCATGAAATACCGTTGGCAAAGCAACTCTTCGAAAGAGGGGCAGCGTCCGAAAGATCCGAGTAAGAAAAACTACCAGTCCCTTAAGGTACCCTGACTCCAAACGACGAGAACCACGATATTCCCTCATTCCCATTCTCGCTTGCTACGATTATATATATGTAATTTACATGAAGTCCCCCGATGAATCCAGTTTACTACAAACAAGTATCCCGACCTGATATATCTCTCCTATTAAGCTTTTGCTCAAGCGTATCCCTAGATGGTGTAAATCTATACACATCCCCATCTAATGCTTAGAAGAGTCTCGTAACTCTGACCTAACGTCAGATAGTTGAAACAGATCGCCGGTGCTGCAGAAAACCAACCATTCGGAAACTAAATCAGCAAATGACATTTCGTATTCACAGTCCTCGCGGAAATCCAAAACCTATGCGTAGCTAGGTAGTTGGTCTTACTGCTTCAGATATAGTGCTCCCAGAATTAGAACATTTAGGGACTGCGCAGACTACCTAGTAGTCACCTCGACGGGAATTTGTATCACGGAAAAGACAATGGGCTTCAGGTTCTGCGAGTCGGTTGGCATACTCGGGTGGCTATTCGCTCCAGAGACGCCAACAGTTCCGCTGGCGGGCATCAAAACCGTCCCGATCGAGGGTCGGGTATACATGCAGTTCAGGACATAGGTAGAGACGAATACATCAAGAAGAACAGGTTTCTTATTGATTCCTAGGACATCGCTACCAACTCATCTTGTGACGCGCAAGGTACACACCTTTAGCCCGTATTATTACCATCAACTTTGTCTAGGGTATCGAGTCGCCTTGTCGTGTTATCCGCCGCAACCCTGCATCTGGCCACGTGACGCTTATAGTTGTCTTTCCGCCACACGCTGTAGCCGCACCGGCACTGGTACATCACCGCATCCGGGCTGCGGTACACGCTCCCCTCGTGACCCCGCGTGCTGCTCGCGTGTCGCTTCAGGTCCTTGTGCAGCTCGAATTGCTTCGAGCATACATCGCAAAGGTACCTGGCAAGCGGAGCAACCTCCGCTTGCTCGACAGAGGCGGCAGAGGCGACGGGGGGCGGGCGGCGAAGGGATGAGCAGAGGGAAGTGCGGGCTTTGGCCTACGGCGCTCGCCACTGCACCGTAGGCCATATTCTCCATGGACGCGCCGAAATTTACTGCCGCCGGCGGCAGCCTCGGCGCCCCAAAAGCGATGGGTGACGCTTGCAGCTGTGGCTGATTCTCAGCCGCCAGCGGTGCATGATATTGGCCATAGGGTCCGTGGGGAGCCGGGTACGACGCTCTAGGGTGTCCAGGAGTGGACGATGGATAGGACATAGGGTCGGCGGTAGCCTCGGCGCCCCATGCACCGCTGGCTCAGGAGCCGCCAGCGGTAAATGGTACTCGTCATTGTAGGGGCCCTGGGGAGCCGAGTACGACGGCCCAGGGTGTCCAGGAGTGGACGGCGGATGAGATACGGGGACGGCGGGTGGTCCCCCCGCGTAGCCCCTCTCGGGACCCGGTGCTCGCGCCATCAACCGGCGCAGCTGATCCCAGTCGTCGTTGCACTCCTGGTACGCTGGGCCGCCGTACTGGCCGCCAGGGTACCCCGGGCCTTGTTGATGGAAAGGGAGGCCCATTGTTGACTGAGGGATGTGTCCCTTGTGAATTAGAAGAGAGGCGGGATAAGGCGTAATTGGTGGGGAGCTTTACCTATCGTTACAGGTATATCCGGGCTGTTTGATAGACACTGCTCAAGCGTTATCGTCGGTTAGCATTGATCGATGAGATTTCCCCCGGCGCTGGGCCCTACAGTAGCTGTTCCCGCCGTCACAGCGCTCGTTCGGGTTGAAGATGATTGGCACTCACCACGACGATGGGAGGTCCATCCTTATGATCGCGTTCCAATGTTGCAGTACACCCAAAAACCATGGGACTCGTTGAGGCAACAAAAATCGGAGAGTATATAGGTATGTAAAGTCCAGGCGGAACTCTCGCCGTTCTTATACGGCATGCACTTCGTCATTCGCGAAGAGACCAGTATTGTTGTGAAAAACGGGGCTTCGCAACACCTCTTTGAAGTTCGGGTGCAGTGCTTGCTCGGGTCTGAGAAGTGTGTGGCTATATTTGCCCTGCCGTACTTCTTTCCCAATATACGTCTATACATTGCATGAATTAGACATGCAAAACTCTTAACTTGGGAGAAACTAACCTTCAAGTGCGTGTCGGAATCGATAAATACAGGTGACGATCAAGCAGTGTCTCTCTTGATATCCTCAAGTTGGGCCAGGCCCAATTGGGCGCAAAGCCACGGAGAAGAGGTTGCATAGCGATCGATATCTGTGGTCTGTCTACCAAGATTCGTATTATTTTGAGGTGCGACGTGTCGAACTTGGCGTGTTTAATCACCCTAGCGGTTGGCAGTTAGTGTGAATGTAGTTGACGAAACTGCAATTGAGGGGAGGATTCGGCATACAGCTGACAAGAGAACTTGAGAGTTGGGTTAGCTCCCCCGTTGAGGAGAGGCTCTACTACGGAGTTCTATCGAACTCGGCGGCCACACATAGCGGAGTATAATGGGTGTCGTGCCGGAATATACGGAGGTGGTCTCGTGCTCTGATTAGTGCATCGATAGGGTCTCATCGGTAGAAGACAGGGAGCGAAACCAAGGAGCGAGGCCAAAGAGGCGAAAAAGTAGTTGTATCGGGGATGGTTCTAGGAACTGCCAAGGATGGGCGGGGAAACCAGCCAAGTACATGGAAGTAGCACCATTGTAGAGTACCTTCCTACTGCCACAGGTCGGGGGCACACAGCAAGAGCGTCCGTGCTCTTGCGGAGTTCTGAACATTGACGTAAACCATTGACGTAAACCATTGACGTAAACCATTGACGTAAACCATTGACGTAGACTGAAGCAATCGGGAAGGCGTGGTGGGTACTATCGGTCGTACTTTCCGTGATAAAGGGAGCGGTTATTTCTTATGGGAATAGGTAGATTATCGTAGTGTACCTCTGTACCTCTATCAGTAACGCTCAAGGTACGGTCGAGCTGTTGCGAGTACTTGATAGATTGTCGTGATTTAAACTTGCAAAAGACGAAATATGCGGCGGCGATCAGTCGCAACATACCGAGCCAAGCGATAGCGTTAATATTGTTTTCGACTTGATTCTGGTGTATGGCGGCCGGAGGAAACAGATAGAGGACAGGTTGTGACGGCGTAACTTGATGACATGGAATTTGCTTGATTGACGAATGTTCAGACCTGGGCATGCAGCGCCCATGGAAAACTGACAGAAGAAGGATCTCAGGCGAATTGATCGACAGTCGTTGGAATTCAGGTCATGTGTCTATTGCTGTCAACTTGATGAAGATTCGTTTCCCCGTGGAGGCACCAGAAGACAGGGGGCAAAGCCGCAAAGGCGAAAAAGCAGTTGTATGGGGGATTACCGTCCTAAGACCTTGCGTTGTTTGGCAATCTTTCACGATGACCATCAGGGCACTACAGCCGCAAGTTCTCATGTCGTTTTCCTGGCCCGTATATTCCTTGCAGGACGTTTGGCATGTGACCGTCGTCGCCGACAACGAAGTGGCGCATGGGGTATGAGATTCGTAGGTGAGCACAATGGTTCTTGAGTGTATTTTGAGGTTGAGGTCTCTTTTGCGATAAATCTCTGCAATGGGGCCGCGATTGCTACCGGTTCGTGAGCCTTTCAATAATGGCGGAAATGGCAGCATGGACACGAAGAACCATAGCAGTACCTATTAAAATCTTTGTTCTCCTGCCTTCTCGACCTGATGTTCCAAATATCTACCAGCAACTTGAAAGAGAATGGAGACTCAGATATTCGAACTATAGTCCCTGACCGCGACTAGTCATCGTCGTCGATGTATAGGTCCGTGTCGTTGTCTGAGTCGACGAGATCAACCTCTCGTTTCCTCTTGGCGGGACACTCTTGCGTCCCGAGATTTATCTTGGCGATGTCATTTCTTGGGCGCCGGGTCTGCCGGTATCGTTCAGTCCTGGTGATGGTGTCAAATCTCATCCCGATGGCGATGTTGTCCCATTTGGACTCGGCGGGTCGTCGTTGCGCCGGGATGAAATCCCAGTCGATCATCAGTTTTATTCTCGACCCCATGTCTACGTAGACCTGACGGCAGTAGCGCCACCATATTTATGTTTTCGCAACAATTGGAACGTGCTTCTGCACCACCGGTGCACACTTTTCTCGGAAGCCTTACCATCCGCAGATTTCCTCCGATTCATAAAATTGAAGTAGTCGTATATTATTCCACTGTTGAGGTCTGATATTATTGACGGTATTGTCAGATACGGGAGGAAGCATTCGATTCAATGTTGAATGTTAGGCTATCATGCCGATAGACTAAACTTTATCGACGGTCGGGAGGCTATCATTGTCTCGAGACTGCCGGGCTGCAGTTTCGTATTCATGGCGACATTGAAGGACTTCAATGTCCAGCTACATACGGCGTGTCAGATTTTTCCGACAGGGGTTCGAATCTCCTTTTTGTTGCTTAACGGAATGCATCCGCCCCCTTTACGGCCCTTGTGGGACTTGATTGGCTTGGCACATTTTTCGCTTTGGGAAGTTCCGTTCTTTGCGCGACTTGCAAGCACGTACGGCTTCATTCTATAAACGCTGCTGTCGTGGTCTCTGATGCTGTTGACGTGCCGTTTTAGGTCCTTTCGCAAGTCGAATCCCTTGCAACAGAGGTCGCAGTGGCATTTCGGGCACTGGGGGCTCAGCGGGTTTGACTTGGAGAGGAGGGGGCTGACGGGAAGTAGAAGCAAAAGAGGTCTTTCTGGTGGCCAGCATTCCCATATGCTATTGCAAGGGAGAAAATGGGGTTTCGGGCACAACTGCTGCAAGACCGATCCTACATCGTGTGAAGCGAGGCGCGTCGCAGGGTAACCGATGGACGAGAGTTTCGGCCCCACCGCGATGAAAGCGCAAGCGACGTGGTAGGGTCTTGGAGGAGAGTCTCATCCAGTTTCACGCCCAATGTCACCCTTTGGGATGGAAAGATGGCGAAAAGTATGGCAAGGTCCTCGCCAATCCGCAAGTATGTAGGCAGTGTACGTAGAAACCATCTGCTCGCCCCTGGAGTCCAATGGTAGCCCATTGTGCGGATCATGGCGATCAAGTATGGAGTAGGGTAGGAATGGAGGAAGATAGGCAAAGATGGGTTCGACAGCAGACACGATTCTTTTCTTTTTAAGTGTTTTAAGTGCCGAAGAAAATAGAATAATACCAAGAAGTCGACGTGAGTGAGTTGTGTTGGAGATGGATGAAGTTTGTCCCAGAGAGGGCGTGGGAAAACAAGCTAAGGTCGCAAATGAGAGTCATCCATTGTACCTTCCTACAAGGGCCGGGGCCAAAAAGAATGGATCAGGTCATGCACGTCCGGGCCACTGTAAAGTAATACATACAAAAGCTTCGTGGTGGTCTGTGCGTGGCCGATCATTTTGACCTCAGCCTTCGTACCTTCCTAACCTAGATAGGTACCGACGCTAGTTAGTAGCCGGGGTACTATGTGAGTAGACTAGGTTAGGGGAGTCAGGACCCACCCGCGGAGACGGCCCACAGTCCACTCCAATCATCAGTGCAGGGACACAAAAAAAGAGCTTCCTTCCCGTCCAACGTCAACTGCGAATACCCGCCCTCGCCACAAGAAAGCGCTCTAAATCTGTAGGTTACATTGCGCGATAGATGTCAAGACTCATCTATCTTCAGCCATAACCTATGCTTATTGAGGCCAACGAGTTTGTGGTTTGTAGATAAGACAGTAATTATGACAAGCACTTATTTTAGTGTTGTACTTACTTAAGTAGGTAAGGTAGTATAATGCGTCACGAACCATTCAGTCGGGGTAGGCTAGAGTAGGCTAGAGTAGGCTAGAGTAGGCTAGAGTAGGCTAGAGTAGGCTAGAGTAGGCTACTGGAATAGCGTGTTTCCGGCTCTGGTCGGCCCGGCCCCCAAACTCTGCTCGCCTTGCCCATTGACTATTGAGACATAGATACAGACTGTAGGTAGATAGGTCGCCAAAGTATCTAGATGGAGCTTCCCAGTTCAATCTCGCAAACTATTATTACCCCGTCCGTCCGCAACTCTCAATGACACATTGCCCGTACGGAATCAACTCATTTCAGTTCTGAACTTCTGTGAAACTATCGAATATGGGTTTCAAACAAAGAGATTTATACATCAGCCTATACTATACGTAAGCGGTATTGCTCGGACTGACGGAGCAAAGGAAGGAAATAGGCCCGTTTTCTGGCACGCGATTCCATGCGGAAAACCATACATTGGAAGGTTGAGCGTATGACGAGTGCTCGGGAAGGGATCTGATGTTAAACAGGTAGCCACTTCGTTCGCGTCATGATCGCCTGAACGAGATTTTGCGTACGCCGGTGGTCCAGGATGATCCGAACTAGTATTGACGTTCATGGGTCGCTAACACCGTTTCAAGGATTGAGAAGGATGTTCCGTCCGTTGGTACCGCGCAGTTGAAGTGGACCAAGATACCAGCTGTGGCTTGCGATCGTGCAGGACAGAAAATTGCCGCCGGGAGAAGTCAGTCCTTCAAAGATTTCCGCCCCGACGCGAAGTCGACATGGGAAATGATTGAGGGAAAGGAGGTTCAGGCTTGACACTAGACCATCTACCTAGCCTCGAGATATAATGGAGCTCGATCTAAGATTATAATTAGATAGGATATACAAGTCGTATAGGTTCTGGCCACCACTTATTGCGAATTGTTTCAATCTTCATCTCTTCGGGGTTCAGGTCAAAAAGCCTGTCGATCAAGAATTGACAACGTGGAATGCTCCAGTCTCCATACGATGCCTTCGCCTTAGTGGACTCCCAGTAGCTAGAACACCATCCTGAGCATTCCCAGTCAATGATGCTCACGACTTGACTGCCACAAAGGAGGATAATGGATGGATTAAGATCTGCATGCGTGGAGACGACAGGAGGTCATGGCCGTCCTGCTTAGCCGGCATTTCTTTGATTACCTCCCAGTCCGGACGGGTCTTCGCATACTCTTCCGGCCGAAGATTATCGCGTAGTCAAAGATGAAAGTCCTGCACCGTCTCAAACGGGCCAAATATGGGTTTAGAGTTGGGAACAAGAGGGTCGCTCAAGGATCCAACCACGCAACTCGTGACCCTAGTGTCCGAAGGCGGTGGCATAACTCTTAAGTTCCCCATGTCCCGAAGTTTCTGAAGGACGTGTTCTTGTTCCGCATCGGTTAATGTGTAACAGACATACCCCGAAGATTATCTCTGGACGCGTTTCCGAATGATATAGGCGCGGTTCTTGTATAGAAACGAGCTGTAAACGCGAGATACGGGGGATAGAA
This sequence comes from Xylariaceae sp. X187, assembly GCA_028637585.1. NCBI lineage: Eukaryota > Fungi > Ascomycota > Sordariomycetes > Xylariales > Xylariaceae > Xylariaceae sp. X187. The sequence continues at coordinate 371,201 of JAJIZN010000006.1, read as the reverse complement.
GCCTTGGTAGCAACGAAAGCCAAAGTGGCCGTCTCCGTGAGGTGGATCTTTCCCGGGGACTTGACAATTAGATGCTCAGAGATGGACACACAGCACCTATAAGATTGCAAAGCCGATCAACAGTCTTGAGGGCCAAGAGGGTTCAGTAACAATGAAATAGGGCATTATTGATGGCCAGATGAGCGTAGACTTAGTGTTGGGCAGTCTAGTTCTCCGGTATCAAGTATGTGGCGGGCATGGTGAAGTCGACGCCGAGAGCGTCAACTGCCGTTTTGCTGGATCCTCTCGGGGACGCGTCTAGAGGCGACACTAACATGCAAGTTGGAAGTTCGGCGAGAAGGAGATGTTGGAACGAAGCAAAACAACACAAAACAAACATGCAAAGACTACGGAATAGGTAGACAAGCATTTGTATGTGTGGGAAGGATGAGGGTAAGCTGAAGGCGCGGTTAACCTGCACCTGCACAAATCAGCTTGTGCTCCAAGTGGGTGGTAACACATTAGGTATGTGACATGTCGCGAAGAACCACCTATCTAAATACAGTGTCATTAGTGTTATTGGCACATTCGCACTGTCGTACAATCACGTATATAGGGGTACGTATTGGTCATCATGCCACTTTCACTTTGTAAACGAACATGAAGACCGAAGTTCTTCGGTTCAACTTTCAAGCGTCTTTTTTTTTCGCTTCTTTCAATATCTGGCCTTCCGAATTCCCGAGCCGCTACCTACCCCGGCCGCGCCTGATTTCGAGGAGAGAACCTTGCAGAGATCAAGCTAGCCTAGCCGACAAGCCCGTGGCCCGTTGACATCTGAGTCTTTAGTAATTTACAGCCGACGGTGCGCTATGTAGCCTCTACTCCTGATACGCGTTTGCGAAAGAGCAGCGGATCTCATCCAGCGATCACAGCCTCAACATGCTAGACATGAGACAAGCGGACGGTCAAACGGGATTCCTCCCCGTCGCAGCACGTGCACGCTCTTCGGATAGCGGACGCCTCGAACGCCGATATACCCCACGAGTAGAGCGATCATCGACTTCCACAGAGACGCAGGCACGTGACAACGAAGTAACGATCCACGACGGGAAGTATCAATGATCATCACATTTTGAGAATTGAAACGCAAGATGAATTTGATTGCCCTAAGAGCAATGATAGTCCCCCTTTATCAGGGGGCTGCCGTCGACTTTAATCCTGTGATTCATATTATATACAATGATCGCAGCGAAGCGACAACGACTCAAAATCCCGCATTGTGCCCGGGCATCCAGCATACTTAATAATAATAATAATAACGATGATAATAATTTCAGCAGGTTTCTACTACCGCTGTCCGCGGCTGCGTCCACGTATCGCCTTTGAATAGGAACCCCCATTCTCCCCTCGTTATAGGGGAGATATCATCATACCCGTTCGGAGTTACGGGTCCCAGAGCCTGCGAGTACCTCTCATCGCTCGGCGACAGCCTGTCATCAATCGACGTGTTGCTAAACCACATCGACTGCCGCCAGGGTCCGTCTCGAAGTCGGATGTGATACGTTGGGCAGTCGTCGTCCTGTTCGAGGTGTTCACCATACGTCTGTTCCACCACGATCTGCAAACCGTCAAGCGTGATCTCTGGGCTATCTTTGGCGTCCTGCCTCTCTATTCTAGTCTTGTCGTTGCCGTGCTCCACTCTAGCTTCTCTAACCGGATTCATCTGGAGACCCGAAACCGGCGCTGCTTCCGGCTTCGGTCTCAGGAAACGTGGGCTCGTACGTATGTTTGTGTTAACCTTTAAGACTGGCATCGTCTGACTTTTCGGCGGCGGCGGGGATCCGATCTTGACAAAGCCCGTGCGTTTAGGATTGATTTCGCAATCCTTTTCGTACTCTTCATCTGCGATCGTAAGGGGTGCCTCGAATGCTCCGCGTCGGTCCGGCCCGCCGTAGGCGCGTCTGTACATCCGCTCGACGTCCGCCAAGGCTGTCGGGTTCACGCCCAGCCAGTCGAAGCTTCGATATAGATCCGCCTTGGATAAGGGTCGGTCGCCGTGGGACAGGACCAGTCGACGCAAAGAGTCGACGGCATCTTCTAGTCGCAAGCTATCCCCTGTCGTAGATGCAGGCGTGGGCGGCATGCGGTTGACTGGATGATTTGACAATCCCGGCGAGTTCAGCGATATGTGTGCCCGGGGATTTAATGTGCCAATCGACTTTGTGTATGCCGTCAGCGCCGCCTTGAAGCTATATAGCCTGTCGAGGCCCATCAATGTCAACCCTTCCGACGAAAACAGCACTTCGTTTTGTTGGATGCTTCGCCATACGAGATCGGCGTTTAGGCCACACGCCTCGGGGGTAGTGATGGCTGGTAGGCTGCCTGCTTTGGTGTGAAATTTATGCTCTGCTTTAATCATGGTCGCTCGTATCATCCTGTCATCTCTTGGCGAGACGGGTGATGCGTAAATCAGCCGCACCCAGTACGCCTCTGGGCTCTGAGACCGATGGGCGTTGCTACCTGAGGAAGAAGACGTCGTCATTGTGGCGATACTTGACGGCGTGCGAGGCGTCATGGGCGTAGGAGGTTGAGAGGCCCCTGATCTCAGGGGCAGTATCCAGCGCCGTGGACTGGAAGGCGGTTCACTCGTGGGCGGCGGTGGGATGGTAGGAGATATCCGTACGCTGGCGGACGTCTCTGAAGCATTACGGGAAGACTTGGAAGTTGCCGAGGCAGAAGAGCTGCCCGTCCCTCTCCGCACCAGCTGTCTTAACCCGGCGGCAGGCGACTTGAAGCGAAACGTCGAAGCGGGATCCGATGGTACCGAATTGTGCTCGATCGTGTACGGGGGCGTGCTCGGGGTTGTGCAGGGCAGCGTGGCGGGCAACTGATAGTCGTGCTTTACGACGACGAGGGTTACGTGTAGGCGTCTGCGCGCGAGGCGCTTGGATACGTACTCGAGCACACATGTCATGTTGGGAGGGAGATTGTGGGTGTCGAGGATCGACCTGCCTGCCTCGATGGGCCAGGAGATCTGCTGTTTCTTCGAGGGCGACATGGTGAATGTGTGACGGTGGCCCTGAGAGTCAAAGGAGAGTGGGAAAGGGGGGGCGAACGAGTATGGTGGATAGAGAGAGAGAGAGTAAGAGTGAGAGAGCGGGAAAAGGAGAGATGCAATATACAGAGCCTCGTTTATACTCTGTATATCAATGTAACGGCGTCAGAGTTGTATTGTAATGCGACGCTCAAGGGGGAGGGATCAGCAAATGCTATAGTAGCACATGGAAAAGAAGGTGAATTGTGGAGTTTAAAGACGACGCTCGACGACAAGGAAGAATTGAGTGAGGTTAGAGTAGGAGGAGGAGTAGCGCAGGAGTAACCGGAAAAGAAAAGATGGATAAATAGAAAAGAAGCCCGATGGATGGATGGATGATGGCTCCCTGTTGAAGCAATCGGTTTTGATTCTTCTTACACGAGGGGTCTTGGGGAGAAGAAGAAGAAGAAGAAGAAGAAAAGAAGAACTTATGTCTGGATGGAAGTTCTGAAACAAGAGTGAAGGTCTATGATCTTTTTTTTTTTCCTTTCCGCGTTCTTCGTTTTCTTCCGCAAACAGAAGATGTAAACATGCGGATATCTGAAACATAGCAGAAAGTCAAAAAAAAAAAAAGATAATGAGTTATGGGTATGAGTATGGGGGGAAGAGAGACCAAGGCATGATATGATATGATACGCATACCTAACCCAGCCACCATACCATATACCTTGGCAGGCCTAAAACAAAAAAAGGTCAACGAATGCGTGTTGGATGTGGGTGTTGGATGTATGCAAATGTGTATGCAAATGTATGTGTGTATGTGTGTGTGTTATGTGTTTTGGACCTTAAAACCTGCCTACCTACTTATGGTATGGAGGTAGGTTGTCTATCTATCTAGCTAGATATTATCCAAATACAGAATAGCGTGAATGAAGGGTTCTTAATTCTTTTTTTTATCTTTATTTTCTTGATTTTTTTTTTTCCATTTATGGTACCTATTGTTATTGTTATTGTTGTTATTTTTATTGGGGTTTCCAAGGCATTGGAATGCCTGGTTTTTATTTTTATTTTTTTTATTTTTTTTTATCTTTATCATTTTTATTTTAGTGTCCGCCGGTAATACGGTACGGGTACGGGTACGGTCGCTTTCAGATTCAGGTATCTTTTTTTTTTTTTTTTTTTTTTTTTTTTTTGGGTTTGATAGAATGGGATTGGGGAAATTCCGAGACAAATATAGTAATCATTCTCACAAGCCCCCCCCTCCCGGTGTTTCTTTCCCTCCCCATTCTTCGCCCGGACCGGTAGGAGGTTTGTATCAGAGTAATAGGTCTAGGTCTAGGTATTAGGTATTAGGTATTAGGTATCCGGGATCAGGTACCAAGGCACGTACGTTACCCTCCCTCTCTTCGCTTCACTTCACTTCACTCGTAGGAAAAACCCGTACATGGTTAGTCCGTTTAGCGCCTGACGGTTACCTGTCATGGATCCATTTTATGGAGTGTGCATGCGAGTTTTTTTTTTTTTTCTTATTTGTTTATTCTGTGAATTTCGGTGCGCTTGTCCTATTCTATATGTGTGCGTAGGTGTGTAGGTGTGTGTTTGGGGAGTGAATGACAAGGTCCCGGGGAAGAACGTTAAAATGGGTTGGCAATTTGAAGGAGGGGAGAGACTTCGATACATGATACATTACCGACATAACATATTCGTTGGTGTCTTAGTATGTTGTTGTTGTTGTTGTTGTTTTTTCCCCCTTGCTTCAAGATATTTCCTTCGCTTGTTTCCATTTCTTTGGAGGAAAGAGAGAATACACATGGCAACTAGGTATGTACGGACTAGATAGATACCTACCTAACTAAAGAGACAGACAGACAGACAGACAGACAACTCGGGCCTTGGCGTTTCTGTAGGTATTCTGAAACTTCGGGGTTGGCATTGATTATGTGGAGAAGACGTTTTGAAACGAGTTCTGTCTGTTGTCCGGTCCGGATTACCTACCAATGTTTCCAACCTACCTAGGTCGGTATACCTGCCTCATGCCGTTCTCTTCTTACGTATCACTTATCTATTCACTTGTTTCGGTTTCACCTGATAGAATTGGAAGAGTAAATGCGCAATGCTGTCTTTCTTCTCAACGCATGGTCCCTTCTTGCCCCCTCCCTCCCTTGCTTCGTCAGTTAAGTACCTACATAAGTAAGTAAACACCTACCCACCTAAGGTAAAACTTATAAGTAAGTAAGTGAAGACCCGGTCTGGTAATCCATGTAGGACCTCCGTACGTCCGGGTCCTGTGTTTCCAACAAACATCCGGCCTTCAAGGGGGACTAGATAGGTACTTAGTAACCCTTACATTTCGGACAACATGAAGGCGCAGTTATGCATTTTTAATCCAGTCTCGTTCGCACATGTGTGTGTGCGTGTATCAATCTGCGTCTGTGCGTCCTGTCTCTTTCCATTCTTTCCATCTCCATCTCCCTTCCCCCCCCTCCTTACAAGATCCCGGATTGGTGGAAGCGAAGAATGCATTGGACTCCAATTCATGCAGGTCCGCCCCGTTTAGGAGAAGTCCCAGGTTAACTAGGTTAAATGCTTCCAAGTAAGATCAGCGTTAGATAGATATGTACATATCTACCTTAACCTAGGTGGGAGGTACCTAACCTTAGTCCACTTGCCTTTGAAAGCGATAATCTTTGCTCTTATTTCTGTTGACCACTTGATGCGTTAACGAACCAAGTTACGAGTCGCTTTTGCGTCCCCGGTTTAAAGGCCCCGAGAGGAAGAAAAAAAAGAACCGCATCTCCAGTTTCGTCCTAATGATCACCGCTCGACTCGGAATCAATCGAATGGGGGGCATGTTTACCTAGCTACCTAGCTACCTAGGTATCTATCTACATACATACCTACCTACGGACTTACCTACCTATTGCTTAGCATGGCGTAGTTATCTAGCATAAGTAGAAACGTTACAGCACTACGTTATGCACCTTGGTAAATCCTACCTATGTACTTACTTACCTTCTTCTTCTTAAGCGTGATGTCTTCAACTTCCTTGCGACATCTACCTGACCTAACTGCAGTTTTTTTTTTCTGGCATCTGAAATCCATATGTACCTACATAACTAACTAGTGTATACATCAGGCCCTTCCACGGTTTCCTTCAATTCGCGCAATAACTAGATACTATCTAGGTTAGATAGATAGGTAATTCGAGTCACGGCTAAGAGTTCTGCCTATTACCTAGTGTAGTGTAGCGTGCGGTCTGCCGGGTGAATGCTACGGTAGGCACTGGTTTTAGAATACCTACATACATGTAATTGAACTTCTGTCACTCGGTTAGGTGAGATACCGGTACGTCGAAGGAATCTCCCGTGAAAGCTGTCACTTGTTTCTTAGGTAGGTACGTCTATAGGTGTGCACATGTTAGACGCAACTAAGCTTAGAGACAAGCGGCGTCTTGTCCACTAATGTAGGGGTCCTCATATACCTACCTACCTACTAAGTAGTTAGCATGTTATCGGAGAAACGCTGCTTTTTCGTGTATTCTATGCATGCACGATCAAAAGTTTCAAGTTCCAACGAAACTCCTCGAGCATACCTAGCTTAGACAAAAGAACAGAAAAAAAAACAAAAAAACAAAAACAAAATGAAGCTGCTATTTTTTGGGAGGGGGTTTTGTTGATCTAATATCTAGGTACTGTTACGTTTACCCGGTGTAACGGTCACATAGTCTCATGCATCGCGAGTGAAAAAGCAAGCAAGCAAGCCCAACCAACCAACATACCTTACCTACAGGCTGAGCCTACAACCACGTATTACCAGTACCTACCTACACTGCATGCATCACATTTGATCTGATAAAGGATTAGCGCAACCGCGTCCTAACCAAGGCGTTAGAGTAGACTACTTGGATGCCTACCTACCTACTTAACCTAGGTAGGTAATAAGTTACCTAAGGTTATCTAGTCTAAGCGCAACCAAACGGTCGACAGAACAAGAAGACGGTTCACCATAGGTTACCAACCGTGTCCAAAGGCAGCGGAAAGGAGCGGAAAGAACACCAGGAAATCCAACCAATCGGCGCCAATAAAGCGCTAAGTAGTCCGTACTATGTAGATACAAGTCTGTTAGTGTCGTTCAAGACCAAGTCTTCCTCCCTCCCTCTCCCCCCACGCATAAGTAAGTTAATGGGAACCAACAGGGTCAAGGGCTCGGCGGCTATTAGCGCTCCAAAAGAGCAGGGCACCGAACTTTCCGCCACTGTTATTGCCGCAACTTCATCCGACTTCTCGACTCGAAGAGCTCAGTGCTGTGTCTGTAAACAACGAAAGATACTTACCTACCTACCTACCTTATGTAAGGGTCTTACAACGCACTATTATTAAATGGTATTAATGGAACCCGTGACAGGAGCTTTACATAATGCCCATTCAGCTTTCTCAGGGCTGCACATTACCGCCGCCAAGGGCATCATATATATGTATAACTTTATCTTAATATAGCATCGAATTCAATTATAGGAATTAACTTACTTACTCCCGTCCCGAGTCATATCCAACTCCAAAGGGCTCAGGAGTAAGGGAGTAGGAGTTGTGAGACCCAAACACAACCGCGGCCCAAAGGTCTGCAAGTCGGGAGGCGTCAAGAAGACACGCAATCCAACCTATAAAAGGCCAATGCCATACTTCAAGCGTGAGAACGGAGAGAGGCCGAGCCCGAGAGGATTTCTCTGACTTAGACCCTAAATACGTGGGTGTCTAGCAGCCAACCATGCACCAAAGTAAGGCCCAGTGGTTTGGATACCATACCTACTAATGCCAGAGCAGGGCAAGGTCTGACACACGACGTGAGAAAGCTGCTATTAATACGGTCCACACTCGCATGACGCATTCTTGTGGCTTCGTTTCATCTCGCGTCTCTCAATCCCAATTCGCGAAACCTGTGGGCAGCTAACTGAACGGTCGCATAACTGGTTTGATCAGACTGTTCAGCCCGTATATCACCGACTGAAAAATTGAGGCCTTGCGACCATTTCTGAGTAGCTCGTAGGCCGTGCATAACAGTCAGGTAGTCAGGTAGTCTCCGAGGGCTTGCGCGACTAGCATTGCGTACCCAAAGTCGGCCCCCTTCAATGAAAGGGAAAGCTGGGTGCCGTACCGGAGCGGCGCAAGCTTGGAGCGGCACCCACGATGGCCGACCAATACTATAAGCCGATTAGTAGGGTGGCCGCGTTTGGCCTTACACCCTTCTTGGCTTGCGACTTTCTCTCCGCCACGGGGTCGGAGCGGAGCGCACCCGAGTCCCAATCTGCCTGCAGGTCGGCAGCATGGGCCTCTTGTGATCGCGCTTGGCGTGTCGATCAGGGGGCCGAGCTCTCTCCGGGTTTGACGGCACGATTGACAATCCTCACAAAACTCACAAAACTCACAAATCCGTCGGCAGTGCGTGAGTGCGCTAATAGCGTATAGCTTCACCGACATGCTCACCCCCCGGCCCGGGACGGCGACCACCAGGGGGTGTCATGGATACAAAATCGAAATAGTCGCCAATTTCCTCTCCACGAAGGGGAGCAACGTGTCTCGCGCGTTGCGCAGACAGTCAAGTTAGCTCAGGGGGTATCGTGTAAGAGGCCTGCCAATATGCGACCAAGTAGGTAGTTAGTTTCACCTCTTGGTCCCGACTTTCCGGCCCAAGCTCACAAGGCCAAAATACAGGCCTTCCCAGCCTCCTCTGACCAACGGCGTATTCTTTTTTGTCACACAACTGCCCCCTGTTTTACGCAATTTGCTTGGGCTCTCATCAGCGTTTGGTATGATGCAGTCGCTTATAAGTGATTTGGCGGCAGCTCCTTCTCGTATAAGCTACGCAAGCAACTCGCTACGTGTCTCAGGGGTTGGCATGGCCACGTCGGCCTCAGGCCCCCCTTTGGATCCAGGGTGGTATTGGTCTCGCACCGCAAACGTAGCTGCCTTGGTGCAGTCTGAAAAAGAATTAAACGGGCTTTGGTAGTAATGGTATGCGGATAAGTACCGGCAGACAGTCCCTACTCTCATACCTGTAGTTAACGTAAGTTCTTCCAGGCCACTTTGAGTTGACTCCTATGCTTCTCGCAACTCGGTCGACCACCACAGCTGGATGCTGAAACCGCGGCCTTTTGTGAATATGAAAATGCGGACCGCTTCCTCGTGCCCAACGTTATGGGGTGCAGAGTCGCATATGATTCGGTCTTTTCCCGCGCCCCCATAGTCCACCACAACACAATTGTTGCAAGCGCATCCACATCAATCACCAATATTAGCCACCTAACAGGATTTGACGAGTGCGCTGAGCGGCGACGGCAAGTTCCATATCTCCTCACCATCCAGCTCGCGCAGGGCCCGGGTTTGGTCCTGGTTGTATTCTCCGTGACATTTCAACCGAGCACTTTTATGGCTATTGCTGGCTTTGCCCCAAGTCCCGGCGGGGCATGTTCCTTTCCCTCGCCCCGGAGTCGCTTGGCTCGCCGACTCGACGGATCCTTCAAGAAGTAAAGTTTCTTACTTCTTTCCACCGCGCTGTGTACTCTCACAGAGATGAAGGGTTAGCCGTAGCACCCTCCCAAGGTACGACACTATATATGCCGCGACAGTACCGGTGTGCGACCACTTGTCAGCGCCATTAAGCTGCTGCCAGATATCCAACCAGTGTTGAATCTCTTTTGGCCATGTTGACGTCGGGCTGAGAATTCTTCAGGGCGAGCGCCGCTGAGGTTAAACTATAACCGGAAATGAGCTGATCCCGTGTACCGACCGGAGCTTGGAGCGTAAGTTGCGCTCGAAGCGCAATCAATGCTTTGCGAGCGGCCTTTGCCAGAATCCTGGCCGTATCTTACACCCTGCTTGTTGCGGTCGCATCTAGAGACATACGCGCATATCTCACGATGCGCTTACCGTAGTCATGTTTCGTAAAATGTCCACTGCATTCATTGTCCTCTGACTGACTCTTCGCGCGCGCCGCCCGAAGGCTTGAAGTTGTCTTCACATGCGACGAGTTCGCTGTCCCTTTTCTGCTTCGGCTCTGCGGCACAGTCTTAGTGCTTAGCTCGGGGAGCGCCCAGGCTGTTTTTAGCACGTCTCCAATCATCTGTATGGCCCCGGCTCGGGATCACTGTCCATCGGCGCATTTTCACGGCGCCGACGTCCTCAGCATCGCCGTGGATCGTACAAGCCCCGACACACCGCACCGAGTCATTGAGTTGAGCCATATGTTTCATCGGAACTGTTGGCGATATCATTGAATGGGCCGAAGAACTACTGTTGTTCCTTAGAGAAGAAACTATCCAGGCGCACGATTCTCTTGCCCTCGTCCGGGCCGTGTCCGGAATTGAATTCTTTTCATTCTTCTAGCCATCGCGCCGGCTTCGGGTGGATCAAGCAGCGTACGATTCACTCGTGCAGCAAACGATGACATGGCATTCGACGGCTTGCCCACACTAATGCCGCCGGTGGGGTTTCTTCATGTGGCTCTGGTTCACGATGCCTGTTTACAGTAATGGTAGATTCGCAGCCCTAGCATCATAGGAGGCTAAATTTCTTGAGTTCGTAAACTCGTTCACCGCCAAGCTGGAGGTTGCCTGTTAACCAAACTACCGGTAGATAGAAAGCTGTCGAAAATTCTGAGGCCCTAAGGACTGTGCGTAATTTTTTCTTCCGGTGATGGAGTCAGTCGTCTGGATCGTGATCAAGTCAGAGATTTCATGGCGATCTTATCGTGCAATCCATCAAATCCCGTACAATGTAGAGCGTCATCAATTCAAGAAATAATTCAAGATCGCCTCTTTTATTGCAGCTCGGACGATGAGATGACTGGCGATTGCATGTGGCGAGGCTTGGCCTTTCGCAGCGAGCTGTGGCTTCTGCCCGGACATTTCCATTTCCCACGAAGACGAAAGAGCCAAGCGTCCGTTAGCGATTTGGCGTTGTTCCCGCAAGTCTGCTAACAGCGGTAGGACAGCGGGGCGACGAGAAAAGCGGGACTGGGATTTCAGGGAAGAAGCTGTACCAACCTGACCTGGACCGGCCAGTGGACACAGACTTGATATCCACCCTGAGCTTATCAGTTACTTTTACATAATTGGTGCGCGGGTAGTGGGTACTTTCCTTACGGCGGAACCAATAGATAGGTACCTACAAGAATGCCTAGATACAGTCTGATACAGGAAGCAGGAGCGGCAACAAGCTATGTAGCTCGGTACGTGTAACGCATCATAGGTAGGCTGTCGATTCCGGGTCCGATCGGGCATTCTCGTCGAATTCCGTAGTGTTGACTGGTTTATACGTAATATGAGCGTTATTCATACGTAAATGCGTTAGGACGAAGTTGATATCTAGTAATTACTATCTAGATAGAGCATGTTGTGATTTTGTGCACAGTCCAGGTCACGGTGTCGCTCGCCATCGGCACGAGCTAGTAATGTATGTATGGCTTTATGTACATTGCATACTGTACTGTAGGAAGTGATTATGCATCATGACCTGAGGCAGGTGCAGAGAGCAAGCTGTTTATGGCTGCGAACTGAGAGCTCTGAATAGGTAAGCACTACGTAGGTGACACAGTCACACAACGCCTGATACGTCAAGCCAGTTGGTTCTTGCCGTGTCGATCCCCAGCAACCCACGCGACTTCATCTAGTGATACAAGAGCCGCCGCTCCTGTGCTTACCCAATTCTCCTCATGCCCAACCTCTAAGAATCATTGGAGGTCTGTCATCCGTCTTATCTCCCTACACCATCTTCTTCCGACATCTAAATCCTTGAAGCTACGGTATATAAACCGTTCTTTAGTTTGCATCGTCAATCAATTAACATACTTTAGCGAATCCTGATCGACGACTGAACCCCCGCCAGCGCAACAACTGCAATATCGCTTCTCCCGTTTTGTGGACGCCCGAGTGACGTGTTTTACGAGCAATACCCGCCCTCTAGCTGGGCCTTTGATCCGGCCCTTTGATCCGGCCCTTGCATTCAGTTTTGATTGCACAGCATCACACAATGGCATTTCATCAGCCTGCCCGCCAGGCAGCGCCCCGAAATCCCAGGCCTACTACGCTCGGTGATGGAGAATCATGTGTTCCCCAATTGGCTGCCACTCGGCCCGTTGATGAATCCCCGACATGGGTCCTGTTCTCACCAGCAACCGACACTGGTACGACTGTATCCCACTTAACATCGACCCCTGGTTCTAACATAACACCAGGCCGTTCCCGACTGAGTGATCTTGGGAGCCTCAACACGCTTGCTCCTTCTGAGATCAGCCCTGGCCAGCAGGCTTCCAATGGTTTCATCGATGCAGCCGAGGAGGACGACGACGCCGAATTAGATAGCCTCGATAGCCACTTGCCAGAGTTCCGATCCGCCCCCGATACTTTCATCTCTTCTGACCACGTACCCCATTCGACACCCGTTCTTCCAGCACACGATGGATTAGGTTCATTTCGGCTGGAACAAGAGGGCATGGGCTTGGATGTACAAAACAGACTATACGCGTTCGAGCGATACAATCCCCGACGGATCAAGAGACGGCGTGAAAGCCTTGAGGCGGTCCGAGCCGAACTAGAGGGAGAGGAAAACCAGCAAATCGACAAAATGCTCCGCATAGAGTCATGGCGTCTAGAACAAAGCCGTTATCTCCTAGAGGAAATTCAAAAAGAGACGCGGCGACGACGCTCCTCAACAAACAGCATGTCAAGGACGCATCGTGCGAACCAACAAGCCGCTGAAGACGCAGCGACGCTAGAAACAATTGATATGGATACGAGCGAGGAGTGGCACGATCAGAACCACGATCCGTCTGATGACCGTGATAGCATATGGGGCCGTATTGCACGCAAAGTGATGCAGGACATTATGGGAATTGAGAGCGGGATATTATCCATCCTCTTCGGCGAGGGCCTGCCCAACGAAGAGCAACTCTCCTCAGCCATAAACGCTTCAGGTTTGTCGTCATCACGTCGCGATAATAGCCACTTTCCCCACGTCTTGCCAGACTCTAGCTGGGAGGTTAAGATGATGGGAAGAGTGGCAAAAGAACTCGGGCTGCTCGTCCATCAGCTGTCTGATCATCCTGGAGGATTTAGCACCTTCAGTCGAATCCAGCAGATGTCCGTCCCGTATGCAGGCTTACCTGCTATCCCTGAGAGTGCCAGCGCCCTGATCTCCGATGCAGTAGCAGATGAGAAACCCCCGAGTTTACCTGAATTCCGGCCTACCATTCCGACTTTATTACGACCTACTGATGGAACTGAGACACAGCATCAGCCCAGTTCTGGCCATAGTAATCCGCAGCAACAAACTGATAACGGCGTCACTTTCACGCAGGAAGAGTGGGAGCAAGACCTCGATATTCGTCTCGTATTTCGGTATCTTCGATCGCGCTTTTTGCCATTTTCGAAAGGTAGCGGCGGGCTTTCTAGTACACCGCACATCGCCACGTCCACAACGAGCACACAGGACGCTGCAGCCAAGGCGGCCAGGGTTCGTCAACACCATCCTCTCGTATCTCGGTCGCGTAACACAGAGAGACGCAAATCCAAATCCACGACCGTTTCGAATTCGGGCTTATTTAAGCCAGTGTCTAGTTGTGCCAGCCAGAGCACACGGCGATCTGTTAAGCGCAGCAGCACGTCATCTCGGCATTACTGGGATATCGGCGGATCTGTCGGCACCGGGTCTATAATTGCTACCGTAGGGCCGATGGGCAGCTGGGGTGAGATCTAATGTGGCCCATGTGTCTCCAGGATGTATTTCTGTTCTTTCCACGCATTTCGATCGATGTAACTTATGACTTTGTGTACACAATAGAAGCGTCTATGGCCGGGCATGTTTACGATTTAGGGAATCACCTATCATATTCTATAAACTGCATGAGCGTCCGTAATGTCGCCGACTTTATCCCTGGCGCGAGTCTCGTACAGATGGCCGTCGGGCACATCCAATTCTTATTTCTGTAATCTCGGTGGCATTCAAGGGCAGGTCCCGGAGTGATACCGAGATAAAAAAAAAAAAAAAGCATGCAGAGATTTATAGCAGGTAAGCAAGCAAGCAGGCAGGGTGGCTGGCGTGGATATAGCAGAGTACGACGTAGATGTAAAGTCGGAACATTCACAACTGTACTCGGAGTAATGGGGCGTTGCTACGTGCAGATTTTTATTGCTTCTTCTAACCCTCATCACGAAGTATGACTCGAGCGCCTGCAGGTTGCTTGCTTCATGTAGTCCGTGGGGACTTTTGTAATTGTAGAGAGAGTTGCAACGAGAGTTTCCGCACCTGGGACATGTCATTTTCCGAGGGTTGAGTTGAGTATTTTGGTGGGATCCCCGAGCGTAAAGACTCGGAGGATACTCGTTTAGAGACTTGATGATTGTGTGTTCTTGCACGGCTAACTAGATAGTGCTTTACCGGTAAGAGTTCGTATCGTCTTGTTGGCAGGGATTATCTAGGCTGGTTGATGAGGTGTCGTAATGAGATGGACGGTTTTGCGGGGCTACCTAATTGGAGGACGCGCCGCGTTCGCGCAACCCTGTCTATCTAAGCTGCCCAGTCGATAGATAGCGCGTTAAGTGCATAGCGATATGATTATAGCACATTTTTACTAGGGGTACCTCCTACGCCGGCCGAGGTGGTAATTCAGGTACCAACCGTACCATTGAAACACGTCGGATAAACTCGTTGGGTCCTGCAGATGTGAGCGGGTAATGTGCATCTACATACAGTCTGTATGCATGAAGGCTTTATCTGAACCTGGCACATAGGAATGACTCTTCATCTGGATCGTTGTGAATGAGAAGTGCCGATTGGATTTATAATCTAGGTGGTCTACGTGCGTACATCCTGTCTCTTCCTATATCCCGTACCGATCTACAGACCAGGTGTACAATCGAGCTACCCGTGTAATTGCTTATCATCACCGCTAGCTGCATAGCTAGGCACTGGTACGACTTCATCGTGGCTGAAAGCTGGCCAATGAAAAGCCATGGCTCGTCGACTCACTCCGCTGCAACCCCCCCAAGCTTCCCTTCCCCATTTTCTAGATACCCCATCCATTTTTTGAGTCGTGTCAAGCGACCTAACAGACACTCTCACATCCCACCACTCGGGCCAATTCTTGGATGGGCGCCTCACTTTCTGGACCTCATTTCTCTTCCGTCGCATGCGCCCTACCGTCGTTATCTCTTGTATTTAAGCCTTCATGTGTCCTCCGCCATAATAAGCTGGCCAGTACTCATTGCCTTTTACTATAGATCGTTTGATTTGGTTAGTCTGCGGAGGCAGACTCTCTTGTGGCTCGCGAAAAGAGCCGGAGCTTGTTGAGCTTGAGCTTGAGCTTGAGCTTCAGCTTGAGCTAACTCATGAGAACAACACAATTATGTCCTAGCAATTTCTTCGGGTAGTAATATCTGCGGTATTTTGGCATGATCGCTCGCATACGGTTCCGACCTCCCACGATCTCCACAGCGCTGTTTGCTGCGCCATTATAAATACTCTCCATCGTCCTCGTCCTCGTCCTCGTCCTCGTCCCGCTCGATCTCTCCTCATCGTTTATGAGCTCTCAATGCTTGCGATCTCTTCGCAAAAAGCCCAATGGCCGAACCCGCCCCTGATTTCCAATTGCCCCACGATTCGTTCTTTAATATCTACGCCGATGCGCCCACGACTAGCAGCCCGCTCAGCCTTCCCGGCGGCCCATGCAATTATATTGATTTGACTCCTGGTGCTGGTGGCCATAAATGTGGATGCCGTCGTTTCTGGAGTCGCGCCTCCCTCGGCAGGCCAGAGAGAGGAAGTCCTGGCGGATACATATCCGGTTTTACCAATGGATATGAGGATCAGACCGCTTGGTGCATGTGTTCTCATCATGCCTGTTTTCATGATGATGTCCGTGAAAGTCAAACTCCCATCTCCAACCCCATCGTCGCACCTAGCTTCATGAATGGCCAGGAAAATGAGCGACCCAGGACTAACCGCGAACCACTCACGCCGGTAACGGCGGACGTCTCTTTGAACCCCCCGTATTCTATGAACCAGCTTCAGGATTTCAATTCTTTCGCTTATCCTGCTTCTTTCCCTCATGGGCATGAGGGCCAGGGTCATGCACCGCCAAATGCAACTGTTCAGTCGCCTACGGATTCACCGCTGCCTGACACCTTAGCCTGGGCTAGTCTGGTTCAACCAAATACAAATCGAGCCCGCTCAATCCCCCCAATACCCAGCCAGTGCTTGATGCCATCGCAGCCGAGTTCAACTACCTCGTCTGCACGGATAGCATATTTAAAACCCTTTGCTGGAAAGGGACTAAACACACTCAGTGGTGTCAGGTCCAGATTCCTCGAGACCCTTGGGGAAGAAGGTCCTCTCAGAGTCCCGGGGATCCAGGATGCCGCTGAAGCTGATGCTTACCAGTCCGCGGATGATCTTCAAACTGTGGCCAACACACCCAGGTCAACAAGGCTTACTGACATCACCCAAGGATCAAACCGGTCATCGACTCGAAGGGCAAATGGTGTAGCTCTACATTTGCTCTCCAACACCGTCCAAGGTCACGAGCAACGTCTAGAGAGCCTTGAAAGCATGTCATTTTCTGCTGCTGGTCATGACATATGCCATGAGAAGCATGACCAGGCTGACCTGAGAGTTACAGAGCTCGAAACGCGTGTTGACGAGGTTGAGAAGATCCTGAGTGATACTTCCGGCAGTGTCTCACACTTTGGTCGGTCTCGACATATCAGAACCGGTGACACGACGCCGAGTGTAGTGTCGGTCTCAACAAGCAGCGACGGCTATAATATGAGCCGCGCGGAGTTGCAAAGTGAACTCCAGTTTATGAGAGCGGAGCTCAGTCGGATACAATTTGGCGCTTCCCTCCGTTCACAGTTTTGGGAGGTTGAGGTCATATTTCTCCCGTTCCGCCTTCAAAATCTATGGTCTCGGATAAGCGACTTTGGTGACCAATACCTATCGAACAACTGCTCAGCGGAACCCGATCCATGGACGAAGATCCTTAACAGCTCCGAGCCCCAGTCACCAAACGTCGGTCAGTGGACTGAGCCGTATACCGAACCAGACTGGCTGCTTGGCCGTGCCTGCTTTCCCAACAAATTGATTGCGAGGCGACTTAGGAGTCGTGGTCTGGTGAAAACCGTCAGTGTCCGTGGTCCGGATGCGCGGAGCGTTCAGCGGGCTATGTCAGAAGCCTTTGGCGACTTATTTCGAACTTTCTCCCGAATGCAAGCTAACGTACACCATGGCTCCACGATGCACCATTGCTTTTCGCAGTACTTGGGCTTGCAGTCGCCTTGGATACCGCTGCGAAAGCTTTATAAAGATTCTAGGCTGCGTTTCCTCACTCCAGCTGAGATGGTCACACCAGTTGCATGGGATGTTCAATTTCTCAGCTCGAGTGTTGTCATGAAATCAGGGGGCGTCCATTATCTTTACATTACACATCCGGAGGCATATATTCAAGATGGAGTCGCACACGACAACGCATGGACGTGGCAACGCTTGCGTGAATTGCCCAGGGTCTACGAGGACTCGCAAAGTACCCAGGCCACCGTCGAAGGAGATGATGATGAAGAATGCTGGGATTTCAATTCTGTTCTGGATGAACCTCCGGACTCTGGCAGTCATATTCATAGCGAACAACAAGTGCAATCATCTGCGCAGGAGCATTGGCAACGTATGCCCACTATGTCCGCTCCCAATGGGGTTCCCAACGCTAGGGCTACACCCTCATCCGTGGGGATCAGGCGCTCTGCATCGCGAGCATTATCGCCGACGATGCCCCAAGAAATGAGGGTCTTCAAACCTCCTCGTGGTGTGCGAACTACCTCCGTACCACGTACCGAGGCTATCAATCCGCCGGCCACTCGGGCTATCATTTCACCGGCCGCTACAAATAAACGCCGTGCCTCTATGCGGCATGTTACGCCTCAGCCATCACGGTCAGCTCCAGAAGCAGATCCAGTACCAGCACGAAATAAACGACGCAGCACTCGTTCCCCGTCTGTTCTACCGCGTGTGAACCGGTTCACCCCAGGCTACACAGCATCACCCACTCCCATGCCTGATATACGCCGACGGCGTACTACGACTCCTTGCTATGCAACACCCCACAGTAATGCGCCGTACGTAGACGCACGCCGCCCCAAAGGGATCTTTCACAATGAGAGTATGGACGTCGATGTTTATGATGAAGAGGCCCTTGACGACGACGGCTATGGCGACGATTACTCGATGGCGGACATGGACTACGGCTCGCATGAGTCTTCGCAGAATAGTCAACTGCCGGAAGATAAGCCTTGGCCGGGCATCGAGGATGACGAGAACCGCGACCCGAATGCAAACGTTTTCATGGCGGACTATGCCGGAATGAGTAGGAATTCTGTTGCTATTCCTGCGACAGTAGTCGACGAGGACGAGCATGATGCCCAGAGTCAAAGTTCCAGTGTGCCGAGCGAGTATCCCAGCAACGAGCCGCATTGGATCACGAGCAGCAGGGAACAGACATACGTGTCTCCGCAGAATAAATAAAACTCCAAACATTTACGTGTGACTCACCCATTTTCCGAATTGTTTATCTGGTTCGTCATTTTACATCATAGAGTTAATGCGTGATGAGCAGGTTGTGTCGGTTTATTTTTCTTAGAAGGTTGGGGGGGTTGGCAATGATGATGAATTTTTATAGCGAAACCGAAGGGGCAAAGGCGTTTTCATGAGGGGGCGTTGTATGGAACGATGCGAAAGTCATATTTTCTTTTGTTTTGGATACATCCTCACTCTGGAGCGAGCGTTTTCTCATGTCTGAAAATTTTCTCTCGTCCTTTTTTTGTGGTCATTTTGGTCATTCCATATAGGGCTGCGAAACAGTCAGCATTCATGAGTGTCAAGATTAGAACGAGGCGCTAGAGGGAGTTTTTTGGGGGGGGATGGCATGTCTTTGCTAGGTCATGTAGGGGCTGTGTGGTATGAGTTTATATATCCGGCCTTTAACTTTTGTTTCTGGTTGAAGCTCATATATATAGGTATTCTTTTCATCGACTCTCTGGCTGAGCTTGAGAGATGAGAGTCACTATGTCTGACACCGGGAACTCTGTGGAAATCCCGCTGTTGGATTTGGAAGAGGGGATGGAGAGGTGGAAGGGAGAGTGATGCTAAAGTGGAATAGCATGGGGGACTATAGTTCCACGTTTGCATAGACGCCGATGAAGTGTCGAGCAGGCGGGACGAGTCAATACACTCTGCTTTGCGTAGAATCAATCACGCCAATCAATCAAATCATACGTGCATTCAAATGTCCCGTCAATGCGATTTTTCTTCTCACGTTTTGTTACAATCTCAAGCTGTTCTTCTACCTACCTACACTACACCAGACGCCTTTTTGACTAAACTATCTAGATAGATAGGTTAAACTACCACCGATCTGATCTTGCGTTCGTTAGCGTAGCGGAAGCTCGGTAGCATGACTTACTTACTTACCTATTAAGTATGTTAAGTTAGATATCTAATCTATACTTGAATCAAGCTTTTCTTTGTCGTTCACATTTCCCTGGTTCGATTTGGTGTTCATTCATTTGCGTTCTCGCGGCTTCGGGGCCGTCCATCCGCCCGGGGCTTGGAGGCAAAACGGGTAGAATAGGTAGTCTGGTTTGGTAATGAGGATTCCAATGACGCCATCGTTGTGGTGGCGGGCGAGACGGCGATGTGAACTACACTAGGTTAGGTATTATGAAAGTATCTAAGTAGATAGACTAGTTACGTCTATATCTGCCTAAGTTAGTTAACAGGACCTAAGTAGCTTTACCTACTTACTTCTCCAATTCGCCCGGTACTTTGCTAGATAACTTGAGCATGGAAATAGGTACATACATACTTAATCTAGGTAGTGTCGTAGGCATCTCGTCGATCATCGGCTACCTATCTAACCTAGGTATGTACCTACCTACCTGGTGATAGGGAGTCGAGGAGTGTGGATAGGTATAGTATGTAAGTGATCCGAGAAACAGAAAAGGTCAAAAGGGACCGGAGATAGGTAAACTACCTACCCTACCTATCCCGCAAACGGAGAGGAAGGAGGGGTTAGAGAGGAATGGATTGAGGCGCGGGGGTATAGACTAACCTTACCTACCTATCTACTTACGTACCTAGCTAAGATAGATAGATAGATAGATAGCTCAGACACCGGCGCGGGATACACTTACCTACCGTACTTACACTGCCCTACCCTACCTGGTATTACTAACTAAGGGTATCCACGAACGAATCTCGATACGGTACACAGCCGATGCGCACTCGAGATCCGTTCAGTTCCAGCTGATCTAAGTAGACTAGGTTAGCGCATCTCGCTCTCACCTTCACCTTCACCCCTCACCTTCACCCCTCACCCTCACCGTAACCGTAATCGTAAAACTCCGCGCCTCGGGATATCGATCCAACGAACCTACCTCTATCTACTATACTACCTACACATCATTGCTACACTACACTACACTATACTACCTACACCACCACACCATCGCAAACCCGGGATCTCGGAGATTCTCGATAAGGCAGGTAGATAGATAATATGCATATTGTAAGAAGCTTAGGTTAGTGAGATGTACCGTTAGTACCCAGTTTTAACTAAGTAGGTACAACAAGATCCTAGACCGCGGAGACAAAGCGTCCCGTCCAATTTTTTTTTTTTCTTTCCGAATCGATTCCCCTACTTACGCTAGGCAGATGGTTTCTTTTTTTTTTTCAAAATGGTAATGGTAACGGTAATGCCACCTATTCCTTCCATGATCCGCACACATGTCTCAAGTGAACGTTTCCCCTCCCTCCTTCCCCTCATTCCTTGATAATAAAACAACACCCCCCCCCCCCCACTCCCCCGGCGGCTAGAAGATAAACCGACAGACAAGCACGGGTGCTTGTGTGAATTTACCAATCTTTCGTCCTTTCCTCTTTTTTCTTTCTTTCTTTGATTCAATACATAACGACAATACCAAACGATCCAAACGAAGACAAAAACGAAAACGAAAAAAAACCGATTTGTTGAACGACGAATTGATACAATGGCGCCTCCTGAGGATCTCCCAAAGATGACGTATCGATTCCTGGGCCGTTCTGGTCTGCAGGTCTCGTCCATCTCGCTTGGTGGTTGGTTGACGTACGGTGGTTATACCGAGCAGGGTGAGTTTGTTCTAACTCGAATATCTTGAACCATTGGGCTGGGATTGGTGGTATATCTCAAGAAGAGTTGTAAATAACCGGACTGTGTCATGTGGTAACGAGCGAGCGAGAGAGAGAGAGAGAGAGAGCACAGCAGTGTGGAAATTGCCGACAAAGGGATCCTGGCTAATTATTTGATTCTTCAGACAAGTCGTTTGAGTGCATGAAGGCCGCTTACGACTGCGGTGTCAACTTCTTTGACTGCGCCGAGGTATACGCCGGTAAGTTGGTCGATCCGGCTCTATGCGTCTCGTCCTTACCGGCCTGACGGCACTGGTGCTGACATTCGGGATTGATAGAGGGTAAATCTGAAATTGTTATGGGACAGGCCATCAAGAAGTACGGCTGGAAGCGCAATGACATCGTCATCTCCACCAAGGTAAATTATGCTTTCCACTGCGCCAAAGCAAGAGAAACCCACTGACGCAACCAATCGTAGATTTACTGGGGTGGCGCCTTCGGCGACAACCCCGTGAACAACTCCGGTCTGTCGCGCAAGCACATTATCGAGGGCATGGACGCCTGCCTGAAGCGCCTCGACCTCGAGTACGTCGATCTGATCTACGCGCACCGACCGGACCGACAGACGCCGATGGAGGAGACCGTCCGCGCCTTCAACCACCTTATCAACACGGGCAAGGCGCTGTACTGGGGTACATCGATGTGGAACGCCGACGAGATCGCCCAGGCCTGGCGGTACGCCGACAAGCTGGGTCTCATCGGCCCCGTCATGGAGCAGCCCGAGTACAACATGCTGAACCGCGACATCGTCGAGCGCGAGTACGCCCATCTGTACCGCGAGGTCGGTCTCGGCCTCACCATCTTCTCGCCCCTCCGCCAGGGCCTGTTGTCGGGAAAGTACAAGAACGGCATCCCTGAGAACTCGCGCTTCGCACAGGAGCAGGTTGGCTTCGTCGCCGCGTGGTTGAAGCGCAATGGCAAGGCTGGTCTCGACGAGCTGGTTCAGCGCATCAACAAGCTTGAGCCCATTGCCGACTCGCTCGGCATCAAGATGAGCACACTCGCGCTCGCCTGGGTGCTCAAGAACCCTAATGTCAGCTCTGCCATCACGGGCGCTAGCTCACCCGACCAGGTGTACGAGAACGTGCGGGCTATCGCTGCCGTGGACAAAATGACGCCCGAGGTCATGGCTCAGGTCGATGAGGCGTTGGGTAACAAGCCGGCCGCGATCACTGCACGGTATTAATGTCTTTGTATTAGGAGGGATCCAGTAGAATTAATCATAGACTTGCTCATTATTGCGAGCGTTTGAATGCTGATAATACAGTATCTTCGGCGGTGATTTCCCCCGTGCTTAAGGATTTGGATCGTAGCACGTAGAATAGGAGTGCCGGTCAAGTTCGCCATTCGTTGGCCGAGCGAGTCCGTCTTGGTGTCCGTGCGATAAACCAGCCGCAGAGTCAAAATCGATCATTTGTTTCGGACTCGTCGTTGATAGGGAATATCGTAGCGCGCATAAGAGTCTCGACCTCCACCCTCTGAACAACTTCCCAGGGGTTCATTCGGGCCTGCTGTGCATCCTATACACGACACCGACTCGTAGCAGATTGCAAAGTCAACACCAAGTACCAAGCCGCAATTCGTCCCTTCGTATCACGCACTCTCATCACCGAGCCTGTGCGCTATGTTGAACTGAACCGATCGCACATTCGCTTACCGCGTTCCCAATGCTTTACCTCGGTGTCATTCATTGCCTGGGAAGACAAAATGCGAAAACGTGAATAGAGGGCTCTGGGATTGTGTGTGGATGGTGATATGGTACTCTTCTGGTGCCTGTCATTACTCGCTCGTGTATCATTAATGCTAGTTGGTGATGAATCGTCTAAGGCATTCACGACGGGCGTAGGACTGCTCT
The DNA here is from genome assembly GCA_028637585.1 of Xylariaceae sp. X187. Lineage (NCBI taxonomy): Eukaryota > Fungi > Ascomycota > Sordariomycetes > Xylariales > Xylariaceae > Xylariaceae sp. X187. Next base: position 348,073 of record JAJIZN010000006.1, on the reverse strand, counting down.
AGGCGGCGCTGTCGGTTCACTAGTCGTTCCCGTCGTCGCGACCTCCTCACGAGTACCGCCCGTCGCTCCAAAGGCCGGCGGAGGCAGCACATCACCATACTGAGGCGGACTCCAACTAGTACCAACTTCAGCCGCAGCCTGCGAATACGCCGCCAGACCATGATCCACACTACCCTCCGCACCAGGCGGTTTCGGTACGTTAGGAGTGTAAGCAGGAGGTGCCTCGCCAAGCTCGTTCAGACCTTCCTCTGCACTGCCAACGCCCACACCGAGGCGTCGGCCGGTCGCTCTGTGCCGTCTCGTGTCGCCTGTCGTGGACGTGAGGGGGACATCTTCAGCTGGTCGCCGGCCTGCCTCGACATCGCGCACGTAGGCCGGGTCCGCGGTCAGTCGAGCTATTTGCCGCTTCTTGCGGCGGTAGCGGCAGCAGGTTAGGAGCGAGACGATTAGGCCGAAGCCGATTAGGGGGATCAGGATGTAGCCGAAAGCTAGGGAGCGGCCGTCGCTGCCGTCTGACGACATTGGTTTATGTTTGGAGGTGTTCTTGCTGGGGGTCGGAATTGAGTTCAAGTATTGCTGCAGTCGAGATGCTTGATGTTGTTGATGGGCTGGCTTGGTTAGGTAGTCTCGAGAATACAGCCGTCGAGTTGATTAAATAGGTAGGTATGAGATTAATTACGCCAAGCTCGTCAGGAGTGACGACAAGAAAGTAATCTCAAGTGAAACCTGTGAAATGCTGGATCGGCAGTGTGACTGGCTTTTGACTGGCTTTTGACTGGCTTTTGACTGGCTTCCTGACGGCCCATGCAGTTGTTGTCTTCGTCCCAAGGTTAAGGGGAATAGGGGGAATCACAGTTAAAGTTATACACTTTACTTCCCGGGGACGTGACGACGGGTCTATGTATATCCCTTGTCATGTATGATGAATGCAGGAACCTCGAAAAAGGTTCGGGGTTCGGCTGGACTGAGAGGCAACAGATTAGAAGTTAAACTCGAAACTTAATACGCAATAGCGCGGGAGACGGAGCCTTTGGGATTGCGTGTGCTTATGTAGTGCTGAAGTACACATGCACAGCCTGAAGAAGGTTGACACATATACCACCGACATTGGGAGGTGATCGACGAAGTATTACTGAAATGAAAGGTTCAAACGAGAGGCCAAACGGGCGGTGGCACGGGTCGAATGTGTGATTCCAAATCCAGTGGGACGCCCTCGAGTCCTGATACATACATATTCTCGTCAGCCGCAAATCCTTCTCCAGATTTGGAATGCTTAAGGGCTAGAGTACGCTGAGGTATACCTGCGGAGTACGCTAATGTTTGGTGCTAATGCCTTCCGTCCAGCGGGGTACATTAGTGGAGGATAGCCTGCTCCCAGGCACCGCTGATGTCGCCGGTAGGTATCCATCGATGTACCTGTAACCTGCCTGTAGATCACCCAGCTGAGAGCCTGTGCCCACCCACCTAGCTAGTGCCGCTAACCGCGTGACTGACCATTCAGTCATTACGTAACGATAGCCGCTTTCACAGTCCCCGTTGTACCGTGTCGTTCCTACGCAGCACAGTAGGCAATTATGGCCCTGATTTATCGGTCAACATCTTCACTTCGCCATAGGCTACCTATCCCCTCCGACACCACATTATCACGACAACAACAAGCTGAAGCCTAACAAGCCGATCACACACGCCACCTTGTTGCCTATCAAAGCCACTATCTGCAAAGATGGTTGTGGCAGTCAAAGGTATATATCTCTATCAGACTCGGCCACTGGAAGATTAAAAAGCAAAACGCCCTGACACACCTTGCTTTACAGGCACCCTGGTGGAGTGCGATCCATCGATCAAATCCATCATCATCAATATCGACAGTGACAAACACGATTATATTATCGAGGATCTCGACGAGTCGCACCTGGTGATTAAAGATGGCATGGTTGCGGACTTGAAGGCGAAACTCGAAGATGTGCGTGTCCGGTCACCTGGCCTTCACTGATGCTTGCTGTCGTTGAACTACGGCTAACTTGATGTACAGAGACTAAAAGAGACTGTGCCCTTCATAGAGGATGATTCGGGCTCAGACCGGGACACCAAGAAGTAAAATGTGGCAGGAAAAACGATCGGAATTGGCAATGATGGTACCCCTACTACGATCCCGGAACGGGGTCACGAGTTCGGTATCGATGGAGGTTTTAGGCACATCAACCGCAGACCACGGACCACAGGACATGACCAACTTATGCCCAACTTATGCCTACGTCTTGAACGGTACCCTTCAGGAATCTCTCAAGATCATGCTAATAATACATACGTCCATGAAACCCTAACTACCTACATGGTATTGTGCTCTGAACTCATAGCTTCTCGAACCTTGGTGCCGTCTTTTTGATACCAGACAACATAGCAGCTGCTACATCGTTCGACTGAAGCATTCCCGCATTCCAGGCCGCCGTGTAACGAAGGTCTAAAGTGCTGTTAGCGGAAACCTGATAAGCCCCTCGTTGGGGTATACTTACTGTCTGCCACCGAGTGATCCCTTGCGTGATTCAAAAGTTCCTTGGTGCCCTGTACGGCCACCGGGCTCTTCGAAGCGATGAGAGTTGCCAACTCTAGGCCAGCCTCTACGGCCTTGGCCTTGTTCTCTAACACCCGGCTGACAAACCCCACAGCAAGCGCTTCATCGGCGTCGAAGAACCGCGCCGACAAACACACTTCCTTCACCCAGGAAAGATTACCCACGACCTTGGGTAGACGGGCCAGTGTTCCAATGTCCGCCGCGAGACCAATGTCGACCTCTTTCACAGAGAATTTGGCATCTTTTGAGCATATCCTGATGTCGGCGCAAGAGGACATGTCGATGGCAAGGCCGAAAGATATCCCATGCAAGACCACGATGACGGCTGTGAAGCACAAATTAATATCAGAGACTCGCCGTGCCATCGTGATAACTACCCAGTAGCAGTGACCCGTAGATAGGATAAGAAGCGAAACACCACATACGCTTTTCACACTTCTCAATTGAACTGATGCAACCCTGGAACTCATAGATATGTCGTCTGAGACGGGTAGCGAATCTCGATCCATCCGTCGTCGTATCCTGTGAGAGCATACCTCCTTCACTCGCCGCATGTACGTCGAGCCCAGCCGTGAATGCCTTTTCTCCAACGGCGGAGAAGACGACGGCGCGCACGTTGGGGTCGTGCGATAGTTTGTCGAAGATCTGGCTCAGCTCGACCCACATGGCCTCCAGGAAGGCATTCAGCTTTTCCGGGCGGTTCGTCTGGACGTGAGCCACATACTCGGCTGGCGAGGAGATGAGGAAGTACTTGAAGCCGTCATATCCGTCTAAGGGCGCCATTTCTGAAAACTTGCCCGTGTGTAATGGTTACGCGAAATTATAAATATCAAATCAATATCTAATTATGTCTTTTATAGAAGAACATTGAGAAATCTGATGTTGCGACGAGAAGATTTAAAGATCTTAAAAGTTGAAAACATATGTTTTCTCATTCAGGGTGACCGGCAATCATACGGATTCTCCTTAGGCCTGTTGTGTGCGTGTGTGATGCCGAGGTATGTCTGACACCAGCAGGATCCTTTGCGACATGTACAGTTTCTACACAGTGCGATGATGTAATGAGGCGCCACCTGTGGCTTTACTGCCATCCTTATCACAGGCGCCTTATCGGGCATGTCTCTAAACCAGAAGTAGATAAGCCCGAGTATTCTAGTCGTGCATCTCAAGCGTCCCGCAAAAAAAATAGAAGTGAAGAGAGAGCTTGCCCGTCGCCTTTTTCTTCAAGGAAGAAACAAACAAAACAACCATTTGACGACAAGATGGCGGCCGATGTGGCACCTCTGCAGCAGCTGAAGTTGCCCTCGGGCCCTTCAGTCGTTACCGCAGAGCAAAGGTACTGGAAGACATTCAAGAACCAACTGGTCATCCCGACACCGACCGAGGTGCCCGTCACGCACATCACCGCGCCTGTCGCGAACCCGACCGGCGATAACAACGACCTCTTCGCCGTCACTGCGGGACCTCGAGTCCAGATCTACTCGATACGGACAAGGAAACTCGTCAAGACTTTTACGCGTTTCGGAGACAATGCGCGCAGCGGCGAGATCCGACGGGATGGCCGCATCATCGTCGCCGCCGAGGATTCGGGGAAGATCCAGGTTTTCGACGTCAAGTCGAGGGCGATATTGAAGACATGGGTCCACCACAAACAGCCGGTGTGGACGACCAAGTTCTCGCCCACTGATCTCACCACCCTCATGAGCGCCAGTGACGATCGGAGCGTCAGGTTATGGGACTTGCCTAGCTCGGAGAGCACGTCTGTTTTCCTCGGCCATTCCGACTATGTACGCTCTGGTGCTTTCATACCTGGCACTATGAGTAACTTGGTAGTGAGCGGTAGCTACGACAGTACGGTGCGGCTCTGGGATCCCCGGACACCCAGCTCCTCGTCATCAGTAATGGTCTTCAAGCACCAGGCGCCCATCGAGGACGTTCTACCCCTTGCATCTGGCACGACCGTCCTCGCCTCAGCAGGAAACCAAATCTCCGTCCTGGACTTGGTCGCTGCCAAGCCCCGTCACCTCATTACGAACCACCAGAAGACAGTCACCTCTCTGAGTGTCGCCTCCAATGGTCGTCGCGTCGTATCCGGCTCTCTCGACGGACATATCAAGATCTACGAGACAACAGGCTGGAACGTAGTCGCCGGCGCCAAATACCCCTCACCCATTCTAGCAGTACGCGTCATTACGGCCGGCGCCAACGACGACGACAGACATCTAGCCGTAGGCATGCAGTCCGGCGTCCTATCTCTCCGCACGCGTCTCACCGGCCCCGAAGCCACGCGCGACCGCGAGCGCGAGAAAGAAATGGAGGCTCTGCTTGCCGGCAACATCGCGACGCACGACCGCGTCAAGGACAAGCGGAAGCGCCAAGCGGCAGCTACAAAACGACTGGACATGGTCGGCGAGGGCGTGGACGTGGTGATCGACAACGACCTCAAGCGCTCGAAGCGCGAACAGCCCTGGCAGAAGGACCTGCGGCACGGCAACTACCGCGGGGCGCTGGACCGTGTGCTGGACCCGACGTCGAAGGACCGGTCCCCGCTGACGGTCCTGACGGCCCTGATAGCATTGCGTCATCGTAGTGCGCTTCGGGATGCGCTGGAGGGTCGCGATGAGATCTCTGTTCAGCCGATTTTGAAATGGGTGCAGTCGCATATTCTGGACCCGCGGTACGTGTCTATCTGCGCGGATGTGGCGACCCATTTGCTGGATTTATACGCCGAGTTCGCGGATGGGAGCGCGGAGCTTGCGGCTGCGTTTCGAATGTTGTATCATCGGGTTAAAGATGAGGTTGATAAGGCGCAGCTGGCTGTTCATACCAGTGGTATGTTGGGGAGTATCCTTGTTGGCTCGGACTAATATGTTGGGCCGATAAGATCTCAGCTTGACGGGACTTTTTGAATCTTGGGGTGAAAACCAGACGAGAGAGAATTAATCTGGAGACATCGAGACTTGGACGTCGGACCTTTTCTGCATTGCGACGGCGTTTGTCTGTTTTTTTTTTTTTTTTTTTTTTTTTCATTACATGGGATTGTTAGGGAAAAGAATAAAACACGAAAGAGAAGAAAAGAAAAATAGAGAGAGAAGAGGAGGTTTGCGTATGGTTTTATGTATATCATTACACAATATGGGTTCACCTAACCCACGGGAAATACATCAGAATGATACCCTCTATACCTACACTATGCTGATTGTTATTAGTCCTCTGAAGTCTAATGCACCACCTAATTGACTCTATGTTATTGTCGCTATTCAGGTCGTCGTTTGACACCTTGGAGGTGCTGCCCGTCGTGGACTCACCGGTGTCTTTCAATCTTGGCATCCGGAACGTCCCCGGGTCTAGCTATGTAGATAGGCTACGGCGCCGTATTGGGTCCGGGCCTTGGCTTGTCTCGAGCGGTCATCATGTTAGTTAGCGTGGCGAACATCGAGACAAACACTTATGATGGAAATACCTAACCGAGACCATCTAAGCTAGGGTACTCCCAGCGAATATATGAAAGCAAACATCTTTCAAAATTCGGTTCTTAGCCTCGCCCTTGTGACCGCGAAGAATATGCCTCTTTACATTTCTTGGATGACGTAATGTCAGCTGAGGTACATTCAGGTTCATGCCTGTGCTTTTGAGTTAAATCCGCGATGCGCGCCGTCGTAAACTATCATAAAGAAAGGCGGGAAGCTGAACATGTAATTAAACATTGTTAGAAACCTATGTAGGTAGTCTGTAGTAACAAAAACCTTAAAAAAGAAATAGATTTTTCTGGGCTTTAAGTATAGTCAAAACACCATCTCTCGGGGACAGATGGAAGGATAGATTCGTGATACCTACTGCTCTATGTACATGTGGCGAAGTTGGAAGTCGTTCATCCTCCTCGCCTCTGGCTTTCCCGAGACAAATTCACGAGATCTGGTTATCTTTTTGTCTTACGGGATTCTCGGACTGTCCGTACAGTCCTTTGTACTGTGAGACCACAGTGAGGGTCAACGTCAGCGGGGTAAGTGCAGAAGCGCGCCCGGCCGTGGAACCCGTGGGTAACCGCTAACACTTTATACGTGTAGGACCCCCCCAGAATCGGCGTAGGTCGGTCGGCCCCTCAAGTCATGTTGACGTGGAATAAATGTCATTCCGACGGAGCTTGTTTCTCTGCGTGAACGGGTGGTTGCTGTCCATGCATTTTGCATAGTGCGAACTGAGGACCACCAGTTGACTATCGTGTACCTGCCACCTTGTCAAAGAAACTTATCGGTCCCTCGGTGCAAACATGTAACGGCAATTTTACTCTGAAACTTGAATACTCTGGTAGCTAATATGCCTGCCAAGGTTGCTGCATGGCCCGTAACTAATACTTCAAGTTTCAATACCTAGACATTGGAGACATCCAGATATTGAAGCACGTAGTTCGTAATAATACATAGGTACTTCAGGCAAAATGCTGTCGAATGGCAGTGAGGGGAAAGCTTTCCTTGCTGGCTTATCGCTAGATAGACCCGTAGTTATCGACTCCGGATTTCGGGCGCTGGCCGTCCACTGTGAAATCATGGGGTTGGCGCCCACGGATAACGTGCCTGGATCGGATGCCCTAAGGGGGCTAAGCATAGGGTTTGGACCAATAAGAGGCGTCGAAAGAAAAGCGCGCACTAGATTTGATAAGATACGTACCGCTAAGCCTGATTAAGCACGTACCACGAATGTACCCGGGCTCGGGGGGATCTTTTTCAGTAGCGGTTCACAACAGGCCGTGTCCATGAATTTTTTTGGGGGCGTGCATCCATCCCAAACTTCCTCCCTTCTTCTCCCGATTACTCCGCGGAAAAACATCACCACCTTCATTATTCTCGCGAACTCTCCAACGAAGGGACTCCTACCACTTCATTATTTCTACGTACAGGCCTCATTGAAACGGGCAAACTTTCGTTTGGCACAAGCATTTATCTGCTCTCAATTTTCTCAGAAAGGCCCTCACGTGACCCGAAAACCCCGACCGGCAATTACAATTTCGTAACGATTTTACCGCCACGAAAAAGAAAACCCTTTCCTTTCGACTGCGAGGAAGTTTCTCCCGAAGGGAACACAACAAACGTCATCAATCCCTCTTCCTCGACGACAACAACATCCTCTCCAAAAAAGTGTGACCGACCGGGCGGTGTCCCCCCTCAAGTACAAAATGAAGGTCTTCTCGAGCACATGCACCTTCAACTACTCCTGGGAGGAAGTATCGACTGCGAATTGGCAGAAATACTGTCCCTGGAACGAGAAGTCTACACACGTCATCGCCGTCGACACGTTATCGCGGGAAGTCGATGCGGAGACGGGCATCCTGCGCACGGAACGCCTCATCACCTGCAAGCAGTCCGCGCCCGAGTGGCTGAAAGCCGTCATCGGCCGCATGGACACGAGCCAGGTCCTCGAGACGTCGTACGTCAACCCGACCGAGAAGACGGTGACGATGGTCTCGCAGAACATCTCGTGGGCGAACCTCGTCAAGGTGCAGGAGACGGTCGTCTACCGACCGCTGAGCGCCGTGCAGACGCAGTTCGAGCAGTCGGCGCGCATCACGGCCATGTGCGGCGGCTGGCAGCGGATAAAGAATAATATTGAGGATTCGCTCGTCACTCGCTTCAAGGAGAACGCGATGAAGGGCAAGGAAGGGTTCGAGTGTGTGCTGGAGATGAGCAGACGCGTCTTTGCCGAGGAGCGTGAGAAGGAACGGCTGCTTAACCAGGGAAAGATGATGGCATGAGCGAAACGATTCTATCACGAGAGCAGAGACGCTTTGGCTTTTCCATGGGTTTCTCTCTCGCTCACGTTCTCTTCTTTCAAATCATTGTCTACCACCATCATGACTGTCACCGGCATCAACCAGCACCATCCAACACCGCCGCCAACGCCAACGCCACCCGCCACCGCCTCATCTACACGAACCAGATGATTGTACAATGAGGCCAACACAACAACCTCACATAGACGATTACGGCATTTCCCAGGAGTTTTTTTTTTTTAACGGCGAGGGGATGGGAAGGATAACGGAGGGGGGATGATGCAATTCGAGGCGACACAGGAAAGTACAAAAAAGCAAGGCGTTCCGGTTTATATCCAAAGTTTGTTTCATTTCATTATAGAGAGGGCTTTTGCTTTTGCTAGATTTGTCACGCCTGTTTCTCTCTCTCTCTATTTCTCTCTCTCTCTCTCTTTCTCTCTCGACATCATGATATCTCACCGTCTTCCCCTGCATGGAGAGGTTGGAGGGAATGAGAAGAATAAAGGGCAGTTCGCAATTAGAAACTGGTTAGAAAAGATGTTAAAGAAGCCAGTCTCCACCTGTCTTTACATCTAAGAGGATAGAGTAATATCCCCCCAAAACAACACCAAAAACTCCTCTCTCTTTCTTTCTCTCTATGTCCAGACATTTAGTGTCGGAGTCGTGAAATGTGTGTGTGACATTTGCTGCTAGTTATTCACTAAGGTTAGTCTAACAAATAAAAGCAGAAGGCGGGTAAGTTGCAGACTATACAATTTTTTTTTTAATTTTTGGGTCGTTTCTATTATCCTTTTAGGTACAGCGAATCCTAAATTCTTCACCCGCTCTCAACTCATCTCACCGCCTCCGCCTCCGCCTCCGCCTCCGCCTTCCGCCCCCTGAACCCTCTCACCGCATCTCCGCTCATAGTACCGTAACGTCCGCAGCGTGTCGCCGTCTAGCTTGCCGGCCCCGCCATCATCGTCGATGACGGCCCGCGCGAACCGCGCCGCCTCGGCGAACCGGCGGAAGAAATAGAGTTCTTCGACGGCGTGGAGTAATGTCTGGGCGTCTGGCTTGGCGACTGCTGGGTCTAAGGGGAGGGAGACAGTTTTCCATATCTGTTTTCGTTGATTGCGTTTAGTGGGAAACAAAAGAGAGAGAGAGAGAGAGAGAAGGGGGGCATGGTGAGGGAAACGGAAGTCGCAAAAAAAAAAAAAGAATTCTCAAAAATCCAGAAAAGAGAGAGAAAGAAAAAAGAAAAAAACTAACCTCTCCGTTCTCGACTTTGGCGGTATACGTCCGTTGCACGTCCCGGAATTCGGCCTCCGACTGTCCGCCGCGCTCTTTCTGTGTCTGCTTCGGCTTCGGCTTCTTCTCTTTTTTCGCACCTTCGTCATCATTGTCGGTGTCGGTGTCGGTGTCGGATAGGGCGAGGCCTAGGAAGAGTTCGTTTTCTTCTACTTCGCTCATTTTTTTTCTTTTCTCTCAGATCAGAGTTAAGCAGGATGAAGGAATTAACTTGGGGATTGAGAGAGAGTATGAAGGGATGGATATATTCATATTATCACGCCTTGTCGGATTATGTGCTGTGTCTCGTCCTCCCTGCCTATCGCTCTACCCGCGCGCGATACCTGAACGAATCATTTAGTTCTTGTCGGATTATATATTTGAATGGATGGATTGGATGGATGGATGGATAGATGGTTACCTCACCTTTACGAACACTCCCTCAATCAATCAATCTACTTATTCGTCGGGATGATTGATTGATTGTGTGTGTATGTGTGGGTTGGATATGGTAGGTAAACAAGACTTGCCGTGATGATTGGATTGCTATGATGAAGGTTGCAAAGACAATGCACATCATCATGCATCAATCTATCCACCAGTAATCTGTACCTACCTGACTCTATCTATCTAAAAAAACTCGGAGGAAGTGGGGTTTTTTATCCAGGTACTAATTAATTATTATCGTGGAATGGAGGGGGGAGGGGGGTCCTTTTATTCCGTACTTATCCGTTCCATCACCTCACCTCTCACTCACTTCATCCTTTCCAAACCACAACATTGAAGGTGGTAGAATCTCATCTAATTATAAACTGGTTTCATTTGCCTCATTTTTCTATATCTCGTTATTCGGATTGTATATTTTGATTTTATTTGCCAATGTGGTCGAAGACAAGGAAAGTTGCTTACGTCCTGTGATGACCCCGCGATCCCCAACCTATCAACGCAACCATGGAAGATCAGGTCGCTCGTCTAGTAGATAAAGCCTGGGCGCGATTCCAGCAAACACCCGAGGACCGCCGATTGAGTGAGTGGCATGCCTACCTACCATTTCAAACGGGCCCGAGTCAAATAATGATAAGAGCATAAACTGTTTCATTCACTCGGTTCCCCCCATGAAAAAGTACTCTCACACTCGAGTCTTACTAACACCGCAAGCGATAAAGTGATAGCAATCGGCGGCATCCCGGGTTCAGGTATTCCCTCCCCCGCGCCTTTGAACTTACCATAGTGCCAACGATCTTCCAGGCAAAACCACTCTCTCCCAAATCGTGACGCAGGCCCTCAATGCCCGGTACGCAGCCTTACACCCAGAGGCGACACAGCCCGTCGCTGCCTTCGTGCCCATGGACGGCTACCACCTAACGCGCGCACAACTCTCCGCAATGCCAGACGCAGCGACAGCGCACGCGCGCCGCGGGGCCGAGTTTACCTTCGACGGTTTAGGCTTCCTAGCCCTCGTGACAGCCCTGCGGGCACCACTCACCACAACCGTCTTCGCACCGTCCTTCGACCATGCCGTCAAGGACCCAAAGGAGAACGACATCGCCATCTACCCGACCCACCGGATAGTCGTGTTCGAAGGGAACTACGTCGTGCTGGATAAGGAGCCGTGGCGGGCCGCGGCGGAGCTCATGGATGAGCGGTGGTTCGTCGAGGTCGAGTTCGAGGTCGCTCGACGGCGACTAGTGGCGCGACACGTGCTAGCTGGTATTGCGAAAGACGAGGGGGAGGCGCGGAGACGGGCGGATGAGAATGATCTGGTGAATGGACGGCAGATTGTAGAGAATAGGGTCCATGTTCATGAGGTTGTTGTGAGTCGCGACGATGAGAGGTGGAGGCATGAGTGAGATTTCAAGATGGTCGCTCGTCCGAATCCCGACCTACTACTGATGATCGACCCGTCGAAGCTCGAATATAACTTGAGAGCTAGTGTTGTATCGCAACTGAATGGGAGGTTTTGTATATACTCTGGTACGGGCCGGCGAGCTAGAAGCCGAGCGTCCTGATCTGGAAGATGTTGATGACTTCACTTGTAAGGACGGCTTTTTTCGCGGTTGGATTGGTCCTGGGGTTAACCTTGGCGTGTGATGGTTGCCCCGTGAGTTCGGCCTGACGATGGCAATGACACTTTTTTGGTCCTGTCTGAACACAGAACTCTCTGTCTCCGAGCTAGCCATCGTAGTGACCAACAAAGCATCTGGTTCGTAGGCTTCAGAATGCACATCGCTATTCTTTTAAATGACGAAACGGTAAGTGTTGCGTGTGTCGCCGTGTGTATCTGTTTATCTGTTTGTATCTGTCTGGGCTCGGGATTGAGCGTGGCGGGGGCAGGGGGCAGATACAGACTGTAGACCGACCGTCCTTTTTAAGAAGAGCGGCCCCACTTCGGCGGGTTTTGTGGGGTGGGGTACCGGTAGGCCGGGCCCACAGACCGTTATGCAACTAAGCCGAGTTGGAGCATTGGCTATGCGCTATGTGCATAATCTTTTTATCCTTCTTATCGGATGGGACCCAGAAAAATTTCCCGTATCCAAGACTGCCACCTTGACAGCTCAACAATCCAACCGAACTTGCGCCTCGAAGTTTGTTGTACCGGAACAGGCACCTCTAAATTTTCGCCCAACAGATAAACAATTCGCCATGGGCGTCGCAAAATCAGAAGAACCGGCATCGCCGGTCGACACCTCATCTGCTTCCAAAAAGCGCAAGAATCAATTAGATGAGATCGAGGTTGACCTGTCTCTCCCCGAGCCGCCGTCCAAGAAAGCAAAGCGCCTCCTCAAGAAAGGCAAGCCCTTACCCGTCAAACCCAGCAGCGATGATGAGGCCGATGATGGGCTCGCGATACCTAAAACCAAGGATACGAAAGAGAAAAAGCGATCAGAGCATGGCGTCTGGATAGGAAACCTCCCCTTCACCATGACGCGTCTAGAGCTCTTTAAGTGGCTGATGGATTGCTCCGGTGGCGCCATAAAAGAGGAGAACATTACGAGAGTGAACCTACCGATGGACAAAGCCCGAAACAAGCAGGCGAAACAGCAGAGTGCAGATGGGCAGCAACAGCCAAGCAAACCGCAGAACAAAGGCTTTGCGTATGTTGATTTCGACGGGGAACCTGCAGCTGTAGCCGCCATGGCGCTTACGGAGACAGAAATTGAAGGACGGAAAGTACTGATCAAGAATGCTACGTCCTTTGAGGGCCGACCGCAGAAAGAGACGACGGCGCCAATTAGCGAGGGTGCCGGTGCAAATGATAAGACGACGAATGGTGGTCCGACCGCCGCCAATAATAAAGATAACGCTAGCCGGAAGATATACGTGGGAAACCTTTCGTTCCAGGTAACGGAGGACGACTTACGCGCACAGTTCGATAAGTGCGGGGAGATCGAATGGGTCAAGGTCGCCACGTTCGAGGATAGCGGGAAGTGCAAGGGGTATGGCTGGGTGAAGTTTAAGGAGGCGGAGGCGGCGGCGTGGGCCGTCAAAGGTTTCGTCAAAATCAAGGAAGAGATCGAGACCGAGGATGACTTCAGGGAAGCAGACGACGACGAAGAGAGCGACGAGCGGAAGAACAGGGAGAGGAAGTTCCAGATGAGAAAGTGGTGGGTGAACAGACTCCATGGTCGAGAGCTCAAGATCGAGCTCGCCGAAGACGATCAGGTCAGATATAAGAAGAGATATGGTAAGGGGGCCCCTGGCAGGAACGGGCAAACCGAACGGGGTAAGAAGCCAGAGAGGCGGGCAGGAGAGGGAGCGGAAGAGGGCTCAGCTGTTAAGGCCGCCTCGGGTTCTAAGCCCAAGTATGGCGATGTGGGAGTGGTGTCATACAAGACGGGATCGGTCGTAAAGCCCGAGGGAAAGAAGATCACCTTCGACTAAGCTAGGACTTGCCCCGTTCGAGAGGCTGCAATTCCCGACCCCATGACGGAATAGCATGTCAACCGGTTATCGGCCCGAATGCGCTCGCTTTATGTGTACTTCAGCGATCTGTGTCGCATCAGTGTAATGCGCAGGATGAACCTGCAAACTTACAAACCCTGTCCCATCTGCGAGTCGTTGTTGCCCGATCCGTCGATGCTTGTATCGCTAAGAGGCGAAGCATCTGTCCGTTGGTATGTCGAGTCTACCAGGCATGTACCTACCTAGACAGCCTCTGTGTATTTCGCTCGAAGTCACTTTGCGACACCGGAAGAGAATGACGACAACGTAAGAAGATTTTGAGAGTCTGGCCCCCAGTGCTACTAGCGCTGGGAAGCCACGAAGGGACCGAAGGGACTTGCCAGCCAATGAGGGAGGAATAGGGGAGCGTGACTCACCTGGTTGTTTCATGCTCAGTAGAGCAAGTGCGTCCCCGAGGACACACTAGATAAGATTTCTAAGAGACACTTCTCTGCGCCGTACATCCCTTTTTCACCATCATCCGATACATAAGCAGAGATGCTCCAACTCGGAGCGCATTGACTCGCTTTGCCTTATTGTATCTCCCAGCTACCACGTGCTCTAGGATTCATCCGTATACGCGCTACGCTACACATCTTTATAGAGGGCGTTCAGGGTTGCGATGATGTGACTAATTCGAGAGATTTCATGAAGTCCGCAATGAGCATTGACCGGAATATCCTAGTACCTAGCTGAGCGCTCATGGAAGGAGCTCGAAGCTGACTGAAGAGCGTACTGAGGCCCATAAGTGCTTTCATGGCCCCCTTGATTTCGCGCTCCCTAGTTGTTACTGCGCTGACCGAATGCGTAGACTTATGGTGTCTCGACTACACTGGCCCATCGGCCCCATGATCTGTCTCCAACGTCACTACTTGGGTATTGCCTATCGTTGGTCGGAGATGCTCATCGTCCTTATTTTAGAAAGCCTCACACACACGAGTGACAAGTGGAAAGATAATGCGACGGTCGACGGTTCATTGGCTCAAGGGTAAGATTGTAGCTATGCTATCCCGACATGGCTCGTTAACCTGGCCGGTGACGCCGTTTGTCTGGCCTCATAGCGGTTAAAACTTGGGGGTGGCAGGCGCCTGACTGTGTCGCTATTCGGCCAGGCGACTTGCACATCGTAGAAGCGTTAGCGATGAAGGCTCGAATCATGCTGGGAGGGGTAAAAGGGCCTCAAATTGGCCTCATGGCTCGGCGCAGCCGCGACCACCGCTTTCGTGCTTCCAAACCTGCCGGCTACGAAAACTCGCACCTCGTGCGGCCGAAGAATGAAATGGCATAGAAATAGACTTTGCTGTTGACGTAATCATGAAAGAAGACCGATCGATACATAAACAACGAGTTCTCATCTGGAAGGAAAATCATGGCCATGTCTGTTTATCCTTCACGAGGTTGACGTATCCCTAACTTACCCTGCACATAAGGGAAATACCTACCGTTGTTGACATTTCTGACTTGAACAACTTATATATCAACCATCACACTCGGGCGGATAACGAGACCTGTTCGTCGATGGGAATATTTGTCCGTTGAGAGCCACGGACAATGAGGCCTAAATCGCAAGTACCAATTGGACGCGCGCCCTGGAGTTGCCTTTAGCTTTCCCATGCGGTCATGTTCAACTCCTTTGACCTGTTCACCTAGATTGTTCCGCATACTGACAGTGAAGTGAGAAGATCTGGCCTTCAACTCATTAATCACACAGCGTGATTCTGCTGAAGCCTGTCATGCGATCGGCTCGAACGCAGTTGACACTTAGGTAACAGGTTTCTCGCAGAAGAATTTTCGTCTCCAAAACCCCGCAAAAGCTGGCGCCGTCTACGCAATCCGCCGAAAATGATACCTCGTTGTCTATCTGAGAGAAAGAGATTAAAAGTCCCAACATGGGGCGCCTGTTCTGATCACTGGGATAGAACAGGTGATGCTTGATGGTACCAGTTAAGTTGTCCAACTATCATACTATATTGTTATAAGTCAACTCGCTGAAGCCCTGTCCGACCGCTGTCCCTATACCTGTTTGAATCCTCGCCGGTAAAATCATACCGCTACGAAGTACACAATACCCGCAAAGTCGGGTGAAAACCCTGCGCAACAGGAGTTTTCACAAAATTCTCAGTCAGACTCCAATCCAGCCGTCTCGACCCCCTTTTGCGCCCTACTTTCAAAATTTTTAGCGGTCATGCCTGAAGTCGTCTCGATAACAACAGGTGGTAAGGTGGGGTCCCTGCGGGCGGAGAAGGGTTTGTGATAACCCTGACGAGGGTTTAGAAAGCTAACCGTAGTACACCCTTCGCTGGTACTGCGCTATAGTCTATATGTCGTCGCGCTTTATGATCTTCTCGGACGACCCTGTGGACGACGACCGCACTCCTCGAAATGTCGCATATGTGCAGTTTTGTCCTCGCATGTCCATCCGCATATACAGGTGTAGTAGAGACGAACAGCGGGTCTCTTGCAGTCTGGGCTCCTCAGATGGCGTCTGTGATTGTCCTTGCGCGGGTTATTATAGCCGCATTTGCAAACATACAACGGTTGGCCTTGGACTCGATGCTTGCTGCCGACGTGGCGATTGAGGTCTTTCTCCAAATCGAAACTCTGGGAGCAGTAGTTGCACAGCCAAGACTTGAGCGACGAACTCGTGACGCTGCGAGTCGAGGTGGGCAGAGAAAATAGCAACTGGTCCCAGCTGCCGGCATTCGCAGAACCAAATGGAAAATTGGGCGTAACAGACGAAACTGGAGCGCTAGGATAAGCCCCTGTATTCCATGGCACCGGTACTGTTCCGTAGGCGTAAGCGTCGGGGGGGAGACGGGGTGGGGCTTCGTGATGGAAAGCCGTGTAGGGATTCCAGCCGGTGTGGTAGTCTGCTCCTTGGGCATCGCCATTAACCCAGTCATCGAGACGGTTCAGATCCCGAGCCAAGGGCAATGGGTCCACGACATCAAGGGACCCATCGTGTATGTGTAGGTCATCGAGCAGCCGCGGGTCAATTGGTAGGCGCGGATCCATTGGCGGGGTGCCTATCCGAGAATCTGGTGGCGAGGGGTAGCTGGTACGCTATGTACTGGCAGCAACCCGGGCCGCACTATGTGACTTGGGTAGGCAGGTATCGCGTGATAACGAACACTGGCTAGGTCCGGTGGTGATGGTGTGTGTACAAGTAGGTACCGTACATGAAATGGCAATACCTACGCCGTGAAACTCGGAATTTTCTGCGCGGGTTCTGGGTTCTGGGTTCTGGGTTATGGGTTATGGGCTCTGGTTTCTGGTTTCTGTCTTTTCAAGGCGTGGGTTTTGGTAGGGTGTATCTGTCGATCTGTGAAATAGGTCTCTTGGGGTCGACCTCTCGAATCTTCATAGAGGGTGATGGCGATGGAGCGAGATGAGACAATGGGGCCCATGAATGTGGATTTCAGCAAGAAGACGAGAGAATTGTCGAATGGATGAAGAAAAAAACTGGCCGAATTTATGTCGTCGTCAGTGCTGTGAGGCCTTCATCTTTTAACGCTGCGTTAGAAGTGAGTAAAAAAGGGCCTCAAGTTGTCAGTTGATGGGCGCAAAGTACACGTAGTTGGATGTACCTATGTATTATTTCCAGTGGCAGATCATGGTGAAGATAGTGTACAGGGACAGGACACGGCGCAGGATATCCTGTACGGCGGCGGTCTTCTTGGCAGATTGGCGACAAGGGCTCTTGTGGTCACTGGTAGGAATGTACCCATGATGGCGATGATGGAACCCGCATACCCAAGGCGCCAACTAGGTTAGGTTAGGAGAGATGCGACATCCATGAACCCGTTAAATCCGAAGAGCCATTGAACAGATTCAGAGATTTTTCAGCAACACAGATGACGATGAGTTGCTAATTTTGTGGGTTGGTGGAAATAGTTTAGACAGGCCGTTTTTTTTCTTCTTCTTTCCCACCCGAAGCTGACATTTAGAAAAAAAACAAAACAAAAAAAAAAGAAAAGAAAAGCCTCTCGTGATACTGAGAGGAGATACAGTACATAGGGTATGCCCTGCAGTTGTAGGTAAGTAAGTAAGAGATGGGCAGGTAGGGATTGGCGCACGCTACAATTCCTTAGCTTAGGCAGTTGATATCACAACTAAGTAAAGAGGCGATCGGGAAGCTACATGGATGGCACTTACAAGGGAAGTTACCAACAGTAGAGAGAATGAATAACCTGGGTTAGGACTGAGATTGGGGAAATAAGTGTGTGTGTGTATGTGTATGTGTATATGTGTGTGTACAGTGACTAGGTATCTATCTACGCAGGTTTAGATAGGTGATGATACAATACAATACAGACTGTACAGATCGAAGGAATTAATAGTTGAGATGATGTACATAATAAAGGGGATTGTCCCGGTAGGTTTCCGTTCCATGTATTAATTATCTATGTAGGTATGTCCCTGAATGCGCCGACTGGCTGGCTGCCTTTATAGGTTGCTATCTACTTACCTAGGTGCCTAGGTTAGGGGAGTATTCCCGTACAGACAATGGGAAGAAGCCGCAACCTAAATGCCCTGCGTCATTATAAAGAAGAAGAAGAAGAAGGAGAAGAAGAAGAGACCGCCCTCCGAAGAACTATCACAGTACAATACGCATTGCGCGGGATCGTTGTACTGTCGGTATTCGTGTCTAGGTAGGATACCTATAAACACATATTTTGCCGTGTAGCCCGGGCAGAAGTGGGTCCCGACAAGCCAAACTGGAACCAACACACTACTTACACTCTGCCAGTGTGCCAGTCTCCCTTCTCCCCTCCAATAGGTATCGCGTAGACTAGCTGGTGATATTTCCACTATCTAGGTAAGGTAAGGTAAGGTAAGGTAGATAGATAGATAGATATGCCTACTTAGTCCTTTGGAAAACGCCGGGGTTGACAGGGTTAAAGAGTAAAAGTAAAATGTAGGTAGATGTGTCAAAAGAAAGAAAAAAGAAAAAAAAAAAAAAATACATGGAAAAGAAGGGGCCAGGCAAGGCACGATTGAGCTGCATGGAAGGTGGTTTGAGATGTTCCTGCTATCTAGTTATGGGTATTACTTATTTATTCTTCTTTTGGAAGATGGCGCGTGTAAACATCAATACTTATCTATCTAGGTCAGAATTTAGATAGGGTACGTAGGTATGATTTGATTAGGCGCCGAAGAAAAGAAAAACCAACAAAAACCAAACTTTTCTTTCAACCAAGAGTTCAAAATAGATTGTTCGTCTTTGGGCTCGGAGGACGTTCGGCATTCATGGCGGCATTAACTAGTTATTATGCCCAACAGGTTTGTATCTCGGATATGAGCGATGCTTATGGAATTGCGAAAGCGGATTTTTATGGCTAGGTAATACCTACCCTACCTACGGACTACGGACTACGGACTACGGCGCACATATACAGATTACTTAGGCTAGGTAGGTTAGGTAAATGTACAGATTCTGCAGACACTAGTTAGTCGGAGTTCATCAAGATACAGAATGGAACCGAGACTGCGGAGCTGCCGAGGATGGAATACCTAGGTAGGTATTTTTTCCCTGTCCCTTTCCCTGTCCCTTTCCGCTCACTACCTACATATCTAGTATTAGTGTAGGTAACTTATATGTATGCTAGATAGGTCCAATAGGTATTACATATCTGCTACATTATAGACAAGCTCTTGACGTAGACTACCTAGGCAGGGAGTATATGTACATGGAATTAGGCATCTACTGGAGTAAGTATGTAAGTATGTATGTATGTATGTATGTATGTAGTTACTTTATATATAACTACCTACCTACATAATTACATACCTGCGAATCGATCTTGATAGGTTGGCTAGTCTAGTCTAGTCTAAAATGATGCGTCCGAATTGACGTAGATCCATCTAACTATCTATCTGTAACTAGTCTGTAGCTAACCGGATGAAAGGAATTTTTTGGATCTCCTCAGGGACGGGGTTGGCAGTCCAGGTCCCCAAGCTGGCTAGGCAATTCCCAATCCGAGGGCGGGAAATGCGCCACTCGAAGTACGATTTGGCAAATAGATGTCTTAATTAGTAGGTAGGTAGGTAGTTAGGTGAGCCATTACGTTACGTTACGGATTCCAGTATTCGCCAATCGACGACGACGACGAGGTAGGTAGGTAGATAGATACGTAGATACGTAGGTACTGTACTTGCCAAGTCATTGTGTAAGGTGTGAAATGGATACATAGTCCGTAAGGTCCTTAAGGTAGAATATCAGTCTTTTTTAGTTTTTTTTTTTTTTTTCGGTGTCGATCCCGGCTCCGGAGGCAAGAATGCCCTTTGGTGATAAGAGCCTCATTCCAGTCAATTCCCGCCTCGTCCGACAAAGTCAATCGGCCTCGTTCGGGGTTTTTTTCTTTCTTCCAACTACCTTACCTACTTCTTGCCTTTCTCTGCTGTGCTGTAAGTAGTGTAGGCACTCGGTGGGCCAAGCCCCATTGGCACCACCGGTCCGTTCGATTTGATTCGTCTCCTCTTGGGATTCTTTTTTGAAAGTAAGTTAGTCTAGGTAAGTAAGTACTAAAGATAGGATCGGTAATCCAATTCAAACGGGATCCTCGACGATTCGCTCACCGCTTTGGCCCCCGGTCTGTTGATTCGTTAGATAGTGTGGACACGGACTCCACTTGTAGGGCGAAACTTGGGAGTCATGTACGTTTGTATGTATGTACATGTAGTTCGGTACGGTACAGTGCAGTACAGTGCAGCACCGTACAGTACGACTACGACTACGACCACGACCACGACCATTGTTCTACATAGTAACGGCTACTTACGGTACCACTTGGACTAATTTAGCCAATTATGTAGTGCACGCTACGCAACCTCATAGTGCACAGAAAGTTCCTGGTCCCTGACGCCAAGCCTTGGTCCAGTTTGGTCTCGGCCTTGGCTCCCAGTGTCTCAATCTAGGTAGACTAAGTAAGGTAAGGTGGTAGGTAGAGTATGTTAGCGTACCAGTATGTCTTTCCCCATGGCTGCCTAAGCTTTTCATGCCCCCCGCATCTCAAAAGTGCACATTTTCATGGCGGGGCATAACTATTACCCAGCTTAGTTTATATGACGTGTTCTCCTGACTAACGTATGTATTACAAACTGCTTAACAGTGACGGGAAAAAAAATGAAAAAAAAAAAAAGAATTGTGACGACGCCTTTCGCACACATCATTCGGGACTCTAGGACTCTTGGGACTGTTGTTTTTGAAAGACGTTTCCATAACTCGTTATACCATTTTGTAATCGTTACCATGATCCGTTCAAGTTGACGAATAAGAGACACCCTTCAGGGGGGAAACTGAGAGGGCATACCCAGGAATCTAACGACTCGTTCTATCTCCCTCATGTCCCTCATCGCCCTTTCGTTTCGTCTCCCTCCCGCCCTTCCCTCGTCTGACGTATTACAATTATCATTATTCCCCCCCGAGAATGTTGTACCGTTTTAAAGAATCTGTACCCCTTATTCGTACACTACCAAAGTATTCCATGCGCACGTAACTTCCACACACACACCCACAGCCAAACCCAAACCCAAATCCACACACCGATACACGGTTCTTATTCATCGATGGCGTGCTCTGCAGTTATCCGGCACTCGAAAGAAGAGTGTATGTACGTATATACGTATTGCATGTATGAATGTATGCATGTATGATCCCTCTTGGCCTAGGTGGGTAGGTAGAGACAAAGAAGCGCCGGCAAAAGGTTGCACGCACGCACGCGCGCGCACGAGGGACCGGCTCGAACCGAGAACAAGGTTTCACCGGAACGGACCCCTCCCTTTTTTTCTTTGGTGTTTATTTGTTCGTTTGTGTGGTTGCTTTTTTCTTTTGGGGTTGTCGTTTGTCGTAAGTAAAAAAATCCCCCCCCCCCCCCCCTACCAAATCCGACGGGAAAACCGGGGTCGCGCTAATACAAGTTAAGTAGTTCTTATCTACTTAGCGCAAAGCTTTAACAAGGGGTTCTGGGAAGAATGGATGCCAAAGGGTAATCTGATTGTGTACCTAATAAGTTGTACTCATGTTAGTAAAGGGTAAGTAGCAAATATTTATATATATAAACATCCCCGCACGACGAGAAAGGAAAACTTTGAAAAAAAAAAAAAAATTCTTGTCTCTCGACTTCAAGGGGGGAGGGAGAAAAGGGGAAAAGGGGAAAAGGGGAAAAAGGCCAACGTACCGTTGAGCCGAATTAATCGTTCCTTCTCGCGCGCGCGGCGCCGCCCGGCCGACCGACCTGGCCGTTTCCGTGTCGGCAATCGGTAATATGGTCTCGGTGTTCCTGGAGCTCGGCGCACCGATGCCCGCACTTGCACTGAAACGTAGGGTGATGTTGGACCCTCTTGCATCTGGCGACGTGACGCTTGTAGTTGTCTTTCCGCCACACGCTGTAGCCGCACCGGCACTGGTACATCACCGCATCCGGGCTGCGGTACACGCTCCCCTCGTGGCCCCGCGTGCTGCTCGCGTGTCGCTTCAGGTCCTTGTGTAGCTCGAATGGCTTCGAGCATACATCGCACAGGTACCTGGCAAGCGGAGCAACTTGCTCCGCTTGCTCGACAGAGGCGGCAGCAGCGGCGGGGGCGACGAGGGCAACGGGGGCAGCGGGGATAGCGGGGACGGCAGCGCCGGTGGCGGCAACAGCGGTGGCGGAGATGGAAGCGCCGGTGGCGGCAACAGCGGTGGCGGAGACGGCGGGGGCAGCGGAGGCGGACGGGTAGACGGGGGCCGACATGTGGACGGGGGTGGACGGGTGGACGGGGGCCAACATGTGGACGGGGGTGGACGGGTGGATGGGGGGTGACGGGAGGGGCAACGGAAAGTATGAGCCTTGGCCTACGGCGCTCGCCCCTGCGCCGTAGGCCATATGTCCCATGGGCGCGCCGAAGTTTACCGCCGCGGGCGACAGTCTCGGCGCACCATGCACCGCTGGCGCAGGAGCCGCCAGCGGTGCATGGTACTCGTTGTCGTAGGGGCCCTGGGGAGCCGAGTACGACGGCCCAGGGTGTCCAGGAGTGGACGGCGGATGGGATACGGGGACGGCGGGTGGTCCCGCCGCGTAGCCCCTCTCAGGACCCGGTGCTCGCGCCATCAACCGGCGCAGCTGATCCCAGTCGTCATTGCACTCCTGGTACGCTGGGCCACCGTACTGGCCGCCAGGGTACCCCGGGCCTTGGTGGTGGAAAGGGAGGCCCATTGTTGACTGAGGGATGTGTCCCTTGTGAATTAGAAGAGAGGCGGGATAAGGCGTAATTGGTGGGGAGCTTTACCTATCGGTTACAATATATAGACGTCTTGCTTGGTGGACACTGCTGAAGCGCCATCGTCGGTTAGCATTGATCGATGAGACTTCTCCAGGCGCCGGGCCCTACAGCTGCTCCCGCCGTCACGGCGCCCGTTCGAGTCAAAGATGGTCGGCACTTACCAGGAGGAGCCAAAAGCTTTTTGCTTAAGCAAGGGTCGGGAAACGTGCGAGGCGAAAGATCGCGCTGAAGACGGTGAGGCAAAAAGCTTCCTAGGAATGGTCGGGAGACGTGCAAGGCAAAAGGTCGCGATGAAGACAGCGCGTCAAAAGGCGTAGACGGAGCGATGCAAAAAGTTTTCGGTTTTGCAAGACAATTATGTGCGAAGAAGTGCAAGCGAGCTGGTAATGCTAAACCGTCGGCATCTGAAAACAAATACCAGACCAGGCCATCAGGACCTGCTTTCCCAGCTGTTGTCGGGCCAGCAAGAGTGCTAGTGAGGCCCTGAGGCCTATTTTTCCTTCCATTATTTTATGCCCGTTTATTCTACAAGATACCATTGCGAAAGTGTGGCCGCTATGGACAGCATAAACGTTTTTTCCCCGTCAGGCAGTCGGTCCTCAATGGACGAGGAGCGTGCGTCATGCCTTTTATCCTATCTACCCATGTCGATGAAACCGTAAAAAAAACACCCCCCTACCACAACTTTGTCCATCCTATCCTAGTCCCGATCACGTACCGAGAATTCCAGCCACCTAGCCTATAGGAGTGTCGACCGTTGCCCGATGTGTCCTCATACACTAGGTCCTGGGGGCCGGAAATGTCACGTGGATGGGAATCGGTATGGCATATTTTAATTTGCAGTGAGATCATGGCTTGAGGAGCATACAATGTATACAAGTATTAGGAGGTCTTTCTAGGTATGGGTGAGGTTACATCTTTCATGGCAATCAAAATACCAGCCATCTTTTATACCGCCGCGATCCCCTCCTCACAACGCAGTACCTACCTGCCCTCAGGACGTAGGGGAACTTTCACGACGACGTGATGAGCATTCCAGTCCTTGAGAGCAACATTCGGTTGAGTCTTCCGGTCATGATATCCGATATCTCGTGGGAAAAAAACAAACCCAAACAACAGCGGGAAACTAGATAGGTAGGTAGGTAGGTAGGTAGTGAATCACTCTGGGTACCCGGTAACTCGTCGCTCCGAAAGATGTCCTGAGTATCGAGATCACCATCGTCTGATGTACATTAAGGCAGATACGCACGGGCTACAGGCTGGCTCGTGTGGACGGGGAACAGGCAGGCTCCTAGGAGGTAAATTACCATACTTTGGCGCCGGCAGAGTTGTAGATATGGAAGTCACTACCTTTGTACAGGCGGTCTTTTTGTATGTGCCGATGCGAGGCGTGGAAAGTCCCGTCTTTGTACTAACTACCTTTTGAATACACCACGACTCTACCGGTAGACGATGTACATTTGACCCCGAGTCGCATCCTGAATTCAACCCATGCACAAGCTTTTTTGCGGTGAAAATCTGGGACATGGTACTTTGAGATGGCATATCTTTGCACCATCACCTAACTTTGGGTCTCTTCAGGTAACTCTGGGTAACTCTGGGTAACTCTGGGTAACTACCTTGTTCGACCTACATGATGCAGGTGCCAGATGAGCTGGCCCCCGTTGCTGCCCCCCCAACCAGCTAGATCATCCTATTATTGTTTAATTTGTTGGGCATCGCCTACATGCAAAGTGGGCAGAAAGTGGGCAATGTCTGTCTACCAGGTAACCGCAAAACTCAGCGAGCACATGATGATCCTTTCAGGGTATGTGTAAGCGGTGCGACATCTTAACCTAGAGGAGTTCCTGAGCTGTCAAAGTCACAAGTGTATACTTCCATAATAACACGGTTCTATTGTTCCATTGCATGCGCGTTAAAGCAGACGATAGTTCCCTTTGTTTTTTTTGAACGGGAGAGGAGGAGGGGAGGGGGGAAGAAGAAGAAAGGGGCGGACACTTTGAAAGAGTAAACAGATGTTCGCATTGAGTGAGTTTTATGACATGCTGCGTTGCTTTGCTTTCTCGTCGGCTGAGTCACGCTCTGGATGCTCGATGCGGTTCCATCACACCACATCACATCAACATACCACCACATGTCTGTCTTACTGTTGACGACGGGCGAAAAGAATGCGATTGGGGGTGGGGCCCAACGGAAGCCTTCTAGATAAGGGGAAAAGCTGCAGAGAAGATAAGTCGGTACGTATCCCATTTTCAGGGCTAGCAAACCAATTGGTTGCAGAAAGTAAGGCGGGTGTTGTTGTTGAAGAGAACCGTTAACCATGGGCCAACTGGTCGTCAACTGGTAATAATTGGCAAAAGAAAAAGATGTTGGACTTAGATAGGTACATGGTACCTATACCTATACCTATACCTATACCTATACCTAGGTATACCTACCTAAGTATACCTATGGGCTGGTACTGGTACCATCACGTACAATGCTTCATATAGGGGCGCACTGTACCTACGCCAATGGATCACGACCCTCGGGTACGGACTGTACCATGCCATGGAATTGGGAAGAGCAACAGCAACCGACTGCGACCAGCAGGCTTCCAGTTATTCGATGCGACCATACGCAGCACCAGTATTTCGTCGCCTAGTATAAACGAACAGGTTCATGCCTAATAGTAGGTAGGTATTAGTACCTATACGAGATAGACTAGGTAGGTCGTTGAACCATTCCATGCGTAGATCAGGTAACTTACATACCTTTGCCTATCGGGACTGGTACGGTACGGAAAACCCGTTGCCGAAAGTCTACCTAGGTACCTCGGTAGGTAAGTATGTGCCTGTCGGTACTGTGTGCGTGCGGTGCATGCATCGTGGAACCGTTAGATAGGATCGATTTTCTTTCGTACAAATTAATTTCAAATGGCGGCGGTAGGCAGTTAGATTGGTCTAGTGGTGGGAATTTATAGAACTTGACTATCTCTAAAGAAGCTTAACCCACAGCCGATGTACATAGTAGCGGGGCTATCTAGGGTAATTGATTCGTACCACGTAGGTAACCTAGTTCCTTACGTACCCACTTACCTAAGCTAAGGTAGGGGTTCAGCGGACGGGAGGGAGTCGCGGGAGCGCGGGACTTGAGGTACATAGTTACTTAAAGTAGACTACCTCTCCGCACCTGAGGTAGAGACAACCTAGATAGGTACTTGTAGATAGGACCACACCTACCTCAGCGACTGAGGATAGTTGTCGCTGCCTAGCTTCACTCATCTCGTTTTCTATCATCTCCCAACAATTGCCCCGTTCATTCACCTTCATTGTATTCCTATCTCTTGGGAAGCTGATGGTCGGCTATCCGGTATACCTGTCCTACAATGTATTAGTAGGTATCCTATGCAAACATTAGTACATAGCACGGATCCCCAAAATCGAATGGTCGGGAACCCGAACCCACACCCATTACAAAAGAACAATGGAAGTCCATCGCTCTCATCCAGAACCTGCGTATCCAAGGTCCGAGCTAGCACCGTACTTGGCCCATGTTGATCAATAACATCTACAGAGATTTCCATACAATAGTTAACTATCACTAGGCACTACCATCCGTTTTCTGGAAAGACACCCATTACACCACACGTGGCCACTCGAAGGATAACCAAGGTTAAATGGTGCACTGACAGAGCTGATATTATGTTATTACCTTGCGAACCTACTTCAGCTCTTTTCTCCGGATCTCTAAGCGCGCATTGGCGCACCTCAGCTGAAGCCTCACACGGCGCGTTGGGTTGGAACTCCGATTTCCGCAAGTCGACAGGTGTTATGTATCTAGTTATAACTAATACATAATTATGATAGTAGATCGGTGATATGTACAGTCTGTGGGTTCATACTTAGCAATAGGATGCCGTACCGTGCTTATGTCGAACATCCATCGAGATAAGAGTGGATATATAATTGGTACTTTAGGTAATGTCGAACTCATGACCGGTATTCACAGGAGAAACGCATAATAGACTCTTTTTTTTTCCCCCCTTTTTCTCTCGCAGAAGCCCTTTAATCAAATGAATAAACATGCGGAAGGATTTTTGTCGTCATAACATTGTGACCTTACATACCTTGGCATTCGGTCGCCCCACTCACAGATCGGCAGGGGTATCTGTAGACGCGTGGTGCGCGGTCAAGCAACGGTGCAACAAGGTCAATGTTGTCGAGGTGTGGGAATCAGCTGTGCAAATATTACGCACAAAATGCAACCTCGTACCTACACCAGGGGCGGACTACATGCAGATGGGTAATTAGGTTGCAGATGCCTAGACAGCCTCAAGTGAAACTCAATAGCGGGTATCGAGACAGGCTTGCAAAGTCATACTCATTTTTTTTTACCTTACCTTGCCCTCTCTGTATGGACTACCTAGATAGACGATCGCTTTTTACATACAACATGCCGGACACACCCTCCGTATAACTAGGGCGTTATAATACATCGAGTTAGATAGGTATTTGTCAATTTGTTAATTTGTGTATTTTCATGCAAAGTGTGCCGACACTACCGTCAACTGATGGGCCGGACCCGATTCGGAACTACCGCCGTGTATAAGGAACGCAATCGATACCTATTTGGGCCGCCCTGCGCAGTACGTACGTACTGCTGCACACAATATTAACGCGAGACATCGCTTACGAAACCTTCCACTGAATGGCCCAAACTGGTAGTTACAGTCTGTAGATACTTGGCCCAAGTCGGTAGCGGGCCCCGCACGCTAGACACAATACAGCTAGTCCCATAGAGACAAAATGTGGCTGATGCATTGTGCGCCGCCGCCGCCGCAACGGCTTGCTTGGGCCGCGTCAGTGTCCAAAGGCACAGGCATTATTCCCGACGTCGCCTTGGCTTACGTAATTAGAGTGGACCTACTGTACAGGAGATCCAGTCGGTCTTGTCCCCTCTTCCCAACTTCAACTTCTCGATCATCAGTTATGTAATTCACTGTTCAATTTTGACGTCAGACAATTCAGGACAAATCACGCTCGCTTTTTGACTCGCATCCTGAGCAACCTTAATCCGTCGATTCTTTGGAATAACGAGAAACGGCCGCGGCGCTCTCCGCGCAGTGCTCGTGCCTAGACTGGCATTTACCTTGTCCCGTCTCATCCGCATCGCATCCGCATCCGCATCGCATCGTTCGCTACATATCGTCTCCACAATCCGGCAAGGCAACACCCATTTCTCCCACTGCATCGCCATCATCACCATCACCAGCGCAATTCATCGCCATCCATCGCCACCCATTGCCATCCACCACCGTTCATCACCGTCCATCGCCGTCCATCGCCGTCACCATGATTTCAACGGCGCTTCCCTTGCTCCTGTTGTCAGGGTCGGCATCTGCCGCTTTTTACAAGCTCGATACCACTGGTATGCGACCACCTTATACACCTTCTACTTTCCTCTTGGACAAGGTTCTGATTAACATGTGTCTCCTTTCTTGTAGACGATATAATATCTTCCGCGAAGACGCTCGCATTCGATTTGATGTCATTCTACCATGGAAACGAGTCCGGCCAGACACCTGGGATCCTGCCCGGCCCTCCCCCAGCGGGCCCTTACTTCTGGTGGGAGGGTGGTGCGTTATGGGGTACCATGGTCGATTATTGGCATCTAACCGGCGACACCACCTACAATGATGTCGTCACCCAATCTCTGCTATGGCAGGTCGGCCCCAGCAAGAACTACATGCCGCCAAACGTCACCGCCTCGCTAGGCAACGATGACCAAGGATTCTGGGGCATGTCCGCCATGTTGGCTGCCGAAGAGAACTTTCCCAATCCGCCCTCGGACCAACCGCAATGGCTGTCTCTAGCCCAGGCAGTCTGGAATACTCAAGCGGACCCCGACCGTCACGATGCGACATGCGGCGGTGGTTTGCGATGGCAAATTCCATTTGCAAACAATGGATTCGATTACAAAAACAGTAAGAGCGTCGCTCACTGGAGTCCATCTCGGTCCTCGTGCTAACCGGTAATAGGTATCGCGAACGGAATTTTCTTCAACATGGGTGCTCGTCTTGCGCGCTATACCAATAACCAAACCTACGCGGATTGGGCCGAGAAGACGTGGGACTGGGTCGTTAGCGTTGGCTTTATGGACGCTGACTTCAACATCTATGATGGTGCTCACGTTGAAACGAATTGCACTGACATTAATCGTGCTCAATTCTCATACAACAATGCTGTCTTCCTGTTGGGAGCTGCCTACATGTATAACTTTGTAGGTCTTCTACTGACTGACACTATAATAATTCACGGCAGGTCTCGCTAACATACTCTTAGACCAGCGATCCGAAATGGGAACAACGCGTTAATGGCCTGGTCAATTCAACCCTCAGGGTATTCTTCCCCAACAACACCGCTTTTGAGGCATCCTGTGAGCAATCAGGGACCTGCACGACCGACATGTTGAGCTTCAAAACATACCTCCACCGATGGATGGCGACAATGACGCAAATTGCCCCATTCACCGCCGCGAAGATTCTCCCTATTCTCCGAACGTCGGCCGAGGCTGCCGTCAGCCAGTGCACGGGCGGCGCCAGTGGACGAGAGTGCGGTTTCCGGTGGTCTACTGGCGTCTTCGATGGCAACGTCGGAGCGGGCCAGACCATGGACGTTCTGGCAGCTGTGTCGTCCCTCTTGATCGGTCAGTCGAAATCACCCCTGACGAGCAACAGTGGCGGCACCAGCGTGGGAGACCCGAGCGCTGGCATAGGAAGCGGCTCGATTGGTGATGACCTACCGCCGATTACGACGGGCGACAAAGCGGGGGCTAGTATCCTTACCATCTTCATCGTCTTGACAGCCGCGGCCGCTTTTGGATGGATGGGCGTCGGTAAGTAAGACGGGCCCATTCAGTCTGAATAGGGGCCATGTGGTTATTGTCAGGGGGCAGACACGGGGGTTGCATTTTTCAGTCGACTCTGGACTATGGATATATCCTCTTTTTTAGGAAGGGGAGGGGGTTGGTGTGCATATGTGGCTATAGGCTTAGCCAGGCTATGCTCTGGGTGTATTAATGAGGATGTCACGGTCACGTTACTGACAAGAGACACAAGAGAAATGGGGGAAGTTTTTTCCTGTATTTATGAATGAAAAAGAGGGAGGCCGGAAGCCCTAATTAAGTTCCTGGATGGAATTTTTTATTCTTTGAGGCTTCTGTTGTGTGTGTGTGTGTGTGTGTGTGTGTGTGTGCATGCCGTGTCATTGACCTACCTGGCCGGGCAAGTCTGGCCAACAATTAACGCGGGATATTTCATGGTTTTTTTTTTTTTTTCTTTTTTTTTAATCGTCATCTTCTTCTTTTTCTTCAGAGGGTTTGTTGATTCGGCAGTTGGTCTCGACGTGAACACGAAAGATGACACTCGGGTGCTAGGATGGGGAGGAAGAGAGAGAGTTTCTTCTTCTTCTTCTTCGTCTTCTTCCCTCTAGGCAATCTGGGGGAGAAGGAAGGGTTTTTTGAATTTATGAATGAAACTTTTTTTTTTTTTTTTTTTTTTTCTTTTCTATCGCGGTCCTTCGGATCGGGACGATCACGGGTGTTCGATTGAATCAGAGTCAGTGGACCTTATCCGGGATACGTTTTCTTGATGTGGTGGTGCGAATGCCTCGAGGGACAGACAGATGAGCGAGATGTGAATACCTTCGGAGCAAGTTTATGACTATCTAAGTAGGTTGGTAGGTAGGTAGGTAAGCAGGTAGGTAGGTAAGTAAGTTTGTTGGAAGGGAAACTCGTAGGAGGCGGTATATATATAAATATATATATATATATATAAATGATGAACAAGACGACAAAAAAGGTGATGTACACACATACACCACCCTGGTATTGTTCTTTGACTATCAGTTCAAACTAACTCATGTTTCCGAAACCCCCCCCCGTCACGCTGCCTTTTTCAACCTATACATGATATCCGTCCTGACCGTATACTTGGTCCCCGCCAGCACCTCGTCGCCGCAATGCTGCAACTTGGCATGCTGGAATATAAGCACCCGGCCGGCTTTCGGATCAACGTCCAGCTTCCGAGATCCGTCCGCCGACAAGAACGAAGTGGCGCCGCCTCGCAGCTCGGCATCGGGACCGACGGCCTGCTGTGAATCATTCAGGTAGAGATGCACCGTCATGAACGTGATCGCCATGCCGCCGCCGTCGGGCGTAGCCTCTTCGTACGCGCCGTCGCAATGGGACTTGAAGAACTGTCCCGGCGTGTATTTCAGAAAGCGCAGTCGCTTGTTGACTCTGTAGAAGGCATATTCGTCCCCGCGCTGACCGACGACGGAGGCGAGCCTTGTCCGGATCTCGGGGACGGCGACTATGCGATTCCAGAGCCGGTCCACGACGTCCTGCTGGTCCCAGATGATGCGGCCGCTCTTGCGGTAATGGGGCACTTCGACCTCGTAGCCGCCGCCGATGTTGACGCGGGCGTCGCCCCAGGGAGATCCGTCGTCGGGCTTCTTGTCCTCGTCTCGCACGCTCGCCTCGGCGAGTTGGAGGAGCTGGGCGCATTCCGAGGGGCTGAGGACGTGGTCTAGTACGACGGCGTAGCAGCCGGCGTACTGCGGGAGCACGGAGTTCTCAAAGTCGATGGCATTGTGGGTTACGGGCTGGGAGTCCGACGGGAGGGACTTGAGGAACTCATCGGGGATGACGAGGTCTTTGGATCTGTAGTTGGCCTTCACGGGCACGGGGGCCTTTTCCTCTGTTGTTCTTTTTTTCGTGCGGACGTCCAGCATGTTGAGATTGGGGAAGGGGAAGGGGGGCGGTTTGGAGATTGAGTAGATGTGAAGTGTATGAGATAGCTATGCTCAGAAACCCAGCACTTGTAAGAAGAAGAAGGCGATGAGAAGATGAGAGGGAAAACCATGAACTTTATATACGTCGTCTTGGATGTCAGATTACACTTTATTGGGCGTTCGTCCGGTATAAGGCTCGGCTGTTCTGTTCCAACGAGGCCTGGCGGGGTGGGGTTTAGGCTTTGCCTTTAAGTATGCTGCTTCGTGTATTCCCGCCCGAATCCTGACGCGTAGTCAGCTTTCAAGAACATTCGTCGCCGCCTTATTGCCAGGCAACCAGATTCTCTCATCGCCGATTGAATAGATACCCGAGCTAAGGTCACAGCCACCTCACTCGTGACGGCCTGCTAGGAAAACGTATAACAGATTGGGCCCGAATCCCACAAGCTTGTTATGGGCGTATGGGCGTATGGACGTATGGACGTATGGTTGTGATGTCGGGATCGGCAATTTCCCTGACGACATCAAGAAGTCGATCCGGCGTCTTTTTGATGCCCAATTCAACTGAGCCCGACAACCCAATAATACATATAATACATACTCTGCTAATTAGCCACCAATTCTGGTGGGATAATTAGATCCCTAGATAGCTTCAGCCTTCAGCCTTCCATATTCAAGCTAGATAAGGCTGGGGAGATGCGGAGTTTATCGGCGGTCTGAGTCAAATTGTGCGGGCGTTAGATACCTAGCAAATGCGAGTCATCCTGGCCGAACTTGGCTCTGTTGATCAGCCTCACGAGCCCAGGTCAGAAGCGTGGCATGGCGGTTATGTAAGTTGGGATGCATGGTTTGGAATTCATAAGTAAGTAGCCTAGTTTGTGTGGAGAATGAGATGCAGCCGTAGGTTATTCGTGCAGATGCATGATCGGCCCCGTCATCGTCGGTAGAGCGGTTCGGTTCGATTTGATTCGGTGTTGATCAGTTGATGGGGAAAGAAAGAAAGCGGGACAAGGTAATGTAAGCAAGCCCAAGCCGGAGTTAACGAGGTAGCCCCGGTGATGGGTGATGGGTGATGGATGCTGCCCAACAGGAACTAATAAGTAGGTAGATAACTAGGTTAGGTATTAACGAATCTTTTGTCTGTCTTCCTTTCTATTGACGATGATGCCATCTCGAAAGAGGGGGCGGAAAGACAAGCCAAACATTTCGAAGATGGACAAAACGGATTTCACGTGAATAGGACAAACAAAAAACGGTGAAAGCAAAATACGGAATGGTCCTAACCTATCTATCTATCTAGATGACTATGTACATAGAACCCGTCTCATTGTCTTCCATCCGTTCCATCCGTTCCATACTGTGAACTTTTATGTAACAAACCACCACAGGCAATAAACCGCATGAAGTAAAAATAGGGGCGCGCGCCACGATCCCGTCTCGTCAATTTCAGACAATGTCAATTCATACTGTAATCCATACTGTACAGCCACCGTTTCTAGAGCACACACACACACACACAAAACGGCAGCTGCTACATAACTAACCAAACTAATTACCACCTCCTTGATAGTGTAGTAATTTTGTCTGTTTTTCTTCGGAAAGAAAAAAAAAGAAAAGAAGATTGGGATCAGGGTTAATAAGAGTCCAGGTAGGGTTTCAAGGAGTCTAGATTCCATTCGAAGCCGAGGCCCGAGACTCCGCCCCCCTAGCTAGGGATATTTTGTCTACTTACGGACTAAAGTCAACTACGCAGTGTATCGGATTGGGGTAGGTAGTATACCTATCTACAAGCGAGAACAACGGCAAGTAGGTACGTAGGTTAGTCCTAGGAAGAATCATTACTACTGACATCCGACGACACATGCGCCTGAATGAAGCAAAGGACATCCATCTACATACACGTTCGGAAGACATGGTTACATAATGAACTTTGCAACGGGCCTTCATGCAAACAAGGGGAAGCCTATCTGACCCGAGGTATGGTATGGTATGGTATGTATGGTATGGTCGAGAATCACACAGTTTTCAGGGGGTTTAATTTGAAACCAAAAAAAAAAACAAAAAAAAAAGAGAGAAATAAACGCCGTACCTATTGCACTTAAAAGGGAACTCTTGGCAAATACTTTTTGTCTTTGATCCGTGAAACCTTGGCTTTGCAATGAATAACTATGTAGTTGACTATAACTACTAGACTGCAGTTATCTATCTAGCACATAAGTTATTCGAGCATTGACACACAGACACTATTAAAAGGTTACTTCTCCCGGCACAGTAGCGTTACTGACGTCGTCGCCTTGGACAATGAATCCAACCGGGAAGGGGGAGTTAAAAAAGGGGAGGGGAGGGGGTTTGGCTCTCTCTCTTCTCTTTCTCTTTCTCTCTCAAGTGGCCAAGACAAACGAGAATAACGAGACAGCATGATACATAGTTAGCTAGCTTAGCTTTCTCTTTTGCTTCGAAAAGAAAAAGAAAAGGGAAGCTGTCAAAATGTACTGTGTATTATAAAATATAATATATGCACCTCTCCTGCAATACATATAACCTACCCGGCCAATACGAGGCGAAAGTGGCGCCAAGTATAGGGTCCAGAATCCGATTGAATCCGATCAGGGGGTTTTTACGTCTTGTACGTCCGTACCTACATTGGCATTTCGGATAGGTCTGGAATGAGATCCCTCCCTCCTCTCCTACCCTAGATAGCGTACCCGAGACTAGGTATGTAGTAGGGACAGTAGAGAATCTATCTAGTATAAGATGCTCGGATGGTGAATTATCTTGTCTGCTTTATTCTCGAACATCTGTTTTTTTTTTTTTAACTTTTCTAATTCAGATATTCTCATCTATAAATCCACCAATTCATCCCCATTACCTCCTTTGCCTGAAAGAATTTCGCTTTAGAATAACCGTTTTCTTTTTTTTTTTGGTTCGATCCCCCCCCAAAATGCGTTTCTCAACCACCGCCGTCGCCCTCGCCTCTGCCATCAGCGTCGCTGAGGCCGCGGCGCCTGCCGCCAACACCGGCATCAAGGGCTTCAACTACGGTGCCTTTTTCCTGAACCAACAGGCCAAAGTGCAGAATGATTTCGCCTACGAGTTCAACCGCGCCAAGAACCTACCCGGCACCACAGGGTGGAACACGGCTCGCTTATACACCATGAGTAAGTAAGCCCGGCTTCCTCTGCATCCCATGGGATGAAAACAATTCCCCAAAGGACCCAAACCCGAAAAAAAAAAACCAAATGATAGTTAGTTAGCAGACAACAAAAACCCCCAAAAAACTAACGTTTATTCAGTCCAATGGGGAACCGCCTCGAACGTGATATCCGCCATCCCCGCCGCCATCCAAACCAACACAAAGCTCCTCTTGGGTCTCTGGATCTCCGGCGGTCCGCAGTCCATCGCCAACGAAATCACCGCCCTCGAGACCGCCATCAAGCAATACGGCACGGCGTTCACTAACCTCGTCGTCGGCATTTCCGTCGGCAGCGAGGACTTATACCGCGACGCCAGCGGCGAGGTCGGCACCTCCCCCGCCTACCTGCTCCAATGCATATCCAAGGTCCGGAATGCCATCGCCAACACTCCCCTGGCAGGTACTCCCATCGGCCACGTAGATACCTACGACTCCTTCCTCAACGGCTCCAACAGCGCCGTCATCCCCGCCATCGACTGGGTGGGATTCGACGGCTACCCGTACTGGGAGACGACGCAGGCCAACAGCATCGCCGACG
The DNA here is from genome assembly GCA_028637585.1 of Xylariaceae sp. X187. Taxonomy (NCBI): domain Eukaryota; kingdom Fungi; phylum Ascomycota; class Sordariomycetes; order Xylariales; family Xylariaceae; species Xylariaceae sp. X187. The sequence goes on along the minus strand of JAJIZN010000006.1, from coordinate 312,754 downwards.
CCACGACGCGCTTCTACGACGGGTACAGCAAGACGGTCGCGCTCGCCGGCAACAAGCCCGTTTGGGTGACGGAGACCGGCTGGCCGGTCGCTGGCAATAAGAGCAACCTTGCCGTCGCCAGTGCTGCGAACGCGCGCTCCTACTGGCAGCAGATTGCCTGCAGTCTGATCCAGAAGGGCGTCAACCTCTTCTGGTACGACCTCCAGGAGTCCCAATTCGGGACGGCGAGCCCGGACTTTGGCATTTATGGTGCGGGCGACCTGGGCGTGGTTCAGCCCCGCTATCAGCTCACTTGTGTATGAGTTCCCTCTTTTTTTCTTTTCTTTTCTCTTCTCTTCTTTCTTCTCTCTCTCCCCTATCTACACTCTTCGATTTGATTTGCTTTGGTTTGGTTTCGTTGACTAACGTGTCATGATAAGTAATTTGGAATATTGGATATTTTTGCGGCATTTGGATAGAGAAAAAAGTAAGCGTTGCATAGATGGGCGCTTTTGGACACTTACAGACGTATATACGGAATATTTGTAATGCAATATGTGTACCTTACCCTATACCACGAGGTATGTACGGATGGGCGATCGTTGAGAGGATGAGCATTGAGGATGAGAGTCTGACCGACGAGGAATCGAAAATTAATATCACCGCTCATGTCCCTCTGGGCTTCAATTTTGATGGTGATGTGATAGTACCGGTACGTGTTTGACTTTTGAAATGAAGTAGAAGTCGGGTTTGTCCGTCCCAACCTGCCGGGACCGTCCTCCCGAGGCCCGCAGTCGGCCCGTCCCGGAAATCCGGATGCCGGTAACCCTTGACGTAAGGAACATGCCGGTCGTCTTCGCTGTGCATTCTCCCGAAGCCCCGACGATTACCACCACCACCACCACCTTCCTGTCTAATAGTGTATCTCCGTAGGCATCATCACATCTCCGAATCTCCCTCCTCAACCCCGCGCCGGTGAATCCGTATCACGAGATTCGGAGAAGCCCAATTCCTACAAACATCCATCCATCCACCCTAGAAGACCAGAACAATAAACTCGATTATAGTTCCATCAAGAACAAACAAAAACAATCAAAGGAATACATAGATGCCCCGCAGTTGATCATAAACTGAGCAGGAATCATGTCCACTCCACCACCCCCAGGGATCTGCGTCCTAGTCCCGACCTTCTTCAAACGCGCGCCAACTACAGGTATCGCCGTACCCCCACATCGACCTCAAAACCCAAGCCGCGCACGCCTTATACCTAGCGCGCGCGGGTGTCAAAGGTCTAGTCGCCTTCGGAAGTACAGGCGAGGCTGTACACCTGACGAATATAGAACACTTTCATGTACTCGTCCGTGCACGCGGCACATTGGACAAGGCCTGGTCCAGCGAATAACCCATCATAGCCAGCACAGGGACGCAGAGTATCGAGGCAACGGTCGAGCAGCTCGTTTCTGCGCATCCAGCGGGTGCGCAATGGGGATTATGTCTTGCACCGGATTACTTCGCCAGCGCAGTGTCCGGGCAGAAGGGTGTTATTAGGTGGTTTAGAGCTGTGGCCAATCTTAGTCATATACCCATACCAATGTGAGACTTTTCTCTCTCCTCTTTTGTTGTCATTAGTTGGTTAGTGAGTCTGATGCAGAGATGTTGGTTTAGATATCGACTACCGAGTCGTCTCCAACAACATCGGGATCTCGTCCTCGACCTTCGTCACGCACAGATCGCGTCGAAACCACGGGTTGACCACGAACGCTTTCGCACTTTTCACGTGCCTCGGCCAACAACTGCTTCCCGTCGTCGCAGTCGCCGGGCCTTTCTCCAAGACTGTCGGGCGGATTTACGCGCCGTCGGTTAAGAACCAGCCTAGCGACCATGAAATACTCGAGAGAAGACGGTTGCAGTACAAGGTCAGTTGTATGAAGGAGCTGGTAGTTTGGGTTTGGGACGGCGGGTATCAAGGAGCTGATTAGTCGGTTGAGAGGGCCTGGTGAGAAGGATGGAACGCGATTACCGCTTTTGGGGGGCATTCCGGGCGGTGATGGTGAGTGGGCTAGGTGGAAGGAGATCGTGGATCCCATTCAAATGGAAGAGAATAGGCTGTGATGTTTTTCTTTCCTATGTTTGGTGAGAAGTAAGTATCTAGGCAAGTAAGGGTCAGTGAGTAAGATGAGATAGGCTGTCATGAAATGCGCTCGTACTTTTTTTCTAGACTGTTACTACCGAGTGTCACGATGCGATGCTTGAAAGTTGAACCTTTGACATGGGAATGAAATCGAGTCTTGGCAAGCCCATCCCCTATTGGTCTGATGGTCAGATTTTGTCAAGAATTCGGTGATATACGGGTGCCCTCCCCCTGGCCATTCTGTTTTCATCATCGTCATGACTTTCGGACTCGGGGAAAGTAGCGTGTAAGTCCAAGTCGAGAGAGGGTGGACCTTTAATAGGGGGTGTGCTTCACTCGGAATTGGAACAGTCGGGCAGATGGTTTGACCAATGGCGACTACATAAAGGAATCGGAGGTGATGTCACAGTGCTGGATGCCGACAACCGTTGAGAGGTCACGAGTATGATGGGGGCCGTTGATGCCAGACAGGATCTAAGAAGAGTGGGCACTCGGTAGGTGGTGTAGTAGGATTTATCCAGGGAGGCCTCTCCTTGTTGGAAAGGGCAGGCATAGGCGAATGGAGCACCAAACTCGATCATTCGCCGTTTATAGAAAAACGAGATCCAGCTTTGGTGCCTATTGGTTAGTGCTGGCCCTGGGTAGGATGGAGTACACTTTCTCCTGTGTAAATCTTCAGCCCAGTGTTCAACCAGATTGTACCCAATCGGTGGTGTAGAAGGACGCTCTTGAGTGGATGTAGAATGAGATCATAAGTTGGGCTGCGGCCCCTCAGTTCATCGTGATATTTTATAGTGATGTGACTCTGATTACACACCCTCCCGCGATATGCTGATGATCCGTGAGTTTGATAATGATCGAAAAAGGTATCCCGGTCAAGGGGCTTCGTTCCGAGCATCTGGCCACTCTGTCACTTTGTCACTTTGTTACTTTGTCGCGTTGTTCTAATTATAGGAGATCGACCTTTGCGAAATGGGGCGAGCAAGGAAGTTCTGGCTGAACGGTGTCGCGAACAAGAAGGTTGTTTCTATTTTTTTCGAAATTACGAGTGTCGCGTGACGGGCAAGGGCTGCTATTGGGTCGTCAACTCTTGCTGCTTTGATTCGGATCCAAGAAATAGGGAGTTCAGTCGATGATTGATGATCTCGAAGCCCAATGGTTGAGTCTGTTGTCGTATGTCCCACTCATCAATCCGTGTTTCTTACAGCTATGCGCTGATTTCTCCTCGAATTCGTCTTCTGTGTTCAATGTCAAACAAGGAGCTGTTTCAACCTTCGATGCGGTCTCCACACAGCCTTTTATTTTTAAACATTCGGGGTTCAATCGAATATCATATCTTGCTTCCCTCCGGAACCGTACGATTGGCCTGCCGACTTTGCGTCCGTTGTGTGGTCGCCCCGATTGGATGGCTTTTATTCTCAGCTTCCTGCAAGCCACATTGGCTTAAGTGTGTGCCCATCCGTCCATTCCAACTGACGAAAGACTCATTTTTAAAACACCAGGAATCCCCATCGAATACTTGTAACAGGAAGTCGGCCCATAATTTTAGAAATCCAACGATGTTGCGGTGTCAGTATCAATTTCTCCTACACCTCAGCATATTCTGCTAGCAATCAACTCCAAGAGCCCCGAACCAGCGACATGCGTACGTTCGTAAATCAAGGTCAACCCCGTCTTGATTACAGATGCAAAGGCCGAGTATATGCAACGTTGACGATCCGGATATGTCTGGTTCAAAGCACACGTGTCCGACAGGTCGGGTAGTGACTCAACACGAACTTGGAATTATTCTGTCTCAGCTCAAGACGGATCTCATCGTCGCCACACGCTCGGTCCGGCCTCCAGTGTGCCAAACGTGCTTTACTTCATCGTTCCATTTCGATGATACCGAGGGTAGCGTCGAAGATGCTGTCAAAGGATGCGTGGATAACGTTCTTAAAAGATGGGCTCCCGAGTTTTATATGAACTCATCAACCGTGGACGGAAAATCCGGGTGTGCCGAACAACCGGTGCTGGGTTCATCCGGATTCTTCGATCCATCCTTCGAGTCGGCATTACTCGATCCGACCGGGCTGTTTGAACCATTACTTCCTGCCGAAGGGTCTGCCGCCAGTCGTCCTATATCCGTCGAGTTTTCTGATACTTGTTCCAAGCTCTCATTGGACGTGGAAGGCCCAAATAAGAGCTGCCGTCGTCATAATCGAAAAACATGGGAAACGCATAAGGAAGCATTAAAGCAACTATACGTTGTGCAAAGCCTACCCTTACCGGCAGTTATGAAAAAGATGAGAGAGGAACATGGATTTACGGCAACGTAAGCCTTCAGCCTATTCCATTCCCAAAGCCATATGCTCTGAGTCATGCCTCTGAAAAAACATGCAAAACAGGGTTAAACAATACCGCTATCAACTTTCCGAGATCTGGAAATGGAGGAAGTACAATTCTGGGAGTGCGACGAAGAGCGGGGTCGGGCCTGATGCGATCCAGGTCCCCGATAAAGAGTCTGTTGAAGGTTATAATTCATCTTCTTCGGTAGAAGAGCTGGGTATATGATGTCAAGGCCATTGTATGGTGGCGCCGCTGGTTGATCAGGTTCTGATGGACAGAGGAGGGGCTTATGATACGCTAATACCGCGTAGCTTGATGAAGCCGTATTTAATAAGTCATGGAAATGGGGGCTTCGCGTTAGCTGGTTCAAGGTTGAATTTGACAAGACAATGTCTTTTGTAAAGGTCAAGCTGGCCAAGAAAGTCAACCAAGGCTAGTTGAAGTGCACGCTGATCCGTTACCAAAAACATATCTCATGGGATGGTAGGGTAGGTATCATGGGTTCTGCTTGGGTAGGTGGTGTTTAACCAGAAAGATGGAACGTGTTCGCAGCTGCTGAGAAGATGGAAGGACGGATAAACGGGCACAATTACATAAATTCTGCAAATGTACTAACCCCGCTAGGTACAATCGGTAAGTGTGACAAGTTATTCTTAGAACGAGGCTCTAACTAATTAGTCACGTGATGGACATGAAGATAGGTACCAGTGTACTCAGTCTAGGACGTGTGTGGCTGTGTGAAATGACAAATAAGGAGGAAGCCACTGTACCATGAATCCACCCATCACTCAATCCCGTTCAATTGGCCTTGAACCTTTCATCTTGTCAACCATCAACCTCAACGCCCGGCTTCAGGTTCGCATTCGTTTCCCCCCCAACCTGAATCGGAATATACCGGCGCACCATAATGGTCGATTTGTCTTAGTGAATTGGTCAACCAACGGAACCTATTTCGCACGCACGCCGCATGATATAAGCCTTAGCCGGGTGAATTGCATCTCTCTCCTTTGCGCGACCAGCATCCTTGCAGGTTATACCACCGCCCTCCCGGCACAGGATGGATTCGTCTCACGAGCCTGCTCATGAGCCATCTCCGGCTGAGGAGAAAAAGACTAACAGACGCCCCGCGAATACCGCCTTTCGACAGCAACGGCTGAAGGCCTGGCAACCGATCCTCACTCCCAAAAATGTCATCTGGATTTTCCTCGTCTTGGGCGCCTTTACCGCGATCGTCGGAGGACTCTTGATATATGCTAGTCGTTTGGTACGAGACCTTGTCTTGGTCCCTATGTATTGGTCCCTAACGCGGGGCTGAGGAGGAGTTGAGACGACTGTCGCGGCGCTAACTAACTGCCTTGCTCTCCAGATCACCTTCATCGAGCTCGATTACACGGACTGCGCGACGCAAGCTTCGACAGACTCGCCCTCCCCCATGCCCATGAACTTGGTCAAGGCGGAGTGGCAGGTGAACGGCACCAAGAACCCTCCTTCGTGGATGAGAATCGAAAACACCACGGTCAAATACGGTAATCAAGAGGTCGCAGGCCACACCAACTGCACCCTTCAGTTCGAGATCCCTAAGAATATAAGCGCGCCCGTCCGATTCTACTACCGTCTCGACAACTTTTACCAGAACCACCGTCGCTATGTCAACTCGTTCTTCCCCGACCAGCTTTTAGACCACTCCTTCACCACGTCCGCGCTCGAGAACTCAAACTGCGCGCCCCTTGCCGTCAGAAACATAACGGATGCGAACAACAACACCAAGATGTTCCAGATCTACCCTTGCGGCTTAATTGCCAACTCCCTCTTCAATGACACCATCGGACGCCCGAAACGAGTGGGCGGTACCGACACTGGCTTCTACGAGTGGAACGAACATGGTATCGCATGGGCCGCCGACTTCGATCTCTACTCCCCCTTGAAGAACCCAAACTTTGACCTCATTGCGCCCCCTCCGGACTGGGACAAGCGATACCCTGGTGCTCGATACACCCCGGACAACCCGCCGCCGAATCTCAAGACCGACGAGCACTTCATCACGTGGATGCGAACCGCCGCCTTGCCGTCCTTCTACAAGCCATGGGCCTTTGGCAATGAAACCCTGGTCGCGGGAGTATATACCGTCAACATCGTCGATTGTAAGTTCCTTCTGCAAACCCAGCCTTTTATATCACGTCTCTAACCTAAGTACCAATATAGCCTTCAGAATGACCGAATTCAAAGGCAGGAAGTCCTTCGTCATCACGACTACGGGACCCCTCGGCGGCCGAAATGACATCCCAGGCATCCTCTGGCTAGCGCTATCTGGCTTCTTCTTCGCCACGACGATCCTCTTCATCATCGGTAACTGGGTCCGACCCAGAAAGCTAGGCGACCACACGCTTTTGTCCTGGAACAAAGAGCCGCCATCTGCTGCTGCCAAGGGTAAAGGGAAAGCACCGGCTGGTCCTACTATGGGTATGACTACTGCTCGAGATTTGTAAGATGATTGTTTTTTTTATTTATTTTTGCTTTCCTCTTGATGAAAGAGGGGTTTTTTTTCCGGACCAAGAAAATTGTAAAAATTGGTCATGTAACGGCGTTTTAATGAAAACCCTACGGTTTATGGCATGGCGTTTTTTTAATGGATTGAATTTGATTATCACTATGACAATTCCTTTTTTTTCGGAGTGCTTTTATCCATTATGAGGGGAAGGAAGGACGAGGATGAAAGATGAAAGATGAGAAAGGGAGAAAGGGAGAAAGGGAGGGAGAGAGAGAGAATGAGAGAGTGAGAGAGAGAGAGGAAGGGAGGCTGTGTAGCATATGTTATTTTGGGGGGAAGTATCAAATGAAAAGTAGACACTGAGTGTCAAAAACTTTCCGAAGTTGAGAAAAGAAAGAAAAGAGAGAGAGAGAGAGAGAGAGAGAGGGAAATAGGAGGGAAGACAGGACAATCCTTTAAACAACTCTCCTCCCCTCCCCCCCTCTTTTGCAGAGCCCCGAGGGCACGAAGAGGATGAAGGGGAGAGAGGGAAAGAAATCATTTACCCGTATTACAATTGTTTGTCTTTTTTTAAATGTGAGTGTGGTGAGTGGTAAAGGTAAATAAATTGTGTCATTATGGTCTTACTCTCTCTCTTTTTTTTTTCTTTTTTTACCTCTACAACGATCACAATGACAATCACGTTCTACGTTCTACGAACGGGTAGATTACACTTGAAACGAATGAAAAAAAAAAAAAACTCCCGAAGCCGAAAAAGAGAAGGCAAAGAGGGATGATGGATAAGATGGATGCAATGAGGTAATTTATGGATTTTATAAGTTGAGAGTTGAGAGTTGAGAGTTTCCATGAGGAAGGAGAGTTGGGAATAAGAAAAATAAGAAAAATAAGAAAAATAAGAAAATTCTGCTGATTGCCCGTAAATGTTGGGGATTGCTTACTTGCTCAGCTCTCACCCGCCGCTGTGTGTTTTCCCTTGGGTGTAATTATGTGTGTGTGTGTATATGTATATATGTGTGTATGTGCATGTGTGTGTGTGTGTGTGTATGTGTTTCCGTTACATCCGGACGTTGGCCAGACTAGAAAATTCAATCATTCGCCCAGGTTAGGTAAGAAACGTTCCATCCCTGTTTCCAACACCCCCCCCCCCCCGTGTCCTCATCCATATTGACGCCGTCATCTCCAATCACCACCATCACAACAAACACACACATAGACCCAAAACAGAAAAGAAAAGAAAAAAAAAAGAAAAGAAAAGAAAAGCCACGGCCATAAAAGATGAGACACCCTTTTCCTCAAACCCTTTTTTTTCTCTCTCTTTTTCTGCGCCCTTCATATCTACTTCACTTCACTTAGTGTACAAATAAGTAAGGTACCTAGGCAGGCAGGCAGGCAGGTAAAATGCTACCTCCAGTAGTTAAGAATTCGGATTCATAAAGTTTGATAAAATAAAAAAAAACCTAAAAGCAAAAGCGCACGCTATTCTCGAATTTTTTTCGGTTTGATACTCCTTTTGAAAAAAAGAAAAAACAGAAAATAGGGGAAGGGCAGTCTTGCCCCCGGAATCTGTAGTTCACGGGACAGAGTCATACGGCGTAATAATAAGCCCTGATCAGGATCTCCAGTATGTTAAGATACCAGATAACCCCAGCTTGGATATACCTCCCATATCTTAGGGTGAATCCAGTTAACAGGCAAAAAAAGGCCTCTACGACTCGGCAATGGCAGCCTCATCCAATTTTGCCTTTTTCGATTCATCCTCCGCATCCACGGGTTCCTCGGCCTTGCGTTTGCCGTTGCTGCCCTCGGCCTCCGGCCTAGGCTCCTCCTTCTTAGGCTCTTCCTTGGCCTTCTTACGCACGAGGCCAGTCAAATCCTTGGCATTCTTCTTAGCCTCCTCGACGCGCGCAGATGAGGCTCCGCCCAAGACATCGCCTAGAAGGCCAGATAAGGGGTTATCCTCCCCAAGGGCCGCATTCACATCGACGGGTGGCTTTCGAAGTTCCGTAAGCTTTTTCAGGGGGGGATTTCATACGTAGTTAGTAAACTAAATTTAGGAAACCGGAATTTCGCGCTGAACAAGGAGAAGAGCGGGGGAGTGGTAGAAACTCACCCGTTGCTCCATGTCCGCGATGATATCTTTAACGTCGTTGATCTGCTTGCGTGTCTCCTCGTTATCCTCGGGCGCGTGGACCGTTGCGAGCTCTACCTCTTTGTTCTGAAGCTTGAGCTTCGTGCTCGCGATGGCCTTTTCTAGCTCATCGGCGGCCTCTTTGCGCATTTCCTCGTCGACAGTCTTGGGGGCGGCCTCGTCATTTTCGTCTGAGGTGGTCAGGGATGCGAACTCGAGGGCCAGCGATAGTTTAAAGTGGGCTTCCGCGATAATCTCTGAATCCTGGGTGTAGAGTCCTTGCTTGTACTTCAATGTGGCACGGCAATCGTTGATGGCTTCAGGGTATCTGTTCTTCCCTAGTCAGCATGCTTGCCTGTCTTCGTAGCCGTTCGGGAATTGGAACAGACTTCTCGTTTTCTAGGGAAATCTCCGCCAGTAGGTCATGTATATCTGAGAGCCTTTCTTTGATATGGCGGACTAGCTTATTCTCATCCGCCTCACCATCTTCGTCCGGGCCCTGTGTGGCGGCTTCATCGAGTTGTTTTTCAAAGAGGAGACGTGAGAGTTCTAGGATCTCGAATGCGACGGCGAGATCGTCGTCTTCTTCCTCTTCCTCCTCTTCGGCTTCGTCATCTCCACCTTCCTCGTCGGAATTCTCAAAGTTCTCGTCACCGGTGAATTGGAACAGTGGCTTCTTTGCCTCGGGTAGCGTCTCCTCCTCCACGGCGGCTTTTCCTGCTCCTGAACCTTCCCCTCCAGCATTGGAAGTAGAGGCTTGTGGCTTCTTCCCCTTCGATATATCGGCGCCGGTTGATTTCTTCTTCTCGACAGGAGCTTGTCCGCCGAGAACATCACTTTTGCTTTGGCCAACCTTGAAGAGGCATCGGCCGTAGAGAAATAGGACGTCTGCGTTCTCGGGGGCCATCTCGCCATTGAGCTCAGCCTGTCGCTCAGTAGCCGTGGAGAAGAGCTCGGCGGCCTCTTCGTACTTCTTGTACTGGTAAAGAGCGGTGGCTTTGGCAACCATGTCGGCCAATGATACGTTGAGGGACTTGGCACGCTCGTCGGGGTCCATGGGAGGCATTGATTGAGGAGTGCCTACCGTCGAGGCAGCGGCCGATTGCATAGCTGAAGGCACCGCAGAGAGGGTAGAGGTATCAGCGGGTGTAGTATCCGCCATTATGAACAAGTCGTTATCTAGATAGGTAGCGTTATAACAGACCCAGAGATGTTTTGTGATGGATGGATTGGATGCGATGAGGATACGAGGAGTCAATTGAATGGGTCTGAGTGTAAATGCGACGAGCGGTTCAGCTGTGAGATCAAATCAATCAGGTGGCGGGCGGCGAGAGCTGCAGTGACGAAATGTGGCAGGTGACGGCTGACGCGATTGGCTTCACAGCGCGTCGAACTTAGAGTCTGCCTGCCGGTGGGCCCTTAATGTCAACCAACTATCTATATGCATATCTCTACGTTTAGCTGTACTATTCATATATCGGATTCCCATTTCTTCATATATGCATATTGTCCTTTTGTGCTTTCTACATATGTGCCTATCTAAATACATGACTACTCTGCCCGAGGTTCCGATCTTCCCCCCGCCATCCGGACCTTTGGACGATAAAGATTGCACTCAAGCTCCTCGATTGATGATCTGACTGACTGCTGCTTTGAAGCGTCATTTTATATACTCGGTTGTACTTATGGATTCGTAGGTACTTTTCTCCTGTCGGATCAAAATGCGGCAGCGGCAGCGGAAGCCATGTAGATGTATGTAGATGTGCAACGCGACGGGAATCTTTAACGGTCTTGCAGACGGGAGGGAGAATTTAAGCTTCTTATGGAACCGGCAACTTAGAACTCGGGAAGCGGAACTGCAAGCAAGCGTTCTTCGTCTTCAATGCGCACGTGCAAAACTGCGGAAGAATGTAATTCATATCTATGGCGATGCTATCTAGAAGTTCGAAATAACAGCTATACTTACCAAGTAGCGTATTAGACCCCCATCCGGCCCAGGCCAAGATCCGGCCCACCTCATATTCCCATACAAACCCGCGATTTTCGAGGAGTCACAACTTCTTCAATTCAGCGACTGAGACCGTAGAACTTTGACATAGTGCGTATAATTACACAGAGAATAGGACTATGAGGCCCGGTTTGAAGAAAGTTGTCCCAGGGTGGGCGCCGCAAACTCACTTTATGTTTGTATAGCATAAAATGCTGAATGGTCAACAAGCATAAAGTGGATTTCCGCCGCTCAATTCAGGCCGAAACTTTTCAAACCTCCATATTCGTAATCTATTTGTAATCTACGTGCCACTTTGCGCATTAATGTCAAGGTTTTACAGTCTAAATCGTTGAATTGACGAAGTTGTAACTCTTTGAAATTCGCGGTGCTGTATGGGAAAATGGGGTGGGCCGGATGGGGGTCTAATAGGTTAGGTATAGTACCGGTATGGCTGACGTTAGAGACTGCAGGAACGCTACCTATCAATGTAGAATGCAAAATTCTTTACCGGAGACGAGGAGACGAGGGAGACGAGGGAGACGAGGGAGTTATTATTGCTAATTGCGGAAATGTAAGAATTTCATGTTTTTGGATTCGCGTACCTGGCGTGTCTTATGTTCGTCCCTCATCCACGTGAGGGCGGCCGAGGTGTGAGGTCGGACCGACCAATAACAATGTGAACATGGAGGAAACGAGAAGAAGTTCGAAACCATTCATATACCTGGATAGGTCTCGGAGTAGGTTGCTGTGACCAGGTCTTAGTTACTTCTCAGGAGTATTGTCATGGTTCAACATCTTCTTCGTGTTCTCGAATTGGTTGGTAAAGTGAAGCGGGTTCTACTTAGGTATAAGCGGGCTAGCGATGTACGGCATTCTCCGTACGGCATGCGAAAGCAAAGAAAGAAAAAGCCGTGTGGCGATTTAAGGAAGCGCCGGACCGATGCGCTAGGGGAATTTGAACATCGCATTAACTGCGACCAACAATCAGCGGTCCTAGGCGCGTACCCAATCCACTCGGTAACCGGCGTGCTGTCGTTATCATGAGGTGTCTGAGACATCCGAGCACAAACGTGGAGCTGATCAACATCAGGGTCGGCATTGCAACGACAATACTCACCCTATGTGTAGTGCTCGTGCTCTCGCTATCGGCCGTGTGTCCTCTTTCACAAGGAGGACAATTCGACAGCGATCACACATACCTACTACGTACAGTGACTGTGGACCAATCTAGGCCAATTGTTGCAAGGTATGTAGCATGATCTGCTCGTAATACGAGATTACAGATGCTGATATTACTTGTAAGGTAGTGGAGATTATGCCTCGCAAGTTCTCATCAATACTCCTCCATGGCGACTCATTCCGTGCATGATGCACTGTTCATGACATTGAAGGGAGGCTTCGGCCAGCTCGAGCTTCATTAGGTAGTAGTAGCCAGTGCACCCGGCTACACTCCGTGCACACGCTAGATGCACACAACAGGGTGGATGATCATTGAACGAAACCTGGAAGGATTCTATCTAAGTAGGTACGGACTACCTAGATAGATACGGTCTGTATTCACTGTGTCAGAGCTATTTTAGGTAGGTAGTACTTATCAACACAGTACAGTGCATACCATTCACATACGGTGCAGGAATGCTCAAGCTAGGTAGGTACGGTCTGTATCTATCTATCTAGTTAATCGTATCCAAGTACAGATTAATTTCAATGTCTTCCCGTTTGGGGTGCACACAAGAACATTGAACTGAAGATGAGACTGACTGGATTACCAGGTGTCTGTGACTGTGCGTTCCGCACATTACCGACAAGACGTACAAATGTCCATTGTCCTAGATTGATAGCCCTGAAAGCCGCAGATTTTGTACCGCAGTGTCGGGTTCCGTCATTAAGTAAGTATAGTCCATCTATCTATCTATCGATCTTAGGTAGCGTCACGATGCACGATGCATGTTTCTAAGGGCTTCGTTTCAGATTCTTAGCGTACTGTAGATCTACACTAAGTGGTACGATACCTATCTACGTCTGTAAGTAAGTACAGACTGTAATACATACATACCTAGTACGCGGCCTATCTATCTAGCCTATAGCAGTAAGTAGAGGCCCTATTATAGCGTCGATATACAGAATACAGAATACAGACTGTATTACACGCCTGGAACATGGCTGCTCTGTGCTTCCCACCCCGAACACGGCACTTGCCAGGGCCCTTCCAGCTTGGAAGCAATCACACCATCAGATCGCAGCTGAGCATTGGTGGGTTTCCGTAGTAGCAAGAAGGCAAAAAAGGCAAAAAGGGCAAAAAGGCAAAAAGGCAAAAAGGAGCCTAGGGCCCCGGACTCCCTTTTTTTTATTGGGATCCGGCAGATTCAAGATGCTCCTTCCGTCCTACAGTGATTGCATACAGACTCTCCATCTCCGCAACTTGACTCGTGAGTCCTGACGGCCACCTTTCGACCTTCATCACCTTTCTCAACCTGTTTCCGCTTCCATTCGTCTTCTTGCCCTTGAACGGACCCGAGTTTTTCATTTTCTCGGGATCCCTATTTTACGTCTCGCATCATCTTTTGCAGCATTACACGGTTGCAAGAAGATGATGCATGATCCACTACCCTAATACCTAAGCTTGTTTCGTTGACGTTCTCGTTCGCGTTCCCGTTCTCGTCCCGTTCCGTTCTCCCTTTTTGCACCGTCTACATCATTTCGATGTTGCCCGCTCTTGGCAACCGCGATATTTTAATTATTCCGTCCGATTTCGCTTCCTCTTTCCCCTGGTTCGTTCCGGCACACGAAGCGAGGCCAGTCCCCGCTACAATCACGCCCCTTTCGTCTCGCCTCGTTTCGCCTCGCCTCGCCGCGCCAAACTGGGGTCTGCCGATAACGCCTTGAATATGATCGTGCCACTCAGTTCGCGCCGCCTTCGCATCTTCGGTGCCGTGTCTGTCGTGACACTCCTCGCCACCGTCACATTCTTTTACCCGCGCTGGCATTACGAGTATCGCGATTATTACGACAGCGTCACAAGTTACTTCTCGCACCCCGTCTACAACAACACCCTTTACAGCCATGGAAACGAGCACTTGGTGCAGAAACAGTATAACGTCACTGATGCCTGCAGTCGCTTCCCTGATATCGACGGCGTGCTTCTCGTCATGAAGACGGGCGCCACCGAAGCGTATGAACGAATACCGACCCAACTTCTCACAACTATGTCCTGCATTCCCGAATCCAATTTCCTCATCTTCTCCGACTTGGTATGGCAACCCAATGACTGAAGTTCTTAGCCGTGGGCGCATAGGCAATTGGTCATACTAACCCGTAAACAGGAGCAACAAATCGGTTCCTACCATTTATACGACGCCCTTGCCGACATCGACGACGTCGATAAAATAAGGATCTCCGACTTTAGCCTGTACCGCAGCCAGCAAGACTGCGACGTCTCTCAGAAATCGTGTGTAGACGTCGCGTCGCAAAGCGATAATGCCTGGAACCTGGATAAATACAAGTTCCTCCCCATGCTTCAGCAAACGTGGAAGATGCGCCCCGGACAGGACTGGTACATCTTTGCCGAAGCCGACACATACATCTTCTGGGCCAACATGATACATTGGTTGAAGAAGCAGTCGGGCCTCAACCCGCGCTCAAAGCTCTACCTGGGTAGCCGTTCCTTTGTCGCTGGTAGGCCCTTTGCGCACGGGGGCTCGGGCTACATACTAAGCCAGGGGGCTCTGAAGCACCTAGTCGAGGGACACGCTGATTTAACGGAGAAGTACACCCAGAAGGGCACAGAGGAATGCTGCGGTGACTTGTTGGTAGCGCTCGCTTTGGACGAGTATGGGGATATTAAGATTCGACAGACGTGGCCTATGATTAACGGTGAAAAGCCAACGACTATGCCCTACGGCGAGAATCACTGGTGCGAGCCGATCTTGACCATGCATCATATGAATCCCGAGGAGATCAGCACCGTGTGGCAGTTTGAGCAGACGCGCAAGACAGACGTAAGTACTTGCTGACCTACCCTGGAGACCTCCAAGGAACGCAACCATCATATCGAATTGAGAAAGTGTCGTCTTTGAGGGTATGGCTAGCTAACATGACTGCCTAGCGTATTCTGATGATGCGCGACCTGTACGATAGCTTGATCGCCCCAAAGATGCTGGACACACGCGAGGACTGGGACAACCTCTCCGACGACGTCTGCTACATTAATCCCGACCCAGTGGCACAAGAACGGGCTAACAGCCAAGATCGAGAGCGCCAACGGAACGAGGACGAAATGAGCGAGGTCGAGAAAGAAGCATGGCGATCCCCAGAAGACTGCGCTAAAGTATGCGAGTCTGAGATTCCGAACGACGGCTCAGCGAGCAGGAAAGAAAGGCTTGAGCGGGAATGCTTCCAGTATCGATGGCATGACGAGGTATGTTGTACTTCGAAGAGCTTTAAGCTGGGAAAGCCGGTGGCGAAACCTAGGTGGGAAGCTGATCCGAGAGCAAGCTGGGTCAGCGGGTGGTATTTGGCGGGCATTCAGGATTGGATTGATGCCAAGGGCGAATGCAAGAGGCCGGCTTGGAAGACTCCGGAGATATGAAGGCTTTGACATTCAACACGACAGTGAATTGTTGAGCTTGCGGCGTCGTGCGAGACGGGACCTTGGTTGCAAGCGCAGCCGCTCTCGAAGTCAGCCGACTCAGGGCACCAGTCCCCGTTTATTCCCCCTTTTTTCCATTGTGTGTTATTCTGGCAAGCCTGCTAGTTACTCTGATTTCGTCGGGTGTTTATTGGGCTTTTGGTGTTTGTGGCGCAGAATTCATCTTAAATTCCTGGCGTTATCGGGGCAGGGTTTACACAGGTGGATGGGCATGGCAAGGGGTTTCTTTTCCTATTCTACCAAGGTAGCAGCATAACAGGAACAAAGAAGAAAGAAGATAGAGTTTTCCAAAACAAAACAAAAAACCAGAAACACCCCTTAGGATTTAGGGGTAAAAAGATGAAGAGCTCTAGGTTATTTTAGCATGGCATGGCATGGCATGGTATGGTATGGTATGGTATGGCATGGTACACGGCATTGGCAAAATAGTATTGCTGAATGGAATTGAAAGCTTTTTTTCGATTTAATTGACTGATTGACTGATTGACTGATTGATTGATCGATGGAGAAGATGAGATGAGATGTGAAGTAAGGGAGTGAAAGTAAAGGTGGGGGTGTCAAGAGGTGAGATACGTTAAGGCGTGTGAGGTGAATAAATGAAAAGAAAAGAGAGAGAGAGAGAGAGAGATTCATCTTTTTGAGGAATTCAATTAATAAAAAAAAACCTCTCTTTTCAAAAACTTTTTCCCCGAAAAAAGAGTTTATAGCGGCTTCGTCGTTGTCGTTGTCGTTATCGTCGTCGTTGTTTTTGTTTGCATGTAAATCTACCTACGAAGGGACCTAGGGAATCATAACGTAATTCCATGGATAAGCCGGGAATAAGGTTGCTGCTGTGAGTGTTGTTTTGTTGCGTAGTCCGTAGTGGTGTCGTTGTCGATTTGAGGGAAGGGGGGAGTGTTTGGGGCTAATACCTAGATAGGTAGACTAAGGTTAGGTAATTGTTATTAAACTTTGACTAGATAATGGATATCTACAGTCTGTACCGGCACCTAGATACTGTAAGTAGATGCATACGTACGCTATCTAAATAGCCGCGCTCCCGATCCGAGGGTTTGGGGTTTGGGGTTTGGAGTTCGGGGTTCAGGGTCAAGGGTTGGTTGTTGACTTCTTTCATGGTCAGGTTTTTTGAGTTTTTTTGCTTGTGTCGTTCGTTGTCGTTTCCATTGGGGATGGTTTGGGTCGTTATTAGTAGAGTGTTCTTGCACGGTGAAATTGTACATTACCTCGTATGTAGTTATCTAATTCACACTATCTAAATCGGTACAATATGTATACATATCTATCTAGGTAAAGGCAGTGGAGGCAGGCGGGCGGGCGGGCGGGCGGAACCCGAACCATAACTGGATGAAGATTGGGTTTGAATGCCGATCCGAGATTCTCGTCCCCGCCCGTCCGTCCTCCTGCCCGGGGCTTTTTTTCGACACGTATTAGGTCGGGTTAATGACTTTAATTGCTTGGCCAATGCGCGCCATTAAATACTGCCCGAGCGATCTGTAATTTACATACGTGTTGCTTAGGTAGGATGAGGCCAGTAAGTTACCTGGACTACCAGTATGTATTATGTATGGGCGGGTCTGATAGTACATAACTATGTAATAACTACCGTATTCCGAATGTTTCTTTTTATAGCACCTAATATGCCTTTGCTGGCGCTTATTTTTAGCTTATGAATCGGCGCTGGCGGTAAACTGCCTACGGAAGAGGAGGTATAAGCGCCGTTGGAGAGTAGGTATTGGATCTTGATTCGTGATAGGTACTGCTTGTCGACAATCGTCATGTAGCCGTACCTAGCTATATATTGGCGTTTGAGGGTGTAGGATCTGCGTCTCCGCGCTGGGCGGTCCTAGGTAGTGTACATGCGAGCGAATACCTAGCTGGCGAATTGTGGGAGTTAATAACTCCAAAACGAAGTTGTGGTGATCAAAATTTATCGGTGTCAAGATGGTGCGTATATTGATTGTACCTACTGTGCGGACACGGTGCCGTCAGGATGAGCCTTTTGTAGCATAACCTCTTTACTGAGATATCCAGCAATAAACGCCATCCAACGATACAAGGATATATTAATAGTCAACCCACAGGCAAAGCCGCAAACGCCACAACGCTCAGTCAATCCAAATGTCACGCGCCTCAATCACTGTCGTCACTCCCGGTTTCTTCATGAATTGATATCGATTCGTACCTATCCGCCAAACCCAACCCCAACAAATTCCACCCAATTCCTCTCCTGAATTTAAACTTATAGAGTACACTTGCTCAATGTAGCGAGGTTTTCCGGGGATGAGGCATGCCCGCTCGCTCAGCTGTGTCCCTCCTGGCAGCTTCAGCTCCAATCCGACGTCCATGTCTCGCCCCGTATTATCATCCCCCGCCCGCGTTCGTCTTTCCGACCTGCAGCAGGCCGCCGGGCGAGTTCTTGTCGACGGGGCCTAGGATTATCCCGCCCGTTAAGGCTCAGCGCATTATTGGGCCTGGAACCGTCGAGAGTTGGCATCTGTTTCATAGTACTGCCGCGCGCCGCGACGAGGCAATTGACAATGCGCGCAATCACTATGAGACGTTGAAGGTGACGCCCGCGGCTTCGGCCTCGGAGATCAAGAAGTACGGTTATTCCAGTCATTCAACAATGTCAAACCTTAATTCCTATCTTTGCGCAAATTTCCTTTTTTTTGTTTTTACACGAGATTTCAAGCCCGTATATTCATCGTCAATCATCCGAACCCACCAATCCAAATCCAAATCCAAATCCAAATTCAAAACCCCCCCGCGCAGAGAACTACTCAACTTACCCATTCTCCTCTCTTCACAGATCCTTCTACAGCCTCTCCAAAGCGCACCACCCCGACGTCCACGAGATCTCGAAGCGCAGAATGGCCGCCAAGCGCTTCATGCGGATAAGCGAAGCCTACTCCATCCTCTCCTCGCCCACAAAACGCGCAAAATACGATCGCGATCACATGAATCTAGCCTCCTCCTCCCCCTCCTCTTCCTCCTCTTCCTCCTCATCTTCACAAACCTCCCCGCCACCAGGAGCCAGAAAAGGCTCCTACGCGTCCACCGGTCCGGCAGGCGGTCGTCCCGCCTCGGGCCTCAGTCGACGCCGAGGCACCTTTCAAGGTCCGCCACCTAGTTTCTTCCGCTCAGGCGGGTGGGGCACCCAGGGCGAAAAACGCCGCGCCGCGCACGAGGAAAGCACAGGCGGAGCAAGCTCGAGTTCAAGCTTTAGTTCCGGCCCCGGATCCAGCGGTGGAAGCGGTGGCGGCGGTGGCGGCGGTGGCGGCGGGGGTGGCATGGGACCCGGCCAACACCCCTACGGCCACGGCGGCGACGTCCCGCATTTCGACAAGAAGCTCCACGAGAATACCTGGGCGCGCACGGATAAACGCCGCGAGGCGCGCCGGGCGAACAACGCCGGCGGAGAACGGGGTGTCATCGCTCCGGAGAAGGGCGTCGCGGGCATGTTTTTCCTGATCGGGGGCATGTTGCTGTTGAGTTTTGTCGGACCCGTTCTGGTTACGAGGCTATTCTACGAGACGGGGCCGAATACGAGGGCGACGAAGGGGAATGAGCCTCGGGGCAATACTAGGGGGGGTGGTAAGGAGGCGGGGAAATCATGACTGTAGAGCTGTAGTACCAACCTACCTAGGTACTCAATTGGTAACCCGCGTCTTGGTTCGGAGACTACCTACCTAGGTATGGCCATGACTATGATAGGATAACCTATGTCTACACTGTTGTTGTTGTTGTTGTTGTTGTTGGAACAACGTTATTTGATTGGATATAGTAAAACTTACCACGGGTATCATTGGTGCAAAGGAACGGGAACATACATTCAGATTGGAATTCGATTTTCCTCTTTTTACCACGGGCAAAGTTACAGCTAGACCACACCACACCACAGCTACAGCTACAGCTACAGCTACAGCTACAGCTACAGCTACAGCTACAGCTACAGCTACAGCTACATATAACAAGAGACTTCCTAGAACCGAGACAAAAATTCCCTCTGCAACTGAAACTCTATCATCGATTTTTGCTGTTTGTTTTTGCGCTCTAGTCTACATTCAAGAGAAAAAGTTGCGCCTATGGTCAGGTGTGGAGGGGGTGATACAAATGTTTGTTTTTTTTTTTTGTTTTTTTTTTGGCCTGCCTTGCCTTGCCTTGCCTCTTGTCTGCTTGCATTGCCTGCCTTGCCTGCCTCCGATTTATATACCGAATATACCGGGAGGTGGTAGGAGGACACGCGAGAAGAAGAGGGCATTAGCTATATTATCGAGTCCAGAATCCCATCTAAGAACTTGAACTCCAAAAGCAGCCCAATTTTCAACCCTGGCTAGCGAACCATTTAGCTCTCGAAAGTGAAGCTAGCACCAACCTGTGTTTTTTTTTAACATGCGTTAGTCGGAAGAACGTCCAGGTGAGACGAATTGGGCGAGATGAATCGTGACAAACCTTGTGCGTAGCCTGGTCAATCTTCTGGGTATCGAAAGAGGCACCGAGACCGATGGTGACACCAGGGCGGAGCAGGACGTTGTAGGCGACGGCAGCGACACCACGGTCGTTGATCTTGGCCTGTATTTACGGTTAATAATGTTGCATACATCTGGGGCCAGCCATTGCTGCTAGAGTATATATAACAGACCTTGGCGAAAGAGACGGGGTCGAGGCGGTACTTTCCAGCAACCTCGAGACCGACGGCGCTACCGCTCTTGGAGTTCCAGACAGCCTTGGCAGAGGTCTCGACCTGGCTGTTGACCTTGTGGTAGTAGCTGGCAGCGAAGACGCTCAGGTTGTCGGTGGCGGTGATGGCAGCGCTGTACCGGGGAGCAACAAAGCCAACGGCGGCACTGTAGCCAGTGACGGCAGCCTTCTGGACGTTGTAGCCAGCGGAGGCACCGGCGAGGAAGCCCTCGTGGCCGATGACAGCGTCAACGTTGGCAGTGGGGCCCTTCAGGAGGTCGAAGAAGGCACGGCCGTGGAAAGCTGACTGCTTGAAGGTGAGGTTGAGCTTGGCACCAGTGTTGTTGTTGGCAGGGAGGAACTGGAAGATAGTCTCAGCCTTGAGACCCTTGGCGAGGGAGTCGGCAAGCTCGATCTTGGTGTCGAGGGCGTTGCTGGTGTTCCATGTCTGGGTCAAGGTGAGGCCTGCGGCGCGGTACACCGTTAGCATGTATATTTGTTGGTTGAGGAAGACGTAGAAGCTCAAGCCGTGTCCGTGTGTCCTTAAGAACGGAATAGGGCCAATGGTGGCTGTTATGCTGGGGCGCGCCCGCTTTGAAACTTTTCGAAGCTGGCGACGGGCCGATGCGGAAGTGACAAGGGATGAATTACCGAGCGACTTGTCTGTGTATTTTCCCTCAAGCTATTCGATGAATCCATCGTTAGCACCGACTAAGTCCAAATCCAAATCCAAATCCAAAGCCAAATCCAAAGCCCCATTCGCAGGGGAGAGGTCTGGAGGGGTCGCATTCGCAGATAGACATACAGCACCACTGGTGGCCTTGTCGTGGCTGCTCTTGCCAGTGACCTTGAAAGCAACATCGTTGGGGGTGTTGCTCTTGACCTCAATTGTGTTGGCAGAGAGGTGGTAGAAGTCCTTGTTCAACAACTGTAATAGAGGAGGGTTAGCGACGGAACTTCACGGAGCTTGAGGGAAATTAGGCAATTGGCCAGTAAGCGACAAGCTGGAGATGCGAAACGAAGCGCGGGATGCAAGTAAACTTACGTCGTTGGCCGACTTGGAGATATCAGAGAAGGCCGGGACAGACATGATGGGCAGCGGTGGTTGTGGTGGTGGAAGAGGAGGTTGTTCGTGAGTTGGTTGTGGGATAAACGTTAGTGGGAGTAGATGGAGATTTGACCTGTGCCGTCAGCTCAGCTGCGTATTGGCTGGGGCAGCTGGAAATTTTGATCGGAAAATGAAGGGCAGGTTCGGGCCAGTCCCCTTGGCTCGACTTCTTGGTGGAGTCGACTCCACCCAACAGGTCCAACGGCTTGTGGTGGGCCAGGAGCTGCTTGGTATGGTATATCAGTTGTCGAACCTCGGCTAACCAACAAGTGATTCAGCCAATGGGTCTAAGGCACTTTGGCGGAGTGGTTAACGCGCGGGCCTGCTAAGCCCGTCTCCTCGGAGGCCAGGGTTCGAATCCCTGAGGTGTCGAAAATGTTGGTTTAATTTTTTGAATAATTTTTTTCCTGGTCACATCATCTTTGGCCAATGTATTCAGTATCTGGGTGTGAACGTAGCCTCGCTTTTCTTTTCTTTTTGGGTTGCCGCCAGCTTTTTGGCTTTGGAGGGCTCGAACTTCGGAGTTCGCTCCGAGCGGAGACAGCAACCAAAATCACGATTCGAGAAACACTTGAAAGGGGCGTGACTTTATCCGTACATCCCATTGGTTTGCCCAGGTCGTCACTGTCTAAAACACGGACCATTCCTGCCCCAGTTTAAACCATATGGGGCAGTTGCCCGTCACTCTCTCGCCGCTACATTTTCGCGGTGCCAACATCCGAAGTCGGCCCCCAACATGTTGCCAGCCGCTTGAACCAGTTCAGCTTAGCGTGCCCAAGCAATGGGATGATGGACTTCCCAGAAGCAAGTTTGAAAGACGAAGACATCAAACCCGACATCTTGTCTCTACTAGAGCCAATCAACGTTGCCAGTACCGAGACGAATCCCTAGACACCTCCAGAAAAGGTGAGGAACTGTCTCGTCCTGCGAACGGAGCACACACCGTTCAAAATATATGCGCTTTGCATTGGACACCATGTAGTCCGTATGAGAAGCTCAGTCTCGACGCCATTGCCCGTGCACGACCTGGATCAATCCTGCAGTTTCTGGCATAAGTCTGATACCAATCTAATGGCGAAGATACAGAGTCAGAGTTGAAGCAACAGCCAAACACCGTCCAGCTTCCGTCAAACTCAGAGCTACGAGTTACGATAACGAACTCTTTAGAGTAGCGAAGTTTTGTATAATTCGGAATCACGCCCTTTCCTATATTGCATCAGTTTGTGCCTGCCTATTCGTCACGGCCTATTTACGTTCAGAGAATCTTCAGGCCCATAGTCATCAAAGTCGTGGCCTGATAGCCCTTGAGTTCATATATCGAATCCGAGGCCTTCAGGCGGGATCGCCGCCTTCTCTTTTTTTTTTGGCCACCGGGCACGCGCCCCTGGGCCAATTCGGATTTATATGACCCGGCGGAATATGGAGTATTCCGGTGCGCGAATGGTGAAGGAGAGCGTATTCCACTTTCACAAAGAGGAGTTCAGCAAAAACACCAGGGAAGGGGGGAGTACTCGCATGAATTACTTCAGAGCCAGTCCGACTACCTATGCGGCAGTCCAGCCGGTCCTCTACCTATCCCACAATCAAATCCGCATGTTCGGAAATCTAAGAGTTCCTAAACCAAACTGATGTGCCGAGTCCAATCAAGAACTATTTAGTAACCTTTTTACGACTACTGGATGGGATGGAAGAAGGCAAACCATAGGCCTCGTCTGCTGTCGAACCGACTAATACACACACAACTCAACTCTGTTCCACGGACACATCTGCTGGGAATCGGTTAGACGAGACCGTGCCGTATGAGCGAAAACCTCCGGTTTGCTCGGTCATGATGCTAGAAATCCCAGCTCGCGGCTCAGGTTCTTCATGGATGATGGAAAGCCCGACGAAAGAAATCAATCAATCAATCAAGACTTTCGCTTATGGCGCTTATTGCGTGTGTTTGTAATAGGTACAACAGGCCTTCATTACATAAGAATACAAATACCTACCTATGCCGACCCTTAAGGCACGTCGACTTGGACACCACTTTATAGTTAAGTTAGTCAGGGCAAGCCAATTAGCCAGGCACCTAGGTAGACATGCATACGTACGTGTTGTGGATGTTAAATGTGAGGTACCTAGTGTGCAATATGTCATTGATCTACTACATAACTAATACCATACATGAAGATGATGCGTGATCAATAATCACGACACCCTCTTTGAAGATGTTAAGCCAACCAATAGGTAAGGTTAAGTGGAAATCCCGTTCGCCCCGCCGTCCATTTCTTCCCGCCATGGCGTGCTTGGAGCGCCAAATCACTTAGATGATCCTTCCCTCCTCTTCCCCCCACGTAAGGGAATCATGTATATGAGTATGGTCTTCCGTTTCGTCTCGCTGTTGCTTCTCTCCCCGGTTGGATGATAGGGAGTGTAGTGTTGTGATAATAGGTTGGGTGATGCAAAACACATGTGCGCGCCTTTCTCCCGGAATCCCTTAACGCCCCGAGATATATATATATAAATAATAATAAAAAATAGGAAAAATAAGAAAAAAGAGATGGATCGTGCAGTGTAGTTTAGAGTATAGGTAGGCAGCGAAGAATTGCCATATCAATCGCGCTGAATAAATATAATTCTCAGTTGGGTATTGCCATCCATCCGTCCCGTTTTTTTAAACGCCAAAAAGCCGTGATTACAGTCACGATCCCTGTAATTGCATGGCTAGTAACCGCATAAACGCCAAATCGCATAGGCCTTTTGCATGACGGCCAATTTTGTATGGGGATTTGTCCAAGATTTGCATATTGGGGCAAACCGCATATCGCATAAGGGTGTATGCGTTTTCTAGGATGCCATGGTACCTGACGGTACTTATATTCACACGTAATTACAGTGCATTGGCAAGTACTTAGATGTATCTGAATATTAATGCATGTTTATGATTATCAAAGTTTTATGTAGGTCGGCTATTTGGATTGGAAAATTCGGAAAAAAAAATACAACCAGTGGTGATTGATTGGGGATTCGAACCCCAGGCCCTTCGCTCCGTGCAGCGCTTATCACAGAGCTCGTGACTAACCCATTCAGCCAACCAACTGATTGTGCTTGGTCACTCAGTAAACCTGCCTTATATAGGGGAATACTGTACGCCACATATGGCCCGAGCGCAAGATTATGATGCCCGCCCGCCGGTGCACCTGGAACGCAAATTGCATAAACGCCAAGTCGCATAAAAATTTCCGCTGACGGGGGGTATGCAATTACAGGGATCATGACTGTATCGTGCGTATATGGGGATATAAATAAATATATCACCTCTTAAGATATGTCCGCATATGTGTTTCTTATAAAGAAAAATGAAAACAAAAAGACATTCCCGCAATGGTTTCTGGATCAACAAGGCTTTGAAGGACCGGATGTCGTCGTCGTCGTTGTCGTTGACTCGCTGCGATTACTATCCACGGACGTGCGCTTGTCGGGCGACGGAGACCGGCGGGGCATTATGGCTGGCCAGGGCGAGACGGACAACGTAGCGGCGGTGGGGCTGCTGCTGCTAGGCCTGCTGCTCATGTAGGGCTCTGGCGAGGTCTGGCGGTTCTGGAAGGACTTGTAGATTTCCTTGCACAGATGCGCGGACATGGTGTATGTAGGCGACATTGTGAAGTTGACTTTTTTCTCGGATTGTTATGGTTTTGTTGTTTTGTTGTTTAGTTGTTTGGTTGCGCTGTTGTTTGTTTGTTTGTTTCGATGAAGAGCCCGGTTGTCCCGTTCAGTTGGTGGTGCGGGTCTTTTGTATACCTATGGCAGGGTAGTCCAAAGTACCCAAGGCAGCAGCAAACAGCGGTGAATTTTTGATCTCGAGAGAAGCGGCAAACGTCAAGATAAAAGTAGATAAGTCCGTAGTTTGGATAGTTTGGATAGTTAAGAAGTTTGAGGAAGAGATGATAGATCCAAGTTGCAAGATTTGAGTTTATACGAAACTTGAAAGGGCCAGAACGGTGTCCTGAAGGGTTCATGTCCCTCTCTATCTAGTCTAGCTATTATATATCAATTCCCTAGCCGGGATTGCCTCAGCACTCTAAACCCGTTGGAACTTAGCAAGCAAGGCACCAGGGAGCCATCTCGGCCAATCAGAGGCCTATGAATTCACATTACGCAGCAGGGTGGACCCGGTTCCTTATGGTCTGACTTTGATCCACCATTTCATCATACGATGGGGGGACACTGGGCAGACCGTTCCGGAAAAGTCGACTATCTATCTACCTACTAGATACGTACAATTTGTAAGGCCTGTCGACGTAGTCCGTATTACTTACGTGGATTACCTATCATCTCCTAAGGCTAACACCGCATGACTTGAGGGCATGGCTTATGACTCTTGGGAAACAGGATTGCCAACCATTTCTGCCTCTCTTCTTCTTCTAGATACACGATGAACACGAAAACACCTTCTGCACCTCTACGATTACAGAAACACCAAGACATCGATATAGGACTGACCTACTATGAAACCTCGCTAGGATGGGGTTAGGTCAGCTGAACGCCATAGGCCCAGGACCCAGGACCCAGGGGCCCGGGGAAGTCTGAGGGGCCCCTTAAAAGTCCTGATTCAGAGTTCTAAATCGTCGGTTTCCGCAGGGGTGGGGAAGCTGTATTGCAACCGCAACCGCAACCGCAACCGCAACCTCCCCCTTTCGTCTTTTCATTTCGCAATACGAATGCGAATACAGATCGTACACAGCAGGAAAAGGAAATTCCTTGGCGGAACTTGTGAACTTTACCTACCTACCTGATAGCAGATAACTACATACGGGTACGGGAACCTACCATCCGAGTCTGCGAAATCCGGGTTCCATTCCAGATACCATCACACAATCCCCATCCAAAAAAATGTGAGTAAACAGGCAGAGGAGAGCACTTACCTAAATATCCAGTGCCTTGACTCTTGAGACTTGATGGATCCGCCATCCTAGCGTGGTAACGTGACGGCCCATATAATAGGCTCGCCGAGACTGAGAATCCGTCCTTACTTGCCGCCGTCCCGGCAATCTGGTCCGGGAGTATCTAGTTATCTATCTAACCTTAGAGGTACAGAATTATTAGATGTCCAGCTGCCCCCAAACCAATCGGAACTCACATTCCAACGTCTTTCTCTCTTCTTCATCAGAACTACATAACTACAGGCAGGTAACTATTATAGAACTAAAAATCATATCAAACCGGGCTATGAGACTACCGTGGAAAGTCCTCTCGTCACTCTTTTATCGTGCTTGCTTTCACTGCCAAGCGCAAAGAGAGAGAGAGAGAGAAAGGAAAAAAAAAAAAAAAAAAAAAAAGAGGATGATTCACATAATTATGACACAGCCCAACTTATTCAAGCGTAATTTTCAAGGCGCGGGATACGAATCCGAGATATGTATGAAGCCAAGTCGCTTGGTCATCTTTTTCCAACGCGCTCGCCCTCTGCTCATATTTTAAGAGATAATTTGCCAGAGATTTTTTTTTTACTACTTTGCAGAGCTGTGGAAGTCGGCTGATATCCAACCAGGCGGGTTCCGGAGGGACGGAGAAACGACCCGGGGCAACAGCACTTAAAACGCCCACTCTCGTGCCTGGAGGTGTATATGCCCAGAGTCCATCGGCCCTCGACGGCGACGGAAATGTCATGTCATAATTAGCCATGCCATGGCCCCGGGAGTTCGGTGTGGGCTGGGCAAGCTTGGGAGAAAAAGGAGGTAATTACAGAAGCAAGTCAGGCCTGGCAGTGGCAGTGACGTTGCGAACCCAGGCTGTTCTTGCCCAGGCGTTCAAGCCTCCCCCTCTTGGGGGTCTATCCCATTTGCCGGCCGGAGAGGATATAAGTCTGCTCAGACGGTCGAGTTGGTACCTACCTAGGTACCAAAGACCGACCTCGCCCAAAAATAAAAAAAAGGACGTATCCCTGGGTTGACACAAATGAGCCGCAAAGGCTGTACTGCCGAATTGGAACGGGACTGAGAGGAGGGATAACCCAATCATGATCCATTCAACGAGTCTAGTATTTCTATTCTATTCCCCCTTCTTTTTTTTTCTTTCTCTACCCTTTCCTTCTCTTTCCTTCCTTCCTTCATGAAAAGGACGGAAAAAAAACTCCCAACAATCTTCGCTCAATGCTAAGCTAGGTATCTTTCTATCTATCTACTTCTAAGAAGACAGGTTCTTTTTTTTTTTTCCTTTACAAAGTCCTAACCCCTACGTCTTCATCTAAATGCCCGAAAAAAAACAAAAAAAGAAAGGGAATATATATATAAAAGTCAATTTTTGCACTTTTTCCTCTCTCTCCATGGATGATCAAAACAAAAGTCTATGCCATCCATCCCAATACAAACTTTACTACCTTTGAAAAAGGTAGGTATAGCATAAAAAAAAAAAAAAAAAAAAGAAGAGACTCTCGGAACGAGAAACAGAATAGGAACAGGGATATAACTACATGTAGCTTTTTTCATTTTTTATTTTTTTCATAGGCGTCGTCTTCTGATCCCCTTAACCCTTAAAACCCTTTGTGCAAGGGATATGGGGCGGAGGACGGGGTTGAATGGTTTATAACATAGCAGCCCCAGCCCCATACTGCGTCGTATTAAACCCAACAAGCCGCTTAATACTCAGCCAAAGCTCAAAGATCTCCAGTTTGAACTCCACGCGCAAGTACCCCATCCAAGCAGCGACGAACCGGACCGCCTTCCCCGGGGACAAGAGACTCCCCGGACGCTGTTTGATCTCGTCGACCTGTTCGCGGAACACCGTGGCAGCGCAGTAATGCGCCAAGATCAGGAACGTCCGCATGGGTCCCTGGCGTGTATGCAGGCTCTCATCCAAGCTACGCGTCAAGTCATTCGTCTTGAGAATAAGTAGGATAATCCTCGGAACTTGCCCGAGCATTGTCACGAGATCGGACAACATGCCCTCGGAAAGCGCACTTCCCATCGTCTTCTTTTCGTCCTCGGACCGTGACTTCAGAATCGAGGAGCTGACGACTCGGTAATCGCGTCCGGTGATGGCGCTCGCAAACAAGGGGAATTGATCCTCAGTGATACCCGCGACGTCGTGGGCGTGCCTCTTCATGGCATCCATGTCACCGTCGATGACGGCGAGCCACATCTTGGCGTACGAAACTTGCAGGTGCGGGGGTATTTCCCGGTATAGCCCGTGATCGTATAAAATGATCTCGAAGTTTTTGCCTCTTCGCTTTTTCGATATCTTGCGAATCGCAATGTTCCCGCCGTGTGGATCGCAATGCAGCGGCGCATTCTTGCCAAATATCATTTCGTTGAATATGCGCGCCAATGTAGCGGAGACTTCGTCGCGATCAATGCCGTTCGAATCGAGATAGGCAATGTCGTCGAGACGGCTTCCCGACTCGTTCGCCATGACTAGAATCCTCTTCTTTCCCCAAAGCACCTCTGGTATCACCAAGGGAAGTTCGGGGAATTTTTCGAAATGCTTCTTCGTACGGATCGCATTGGCTGCCTCTAGTTGAAAATCCAACTCCTGTGGCAATGAAGCCTCCATCTCGGAAGATAGCCATTCGAGGTCGTATTCGGGGAAGAATCGCTTCAACATGGAAAAGGTGAATTTAGTTAGGGCCATATCGAGAGGGGCATACTGCGCTAAGCTGGGATGCTGGACTTTGACGGCTACTCTCTGACCAGTCTCCTTCACGGTAGCCAGGTGGACTTGGGCAAGAGAAGCGGCGCCTATCGGTTCGTGCGCAAATTCGGAAAAGTAGTCTTGGAGCTCTTCACCGGTATCCTGCCTAAACATCTCCTCAATCGACTCGTATGACGATACGGGGCATTTGTCTTGTAGTGGTATGAAGGTACTGGTCCATTCGTATGGAAGCAGATATGTCATGGCGCTCTGTTCAGATCGTCAGTATTCCCGCTCCTCGCTAGCCGACCCTTATATCAGAGTGAAATACCAAGTGCTGCCCCAGCTTAATAAATATGCCACCATTTTGTTCAAGCACCTTCAACGTCCGCGTGGCGCATCTCTGGTGGCATTGTTTCAGTATGGTCTCCTGTTCATCAGGGTCGTCGATCTCGTCGCGTCGATTTAACGAAGTTCGGTAACTAGTGCAAGAAAAAAGCATTGGGTTAATTTGCGCATGAGGTGGTCCGTTCTGTCGAGCCTGAGCTTACTCGTTGATGCATAGCGCCAAAGCCGTAGCTACCCTTCCCGTCCGCTCAGTTGCATCGTACCCGTACTTGATGTCGTCGGTAAAGGCTAACACACCGCCAGCGGCACCCGTCGCAGTGGCAGTCAAGACACCAACTCTCAACC
The DNA here is from genome assembly GCA_028637585.1 of Xylariaceae sp. X187. Classification (NCBI taxonomy): domain Eukaryota; kingdom Fungi; phylum Ascomycota; class Sordariomycetes; order Xylariales; family Xylariaceae; species Xylariaceae sp. X187. Next base: position 282,970 of record JAJIZN010000006.1, on the reverse strand, counting down.
TTGTTCGAGGCCCACGTTTCGAAGAGCGCGGGAAAGCTGTAGAATAGGATCGCTGGGAGGGGGTTCGTGTTCGGGGGAACCTGGATTGTCGAAGCAGCTGCGTGCGACAGCTGGTACAGGTCCACGGGGTATTGCTAGCGAGGCGGCTCAAGGAGGAAAAAGAGAGTGGCTTCATATTGGCATCCAATAGGGCACATCGGAAAGAGAGAAAGTCGGTATATGCGTATATGCGTATATGCGAAGGGGATTTCTAGGAGTAATGAGTGACAGTCGAGTAGTGAGGATCTGGCCGAGGCATCCTTCTGCGCCTGAACGACCTGCTCACGTTTGCCCGCGTGAAAGAAATATCTAGGAAGAAATATCCAGGGGTGGATTGGTGGAGATGGATTATGGATCGGACAAAGGACAGTAGACGGGGACTGCGCCTATGAATTGATCTTGGAGAGTGTAAGGTTAGGGTGTTTGCAGTGTTTGTAGTGTTTGTAGTGTGAGTAGATGGGTGGATTATTTCGAACATGTGAACGAAATCTGTTGAACTGGTTCCTCCGTTTTCTTGTTCTCCTCTTTTTTTCGCTGATAAAAATCGGAGACGGGCCGGCACTTATTATCGAGGGACCCATTACGGACCCATTATCGAGACCAACGCTATCTAGACTAGACCATCTAATCCCGAAACGGGCTCCACTGTAATCAAGGGGGCGCGAATGCACAATGACAGTGCATCAGCCACAGTCATTACAGTGTAATTACGTAAATTACGTAATGTTGCGTGTTCCTCAGGCTGGCGATGATTGGTGCATTTGTTAGTTCTCTTTACGCGTCTAAAAAGCCCCCGCTTCAGTGCATTGACCTGGTACCTACCATAAACCGCGTCGTTGCCGCGGGTTCTACTGCTCATTTAAACATTCTCTACACCGAAGAACCCCCCACGACCGATTGACACCAATTCTTCCCACTATGCTTGTTGCCAATTAGTCAATTACCACGCTATTCTGTAATAATCCTCCACTGTCTTAAATCTTAAAAACGAAAAACCCCGTTGACTGACGATATGTTGGCTACGATGCCTGCAGCAATGTTCAATCTCGACTTCTCTTCGCCTCACCGGCCAGCTGTGCCTTCGCAGCTCTCTTCTTCGCCTCTGCGTCCCTCACAAAACTCTCCGCCACCATCACCCCGCCGTCAGATACAATCATCACCCATACAAGGGCCTCCGTTAAGATTCAAATATGCGTCTCGCAATGCGAAACCAAACCCGTTGCGTCTGAGTCGCGACAAGGCTCAAGAGAGCAGAAGATCTCTATTCCTGAAGAACGTCTGCCAGCGGTCCGAAGATAAGAAGTGGCAGCGGAGAGGAGGTGATCAAGAAGTACGTAACTAACACGACACTTGTGTATTCTTGGGAAATTGTCTGACTAACGTGGTCTTCATAGGCACTGAAGCTCGAATGGAACGTCTTAAACAAACGATGGAGACGACAGAAGGATATGGACATTGATGGCATTGTCTTCGAAGATGAGCTTGACGACATACCCGAAAATCCGCAGCAAGAACAGCGGGAAGTCGACGGCATGATGGTCGATGCCATCGCCCAACAGGAGGAGGCCGAGCTGAACGCAATGTTATCATTACTCGGCCCCGGTGCCGCTTCCCAACCCCAACAGCAGCACGACACCAATTCGGTATCGGATGACGAAGACTACGACGCATTGTTCATGGACATCCTGTCCCACCAGAGCGGCAACGACAGCGGGCTTACATTGCCCGGTCAGATGGACCTGTCATGACACTTATTCTGAAGGATTAATGTTCGGGGAGAGGCTCTTACATAGTAATCAGTTTTCGCATTGGCGTTGGGTCGGGCATGGAATGGATCATTATGTGGCGCTGTAGGGATGGGATGATAAAGGGTTCTATACGTTGGACTGGGTCGCGTGCGTCACCCTTTGTTAAATACGGTACATAGGACAGCGGCGTCTGGGAACCGGGAATCCGATGTGTAAATGACTTCTCACCCAAACATTTCATGGTAATAGTTATCGTCTCACTGTGGCGCGCATGAGTCCTCCGGGGCATCGAGGACTTCCTTGGCTGAAGGCATATCCCCAACTAGATCATGCGGTGGTGATCCCGCCGCTTGCATCTGGAGTTCATGATTAGCGTTTTCTTGTCAGTCTCCGGGTAACAAGGCCACACATACTTTCTGCATCCTGTTCACAATGTATTCCCGATCAGCTGCGTTCGAGTCAGAGTAACTAGGCTCCTCGAATTTGGCAACCATTTCAGCAACAAGGACTTGTTGTTCCTTGTACCGTTTGAGGTCATCTTTTGCCAATGTGTCCTTGTTCTTATCCATCCACCCGGGGAACTTGTCATTCAACTCCTTCATGGGCTCGTACAGAATCTCCTTGTTAGTGAGTTGTTCCATCATGCCCATCAGCAGCTTAGAAAAGCCTTCTTCGCTGTCGCCTTCGGGAGCATCCTTCATGGCCTTCATCATCTCCGCGATGAAATCATCCTCGGACCCTTCGGCGGTGGCAGCAGCGGTTGCTTGTTCACCCGAGGCCTGCATCCGTTCCATCGTTCGCCGAATAGTCTCCTGGAAAGAAGCGTCTTGGCTGAGCTCCGCAGCCATTGCCTCCATAGATTTTGGTTGCGGGGTAGATTCTTTGCTTGGACCAGGCGTTGAGGCAGCTGCAGTACCAAGCTCCTTGAATATGTTCTCAAACTGAGCTTGTATATCCGGCTATATAACATGGTTAGCTAAGGAAACATATCACGACGGGAGCGGGACTTGCCGAGCCTTCTAAGCCGCCCATTAACTCTGCCATGCCGGCCTGCAGCTGCTTTTCAAACTCTTCCTCTGAGATGTCGTCCAGACCCGGTATAGGAGCGTTTGCGCTAGAGGCCTCATCCTCAACAGTCGCACGGGCAGGAGCTGCAGCTGAAGTGGAAGCGGCGGGTTTCGGTACGGTCGTTTGTGAATTCAACTTGACAGATGAAAATTCATCAAGCATATCATCCAGATCATCCAAGTCGTCCTCGTCAGGATCAGCCGCATCGTCAACAACCTTCACCGGGGCGGCTGTGGGCGCAGCGCCAGATGGCTGGGCTGCCTGCTTAGACTGATCGCCAGCCATGCCGGCTTTGTCCGCCATCGTTTGGATCGCTCTGCTGGATGTAGTCCCCGGTCACGACGACAATTGGTTGGATCGCAAATGTGATGAGCAGGAAGTATTTCAATGGTACCAGGCGGGACCAATACGTTACACCTCAGAAGCCCCGCGTGAGACGTCTGTACTGTGAAGAAATGCTCGATTTGGGTTTGTAAAGCTTGCCACGTTTCGTGCTTATGAGACGGTGGAGAAATGAAAGAGAATAGAAATCCCGAGAGCAAAGTAGAGATGTAGGGGATGCCCAGGGATACAAAGTACAAGATGTAGCTGGTGTAGAACGCCGCAAGGTTAGATAGGTAGGTAATTATGTAACAGCTGTATGGACACGGGCGGATCTCACTTGTGAGTTGCCGAGGCGTTGGGTTCGTCATCTGGCAGGACGAGGCCCGGTCCGTATCCTCCGTGTATATCTATATATACACTGTATATTTTGCACGGTGATTGTGCTTCTATAAAGGCACGTGAATCCCCCGCATGGAACACAACCCACGGATTCTAATTTCTGCCACGGAATATCCTCAATTACTTTCGACTATCTAAGTATCTACCTAGCCAGCTCCACATGTCTGGAGCCTGAGATGTGCTGTAGGTACAACATGTTACCGTACGGGAGATTTCGCCGGCAAAATCAGAAGCTATGGTCTAGATAGATACCTATAACCATCAGCAACACCGGTGTGCATTGGTTACAGTCTGTCATCAACTCATCATAATGAAGTAACAGTTCAGCTTTTGCAACAATGAAAAGATGCTATGAGATTTCAAGAGTTAACTAACATGTTATCTTATAACAACGATTTGGGAAACAACGGTTGGATTTGTATCTTGCAAAGCTGTAGGTAGGTTGGAAGCTAGGCATCTTTACCGGGACAAGCATAATACGGATCACATTTCCAAGCCGCAACTGGTAACAAGATTGACTGCGGTTTTCAATAAATACCCAAGGTAAGGTATGAGCGAAATGGCCACGCGATCTTTGCGCTATAGTCAACTGCGGTCGGCATTCGTCGTGTTATGTCCTGTAGTCATTCGGTGGCTTCCGTCACTGCCATTGGAAAAGGAAAAGACCCGGTAGGTAGGTAGGTAGGTCGGGTAGGTGTGTCTCTATCGACACCGATAACCGCAACCAACGCTGTAACTGCTTATCGTGACCCTAGATATCTACATGTTCTCTCAGACTGCCTATCTAGATACACCCTCACATACCTAGTCCGTAACTGCCTCCCTGCGGACAGACGCATTCTCATATGTCGAGAGGCTCAGAGCTGGTATTGTAAAGTAATGAATGCAACATTCCTTCTAGAAGCTACCTACCTGAATGGACACACGCATTGTTCAAACCAACAACTGTCGAAGGCAGCAAGTGTGATTTCGAAGAATCCAACTTTGTTAAGATTGCCGGGCGTGCTGGATAGTTATCCTTCGTATCTGCATAATTAGCAGCGGATAGCCCAAACCGCGACATCTATCAGTGGAGCCCTCTTTCATCTTTTATTCACACACCGCTCACGCCGCAGACCTTCCCAGCGATTCATTTCTTTCCCTCGCAAGGACACAACTCCACGCATCTATAAAGTAAGGCCCGTTCCTCCTTTTTAGGCTATCCGAGGCAAACGAATCTATCGATAATTGAGAAAAAGCTTGTCGATCGCGTCGGACCCGATCGATCCATCTCCTGCAAAGCTTCTGCCCCGCGGACCCTCGGTCTCAGCCTTACGAGAGACACTCGAAGTCTTCTGCTACCTTATTTTGGTCTTAAATCGCGTTGCGACTATCCGACGTTTTCCTTCGTCTACCTTACCAATATGTCGCTCTGCACCTTACGTCTAGGTGAAGAGAGGTTGGTGAAGCAGCGACTTTCCGTGGCCCGACGACTTGTTTCGAGACTGACCGATGTAATAAAACAACTCTAGGAAGCATTGGCGTAAAGATCATCCCTTCGGCTTCTGGGCGAGACCCGTCAAGAATGCTCAGGGTGTTCTTGATCTTAAGACCTGGGAGTGCGGCATTCCCGGCAAGGAAAAGACGATCTGGGAGGGGGGCCTTTTCAAGATGACTATGACTTTTCCTGATGGTACGTCCTCAGTTTGAGGGATACCGGTGCTACTGTTATTTCTTGTCGCTAACCTATTCCATCTATCTACACAGAGTATCCTACGAAACCTCCCAAGTGTACGTCTCCATGAACATCATCCCATATTCTAAAGGATACAAGTAATCACGCGTCTAACACGGTATTATACGTCATCGCAGGCAAGTTCACGCCGCCTCTGTTCCATCCGAACGTCTACCCCTCCGGAACCGTGTGTCTCTCGATCCTCAACGAAGACGACGGCTGGCGCCCAGCCATCACCATCAAGCAGATCGCCCTCGGCGTGCAGGATCTGCTAGATAACCCGAACCCGGAGTCGCCTGCCCAGGCCGAAGCCTACAATCTTTTTAAGAAGGATCGCGTCGAATACGAGAAGCGAGTGAGGCGCGAGGTTCGATCCAACCCCGCCACCTAGGACACGGGTTGCGCGTGCGTGGGCGTGGGCGTGGGCGCGGGCGCGGCGAAGTGATGTTTGAAAAATTTGAAAGTCGCGAGCAAAATACACTCGCTAAGGGTACGGGCACGGAGTTCAGGTTCTTAAAGGATACCATACATGAGGCGTTACTTTGCGAGTTTGAGGCAAGTGTCCAGTAACGATGCTACTCCGGGAAAAATGGTATTATCTAGACCGTCATTGAAAAGAGAGATGTACAGATTCAGCCTGTAGTTGCCATTCGGGGCACGTCGGGGAGGAACGTCAGATTCTCTTGACAGTTTCTATATGCATTCCACAGACCGCGTTTGATTTACCTGGCCCACAAGGCGTTGCCAGAGTGTATGCCAATCGCACAGCCTCTATCCTGCAATTGCAATAGTAAATACTAAACATAGCCCCCTTCAGATAAAGTAAGAATGCCTTGACCTACCTACTCTAGGCTAGATATCCGTATCTATGCGACGGCAAGGATCTTGAGGCTTGGCTGCTTCGATTCGAGGTCGAGGACGTGAAACTAGTGAGAACAAGTCGTAGATTCATAGGCAGTTGATACTAAAAGCAACAAGAGAGACCCTGCCTTATCTTTGGGCTTTTTGGACTTACCCTGACAGGGTATGTACAAGTATGTCTTGAATGCGCTAGCTGGCATTTTCCGACCAAGTCAGTCACATGGATGCCGAGATCGGCACGGAGCCCGTTATCGCGAAACCTCAACTCACGCCCTATTTACATTGGGACGAGCTCTTCTTCAACGTTTAATACTTTTGCCTTTTTTTTCCTTTTTTTTTTTTTTAAAGAAAAGCTCCCCGGTTCTTTTATCCTCATCTTTCACTCCATAAATTGCCCTCGTCGTAAGTCTTGACTCTTGACTTATTCATAGCCTTCTTCTCTTCCGTTTGTTGTGTCTCGGAAATCGGAACTGTCTACTAAACCACTTAGATACTTTATACCCGATCTTATATCCTGAGTCTTACAACTTCCGCGTTCGAGAAACGATAGACAGCCAACATGTGTGGCATATTTGCTTGTCACTGGTCAGTCCAATAGCTGTGGCCCAACAAGGACAGCTCAGCTCTCTCTCTCTCTCTCTCTGTCCCTTCCCATCTTGGAACTACCCTCGCTTATAGACATGCGGGGTACTCCTGCACCATGCCATCACCATTTGCATCCGCCGTCGAATGCTGACGACTCGTTCCTTGACTGACATGTCACCATCGTGCGCAGTCATCCTGACATCCAAAAATTCAAGCCAACCGCTCTGAAACTCGCGAAACAGTGAGTACGAACCTCGCTCTCCCCTGGAGGAGCTTCAATTGACTTTTGTCTTTCCCAACACAGAATCCGACACAGAGGTCCCGACTGGAGTGAGTCACAACCTGGGACTAGCAATGGTTCGCGCGAACTTCAATTGACCTCTTTGCGCTAGGTGGGAGTGTCATCTCCAAGAACACAAGTCAGTATAATCAGCAAGGAGCTCTTTGGTCACTCACTACGATTACTGACCTTGCGTGCGTCTAGTTCTTTGCCATGAGAGATTGAGTGTTGTCGGTGTTGGTATGTCAGGTTATCCTACTCCTCCAGCTTTGCGAGTAATCTATGGCCAAGCTTGCCACTGTTGAGCCGGTCTAATTGCTAACGATCGCGCTCAGAGTCTGGCGCTCAGCCGCTCACTAACGAGGATGAGAGCATTGTGCTCGCCGTCAACGGCGAGATCTACAACCACAGGCTGATCCGGAAAAACTTGAAGAACCACTACCACTTCAAGACCACCTCCGATTGCGAAGTTATCATCCCCTTGGTAAGGAAAATGCCAAGAAAGCACTATCCCGGCACCGGAAGAGTGACTGACTCGGCGCAACCAGTATCTGGAGTATGGCCTCGATGCGCCCAAGTACCTTGACGGCATGTTCTCTTTCGTGCTCTACGACAAGAACCTCGACCGGACAATCGCCGCCCGCGATCCCATCGGTGTCACTACATTTTACCAGGGATGGAACTCGGCTGAGCCCGACACAACGTACTTTGCTTCTGAGCTGAAGTCGCTGCACAGCGTTTGCGACAACATTCGCTCGTTTCCTCCAGGTCACATCTACGACACCCTGACAAAAGAGACCACCCGGTATTTCCAGCCAACATGGTGGGAGAACTCTAGAATCCCGACTACACCGCTGGACCTTTCCTTGGTCCGCGAGTCTCTTGAGAATTCCGTCCGGAAACGGCTTATGGCCGAGGTCCCTTACGGAGTTCTGCTCTCGGGCGGATTGGACTCGAGTTTGGTCGCATCTATCGCCCAGCGCGAGACCTTGAGACTCAAGAAGGCCGCTTTGCTTGCCAACGATAAACCCGTTGATGTGGTTGCGGACGCCGATACCGGCGAAGGTCTAGTCGGTATTGACAACGAAAATGAGTTGTCTACCGTTACCTACCTGCCCCAGCTCAACTCCTTCTCGATCGGTTTGCCCGGATCACCGGACAATGAAGCTGCGCTTAAGGTGGCTAAGTTCTTGGGTACAAAGCATCATGTGATGACCTTCACTATTGATGATGGTCTCAACGCTTTGTCGGATGTGATATACCACCTCGAGACGTACGATGTTACCACTATTCGTGCCTCTACCCCCATGTACTTGCTTTCTCGGAAAATCAAGGCCATGGGCGTGAAGATGGTTCTCAGCGGCGAGGGAAGTGACGAGATCTTTGGTGGATACCTCTACTTCCACGCTGCCCCTGACAAGAAGGCCTTCCACGAGGAGACCGTTCGCCGAGTCAAGGACCTCCACTTGGCCGACTGCCTGCGTGCCAACAAGTCTACCTCAGCCTGGGGTCTTGAGGCTCGTGTGCCATTCCTTGACAAGCAGGTAAGTCAAAGAAATCAGGATCATTCCTAAAAAGTCAAATATAGAAAACTCGAAGCTAATAATCCAACAGTTCCTGGAGGTCTGCATGAACATCGACCCGGAGGAGAAGATGATCACCAAGGAGCGCATCGAGAAGTGGGTTCTGCGCAAGGCCTTCGACACCTCGGATCAACCGGGTGCCGAGCCCTACCTGCCTGACGAGATTCTCTGGCGACAGAAGGAGCAATTCTCCGACGGTGTCGGATACGGGTGGATTGATGCGCTCAAGGATAACGCCGAGCTTCACGTCACCGATGAGATGATGAAGAACCCGAAGCCTGAGTGGGGAAGTGATGTTCCTGATACTAAGGAAGCGTAAGTCTCCTTGGGGTCTTTATTGGAATATCGATCCTGGGTGTTTTGGGGTTGGGGAATTGATTTGCTGACTGATTACGTTTTTAGGTACTGGTACCGCACGATGTTCGACGAGCACTTTCCTCCGTCTTGCGCTTCTACCGTCATGCGGTGGACACCGAAGTGGTCGAAGCAGACTGATCCCAGTGGAAGGTATGTTCATGTCTTTTCCTAAATCAGGCCAACCATCCGACGATACTAATTCTTATCTTGCAGAGCTATCGCCACACACAACCAGAAATACGAGAGCGCTCAGTAAAAGAGGAGGTTAGACGTTGATCAGAGAGGTATTCGAAAAAGAAAAGAAAAACCTGGAGAGCGAGAGTGAATAGGTAAAGGATCGGTACTCGGTGCACTATGTATCCCATCAGATGGGATGGGCGGGTGTCTGTCTACCTAGACCGGATGGATGTTAGAGACTTTACATTGCCTTCTAGATTCTTTTTGTGATCAATTCAATTCAATACCAGAAAGTTTTTCCAAGTATAAGATGGACTCAAATCTTCGTATTTGTGATGGTGAGATCAAGAGCCTTGGGTCGGGTCACATGCACTCAACACCATGAGACTCATTAGGGAGGAAAATTCGGGAGGATCTGCATCTGCCTTTAGTTTTCAGGGACACAAACTGTGTGTAGCAACTTAGTTACTCGGCATCAGCCTCCGATATCGTAACCGTAATCCGTCTAGTCCGTCATTCAAGCGGTTCGATCAACACCCGATCATCAACCCTAGCAAGGACATTTCCTTCACACAACCACTAAGCAGCGAAACCACACAGAAAGCGACGACACCATCCATTTCACTCTATCACTAACTGCCGAACAAGCCAGATAGTTCGTCAGTTATGACAGCTCAAACATAAGTATCTCATCTATGGAAGCCAAGTAGAATTGACCAGGCTATCATTCGCCATCGAAAGAAAGCCACTATACCATACCATCATCGTAATGCAATCAACAAAAATACCAAGCACATGTGTGACGTATAAACATGATCGAACACTTCACAGCGAGACCAAGATCGAGGGGGAAAAAAAACCTTTTAACTTGACGATAAGAAAGAAAGAAAGAAAGGGGCAAAAAAACGACACCTCAGGGATTCGAACCCTGGCCTCCGAGGAGACGGGCTTAGCAGGCCCGCGCGTTAACCACTCCGCCAAAGTGCCTTGCTACTAGGAATAGTTGGCCTGTGACCTAACTGGATGAAGGTCTGCGCAACTAAATCCACTCATATACCCCTTTTGAGAATATGAATACAAAAGAACGACGAGTTTCACTTTATCAGTTTACGTGTAGTCGCCTACGCAGCCAATGATTTATACCGATTTTTTTTCACCAACTCGAGAAAAAAAATCAGGGAACGAAACTATTCTGGAGCTCGGGTTGAAGAAAAACCAAAAAAAAACCCTAAATGTCATTTACCCTACCCTTTTACAATGGAGTCGGTAGGTTGTGGGAATGAAGCGTGTGGGCTCTTATGCCCAAACCTTCACTTTGCGCTCAACACCTATTCCGCATATAGGTGCTACCCTCAAAATTGACGTTATGGGAGCAATTAGTAATTGGGCCCGTTTGAAAACGATGGAAGACAAGACCGTGGGCGAAACGGTGAAGAAAGGTGTCGCAAGCGACGGGATAGGCTCGAGGTTTCTTGACCTGAGATAGCGACCGAAGGAAAGAACGTTATCAGGATTTGACAAGCAGAAGCACATGACGTCTCGTGAGGTGGGAGTTCCTTCTCATCAACTCAAGTTTCAACATCTCATCCTTGTGACACCTGCCGTATGTATCGTTTGCCATACGAAATTGCTCGAGAACGCTAACAATGGCTAGAACCAACTTGGGTCTAGATAGGTAGAAGAGGCGGGGGCATGGCAGTTGGGTTTTCTCCTTTACAAAAGTTAAACCACCAATCTGTGTCTCTCGCTTTATGCCGTCTATGACAATCAACAATCAACAATGCAGTACGCCTACGCCGGCTTAGAAGCTTACACATGGCATTCTCACGAACATCATGTGGATTACCCGGGTCGTCTCAGAATACCGACGTCGCTGCTACTGTCGCAGTAACGGACGGACAAGAAGCCGCACCTATGCTAAGCAACGATAAGTGAAGCTCCTTGCCAGACCCCGGATATCATAACGTGAGCTCAGAGTGCTCCTATCGCTGCTTTTATCCCTGGCTCTGGGCTCTTACGCTGCCAAAGCCGTCCCATCAACCAATCCCCGGGCCCTGCTGGACTGGTTGGCTACCCGAAAATACCTATCACTGAAGAGCCACCGCATTCGATGATTGACACAGCAGGGCCACGATGGAACTGCAAGCTGCAAGAGGAATCACCCCCATCAGCTTTTACCTTTCCAACGGCTTTTTATTCCCCGAGTATCTGGTATTTATTCAGTGGCGACGCGGGTTGACTTGTCCTAGAAATGTGGCTATATCTGTTCATGATAACTGAACGATGAACAAACAAATAGCGAAATTCGGACATAAACAACTGAAGACAATCAGAAAAAGAATGATGTCTTTTTTCAACCCCCCGACAACTGCGGCCTAGCAATCCCGGTTGGAGCAATCCCTAGAAAAGCATTATGTGGGAGTGGCTACCACATCGTTATGGCTGCCCAACGCGGCACACGCATACCAACTGTCAATCAAGTCCGAAGAATTCCCATAACATGGTCCAGTTATTCGACTACATAACGTCAAGTCGTGGCAGCTCCGTGTTGACGGCGAGTGTCGCCATAAGCAACTTGAACTTTCATCGGTAGCGCTTCGAAGCTGAGATACTGGACCACCCCGAGCAGTTACTTTCACTGCAGGGGTTATGCTCGTGGCGGAATTTGCAACGTCTGCAACATTTGGCCGGTTGATGCAGATCGGCTGAAATGCCAACGGCCATGACGTACACTCCAAGATATCCACCGATGGGTACATGCTACATTATCTCAGGTCGTCGGCCTCACCCTACCGTAATGTACCAACCCGCCACAAAGGAGAACTACTTACATCGACATACTTTGGCCTATAGGGTAGCCCTCATCAAGGCAGCACACGTTCGAGTACCTGACCGGCTGGTGCGGGTTTGACAAAGACAAGACAACAGATTTCAGCTTGGATACCCATCACATCACAAACGAGTTCTTATGGGCAGTTGGCTGATCCGTACCTGTGCAAAGTATACAACGAGGTAGGTATGTTTTCTGCGGGATTAAAGGAGCCACGATCCCCACCTTTTGGGTGCCGAATAAACCTCCCCCTATCGACTAAAAGTAAGGCGACTTTAGCGCGTGGGTTGGCCCGTTGTTGTTGTCGCACGGGCCCTGCTAACCCGGCGAACAACCAGATTTCTCTTATTACATAAATCCAATTCAGCCCAATCCAAAACCAACCCCTTCTTTGCCCTCATCTTCAAAAACAACACCTTACGACTCGGGTATATCGTCATCGTTATGGATACCCACGGTACTCCTTTTGCCCGTACTAGGCGGGCCCTACTCATCCGATGGTGGCAGTTTAAAAGGTGGTGGCGCGGCCCGTGGTCTTCACCACTAGGACTCCGACGGTCCCTCCGTATGCTAAGGTTAACCGGCTCTACACACCCTTATCTCGACCTGTTTCGTCTCCTCTGGCCACTGCCCTGGTGGTTCCCTTGCAGCCTCCCAGATACACCGCAGTTTTTACAAGACAACCCCGAGTTAATCCACGACCGTCACGTCCGGCACCATAAACTGAGACTGATGCCGCTCTGGCGTTGGCGCGACACCCCTCAGCGCTCGCTCTATCGCTTGTATGAATGCTTCATTGCTCGCCAAGGCACGCTTGTTGGTTACGAGACCGAGTACTTTTGGAGGCATCGGGAGCCTACCCGTTGGCAGCCTCATTTGTTGGAGGATCCGGGCGAGCACGGGGACCCTGAGCGGCGGGCTGTCATAGCAGCCTTGATCGAGGATCTGGTCGACTCTTTCAACTGGAGGATGGGTCTTGGGTTACGACGCTGTGCACCGATTGTGGAACGGGCCCGCGATGGGACGCCCGCCCCCTTCACACCCTACCGCTGCCCCGAATGGGTGTATACCGTGGGTAGATTACCAGAGACATTACTTATCAGCGAAATCGATCCATACCACGAGGAAGTCGACGACAATGATCCGTGGAAGCGGCGTAACATCATTTGCGGAGTCAGAGGCGATTTGCGAACGGTCTAGCTTTCGACCAATGAGCCATTAACATGTTATATTATTTTGAATGAGGACTTCGTGATGTGAAATATACTGGGCATTACAAGAGAGCTATCTGATGATGAAAACTTTCCGAGTTGGGTGACAAAAACCGGGTCATACCATTGTATACATTTTATTTGTCGATTCCAGGTTCTCCATATACCGAAGCGTATTCGTCACGTACCCTGTCGATTCCCCGAGACATGGACAACTCCCAACCGTTATAGTTGAGCCCTTCGACGTATTTCCGGCTGAGAGGGGGCCCATTTCCCTTTAGATGCCTAACTAGAGCCACGGCGTCGGAGATATCCTTGGCTTGTTCTCTCTTATTCGTGCCTGTCGCGATGCGGCGTAGCTTGCGCTCAAGTTGCCATTCCATAGCAGCCGCATACACGACCAGGTTGGACCCCTGAAAGATGACGATGTCCTGATCGATGGACTGGAGGAACAGGTCCAACCGCTTGTCCATCTGGATGAAGATCTTCAGCTCGTCGTTGAACCAGCTCCTCTCGAGGCCGAGTTGCTCGGCCACGCGGACGACTGCGAGCGCAATTTCGTCGCGGTAGATATCGGCGGTGTCGACGTTGGGGTCGGTCAGACAGTCCACGTCTTCCGTAATCGTGCGCAGGCGGAAGTATTGCACAGCTAACATGCCGCCCGAGACCATGAATCGGATAGGGGCCAGGCTCATGAGTAATTCGGATTTACCAAATTCCTCATCGAGGGCAGTCAATGCTTGATTGTTCGAAAAAAGATCAGCACGTGCCAAACAATGCGTCACCAGGGCAGAAACTAGATACTACTGACCACGATCAATGTCTTCGCCAGTGAGCTGCGACTTGAGACCGGGAGACATTGTCACGGATTCAAAAGATGTTTAAGTCTTTTTGAGGGGCACAAGCAAGGAAAATCCGTTTCAACTTGTTTGAAGAAGAAGAATAACTTAGGACCAACGCCCGCGAGATTGGTTATAAGAACCCTACCTCATGACAAGGACCGCAGGCACCGAGATTCCCATTTAATTTATACATATGTAGCGTTATGGCGCTGTTACGTGACATGAAGAGAGAGAGGGAGAGAGAGAGAGAGAGAGAGAGAGGGTGAAGGAGAGGGAGAGGGGAAGAGGGAGAGGGAGTCATACGTACGGCTTGTGAACGAATCTGGACTTTTGCCCCCGGGCCCCCCTCATTGCGACAAAGTTCGTCTGGACGCCACCGCGACCCGGGTTGTTGCGCCCGTTTTCGTATGCATGGCTTTTTACATGATATCTGTTCGAATAGGCCATTATCGCCCAAATAGAAATGGGTGTTTGGCAAATCGGAAATACTTGCCCCGCAAGTAATAATCGCAAGAGGTGTTTTAGAGGTACCTTGCTTCGCAAACTCTAATCTATACGCTGGACTCAACGGTGCTACGTTAAATATACCTGTTGGATCGGTGCAATGGCCTCGACCAGCGATACCTAGAGATTGCCGGATTCCAGGCCAGCAAGCTTGACCGGGTCATTTATCCACCATTTGGGTATGTGTATCATGGGTAGTTGGAAAGCCTCTTTCCCGATGGGATGGATGGGTTGAAGCTCCTTGCTCCCTTAACTGATATGTGTTCTTGGCTTTGTCTTGGACCTCTTTGCCACCCCGTTTCACGATCGTGATGCAAGTCGAATGGAAGCCACTCACTACGTACGTGGCGGTGGCGTCTGAAACATACCGAGTTTGCTGTTAGTGGTTTTTTGCCTTCACCTACCTACCTGTCAAACTTTTACGGGTGACACTGCGTTGAAGACTTGTGTGTGTCCATTTTCTGTCCAACTATCCTTGGTCATGACTATACTACCTACCGTTAAGCTGGGCGCCTTTTCTCTCTATCTCCCTCTCTCTCTCTCACGCACACAGCTTATTTGCGATCTATTATCTGCCCCCCCGCCAAAATGATCGACACTTCCGTGTAACTACTACCGCTGATCATATTTCAGTCCTTATCCGAGAGAGTGAACGCCCGGTTGGTTGGTCGGTGTTCTTCGTCCAATCTTACGCGCTTCCCCGCCTCCATTTCGATAGAGGAGGGTCTTTGCACGGATAGAACCGACGATGGGTTTTGTTGGATACTACCTTGCCGAGATACCCATTATGCGGGCAGATATGCCAGTGGTGATGTCGGGATGTGTGTGTGTGAATACGAAAGGGATACAAGGAGGGAGGGAGGTAAGGGATAAGAAAGGTCATGACGTGTAGAGTGAGAGTGAAAGGAAGGAATAGCCATCTCGTTTTCTTTTTATTCTGTCTCTTCTCATTATAGATAGATTTAGGTGTACGTGATTGTGGTTTGGTAAGTATTGTTACATTTGGTGTTTTATTTTAGGTGAAGAGGTAGGTTGACGGTCTTTTTGATCTTTGGTTCCCCGGATTTACTATGTACACTATGGTCTAGTGCCGTTGTGTAGGTAGGTAGGGCGAGTATGTGTACATAGTAGAGTCCGGGATGTTCAATGCTGGACCGGTCGTTGGAACGGTGGGCCGAGTGGATGTTTATACTTAGTATTAAATAGATAGATATCCGCCGCTAGACTAATGACCGTACATAGTAAGAAGGCGGCGCTTCTTACCGGCGGACGGACCCCCGACGGGACGGGACGGATCTAGATAGATAAGGACACTATCTAGATAGTCTGGTCTAGTCTAGCCGAGGCGGGGCGGGGCCCGCTCTGCTTTTTTGCTTTCTTGGGATAAGTGCGCCGGGCCGGGACTTCGGATCGGATCACCGGTTAGGTAGGTAGGTAGGTAGGTAAATGTGTATGTGCTATATGTTTTTTAAAAGAAAACAGAAAAAAAACTTGTTTGGATTTGATGAGGGATCAATGGATTGAATGGAAACTTTCTCCTTGGGATCTTTTTGAGAATTGGATAGGTAAGGTACATTACGGGTAGGTAGGTAGGTTAGGTAGAGGGGTGATTTCAAACTCGGGGTTGAAGCACCTGGGTTGATAGGTAGTGTTAGTGTTAGTGTAGGGTAAGGTTTCTGCCTAACCAGGTGTCGGAACCATACCGGGCGGGGGGGGGGGGGGGGGGGGGGCGGCTTCCGAGGGGGCGAAGGTTGATGGATTAATTAATTTAATTAATTACTCTCTCCTTCCCCCGCCGGGGGTATACGTGGAAGTTGTAATGTATAAAAGACTGGATCTCACTGAGAGCTCTTGGATTTTTTTTTTTTTCGTTCTTCTTATTCTTTTAACTAGGTAGATAGATGGGGGCGACAGCTATCTATCTACCTAAGTGGCTAAATAACTAGTTACCTACCTGTCTTGTCTACTGGTACCGGGTAATTAGAAAACAAGGTAATGTACCGGTGAAAGGCTCCTGTCGGTCGGTCGGCGGTAAGTGTGTGGTTCCGTAGTAGGCACGGTTGATAGGTTTCCGTCAACGGAGGTGTGAGACCCGACTTTGATCTGTGGGTAGAATAAGGCACCGCCCCCCTCCCCGGGAGTCCTCGTTCTCAACTTTTCGTTTAAGATCGTTATTCAAGGGAAATGGAAATGGAAGCGCGGCGGTCGGGAAGGGGATCGCTGATCGCGTTGTGTACGGTAAGATAGGTATAAGTTAAGACGTCTGTCTAGGTTAGACGCCGGACCCCGATTGGGAACCCTTGGCGTTAAGGAGACTAGGTTCCGGGTTTCCCAGTTTGACCGGTCGGTTCGAGTCACGGGTTGGTAGTGTAGTGTGATGATAGTGTAGAAAGCCGATTCCGGGATCGGGAATGTGGGGGATTCTCCCGCTTTGAAATGGTACCGGGGTCCAAGAGGGAAGATGTATATATACCCGGGAAGGACTCGGCTCTCCCGTCACGGGTCCATTGATTTGCCGGGTTCCATCCATGGTCGATTGACTGGTTCCGAGGACCGAGGTGGACAGGTGGCAGTGCAGGTCCGGGAATCAGTCGGAGTTAACAGTGTACCTATCGAATCTTCCCCCCCCGCGATTTTTATGATGTGTTACATATATATGTGTCTAGTGGGTGATAAGTACCCACGGGTGCTGGGGGTGAGGTCAGCGAAGGGAAGATCAACGCTTTGACGGAAGCGAGCCATGTCATGTAGATCTTCCTGGGCTCGGCTTGCCAGGTTTGGGAGGACCTCGGTGTGTGCGTCACACCGGTGGGCGGGGTGGGTATTTCACGCCAACGACCGTTTGATGATAATTACCTACAGTAGGTAAAGTATATGATAATTCGTTAATATATAAGGTAAAACCTGTTACGGATTGTGGAGATATCTGATCCGGGAGAAGGAGGAATGAAACGAGGGGACAAAAAACAAAAGAGGGAGAGGAGAGGGATCATATTCTGTTGGGAAATGGTGATGTTACATAGTGCCTGAGTATGTGTCGGATGTCCGGTTCGGCTGATATGTCGACAAGTCATGAGGACCCGAAGAGGGGGTTTTCCATAATACGGCAGATGTAAGAGTACGGCACATTGTTTGACATTCCTCGTTGTCGTCGTCGTCGTCGTCGTCGTCGTCGTCGTCGTCGGCGGACTTCGCATATCATCGGGAAAACCCCTCTGATCACAAGCTTATAATCTTACAATCCTACAAACACCGAAAGTCGAGAAGATCATTCACTGAGGGCATAAGCATGTAAAGAGTAAGTTTTAAACATGCTTGTGATAGTCTGTGATGATAGTAATTAAAAAAGAAGAGAGAGGTCGGATTGTAACCCTAACCCTAACCCTAAAATGACAACCCTCAAACGCGGAGCGCGAGCGAGATCGAAACCCCAAGAGTCCCGATGACATCGAGAATCCAATGAGGCTTCATTCATCGTTGGGCGGGAAAAGCAATCCCTTCTCATTCCTTAAGCTCGGAAGCATACCCAGGGATTGCAATTCTTCTTCTTGTCGATCCAGAGCTTGCGGTAGGAAAGAAGATATGCGACGGTAACCGCAGGCAGGGTGTGAGTAAACGTTTAGTACAGAGTAGGTACACCAAAGCCCATTGATAACGCTACCTATCTGTCGCCAACCCGTTACATACATTAGATACCTTAGGGCGCGGGGGGTGTGACGGCCTACGCCGCCACGACGCCACAAACCGCAAGCCACCGCAGGACCGACGTTCAACCGCTAGCGCGCACGAACGATTCTTTGTATTTAGTTCATCGCCGGGCGCATTCCACCCGGTTCTTCCTTTCTTCTTCTTCTCTTTAAGCCTATTATTAGCTATAGTACGGTAGCAATACAGCAGTGGCCTCGTCCCTGTCTTCTTTCTTCTTGCCGTGACAGGGGGGGTATTTAAACATGATAACAGTGGCCATTTTTGAGCAGATCATGGTGCCGGCATAGAGATATTTTACTGTAAGCATTTCTGCCGGCTGAAATGGTTGCTGAAGTGGTTACTAGTGTGAATTCCTTTTAGCGCATGGCAATTATGATTATACTGAAGTTATGTTCTTAGAAAAGCGTTGCGACATACATTTCATCGCATATGTTTGATTTTATGCGTAATGCTGACCAATTAAAATCATTACATCGCATATGCTTGATTTTATGCGTAATGCTGACCAATTAAAATCATTACATCGCATATGCTTGATTTTATGCGTAATGCTGACCTATTAAAAGTGGATACTGCAATGTGTTTCAGTTGAAAATGATTTTCAAATGGAAATTATTTATTGCGTTAGACGCATAATGCGGTTTATACGCATACAATATGCGGCTATCAAATATATGCGACTAACACGTATATTATGTAAGTAAGAAAAATCTAAGGTGTTCCTGCCTCTACACTTGTTATATATACCCCTTCAAACACACTCACATCACGCGTGCGTAACGTATGTGTAATAGTATAGTGGTTAACTCGTAATACTTCGTAATTCTGTAATCTGTAAACCATGAGTTCGATCCGTGATTGTGTTAAAAAAAAAAAAAACTTGCAAAGTGCCTAAGTACCTAGTACCTAAATTAGTAAGCAAGTAAAGTGGCGTGCAATGTACATTGTACAATAGGTTTTTTTTTTTTTTTTGTACGGGTGTTTGAAAATCATTTTCAAATGAAAATCATAACAGGGATTATTTTCCATCGCCGACATGATTATTGTATTAAACCGTTTTACACGTACATGGTTACCGCATACCGACATGACTTTTGTATTAAACGGTTTTACTTGTACATGATTACCACTTACCGACACGATCTACGTATTAAACCATTCTACTTGTACATGATTACCACTTACCGGCACGATCTTCATATTGAACCATTCTACTTGTACATGATTACCACATGCAAATATCACTTTCCGTATAACATCCTATCCCCAGGAAAAGAAATATGCAATTAAAATATCCATGACTTCAGCATGTCTAGAATCAATCATTTCCGACTGCCGTTATCATTGCTGTTATCATTTTCAAACACCTATACCCGCGCCCTAAGGTAACTACCACCCACCCACCCCGTCTGCCATCTGTCAACCAACCAGTTTCCCACCCCGTCATCATCAACCCGGTTACCTTCTATCATCTAATTACCAGGTACCTATCCAACGAACCACAAAAGGTGGGGATGATCACGAAAGGATGATGGGATCTCCAAACCAAAGAATTCCCAAGAACCAGGGAAAAAAAAAACAAAAAAGAAATACCTCCCCAACCCCGCAAACACACTTTTCTCTCTCCCCCCCCTTCCATTTCCATTTCCCACTCCAACCTCCCCATTCCGTTTCCGTTTCTGTTTCCGTTTTCCCACGGCTTTGCTTCCCTCTCTCTCTCCGTTCCATTCCATTCCAATCCTTAAAACGATCCAACCTAACCCTGTCCAGACTTTTGTCAAGTTGTCCTTTCTCTCTTTTTTTCTTTACTTTACTTGACTTGACTTGACTTTACTTAACTTGTCGGGAAGTTCGATTTCTTTTTTCTTTCGGTCCTGGGAATTTGTTTTCGAATGGAGTGTGGCGAACCATCATTACATACACCTGGCAGGTAAGGTACCTAGGTACCTATCTAGGCTAAGGCTAACATCTAATTATCCAAGGGTAGTTACTTAGTTACTTAGTAAAAAAAGAAAAAAAAAAGAAAAATTCACGTCCCTACTCACGAGACCGGACTTCACTCGTGAAAGACGCGAGCGCGAGCGCGAGAACGTCATCGCATCGCATCGTGGTTTGGTAAAACCTTGTAGTTATTACCTTACCTACCTACCTTACCTTACCTCGCCGAGAAGACCAAAGTAACCTAACCTAGGTTAGTATACCCAGGTAAATCAAGCTCATCACCTCCATCGCGATTTGAACTGTCCGAATATTCACCCATCAGCAGCAGGAGAATAATATAGTCTAGGTTAGTCTAGTCTACCGATCTGTACATAGTAATATAAAGGTATAAGGAATAATAACTAGGTTAGGTAACTAGCTGCGAACCTCCCTTTCTAAAACCCCAAAAAATTATCTATTTTCTCGATGTCTCCCAAATCCATCATCCCTTCCTTTCCCATCTCCGGCGCCCCCCCACCTCTTTTGTCTTTCCATCCCATATATATATATATATATATATCAACATTTTCACATCATCAAACATCAAAACAACATCTTTCGTCCGTCCCTACCTTTCTTTGCCCTACCCCGGCTTTATTTCTAGGTACATATATATAAAATTCTAAAATCCCATGTTTTATTTTAAATACCCTTTATCTTTCACCTCATCCAAAAAGAGACCCGATGTTTTTATTTTGAATTGCTCACCGGGTTTTTATCATTTGCCAAGTAACCAAAAAGCATCACCCTAAAAGAGAGAGGGAGAGTGAGTGTATGTGTGTGTGAGAAAGAGTGAGAGTGAGAGTGATGTAAAACGTCGCGTGCCGATCATCAAGGTCTTCCCTACACTACGGAGACTACATGACGCTACATAGTACACAGTTCTACCTAGTCCGTATACATGTAGTGTAGGTAACAAACCTAATCTTCAACGCCCGACCGACTTCTACATGTACACCTACAGGCGTAGGTAGGTACGTAGGTAGGTAGGTAGTGTGAAGCGCGGATTGGATCATATTCGGTGAATGGTCCGTCCCCTTAGAATGAAGGAGGGGGGAAGGTTTAGTTTCCATGTAGGGTGTTGGGTGTCGTGACCTCCTCCCCCCCGATCCCTTGCTTTGACTACCTGAGGTATGCTATGCTATTGCTATTGCCATGCTATAGCCCATCTAAACAAACAAGGTTCTCCCCGGGAAGGCTCATCGGGAAGCAAAAAGACAATACTATAGATATTACCTACCCCGGACTTTTTGGAAAAAAGGGTTCGGGTCCAATCGTTTCCCCTTCGCCCAACTTTGCAAATAAGACTTATGTAGTAGACGGTTTAGGAAGCTTCGCCTCCATCACACAGCTCTACCGCCACATCGTTTCCATTGACTTAAGTTGAGGCGCATGTCAACATGAAGAAGTTCGGCAACATCTACATCATCGCGGCCACGTCCGTGATCGGTACGGCTCACCATAACCTTCCACCCCTCCTGCGCATAGAACAGGGCGATTAACATGGCCAGGCGGCGCGCTCTTCGGTTTCGATATCTCGTCTATGAGCGCCATTATCGCGACGATGCCCTACAAATGTCAATATAATGCTCAAGTTCGTGCCCCTTCTTTCAATCGTACGAGTCTCCAATACGCTTGTGCCTGGTTGGTTACTGACGGCAGTCTGTCAGGGAAATGACCCAGTTACTGGACAATGTCGAGGTCCCAACGCTTCCCTACAGGGCGGTATCACAGCCGCGATGCCCGGAGGCTCATGGTTGGGGGCCCTCTTCTCCGGGTGGATATCCGATCTCATCGGTCGAAAGACATCTATCCAAATTGGCGCCATAATCTGGTGAGTGCCTTTTGTCCGCGCATACAAACCTTCTCCGCGTGAGCCTTAATCAACTAACACGGGGTAGGATCGTCGGCTCGATCATTGTAGCGGCTTCCGTGAACGTCCCCATGCTCATTGTCGGTCGAGTAATCAACGGCTTCTCTGTCGGCATCTGCTCAGCCCAAGTCCCCGTCTATATATCGGAAATCTCGCCGCCATCCAAGCGAGGTCGGCTCATCGGTATGCAACAATGGGCT
Source organism: Xylariaceae sp. X187 (assembly GCA_028637585.1). Lineage (NCBI taxonomy): Eukaryota > Fungi > Ascomycota > Sordariomycetes > Xylariales > Xylariaceae > Xylariaceae sp. X187. Next base: position 260,687 of record JAJIZN010000006.1, on the reverse strand, counting down.
ATCACGTGGGGCATTGCCATCATGTTCTTCCTCTGCTATGGATCTAGTTTCATCAAGGGCGATGCGGCTTTCCGACTTCCGTGGGGCCTGCAGACCATCCCAGCTGTCCTCCTTTTCCTAGGCTTATGCGTGCTGCCCGAGAGTCCCAGATGGCTCGCCAAGAAGGACCATTGGGAACAGACGAAAGATGTGCTTGCTCTCGGTGCGTAGATTTCACGTTCTTTCCTCCATGATGGTCGCATTGACCGAAGCCTCCAATTCGGGGCTTGACATAGCTTGAGAAATTGCCCGTGCTCCTATTGAAAGGCCCTGGATATTTCGTTGAACGAATTGCTGACTTAAGATTCAGTCCATGGAAAAGGCGACCGTGACGCGCCTATCGTTGCCAAGGAACTGGCCGAAATCCGGGAAGCCGTCGACCTCGACCGAGAGACTGCCAACGTGTCTTGGTTCGAGCTGCTAAGACCTGGCATGATCAATCGGACTCATATAGGCTTGTTCACTCAGATTTGGAGTCAGCTCACTGGAATGAATGTCATGATGGTTAGTTCAAGTCTGCATTTGACCCGTGACTTTGAGGTGATGCGCGATTTGGAATGCCCAGGTAGGCATGCCTGGCGTGGACACTTCTCACTAACTCGACTGCGATAGTATTACATCTCCTACGTGTTCACCATGGCCGGGTTGGGTGGTGACCTTTTACCCAGTGGGATTCAATTCATCATCAACGTAGTCATGACAGTTCCGGCTTTAATCTGGCAAGACAGGTGGGGCCGACGTCCCACTATGCTGGTGGGCGCATTTTTCATGTGCCTCTTCATGGCCATCAACGCCGGAGTGTTCGCTGTGTATTCGCGGCCTGCAACACCGGCCGATCATTTCAGCACAGATGCCATCTCCATGGCAATCAGCGGCGCCCCAGCCAAGGCCATTATTGCGTCCACTTACTTGTTCGTGGCGTCGTATGCGCCAACTTGGGGCCCGGCTAGTTGGACATATCCGGCGGAACTTTATCCTCTCCGTGTCCGCGGCAAGGCCGTGGCGTTGGCCACATCAGGAAATTGGGCTTTCAACTTTGCTCTTGCGTAGGTTCATGGCGATCGTATGACGGCACCATTCCTAGCTAACGTAGGCTCGTCCAGGTACTTTACGCCAGTTGCGTTCGCCAACATCACCTGGAAAACATATGTGCTGTTTGCTGTATTTTGCGCGTCCATGTTCTGCCATGTGTTTTTCCTCTTTCCTGAGACCGCCAATAAGCCTTTGGAGGAGGTGGCAGCTATCTTCGAAGACAAGGGCCCAGCGTCAATCAAATATATCGGCATCCCGGCATGGAAGACACGGAACAATCGCCGCGCCGCTCTGCTACTTGAGCGTAATGTGATCGATGCCGAAGTGGGGTCCAAGTATACCAGTGGCGATGGGACGAAATCCAAGGACACTCTGAAAACCTCATCACACAGCAATTGATTAATATGGGTGAGAAAGGCAGGGATGTTTCTCTCGGCAGATAACCCTATCCATGCAATCTGTAGGCGATGCGGGATAGGTGAGTAGTGAGTGAGTGAGTGTACTTCATAGTGAGCAGTCTTCTAAGGGTTAGGCCGATTGAAGCAGGTGGCGTCACTGACTTACTGTATCTACCTCGTACTTACGTAGTCTGTAGCGGGCAAACAAAGAGACAAGGTTTTTGCATCTGCTAGCAGGCATGAGCAGCACGAGCAGCATGAGCGAGCGGTTGGGGGTGGGGTGGCATGAAGCTGTCTGAAACGTCGAGTTGCTGGTGCCGCCACTGCACGGCTTGCTGCAACTGTACCCAATGAGCCCCAATGAGCCCGTCGTAATTGATGAAATGATGAACTTGTGTGTATGCTAGCAGTGGGCCAATCACGGCCCGTCACCGCGGCCATCAGTCGTGACCTCGATGGGCCTGATACGGGCACCGGTGAGACTCCAAGACCTCGAGCTCGAGTGAGTTGTGTCCACAGTTTTGGCTGTGTGGATCCAAACCGCGTACTTATTACTTATGAATCAGCGTCAGCATCAGCATCAGCGTCAGCATCAGCGCCTGCGCCTGCGCCAGCGCCAGCGTCTGCGCCTGCATCTGCAATTCGTATGCGACCTGGTCGTTTATGATCTTGACTGACGTCGTGTAATCCGGCAATGTCTGAGGGAGAGACGCAACGTGAGGTAAATACAAGGTAATGAATGCCATGATAATGATTTGCCTACGCACACGGCATCTCATCGCCAAAAGGCAACAGAATAGAAAGGATGAGATCCCGATGAGAATCGGAAAGAAAAGGGCGAGTAAAGACGAATCATTTTGCAAAGTTGACCATTCGTGTTGGCGGGGATGCGGGAATACATCAGAAGAGCGAATACCGGTACTGTAGTGTGCACTCGGCAGTCTTGGTCAATGGGTGGGAAGTGAGCAGGAATCAGGGAATCAGAATGGCAGGATGGACAGGATGGACAGGATGGCCGCGTCAAAGGCCATTCGCCAGAAACTAAGGCATTCTACTGCACTGTCGACCACACTGAGGAGTTCGCTCGATTGGCTGGCAGAGCAGTCTAGACCACAGGCCCGACGAAGACGGAGAAGACGGAGCCAATCCGTTGTAACCGGCTGAACAGTTTGAAAGCCCCTGGCCTGGCGATAAAAGCTCCGTCCAATCATCATGATGGTGAGTTGTTGAGGCAGGCAGGTAGCAATCGTCTCCCACGGGGAGTGGACGGGACAGAACCCTAAGGCTATCTCGGCTGCTCGCTATTGGCCCCTCTCTCCGCCACCTGGAGGGAAAGGCTACAGGTACCCATCCATGCACTGCTACCTCCTCTCTCCTCTGCACCGGCCGCTGTACAGGCCACTGTAGGCACTGGTACAGGTACCGGGAGTTAGCGAGTACTTCTCTGTGAGCACGGTACGTAACGGGTGGCCGTAGCGTCTGGCATCTGCGCTAGGTACCTATGCATCAGCATGGCTGCTTCTTGTTGTCGAAGCGGGGCAGGCTAAGGCTAGGCTGGGCTGTCCTCGCCAATGAGCCGGCAGTAACTTCCCCCATCTGCATCCTCGTGATTGTCTTGCATCCTCAGCAAATGCCCATTCGCTTAACCGGTCGCAGCTACCTGTTGCAGTGCAGTTACCGACTTGGTAGGTGCGATATGGACGATCATGGCCTTGAATGCCTGCGTATCGCACGGTTCGCACCTGCTCTGCGTGTCGCATAGTCTGCGCTATCTCATCTCCCGCCACCTGCTCTTTCTGCCGTTGCTCACTATGTCGGTTCCCTACCCCCTACCTCTAGTGACGATGGCCACTCAACACTCACTGTGTCCAGACAAGTAATCCGCTGCCGAAAAAGCAAAGCGCCCTGTAAGTATCGAACTCTCATAGCGCCCTAGCGTGCCGACACTACGCCTGGGATAACCGCCCACCCAGTGAAGGCCATAACCCTGAATCCAGCCTTGCGCAGCAGTGCAGCCTTTCTATCCAGCCTGATTTCCCGTCTCCCTCTCTCGCTCTTAACCTTTCATTTGCCGTCCATAATTTCCCCTCTATGCCACTTGATATAGCCTCGTGCGATTATAGCACATTGGCTGTTCACATAATTGCTTCGTGACTTGGCCCTTGTAGACTCTATATCGTCAATTGCTACTGGCCTCATTCCTTTCTCCTTCCTCCCTCCTCCCTCCTCCCTCCTAGGAGCCTGCCCTTCTTCATTCTCCCGTTCCCACGTCTTGAACCCTCCATATTTCGCCTTGTCCTCTTTTCTCCATCCATCCGACCCCATGGATCAACCCGCCACCAAGAAGAGAAGGCTGGCCCCCAAGGTTGAGCCTCAGCACAGTCCCTCCCTGCCTCCACAACTGCCGCCTCCCGCCGCCTCTGCCTCTACCTCGGCCTCTACTTCGGCCTCCTACGCCCATGAGCCTACGCTACCGGTGCGCGCGATATTATTCGTTAACTTTAGCCGTATTGTTGCTGACAATCTCAGACACACACCCCGCAACATTGCCCGCGACAAGAAACTCCACCCCCACCCGAACGCCATGAATTCGAATCTTTTGCGAGGCATCTCCAGGATGCCGCCATGCTCATATACCGTCAAACCCGGAGATCACACTATGCCAAGGTCTCGGTTCTTCTTCTTCGGTGGGATGATGACAATGTTACCGAGCTCGATCTGGTGGCATTGGAGCGAGTCCTCCGTGAGCGGTACAACTATCGCACCGACCTGTGGACTATCCCCACGATACCCAACGCCAGCGTGAAGCTGGCTATGCGCATGTTTTCCTTTCTCGAGTCCGCCGGCCCAGATCACCTCCTGATTGTACATTATGCGGGGTATAGCTATATCGGCTCTGACCAGGAGCTTTACTGGGCAAGGTAGGTGGACAGCTCGTCAACATGTCATGCCTCTCTAATAAATTTGGCAGCCATACGAAGAGGGATGCTTCGAAGCTCAAATGGAGCGGTTTTCGCTGTCTCTTCGAAGAGACTCGGTCCGACATGCTTTTGTTATTGGACTGCGGTGTTGTTCAGGAACCGACGATCCAGGGCGGGAGCAGTACAAAGCAGATTATCGCGGCTGGCACAACAGAACACTACTCACGGGAGCCCGGCGCACGATCCTTCACAGCCAACTTGACAGAAGCATTTCTCCAATTGGCGGGCGGGCGGCCCTTTCCAACGGAACATTTATATCGAGAAGCCGCACGGCTAAGACAACATGAGATCCTACAGAGCCCGGGATTCACGAATGGGGTGGCCAGCATATCAATGCACGACAAATTGCCATTGCTGTATGGCATCACTTCTGGCAAGGGGGAGACCCTCAGCCTCTGTCCTATGACGCCAGCGAGCTCTCATGCCCAGTCTCCCATGTCCGGCGGTGCTGGTGCCAGGACATCGCAAGATGATGCGATTCACCCAAGTGCTGTCGCAGACTTGACATTTGATGAGGCAAGGGTTCTTGTATGTACGACGTTTGTCGGCGAAGCCAGCCCAGATATGTCGTCATTTTATCACTGGCTTCACAATACGCCTGCCATTGGTCCCAAAATTGCTGTCGAAGGGATGTTCCTTGGTCCTCCTACAATGTTACTTATTTCCATGCCTGTGGTTGTCTGGAACGTGGTGCAGCATGATAAAGTTTGCTGTTTCTTGGGATACGTCAATTCGCATAACATGACCCACCTCTACAAACGGTTAGTTGCCTCTATATCTGTGAACAAGGCGTCAGCCAAAGACATGGAGGATGGCAGGATGCTGCTTGAGGCCCGGGAGGTAGCAGCAACTACGACACCTATTGTTCATCGACATTTGCTCCCCGAAACGCCGGTCCGACGGGACAGCGTGGCAAAGGTTGACCCGAAAAGCTCGTCTCAATCCGCGCCTACTCCAACCATACCCTATCCCAACATTAGACCGAGCACGGCGGTCTCTGGGAAAGATGATGTTGAAGAGTCTGCAGAAATGAAGGAGGCGGCGGAGCAGCTCAAGGCGCTGAGCCATGTTCGCCATGTCAGTGATGACGTTGCGCTTTCCACGCGACTTCAGCCCTCTCCCCGCATACGTACCAACAGTTTGAAAACAGCGGAGAGGCCGTCGGCTGAAACTACTGACCATATCATGGAAGATATACGTTACCTTACCGAGACTGAAGCGCCATCGGGACGGTCCAGACAAAGACGCCGCTCTATACAGAAACCAATTCCGAAACATGAGACTCGATGTGACCATTGCAGCCATGCCCCTTTCAAAGACGCTTCTTCGTTAAGAAAGCATATTGCAGCAGCTCATACGCGCCCCTTTCCTTGCGCTTTCTCGTTTGCTGGATGTCCCAGCACGTTTGGGTCGAAGAACGAATGGAAGAGACATATTGCGTCTCAGCATCTGTGTTTGCAGTTCTATCGATGTTCATCTTGTTCCCAATCGGCCATAGAAGGAAAGGGCAATGAGTTCAACCGCAAAGATCTCTTTACACAACATCTACGACGGATGCACGCGCCTTTTGCCATCAAGAAGGCATCGGGTAAAGGGGACAGTAAGCTGCAATCGGAATGGGAGGCGCAAGTGAAGAATATGCAGCAGTCATGTCTGGTCACGCGAAGACGACCGCCTCAAAGTTCGGCTTGCCCGAAACCCGATTGCGCCAGTGTATTTGAGGGGCCCACTTCCTGGGATGAGTGGACGGAGCACGTCGGTCGGCATATGGAGAAGGGAGAAGCAGACCGGCTTGGCGTGGACCGTCTTCTAGCAAAGTGGGCATTGGAGCAAGGTATTATCGAACGCAACGAGAACGGAGAATACCGATTATGTATTGGCAATGGCAGCAGCAGCATCGAAAAGGAGAGCAGCCACAACCATAATAACTCGGAATATCATTCGGATGGTAATAATAAGCAGGATCTGGAAGAACGAACTATCGTGGCGGCGAGTACCATTGTGGACAAAATGGATGTGGACTAAGTTGCTATATGCTGATTACCACTCAGAGTCACTATGTCTCTACCGTGGCAACTGGAATATCGAGCGTCCAGCCGATAATTATGAGGTGTATGGGAAAAGGGGAAAGAGGAAAGGGGTAGGAAGGGCGTGTTCTGGCTGTCTCTGGTACTGACTGACTGGCCATACATATATTTATATATACACGCGAAAACGTTTATGAATCCCTGGTGTCTGAACCCCTGGTGTCCGGAGATATCATGACGACTGACACATGGCTTTTATCTTTGCACGACTGGTTGATATGGCGGATGAATATGACAGCGCTTATGTTTACAGCTCTTGCCGGCTCTAAACCTGCAAGGAGTTCATTGAAATGAACAGACATTCATGGTGATTGTGAGGTAACATGGCCCATTGACTGACTGATGAAAGTGTTTGATTTGCTTACCTGACACTTCCACGCTTACTTGCTACATTTTGGTACTTCTGGTGGAGTATATTAGGTATTCGCATTGGTTCATGGCGGGCTGGGGTATGGTGGAAGAAGAGGGGGGTTTAGGAAGAAAGGTAGGAGAACAGACCCAGTTCCGAGTTTTTCTAATCTGGAACGGGTTTTCTATGACTTTTCTCCACGAATCAATCGGCGACTTGGAGCTGGGATCGGCGGGTCCTTAACCGGTATGGTAGGTATTGTGTGCCCCGTTGATGCTACTGTAGTTTTGGGGGGGTTTTGGGGATTACGGGTGGTTCGTCTGGGGTGAGCGGGTTGGGGGATAAATGTATATGGATATGTGGTAAGTCTCTTCTCCTTGGGGAGTTGGCAAGGTCGTGGGGGGGAAGGGAAACCGGACGGATAAAACTGGAAAGGTCGCGGGGGTTGCGATAGTATTGGTGCGTATTTTTTGTTTGCGATGCGGATAGGAAACACATTATTATATACTTCTTCCGTGTTGCGTAGTAGCTTATTTTATTTTTTTATATTTTTTAGGGGAAGATGTTGGTTTCTAGAAAATCATGAATCAAAAACTCTCTCTCGCCTGTTCCCTAGAATAACTTAACCCACCTTAGTTTCATGGTGATTCCCTTCGCGTTCTACTCTCTCGTGCTTCGGTTCTGGTTTTGTTTTTAAAAGATTCTTGACCTTGACTAACAAACAGACCGAGGGGATCTGGAAGAGGAACACGGCAGATATGGGGTTCGATATGGCCGCCCTGAAGACAGGCTGGCTTTTACTCGCGGCGAGTACGGCGAGTGCTACGCTTCAGATCGTTCCTGGGGCGACTTGGACGGGGGTACTAATAGTTCCTTATTCCCCCTTCCTCTTTCACCACCTCTAACTCACCACTACGCCATTCCGATATCCAACTCCTTCTCTATTATGCCCCTGAGAGCATGGCCAGATGACTAACAACTCCCCAGACAAACACAGGCGCCCACGTCCAAGCGCACGGCGCAGGCATCTTCCAAGAAGGCTCGACGTATTACATGGTCGGCGAAGACAAGACCAACGGATCCGCCTTCCAGAACGTAAACTGCTATTCCTCCACCAACTTGGTGGAATGGACATATGTCGGCGCCTTGCTCTCGCGGACGGCCTCGTCGGGGGATCTGGGTGCGAATCGCGTGGTGGAACGGCCCAAGATCATCTACAACGACTCTACGGGGAAGTATGTGCTGTACATGCACATCGACGACAGCAGCTACAGCGAGGCGAAAGTGGGCGTGGCGATTGGGGATGCGGTGTGTGGATCGTATGCCTACCAGGGGAGTTTCCAACCGCTTGGATTCCAGAGTCGGGATATGGGGTTGTTTAAGGATGATGATGGGACGGGGTATCTGTTGACGGAGGATGTGAGTTGTTCTTTTTTTTTTCTTTTTTTTTTTCTTTTTTTTCTTTTTTTCTTTATTGCTTTTCCCCCCTCCCCTTTTGAAAAAAGAGACAGAAAAAAAAACAAAAAAAAAAACCAGATCTTCACCCAAACTCTCGCCTCTGAGCAAAGGAGTGGTGGCTGGACTGAATCGAAACCAGCGCGCCAACGGCCTCCGCATCGACAAGTTGAGCACCGACTACCTCGCCGTGACAGAAGCAACGTACCTCTGGTCCGACAGCATCGAGGCCCCGGCAATGCTCAAGCGGCAAGGCACATACTACATGTTCGGCTCCCACCTGACGGGCTGGGATGCCAACGACAACGTCTACAGCACGGCGACCTCTCTCGCCGGTCCCTGGTCCGCATGGCGCACGTTCGCGGACGCGGGCTCCAACACGTATGACTCGCAGACGAATTACATCCTGCCCTTGGGCGGCGGCGACGGCGGCGACGGCGACGGCGGGGCGATATACATGGGCGATCGCTGGGAATCGAGCAATCTCATGCGCAGCACGTATGTCTGGTTACCTCTTGAATTCTCATCGGCGGGGGACGCGGCGGTGAGCATGACGAATCGCGTCAACTGGACTCCGGACGTGAGTGCGGGTACGTGGGCGGTCGGGCCGAGCGAGAATTGGCCCGAGGCCGAGAGTGCGACGATCGCGGACGGGGCGAGGGAGATGAGTTGCGCGGGCTGCAGCGGTGGGGAAGACGTGGGTTATATCGGCGGCAGCAGCGGCGGATCCGTTGCCTTTGGGAATGTGAGCAGTGAGGTCGCCGCGCGCACTTCGATCCGCATCAAGTATTTGAACGGGGACAGCACGCAGCGGTTTGCGAGCGTGGATGTGAATGGCGTCAGGAAGATGATTGCCTTCTTGCCTACGACTGGCGGCTCGCCGGGGAGCAGTGTGCTGAATGCGGATTTGGTCGGTGGACGGGGGAATAGGGTTGTCATTACTACGACGGATGGGAGTTATGGGCCGGATGTGGATCGGATCATGGTTCCTGTTAACTGAGGGTTGGGGGATCAGGGCATGGGTTTGTGGGTTTGTTTCTTTTATGTAGTCTAATTAGTTGGTGTAGATATCTAGTCTGAAGTTGAAGTTGAAGTTGGAAGTTGAAGTTGGAAGTGGAAGGGTAATTATCTTGGCTACTTGATTCATCGACTCTGGTCTAAGTCTGCCACCATCTATCTAGGGGATTCCCCTCACATGAAGCCACTCTCCTTGTCTTCTCGGGCCGTCCCTCGTCATATACGGCCAAGTGAAACTGCCGAGAAGGAAAGGCAGAAGGAGAATATGTACATACCTAAGAAGATGACGTTGTGATGTTGGGATGATAGGATCTGTTCAGGGATACGGATCCCTCATCAGCCCAGCCCAGCCCAGCCCAGCCCAGAACTCCTCCTCTCGTTAGGTAGTTTATTCCCCAGATGGCCAGATTCGGGACTCTCTCTCTCTTGTAGGTAGGTCAAGTCACATCACATCACCAGTATGTCAATTTGCACAGAAACGCACGTCAAATGAGGTATCAGGTATTAATACGTGATTCCATTTCGTAAAAGGGCCAGCAGTACGTCCGTAAGAAAGTCAAGTAAAACTGCACAAGACTTTCAAGCAGTTTAACGAAGACTAATAGGTAGACTCTTTCTTACGCTTGCTTGCTAACACACGAGGAGATTTTATATCCACTTGATATATAGAGTCCCTGATTCTCCCATAATCAGGATATTGATGCACTCGACCCCAGAGTTTTGTATCGAAAGCAAGCCGATCCTACTAGCTTGCCGCTGTTCCCTCGGCAACAGACAAGACATCCCATATCCCATTTCCCATTTCCCATGTCTTGGGCATGTCCACCACCCGCACACTCCTCGGCCCGTGGCGGGATGACGCTTGACTCCTCGCCCTCGTATCAAAGAAAAGAAGAAAATCCCTCCCATACTAGTAGGTTCTTCTTAAAGCTGAAGATTGGCAGCAGGCAATCGACTCGGCCCACCCCGCAGATGAGCAGCCGAATTCTTGAATAAACTCTGCCAAATGAAAGCCTCACTGAGCAACAGCTCAATATCTTTCTCCGTCCAGTCCCGCGTAGGCAGCGCCTGCAAGAACATCATGATTTCCTGGAAATCCATCTTGACCAGCTTGGCTGACCATTTGACGAGAAAGGCAGCGCAGACGTATAAGTGAAATTCAGAGAAGCCTTGTTCTTCGGCCTAAAGTAGCCAGTTAGACGGAATCAACAAGAGAGCAATGAGAGGGGATAGACCACTTACCAAATACGTGTCCCACATCCGGATTGTGTTTCGGACACTAATCTCTCTCATAAGGAGGCAGTTCATCCATCGGAAACTGAACTGTATAAACTCCACGTGTTCCTTCTCTAGATGCCTCGCCAGGCCTTCATCGATTCTAGCGGTAAGATCCCGGAGCGCGGCAACTTGCCTCTGTATCCCAGGCTGCGCAACAATGTAATGATCCTGGATTCCGTCCAGCAACTTTGTCAAGCACCAGTACGAGTCGGCCTCTACTGCGTCGAGTACGGCTTTCGGTAACTGTCCTGGGTCCATTCCACTCTCGATATTATTATCGGTTATGTAGCTCCCTAAAAACACCTGCCAAAACGGAGTGACCAGGTCATTGATGCCCTGTACGTAACCGCTGGCGGGATGTCGGATAGCCCATAGGTATAATATTCGCTCCAGGGATCGTTGCGTCGCTTCGTAGCTGTACAGCTCGATATGTGGATTCGTTCGGGGTACATCGATGCTGATCTGGTGCCAAACCGCTTCATCCAGGCCTCTCGAGCGGCCGGTCGGGGTTTGGTTGGCGCCCACTCGCTCAAACGCTTGACGAACGCCATCCAGATACTCCTTTCGCTTGCGCTCAAGAGTTGCAACCCGTCTCTCGCTGCTAGTGGGTAGATAGCTTAGCAACAGTTGCCACGTCATTGCGCGCACTTCCTCGGGCACTCCACTCCATGCCAGTGCCCTAAGATCCGTTATGGGAATGGTTGTCGACTGGAGGATTTTCTTGAATTTATTAATCTTCGTAACGCGGGAACTCATAGCATCAATCTCCTTCGGCGTTGCGTGAGCGGGAGTAGGTGGGTGATCGATTAAATGTAGGGCATTAGCAGGATCTTTTGGCAATATTAGCAGTTGTCGTCGCACTTTAGTTGCAGAGGGAGTCAGAGGTATAATGAACCTTTTAGGATGTCTTTATACTGCGGTCGTAGTATTTTTCCTTCACTCTTTTTCGGCATGGGATATACGAGTGAAGGTCGTTCAATTGCTATATCGGCACTATTAGAATACCGCCGATTCGGGGGACCGGACGACGCGTTAGAGCCTGGCTGGACCTGAGAGGCGAGGCTGCTAGCTTGCGTAGCGGCGGCCATGCGACGGGACCGCCGCTTCATGTTAGATAGACTAGGCAGTCCGAAGTCGTCCCCATCATCGTCGTCATACTCAAATTCATCCTCGCCTTCGGGATCTTCGACGTTCCAGTCCGAGTTCGTAGTAGACAGGAAGCTAAAGTATGACTTCAACGGGGGCGTGGATATGGAACTAGATTTGCGCGTAGTAGAGCCAACATCGCTGGTTCGGGCTTGCTGGGAAGAGGAGGATGGAGGTGATTTCGGTCGCGAAGTGTTGGATATGTTCCTAGATCGCTCCGATCAGACATCAGCGCCTTAAAGGAGTGAAGCGTGAATACACATACAGATTATCGAATTTAAGCATATCGGCGTGGGAGTAGGCGGCGCCAACCACTAGATTGGCATCTCGACCGGTTCGTTTCGGTGTGCCATCTCGCGGGGCTCGCCAGAATGGTGAAGAAGACCTTGACGCGACACGGTTAGTTTGATGAGCCCGAGCACTGTCTGGGAGATGGGCTGGACTTACTCGGACCTGTCTACACCCACACCAGCAAGCGTAAGGCTTCTCATTAACGGAAATCGCATTTCGGGGAAGTTGTCACGAGACAGGAGGATTAAGCAAGGAGCGCTGGGCGTCAGAATAGTAAACGGACTCTGACTTACCGACCTGGACCATCTCCTAAAAGACGAAGTACGTCATCGTTAGTTGAAAGCCGACTTTTGACATCTGGAAGAGGCCGAGACAGAGAGACGTGCGAGACTTACCTGCTGTGGCGTCTTCTTACCACTTCCAGAAGACGAGAACATGGTTGCCGGCGGTGAAAATAGGTGATAGGATGGATTATGATGGCATGGTCATTGTTAGGGCCAACATCATGTCTGCTTTGGTGCAGCGCCGACTCATATAGGAAGAAGAGATGGACAAATGACCAAGACAAACAAACAGCCAGCAGCTAGCTAGCTAGACAGACAGACAGACAAGCTTCACAATTGCCGCGAGACCGACCGCCCTTGCTGCGAGCTTTGAGGTGAATTGACGTCCGAGATGGGACGGAACCTGGTTCCCCCTCAGACTTCAATACATACAAATCCCGCCAACGTATGTATCCATTACGTGTATACAGTCTGTGGCCCCGTTTGGTACATAACATGCCGCTTTTAGCCGGAGCTCGGCACACGTGCTTGATCCAAGCCGAGCTGGACCTGAGCATACACCATTTTTACAGACTGTGACTTATTAGATACGGACTATGCGAAGCTGAATTATCTCGTCCATGCAGATCTGTGTAAATTCAAGACCGTAACAAACGGAATTGCATCTTGGAAGAGTCATTTCTTCGAAGGGGAGATCAAGAATTGCCCGGCTGTGAATTACCATCGCGTCGTCTGTCGGCTGATGCATAATCAGCGGTTAGCCGGTCAAGCCACCGGAGAAGCAGGTCCGATGACGTCGGTGGTCATGATCAGGGGCGGAGAGTGAAAACTGGGTTTGCCAACTCCCCAGGAAGTCGAACTCAAGATCGCACAGCTCGTTGACTGGCGATGGACCGTTGGCTTGGGGACTCGGGGTCGGAAATGGAAGCTAGGCTCTGCTGGCGTCGATGGAGAATCCCATGGGCCGGGAATTTGGGTTGATATACCCCCTAGTTATACTGAGCCAGCTGCCGGTTTAGTGGAACACGCCGTGACGTCCTTCTCGAGTGTGTCAATACCATTCATCGATTCTAGCATAAGGTTACTAGTTACCCCCAAATCGGTAGTCAATCACCATGTGCATCATGCAACGATAAGTCTCGTTTCTTACCATCAATGAGGAACTATCCGACCTGCGCACTACCCACCTCAAGGCCTATACGGAGTTCATTGTCTCAGCTCAGTTTGCCAGGCTAGAAGAGCTGTGATTACCGGCTATGTTCATCACGGCAAATAGGACGATTGTCAATGACGTACATTTCTCCTTGACGGCTTACGCGTTCCCTGGCCTTTCGATCTACCCCTTCCGATATCTCGGGCCTTTGTCTCCATTCCTCGCTTCTACGAGCCCTGTACTATGTCCCGACCCAGTGACACCTCTAAACCTGATTCCCTATAATTCTTTCAGAGCTTGTGATTTCATGCTTCCTTGCCATGTGTATGAGCAGAATCCCGTCTCCAGTGGACCTGTTCATTGTCTAATACCTCATTAACAAATAAAGCCCAGATACAACATGTTAAGTTTCTTATTCGGTCCATCTCAATGCTGAAGGCGGCATTGCCCGGCAACTCACTTCGGTGCTCGGGTTGTGTCTGTCCGTCCGCAATAATGGGGGCCGCGTTTCTGCGAAATGAAGTAGGAGCATCATTGCCATAAACTACAGGTACTTATAATACACATAGAAAGACAAGCGGATCAATCGTACGGACAATACTCCGTGTCAGATCATCGTGTCGGTACGAATACCGCATCTTGGGAACTATCCAAGGTGGACTGTCACGGATAGACCTAGTTCTATTTTCGAATGAGCTGGGAAACAGTATTGTCGTCAACCCTATGACCTTACCTTCAAGCAGGGTAGGCGTTAAGACGGCGTGTGAAGATACTAACAAAGTTCAAGTGTCTTTTCGTCGTGTGTATTGGTAGGTACCTATTCGTGCACCGCGCATGCTTCGGTCGGTGGCATCTGCTTGTCAGCTGTCCAAGCCTCCTGTCCGTACGTGCAAGAATGCATCCATTTAACTATCTAGGTACCTAGGTAATCTGTGCAGCCGGCACGTGATTTACCTACAATGCAAGCCTACAGTCAGAAACTTCGCAGTCATAGAAATCGGAGCTGTTTAACAATGGGAATATTTGTAAGGCAGCATGAATCCATAGGGATAGGTAGATAGTGAAGCCATTCATACTTTGATGATTTGGAGTTGGGCTATCAAGTTCGTCACAGCTGGCAGACAATTGCGAAGGACTGTCAGAATGATAGGTACCTTAGGCAAGCACCGACCTCAGGTACGTACCTAGGTACGTACCTGCCGCTAAGCGGTAGCGTTATCTTATCATTATCGTAAAGCTATCTGGGCCGCAAACTGCAGGCGCGATGTCGCTAGATACCCTTCCATTGGGTGGTTCAAAGTTTCTTTCCCATCCGTGTCCTGGGGGAGCTCTGTTCACCTACCTACCGCCTACCCTTCCTACCCTTCCTACCTTTTCTACCTCAACATCAACCTTCTGAGAGGCCGCGACGCCTGTCTTCCATCAACCCGCCCTTTCACTTCTTGATTTCTATTACCACTCGCATTAATTCGATTGATTCTTCATCTCCTTGAGTTGCCAACACGACATCGGCCGTCCCTTCGCGCACGTTTACTAACTTCAGGTCTCGGCTTTGTCACCGGGAACTAATCATCGATTCGAATAAGCTCGAGTCGCCGGCCTTTTCTATTACTGGGGCAAGCCACTAATTTCCATCATGGCGGACCCCGACAACTTCGAGGACGATTTGTTTGCCGATCTGTTAGTAACAAACTTTCCCGACCGAACAGGGCGATGCTGCCTCTATTCCACCTACAACTCGCGCATACCGACTGACATTCTCCCAGCTATGACGATAACGATGGCTCAGCTGCTGCACCAGTAGCCACTCCTGCGACTGCGTCGGCTCCGATTCTCGCTCAAGTCCAAGCCCAGGCCCAGGCTCACGCTCACGCTCAAGCCCTAGCTCAAACTCAGCCCCTAGCTCAGGCCCCGGCCCCGGCCCCGCTGTCTTTTGGAATTATAACCCCCCAAGCTGAGAGAGCACCAGAGGCCCAAGCTGAGTCGGCACCGGATGATGTGGGCTACGGAGCTGCGGAGAATGGCTACGGCGAAGGTTATCACGAAGATGCCTATGAAGAGGATGACGATGTCGACTTCGACCTCGGCAACGGTTCGACTAACAATACCGGCGCAGCTCCGTCGAAACAGGAAGAGTCTCCTGCACCTGCTTTTCACACAACGCGAGGACCAAGTGCTAAGGAGGATGGGTAAGTTCTTTCATTAGTATCTATCTTCGTATATTGTATTTGTTGCCCGTCAAAGCGGACATTCGGGCAGAGTGCATCACCATGCTAGATGAGCCCCCTGTTGGTAGCTCGAAGGGCTATGCAAGTAACTTTCAGGCGAGTGAGTCTGTTCAGCTGCCGGGGAAGGGAGGGTTCGGTACCCCGGGTCGCGCCAGTAGTGGCGTTGGACATGAAGAAGGGCGTTTTGCGCATTACCCAGCTAGCGCCACAGAGAGGATATCGAGGTATTAGAGTTCTACCAGATCAGGCGGTATTCGAACGCTGGCCAGGGGACAACCACCTCTTCCCAGTTCAAGGTACATCTCGAGAGGCTCGAGAGACAAGAGGAATAAATGGCGGAATAATTCACTGCTGCTGCTGCTACCTGAAAGGACCAAACGATAATATTCGACCATAGCCAGTGCCAGAGCACTACTGCTTCTGCTTTTTATAGCCATTCGTCAAGATAGGCTCATAGAACTCGACAAGGAACACCTCTGCAGCTGTAACAAGAAGACTGGCAGCGAATAGCGCTCGAGTTAGATGACCTAGCTTGGCGATAGCAAAGACGAGAGCAAAAATTCGACAATCGTTTCGGTCATCCTTCGCTGTTCCCCATGTCCACTTGAGCAATGCTACTGTGGCCTAGTCACCGGGATATCACTATTGGCTAGGTCGTGTCAAAGCACACGAATGAGCAGCACACCCGATGGCACCTACATTACAACTTCACACACTTGTCGCCACGGCCCGTCATCTCTAGCACAACAGACACGGGCCTAAGATTGCTTTTTCATCTCGTATCCCCTTCGGTTCTAGGCAAAGGATCCATCAGGTTGTAACGGCATCGAACACTTTCGAAATGAGAAACCTCAGCGTCCCGCGGCTGATCGCGTAGATGATCATTATACAAGTCCTCTTTGGAGATGTGGGGCTGTACATGGTCGCATATCTATTTGGCTGATTCGGGATGAGATGCCGCTTCATCCCTACCCTGTTCTGTGTTTTCATGATTGCATGGCGCGTAGGGTGTATGAGACTAATGCAAATTCTTCTACAGGAAGATGTTCATCGGCGGCTTGAACTGGGAGACGACTGATCGTAAGACATCTCTGACCAAGCTGTGGCTTTCTATGCGGGATACCTAGCTAACTCTTGTAACTCTATAGAGTCGCTGCGTGATTACTTTTCACAATTTGGAGAGGTCACTGAATGCACTGTCATGCGAGATGGCGCCACCGGACGCTCCCGAGGATTCGGCTTTCTTACCTTCAAAGACCCTAAGACTGTGAACATTGTTATGGTCAAAGAGCACTTTCTTGATGGAAAACTCGTACGTGATAGACCATGGCCAGTCGGAATGCATTTCTTGGTTGCTAACGAAGATGTAGATCGATCCAAAACGGGCTATTCCTCGAGACGAGCAGGAGAAGACCTCGAAAATCTTTGTTGGCGGTGTGAGCCAAGACACCACGGAGAACGAGTTCAAGGACTATTTTGCCCAGTTTGGTCGCGTAGTTGATGCAACTCTCATGATGGATAAGGATACTGGACGTCCCCGAGGCTTTGGATTCGTTACGTTTGAGAACGAGGTTGGAGTCGATGCGTGTCTGAGCACACACCTTGAAATTCATGGCAAAGCCATTGAAGTCAAGAAGGCACAACCCCGAGGCAACATGCGTGAAGAAGAAGAGGCTACCAGACGTGGCAAGTTCAAGAAAGGCGGCATGGACGACCAAGTTAACAACCAAAGCCAGATGGCTCAAATGAGCCAAGGCGGAATGACTCCGCAGATCATGGCTCAGTACATGCAGAGAATGCAGCAATATATGGCCATGATGCAGCAACAGGCGGCCATGAGCCGTGGAATGGGCATGAATCCCGCAATGCTCCAAATGCTCCAGATGCAACAGATGCAGCAGATGCAGCAGATGCAGCAGCAGATGGCCCAAGGCGGAGTGGCCAATACCCAGGGCATGGCGGCGATGAATCAAGCCATGATGCAGCAGATGATGGGCAATGCTGCTGCAGGACAAGGTCAGGGTCAAGGCAACGACGAGCAGCAGGGCTTTGGTGGCTATGAACAACAGCAAGCATACAATACACGTGGTGGCAGTGGACGACGTGGCGGCCGAGGAGGATACAACCAAGCTTCTTATAGCAGCGGTATGAGCAGCGGCGGCGACCCGACGTCGTGGGAGGGCATGTACGACGATGTTCCCCAACCCAACTACAATCAGGGTGCCGGACGCGGCGGCTTCCATCGCAACCGAGGCGCTTACCAACAATCTCAGGCGACGGCCGATCCTAACCACGCCCCCCCAGCCAACGCTCCTACCGGTCCTAAGAATGCTGGCAAACCGGGTGCCAACTATCGCGGCGGCGGCCGAGGAGGAAACCGCGGTTACCATCCTTATGGCCGCTAGTGCCTAGCAGAGTTAACACCTTGATGGCTGTGGTGGAAAAAGCCTGGTATATTCTACGAATAGCTTAGCCGAGTACCCCTTTCATGATGTCTCTTGTCGATGACATCTACCTATCACCCTACACTTTATGGTCGACAGGAGAAGACGCTCTCCCAGTCCGACGGGGAAAAAGGTCACACTTTTTTTTTCCTGTTGTCATTGTGCCATCTGTCTCACAATGGGCCATAAACTTTCACCGAGTTCTCTAATGTATTTGTACGAATGGGAGTTTTGTTGTTGTTGTTGTTGTTATTTTTCGATCTGGGGCAATGCGCATAATAAACCGCTCGATCACATCCATTGATCTCAGGACGCGGAGGGGGTTATGGCGAGAGATCTGCGCAGCCAAAAAACTAAGAAAAAAACAACCTCTCAATAAATAAATAAAAAAGATTCACAAAAGTAAATAAAAGAAAAGGAGATGAGATGAGATGAGATGAGATGAGGTGAGATGAGATGAGGTGAGATGAGTAAAAAAAAAAAAAAAAAAAAATCATGCAAAGAGTGAACCAAAGAGAAAAAATCAAAAAAGGAGAAAAAGAAAACGTAAGGCTAAAAATACTAACGCGTATACCTACCTAGATACTTTTGTTGACCAAACCACGCCCACCTCTTTTTTTTTTTTTTTCCTTGTCTCTCTCTATCTCTATCTTTTCTTTTTTTCCTTGATAGACGAGTTCGCCGGCTGCCCTTTTCTTTCTTTCCTTTCTTTCTTTTCTTTCTCTCTTTCTTTCTCTCTTCGAACTTCTTCGAAGCTGTTTTGGGGAAAGATGGTGGGGAAAGTCGTGCCTCTGTTCTCGCAACGCAATTCGAGTCAGATTCTCCCCCAAAGAAGATAGGACTCTGAGTTCGGGAGGAGCTTGGCTTTGAGCTTTGAGCTTTGGGGCGCCGGGGGGGAGGGGGGGAGGGGGGTATAACGATAAAAAAAAAAAGATGACTAAGGTACCTTAGCTATCTAAGCCACCGAGCTTCGGGGAGCTTCGGGGAGCTTCGGGAGTCGGGAGAGAAGGTGTAGTAGAACTGAACTGAACTGAACAGAATTGAATTGAATTGAACTGAACTGAATTGAATTGAACTGAACTGAGAAATTGAGAGTTTCATTCATGTTGCATGCTTTGATATTCATTGCCGTGCTGTGCTGTGCTGTGCTGTGCTAGTGATAGTGATAGTGAGATTGATTATTTGTTTGTTTGTCTCTTCATCATCTATTAGGTAGGTAGGTATGTATGATTCCGCGAGTATTGTGAAGTCTCCTACGTAAGTTGGGAGTGTGGTGGCCCCTCGGGTATATACATATGTCCTTGAAGGTCCCCCGGGATTTTGAAACGGGGGTATGTAATGACATCCCCATCCCCATCCCCATTTCAATTCCAGATCCTCTTGAAAAATGAACATTTTTTTAAAAAAAACTAATGGGATTACTTTTATTTTTTATTTATTTTTTATATTTTTTTTAAGAAAATTGTAAACATATGTATATGCAAACAACCATTGCCGCCGTCGTATCGCTACGTATGCTGCATACGCCTATTGCCTCCTCCCCCTTCTTTCCCTGCCTGTCTCCCCGGTCCGGCCAACTTGTCAGTAAAAGTTACATTGTACACAGGTCATGTAGGTTTAGGTTAGGTAGGTTAGGTAAAGTAAGGTTACCAAAACCATCGAGATGAAGAGAGAAAAAAAAAAAAAAAAGGTCCTTCAATAGTCCCTATATAACTTCGTGAATCCTTCCGCGGGCGGCTGTAACCAATTCCGCTCGTCGTAGACGGTGTCTTCGCCCTCGATGACGTGGAAAGTATATATAATCCGTCCCTTTTGGCTCGTGTTCCGCTCGCTTCGGTGCAGTACGTTTCCGTGGATCAGGACCAGCGAGCCGGCTTTTACTTCGCGCATTACGTACGCGTCGTCATCGTCGTCGCCGTCGTCAGCATCATCATCATCATCATCTGCGCCTTTCCTCGTAGTCGTTCCATTCGTCTTCTTCTCCTTCTGCTTCTTGTCTTCGCCGTATCCTTCGCCCGGAGGGAACTGCGGGCCCTCATTCTCGATGAATTTCGTGCCGGAACGCCCATCTGCGGAACGGACGAACCGGCGGCGCACAGGCGCCCATTTATGGCTTCCGGGCAGGAAGCTGAGGCAGCCGTTCTCGGCGGTGGCGTCTTCGAGCGCGTACCAGAAGCCGATGGCGCTCGGGGGGTCCGTGTACAGGAACGTGGTGTCCTGGTGCGGCGGGACGGCGCCGCCGATCTCGGGCTGCTTGCAGATGACCATGGATTGCAGACAGCGCGGGTCGCGGAAGCCGAGGGAGCGAGCCATGGCGGCGGGGCGGGATTCCAGCATTTTCTTCGCCCTTTCCCTTTCCCTTTCCCCTTCCCTTTCCCCTTTCCGATCTTCACTTTCACCCGCACCCGCACCCGCACCCGAACCAATGGCGGGCTCGGGATCTAAAAGCTTCGCGAAAGGAGGTGATAACCCGTGCAAGTAATGTCCGATCTTGTTGATCGCGCGGGCCTTGGGCTTCGTCAGTTCGCCGGAGGCGGAGAAGGCGTCTTCCTCGAAGAAGAAGCGGATCTTGTCGCCGGAGGTGAGAAAGTAGTCGTCGCCGACGTGGGCGGACTTTTCGCCGGTGCTGAAGCGCGTCATGGGGTGGTCTGCGAGGGAGAAGGAGTCCAGCAGAGAATGGGTTTCCGAGAGCATGGCGGACACGGTGGTGGGGTCCAGGGCGTCGGGGATGATGAGGTAGCCGTCGCGGTCGAAGGAGGCGAGTTGTTCTGGTGTGAGACCGCGCGGTTGAGGCTGTGATTGCACTTTCGCCTTCACCGGCGGCTGCGCTTTCACGTGCGCTTGAACTGGCGCCTGTCCGGACGACATGGTGAGGGCTGCCATGTGTATTTGTGTTTGTGTGTATGCGTATGTGTATGTGTATGTGTTTTTGAGTGTGAAGTTAAGACTCAGACTGATATCAAAGTAGCACTTATGCGCCGGTCGCCTTATGGAGTATCTAGGGGGGGAATCTGTACTGAGAATAGGCAATTGTTTTCAATTGGGGGCAATGCAAGATGAAATTCAATCTCACGTATTCTTTTCTTTTCTTTAGACTGGAACAGAGTGATCTACATCTCGTAACAAGTGGTCTACATATTCGGTACGGGTATAGATATATACTCTAGGCGGTTTTGTCGTTGCAGAAACGGAGGGGCAGGACCAGGAGGGGTTCGCGAATGAATTGCGAAGGTTACCGACGGGCTCCCGGCGCAGGACTTTATTAGGTAAGCGGCAAGGTGGGGTAGCTCCCCCTTAATCCGAAGGACATAGCGGGAAACGGGCAAGAGCGACACCTTATCTATGGCTTGATAGGTCATCATTGCGAAGATTCTTATCGGAACCAGTAAACGCGGGTAAAGCTCTGAAGATATCCTATCTAGATATCTCTTAGTTACGGACGCCTCATGATTGCAAGTCTTTGTCGGTGAGTGATACTATTTTATTCATTCTCGCGGGTTGACACATTCGGGTCTACCTACACTACACTACCTACACTAAGTAGGTAGATATGTAGTTACATTGGACTCAAGTCACCTTACAGTAGCCGGGCATACGGCATACCTACTCACACACTAGTGCAGGTACACTCACAGTCCGGAGGTATGAATCTGGATACAAAGCTATCTAACAAGTGACGGAGAATAGGCACGATACCTACAACTACGGACTCCGGAGTACCGCGTAATTACATAGTGTATGTACCTACACATCTTAGGTACAAGTGCCAAATTGTGTGCCAGATTAGGTAAGGTACCTAGGTACCTAGGTTGTGTGTGTGTGTACGAGACTGACACCTAATCAGACTTACGGCTTGACGGGACCCATCGCGGCTTCAACCTGCTACCATCTTGGGCTTTTACCCTTTGGGAAACTTTACCCCCTTTTTTTTTAAGTTGCCCATTTTCAAGAGGCAAACCCTTTTTTTTCTTTTTTTTTTTCTCTTACCTATCATCCGCCCAATCGGAATCATGAGCGAGGAAGAAGTTGTGCTCTACGACGAGCGAATCTGGCTAGACGGGTGTTGGGATTTCTTCCATCACGGCCATGCTGGCGCCATGTTGCAGGCCCGTCAACTGGGCAACGAGCTGTACGTCGGCGTACACTCTGACGAAGACATATTGAAGAACAAGGGCCCCACTGTCATGAACCTTGACGAACGGTATGATAAAAAAAACCATCAATCATCTATATCTTGACACACAGACACATACATTTCTTCTCTATTTGAAACCCATATTTAAAAACAAAATTATGAACCAAAATGACGGGTGAAAACTAATGCCGTTTGAAACATAAAAGTCTCGCTGCCGTCGATGCCTGCCGCTGGGTCACCAAGTCCGTGCCGGACGCGCCGTACGTGACCGAACTGCCCTTCATCGGCCGGTATCACTGTAGGTTCGTCGTCCACGGCGATGACATCACGTCGGACAGTAATGGCGAGGACTGCTATCGGTTCGTCAAGCAAGCGGGGCGCTTCAAGGTCGTCAAGCGCACGCCGAGTATCTCTACGACGGACCTTGTCGGGCGCATGTTATTGTGTACGAAGACGCATTTCATCGCTTCGTTGAAGAAGATGCTGGCGGGCGAGGAAGGGTGTGGCTCTACTGAGGAGAGGAAGGCGGAGGGAGAAGGCATGATGAATAGGATTCGTCAATATGCTACCGATGAGAGTGGTAGGGACCCGGGTGTTGATGTGTACTTCTGGACGCCCTCCGACTCTGCTAAGAGCGATGAGGAGGAGGAGAACAGCGGTACGTGCAGTCAGCTCCTCAAAGGCAAGGGACCGAAGCCGGGACAGAGGATCGTTTATGTCGATGGAGGCTTTGATCTTTTCTCTAGCGGACATATCGAGTTCTTGCGACATGTTGTCCTTGCTGAGGGAGAACTGGCGAAGCAGAACGGATGGTATGAGAAGAAGGCTGTCGATGAGCGGTTGAGGAAGAACGACGGCAAGGACTACGGACCTGTATTTGTGGTGGCTGGTGTTCATGGTGATAGGGTCATCAATCACTGGAAGGGCATCAACTATCCGATCATGAATATCTATGAGCGCGGACTCTGCGTTCTGCAATGTCGTGTAAGTACCCGGCTTGTCCTGACTTGTTTTTTACATGTTTCTCCCCCCCCTTCTGTTTATTTCTGGAGAGAAGGAGGCTAAACATTACTTAGTACGTCAACGCCGTAATCTTCAATGCGCCCTTCACACCCACAAAATCCTATCTCAAATCCCTACCCTGGGGCATACCTGACGCAGTCTACCACGGTCCAACGGCGTTTATCCCGCTCTCTTACGATCCGTACACGGCGCCCAAGGAAATGGGTATCTACCGTGAGGTACCCGCCCATAAATTCCAGCATGTCAATGCGGGATCTATCGTGCAGCGGATCATGCGGAGTCGGGATATGTACGAGGAACGGCAGCGGAAGAAGGGGGTCAAGGCTGTTGGCGAGTCGGCCCATAGGGAACGGGAGATCTTGGAGGAGGAACAGCGGGTGAAGGAGGAGGAGAGGATGCTTCGATCCTAGTACGTGCGGCGTTTGATTTTTTTTAATATGGGTTGGGGTTTGGGAGCGTTGATCACTGGGTTTATCAGAACTACCTAGATTGCGCTGATTTGATGGCTTCGCGTTTGAATTAAGCCAGATAAGCTGCCTATTTGCTTGCTTGCTTGCTTGCTTGCGATGTGCCTACTTATTGTAATAGACTTGATATGAGACATTCACATGTGCATGCGCGAGATGCTTCTTCGGGATATGTGGACTGACTACGTGTTCATCGATGTCTCGGCAACGACTTGGACGAACATTCAAGCTGAGGTCTTTTTTTTTTTTTTTTTTTTTTCCATCAGCATCCTTTTTCATGGTCAAATACCTACATCTGATTGATTACCGTTGGCTTTTAGCTGTAGCCTAGTGGTAGAAACAGGGCATACGACGTCCTTGCTCGGATTACGAAGCTGATAGATGATCGGTCGCGTGCCTTTGGGGATTGATACGGGAGTGGTGGTATTCCCACATCAGCTAACTACCTAACCTAGGTACGGACTACCATACACAAGTATGTATCAAGACGAAGAGACTCATTGGCCAGCCTAGAAAGTCGGGATTCCCGGACAATTTCCCAGGTAGGCTCTCAGGGAGGACCCTATGCGGGATTCACTTGTACTTCCTGCTCCTCGGCCATGATGGTGAGGAAAGGGAATGATGCCCTTTAAAAAAAAATATTATCTATAATCTATAATCTATAATTAAGCCTCGCGACAACCCCCGAAGATAATCATGCAAAAGTCACACGATGACATTCAAATAGATATCCAAGTAAAAGTACGTATGTAATCTTTGTCAGTTGACGAAAGTCTTTGTCTCAAAAATTCTACACCGAAATCATCCCATCCTATCCCATCGAAACACAACCAAGAACTCCAAAAATAATCAATATTTATCTTATCATCGCTCTCCCCGTTTGCTGAGAAAAAAGACAAGAGGAAAATCCCTTTTTCTTTTCGTTCATTCGTTTCGATCATTGGCTGGATGATATCTGACTTGATAGAGTGAGTGAAAACCAAAAAAAAAAAAAAAAAAAAAGTCAAGTTTAAGAAAGTAAACATAGACTAATAATATTATTTACAATAAGTACAAATAGTTACCTACTTACCTACCTACCTACCTTTACCGTCGCATCACATCACACATCACCTAACCTACCTAGATCTAAGTAGTGCAGGGAGGTTTTTAGCTGGCCTTCGGAGATAGGCGAGTCCGGTGTCAAGGGTTTTTGTCGAATAGCTGTCTTTTGTCGGTTTTTTTTTTTTTGGTGTTGAATGAAAAAAAAAAAACAGAGAAAGAAAGAAAGAAAGATTACCATACCATACATACCATACACCCGCCTTACCTTATCTTACCTCACCTTACCTTTCCCTTTTTTTTTTTTTTTAAAAAAAAAAAACCCCCAAGATCTCTCTCGTGATGATTTGCTATAGTTAGAAACCGGTAAATGCGACGTAGGTAGACGTACATAGATGTAGATCCCGGGGGTCTTCTTTTTAGTCATTTTCATTCATCGACGTTACTTGCCGTCGTCTTACTTAGGATACCTACCTTCCTAAGGGACAGGATACGTGGGTATGGTAGCAGTAGCAGTAGTAGCACCCCTCCCCTCATCCCTTACAGATTACCTTTTTTTGATGCGACGGTCTCGATTGGGGTCTTCTCGTTTCACTAGATAGCGCGGTAGTGTAGGCATAGTGAGATAGTGTAAAGTAGGTCGAGGTTAAGTGTGCAGGCTACACTAAGTAGAGCAATAGATAGAGTGTACTTGAAAGAGTAGAGTAGAGTAGATTCGATACGTAGATACACGACATATCTTACGTGATTCTTAACGAGGCAGATTTGGGAGGCGCTGGCCAATGGTTTTCTTGCGATGTCAGATGGGCGATGAGTCAGACGGGGAGCCGGCGATGGTAGGGTTTATCTTGATTGTGCCAGTATCTAGTGGGTGGTTTCATTTGGTGTATGCGTATATCTGTACGAAGTAGGTAGTGTAGGTACATAGTAGTGTAGTGTGGTGTAAATAGGTAGAGAGAGTTCAGCACGGAATACGGCTACCTACACACTTTGAGTGCGTGGAAGGTGGCAGCCCCTATTCCATGTGCGGAGAGAATTTCTTCGTTCGTTTCGCTATGAACTAACTACCTAGCAAATAGCTTAACTTTCAAAGGGGAATAGTTTCACTATTCTACCCTGTACACGAGAGAGAGAGAGAGTGTTGTGCGTTCGTTCGTTCGTTCGTTCCGTGTTTTGGTTTACAAATGGGGAAACGTGTTGTGGTGGCTACTGTACGTACTATCACAGTAGAAAAGAAAATCTCCCAAATTATTCCCTCAATTCCAATCACGGGGTTGTTTTAAACTACCGGTTAGTTATGGATGGCAGTTGCACAAGAAAAAGGTGCCCTTTTCCCTTCATTGCCAAACCTTCCCGTCCGTCCCTTCCCACACCCCCGGCTTATAGCGGCGTTATTCGAATCGACAGCGATTTCGGTAGGAGAGAGACAATATGTACCGTGTTTGAGGCTTGTGCTTGCACACGGTGACTATAGGTCTTGGCGCTATATCACAATTTTGGCTGTACCAAAAGCAGAAGCCAAAGTAGGTACGGACGTACGGACTGTACCTTTTACGAGTTAAGTTATTACCTACTTAGGTAATCTGTTTCCCACTGAGGTCTGATCGTAGGTTGCTCGTTGCTTGCTTGGCGAAGATACCTACGGACGTACTTGGGTAACCAGGTCTTTTCTTCTTTCGTTAGTGAATTAGTTATAAAGGCTCGTGAAAAAAGGGCTTGTCTCGGCACCCGTATATCGCAGCAAAGTGTCATGTAATCGTTCCCCAAACGTCATTTGCATCCGATTAGCAAACGTTCCTACTTACACTACACCGTACTATGTAAGCGTTTGCCGCTTTCACGAGATTGAAGTACCGATAATACAACTAAAACTTTTGGCTTCGTCACTCAAGTTTAATTACACCCAACTTTGCTACGGACTAGTTTGGCCGTAATTCATCCCTCTGCGCAATTTCAATTTGATAAGTATGTACGGACGTACTTACTTACATAGTATTTGATTCTTCTTTTTCTATTTTTGCTCCGTTAGGTTGCCCACAATCGAGAGAGACTTACACTTGTTGACTTCGTAACTCGTGCAGCTAAGCTCGGAGATCTCCTAAAAAGATCTTCCTACGTAGGTAAGCAGGCAATACCTACCTACACTACATGGGCACTACATGGTCCTACTTATAAGCGCACACAAGGTCTGACTTGATTCTTGCTTGCGGAATAACTGAGTCAGAGAGATGAACGATGAATATCGCTGATGACGTGCGTACCTAATTCTGGTGTGTAGTGTACATACAATGCCACGACTTTATCGGGAGCACTCGGTGCTCGTTGGCTCGTTGGCGTTGATGGATTGTTGCTGCTAAATTGAAGCTTCGTTTTCTCCTGCCGTTTGGAATAATTCGTTCCCTTTCTAGCGCCACCAAATTGGTTTGAACTTTGAACTTTGCCCTGCCTACTAGTACGTAGTATGGTGAGGGGAGGGAGCACTACGATCTGGACTGGACCATGCAATTAACCTTCCATTCCTTCCAAGAGGAAAAGTAGGTAAAAGTAGGTACCTTCGGCTGGCGGCAATTTAACGGTGGATTGACCTTCGTCACAACCTTAAAGAAGGAACCTTAGCAAGGAGCCTTAGCAAGATCGACGATATAGTCAAATCAATAACTTCGCATCCATCACCCGGCTCAGGTCAGCTCCAGGTAAGTAGAACGGAGGCGTTATTAAGCCGGGCGGAAAAGATGCATAATAAGAGGAGAGAGAGAGAGGGGTGGGGGATTTATGTCGTACTTCAGAACTTCAGCACTTCAGCGGAATATCGTCCCCAATTAACGACGCAGTTGGACGGCTTGTCCGGGGGCGTATCTGTAGTGTACTTCCATACCTCCCAGTATCCCGTCATAAACCAAAGCTCAGGCCAAAGCTTCTGGAATATCTAGCGTGGCCTATGATGAATTGCGCTACTGTACAGTACAACTCTGAGCAACCAGTATGCTGGTACAGTCCGTAACTAGGGACTGCCTACACAGTTAAAAACGGACAGTTGAGACAAATGAACTCATGTCGTAGCCATGCTGAAAGCTCTAGACAAACGAATCATCGTCTTTTCGTCTTTTCGTCTTTTCTTTCTTTGAGCTCATAAGAATAAAGCGACAAGAGAACCGGCTGGGTCTCATCTCTGGAAGCGTATCTTCTGTAGGATGCGGTTAATCAAAGGAAGCCGCATGGCAGGGTAGCTCCTGGTGACTTGGACACCAGTCCGAACCGTGCGCCCTTCTGGAAGGCGCGAAGAAGCCTAGCAGAGCTGGGGGAAGGGCGGGTGGGTCTGGACTGCGATTGGTGGGGAACAACCCCTCCTCCCCTGCTCGGTCGCTTAGTGGGTGTGGCTAAGGGCGCTGGCCAATGACTTGCCTTACCCGAACTGAGGCAGGAACTTCCCATTCAACAATGTAGGCGTCACTTCTGCGCTTAGTTCCCTGGCTGAGAGCGCTCTGCCGATAGCTACCTGTACACTGCCGTTGTTACCCTCGACGTTCCCCTCCAAGCCCGAGCCCGAGCCCTTCTCTCGCGAGCCTTCTTCGCTCTCCACCGCACCATCGTCATCGCGCCATTGCTGAGGCTGGTCCATCACTGCACACATTATTCAGATAGGCCTAGTGCCCTGTTCCGGATTGCCCATGTAAACCTTGACAGGCTCGCCCTCCCTCTCCCCCTCTCTTGCGGAATATTGTTACCAAACCCTCAATCTCTCATCGTCCTCCTTCTCCTAGACCTGCTGACACTTCGATCCGGGCTGCATAGCAGACCATTCGTTGCCTTGCCTTGTGGCTACGATCTACGACTCAGTTACCTGGGATCTTGCTTGGAGCCTGGTAGTCGGTCTTCCTCTCTCACCGTCAGCTTGAGTAAGGAAGCCCTTCTACATCGCGACAGAATACACATCCGTAAGCCCGATCTTTTCACTGTCTTTAAACCCAGCATCGTCCCCGTTCGTGTCCCCGGCCCACCGATCCCACTTGACTACTGCTATAGTTAAATTGAACATCGATACTTGGCTTCGTTGGATCTGGTCCAGCTAGCCCTGTCCTGTCCTGTCCTGTCTTGTCCTGCCCTACCATGTACTGTACCTTGCCCAGTTTCACTTTTCCCCTGCTTATGCTTTTATGCTCTTCTACAATTACCTGTTTGAGCGGCATTTGCCTTGCTCCGGTACTATGCACTCGCTCTATTGCACCCAAGAAGCCTCTACACTAGGTCTGTCTTGCCGCCTGGGCCTCTGCCCCCCCCGGCCTCCTTTGATGCCGGGCTAAGTACCCTTCTTCTATTATTACCTCTAGTTCCCGTACCATACCCTGGACTACCTCGGGCGGAGCGAAGCTACTATTAACTGGGCTTGCCTGCCTGGGGCTGCCTGTTAGTTACCTGCTCTGCCATATGGCTATTTGCAGCCTTGCCCGCCTGAGTCAAATATGTACCTTGCATTTTCCTTCTGGAGGGGTTGCACTGTTAGCTTTCTTTTCAGCTGTTCTTTTCTCGTTCACAACCGCTCTCTCGCTTTACTTTAATACATTTGGCTTCCCACTACACAAGTTGAGGGTCCATCGTCATCAAGACATCGAGTAGCAGCGACCACTGACGACCTTTCCCTTCCCTTCCCTTCCCTTAACCACGATACCACCCTACCACGCCCCCAAACATGTATACCGATGCTTTCGGCACCATGGCGTTGCCTAACACTTACAAGAAAGAGATAGAAAATCTCAGTACCCGAATCCGACTAGAGAACCCCTTCGATATCCTCCAATTCTGCTCCGACTATTTTCTCCGACGCCTACGGGAAGAACGGATCAATTACTTCCACACACCGTCGCAATCGCAATCGCAGTGCTTAGGCGCCATGGCTGGAGCAACATTCAAGAGCCCCTTCGCGGCAAACTCGAACCCCTTTGGTGCAGACTCACCTAGGCTTCGCACCGCAACATCCAGGACATTGCTGAACGTGACGGAGGAAGACGAAAATGATACTATCGCATCTCCCACAACTGGTGCCGGCGGCATGAATGGTGCTTTCCGTAGTCCCTTTGGCGATGGCCCCTTCAGTGATGGCCCATTCGGCGAAAGTCCCTTTGGTGATCGCCACTCGGACGGATCTCCCTCATCAATTAGGACGCCTCCAAACCCTGATAGCTATCCGGCACAATACAATTTTGGCCGACGCACCTCTGTCTCGGCCGAGTCATTAAAGCCGGCGGCCGATGTCAATGACAATTGGACCCCACCCTCGTACGCAAAGACGCCGGAGCAACTGGACAGGCTGCAAAAGGCCATCGAAGGAAATTTCTTGTTTAGCCATCTGGACGATGAGCAAACTGCACAGATCCTCGGGGCCTTGCAGGAAAAGCCCATTCCGGCCAAAGATATCAAGGTAAGCCGTTAAACTCCAGACGTAGATACCCGTAGTTTTGGATGCTAACCATTGTGTCATTTCAGGTTGTATCACAAGGAGACGCGGGCGATTATTTCTACATTGTAGAGAAGGGTTCCTTTGACGTGTTCGTCAATGACAGCGGATCTCTACAGCCTGGAGTGGATGGCATGGGTGAGCAGGTGGCCAGCGTTCAAGCAGGTGGCTCCTTTGGTGAACTCGCCCTGATGTACAACGCCCCTCGAGCGGCAACCGTCGTATCCGCCGAGCCCGGATGCACGCTGTGGGCCCTTGATCGCGTAACTTTCCGTCGAATTCTCATGGAGTCCACATTCGCTCGCAGACGCCTATACGAAAAGTTCCTCGAGGAAGTCCCCCTTCTTTCTTCGCTCACCCCCTACGAACGGTCCAAGATTGCCGATGCCCTAGAAACCCAGAAATACCCCGCCGGAACGACCATCATTAGACAGGGCGACATTGGGCAATCGTTTTATCTTGTTGAGAGCGGAGAGGCCGACGCGTACAAGGATGGAGAAACCGAATCAGTCAAACATTATGAGAAGGGTGATTTCTTTGGAGAACTCGCACTCTTGAACGATGCGCCTCGAGCGGCTAGTGTCGTAAGCACTACCGATATCAAGGTAGCCACGCTGGGCAAAAATGCATTTGCCAGATTGCTGGGTCCCGTCGAAGGAATCATGCGGAGAACGCGATACGTCGGCGTGGTTTCTGGTGTAGAGGATGTTGACCCTCTTCACTCGGCGTGTTAGACCTATGTTTTGCTTTTCTTATTACCCTACTTTGTTTTGTTTTTTTTTCTTTTTTCTTTCAAAACGGGAGGTTGGACCAAGATTGGCGCGATAGGTGGTGGTCATATCATGATAGGACAGGCGATGGTTGAGGGTTTGGTGGCGTTATCTGGGGGCGGTTTTGTACTTTATGTGCCGTGTTGAGCAAACACCGCTGTAAGCAGTAGTGTGGTTATTGGTATTACTACGAGAAGTCATAAATATCCCTACATTCGCTTATTCTTACGCCGAAGTGAAACGATTTTGAGATGTTGGAGTTAAGTGTGAATAAGTATTGGTATTCGTATTCGTATTCCGAACGTCTTTCAACGGCCCTGAGATCAATGCTTCGATAGACTGAGTGAGTGGTCAAATTGGAATAGGCATGCAAAGAGAGCAAGATGTCCTTTTGTAGCTGGTTATCTTTCGAAATATTAGGTGACAGACACGGATTGACGTGGAGTTTTTATTTTCTTTTTATTTTTTCATTCTCGACGAATTTCTAGAAGAACACTTGACTGATACATTCTTAACCTAGCACAACTTGGGGAAGTCATTTCCCAGTTTGTGGGAATTGAATAAACGTGTGAGTTGTGGTGCTGGTGTTGGTGTTGGTATTGGTATTGGCAATCCTTGACGCCGCTGAGAATCCATTGATCCGATAGAATCTACCTAAGGTTAGGTTAGACTACATCGAAATCACTGCTGCTTCCTCCCCTCCCCCTCCCCTTCCCTCCCCTCCCCTCCCCTTTTTTTTCCTTTCCCGGGTTCTTTATCGCTGCCTCGCCCGAATCTGCTGCCGCAAGACCTCCGTGGCAATCTCCGTCTCAAGGACGCGGCCGACGGCGCGCTTCCACGTATCCTCAAGGCCGAGCAGTTCGTCGCGGACGTCGTCCTGCGCGCGCCGACGGCTCAGCGCCAGGGTCTCGAGCTCGTGGTTGGCGGCGGCGAGATCGGCCTGTAAGGGGGCCAGGACGGACGATTCGGTCTGCCAGTTGCTCGTCAACCAGGCGTTCTTCCCGTAGGCGTCGAGGAGGTGGAGGTTTTGCGCGCGGTGGGAGAGGTAGGTGGAGGTTGTGTAGGCCTTTTGGAGGGCGGGGAGGAGTTCGGAGATAGAAGAGGTGGTAGTGGTGGTATTGGTGGTATTGGTGGTGGGAAAGGGGAGCAGGGAGTCTTGGAGCTCGTAGCGGGATTGATCGATTGCTTTTAGGGGTTCGCCGGAGGCGATTCGGGAGAGTTCGGATTGCATTGCGGGTGTGAAGGTGGGTTCGCGGAGGGGGGGGAGGGCGGGTAGAGGAGAGGGATCGTTGGCGGGGGAGGAGGAGGAGGAGAGTTCGGCGGTTATGAGGGCTTGGGCGGCGGCGGTTTCGGCGTCTGTGAGTTCTTTTTCTATGACTTTTGGGAGTTAGTTTTTTTTTTTTTTTTTTTTTCTTTTCTGGGCTCGATAGCTCTGGTTTTTACCCTGGTGTGGATTTGATTTTCTTTGTGAGGGATGAAGTATTGGTTGGGATGGAAGGAGGGGAAGGGTTTCATGGTAGCGATCGCATTGGATGGTTGACTTGACTTACATGGTAGGGACTCGTGCACTACGGTGCGAATGGAAGCCATGGTTGTTTAATTGAATTCCGAGATTGTGCTGTTCTTTTCTTTTTTGTCGCTTCCTCTATGTCTTATGTGCCGCGGAGGGGAAGTACAGCTTCTGTAATGGCGTGGGAAGGAATTGGTTGTTTGTGGTCTGAAATGGTGGTTTAATGGTCAGTTGCTGCTCTGGCTGCTTGCCTACCTTAGGCAGCTAGATAATAGGTAGGTAGATAGGTAACTACCGGTATTCTCGTGTTTGAGACGCGACCGGACAAGTTCGATTTTGAGCTCATCCTTATCGTCGGTATGCGATTGCTTATCTAAAGTGGATCCGAGACAATGACGTAATGGTCAGTTGGACGGTAGTTGTACCGACTCGACTACGGACGTACCTAAGGCAAGGACTCAGACTTACCTCCCTTTGCCAATCAAGTCACTTCAAGTCACTTCACGTCACTTCAACTTCCGTGTGAGTGTTACTGCTACCCTCTGGTCGCGTGATGCATCGGATAGTAAACGCATGATGTGGTCGTTGACAGGGTTATTTTGAAGATGGTGTTGTGACAATTCTTTGAACTTGTGTTATTATTGGTGTTGTCTGCCCTGTCCCGCCGAATCCGGCATCCGATTAATCTTACGCGTGACAGTCAATTCGACCGGTGCTGTGGTGGCTTCTACCGGGAGAAACGGATAAATACACTAAGGCTGATCCCAAGTCCTGTCTGTGAGTGGATTATATGCGTCCTGCAAGAAAGAAAGACGCCATGGAAGACAATCCCGAGGACAAGAACACCATGCCGCTGGTCCCCGATCGGCGCAAGTACAGATGGATAGGCCTTAGAGTCTTGATATCTGTTGCGCTGTCTTTGTCGACACTTCTTTTCTTGATTCTAGCTTCGCAAAGCGGTGTTGGAGAAAAGCTTAAGTTATGGCTTGATGATGAGGTATCTAGGCAGGGGTTGGGGGCCTCCTCGAGGGCTGAGGGAGATGAGTATCTCTTGGGAGTAGGGAAGGCTGATATCACTGGGTATGCTCCGTGAACAACTATCCAAAATACTGTGATTGTTTAAGATATGGGTTGACTGACATTCACCAGACCTGTCGTTGAAATCAATCTCATGGGTTATGCCGACCCGAAGCAGATCGGCACAGGATTAAGGCAACGGCTTTACTCACGAGCGTTTATCATCGCGGATCCTTCTCGTTCCCCTGATCGATTCATCTACCTTGTTCTTGATACCCAATCCGGCGACACTGCAGTCCGGTATGGCATCTTGGATGAACTCAAAGAGCTGGGTCCCGAGTATGCCGACTACGGCCATCATAATCTAGCCGTGACTGGCACGCATTCACACTCGGGCCCCGCGGCATGGTTGAACTATCTATTGCCCCAGATCACAAGTAAAGGATTCGATCAACAGAGCTATCGGGCTATCGTGGATGGCGCGGTCTTGTCTATCAAAAGAGCTCATGAAAGTCTAGCGCCGGGTCATCTCAGTGTTGGCACGACCAAGGTCGTCGGAGCCAATATCAATCGAAGTTTATTCGCTTACCTGGCGAACCCTGAAGAGGAGCGAGCCAAGTATAATGTCAGCACCGGGGACGACGGGTCAGTAGAGAAGAATATGACACTGCTCAAGTTCCAACGGTCATCAGATGGGAAAAACATCGGTGTCTTGACTTGGTTTCCCACGCACGGGACTTCGATGTTGGGAAATAACACCTTGATTTCTGGCGATAACAAGGGTGTGGCTGCGTACCTTTTTGAGAAGAGCATGGTGGGCGACAAGAATGCTGCTGCTGGCTTTGTAGCTGGTTTCTCGCAAGCGAATGTCGGTGATACTAGCCCCAATGTTCTCGGGGCTTGGTGTGAAGATGGAACGGGGCAGATGTGCAGCTTTGAAAACAGCACATGCAGTGATGGCAGATCGCAGAAATGCCATGCCCGTGGGCCATTTTTCAGAGTCAAGGACGAGGGAGCTTCGTCGTGCTATGAAATCGGCAAACGACAATTCCAGCCCGCGAAGAGATTATATGAGGAGTTGAATGGGACACCGAACCCCGTCCGTGGGCGAGTCGTCAAGTCCTTTCATACATTCCACGACATGGCGAATCATAGATTCGAATTACCGAATGGTACGGAGGTCAGGACGTGTCCTGCGGCCTTGGGATACTCTTTTGCGGCTGGTACGTCGGATGGGCCGGGTGCGTTCGATTTCACGCAGCATAATGGGAATCCTAGTACCACGTCGCCTGTATGGAGGGTTGTGTCTGATTTACTCAAGGCGCCGTCAGAAGAGCAGATTGCATGTCATGGCTCGAAACCAATCTTGCTGGACGTGGGCGAGATATCCACCCCGTATCAGTGGACGCCGAATATTGTGGACGTGCAGGTATTTCGAGTCGGACAGTTGTTTATTATTGTTAGCCCTGGCGAAGCTACGACGATGGCTGGACGTCGGTGGAAGAATGCTGTGCGGGATGAAGTGAAGAGACGGTTCGCGAACGAACTGAGGGATGCCGGCGACCCTGTGGTTGTTCTTGGTGGACCGGCGAATAGCTATACGCATTATATTGCTACGGAGGAGGAATATGGGTACGTTTACTATCATCTACTGCTCAAGGACCCCTTGGGATCTCTATCTCCTTCATTGTACTAATCATGCACCGCCTGTCTTTCACTCACCTCCTTCGACGTTTTCCGAACTACCACTAACAAAACCTCAACAGCATCCAGCGCTACGAAGGAGCAAGCACCCTCTACGGCCCGCATACCCTAGCAGCCTACATCGACGTAACCCTCTCCTACATCGCAGCCCTCGGCTCCAAATCCTCCTCCCCCGATATTCAACCACCGCCCCATGGTCCAGAACCTCCAAACAACAGTAACCGGAGTCTAAACTTTATCCCGGGCGTGGTATTAGACGCACCGTATTTCTTTAAGAAATTCGGCGATGTGGTTCAGGATGTTGTTCAACCTGGACTGTACAGGAAGGGAGAAGATGTCACGGTTAAGTTTGTCGGGGCGAATCCGAGGAATAATTTGAGGTTGGAGGGGAGTTATGCTGTTGTTGAGAGGTTTGTTGATGGGCCTGGTCTCACTGGGAGTGAGAGTAAGACTACAGACTACAGACATAAAGAGAAAGAGGGGCAGGGGGAGGGGGAACAAGGGAGTCCGAAGTGGCAGGTCGTCCGCGACGATAGCGACTGGCACCTCGTCTTCCGATGGAAGCGCGTGAATGAATTACTGGGCACGAGCGAGGTGTCGATTACGTGGGAGACGAGGGATCCGGGGGTTGAAGATGGATTATACCGGATTAAATACTTTGGGGATTGGAAGAGTTTGGGAGGGAGGATTACGGGGTTTGAGGGGGTTAGTGGGGTTTTTAGGATTGTATGAATTCGAAAGAAGACGGGACAGGATGGGACAGGATGGGACAGGAGGGTTTGGTTTGGGCTTCTTTTTTTTTTTAGGGTTGGACTGTTTAATGGAAATGCTTTCTTAACCACTTCTTTTTTCTCTGAGGGAATAAGGAGGGCAAGGCATGAAAGGTTTTTTTTGGGGGGGGGGGGGGAAGTGCGTTGTAGGTTGAAGTTGACGCTTCGTGACCGTGATGTCGACAAACTCGATGAATCACACTGGCTTTGTTTGTATATATATACAGCGAGACCTTTACCTTTTTTTTTTTTTTTTACCTTGCGAAAGTTTCCTTTATAAAAAAGACAAGGCTCAAATGACTTTGTCCTAGGTAGATGATACTCACTTGTCTTGGGGGAAAAAAAATCATTCGTTTATTCATTCATTCGGGGAACTGTGGCTTTCTACCTAGGTAGATTTGGAAGTCTATTTACCTAACCTAGATAGATAGATAGATAGATAGATAGATAGATAGATAGATAGATAGATCAGATGAATAATGAAGTCGGTGGTTATGGACCGCTTGGTTTATTGATTGTTTATTATTTGTTGTTGTTGTTGTTGTAGGTTAGTATGTAGATACCTAGGCATGTAGATAGGCATGTAGGTACATAGGTAGGTAGGTAGGGAGGGAAGGAGTTGCCATTGGCAACCCCAAGCCCCCGAAGCCGAGGTAAGTCAAAACGAGCATTCTATTTACTTTATCTATCTATCTATCTATGTATCTATCTATATATCTATCTATGTAGATCATAATGATCTAATAGACTAGATGGATGAAACAGTTCCAGCTTGTTTTTTTTTATTTTCTTTTGGGGGGGAGGGTGGAGGGGATTCGAGTGGAAATCCATGCTAGTTAATACCTATGTCTCTCTATACACATGTTATACATTCCCGGAACAATCATCACCTTGACAACAAAGATACAAAACAAAACAAAACAGAACATAGTTTTTTTTGCTTTTTGTTTTTTTGGACTTGGAATGAAGCGTGAGTGAGATAGGTAAACCTAGGTAGATATCTATCCATATCTAGAATAGGTACAGAGAAATATATACGGTGTTCTTCTTCCGCCGCGGGGGGGAGGGGGGAATTGATGTCTCTTACCCTACCCTACCTAACCTAACCTACTTAGATAACCTAACCTGACATATTTTGTGTTTATTTGTTTTTGGTTCTGAATCACTATGGATAGATACCTAGATAGATAGATGGATGGATGGATAGATAGATAGATGGGGTTTACCTAAGTAGGTTCCATACCTATCGATAGATTAACTAACTAACTAACTAACTAGCGGGGCATTTGCAATCATTCTGGGAACCGGGATGATTAGGATCAGACTGTTAGACTGTTAGACTCTTTGAGAGTGAGGAAATGAAACACTTTTTCGAGAAATCAAGTGTTTTTTTTTTTTTTTTTTTTTTTTTTTGGTAATGGTGATGGTGATTTACGATATGAGCGACAGGGGAACAGAGTTGTTAAAGGAATTCCTCCCGAGTTGATAAAAGAACGGGCTTCATTTTTTACCTGCTTGCTTGCTTGCTCACTCGATTGATTGATTGACAGAATAAACACATGATACCGAGTATAAACGTAGTCAGACAATGGTTTTACCCTCCCTGATTCCTGATTCCTGTTCCTCCGCTCTCTTCCCTATCCTATCCTGTCCCTGTCCTGCCTGCCCTATAGCGAATGAGTAGTAGGCCAGCCATGTAAACCGCCTACCAATGCAGCGCATGTTTCATAAAACTCTATTCGAACCCAAGGATGAAATAGTGAGCGAATGAAAACCGTACTCTATATCCAGCGACGGGATTCGTCATATCAATGTCAGTCGACTGGGAGTTGCAAAGTGGGATGGCATGGAACGGGAATGATGATATAGATGATATATACGAGATTTATATGTTTATATCAGGTTTTTCTTTTTTTTTTTGATGGTTTGATGATATAGAGATTCAAGCGGTCGATGACGTCCATCGTTGCGGATGCGAGGATGGAATGTAAATGGTAGTATCAAGTAATAATGAGAGAACATCAAGGCAACGTCAAAAGCGCAAAGTGTCCACCAACAACGGGTCTCGCAACAAACGTGATACCCGGGTAATCCCCCGACACACAATCATACAAATCCGTCAGTCCCCGATTCGTAGGCGTGACGTTGATCCAGTGCGCCATACGAGAGATGATGTCATCCCTCGTTGATTTCGAGGCAGTGGCAGCAGCCCAGATCTGCCAGTCGCTCTTCGAATACGTGTGTCGGGTGTCCAGCGGCACGCAGTATTGTAAAGCGACGGTCGGGTAGAAATTACTCTGGATATCGTACACGGACTGCGGGACGAAGTCGTCGTAGTAGCCGAGGAGGGAGTTGGAGAAGAGATTGTATAAGAGGCCGTGCGAGTTTGCGTCGCCGTAGGAGAGCGTTGCGTGAGGAGGGTTGGCATTCGTGTTGAGACTGAAGCCTTGCCATTGTTGGATGTAGGAGGTGGATATGTTCATGTACATGCTCGAATCATCTTGATGGCCAGTCATTTCCGCAATGTCGGCCATGGCGCGCAGACCGATGATGCCCTTGAGCGCTAGGTTGGTCTGGTTCGCTAATGACCCGGCGAAATCATCCGTGGAGATCTGATTCGCGGGAATCAAGGCCTCGTTGATCAGGTATCCGGCCCATTTCTGCAAAATGGGGTAGTGCTTGGCGAGGTATCCCTTGTCGCCGGTTCGTTGGGCGTATGCGAGAACCATGATGACCATGTTACCACACTCCTCGAGCGGTTGGGGTTCGTCCGAGCCGTCGGGATAGCCCTTGGCCAATGGGAAGGTACCGAGGTCATGAATGGCATTGTCGTTGGGGTAGTGTCCATTCTCTTGGTTCAGGAAGAGGGGCTCCAAGAGGTACTTGAGAATCTTGGGGTTCGTGTACAAGATCAGAGGCATCGCCGGGAATATAACGTCCACAGTCTGAATATCGCTGTTGGAGCTGATTTCTTTGAGGAATACCAGGGGATTCGAGCTGGTGCCTGTAAATTGCAACGCGCCAAATGTCTGTCGGACGCTAAGACTCGTGATCGTCAAGTAATCTTGACCAGCGGCAGCAATGGAATCCGAGGCAACCTGATTATCGAGACTGGTGGCAAGTCCAGCCGCGGTCTTATAGTCCTTGTAGAAAAAGGTCATCTAAAATTGTCTGTTAGCCAAGATAGTCTCTCTCCGTGAAGCTCTGAAGCTCGAGTTTTCACTTACAGCGGCAAGACCGGATTTGAAGTAGCTCTTCCACAGAGACGGGTAGGTTGTGAGCCCAGAACCCTTCCCTAGTAGCTGTATCGCATCGTCTTGGGTGAGACCGATGGTGAATACAGTGTTCACTGACTTCTTCGACACAGATCCGAGGTTCTGAGCGAATCCGAACACAGGCCTTCACCGTCAAGTCAGTATGATGAACAAACAATTCGATAGCCGCAATTCATCTCACCAGTTGTTGTTTATAGCGCGGAAGTTAGTATCCTTGGTATTGGGCAGGATACCCTTGCTCATGAACGCGCCTCTCACATTAACATCGGAACCGCTCTGGTAGGTGAGCTGCAAGACGCGTTCAGTATTCATTCAGAGGATGTGCATCTCAGTCAACCTACGCTCTTCGTGTCACTCGTGGAGTAGTAGAAGTTGCCCCAGTTCGGAAGCTCCCTCGTCTCCGTTATTGGGGTCTGGCTTTTTCGGGAGAATTGATGGTATGCGACTCCATCAGACGTGCCGTAGTCCCATTGAATAGTGACGCCTATATCACCCGATGCCCATTCTAGAATTATGCCGTTAGTGAAGAAGGGCACAGACGAGCAAGCACTTTACTCACCACCGCTAACGTCAGAGTATAGCTGAACATCATGGTTGGCGCCGTCAAGAGAGTGGACGCCAACGTCGAGATACGAAAAGGTGAGAGACTGTCTCTTCAGATCGTTGGGCGTGACGGGTGAGAGGAAGGTTATGTTCATCTCCACCTTGCCGGCAACATTCATGACAAAGCTGCTCCGGGTCGATGTGTACGAGAACTCGGTTTGGTTCACGTTAGCGACGTTTGTTACCGCGCCCAACCACTGGTATGGAGTCCCGTCCACCCGAATGAGGCCCGCCCAGCCCGTAATCTGCTGTCTATACGATGGAGTCAGACCCAGGTCAGATTGCCTTTAGGAGCGGGGAACGTACGTCCAGAAAACCGGCCATTCGCCGGCCAGGTAACCGCCGTTGCCACCATCTTTACCAGCATTCAACCAGGTATTCAGGTAGGGTGCTTTGACAGCCAGTGGTATCGCGGGCGGCCGGACGGGAGAAAAGGTTGAAGCTCCGAAGGCAAGGCCGCCGTAGAGCAACGCTCCAGTCAGGGCGTTTTTGAGCCCCATGTTGATCAACGTAACCAAACGACGATGCAAAACTAGGGGAAGACGGTCTGATCGTATGCAATAAAGTGTAATTATATGAGACCCGTCGATCTTGATGTAACTGGTAAGTAGGAGATGACCTCAATGTGATACGAACGCGGATAGGATTGACCGAAAGGTTATTTTATACTGGCAAGCTTCGAGCAAAGAATGCTGAGGGTTGACTGAGATGTACCGAATCTCGTTCGCATAAGGGACGACACGTCGGCGGATCGGATGACCACAACAGATCAGGAAGGTTTCTCAGAGGAGAAAAGGGTCATCAAGGTCGGCTCGAAGAAGTCAGGCGACTCCATCAAATTGGCTGCATTTCGCGAGAGAGGTATCGTCAAAAGGATCCCCAAAGTGGAATAATCCTGATAGATAAAGGGGGGTGGCCGGGGGTGACACCCTACCCTACACTACCAGCCTGGCTTCGTGGGTATGATTCCTTTTCAAACCGTAAAAGCCACTGACGCAGAAAATGGAGTGCTGGGTAGACTCTCGGCCCGTTCACAAAAGGAGCTGCTCTCACAGAATTATGACGCCACCAGCAGGATACATGAGATCGTTAATACTAATATACTGGAGACAAATAATGAAAGACCTGTGGGCCGTCTGGCCGTATGGCCATCTGGCCATCTGGCCGCTGAACCTGGGCAAGCATGAGAGGGCGGCCTAGATTGCGACCACCAGGTCAGTGGATGGAATATGTCTCTCGTTCTGCGAGCATTCCTCTTATTTCGGTAGTTACATCCAATCCAGGTCATGGATTGGAATGCCCCGGTAAACAAAACAATAGAAGAAATAACCATGTAACCTGGGGGCTATTGTATACACACCACACTAGCCTAGTGTGTGTGTGGCCGAGGAATGACGAACGGCGCCCTGGTCGAAGCCATTAATGACTTGCATGACCCCAAATGAGGCTTCGGGCAGTTCGTCGTTGATGTGCTGTCAATGGTGCTTTGTGAGATCGCGTCTTGCATGGGAACAGGTACCTGCCTAGGTCAAGCTGTAGGTACCAGGTCTTCCGGAATGGAAAAAGAAACGAGTACAACAATACCTGAGTACGTGACGCAGCCAAAAGAAATTGCCGCCCTTCAGGTAAGGGCTGCCGACAGGAGACCTTGGCTCAGCGTGCAGTCAGTACCGGTACACACGACGGAAATTCCTCACGACTGCCATTGACAAGTCACATTATGCCGTCTTGGTGTAGAAAGCGGGAACGCATCTTGTCATTGGGCGATGTGTATACCATTGGGTAGTCATGCGCAAGTCATGCGCAAGTTCTGGCAATGGCCGCCGCTCGGTATTATTATGTAGCCGTGGGATTCCATTCCATGGCTGACGAGAACATCAGGTACAAATTGACTCGGAGTTAATTCTCATTAGGCTTCGACACTTGCATAAATGAAAGCGAGCCGCCGCCACAATGCAGGTCCGTCTCGGTGCTCTCGTCTATTGCGAACCGAGTAAGAGAATGAACGGGGTCGAGATTGTGGTTGCATTCGCTATTGCCATGTTGTCCTACAGCCACGGCCTGGCCATGGGGCGTATTCAAAGGCATGACCCTCGATTCCCCCGCCTCTGAAGTAAAAAGTGCTTGGGTGTTTAGCTTTGCCGAGCCATGTTATAGCGCCGGGTAGACGGGCTGACATCGGTAGATATGCTGACCCCCGCATGAAGGATCCTTAACCGCATTGCGGGATTATATCCAAGATGGCGCTTTTGTGCTGGTGGTGTTTGCGGAGGGTACCGCAGAGATGCCGGGTGTCCTCTGGCCTTCCGTTCATCGAGAACAGGAATAGGATGCCCCAAAATACCAGGCGGGTATCGTAGACATGTAGTCGGAATTGGTTGGCTCCACGAGCACAGCGAAAGTGAATACAGCGTTCCCAGAATCTCGGTGACTTGGCGCAATATTGCATCATACACGTCCCGCAAGCCTGGCTTGGCCTGGCTTGGCTGGAGCTGGCTGGGGTCTGGCCCCAGGTCGAGTCCGTAGAACTAGGTCGTACCCGGATAACATGTCTTGGCCAGCATTGCGCATTGCGCATTTCACCGGGCGGCCCAAGCAGCAGGTTGACAACGGCAGCAGCCTGACCGCATGCACGGCTCCCGTGACAGCTTTAGTTCTTGTGCTTCGTGGGCTACTGTATAGATCAACGTGATGAGTCCACGGGGTCCCGATCGTTGTTCGCCAAAAGAGGGGGCAACATCTGACAAACTCGATCTCAATCCCCCCTCTTTCGACGGTGATGGGAATCGCAGGTGACGTTACCTACGCGGCCGTCTGATCTTTTGATCCTCCGAGCAGTCGATAAGAAAAACCCAACGACGAGAGAGCTAGCGCAGGTCTTTCCCAACGGCACCGTAAACCCTCCGTCAGACTTTCGGCCGCGGGGTTTCCCCAATTTCCATGTAAATACTTTCCCCATTTGGAGTGAAATCCCATGAGGTCGAACAGCGCTCACCGTAAAGTCCCAATCTTATGTGATCTCAATGTTGCACTCTGTCCATCTGAGGTATCCAGGGTCGAGTGTCATTGCGCTCTGTACAGCCTGAAGGTCGTATAGGTACTCGGTAAGATAGCCTCACACGTTTATGCCACCTGGGAGGCTAGAGGATTCCATCCTTCTCCCGGCCTTATGCTATGCAGCTAGTCTGTTCATGCATCACCCCGCAAACCAGCCGAATTAAGGAGCTGCATCACTCACATGGGGGTTACTGGAGCTCACAATGCTTTTCTCGTGGCCCTCTTCAGAATGATCCCGCGAATCGAACGGTTTATAGCCACCACGGCTTCGGCCCGAGGCCTGATGCTAGGAGGGCGTTCAGCATGCTATTCGAAATTATTCAAGTGCCGTGAGTACCGAGAGGCAGCCGGCAAATTCAATCGATTCCTGAGATAAAGAGTCGAGAGAAAATCTCATTTGAGGATCAGGATGACCGCTGGCAAGTTCGGGGCTTTCGTCTAGCAGCCATCCCCGACGACCATATTGGAGAGGTTGCTAAGGCCGGGACAAGGCCGCATGACAGAAGTCCCTTCGATAGCCATACTCTGCAATCCTGGCTGAGTTGTTTGGAGACTTGATGATTTCATCTCGCGAGCCATCCTCGAGGTATGCGTTGGCCGTTTTCCTTAGCATAGCTTAGAGCCTAGACCGCGCCCTGTTTGACCAAAGGTTAGACGTATTGAAGGGTATATTAAGAGCAAATTCTGACATTCTTGGATTGACACCTACGGCTTGATAGCGCCACCATAGATCCCACCGAATTGATCGTAATGTTGCGTTATCGGTCGCCTGGGCAAATTGGCTAGCCCACAGTAATATATCAGACTGCACGTTTTCCGAAGCCAAGCGATTTTCAAATGTAAATCTCTTTGGACAACGAGGATGCGCAACGTAGGAATCCCATTTATTCAAATAGCTGGCTCTTTAGAACCGTAACTCCAATCGGACAACCCGATCACCTCCGCATATGATCTTCACGTGGGAGCCATATACGAGAATGTTGGCGTACATAGACGATCTGATTGGGCGTGTTGCAATACGAGACGGAGTGAGCCACTGAATACAGGGGGGAACACTTACGACATTCGACAAACAAGCTTACAGAAAAGGCCAGACAAGGTAGCATCTGGCTGGGTGATATCTCGGATATCACGCAGGTGACGATCTTAGCCATGAGAACAACCTGAATATTTCGGGAGAAGTGAAGGAGACCGTGTTTGCCTCTTCGAGGCTGTTGCGTTCTTTAACGCACTTCGCTGTACGAAATCTGAGGAGCAGACAAACCCGGGGTACATTGTCGTGTTCTGGGCAGATAGGAGTTATTGAAGCCTAGAGTTTGTGCCAAGGCGCACTTCCTGCATCG
The DNA here is from genome assembly GCA_028637585.1 of Xylariaceae sp. X187. NCBI lineage: Eukaryota > Fungi > Ascomycota > Sordariomycetes > Xylariales > Xylariaceae > Xylariaceae sp. X187. The sequence goes on along the minus strand of JAJIZN010000006.1, from coordinate 216,338 downwards.
TGTGAATATGGCCAACAGGGGACAGTAGGTTGAGTGGCCGGATTGCCGCCGAGAAGCCAATGAGTGCCACGAGATTGCATCTGTAGAGTCTTTTTCACGGGAGGCTACGGGAGTCCTCGGGACTCAACCACCATTGCCAAGACTCATCCCTACAACATTAAACGACAGTGGATGCGCCATTAAGGACCCGCAGCGGAACCGCAGCGACATCAGCTTTATCCAGTCACGGCAGCGTCAGAGTTCCAGAACGCGTCCTCTGCGCCTTCGGATAAGGATCAACTTCTGAGTGTCCCGCCAACACGTGCGCCTCTACTCCGTAACATAGGGCATATGGTACTCAGATACCTTCGTGTGCAGGGCTAACAAATCGCCTATGACCACGGGACAATCAGTCGCTTGGCGTCTTGACTAGTCTAGTCCCAGGCCAGTATGGCGGACCAGTGTTGTTTGCGAACGGTTTCACTTGTCCGGTAAGCTGCCAATGACGGGACTTTCTCCTCCAAGAGCGAGAGCCGAGGCCAAGCTCAGAGTTGTCTGCCTGCTTAGAAAGTAGAGAGTCCCGTGTCAAGCATGGACACGGTATGTTCGTGCCACACCCCACTATAAGTTGGCACGCCTCCGGAAAGCCCTCTGCCATTGACCTATGCGATCTTTCTGTAGGGCGAAGCGAGACGCCGCAAGCCCTTGGACTTTGCATAGGACTTATGTAGTCGCTTAGCAGCCCCTTGATCGCTTATGTTGTCTCCAGGCGACAATCATCCCAGCTTGAGGCTGGCTGAGGGTATCTGTCCAGGACAAGGGTGAAATGGCCGAGTAGAAATAATCCTCAGCTCTCAGGGAGAATAGATGGAGCCATAGCCACCGGCTTGGCTTGTTGAAGGCGCACTGAAAAGAAGAAAAAAAAGATAGAAGATGTACTTACTGCAGCCGAAATGAATGAAGGAACGCGAATGACACACTACAGGCCGGTATATCTCCGGACGTCTATGAGATTCTGTGAGCCCGATCAATTTGAATTCAGATTTGTTGAATATGGACAAGTGTCTGATAGGTTGATAACCCGGCACTTTCCTTACATACCCGTCCGCGTTACAACTGGAAATACGCGGACATCGCTGACTAACATGGCTGACTAACTATGACGAAACTCACTCACAAACCCCAGCATTTCCTGAAGTTATTCCCGTGATCAAATCATCTCGCTCTTACACTATCTATGGTAAAGTGAAGGTAACGTAGAATCTTCAACATGACAGGAGGGTTGTCTGGTGTCTTTAGCAACTCTGCGTGTGTCACGAGTTGTAGTAAAGTTGGGGTTCAGGGAGGGTTTTCACAAGCTACCCTTCCTTCTGTCGTGTAAAAGGGCCTCAATTGGCCCCCCGTCACGGTTTTTGGAGTAAGAGACCGTCGATCATTGACCAAGAAGGCAGTCTTTATATTAAATACTTCTCGATGGTGAACACTAATACATAGATAGGGCCCGGTCAGGAACGCACGCCATAATACATTCCCTTTTCATAGCCCCGAGACTTTGTGCGACTGGAAACCGATACCGATGTTGCTGATGAGACCACGACACAGTGTGCAAGAGGAAGGGCTTTAGACAGGTATGACTCCTGGTATAGCGGTTGTGGACTGCGTAAGCCTAGCGGTTTACGCACTCATCGACGAATGAAAGACTCCAAATACAGTGTCATATTGACTAACCACACGGTGACGGAGTCTTCGTAATTTCGGGTGTGTCCACGACGACAAGCTGGGGTACAGACGCATTCATCCTTTCCCAAGTTGGTTACATCCATATGGCGGATACACCATCTGCTTCTATACCACATGTATGGGTTTTTGTCATGAAATGGGACCGTGTGTACTGTACGCTACAGTAATGAAGATGTCAAGAAGTAGGTAGGTGAGTCGGATGAGCCAGTAATATTCAAACGAAATAGGAATGACAGACAAGCACCTCATATGTTGAATAATGCGATGTCTATATCACTACCATCTCATGCCCCCCGGGGTTGAAGGGTGAGAGATGAAAGAGCAAGCTGGTTAATCACTCACCTCATCTTATCCCAACTATACTCAACGCCCAAATACACTCATAACCCTGACCCTAACCCAGTTGGTCGAAATGGTCCGTCTGTCTCTCGCCCTGGTCGGCCTGGCACTCCTTCAGACCGGCATGTCGGCGCCGATGGAGTCCTCAAGCGGTATCCCAAGTCCGACTCTCCCGAAGGTCGATCTTAAGGATACACAAAACTCTATCCTCAGGGAACTCGCGTCCAGTAGAAGCTCGCACCAACCCTATTCTCAACGCACAAACCCTCCTACACCAGTTGAGAAGGAGAAGTACCGATTGCCCGTGGCGCTCCGATGGCTTCGGTGGTTGCCCTTCGAGAATATCAACTTATAAAGGACCCCGAGCTTCAAGAGGGAGTCGGGACAAAGCTAAGGACAAGAAAAGTGATGGTTTATGGGGAGGCATGGAAGTCTAAGGGCCCTGGAAACCGAGCAAAGAGCAAATGAAAGGAAACGAACGGCTTTTTGGATGGTGGGATCCGGAATTCTCGGAAGGGTTGATTCCTGCAGGATACGTATATTAGGAGGGCGTGAATAACCCTAACCCTGTAATGAGTAAATGCCTCGCGAGACGAGGAGGATTAATCACATCGGGGCATCAATAGTACCAGAGAATGTTTTGTCTCTGGTCTCATACGAGTACTTGGATTTAGTCCGCATTTGGGGATCATCACTCTTGTGATCATTCAGTGTTGTCAATCGGTAAAGGGTCGTCCACCTCGCAGCTACTCCTATTCTCAAGACCCTGGGATCCCCCAGACTATAAATTTCGCATTCCAGTCGTCAGGACGCGAGAGGATCATGTGCCACGATCCATCCCGGCGGACCGATTCAAGGGATAGGGGTTTGTGGTCTACTCGATTCGGCATATGGTAGGTAGCACGATAGGATTCAATAGCACCACGTCTGAAATTTCGAGTTGCAACCCCTTTTGCACATATAAATATAGAGAAATCGAAGAGCCCGTAGCAACACATCTAATGAAAAACCTGATTGCCAACCTAGAGTACAGGATTCTCGCGCCAGTCGTTTTTGAAAACCGACCAACAAAATGTATAACGCGTGATAGTAGAATCGGTGATACAGATGCCAGTCCCTACCCCCGTCATTAACTTGTTTCATTTTCCATCGTTCTAGCAACGTCAGGACCACTCCCCGATCGAAACGATGCAGTCTCCCCCATACATAATAATATGCCTTAGATGATCCAATCGTTTCGAGGCAAAGGATGATGGATTAGGTACAGCTTGGCACCTATGCCTCGGTTTGAATTAAACCACGGACCGGTCTGGATGTTTCGCAGTAGTAACTTAACGTCATTAACAGCTAACATCGACGGAAGCCTTGGAGTTCATAAGCAGGGCAACAATGAGACCGTAAAGACCCAAGACTTCGGCGAAAATGAGAATCAAGATCATGCCGACGAAAAGTCTGGGCTGTTGTGCGGATCCACGGACACCTGCATCACCGACAATACCGATAGCGAAACCAGCAGCCAGACCGGCGAGACCGACGGCGAGACCGGCACCAAGCTGAATGAAACCAGTGTATAGAGGGAGTTGTTGCTTTAGACCGTCGGAAATAAGGACGGAGACGACGAGACCGTAGATACCAATGATACCAGCCATAATGACGGGAACGATGTCTAGAAAGATGTCAGTATTGAAGCCCAACAAGCGTTCCACGTAGTGAGACGCGTACTCTTGACGATAAGATCAGGTCTCAAGACACCCATAGCGGCAATACCAACACCGGACTTGGCGGTTCCGTATGAGGCACCCAGGCAGGTGAAGACGATGGCAGCTGTGCAGCCCATGGCACCGAAAAACGGCTGCCCATTACGTTAGCGCTTTGCAAAGCATATTTCTGTTTTTCCTTTGCCACGGGGTGTTGTCGTGGTCGAAGCCCGCCACCGAGGGGATATGAGGGAGACGAACCGCGTAGACCGGGCTATAGCAAATTGGGTTAGCATTGGCAAGACCAGGATCATAAGTTGCGTATGCGCAGACATGACGAGGTGTTTCGCGATGGTAAATAGACTTGGACTGATGGGGGCAGCTGTATAAGAGATTGAGGTGTCTTGATCAATTACGTACCATGCTTCAGTGTATTCAGCCATTATGTGGATTGGAGAGGGGGGTTTAGTTCGAGGTGGGAAATCGGAGAGTCTCGTGGGAATGTGCCAGAGGAGGTCGAGTATGCGGTAGCTGGATCGGTCGGCTACTCAACGAGATGGATGAATTGAGAAATTACTGACGGTAAAGGCGTGAGAGAGATGGCGGCTGGGAAGGTTGCTGTGTCGAGGTTTGACAGTTCAACCAGGGGGCCAAAGCTCCAATGTTTGGTCGCACGTTAATGGATCGGGGATCTGGCCGCTTACATAAGGCGCCCGGACCGGATTAACCTTCGCCCCACTTAGAAATAATCCCAAGTAAGAGGCCCCACTTGGTTAATCGCGGCGCTCGATTGATCGAAGCTTTGATATCGTGCCGATAGGTAGAACTTTTGGGACTTTCTTCCTTCTTTGCGATTTCAACCATTTTTCCATCACCCACCTTTTATTCCTCCCTCCTCTCCGTACAGGGCGAGCCAACGCAAGGAACCCTGATTCTTCATCACCCGAAACTATCAAAATGTCTGGACAAGAAAGTGCTGGTAAGTTATAATCTCGTCGACGCTCTTTTAGCCGACCGCTTTCGCTCGTGTCTACTCGTACTGACAGCCGGTATAGCTTGGCCCCTCGCCGATCCTGCGCTTGCACAGGAGATTCTGGACCTTGTTCAGCAGGCCAGTCGTAAGTGATGCTTCAAGATGGGAACCGTGTATAGCATAGGCTAATTCGATTTGCAGACTACCGCCAGTTGAAGAAGGGCGCGAACGAGTGCACCAAGTCTCTCTCTCGTGGTAAGTTTGCAAGCGGCAGATTCATCTAGTATTTCTGTAATCCGACGTGAAATATACTGATGCTCTCTTACTTTAGGTGTCTCCGAGATTATCATTCTCGCCGGCGACTGCAGTCCTTTGTCCATCCTCCTTCACCTGCCCCTTCTTTGCGAAGACAAGAACGTCCCGTACGACCCGATGTCCAGTCCCCCGATACGTTGGAGTTTGAAGCTAAGAGATGTATAGATATGTCTATGTTCCTTCCAAGGTGGCTCTCGGCCGCGCTTGCAACGTCAGCCGATCTGTGATTGCGTGAGTCCACTCCATAGTTTTCTTGGCTACGGTACACCTGTTAACCTTGTCGCAGTGCCTCCATTACTTCGAACGAAGCTAGTGAGCTGCAGAACCAGATTCGCGCCCTCAAGGACAAGGTCGAGCGTCTCATGATCTAAGAACACACTCCATCATCATGCAAGGGGTGCCTGAGAGTATCGACGCAAGCAAGCACCTACCAAAGAACTAGGCATTAATTAGCGTTCATACGCGCACTTGATCGCTGTATTCTCGATTCACTGCACAAATTCGATGCCATGGATAGTACCAGAAAGTTGAGAATAAAACTGCCTATCCTTAACTAGAGAACCATGACATGGTGACTGAAGTGCCAACCTCACGCGACTTGTTCTTTAGCTACTCTGTAATGCCACTGAGAAATGCGACATGTCTGATGCTGATCTGAATTCGTATGCGCAATGACAGGAATCAGTGCAAACTGTAAAAATAGAATCCTCCGAAATGGTCAATCGGAGGTTTCACTGTTGGAGAACCCGTGCGTGGAATGGACTTTGGGGTTTCCAAGACAGGCGACAGGGTCAGGGGAGACGATGCTGAAGCGCGGGCATGACGACGTCAGCAGAGCCTATCTACTGTAGATACAGTAACTAGACTACCTATAGATAGATAGACTACAGTGGGTCAAAAAAAGTTCCGTTCACTTTTTTGCGAACTCGCATTTAAGTGTTTTACTACCTTCAATCTTCGACCTTGGCTCCCGGTACACCACCGTATTCGCCTGTTAAGAAAAATACACTATTCGCCTCATAAAAGGACGGGGATTTTAATGCTGTATTTTTCAAGGGGGGTTAGGTCAAGATTAGTTGCGTAAATCGGCATCGGAAAATGGGGTCGCAATCGTGGGTTGGCCACCATACTCACCTGATTTTAAACCGATTGAAAACCTATGAACATCACTGAATGAACGCATCTGCGCCACTGAACCCGGTATTTAAACCATGCCTGAAAACGCCCAATCGATCAATTTATTGCACGAGTGTGCGGTTGCAGTATGGGAAGCTATGGAAGTTGAAGTGTTCAATCATCTCGTTGCGATCATGAATAATCGATTGGAAGCGGTAATCGAGGTGGGTGGCTGGTACAAAAGGGTAGGTGGATAAAATGGGTACCGTTGGAAAGCCCGGATTGAGGAGTACAAGATACAGTACTTTTCGGTTCATTTGAAGCAGAATTGAATGTATTACGTGTAATTGAAGTTGGGGTGGTCAAAAGCTCAATTTAGGATTGGCGGCTTAAAAGTGGACTGAACGGAACTTTTTTTGCCTGACTGTACATACATAGTTAGTTATCTATCTACCGGTAGCATTTCTCAAGACCCCACACTGCGCCCACACTGGACGGAGCTCTCTTTAGCTTTACCACATCCACCATCCGCCTTCCACTTTACACCACCCAACCCATTTGCAACATTCTCATCAATTAAGCTGTCCATCTGCTGCAATAAAAGACTATGAAGCTCAATTGACCCGTCTCTTTGGTTTGGAACGACTATAATGCCATTGATCGGCGCCAATTAACGTGGTGATTGCCAGGATAACACTACCTACCGTTACTGTCGTGACAAAGCGTCGGCTATTAATAACCTTCTCTAGTGTACTCTGCCTATACCCATTGTCTATTCAATTACGCTCTATTCGTTCATCGTAAACTTCTGTCTTGAGTCTCATCTTCAAAGCAATGCTCAATGACCCGGCCAAACCTCTCGTATCGCGAATTCGGTATAGCCAAAGACGATGCCCGGTCTTGCCAGGAAGCTATTGATTTGCGCCGCTGTCGACGGTCTCATAATCCAACCCCTCGCCACTCGGGGACAAACGCGATCTCCTGCGCCTGTGGGTGTTAAATACGGGGATGCGACCGTGTCCACGTTATCGCGAGACCGAGCAACAAGTCCCAATTCTTCGCCGCCGGGATCTTCTTTTGAGGCCTTTGGCGTTATAGGTGTGTGCCAGGCGCGTTCGCAAACATAACACGGGAGGTCCATTGAATTCGAAGGGCCGCCCACAGATTCTTGCTGCCACTAGGAAGTCCTAGTCGCTAACAGTTCGCCCACTCTCCTTTGTGGACTTCTAGGACTATTCACCGTCGCGCGCCTCAGTTATCTGATCACCATCACTGGTCGGCAGCAGGTTGCGCAGATTCGAGGGCATCCGGTCTACGTTGTCACCGACGTTGCGGTTACGCCCTGTACGAGCCAGAACGAGGCCGAGACTTCGATACACCATACGGCTGTCAGAATAAGTCGTGCTTCTGCCGAGAAATCGGATGAAGGTGCCTCGGACTCCGAAAGCGATTTTGAACCGTTACCCCCCGTCGCGGACGCTGAAGATGACGACGACCCCGGCGCGCAGAGCGATCGCGAGGTGTCGGAAATGAAAGGTGTGCAGGAAGGGAATGGGATTGCTCAAGATGTGTTTAAGAAACGCGGGAGCTACGGCCGATTTGCCAAGAAGTGGTTCAACAGTAAGGGGTTGATGGGAAACCGTCGGCGGCGTCTCGGTGTCAATGGCATTGGGGTAGCAACGGTGAAAGAAGATATCGGAGAAGATGAGAGGGACGCGATTAAGAAATCAGGGGAAGATGAAGAGTCGGGCAAGACGGTAGAGCAAGGGACGGTTGACGAGCCTCCCGGCCCAACTGCTGGTGAGAGTCTTGCGCCAAAATTGTTGCGCATGGCACATATCTTCTTCGGAACCTCTCACAGCTTCTTCTTCTCATACGACATCGACCTCACGAGGAGTTTTGCCGGGCAGGCTTCTACGACTTCCTACCTGCCATTGCATAAGACGGCGGACCCCATGTACTTTTGGAACCAGAGCTTGTTAAGACCTTTCATAACGCTAGGTGATGAGTCGCTTTTATTGCCTGTAATGCAAGGTTTTGTTGGACAACGATCATTTATCATGGATCGATACCCGCCTACCCAACTCGAATCTCAGTTAGACTCTATGGAAATGGATGATATGACAGGGTCTATGCCGGGATCACCACCACAGGAACAAGCTTCGTCCGACCTTCGTCCATCGGAGAAGAAATTCGCCATCACTGTGGTATCACGGCGGTCGATTAAGCGCTCGGGTCTACGTTATCTGCGCCGAGGTGTCGATGACCAAGGCTTCACGGCCAATTTTGTTCAGACGGAACAGATCCTTTCGACTCCTACATGGGACTCTTCATCCAAGATTTACTCCTTCACACAAATCAGAGGCAGCATTCCTCTTTTCTTCACCCAATCGCCTTACTCCTTGAAGCCCGTGCCGGTACTTCAGCATTCCCCTGAAGCCAACTTCCGCGCATTCTCGAAACACTTTGATCACATTCGCGAGGAGTATGGGCCGATACAAATCGTATCCCTCGTCGAACAACATGGCGTTGAAGCCCCCATCGGCAGCCAATATCAGAAGACGGTCGAGGAATACAACAAAGATCTGCCAGAAGGGGCTGAACCATTGGCGTTTGAGTGGTTCGACTTCCATTCTGCGTGCCGTGGGATGAAGTTCGAAAACGTAAGCCAACTCCTATACAGAGTAGGAAAAAAGATTGAGAAGATGGGGAGTACGGTGGAATGGAATGGTGAAATACTCCGCAAGCAAGACGGGATTTTGAGGACTAATTGCATGGATTGCTTGGACCGGACGAATGTTTGCCAGAGTTCTTTTGGGAAATTCGTGCTGGACTTGCAGCTTCGGGAAGAAGGCTTTGATATGTCTGCGCAGCTTGATCAGGATGATTCCTGGTTTAATACTCTGTGGGCGGATAATGGTGATGCTATTTCTAAACAATGTAAGTCTCTCTCTCTCTCCCTTCTCCCCTAAACCCTACCACGATGGGGTCGTTAATGTGTATCATGCAGATGCCTCGACAGCCGCCATGAAAGGTGATTACACCCGGACAAGGAAGAGAGATTATCGAGGTGTAGTCAATGACATCGGCCGCTCACTTACACGATTCTACAACGGGTGAGCAATACCGTCGCGTCCGCATCCATTATAATACTCGCTGACCAGCATTACTAGAATGGTAAACGATCATTTCAGCCAAGTAGCCATAGATTTCTTCCTAGGCAACATGAGCTCCCTAGTCTTCGACGAATTCGAAGCGACAATGATGACCAAAGACCCCGGAGTGTCCACCTCCAAAATGCGCGAACTCGCCATCGAAACATCGCAGAAAATCGCCATAGAAGACGACAAAGAAGATTTCATGGGGGGTTGGACGTTACTCAGTCCCCATGTGTCCGATACGATTAAATCTTTTCCCTTTGAAGAGGTTGTACTCCTGCTGACGGACAAAGCAGTCTATCTATGCAGGTTCGATTGGAATTTGGATAAAGTGTCTTCGTTTGAACGGGTGGATTTGGCGCATGTCACGGGGCTACGCGTGGGGACGTACATCACGTCGATTATCTCCCGTGCGCATGCGGATGAGGGGAAGAACGTCGGGCTGGTCATTGAGTATGAGCCGGGGAAGACGGACGTTCGACGGACGAACACGCGGTCTTTGTCTAGCGTAGACGCGAACGAGGCGGATACTGCTTCTCCTGGCAGTCAGAATCAGGGGATTCTGAGTTCGCTTACGGGCAGACAGGCGGAAGAGAATGGGAGTAGACAAAAGAAGATCGCGCTGAAGGCGCTGTATGCGAATACGGCTATCACGGAGGAGGCGCAGGGGCAAGGGGTGAAGAAGATGACGGAGGTCGAACAGGTGAATGTTATTGCGAACGAGATTGAGAGGCTTGCGCTTGCTTGTCAACCGCCGCCGCCGGAGATTTCAATTTCAAGAAACCAGTCACAGGCCGAGAGGGATAAGGTCAAGGATGGGAATGGGAATGGGAATGGACTGGTGCAGAGAGGGGAAATCATCTCCCTGGCGGAGGCGAAGAAGAATACGGGTTTGTTTGAACAGTTGGGCCATACGATTATGAAATTGGTTTGGGCTTAAAAGAAAGAAGAATATGTTATATGCTCAGGCTCACATTCGGGAAGGAGGGCAGGGTCACACTTTGCGGTCTGAAGAGACGGACAGACAGACTGACACTGTAAAATATACAAAAGGGGATACGAACGGGGAGAGGGCGTATCCTTCGAGTGAGAATACCGAACTAACTGTCTAATCGTAGATTGATTAGACGAGGGTTTGACGGTAGGGTAGGTATGAATTTAGGGTATGGTACCCAAGAGTATTCTAGCAAATAATTACCTACCTACTTTTCAATGGAAGAATTAATACCACAATGATTAAATCCCGTCCCCTTTCCCTTTTCCCCTTTCCCTTTCTATGATGATGATAGATGATAGATGATAGATGAAATACTCGCGATTCTTTGCAAAAAAAAAAAAAAAAAAAAAAAAACACACACACACACAAGTCAACAAGCGCGGTAGAGATGGAGTTGATACCGCATGTTCTCGAGGGGAATCGGATACCGCAGGCCGTCAGCGACACGGAACCAGATGGAATCATGCGTCTCCAGACGTTCCCATTTGTGGGGTTTCGGGGTATTTTCATTTTCATCATCCTCTTCTTCTCCTCCTTCTTCTTCCCTACTCCCTTTATCCCCGTCCCTTTCTTCTTCTTGTCCTCCTTCTTCTTTCTTCTCAGCTACCTTGCCTCCTTCTCGTTTCTCCCCGCCCCGCGAAGCCGGCGCTGCTGACATGAGCGTATGGTGTAATAACCACTGCATGGGATACCGTCTCCCTTCTTTGCCTACTGTCGTCTCGGCGTAGCTGCCCGGACTGTCGACGACGAGGAGGAGGGTGCCGCGCGGTGCGTGGGCGGTCAGAGAGCGTAGGAAGGTGGTGGTGGGTTTAATGCCGCTGGTGGTGTAGAGTTCGTTGAGGGTGAACAGGAGGGTTATTAGGAGGGGGGTGTCAGTGTCAGTGTCAGTGTCAGTGTTAGAGGTAGAAGGAGAAGGAGAAGGAGAAGAGAAAAGAGCTTTGAGATCTGTGCTGAGGATGTTTTCTTGGGTGATTCTGGGGTGGAAAGAGGGGAGGAAGGGGGCAGTTTCGACGGAGGAGTCGGTGCCCGGTTTGGAAACGGTAAGGGGAGACGTCAACGTCTTGGTCAGGGTACGCAAAACGCCCTCCCAAGGCGCGGTGTCCAGGAGGTTGATCTCCGGCGTGAGTGGCTTCCTGGTACTGGTCGGGGACACTTGCGATAGGAGGGAGCCGTGGTAGTCTGCTATCGCTGCCAGCTCGGCTGCGGCGCCGCCTATGCAGAGGATTCTGAGGGGCTTTCGGCCCTCGCGTTTGTCTTCTTCTCCTCCTGCTCCTGCTCCTGCTCCTGCTGCTTCTTCTTCGAGGGAGAGAGTCTGGATTTTCCCCGCGGTCACGGTTTCTTGCGGTTCGTTTTGTGTTGAGTCGGTTGCGGAGGCTTGATCCTCCTCCTCCTCATCACTCTCCTCGACATCATCTTCTCCATCCTTGGGATGAGAGCGGATAGACCGCCCTCCCATGAGCTTCTGCAGATACCCATCCAACCCCCGGAAGATATGCCCGTAGCAGAGCGCCCGCGTCGGCGACCAGCGCGCAGCATATACCTCCAGCGCCGCCTCCCGCGCGAAAGCCGCTTCGAAATCGCGGTGGAAGAGCGCGGTCTTGACTTCTTGCAGCTGCGCGGCGAAGTTCTGGCTGTGCAGCACGTCGCGGAAGGCGGTGCTGAAGATGTTGAGCAGGGCTTGTTGGCGGCCTTTTTCGTCTTCTTCTCCTTGGCTGGCTTTGGCGTCTGGGGCGTGGGCGTGGGCTTGTGCGGATGATGATGACGATGATGCTGATGATGACGGGGGTTTTTGGGAGTGCGATGCACGCTTTGCGGGCTTTTTCTTGTTGCTGGGGGCTGGTTTGGAGGTGCTGTAGGACCGGTCTGGGATGTTTTTTTCTCTGGTTCGCTTGTGAGGCATTTTTGAAACAGTCGGTTGGATGATCTGGTATGTGGTTGTTGTAGGTTGTTGTGAAGGGGTGATGTTTTAGATAGTGCGCGGGTTGTTTTTGTTTTGGTGTGAAGTTGAAGTTTTGTAAATAGTCGGTGCTTGTGTGATGAGCACAAAGATGGATTTTCAACAGTGGGCACAACGTTCTTTTTTTTTCATTTTTTTTTTCATGAGTCGTGTTGTTTTGGCGACGTCTTGAAAATTCTGTAAGACATTCTCGATATCTTTGGCGATACTTTATAAGATAGTCAAGACTTCACATCGTAAACATTACTTGCGATGGATATCTCTTGAGATATGGAAATAAAGGCTCATTACACACACAAGTTTCTCATAGTTAGAACAAGCGAATGAGTGAATGAATGAATGAATGAATGAGTAAGTGAGTGACTGTCGGCAAGTCATAAAAGCCCAACCGCTGTGGGATATCGGCCATGTCCACTGGAGGTCTCCCTATCTAGCCAACCGTATAGCTCAATCAAAGCGCTGGAGCTGGACATCACTGCCGAGATTTACTTTTCTTCGTAGAACAACCTGATTTCTGATGGGAATGAGTACTCAAATGTCCTTTGATGGAGAATTGACTATTTATTATACTGAGTACTTCTTATTTCGGGGTCATTCCTTTCTTTCCATGAGACTTACTGGTATAGAGTACTATGAGATAGAGTACTCTGAGATAAGCTGCTGCGCTTGGTCTAACAGTGCCGCTCTCAACTCATCTGCTGTTTGATGCGGGCTCCAGGCTCGAATATCCAGCTACAGATCTCGCGTTGACTTTCCAGGCGTTTAATTACCGCCGATCAGATCGTGGAGCGTCAAGATTGCCGACGTTAGAGTTAACCCTAAACTTCGCCCTATCTCAAAGGCTTAGGTAAGTAAATTGTTCCTGGAACTAGCGACCAGCCCGTCAAACGGTCAAATCAGTTCTTTGCTCGCGAGTTTCGTCTTCGTCCCGGCGTTTGTGGTTTAATGCGCATTTTTCGGCGAGGCGAAGTGTCTGCATAGTGGGAAACCTTATCGAACCTTTGGCATAGGAAAGCACCCAACCTGATTATACGCTCGGCTCTCCGGAGTATCACGCCAGGTTGAACGCCGACTAGACTGGACTCGATGATCGGTTCGTCATAAATGAAAAGGTGATTTCTACTCGACAGGTAGGTATGGTATCCGTTGCTGTAGGCTCCAAGTCACTGCTAGGCGGCCCGAGCCGGTTTGCCTGCTTGTGCAGGTGGCGTGAGTGGCAGACATGCATGTGTCTCTAGGAATCGCCAGGCGCACCGGGTCTAACTCCGGGCAATTCTCTCGCTGAATGCTCAAGAAACCGGATTTCTGCCCATGTTCTCGTCGCCTTCGTCGTATTGCGTGTGTATTGGATCGTCCGGACACATTAATTCAGTTAAAACAGCTTGGATATCATCTAGCCCGCAACTCGGCCCCTAGGTTAGTTCAATCGGCGCTAGAAGGCTTTCGATTGGAAGCTCAAACTTCATAGAATGGGAGGAGGAGGAATTGAAGCTCAATGGACATTTGTCATTGCACCATCAAGCGCCCTTACTTACTGCATATTTCGTGCCCCAATGTTAGTTAATGATCTCCCGGTCACTTCAAGGCAAGGCAACGTTACCGCCGCTGTAGCGAAATGACATTTCATTCAAAAGTCAGCACCAACCACGCCATCACTCATCTCGGAGAGAAGGCAGACCATGTCTCTGAAGTGGATGTGTGGGTTTCATTACATAGCAGATAATTCTCATGATACAGTAACAAGGCGGCTCGGATCAGCCTGACTCGCGTCCGGGGGGTCATGTGTGCATCAAGGTGTTTCTGCTGAGCAGGCGATGGGAGAATATCATTCGTGCGGCTGCTACGGCTGGCCCGCACCAAGTCAGCATTTAGATAATGCTTTAGGACCTTTTTGGCTCATTCCTTTGCCGTTGAAAATGTGAGTTGAGAGACCCATTTGTAGGTAGGCAGGTAGGTAGGCAGGTAGGTAGGCAGGCTAGATAGGTAGTGAGTGCAGTTGAAGGTACCTATCGGAGACTTTTCTCAAGTGGCCTGGCGACAATTCGTCATCAGCGGTAAGCGGTAATCGGTAATCGGTAACCGGTAACCGGACTACTACAGTAGTGTATACCTAAGTAACGTATCTAGTTAGCTATCTAGTCTAGCTAGCAGTGGATAGGTAATGGTGTCGATGTTTTTATTAGGCTAAATGCGACGGCAGGTTCGGAGTCTTCGAGTTGATTCGAAAACCTCAACACGTGGGGTCGCATGCGGCGCGTTCCACGGCCGACTGTCAGTCTGCAAATGAGGCTGATTGTGTCTCGGATTGGAAGGCTCCTGTCCCTATCTGTGTCCTCGTGCGGCGGTAATTACGGTAATCGGCGCGGTTCAGTAGTGAGCGTGTGCACAGCTAGCGTAGATGTCTTACTATCATCTACATTGAGCTGAGGTGATTCATGAACATATAAGTAGGTTTCGTCGGTATGTAGCCGCAGCTGTCGGAATTAACGGGTAGCAAAACCTAAAAGAGGCGACCAAGTCCGTACCTATAATATATAATAGCCAGCCGGCTTCATCGAATCCTTCCAAAAAATACAGATGCATAGGTAGCTCAATATCTGCTATGAGAAGCCACCTGCTTTAGGAAGAATCACGGATGTGAATTGGAACTTTTGGAGGACTTCACCGGCGATCAGTAATCTCTCTTAGGTAGGTAGTATAAGAGTTTCATGCGCAGGACGATCGAAACACAAGACACGAGACACAAGAGTCGAATAGGTATGCGCAGACACTGACGTAGGGAAGAGGGATGGTAGATCCATTCGATGTTTATCTACACCACCATATTTCGTGTGTGCCGGCAGGTAGCGCAGATGGTGGGGGTATGTAGACTCATGACGTATAGAATACAACTGAAATCTCGCTTCAGTGGTGGTAATGAGTACGATAGGTCAGCATGGCCTTTTCACCGCATTGGATCGACAGTGAAGTCGCGGATTGATAGGTAGAGAGTAGCCGAGCAACCGAGTTGTAAAAGAAGAGAACCTTAGCAGAACTTCCCGTCCGTACACGATACCTTGTGTGTGCGCATATTCTCTAATCTAGGTAGGTATCTATAGGTAGTACCACTTACAAAGGCCCTCACAAATGGTTTCCTTTGCTGAGTAATAGAACACCTGAACTGGCAGTCTACGTCTGCATAAAATAAAACGAGAAGGAGCTGGAGAGATGCGAAGACCGCCCTTGAGTTAGTTAGGTAACACATCGGTGACGCTTTCCCATTTGTTAATAACCCGTTTTGAATCTGATTCCCGTTATCTAATGTAACGGAAAATGGATGGAAGAGGAAGTAATCGCGATTCTAGATAGGTAACTACCTAATTATCTAAGCGAAGACCGCAAGATCCGCTATAGATTTACATAGTGATACAGGTAACGTGTTACGTACAAATGTGTAACCCCGTTTTACCATACCTATCTATAGCTGGTACAGTAGCTGGTACAGTCTGTACAGTCTGTAGATAGAATGCCGGCATCGCGGGTAACATGATGTAGTTGTACATTGTACATGATGTACTGTTTTGTATCAACCCCACCTGGCAATTGCCCATACCCCTCGTCAACCTCTGGTCCCAACTTTTCGCTCCTCTCTTTTAACCCTCTTATCTAGCTCATCCCCAACCTACGCGTAGATCCAAACCCTTCTTCTTCCTTTCTCTTTGCCCAATTCCCTGGAATAAGCTGTAGAGAAGAGCCCTCGTCACAACCGCAATCATGGGGTACACAGAGACTGACTGGCTTGCCATCAACACCATTCGCATCCTTGCCGTGAGTACCTCGCCCTCTTTCTGTTCCGAAGCCTCTCTTGCTTCTCTTGCTTCTCCGGCTCCGGTCCATTGCCACGAAATCGGATATCTCTGGGATGCTTGTTTCCTCGCAAACTCTTCTATTCCTCGCCCTTCAATAGAAACGAAGCCTTAGAATAACTGCTGATGTGATGGATATTGCAGGCCGATGCGACCGCCCGTGCCAACTCCGGGCATCCCGGTGCGCCCATGTCAGTAGCTACTCGATGATGCCCTTACTACCTCAGAGAGCCGTGACTGACACAGCTCTAGGGGCATGGCACCCATTGCCCACGTTCTCTTCAACAAATTCATGACATTCAACCCCAAGAACCCCAATTGGCTCAACCGGGATCGTTTCGTCCTCTCGTAAGCTTGCCTGCACCTCTACTTCTATAGCCATTTATTGACCATTCCTACAGAAACGGTCACGGTTGCATGCTTCAGTATGCTCTCCTCCACCTGTTCGGATACGCCGTATCCATGGATGACCTCAAGGCTTTCCGAGTATGCGCTGCCCCCTACATTTCCTTTCCCTTCCTTTCCTTTCCCTTACTCTCCCCTCCGCCGATCGAGATAGGTAGTCCGAGTCTTTTAACACTAATCGGGAACACAGACAGTCGGTAGCATCACTGCCGGTCACCCCGAGTCCCACGACACCCCCGGTGTCGAGGTGACCACTGGCCCTCTTGGTCAGGGTATCTCTAACGCTGTCGGTCTTGCCATTGCTGAAGCCCAGACCGCTGCCAACTTCAACAAGGATGGCTTCAAGCTCATCAACAACTACACATACTGCTTTTTGGGTGATGGATGCTTGATGGAGGGTGTTTCTGCTGAGGCTTGCTCCCTCGCTGGTCACCTCAAGCTTGGCAACCTGATTGCCATTTGGGACGACAACAAGATCACCATCGACGGCAGCACTGACGTTGCCTTCACCGAGGATGTCATGAAGAGATACGAATCCTACGGCTGGAACACTCTCACCGTTGAGGATGGTGACAACGACCTCGAGGGTATGGAGAAGGCTCTCCGGGCTGCTCAGGCTTCCAAGGACAAGCCCACTTTGATTAGACTCAAGACCACCATCGGTTTTGGCTCAGTCAACCAGGGCACTCACAGCGTTCATGGAGCCGCCCTGAAGGCTGATGACATTAAGCAGCTCAAGTCCAAATTCGGCTTCAACCCCGAAGAGAGCTTCGCCGTCCCCCAGCAGGTTTATGACATGTACCACAAGCACTCCGCTGAGGGCGCTGCCGCCGAAGAGGAGTGGAACAGCCTGTTCGCCAAGTACGCCACTCAGTACAAGGCCGAAGCTGATGATCTCTCTCGCCGCCTCAAGGGAGACCTCCCCGCTGGTTGGGAGAAGCACCTCCCTGTATACACTCCTAAGGACCCCGCGATCGCTTCAAGAAAGCTCTCCGAGACTGTCCTCTCCAAGATTGAGGGTGTCATTCCCGAGCTTATTGGTGGATCCGCTGATTTGACTGGCTCGAACTTGACCCGATGGAAGAGCGCTGTCGACTTCCAGCCTCCCTCGACCGGCCTTGGTGACTACACTGGCCGCTACATCCGTTACGGTGTGCGCGAGCACGGTATGGGTGCTATCATGAACGGTATTGCTGCCTACGGTACCCTTATCCCCTTCTCAGGTACTTTCCTGAACTTCGTCTCCTACGCCGCTGGTGCCGTCCGTCTATCGGCTCTGTCCCAGGAGCGCCTCATCTGGGTTGCTACCCACGACTCCATTGGTCTGGGTGAGGACGGCCCTACTCACCAGCCCATCGAAACCCTCGCCCACTTCCGTGCGCTGCCCAACTGCATGGTCTGGAGACCTGCTGACGGTAACGAGACCTCGGCTGCATACTATGTCGCCTTGACCTCCAAGCACACTCCTAGCATCATTGCTCTCTCTCGGCAAAATCTGCCCCAGCTTGAGGCCTCCACTATTGATGGTGCCATCAAGGGTGGTTACGTTGCCCACGAGGTCGAGGGTGCCCAGATCACCCTCGTCTCGACTGGTTCTGAAGTCTGCATTTGCATTGACGCTGCCAAGGACTTGGCTGAGAAGCACAACATCAAGGCTCGTGTCGTCTCCATGCCTTGCTTCGAGGTCTTTGACACTCAGTCCAAGGAGTACAGACTGAGCGTTCTCCCTGACGGCATTCCCTCTATGTCCGTTGAAGTCATGAGCACAATGGGCTGGGAGAGATATACCCACGAGCAGTTCGGTTTGAACAGATTCGGTGCCTCTGGTGCCTACATGGATGTTTACAAGGCAAGTTTTCCCCCTTCCATTGTGTCAGTTGACTATAGGAATATACTAACAATTATGAACAGAAGTTCGAATTCACCCCTGAGGGTGTCTCCAAGCGTGCTCTTGCCACCATTGACTTCTGGAAGGACGTCCCCAACATCCGCTCGCCTATTAACCGTGCGTTCCAGCAGATCATTTAAAAAAAAAAAAGCGTTGCGTAACGAGAGATGGATAATGGTGAGAAAGGGGATTTGAAAGTAGAAAACTGGGTTTATGAGAGCTCTCTAGAGATACCGCACATAGTTTCACGATGGGTTTTTTTTTGCCTTTTCATAGAACATTAAGGAGTCAAAAAAAAAAAATTAAATGAAGTGAATATAATTTCTTTTTTTTTGGAAAAAAAAAAGAAAACAAGGGAGACAATGAACCCTGCCCGTGAATCGTCCATGTTCTTAAGAACATGCATGGGGGTTATCTTTCGCATTGGTAACGCGAACTTTTATGTAAATCCATAATGTTCTCCCCGTCCTGTCCTGACTTTTTGTTGGCCTGGTTTCGCAAAATGCGCGAGTTCTGGGTTGTCGTCCTTCGATATGTGCGCATTACACGCGTCATGTCCGGCAGGTCTATCCACGAATCGGCCACGGGACCGTACACGGATATCTAACAAGTAAGTACCGATCTAGAACCGTGCTAGATGGGCTTGTTCATTAGGTAGGTAGGTAGGTAGGTAGGTAGGTAAGGTTTTGTCGTTATTAATTGGTAATTGGGAATTGGTAGCGACAAGTGCATACGCTGGAATATGTTGCAAATCATCATTATCTGCTGGGTATTATGCTTTTTTTTTCTCTCTCTCTCTTTCTTCTTGCACTCATTATGCCGGTATTCGATTTGACGATGTCGGCGCTTTTGGCGACGTACGGTATTGGCGAATGGCGATGATGAAGCTCATCTCATCTTTTTGAGATACTGGTGGGCGGGGGGACGGCCTTGGTTGGTTGGTTGGTATTAGGTCGGATAGTAATATCGATGAATGAGTGAATGATTCGAATGTTCCGCGCAAGTAGGATTTCGAGATGGTGGGGTTTCGCCCTTGCCTGCGTGGCTTTCTTCTCATTAATGCCCTCTGTGCCATGTCGTCCGAGGCTTGCCTCCCGCCCCTAATCCATCTCTTACTTTCCACTCTCCGTTTGAACTAGATAGGAAATTACCCGGAAAAGCCTTTTCGCCCCCCGCAAGTCCCGATGTAACTGTAACATGACGTTTCGAAGAAATGTCCGGTCAATCCATCCTTTCTTTCTAGCTTTCTCCCTCCCTTTCGTAGGTAAAGTACTCCCTTACGCAGGCCTCAAGACCTCCTGAGCCTGCATCTCCACCCATCTCCCCTGAATCTGCCTTCCGACCCGTTCAAGCCGCGCAGCCGCACGTCTTGCCTCGGTAGCTTGCCCAGCCGCCCCAGCAATCACGACACCAACGAACATGGGGGCTATCTCGTCTTCGTTTTCATCTTCGTAGTATTCGTCTTCATCGTAGTAGTGGTGTTCGTAAGCGTTGTCCTCGTACTCGCGGTGGCTCATATTCATATTCATATTCATATTCATATTCATATTCATATTCATATTCATATTCATATTCGCTTTGTTCTTGGCATTGGCATTGGCATTGGCATAGGAAGCATCACTATCCGTCGCCTCGCCCCCGCGCAAATAGGCTTTCGTAGCAGTGGTCGTGGGCGTGAGACTCCCGTCGCGATACCCTCCTAGATTATCGTAGTCGTTCCCTCTTCTTTTGTCCCCGCCTCTCCCTTCCTTGGAGCCGTCACCGCTCGTAGAAGGCTGTGGAGGCGGCGGGTTGAGAAAAGATTGTAGGAAAGAGATCCCGTTGCTCTGTTCTACCATGATCCGTTGGGGTAGACCGAGATCAAGGCGCTGGGCGGCTTCGTAGGCGTTGAGGGAGGTGTTGGTTAGAGAGGTTAGGAGGGCGAGATGCTGGGAGGTCTGGGCGGAGGTTAGGAGGGGGGAGAGGGCGCGGTCGGCTAAGTGGAGGGAGAGAGTTGGGTGTTGAGCTGGGAGGTGGGACATTTTTGGGGGGGTTTTTTTTGGCTCGGTTGAGGCCTGGTTGGGGGGTTTCGTTGTTGATCTTTCGTCTCGGGCTTGGCTTCGTTTCTTGGTTCCGTGATGATGTTCTTAGTCGGCGAAGGATGTTATGAAAAGAATATTGCGGTGCGAGAAGTGGCGTGTGAATTATGTCTCTATTTGTGTTGGAGATGAGGAAAGTGACTGTTGTTTGCTGGTTTGGTGAAGCTCTTTCACAGCCCGGTAAATTGGATCATGTAATTAACGTTGATGCCGGTGTTGGGCTGAACTCTAACTAACCTAAGTCGGTAGATCACCCGTGAATCACTCCTGGTCTTACAAACTAATTACAGACGATTATATCGCTATATTTAGTTGATGAAATCATATCTCGTTGCGCTAATTTAACTAGCGGTTTCTTTTCAATTCAGTGAATTGGTAGATAGTCAGTAATCTGTAGTCTGATAGGTTAGTTAAGTCTTGCCTTCAGATAAGAGGAAAGACTGGCAGTTAAATGTTGAATTACCTTTTCTATGGCTTAATTAGAAGGTTAGGTCGTATTAACTTATTGACTTTTACTACATGCACTGCGTCGGCTGCCGAGGACCAGGCTTCTCACGGCTTGTAGATAGTTAGTTAGAACTTGGAAAGAAAAGCATGTTGCCTCAACTAACACATGTGAACTGCCGGACTGTCGACTTCACTGTTTCTTGATAAACGGCCCAAGAAGACGATCAGAGTTGACTGAAGATATCTAGATCTACTGTACACATATCAAGAGTTGAACAAGAGAAAAGATCTGGGTTTACCTAGTCCGTGCTTGTCGACCATAACGCTTGACAGTCTTGATTCTTAACTGGGGGGGACGACCGCAGCTGACAGTTAGATACGTAATAATATACTTACTTAAGGTTAGTAAGTAGCGTAACAAGTGGGGGTTGAACCGTTGAAGTCGTTGATCACAGCACAGTTATGTACATGTTTAATGCACTGTATTTATAGCCGTATCAGGCAGTCTCGTCTGAATGCTTGGGTGTAGAACGACGGTATGGGTGGCACGGTGTCATGCTCACTTTGGTGCCGATTGCCCTATGGGCTGTACTCCCGCACCTCCCTCAGCGTGCATCGACCCACTGTATCTGCTTATGCTTTCAGCGCTGAGAACACCAGGAAGGAACCCTTGTCTGGCGTACCTCTGGCGCACCTGACAACTTCAACAAGGACAAAGAAAGACAAGCCTCTGACGATCCTTCTCACAACTTGTCAGCCACCTTCTTCGTGTACGCATCGTGAGCCTGACATGCTCAAAGACAAACAAGAATTCTCCTCTTCTTGGATGTGTTCACCAGCACATCATTGGACCTTTCGCCTTTCTCACGACCCGCCTGGTATACCGTGTCAATCTACGGACTGTACTCGGCGCTCACCTTGTGCGCTACACGTGAAGGTCGCCTGTGTCCCGGATACCTGAGCACTACTGCGTACCTGCTATGTTGACGCCCGTCCTGGAAGTACACCGTTAGTTGGGAAGAAGCCCACAAGAGGAGGATGATGCCTGGTGTCACCGCCGGTCCTGGTGGGCCAATGACGCCACGCCAGGCTAGAAAGCCAGTCCGCGGCGTAAGTCTCCATCCATATCTTATAATATCTGACCTTTACCCGTCTCCATTCCATTCCATTCCGGTGCGAGAGAGCCTGGCTAGTCATTTCCCTCGGGGTGGGCACTTCAACGAGCTCACTATGTGCTGACACGATGCCTCCGCGACGACAGACGCTGCGGAATGGAACCTGGATTATACCACACACCGGCGAGCGAACGAGACGTCAGTTCACTCTTCGCCATCCGCCAACTCTCGATGGCTCTAGTAGGGACAGCAATACACCTCCACTCGCCGCTGATGCTTCTCTACGCGACAAGGCTCAAAGCGTATGGCATGAGTTGACCATCACTGCAACCTTTCTATGGGGCTGGCTTCAGTCGTCGAAGGGAAGGGGTACCGTCAAATGCTCTGTCGCATACTTGCTGGCGAGCTTGGGCACTTTCTGGCACCCCGCTGCAAGCTTCCTCGGACCCCAGGATGGTAAGCACATTGTGGCAACTATCGTGACATATTTCCACCCTGCTCGAACAGCCGGCTCCCAGATCGAGGCCGTGTCCATCTCGATTATCGCCATGTGCTATGCCATGATCATAGGAATATGCTCAATGGCCACGTCGGTGTTTTTCGGCAACATCCGGGCACTCGAGGGATTCGCATATGCTTGTATCTTGATCCTCTACATCGGCTTTGGTCTAGGTTTTGTGGGCTGGGTCAAGCAGAAGCTCAATAACCCTCTAGTGAGCGTTGGTGCCAGTATAGCGTCCATCGGCATCATCACCATCATCACGAAGGAAGGCGCCGTCCATGATGCTGTTTTCTCGACGGAAAAGATTGTGCAGTATCTCAAGATATTGTTCATGGCAACCGTGATATCGACAATCGTCAACCTTTCCCTCTGGCCAGTTTCGGCCCGGCATGAGCTGCGTGGCTCCATGCGCACCGCTTCAGTCTCACTTGGCCAGATGCTATCCATGATCTCAAGTGGTTTCCTCAGTGGCGCCGAGGAAGAATTCACCTGCAAGTCCTTCAAGGACGCCTCGGGCACCTACATATCCACCTTGGCGCAAATGAACAAGAACGCTCGCGAGTCCAAGTACGAATACTATTTTCTCGGGCAAGAGCAGATATATCGTCACGATAAGGCGGTTCTGAAGTCTATGGAAAATCTCGCTCAGTCTGTCGGTGGATTAAGAAGTGCGGCTAACACCCAATTCGAGCTTCTCAAAGAAGTAACTACCGGTTCTGTATCCGCCAACGTAGCGACTTCGCCGGATACCAACGTCCCTTCACACAGCGTCAAACGCCCCTCCGTGTCTTCTCTGAGAAGTAATTACCGGTTTGGGCGTCTCTCGTCAATAGACGAAGTTCCGGATGAAAGAAGTGATCGGGAGGATGAGGCCGGTACGACTGTACGAAGAGAAGTTCCCTTGGAATCACCCTCTACACCCACATTTGCACCTAAGACACCTTCGGAGATATTCGAGTTGTTCATAGCTCTGCTTGGACCTTCGATGAAATCACTGGTATACACAATGTCTGGGATGCTCAAGCAACCCCCGTTTGGCGTACCGGGCTCGCCTATTGACTTGAATGATCAGTTCAAACACAGTTTGGGCGAAGCAGTCAGTCTGTTCAACCAGTCAAGAGCTAACGCGCTAGAGAGACTGTACCAAACAATTGAGGGCGCAAGATCAACTTCAGAATCTATTCAAGCGGACTTTGAGGAAGTAGCAGCAGCTTGCGGGCACTTCTCTTTTAGTCTCCTCAGTTTCGCTGATGAGATGCAAAAGTACCTGGATGCGCTCGAGGAATTGAAATATATCACCGAGCAAAACAAGCGTACTTGGAACTGGCTGAAGATCTGGAAGAAGATCAGTGCTCTGTGGAGATCCCACAGAGCCGCATCGGACGATACCGAGAGACACGCTTTGATGAGTCCTGTCAGAAGGATGAGACAGTCGCAGCTCCCGAAAGGAATGCTCAAGGTCATCAAGAACCGTGATTTGCTTCGATGGGATAATGCGCCGGCCAATGGTCTTTGGAACATGGTCGTTCGAAACGCATCTCCCGTTATCTCGAGATGCTTCAGCTTTCTTGCACGAGACGACAGTATGTTACTTTCTCCACATCTCTCCTTCACTGGCTAATATGATTCTAGTTCGCTTCGGACTCAAGGTTGGCCTAGGTGCTACTCTTTACGCCATGTTTGCCTTTATCCCCGGCACGATGGAAGTCTATCGACATTGGCGTGGAGAATGGGGCCTTTTGTCTTTCATGATTGTCTGTTCCATGACTGTTGGCGCATCGAATGCTACCGGTCTGGCTCGTTTTATAGGCACGATTGTGGGCGCCGCATTTGTGGTCCTCAATTGGCTGATCGCAGATGGAAATCCCGTAGGCCTGGCTATACTCGGTTGGGCCGTCTCCTTTGGTGCCTTCTACATCACCGTGGATCGCGGTAATGCACCGATGGGTCGCTTCATACTGCTCAGCTACAACGTTGCTTCGCTATACGCATATTCTCTCTCACAAAATGTCGAAGATGATGATGACGATGAAGGCGGAATTCATCCGAAGATCAGACAGATCGCTTGGCACAGAGTTGTAGCAGTGAGCATTGGTATCATCTGGGGACTCATCATCTGCCGCCTCATTTGGCCTCTGCCAGCACGTAAGAAATTCAAGGAGGGTCTGGCTCTCTTGTATCTACAAATGGGTCTCATTTGGAAGAGAGGGCCTCTGGCCATTCTACTCCGCAACGACGCTTCCTTTGCCAGCTACATGAAGCTGGGTGAACAGGCTGCCATGCAACGGTATGCGACGCAGCTACAAACCCTTCGCGTAGCGGCCAATAATGAATACGAGCTACGCGGGCCCTTTCCCTTTGCCGCTTACGGTCGCATCATGGCGTCGACACAGCGAGTGCTTGATGCGTTCCATGCTATGAGCCTGGTGACACAGAAGCACGGCAAACTGAGTGAAGGAGAGAAGGCACTCCTAAACCACACGGCCGAAGAGCGGGCGCAGCTCTGTGCGCGTATTTGTCATGTGTTTGAGGTCCTGGCGTCCAGCATCATGCTGGAATACCCGCTTACTGACGCGATTCCGACGGTCATTGCGATACGCGATAAACTGCTTGGCAAGATCTTTCGGTTCAGGAAAGAGCATAGCGGTGCCTCTGGAAAGAATACATCGCATGAATCAGACACACACGACCAGCAGCAGGGTAATGGCAAGGCTCTTTCGGAACCCACGGGCCCGGAAGTATCAAAGCCAACACCTATTAAGCAGAGCGACCATGGCGAGGACGTGACCCTTGCGGAATCAGATTACGCGTTGCTTTATGCATATGCGCTAGTCACTGGCCAAGTGGCGAAGGAGTTGAAAGTCGTGGAGAAGGAACTTGAGGGATTGTTTGGGCGGTTAGATCAGGATGCTATGCTGTTGGTATGAAAGGGCATGAACAGAGCATGAGCATCAACGAAACTTATACATTAGAATTGATATCCCCGGGTTTGTTTTATACTGGCTTTAGCGAGGTCTCGTGAGTTAAGGAGTATTGCATGACATGATCTCAATGACATGAAAGACGGCGGTGTTGGGGTTTTGTTATATACATGGGTGTTATTATATTGCCATGACAAGGGCGTTCTTTGCTTTGCTATGGATGGACGAGGGAGTTTTGAAAGTTTGCATATATTACGAGAGAGAGAGAGAGAGAGAGAGAGCATGGCTAGGTTTATGGCTTGATTATGGCTTCTTGATGGGTTTGAGTATGATTGATTGGTGATGAGGGTAGGGAGGGGGGGCTTACTTGATGGTTTTTTTGATTTTTTTTGATGGGTGATGCATTCAATTGTATTTTTATTATTTTCAAGATGATGAATCGAAGGAATGTGAGGGAATGTGAGGGACTTTGGCTTAAAGATGACTTTTGAAGAAGAAGCACAATCGATATCCGCGGAGTAAACACCAGTTTTTTTTGGGGGGGTTTGGGTTTGTTCTTGGGTTTGTTCTTGGGTTTGTTCTTGGGTTTCGGGGACCTTTTATTGTTGGGTAGTGTGTAGGCACAAGCTGGCTGGCTCGGCTGTTTGGGAAGATGAGAAAGACGAGAGAGGTGAGAGAGGTGAGATGAGGAAGGATAAGGATGAGGAAGGTTTTTTTATTTTTTTTATTTTGGAAAATTCTTTTCATAGAGTAGGTATGCAGGTAGGTAGGTAGGTACCGTAACTAGAGCTACGTAACTTGAAACTTTGAGGATTTGTTTCCCTGGACGGGTATATATATATATTCGTCTTGAGGAAAACAAAACAAAATCAAACCAAACCAAAAACAAGATAGTAATAAACACATAAAACGATGAGCAATGAACAATGAACAATGAACAATGAAATAGATAAAAATTCTAAGAGTTAGTCTTCGTACCCGCCGCTCTTCGCCCCGATGACGCCCTCGCTCTGCCCGCTCCGCCTCCGCCGACCCAGGGCCTCGCGCGCCCACTCGCTGAGCGTGAAGCCCCAGTGGGCGGCGACGAGCACGCCGGACAGGACGTTGATGACCTTGACGACGAAGGAGAGGACGCCGTCGCGCCGCTCTTCGATCGTCAGGAGGATGGGCTCGATGTCGTACTTGAAGAAGACGCCGGGGACGGTCTGCTCGCTGACGTCCTTGCTCTGCTCGGTGACGGCGTATTGGTTGGTGAAGATGGTCTTGTGGGAGGAGGCGGCGACGGTGTAGATGGTGGGCACGACGGACATGAAGTACTGGAAGCGGTGGAAGTTGGTGGGGGCGATGTTGATGGTGCGGTCGAGGGGGTTGACGAGGGAGGGGTAGTAGGGGCCGTAGGAGAGCTCGTTTACGACGTGGGAGAAGTTGAAGGCTGGGGAAGGGCCCCCGGGGAGGGGGCTTGGTGTTAGCAGAATTGTTGATAGCGGAAGATATATGGGGCCCTTGTATATGACAGAATGTACTCACCGGTGTGATCCAAGTGATTGGCATACGACTCCGCGTATCCGTGTCCACGCGCCGTGATATGGAAATCACCCTGGACTCGATTCAGTTCCAACGAGCCGAAGATGCGACAGCTATCAGGCCGGATGCCCCGGCCGATCTTCGGCGTCTTGCCCCAACGAGCGCGCTTGCGGCCCTGCGCGACGATATCGTGAACATGCGCCTCGCCGAACCCTTCGTCATGCCATCCCGCACCCGTATCGGCCCGTCCGTCGCGATCGTGCCCGAGCCGGTGATTGCCCTTGTGGTCAACCCACTGCCGCCAGAGCGTCGGGTCTTCCTTTAACCGCGAGGCCGCGAGGATGCGATCGCCGGCGGCGTCCTGGACATTGACGTGCAGGTCCTGACACTGCATGCGGACGACGACGTCGAGGTTGATCTGCAGTTCGTGGCCCACGCCCTTCTCGACGCTGAAGGTGTGGGTTTCCTGGCCCTGCAGCCAGCGGGCGAGCTCGGACCAGAAGAGGACGAGGGAGACGACGATCATGATTATGGTCCATTTGCCACCGCCCGAAGTGCGGGTTACGTATTGGGGTTTTGCTTTTGCTGTTGGCGGGGAGGGGGGGGGAGAAGGCGGACAATGATGTTAGCAGGTATAATTTGTAGTTTTGCTGAACACTGCGCGCGCAGCAATTCTCTTCTCTTAAAGGGAATGGTAGAATGGGCAGCGCGAAGAGGAGAGGGAGAGGGGGGGGGGGGCAACATACGGAAAGCATCGAAGGCGCGTACGAAGCTGCCGGGCGCGGGCTCGTCGTCATTGTACGGTCTCTGTTCCTCGTAGCTGTCCATCATGTACGGCCTCTTTTCGTCATAACCTTCCATCATGGTTGGCTATTCCCTTTTTTTTTTTTCTTTTTTTTTTTTTTAATAGGGGGAGGGCCCCTTTTTTTTGTCCCTTTCCCTTTTCTTTCCTTCAAATTCGACCTGATCGCATACAAGCAGTTTCCCCCCGTTCGATATATTCCCCGATAGGAATTTGACGAAAAAAGAAAAAAAGAAAAAAAAAAAAAAAAAAAAAGAGACCTCGGGAAAAGAGGGCGCGTCTAGCGCAGCATCTGGGTTTTTTTTTTGAAAAAAGAATTCGATATTTTCGCGAGTGGGAATTGAAATTGACAAGGGCGGCTTTCGGAATCGCGATTTGGAAGTGATCGTGGGCGTGCGACGACAGAACGGCGGGAGCAAATGTACAGTAGATACGGTATCGCAAGATTGAGAGGACACCTAGATAGCTTTCCATCCATCCATCAAGCAGGAACCTACCTATCAGATCTGAGACCCTGTATGCAGGTAGACCGGCTTACCTGCTTAGCGAGTATGCAAGGGCCCGTATATGTATCTTCTATACGCATATTTCTGCATAGATGGATTGCACCCTGGTTTTGAGTGACGGGTGATGTAATGGATATGTATATACGCCATGTAATTGACAACGGGGTCCGAAGATTGATGACATAACTATCGGCTGATGACAGCAGCTGAATTTCCCGACAAGATTGTCTATCTCACATCGTCAAACTTCATGACTTCCATGGCCTCAACTCAATGTAATGTGTCCAGTTTAACTCCCTCTCATAGGTATGTCGCTAGGTATTTGCCTGCTGACTCTATTTAGTTCCCTTGATATCAACTTCATGGCTGTGTGAACAACTCACTTATACCACCTAGCATTCCATCACTTGATTCCGGGATAACAGACCGCGTTGGGAAGTTGAAATGAGGTGGGGGCTGTGGTTAGCAAGACCATGGACGTCGCGGGCGCGGGCGTGAGCTTCGTCGACTAGACGCATGGCAGTGAAGATGTCGACGTAGCATGATTGTGACTCGTCGTCGTTGATGCTCGGTTCTAGTGGCCATGTGGGCGGCCGTGATGGTGTCTTGTGCGTACAATTTCTTTTTGTTTGTTTTTTTTTCGGTTCTGGAATGTCGTTTCGACTTCTTGATCCTTAGGGATAGGTAATTCGACACAATAGGGGTCTATCTAGGTTAGAGTAGTCTGACATGAATGGTCCTGACAGGGTGATATTTATACTACCGGTCGAACCGGAGGAGATCTTGCCGGTCCCATACCGCGTAGTAGCGCAGATCATAGGGACTGAAAAGTGTAGAACTTCAATAAGGCCAAAACGTGATGGCAATATCCTATATATCTGCTATAGGTCCGGCCTCTTCGTTATATAAGGATGTGCGTTGAAAAGCAACCCTGGGTATCTGTATTTTAACGCCGGTGAAGAAGCTTGACGATTTATGTGATGAACCCCATGTTCCATGCTCACTGACTGAAGAAAGTCTATATCTACCCATAGATGAATAAAGGAGAGAGAGAAGCATGAGAAACCCCCATCTAACGGGATCTCAGATTGAGTTTCATCTATCTAGCTCGAAGAAAGATCAGGTAGTAAATTATAGCCAGGCACATGGCTGATGAGTCTAGGTAGGTATTATTAATTCCTTCCCTCTCTCTCTCTCTCTCTCTTTCTCCCTCCTGCTTTTATTTTCACTTTTATCTGAGGGTCATGGGGATCCAGGGAAAGGATCAACCTCGTTAACTTTTCCAAGGTAAAAAAATCTCAGCTTCCCCCAACCGAGGCTAAGCCTCCCCCTCCGCCTCCACGAAAGAGATATGCAAAGGGGCTGTTCAGAGATATCCTAGTACCCTTGTTTGCCAGACTAAAAAGAGGATCTTGCCATTTTCAAGACGTTCAAGGGGGAAGGGGGTGTGTTTTGAGGTCATCATCTTTAGTACTTATAGACGGGAACGGGAATAAACTAGTAAAAGAGTCACTGACTAATTGACTTGCTTGCATCGAATAGGCGGGGAGATGTTCCGTCGTCTTTTTCTTTTTTTTTTTTTTTTTTAGAATCTCGGTCCCGGTCATCTTTATATTGCCTTGGTAGGTAGATAGATAGTATAATACAACGTATCTGGGTAGCCGTGACCAAAGTATAGAAAAAAGAAAAAAAAAAGTTCATCGACATGCATCAGGGGGCGCTTTCTAGCCTACCTGTAGATATCATCACCCTGGACCCGAGGTAGAGGAATATGGCCAAAAGGGGGCGGAAAAGTTCCTAGCTTTTTTTTTTCCCGTTTTTGGTTTTTCTTGTTCACTTTTTGGTATCTTTTCCCCCCCGGGTACCCCACATCGCGTCTCCGGACGCCCATGGATGATTGGGAGCGGAGCGGAGCGGGCATCGGATCGGATCGGATCGCTTTGTTAAGATAGGAAACCTATCTAATGCCGATACCTTGAAATACTGACCATGTCCGGATATACAGAATGGAGAATATAGAGCTACCTATTCTCTCTCTCCCCAATTTTTTATTATTATTTTTGTTTTTTTATATTACCTCCGGCCATGTGAGTGCTTATAAGCGCAAACACCACCGGCCGGCGCTATCCCGGTCCCAATTCGATGACCGGTAAATCTTCGTCGCGTTTCCGAGAATACGTAAGATGTCCGTCGTACGTTAAGCCATGCCCAATCACGGACCTGGAAGTAGGTACACTTCACTTCATTATCTACACTTCACTACCTACCTAAGTATCTACCGGGCATTCGTCCCGGCACCTAGATAGATAGACATAGTTTCGGTACATACTATGTACGTATGTATTACTGTGCATACAATTCATGCCTACCTGCACGAAAAGAAAAACATAAGGGTCTCAGAAAGGAAAGGAATACCTTAACTCAAGAGACCCATTTAGGCTTTTCTGCGCCCCCGGGATGTTTTCCATTCTGGACATTGACAATTTCTACATGAAATTAACCTCGATTCAGTCCACGTCTAGATAACTTTAAGTAGATTAAGCCTTCGATAATCGAACTTGGAGAAACACGATAAATATGTAAAAGAATAAGGACAAGATAAGGTAAATAAAGTAAAAAAAAAAAAAAAAAAGAAGAAAAGAAAAGCCGCGGCGAAATGAGTAATCCCCCAAGCAAGGCTCGGTCGGCCTCAGGGAACAATCTCTTCCTCACACATAAAACTACCTACTGCACGCACCCTACTGACTTAATACAACATCCGCGAAACGGGAACAAAACAAAATAAAACAAAACAAAACAAAACAAAACGACAACAGAGTTCAAAACACAAACAAACCCATCTACCCATCCCTGTGGAAACCCCTCCCCCCCCCTCCAAAAAAAAATAATGAAAACAAAATTAAAAATTTTCATACACATATGTGAGGGACGACAAACCCATCCCCATCTCACTTCTACCGAACCCCTTCATGATCCCTGGTCACGAACTACCTACCTGCAAAGGCTGGCCCCGCCATCTAGATACCGACTACTTATCTACTTAAGACAACATTGAACACACTGTATCATCCAGCTTAGTCATATCTAGATACTTAACCTCCCCAAGTCCAAAACGAATCGAGTAACTCCGAACAAAATCCGAGTAAATAAACAAATCTCATCGAGAGCGCTACCCGCGCCCATAATCCCCGGCGCCAGACAACCCAACCCGCCCAGCTCATCCAGGCCAAGGTCCAAGGGCACCCCGAGGAAAAAGACTACGCCCTCTCTAGTTAATACTTCAAACCAAGCGTGTCACGTCCGCAAAAATATCACGACAGCGCGGTGCGACGGACTGGCAACATAATATATAAAGACTCAATTTTGGTATTTATTAAACCTAGGGCAGCCCAGCATGTTTTTGAGGCAATTCATCGTCTTAAGGAGCGTATCACAGATACATGTCATCAGGTGGACAGGACCCACCGGCGTAGAATAAAAGGTAGAGATCGGAAATGAAGGAGATTCGCGCAAAGCCAGAACGCCATGAGAGAAAACAGAACAAAAAAAAAAGTACTAGTTTCACACTTCAGAGCAAGCTCATGCGCCTTCCAGCGAAGACGGCTCGTTAAGCCTGTAAAAGCGAATTGCCATCCCCTGCCATCCCCTTCCATTGTCTACCAGACTTACTTCTTCGGGAGCGTCTTCTGCTGCTCGAAAAGAAACTCCTCATCGGAAGCATCGAGTATGTCATATTCGTCATCGGTCAGGAAGCTGTCGACGGAGTCGTTAGCCCAATCGTCGTGTCCACCACAGTCTTCAAACCCCTCATCTTCGTCGTCGCCAGAGAGGGCAATGGTATCGGCTTCGGCCGCGAGATCAATCTCCAATTGACTTTCGTGAACGCTAACAAGCGGAGACTCATGCTCCAATGTAGGGATGATCATACGACTCTCCGTGAGTGCTGTTGGCTCTGACTCCTCTAGTACGTCCGTTTCATCCTCGTCGTCATGCGCAACGTTGGTCTCCGTCTGTCCGGGTTTAGATGGTGCTTGAACGGTGACGTCACACCATATCTTGTGGCCAAACTTGACGCCATCTGGAGTCGTAAGGCGCCAATAGGAGATGATCTTCCCCTCACGATCAGGAGTACGCATGAGTACGGTAAAGGGGAACTCTTGCCCCGGGTTCAGGGCATCGTAGCAAATGGTAGATTCAGAGGCTGAGATCAATTCGCGGATACCAGCGGGGCGAGCGGGGTCCACGGCGCCCATGTAATCACCGCCAACAAACTTGACGGAGCACCCAGCAGGCCAAGGAACATTGCCTTCATTGCGAAGGACCCATGTCTGTTCAAAAGTGTGGTTCGGGGGAAGGACAGAACCATCCTTAATGGTGTCCCACTTGAAGATTGCGACGAGGGCAATCGACTCAGGAAGAGCAGGCGTCTTGATTTTGATCTCCGTAGTTTCCTTCTTGACCTGCTCGGTTTCCTTTTTGACCTCAGCGGCTTCTTTCTTGACTTCAGCGGCTTCTTTCTTGACTTCAGCGGCTTCTTTCTTGACTTCAGCGGCTTCTGTCTTGACTTCAGCGGCTTCTGTCTTGACCTTGACAGCCTCCTCCTTGACTTCGACAGCCTCCTCCTTGATCTCATCAATTTCCTCCTTGACCTCGGCAATCTCTTCCTTGACCGCGGCAGTTTCCTTCATCTCGACACAGTCACTAGTGCTTGGTGGCAATGGCGAGGACTGCTCTGTAGGTTGCACATTGACGACAGTCTGTACAGGCGTGGCAGCGATATTGTCGCTTGGCGAGACAGGCTTTTCAGGAGACTGAGCAGTCGAGCGAAGGGGGTGGTAGCATTTGTCGCCCATGGTTGGCAGACGCTTTCCATCCTCATGTTCACCCGTTGTTGTAACACTGACGTGGCGAAC
Organism: Xylariaceae sp. X187; assembly: GCA_028637585.1. Classification (NCBI taxonomy): domain Eukaryota; kingdom Fungi; phylum Ascomycota; class Sordariomycetes; order Xylariales; family Xylariaceae; species Xylariaceae sp. X187. The sequence continues at coordinate 183,121 of JAJIZN010000006.1, read as the reverse complement.
TGGGGTCTTGAATTTGATAAGAGGGTGGGTCTTATTATGGAGATTGGCAGGGCTGGCTTCACAGTTGGCGCAGAAGTCGGTATCGTGACAGACTGCACACTTGTATCGCTCACCAATAATATAGTGACCAGCGTTACCGGCACGACCCGCACACAACGGACCATCACAGGTGATGCCAAAATGACTGGCACGCGATACAATGCGAATGGATCGGTCGGGAACCGGATCGTAAATAACGATGAACCGATGGTTAGAGTGAGACAAATTAGCACTCTTGATGCAGTCTGCGCAATAATCCCAGTCGGGACAGTCAAGGCATTTGTGACGAACACCTCGGATGTACTTGTCGCAGCCGTCGCAGATGGCATTGTGGAGAACATTACGTCCGGGTGGTAGTCGTGATACGACTTTATAATCGAGAATGGAGCCTTTTACTACGGGAGTAAAGCCATGTTTTGGATGATGGCCATGCTGATCTCTAGTAAAGCAAGCTTTGCATAAGTCATAATCCTCGCACGTCGTGCAGTGCACAAATTCCTCATCTCGGAATTCTCGTACACAGGCATTGCAAGTTCGATAACTGTATTCGGCATGTCGCTCGAGTGATCTCGAACCAACTAGAGGGCGAGTAGGAAGGCTGAAGATGGAGGACATAGCCGGCGGCGAGGCAGTCTTGACGTGTGAAGGTCGGATCGGCTTGGGAATGATCTCGGTGCTACTGCACTCAATGCGGCCATCCACTATACTTCGCCTAATGAGCCAGTGCCCATCACCGTAGCAGGAGATGCCACGGTTAACACAGTCCTGGCAGAGATCAAAATCGCCCTCATCACATATAGAGCAGTGATAATGAGTATCCGGAACAGGGACGTCACAGCTGTTGCAACAGACAGTGAACGCCGGCTTGGGCAGATCAAACGACTTGGCAGCTTGAACCGCTTCATTTTTCTCCACAGAGATTGAAGCTTCCGACGTGTCTCTGAGGTCGATCTTCACCGGTCTAGGTAGTTTCTGATCATCGTATTGGAGTGGACCAATGGGGAAGCCGTAGAAATTGAATTCGATGTCATTCACAGACGCTTCAGGTTTCGCCTCCGGGGTTTTTCGCTCAGGTACTGCCTCCAGCTCGGGCTCATGCTGTGGCTCAAGTACCAGCTCCGGCTCTTGCTTGTGTTCCTCAGACTTTTGCTCGGGTATTTGCTGAATGTCATGCTGGGTAACGGTCTCGGATTTCTCTTCGGGCTCGTCCTCAATGGTCACTGACTTGGGTACCTGAGCTTCGTTGACTGTGTTGGCAGGTCTGGTTGTGACGCGTAGCCTCAACTTTTGCTTCGCTCTGGCGGCCCTGTACAGCTGCTTGTAGACAGCAAGATTGGAGCCTTCGAGAGTTACATAGGAAGTGGCCGAGTCAGAATATCTTTCAATGGTGGCGGCCATATCACCAGGTACCATTAGTAAGGCTCGGAGCTGGCGTCGAATATTAGCCCAGGTCGGAAGTTTCGAATTGGAGACACCGATCAGCATACCTTATTCTCGAAGACAGTGACTCCGAGGTCGCGGAGTGGAAGTCTAAAACGCCGGGTAGCACCGCCGTCAAGACTAACTTTAATGCTAATCAACGTGTCGGCGTTTGTCGAGGACGCCATGGTTGCGTGCGAGCCAAGCCGATGGCACGATTTCGACGGCTTGTCAATTTGGGGGGTTCAATGGATGGCACTAGATGCTGAAGACGATGATAACGATGAAGACGATGGGATGCCCACAATATGGATGATGACGGGCCAGTGGGACGATGTGAGGATTGAGGGAGTGAGACGGGAAAAGAGAGAGAGGAGAGGGAAGACTAGCTGCCAGGTTAGTTAGGCCTGGGAGCTGACACAAGGTAAGGTATGCTGGGTCCGCTGGGTATAGGGAAGTATTGGCTAGGCCGGGGGGAGTTATGAAATGCTAGCGCAGGCAACAGGGTGGAGACCGTGGATGGTCGGAGGCGGAGGTGGGGCAGAAGTATAGCGTGCTAAGAGGGCCCCTGCTCTCGGGCAGCGTGACTAACAATAGATACATCATACCTGTGTGCGAAGGCCGTGACCGCTCAATGATGCCTTGCGGTCAGGTGCTTCCTTCCTGTGCTTGTCACTGGCTGGACCTGCCAAACGAGAAGCACCCCCAGGTAGTTATCTAGTCTGTAACGCGGGCACTGTACACTAGCTTTCCGGGATTGCACTGTGTGGGCTGGATCTGAACATTATGCGCCCAAAGGTGCGGCAGGTGCTTGTCCCGACTGAGGCGGTCAGAGTGCCTGCTAATTATTTGAGGAATGGACCAAGGGCAAGAGCAATTAATGGGCAAACAAAGCAAACAACATGGAGGAATGATGGCACGAGGCTGGCAGACAGTTCGATACCGAGTTCAACAATGGCCCAATATCGATGACGAAGCCGAGATAATGGGCAGTGTTTGTGATGGAAGACTTGCGTACTACTTATGCACATGCGCAGGTACTGGTGCTGGTACGAATTGGAGATACAATCAATTACCTACTCGCCAAGGCTTGAAGGCGGCCGGATATCACGACGGGGCAGAAATGGGGGTTGGCTTGGTGCCGACAGCCTGAAAAGCCAATGAGTGAGTGGTTGGTCCGCGGACCATGGGGGTGGCGGGTAACATAGTGGTACATCCTCGTATTACTTTCGAGCTCAACTATGGGACTGTATGGACACTGCAGTCTGTGCCTTCACACAATGTTCTGGGTCAACCTGTCGGTCAGTCTGCCGCTTTGATCGGCCCTTGAGCAACACCACATGCCTAGGTGTAACTACAGCTCTACGCCAATGAGCCTGGACAGGCAATAGCCGAGCACCGCAATGGACTGGTCACTAGACTAGGTAGGTAAATTACGAGTTAACGAAGTCGCGACGGGAAGGGCGGAGGACTGTGAAATACAGACTGTAGAGGGCGCTGGGCAGAATGATGGAGGCTGGCTCAACAGTGTGAGATTCGGAATTCAACGGTTCGATTACGTCCGTAATGGGTGTGTGATACCACCATTCCTACAGGATAGTGTACTGTACAACGCACGATTCCGTGCCGGAAGTCTGTCGGCTGCACCGTGCTGTGACCAATCTTACATCGTAGGGGAAGTCTTTAGTAAGTCTGCATTAATACCTTGTCTCCAAGGCCTCCGAGGCAGACGACAAAAGACCTCGAGTTCTGCTCGAGATGCCAAGACTTGTCGCGTAAGTATGCAAAGCAACCACGGACTGTGTATGAATATGTTCCGGCTTCCCTACGGACTGCTCTAGGTACTGTACATGACGTATGTACGGTGCCCATTCCGTGCTAGATGCACGATTAAGCAGTTTCAAGGTGCGATAACAATCTGTAAACGGTAGTTAGTGTCGTCCATAAGTTTACGTGCCCGTTAATGCTCTTTAATTCAGAATACACTTGACCGTACTTCGTAAGGCTTCCGCTCCTCTGTCTCAATGTAAGCTGAAAAGAACAGAACAAATGCTATATAATCGGTGCTCATCGCTATCACAAACTTGCATTGTACGAATACAGACTGTATGGAGTTGCGGCCGGAATCACGGATGCCACCATTATACGTATGCCAAGATCGAGGCTGGCTGGTGTACAGTGCGTATCAATAAGATCTGAGCTATAGCGCCTTTATTAGCAACATTGTTCCCGGTTTACAGTGGTTGCAGCTAGCCTAAGGTTTAGTAAGTCTAGTGTCCTCAACGGCCACCAGGCAATAAGCGGCTACCTAAGAAATACAGTTTCGGCAGGAGTTAAACAGACTGTATAAGCTTGATAAGCTTGATGAGCTTGATGAGCTTGATAAGCCCGATAAGCTTGATGTCACGGACAGTACGCACTTCGATGCCGCCGGAAAGCTTAACAGTAGGTAGGTAACTACATACATATCTCGAAGTTTGACAGAATTCATGGGCCATATTCGAGCTCGAGGCACGAGCATACGGACTACCGTCGAGTCAAGCTCCGTTCCCCGAAGCTGCCTCTGGGTGCTTGGCTTCTGCGTAGATGTTCGTACGTATTCCTTGAAGATAGCTACCTACCTACACTATGTAGATAGTAATACCTACCTACCTAGATAGTCATTACATAGGTCGGAAGAGCGTCCGTCCAGACTGCAAACACATAATAGCACCTACAGATCGTACCTACATATAATGTTTAAGCCTGTCAACATAACCAGATAGTTGGGTCGATGCGAATTCTGACTGAATGTAAAAGAGCATCTACATTATAGTTGCCGCTGAGGTTAGGTATATTATCACCATGCGAGTCATATGTATCCCTAATTCACGCCCAGCGGTCGATTCACTACCTACTTACCAGAGAACCGATTAGACGGCCTAAGTTGGTCGTGAACCACCGCATTGGGAACGATTCTATCTTGGGTTGACACTACTCATCTTGACAGAACAAAAATCTGCAATATATGTATGCCGTGAATCAAAGGGCCAGAGATTGGGTTGTGTGCGAAGTAGCCACTTTGTACATTGGGCTTATAAGGCTTTAGATCCCTCTCCAATGGCAGCTCATTTCAACACACCTCGATAACCCCAAGATAGGACATTGGCTGATGAAAGCGCAAGGTCCGCTTCGTCGAGCCCCGGTTGTCTCTTGTATATCTCTCCTTGGCAGCAATCAGAAACCCCAGTTGTTACGTTTGATACCCGGCCCGAACCTCAAGAGTCTTGAGTGGTTCTTCCCATCGTGCGTGTGTATTCACAGCAACATGGAGATAATCCGGAGTTGTGCCGTTTGCCCGTGTGTAAAGCTTGCGACATACACAATGAACACCTCATTTGCCAGTACCACCAACAGCTGTCATACAGGGTCATGGAAGAGCTGAAGGTAGGCCGTGCTGCTTTCGTCGTCTTTATGGCAAACAGAACAAAGAAGCAGCGAAAGCGCATCAGTAATATACTTCGCTTTGACTGTGAAACGTCGATCACTCTCACTGGTCACAATAAAGATCATCGAAGCGGTATGTTAGGTTGCGTTAGCGACATTGGCACCGCGAGCCGCACGGAATGAGGAAAGGCTGGGAGGTGCTGATGCCGGCATGGCTCTGTGGACGTCCCTCTTTTATATCTTCGGTTAGCATTGCGCATTTCATTCGTGAGTCTGTCACCTACAGTGATAGCTCCAAATACATCAGACTATGCATTCCCTATGGCATCTTGCCAGATCACCTGCATACGTGGGGTAGACGACTAGATGAGCAAGACACACTCGTTAATGGCGAATGTAGGCGGATGCAAGTCAGGCCAGACCCATCTGTTCGTATGCATCCTGGTGCGGAATCAAGTCACGACCAATACCACTGTTGTTGGCTGTAGTACAATAGATGGTCGTGACATTTGTTGACTGGATACGCGTGCAAAAGCGTGATTGGCCTCAAGTCCATGGGCTCTGTAGGCACCAGGAGTAGGTATAAGAGGCCGCGGCGTGTGGTGGAGTGGGCAAAGAGCCCTGATGCTTCAAGATTTCGGCGACACGGCGACACGGGTATGGAAAGAGAGTATCTTGGATGCATACTCCAAATCTAGGCTACTCGATAGACGCCTCGATAGCCAGTCAATGAGTACACATGAGAGCCATGCTGGCCATGCAGCGGAGTGCGCAGTAGCCAATGGCGGGCCGTGGGGTTTCTTTTTCCTAATGAATGGACGTGAAAATAACCAAGAAAATAGAGGGTGTCATTCAATATCAGGCATCGGATTGCCCATCAGTGGGTAAAGATAGCATAGCCGGGTAGAAGAAGTGTGTGCGTGTGGATGTGAAGATAGGGGGAAGATAGGTAACGGAAAACATGTATGAGCAGCAGAACTAGGTAGGTATTATAGTTCTTTGGACGCAGCACGACGATAGTGATGATTGATAATGGCGATGACCCTAGCGGTACCTAACGCTGGGTATGTTGAAGAGAGACACGTAGGCTATCTAGCTGAGAGCCGAGAGAGCAAAGCAGGACGTCGCGATGCTTCCCGGAAACCGGAAACTGCCAACTTCACTTTAGCAGGTGTTAGTAGGTACCTATGTATACCTATCCAGAACGATTCCAGCCATTCGTCATTCATTCCATGGGAGAATAATGGGGGGGGGTTGGCTTCGTGGCGGGCCGGCAACAGCTGCAGAAGAGCCGCTCGCAGCCGGATTTGCCGTTTCCAAGCGTCGAGCTCGCCTCATTGATGGTTTCTGGCTTCTCTGGCTCTGTCTGGCATGAGCAATGGACATGGCCTCTTCCCCACCGCGCGTACCTGCTCCACCCGCCCACGCTAGTCCCCGTTGCTCTTCCCAGGCTTGCCAGCTCGAGCCTGCTAGTTCTACGGTCTACCATCCAAACTTTTTGGGTCTCTTTTAACTTATTCATCGCACGGCCTCGAGAGACTCTCTCTCTCTCTCTCTCTCTCTCTCTCCCACACCTCCTCGTCTCACTGCTATACATATCTCCTAGAGACAAGTCACTGTACAGGACCCCTCCCTTCTTTTTTTCAGGCTTATACGGAATTAGGTGCGCTGCCTGACTCCCCGGGTTTATCTTTTGTTTTCGCTGTGTTGAACAGTTTGTCGTTTTGTGTTGTTTGCCTGCTTCTTTCTCACTCCTCTTAACTCCGCCATCACCCCAGCTTGTCTTCTAATTAGACCCCAGCCGGGCTTACATACTACCTACCTCGACTCAACTCGATCCCCTGCCCAACCCGACTCCGCGGGTCCAAGGTAGAGAAGCGCCGCCGGCTGTGTTTGCATGAATCACTGAATCACGGCTCTGGCTCTTTAAACTCTATTCCTTCGGTACCGCTTCCATTCTTTCCGCATCGCCGGCGGTTTATTTCTTCGGGGCGTTTATCTGTTTACGGTCGATTAGGTTTCTGTTTGCCATCTCTTGGTCGTGCACGCAAACGCATGACATCGCCATCGCCTACGACGCTGACGTCGTAATTCAGCGCCGCTCCGCACCTCTGTATCTTGCTTGACGCCTTGGGGCTGTATCCCATCCCTCTGTCGCCGTCTATTCGTCCCGCACACCGCCCTCTCCGACCATCTCCACATCATGGCTGGCATTCGACGCAGAAAGCTGATCGGCCAAAGACGCCGTGTCGAGGATGAAGGCGAGGATGAAGGTGGACTCGATCATCTGGACATCGACGACGATTCCCTTAGTGACGGATCCCTCGCATCCGATGATGCTGACGCCGACGCTGCTGATGACAGTGACACTAGCAATGTCGATGATGCCTCTCCTACGTCGCCTCCAGTGAAGAAGATTGCTGGTCGGAATTTTGCCACCAACGGCAACAGGAAAGCTCAGTCCAGAGTCAAAGGCGGCGCCGCCCTACCCAAGTTCTCCAAGTCGGCTGACGATGCTGTGTCCGACACTGAGTCTATGCTAAACGGGCTGAGCATCTCCAACCATATTGCACCTGCACCGGAGGTGGAGTCAAAAGATATACCGAAATCTCCGGCAAGGGCGCCTGCACCTATTGTGGTCAGCTCCAATCCAGTGCTGATTCCTGGCCGGGATGTTTCACAGGGTCCGCCAGGCGATCGGCGCCGCGTCGAACACGAAGAATACAAGCGCAAACGAGACGAGGATCCCTCTTTTGTTCCCAACAGGGGAGCTTTCTTCATGCACGACCATAGGCACACTGGCCCTTCCGCCAACGGCTTTCGCCCATTTGGTCGGGCCGCTCGGGGTAGAGGTCGTGGGATCGGAGGGCCTTTTGGCCCAGCTGGGTAAGCACAATGAGATCTTAATCCAATCCCTTTTCTATACTAACAGTAGGTAGTAGTTATTCGGTGCACAACCCCACTGACCCTACGGTTAACGCGCCTTGGGCCCACGACATGCACGAAACCGTCATACAGCCCTCACCGGTTCGGCAGCCTCGGCCATCCTTCACTGACGATGGACCTCCTAATGGTAACGGCTTCATCCCAACCTGCCCACAAAGCACCACGCTCATTAATCGGACAATGTCGACGGAGAAGTTACTAGGGAATGTTCAGATAAGAGTGTTCATTCCCGGGCTGAAGGAATCTGTCGTCTTGTCGGGTATACCTATTAAGCAATACACCAAACTCCCTGACCATAGGCCACCCCTCAGGCGCGACAAACCCGTGCGGATTTCTTTGCCCGACTTCCCACATCGTTATGTTTTCCCGGCTATTGACAGGTCCTTCATCTTCATACCTCGCGCTATGCGTCCAAATCAGCGATTGCGAGGCAAACCAAGATCTGGCCTAGGATCTATGGGAGGATTTTCGAGGAGAACGAGTGTCTTCGGTGGTAGTGTCTACGCCGTGAGCACTTACTCCCCAAGCATGTCGCGCAGTAGGCGCTCCTCAATAGCGCCCGACCTTGGCAAAGACTATCTTGTCTCTCCAACAGGCTCTGCTGTGTCTCGTCCAGCTCTTTCGTATGACAACGGTCGGCCTATTGTGAGGTTACCTCCAGGAGATCGCCAGGGTCGAGCGGTGCCAGCGGCCGGTGAAGCCCCGGCTTCAATGCCTCTTGTTAGTTCGCAACCTCTGAGCGAACGACTCCCATTGCAGGCACACTCTCTGCCACTCAAACCACCATCCGAGAGCCGGGAGACTTCCATCATGCATCAGCCCCACGCACAGAAAACCGTATCAGTCGCCAGCATTGATTCCCCACAGAATTCTTATCACCAAGCTTTCCATCAGCAGGTTCCTGTCCAGGTATCCAATGGCCTGTACCATGATACTCACGCTCGGCACCCGTCGTTCCCATCACAGCACTCAACCGGGACGCCCTTGTCCCAGATACCGGAGCGCGCTATTCACGCTGCTCCGTTCCAACCAAATCAGTTCTCGTCGCAGGGCTATTATCCTTCTTATCAAGTAATGCCGCCGCAACAAGATTATTACTACACGTCCGTTGCATATGCTGGCACCATGGACCCGAATGCGGCTGCTTTTGCAGTCGAGTCACAACCAGGCCAGCAGCCTCCCGCCGAGGTTGGAACCCCTCAGCCGGCAGGGCAGAATGGACAGAATCAGAACCTTGTTGCACAAGAAGTGAATGGAATGGTTTACTATTTCGATGCGTCGCAGCTAGCCTCTATGGCGCCCTACTCTTATCCCGCATCGCAAGGCTACCCAATGGGTGATCTCGGCATGAATGGTATGGTTACGCCTAACCCGGAAGCCTTTTACTACCCTACTCCTGGAGTTTACTACCCTCAGTGAACTGCATACGCCAGCACGTTGAGCCGTAGATGGTGAAGAGCAGATGGAGAGTTGAAGCGTCGGCACATGTCCCTACAGGAGTTTTGAGGAATTCTGGACCGTAGTCCAGGTCCGCTGGGCTCTAGTCTTAGTGTTAGATGATGCCTACGTTTCAACAAACCACATGACTCCAGTCACTCGGCAATCCTAATTTTCTTTTAACGATTCTAGGTACCTAGAATAACTCTGAGAAGAGTGACGAGTCGTTACCTCTCAAACTTCATTCGTTACGTTCAGTCCTTTCGGCGTTGGCTCTTGCCATTTCCATTAGTTCTTTTTAAGGGTCATTCTGCAATGGCGTTGGAGGAGTTCCCTCACATTTACATTTACTCTAAAGCCACGAGCTTGTCAGGCAATGCTTGTGAGGAAAACGAAAAAAAAAACGACCTAAGCTCGTTTTTTTCATGCCCGTTAAGCAGGTTTTGTGAATGGGGGAGAGCTTGTGGTTTCTAATGCTCTCATCTAACAAATCCAGAGAGGAAGACTGGAGACGGAGGGACCCAGGTTTTTCTGGTTTTTTTTACTGGGTCTAACGCGGCTTTTGGTCCGTTTTTTCTCTCTTCTTTTCCATTTCGGCTATTCTGGTAGAATTGGGTCTGTAGGTTATGAGCAATTGCATATGGTACAAGGAACGACACGTGTGAAGTGATCGACGAGAAAAAAACCAGCAAAGGAAATAAGGGGGGGGGCCAAGGTGGAAATGTGGAATGTGGAATGGCGGATGGAGATAAGGAGCGGAGGTTGGAGGCAATGGAGGGAGGCCACGTGGATAGTGAAGTTCGAAACGTTTTCATCCGTTAAAAGCTGCGGACCTGTTAAAGAAGAGGGACGCGCGCCACACCACTGCAATCAGCTACCTACCTAACCTAACCTGAAATACCACTACTCGTGACCTCCCAGATCCTCTTTTTTTTCTCCTTGCCGTCTTCGTTCCTTATGGTGTATCTACTTGTGATTTTAAGGTTGCCTGCGCGACAGGCTGGTTTCGCTCTTTCGTTGCTTGTCTGCGGCGCCTCGCTGTTCGGGCTTCGGTATTCGGCTGTGTCCTTGTTTACAGACTGTACAGTCCGTACGGACCGTATTTGGGTGGGATTTCCTACCGGGCATTATTTGCATTCAAGTGATCTGTAAAACTAGCAGAGAAAAAGAAAAGGTGATCACTTTCTGTCACATTCATTCATACAATCTCACTTGGTCCGGGTCCTCGTTCCGGCTCATAGGACTGTTTCATAGTCTTGTCTCCCCATAACCTCTCTCACACTGGTAGCGGTAGCAAGGTTTATTTGGTGGTTGTTGTTTGGTTGTTTGGTTGTTTTGTTGTTTGTTTTTGTTTTTCAGCTCCCTAGATAGATCATAGGTGGCTTACTTTAGTTATATGTGACTACTTATACTCTAGGTTAACTATCTAGTGATCTATGTATGTAGTTAGTTAGTCAACCCCTAACGTATGTATTATGTACGAAGGTCAGATACGTGTTCGACGGGATAGGTATAGGTATAGGTATAGGTATAACTACGGTAGGTAAATTCCGAACAAATCAACATCAGTCCATATGTAACTATTCTACATTTCATAGTTATCCACCGGGTTACCTATCTGGGGAGGCTATATAGATAGATAATCCTAGGTCAGGCAGTCCGTAGGTATTCAGCCCCCCTCCCCCCCGGGAAACCCATGTGGTCTTGCCATCTATCTATCTAACCTACCTCCCTACCAATTACATCTGGTCTTGATTAAAGTGCTTTTGATCACGCGGTTCATCTGCGTAGAGAGAGTCCTCATCTACGGTACCTACTCGATAGGTAAGTATCTAGGTACCTAGTCAGCCAGGTTATGTAGAAAGGTCCACCAAGTAAGTAGATAGATAGTTAGCATCTAGATATCTGATATCCAGGTAGGTACGTAAGTCCGTAAGTCCGTAAGTCCGTATCATCTCCGTCCCGACGCCTTCATTTCCAAATGATTCGAACGTCAAGAAGTAAGCGGTGACTGACCGCGCTGAAGTGCTTCCCTACCTAATTAGCCCAAGAACTGCAAGTCGATTCCATCCGGTCCAACAAATAAGCCCCAGAGGACCCCCTCCCTCACTCTCGTCGGGCACAGTCTCTCATCAGGAACGAAGCGTAGAATCAAGTTACTATGTACCTAGTAACTGAAGATGAAGATGAACCACTTCATGACATTATTCGCAGAGCGTCGCATATAATTACAGCAGAAGTGAGTGAGTGAGCGAGCGAGTGAGTGAATGAGTGAATGACTAGGAATATCAATAGAATTCAACTACTTCAATCCAACTACTACTACGCCTACCATCTACTTGCCCCAGCTTTCTTGCAGGAAGAGGAGCTCATGTAGGCCAGGTATTCACCCATCATGAGTATCCTACCCCAAACGCCCCAAGGACAATCCATCCATACGAACCCGATGGGCCGTACTTGTCTCTGGTAGAGAGTAGATTTGTTGATTCCCTCTCGATGGGTAACCTACTTCCTCAATTGTCATCATACAAACCCTATAACCCTCAATGTCATCATCGTGTTCACCCCTCACCCCAAAAGGTGAACACTAAAGGCTTCAACGAGTCGGACACCGCGATGAAGAAGCCGCAGTCATCAATCTCCCGTGAATCGAATCAGATTCCAAGCTTAGGAACCACGCCAAAGCGCGTATTCCCCTGATCCCAAATCTGCAAATATTCATGTCACAATCAGCAAAAAGAACCCATAATCATAACCCAACACCCTCCATCACAAGAGGATTCAGGGGTCTCTTACCGCGTAAACACTCTTCAAGAACGTATCCCCATAGATATTGAACGGCAATTTTCCCCGACTCTGTACACCACCATACCAATACCGGCCATCATCCGTAGGCGCAAAGGCCAGATCTTCCTTCTGAATCAGAAACAACTTGTCACCAACAGCGACCCTGAAGTCGGGCAGGTCGTCAACATGGACGTCTCTGGGAAAGACGTAGCCCTGGCTAGACCAGTCGTATGTGGCGCCGGGTATATGCGCGTATAGCAGGTCAACTACATCGTCGGACATGAGTGCGAGCGACGTGCCCGTGTCCGCAATAGCCACGGCATTGCACTTCGTCAATCTCTTGCCGTTAATCGACACTGAATCAGATGGGAAAGCCCAAAAGCCGTTCGAGTTGTCGACGCTGACCCAGTGAATCTCTTCGCCCGACTTCTTAACCAAGTCCTGATCAATATACCCAAAGGTATAGAATGACCTCGAAGGAGCTGCGTCTCGAGAACTATACAGCGCCGTAGTGAAGAGCGCCGCCTCCTTGGGGATATCCTCCTGCTTGATCATGTTCTCGACCGGTGTCGCTTGATGATCAGGTTGTCCTTCGGTCCGCACCGTGTTGATCTGGCCAAAGGCGAGACCTAGGAGCCCATCACCTGAATTTCGGGTAAATTGCTCGGAAATTTTCTTCGCCGTTTCCACTGTCTGCTTTTCTACCGAAACACCGCCGATGACGACGGTATCAGTCCCGCAGTCGCCTGAGGCCTTGGACCCGTCGCCATATTGGATCTTCCAGCTGGCTCCGGGCAGTTGTTTGTACGTGCTCGACCGGTCTGGGTTGAAGATGTTGTGGCCCTTTGCCTCAAAGGCGGGGAGATCTTTGGAGAATACCTACATGACGGATTAATCAATGCAGCTTCATTACTGGCATGTCAGAGCTATATACCCAAAGATCAGCGGAGCCCGTGTCGAAGTCCAGCATGAGTGTTTGCGGAGGTGTTCCGATAGATACGGGGCACAGATATCTATAATTGACGAGAGTTAACACTTATTACAGAGACAAAGGCCGGAGAAACAGGGCAGAACACCTACAGCGCATCATTTTGGCAGTCTTGAGCGGTGACTTTACCAACCTTGGCGCGTGGACCGACGCCTTGCCTCTTGACAAGCATACGTTGTCGTTTAGCTGGGCCGCTGAAAGCAGACTTCAGCTTCTCGGGGAGCGCGCCTTTCTCCTCGGTGCGGTATTCCAGACTGTAGGGACCGCCTTTTGTTGGCTCGAAGTTGTATTTACGTAGGAGATGGACATAGGACTGTATATATGTAGTCTTAGCATACCTGCCCGGGGCATGTTGTGTTGATATCAAGGGGATCTCTGTATGCAAATCTACTCGCCTTTGGACCATGACGAATGTAGTGTTGATTGTGGACAACCTTGATCTTGGTCAGACCACGATCTTGCTTGAACTTCTCCTGCACCGCATAGATGTCCTCCATGGTATGAGCAACTGGTAGTTTGTAGAATGTTATAGTTGATACTCAGCGGGTTGCAAATTGTAGGTTAAAAATTGTAGGTTGCAAGGTAGTAAGTGGATAAACTGAGGTTTATTAGAATGTCGTAGGTATCTTAGGATGAAGGGTATTGAGATATGCTAGAGGTTGCGCATTAATTAGGTGTTTGCGTCAAGGTGGGTGAAGATGGCCCATCAGATCGTAGAACTAGGTAGCGTGAGGACACAGTCGTAGAAGAAAGTCCGAAGAAAGGATTCTACTTGCCCCTTTCTACGCGCTTTCCGTCTTATTTCGACGCCTTCGAGGAAGGCGATGAGTGGCAGATGAGTGGCAGATATTGGAAAGCGCTGTTCTCATCGGCGGACATGAAGACCAGCCGCCGATGGGACTGCATTTCCCCAATAACCCGAAAGTCCACGACTTCCCCGGAATCTGCTGCATGGCGGTATCCCGATAGCGACTCATCACAACGCGGAGGCCTATAAACTCAGAGAAGCTGCACCTTGCCGTGAATGAAACCTCTCAAGCCGTTACTGATCCAGCACTCCTCTCCATCGGTGAGTGAATCGACATTGACGGTTTCTTCGAATGCCAGATTTCTACTTATCTCAGTTCAAAAGTCGCATGAGTCTGGGGAATATTGTAATTACCGCTCTAATGCCCATCTTCTAGTCGTGCCGCTATTACCGCCATTTCCCTGGCTCATATGGAATTCTCCCGAGACAGGCGGAGTAACCCATCTCCCGCCTCGCCAAAAGTAAGGGGTTGTGATGGTGCCTTCCATGATGGATCCATCATCCTCGTTGACAAGCAACACTTCTTTCTTGTCGGTGAGGCCAACGCCAGCTCGATGTCTTGCCTCATCGTACATGGGTCGATGAGTGGTTTTGAAGTGGGTGAACTCGGATCTGCCCGTCTTCTGCCCGTCAACCAAAATCTCGAATTCACAATTGCGCTCCGGAACTCGGTCGCTTTGCTGCTGGACGACATCACTCGATGATGGTTCCGGGAGACATGACGGGAACAGATTGCGTAGAGGAACCAGTCCGGTTGGAGCTTTTACCAGACTCAAAGCTCCGTCTCGGTCGATGAGGATTTTGAGTCGGCAAGGCGTGTCGGCAGTCCCGACACCATTCGCAAGCAGAAAGTCCCGCAATGTCTTCAGACCAACCTCTCCTTCGAGTGTCTTGACTGCAGCATCCCAGCACCAGTGAATGGCAGCCTTCAACATGCGATCACGGTGGAAATCTAGCATATAAAAAGGAGAGGGCTTCTGGTTCCAGCCGACATTGACGAATCCTTGATCCGACACTTTCAGTAACTCCGGATCATATCGGATGGTGGTGAAAAACTGGAGTCCTTCCATGATGCTGCAGTAGTTACAGATTACCTACCTAAATCCACCTTACAGCCATGAATTGGATCTGTGGATGTTGGGCTGAGTAGGTATAACTGCCTGGACGTGCTAGCGATGCCAGGTATGCCTTCAAAGACTGGAAGACTGGAAGACTGGAGACTGGAGACGGGAGGAAAGTGGTGCGTGACGGGATGCACATGCACAAGCACAAGTATTATCTAAATAGTGTTATGCATGTACACGTGTAATGCAGGTAGTGCAGGTAATGCATTGATCAGTTGACGGACGGGACAGGGACATTAATTGCAGCCAAAAATGGCATCGCCAAGCCTCTAAATACGGTTCATCGGTCGCCACTATCACACTGTATTTCTCTGCCATTTGTCCCTTTAGTGACTGAACCATGGTTGCCAGCACGCCCTGCATGTCTACCTACCTACTAGGTATGTACGCAGTACGCTCGTGAAAAGGAGCCGTTCAAAGCCGTTTTGCGGCACGGTGGCTGGTGTAAAATGTACCGGCTTGGCGTCCCCGTGCTGTCCATGATTTTGTGCCGCACTAATGTATTTCGTGCTCTTCCGTGTCTTCCGCATACATAGCAGGACAGCCACTCTACCAGCGATCATAGACGCTGTGCGCGAACCATTGAACTCGGAGTTTCGCTCTATGATTCTAAGATTGATATGATAGGCAGACGGTGCATCTACAGTGAATTACCAAGCAGAAAGGAGTTCCTGGGGTTGTATTCGAGATGTACTTAGGTACTATGTAGGTATTTAGACGCTCTGAGCTATGCCTGTTGGGGTATGACGATAGCGGGGCCCCTCGCCTATGAGCTCATACACGATCGATTCGGCAGTGGGAGATTGGGGGGACAGTGGGGGAGGTCACTGGCAAGTCGCTGCTGCCCGGGCGTGTCAGTGCCCTAACTCAGTGATAGCACACGCTAAATATCCAGAGCGGGTTAAGAGCAAAGGCTCAAGCCGCGCGACTAATTTTTTTTAAACTTACCAAAGCTTCCTTGAAGTGCGCATCATTGCCAACGAACCGCACTTCCGCCTACATCTTCCGCTCTTTGACGGCACGTTGACGGCACGCCCACCATTCCACCATTTACAAGGCACTTCGCTTTCCCTCTCCATCGTCATATCTCCCTAGCATCCCCTGACCCTGTCCTGCACGCAATATCCTCTTGCTGGAAATCCTTCCACTCCGATCATGTCTGGCGCCTCCGCAGCTCCTCCGCCTGTGCCAGCCATGGCCAAGCCTATCGCTGTCCCTGTCCACTCCTCGGTCTGGGACCGAGTCACCAATTGGGCCTCTGAGAACAAGGCATTGGTCTACACAATTGCTGGTGTCGCCGTGGTTGTGACCGGTGCCGGAGTTGTATACTACTTGAATGGCGACATGGTAAGTCATCCCGCTTGGTACTTGGTCTGGGCCCCCGGTCTGTGCGAACCCAGCTAATCATCGCCCGATCCGTGACCAAAAGCACAAGGGTCCTGCGCAACCTAAACTCAGCAAGAAAGAGAGACGGAAAAGGAAGGAGGCTGAACGTCAGGCCGAGGCGACCGAGAAGTCTGCTACGCCCCCGCCGGAACAGCCTAAACCGGCCGCAGCCGTCGCCGCCGACGATCTTCCCGAGATCAACGACACCACAGTCGCTGCTTTTAGCCCCGAGCAACGGAACGACTATGCCCAGAAGTTGAAGGCGGCCGGTAACAAGGCCTACGGCAGCAAGGACTACAACAAAGCCATTGACCTGTACTCAAAAGCCGTCCTATGCAAGCCCGATCCCATATTCTACTCCAACAGAGCGGCCTGCTACAATGCCCTGAGTGAGTGGGAGAAGGTCGTCGAGGACACCACTGCGGCTGTGACTCTTGATCCCACGTATGTTAAGGCCCTGAACCGACGAGCCAACGCCTATGAACACCTTGAGAAGTACAGTGAGTCTCTATTGGACTTCACTGCCAGCTGTATTATCGATGAATTTAGGAATGAGGGTAGTGCTGCGTCGGTCGAGAAGATGCTCAAAAAGGTGGCCGAGCAGAAGGCCCAGGAAATTCTAAAGACCAAGAACCCCAACAAGCTGCCCAGCCCGACTTTTGTTTCCAATTACATCCAGAGCTTCCGCGCCAAGCCCCGGCCCGCTGGCTTAGCAGATGCCGTCGAGTATCCTGAGAACACCGGCAAGGGTCAGCTGCAGCTTGGCCTCCGGGCCATGGAGAAGAAGACACATCACGGCTACGAAGAGGCTGCCTCTGCTTTCGAGCGGGCTCTAGAGCTCGGTGATTTGGACGAATACGAGGCACTGGCCTACAATATGCGTGGTACCTTCAGATGTCTGCGGGGAGCGCAGGAACAAGCCTTGGATGATCTTAACAAAAGCATCGAGCTCGATCCTACTATGACCCAGAGTTACGTGAAACGCGCAAGCATGTACCTGGAAATCGGTAAGGCATATGCCCGCTCATGCTTATATTAGAAACTGTATCTGACCAGGAATCTAGGCAATACCGAAGCTGCTGCCCAGGATATCGCAAACGCTATTAACCAGAATGAAGATGACCCGGATATCTACTACCACCGTGCCCAGCTCCATTTCATCCACGCTGAGTGGCAGAATGCGGCAAAGGATTACCAGAAATCTATTGACCTCGACAGTTCATTCATCTTTTCGCATATCCAGCTTGGAGTGACGCAGTATAAGATGGGATCTGTCGCTTCATCCATGGCTACTTTCCGCCGATGTATTAAGAGCTTCAGTCGGGTACCGGACGTCTACAACTACTATGGAGAGCTTCTTCTCGACCAGGGCAAATATGACGATGCCATTAGCCAGTTTGACACAGCCATGGATATGGAGAAGCAGACTAGGCCCATGTCTATGAATGTCCTACCTCTGATCAACAAGGCTCTCACACTTTTCCAGCAGAAGTCGGAGTTTGCGGAGGCAGAGCAACTTTGTGAAAAGGCCCTGATTAGTGAGTTATTTCCAATTACCACATCCTCGATGTTTCTTCCACGTACTAATTCGATATAGTTGACCCTGAGTGCGATATCGCCGTTGCCACAATGGCACAGTTGCTCTTGCAACAAGGCAAGATCACGGAAGCGCTCAAGTATTTCGAAAAGGCCGCCGAGTTGGCCCGTACCCCACCAGAGATTGTTAATGCCCTTTCTTACGCTGAGGCAACGAGAACTCAGCTTCAAGTTCAGGAAAAGTACCCTCAACTCGCAGCTAAGCTGCAGGGCATGAGCCAAGGCATGGGCGGGGGTGGCTTCCCTGGCGGCCGCTAAGACCCCACGGCCTTCATTTGGCAGGGACGCTATTAAGAACCGAGAAAAAGAAGGGCCAAAAAACGCCATTGGGCTCTTGTCATTTTTGAAAGCATGCATGCCGGCGTCGGATTTGGGGTGAAAAAAGAATCGACATCGAGCTTATCGAGTTGCGTATGTATGTTGCATGTACGACTCGCGGGTTTCGATGGGAATCCCTCGTCGGAGCCGATCTGAAGGGTTCTTGCTTCTCCCCCCGGGGAACTCCGGGACTCCCGGGGGAAAGGCTTTTGTGTGGAGCCGGGCTGAAAAACTGGAAAGGCGAAACGAAAGCCCATCAAATATGTATGCGACCGACGTTAATTATCACATTAATGTACCCCCCAAAACACCTTCTCCCCGAAAAGAAAAACCTCTCTGTATATATCAATACTCCTAGGTAAACTAATACCTTCCTTCTCTCTCTCTGTCTCTCTGTCTCTCTGTCTCTGTCTCTGTCTCTGTCTCTCTGTCTCTCCCTTCCTTGCCGTACCTGTCTTGGCCCTTACTTGGGCGAGCGGGTTGGGAAACATGGAGGCTTAAAGTTCGATCTGAAATCTGAAATCTGAAATCTGAAAAGATGAAAAGATTAAGAAAAAAAAAACTGTGGTACACTCTCCCCTATTTATATCTGACTGATCTGGTTGTTGTATTTGCTATCTAGATTGTAAAGAGTATGTTTTTTTTTTTTTTTTTGTTTTTTTTTAAAGAAAAAAAAAAGATTTGTAAAGTAAAAAAGGGTTCTATTTTATTTTTGGTAGTCTAGTGGTTAAATGAGTGAGGATGAATGAGGATGAATGAAATGTATATGAGTATGAAAAAGGTGAAAAAGGTAAAAAGGTAAAAAAAAAAAGTGATAATTACGTGATGAAAAAGTGTCTGTACAGATTGTTAAGGTTAAGTCATCAATTAGTTAACTGGATAACTATCTACGTCCGTACGCTATGTTATGCTATGTTATGTTATGTTACCTATGCTCTGCTATTCGCTACTGTAGGTAATATGCTAGAGAGTCCCAAGATGCAATCTGTATGAAATGAAGCGGGATAGGATCATGGTGAGTAGTATCTTGTACGATTTTCTATTCATTATTCATTAATTCATCATTATTCATTTTTGTTTTTACATAGCTTTTTGATAGTTAATCGTGAACGGCTACGACTACCGAGTCGGTTCACAAGTCGGTTCGTCGGGCGGCACGGCCGGCAGCACGGCCGGGTAGACACCGCCGAGCGAAGCCTCGAAGTCGGCGAAGGAGGCGCCGAGTTCGTCGGCCACGCAGGCGATCTTGTCGGCGTGCTCGAATGCGATGGGTTCGCAGTGGGCGCCGCGGCGGGTGAGGGGGCTTAGGGGCGCGTTGGCTAGGAGGAGTTGGCCGCTGCGGAGGACGAGTTCGATGGTGGATTGGGGGGCGAAGATGGCTTGGGCGTAGGGATCTGAGGAAGAGGAGTTTAAGGGAAAGGGGGAGGAAGGGGAGGAAGATGAAGAAGAAGAGAAAACGACAATATCGGCCAATTTACCAATTTCTAGGGAGCCTAACGAATCCTCGAAACCAGCTACTTTTGCCGCATTAATCGTAGCCATTTCCCACAGAGTCTTGGGGGAAAGCGAGATGTTGTAGCTCTTTTGCGAGATATACGCACCGCAGATGGCTTCGCGGGCCATCGTGGCGGAGCCGGAGGGCAGCCAGTCCGTCCCCAGGGCCACGGTTATATTCTCGCGCAGCAGGGCGGTGATATCTAGCGTTTTCCCGTAGAGGAAGACGTTGCTCCGCGGCGACCAGACGACTTTCGCCCCTCGGTCCGCCACGGTCTTGATATCGGCGGGCGTCAAGCCCAAGGCGTGCACGAGCGCTACGTTGGGGCCGATGATGTCCGTGCTGAGCCCGCCCCCGCCGCCGCCGGGGAACGGGATCGTGTCGAATGTGGCATTGGACAAACAGGTGAATTCATTGGCAGCTTCGGCGTCGACGCCTTCGGCGACGTGGCCTATATACCGATGATGGTGGACGACTGATTCTCTGTCAATGGCGTTGGCGCCGTAGTCGCAGTCACCTGTCCTTTGCACGCCGGTGTGATCGGCCAAAGGGAAGACGTCGTAGCTCGCTATGGGGCCGACGAGGAGGGATTCTAAACCATCGATGTAGTCGAGATTACGGACGAGGCCGGGCACCATTTCTTTCCCGATGAGCGAGGTGGTGCCGGAGAATAGGTGCCGGAGCTCACCCCAGCGTGTGGCGGCGAGGGCAGTGCCGTTTACAGAGACCTCGCGCAGGGTGGCGTTGCGGCTGCCGACGCGCCAGTCGTGGCGGTGGTTTACGCGTTCGCGGAGGTCGGGGAGAGGGCGGAAGGTGGAGAAATCGATGTGTTCGTGGGTGTTTATGAAGCCGGGGGAGATGATGGAGTGGGGACAGTGGAGGATGCTGGCGTCGGGACTTGCGCGCGTGCCGAGATCGCAGAGATCACCGACGTGGGTGATTTTGCCGGCGTGGATGTAGAGACTGGAGTCGGGAAGTGCGCCGTGGGGGGTGAGGATTGTGGCGCCAGTTAAGAGGAGATCGGATGATAGGCCGTGTTTTACTAGACTGCATTCTGAATTGACTGGGTGTGTGTGTCTGAGGATGAGCACGAGGTGGAATAGTTGGGATAGATGACCCATGTGAGAGATTGTGTAGATACTTGGACTGGTTTGGAGATGTTATGAGAGGATGTATGTGTTGAGGTGAATGATGAAGTGAGCTGAATGAAGCATGTGGTTTGACGCAATGGTTCTAGACTCTAGTAGGAGAGAAGCTGAGAGTAAGTAATATTAGTTATCTAAGTACTAGACAAGTAGAGCTCTGGTTTAGACGGCCTGGACTACGGCCTGGACTAGCTATCTAGTAAACGCCGGTACCGGCCGCCGGGTGAGAGAGGGATAGATGATGAATTGTTATCTTGGCCAACTGGATGGTTAGCCGGGTTCTGGCCGGTTAGATAGAAGATTACCTACCAACCATTTGACAACAAACAACACCTCAAGGCGGATATCATAGCCGGCAATCATTATTGGCCAACATACCTGGTTTGAAAGAGGCTGTGCTTGATCATGAGAGGTATATATGTGATTCTACGGATCTGTACATCTGATAGGTATGATTTTTGATTGATTGTTGTCTGTTTTCCTACCTTTTCTTTTCTACTTTTGGCTTTCTTGTTGGCCGAGTTTGTAATAAGTCCACTTCGTTGGCAACAATTGACCTGGCGGCCAATCGAAAGTCGTTAGTTCCACAGTAACAAGGCGAGATCTTTTCACACAGCGTGGAGTAGGTTAATGGACCGGGCCTGGGGAATGTTGATGTCGTGTCAAGCCGGCGTTTGATGAAGTGTTAGAAAAAGACAGAACAGACAGGCAACATGGAGGAGAAAAACGACAAGAAGGATGGAAGAGCTCCCCGCGGTGGCCCAGTCTAGAATTCCATCGAATTTGTGCACTTACTTATGCAATAGGCGGGGAAGTTTGTGTATGACGGGATATTCTGTTAAACGTCTTTCATCTTGTCAGGTGGGTACAGTCTGTAGGTACCTATTTGGCCACTGAGTCTGCTCGGCCATCTGACTTTACCTCAGGCACAAATCATAGGGCTCCAATCACAGGGCTCCAATCACAGGGGCTGTGCAGTGTGAGGTGAACGGCGTCCATTTGGTGGCCGAGCATTCTGTACATAGTAGATACTATGTAGACTGACCAAAAGGGTAGGAACAAATCATGAAAACTAAGACCCCTTCGTTCATTCGCGACGGGCTAGACGGGCTAGACGGGCTAGAACCTCTCGGGTCTAGTTCGGGCGCCTTGAGGTGTAAGCAGGTCCAACCAATCAAGCGCCTAGATAGCACTAAATAAGCATCATTGGACCCTCTATTCTATGTCTAATGTCTATTCGGGCTTGTTGGGTTCAATGGGTCCCCTTGGAGACTTCCAGGTTGAGACAAGAGCGCACCGGTACCAATGTACCCTTTTTTTTATTTTTTTTTGTAGTACTGACTCTGGACTTTTGCTGGACCTATTAATTAGTGAGGGATTCCCAAGTTCCTTCTACTTGTCCACCATCTCATATTCTTGTCTGTCTTGTGGCGAAATATTCAAAGATAATCTTCATCCTCTTTTACAGACGCTTCAATCCTCTTTCTCATTCCTTACTTTGATTTCTTATTTTTTTTCACGAGAAAAAGTGAAAGAAACATAAAAACAATGGCTACGCTCTCGGCGTCACCCAACAGAAACCGTCTGTCTACCCCTGATAGAAAGCCGGTTCCCACGTCCGAGTCTCAGACACCGAGAAGCGCCAGATCCCACGCCAGCTCGGTGTCTAAATCCCCTCCATTGACCGTTGAGACGGCAAGGAGGTCGGACAGCCGTCGGAGCGTCAAGACGAACTCTTCACGGGCGTCCCGACCCAAGTCGGGCGCACCGCCGAAAGATGACGCTCCCTCCTCCGTCCGGTCTGTTCCTCCCGCCACCGACGGCGAGGATCTGACTAATGAGCCCGACTTTGACGGCGAGGTGGAGACGAACAATGACCTCCCCTCTCAGGAAGACTTGCGTGCGATTGAGGACTATACCGTCTTGGATCGCGACGGCAAGACGCGGCCGTTCAAGAGTTTGTACTCTGGACATAATGTGGCGCGTCGGGTGTTGCTTATTTTCATACGGCATTTTTTCTGTGGTGTGAGTTTTTTTGGGGTTTTTTTTTTCTTTTCATTTTCATTTTGTCTCACTCTCTCATACATGCATACATACCTATTCTCATCCTCACTCACTCACTCACTCACTCACTCAACTCAACTCAACTCAACTCTCATGAGCGATAATACTACTACTTACAAAAAAAAAGTAAGTAATCATCACTGACAACATTATCCGTTCCCAGAACTGCCAAGAATACCTCCGCACCCTCTCGGCCTCCATCACGCCGGACGCACTACTAGGCCTCCCGGTGAGCACGTTCATAGCCGTCGTAGGCTGCGGCTCACACAAACTCATCGACGCCTACGTCAAAGAGACGCAGTGTCCCTTCCCCGTCTACGCGGACCCGACCTGTCGTCTCTACCAGCACCTGGGCATGGTGCGGACGCTGAGTCTGGGCCCGCGCCCGGCCTACCTGCGGGACAAGTCCTTTGCGCACATGATGGTGTCGGGCATCATTCAGGGCCTGAAACAGGTGCCTACGGGCTTGGTGATGAAGATGGGCGACCAGAGACAAGTAGGGGGGGAGTTTCTGTTTGAGCCTGCTTCGAAGACGCTGCAGACGCCGATTGCGTCGCCGCGGTTGGGCGTGAAGGAGAGGAGCGAGGAGGGGGAAGAGGAAGAGGAAGAGGCGTCGGTGGAGGAGAAGTGCGTTACGTGGTGCCATCGCATGCGCACGACGCGTGATCATGCGGAGATCCCGGAGTTGATGGAGATTCTTGGCTTAGAGGGGAACGGGGTGGACATGCCGCCTGTGAAGGACGCGAAGAAGTGGGAGCAGGTGTTGAGGGCTAGGAAGGGGTCGGGGGTTAGTATGGCTAGTCAGATGGGACGGATGAGCATTGATGCGAAGAGTCGGGTGCCTGTTCGTGAGTGAGTGAGTGAGTGAGCGAGGCCGTGGATGCGGGAATGAGGAAAAACCCGAGAGGATTGTATGATGGGTATGATGACGATAGGGAGATTTACTTGGCTACTGGAACGAGGCGATGATGATGTGGGTTCGATTAGCGATTGTGCTTCGAGTGTTGGTAGATGGTTGTGGAAGAAGGGATCTAGGTTAGTCTTGTCTTATATGAGGAATGTTGGTTGACGACTGTATGGTATGGAGATACGTTATATATATATATATATATATATCTCATAGGTACCTTTTTTTCATTGAAATGCTCTCATCTTAACGTGTATATCGGAAAACCCCATTTCATGTATGGATACGACCCCGAACGCTTTGCTTTTCACATGCTTCTTTCTCCACGATACTCTTCAATTCACTCCATCCAAAAAAAACATGCCACCCCCTTTTTACCCAGTCAGTCAGTCAGTCAGTCAGTCAGTCAGTCAGTCAGTCCGTCCGTCCGTCCTCAAGGCGAAGAATACTGATATCCAAACCTCTCCTTGGCCCGCCTGATGAGCTCCCTCCGCTCCACCACGAGCGCCCACTTCCCCGGGTCCGTCTCCACCACCTCGTTCGTCCACGTCGGACGCTCGGGGATCGTGAAGCCGCTGGCCACCGCCGGCCGGTCCAGACACCGCCTCAGCCAGGCGAACACGTGCGGGAACTGCGCTGGGAGATCCAGCCCGGTGATCGTGGCCGCGTTGACCCAGCCGAGGAGGCAGATGTCTGCGATGGTGAATTTGTTGCCGACGATGTAGTCGCGCGGGGGAGAAGGAGAAGGAGGAGAAGAAGCAGAATTAGAAGAAGGAAAAGAAGAAGAAGAAGAAGAAGAATTAGAATTAGAAGAAGAAGAAGAAGAAGAAGAAGAAAGTCGGGCGTCGAGAATGCCGTAGAGACGTTCGGTCTCGGCTATGTAGCGGTAGATGCCGTAGGGGACGACGTCCCGGGCGAAGACGGTGAAGTGCTCGGCCTGGCCTTGCATGGGGCCGAGACCGCCGTGCTGCCAGGCCATCCAGGACTCGACCTCGGCGTGCTCGGGCGTCGCGGGGGCGAAGCTGAAGAGATGGTCCGGGTCGTAGTGGCGGGCGAGGTAGGAGAGGATGGCGAGGCCTTCGAAGACGGGGGGCTGCCAGGGGCGGTCGTGGTCGACGAGGACGGGGATGCGGCCGTTGGGGTTGAGGGACGTGAACCACGGCTGCTTTTGGGTGTTTTTCCGGATCGGGATGGATTGGTAGGTGTATTGGAGGCCGTAGGCGGCCTTGAGTTCTTCGAGGAGGATGGTGGGTTTATAGCCGTTTGGGGTTCCTGGTTTCTTTTTGTGAGTATTTTTTTTTTATTTTTTTATTTTTTTTATTTTTTTATAATAATATAATTTCGTTTTGGAGATTTGAATGTTGAGGTTGGGGCTTGGGGGGGTTCAAGATGGGTAATGGGTAATGGGAATTGAATGAGTGTACCGTGTGTGAGCAGTTCGAGACCGCTTTTCGCGATCAGACCGGTTGGTTCGGCCATGGTTTCCGGTGACTTAGACGTTGGTGTTGAAGACGTGTTCGATTGGTTGTTCCAAGTAAAGGATCTCACGGGCACAGGTTTTGAAAAGGAGGATGAGATGGGAGAGGGTGTGATGCTGAGGGGTTGGAGAGTGGCTATGCGAGAGCGAGGAGCGGCGCCTCTTATACTCAGCAGCAGCGAAGTGCGTGTGAGAGACATGGGGGTTTGTATATCTAGATGATTGATGAAATTGATACAAGTCTACCTAGTAAGTTGTCTGTTTATGAGGCGGCACGAGGGTCTTCGTGGTGTTAGGGATGTGGTAGTGTGAAGACGTAATCGTGGGATGTCTCTAGGTCAGTATAATATCACACCCTCATCTGTCAAGGGTTAATCTCAATACCTATCAATAAACGGCAAAGGAATACCGGTGGATAGTATACAGAAAAGTCGTGTAGGATTGTATATGGGTAATATAATTGAACCCCTATGCCGTCGCTGTATGAGATAGATAATATCGAGTAATACTCCTACGTCCGTACTTTCGGATGACATGCGTCTGCGATTCCAATGAGAGAACTTAGCAGCTAAGTGCCTACCTTAATTATATAAGATGCCGGCAGCTTCGCGCTGAATGACAAATGCTGACACATTCTCTTGATTACTTGGGCGCGATGGATGAAAGCAGCGCTGGTTCGGGATCCCGCGTGGATGAATGACTCCTTCGCCGGTCCGGCGAAATCCGGGTTTATCGGGACTCGGGAAGCTTCTGTTCGCCGACCCGGGGACCTGTCGCATGGGAACATCAACCCTCATCTAGACACTCATTGTACACGCCAAATCGTTGTATTCTTGATAAGGTCTGATCGATGATCGACAAGAGTATCGCGTAATTCTCTCAATTGTAGGCAGGTAGTTCTATCAATGTCGGAGTCGATTAGCCGGTTGGCTGGAGGAATGTAGGATCAGGATATCTAGATAGATGGATATAGGAACCGGGATATGAGGGATAGAGGAACTGGGATATGAGGGATAGAGGGAATAGAAGCAAGGAAGGGGAAAACAACTCTACCTACCTAGCTGAACCTTTGGGCCGTCGATATTCTTCAAACCCTTTTAATATCACCTGTCAATTTGAGATGGAAAACACCGATCGATTCTCTCTCTTTCGTTCGGATGAAGTCGGTCTTTCTCACATACACACGTTTCCCCGTCCGTACGTCCTCTTGCTTGCTTGCTTGCTTGCTTGCTTGCCAGTTTGTAATTGGAAATGTCCCCATGCCATTAGATGAAGATCTAAGATCCAAATCCTTCACTTTCCTTCCATTAATCAATATTCAACCGACAGAGACCGAAAAAAGGAGAGAGACATCAAAAGAACGGCTCACCTCTGTCAGCAATAACCCTTGTTTTTTTTCCCTCGAGAAAAAAAAAAGAAAAAAAAACATTCAGAAGAAAAAGAGTAATTTCGGCATTAAATATAAAAGTCTAGTAAACAGTCGTTTCGTGTCAAAAAACGCCTTTTCAAACCGTCGGTTTGATCGGATGTTTTGTCTCTCTCTCTCTCTCTCTCTTCAGAATTAAGCTTTGTCCTTTGCTCATCACTTCGTTCATTGTACCCGAGAATGAATTTCAATGATTCCCTCCCATCCCAGCTTTCC
Organism: Xylariaceae sp. X187; assembly: GCA_028637585.1. NCBI lineage: Eukaryota > Fungi > Ascomycota > Sordariomycetes > Xylariales > Xylariaceae > Xylariaceae sp. X187. The sequence goes on along the minus strand of JAJIZN010000006.1, from coordinate 156,117 downwards.
CCTTCTCTCGTTTCATTCCCATTGCATATCACACACTTCCCAGGGTCATATCAGGCTGTGAAGCCCACTCGCTCCATCCAGAGTAAGACCGATGGAGAAAAGAGAAGAAATGAAGAAAAGAGAAAGGCCGTTTAACCACCAGTAGCGGCATTCGCGCCCCGCGTCAAACCGATACCCAGACCGACAGCCACACCAATGATGAGGAGGACGATGAGCAGACACCACCACTTCCACTTGCGGGCGTTCCGGGCACTAATAATGCCCTTCTTCACCTGGTCGTTGCCCTGGTCGATGAACTTGGCGGTGTTTTCGGCGTTCGCCTCGGCTTGCGCTACGGGCTGCTCTTGCTGCTCGACTAGCACCGCGAGGTCTTGGAATAAACTGGCGAGCTCCATGAGCGTCTTTTCGATGCGCTGTAGCTCGTTGTGCCGGGCGCGGACGGCGCCCAGGACTGATGAGGCTTGGCCGGTGCGGTTGGTGCGGAGCTGAAAGGGAGATTAGTATACCGTCTCCAATCAATTGTTTTTTTTTTCTTTCTTTTTTCTTGGGAATGAAACAAACGGGGATAAAACATACAGCGGTCTGGAAGACACCCTCATTACCCCAATCAGCCTCAGTGGCCTCCCGGACTTCAGCCTCGGTCGCGTCGGGGTTTACGATCCGGTACTGTCGGGCAATCTGGTCGCGGTAGCGCGTGCGGAACGAGCTCTCCTCTTCCTGATAACTGCGCAATTCGCGCTCGAAATGTGCCTTGATGGTGTCGACCTGGCGCTGCTTGACGGCGCGGGAGCTATCCGTGGTCTTGCTGGCGTCGTTGGCGAGAAACTTGAGCTGATCGCGGATACCACCGTTCAAGTTTTGCGTCTCGGCAACGATACGCTCGAGCTGGTCGGTGTGCATGCTGCCGTCGGCCTCGGCGAACGACCGCTGGTGCAGCGCGGCGATGGTCTGGACATTGTTGGTGAGAGTGCCGATTTCGTTGCGCAGGAAGTCAATGCGACCGAGGAATTCATGCTGCGAGAGTGTCTGCGGTGCGGCGGACTGCTGAGGGTAGTTTTGCAATTCGTGCTCCTGTGTACAGCAAAATGGTCAGATGGGAACAGTCGAGAGCCATGCGCGTGTGGGCAATGGAAAAGCGTAAAAGCAAGGCCTTGTTTTTGTTTACTTTACTGACCTGGCCGTACCCATAACCTTGCTCGACGTCCGGGCCCTGCTGATACGGGTTTTGAGACATAATTGGCAATTATGCGATTACAAAAGCTCGGTGTTAGCGTAACTCGGCAACCATGGGACAGAAACTCCAAATTTTGAACAAGCCTTCTGATCGTGTGTGGTTGGAAAGGTGTTGTGTGAGGAGAGAAATAAGGGTGGACGGCTAGAGAGGGACGGCTAGAGAGGAACGGCTGGTGTAGGTAGAAAATGGAGTTGAACGGGTTTGTGATGGGATGGGATGGGAATCGTTTCAGCTCCAGGACAGTATTCGAGAAGCTCGAGTGTCTGATTGGACATTGTGCTCGGCAATCACACAGCCTCTTGGCAGCTAGCTTTATCGGGCAGTAGATATTGCCGGCCAAACCCTGATAGGCTAGTGTGGAGATTTAAATTGAAGCCTAAAATGCCAAGACTTTACGTCCGCAGTCCGTAGTCCGTAGTCCGTACCAGTAGGTACCTAGTAGGTACGGTCGTACGGTGCCTTGAAGGATGGAACCATCATCTAAAACTGCCATACGGACTAACTACCTCAGGTACCTGCCTACACACGTACCTCTCACAAGTATGATTCGTGTGAAGACCTGGTATGGGGAGCCCCTCCTGTTAGATAATCAGGCCTTCTACTTAGTCAATAGACGCCGGCCTTGAAGCATTTCTAATGCGGCGGGATAGAATCGATAAAACTTCCATGATTGCCTACGGGCGACTACGGAATACCTACCTACCTATACAAGCCTTGGCGTCAAGTGATCTCATGTATGCTAATAATAGTATCTGCGTAAGGCGGCAAGTTTAGTTTACGCTTTGTTACGCCACCTAAGTACGAGTGGTTTTGTTTGCTCTCGTGTTGTTGATCGTCGAGGCAGCAGTTTACCGAGTGGTTGGATATCAAAAATGCAAAGATATCCCCTTTTCTTACACCTTTTCCTGATACCTGGTACATGGATAATTGGTAGCCGTACGTAACAGGGCAAACTGACGCCCTCGGCTTCGTTTTGCCGGTCATGGTGGATGCAAGTTGACGTTTTATACAGAGGGGCAAACATGGGACGTGCAGGCCTAGTGGAAGCGCTATCCGTCTGCACGTGTAATGTACGGTCACGCTCCAGTCTGCCGATGGACGGGTCTTGAAGCGATGAAAGACGCTTTCTCTTCGGATTTGGCCATAGCTCATTGCTTTGGGAAGCAAGTTATATAAGTGACGCATCAGTGGTTCTTAGTCATTCCCTTGTCTCTGATTCAATTGCCGATTCCAATATATCACGTGATATGTGATAGTGACAGGCATCGAGACCGGGGGACAATTGGGAGCCATCCGATTCCAAGATACGCTTTTTCTGTAAGACACGCCCTCATTGAACAAAAGTCGTATGTCTAGAATTTGTATCCAATTGCACATTGGGGAAAGCCTTGAGATCTCAGGGTCTGAAATCACCAACAAAGGTCATCTAGCTTGTCAGAGGCTGGCTTGATGACACTCTTCACTTTGTTTATAAATCTTTTGACCAAGTCTCATTGAAGTTGTGCGTAACTGGATATTAGAACCTTCTACCTCACTCCCCTTCTTCTATGTAGGCCCTTATTCCCAGCAGCACTCGGGCGGAGGGGCCTGAAGCATCGAGATTAAACTGCAAGGAATTCTCCTAGTACGCTTGCAAGTAGTGGTTCTATAAAGGACCATGCTGAGAATATGGCGCATCGCGGATTTCTTGTAGACCTGGTGTATATCGCTCGATGACGTCTCTAGCACTGCTACTGCCAGTAATCTCATCGATTTCCACGGCCACACAAGCCGAAACGATGATTCAACCCGTCCTCTCCGGGCTACTCGTCGAAGCTGTCATCTATGGCGTGGTCGAGTACCACGGCGATCAATTCCTAGCGGAAATCATCCAGGACACCTTGTCCGTCATATGGCGTCTCGATTGCATCCGCGAGGATATTCAGGGGTCGTCGTTTTGCCATATATTTGTTTGAATCGTGACACGCGAGCGCAAGAGGCCTTCAAAGATAATTCTTCTTCCGGCTCGTCCGCGTGTAGTTAGTGAGCGCCCACTCAACATCGCCGTCCCGCTGATCCAGCAACCCAGCCCTGATTTGGAAGGGCTTCATCGACATTCTCGGCCCAACCTCGCTTAATTCAACCGAGTCATACCTGTTCGATATTAGCAAGGGACAAAGAGTTGTTGGGCATAGCAACATCTCAGTAGCATCTCAGCAACACCGAGGGTGTGGGAATACATTCAAAATGGGAGCGGAATGAATCCACAGCCGTCCCCAAAAAGTATTCGAAAGACTCGAGAATGCTTACCCTGTCTGTACGAATACATGGTGGCGAACCTAATGCGAAACCAAGTCAGCAAGGATCATCGTCACACGCAACGGCAACGAGAAGCAATGGAATCTTGGGGAAACAATTTTCGGAGAAAGGTGCTGAAAAGTTAAGAGGGTCTATATGTCGTACCTCTATTGTATCGTCAATGTTTTTAAACGTTATCACTCGCGACCCGAGAGATTTGCTGGTGGGGGCCTCGCGAGGAGGAAAGATGTGTTGGAGAACCTTGACAATCCGCTTGCCCAAGGGTGTTGAGAAACCTAAGGTCGTGGGGTTAGCCCAAAGCGCGAACATGATGCATTTTAAGATCAGCAGTTACCTTCGAATATCAGATGCCTTTACCATTCGAGAAGTTAGTGAATCTCGTTGACCGTAGACATCCAAGGATTCTTGGGAGTTGAAGCAGCGCATAGTAGAGAACGCCTCCCGTAGAGATTCTTGTGTCCGCATGGAACAATGAATTGGGCCTGCCTGGGACTTACGGATAAGATTCGCTCACTGTGCCGCGGATCGTGTTCGGGATATCATGACGCAGCACAACATTATGCTTGCTCCTAGTCAGTCCATATGTTCAAGAGCGGGTGGGCTTCAAACCTACGAGGGAGAAGGAGACTGTTGGTCCAAATGGGAGATGCGATATCGTGAGGCCAGTGGGCTGGCCTCTGTGTTCATGTAGCAACTTTTAGCTGGCTTAGCAAGATTCTGGTCAAATATGGGCTGGCCGAGGCTATTCGAGCTACTGCTTACCATTACGTCGCTTAACCCGGCGGACTGCGCCGACTTGACGAGATCGGGGAGAATGGTTCCACCACGATTCAACTTCAAGCCAATGGTTAGCTGGTTCTGCATATATTGGAGCACCAAACTAGCTCGGGCAAGCCGTTGTCTTCGCTCAATCCGACACAGGAGGACGAAAAAGCCCAGTATAATCACGTACTCGTATGCCCGTCGGGAGTAATAACCGGATTTCTTTGCTGAAAGCTACTCTAGAATTAACTCGCGGGAAAGACAACAAAGACCGCGCGTGGCATACCCTGGAGCCTCGTTGAGGGGTCTCGGGACGTTGTAATGAGGACACGAGGGTCTACTAGGCCAGAGAGGTGTTGGTACTCATCGTCGAGTTCGAGCTCGTCCTGCAGTGTTCTGTCCGCCGTGGATTCGTCGTATTGGAAGTCCTTTCGAAGGGCCTTGTCATTGGCAATATTGGGATCGAGGGGGCGACCACTGGCAAGCGCGGCGCGCAGCTTTGATCTGCGTTCAGAGACCTCGGCATTTTGCAGGAGGATAGCTTTTCGGTAGAGGAAATCTCGCCTCGCACGGGCGTTTTTGCGAATCATGATGATTGTGATTGTATTGTTCGACTACGCGATGCTTATCAAATTGCGGGAGATTAATTCAGGTATTGGCGACTGGTAAGGCGGGTCGAATGGTAGAATAGGTATCGAGATAGTCGCAGATGGTTATGAAGTTGTAGATCGAAGTAAACCAAAGTTCGCGATTGCCACTTTTTCTGGCGTCTAAGAAATTTTGGCGGCGCTTAGTCAGGCTAGTGTAGTGTAGTAGGTATTAGGTAATTAGGCAGACTGCTAACATACTGTGCATGCAAACTGTACATCTGCACTAAAATGCCGCTACGCTAGCTTGGTTTTGTCCCGCGCACCAGGTTGGTCGGGTTGGGGTAGGAGTCAGGACCCACCGAGATTCGCTACCGGCTTGGACTCTACGGACGTACAGTGCCTAAAGTTATAGCGCATGCTACCAGTAACCCCGCTACGATTTAGGCACTCAATGGTGCAATGCCGTACCTACAACTGACAACTTCCTGCCAAATGGAGCCACCTGGAATGAGAATGTCCGCTATCTACAGTCTGTACGCTCCGAGGGGCTCTCCAAGGGGCGGTGGACACCCCACCTGTTATGTTAAGTGCCCAGCGGTAATCCAGGTAACCCAGCCCTGTGGGCTGAGCCGGCGGGCCACCGTGACTAACTGCCTGCCATTCCGTCAAAAAAAGATTCCCTTCCACCGCTTGCGACGCCTGCGGAATCGCATCTTGATTGAGGCTCATACTTTCTGTTTGTCCACTGCCTGTGCAAACCATATTTGTTGTTTCTCTTTCCCAACCACGCCACCGAAACTTTTTGCCACGTCAACACCATTGCGGCTTTCACATCTCTCTCTCCCTCTCTCTCTCCCTCTCTCTCCCTCTCTCTCCCTCTCTCTCTCACGCACGCACACTCTCTGTCGCTTTCTGCTTTGAAGAGTCTAGTCCGCTCACTTGTCAATGATGTGATATTCTGCTTATCACTTTCTCGAACGCAAACAGAAACCCTCCACTGCTGGTCATTGACCTCTTCGACCGCATAGTTCTCGAGAAAGTTTTATCGGCCATCAAAACTAGATTACCGACTCCAAAGAACTCGTCGTCCGTCGTGTCCGCCACTCCACTCCCCCGGTCTTCCCAGTCAGATTATTCTGCTTGATACCGCCCCTCTCTCTCTCGATTCTGCCAATCCCATACACCCGGCCGAGATGGACGCGTTCAAACATCTGGGCAATCACCTTGTGTCTAACTCCGCTACCACTATTAATGCTGGCGAAGATGACATGTCCACCATAGACCCGGACGAGACCCTGCTCTTCGGCAAGTACAACGGCCGAGGCGGTCTAGGCGCTGCGAGGCGTCAGACTGACGACGATGACAACGAGACCGAAGCCTTCGACGATGACGACAATGAGAGTCTCTCTAGTGTCCCCGTCGATGCTATGAAAAACCTCGCCGTCAACCCTCCTGAAGAGGACAAAGCACTTCCTCCCCATGCCTGCGCCTACTGCGGTATCCACTCGCCGAGCTCCGTTGTCAAGTGCCTCGCCTGCAATAAATGGTTCTGTAGTGCGCGAGGCAATGCTAGTTCCTCCCACATTGTCAACCACCTCGTTCGGGCTCGCCACAAGGAAGTTCAGCTTCACCCTCAGTCTGCTCTTGGCGACACCACCCTAGAATGCTATAATTGCGGTACTAAGAACGTCTTTCTACTCGGCTTTATTCCTGCCAAGTCTGATACCGTCGTCGTTCTCTTATGCCGTCAGCCGTGCGCCGCCGCTCCCTCGTCTAAAGATATGAGCTGGGATATCTCGAGATGGCAGCCCCTTATTGAGGACCGTGCCTTTTTGAGCTGGCTCGTTTCTGCGCCGACTGATGCCGAGCAGCTTCGTGCTAGACACCTTGCCCCACCGCAAATTGCCAAGATAGAGGAGATGTGGAAGGACGACGCCAACGCCACCGTTGCCGACTTGGAGAAGGCCGCTAGTATCGACGATGATCCCCTCCCTGTTCTCCTGAAATACGAAGATCCCTACCAGTATCAAAACATCTTCGGCCCGCTGGTCAAGATGGAGTCCGACTACGACAAAAAACTCAAAGAAGCCCAATCCGAGGATGGCTTGGTCGTCCGATGGGATGTAGGCCTCAACTATAAGCACGTGGCGAGCTTCACCTTCCCCAAACTAGAGTCCGGCGATGTGAAGTTGGCGGTCGGTGACGAGATGCGGTTGAAGTACAAGGGAGAACTGCGTCCTCCGTGGGAGGGTGTTGGATACGTCATCAAGATCCCAAACAACCAGTCGGACGAGGTGACATTGGAATTGCGGAAAACTGGTAACGATAAATCTGTGCCGACTGAATGCACCCATAACTTTTCAGCCGATTACGTCTGGAAGGCTACCTCCTACGATCGCATGCAGGTCGCTATGAGAAATTTTGCGGTCGACGAGTTCAGCGTTTCTGGTTATATTTTCCACAAACTCCTTGGCCACGAAGTTGCCGCCGGGCCCATGAAGACCACACTTCCTAAGAAGTTTAGTGTTCCAGGTCTTCCAGAGCTAAATGGCAGTCAGATCAGTGCTATCAAAGCTGTACTCAGCACCCCCCTCAGTCTTATTCAAGGCCCTCCCGGAACCGGCAAGACGGTCACATCAGCCACAATTATCTATCACCTCGCCAAGCAGGACAATGGACAGGTTCTCGTATGCGCTCCATCGAACGTTGCCGTGGATCAGCTTTGCGAGCGTATCAATCTTACAGGTCTCAAAGTTGTCCGACTAACTGCTAAGTCCCGCGAAGACGTAGAGTCGTCCGTCAGCTTTCTGGCTCTCCACGAGCAGGTTCGTATGCTCGATAGCAATCCCGAGCTCATGAAGTTGTCGCAGCTCAAGGGCGAATACGGAGAACTCTCTAGTCAAGACGAGAAGAAATTTAAGCAGTTGACTCGAGCTGCCGAACGCGACATACTCAGCAACGCCGACGTCGTATGCTGTACGTGCGTTGGTGCCGGCGACCCGCGGCTGGCGAAAATGAAGTTCCGTAACGTCCTCATTGATGAATCGACTCAATCCGCCGAGCCCGAGTGCATGATTCCCCTTGTTCTTGGCTGCAAGCAGGTAGTCCTTGTAGGAGATCACAAGCAGTTGGGGCCGGTTATCATGAACAAAAAGGCAGCCAAAGCAGGCCTAAACCAGTCGCTTTTCGAACGTTTGGTGCGCTTAGGCTTTACTCCCATTCGTCTCAACATTCAATACCGTATGCATCCTTGCCTTTCGGAATTTCCATCCAACATGTTCTACGAAGGTTCTTTGCAAAATGGCGTCTCGGCTCCCAGTCGAATTCGCAAAGACGTAGACTTCCCCTGGCCCGTCGCCGAGATGCCCATGATGTTCTGGTCCAATCTGGGAAACGAGGAAATCTCCGCGTCCGGCACATCTTACCTCAATCGAACAGAGGCTTCCAACGTCGAGAAGATTGTGACCCGCTTTTTCAAGGCGGGAGTGCGTCCGAGTGATATTGGTGTCATCACTCCGTACGAAGGTCAACGAAGTTACATCGTAACGACCATGCAAAACACTGGCACTTTCAAGAAGGAATCCTACAAAGAGGTCGAGGTCGCGTCAGTCGATGCCTTCCAGGGCCGTGAGAAAGACTTTATTGTTTTGTCCTGTGTCCGTTCCAACGATAACCAAGGCATCGGTTTCATGTCAGATCCTCGACGACTCAATGTCGCTCTCACTCGTGCTAAGTTTGGTGTTGTCATCATCGGTAACCCCAAGGTTCTATCCAAGCATGATTTGTGGCACCACCTTCTTGTTCATTTCAAGGAACGCAAGTGTCTGGTTGAGGGACCATTGACAAATCTCCAGACTTCCCTTCTTCAGTTCAATCGTCCGAAGAATACTTTCCGCCAGCGTGCCCAGCAGTCTGCCTATGGGTCTCACAATTATTCAAACGGTCGTACTGGCAACAATTTCAATGCGCACCACGGACAGCATCGCCATACTGATTTGGAATCTAGCTCGATGGTCTCCTACATCCCTGACGACGTCTCCAGTCTCCACAGCTCTGCTCTCGGCGGGGCAGGCCTTAACACGGCTTTCCCTCCTATGTTTTCCAACTTCAATCCTGAGCAGTGGCCTGGTCTTCCTGGCTTTAATCCTGCCTCCAACGGTCGGGTGGGCAACAAGAGCCGGGGTCGCGGTACCGAAAGCATTGCGGGCGAAAGCGTAGCCACTTCGGAGTATACTGATACCGGTTCTAGCGTCATTGGCGCCAAAGGCATTGGCCAGGGCGGTGCGAGCCTTGGAGCCGGTTTGGACGCTATTCGTGCGCGACCGACTTCCTACACCCACAGCGATCGTCTCAGGCAAAATGCCGGCGACTCGGGATACCCAGGCTACCCAAATGGTTACCGCCGTCGAGTCGATGATGACGAGAAGTCTGTCAGCACGGCTTTTGCCAGTCAAATTGGTAGTGGTTTTGATTGATTTCACGGCATTGACAGCACATATGCATCAAGGTTATCACACAACTCAGCAAAGTAAATTGTCAAAGTTGGCCTGCCGAATTGACATCTGAATGAGGAGTTGCAACACCCCGAGGACGGGCGTCGGACATTGGGACTCGTGGCCTAGTTTTGCACGCTTGGCGAGGCACCCTGTCTGTCGTAGGCTCAGATCCGTAGGGGTTGCCGGGGAAGCCTACCTACAGAAGGCGATGTCTACTCGGAACGAAAGCGCCCTGCTGAATCAGCAATTTCGACAGGGAACGTCAGGCACAGTCGCCGCCGCCTGTATTGCAATTTTCTGTTGCTATGGCACCTCTGTACGGGGAGTGTTTATAACCAATGCGATAGGCTGGTGGAATGAAGGGGCGAGGCTAGTATCACGCAGTCCCAATCCCAGCGGAAGCCCCCATGGATGTTGGTCTAACACATCATGAGAGGAAAAACGAAGGACTCCCGCTTCCCTCTGCCTCCGCCCCCACTGTCAAGCCTCCCCCGCGGCGTCTTTTGTACAGAAAACAAGACAGGGATGCCGGCAAAGGACGAGATTCGTCGCTTCTAACACTCTTTCCGATGTAATTGGAAGAGTACTTTGGACTTGGAGGATAGCAACAACAGCAAGAACAGCATTTGCAAGGTTGAGATTCGACACTTGACTGACTGACGTCTGTCCGTCTGTCTGTCCCCTCCCTCTTATTTGTTACTACACACGGAAAAAGAAAAAATGAACTCAACTTGTATGCGTCGCTGGTATGTTTTGCTGGGAGATCAGTATATACAGATACGCAGTAGACACTGTCGCTCCTTTAGAAACACAAGCTTGCTTGCTTTTTACGAACAATAAAAACCCACACGCTCTTTATATACAGATTTCCGGGTATTGGTGCAGTTGTGATTTGAGGTAGAGTTTTTTGTAGGAGTGATTTGAGTCTTTTGGTGAGATGTAGAACGTCACCGCTTTATTGCTGGTTGTAATAAGAGGTATTATAATCTTTAAGATTTTGTAGGAGGGTGAAACGGTATCTTGCTCACTATCTAGACTACTGACTCGGTAATGTTGCCCTGCCTATCTAGATGACCTAATTACTTGCTAATGAAGGGAGCTGATGTGTGTGTGTGTGTGTGTGTGTGTACTCTATTATTATGGCTTCTAGCAAAAAGATCGGTCCTCTTTACTCGGGGTCTCTTCGGGCAGTCAGTCGGTCTGTCTGTCCTCTTTTCCCGCCCCCCGGTCTTCATCCTGGATTACTGCCTGTCTGTCTGTATGGTAGATACTACTACATAGTAGAACCGGGAAACGAATTAAGGAAAAAAGGAACAAAAAGGAAAAAAGGGAAAAAGGGCAAAAGGGGGAAAAAAGGAATATACAAGAAAGATGAAATGAAATATTAAAAAAAAAAGAAAATCTAGTCTCAATCTATCTTATCTAACCTTACTTGGTTTTCTAGAAAGAAAGAAAAAGAAGAGAAAAGAAAAGAAAAACCTTGATAAACGGTCCCCCCCCGCGTTGCTTGAGCCTTGATGACCTCTCCCCGTACGTTCCTGTTATTGACATGTAATTAGGTACTGTCTGTAAATTATGTAGGTTAATTTTCAACCAACTAAATAACCCAAGCGAGAGAGAGAGACCTTGGGCTTTGTGGTTTATTGACTTTTTAAAAGTCTTTTTTTGTTTCCCGGGGGGGGAGGGAAGGTTTCTTTTTTCAAGAGGCTTTCGAGCTCTTTACCTCGTTGAGGATATTCGACGGGTCGTGGATGCCCGGCATGGCTTTTATGAACAACTTGTCGAATAAGGGGGTGCCGAGGCCGGTTACGGGGTCCTGTGGTGGATTTAAGGGTTAGCAAAAAAGAAAAAAGGGGGGATCAGTGGAACTTTTGTAGAAAAAAAAAAAAAAAAAAAAAAAAAAAAAAAAAAAAAGTAATCCTGTAGATTAGGATAAGAAGGATCAATATAAAATAAATGAGGGAAAACAAAAAATGAAAGACGGGCAAAAAAAAAAAAAAAAAAAAAAAAAAACTTACCCATCCCGTAGTGGCATTCCACCCAGCACCGGGGACATAAGCCCCCGGTAATCCCGAACGCGTATCCTGACCCGTACACCCTAGACTCCCGCCATCCACGATATCCGTAAACACACTGCTCCCGTGGCCGTACAGCCAGGGGTTCAGGAATCCCAGCGGTCGGACACGGCGGCTGATGCGGATGTTATTCAGCAGGGAGACGATCGCCGCGAACGTGGGGGCGCTGGCGGAGGTGCCGCTTACGGACAGCGTCTCCTGCTGGGAGATGATGAGATAATTCGCTCCCTGGGCGGAGACGTCGGGGTATCCGCGGCCGCGGGGGTTGTAGAGGCCGGCGAAGGTGGAGCCTAGAGTGGAGAGGTAGGTGCTGACGGCTGCTTCTTGGTAGAAGGGGCGGTGGTGGAGGTCGGAGAAGCCGCCGGAGCTGAAGTGGGCTGCGTGTTCGGGTTGGACACCGCGCGTTGCGCCGACGGAGGTTAGGTGTGGGCAGGAGGCGGGAAATATGGGCAGGAAGCGGGTGGTGTTTTTGCCGTCGTTTGAGAGGCAGCTGGCGCCTGGACCGGTGCTGTTTTGCAATTAGATTATCTGATTTGGAGAGAAAGAGTGAGAGAGAGAGAGAGAGAATAGGTAGAAGGGAGTTTGGAAAAGGAAAAAGGGGGCAAGGCGAGATACTTACTCTCCTGAACTAAAGATGACAGAGACACCTCGGGCGCCGAGCTGGGCGAACATTGAGCAGATTTTCTTGGCGTACACTGCGGGGACGGATTGCTCGTCTTCGCCGTATGAGGCTGTGAGAGTATGCGGGAGCTCGACATTGGGCAGGCTGAGGAGGTAAGTTAGGAGTTCGAGGTAGGGCTCGTTGGTTACCTTGTTTTGGTCAGCCAACTCTCTCGGGTGTGAGTATTCACGGGGATTTGATCACGTACGATGTTCGGGTCAGGCTCGCTGGTTATCTGTATTAGCTTCATATATTTCGACTGATGAGGATAAGAGGGGGACTTACCTGAGATCTGGAACAACGGGACCACGGCCGCCGACCTGTAAAGTTTATAAAAGTCAGTCAAGTTCAGCGGCAGGGCTGTCGGTTTTATATTATATACAAAGACCAGGTTTAGATCTGACATAGCAGGATGGTGGATGGATGATATAACTGACCGAGTAGAAATCGAAATCCTGCCCATACCCAATAGCGACAGCATACTGCATATCCAGATTCGCCTCGACATCATTGTCAACCTTATCCTTCTGGTTGTCTAGACCCCCATTGACCTTGATGGTCTCGAAGTCCTGCTCAGAGGCATACGACGCATATTTTCTAATAAAGGTCTCTGTGCAAATTGTGAGATTAGTGACTTATCCTTTGCAACTGGGACTGAAAAGAAGAGAGTACTCACTGAGGGAATTATGTTTTGCGTATTGCTCCAAGAAACCAGTAATCCCAAAGGATCCACGGATATTAGGGTCTCCCTGGGCACTGCCGATGGTGTAAAGAGCCCGTAAACAGGCTGGTGTGATGTGTTGGTTGCAGAATGTCTCGTTTAAGACTGCCGTGGACAGACTGGCGGCGTCACTGATGAGGCCGGAGAGTTCGCTTTCTTCAACGACGTGGCTGGCAGTGAATTGGGGTCGGACTTGGCCGAAGCGTGTTGTGGGTTGGATCATGGTGATGTGAGATCTGATTTCTTCGGGCACTGAGTAGCTGTTGCGGTCGTCAGTGATATGGTGTGCTCGCCACAAAGCATGTATATACCAAGGACATACCGAAGCGTGCGAACACTCCTCTTGACCGTTCCAGCATGACTATACACACCGAACTCAGTATCGAGCAGATCAGCGGCCTTCGACACAGTCGTGTTGAAATTGATCCATTCTCCATCTTCTTCAATGTCATCCGGGCGAATACCAGCAGAGCGCAACCAACGCAGCACGGCAGCGGTGGATTCCTCATGAGGCTTCACCAGCTCTCGGACATCCTCGCGCGATAAATGCTGTCCGTAGCGCGGGTGATTAGGAGTTGAGACGTCGTATAGAGCTTGCTCGAAGTGCTCGAGACCGGGTTGTTCGAGCGCGATGCGCAGCTTGATTACTTGGTCATTGTTGGCGTCGCTGAGTTTCGACCAGCCGGTGGGTATGACGGGTAGAGATTCTACGAGAATGTGTTTGGCGTCGGTCGTGGTAATGGAGTTTAGGGATGCGATGGCTGCGATGGCTGCGCAGAGCAGCGACTGAGTTTTCATTTTTGGCACGAGGGCACGAGGGCCTCACGGATTAGAGGGCGGGGAGAGATTCACGGTAAGATTCTTCGTGTAAATGCGCAAAGAATAGAAAGAGAGACTGTCACTAGAGCTGTGCAAAAAGTGAAAGATGAAAGATGAAAGAAGAAGAAGTCGAATGCGAAAGACAGTTGGAGGGAAGTGAAGGATAGAACTGAGAGTTTGATTCAGAGAGGAAACCCGAACTTATACTTCCATTCATCCTACATTATTAGCATGCCCTGCCAACTCTGATACGGTTTTCCAAACTGTAAACTGTAAAGCCATACTCAAGGGAATGAGAAAGCATGATCATCGACCCGTGGGTGGAATCGATCGCAGGTGGCGTAGATTTGTGTTCCCGTCGTTCACAAGGTTGTGATAAAGCCGATCGGAGAATGGGGTGGGGGATGCAGAGCCCATGAGACACTCCATCGCTAATAGTGTCACGCACGAGGACAATGACGATTGGATGGACGAGGAGACATGATCCCCTATCACTAGGTCCCACGAGAGAAATCCAGAGCACAGCAGGGAAGGTCTGTGGAATTGGCTTTCTGCAATGTAGTGGGCAACCTTCATGAAAGTCGGAATCCGACTGGGCGACGGGACGGGATGATAGATGGATTCCGGACCCGTTTACGTAATGTCACGGGTAAATCGATAGTTAGCGTTCTCTTAAAACCCGTATGTGTGCTTTAGTGCATAGACAGACAGACGGACCGGGACAGGGAGAACGGGCATTGGACATGGAGATCCGGGGCAATGACCATCTTGAAATCTGCAAAAGTCATGGTGGAAGCGTGCAAATGTTGACAGTGGTGAATATGACTATCCTTTTGTTAGAAAAGGAAGAGACGGGATTCTGCCGGTAGATTCAGTTAACCCATACTTATTAACCATTTAGATACCTATACGTAGATAGGTCCAACCTATGCACGTGTCGTGCAATCATAAAGGGGGCACCCGCGAGCACGGGAACACGTGACCTCGCGACAAGTTGGCGTTCTTCTGCGAACAAACCTGCGGCTATTGCTATTGCTATCACGGGAACTCTTCACTCTCATGCTTGGTCGGGGTCTAGAATATGGCTACCTCAGCACAGGCGAGACGAGACATGTATAGCTTCTTGCGTATCCCAGGGTTGACTCACAGTTGGGATATGGTTTCTGGATCTGCTAGGTGCCGAGATGAGCATTGATCATGGCTTACGAACCGGACATCGTGCCGCTCAGCCAGGTGAAGGACAACAAGTAGAAATGGTATCTCCGAAGATGCGCGGCGTTTCTGTCAACGGTAATTCAGACTGATAAACCGAGTTGTGGCAAACAAATCTCCGGTGACCGGGACGGGGCAGATCATGAGAATCAGAGACGTCTCCGAGACGACTCGACTGGGATGACTTGAAATAATAAGGGAGGCAGAAAATGATTCGAGGTTGGGCATACTCTCATTGAAACCACTGTTGAGAAGTCAGCATAATAAAAACAGCAATGGGTTTTGAAGTGGCGGGACAAGCTTCGTAGAACTAGGCTTTATGACAGGAAATAAAGGCCTGCTGCCTGGACCCGACAGTTCGTGATGCTTACTCAGGCTCGCGCCTCACTTATCTGCAACTAGGCCGTGTAGTTGGCCATCCCTGGCCATGAGGATGATATACGTAAGCATGGGATGAACCGGTCATATACCGTCGTGTTATTGAGCTACCTCCTATCCACTATCCTATCATATCTCTGAAAAATGGACTACGATCAAAAATGATCAAGACAGCCATCAAGACAGCCTTTCACCAATGCCAGGGGAGAACGAGACGAAGAAGAAGAATCATGGCACGACTTGAGCTCCATAGGAAGAGGCGGAGGGTAAGAATTCGCGGTATGATAGGATAGTGCTTTCAGTTGGTGAGCATGCAAATATATCATGCGTAAGAGAGCGAGTTTCGACCACGCGCTGGTTTCTAGCCAAGCTTAACATAGTTTCCTATCGCCATTTCTATTAGATGATCGTCGCTTCACGTGTCAAGAGCGAATAATAACTTACCTGGAAATTGCCCCTGCCGGCCCTGAATTTTCCCCGTCCACCACTCATTCGCATTCTGCGTTCTGCTCACAATTTCTATTACGTCGCCGGCTCTGAAGCTCAAATCGCCCTCGGCCTGTGCCGAGTAATCATACAGCGCAGTTACTGTCTCGACAGCCGCTGCCAAACGACTGGGCTTTGGCTTGGGTGGGGGTGGGGGTGGTTTTGGCTTCCCGGCTGCTGCCGATGCTAGAGCTGCCGGATTTGAATTGAGCGCGGCCATGGAGTAGGGCGGAGGTGGCTGGTCGGCTGAATTCGCTGGCGCATATGGTGCATGTTTGAATGAGGGGGAGGGACTTGGACTTGGCGGTGCGTGCCTAAATGAGGCAGAAGGACTTGGCGATACCGGCGCAGCCGGGCCCGGTGTGAGCAGCCCGGCCGGTTCACTGCCACCTTCGATAGCGGCCGGCTTTTGCCCGAGCTTGGGTGGTTTCTGCCGGCCGCTCGTTTTGAATCGCACAATGGTGAGACGCTCAGCCTGTTCCAATATGTCCCCGCGCTTTTGCTCAAAGGCCTCCTCGACATCGAGATTGAGGTTGAAGTATCCGATATCGCACTGCTGCATCTTTTCGTGTAAGGTGTAGAATATATTTAACTGCATGTAGTAGAAAGACTGGAACAGCGGCTGGATAAACTGGCTCTCTAGGGCGAAGAGTTTGGGCAGCTCATCTTTCAGGAGATCGTTGTAGTAATTAAACTCCTGTGTGGACTGCTCTAGCTCACTCTCGGCCTTCCACAAGGCTTTCTCGTCCTTGGCCGATTTCTCTTTCTTTTCTTGTAATTTCTTTAGAGTATTTCGGTGGCGATCGTAGTCCAGTTGCTTGTGATCACGCTTCACAGCGGTTTTCCTGACTACTTTGAGGACGTCGAGGAGCTCGTTAGCTGGGCGAACGACGCGCGATTCGATCATTTCGAGCTCGGGGGCAATTGTATCCTGCAGGTCTTTGACAACGGCTTCGTACTCTTCACAGGCACGTATGCCCTCGGGATTGCCATGGACGACAAGCGAGTCGGGGTCGGACACGCGGCCGGATATAGGCTTGTAAATCTCGGTCATAGCTTTACTGAACTCGATTTGGTGGTTAAGCATGCCATTAATGGCTTCAAAGTATCTCATGCTCGAATCGTGGAGCCGCTTCGTCTCCGCCTCCAGGTCCTGAAAGCGGCGTTCCGAGTCAAGAAAGACTGCATCTTTGGTATGTTCGCCGATGTTGAATTTGGCTTTGAGCTGTTGCGGCGCCTGTTGTCGAGGGGGGGAGAGACCCCAAATGTCAGCCTCGTCTGGTGCGGGAGCGGGAGCAACCGGAGCATGAGGGCACGAAGTTGACTTACGCGGACCACGCTCTTCTGGAAACCCCGGAAACTCATGTCTTGCGATGCCACAAATGTCGTTATGCAGAAAGATTCGCAGACTTTCCAAAAGCCTACTAAAAAGTTCTATACCGCACTATACGGCGTTGTAGATCCGGGCCGCACCAATATATAGGTATGCCGGTCCGGCTAGGTATTTCGGAGACGATTGGTGGCGGTGGACGACGGCCAGCCCCGTATCTTGAAATGATGAAAGTTGTCGCAGGACCGAGGGCAAACAGGCGAGCGATATACCTAATGCGGTGCTATACGGCGCTCGAATCGGTATGCAAGTGTCGTGGAGTGGATACTCTTGAATGGATAATCTGGGATGCAGACAAGGAAAAAAAGAGGATAAGAGAACGATGTAGATGAGAATGAGGATGGGGATGGGGATGAGGATGAGGATGATGAGTTGTAAAAAGAGCAGGTAATAAGTCGTAGTTATTCTAAGCACAAGACCTGGATTCAGGATATTTGTGATTGTACGCCGTGAACGAAGTTGCTCGGGGCAGTGCTAATGAGGGTGGTTTCGCATTCGCAGTATTCGTACTCTGTGTGGCTTGATAGGTCAGGTTGGTGAGATTCCTGAGAATTTAGGTAAGTGGGATGGACAAGTCAAGTCGATGAGGAGGCTCGCAATAGTTGCAATGTCCTTTTTAACGATTAGTGTATGGATCCGGAGCAGGCACGGATCACCGATTCAATAGTGTAGAAAAGACCCGCTAAGCCCGCTAAGCCCGCTAAGCCTGCTACCTAAACTCACTGTAAAACCCACTGTAAAAGAGCTAGCGCTACAGATTAGATAGAGGTTCTTTCCGTTTTATCGAGTCGGTACCTATAATCCGTGGATGGAATACCTACAGTACTGACCTGTGGCTGTCTGTAACTTCTTACTTACCTATTTTTCGTACGGACCCGTATCCAGTAGCTTACTGTGCTTACCGGCTACGTCGGCGTTCACGTGCGCTGAGCAATCTTCATCATTTTTGTCTGGTTTCGGGCATTCGGCAAGCGCCAGACTCATGCCCCTCCTGCCCGCTCCAGGATTATGACGGCATGATACGTAAGCGATTTCTGGCAGGTGGCAAACATCTGCCGAACTAGGAGCTTTGTTTATCTGCAGGAACCGTCTGTCCCCTCGCAACTTCCTACTAGATACCTAGGTATGTACCTTATCCGATAACACCGAGTTCCGAAGCTTCGGTTTTATACTAGTGCCCTTACCTTATCAATCTGCCAAATTTTAGAGCTCATTTATGACCGCTGCTCCAAATCTTCTCCTCTCATTCTTTTTCCTTCCCGCCACCAATCAACCCCTTCACCCAGCACTTTGCGCAATATCATGGCCAATGTAGCCACAACGGCCCTGAGACGGGCGTCACGCCTCGGTCTCAAGCAATCCTTCACAACCATCCCACTGCGACAGTCTCGACCTCTAGCCCAGTCTCTCGCCGCTACCATAACAGGCGCAACGAGCACGTCGCGAAGGGGTTATGTCTCGGAGACTAAGAGGGACAGTGCCCAGGTCAGCGTTGACACACCCGTCAGATTGGATAAGAAGGACTTCATGAACGAGAATGGCGAGATGATCATGCCAGGCTCAGGGAGCACTCTGAATGCTACTGGTAGTCCCGTCGCCCAAGTCCTGAAGGATGCTAAACTGATGGACGAGGGACAACGACCCATCTATCTCGACATGCAGGCTACCACACCCGTCGACCCCCGAGTACTGGATGCCATGCTACCCTTCTTCGTCGGTGTATATGGCAATCCGCATTCGCGAACACACGCATACGGCTGGGAGAGTGAGAAGGCAGTCGAAGAAGCCCGCGCCCACATTGCGAGTCTGATTGGTGCCGACCCTAAAGAAATTATTTTCACAAGCGGCGCCACGGAAAGCAACAATATGAGCATCAAAGGTGTCGCCCGCTTCTTCGGTCGCTCTGGCAAGAAAAATCATATCATTACCAGCCAGACTGAACACAAGTGTGTGCTTGACAGTTGTCGGCATCTTCAGGATGAGGGCTTTGAAGTCACCTACTTGCCTGTTCAATCCAACGGTTTGATCAACATGGCCGAGCTCGAGGCTGCCATTAAGCCAGAAACAGCACTCGTCAGTATAATGACGGTGAACAATGAGATTGGTGTCATCCAGCCAGTAGAAGAGATCGGCAAGCTATGCCGATCGAAAAAGGTGTTCTTCCATACCGACGCTGCTCAGGCCGTCGGTAAAATTCCCCTCGATGTCAATGCCATGAACATTGATTTGATGTCCATCTCGTCGCACAAGATCTACGGCCCGAAGGGCATTGGTGCCTGCTACGTCCGGAGACGGCCTCGAGTCAGGTTGGACCCTATCATTAGCGGAGGTGGTCAAGAGCGTGGTCTGCGTAGCGGTACCCTTGCGCCACCCCTCGTCGTTGGATTTGGCGAAGCCTGCCGAATTGCCAAGAACGAGATGGAAGTAAGTTGCCACTTTACCCTTCTACGTATTTTTCTCTCATCCCCGTTGAATTCTTTACATGATGAATCGCTTAAACATGCATGGCTTGCTGAATTCCTTGACCGGAGTTACTTTGTTGAGACACAGCACACGCGTCTGATTTATGTTTCCTCTGTCTATGTTTTCGAATTGCAGCACCTTCAACGGTCTAAACTGACAGAACATGTATAGTATGACTCGAAGCACATCAAGTCACTTTCTGATCGGCTTCTCAACGGTCTCCTGGCCATGGAGCATACCACACAAAATGGCGATCCTGAAAGATTCTACCCTGGCTGCGTCAACGTGTCGTTTGCGTACGTCGAGGGCGAGTCTCTTCTCATGGCGCTAAAAGATATCGCATTGTCTTCGGGCAGTGCTTGCACATCTGCATCTTTGGAGCCAAGTTACGTGCTGCGAGCCCTTGGCAACAGCGACGAGAGCGCCCACAGCAGTATCCGGTTCGGTATTGGCCGATTCACATCTGTGGAAGAAATTGACTATGTGCTCAAGGCCGTACAGCAGCGTGTGACCTTCTTACGAGAATTGAGTCCTCTCTGGGAACTCGTGCAGGAGGGCATTGACCTCAACACAATTGAGTGGAGTCAGCATTAAACTCTTTGTCTATTGTTGGTGATGATGAAGATTATACGCTTGTGTATAACACGATTTGGTTTGGCGTGCGGCGTTTTTGGCGTTGCAATCGTTTATCATGAGGATGGGAAAGTAAAAGCATCCGCACAGGCAACCCTCCCGGCGAGGTTACGGGTTTGCCCGGCATCTACATTTATCTCCATACTGCCCTCCACCCTCCACGGATGGACGAGGCCTGGTGTAATTGGTGGCAACATGAACGGAACACAGAACGGATTGAGGAACTAGCAGGTTGAAGCCATGTATTATGATCCCTTTCTGTATGAGGGCGTTTGGTTGGTTGTGCCAAGACCTGCTTAGGTCCCCTTCCATCATTCCAAGGAGGCTCTCTAGCCACGCCCCAAAGACAATCTGCCGATGTTACAATTCTCATACTTTTGTACTCGCCCCAGAACTCAACTCTATCGTGGACATGCTTTTGCTAGTATTCCCTCGATAGGTATGTGTAGCACCCAGATATCAATATATTCAAGTTGCTACGGTAATGTTGACTTGTTGGATAGCCTAGCTCCGTTGTCGTAGGTCCGAGCAAAGTGAAGTGATTCCTGGAAACAAACCAAGCCTCAACGCCGGGACTGGTATAGGTCACAAGAGTACAGACTAATGTTAGGTAGACAATCAGAAGTGGTTGATCATGGGATCGTTCGCGCGACTCTCTATGACATGGCTCGCGGGCATGGTGAATCGAAGCCGGTATACACGCAGAACATGCATGATGCAGAGGTTCTTTGACCGAGCAGCAAGTACATACAATACATACATACATACGTGGATTGAGGAAACTGTGGCACAGAAACATGCGATGACATCATCCACGTTCAGACATGTTTGTCTCACGCAAGCGCCGCTGCGTCATCACGCTTCGGAAGGTGCTTTGAGTCGGTGTTGCCACGTTCCTGCCATCATTGCTTCAGACGAGCACGCTGCGTAACGAGTGCCTTCCTCGTGTTGGACGTCTGGGCAGGCACCGTATAAGAGTGGCATCTCCTGCCTTGTCTCCTGTCCGCTTTCCCCTCTTCCTCCCACACCAAACCATCACGAATTCCATCCACTTACTTGCCTATGAAGATATTGACCTACGATTCTATCACATACCATTATCAATCCTAAGGATAACTCACAATGTCTTCTAACGATAACACGTCCACCCTCAAGTCGACCATCGACAGCATCACTGGCGCCGCCCAGAATGCCCTAGGTCAGATCACAGGTAACACCACTGATCAGGTATACACCACTTATCCGTTGTTCTCAGACATTTATATCAGCCCATCCAGACTGACCGCCTTATCTCCTTTTCTAGACGAAGGGCGATGCCAAGCAGCAGAAGTCTGACGCCGAATATGAAGCTTCAAAGGCGACAGTCAAAGTCCCCGGCTTCAGCGCCTCCTCTTCCGGCGCCGTCACCAAAGACAATGCCGACCGAACCGCCGGCTCGTACAACCAGACCATGGGCGCTGCCAAGGAAGCCCTCGGCGGCTTGGTTGGCTCCGACGTAAGTCTGAATTTCGAATCATTCGCAAATCCAATTGATTAACTCTCCCTCAGTCCCTCAAGGCGTCCGGTCGCAGCCAGAATCAGGAGGGTCAGGAGCAAGAAGCCAAAGGTCAGATCAGTGATTACGGCGCAGGTATTGGCGATCGTCTAACCGGCACTCTCGGCGGAACCTTTGCTGGCGTGACTGGCAATGACAAGGCCCAGGCCGATTACCAGAAGCAGCACGACGAGGGCAAGACCCGACAGCGAGGCGCGGAGCATGACATCACGAAGAAGGCGGATGCTGAGTACAAGGCTTCTTCTGATCCATCTGCATAGGTTGGCTTCTCTTGAGTCACTGGGAATTTATTTTGCTGGTGAGGCGTTAAGAATGCTGCTACTATGATACCCTTAAGAAGGAAGCAATGACAGAGAGCATCATACTCGTCTGCTAGATCGAGGGGCTTTGACAAGACTCGGAAGAAATGAAAACAATTATCTTTGCAAGACGGATGAATTTTGAATATGTGAATATTATGAGAACTGTGACATGCCGTAGTTTTTGTAGGCTGTCTCTCATAACGTGTTTCTCATGTCCTCGGTACGTGTGGCCTGGCCGCATCATGGCCTCTCGATGATGTCACCGTCGCATTCTATCAGATGGATCACGCGGACCGAAATCTTGGATATATGGCTGCCTACTATAGGTTCATCCTTGGCTGACGTGCTTGAATCGCTAGAAATGGGGAATGCAAGGCACTTTCCATTTTTCATGTTGTGTTTGCGTTTTTTTGTATTGTTACTATTTTAAGAATAGTCGACTCCTGGTGACATTTGAAGAGGGTTTTGATTGTGACGTAAAGTGTCAGAGGATGGGATGGGATGGGATGGGATGCCTCTCGCCATGGTTATAATGGACTTGGATTGTAAGGGTAGGGAAGGTAGGTAGTAGGGACCTAGGTAGGTCAGTAGGTAGGTCAGTAGGGGAAGATGAGGTTACAGTGAGGCTACAGCTGAGTGAATGTGAGATGGAAGTTTCCGGTAGGGTGGGGGGTTTGAGGGAACCTAACCTAGGTAGGTAGATGATTATATAGGTAGGCTGATGAGTCGTGGGACTAAGTGATTGATTGAATGAATGATTGATTGATTGATTGATTGATTGATTGATTGATTTGGTGGTTTACGTATATGGTATAGGCACGTAGGTGTATGTAATTTCATTGTTGTCATGGAGTGTCAGTAGAAGAGGAGGATGAATAAGGACAAGGACAGGAAAAGTTTGATAAAAGCGCCCCTGGTGAGATATTGGTGGGTAGGTAGTATAAATGGGGATGGAATGGAAGGTGGGCGTTGGATGTTAAGCGACGAGGTGAGATGAGAGATGCTGGAGAAGGGTTTGGGGCTTGGGGTTGTGGTGGTTGGAGGCGGTGGTGGTGGTGGTGGTGGTGAAAATGTGGGCTCGGCCCTCCAGTGATCAACGGTTACCTAAAGGTACAGTTTCAGATGATCGAACGTGAGTCAACCTTGGCTGATGGTACCTACGCTACCTACATACTTGAGAACCATGGAGACGGAGACGGGTATCATCGGGGAGTATTCCGTATGGTAAGAGTAAATGTAGGCGGGCACGTAGGAGATAATGGTTGACGGGAGTCACAGGATGGGATAGGATAGGATAGGACACGACTCTGGTAGGTAATATTATAGACGAAGACAAGTGAGGGGAGATCGAGATGTCATTCCAGAGGTTGGCTGACAGGAATCTATCTCTCGTACTTTGCGAGCTGGTATAACCTGGGTATAACAACACCCCTAAGAGGTAAGGTTATCTAGGGAAGTCGTTGCAAAACGAGAGATCTACAGTGGTCACAGAAAGTGACGCTCGTTTTTTCAAAGCCGAATTTTGGGCTCGAATGGAAACTACGATGTAGGCCCGCAAAATGTAGATGTGAATTAGAAAAAAGTATTCATGCAGTTGCCGGCCATTCTTCAATGCGTGTCCATTTTTTAGGAGTGACATATAATTACTCAGTTTGATGCGTGGTGGTGATTCTTAAAGGTGGTCTTTTTTGCAACAAGTCTGAGCGAGCGTCACTTTCTGTGACCCACTGTAGATCTATGAGAGTGAACAGCAGAGTTACCCTAACTCTACCGTGTGACCCACGGTTCGAAGGTGAAAGAGCCTCCTGATGACGACATACTATAGCGGGGTGATCCACTGAGGCCACTAGAGATCCAGCGGCCTCACCCCTCAGGCGTTGATAAGTACTACGTAGCATTTGGGACCGTGCAGATTGCTACCCGCTTGACACTGTACATTGTGACCAATTGGAGGTCTCGGCGGGGCGGGGCGGGATGCTTGATGCTTGTCTATCATGAACTTTGACGCCCCACCTGATGTGGCGCGTGCGTCGAGAACTCCTTTTCAACATCACTGGCCCCCAACATGCCTTCTTTAACCTCATCTGGTACTATACGTTCGTGTCCTTGCCTGTAAAGAAAAAGCGCATTCGCTTTGATTGTGCAGATGGTAGAGGCCTGTTATTCTTTCTCCAGCGGGTAACTATCCCCATAGCTGGCGTAGGGTATCTCCCCCCCCTTATCCGCGACAAGACAAGTTCCCACAGATACGTTTCTGACACGGATATACTTCGAGGGATGGGTATACGATTGGCTCATTTATATTGCCAGATATCACGGACCAGGGGGGAGACACCCTACGCCAGCTATGGTGAGATTCAATCGAGTGACATGGGGTCCCAGCGTGGTCCATCGCCCTCACTGGAGCTGCTGTCTCTCTTGTGGCATCATATGCCCACGGCCCTCAGAGATCTTCTCTCATATATTGAGAGTGTATCGTCCAGGCTGGGTTTCTAAATTAACTTTGATTTAGCTGAGCTTATGGCGTTTGACTCTTTGTCATACCATCACTGCCGACGGGGCGTCAAACCGCTCGGTCACTGTTCAGGCATCTGTAGTCATTCATGATGCCTTGTCTTCTCCTACCGAAGCCACTTGACATTGAATATATGCCCTGGTGGAGTATATGCACGCCCTTGCTTTCTGCAGGGAATTCCGCCGAATTTCCGGCTGACTTTCTACGTCTTACCCAGGCAAACCTCGTTGAGCCTTATCGCTATGTCCGACTTGAGAAGGGCAGGCATTCGGTGGGCAGCTTGCCCGTTTCCTCCTAGGCACAGCAATGATGCTGCTCTGCCATACGCCTGCATGATCGATAATCGTGTTGCAATCCACCATTGGCTCGTTTGGAAGGTCAGGCGTCAGGCGTGTGCCGTCGAGTTATAATGCGGCTCGTATGCAAGGTCGGGACCTTGAGATAGGGGCGAATCAACGCCAACCTCATCCTCCTCATCCTCCTCGGTACCCGGATATATGAAACATTGTCATTGTGGGAAAGCGTTGCATGCCGGGACTCTTCTTACCAAACTTCTCTTTACACCTGCCACCGATTTTTCTGCCGAAACACACCGTCAGATTTAGCCGATGTCACCAGCTATAATGCCTTGTATCTTCAGGCAGCACCCCTTTTTGCCCCGTCGCCCGGCATGGAAAACCCCTTTTTACTGGTTACGAGCCGAAAAGGCAACTACGCGGCGTTCAGGGACTATAGCCGAAGCTCACTGCACCGCTTGGTGGCCGGCGATGCCATCGACAGAATGTCCTGGGGAAAATCCGTCGAAGTATTAGTGAAAAGTGCAGAGTCGAGTGAGCAGACAACTTTGATGGTTCCCTGGAGAGATTCGTCCCTCTCTCTATGGAGTTTGCGGGCTTACCTACTACCTACCTACCCATGAGTCTCTCGTGACTTGCGTTTTGGCTACCTCGATCGTTGCGTTGAGCAATCGCATTGCCTTCCGTGCAGCTCGGCATGCAACCAAACCACTCTGGATGTCCCGGCATCTATGTGCCTTGAGGCAAGCACTTCGCTTCAGATGACCTCACAGCTCTAGATAGCTCTTGCTACAGGGCCTCAGGAAGGCTGAAGAAGTTCCATCCCGTCCTGAGGTCAGTCATTCTGTTGCGTTCTGTTGCGTCAGAGATCGGCAGGTCCTGACTTGACTCATAGACATGAACTCGTCAGCCATTCCGAGGTATATAAGCCATGTTGCTCTCTCTACCTACCTATATATAGATGCATGTGGTTATGAGTGCGCAGCGAACTTTGCCTCTTTTTCGTATTTGCCTAGCACCCTGCCTGAAGAATAAATACGATCACTTCATCACAACGACAACGACAACGGCGAAACGACCACCTTCTGCTATGTTGCGAATCGCAATCGCTGGTGCTGGGGGCCTCGCGGCTCTGCTCGCTCTGCAGTTGTGCAAAAGCGCCCACGCCATCATCATACTCTCGAGAATGGTGAGTGTTCCGAATCTGCGCTTTGGGAAGGAGTGCTGACTCTAGGCAGCCGCACCCTGAATTCGACGCCAACCTTGATTGCCAAGTCGCCGTGGTTGATTATCACGATGCTGATGGTCTCCGTTTTGCCTTGCAAGGAGTGGACTTGGTGATATCGACTATCTCGGGCACGGAGCAACTGAACCTCATTGACGCGGCCAGACAGGCCGACGTGCATACTTTTGTCCCCTCGGAATTCGAAGGATGTCTTGGGCACAGGCCAGCTCCGGGGAGTGACCCTTTTGATAATGGTTCATTCGCGGCGCTGCAACAGCTTGAGCATTGGGCCACGTCGCGAAATTGGCGAATGAGATACACCGTTTTTTCTTGCGGTGTATTCTACGAGCGCTTTGCTCCCGGCGGTCTTCAGACTTATGATATGGGCGCTACTTGCCGACTTTCTATCCAAGGAAGCTTTTTGGTTGATTTCGCGTGTGATATGGCGGAAATACCGGCGACTAATTCTCACGGCAATGCCATCCAGATCACTTTGACGTCTGCTGTGGACGTGGCGCGGTTCGTGGCTGCTGCTGTCGAACTTGGTATTGAGAACTGGCCGGCGGAGTTCACGATGCGCGGAGCATGTATCACGCCGCAGAGAATCGCGGAGCTCTGCTGTGAAGTCAGACATTGTATGTTCTCTGCCTCCCCTCCCTTCTCTCCATTTCTCTACTTGATTTCAAAAGAAGCTAAGACATGCATAGCTCGGTTAAACATTATCGACAGACCGTATCTCGAAATCTTGTCCTGGCTCGAGTACTATCGTCAGAATGGTGACGAACAGAGATGGTTGGCGATGAAGCAGCTCATCCAGATTGCGGATGGTCGTTATTCCATGGGATACGCTAGTTTGAACGAAACCGTGGATGTTCAGCCTATTGGGTTTAGTCGATGGCTGGCTGCGGTTTGGAATCCTGTGTGTTGACTCGACTGAAGGCTTACTGGCGTTGTTCCCCCCCTTTTTCCCTTTCCTTGTTTTTTTCCCTTTCCTTGTTCCTTTTAATCTGCTTGTTTTCAGGTTTTTTTTTTCATCTAGAGCCTGGCCAGCTGGACTCTCTTATTGGTTTTTCTTATTGTTTTCTTTTTTTTTGTCACGCTTCTCAGTCCTCCTTTCTTTTCTTTATAAAGGGTTAGATAAGAAGATTGTTCTGGCAACGGAACACCTATGCATTATGGACGGCGGGGGGGAGGGAGAAGGAAAGAAAAGTATTTTTCATTAGCATGATGACAGCCCTGGCGGCGTCGATACAGGGAACTGTTGGGAAAGCATGGCATTTCATTTATCTCATGCTTTTCTTTGCCTACGTAACTGCGCAACTTGTCTAAGCTGTGTGGTGTGTATCTGAAGGCTCGCTAATTGCTCGTTGATTGCTCCTCTCATGTGCAAGTCGTCGTGATGATGGGACTTTAACAGGGCAGGGGCGCCGAACTCGGGCTAAGTAAACGAAATGCGGAAGTGAAGTATGGAAATTTCGACTGAAAAGGGAGTGGAGTGGAGTGAACCTGAGTGGAGTGAGGCAACTACATACATACATTATTCTAAAGGTAGGCATCTAGGCAAGAAGGTAAGTTGAGGTCCCTTTTTTTTTTCAAGATGATGACTACATAGATAGGTCGGTAGATTATTGAAACCCCTCCCGTCACTTGATATCCTTTTCTCTCCTTCAAAGGGGGGAGTTTCTTTTTTTTTTTTAATATATCTTTTTTTTTCAAGTCGTGGATTTTACTAGGTGCCGTGCCGTGCCGTGCTGTGATGTGATGTGATGTGATGTGCCATACCGGCAGGCAAACAGGCAGGCAAACAGGCAGGCAAACAGGCAGGCAGATATGCGGGCGCCATGCATGACGAGATCGGGTCTTTGCGCCCGCTGTAGTCTAGGTACTGTGGGACTTTTCCTCTCGTCATCTCATCTAGGTTCGGTTAGGTTAGGTTAGGTAGGGAGGGAGGTTTCCTTGTGACGGGAGTTTGAATCGAAAGGGACTGACTGTATAGATTGTACGGACTGTATATATATATATATATCTATATATCGTCGTACCGAGATGTCGGGAAGGACTACCTAACCTAACCTAGGTAGGTAGGCAGAACTGTAATGTAGAGGAATAGAATAGGTGGTTTGGTATATGGGATTTGATGCGTGGAACTTTTATTTTTTTTCTCTCTCCCTTGTTTCTCTTTCCCCCCTTTTTTTGTTGATGGATGCGGTTACGACTAGACGGGCAGGTGGGCGACGCTTATTGGATAGACGGATCCTAATCGACGGGTGGATGAATAGATGGGAAAGGGAAGAGATATGGAGTGGAGAGGAGGTCATGGCTGACGGGTGTTGTGGCGGGTGAGTTTTTGTTGAAACATATATATATATATATATATATATAGGGGAGCTACGAGATCGTTAATTATCATCCCTTGCTTCTGTTGATTTTGTTTCACACATACGGGGGGGAAAAAAAAAAGATCGAGAAATACCTACCTAGGGTAGATTTCTTTTCTTTTCTTTCTTACTTTCTTACTTTCTTACTTTCTAGAAATCTGAGAGCTTGCTTTAGATGACTTTCAGGAATGAGGCTTCCTTGTTTTCCTCGTTTGTGTGTTCTTGGGGTTAGATTTAAGAGTTAGATTTAAGAGTTAGATATAGAATAGATATAGAATAGAAATACAAGCACGTACGTACATTCATCTAGATCTACCTAGATGGGAGGGAATCCAGGGAGGAGGAGGGAGGACAAGAGCATGCTAAGGTTAGTAACATGAGCGCCTCGTTTTGAGATGACGGGAAAGAGAGCACATGTGGTAGGGGAAGAAGGGAGGAAAAGGGAAAGGAGAAGGGGGAAGGGGGAATTTAAATGAGGCGAGCGAATGAGGAGCTAGAGGGAGTCTGTTTAGTCCTTCACTGAATTTCGACGTGGTTTATATTATGCACTTGATAATTAGACGAAGTCGGCGATGGTGATGGTGATGGTATGAAATGTATATCGTCTTCCCCGGCATACTTGATGGATTTTTTCCCCTCTTGTACTCTTCTAACTTTACATGGATGGAATGACGGTCATGTTGAATATGGCGAAGCCATACTATCTATCTACAGTGAAGTTGTAGCATAATAGAGGTTAAACGAGATGATGGTAATAGGTGGAAGCGACAGCCTGTATTTTCACTCAGACTTGGCTTTGGCTTTGCTCTGCTTTGATTCTTCCCTCTGAACCGTCAACTTCCTCCTCTCCATCTTTCTCCGGAAACTCATCGCCGAATTCATCGACTATCCATATACAAAACCGCTCCCACTCGACCGCCCATTCCTTCATGTACTTCGCCTTCAACCCCGTCCCCAGGCTCGCCTGCGAGATATCACGCTCCCAGTCTTCCTTACTCTGATCCTCAAACGCAGACCAACGGACGGAATTCTCGGCTAGTGAACCCAGACCCGCGAGACCAAGATTATCCCATCCTTGAAGCGCTTGCCAGAAGTCATGGGTCGTACCCCATTTACCCTGGCCTAGAATGCCCGGATCATCATTGCCGAGAGCACAGGGGACACCGCGTGCGAGGAGGGCGGGTAGGGGGTGACTCATGACGGAGCTGCAGAGCCGGAGGACCTCATTGGAGATGGGACAGCTTTCGACAAGGATGCGTTTTTGTTTGACGAGGTCGACGAGGAGGGGGTGTTTGTATAGACTGAAGCCGTGGCCTATGCGTCGTGTGCCGAGGAGGATTGCGTCGAAGAGATTATGGTCGGTTTCGGAGCCGGTGCCTAGACATTCGCCTGCGTGGAAAAAGAAGGGGATGTTTACGCCTTCTTCGGCGCATTGCTTTCTGAACCACATGATTTCGGGGAGTAGGTCGCGGTGGGGACGGCCCAGGTCTTCTTGGGCTACTACGTCGTAGCCGGCGATTAGGTGTGGGTGGGTTAGCTTTGTGGTGATGCAATTGTCCATGTCTTGGATGATCTCGCGGGTGTTTTTGAATCGCAAAGAGGCCCAGATCATGCGAATGCCCCAGAAACCACGGCCCTCTTCGCTTGATTGGAAGCGCTTGACTTCTTCGTCTAAGACGTTTAGCATGGCGCTGTAATCACCCTCGGGGACCTCGCGGTCTTGTCGGTAGTAGTCGAAAGCCCAGGAGAATCGGATCTCTGCGTAGTTGATACCGTCGTCTTTTAAGATTGATAGGAGACGGCGAAGGAAGCGTCGGTAGATGGGCTCATAGCGGATTATGCTCTCGAGTATGTGGTAGCGGGAGGCTATTGGAGTGAACGTGTTAGAGAGGCCTCGATATAAAAGCTTACACTGGAGCCATTCTAATTCCATCGCTTCTTTCCATCTCATCCTCCCTCTTCGAACTCACAGAATAGTTTCCAAATGTGATCAACACCGTGATGCTGTTCGACGGCTTCGGTGCGAGAGATGGTAAGCCGGTCACAGAGCCACTTGGGAAAACCCTCTCTGCCAAGTTCAGGGAAGGAGTCCGCAGTCTGAGTAAGGAGAATGGGGGTGCCTGGCTTGTAGGCAGAGTCCCATACATTGCCGTCGGTCCGCGACGCCTTGAAGAAGCGGAAAGTAAGTTTGGCTTCCTCCAGCGCCGCGGGGCTATCGAGTGGCCTGTCGGCGAGCATGTGCATACCCGGAGTGTCGAGGAGCACGCCGATGATAAAGTCCACGTCAACCATGGCATCGAAATGAGAATGGAGGAGCGAGCCCTTGGGCATGCGCCGCACGATGCGCCATAGCTTCGTGGACACCGCGCGCTCTTTGGCCAGCGAGAACATCATGCCCGGGTAGACGGTGATGTTTTCGGTTTGTTCATGCGCTAGGGACTCCTCGAATTGAGGTGTCCATATCGTCTTCTTCTCCTCGTCGCGGATACGCTCTGCGATAGCACAGGCGCGACGCGCGATAGGGGAGAGACTTTGTCGGAATGAGGCATCTGAGACTTGGTTAGTCGTCATAACAATACCAAAGACAAAAGACAAAAGACAAAAGACAATAGAAGATATTCATAGATTCATAGATTCTCATAGGTGCTGTATTGAACTTACCGCTTCGCTGTGTGTTTTCCTGGACAATCAGAGCTTCACGACCTCTGAGGTATTGTTGCAAGAAAGGCTCGTCGCCCTTGGGTACACCAGAGGATATTGCCTCCCATTCTTCATCGGAGAAACCTAACGGCTTCTGACTCTGACTCATATCTGTGAGGTTTGGCTCGGGGATTCCGAGTGTCGTCCGATAGAAGAGTGATAGACTCGCACAATTGAAGGAAAAGGGGAAGGAGATTGGGAGTTGGTTATTTATCAAACCAGCAGGCAACGAGATTGAGAGATTCTCTAGACGAGAGACAAAGAGGAAAAAAAGAAGGGGAGGGATTCCAGAGTTAGTATTTTGGCATTTCCTTCGTTCTACAGACTACAAGGGAGAACTTTGGGATTGTTTTTATTATCTATGTGAATCACAGTCAAGCGCCCGGGGAAGGTGAGAAGGTGAGAAGGTGAGATGGCTGAGATGACGGGCACCTGCTATCACCTTACAGAACCCCGTTACAGGAGTATAACAATTACGCATTAGTGAATCAATGAGCGCTCGACCTGTGCTTACGTTTTGTTTTTCTCTCTTCCGCGTCTACACCTTTTCCTCATTCTCAATCGTGATGCTGCACATGTGTGGCATCTTGGATGACTCGGCTTCAGCAGTATGCCCTGCCCTGCCCTGCCCTGCCCTGCCCTGCTCTGTCCACCTTAGTGACGCCCAACTTCGACATCTGGTACTTGATACTGTTCGAGTCGGTCGCCGCAGGTCACCGACGGATATGCCCCTGATCGGATGTTACGGCAGCCTTGGGACACGGCATACGCTGTCGTCAGCTTACCTCTCTCCTCTCAGTAGAGCGAGGGGTCGAGATATATGAGGTCCTTTCTGCATGGAGATGGCCATCGGCATCGGGCTGTTAAATGAGGTGTGCTTATCGCCAAGCCCTTTGAAGATGTCGTGGTCGCACGCCTTGAGTGCTACCCGTATTGACTCTTCAAATCTCCGAGCCCGACATACATGGTAGTTCCTAGGTTATCTAGGGTAAATGCCGTGAGAGCGCGCCCTTACCTCTTGGCAGGTCTTTGGCGACTGAACACGCTATTTCCCTGGACTTGTGTGAGCAGAGCCTAGGGATCTCTTCGAGAGGATCGCTTGGTTGTGATTAGGTATGAGATAGATCCAGATCCGTCTTCATGCGATGTTTGCAGAACAGACAAGCAGACAATCACGAAAAGAAAACAAGTGGAATGGATGGAAAGCTAGACAAGTTATCTAGACTAGGTTAGCTTTTTCCTGCTGTAGGTGTGCAAGTCGACATGCTTCTAAAGGCAATAGTACATGAACGGGGGCATTCCCTTTGCGTGACGTCGTTTTGCGCGGACTGTCTGTCCCGCTTCCTCCAAGCTAACCAAGATCACCCACCTGCAATTTCCACTCGACAACTTCCACTCAACAACTTCCACACGGCGCTTCTTCATCATCTCGCTTCCTTACTCCTACACCTTTGAAAGTCCCATACATTGACGAATCGACTTCGCCATGTCGCGAAAGCAAGTAAAGGGAGAATACATCGAAACGGTAAACCAGCTCCCAATCCAATGAAAAACGTAATTGCGATCTTCCTTCTGACGCGTCCGTCTCTCTCTCTCTCTCTCTTTGCGACAATAGGATACCGGCAATAAGGTAGCCCGAAAAGCTGTCCTAGTCGGAACCCAGCACATCATGCTCGGTGGAAAGACGGTTATTCAAGCCGACGCCATGATCCGAGGCGATCTCGCACGCACACAGCCAACTTCTTCTGCTCCGGGCGCGCCGGGAAGTAATACTGCCGTGGCTATTGGCCGCTATTGTTTTCTGAGCAAGGGGTGCTGTTTGCGCCCGCCTGGACGCATGTATAAAGGGTTCGTCCATTACTCTCCCGCGGAAAGAGACTCGTTTCTCCTTTCTAATGACGGGTCTACCAGATCCTTTACCTACCTACCCCTTCGCCTAGGCGACCACGTTTTCGTCGGCGAGGGAACTGTCATCCAAGCCGCTACTATTGGAAGCCATGTTCACGTCGGCCGAAACGTCGTCGTCGGCGAGTTCGCTATCATTAAAGACTACGTCCGTGTCCTCGACGGCGCTATCGTGTCCCCGAATATGGTAATACCGAGCTTCAGCATTGTCGCTGGACAGCCTGCGCGCGTTGTTGGTGAGATTCCAGAGGGGGACCACGAGGCTTTTGAGCTTAGGGAGCTCTATAAGACCGTCGGGAATAACCCTCAGCCGTTACCTGTTTGAAAGACGACGGGATGCTCTATCAGACTTGACGTAATTTATCAGCTCATAGCGAGGCAGCCTGTCAAGATGTCATCTGGAAGTAACAGACGAGTCCAGACGGTGCACAGTCAGGAGTCACATCGATCCCTGACAGCCCGCGACAAAGATTATTGACTTCATTCCGAGCTCCAGACAAGTGGGCCAGGGCAAATGACTAACGGCATTGACTGAACGAATTATTAGAAATATGAAGTGCATCAGCCTAATGTCTCGGTTGACTTCCTATATACACAACTTCCAGACAAAGGAGGATATATCCGACCGACTCCACGGGGTAAACGACGTTCCAACGTTCCAACGTTCCAATGTCTCCCGCCTGCCCTTACTGACGGGTGCCCGGCGCCTACTTGCGAGCCCTGCAAGATGACAACCTTGGCGATCCAAGAACCCAACCCAACAAACGCCATTGAATGCCAAACCAGACGGGAATTGGAGCCTGTTCATATATTTCCTCCCTTATGCAGAAGCTAGTAAAACCAATACATGGCGGCATATTGTACGCTCTGCGTCTCGCCGACTTTCTCGCAGGCCGTCGGATCGCCTCCGGCTGTCAAGACTCGATAGACATCATTGCCGCTATTGTCGGCGAGAAGAAGCCAATCGACAGCTCCCTCGTTTCCCAGGCCGTGATCCGCATTGGCGGGCGCCGGGACGCCCTGGACCTTTTGCACGGACAGGACCTCGGCGTCATCGTTGAGCGAGAATGTGGGCACGGACCCCTTGAAATAGTGGTGTCCGAGGAACGGGAGGGACTCGGAAATACCGGGCACGGCAAGAGAGGTGTCGGGAGGGAAGGGCGACTCCGAGTGTGGTAGCGGCTCGGCGATGGGATCGTCTGTGGTGCGTAGGACGGTACTCGGCAGGGCGTTCCAGGCGTCCTGTGATAAGGCGTCGGGGCCGGAGCCGGGGTATAAGTTGGTTACATCGTTCAAGACGGCGAGGGCGCCGATCGAAGCTGGTTGGGCGCCTGCGGCTGTGCAGGTGTAGTTTTGCATACCGTGGCCTATGGCTATGTGCTTGAGGGTAGAGTTTGGTGATGTAAGGGATGTGCTGCCTAGGGAGAGAGAGAGAGAGAGAGAGAAGATATTGTTAGTCTCTGGGAAGTTTCCTATGCTTTGTTGGCAAGGTGGGCTACATACCACCGGTGCTGGGCAGGACGTATGTGATGCTCGAGGGACTCGGTGTGGGAGGGGCCTTGGGGCCTGTACAGGAGCGACGTAAGGGAGTGGGAGTCGCCGAGGCTGGGGCGAGGATCGAGACGAGGACGAATATTGTCCGGAGTTGCATTTTTTTTTTTGGTTCTAGTTTCTCTTGGTCTTGGGGTTTTTTTTCCCGTCTTTCTTCTTCACTTGGTTCTATGAGATTGTTCTATTTCTTGCTGGTTCTCGTTTCGGTTCGTTTTCTTGCCGGGTTGATTGATTTGAAGGAAGAATAGAATAGAATCTATTTAAAAGGGGAGAAGGGAATAAGAAAAGGAATAAGAAGAATAAGAAAAGAAAAGAAAAGAAAGAAGATAGAAGACGGGTAGAAGATGGGTAGAAGATGGATAGATAAGTAATATCGAAAGGATGTTTTAGTATATGAAGGGAGTAGAAGGGAGGGCCCTGATCGAAGTGGAAGTGGAAGTTGGAAATAGAAATGGAAGTGGAAATGGAAATAGAAATAGAAAGCCAAGCTAAGCTAGGTAGGTAGGGAGGTAGGTAGGGTAAGCTGTGAGAGCAAGGAGGTGAAGGAAGGGGGTCTATTTAGGTATATATTATTATGATTTGAATTGTTTTTTTCTTTCTTTCTTTCTTTTCTTGTTTAAGTCGTGACGCAGAGAGAGAGAGAGAGAGAGAGAGAGAGATATGTATAGATACAGATACGGGTAGGGGGTAGGGGTAGGGGGTAGGGGTAGGGGGTAGGGGTACAGGTACGGGTACGGGTATCAAGAAGATGAATGATATTCGGATAGGTACCGTGGTTAGTCTAGAGGGGGGTATGATTTGAATTTGAATTTGAATTTGAATTTTTCGAGCGAGGATTGTTTATGTTTATGTTTATGTTTAGGTGGTATACATACATACATACCTTACGTACATACATAACATATGGCGGAGTGTACATGGACATGTATCTAGATTGCCCAAGGTAGGTAGGTAGGTACCTGATCTAATTACTGATTGGGGGGCAAGGGAAGAGGAGGGAGGGAGGGAGGGAGGTAGGACCGTGGAGATTAATCAGGTGCGGGCGAGCTGTCGTGTTCTCTATCTGTGTATCTATCTAGGTAGGTGTGTAGGTAGATATGTAGATAGATAGAGGTATGTAGAGAGGTATGTAGAGAGGTAGCGATGTTTGCAGACGGTGGTCGATGGGCGCTTAGATAGGTACGTTGTGTTTGGATCGTATCGTATCACATCGTATCGTATATCGCGGGTAAGGTAAGGTAAGAGTAAGGTAATGGAAGGTAGGGGTGGTATTTTGGATATTTCAAGTACCTTGCCTAGAGTACTTGCTTTCATCTATCATTTACATTACGTAGTGTGTGTGT
The DNA here is from genome assembly GCA_028637585.1 of Xylariaceae sp. X187. Classification (NCBI taxonomy): domain Eukaryota; kingdom Fungi; phylum Ascomycota; class Sordariomycetes; order Xylariales; family Xylariaceae; species Xylariaceae sp. X187. The sequence continues at coordinate 120,129 of JAJIZN010000006.1, read as the reverse complement.
GTGTGTGTATGTGTATGTGTGTGTGGGTGTCGTTGTATGTGTGGACTCCAGGTAGGGGTAGAGTAGAATAGGTGGTACGTATTACCGGAAGGAGGGTTTGAGAATGACTCTGGACTTGGAATGGAGTATGTATATCTAGACTAGACTAGACTAGACTTAGAGACTAGGTAAGGTACATGATGCATGGGCTGCAAAGGGCTTTCCCGAGCCGAGAATATGTGTAGGTTGGTGTGTGGTCGGGAGAATGGAGGGGAGGAGGGGGGGAAAGGCAGGGGGGAGGAAGATGGGGTTGGGAATTTGGGAATTTGGGACTTGGCTCCAATCGGGGGTAGGGAAGGGGAGGGGGGGTTTTTTGTACGGAAGGAAGGAAGGGAGAAGGGGGGGAAACGAGAAAGATGGTGCGTGGTGGTTGGGCGGGAAGTGGGAGGTGGGAAGTGGGATTCCGAATGAACTGATTGTATTTTTTTGGATTGGATTGTATTCTACAGGGGACTGGACTGGACGGGAGGGGGGACAGGATAGGGATTGGGGATTGGGGAGATACGAGGTGTGTTTTGTATGGGATTCATACCTACCCAACCTAACCTAGTTTGCTGTGGTTTTCTTTTCTTTTTTTTCTTTCTATTTAAAAAGAGAAATGAGATCTAACTACTATGATGAGTTGTCCCATTCTTCTCAACACTTGGTTTCAATGGAGATGAGGTTTATTTTTTTACTTACTCGGGAATCTAGATGGATAGTTAGATCATGGGATTTGTTTGTTTGTTTGTTTTTTATTTTGCTTCTTTGTCAACAATGTCCATGTCATCGTATCGTCGCACGCCCCCCCCCCCCTATCCCGGGCGCAACCCAACCCAACCTCTTTAAGCGAATCCCAATCAAATTCTTTTTTTTTGAATTGTTCATGTTGTGATGTAATTACTTGATCCGGTGACGGGGTTACCTACATTGTAATTACATTTCACCAATTTACTTGTGTACATAATATATAAATACATTGAATGAGACCATGACGTGACATGACTTCGGGTAATGCGGGAAGATGGTAAATCGTATGGATGTAGGTATCTAGATGTAGATCGCGGGAACTGGTTTTTTTTTACTTGCGAGAATTCAACTGGTCGGGTTGCTTGTCTGGCTGGCTGGCTGGTTGGTCGTCGGTACACAAGTAGACTATCTACGGTTACCTACGGATTTGCTGCGTTGGGATGGGATTCCCTTGCACCATACATAATTAATTAGGTAATTACTATCTAGCGGGTCAAAGAGATGGCTGGCTTTATTTACGGTAGCCGAAAGATGGCGGTTAACATTGGAGAGATTGAATCGAAGGTACGGTACGGTACAGTCTGTAGGTAATTACGGATTACGGATTACGGATTACGGATTACGGATTACCTACTTGGATGATTTAAATAACAGAACGGAATAATGTATAAGTGCCGATGGTGTGTGGGTTAATCAAGACTGGGGTAGATGAGATATTAGGTAGGGGTAGCACATATTTCCACGGGTAAAATGAAGAAGGAGGCGGGGGGAGGATGACCAAGCGCTTTTGAAAAGTCTCAGTCAGTTACAGGTGAGGTGAGCACCGTTTTCTCATATCGGTGCCTTGGGAGATAGTTAACACTGTTATATAATACGGTTATAGATACCTAGGTTTTACATAGTGAATTATCGTGTGTCAGGATGGAACATTCTGTAATCTTGTGAGTCTACCTAGTCTCTCCGTCATATCAACAAACTAGACGAGACGAGACTAGATACCTACCTGTCTTTTTATCGTGAGTGAATGAATGAATGAATGTATCATGATGTCTCAGTACTGATGATCGTGGTAAATGACCATCTCATTGAATGGAATGGCCGATGAGAGAGGATACAGGGAGGTAGGATTCTCCCAAGCCGGATGAAATGAAGGAATAAAGGGTTACATTAGTTCGGATGGATCATCCCGGATCGACTTTTTGTGATGTGATGGGACTTCTTAACCTAGATAGATAATCCGTAAGTAGTTTCGTCGATCTGGGGGAATACATACCTATACTTACCCAGTCTATTAAGTTATATACAGACCAGACTGTATAGTCCGTAGGTATTTAGATAGGATTGAAATTCTCTAGGTTAACTATCTTGCAGTGTTGAAGAAAGTGGCTTTGCAGAATGTTTCAAATGGTTTGAAACGGAATTCATTTAACAGTGATTCTGCGACAGATTATTATTTTTTTTTTTTTTTTTTAAAAAAAAAAAAAACCATCAACGCGCTCATTCATGTATTGGATGTCCCGACCCATCTTTAGATACTTTGCGGCGCTTCATTGAGATTAATACTATGCTTCGTTCGCTCGCTTTGGCTCAGTTATACGGGTTGATCAACTGTTTTTTCGTCGTCGTGATTAGGTGTCGTTTACGCTTTATTCCCATACCAGCCAAGACTATCTTCCTATATACATCCATAGCACATCATTCCACCACAAGCCGGTCACGGCGACACCATCAGTCCCGACTCCTCACTCCGATAGTCTCAAAAGATGGGCCCTCGCCGTCTCCAGCTCCGCCGGTAGATCCACTTCCCAAATCCACCTCATACGGCTCCGCATGTTCCGCTCCACGGCGTCCAGATCATCGCCTTCGAGCTCCAGATCCCACAGCATCCCGGCCTCTCGGCTCGTCGTCACCAGTTTCTGTGTCCTGGGCCTCCGGACCGCGTCGTAGGCCTCGAACACCCTGTCTAGATCGCGCGCGGAATGAGCCTCGCCGAGGAGACTGCTCAGGATATAGCAGTCTTCGATGCCCATCCCGGCACCTGCGCCCTGGTGCGGCGTCGAGGCATGGGCGGCGTCGCCGACCAGACAGATGCGAGGGTCGGTCCCGTAGTACGTCGGCGCGGGCGGCATGTCGAAGAGAGCCCAGATGTCTTGGTGTTCGAGGATTGCGATGATGGACTTGGCGGTGGGACCCCACGTGCGGAAGTCGGCTGCCATGGCTTCTTTGGATGTGTGCACGACCCACTGGGGGTTTGTCCACTCGTCGCGAGAGGCGAATGCCACGACTGAGACATGAGTTGAGAATTGAGGCGAGAGAGGCGAAAGCCGGGAGGGGGGAAGGGGAAAAAGGACAGATACGTACCGTTCATGGTTTTGCCTGCGTTGATGGGGAATGTCAGGATGTGACCGTGATACCCAAGGTAGAGCTGGCTGTTCATCGCCGCCTCTGCATCGAGCACTTCGAGCGCCTTTTCCATGGGCACTAGACCTCTGTAGGCACACTTGCCGGAGAAGACGGCGTTGTACTTATCGCTGCCGAGGAGAATCTCCCGCGTCGTCGACTTGATACCATCACAGCCCAAGACAGCCGTATGTCGTGCCGTCGTGCCGTCCGTGAAGTGTAAGACCACGTCCTCTGAATCCGACGCTTTAGTGATGTTCGCCAGCCGTTTGCCGAATCGCGCGACGGACGGCGGGATCAAATGGACGAGTTGGTCGAGGAAGTGCGCGCGGTGCACGCCCCCTACGCCCTCGAGCCCCTCGAGATGGGAATACGCCACGGAGAACAGCTTCTCGTCGAGCTTCGTCCCCGGCCGGCCGCGGTACACAAACGTCCCGTCCGCCCCGGCCTTCCGTCCGTCGCCGACGCGCGTGGAGAACCAGACGTCCTGCAACTCCCCCCATTGGTGCGTGATACAGCGCAGATAGGCCTCTTTGATCTGTGGCGATAGCAGTTCCAGCGCGTGGACGGTGTTTGGTCCGAACCCGACGCCGGCGCCGATTTCGCCGAAATGGGCCGCCGATTCGTAGAGGGTGAAGGGGATGTTGCGCTGGTAGAGCGCAATGGCCAGGGTCAGACCGGTTATGCCTCCACCGACAATGGCGAGGTGGAAGGGTTCGGTGGATGGTGGAGGTGCCATGGTGGGATGATGTATACACAAGTGATGGTGATTGAAGTCGTCCGGATTAGTGAGTTGATGTGATCGTCGAAACGTTGGTGGTTGTCAGAGCTGCGGAGCTGTTGAAAAGATCCTCGATGCTGGCCGGATGAATTGTTTTATATATACAAAGAGGTGATTACTACCGTTATGTGTCCTGTCCTGCGCAGGTTACATCGTCGCGTTATGGATCGGAAGCCCGAGGATGAATGGAACGCAGAGCATGGCTCCATACCGGGATTGTCGGCCGAGCAGGAACGTCGCGATATGGGCAGACTAAGATATCACCCATGACGCCCCATTCATCGCAGAACACTGCCGGCTTCGCTCTTCAAGTGTCCCTATCGGTATAGTCTGTCTATACGGCAATTGATGACGTCTAGATCTAGGACTTGGTAGAGGATGGAAGCCGAGCCGAGCTCGCCTCATCTCGGGGCTAACTTGTATCTGACCGACCCTTCGAATAGAGTTCACAGTCATCAATCATCAGTAAGCAGTTTGTCAGGATAACTAAGTGATGTGACTGAGCCTCCACATTGTACTGTCGGCCTGAGGAGGAAACGGGTGGAATTCTTCATTCGTTATTCACGATCGAGAATACCATTGAGGCGTAGCTTGGCTCAACCAAGTCTCAGCTTCCCTAGGGCACTCCGGCTATAATATCGCGGGAAAGGAGACATGTATCCTTTGACCTCGCTCTGCGAGTCCCGGTCCGTATGCCCCGGTTTTCGACGACGCCTCGTTTAGCCGTCGCTCCACGTCAGGCGCTCTTGAACAAGAGCACGATGGGAGATTTCTGACATGTCCGTTTGGGAGTTCTCAACTTCTCCACTTCTCAGACAGATTCATAGCCCGCCTCGTGAGTCTGCGACCCGAAGATTGGGTGCTGCAACGTCGGTTCGGGAGGGCCGACTATGTTGGCGAAGTGATAGGGCCAGTTTCATCTTTGTCAAGATTGTACTTGAGCCTACAAAGCTCTGACTACTGGGACACAAACAGTTGAAGAGACTCGATCCTCATGTAAGGATTGACCAGACGAAGTTGGTTAACTGAATGTTTGTGTCGTGTCGTGGAATGAACTGAAATTTGTTGATCAACGAACGCGACGAATCGTGTCACCTAGGTAGTTATTCGTAAATCGAGGTTGCATATAAGCAGTATATTACATTTACGAGGGGTTTGCATCTATAGGGATTCAATGAGGTAATGAAGTCCGTCCAAGGAGAAAAGCTTCAGGGGGGTCTGTCTTTCTGGGTCTCTTTCTGGGTCTCTTTCGCGAAAACAACAACGTCGCGAATATCCGAACACGTTGCTGACAAGCATAAGACTACATAACACTATGATAACCCTTGACATTGAAAATCATTGCCGAACTAACTTTTCCCAGCGTGTCCGTATGATTTCTTCACATGAGTATGAACTCCGAATGTGTGTCGGGTTTCGCATAAGCAGTCGAAAGACGAGGAACGTCCGGGATTCTCGCATGGAATGTTTTTTTTTTTTTTTTAATCCATACCCCACCTTGCTTGAATATGCTTCGATATACTCACGCTCAGAAGGGGATGTAGGAGCGGGATAGGCCGTACTTTTTGGAAAGCGAAAGACGGAGAAGTACGGGAGGTTGAGCAGGCGGGTCTTGGTGATAAGCAGTTTCCCACGGCCGCGCTGCTTAAGCAATCCATCTATCTAGGCACTCGTCTTCACGACGTTCTGCCTTCTAGATCTTCTAGCCTTTTGATAATCGCCTTCAACGCCGTATCTGGTGCGCTTGACTGACTCTCCATTCCAAGTGCGAGGATAATTACAGTTCATCATGTTGAGATTTGTATAAAAAGACGTCGAACCGTCCGTCCCCGGCATCGAAAAGATTAGCCCCGGCCTTCATCGGGTCACTATCACTCAATCCGAGCAGCGGGACCGGAACCTCCCCCGCTTATTCGGTCGAAATGGGCGGTGCCGCGGTAGAGCCATTAGCTCTCCGTCCGCCGACGGGCGACACTATCTAACCCTTGACGCGGACGGGATGGGACCCGGGCGAGAAATATGGTGTCGGCACCGATCTCTACGCCGGATAACATCGTCTGACTCGTGGATTGTGAAGGCCTTGCCTTCAGGCTCTAATGCTACGTTGTGCCAAATTCCAATGGTCAACGAGACTCGGGAGTGCGAGTGCGAGTGCGAGTGCGAATTCAATGATCAACCCGGCCAGAGTCAATAGAGTTTACACCAACTGCCGCCGCCCTCCTTTCGTCACATTTTCGGCGATACTTTTTCGGGGGCAAAGAAAATGAGGCCGGAATTGTCTACGTTGAGAATTTGGCTCGCGGGGAAAAAAAGGTCGAGACCTCTTATCTAGCTTCAAAACTCCGTTACAACTTACAACTGCCGTTGTATAAAGTTTGGGGATCGCTTAGGTAGGTATCTATCTAGCTTAGGCTCTACTTACTTACTAGATAACTTTGTCATGCCTTCAAGTTCGGGGCCCTTTTTTTTTTGGGGGGGGGTCTCTACTTTTATTGTTGCCTGGGTCCACGCCGACAGCTCTACCTAGATAGATAATTGACCCTTGATGGGAGGTTCATCACGAAAAGATGGCCCGGCGGGAAACGGGCCATTGAAGAAGGAGTCGGGCTCAGGTTTTTTGTTTCGGACTTTTGATTAATCATCTGAGATATCTATCTCGGAAATAACACAGATCGAAGAGCAGCAGCAGCGGCAGCGGCAGTGTGTACTTTTTGAGTACTTGCAAGAGTATAAGTAATCCTGTAAATGTGTTGAAAAAGAGCTCATGAGTCGCGTGCCGGGAAACTTGGATCATTGGATGTCATCGCTACGCCTGAGTCGCGCGGATTTGTGAACTTTTAGGTATCTATAGTGTATAACATGCTATCCAAGTAAGGCATGATAGATAGATAATGTATAGGCAAAGTAGGTATGGGTATCTCGTTCACTTTCAATGTAATCTGTCATTCACCAAAAGTCCAAATTCACGATCCATCTCGTCGGCGATGAGATGAGCAGGTTCGGCGATGTTGGAGGCTTTTCTTTTTTGGAAAAGAAGCATCGTGAATGGTTTTTTGTTTGTTTGTTTGTTTATTCGACAAAGTAGTTAGTACTTCGTGAAATGATTGAAGGTCTGTAGGTACCTTTTTGTCATTGCCATGATGTCTGTCCTTTGGCTTTTTTTTCCCGGTGACAACCTGCTCTCAGACCGAGAGGTCCTTTGATATTTAGAAGTCATTCGCACATGGTTCACGTAACTCTTCAAAGAAATACAATCACCCCCCTTTTTGCACCGTAGATGTCCGATGTTCTGGTCATGTGCTTCTAATTCTCATCATCAGCCATAATAGCCTTCGAGATAGAATTACATCATCGACGACTACAACGACAACGACGGCGACGACGACGATGACGATCAACAACTCATCGGACAAAGAACTTTCGAAACAAGCGCCACCAGAAAAATAGAAGATAAAAGCCCGGACCAGCGGGAGAGACAAAAGCCTTGTATCTTTTTGAGGGGGGGGGGGAAGGTGATGAAAAGCCCCACGTGGGAGAAAAAGCAGAACCGAACAAAGAAGAAAGATTGCTAAAAATAAGAGGGAAGTTGCACGTCACGAGCGTGGAAAACAACCACAAAAAAGGGCGACTTCCTTTGCGAGTCTGAGCTTTTTTTTTTTTTTTTTTCCCCGTGTCTGAGCCAAATCAGGTACCTAATGGGTAGGTAGGTGGGTAGGTAGGTAAGTATATAATCTCGTTCCTTCGCTGTCGGATCGATGATGATTTTTCTATTTTCTTTACCATCTACATACACCAAACTTCCCTCCAAAAGCAACACCATACCAACCAACCAAACAACCAAGCCAATCACATCTCGCAACCAAGCCAACCAACCTCCCAAACAAAACAAAACCAACCAAACCAAACGAAATCAAGAAAAAGTCAAAAATGAAGAACACGCCCCCAAAGCCCAAGAACGTCCGCCCCCCGCAAAAGGGCTTCTGGGACCTCACCGACGGCGACGGACTCGGCGGTTCTCTGCCCGAGCACTCCACCAGCGCAGGAGCCTGCGTGATCATGTGAAAAGCTCCCTTTGAAAAACTCTCTCTCTCTCTCTCTCTCTCTCTCTCTCTTTCTCGGAGGAAGAGGAGGAGAAGGAGGAGTTTCAAACCCTCGCGATCTCGTCCTTCGTTTCGTGTTTTCTTTTTCTCGGCTTTCACCTTCCAGAGATTCAATCAATTTCCCCCCGGCTCAAAACTCAAAACTCAAAATTCAAAGCCTCCAAGCACTATTACAATACAGCGCCTTTATAAGAGGAGGGGGAGGGGAGTCCGACTTCGAACGACTTTACTTTTTTACCGCGAAGCGATGAGGAAGAGGAGGATGATGATAATGATGGCAAGGAGGAATGGGGCTTTCACTAGGTAGTCTACCCGACGACGTTCGCTAGATAGATAGATAAATATATATCTTCTATCCCTACCCTAACCCTAACCCTGACACCCTTTTTCCCATTGTATATTATGTTCCGTTCCGTTCCCTTCTCACTGCCCCTACCCGATCAAATCCAATACAGAAAGCATCAAAGGTACCAAAGCACAAAAAGCGCAATAAACAAAACCAAAAAAAATTCCTCTACGTTCTACTCTACTCGTAATGACCAACTCACACGACAAAAGGATGCCCATGAGAGTGATCACGTAAATCAAGTTGCCCATCATTCACATCACACAGTAGAGTTAGAAATCATCAAGACAGCAAAAAACATCCATATCCAAGACCGAGGCACTGCCTCTTGTTTCATTTCATTTTTATTCTTTTCCTCTCAAAACCTGACAAAAGTCCCTATAATAACGACATCTCCAATGCCTTCCTTCCTCTCTCATATAATTTTGTTGTTCCCTCCCTCCAAATTGTTCCACCTTTTTCATCATGCATAGTGGAGTGTATAAAAGCTCTCAGCAGCGAGTTTCGTCATGCAGACCGCACCCTCCATCGCCAACAACCATCTTCTGTTCGCTTATCTTGTCTTGTATAATTGGGCGCTTTTTCTTTTTATCGCCTGCCAGCATCCAGTCCACCATGTAGCTCACCCTCAAGACCACCAACCTGGTTCATATACTCCTGTGGCCGCGGGTCCTCGGCTCTCCATTGGTTTCCGGCTTCGGGCATGGGTACATGACCAGCTTGAGTGGGCTGGCCACCAGGGAGCTGCGAGGCAGCGTTGGGGTCGGTTCGCACGTGTTGGCGGAAGCGGAATACTTCTTCCATAATCATCTTGCGCATATCGCCTACGTCATCGACGACTTCAAAGTCAAAGTTGAACGTGGTGGGGCAGTCGGGCTCATCCGAGGCGTCGTGCCATATTTGTAGGTAAGGGTGCTCGAGCGCGCGTTCGACGCTGATGCGGGACGACGGGTCGAAGGAGAGCATCTGGTCAAGGAGGCTAAGGGCGTCGGGGTTGGCGTTGGCGAATAGGGCGTGGAAAGGCTTCTTGGCCATATACGGCAGATTCCGTACGTATTCCTGGGCGCGGGACGATCCGATTCGCGAAAGAGTCTCCTCGTTGGGCGTTCCAAGAATGTGAAGAATCTGGTTCAACTGGTCGACATAGTCACGGCCCTTGAAAAAGGGTCGACCTCCTAGGAGTTCGGCAAGAATACAACCCACAGACCAGACATCAACTATAACACGTTAGCTAGGCGATGGCTTCATCAATCCCCCGATGAGTGACGAAAAGGGGTTTGAGACATACTCGCTTTGGTGTAGCTTTGGAAGCTCAACATGATTTCCGGCGCTCGGTACCATCGCGTAGCTACATATTCCGTCATGTAGCCTGCGTTTTCTTCAGGATCGACGGAAAAGCCACGAGCAAGACCGAAATCGCAGATCTTCAGCTCGCAGTCGGCATTCACGAGAAGATTACCCGGCTTCAGATCACGATGGAGGACGTTGGCGGAATGAATGTATTTCAGACCACATAGTATCTGGTAGATGAAGGACTGGAAGTGGGCGTCGGTAAGAGGTTGGCCGGAACGAATGATGGCGGCCAAATCACATTCCATCAATTCTATGTCACTGTTAGTCAGGAGTTTATATGTTGGCTGGTGTATACACACCCTCATATAGATAGGTTTCGTTGAAGTTGTCAGGACGCGGAATGTCCATATCGTAGAGGCAAGTAATCTAAAAAGTATATAATGATTAATGCGTTCTATCCGAAAATCGACTGCATTCCACGAAGGTGGCGGTTTTCTGGGACCTTACGTTACGATGCCCACGGAAGTGCTGCAACAGCTTAATCTCGCGAAGGGCGCGCTTGGCGAGGATCTTTTTGCTGAATACATTGGTGACCTTTTTAACGGCAATTCCTTCACCTGTCTGGTTGTTCACGGCGGCGCTATTCCAAGTCATGTCAGTCAAGTTGGACGGGTCGCTTACTTCGCGAGACAAGTTCAGAATGGCACATACCAAACAATACCATAAGCACCCTGTCCCAGCTCCTTCGTGACGGTATATCGCTCGTCTACGATGAAGTCTTGGTTGAAGACCTTGAAGACCTTGCGACCTTGTAAATCGGCCATGGTGAGCACTATCTGCCGTGTAGACCGTCACTGACAACGGCGGGCAAGTTTCTGGACGTTGAAGAGGGGTTTGGGTCGCGATTTGGGCCCCTGGTTCCTGGCGCAGGAGGATAAGGGGTGAGGACAGTGAAACACGCAGACAATGGAAGATGGCGAGCTCAGTCACTAAAATAGGTAGCTAAGACAGGTCCCTTATTAGCAGGAGATTGAAAGCCAGCCTTCATTCAAGGAGCTTACAGGCCCTAAGTTGTAACGATGTGGGCGGCAAATCGCTGCCAAAGTGGCAAAGAACAGAACAAGATGGGTACAACAATCGAAGTAGCGTAGGTGGAAAAGGTATCCAGAAGCAAAGAAGCCAGGAGAACGAGTTTAGTATTGACTGACTGGCCGGGGCAGTGGAGACGAGGATATGGATTTGAGGGTTATGCGACGTGTGAATGACGGGACTCAGGTTTAAATGGCGCGCCCAAACGGGTCTGATTCTAACTGTGGAGGTTTTGGTGGCAGTGGAACGAGTTACGAGGAGTTGGTAGGACCGGGTATGGATTACGGACGAACTTCGGAGACTCCAGCAAGTCCTGGAGAGTGAGACGGAGCTCTGCGTGAACGAGATCTAGGCGATATCGTAATATCGTCGGGTGCTCACGAGAATAGAGAATAGAACGCAAAAGCAGCAGTGAGGAACAAGAGATCGCACGCTGGGGTACCTCGAGGCAAGCGGGGGGGCTTTTGAGGGAGATTATAAAAGAGTTGGACGAGAAACGAAAAAGAATGACAGCAGCAAGTAGCAGCAGCAATAGCAGCAGCAGCAGAAGCGGCAGCAGAAGCGGCAGCAGCAGCAGCAGCTGGTAGGTAGTTGGAACTTGGTGATCGCGGCGGCGCAAGGAGGGGGGGAAAGCCCAACGGCAAGCACACTATCTAACCTAGAGGGGTTCTGTCCCTGTCCCTACACCACCGTTACAGCACTTATTAGCGCACCACAAGTACCCAGAAGGTACCTGAGCTAAGGAATCTAGCGCAGGATAGTGCCCCTGACGACCCTGAATAACCTCGTATAGATGCCCACGTTGGGCGCCTAGCGTGCGCTACGGTACGGCAGAGAAACTTTACTTACATGTGCTGGCACCTGGCAACATCTTCCCTGCACTGCACCCCGCTGCGACCCAGACGAACCAGACGACCCAGACGAACCGGCGCTCGTTATGCCATTGGCCACTCCCCCGGACAAGTTCCCACTCTTCCCCACTCTTCCCGGATTTACCTGCTTTTCCTGCTTTTCCTGCCTTCCCCTGCGCGGCCTTGGCCCCCACTTATGCTATGCACACAATAATAGCAGTATAGGGAAGGTTCCGCTGCACCGTGGTGCCGCCCGTAGGTACCTCACATGTACGCTAATTGCATGTACCACGTACACTAGCCGCCCACGCTGACTGGGCAGCTGTCGCCAACTTGATTGGGCGCTTGAACCATGCCGTCGCCCCCTCCCTCTGCCCCTGCCAATCTACGAAACTCGCCCCATTGTCCGAATAAGGCTTACCAGTGATGCCGAGCTTACCGACGACTTGACTCGGGATCTTCTTGTGAATCTCATTAAAGACACATCCGAACCCGTATGGGATGCTTGGTGGTTGAGTTTAGACTCTTTTTAAGGTATTTATTTATGTTTGACTTATCCCGCCCGTAATTCGGACGGATCCGTACCGCATACCTTATGCACCTACTGAAGCGACCCGTCGGGACGGAGCGGGAACAGCCGGCGAGAGTTAACCCAACACGGCCGGCCGAAGACTCGATTCAATATTGAGGCTGATCATTCCACATGCTTACCTAGCATCTGCCGTTACGAACTTTCCGCCCCCAACTTGCATGTAAGGTACCTCAGTAAGGCTGTAGGTATCAAGGAGATCAACACAGCCTCATCAACCTCAAGAATAATGTATTTTGGTAGGCATCACGACAGCCAACGACTCAGTTGATATACCGTGAATAGATATGGTGAGCTCGTATTGATGTTCATGGTGCCGAGAAGTTCATCATATCAAGCATATCCCGACATCTTCGGGCGGACGGATACTCATCCTGCTATGTATGGAAGCAGCTGACGATATCTATATCCGACTCATGAACCGAGTGTGCCCGGCACCGGAGCACGGCAATGCATGGCCTTTCTGGTTCCCTCGTGCCCGGCGAATTTCCGTTGAGCTTCTCATGCCAAATCAGACAGCCTTCTTATAACTTCCACATCAGCTCGTCGACTTTGGGACATCAGGAAATGTCTTCGCCAAGAAATTCTCTGAAAACCTTCGACACTGTTCATAAGCCTTCTCAAAAGCACCACCGCCAGTATAGTACGGATCCTGAATAGCCTCCTTGCGGCCGGAGCCAGAAAACGCGCCGAACAGCATGACCTGCGCTTTGTCGCTCACCCCTTTCCGGCTACGCCATCTCTCGACATCGCTGTGGTTATTGTGATCCATGGCGAAAATGTAGTCGAAGTCCTTGAAGTCACTGTCACGAAGCTAACCCGAGGTTAGTCTCTTCCAAGTCATTAGGTGCGCCTCTCAGCTTTTATCCCGTCACGACTAACCCGGCGAGCGGCGTGTTTGTAATTTGTGATGCCGTGGTCCTTGAGAGTCGATAGGGTCCGTTCGTCGGGTTCTTCGCCAATGTGGTAACCGCCTAGATAGCGAAAAAGAGACGACGGAAAGCGTATCAGGTATCGATTCTCAAGGGCAAAGCGATCAAGGAAGGTGGATCTACATTGGCATACCTGTTCCGCAGGAATCTACAGTTCCGATACGGTTGTAGTAGGGTGAAGATGGATCCTGCACTATTGATCGGAAGACGCCTTCGGCCATGGTCGAGCGACAGATGTTGCCTAGGCAAACGAAGAGGACGGATATCTTGCCGTCGTTTGCTGCCCCTGTTGTGCCCGCCATGATATCCTGGATCGTGGGGATAAGAGGTGAGCAGAGTAAGGTGTGTCTGTAGACAGCGATCGAGTCGGGATTGAGTCGAAGATGAGCGTGGACAAGATCACTCGATGTTTTGAGGCAGGTAGGATGAGATAGGCAGATACCTTAACTCATCAGTTCCATGATGGCCGGAGTTGCCCCGCGAAACTCTCGGATGTGGGGTCACCCTCGTTAGAAGGGACGCTTCATTATCTAGATAGAGGAGCCCACTCATACAGGCATATTCCGTGTCCTGCCTATATGCATGGGATTTGTCACCGCCCGTCTGTGATGGGGTTCTCATCTCTCATTCTTATCTGTCTGTCGCGACTGTCGCTTCATCTTCATCTAGTTAACTGCGAGACCTACGCCAAACCATCCAAATGGCTAACTATCTAGGCGCATTCTCCGAGATTCATATTCGCCCAGCTATCGTCTACCGAGAGGCATGAGTGATAGACAAAGTTAAAGAGGGCATATGCTGCCCTTGAGCAGCCGACCCGCCGACACTCGAATTGAAGTCGGGCGACGGGCGTTGGCACGGGTAGTCGTTGACGATGTCCGCACCATTCCGAGAAGTCGAACAATAGTACGGTATTCACAGCAAACGAAAGGCACGCCCAGTTTATGTATTCCTATCGCCACGGCAGCCAAGACAGCTAAGCCCGCTGTAGATCGTTGTTCTCTAACAATGCTGTGGTCGCCCGTTTGCTTTTCTTTACCCCTCACCTTGTCGATCTGTTGGCGATTAGTTTCGAAAGCCACGAACCACGAGCCACAGAGCTACCGGCATACTCTTTCGCAGGCTCCAATGCACGTGTCTCGTTTGATCCGGCAGCCCACATGGGTAGATACCAGAGGACTGAATTCATCTTTTTGCAGCTGTGGTCGACCGATGATTTCAAGTTCCTACGGCTTTAAACTACGGCTTTAAAAGCACGCCACAGGCCATGCCGTGTCCTCTCAGGATGTCTCTCTCTTTTGCACATGAACGACTCAGCTTTGACCTAGAAGATGCCTCCTCGAGAGCCCCCTACGACCCATCGCTGGCTTGCTCTCGCCGTGATCATTTTTACACTTTTTCTATTCTTGGGCGGGTCACAGAGACAACCGGTAGAGAATCAGGACAGTGAAGTGACCGGGTTTCCGACTTTCAATCTAGGCCCTGCTGGATTCCGTCTGCTGTCGACATGGCAGCTTTGCAACATGGACAAAGATAGGCGGTGGCAATGGCTGACATCTGGAGTAAGATGCTATCTAGGAATTCCCCCCGTTTGTTTCTTCTTATGGTTATATACATCTTACTCACCGAGACGTGCTCGCTAGGACGACGCGTGTGTGCAGGTCTTCCGGGATCCGATACGTTTGGAATTAGTGACCTACGCACCGGGCGTCGATATCATTTTCGATCTTGGAGATCCCAAGGCTGATACTGATACGCTGACCAAGATTGGCCGACATCTGAAGCTCGCATCCTCGGCGGTAGCTGAATTAAAATCAAAATTCCGCATCGGCCCTGACTTTTTGCGGAATAGCGAGGAGATCTGTGTCGACTTGCCTCGGTTCAATGCCACGATTGCCGAGATAATTCCTTGGCATAATCTCTTCGCGGAATGGCATCAATTATTCCGGGTGGCGATGCTGAGCTCCTACTCGCACAATTCGGTACTCTTCCCGGGATATGAGACTGAATTACAAAGCGTCGAGGCACTGATTCAACACGGCTCGGACACCGTTATGCGGATCACTAAGCTGCGGCTTGATCCGATCTTTGAACAGAAGGTGATAGAGTATAACCAACAGGGATGCGGTGCGTCTCCTTCGAAGTGACGGATTGAGGTACGTCCTATTGATCTTGTTGCGGTGTTATAGCCATGGCGATGGTGGGTTTGATATTTCGGCACTGACGCCCCCCGTCAGCTACGTCAGACTTGTAGAAGAGGCTTCTGGCATAACACACGGGGAATCTGAGTAATGAGAACGGGACCAAGGCATCTACGCGACAATACATACTCGAAGACAGGCGTGTCGTAGCCACCATTGTGCATACTCCTTTGTCCTGGATGTCATCCGAAGGGATGCTTCCTTCCATGGAAGGATACTCGTCTGGCCGAATGCCAGCTCACAGATCTACTTGGGAGAGTTCCCGGCCCTCAATGAGCGAGTACTCGCATACTACACTCTAGGTACGGCATATTTCTACAAGAGAATGGATTCCGACTAAACGCATCGCGGGTTTCATGGTGTCGATGAATTAGATGAACGCCCGAGAGTCATTAATGCAAAAAAAAAGAAAGAAAAAAAAGAGAAGTGATGATAATGAGGTTCTGAGCAGACTTGGGTAAGGCATAAATTGACTGTTGAACAGCGATGAATTCGCCCAATGGTGATTTCTGACTATGCCCCTGACGGGGAGCGACTATTGTATTCGACATTCCTACTCGTCGCATACGGGGGAAAGGTTATCGTTTGCTTTTGGAGGAAGAGAAGTGAACAGAATGTGGCCGGTAATTAATCAACACAGGGAGTGACTGAGGCAGTTATTGAGATCAAGGCAGTGGACACCATACCATATCAGATACCGAGACCATGGGTTTTCTTCGCCGGGGCTACGATGCATTGTTATAATTGTAATTACGATTACGATTATAATGATAATGATAATGATAGATACACAAAGACGTTCGGTAATGTTGTGGTTGTGGTTGTTGTTGTGTGGTTAGTTAGACAGGGAAAGTGAATCATTGACTACCTAGGTAGATATCTGGATGGATGGATTAAACTCATTACCTTCGTGCCCTTACTCTTCGTCAAGATCCCCGTGGAGGGGCTTTCTCGGTTTTTTGTTTTCTTGAGAAGCTAATGAGAAAACATGGATGGACAACGTAGCTTGAGTTTCGGGAGTTTTTTTTTTTTTAAAAAAAAGAGGAGAAATTTAAAATGCGGGTTGGGTTTAATACGTGTAGATGGATGGATGGATGGATGACTTACTAATGGGCAAAGGTCAATGAGCAATGCGCAATGAAGGAGGGGGCTTATACGTATGTAATGTTAATCCGATACACGCTTGACTCTCCCGACTGGTGGTATCTCGGGTTACAGAGCTGTGTTGACCTTGGGAGTGGTATGGTATGGTAATTACCATGGGGGGGTTGAGTTAAGATGGATATCTAGAACTTGGAGTGTTGGGTGAGAGGTAGGGATAGGTATAAGTAGGGTGCAGGTATCAGGTATCAATCGCTATTACGCCTTACATGGCGGTCACGCTTCTGTTAGTATTTCATTCATGCACCCCGTTGCCGGTAGGTTGGTAGGTTGGTAGGTTGGTAGGTTGGTGGTGTTGGATAGATGGCTAGGTAGGCAGTGTGCGCCTCCTTTTTGACCTTTTTGATGTGAGGGACAAAAGGATTACGTGAGGTTCTATCTAGTCTAGTCCGTAGGTATCTATCTACCACGTGGATGGAAGTAGATGAAAGACTCACGCACGTCAACGGTCTGTATGACCATTGACAGGAACGGCTTTCTTTCGCTGTTCACAACAGAACGTGGATTCCAAAATCAAATCTCATCGACACGGGTGTGAGACTCCTACGTTTTTATACCTAGGTAATTTTCACGAGTGATTCCCATCTAGTCTAGGATTTCATACTTACTGTACTCAATTTTCATAGGATCGTGATGGTATCATCTTCTTACCGTCAATCGAGAGGCAATGAGGCAATGCAACAAAAGTACTCTACTCCTCCAGCATTCCCGTCCGGATTAAGTGAGAGTAAGAGAAGGAAACGCTGTCATTTTCCCGGAAAAAAAAGAACTTGCCTTTTCAAGTTAGATGTGGCATTTCGTAAGTAAGTAAGTATCTAGTGTAGTGCTCACTGCCAGGACCAACATAATCCGCTAAACTGTCATCCCTTGCGGTTGACAGGAGTCTATGTATAGCATACAATTACCTGCCTAAGGTAGGTAGTCCGTAACTACCTTAGGTACCTTATCTAGGTATCTACCTTATCTAGGTACCTTATCCAGGTACCTGTGCTTTCCCGAGGGTGACTGCGCCACAAATGTGCCTGTAACACATGTACCTGACACAAGCACAAGCCTCATTATTGTCTTGGGACTTTTTACTGACGCTGTGATAATCCTGGCTTCTTTCATATTCACCTTTGACACTCTCCGTCACCGCATCGGTCACGACAACGGAGATTGAAGTTACTATGTACACAATCTACACTACACGGACTATATACGTGGGCTCTTGACATGTAAGGCATCTCGCCCCTTTCTCGGCTATCATCTCCCTCGGATCATTCCAACCCTCCTTCGCTAGACCAAACAGACAGACAGACAGACAGACAGCAGGACTGACCGAGAAGATATTACCAAGGTCTCATTCCAATCCGCCAAGGCCTCGCGAAAGCAAGGTAATATCAGAAGTGCGGTTACATACTACCATACTACCATACTACCATACTGCCTACGCTGAGCCGAACACCTAATTCGTATGTGATTCTTCTTCTTCCCCCGGGCCGGGTGAGGCAAATTGGGAGGAGATTCCTCTCTTTTTTTTACCTTTTAGACATGAGTGAATTGGCCGCGAGATGTATCATGTAAGTCAGTCGAGTCGATATACAAGTTAACTGACTGACGACTACCTAACCTAGATAGATACGGGTGTTTCCTCTTCGCTGGCCCACCGAAGTTGAGAATACATACACAGTCTAAGTTTGTCGTGTGCTTCGTTGTATCTTTACTACAACCCACAAAGCGTGTCTGTCTGTCTGTCTGTCTGTCTGTCTATGCCATGGCCATACAGACGTGGAATAGGATACTACCTTTGTAGGGTAGAGTAGCATCGAGCATGTAAGGAAGGGGATGGGAATGGATTGTCGGTATATGAACCGACCACCACTCCCGCTCCCTTGCTATTCGGCTATAACTTATTTTGAATCTTCGCAAAGAGGTTCGGCTATTTTTATTTGTTCTATCCCTTCGTTCAGGGATATATGTTCCGTTACTTTTTTTATATTCACTCACTCGTTGTATTCGAGTTCACTCACCACTTGGTTTTGGTTTTGCTTATATTCACTCACCTTCCTCCCAATGATTTATCGAAAGAGATTGTATTCTTCACTTCCATTCTCATTTCCTATTCATTTCCTATTCGTTTCGTTTCGTTTCATTCTGAACAAGTAGAACACTCCTCCGAGTCGACTCCCTTTCTGTCTCTTGTCTGCAGAAGGTCTTCAATCACTAGCTTTTATTTTCTTCCATCATTCCAATTCTTAACACGTTTCTATCTCATTCTCACCATGATTTTTCAACCAACTGCCGCCGCCCTCGCCGCCGCCCTCGCCGGCTTCGTAGCGGCCTCACCCGTGAAGCCTCCAACCCAAGACAACAATAACAAACCAGCTTCCTCCTTCTCCGTAGTGCAAATCCCCAACCACAACTTCCGCTCTCACGGTCCGGCGCAATTGGCCAAAACTCTATCCAAGTACGGAGTCAAGCTACCGGACGGTCTCGCCCGGACTGTCTCCCAAATCGACGCTCCTCTGCGTCCTCGTCACCGTCAACACTTCGGCAGTGCACCCACGACACCCAAGCAATACGACGTCGAGTATCTCACGCCCGTGCAAATCGGCACCCCGCCGCAGACGCTGAATCTGGAGTTCGACTCCACCACGGCCGCTCTCTGGGTCATGAGCACGGATCTCCCGCCGCATATGGTAGACGGACAGGCCCTATATGATGCTCGGAGCAGCAGCACGTCGCAAATCGTCTCCGACGTGAGTTGGTCCACGTCCTACGGGGGCCAGAGCTCGGCGAGTGGGAAGGTGTATCGCGATATCGTCACCGTGGGCGGCGTCACGGTCGAGGACCAGGTGG
The DNA here is from genome assembly GCA_028637585.1 of Xylariaceae sp. X187. Classification (NCBI taxonomy): domain Eukaryota; kingdom Fungi; phylum Ascomycota; class Sordariomycetes; order Xylariales; family Xylariaceae; species Xylariaceae sp. X187. The sequence goes on along the minus strand of JAJIZN010000006.1, from coordinate 100,777 downwards.
TGGAGGTGGCTACGAAGGTCTCTACACAGTTCACGCTCGACGGCAAGAAAGATGGGCTTTTTGGATTGGCGTTCAGTAGCATGAACGCGGCGCAGCTGGAGCGCGAGCTGACTTGGTTTGACAATGCGGTGGAGTCGACGCTGGATGAGCCAGTTTGGACAGCGGATTTGAAGTATCATCAGGGTAAGCTCATTCATTACCCCTTTTCCCTCTCCCCACCCTCTTTTTTTTCCCCCAAGTCTCTTCTTTGTGTACTTCTTTGTTTTATTTTATTTTATTTCACGGGAAGAATTATGAGTTAACTCGGCCTTAAAACTCAGCCGGATCCTACGACTTCGGCTTCATCGACCCTGAAAAATACACCGGCTCCATCGCCTACGTCGACGTCAACGCCACCGCCGGCTTCTGGATGACCAATCTCACCGGCTACGGCATCGGCAGCACCAATCGCAACACCTCATACGCCTCTCGCAACTCCTCACACGCCTCGTCCACCTTCATCCAGGCCCCTTTCCAAGCCGTCGTAGACACCAGCACCAGCCTAGCCATGCTTCCGCACCGCATCGTCGGCGCATACTATCGATCGGTCCCCGGCGCGAGAGTCGACTCCACGCAAGGGGGGTACGTATTCCCGTGTTCGGCACCCCTGCCGGATTTCATCCTCGGCGTGGGCAATCCCGGGAGTGTGGGGGTCGAGCTCACGATTCCGGGGCAATACGTGAACTATGCGCCGGCGGTGAAGGCGGCGGGCGCGGACATGTGCTTTGGCGGCATTCAGTCGGCCGAGGGGATGGATTTTCCCGTCTTGGGGGATATTGTGCTGAAGGCTGCGTTTGTGGTGTTTGATGCTAGGACTGGGAAGGGGAACCCGAGGCTTGGGTGGGCGACAAAGAAGGTCTCGGTTTTTTGAGGTGATGGATAGATAACATGGGTACTTTTGGGGCTTTTGAGTCAGGGATAGGGATAGGGATAGGGATAGGGTTATTGATGTCACGGGTTAGAATTGGGGTTAGGGCTACCGGCATTGGAATTGTCTTGATGGGGTCGATAGAGACGCAGAGATGAAAGAAGTTATTAGAGTCATTAGAATAGCAATTAAAACCATGCGACTTTCATGTAGAATCAAACCTGGGAAGCCATAGCCCTAACCCCTAGCCCTGGATATGACGTGCGTGGTTTCTTTTTTTTATTTCTTTTTGCCGTCTTTACTATCTGCATTGTGGGTAACCTACCTACCTATCTTTACGGACTACCTTGCGACTTACATGGTCGATTCTGCGGATGTAGATTCCGGCCGAGATGCTCCGAGAGAGCATCATCACCAGCTCAAAAAGCCACTGACAATCCTTCTAGAACGGAGTTTTTTTTTTTTTTTCGTTCTCCCCGAATTAAAAAAGATCCTCAATTCGTTTTTTTTTTTTTTTTTTTTTTTTTAAAAAAAAAAAAAAGTCTCTGCCCATCGTAGTACCTAGTCCTCGGTGAGAAAAAAAATGCTTTAGAACAAACGTACGGACGGACGGACGGACGGACCAACCTAGGCAACCTAGGCTTGTGCCCCTTGCCCGGGGAAAAATCTCCGTCTCATGCCGGCATCAGTCAAGTTTTTTAACTAACCTACCTAACCTAATTAGAAATATTCATAACCTACCGTACGTGCTTCGTTTCGGACTCCCGACGGCGTCTTGCGTCTTTCCCCCGCAAAATCTCCGGAACCCTTCCACAATTTGATTATACGTATCTAATGCAAATGGCCATAAGCTCCATTCACTTCAAATCTGCCTCGGATGCACAGCCTGTATAGCATCATAGAAAGCCACATGGAACATTAAAGCACTGGGAACACTACGAGCATAACACGACACCACCACAAAGACATTCTGACTAGCAAACATTGCAATGCCATTATAACTACCTAGTTACTGTGTACCCGCTACCTGCTCAGAGGTGCATGCATCGGCCATGAACGGTTACATATCCACCTTTATGGGCGCATCCACAAGAGTCGTCAGTGCGATGCGCCCCCCCTAGCCCCTTCTATCTCTCTCAAACTCAACGCGTGTATAGACCGAGAACTAATAAGCGGCTCGTGGTAAAGCGAACGACACGAAGTAGAAAGTAGCTATGCAAGAAGGTCCCCCCAGGGAGACCTTAATCTCCAAGCCTCTATCCCCCCCTGTGGAACGCGAAGCCGAGACGGGGAGCTGGACCGGGACCCATAGACGTGTATGTAGCAGCAGGCTGGCATGGGTTAAACGCCCCACCTTTGCGAATCCGGGCCCCGGCGTCACGCAAATCGCGAAAGCAACGAGTTTAGAAGGAAAACAAATAAAGAGCCATTCCTCAAGGTTTTTTTTTCTTATTTTTTTTCTTTTTTTATGGTTTCACGAGTAAGCCGTCCGGTCCGGTCATGTGTCAGGGGGTCACACCCCAAGAGGATCTACCGCTCAGGGATGAAATCGTGAAAAGACAACGTCCGAAGCATGCAATCGTGATTGCGTAAAGAAAAATCGACTTTGGCTAAATCAAGCCACCGAGGCGCCACCTTTGCGCTTCTCAGCGCTAGTGAGCACAAGCCTGGGCGCCTTCCGGTGACCGGCTTGCCCCTCAGTTTTGCCTTCACGCTGGGACCCATGCTTGAAGACACTGGCAAAACTATGGTCGCTTTCGCTAGTACTAGCTTGACTGTCAACGCTCCTGCGTTGCTTCTGACGCGAGCCGGGACGATCAGAGCCAATAGCTCCCCAGCTGCCACTTGCAGATGTTCGAGAACTGGCCAGACTCGGTTCCGCATCACCAGACAAGCTGCCCGAGCCACTACGCCCGGAGTCAGACTCATTGTCTGCCAACACAGCTCCAGCTTCCGCGGTCTCCGAAACGGGGCTCATGCTGCCAACGCTACTGCCAGTGCCCTTGCGTCGCTCTAGACCCGCCTTCACGAGATTGTTTACTGCAGATTTTCGTGTTCGTGCGACAAAGTTCTTACTGCCTTCATGCTTGGCAGTGGGCTTCGCGCGGAGCTCGTCGAGAGCAGGAGGACCACGGGGTTGGCGAATAGGGTGTTCGCCAGCACGAGCCTGCCCCGGTCCGTAGCCACCATTGGGGAGAGGCGATAGCGGCAAAGAAGCAGTCTTCGGCCCGGCCGAGGCAGCAGACGCCTCGTCGCTGGATATCGTGAGGCCCTTAATCAAATTTGCCGAAGACGTCGATTTCTTATGACCGCGTCGGAAGGCGTTCGCAGATGGAGGCGGAAGAGGAGTCGGCTCGGCCATTGGCTGCAATCGTTTGGGAGGCGTGGTCGTACGCTGAGTTGGCATATTGTTCTCCGTTGGAGGGGGCGACACCTGAAGACGGGGTGCAGCATAGTTCTGCATCTGGAAGTAAGCGCTCTGAGGGGTGCTAGGCTGGTTCTCAATAAAACTAGGCTGCATCTGACCAGTAGTCGGGTCAACGAGGTAAGTGATCTGAGTGTTAGGGTCGTAGTACGTAAACAGATTCTGCTGAACAGGAACGGACGTAGCGATCGATTGCTGCATGGCCTGCAGTTGCTGCTGCTGCTGGTAGAGACTCTGCAGAGTGACCTGTTGCTGCAAAACTTGTTGTTGCAATGCCTGGTGCTGCATTGCCTGTTGCCCGTTCAAATTCATACCTTGGAACTGTTGAGTAGCCGCCTTAGTAGCAGCCGCCTGTACATGGAGCAGCTGTTGTTGAAGTCGCTGCTTTTGTTGAGCCAGGTACATATTGGCTGTGACTAGCTGGGCGTACAGTCCAGGATCCATTTGATCTTGCACCTGCTCGTCGAGGTGGAACTCCGGGGGCGCAAGAATCTGTTCAGGAGTATAGATTTGATGACCCATGCCCGGCATTCCTGCCACGTTGTATCCTCCCTGCTGTGTGGCGAGACGGGGGAGGGAGGTTTTGGGCGCAAATCCACCATACATGTTCTCAGTCATGTCGTTATTTCTACCATACATGTGAGAAGGCATGCCAGCGTTGGAAAAAGTGCTAGCCGAAGCCGATTTGGGGGCAGTTCGGAGGCCGGCAAGGAGGTGACCTCGACTGGTACGAGGAGTGGCAATTCCATTATCCTTGACGTTGTTGGACTTGATAGCGTCGAAAGAGAGCGGCTTGATGTTCTGTCCACCACGGCGCGATGCCAGACCGGCCGGTGGCATGGCCATGCCGTTAGCGGGGGTGAAATCGTTGTAAGACATGTGAGCAAGACCTCCGGTGTTCATGCTCAGTAGCGAAAATAGATGGGAAGTGTTCAACAGCTCTAGCCGTGCCGAAGCGGACAAGAGTAGATTAGAAGTGAAGTCTAAGTATTGAAGGAACGGATGACAGCCCGTGCAATAGGACAATCGATGGATATTACAATCAACTATGCGACGGCGTTAAAAGGGAAGAGACCCGAATTGCGTCCGTTGATAATTATGGTGGCGGCCCGTGTAGCAGATAGTTTAAGCAACTGGCGCTTTTCTGCTTCAAGGGAGACCTAAGGAAGTTTTAAAGGGATCGATGCTCGTATCAAACGTCGTTGGTTCCGAAAAGCAATCCGACAAATCCAGGCGCAAGCAGGTGATTTGTCGAGGACGGTACGGTAAGTTGCGGACAAGAAGCAGAAGAGAATCGATGCGAACAGACGCGTACGTTGCTGTGGAGATACTGTCCGACTATGGTATTAGAAAATGCCTATCAGGAGTGGATTAACTGGGTTGTCAGAACGAGGAAATAAAACGGTGGTAAGTGGAAGCGCAGGCAACGAACAACAGCACAAAACAACAAAGTACACAAGGAAGCCTTGGGCGGGATGAAAGAAGCAAGCAATGGCCAAAGAAGGCGGGATCAATGATGACGGCAAGATAAATGGAGTGCAAGGCAAAGCCACAATGACAAAGGACCAGAATTCCTTGTGTGAACTCGGCGACCCGAGACCAGTACAGTGTAACGCCAAGGGGAACCCGAAGCCAAGCTTGGGGGGAGAAACGCGTCAGGCACTCCCTGGTGGTTCGAATTCGGGAGTAACCACGTTTGGACTGTGAGCAAAAAAGGGTGATGTGGTGGGTGACTAACAGTATATGATCCTCTTTTTCGCTTTTTTCGCTTTTTTTTCTCGCTTTTTCGCCTATTCTACCTGGCGAATACCCAAGCCCTGAGAAGCTTCTTTTGTCCGTTGATTTGCTACTTTGTCGGTCTGTCGGTAGCGACGAGATGGCAGATTAAAGGCGTAAAATATTGATTCGTATGTGCGACAGTGCGACAGGATAGGCAATGCAAATGCGATGTGAATCGAAGGAAGAAAAAGACTTGAAAAACTGTACAAGGATTAAGTGTTGAAATATATCGGATCGAGTCGTCCAGAAACTCCTGGGGTAGATAATGCAATGATCTGCTTGTTTGACTTTTTGTGGTTTGTTCTTCTTTTTATTTAAATCTCTCTTCGGCTCTCCGCGATCCTTTCTTTTTTTTTGGTCAGGGTATCAGATACCCAATGTGGCGACGGCGATCGGTAGGGCGGTCGTGATGATGCGAACCAATGAAGCAGTGAAGCAGTGAACGCGTTGTTGGGCAATTACTTGCGTGGCGCTCGAGCGAAGCCACCAGCGGGAAATTTGGTCTCCTTATGAAAGAGGTGATCGATCAACAGCGATGGGGCAACCGGATAGTGAAGGGTGATTGGAGTACAAGCACACGCGCACACCAGGCAAGAAAAGGAGAATAAATGGCAAGAAAGATAGGTGGCACCCGAAGGGTTGGAAGGGAGAAGGAAGAGGGACGGGAAGGGTAGGGTAAAGGAAGGGCCGGTTTGTGGTGTTTAAGAGAATAGGTGAAGGTCGGCGGTCGGTGGTCGGTGGGAGGGGGGAGAATGAGAAAAGAGGACTTGTTGACCAGTGACGGAAAAGGAATGGGACAGGAAGGAAAAAAAGAGTGGGTGGGCGTGGGCGTGGGCGTGAGCGTGAGCGTGAGAGCAGGTGCCCATACCGGCAGCCCGGACGAAAACCTGTCGAATTTAGCGGGTGGTGCAGCACAGGGTGCGCTATCGAGTGTACCTGCTAGGTGCACTAGGCAGGTATGTACATATCTGCGCTGCGCTGCAAAAAGCACGCAATCGGACGGCACTGTGTTCTGGGGGAAGCTGTAGGCGAGGAGTCACCGGGGGTGATTGGCTGCAGGGCGGCGTAACTGGGCTGCGACTGGGCTGGATCTGGAGCGAGTGGCGGAATATACAGTTTCTATTGCACTGTATACACTGTCTGGTCAAGGGGGTGCATGCTGCATGTGAGGTCCTGGATTGTCAGAGCGCATTGACCATAATCTGGGGCCTCGCCGGTGGAAAGCGACGGTGATTGGTCAGCCATGCTGAAGAGTGTGCATAGGTGGATGTGGCATCGAGCCAATCAGCGCGGTCAGCTGGGCTGAGAATTGTGGAGGTGTTAGGGTTGGCCAACCATAAGCAAGGGCCGGGCGCTACTGTTGTTCATTTCCACTTTGAATGGTCGACAGTGAATTGTACCTTAATCTCCATCTCATAAGGATGCCTAATCGTGTCGTCTTCTCTGAGATACAGTGAGACTCAAAGTGCCGTCTGTAAAACATGGAACGCAGCATGCCACATGAGATGTTGTCTATGAATTGTGCACTCCTACCCTATAGAATCGAGTTGGTACCTATCTACTATCTAGTATGTGCGGAATACACCACCTGGCTTGTCCTTTTAGCTAGATACAATCTGTAGTCCGTACACACATCTTATCCAGGTTAGCGTGCGATTATTACACGAGGGCTTTGTTCGATACTTCTTACCTAACGGGAAGGTCTAGTGTGGTTAGCCCAGATACATATCTACCTTACCTACTTATGCCGCATATACACTAGATCCATAAGGGAGATACGAGATACACTAGCATCGCTAGGTATCATCCCGTAGTGTACAACTTCCAGAACAGCAATTACACGGCAAATCGGCTGGCGGACTCCTAGCATGTATATGGATGGCACGGACGAAGAAGACTAGAAACCATTTCATGTTGGTTTGTGCAAGATCTCGAAAGACTTGTTGCGTATAGATGACATGACTATGGACTTTAGACAAGCCGGATGTATAGACAAATCGGATACTAGTGCCCATAGTGGCCTGTAGGTCTCAGTAGCTAGAGGGTAAAGTTCGTGCGCTACGGGCCACACTAACCGCCTATATTTAGCGACGTCTGTGTACTTGGTGATGTAGGTGGTGTAGTCTATTTAGCGACCTGGAGCGACCTGTAGGCTGTAGCGACCATAGCAAGGACAAAATACCTAGTCCGAAGTAGTGTAGCGTAGTGTACCTAGGTAATTGACAAGCCCGTTTCAGGCTCTCCTCAAAAAGGTCGGAAGCCCGTCATTCTCAAGTCTCAATCCGGCATTAGCACTCCCCGTGTGTAATCTGTAAGTAGTTAGTGGCTCTACTTACAAGATGGATGGTGGTGTAGACTGGTGTGTAGAAAGAGTGGGCGAAGCGGCCCTCGAAGCCGGCGGCGTGACCGTGGCAAAGAGAGATCGCAGAGATCAAAGGCCACGAACTTATATAGGTAGTAAACAGAGTTTCGGGATAAACCCTTAGCGGCGTTCAATGGGTCGGTCACGTCACGCGGGCCAGAGAAGGGAAGCTTCCTCCCGGTCCCTGGCGCGTCTCTTGTCAAGTTAAAATGAATTTAAACTTCAGGGGTTGTTCGGTTGCCGTGCCTGTGCCCGTGCCCGTGCCCTATATTATGTTGGAGTAGATAAGCCGTACCGAACATTGGCGATTTGAGGATAATCGGCATTTTTGTAATCTGTGCTTTCGTGAATTCTAAATCTGGCATGGAAAAGGGACAACGTGATGAGGATGCATACGAATACATACGCGTTAAGCACGGCATCAGTTCCACGATTGCGACGCCAGCAGAATACAGGCTATGGAACTCGGGATGTCAAACAGAAAGAAGCGTTTGGCGGAGCCCCCTATTCGCATGGCTGGTGCAGGGAACTGCAAGTCGACCCCCAACTTCCAACTTCCAAGAAGTCAAAAATGGCGACGGCTGACCATCGAACGGGACTGGACGGGACTGGAGTGTAAGGGAGTGTATCTATCTAGGCACTTACAATCTGCACACTAACCGGCAAAGGACTCAAGTGAAATGCGCCGGTCGGCCCCTTCCTCAGATACCCCGACAGCCCCGATACCCCCTCTAGGGTGTGTCGCACGAATGCAGGATCTGCAAGACGCATGCATTGCAAAAAAGCAGAAGCCAAAGCCTGAGGCAGGCACGCAATTCTTCTTTTTTTCCCTCAACGGCGCTTAGTATACTCGTCCCTGATTCGTGGTTAAGCGCCCGCCATGCTCCTCCTTTTTGCTTTTCTTCTTTTCTTTTTTTTTTTTCCCTCATTCCCCCACCTTCTCACCACACGCTCATCACCACACACCACTTGCCACACCGCTATCAACATCACTATCTAGGCATGTACATACACCATTATCTACACGACCATTCCGGTTCTATATCTACCTAAGTATTCCACACTTCGCAATGCGACACATACGTAATAGGTGGTGGGCTAAACGTGTAGGTGAAGCGTGAAATCGGCATCTCATGGTACAGACTGTAAATGCACTCAATACCGCATACATCGAGAGTGCTCGACATCGATTGGCCAGATACACCCACACTACTTCTATCCATGTCGACGAGAGTGGCGACGTGGTGCCATTCGCAATCGTCGGCTTTGCCCCTCTGCCCCTCTTCCCCTCTGTCTCTCTGTCTCTCTGCCCCTCTGCCCGCTCATTCGTTCCCCCGCCCCCCCTGGGCCGGTTAAACGGGTCGATGCCACGTCGCCCATGTCTTACACTTAACGGATAGAACCCCCTTCACCGTACCCTTCTAGAAGCCATTCCATCTCCATTCCATCTCTTTTTACCCCATACTGCTGCGACCATCGTGCTGTTGAGGGAGTCCGAAGGAACTGGTGATCAGTCAGTCGTACCCAACCATGTACGCCACCCTCCTCTATTAGTAGGTAGATACCCTATGCATGTCTGCCCTGGCGTACATTCTGCACATTCTGCACATTCTGTACATTATTTCTATATATGTCCCCCGCAACGACGGCACAGCCGAATTCCCACAGCGTGTTTTGCACGTGTGGTATTTCCCGGACAACTAAGGCACGTTTTGGCCCCTCACCCTCACCCTCACCCTCGCCCATTTCCCCTTCTCTTTCTCCTCCATTCGTTAACTAGAGTAGTTAGTAAGTAATTATGTATTTAGTTCGTTATACTTAATACCTACCCTACGTAATGTGTGGATTTACACTCATGTTCCTAGAGACAGCATTCGTCCATGCCGTCTATAATTACCTAGCCTAGGTTGATGTCATTGACGCAGCTCAAGTCTGTGCTTGTGCACAGGCACGCTACTATTGCTCTTCCTCTCCGCGACCACTGTCTCCGCAGTGTGTGTTGGACACGTGATGCAGTTGGTATCGAGTCGCATCAGGGGTATTAAGCATCTGCCTGAAAATATGCCTGAAAAAAAAAAGAAATTGAAAAAAAAAAGAAATCAAAAAGGGGGCCGCGGCATATCCGCCTCAAGAACAAAGGAAATCCCGCCCAAAGCCAAGGCAGAATCCCGGAAAGGACAAAACCACCACCGGGGCAGGAATAAACATCAAAACGTACAAGAAACTACCTACCGCACCTACTACCTAGGTAAGAACTATCGATCTATATATTACCATCTACCGGGACGCATTCCGAACCCAAGAAAAGGACTCTGGTACCTTTTCCACTCCAATGGTGTAATTGGTCAGTGGTCGTTTGGGCTGGTCCTAACTACCATTATCCTCTCGCTTCGTCTGGGGAATACTCGGATGAATCGGAGAGGGCCAGGGTTCGGTTCTTGGGTTCAACCTTTTTTTTTTTTTTTCTTTTTTTTGGGTTTTTTTGGGGCGGGACATTTTGGCAGATGAACCAATCCCCGGTCTAGGACTCATTTCTCAAACCCTTACTGACTGACTGACTGACTGTCTACTGTCAGCTCAGCCGCCGCACTTGAGATTGAGGCGTTAAGTTGTGATGAAGCTGGGACCTGTGAGATATCAATTGAACCTTGGAGTGTGAACAAGTTCACATGGGACACACCACCGTCCTCAATATTGTCGTTTTCTCCCGTCCGTGGGTATACAAGACGTATCGATACTTCCCCCCCGAATGAAGAAAAAAAAAAAAAGGAAGATGATATTCGTCTCAACCATATACCTTCCTCTTCCTTCCGCTTAGAATCGGAATGACACGGCATCATGTCGCCGGTCCTGTGGTCTGCCTTGGCCTTCGTTGTAGCTGGACATATGGACTGTACTTTATCCATCGATGAGAAGAGGGGGGGAAGAGAGAGAGGAGAAGATGGGGGGGAAACCCTCACCGACGGAGTCGCCTGTCACACAGCATGCTTTCGTGAGAATAAAAGGTTAGTACCGGCCCCTTTTTTTTCTTTTTTTTTTCTTGATGGGTTTCTTCTCGTGAGGGTTGTGCGAATTTCCTGCGTGGATGGGATGTCCAAATTTGAAAAAGTTCGCCACACTGTTGGGTTCTACGAAGCAACGGGCTATTCAGCTTTTGGATCTTGATTTGTTTTGTTTTGATTTGATTTATCATTTGATCATGATCCACAGCGGCCGGGCTTTGCCTTTTTCTGCTGGAAAGGGCGGGTGGAGTTGCATGAGCGGTTTTGAGTTTGCATTGGGAGGTTTGGGGATGTTTTGCGACTCTGCTCGCTGCTGGTCGTGGCGATTATGAAGTTGTTGAAAGGGTTTCACTGGACTAAATCTCGCCACGCGGAGTGCATTTACCTTCACGGCGGGGACTTATTGGCGAGGAGCAAGGAAAATCGTCGTGTTGAAGGTCAGTAGCCGAACCCGTTTTCATCATGGCGATTGCCGACCGCGCCAGCCAGGAAGCGACGAAATTCCAGATCCGTATCAATCTTACTTCGAACACATTGTCACGGCCCAAATAGCAGTTTTCATACCCAGTCTGGTCGAATGGCCCTCTTGAAATCAAGGGAGTTGGTTTCGGTATGGGAAGTGAGCCTCTGACTATCTATTTCGATTACTTAAGTATCTTCCATCTTACCTCACGTCCATACCAAACGGAACAATTGGGACTGATAGAACATAGTATAAAATCAGAGCTCTGGAAGATGGTCAAGTAGATTGAATACTACTTTCAAGGATTTTGGACAAGGGAGTTCAAAGAGTTAGCGGCTACGCGCTCGAGGTTGGCGGTTGATATTATTCGAGGTCAGTCCCCCCCCTTCCCTACCTTTCTCGTCAGAGATATCCGTGCGCGTTACCGTAGGCAGTACCCTTAGAAAGTTGTTCACGCGTGACCGCGAGGTCTAGATAGCGGGTGTATCAATCTACCTTGAAAGAGAATCAGTCCTTGACTCAATTCCGAAGCAAGTCGGGATAACTATATGAGTACCTACTTAGGCCAACGCGACGAGAACTGCGCTGCGCAAATGATTGCGATATCGCGAGACAACAAGCACGACGTTTGCGAAAAAACCTCTGAATTCAATGCCGGCCTTTGAGATCTTGCGTCCATACGGGACAGTTCTGGAGCTGAAGTTTGCGATTGCCGAATAGCCTGTTGCTTGCGTACCGCTCAGTTGCGGATCGAGAAGAGATGGACTTGCAGGTCGCGTTTTCTCAAAGGTTTACCGCCGGGCGAGGTCTTGACGATAAGTAGAGCGGGACAAGTCGGTCAGGTCTCAATATAACTGTCAATGCAACGCAATGCAACGCAACGCAAAAAAATAAATAAAATAAAAAGAGGAAAGGGAAACGAAAAACAAAAAAAAAACAAAGAAAAAGAGTAAAAGAATAAGAATGAAATGAGGGGGAAAAAAAAGGAGGTACAGAAGGAATTGAACCTTCGCAAGTTGGACTCGCGGGGAATCGAACCCCGGACCACTCCCATGCTAAGGGAGTATTATACCACTAAACCACAAGCCCGTGTGGGAGAGAGAAATTGTTGGAATGCCGCCGGTTTGTTTGCCTATTTGTTTTGGTCTCTGGTCTCTCTCTCTCTCTCTCTCAAAACGCCCAACATACCGTGAGCCTTTGACGATGGGAGCAAATGTCCTTTGGGCTTTTGGGTCTCTTGTGAGCGTTTAAAGTCAGGTAGAGTAGGTATGTAATGAATTTTTGGGGGAGATGTTTTGATAATCCTGACCCTAACTCTAGCCCTGAAAATCATAGGTATTCATGAGTCTCGTTAGGTGCTTAGTCGGAGGACCATGGTGATTCGTTATTTCCACCGTAGAGTAGGCAGGTAGGCGACGTGCCGTAGAGATCTGCCTTGAGGCTATTCTAAACTTTCTCCGTGTACACCAGACATCAGGTGATATATACCCTGGCTTGATCGCTGGATTGCGAAAGCATCTCTCGATAGTAGCAGTTTGTTTTATTTTTCCTCTTGGCCGTTCTGGTGTTTCTGCGACCAAAACGGTTAATGAGATGCGCCATGTCGACCTCATGAGAGTGTCGCGACAAGCGGCCATGAAGAAGCGAAAGTCGTAGCTAGCAGGTAGGTAGGTATTAGATCGCGATGGATGGCTTCATGAAGGGCGCATTTATCGGATGAATGCCATTATTAACATTAACCCCCGTGCTGGCGCGACTAAGAGCATGCATACAATATCTCTACATACGCTAGGTACATGCCCTGTTTGCGCTTCGCAGTTTGTCTTCCAGGACAACACAAGACACTCAATCATCATCGTTGGCGATCGATGCCGCCAAACATCACATCTGCCTAAATACAAAATACCTATTAAATCTCTACATGTCGCCCAAAAAAAACAGGTTTTTTTTTCATTATTCATGCAGTTTTTCAATGTTGGCAATCCTCCGAAGATAACAAAAAAAAAAAAGAAAAAAAAGAGAAATTCCATCGAAGTGGATGGAAATTCCAAGGTTGTGTGTGACAAGAAGGGGATTCGAACCCCTGCCTCTTTCGAGAGTAGAATTCTTTCGACCTGATATGAATTCAGGGAAAAGCTTCGTTTTTTTTTTCCCTCTTTTTTGGGGATTTCGCGCTTGAGTCTACCGCCATAACCACTCGGCCACCTTGCCATTTGTGGTTGGCTGCTTCCTTTGTCGTGCCTCTTGACGGTGAAGCTGGGTACCTCCTACTCAGACTGCCTACCTACTTCGGTACCGTGCGGCGATGTAGACTTTGTACAGTAGGTACGGTATGGAAATATGCTTGTGTGGTACAGACTGGTTATCTAAGGTAGGCAGGTTAGATAGGTTACGTAGTTAGGCGAATCCTCCAATCCAAGGGAACAACGGCGACACAAAGAGAACAAAAGAAATGGTTTCGTGGTGTAGTTGGTTATCACGTCAGTCTAACACACTGAAGGTCTCCGGTTCAAGTCCGGGCGAAATCAAAAAGTATCTCTTTCTCTCTTTTTGTTTTTTCTATTCTTTTTTCTTTTTTCTTTTTTTTTTTTTTTTGGTTTTTTTTAATTTTTTAATTTTAATCTTTTATTTTATTTTCTGATGCCCAGCAATCCGGGGTCGCGCCAAGAAACCTCTTTACAGCCCACCGTGTGCGACGATAGGGCTGGACACGGAACTCATCAGTCAATCACATCCATCACATCTAGGCCATCAACCTATGGTCCAAGAACTGTTATGTAGTTACGGACTAATTACATATGGCAACTTAGGGCGCACCGCGCCTCCCAGCTTGCTGGTTCGCCATGGTGGGGCCTATCTCGTTTGCCTTTCGAGTTTCTAAATCCCCAAATCCCCAAGTCCTACCCCTCCACAGGGAGACATTGTGTTGGCCGGTCGTTAGTAGATATTTGAAGACGAGTTCTAGGTACTCCGTGCCTCGAGTATGTACAGGGATAATCAGATAGGTTAGAGGTTAGCTGCCTACATCGTCAACAGTTGGTCAGGTAGGGTCCAAATGTATGTAAGCGGTTGTTGGTTCTGTACACTTGTCAGGTATACATTACATTACTTACATTGCACCATCACCGTTGGCCAGAACTGGCGCCCCAACCTAGAACAACTAGGTTAGGTATCTAGCCGCTTGATAACAAACTCCTGTCGTTGTCGTTGTTGTTGTTGTTGTTATCGTCGAACGGCCAGAACTGTCGACAGAATCCATCCCATTCCATTCAATCGAATTTCACCGATAAAGTGGCCAATCTCCGACTTCTCAAAATAGTTATCGGTTGTCCGAGCTAACCCAGCTAGACAGTTTGCCAGGGCACTTTCCACTGCTGCAGCCAGCTTGCATACGAGACAGCCAGGTATTTAATTACCTATGCGGTGTAGTTATTAAGTATCTAGTGAGTGAGTGAGTGAGTGTCCCGCCTCTACCCCGCCTCCCGTCGTGAACCATCAACAAACTCGAGTCGCATTCCCACAACCCGGTGCTCTGCATCGCTGCAACCGTGAATACATTCGGCCACATACCGATTCGCCAACTAAGGTACATACCTATCTATCTAGCGGGTCCTGAGTGGAGTAATTAGACTAGACTACGTCTTTTACTTAAGATAGATAACGCCTTGTCTTTGTTGCTTCCATGTTTTCTTCCACAAATGTGCGATTTTTGGTTCGCCTGCCGGCCGGCAGAAGGGAACTGCATTGATGATAGCCTGGACAAAGAGTTTGCGATATTCAACTACTAACCTAACTACAGTGGGTCACAGAAAGTGACGCTCGCTCAGACTTGTTGCAAAAAAGACCACCTTTAAGAATCACCACCACGCATCAAAATGAGTATATTTCGCTCCTAAAAAGTGGACACGCATTGAAGAATGGCCGGCAACTGTATTAATACTTTTTTTCTAATTCACATCTACGTTTTGCGGGCCTATATCGTGGTTTTTATTCGAGCCCAAAATTCGGCTTTGAAAAAACGAGCGTCACTTTCTGTGACCCACTGTAACACTCTACTTAGTTAACTACCTACCTGTAGTTACATACTATCTACATGCCTGGTACGGACTACAGGTCTGTACCTCGCCGATGTAACGTTCAATGCGACGACGCATCGTCGATGACTCGCTGCTAAGGCGACCATCACTGTGGAATGGGAATGGGAATACCCATCTAGCGTACATAGTCATGATACCAACCGTAGGCACCTACCTAGGTACCTACTCTAACATGACGGGAGCTGGCGGGATTTGTCATTGCCAACTTACGTGTACATACATAAATACACACACACACATACACACGGCCGAGCGGAATGGAAACAACTTTTGATAACTACCCTATGTGGTGTTGGAAATTTCGTTAATCGTTCATAAATCATAACTGACATACAATTTAAAAGTGCCTAGCTGTGTCCAGTAAGCCCAAGGAAAGAGAAAAAAAAAAAAAAAAAAAAAAAGTTGAAGAAATCGTCGGGTTCTGCTTGTGCTTTAACGTGCTTTAAAAGCAGGTACAAAATGCTGAATCAAGCGAGTACAGAATACGTAACCAGTACACCACCGTACATAGTGTAGGTAGGTACTACGTTGTCCGTAAGTGGTCCGTATCTAATCCGTAGTCCATCGCCTGGCGGGACCTTCATGGTGTTGAAACTTCATTTCGGCTCCCCCCCACACCCCCTGGTAAACTCGACTCGTCCGGGATTCGCCTGCGTGTGTTAAGGCGTAGGATAGGTAGGGCTGAATGGGTCCCCCAGCATTCTTTTCGGGCAAACGCGCAGCCGAATTCTGGCTAGCTAATTCGCCAATAAACGGCCTTTCAACAAATCCCTTCCTCTCTCGGCGCACACTAGATTGACCCTAGTCTTGACACTTCCTACTTAAGTAGGTACGGCGGCACAAGGTAGGTAGGTAGGTACTGTACTGACAGGGCGTTTCGACGAGTGCGCACCACAGCACAGCACAGCACAGCACAGCAGAGCAGAGCACAGCACAGTACAGTGCGTGTCGGACTTGCGCTTTGCGCGATTAATCTCGACCGAAATCCCAAGACGCCAGGCTCAGAACAGTGCCTAGGTATTTATCGTCGCTGGTCCAATGGCACATTTTCGCCGTAGAACCCCCCATCGTTGCCATGGCCTCCCGAAGCCAAACACGCGAGGCACACGCCACCACCGTACACAAGTGTATGTCGTTTCCAGTCGTGTCCCGAGTCGTTCAGCACGGTGAGAGCCTCACCCGCAGCCTCCATCTCTCTGGGGTCCAGCGCCGCGTGCGGCGCGAGAGGTAAGATCGGATTGGATGATGGAAGTGAATTCGGCGCAAATGTAGAAGAGAACGACACTTGCTCCGTGCCTGTGTCTCTCGACGCGTTCAGACGAAGCGAATCCAGCGGGAGTATCCTAGGATAGGGTTTCTTCGGGAATGAATTGGACAATGAGCTTTGTGTGTTCGAGCTCAACGTCGCCGTAGATTCGGACAAATAGACATCAGAGTCGGGCCGCTGAGTAAGACTCGAATCAAAATCGCCATGAACAGATGCCGCCATGCTTGGCCGCCGATCCTGGAAGGAGAAGAAGGTGGTAGATAGCACAGGTGGCGTGAGCGGCGTAGCTGGTGGAGGTCGGCCCTTTAAATATTGTGGCTCATTTGGATCGGCATTCATCACCGCCGACTCATCCTGGCCCTCTTTTCTGATGCTAGGGCTGGATGATAAATCACCCCTGTCACCCCGGTCCTCTTCATGTGGGCTTCCTCGAGCACACAGGGGGAAGAGATCTCGCTCTCCACTCGTCGACTTGCTCATCGTTCTTGTTTTGAGTTCACGTAACTGCTTTGAGGGAAAAGGTGACTCTTCTGGAGTTGTCACAGCGCGCAATCCAACCAGAGCGGAACGTGACGATATCTTATAGTTTCTGATGAAAGATACAACCAACACCAGTAACGCTATGGGTCCCACGAGGGCGGTGGCTAAACTGAGCGAGACTCGGGCCGGACCTTGAGCGTAATACCTCGAACTACTGACACTATCGGTTCGTTGCACAGGCAGATGGTAAACGGGCATCTTTCTGCTTCGGGAAACTGGTATAATGCTGCGAGGCCTGGGGGTGGTGAGAACCTTAACACGGGCCGGGGACGATGAGCCAGGCTTTATGTCGATCCAGGTCTTGGAGGCGGCCGAGTGAGGGGTTTTGGCCCGCGTGAAAGGAGGTGTTACAACGACTCGCAAGAGACGTTAGACCTACGTGGAGAGAATGGATACGGGACGGAAGTAAGCCTGTGGTCGAAGGAAGGTAGTGGTCGATTTGCGGGCTAGGACTGGCCAATTACCACACCCACGCACACACGCGTTGAAGCTGACCATTTATCGCCGTAAAGCGGTACGGGTGGACCAGGTGACTACCAACACTCGACGACGACGGAATGTAATCTTAGCTGAGAAAGAAACAATCGACTGAGCCCCCAAAGTTAAAGTCCTAGGCTTAGCTCGGCTCAATAAATTCACGGGCAAGTGGGATGACGGCTTATTCAGTACCGTTTCGTATTAGCTCAGGAGTTGGCAGACGAAGGAGGGAGAGACGGGAGGATGGGAAGGACAATGACGGCCTTCACATGGACTACCTGGCCATTATATGAACACATCCTCCCGAGGTCCATGACCATGGATGGCCATATCGCGAACAGACGGTACACATGTTACTGCAGGTACCGATAGAAAGGAGCCGATCCAAAAGTACAGCGCCAAAATGACAAAGCCCAAGAGGAGGTGGATTCAGGTGGAGAGTTGGTGAGTTCGGTACACTAGTGTACGCATCCGCAAGTCACCTGCAGGGCCCGTCATAGTCAGCCTCAACGGGCTAAACCCTGTCGATGCAAGACGCGCTACCCTCGCACGCAGGGCCGGTAAGGCACAGTATCTAGTGCGCCCTACTCACGCAATTAAAGGCGACCGGAATCCTGGGATCGATGGCCATTATGATGAAGAACATGCCCCGATCGTTGTGGACTCTAAGCGCGAGCCAAGCCTTGGTTTGACTCGTCACAAGCTGGCAGCGCGTAATGTATAAGGACGCAAGCATCCTCATGTTGGCGCGAGCTAAACTGTCCGAAGACCAGCTCATGAATCAATCAGTCGAGCGGGCGTCTCAGAGATGCGGCGAGACTAACGAATTAGTGGCAGCAAGTGGAAAAAAAAACAAACACCAAACACCATCGTCGCGGTTGGCTGACAATCTCATCTTGTCGTCCTCGGCCTGTGGTAGGACAAATCTAGTTCACAACGTAGAAACGCAGGATTGAGTCCGACCAACCAACTGACAACTCTGCTCTACAGGCATGTGAGAAGCAGTCGCCGCGACACATGATTGGTAGGAACGTGAGGCTCAGGGCAAAGCTTGCCTCGACGCATTGGTTACACCTGTTGGTAGATCCATACCCGGTTCACGACGCTGTGGCACAAAAGGGCTGAGGTGACTCGGGGGCGAGTGGCGACCGTGTGTGAAGACGAGCAGTCGCCTATGATTGCTGACGCAAACTCTGGGCTCGGCAAACTCCCGCCACCTCGGCTCTTCAAGAGCTTCGGGGAGGTAAGAAGCGCAGCTGAGACGCGACTCGATCCAGTAGCTCGGACAGTGACCCGTATCACGCGAAGTGTAGGCAGTGTACGCTACTGCAACGGAACGCAGGCATACCAATGGTATGTAGGACTTCTATTTGATCACGATCCATGATCCATGATCATGGTTGTGACGGTGGCCGACCGGTAGGCAGATGGATCATGGGCGAGAGCTGACCCCGCTCGTAAGACATGCTGGACCATGCAGGAACTTCTACCTAAGTAGGTAGGCGAATAACAGGGGCCGTCGCGTTAAGTGATGCGGTCGGACTGCGGGATCGACTGCTTGACTTTGCAAGGACACAAAACGATTGCTATTCGAAAGCCGCCTTACACTGGTAGGCAGATGAGGGTGTTGAAGTTTGGAGGGGGAGGGTGGAGGGTGGAGGGTGGAATCAGGGCCTCCACTACGCGCGGATTTTGCTGCTTGTTAGCATTCCGCGCTCATCGCACCGCTCCTTCTGTAAAAGAACTGGGCAAAATACCTCCTGCCATCTACGGAATTCCTGTTTTGCAGTTCATTAGGTAATCCTTCGTACAATGCGTATCACCACCTATCATCTCAAATCTTTGGATGAGGATTGCTGGAAGGATCTTCCTATCTTCGAGTTGCGCCTGCCTGAAAACATCACATCACTACCGGTATCGGACATAGTATTAATGACTCCGTGACTTGTGCTACGGTTGGATTCCCGCCTTCCCGCATAGATCAAGTAATAGTTAGAATAGATTCGCCATTGAGCCATTGAGATTGCAAAGGCACAATTCTAGGTTCCCGTTTTGTGGCTCGAGCGAGGAGGATGTCGGTCTGATAGCCTACCGGAGAGCTGGACTCGAGAGGCGACGACAATGCCAACGGGCTAGAAAGATAATAAACGAGCTACAAAAAATAAGCTGATGAGTAGATACCCTATCACAGTGTAATAGGGGAAACTCCTTTACAGTAGGCTAGCCCTACGAGCGCGCTAAAGACACACAGTGCAGAGGCTAGATAACGAGTGGGGACTCACAGGGCTCAGCTAGCGTAAGGTACTATCTAATATGGCTGCATGATAGCTTGTGACTGTGCCTATCTAATAGTACTAAGTACGTACGGTGCACCGTCCACACTGTGCTAGTTCGAGCACCGCACAGTCTGTACCTGGAATTCAGTTCGTGTTCCATCTCTGGCCCTCTGGGTCCTGTTTGGGCATGATCCATCGGCCCCCATCTCCAGTTCTGCATCTACTATGTACATCCATACTTCCCCAGTTCGAGGAGGCCGACGTGATATTGCAGATGATGTGCGTACATGACATTTTTCATGCAGCAGGCGGCAGCGCATTGTAGCCACGTCTTCCTTCCATCTACCGGCACACCATCCGCCTACTGCAACATACCTCGGCTGGACAAACAAACAAATGCTCGCAGTGAGGCAATAACTACCTACCTACAGACTACCTGCCTACCCATTTCGTAGGTGTGCCCTCTCGTAAACGGCTGACGCCAACAACGTGAACCCTCCGTGGCCCAACATACATAGTAGGTAGGACATATCGGCATGATCAAGCTTACAATATCCATCTCGGCTCTCTCACCGCTTCCCTGGAGGCCAACTGAGGGCTCGGAGTCGCAGAGTCAGGTCCGACGCTCGACGGTGCGAACGGGGGGGAGGGGGGCGATGAGATTTGGGGGCTTTATGCGTGAGATGATTATCCACGGGCAATTTTCTTTTCGTTTCCACATATCTTGGACTTTGTCGCCGCTGACACCAGCAAAAGTTCCCCGCCCCCCGCCCGCTCCTCCTCCCCTCCCCTGGGCCTGGGGGCGACAGCCGAAGGTGAGCTGAATCCGGCAGTCGTGTTTGAGCGCCGACCGCATCATCTCGCATCATAGGGTTATGGATCGACATGTTGGTCGATGCAAACGCCATGCATGCACTAAGACCTATCCAAATATGGGGTACCGGTAGCTCAGGCTGACCATCCATGATCCTGGTGTTGTCCTGGCACTTCTTGGCATCTCTGGCTTTGCCTAGCCACCAGTACAGACTGTACGGACGTACCTACACTACCCACTACTTACAACAAGCCAGGGCATTTCCGAACATTCCCGAGCATTCCCGAGCGATGGAGTGTGGCATGCCTCATCCTGCTGTGCACTGCAGAATACCTACGCTGCGCTGCTTACTATCATACACGGTAACTGACCGGTGTACCAGCTGGAAGAGGAAGTTTGAATGTCGAGGTAAGAGATAGGCAGCCGACACACTACGTGGAGATTCCCCTCTCGGCCTTCTCGCTGCCCAGATCTTATGGCTGCGCCCCCTTTCTTCCTCCAATGGTTGATCATGAACCATCAGCTGATAGCGCGTTTTGTTTTGTTTGTTGTCCTTTTTTTCCTCCAACCCTCCGGCTGACCGCACGGCCCGGTCGCGACTCGCAGCAGATCCTCCTCCGCTACAACCAACGACGAGGCAATACGAGATACACTACATGTGATTATGGGTTGCAAGTGTACGCGATCCCACGTAACTGACAACGGTGCCAGTAAACCCTGACTCTCTCACTTTCTGTACTGCTGCTGCTACTAAATTATTTGGTGGCCCAAACGCTGACCGGCGCGACGTGGTCCGTGGCTATGTGTACGAAAAAAGTACACTTTCATCTCGAAAGCGCTGACACATGCAAGAAGCTACGGTTAGTTTGCTTGGTATGGTAGCAATGATACTACGCCAGGGATCGCCCGACGACTTGTTGTAGTGGTACGCTTTCAGCCCTACGAGATCTGAATCCCAGCCCCCTTATCACCTCCCCCGTTCCCCGTCCCCCTTCCCCCCCTCCTCTCCTCGGAGGTTAATACCCGCGTATGCGGATCGCCCCTCTAACCATGTACCGGAAGGGTATCTAGTGTATCTACCAAGTACTACGAAGGTATTCGTACGCCAGGTACTTTGTGATTCGGCATTCCTTTCCTCATGCAGTCCGTACCGTCCAAACAAACTTGTCCAGTCGATATGCTCGACTTCATTTCCCGTAAGGGTGGCCTCTCTACGGATGTATCTCTAGGTATTCCGTCGCAGCAACTTACCCATGACAAATTATGGGAGTTAACTAGCTTGTTCCTAACCGCTTCATAGTAATTACCGTACTCGTGCCGTACTCGTGGTGCGGACCATCAACAAATCCCGAGAGGGTAATATGTTGGTCTGAACGTGTATGTATAGCTATTGACGATGCCTTACCAATAAGGCCGCCTTACACTCACTCTATGTGAGTACTTAGGACATCCTACCTAGGTTGCGAATTTCTAACCCCTCTCAACGCTCTTTAACTACTAGGTAGTGATCAAATCCAACGTAGTTGGAGAGGGACTTCTGTGCCGACGCCGACCCGAAAGCACATTCACTTATACGCCAAACCATAAAAGACAGAGGTATTTCACTCTTAAGTAGCACTACCCACCTACAGGATCACTTGCGACGGCGATCTTTTCGATACCCCGTTTTTGGGGCTGAGTGAGGTTCGGAAGTACTAACTAACTAACTAATTACTACCAATAATATCTTTCATTGTCCATTTCTACACTTTACATAACGGACGAATTATTCCCGCGAATATCCAGCTCGAATCTCACGGTCTTATGTCTTTCTCGTCGTTGCCGTCACCTTGTCTTGGCCTGCCTTCTGTCTAGTCTCGTCTCCTCTCGTCTTATGCGAAGGCTCTCATGCGAGGTATCTAGAACTGGGACTGATTTCGCGGCTGGCGCTTATTATCCACACATCAGCACTAATCGCGGCGATGATCCCGACCATAACTGCCGGTAAAGTATCTAAGGGAAGCCAAGTTTGACTTGGAATCTGGTTCCCGGAAGTGGCTTGTATCCATCCGACTCAGCTCTTTTATGTTTTTTTTTTTTCTCTAGAATGCGAGGTACTATTTTATTGCCATCGAAGCGGTAAATTAGGTAGAAGCGGCGATTTACACTTTTGGGGGGCGATTTAGAAAAGAAAAAAGAAAAAAAGAAAAAAAAAAAAGAAAAAAAAAAAGTAACGAGCTGATTAAGAAGCAAAATTAGGTTCGGTTTTGCCACAAGGGCGGTCATTCTTTTCAATTGCAATGAAATGCGTTTCTCATTCATTAGCCTTTTTTTGTTTTTTTGTTCTTCTTCTTGTTTTTTTCCTTTACATACACGGCGAGACCTTTTGGTGGATTCGCGATTTGCTTAGTATGATAATTAGGGAGGGGACCGATCAGCTTAGAGATGCCGCTGATGATTTATTTTTTTCTTGATTGGTTAGTTGACTGGGCGGAACTTTTCATGGTGGCGATGCTCCCGGAGGCCTGACGATGGTAATTATTCTTCGACCTCGTTTGAGATAGATGGCTTTAGCTGAATGTTCAATAGGTGATGTGACATACTGAGTACCTATCTAATACCTACCTAACCTAGGTAGAGTGGCTGAGAGAACGAACGGGCTTGTTTGGTGTACCTAGGATGATCGCCATCACGGTGCATGGAGGATGATCAAGATAGATCTGACTGATTTCGATTTAATCTATTCAATTGCATCGTATTGTAGGTCGTGATGGGGTTTCTGTCGACTGCTTACTTACTAGGTTAGGTACGTAGGAAGAACAAGAACAAGAACAAGTGGGTAGGTAGATAATGCATTTCAAATCCCGACTCGTTGAAGATGCACGCCGATGTCTGGAGTTTCACCTCACCTACAAAATCACCTACCTGATCTACACCACCTACTTAAGGCACTAACACAACTGACAAGAAGCTCCCGGATAACACACCCAAACAACCCAACAATTTGTTTTTTCATATTAGATTGTCACATAAAACCCTCGAGAGGAAAACCTTGGTATAGGTAATCACTAATGCTTTATACTGATCTTTCATTTTATTTATATAGGGAATCTTCAACCCCCCCCCCCCCTTCTCCTCTTCCTCTTTTTCCATCTCCTCAACTACCTACCACCTTACATAGCCAATAACTGCAAACGCAACAAGAAAAAAGAAAAAAAGAAGAAGAAAGAAGAAGAAAGAAAAGCAAACGTAGAGTTATGCATGCTTGGACTGAGTACAATCCCCAGTATGGTTTTTCTTTTCCTAAACGTACATCGTTATTCATGCTCCAACATCACATAGGTGATGAAAGCCCTGGCTATGGTGGGCAAAACGCAGTTAACACAAGAGAGAGAATTGATTGCGAATTTTGTTTTGTACACAAGACACAAGACACAAGACACAGCATGGCTAACACAGAACCATGGGATCTCCTTGGTTAGGCGCTGCCACCACGCCCTCGCTCCGTTCCTCTTCCATCATGTCGATCAGGACTTCCAGATTCGCATCGAGGTTCTCGGCGTCTTGGCGGTCTAGACATGTCTTCAAAAGCCGGCGGGACTTGTCGATTTTCTCGCCCGTCCCGGAATGACCTAGGGCATTGACGTATTCTTGTTCGGCCTGCCTCTGCTTTTGAAGGAGGTCGTTGAGCTCGTGGGCGAGCCGGAGTCGGACTTCATACGAGTCTTCGCCTTGGTCCCCATTCATGAGCGCCAGGCTCTGCTCTACGGATGCTTGCATGTGATACCGGCTTTGTCTCGCAAGTAGGGACAACACTTGATCCTGCGCTATGGCGGAATCACTCACTGCTTTCGCCGCCTCTTCCGGAGTCTCTAGGCTAGCTTCGAGATCAGCAATGTGCTGGTGTACGAAGGCTAGTTCGTTCTGGGCATTGCCTAATAACCGACGGGCTTCGTTCTCGGCCTCTATCTTCTCCTTCCATTCCTCCTCGTAGTTACGGGCTAACTGCTGAAATTTATCGACCACGAGAGGCGTAATGCGGCTCTGAACCGTGTTAGCAGCCTCTGAGTTGAACGATACCCCCAGCTTTGAGACCGAGTCGGCCAAGGCGTCGCGGAATGAAACTTGGCACTGGGGATCCGGAGCAAAAGGCGAGGAAGAACGTTGCGGTACTCGCTCAGATCGCATGTTCCTGGTCGCATTTAATTCTTTGATCAGCTCATCGGCACGGACGCCCTCGGCATTAGGGATATCAGAGGAGGCTCCCCGGCCAAGAAGCGCACGGACACATTTTCTTGTCTTCTCTTTGGCGGCCAAGTGCAATGCGGTATTGCCATTGTGGTCCTGCATATCCAACAGATGGTGGACATAGTTGGCATCGTGAGTCTCCTGGAGTTTGTTCAGGAGGTTGTCCAGGTAATAGCGGGAGCATGATTGGCTTTGCACCCGGCCGCTCTTCTGCATGGCGGCATGGTGAATGACGGTACATCCCGAGTCGTCTTGAATATGCACCGTATCGAAGAGCTCCTTCATGACGGCGGGAAAGGTTTGCTTTTCGTAGCAATTGGTGAAGTTGACGGATCGCATGAATGGGGTCTCGCCTCGACAATTCTGCGCCCCCAGATTTGCACCAAACCGTTTCAGCTGTTTGATAACATCCACATCGCCCATAGCACTAGCCCAGTGGAGAGCGCTATGCCTTTCGGAATCAATATACCAGTCGGGTTGGAAGTTTGTCGGTGGCTCGGGCCGGAAGGTGGGCTGTTCCTGGCGGGAAAGAAGAAAGTAGTCAAGAAGCTCGTCGCCATAGACGGAGTGCTGTTGTTCAGTGAGATCGTGTATGGCCTCGTCTCGATTTCTCTTCCGCTGATTAGTCGGGAAGTGGGTCACATCGTGGCGGTCGTCCTCCGCTGCATACGACGCCGAGGCAATGGTAATGTTATCCGGGGTATCGTCTTCATTCACCGGCTGGCTGGCGGTTTCGATTTCTTCTTTCGGTGGAGGAGGGTCTAGACATCGAGGTTAGAGAGGCGCTCCACAATCTAGTGTGGCATCATTTCCTGGTCATGGTGCGCTGGCCAGATACGTACTGTTCCATTTTGGCACGGCTGGTTTCCGGGGAGCTTTGGGCTTGCTGGTATGGCGTGGAGCGGGCGGTGGACTTTCACCGCCTGGTGTGTATTCGAAGATGGGTTGAAGACGATCGTATATATTATTCCGCCGGGCAAGTTGCTCTCCCATCTCCAGCGGGATCCAAGTGCCCTGGTACTTTCCATAGCCTCCCTGAATCTTCTCGTGGACGTCTTTCTGGACTTCGCGTTCGAGGATACGGGTGCGAGCGGGCTTGTCAAAGCCGGCACATTTGAGGATATGGGTGGCATTGATCCAATTGTCGGCCCGCCGGCGCATTACATGTTCCTTGAGCTCAGGGCCAAACTGAAATTCATACACTGGAATCTGAATTTAAACATGGATCAGCCACACCTCGCCGGTAGGTGGTAAGCGCAGAGACAGCGACGAGAAGAGGCGGAATCAAGCTGGGGAGACCAACTTACACCACTGTATGTGGCACTATATATGCCGGGCGCGGCAGCAGGTTTTGCAGCCGCCGCTGGTTGAACCATACCGAGTGTCGGTTTCCCGTGTTGGCCTAGAGGTAGTATGCCGTTACGTATGTCTATGAGTAGAGAGCGGTATATGATGTCGCCGTGATGTATTGAAGATTCCCCCTATCTATTCCGTGAGCTCGTCAGTAGCTGTGTATAATGAGGCCGGATGTGATGCGACGGGCGACCGACCGAAAACAGGCAACAGAATGAAGGCGGAGTGGCTCGCAGCCGAATACTTGGTACGATGACAATGCCAGCGTAGTTGGGAATAATCTGGGGACAATTGGGACCAGCTGACATTCGAAATGAATTCAGTGATGTAAGAATGATGGGATCCGAGTTCGATGGCAGCTGTCGCAGTGAAGTAGGAGAGGACGCGCTTTGGGAGAATGAGGGCGGTTGTGACCAAAAGACGCGACCTTGATCACGCGTTAATGAAGAATGGAATACGGAATGACTTACGGAATACGTACCCTAAACTGAAATGTGTCGTAACAGGGTACAGATCCCTACAAAAAGGCCTACAAAAGTACTCCGTACATTGAGCTTTCCGTACGCGACGGATCCGCAAAAATGCACCGAGTCTGACCGAGCATGATTACGGAAGCATAGTTGTTCACTGCATAATTACTTGCATAGTGCATAAGAGTATGCATAACACCGGACTAGCGGACTAGCTCACGGATACTGCAGTCCCGCATATTTACTAGTGGCTATCTAGGTAGGTAGGGAGGTTCGATACCCCTCCTTATTCAGCACCTGGAGGGGTAGCCCCTCATCGGCAATGAGAGATCGTGCTCATCACGTGTGGCTTATCGCTTATCTGAGTACGCTACTAAGTCTGCGAAATACTCATGCGCCCACTACAGCGCCCATTGAGTCAACCACAGAGCTCCGATCTCGTTAGGTAGCACCGGCTGCGCCCCTCAATTGATATAGCTGTCTTTTTCTTCTGCTTTTTTCTCCTCTCTTTTATGTACCTACACCCAAAGTAAGTCGAGTTGATGCGGGTCCTGCGCATCGTTCCCCGAGCTCTAACCGCCGCTCGTCAAGGCTATCGTACTCTCGATCGCATCGGGCATCGTAGATCATCTACAGACTCTACCGCATCAGAATCAAAGCCTTACGTCTTCCGGCGCAACGTAGCCTTCCCGAATCGCTGGCCTCGATCGACTTCAGGAAACCCCCCGCCTGCAGAAATGACGGCCCCGGTTAAGACCCTGAAGGGTCAACTCCTCGACCGTACGGCCCTGGATAGCATGCTCAGGCGGCGCATGTTCTATACACCCAGCTTTGAGGTATGTGCGCACCTTTCTCGGCCAGCTCAGCATGTGCATTATGGGAAGTGAGCTTAACTCCGTCCAGATTTACGGTGGTGTTTCTGGCCTCTACGACTATGGCCCGCCAGGCTGCGCACTCCAGCAGAACATTGTTGACATCTGGCGCAAACACTTTATCCTCGAGGAAGATATGCTCGAGATCGACTGCAGCGTTCTTACACCGAGCGATGTGCTGAAGACGAGCGGTCACGTCGAGAAGTTTGCCGACTCCATGTGCAAGGACCCTACCACCGGCGAGATTTTCCGTGCCGACCACTATATCGAAGAGATTATCGAAGGCCGGCTCGAGGCCAACCGGATAGCGCGTGGCGAAGACATCGAGAAAGTAGGAGTAGACGACTCGCAAGACTCGAAAAAGAAGCGCAAGCCTAAAGGCGTCTTTCCACACCAGAAACTCTCCGATGAGACGGTCTTTGAGTACGAACAAATCCTAGCCAAAATCGACAACTATAACACCATGGAGCTCGGCTCGCTCATCAAAGATTATAATCTCAAAAACCCAGCCACCGGCGCCCTACCGCAGCCTCCGGTAGACTTCAATCTCATGTTCTCCACAAGTATTGGGCCGAGCAGCGCCCTCCCTGGCTACCTACGCCCCGAGACGGCGCAGGGTCAGTTCTTGAACTTTGCAAAGCTTCTCGAGTTCAACCAGCAGCAAATGCCCTTCGCTTCCGCCTCTATTGGCAGATCCTACCGCAACGAGATCTCGCCTAGATCTGGCTTACTGCGAGTGCGAGAGTTTCTCATGGCCGAAATCGAGCACTTTGTGGATCCTGACGGTGGCAAGAAGCACCCTCGATTCAAAGAAGTCGCGAACCTTGAACTAGATCTATTGAATAGAAAAACCCAGTATGAGGGCAGCACGAGAACCGAGAAAATGACTATTGGCAGAGCTGTGACTGCTGGTATTGTTGACAACGAGACACTAGGCTACTTTTTGGGCCGCATCAGCCTCTTCCTCAGCAAGATTGGCATAGACAAGAGCAAGATTCGCTTCAGACAGCACATGACAAACGAAATGGCCCACTACGCCGCCGACTGCGTGAGTGACTCTAGCTTTTGCTTTTTTCTCTCTGTTCTCTTCTTGGCTCGGCCTTCTAGGTCTAGGCTTCTATGATTTAGTTCAGGTGACAGATGCTAATCTATTTCTCATTCTCTAGTGGGATGCCGAACTGCTCACCTCGTACGGTTGGATTGAGTGCGTCGGCTGTGCGGATCGTAGCGCCTACGACTTAACCGTACATGCCAAAAGAACGGGCGCATCGCTCATTGTTCGTCAGCGCCGTCCTGAACCCGTCTCAGTGACCGAGTGGGTAGTAGACCTGCAGAGAAACAAATTCGGTCCAAAATTCAAAAGGGACAGCAAAGCGGTGGAAGCCGCTCTGATGGAGACAAGCCAGAAACGCAGAGAACAGCTCGCAAAAGTGCTGGAGGAAACGGGCTCCATCACAATTGACATTGCGAATGTGCCAGGCGGAAAGGTAACCGTGCCTCGGGAGGTTTTCGTGATCGAACAGCGGACGAGAGTAGAAAATATTCGCGAATTCGTGCCCAATGTGATTGAGCCTTCATTTGGTATTGGAAGAATCCTCTAGTAAGTCTCTCTGATCTGTCGGCTTTCTTTCATTTCTTTCTTTTCTTTTGCTTAATTGTGCTGGCCTGCTAAACGTTATCCTCCTAGCGCTCTCCTAGAGCATTCGTACTGGACGCGTGGCACCAGCGGCACCGACGAGGCCCGTAGTGTAAGTACTTCTAGAATTACCGCTTTCTTCTGTGCAGGGTCATGCTGACTTACACTGTAACTGCCAGGTTCTGTCCTTCCTGCCCCAGGTTGCGCCAACCAAGGTGCTCATCGTTCCTCTCTCCAACAACGATGCGTTCGACTCGTATTGCCACGAGCTGTCCCGCAAGCTGCGGAGCATGGGGGTTTCTAACCGCATCGACGATTCTTCGGCGTCAATCGGCAAACGATACAGCCGTAACGATGAGCTCGGTACACCACTTGGCATTACAGTTGATTTCCAGACCGTCCAAGACGGAACTGTTACTTTGAGAGACCGGGATTCGACGGACCAAGTCCGCAGCGAGAAAGAAACAATCCTGGCGGCCATCAAGGCCATGGTGGAGGGTAGCAAGACGTGGGAGGACGTTAAAGCCGAGCTGCCGGCTTTCCAGGGACAAGAGCTTGATGTTGTTATTCGAGAAGCCTAAGCGTTTCTCGTCACGGTGTCCAGTCCGACGTAGTCAGATGCCATAGGACCTCCATGTCCCTTACACGAGTCTACCACCATAGATCTACCACCATAGACCAGAACGCACCTCACCGCCCTGATACCAACCATCTCGCCTCTGCACTCGGAGGTCTTAGCTTGCTTACAAGGGCAGTTTCTCTCTTGTCTAGCTCTCCGGACTCCTGTGGCTAGCTATATGCCACAATGCCGATTTGGGATGAACCTGTGAGGAGATATGGAAGGGGGGAAGGGGGAAAGCCGAGGACAGACTTCCAAGAAAGCTACGGCGTTATTTGCGTAAATAGTTGTGCGACGTCTTTTCTAGCAAAGAATTGAAAAGAAAAGAGCTAGATCGTTGACACTGGCAGGCGGTTTATACCGAACCGAAATAGACGTCGGATTTGTTACTACACTAGATATATGTCAGTCAGGTAGACGCGTAGACAAGTTTACTACCTACCTATCTACCTACTTTTACCCCGCGCGGCACCCCCTTCACCGTGACCCGTCTACATAGATCACCTATCTATCTACTTACTCCCTACACTACGTACGGTCTCGGACTCTCGGTGATGATGCAAGGCTGACTTGATACTGACCACAGGGACCTTTCTAGGTTAGATTCTAATCGTTACCTGACGGACTAATAGAGAGCGTTGAATTCGACATGCGGGTGGTAATATGACCAGCCTATAGGTAGGCAGGTTTATATATAACTTATATTAAGCATATTGCTTCAATAGCTTTGTAGCATTGTTTTTTTTTTTCTTTTGAGAATTCGAGGGGATTAAGACATGTGTTTGTCTTGGATTGTCCAATTAGACTCGGTCTTTTTTATGTCTTTGTTGGATGATATGATGGGGGTTAGCATAGAGGAGAGAGAGAGAGAGAGAGAGAGAGAGAGAGGACTCTTTCTATGTATGTATGTACGGACGTACGCTCGTTCAGAACTTCTGACTGAATCGGGAGGAAGGGAGGGATAGTTATCTACATAGTCTACTTACCTACCCCGCAGCGGTGTGTGTACGGGGTTTCATGGCACTATCTAACCTATTTACCTACCTAGGTAGGTAGTGTAGGCAGGTAGTGTAGTAATGGAGTGCAATGCAGCGGCCAACTGACTTGGGTATTTATCGCCGAAAGGGAATAGCTTATTACGGCGATGCCTGGGCCGGAATGGGATCATGGACGAGAGGGGGAGGGGTTATTTACAGGGTATTTAGATAGGTATCTAAGTAGATAGGGATGATGGAAAAGGAAAACAAGGAAGATGACGTGATTTATCTGTGATAGTTACATAATATCTTCGAATGAGGGGATATCTTACTTAGGTAGTCAGCGGCACTATGGTGTAATAGGGTAGGTAGATAGGTTTTTAGTAAGTAGTCCTTGAAAGCATGGGGGGGAAGGGAGGGGAGAGGGGAGAGGGGAAAAGTATATGTATCATCGATGGGGGGTGTCTAGGGAATTCAGACTCTTCTTTTTTGTGTGTGTGTGTGTGTGTGTGTTTTCAGTTTATATATATAACTGGACGAGTAGGTATTCTTTACGATTATCGGTACTGGGGATATCGTGCCCGAGAGTCTGCTTATACTTGTTTGTTTTCATTAGAGGATATATTGTTTATTGTTCTTGCTCTTTGGGAAATCGAGTTGCCAAAAACACACCTCTCGATCAGACCAGACCAGACCGGATTATATCTCTAGAAGGAAAAAAAAAATGCCGCTCATAGCCTCTACGCCGAAAGACCGCATCATCCTGGGTCTGATGACCTTTGGTCCGGACGCGGCGTCGGGAACGCCGATTACGGATATGGCGGAGTTCAAGCGGGTGCTGGACCGGTTCCAGGAACGAGGGTATAATGAGGTGGACACGGCGCGCGTGTACGGCGGGCGGGCACAGGAAGGGTTCACGCGCGAGGCGGGGTGGAAGGAGCGGGGGTTGACGCTGGCTACGAAGTTCCAGTATCCGAACAGTCCGGGGGATTCGAAGGGGGAGAGCGTGGTGCAGAGTTTGGAGACGAGTTTGAAGGAGTTGGGGACGGAGTGTGTTGATGTGAGTCTTTTCTTTTTTTTTTTTTTTTTAATTTTTTGGGGGGTTATATTGCTTGTGTTGGAGTTTGAGGTGCTTGTAAGAGAAAGAGAAAGAGAAAGAGAAAGAAAAAGAAAAAAAGAGTCTACGCGTTGCTGACTGACGTTGATATAGATCTGCTACCTCCACGCAGCGGATCGATCTGTTCCCTTCCAGGAGACGCTGGAGGCCGTCGACAAGCTGCACAAGGCCGGCAAGTTTGTGCGCTTTGGCTTGTCGAACTTCACGGCTGCCGAGGTCGCGGAGATTGTCATGATCTGCAAGTATAACGGCTGGGTGCGGCCTACTATTTACCGTGAGTCTGTCTCTTGTTGTGTTGTTATTCCTCTGCTGTGCTTCTCTGTGGACTCTTGAACCGGGGGGGGTTTGTTTGATACGGGGGACATTGCTAATGGTTTGAATATTCAAGAGGCCATGTACAATGCCATTACTCGTGGTATCGAGGCCGAACTTATCCCGGCTTGCCGACGCTACGGACTTCAGATTGTTGTTTACAACCCTAGTATGTCGTCCCAGTCTTTACTTACTCCCGGGGGACCTTTTGTGAAAAGACTGCATCTTGAATTCTCCCAGGCCTGAGGAGCGGGACATCCGTCACTTACAACAGCTACTAACTGGACCCATAGTCGCCGGCGGCCTCTTCAGCGGCAAAGTCAAGAGCGTAGACATGAACCCGGAAACCGGGCGATTCAGTCTGAACAACCCGTCAGGCGCAAACTACCGCAAGCGCTACTTCAAAGAGAGCAACTTCCGCGCCTTGCAGATGATCGAGAAGGCGATCGAGAAACACCCGGGACTGACCATCATCGAGACGGCGCTGCGCTGGACGGTACACCACAGCGCGCTGAAGATCAAGAATGGAGGCGGGGACGGGATCTTGATTGGGATCTCGTCGTTTGCGCAGCTGGATAGCAACTTGGATAATTTGGAGAAGGGACCGTTGCCGGAGGACGTGGTGAAGGCGCTGGATGCGGCCTGGATGGTGTCTAAGGCGGATGCGCCGAATTATTGGCATTTGGATTTGAAGTACGAGTATGATACGCAGGCGGCGCTGTTTGGGCCTGGGGCTAAGTAAGATTGGATTGGATAAGTAGGTGACGGGTTGATGGGTTTTGACTGTGAGATGGTGCTGGTGATGAGCTTATAGATGGGGGGTAGAAAGAGCCGGCCAACGGAAGCTGTTCGCGGCAACATTCTCACTCACGGCACTGACACGAGTTTCTCTCCAGTCTAGGCCTCACATGTGAAGATAGAGACTCTTGATACAATACCATAGTGTGAGCTATTCAACCTTTTTTCTAGGGATAAAAGCCACCGCAAAAGGATAACAGGCCATGCTTTGTTCACCCTTTGATCACAAGTCCAGCGTCGATATCAACCTGAAGCCGACAAGTAGGGATCAAGTCGCGATAGGAATGTCGTTGGGTCGACAACATGGGAACAGCCAAAAGTAGAAAGCGGTCAAGGAAAGGGCGGGTTGCACGACTGTCTTGTATGTCGGTTCTGCCATATGCTCTGATGACTGCATTCGCCATTGGGGGATTCGGTGATTGGGTGATTGGGTGATTGGGTGTTTTGTGTGTCGGGATCATGGATGGTGTTGGCTCCTTGTTTGTGATCTCGAAAGCGCTTTTGCCGGGCAGAATGTCGTGTGGCTTGGCATGCTGATCAGTGTGGCTTGACTGCAAGTTGGGAGGCGGCCTTTTGGGACACCAGTCTCGCCTAACGGGACACCACCCTAAGCCGCATAGGATAACGGCCCCAAATAAATCACGCCGCCTCTATGCCGGCGCAATACTAGCATTTAGTTCATCATACCAGCCTGGATTGAGGTAGGATTGATTATATCAGCGGACGCACGAATGTACCGCATAACTAAACATTTACTTCTGCCTGAGATAGATAGGGAGCGTTCTAGGGTTAGGGTTAAGATTAGGGTTATTCATTCAATCTTGTCAGCTTCAGCGAGGACGTGTCGTCGACACTGTCATTGATCTAAGGTGCCTGCGTACCAGTAGGACCGTTACAGTGTCATCGATTTCGTCGTAGGCCAGAATTACCGGTATAACCAAATACCCGACTGCCAATGTACATAGGTATTATATAACTACGCGACTTTATATAATTGAGTAACCTGTTATTTTCCCTTATACTTGCTTGTTTACCTACCTAAGTTAGGTACCTACCTTTATTACACTCCTTAGCAGCCCGGTCATGACCCTGTACAACGGTCTTATGACGCTACACTTAACTGCTACTGCTTTGTTATCTGCAATCGCTACTTATGTTACCACTCGAATACGCAACCACTCGAGGCTTCCGGGAAGCCACTGGGGATGATAATTGATCATTGCCACCAGGCGGTAGTTAGTAAGTATCTAGTTATGCGTGTACATTCGTACGTCCGCTGATATAATCAATCCTACCTCAATCCAGGCTGGTATGATGAACTAAATGCTAGTATTGCGCCGGCATAGAGGCGGCGTGATTTATTTGGGGCCATTACCCTATGCGGCTTAGGGTGGTGTCCCGTTAGGCGAGACTGGTGTCCCAAAAGGCCGCCTCGCAAGTTGGCTGCATCTCCCTGACCACATCAAACACTGGGCAATGGCATCACCTACCTAACTAATCTATACTTACAGTCCGTACCTAATGTGCCTACTTACGTCCGTACCTATTACCTACATAACACTGATTCAGGGGCTGGTCCCACTGTTCTATTGTGGATCAACCTAATCATATGTACGGATTAGCCCCCCCTATAATACTATAATACTACGTGTGAACATATCATCCGCACTGTAGCTGCCTCACCTGAATCTTAAGTAGATTATTCTAGATTAGCGGAGCGGGATTGATTCCAGAAAATCACTTCCCCCGTGTCTACCGAACAATCCCACCCGTGGTAATGGGTTGATACCAAATCTGCAAGCCGCCGATCCTTTTTGACTGGGAGGCAGTCACTAACAAAGTCGGCATCTCTCCCCGTTCGCGGAAAAACATGTGCTATGGGACTACTTATAAGTTATGGTTACAAAATAAGATTTGAATTCGACGGACTTGAATCAAGTTCGGTCGCAGACGGCCTGTAATATCTACCAGTAGACTACCTAATGTAGTACCTAGGAGGTGTAGGTATCTTCCATTTGACATTTGTCCTCTTCTAATTGCATCCTGTACCTGTTTCTCCCCTCGGTATAGAAATGAAGCACGGTACAAGGGTCACATGCAAGTGCAGAATACGTAGTAATAGGGCAGACTGTGTCGGTTGTACAAATATTACCTCGTTAGACGGGGGGAAGGGACGTCTGACCCACCTACTTTGCCTGATTCACTTTATCGCGCTTATTACGGCTTCATAAACGTCCTGGAGCGATGGTAACTTAGCAGCAATCCTGTCAAATGGCCAATCCTTCACGCTCATGCCATGCTCTCTCTCCCTCTCTCTCTCTCTCTTGTCTCGCACACCATACTTATCATACACACCATTTACACACCATTTACACACCAATCAATATATATATATATATATATATAACTCATATATATTTCATATACCCGTAGCAGATAAGGTATACACCCCCAACTGATGCATCCGAATGACAGCTTAAGCCTATCGCGTTGTTCCTCGCCAGGTCAGCAGCAATCCGACGGCAGTCCTCGTGGCACTGAGCCAGGGGGTGAGTATATACAATACAACCTTGCCTGGTCACTCTCTGTCTCTCTGTCTCTCTCTCTCTCTCTCTCTCTCTCTCTCTCTCTCTGTCCGTCTGTCTGTCTGCCTGTCTTTCTCGCTGACCTTGCTTGTCGAATCGTTGCTCGTGATATAGAAGTTTCTGGGACGCAACGAAATACTTCTTCCGCTTCTTCTTCCTCTCCCTCTGGCACGGACAATTCCGACGACGACGACGACGACGACGATCCAGACGATATGGCGGGGAGGAGCAGACCTTCGTCACGCCAGGCTAGAGCGCCATTACTGGAAAAAGTGGAAGATAGAGAGCGCGGGCGCAAGCGGACGCTCGAAGATATCAAAGACTTGGAAGCGCAAGACGCGTTAACACCGCAATCGCAGGTCGTTACCGCGCTGTCCCCCGACGTCGCCGATGCCGCCATCGCCCACCCACCCTCATTCTCCCGCACGTCGACCGTGCGGTCCCACTCGCCCACCGTCGAATCCCACGCCGCGGCCCGCAAGAAATACCTCCTCGCCGCGGTCTTCCTCGTCGTCTCCCTCGTCTCCTTTGTGCTGCAGACGGAGCTGGGCCGCTATGTGCAGCACGAGCTCGGCTGGAATAAGGCCTACTGCATGCTATACCTCACGCACGGGTCGTGGTCGCTATTATGGCCGGCGCAACTGCTCGTCTTGCGACTGCAGAAGCGGCAGATGTCGTGGCAGGCCTTTTGGCGCCGGCATGTCGACTTGCTCCGGAGCACCGCGCACATGGTCGCCGAGCAGCAGCTTGACGTTCCGCATGCGGTCTTGCGCCGCAGTCCCGTGCCGTACATGGTGCGCACCACTGCCTTTGTCACGTCCTGTCTCACCATTGCGGGCTTGACGTGGTATGTGGCCGTCAACATGACGAGTCCGAGCGATCTTACCGCGATCTATAACTGTTCGGCGTTCTTTGCCTATGCCTTCAGCGTGCCGCTGCTGAAGGAGAAGTTGCGGCTGGACAAGTCTCTGGCTGTCCTGGTGGCTGTCATTGGTGTGCTTGTCGTCGCGTATGGAGATTCCGTCGAGGGTGACGCGGATGCTGCCTCGGGGACCAGCACGCGTCTCCTCGGCAATCTCATCATTGGCGCGGGAAGTGTGTTGTACGGGTTATACGAAGTCCTGTATAAGCGCTTCGCCTGCCCGCCGGAAGGAACGTCGGCGTGGCGAGGGGTCATCTTTGCGAATACGTTCGGATCCTGCATCGGCAGCTTCACGCTCCTCGTGTTCTGGATCCCCCTGCCGATCTTGCACGTCCTCGGCTGGGAAACCTTTGAGATACCGACGGGGGAGACGGCGTTGTATCTGTGGACGAGCGTGATCATGAACGCGGTGTTCGCGGGGAGCTTCCTGGTGCTCATCTCGCTGACGAGCCCGGTGCTGAGCTCGGTGGCGGCGTTGTTGACGATTTTCATTGTGGCGATTGCGGACTGGTTGATTACGGGGCAGGCGCTTTCCTTTTCGGCGTTGGTGGGCGGGGCGATGATTATTGTGGCGTTTTTGGTGTTGAGTTGGAGTACGTGGCGGGAGATGACGGAGGATGCTCGGGAGAAGGGGGGTCATTCTAAGAACGGTGGTGGTGGTGGTGGTGGTGGTGGTGTGTATCAGGAGGCACCTATGGATTGGGATAGTGAAGATGATGATGATGATGGTCATGTTTCATGATTTTCATCTTTTCATTTGAACTTTCTACTAGAACCATCTTTTTCATAGAGTGTGTATGTATGTGTGTGTGTGGTAGTGTGTGTTTTCTTTCCTTTCTGTGTATATATTTGTGTACCTATGTTTTTTTTTTTTTTTTTTTTTTTTTTTGGCTTGCTTTTTATATATATCTGTATAAAGCGGTTGTTTCTGGTTTTTATATATATAGGGTCTCTATCGGTTGTTCTGTTGTGGCCTTTTTTATACGTGGTAGCTATATGGTATGGATGTATACTCATCTAACCTAACCTAGGTTGCAAGCGACGACTAAACTAACTTTACCTACCGTACGGATTTGCCTCGTTTTATCTGTACAGAAAAACGTATTGCATAGGTGCATTGCGTATATTACGCTCCACGTGCAAAAAATTCGTGAATCTGCGACGTTGAGGCTGTTTAGATTTAGGTATATTTTGCTTGCTTCTATTAACTATCCTGCAGGTCCTTTGGGAATCTCTCCCCCTTTCTTCTTGGCTTACCTAGACTAGACTAGGTAGATAGGTAGGTAGGTTAGGTAGGTTAGGTAGGTAGAGGTTATACCGTGGGTTAATTAGGCGTCATCTTTGAAGTCTTTTTGTTAATTTATCCGGTTTGGTATGGGTTTTTTTTATTCTACGAAGAACCTTCGTCGTGGTGATAGTCTCTTTATTCTGACCGAGCTTATACAGGAAGAGTCTATCTAGGGAGTCTGGTACCCTACCTACACTCGGTATACAAATCTACGTTCCGCCTCCTCCCACCCCGTCTTTCCGGAAGTCTTTCCGTCTTTCTTTATGTTTATTGGGGTTTTTTCTCTTGATCTTGATCTTTGGTTCATAACGTCGTGAATAGTTCATAAGCATCTCTCATTTTGGGGGTCCTCCCTGCCCCGTTTCCCCCTGTCTCTCTCTCTTTGTTAAACCTCATCTCTCCTTACTGTATTGGTTTTCCATCTCATTCTAAGGAAGTGGAAAAGTAAATGTCCTGGGGGTCTTATGAGAGAGAGAGAGAGAGGGAAAAAGTCCCCGACTGGGCTCTATGTCTTCTTAACTCTCAATCAGCGTCAACACGGATAATCCGGCCCTCGACACGCGGGGCAATAGCTCGCGTCCAGTCGACTTTGAGCTCGCCGGATTTGAGTTCATCGGCCACCTTGCACTCGACGCCGGCGAGACGAGCCCATTTCGTGAACGCCCGACGCATAATCTGGAGCTCATGGTCTAATTGTTCGACGTCGTCGCCTTTGCGCTTGATGGTTTCGGAGTCGTCGTCTTCGTTGTCGGAATCATCGGCGAGGGGGGTGATGCCCGCTCGTCGTTCGCGGATCTTTTCGGGTTTCCATTGATTCCAACCATTTTCGTCGGGGGAGTCTCGAGGATTTGTGGATTTTGTGGATTTTGTGGATTTTGTGTTGGCGGTGGCGGTGGGTGAGGGGTTCGAGGGTGAGGATGCTGGTTTGGGGGATTGAGTAGCGCCGACTTTACTGGTTACTTTGTCCCAGTGTTGACCCATGCCTTCGCCCCAGTACTTCCATTGGCCCATGACCTTTAGAGACATGAAGTATTGGCGGAGCATCATGGACAAGAGGATGCCGTTCTCTTCGGAGACGAGTTCTTCGGCGACTCCGCCTTCGGATTCCACCAAGAGACTCGTGTAGCCGTCTTTGCCGCGGCCCATGTAGCCGCGGGTGGCGAGGCTGTATTTCTTGGTCAGGTCTAGGGGGTCGCCGTTGATGGAGGCGGAGACGATGCGGGAGAAGGGAGGCTTGCGCGCGTCGTATTTGAAGTTTATGTTGGAGACTTGGGGGAAGCGGCCCTCGAGGGCGGGATAGAGGGATAGACTGTTTTCGAGAGCATCCCATATGGCCTGTCCGGTCACTTTGATGACGACGGCGGGGTCCTCGAAGGGGAAACAGCTGAGGATGTCTTTGAGGAGGATGGGTCCGGGAGGATAGATCTGGTCACCACGGATGGTACCGGCGGCCATCATGGCACAGTCGGTGGAGTAATGGTGGCGCATGATGTCGCAGACCAAGTTGCCGATGTTGCTCTCTTCCAATCTGACGGTTCGGAATCGAGCATCTAGCGGTGCGGCAGTGTATCCGATCGGCTTTTGGAGAGTCACCTTGAGGCTTGCTGTGGACTTTTCGACTAGCTCTAGAGTAGGTTGATGATGGGGGATTTCTGAGGTGATATCCCGGCGGGTGATGTTGATGTTCCATTTCCCCGAGCCGTCGGGCTTCCTTCTCGCTTCCAGGTAACTCATCTGCTTGAAGTCAGTGCCCGACCGCAGGACGTGAGTGCCTTTGATGATGCTGTGGTTATAGTAATGGTCATGACCGCCAAGGATGACGTCGATTAAACCATCAGTTTGTTCGGCCAGCTTGTTGTCGTTGGGCTCACGCATATGGGTCAGGGCAATGATTATCTCGGCGCCTTGGGCACGGAGTCCCGGGACCAGTTCTCTGGCGGTCTCGGACGCAGACTTGTAAACGAGATCGGGAGGTAGACTATTGATAGTAGCTAGCCATTCTCGCTCGGCAAGACCGATGAGTCCGATTTTGATGCCGTTTGATGATGTTATCATGAGTGTTTTTTTACAGTTGCCGATGGGCACACTGTCTCCCAGGGCCGGGCTATATCAAAGTCAGTATTGACGAGGTAAAAGGTGGTTTGCATGAATGACATGAGAAGCCATACTCTAGCACATTTGCAACGAGCCACTGTCAAGAGAGGAGTCAGCAGCGGTTTCATTTAATAGTTAGACTCCTCGCAGGTCTCATGAGCGTGTCGGTAGCGGCGGCGAGTCTGTAGAGAGAGAGAGCGCGCGCTTAAAGGAGGCATAGGAAACATAAGTATAGGAAACACAAGTATCCAATACATACCGGAAAGGTACACTTGGAAGCGAGGTTCCTGAACTTGAGAACGCCAAAGTCAAGATCGTGGTTCTGTCAGGAGAGTTAGCAGGGCGAAAACAAAAGGGGGGAGACATCAGGAACGAGTAAGACATTACCCCTAAAGCTGCAGCCGTCGTTCCGATAACATTCAATAACGGAACCATGTGGTCACCTATTCCAAAGTAAATTAGTTGTCGGAGCACACTCTTGTAAGGTGAGAATATACGAGACATACCCTTCGTGCAAGAGCTTTCGAGACTCGGGTTGAAGGCATCGCCGGAGAAGAAGGTGAGCAGCTCGGGCTGATCCTTGAACTGCGATCCCTCGCGATAGTGCTTTACTAGACTCATGAACCGAGCGGCTCCTCCGACTGGTTCGCTGGAGGAAGAATCGACGTGGTAGACGTCGTTGTAGTGAAGAATGCGGAGGTCTGGGGGAAGGCCATCGTCCGACCCCGAATGGTAGGTGACGGATTCATTCGGAGGAGGGGGACTCTTGAGTTTCTTGTCAGGCATGCTGTTGTTTGTGTGTCCTTTAAGATGGGATATCCGGTTACAGGAGAGAACAATCTATTGAGAAGTGAAAGAAGAAGAAGAAGAAGAAAGAAGGGGAAAAAGAGAAAAATGGAAAGAGGATAGAAAAGGAGGAAAGAGGAAGATGAAGAGGAGGAGGAAGAGGAAGAGAAAAGAGGAAG
Source organism: Xylariaceae sp. X187 (assembly GCA_028637585.1). Taxonomy (NCBI): domain Eukaryota; kingdom Fungi; phylum Ascomycota; class Sordariomycetes; order Xylariales; family Xylariaceae; species Xylariaceae sp. X187. Next base: position 60,133 of record JAJIZN010000006.1, on the reverse strand, counting down.
AGGGGACTGTGATAAGGTAGCAATTCACGATGCACTTGACGATTGGTCAGTGTTTGATAGATCTCCATAACCTGTTACTGGATGGCGACTTGTTGGGCAGCCAAAAAAGGTGCTGCATCTCTCGTCACAAGCCGAACCGAAGAACAGTCATGGAATGGAATACGGCGGGGTTTTCTTCCATTCCGGGCATCATAGGTGTCATTACTGCATTGCTGCATTATCTACTGTATTTGCAATATACCTGTCTGGGTAAATGGATAACATCTGCTTGAATCATAAAATCTGCTGTCTGTAATACAGATTACAGAGTACCTATCTAAGGTAATTGCAACCGCGGACATCTTGCCCATCCAACCAACCCGGGCTCGAGGAATACGTGACTACGTCATTCAAGCTTCATTGTCTCAGTTGCCAGCTGAACTTACTAAAAGTGGACTGCCTATACCCATTATAGGATAGGCTCCGCTAAGTATATCCATCTGGGTTTTTGTATCGCTACCGGCGCCTAGATAGAGTCTAGTCTATCTAATATCCAGCTCTCTCCTTCTCTTCTTTTACATGAATAGCCTGGCTACCATAATCCTCCCTCGTCACCGAGTCTCCCAAGTGACCTACGGTTAGTAATTGACTACGTAGGCAGGAAAATCCACACGGCGAACTGACAGCCATTCTCTGCTGACCCCATCACTCGGTGCGATTACATTTGCGGCGGCCCACACACGCTCGCGCATTTCATCGGTCATGTCTTCTAGAGCTGGGAATTTACTGGTTATCACACATGGTACTACTACGTTTTTATGAACTGGGAGTTTCTCTGAGCGACTCGGCTTCACATCGGTATGCTGAGGCGATATCTTGGAAGTACTCGGTGTCGTTTGCGTATACGCTCTCGCGATAGAGGCCATGCCATTTTTTTGGTATGGACTCAGCTGGCAAAGAAGACGATGGGAGTGTGTGTATGTGTATGTGTGTGTGTGTGTGTTGCTGTTCTTGGTGATGAGGAAGGGGAACACAGATATCACGATTACATGGCCGGGAACTCACGAAAAGCAACACGTTTCGACCCATATTAGCTATTGCTTCTTCTATCGGTCGCTCAATCAAGGACTTCCTCTCCCTGGGTGTATTTGAATGTGTATGTGTAGATGATGCTCGGAATGGGGTTTTGAGGAATTTTGAAAAAAAAGAAGTATCACGAGGATAGTTGGGGACTCTATCTCTCTCGTCCACTTACGTTGTATGGTTTTATTTGGGATCTACAGTTATTAATCTTATTTTTCTGGTATACTCACTCACGAGAGGGCCGTTGAGAAAGGGGAATTGGTAAATGAAGAATGGTATTATTAATCGAATCGTCTAGGTTTGGTAGATATAGTGTGTAGTACTAGGTAGGTAGGTTTATCTTTTCCGAACCATGAACGCGGACAGGGGAGATCTTGAGTTCAAGCAGGACCGGCATGTCTGAACCCTCAACCCTCCCTCAATCCTCGATCCTCATACTCTGGTTTAAATGAATGTTAAACCGCGAGCAGGAATCCGGTGAGGATCCAAACCATGCCGACGCTGAATACCGTCAAGCTCATCATCGCCTGGCGGGGAGCACTGCTGATCTCGATAATCGGCACATGCCACCCGCAATGCGTTTCTTCCGGGAGCGGCACACAGCTCCAGAAAGTCGTTTGGATAACTAATTTCTCGCCGCCCTTGCCGTGTTGTCCTGCTTCATATGCATATGGGTCGGAGACGGGCGTTGGAGTTGGACTTGGAGTTAGGGTTGTTGAGTGCAAGGTGGAATTCCGGACCAGCGAGGATGAGGGGATGATGGAGTAGTTGGCGGATGTTGGGGGGATAGGGAAAGTCTGATACATTGGTCTTGATGAGAGTGGGGGTTTGGGTGACGGTGTTTGGTATGCTTGGGTTGTTGTCAAGGTCATCGGTGTCCGGATTTGGAGAGCCGTCGTTGTTGTGGTTAAGATGGTTACGGATAGGAGGGCTAGGAGGGCGTTTATGAGCTGCATCTTTCCGTCGAGCTTTTGCTTTTCGTCTTCTGGGTTTTCTTTTCGTATGAGATGGGTATTTGTTGTTGACGTCGTGGGATACGCGCACGACTTTTCGCAGAAGCACCGGTGAGAATTGTGGCGTTGGTGTTTGAGAGCGCACTCCGGAACGCAAATAAATGGGAATCGATGGATAAAGAGAGTTACGAAGGATTCTGATGCAAAACGGGAAGAAGTATATAGAAATGTAGAGAGGGTTCCATGATGAATTTATTGCACATCTTCTTAGACGCTGAACAAGGGGATTGTCATCTGCACGGATTGCAGGCGTGAAGGCCTACGAACAATGCTTTTGTGCCCTATTTTCGTGAATGGTCTTAGCTTTATCATGCTCTTCTCTTAGAGACAAAGGACCTTGTTTTGTTGGTTTGTTTGTTTGTTACGTAGGGGTTTGTTGCGCGTGAGTGTGTGTGCCAGTTTTGAAGGAGCAAGGTAAGACGCATGAATGGTTCTCCTTGTTGCTTGGGATTGGGATTGGCTTTTGTCTACGGTCTTGGATGACTGGTCGCCGACTAGTGAATTCACGATGACATTCACGATTTATGAGATCGGCATGTGTAAGAAGTCGACAGGGACGGACTATCTCGATTGGTGCTTGGAGATGTTGCTGTTCATGCAAGTCAAGGGGTAAGACAGTCTTGGCATAAGCACAATCCAATGATGTCTAGACCGGGTTGCTCGTAGGTACCAGACGATTCATAAGAGAAAGAATGAGAAAGCGCGTGGTTGGCCAGCCCGACATCTTTGGAAATGTCCAGATGATTGGAGTTCGGGAGGCCGTTGCATCTCGACAGAAACAGGCATATAGGACCTAAGTTGCCTCAAAAAACACTCAACCGCATTCAGGGTTTTATCATGTCATCTAATATACGCGTACTCCCGTGTCGGTAGACGTTCCTAAGATAATTGACAACGAAACCGGTATTTGCCCATCCATGTAAAGCCGCAAAATGGACCCAGGCTCACACTATAGCTGTGCTCCGTTGCTGTGATCTTCAACCTCACAAAACGCCTTGAAAGTGATAAACTCGTCTCCCGCCTCTCCCGCCGATTCTAGCACAAGATCGGCCGTTGCGCCGACAAAGAAAACGTAACCTTCCTTGATCTCTTCGGTCTTAGGTCCGATGGAGATCTTACCTTGACCACCAGTGCAAATGATGATGCTCGGTCCATCGACGCCATCGAAGGTGACCTTGGATCCATTTCCTTTTAGAACAGATCGGACTACACTGAACTCATCGATGGGCGGATCATACAACATCGATTCGGACCCTGAACTATACGCTTCGCGATTGAGCACAGCATAAGGATATTCGGAGGGCGACATCTTTTGCTCTTCAATGGGTGCGTAGTTATATGTCAACGTGTCGACCAGGGTTTGGACATCTTTAAACTTGGGTGTGAAGCCTGCCCGTATGACATTGTCGCTCGCAGCCATGCATTCGATAATGTCACCAGACACATAGGCGTGGATGTCGTCGGCCTTCAAGAAAAGGGCTTCGCCCGGGGATAGTTGGACGTAGTTGAGGAAGAAGAGGACAAACAGACCGATGTCGTCGGGGAACTGCTTATTGAGTCGGCTCACGAGTTCGGACATGGTCGCTCCACTCGTGGATTCGGTGCCCCCAGCAGCAAATTCGGCGCCTTTCTCGGCATCGGCGACTAAAGACTTGGCAGCCGACGCTACGTCCCCAGACGACGACTTCATCAAGGCGGAAAAGGCAGACTGAAGAGCGCGCTTATTCTGGGTGGTCGCATCAGGTGAGGCGTCACCCTCCTGGCCCCGGACCGTAGCGATGAAGGCTTTAGACTCGTCCTCGCCAACGAGCTGACGCAGGGCCGGGACGCTGGCAAGGAAGTGCGCAATCTCACCGAGAGGACGGAAGCCACACAGACCCTCGAACTCGGTGATCGCAATGGCCATCTCGGGCTTGTGGTTGTCGTCGGGGTAGTTCTTGGGATCTTTGGCATGCAATTGCTCGGCCAGTTTCTTGTTGGGGTGTGCTTGGATAGAGAGGGCCTTGTTGATGGAGAGCACCTTGAAGAGGAAAGGAAGCTTGGCGCCATATCGTGCTTTGACGGAGGGACCTAGAAGCATGGCGTTGGACTCGACGAGATCGAGCAGAGTCCGTTCGGTGGCCAGGTCCTTGGAGGGGTTGGAAGGGTGAGTTCCCATCCATAGCTGGTGACCACATCGACGTCAGTCTGGGGGTTTATCCCTCTCTCGTTCTCTCTCACACACTCTCTCGCGCGCGCTCTCGCAAGTTTCCAGATAAGAGCGGTCAACGCACCTCTGCGTAGGGTTTCTCGGACTCGATAGTCAAGCTATCCGAGGGTGTAGCGGCGGCGAATTTGGCGGCGGCAGACTCGGAGCCAATCTTGCCCCAGTCGTATGAGTTCACGCCGCATTGAAGGCGGAACAGAGGAACAGGGAGAACCATTGTGTTCTGTCTCTTGTCGTTAGTAGAATGGTCAGAAGAGAAGGGTGATGGTCAAAGTGTGCACAATAGGTCTGGTGAGTTCGGGTATCCGAAATGAGGAATGGAAAGGGGACGAGAACTGGAAGCAAAGCAATCCGAGACAGAAGGGATGATGCAATGGCACAAACATAAACGTAGATGCAAATGTACCTAGTGTGTATCTCTAGCCAGCCGTATATGCGAAGAACACGCGGTAATATACTTTCAAGGTACTTTTCAATACTTTTATCCGACAACGTGAAACACGACGGAACCGTGTGCTTATAGGTGGCGGTGGTGGGCGTTAGAGGGGTAGGTACAGTCAGACAAAAAAAGTTCCGTTCAGTCCACTTTTAAGCCGCCAATCCTAAATTGAGCTTTTGACCACCCCAACTTCAATTACACGTAATACATTCAATTCTGCTTCAAATGAACTGAAAAACACTATATCTCGTACTCCTCAATCCGGGCTTTCTAACGGTCCCAATTTTGTCCACCTAACTCTACCGTACTACCCACCCACCTCGATTACCGTTTTCAATCGATTATTCATGATCGCGACGAGGTGATTGAACACTTCAACTTCCATGGCTTCCCATACTGCAACCACAGTCTCGTGCAATAAACTGAGCAGTTAGGCGTTTTCAGGCATGGTTTAAATACCGGGTTCAGTGGCGCTGATGCGTTCATTCAGTGATTTCCGTAGGTTTTCAATCGAGTTAAGATCAGGTGAGTATGGCGGCCAATCCACGATTGCGACCCCATTTTCCGAAGCCGATTTACGCAACTAATCTTGAACTAACCCCCCTTGAAAAATACAGCATTGAAATCCCCGTCCTTTTATGAGGCGAATAGTGTTTTTTTCTTAATAGGCGAATGCGGTGGTGCACTGGGAGCCACGGTTGAAGATTGAAGGTAGTAAAACACTGAAATGCGAGTTCGCAAAAAAGTGAACGGAACTTTTTTTGACCCACTGTATGTAGCTGTGCCTTCCAGGTTAATTACAGACTACCCCGCCATCCCCGAACTTGGTGTACAGGGTCTAGGTATGAATCTACAGGGCCTAGGCTGCCTGTGTAGTACCTAAGGAATCCCCGCGCCAAACTGGTTTCGGTTCTGCCCGTGCTACCTACCGCTTCTGACCGCTTCTGATTAGATAACCTCCCCCATCCCCTTCCAACTTCATCGCCATCGTCATCGTCATTGGCGTAGTACCTTGACCTGCGTGATTGACTGCTTAATCGTCCACCTACTGAAACTACCTTAGTCTACCTTTATAAGATTCTGTGTACCTATTGGCGGTGGTTAGAGAGAGAGAAACTCATCTGATGATACGGGCATAAAAGCATAACGTAGGGATACCTACACGCGCATCCCTCACTAATGCCAGCCATAACTTTGTACGGCGCCTCGGACTTATACACGCTATCTACATACTTGTCTAAATATCTATCTCCTGCCCCGTGCCTGCTCATATGTAGGGCAGACTGCGCACTTCCTGCCTTTTCAAAGTTCAATATCGGCGTATATATCCCAGGCCCAACCTTACAACCTTTGCGCACGGCCACCTTCTTTCTACTTATGTAATCAAGCGAAGTGGTATATAAGGTCTTCGCATCGCCGATTCCTACCATCCCACTCTTCCCACTCTTTCCCTTTTACCTATTGGGTACAGTGCATCGTGACAGTTGCCTCAGCCTACTGTTCGCTTGTCCTTAAAAAATGTGAGTTGCCCTGTCGGCGGCTACCTAGCCTGCCCTTGTAAACTATCCAATGATCCACACCAGCATCAACATCACTTGGTCGTGAGCATCTGCTCTGAGCGTCTCCATACCTGTCTGCTTCATACAAAGCTTTTTTGCTGTGTATCGCGTTATCACTTGGATGCTTCTTGCACAGGCTCATGATTCATCGACACAATGGATAAGGCTGACAGGACCACAGACAGAGAGTTGACTCGCCTCCAAAGCAATTTGGCCAACCACTGGAGCAACCCAACCAATAGTCGTCGAACCACTCGCGACTCGGCCAGCCAGGGCAGCACCGAACTACCAGGACGACCAAAGCAGCCAGAGCAACCCGAGCAACCCGAGCAACCCGAGCAACCGGGGCAACCCGAGCAGGCAAATCAGCCAAGACAGCCAAGTCAATCAAGCCTATCAAGCCTGTCAAGTCTATCATTGAGCCCAGCCAACTCAGTGGCACTCTCGGCTCAACAGAGCCCAAAACAGTCTCAGAACAGCCAAGTCATTCTCCCTGACGCCACCATGATCTCGCGTGGAAATCAGCGCAGAAGCGCCAATCGCAATAGCGAGATGGGCGAGCCTGGCGAAGAGATCGGAACTTGGAGAGAGTTCAAAGAGAAGCTGCCGGGAATAATCGACCAAGTCAACGCGAGCTCGAACCACACGGCTGCCATGGCCGATCTCGATGCGAAAAACGCCGAGAAGAAGAAGAACGGTAGTAAGTTACTTGGATCGTGCTGTATGTACACAGAAGTCATCCCGCTGACCATGTCAACCAGCCCTGACCGTAGAGGACCTCAACAAGATGGATCAGCTTTCTCGTCAAGGCGTCAAATCACACGACGACGCCAGCAAACTGATCAAGGACCAGATCGAGAAGCTTAGGGTCTTACGGGCTATAGCGAAGCACAACGAAGAGATGCAAGAGGCCAGTTCATCGCGTGCAACGGGCCAGCGCAAAGACCTGTGGGAATTCACCCAGGACGACTCTCCTATGCCCTCGCCGAACCCCAACATCGTACGACGCATGGGTGGCAAGGGAGAACGGGGCGACTCGGTGCCGCCCAAGTTCCCGGATCGGTCGACGCCGGCTGCCAAGGCGGGTAGTGCAGAGCCACAGCCGGGCCCGGCGGCCAATGCCATCCGGACCAAGCAGATATTTGCCAAGGACGACGAGGTGGCGTTCAAGCCCAAGCCGGCGGGCAACACGGAACAGACGGACTGGATTCTCGGCATCGTCCAAGAAGTGCGTGGCGAGGGCAAGTCGCGGCGATACCGCGTGCTCGACGCGGACGTGGTGGAGAACCATCTCCAGAAGGATTTCCGCACCAGCGCCAGCAGCATGATCCTCATCCCCAAGGAGGGCACGGTGCTCCCGCCGCTCGAAGAAGGACGAGTCGTGTTGGCGTTGTATCCTAACACTACAACGTTTTACAAGGCCGAGGTGATCGGCATGGACGGCAACGAAAAGGTCAACCTTCGGTTCGAGGGCGAGGAGAGCAGCAATACGATGCAAGCTGTCACCCGACGATACGTGGTTGAATACCGGGCCTAATAATGGCGGGTTGCTCGGCCAACAGTGGATGGTATCATGGTATCATGGCATCATGGCATCATGGCATCATGGCATCATGGTATCATCGAATCATGGAATCATCACGTTGAAGTTGTTTCATTCGGGCCTGTTATTAGTATAAGTATATTAATAGTGTACTCTTCTAATGGAGGTGGATGACGGCTGGTGAGGTATCTCGGAGGGATTGATTTGTGCCATTTGGCAATGTAACCCCAGGGCGAATGGTGTTGAAGGAGTCGTGGATCGGCGGATCATGATGTCAGAGCCAGTGCGTCAGTCACTGGCATCTTCGGCATGCTGGCTTGTCAAAAGCTAGACAACTGTCCGGACATATGGACTAGTTATTGAGTTCAATGTTTCGCTGGAGGTTCTATTCTACCTATGCTGTGCTCTTGTTTGCTTGCTTCTTCTGCAGCCCTATACTATGTAGGCGAAACTACCTACCTACCTATCAAGTAGACAGACTACTACTATGTACAGACGTACTAATAGACATGTAATTAGTTTCTAACTCTGGCTTGGTCCGGTCAAATGAGACATTTGCAAATGATTCTTGAATCTTATGACACAGTGAACTTAGATATTTGTTTGTTGTTCTTTTCTTGGCTAGACGGGACGCGGAGTGCAAAGCCCGATAGGGATGAGCTGTGGCGTCAAAACATACATACCTAGGTATCTACTACGGTGGGTAGTGCGAGCGACTGGCTATTTAATTGGGTAGTTAACTACCTAGACAAGTACGGACTGTACGGACTGTAACTACGGTCTGTACCTATCTAGGTAGTTATTAGATACACAGTAGGCGACACAGCACGTCGAGCACTGTATTCTCCAGCTAAACACCGTGCATGTACCTGACTGCCCCACTGCCCCTCTGACCCTAGACGGCTAGCGGGTTAAGACTGACCTGCATCATCACATCAAACGCTAAGTTAATTACCGTGATAGCGTCCTCGTCGCACTATTGCGCTAGTACCTGCGCTAGACTGCCCTCCCTAATACAGTGTGTCCCTGACGGTCTGCACGGTCTGCACGGCCTGCTCTTGCTCGTCTTGACTTGATTTGGTCTGCTGAGAGGATCCAAGCCAGGCCGTCCCACGTCTTTCCCTTCCCCCTTTCGACGACGTGAACGAAGAGCAGACCCGACCACAATAGACCAACGACAGCGACGACAAGCCCCATTGATGCTGTGTTTGTTTGGTCGAGTGCTTGACCCGCGAGTTGACAATCACCTGACCTGTTTGTACAATTGTACTCTTGTGCACTTGTACTTCCTGTACCTACAGCCATTGTTTCTTTTTCCTGTGTACCGGCTTCATTCGTCTCCGGTGCGCGAGCGAGCGACCTCATTTCTAGACCTCCCATTTCCGACCTCTCAACCGAGCCTGCCCGACCTTCCACTATCCCTTTCGCATCGCGCCAATACCCTGAATACCCTGAATACCCTGAGTACCCCGATACGCATTAGACGCGCAGACCACATTTAACGCATTCGCGGCGACTGGAACTGCGCACACGACTTTACACGCAACCATCCATATCTACAACTTCACACATCATTCCGCGCAACCATGGGTGGCCAACTCTCCAAGATGATGGGCAAGATCTTCGGATCAAAGGAGATGCGCCTGCTGATGCTCGGTCTCGATGCTGCCGGAAAGACCACGATTCTCTACAAGCTCAAGCTGGGACAGGACGTCACCACTATTCCCACCGTCGGCTTCAACGTCGAGACGGTGACCTACAAGAACGTCAAATTCAATGTCTGGGATGTCGGTGGACAGGACAAGATTCGTCCCTTGTGGAGGCATTACTTTAGCGGTTAGCGACTCTCCTTCTATCTTCTGTTTGCTGCTACTATTCCTGACACGCGCTCGGTATGAACAGGTACTCAGGGTTTGATCTTCGTCATCGATTCCTCCGACAGGCAGCGGATAGCAGAGGCCCGCCAGGAACTGCACCGCATCATCAACGACCGCGAGATGAAGGACAGTTTATTGTTAGTATTCGCCAACAAGCAGGATATTAAAGATGGTAAGTCCCCGTCTCTTCGCTCCCTATGTCCGACGAGAATCTTCCCCTCTGCTAATGTACTCGTCCGCAGCCATGAAGCCACAGGAAGTCACCGACGCTCTCCAGCTATCTAAGCTTAAGGACAAGGTCTGGTATGTCGTGCCTAGCTGTGCCACTACAGGAGAGGGTCTGCTCGAGGGTCTGGCCTGGCTCTCCAACAACGTCAAGGCTCCCCCCATCCCAGTGAAGAAATAGAGGTTTTGAACTGCGAAACATGGTTATATTAGCATCCATACCCCCGACGCCCTCTGCCACTCGCCCCTTTATTTTACCGCCTTAAAAGCTAGATGGGCGAATCCTAGCCTGCCTTCTAATTCATGTCGTCTACTTCTTTTTACTTCCACAAAAGTCCCCATCCTTATCCTATTTCATCCACGCACCGTCATCCGCCTCTTCATTCCCCCCTTCCCCTTCCCCTTCTCCGGGAAAGCAGGTCGTGTAATTTGTTGGTTGAGCCATATTCACGCGACGCGGAAGCTGCCTAGGGTAAACCCTTTTGTTTTATTGTATTGTTAGTTGGTAGTCTTGTTGACCTGGACGAGTATGTGTGTGTTTGTGAGAGAGAGAGAGAGAGAGAGAGAGAGCGAGGAGAGGGGAGAAAGTTCCGGAGCAAACAAAACTACTTGAGAGCCTGATTATGAAGGGGAGGGGAGGGAGGAACATATGCTTGCTTGCTCTGTCTTGTCTTGTCTTGTTACAACAACAACTACAACTACTACTACTACTACCACTAAGAAAAATCAGCCCCTTCTTTTTTTTCTTAATTTAATTAATCTGCCAAGTTTAAGTCTGTCTCTTTTTGAGGAGTGAAAGATGAGAATGAGAATGAGAATGAGAATGAGAATGAGAGAGAGAGAGAGAGAGAGAGACAGAATACATGTGTCTAGAATTCTAGAAGAAAGAAGGGGAAAGAAAAGTATGTAGTTGAAAAAATTCAGTTTTCTTCCTTGTTCCTATTTATTTCGTTATTTATTTATTTATTTATTTATTGGTGACGGTGTTGTTTGTTGGTTCGGCCGACTTTTTTTTTTTTTTTTCATCATATGAGATTTTCTTGTTTTGTGCTTTTTTTTTAATGAATGAATGAATGAATGAATGAAACGGATGGATGGAAGGGGGAGAGGAAGAGGAAGAGGAAACGGAAGGAAAAAAAGATGAGTGATCTCGTTGTCGAATGTGCTAGTGCCGATGCTAATGCTAATGCTATGTTGCGATTCTTCATGAAGTGAGGTGAAGTGAATTACAAAATAGGTATGTACGTATGCGTACATAGACGGCGCGTAGGGAGGTTGGGTGCGGAAGGAGATGAGTAGGTAAGGTAGGTTAGGTTAATGGAATATATGGTTAATAACCCTAACCCTAACCCTAACTCTAACTCTAACCCTGGAAGTTTGAAATGACTAGCTTAAGTGATGGGTTTTTATATAGGTGAGGGAATGGGTGTGATGGCTGAATTACTTGAGCCGAATTGATTGAATCGATGGAAAGATGGGCTTGGACTTCGTTCGGGCTTGGGTATAGGTATGCGGGAATGGGAGATGAGGATGGGAATGAGGAGGTGATGATGTTTGATGAGTTTGAGTAGTTTCATTTAATTCGTGCTTTTCGTTTCGTTGTTCTGTCTTGTCTTGTTTTGTCTTGTCTTATTTGAGGTTCTTTTGTCTTCTTACGTCCATATACCTGACCTAACTTTCCCCCCTTTTCACCTGGACGTTTAGTTTTGGTTTTTGGTTTTTTTTTTGGGGGGGGGGGGGGGGGGTGGGTTTCGTTCCTAGGCCTCTATATTTCGCTTCTATCTAAGGTTAGGGTTAGGATCCCCCTTTCTTTCATTCACGGCAGCAGGACTTGAGTAATCGGTCCTACCTATTCATTCATTCATTCATTCATCTATCTTACCTTTTCCATCCAGACCATGCATGGATCGATTAAATTGACTCGTTTTCATCTTTTACTTTTACGGTGTATGTACGGGAAAGATCGCTAGCGGTTCATCCTCAATCATGAAATCTAACGAGCAAAAAAAAAAAAAAAAAAGTTCATCTAGGTAGGTCTCCTCCCATCTGCGCTATGTCTACGGACCGTAGAATGTAGTGTATAGCGTATATATATGTATTAATTCCTGGATACCCGGAACACCTAATAGTACATTCATCGATAATGATGACCAGACTCTGACTCTGGTATGCCCAACATCGTGTGCCCGTATTCCCTGCTTTCTCCTACTATTGATATTGCTAATGAGAGTCTTGTCTTGTCTTGTCTTGTTTGTTTGTTTGTTTGTTTGTTTGCTTGGTTGTTTATTTGTTGAATCATTCGTTCGCTTATTCCATCTTACGATATGAAATGTGTGGAGAGAATCAGGGAGGACGAGTTTGATATCCTTATACTAACCACTCCCACCTCTCCCGTCCTCTGAGTATTTTCATGGCATGCAAACAAACTACGCCTCCTTCACCCTCTTAACCGGCCGCGACACAGCCCCAAGACTATCATCCGGAAGTCCAGACCGCTTGGTACCCGGAAGACTACTCGTACGGATGTCGTTGTCATCTTGACTTACTCGCCTCATAGGGTACGCCGTCTTCAGACCCTCGAAACAATTCCCGCTGATCCGCTCCCGCTCAGCGGCTGCACCCGGCCCCATCACGGGGGCATGGGTATTAGAAGCGCCGGGGCCGGTGCCGGTGCCGGTGCCTGGACCGCCGAAGAAGGGGTGTTGGAGGGCTTGGGCTGCTGTTAATCGTTTTTCCGGGTCGTATTCCAACAGTCCGGCTAAGAGGCGGTATCCCTCGGCGCCGAGGGCCGAGAGGCTTTCGTTCGAGGCGGGAGAAGAGGTGGAGGCGTGGGAATTGATGGTACCGTAATACCATTTTTCTAGATGACTGCTTGAAGCGGCGGGTGACGATGACTTGCCGTGTTGATGGTGGTAGGATTGTTGATGATGGTGATGGCTCGGATGCTGTATCGGCGGCTGCAGCATGGAGAGGTTGTTGTATTCGGGCATGCTCGTGAGCAGAGGCCAGCGCTCCTTGGTGGGCAGACCCATGATTTCTACAATCTTTTGCATCTGGTTGCGCTGAAAGGGGACGGTTTTCTTGTCCATTTTGGCTTCTTCGCCTTTGAAGATAGGCCGCAAAGACAGCAGTTCGGCAAAGATACAGCCCACCGCCCACATGTCTATAGCCGGGGTGTAGTGGCGGCTTCCGAGAAGCAGCTCCGGCGCTCGGTACCAGATGGTTACGACGACCTTATCACCGCTGAAAAGTGAATGCAGAGGCTTATAGAATAGCCGGGCGAGACCCAGATCGCCGATTTTCACCTGGCCGCCGGAGGTGACCATGATATTGGCGGGCTTCAGATCGCGGTGGAGAACCCAGTTGGTGTGTAAGTACTCGCAGCCGTTGAGCAGCTGGAACATAATGCTCTTGACGGTAGAAGGCGGGATGCTATGCCGTGGCTGTTGCGTGTGGTGGTGAATGATCTGCAGCAGGTCGTGTTCGGCATATTCAAAGACCATGAAGATACACTTCTCCTCTAATATGATTTCGACGAGGCGGATGACATTGTCGTGTCTGAGCTCGGAGCAAAGCGCCATCTCTCGGATGGCTGACTGGGAGATGCCAGTGTACTGGACCTGCTCGCCTTCCTTGTCGGGCTTGAACTTCTTGATGGCGAAGTCACCGGGTTGGCCCTGGCGGCCATGGGCTTTGTAGACGCGCCCGTAGGTGCCGCTGCTAATGAAGCCGACCACGCGGTATTTGTCCATGACCTTGACTTTGGGCTGGTAATTCATCTTGCCGGTTTTATCATTCAGATCTGGGGTAAGCAGAGTGAGTTAGTTTGTGCTGGTTGCTTCTGGTCGGAGACATGCGCAATGTTGGAGTTGGTCTGATGAGATGCTCATGTGAAGAAAGAGTGAAGGTTTGGGCAAAGTCGATGAGATGCAATTGATAGTTGAGAGATGATATGAGATATGAGATATGAGATATGAGAGACGAGAGATGAGAGGCGATAGATGATAGACGATAGCTGATAACAAACGTGACGTAGGTTGGCATGTGATGAGGGGGCGACCAAGAGCAGGAGCGAACACGCTGCCACATGCGCTCCTTCTTACTCTTATACCGGATTCCGAGACGGGCAGTCGCGATTCATTCTCTTCGCTCTTCTCTCTCCTTCTCTTCTTCTCTCACACGGTCACACCCCAACTCGGTACCATTCACTCACCACCGTCACCGACCTAACTCTTGCGCCTTCACGTGAACGTTTCCAAGGAAGGAATCTAGAGATGAGAAGAGGGACGGCAGCGTAAGGACAAAGAAGGGAGATGTGACAGTTAACACTAGCTGGAAGAAGAAGAACGAGGTGTAGTGTAGACTGTAGTGTAGACTGTAGTTGACAGAGAAGACAAGGCAAAGGAGAGAGTGGAAGGAAGAGAAGTGACACGGTATATCCCCACCAAGTCGTCCGTAACTTCCGTTCCGTTTCCGTCCCGTTCACCTCGGCTACGGGCAGCGAGTACGAAAAGCACTTTCCCATGTACCTTTCCTACCGACTCGGAATGTTTCTCCTCGTCGCCCCGTTTTACGTATGTGTCAATGTGTGTGAAGGTGGAAACCAAAACGTATAAAAGAATGGGGGAAAAAAAAGAAAAAAAAGAAAATGAAGGGGTAAAAAAGTTAAAGATACCTTCAAACGCGGTCTGCGCGCTTCTTTTTAAGGTTGGGGCCCGCGTAGATGCTGACGCCGACGCTGATGCTGAGGCGGGCCCCGATGTTGCCGAGGGTGGATTGGTGAGACTCATTGCTGAGGCGGCGGCGGCTGCTGCTGCTGCTGCTGCTGCTGATGTCGATGTCGATGAGGGCGGGCCGGGACCCGGGATACCCGGGGAAGGCACGGGGTTAGATTGGGCGGATGAGCTTGCCGTTGTTGGCGAGAGGGTTTGTGTGTGTGTGTGTGTGTGTAGGTAATAGGTGTGGTGTTTCGATGTGAATGAGGTTGATAGAACGAGGTTGACAGAACGAGGATGTTGTCCCTCAATCCAGGTTGTCAGGGCAGATGGATGAGAATGATCGGGTTGGTAACTTGGTAATTATTAGTAAGGTAGGAATTGGAGTTATAAAGTTGACCGTTTTTATTACTTGACGGCGAGGAATGGTTGAGAATGATTAATGAATTATATTCGCCGAGGGAAAAAATAAGACGGGGTATATTAAGAAACAATTTGGTTTAAAGAGAAGAGAACCTTGTCGTCGCTAATCATGCTGCTATCACGAGGTTCATGACATGACCTTGCGAAGACGTGATTCTTCCCATCCAGCTTAGCAGAAAGGGATGTGGCTGGTGAACTACTACGTACCTAGATACCTAAATAAAGTGTGGCGCAGCACCCAAGGTATGTAAGTCGTGCTATGATACGTCTGTAGCCATCGCTAATTAGCCTCTGGGAACCATAAACATGATATGTAAGGCGCCCAATCGGCATGCTTGAATATAAAAGCTGGTGATTGTGGTCTATACACTAATCTGTCTACTATGGACTCATAATCACTAATTCTTTGTGTGAAGTATTTCGCATGTGGACGGCCTGAAATGTCTCGCGACAACCGCTTTGGCCGCCGATACGGATTTGGTAGATGATGACCCAGGGAACGACGGAGCGTGTAGATACAATTGAATGGGGGGCCCCTCGCCTGCTTGATGCATCATCAATCTTGATTTGTATTTTTGGGGGACAAGTAACAAAGGTTGCAAAAATCTAAAAAAGAAGCCTCAAAACGTCTCTGGCTCGCATGCTTGTTCTCCTCTAACGTGGTCCTAACTTTTCCAGAGCCCTTGAACCCTGCTCTGCCCATTCTTCTTTGCTGATCCACATGCTTTCGTTGTCGGCCATGATGTTGGCCAGCACGGCGCCACCCAGGAAAACCATATGTCTCCGACGCGGCGGGTCCTCTATTCTCACCTTGAACTTGTTCAGTCGTTCCGGGTTGCCCCCGAGTACGCGTGTAAGCCAGAGCTGCTTGAGCTCCTTTTCTAGTCTCGATGGCAGGCCGGGGTACATGCTGCTACCGCCCGAAAGCACTATCGCCTTGAACAAGGAGGAGCGTACGTCGACGTCGGCCGCCTGAATGGTGTTGAAGAGGAATTCGGCGATACCCGGCTGCTCGCAGTCTACGAGATGGGGCTGGAAGAGACATTCGGGGGCTTCGAATCGCTCGCTGCCAACCCGGATGACTCGGCCGTCGGGGAGGGTATAACTCTCCACCAGCACCGTGGTATCCTCGCTGAGTCGCTTGTCCAGTTCCAGGTCGTAGGACACGTAACACAGCTTTTCCTTGATCTGGCGCACCGTCTCGAAGTCGGCAGTTCGGTTGAGAGCGTAACCTCGCCGTAGCAGCAGCGCAATGAGATTGCGCGTGACGTCACGGCCGGCAACGTCGAGTCTCCGGGTCAGGTGGTTGAGCACGACGGATTCGTAAACAGGGACGATATGTGTGACACCGTCACCGGAGTCGACTACTACACCAGAGCTGAGACCTGGAAAAGATAGGCACAGTCTTGTCAGTCGTGATGAAGCGACAGATTAAGAGGATTGGCTTAGCAACAGTCGGTACACACCTTGAGCGTAAAGAGCCAACACGGCCTGGATAGCGACGTAAACACCGCCAAACCCGTAGCGCTCAAACATGACTTCGCACATCTGTTCCCGGTTCTTCAGGGGGTTCATGGGGGGTTCGGTAAGCAGGATCTTACGACCTCGGGGATCGATGTGCATCTTCTCGAAGAAGGTATAGTCCCATAGGTGTTGCATGTCGTCCCACCTCTTGACGATGCCGTTCTCCATGGGATAGGAGATCTGCAGCATGGTTCGGGCGGCAGCAGCCTCGTCACCGCACATGATGTCCTTGATGACGATGTCATTGTCGCTGCCTCTCTCTTCAGATCGCAGGATGGGTCGGCCGACGATGGAGGGAAATTGATGCTCGGGGAAATTCTGGGCGGCGTAACCGACTTTCAGGAAGCCTGTGCCTCCATCGAGAACTGGTGGGTGTTAGATAGTCATATATGACATGTGTGTGTATGTGTGCAAGCATCAGCACGCAGGACACCGAGGAGATTGGCTACCAACCGATAGGAGGAGTTGCCATGGCTCTGGTCTCCTCGGGCGCGTGCTAGGGCGCAAGAGACGAGCGTTGGGAGCTTCGCCGGGAGGGATTTGGGATTTGAGGGTGATGTTGGCCTCCTATCCCGCTGGGCAGCTGAATCGGGGGGGTGGATAGCTAGCTGAGCTTTGTTTCCGCACGAAGTTTCGGGACGGTGGTTGAGAGACGGCGGGGGACATATGACGGGAGCAGTTCAAGTCGTTGGAATGGGCCAAGTGGACGGAGTTGCACGGTGGACTCGGACGTAATCGAGTGCCTGGCACTAACTAAATAGAGTAATAACTTTGCACCCTGAAACGTGTGGCTTAGCCTTGTGGCTGATCGTTTACCATTACGTAATGGGATGCGGCCGGGTTTGCGGGGTTTGCGGGGTTAAGACAAGTGAATGTTATTGGCCTGGAGGCTCAATCATCTGGACACAACTTCAACTTCAGCTTTCTTGACCTCTCTTCAAGCAAGTCTATGTTATACCTAGTTACTTGGCACATATCTTTCAGGTCGTCCGCATATCAAGTCGCCTTCGGAGTGCAAGTTGTCTATACTGACACTAGTCAAAAGATCAAGACAGGATTCACTCCTGAACAATGGTCTGGGAATGAGCTCGAAGAATGATGAGAGTTTGTGTTAGTGTAAGGATACCTATGTCATCTCAGAGGTCGCTCGTGGAGAGAGACCATAGGTTATTCATGAGGCTCTGCTGCTGGCGGTTTGCTAGACTTCCGTCAAATAGATGATGACTGTGAAATTAACATGTCTCTAGGTAGATTCTAACCTTCTCAAGTGGTGTATGTCAGCTTATATATTCTCAAAGTTCATTTGCTGCTCTCGTATATCCAACATTGACGACTCGACATTCCAGAAAAGACCTAAATGGTGGCAAATCGACGGTGGATTGCCTTGATATATGAATACATCTTCATTTAGTACTAGGTAAGGTTTTACGATATTCCGGCATCGGCGTAACCTGGGTAGGCTTTCATCCATCATCCATCACCCATCATCCATCATCCATCCGCTTGTCTCTTGTGGTATCACGGGACGTGTCCAATTTGAAGAAGGAACAAATTGCCATCTGATAACAGTTCAGCTTCGAACCGCAGCCATGTCTACCACGCTCATGACGGGAAGGGCCACCAAGATCCTGCTTCTGAACCCGAACTCGTCTGTCTCGATGACGGAGGGAATGAAGGTGGTCGTTGATGATGGTGAGTAGGCCCAGTGGGAACATACATACCAACCTCAATGGTTTTGTTGGGTAGAGGTTTAGTAGTAGGCTAATGCTGATTTGATACATTTTAGTTGAGCTTCCAAGTGTATGTTATCGTGAACCTTCCTACCTCTCTATCACTGGCCAGTGTTGCCTGAACGTCGTCTAGTCAACCGAAGTCTACGCCTATACCGCCCCGTCTACGGCCCCTGCCAGCATCAATGATGCCGAAGATATCGAGCAGAGCAGATGTGCTGTCCTCGATGACCTTACTACTGAAAGATACGATGGCATCGTCGTTGCGTGCTACAGTGTCCATCCTTTGGTGCCTGCGCTTCAGGCCTTACGTGGGCGAAATTGTGCGGTCACGGGCATCTTTCAAGCGAGTGTGTTGACCGCACTCTCTTTGGTCAGACACTTCTATGGCGGTCCTGAGCAATGGGGTATTGTCACGACGGGAAAGTTCTGGGAACAGCATTTCATTGATGGCGTCCAGGACTTCCTGGGATGTTCCGAGGATATCGCTTCGTTTGCGGGGGTTCAGTCTACTGGGCTGAATGCGTCGGATTTTCATGGTGGTGTCGACCCGGCCGTTGTTCGGTTGAAGTTGAAAGATGCTACCAAGCGACTGCTGGATTCTGGGGGCGTCACTGTTATTGTCATGGGATGTGCCGGCATGGCAGGTCTGGAACTCATCATTCGGGAGGCGGCGATGGAGTTGAGGGGCGAAGACTTCGCGTACAGCAAGCTTCATGTTGTTGATGGTGTCAGGGCTGGTATCATGCAGGTTGATCATATGATCAAAAACTTGCGGTTACGGCCTGGGCGGAAACTGTGATATTCATGACGCGAGCAAACTATCTGCGAGGCTGTGTCTAGGTAGAAAGTCGAAATAGCTCTTTGAATGAGTCAGCTCTTAGTCTATGCGTCGCGTTCGTCCCCAAACCTCGTCCGCATTCCTCTTCCCCTTGGTTTCTGGGACACGCCAAAGTACAAATAAGCCGCAGAGAGCGGCCAGACCCGTGAAGATGAAATAAACCCAGCCTGCGCCGCCCAAGCGCTCGTTCAACGCGTTATTGACAATCGGGAAGAACTGGGCCACGAGGAATGTGGCGATATAGTTTGCTCCCAGACAGCAGGACTGCACAGCACCCACGGCTTCGGGGCCTACCATTTCAGACGCGAGCATGAAGGGGACGGGCCCCAAACCAACAGCGAAGAAGGCAACAAAGAACAGTACGGCCACGGCGGAGAGGATCTTGCCTCCAAAAAGGATGGAGACAGCTAATGCTAGGGCGCTTGTGCCCTGGCCGACAATAGATAGAAGCAAGCAGGCCTTCCTCCCGAGTTTGTCTGGCAATGGCGAACATGCTATAGTCATGAACAAGTTGGTCGCCGAAATGAGGATGGTCAACAATCCAGAGCTTATAGGCAGAAGATCCTTGAGTAGAGACACGGAATACATGATGATGGAGTTGATACCACATAGTTGCTGGGCACACATGACGCCAACGGCCGCGATGAGAGCAGGGCGGTATTGTACGTCTTTCACAACTTCGAAGAAACCGAGATGGCCCTGGGATTTGGCGCTTGCCTTACTCGACGTCGAGCCTCTCCTGGGTCCGGAAATCGACAGCGTGTTGGGAGGTTCATCGAGGAGTCCCTGTTCTTCAGGTAAAGCGACATCCGAATCCCATATGGCCGACTCCTCTTCAATATCGTAGTTCTTGCCCCGAATGCGTTGGAGGGTACGCTTGGCTTGGGCAACACTCTTATTCGTAGCCAACCAGGCCGGACTTTCCGGTACGACTAGAAGACCGAGAAGATGGAGGGAAGCAATGATGATGCCGATGCTAAAGATCCACCGCCAAGCAGAGCCGTGGCTTAGAAAGTAGCCCAATGTTTGAGTTGCCAGGATACCGACGTTGACGCTGACTTGGGTCATGGCGCCAAAAGTGCCACGCTCCCGAGGAGGCGCAACCTCGCTGATATATATCGGAACAATGACCGTGGCAGCACCGGCACCAACTCCAGAGAGAACTCTTCCGAGGGACAGGATGGTGATAGAAAAGCCTAGACTCAGCAAGGCAGATCCGGCCACGAAGAACAGGCCAGTCACACGCATGGCAAAGACTCGTCCTCGGGCGGACGAGAGAGGGCCACCGGCAAGTGCACCGAAGAGACCTCCAACGGTGAACATACTTGATACCACAGCGAACTGGGCATCGTTCATGGGGATGCAGTCGGGTAAGGTAGTGGAGCGACTCGCGGTCGAAGACGACGCCCAAGCGGAGAAGGCAGCGGCCACGCGTGACGGGAGGGTTGATCCCGGGGTCCGACAAGAGATGACATCTTGCGGTGCGTTGAGCTCAGCCTAAAGAAGCAGTCAAACGAGAGTATGTATTAACAACAAGACACTTAAGCGGTGAGAGGTTCTATGATCCGGATGTTATGAGGACAGGGAGAGCTTACGAGATGGAAACCAAACTGCAGAGGGCCCAGGGTGCTGATGGAGACAAGCAAGAGCAGGAATGGGGAGACATCCCTCATGTACTGGCGGAGGGATGCCATGATGAAAAGTGATGCAAAGCCGTAGTGAAGGCCGTGATGAATGTGTCGGTATCTAGTTGGGATCTAGGTAGGTAAGTTTGGGACTCGGGGATAGGAACGGTGATGTCAGACGGTCAGACCAGGGTTGTCGTGGAGAAAAGGCGCTGTTGATCTTAAGGTTAGGCAGGTAGTTAACTAGTTAGGTAGTATATGCGCGGTGACCTGCCATTGCTACCAAGCGGACCTTGGCCCACTTAGGTCACGTAAGTTCTATCTTAAGTACCTTACCTATCTAGGTCCACTCTAGGTACCTAAATATAGCCGTGGAATGCTTACGTAGCGTTACCTACGGCACTCGCAAACAGAACCTACGCAAACCCGACATCTCCACTATCTAATCTGTAGGTTAGGTACATAGTAGGTATAACCACTTGCTTACAAATGCAGGTAACAAGCATTTTGCATCTATCCTGCAATGACTGGGTACACGGGCATACCTACCTACCGAATTCCTTTCCATCCCATCGGCCCGACCTGAGGCGGCTTTCGTAGAACTAGAACATCCATACCAGAAATCGGCGACCTGTAATCTGTACAGCCTGTAAATTGTAATTGATGACCCGGCGTCTCAGACTCGACGGGATCTTTAAGTCGTCTCCCCTCTAAACCCTTCATTCTCCCCGCCATCCCACCTCTACCTACACTTCTTATTTGTAGACATTTCGTCCCTCTGTCCACTTCGAGTCTCCTACCTTTTACCATAGAGTTGTGTTGGTACTGTATTTGATTACACGTAATAGTATTTCCAACGCTCAACCTGGATCTTTATCTTACTCTCCAGTTTCTTCACAGCCCGTCCCCCCTACCAAGCCTTCTAATCTCGACACCAATCTGCGCAGGCCATATATGCTGCGCGCCCGGACCGAATTGGCCACAATAACCGGTTTCTCCGCATAATGCCCGACATCGATCGCAAAAACAATGGCAGTGGCGCGGGAATTGACAGATCGTGGCATCGCGAAAACGCCGATCTTCCTTCCTTCTACTCACCGCGGGTGCAATCTGTTCACGATGGCGTCAACTCGGACGACGATATACATATGCGACATGAAGAACGAACAGTCTCACTTGCGGGGCTATCCCGAAGCCAAGATGCCGAAGAGCCGCTAACAACAGCGAGTACTGCCGTCCGCCGTCAGGACTATCCTCCTCCATCTTTATTGTCGCCCGCCTTCACCCCGCCAGCCACGCCGGGCTCCGGAACACCGAGAACCCAAGAGCCCCGCAGTGTGCCTGTCGACTCATCCGATCCGGCCGGGGGTTGCGGCACGAAGAAACCCCGACTCCTGGAGACCTTGCCTGTGGTAGAATGCATTGTTCGTGCGCGCATACCCACGACCGGCGGTACCGAGATGTTCCTGCACCTGTACAAGAACAACGTCGACCAAAAGGAGCATCTTGCCATCGTCTTCGGACCGCATATTCGAAGCGCATCACTCGATGCGCCCAGGGACGGGGAAACTGAGATGGATCGCATGGTTAGGGGTGCCTACACAGGACGTTTGTACCCAGGCAGGACACGAAGCGGCATGATTGCTCCCGGCCCCAAGGATTCTGAAGGGGCCGGCGACCATGTTGCGACACAGCAAGATGGCCCGCCGCTTGTGCGCATACATTCGGAGTGCTATACAGGCGAGACAGCGTGGTCTGCGCGGTGCGACTGTGGAGAGCAATTGGACGAAGCGGCTCGGCTGATGTCTCTGCCGAGTGCGCGCAATGGGGGCATCATCATCTACCTACGTCAAGAAGGTCGAGGTATTGGACTCGGAGAGAAACTCAAGGCGTATAACCTACAGGACCTGGGATCTGACACGGTGGAAGCAAATCTGCTCCTGCGACATCCCGCGGACGCTCGTAGCTACGGCTTGGCGACGGCTATGCTTCTCGACCTCGGCCAGCGTGAGATCCAACTGTTGACGAATAATCCCGATAAAATTCGGGCTGTCGAAGGTCCCAATCGGGAGATCCGGGTGACGGAACGGGTCCCAATGGTGCCCCTGAGTTGGAAAGGGCAAGGTGGGTTCCGAAGTCGCGAGGTGCAGGGCTACTTGAAGACCAAGGTGAGTCGACTCTTTGCTCGTGTGTCTCATGTTTGCTTTTGTTATGGACGTAATGAATAATGAATTAACGCTATCCACCACCAGATTGAAAAGATGGGCCACATGCTGGATATGGGCGGCGTATCTTGAGCGAGACATGTCAGGCAAATGCGCCTGATATACTGTGTAGGTGTGTTTTGCGCCTGTATATAGCGTCTTTAGACATACATGTATGTAATTACTACCTACGTCTGGGTCGGGTTCCCGTGCGGTTACAAAGCATAACTACCATGGAGCGGCGTTGAGGGCATCAGAGGTGGGTTACATATCATATCTGTGTAGGAGGAAAAAGGAATCACGGTCAAGCGTCGGCGATGCTACTGCTGTATGTAGTGTAGTATTGAGGGGATCTTGATAAGTCTCGGTTGTGGGTCGGCAATTTGTATTTTAAGATGGACGCAATATTTGCATTGGTCATGAAGAGTTTACAGGATGTATATGAGTATACAATAAAGCGGGATCAGCGACCGTTAGGTTGTCTTGATCACCGGCGACATGGACGTCGCGCATCTACTGTTCAACAGGTAGTTATTCGTGAATTGCGATTCGCAAAAAAAAGGAGCCGGACAGAGAAGTACCGTATGTACATGTAGTTTTTGCACTATCGCACTGTGCTGATATTGCCCCACTAATTCACCTACCTACAATGTACCTATGTACTCGTTAATCACCACCTAATCACCACTTTTAAGCACCATCACACGCTAAGCTTAGCCGCGAAAATAGAGCCTCCCCCACTGACGCGTCGGCAGTGTCCAGTGGTAAATGGCCTGTCTCGTCTAGACCCTCACGCTCCCGCAGTCACTACCGCGCCAAACTCTAAGCACCGTGTAGCAAGAGCAAATCCCCAAGCTCTGCCCTCGCACTCTTCCCCGTCGCGTCTTCCTCTCTACGCCCCTCATCTCCGTTACCTTACCTCCGGCCTGTCTAACCCCGCCAACTACCTCCGCATCGCCTGATTTCCTTCAGCAAACTTCACTTTCGTATACATACTTGATCGGCATTTTGCAGGCTTTGGTTTACACTGCATAGTACGCAATCTAGCGTCCTTTCCTATACGTGACGCTACATCATGGCGATGGCCGTGGCTGATCAAGACATGCGCTTGCGGCTGGTTGTGCGCCGCAATGCCCTCCCAGAAGTCCGACTCATGTGGAATGTACGGCTCGATGCCAACTCTACCGTATCGAGGCTGTTAGAACAGCTCAACGAGCATATTCCCCTCGAGAGTGGCAGCTGGGGCCTCGAGGACTATGTGGTTGAGCTACAAGACAACGATGGCACTGCCTTCGAATGTCTGCACTACCAATTGGTTCAGAACGTGCTCAGACCTGATGACCGAGTTTTGTACGTTTGATTGCTTGCAAATTCGAGTCTCCTGAAAACTAATTGGCTGCCTACCCGCAGTATTCGGGCCCTTGACCGAGATGACCACCGGCGGCGACGTATCAGTGGTAGAGCCCAGATCTCCACCGATGGAAGACATCTTATCGACGGTGTCCCTTTTGGTCGACCCCGTTTGAGGGCACCTATTGGCCGCCCACCCGTCCGCATACCCCCGCGCAAACGGGTTAGGCTCATGTATTCTCAGGCGGGCGACGACGACTCCATTCCCTTGCTCACGAATGGCGAAGATATAAGGGATGCAGCCAACTCCGAAGATATGGACGACGACTCCGACGATGCTGATTTCGCTGACGACGGTACTGAGTCGAATGACAAATCCTCCTTGGAAGACGAGCACGAATCTGAAGAGGCAGAGGAAGAGGACGAAGACGAAGACGACCAAGGAGAGGATATTTCCGACGATGAGCATGACAGTGATTGCGATGTTGGGTGGGACACTGGATTGGAGCCGGGAGAGGATGACTCAGATTTGGAACAGGAAGCACGCGATTTGGCCAACGAAATCGCCGCTTTGGAGGAGGAACATGTTGAGTCTGATAGAACTCCGACGACGAACCGCGATGCCCTGGACCCTTGTCTTGCTTTGCGTGCCGCTTTTCCAGAGGTGCCAGCGGATATCTGTGAGCAGCTCCTTCAAGCATCTGAAGGCAACGTGAACGCCACTTATGACGCCCTGTCCGAGGGCTTCACTCCCAAATTGTCGCGAGATGCCGTTCTTAAGTGGAACGCAAGAAGCACCAATCTAGGGGCCTTACATGAATCACCTGCGGTAAACCAGTCGTCGACGAGAAAGCGAAAATCAAGAGACCGGTCACCGAGTGAGGATATTCGGGATGATGAGGACGAGGACGTGGGCGACAGCGAGAGCGGTAATGTCGATCTTATACGGAAATTCGGTTCGTCGACACCCCAGTTCCCTCTCCATATTTGAGGATTATGCAATAAATTTTGCTCCATCATGTCTCGATCGCTGAAAACTTTCAGGGTGATTTGATGCTAACATGCTATATAGACCACGCGGGCTTTCCCCCAGGTACTATCACCTCCGGGCGTGGACTGGCACACATGGCGACGATATCTACAGCCTTCGGTAGCAGCAGCAAGACCCATAGTAATAGGGTCTCGACATCGACATCTACGACCCTGAAGACTCCTTTGCAAGACGCAGCGGATGAGGACGATGATGATGATACCTCGAGTAGCGGCAGTAGCTCTGATGATAGCGAAAATGCCGACAAACCCGAAGCCGCGGGCGAGTCTGGCTCATCAAGCGAGGATTTGACAAGCGAATCTGGCTCATCTGACTCTGACGAATCGGACGAGGAGGGTAGCGACGTAGAACACGAGGCTCAGACGGACAATAACGGCCATTTTCCATCAGCATACAATAGCGAAAACTCTGCTAGTGACAGTAACAGCGATAGCGGCCCTGAGGAACACCCGTCCGGACCGGCCAATCGCAATAGCTCAGCTTTTAAAAACGACGCAGTCGAATCTTCAGATAGCGAGAGTGACTCGAGCTCTGACTCATCAGACTCCGACTCTTCCGACTCTCAAGAATCTGGTGGTGGAAATCTCGGTGAAAAGGGGTCAACTAATAATGCGTCTAATTCTCGTCACTATCCTTCGAAGCCAACAGCGGTCAACGTCACACCGAATCCCGTTCCTCCCGGGTCCGGGAAGGAGACCACCAGGCGTCGTAATGCTCGTCGAAGAGCAGCTCAGTTGGCGAAGAGGAGAATGCAGATGCCATATCTCCAAGATGCTGTTCATACTCCTACTCCCGCGGAGGACGAACAAAGTCCGACCGATGATCATAACAATGTTCGTGACCAAGAGGCCGCTCTTTTTGCTGCCAAGCGAAAGGCACTCCTAGATGCGATTGCTTCAGGTGGAATTGAAGTTGGCCCCTCAGACGAGACAGCACTTGATCTCGCCACTCCAGAGACTGGCCGTGCGAAGCGAAAGCGTTCCGAGGAAAGAAACGTCAGTTCAGAACATGGTGATACCGGGGCGACGGTTGAGATGACTGACCAAACCCCTACCCCTGGCAACGAGGAGGGGTCATCGCCGTCAAGCCACAAAAAACGTCGCATTGATGTTGGGGTTAGTCGTCGTCTTGTCTTTGGCGCGCTTGGTCTTCGCAACCCGAAAAATAAAGAAGACGAAGAGAAGTTACGAAATCAACTGCGAAAAGAC
The DNA here is from genome assembly GCA_028637585.1 of Xylariaceae sp. X187. Classification (NCBI taxonomy): domain Eukaryota; kingdom Fungi; phylum Ascomycota; class Sordariomycetes; order Xylariales; family Xylariaceae; species Xylariaceae sp. X187. Next base: position 33,538 of record JAJIZN010000006.1, on the reverse strand, counting down.
AGGCCCGCAAAGGCAATTGGAAGGTCGCCCCCAGCGACTGTCAGTGAACCCGAAAATGCTGGTGCTCATGATGAGCAGGATCCCGAAGCCTGGAAACTCAAGATTAATTATCGGGCTGTGGAGTGTTGTCGCGACGATGTTGAACTTACAGAGGCGCCGTTTCCTTTTCAACAAAGATGGGATCCACAGCAACAATATCCTTCGTTTGCCAAGAATCGCAAACGTGGAGGCCGAGGTAAGCAGGCGCAGCGGAACCAGCCTCAATATTACAGTGACGCGCGCGGGAACGGTAAAAGTAAGAATGACTACACCTCGAACCGGACGGTGGACAATGCAGGTGATGCTGCGTTGGACCGGGCACAATATTATTCGAATAACGCCAGCGATGGCCTTAACTATGACGATGAGGTTGAGAGTCAGGATAATGCTCCAGCTGAGACTACAGGTAGCCAGAGTCAGCCAGATCTAGATGATTTACCCTCCCTACCAAAAGGTTTGCCCCCAAAATTCTTATCATCTCGTCATAATGGTGTCCCAAATGCTTTAATTGCAGCAATTAACTGTTATGTTCCATGACGACAGATATAACTACACTACCCATTCTCCGGCCTGGGGAGGCCCAGCCGGGCATGGTGATTGCCTGGCAGAAGTGGTCTTGCTCTTCTGCCACGAGTTGGCAGCCCCAACTCTCCTGGGTCACGGCTATTGTGATCAAGGTGGATGACGATTCGGCGGCGATCGAGTTGTGTCTAGCGCAAAGGGATCGTCACCTTGATGGAATTGAGAAGCGATATGACGATAGAACAGGTCAGAGGATATATGATAAGTTCGATGCACCAGAACTTGACGAGGACGAAAATGATGGTGATGACGATGGTGCTGATGATGGATGCCGGACTGTTTCTTGGGTAAGTGCTCCAATCATATCACATAAGTTATCGAGCCGGGTCTCTGTTAGATGCCTTGGTATCCTAAAAGACAACTCGTTGTCTCGATATTTGTTCACTAACACTCTCGTACAGGCTGATTTGCTGAGCCCTAGAATCGTCCAGCCCCCTTTGGATGGGACTACTGAGCTTGGTACGGATTCTAAACCTATGGACTCCGTAGAGACTGATGATACAGTCATTCACCACGAAATCGAGCATTCTTCTGGTGATGACTGCATGAATGGCTGCAATTTTGATTTTACCTCTGCATCTGTAGAGGAAACGCAAGACTCCAGTGGCAAACAGTCCGGCCCTCGACTATCCGGTAGTATGGCGTCCGAGTTGACCTGGCTAGATGAAGAAGAAGCAGCTGAGTTGTCCCTCGCGAATGCTTCTCAGATTAGCAGTCCTACTCGACAATTGCTGGAAACTACTGGTCAAGCCTTGCTTAGCAATTCTCAGCGGAAGGCCCAAGAGGCTCAGGCGGGCGGTGTCGATGGAGTTGAGTCCCCGGAATTAGGAGCCTCGGATTATATTGCTTTACTTCCTGCTTCATCATCGGCTCCGCCTGAAGAGGATTCGGGCAGTGAAGAGGATTCGGGCAGTGAAGAGGATTCGGGCAGTGAAGAGGATGATGAAGGGGAAGAGGATGAGCAAGAGGACGAGGAAGAGGAAGAGGCCGATGCTGAAGAAGATGCCGGTGACGCAGAAGAATGTAACGGCGTAAAAGAGAAGGCTGGCCTCTCACTGAATCATGCTTACCTCGAGGATGAAGATTATGGTCGGGAAGAAGATTCTAACCGCTCGGAACGTTCTGATATCATAGAAGCGGAATCTGAAGAAGAGGGGAAATCTGACCATGCTGAAGAGGACGTCGGTCATGAGGTGGAGGCAGACATGCCAGAGGTTGAACTGCGTAACGAAATGCCAGATGACTATGGTCAGATGTCAGACGTCTTGGGCGTCACAGATCCTCACAATTCCGACATCCCACCCGTCGAGTCTCCTCCCGCTGAGCGGTCATCTCCTCTTTTCGTAGGATCACCTGCTCCCGAGTTAGACGATAAGCCGAGCGAAGATAATATTCCGGCCTCGTGCCGGGCTGCTGCATCTCCCGCAGCGTCGGAAACTTCAACATCGTCATTCCCATCTGTCAATTCCATCTTTGCGCGCGTCAGCCAGTCTCAGTCTCAGTCTCAGGCTCAGGCCCAATCTCAACCGAGACCGCAGACATCATCGTCCGCTGCTATCGAGAAGAAACCGTTCAAGTTTAAGGTGGAGCCGTCATCGCAGCCTCTACCTAGAAGCACAAGGAGGGAGAAGAAACCGAAGTTCACACTGCCGCCGAATACGCAGGTGGTGGAACTTTCCTCGGATTCGGAACCGGCGTATACGGAGCATTATGCGGATGATGATGTCGATGAGACGTATACTCCGGAGAAAGAGCGAGTGAAAGAGAGAGAGAGTGGGAGCTTGCCGAAGGGGGAGGGGTGGGTTAGGAAGAGGGAGGGGAGGACGGGAAACGTGGGAAGGGGGTTCCGTTTCCGTAGAACGACATAAGGGGGGAGGTAGGTGGAATGAATTGGTACTAAGTAAGGATAATGCATTCTGATGTGTTGTTTATATTCAATTGTGTATGGCGCTGATTTAAGGAGGGCGGTGAGCTATTGTCCTGTCGCTTGAGTTGGGACTTTCGTGTTATTTGCTTGATACATCTGGTAATGAATGCCGTTCATACTGCGCCTTTCTTCGATGTGAGTCGGCCGTGGGGAGCACGTGAAGGCTTGTTCTCACAGTCAATCAGTTGAGTGTTAGTTTGAAAACAGGCACGGCTAACATTAAAAAGACGCGCAGTCGCAATTAAGTCGCGAAATGGACATTCTCGCATCGCGCTTCTTTCGGATAGACGTGCTAACCTTAGACTGGTTGATCTCTTGAGCTGACCGTCAGGGTTTGGTTGTCGTCGCAATCTATAGGCACTCAGTCTATGGGTACATATTTATATTACAGCTACCCATTAGTTATTTCGTTTTCTTCTTAAGCCGTGGGATTCGGTCGGGTTGGAGGTGATGGATTGATGATTGCCCATTCTTCTTTCTGTTTTTTCCCCCCTAACCCTCCCTTTCCCTTCAATTTCACGTCGTGAGCGATATGTGGAGCGAATATGTGTTATTGTTTTTTTTTTTTTTTTTTTTTTTGGTTGGAATTGTGGTGTATTGTCCCTCTCTCCCTCCCTCTCTCTCTCTCTCTCGCGTCCCGTTGATTGAAGTACCTAATTGCTCCGCGCTCCGCCCTTGGAAGCTCTCAGCTCGTCCATCTTGGCTACGCGCCTTTTGAATTCGACGTATTGGCACTTTTCGTAGCTGTGGCGCTCGTTCTGTGGTCAATGAAGTTGGGCTTAGTTTAGTTTCTGATGTCTTTCTAGTTTCTCGGACACTTCTTTTGCGGGTTGTTGTTCGGGGGTGTGGTGGGTGGATGGTGGGTGGTGGTTATGTATATGTTATGTATATGTGATGGTTGTAGGCTTGTAGGCTACGCACCTCACACTTCCAGGGCAGATAATAGGTTTCGAAACGGCAGCGGTTGAGCGGGATTAGGAGGTTGGCGCAGCTGTCGCGGTAGGCTATGGGGAGTTTGGCGTCGCGCATTTCTTCGCGGGTCGCTTCTGGGGGATTGTTAGGACTGGTTGCTATCGTTGCGAGGAGTTCGAGGAGAGTTGCGTGGGAGTTTGGGGATTCGATGGGAAGGGATTGGGATTGAGAATGGAATCGGATGGGAATTGGGGGGTGGGGGCCTACGGGGAAGCGGCTCGGCGGCGCTTGGGGAACCCATCTTTCGCGGTGAGGCTGGGTTGAGGGTTTGAGGGTTTGGCTTGGTTTGGTGTTGTTGCCTTCCTCGGGTGAGGTTGTAAGTTGTAAGTCGAACTGGTGGTGATGACGGGAGCCGATGCCATGTCGGATATGAGGTAGATTGTGGCTGAGCAATGCGCTGTGGCTGGGCTACACACTAGCCACAATTGGTTTCCGTGTGATTACATAATACGATGGGAATACCGAAGAAGAAGCAATTCGGACATTCAGGGGAACTTAGGTTGCTAATGGAGAACAGGTTACCACATATCTGAGATCACATCAACTCATTTGATGAAATCAACCAGATTTGTTCTGATGATTTACATATCTCACTTTTATTTCTATCCGGAGAATGAGGCTTATGTCTGCTTATTCATTTCGTGGCATAGTCACGGTATCGCATCGGTTCCATCATATGTCTCATAGTTAAACTTGACTTAATGCTGACTTACAGACAAGGAGCGATCCCCTTTGGCAGACTCGCCCCGTGAGCCTTCTCTCTCTCCTTACAATAACGTGAGTAGGAATAGAATGTCCGCGAGGCAAGGTGACCTTGCAATTCTTCAAACAACTTTCGTGCTTACTTCCCTTTGGGTTTGCTGCGTGTTTTTTTTTTTTTTTTTTTTTTTTTTTTGCCAGTTTCTTGATCCTGACGATGCCCTTTAGTTTCTCTGATTGCTTCTTTTTTTTACTTTTTCCCTGTCTTTTTTTCGGTTGAATCCGGAAGGCCGGGGCATCATCATCGAGGTGAAAGATTGGCATTGAGCAACTGACTGGTTTGCCATATTTGTGTTTTTCGAAATTGCTGATAATAAATGTAGGTGTACATACTTGTTGTTCTGACCGATGAAGATTGATAGAATGCCATACGATTGGGATGTTGAAGATGCCTGCTGGCGTATGATGAGACCAGGCGTTTGCTGGTTCTGGCCGAGGGAATCGTGCACTGGCGATGATCAACTGACTGAAAGTTGGTGAGAGAGAACTAGGAAAAAACAAGATTGGAAAAGAGGAAATGGACATCTATTCCGAGTTTATCGTTGGGTTGGGGCTAGTAGTAATGGTGTTAACGGTGGTAATGGTTGTATACCGGAGCCCATAGTCGGTGGGAGTTGGGTGTTGGGAATCGACAGTCCGGAGAAATAGGTCCTGACTTCCAGAGATGGGGATTAACCGTGCTGACTGGCTGCCATGTAGCGGGTAGGTAGCGGGTAGGTGCCTAGCTATCTCGCACAAGAGTTGGAGTTCGTGAAGAGTCGTGATATCACATGGCGGTTGGAGAGAAGAAAAAGGAGAAAAGGAGAAAAGCAATCAGCGAGGATATGAAATCTGTTGGTCTTCAATGACCGGGTTTGATCAAGCCTGTTCATGGAATTGATGGGACGTCAAAGAACATCAGACTGTTGCTGTTTGCTGAAGTTATCGGGATCGGGACTCCAGGAGGCCAGCCCCTGAGATGTGTGGACTTTGGGCAGCTCCGTCGCCCTCGTTCTCCGTCACCCTCGTTCTCCCACCCTCGTTCTCTCTCACGCGTACACAACGTACACGTACACGCACACGCACACGCACACGAACACTTAAACACACACTCAAACACACATACGCATACTCAAAACACACATACGTATTGCTACCAACACACAAACGCACACGACGCACACGACGCACACTCTTCTAGCCTGCCCCGGGGTAATATGCATACTCCCTCGATACCAAACACCTCCCTTCACCCTCCCAGTATCCGACCGCCAACCATCTTTTGTCCATCCATCAATGTATATTGCATGGGTTTCACGGCAGCCGGCCGTTGTGTTGTATTCCGATACGTGGCCAACGGGGACACGTGGGAATGGAATGTAGTAGTAGTAGTAGTAGTAGTAGAAGTAGTAGTAGAAGTAGTAGTAGAAGTAGAAGTAGTAGAAGTAGCAGGAATAGTAGGAATAGTAGGAATAGTGGTAATGGTGGTAATGATGGTAATAGTAGTAACAGTAGTTGTGTCTGTCTGGAGTTTATATCCCGCGGAGGCTACCCGCAGATCGGCGGTGATTGTCCGATGGTCGATGCGAGGAGCCGCCACCACTGGTGCCGTTGCCGTTGCCGTTACCGTTGCCGTTGCTGCTGGTGCCGGTGACGGTGACGGTGCTGGTACTGGTGCCGCTGCCACCACTTACACGGTTTGCGCTCGTCATGGAGACTGGCACCGGTACTGAGCTGCCTTCTCCGTGGCCTACTGCCGATACGCTTGTGGCCCCGTGGAGGCCTCTTCCTCCTGCCTGGGTGCTGGCGACGGATACGCCTGGGACCATGTAAGGGAGCGTGGCGTTGGCTGCGTGGGAATCTGGAACGTAGACGTGGCCGTTGGAGAGTAAGGGGGCTGCACTGACGCCGCCGCCGCCGGAGTGAGAGTCACGGCGCGAGTTGCCAAGCTTGTTGTTGGTGTAAATATAGCTGAAGCCGGTGCTGCCGTCCTCGGTTGAGCGGATTGCCTGGTCGTTCGATGCGTACAGCTGTGGCTGGCTCGTGGTTGAGGCACTTGGTGGGTAGGTAGAAGCTTCAGCGTTGCCCGAAGAACGATGGGTCTGCGACGAGGAAATCGCGGTTGATCTGGGGTATATGCCTTCAAACGAGGGCTGTAGATTTCCGTATGCCACATCGGATATGGCGTTTGAAGACGGCGCTTTGCTGGTGCTGCTCGTATATGAATAGGCCGTGGTGCCGTCGCTTTGGTAACTGGAAGAAGGGTTGGTCAATGTTCTGTTCACGCTGGAATGAAGTCGGTCGGAGGACAGAATGCGTTCGGAACTGTTGGGCAGGGAGGCCGCAATGCTCGATAGGGAGAAGCCCTGGCTGTCATTGTGGACGGACGGCCTGTGGACCAAGTTGCCGTATGAGTAAGGGGGGGTTTCGGGATCGACATAGACTGACTTCCGTGTACCATATTGATGATGGCCGTATGCCGGCACGAGAGACGTGGCATCTTGGTTCACGATCGGATAGGAGGAGTAGCCGATGCCGTAGTCGACATTGCCGTCGTCTGCGTACGTGCTCGTCCATCCCGACATATTCGGATGATATCCCTTGCCGGTATACGGATACGAACTCTGACGATAGGGGGCCAGACCGTCGCCCGTCGTGATCTCCTGCGCATACTGAGGGAGAGTGCTGAGAGACGAGACGGCACCGCGCGTTTGATGGGCATAAGTCCGTGCCGCGTCGAGATTGTACGTGTAGTCGCCGCCGTCTTTCATTTGTGCTTCTTGAGAAGAGACCTATAAGAGGAATATCGATGATAAGGTCAGGAATAAAGGCTTTTCTGGTTCGGGGAGACAGGGTCGAAAAGGGGGGCAGGAGAGGAGAGGAGATGAGAGGTAAGGTGAGGAGAGGAGAGGAGATGAGAGGTAAGGTGAGGAGAAGAGAGCGTGTGGGAGTAGTAACTGGGACGTGTAAATCATTCAATCGGAATCGTACCCGTAGGAAGAGACACGGCTCGTAGGCGGCGTTCTTACAATTGGAGCACGGCCCGCCGTTTCCCGGATCGCCACTGCACCGAATCTTGCGCTTACGGCATCTCCCGCACTTTTCAAAGTCATTCCCGAGTCAGTCTGAGGGCTGGTGGCAGGACAAAAGACGCAGAAGAGGTCAAAGGTTCAAACAGACGAGAGGAGCGAGGGTGGGAATAACAACGGCAGGCAGGCAGGCAGGCAGACAGGCAGGAGAAGACGAGACGGAAGCAGAGGAGAGGATAGGAGCGAAGAGGAGCGGAGAGGAGAGGAGAGGAGAGAGGAGGTGAGAAGAGAGGAGGTGAGAGCAGTGATTTGGTTTGTTTTGTTTTGTTTTCTTACCGCAACAGCGATCCGCTTCCGCGGCTGGTCCGAATCGTCTCGGTCTGTCATGATGATGGGGCGGTTGTCCTGAGAGGAGAGATGAAAGCGGCGGTCTGGGTAGGTGAAGGGGTACGGCGGACAAGCACGGCTATATCGTCTGCTGCCTACTTCGCTGGGAGCGCACAAAGCCGGAGTCACCATTTTCCCAACAATTTCCCCCCCGTAGAGGACAAGCCGATGAGCCGATGGTAGCGCGTGGATGCGAGAGATTGAGCGAGCGAGCCAGAGAGAGGGGGAGGGAGCGTGAGGGAGAGAGACAGACAGACAAGGACGAGCCGTTTCGTTCCTCGGCCTACTACTATCCCTGGTCCTGTCTAGGGGGGGAAGGGGGAAGGGGGAAGGGGGGTGTACGATGAATCGAATCCAATCCGTATGAGGATAATAACAACTAGAACGGGTCGATAGGATACAAGCGTTGTCCAGCAGTGCGAGTCCTGAGGTCTCCCGAGATTTGATGCCCTAATCGACGTTGTTTACTTGTTTAGTTGGCTCGTTGGACTCCAGATTCGAATTTCCGGCGTTCGTTCACCCCCCCGGAGATAAAACAAAATAATAATAAAAGGGACTCTCTCTCGGCTGGATAAAGGTGGAAAGGCAGTATTGACTTGTCCAAAGTCTTCCCCAAAGGTCTCTTCTCTGGTCGTTGTTTAACTCGAATTGTTTCAAGGAGCAGATCAAATGCCAGTTTCCAGCTTCCAGGGGCCGAAGAACAAGAGGGACGGATGATCTGCTTGAGAGGCCGGTTATGGGAATGAAAACAACGGGATGCTGCAAGTATCTTTCGTGTTATACCCCGTACGACAGGTCGAGACACCTTGATGAACCCCCACGCACAATCCATACAACGAATATACTTGCTGCCCTGCCGGCTTGGTGGTTTGTGAGAGAGATGGTGACTTGGGCCGGTGCTATAAGTATAGACAAGACGTCAAACTGCCGGCTATTGTCCACGACGCCACGTAGACAGACCCGAGTACCGATCCCTTTTTTTCTGTTTGCTTGATGTGCTTGATGTGCTTGATTTGCTTGATTTGCTATGTGATCGGCGTTTCTTTTCCTTTCTTCAGATTTCTTCTTGTTCGGCTCCTTCGTCCTCTTGCATCGTGCTCTTTTTGCTTAGAGTAGTCGTGGTAGTTTAGTACCGCCAGACATGTACCGCTAGACATGTACAGCCAGACAAGTAGAGGATGTATAGGATGTATAGGATGGACGGCGTGTATAAGAGGTAGATATGTACCAGGCCGGCATGTGGTAGCAGGTGTCACTCTTAGGGACGTCTCCATGGATCAACGGCCTGCTCGCCATGGCCCATTTTTCGCTGTTCAGCGGCTACTTGCCTGCATATTTTGCGCATTAGGGGGCGAAGGCGTCCAGCTTCCCCATAGGCAGGGACGTCCAGTCCAGTCTGGAGTCTGGACCCAGCACCGGCTCTGCCATAATCCATTACAGCCCAAGACACCCGGTCAGTGGTAGACCCTCGCTGCATCCGAGGTCTCGGTACTTTTGTACTTTGCCCCATGGCATTTTATTTTCGGAAAGCCCTGCTGCCCTGCTGCCCTGTTGCCCTGCTGCCCTGTTGCCCTGCTGCTCTGCTACCCTGCTAAGCACCCTGCTAAGCACCCTGCTACCCTTCCCTGCTCCCCTGGCCCTTAAACCCCAACACGCTTTCTTTCACACTCTCTTTCTTGTCTCACGCTGAGACCGCCTGCTTCCTTGCCACTTCTAGGACCGGAATGGTCTGGCACGTGTTCTGATTATTCTCACTGATTACGGTCTGGAATCCTGGATTGGGTGATTCCTAGCCGATTCAGGCTTGCTTGCAGCACGTCGTCTGTCAGGGGTTCATGGATTGATCATCTTCTCCTCCTCTTTCGTCCATTTCCACAGCCCAACACCAACGGGCAAACCCTGCGAACGTGAGATGTGAGAAGTACAATGGCGCCCAGGTCAGAGAGGGGGTGATATGGATGACGGAGGGGGTAATACGGGCACTACGTCCAGTGTCAAGTGACTGATATGACAAGCACCTCTGAAGGGTGACCACCGCAGCGTGATCGTGGCATCATAGCTTTTTCCTATGCGGCCATGTTCGGCTGTCAAACAGTATGCTGTATTCCGGTCAACATCGTCCTGGGAAGGTGATCACTGATAGGCAGAAGAATCTTCATCAAGCAAGTGCCTGACGCTGACGGCTGCACAAGACATGTCGACCTGGGCCAGCGGAGGTAGAGCATAGAGCATAGAGCATAGAGCATAGAGCATAGAGCATAGAGCAAACTCGACCACATCTGTTTCGAGCCGATGGGCGTTTAGTTTAGTTTCAGTCTTACCGCCAGGCCAGGCCAGGCCAGACCAGAGACCGCAGACAAACGCAACGTGAGACCGGTTGGTGTGAAGCGGCGTGTAGGAAGTCTGTAGGTATAGGTAGTACTGATATCATGGTCCTTACGATCCATCGTCCGTCGTCCATCGTCCATCGTCCACGATCCACGATCCACGATCCATCATCCACGACCCATCAGAAAAACACTTTAGTAAGCGTTTATATGGTGGGAAGCGTTTGAGGTTTGAACTCCCAGCGAGTGACAGGCCGTTGTCAGCCAAGAGTGATGCCGCTTGGCGGGTACGTGTATACAACAAGTCGTAACCAGGGGGCAAGAATAAGACAAGGCCAGGCGGTTGCAAGCGACGACGATCTCCAGCAGTCCATCGTCATCTCATGGTAGTATGGAGTGAAGGCATTAACCTAGGCAAGGTGACTTGTGCTCTCTCTCTGTCAACGCCTTGGTGTCCGTGTGCGTCAAGTGGCATCGCATCATGACATATGTTGTTTGTTTGTCCCGGTACCTACTTCAAGCATGCGCCACAAGCCGTCCTTGAAGCATACTGCAATATACATACCATACCCTACCATACCCTACCATGCCCTTCCATACCGCACCATACCGCACCATACCACACCATACCACAACTACACATTGCCCACCCCAGTCGAACTGCCAAGACGCAGGCGGAAGCGAAGATACGAAGTGACATGGGATGAGGGCGAGACTTTCATCGGATGTAGTTCGACGTGCCAGGATAATTAACCCATGTACCATCGATTGTAAGTCATGGTGTTTGACTTTGCCGCGCAATCAAAGCCCGATACGGTACCCTCTTCCTGATTTGATACGTTCGTCGCTATGGAGGCTGAACATTGTCCAATGCTGACTGAGTCTTGTTGTCCGAAGTAGTGTAAGTTGGACGATACAACAATACGACGATACGACGATACGGCCGGCTTCATCCTGTCAATTCCAGCTTCAGCAGAACACAAGAACACACTTTTCTTCGTGTAAAAGCGTGTGATTGCGGTTAGCCGTGTAATGAACAAGAGTGACTGGTGCAATTTCATCGTCTCAACGACAAACAGACAAACACGGAACGTGATGGTTTTGCTTCTGTTGCTTGTTTGACCACATCCCAGAGATTCTCCTCAATTGCCACCTGCACATGTTTCGATATCGTATCGATATCGATATCGAATAGATATCAATATAGATTTCGAAGAAGAAAGAAAAGAAAGAAGAAAAAAAAAGAAGAAAAGAATAAAAGAAACACTCAACTTGCTTCGTACAACCATCATTTCACGCCAGCAACCGGCATCTTCTTCTCATCTACTTGCCAGATGTCACTCTTGCGGGCTTTGAACTGAATGGGTCCGGCCGTTACGGAATGGCAAATGCCAGCCGATACCTTAGGCAGCTAGGTACCTGTTATAAGACAAACGGGACTGTTCACTCTTCAGACTGTTCGTATCATGCAGCAAAAGGGTTGCATGGAAGACGTGTTACCGCGCCAGGGAAGAAAAGCCGGATGCTGCATCTCCATCAGGACTCTACTCTACTGACCGTGATGATCTCTACGGCTGAGATCATCATAGTCCTACCCTGCCCCCCAACGGCCCATGTACAGAGCATTATACTGCCTGTCCCAATGTGATACTCCGCATAGTTACCCGGGACATGGAGAGACATGGAGAGAGATGGAGAGAGAGAGAGAGAGAGAGAAGAGAAAAGAGACATGGATATGGATATGGATACGGAAGGAGATGATACGATCCATCTCACGGCTCGAAACAGTCCAAGCAGGGCGCTGCAATGCACACGAGCTGATAATAGTTCGCGTTTTCGTGTCCTCCCATTAGGCATGAATGGCACCGATAAGCGAAGGTGCATTTCCGAACGGACTAGATACCTGGTTACCTGTAGGCGGTAGCCTGTAGCCTGTAGCCTGTAGCCTGTAGGCCATGGCTGGCCCTGTCCTGGTATAGTCGACTAATAATAGGAAAGCATGGCGCAGGGAGACAGACTGGTGGGCGTCGCCTGGTAGTAGGTACGGTACTAGGTACGGTAGTAAGTGTGTCGCCAAATTGCCCTCGGCAGGCTTCCGATCTATGTCAATCTTCGCGCTATGCGGGTACTGGAGTGTCAGTGTGAACTGAATAGGATTATTCATTTCGAGGGTCCCTGGAAGAGAAGATCAAGAGAGTTACGCCAGTGTATGTGATTGCTCAAATGGCTTCCCACATATGGCGATAGACACAGAGCAGATGCATCACCCAGCAATAGGAGTTTGAAACCTGGAAAACATGGGAGACCTGGGAGACTTGGGAGACCTGGGAGGCCTGGAAGAACACCACGCAACAAACGGGAGATTGTTCTCTCCCCATGGAAAGAGGCCGGCTTGCTGCAGAACACCCTTGACCCTCCCAACGGAGGCTGCAGTGAACCGGGGAACCTACAGCACCAATCGCCCGGGGTCTCGATTACCTGCGCACATAGATCCATTCTTCCAATGATGTGCTGGGAAACAAGGTCTGATCCGGCGTGACCTACATAGATCATGTTCCCGCCTTTGCCCTGCTCGTCGACTATCACCGCAGTGTCTGATAGTGGCCCACGCGCCCGTGATTGGCGATGCAGAGCCTGGGCAGAGCCTGGGCAGAACCTGGATATGGTGGCGGATGGGCATGACCATAACAGGGTAAGTTTGGTCTGGCCTGGCCGTGCTCGGAATGGATCGCTGGAAACAGTCACGCCGGATAGGCTACGCGTCGTGACGGCGGACGTCCATGACCGTCACACATCCGCATGCTAATATTAAACAGAAGGATATATGAATAATATGCGGCACATGTTGCACAGACTCACATTTCTGTAGAAAACTGGCGAGCCACTGCTGAGTTTGCCCTGCAAAGGATGACTAGGTTGAGGGGCTTGCCTTGCCTGTTCGTGTTTGTTATATGCCTCTATTGTTTACGGGCTTCCGACGGCCGGCCGCTGCAATTTGACAGCACGGCGGGTGGGAATATGTGAGCGGCGAAGAACACGAGGCCATCTCATTCTCATTTTCTTTGGTTAGTAATCTTAGCAACCTAATCAGTAAAATATAGACTGGCGACTTTACTCGATTCTCTGTATTGCGTCGTCGCAAGAACGGCGTGCCTTGACTGAAAGGGCACCATGATGTGAGGAGCAGCAATGGATGGGAGGGACCTTGCAGATCCCAGCTTGGCGCCTTGGAGCCCCAGAACCCCAGAGCCGAAGGCAGATCACGCAGCCAGGCACACCAGAAGTCCGTCTGGGAAGGAGGCTGACGATGGACGCATACAAACGCGATGCAACGTCGCTGGAAGCTGACTTGATTCGTCGAATGACGCGAATGGTGTTGCATCTTGGCTTTGGGTCAACTAATCGAGCTTATGGTGTGGCTCGAAAGCTGAGAAGCGAGACACGACATTGCCCTATCATATATCTGAGCATATGTCTAGATGATCCGGATGCGATAATTCGGCACTTCCATGACCAAATAAGACAGGTTGTAACGGCTGACACAAGCACAACGCCAGAAATGGTCGCTTTCTCTGTGAAGTGCGAACTCTCGTCACAACAAGGAAAGACGGGCCTTGCCCTGCGATGCTGTTTGACCCCAGCAGTAGAGACAGAGGACCGGGGGGCATTGCTTAGATGATCAGGTCTGAGACCTGCTTGTTCCGACTTAATGAGGGGATGTACGAGGCAGCTCATTGCTGAACAACGCGAACCGACACCTACACCATCCAGATCATGAAACCCCTGAGCAGCAACAAGCACGCCAGCTAGTCGCAAGTCTCTGAGAAACATGGCAATGTCTTCGTTCTTCATGAGACGACATGGCCGATTGCGTTGCTGCGAACTTGGCACGGATAGTTGCAATAGTTGGCAAAGACTCAGATTTACCGAGTATTGAGTTTAAAGTGTGCGTGATATCCACGGAGTTTTCATCACCGACGTATTGTTGTCGGGAACGAAAGTCATTGCCTCGAGAGGTCCGAGGGCTGAGGCCTGGAGAAAAGCTGAGGTAGGTAGGTCGGGTGCCACCCTGAGCCTCGGGGTATCGGGGCATCGGGGCATCGGGGCATCGGGGCATCGGGGAAAAAGTTGGGATAAATATGAAGTCACCCAGAACACGTGGTATATTAGCATACTCAATATAAGCTGAGTCCGTTAGTGTAATCTAACCCTATACATTGGCGAATCGCGTAAGTAGTCTCCATATCGCATGGAGGAGCCGAGGCAAACGGACCCGACCGGTGGGAAATGGCTGTGACCTAGGCTATGTGGATAGGACGGAGAATGAACCCTATATGGGATGATCCGAAAATCAGCATTTAGCAGCTTCGGAAATCGTCTCGACTATGTGGGACACGAACTGGAACATTGTCTCTATCACTACGTGGATCTAGGCACACGTCTGACAAACGAGGCATCATCGTCAGCCGGGTGGTAAGGAAAGCGTATATACGACGCTACCCGCCAGGTCTTGCTAGATGAAGTCGATGTGTGTTGTCGGTGTTGTGCTCGAGGCTGACGGGGCCCTGCGAGTTGTCATAGCTGAGTTCGTGACACAGCCACGATCTCTGTAGAACGCAAGGGATGGCTAAATACATGCGACCATGTCCATCTGATCAGGGTAAGGCGGCTGGCAACCGTATTTTGGCGGACGCTTGAAACCATAGTGGGCCGAATCTGATAAGATTCAACCAGTGACGACTCGATGGTACCTGTCATCTCGTTCGATAACGGTGATACTCCCGCTCTCCATCACGATGTCGGGAACGATCTCGGCGCGGTGCCCGATCCCGGTCATAACCCGATTCCCGGCGGCGCGGCTCGTCCTGCTGTGAATCGTGGACCCGTCGCTCGGTATAGGCATTTCGACCTCGGGATATGTCCTTCCTGGGGCTCCGACTGCGGCTGCGCTCTCTCCGATTCGTATTGGGTCGACGGCCAGTATCAGGGTCATTCCTCGTGTTACGACTTCTGTCGTGATTTCTGTCGTCGTGCTGGCGCTGATGCTTCCCGCGCATCTCCTCTTCGCCATAAACCATGCTATAGTGATGTTCGTCCTGTGCATTATCCTCGTTTCTATACTTGCGCCACTTCTCCAACCCTTGAACACCACCCCAACCACCACGACTGCCGGTCCGATTTTTCCTTTTCGCATTTTCGCCGCCTCTCCATACATCAGCCAACTTACTCACGCTCTGGCTGAAGTCGACATGTATCCGTCGATCATCGATCAGAACATCTTGCATCTTGAAATAGGCCGCCTCACAAGCGCTCTTCTCCTCGAACTCAATGAAAGCGTATTGCAGACTGTCGCCAGTTTTCTTGTCGCGAATGACTTCACATGAGAGTATCTTGCCAAACCGACTGAAGATGAGTTCAAGATCGGCATCAGCGGTAACGGGGTTGAGTTTACAGACGAACAGAACGTTCTCAGGGGGCTTGACCTCTGCAAAAGGCAAATCGCCCATCATTTCGAGGGTCAGGGCCTGTGCGCGGGCCTCGCGCTCGCGACGGATCTTTTCCGCAGCATCCTGGTCAATCTCTTGGTCTAAGTCGGCATCGTCGGCGATTCGAACCGTGGCAAGCTGGGCCTTTGAAGGCGGCGGTGACTGACTTGGTTCGCGAAAACCTGGTGGGTCGGGAAATGGGTCGTCGAGGATTATTGTATGTTTAATGCGAATGTCGACAAGGGGATAGCCATCCTTGTCTGTAATTGCGCCATTGATGGTTTCGAGGGCGTCAAAACCCTCGACGACCTTGCCGAAGATAGCGGCTTTGCTATCCAGGTATTCGGTGTTGTCGCCCAGGGTAACGAGAAACTGGCTGGCGGCAAGCTGAACATCCGGGTCGGAAGGGTGGGGCACGGTGGCCATGGATACGGTACCGCGTTCGGCATGCTTCAGCTTGGGATGGAAGGAGGCGGGGAAGCTCTTCTTGGAAGGGCCGTCAAGAAGACCCCATACAGACGAACCGCCATCGGAATCGGTCGAGTTGGGACCGAGAGGGTCGCCGGTCTGAAATGAGAAATTCTTCTGGACGGAGTGGACGGGCGAGAAGTTGTAGTATTTGAGCTTACAGAGTTTGATGAAGCTATAGAAAGATGGTTAATTGACTTGCGTGATATAGGAGAACAGTAATGGGAAGAATGAACATACTTCTGGCACTCCTTGGGTGCGTAGTCGACCAACAGATCAATGACGATGTCGCCAGCACTGGTCTCAAGTAGAACTGACATGGCGCCCGACACGGAGAGCTGGTGCTCGATTCCCACTCTCGAAATGACACAGCCGAATGGGTATCTCGGATTGTAATTTTGCAGACTGTAGAAACTGTATTGCCGTGCGACTATCTGCCTATTTGGAAAATGGTGAAGCTTGTTTGTAGGGGTTATGGAAGATGCGAAAGTATGGAAGGCGCTGTGATGAATCGCGATGGGGAGCCACGAAGTCATGGGCAGTAGCACAGTGTAATGAGTGAGTTGCTGAACGGTATTATATACTGTCAGCCCGCCGCTGAACTTAGACAAACGCTACGCTACGCTATATCTACGCTACACTAGGCGGATAATCTACTCGCCTTAAGTACAGTTAATGTTGTTGGACGACTAACTGTACGTAGTAAATGGCTAACCTAGTGTCTTTCCGCAACTAGGCTAGCGCAGCAATGATGATTGTGTCCAAAATCGGACGCTCCACAAAAGTTTCTTATCGGTCACGGTGTTTTTGTTTCTTTGGACAATCGGAATTCTGTCTTTGCTCTTCACCAACCCATTGAAGCATATCTCCCGATCACGCCTCGACTTGTTTGTCTCTTTGTCGCCGCATACGTGATTGGTACTGAAACTCTACCCGCAATTATCCACACGAATGGCTGAAATCGAATCACCCTCGAAGCGCAAGCTTGCGACTGGCGCCAAGAAACGACACCGAGATACCCTCGACGGTACTGAGCGCAACCATAAAAAGTCCAAAAGCCAGGCGCTTTTAAGTCAGGATGAAAACGTTGAAGAGCTTGCGAGTGGTAGCCCCGTGAAGTCACAGGAGAAAGGCGAGAAGAAAAGCAAGAAATCAACCAGATCAAAGGACTCTCGCTCCAGTGAAGCTGACGAGAATGACGATGCGATAGAACGGAAAAGAACATCGAAAAAGGACCCGAAGAAGAGTAAAGGATCGCATAGCAAAGTCGACGATGGGCTGACGACTGGAGACTCGAGGGTCGTAGTACTCCATTCAGCGCGCTCAAAAACACTTCCCGATGGGGATCTGCCCCGCGGCCGCAAATACCCCTTCTACACTCAGACTGTTTCCCAATATCTTCCACTCCAGCCCCTAGGAATCCTCGAGCCCGTGCAGGGCTATGCCCACCAGCACCTCCAACCTCTGCTCAATCGTCACGTTCCCAGCATCGGTGGTGTTCTCTTGGCCTATCGTCATCCGCGGATCGGAGAGGCGCCCGGAAAGTCCTCACTCACGGAAGAGAGCGGCATGGAGGACGTGACTCTACTTGAGTCGATAAACGAGTATGCTGTCAGCTTTGGTTGGTTGACCGTCGAGATTGATCTTTTCCGGCCCGCCCGTGGCGCCTGGTTAGAAGGCCTTGTAAATTTTCAAGGCGAAGGTCATATTGGCCTCGTCTGCTGGGGCAAATTCAATGCGTCCATCGAGTCTGGGCGACTACCACACGACTGGCGGTGGATTGACCACCTTGGCTCCAGTCACACGAATGCCAATACCAGCGCCGAGACTGCTTTGACCGCCGCAGGTGGAACGGAGCATGCTGAGGTACATGCTACGGGATATTGGGTAGACGGGAACGGGGCCAGAATTGCCTCGGAAAAGCCGTTATGCTTTCGCATCAAGAATTATGAAGTCGGCAGCAGTGGCGAATATGGGTATCTCAGCATCGAGGGGACAATGCTCCCAGAAGAAGAGGAAGCCAACAAGGTGCGGGAGGAAGTTCGGAGTTTGCGGCAGAAAATACGGCATGGTTCATTGCGCAGGGAGAGACGACCTCTACTTGAGTCGAGCATGACCAAATTTACCGATGATGATGAGCAAGAACGCGAAAGCCGGCCGCCCGAGGTATAAATGCTTTCCAAGGAGACGAAATGGAATCACCGAACTTCCCTGCTCATGGGACGTGCGATTGCGCCATGTACGATACCCTTCTGCGGTCCTTGAAGAACAGAAACCGAGGAACGACACAGTATAGTAGAGAACGAACAACTACAGTACAAACGTGTGCACTCGCCCGGCCTAATGGCGGTACATAGCGACCTAATGTGTCAAGGCCGAGACAACGGAGTCTGCCAGGCTTTTATAAACAATAATACCCTCGATTCAATGGCAAAATTGCTAGCCTCCGGTACGTTGCGTACCTATCTATGGATCTATAGTACATTTGGAGTTTCTAGGTATGGTTTCTATAGGACTTGATTTTGTTTACATGATTACTACACATCCTTTCCAGTTAGCCGTGGCCACCTCGTTTCATTTCAAACGCTTCTCTTTCTGCTTGCGTCACCTTCTGCTAGATCGTTATCGAACTGGATTGCTCCGGTCGCCTCGACTGCGGGACCAGTGAACCACTTCCTCGCCCATAGCATCCAAACTGTTGTAGCGCCAACTGCTATGATGTCGACAGCGACAACAGTATAATTCAGCGTCTGGCTCGTGACCGGATTTGTCGTCGGCAAGGCAAAGATGACGGTGATAGTAATAATCCAGGCAACTGCGATGAAGGCAATGACTCGGCTCAAAGCCCCGAGGTTGAACGGCCCCTTCATGGCGACGAATTCTTTGTGCCAGAGCAGGCCGAGAAGAATGGGGATACCGTAGCTGATGTAGAGACCCGTCGTGGCGATACTCGTGGCCGCGGCAAAGGCGACGCTACTGCCGAGAGAGGGTAGCCCGAGGATGAAGCTCAGTATCACGGCCAGCCAGACAGCGCGGACAGGGCTTTTGAAGCGCGTGTCGACGTGGTGGAAGAAGGGGTGGATGCCACCGTCGCGCGAGAAGGCGAACATCATGCGTGAGTTGCTCGTCAAGCTGAACAGTCCGCAATGCCACACGCAGACGATGATGAGGCTGAAAAGCGCCAGTGCACCGTCCTCCCCAAAAACATCGATCAAGATCTGCAAAACTGGCTGGCCATGTTTGGGTGCAAGAGTGGACGCGAAGTCCTGGATGGAGAAGAGGAAGGAGAGGAGGACGAGGAGACCGAATATCGCGCTGAATCCTACCGAGGATACTACGCCGATGGGGGCTGACCACGCCGCTTCGTGGGTTTCTTCGGAAAGATGCGCCGATGCGTCGAAGCCGGTCAGACTGTCCGCGTTGTTAGTTAGTGAGACACCGGCCGAAGGGGGTTTGACTCTTTGAATCGCGTCTGGATGGTACGAACGTGTATTGAGCGAGCAAGCTACCACAGACAACTAGGTAGGCGGGCGAGGCGCGTTCGCTCCAACCCGGACTCCCATCGACGCCTGTCCCGTCATTTATGTGACCGAAGACGAAGGAAGCGGACTGATGTTTGGGCGCTTTAGCGAGAAGCGCTATGGCTACGGATGCCACGCCCGCCGAATGCAGAATGATGGAGAGATTGTTGAGGTACTTGAGCACGTGGACCCCAAATGTGTTGATGAGACCGTGGGAGAGCAGTACGGCGGCATATATTCCAAGGGTTTTTGCTGCTGTCGGCTCGAACTCGGGATTCTTTACGGTTGCGACCGTCGCCAGTAGACCGGCAAGACCAAAGGAAATGCCCGTCGTCACGGCTACCTGACCGAGCAAGTTGAACCATCCCGTTATCCAGGCTGCGAACGGGGACCAGCGTGGCGGCGCCATCATTGCGGCCCAAAAGTAGGGACCGCCGCTGGTGGGGATAGCTGACACGATCTCACCCATGGCCACGGCTACCATGAGCGTGAAGAAGGACACGATGATCCAACCGATGCTCATAACTACATGTATAGACGGCCGAGGGCCGATATTAGGAATCCGAGCGACCATGGACGGAACTGGAACGTGCGATGAGTCGTGGCTTACCTGCCGGGCCGCCTGTATTTAGACCGAAGGAGAACAGCGTTGTAAGGCCTGTGATGACGCTCTTCGGGCCGTTTAATTTAGTATCGCGGAATATAGCCGAGCTTGAGCTTTCTCATCCTCCGAGATTCGAGACTCACGATGATGGAAAAAGACACGCCAAAGTTATGCGCCAAACCCTTGCCAAAGAGCTCGTTAGCAGTCTGGAATGAATGAACATCTGAATGAACATCAACGCGAGTCACTTACCCAGTCGCGCTTCAACTCCTGCGTGTAGCCGAATTGCGCCAGGCGTTCTTCATCTTTGGCTACGGCCGTGTTCGACTCTATTTCGGGTTCGGTCATGGTTCATGTCGGGTACGCGGCTGGACGGGTAACGAGACAGTTCGGTCGACGTAGGCAAAGTCGCTCGACGTGACATGATATGACATGCCGGGACGGTCCAAGGGGAGTTATCTTATATCTCGCCGATCCAAGCGGAACACAAAGAGGAGACGCGGCCATCACTTATCATGGATACAGCATCCAGCATTCGTAGCGCATAAGTGCCTTTACGAGATGGGCCCAGATAAGTTGGCAATATATACATGCGGTTAGATTGATTGATAAAGCCCTGGTCCATGGCGGCGCCGACCCCTTCGTGAGCGGCTATGGTACCCTATAGGAAGGTCGATAGACCATCGGCCTTACATAATGTCCGTTGAAACCAGATTAATATTGACTCTTTGATTGGCTGTGTGGATAGCTTCGAGAGAAGCCAAGATCAACGCATGAGATTCATG
This sequence comes from Xylariaceae sp. X187, assembly GCA_028637585.1. Classification (NCBI taxonomy): domain Eukaryota; kingdom Fungi; phylum Ascomycota; class Sordariomycetes; order Xylariales; family Xylariaceae; species Xylariaceae sp. X187. Next base: position 12,673 of record JAJIZN010000006.1, on the reverse strand, counting down.
CGCTTTGCAATGCGGTGATCATCGACTCCCGAGTGCGCTGAATGGGTCCATGATAAACGATGTAGTCTCGTTCTGCTTGGGGTTGCATCCAAAGAGGGGCCGTGCCGTCCCTTATTCCCTAGTTCGCGAACGTCCCCTCATGATACCTGGAGACGATCAGGACCTATCTAGTCATTCTTCGTAATGGGTCTTGTTCAGGACCTTATCTCGATCAGCCTGCTGTGGCTGGCGCAAAAACCGGTTTGGTTGTAGCGCCGGTTTCTGATCCGGCCGTACACCGCCAGTGTAATATCGCCGCCGTTGTCCTTGTTGGCGTATAATGTATTTGCCGGGTTTTGGTGGGTTGATTGAAAAGTCGCCTATCAGATTAAGTGAGGCGGCTCAAGTTCCCTGCGATGCGCACACTCCGTTTCTTATGTGTGTTCGGTTGTGTCGTGCCGGCGCAAGTGACTATCTCATTTTGACGAGTCAACGGGCTCGATAGTCGCATCTCACTCGAACATGGTCCACGAACTCATCGAATTGTTGAGCTTCGAAGCCGATTTTGTAAAGAAAGCGAAGATCACGACGGTGGTGATTCAAATGAAAGGTTGAAAAAAGTACCCTGTCTTGTCAAGCCCGACGAGCTGATGCATCGGCGCAACTATGATGCCAATGAACTGAAGCCACAAACGCAGGTGGAGACAGTGTCGCGCATCAAGGCCCGAGAGCTCCAGGGTTAGGGTTATGGAACGATATCGTGGGGAGAATGTTAGGTTACATGTAAACCAATTGGCGAAAGTCTCGCATGATCTTTGTGTGCAGAATAGTCCGGAAGTGACTAGGGCGTGCTGTAAAACCGATTTCGACCACCGCGAGCCTGCAAGAATCATATAGGCTTAGGGGTTACGGTAGAAATGAAGATACATGACCGTCCAGGCTAGTTGGAGAGGAATTTAGATGTGTGCCGGCACAAACCAGGTCAAACGATAATAGTGAACCAACCAAGATATATTTTACGGTCGGAAATTATGTATCCGGGTATAATTTAACAAGGCGGATTTGATGGGCACAGACCTTTTTCGAAATGGACGTGTATTGACCGAGATATTGATCCGTGAAATCTGAGAATGAGATGGTAAGTCATGGAAGCCGACTATGACGGCGGAAGGGTTATTAGCCACGTAATTAGGAATAGCAAGAACGGGAGCAGTTTGGGGCGGTATCTGGATACTAGATTATTCCGGAACCACTGAGGGATAGGGCTGATCGGTTAGATTTCGGACAATGGTGGGTTATAAGTGATTAACCCCAATTTAAAGCAGTACGAAATAGTATACGAAAGTGCGATGACCGTTATCGTGTTCAACCCTAACCCGCGCTGCCTACACATGACTGCCGCCACAACCAACAGCATCGCCAACATTTACTTTGTGTAACGTACATATTACGCAATTGCTATCTATAGAGTTTCGGCTATCGCCGGTAACCACTAATCTCCGACGCCTCGGAGGTAGGGGTACCAGCCGATAATTGGCGATACTATGAAAGTTAGTATTTTCGGCAGGGTTAGGGTTAGGGTTAGGGTTAGGGTTAGGGTTAGGGTTAGGGTTAGGGTTAGGGTTAGGGTTAGGGTTAGGGTTAGGGTTAGGGTTAGGGTTAGGGTTAGGGTTAGGGTTAGGGTTAGGGTTAGGGTTAGGGTTAGGGGCGAGCGCGTAGCGCGAGCAGAAGTTTCGTCGGGGAAAAGAGCAACAAGAGAGTTCTACACACAATCGTAATCGTGCGTTTCGCCTGTGGCTCTTCAGGAACTCTTCAAAGAATGGCGAAGACCCGGGAATATATAATTCGAGGGTCGGGAAGTTGGGATGAGGGAAGAATTCCAAAGTACGCGCTTCGGTATTTTTCGTACGTAATGCTTATCTGCCGGCCCCAGGCTGGTTGTGAAAAATCTGCTTCTTACCCCGCTCTCGATCGGCCGCTTGTGCACCGGCCGCCGGGCGGGGTAATCACAAACTTGCTCATATGCACTCGATCGGCCGCTTGTTCAGCGGCTTACGAGCGGGGTATTCGCAAGGACTTTCCACATTTAGCAAGCCGCGCTGCATGATGCAGCACAGCCCCCCTGCGGTCGCAGTGGTCGAAAGACCACTGCATTGTGTGGCCGAAGGCCACACGCAGGGCAAAGCCAGGGCGACGAATCACCTTCAACCAAGGAACCTAAACAGGCGCTCACACAGGGAGAAGGCTTTCCGCGCTTATTGAAGGCTTCGGGACCGAAGATAAGGAACTACGTCGATGGCGTTTTCCGAGCGAAAACTTAGTGCGCATCGTCTATTCTTGCGTCATCCAGGCCTTGGATTGTGCAACTTCCTTAGTGCATCGCGTCATTACGTTTCAAGTTTCGGACTTTAACCCAATTAGGGTGCCGGAACATTTACTTCGTGTAACGTACATATTACGCAATCGCTATCTATAGAACTTCGGCTATCGTCGGTAACCGCTGATCTCCGACGCCTCGGAGATAGGGGTACCGGCCGATAATTGCCGATACTATGAAAGTTACTATTTTCGGCGGTCTTAGGTTAGGGGTTGGGGTTAGGGGGGGCGCCCTCGAGACGAGTCAAAGGACTCATCCGTCCTCGGGGTCTAACGCCCAACCGGTAACTCTGAGTGTCGGGGTTAGTAACATTGCGATCGATGCGATGGAACAACTACTGATGTAAGGCTGAGGCGATTCACCGGCTCCCTCTCGTCAAGAGGGCGTCATAGGCTAGCGCCACACGTCTATAACCTCACTGCGGCTACTTCTCACGACTCTGCTGACGGTCCCCCCTACGCGGGGTTCTCATGGCTCGAGTCATATTTCAGCGGCTTCACTATCAAGTATCATCTTGTTCAGGAGGTTAATATGGTCATACATATTCCTCCCCCGTCGCAGCGAAGTGACTACCTGTTCGATGCCAGGTAATTCGCCTTTTGAATACTTAAGCAGTATTTCTTTGACGGGTTCCATCCTTATATATTCCCAGACTGGATTGTACTCTGACGGTAATATGTGGTTAACCGCCACCCTTTCGGCTTTCGCGTCCAGGGCCTCTGAAAACCACTTATCCAGTTCCTTCGGCGGATAGCCTCTCCGTAGAAGGTTTGCGTAAAGACGTTTCTCACACAGCTGTCTGTCGACGTCTCTGCTGCAGATAAGTCTATATCTCATGCGCTCAGCTTTGATGAAAGCCCTTTTAACGGATAAGGGATGCGCAGATGAGAAGGGAATGTATAAGTGCTTGTTAAGCGCTTTCTCGAATACACGGGTTGCGAGACTTCCGTTAGATAGTAGTATCTCGACATCAAGAAAGTGAATCGATGAGTCAGATATTTCCCAGTTCACCGTTAGACCTGGGTACTTCCACTGACGCGTGAATTTCACGGCTTCATCGTGAGTTCCTTGGAAGAGTACGAATATATCATCGATATAGCGTCGAAACAGCTTTATCGCGTTGTGTTTGTACTTGAAATATTGTTTCTCGTATATGCCGCAAAACAGATTTGCGATGACCGGGGCGCAAGCCACACCCATCGCGAGTCCGCTCTTTTGCTTATACGTGACTCCTTGGAACTCGAAGAAGTTGTTTGAGAGGACGTATTCCATCATAGATTTAATCCACTCCTTCTTCAATCGCCTTTGTACCCGAGGCAGCGTAGGATAAATACGGCTGATGGCATCCTCCTTGGGTATGTTGGTGTACATTGGGGAAACGTCTCCGGTGAGCAGCCAACAGTTGTCAAAGGGTCCTTCGAGCGACCGAATTTCTTCGATCAGTTCTTTCGTACTATTCAAGATAGTGCGATATTCGCTCAAAAGGGGTTGCGGCGCCCAGTCTACTACTTCGCCGACCCTGGATGTAATCCAGCTGTGGCTCGGGACAATCGGCCTCGAGCTCCAAGGTGTCTTATGTACCTTCGGGATGACGTGAAAAGACGGCACCCGTCGAAGACTGCCTTGCAGATAATCTCGTATCTGAGCGGGTAGGTTTGTAGTGGACGTAATCTCTGCGAGACCTAAGTCAAGTATTCTAAAGTCGATTTGCGTTAGCTCGTAAGCTGCCGCATTTCGCAAGTGAATTCTACATTGTTCGATATACCAGTCCTTGGTAAGCACTGAGAGCCCTAGATTTTTGTCCGTAATCTTGACGAGGTACTGCTTCTCGGTCAAGAAGGCTCTTGCGTTTCGCATTGCTGGGTTGAGTTCGACTCTCGACGGTGCTTTCTTAGCGATACGTTTCGCGTGCGCTACTAAGTATGCCCTTGCACGATTGAGTGCGTTCTCAATATTCTCAGATGCTAGTGGAGGTTCCCACTCTGGTTTCGGTATGTAGAATTCCGGAATATAACTTGGATTTTCCGGCCGGTCTAAGAATTCATACTTGATCCGGACCGATCGAATTAGCTTCTGTGTTGCTTCTTCGACTACTTGGAAGGACGGCGCGACATGAAAACAATATTTTCCATTAAAAGCGAGCATTTGTTCAATCTCTCTAGGTAGAATGACGCCAGGTCCGATAAAAACTTCTGCTTGTGAAGCTACTCTACTCTCGATATATCTCTGTGAGCTATTAACGAGGGGAAACCTGGCCTGTACACGCTCGGTCGCCTTCCAAAATGCGCCGGGAAAAGAGTAAATGTCAGTGGGTTTAAACCGCTTCGACTGACTGTCAACTAGAGATCCTAGTTGTTCTGCTTCCTCTTCTTCCCAGTCCCGCTTCCTTTTCCGACCGTACTTGCCCTCTTCCGTTTCTTGACTCCAGAGGATTTCGGGCCCAGTGGATGGGACTTCTTCGAAGGTTTCGCGCTTTTGGGCGATTTGCCTTTGCTTTTCTCCTTCGACTTCGAAGTGGTTTTCGCTTTGCCTGCCACGAAGGGAAAAGTCAGTAATACGTTTCGACACCCCACTTGCGGAACGCTTACCAGATGAAGTTTTTTTGGTCTTGAGCGACAACTTCTTAAACTCTCGCTCGACAAGAGTCTTAACGGTTTTGGCGACGTCGGAAGAATCGAGATCCTTCATGGTGACGTCGGCTTTCTGTCGAGCTTCGATTTTAGCTTGTCTTGCGACAAGCTCGGCGGGGTGCTTGGTCTGGCCAAGGGAGGTCGCCCGGCGAAGCCAGTGCGCGCCCATGTGGCTACAAGTCCGAATTTCCATGCGAAATGGGTTTGGATCGGACGAGAAAGCTGACCCCGTAAGAACAGAGTTCAAATCAGCACCGTCGGGATTCGACGCCGGCGAACAGGCGTCGTAGATCGACTTAACGATCTTCGCGTTTTTCGCAGTCAGAGACTGCTGAGACACCAGCCCGAGAAGAAATGTTTCCTCCTGAGCCTTAGTCTCTTGGAACTTCGAAAGCATGTCTGCTTTCAAAGTGTTCACGCGGGTGGTGATATCGTTGTTAAACGATCGCCAATCATCACCACCGCTAAACACCTTGCTCACTTGGAGCGAAGGAACCCTCAAAGCCGCATTGATGGACGGCGGAAGGGTTTTGGTGGCAACATAGTCCGAGAAGCTCGAGCGAGCCTTTTGGACGTGTGAGAGTGTCACACCCAGTTCGTAAGCCTCCTTAAGCGCGAGCTTGTAGAAGGGCTGTCCGATCCGGGGGATGCACACCAGCAAGTCAGGGAGGGAGCCCATCATTGCGAGATTGTCGGTGTCGTGTTTGCCGATGGGGGCGGACAGGGGGACGGTGACGGGAGGGGCCATGATGAGGGTGGAAGAGTGAAAAACTCGACGAGAAGAATGGGTTAGGGGCGAGCGCGTAGCGCGAGCAGAAGTTTCGTCGGGGAAAAGAGCAACAAGAGAGTTCTACACACAATCGTAATCGTGCGTTTCGCCTGTGGCTCTTCAGGAACTCTTCAAAGAATGGCGAAGACCCGGGAATATATAATTCGAGGGTCGGGAAGTTGGGATGAGGGAAGAATTCCAAAGTACGCGCTTCGGTATTTTTCGTACGTAATGCTTATCTGCCGGCCCCAGGCTGGTTGTGAAAAATCTGCTTCTTACCCCGCTCTCGATCGGCCGCTTGTGCAGCGGCCGCCGGGCGGGGTAATCACAAACTTGCTCATATGCACTCGATCGGCCGCTTGTTCAGCGGCTTACGAGCGGGGTATTCGCAAGGACTTTCCACATTTAGCAAGCCGTGCTGCATGATGCAGCACAGCCCCCCTGCGGTCGCAGTGGTCGAAAGACCACTGCATTGTGTGGCCGAAGGCCACACGCAGGGCAAAGCCAGGGCGACGAATCACCTTCAACCAAGGAACCTAAACAGGCGCTCACACAGGGAGAAGGCTTCCCGCGCTTATTGAAGGCTTCGGGACCGAAGATAAGGAACTACGTCGATGGCGTTTTCCGAGCGAAAACTTAGTGCGCATCGTCTATTCTTGCGTCATCCAGGCCTTGGATTGTGCAACTTCCTTAGTGCATCGCGTCATTACGTTTCAAGTTTCGGACTTTAACCCAATTAGGGTGCCGGAACATTTACTTCGTGTAACGTACATATTACGCAATCGCTATCTATAGAACTTCGGCTATCGTCGGTAACCGCTGATCTCCGACGCCTCGGAGATAGGGGTACCGGCCGATAATTGCCGATACTATGAAAGTTACTATTTTCGGCGGTCTCAGGTTAGGGGTTGGGGTTAGGGTTAGGGTTAGGGTTAGGGGCGAGCGCGTAGCGCGAGCAGAAGTTTCGTCGGGGAAAAGAGCAACAAGAGAGTTCTACACACAATCGTAATCGTGCGTTTCGCCTGTGGCTCTTCAGGAACTCTTCAAAGAATGGCGAAGACCCGGGAATATATAATTCGAGGGTCGGGAAGTTGGGATGAGGGAAGAATTCCAAAGTACGCGCTTCGGTATTTTTCGTACGTAATGCTTATCTGCCGGCCCCAGGCTGGTTGTGAAAAATCTGCTTCTTACCCCGCTCTCGATCGGCCGCTTGTGCAGCGGCCGCCGGGCGGGGTAATCACAAACTTGCTCATATGCACTCGATCGGCCGCTTGTTCAGCGGCTTACGAGCGGGGTATTCGCAAGGACTTTCCACATTTAGCAAGCCGCGCTGCATGATGCAGCACAGCCCCCCTGCGGTCGCAGTGGTCGAAAGACCACTGCATTGTGTGGCCGAAGGCCACACGCAGGGCAAAGCCAGGGCGACGAATCACCTTCAACCAAGGAACCTAAACAGGCGCTCACACAGGGAGAAGGCTTTCCGCGCTTATTGAAGGCTTCGGGACCGAAGATAAGGAACTACGTCGATGGCGTTTTCCGAGCGAAAACTTAGTGCGCATCGTCTATTCTTGCGTCATCCAGGCCTTGGATTGTGCAACTTCCTTAGTGCATCGCGTCATTACGTTTCAAGTTTCGGACTTTAACCCAATTAGGGTGCCGGAACATTTACTTCGTGTAACGTACATATTACGCAATCGCTATCTATAGAACTTCGGCTATCGTCGGTAACCGCTGATCTCCGACGCCTCGGAGATAGGGGTACCGGCCGATAATTGCCGATACTATGAAAGTTACTATTTTCGGCGGTCTCAGGTTAGGGGTTGGGGTTAGGGTTAGGGGCGAGCGCGTAGCGCGAGCAGAAGTTTCGTCGGGGAAAAGAGCAACAAGAGAGTTCTACACACAATCGTAATCGTGCGTTTCGCCTGTGGCTCTTCAGGAACTCTTCAAAGAATGGCCAAGACCCGGGAATATATAATTCGAGGGTCGGGAAGTTGGGATGAGGGAAGAATTCCAAAGTACGCGCTTCGGTATTTTTCGTACGTAATGCTTATCTGCCGGCCCCAGGCTGGTTGTAAAAAATCTGCTTCTTACCCCGCTCTCGATCGGCCGCTTGTGCAGCGGCCGGCGGGCGGGGTAATGGCAAACTTGCTCATATGCACTCGATCGACCACTTGTTCAGCGGCTGACGAGCGGGGTATTCGCAAGGACTTTCCACATTTAGCAGGCCGCGCTGCATGATGCAGCACAGCCCCCCTGCGGTCGCAGTGGTCGAAAGACCACTGCATTGTGTGGCCGAAGGCCACACGCAGGGCAAAGCCAAGGCAACGAATCACCTTCAACCAAGGAACCTAAACAGGCGCTCACACAGGGAGAAGGCTTTCCGCGCTTATTGAAGGCTTCGGGACCGAAGATAAGGAACTACGTCGATGGCGTTTTCCGAGCGAAAACTTAGTGCGCATCGTCTATCCTTGCGTCATCCAGGCCTTGGATTGTGCAACTTCCTTAGTGCATCGCGTCATTACGTTTCAAGTTCCGGACTTTAACCCAATTAGGGTGCCGGAACATTTACTTCGTGTAACGTACATATTACGCAATCGCTATCTATAGAACTTCGGCTATCGTCGGTAACCGCTGATCTCCGACGCCTCGGAGATAGGGGTACCGGCCGATAATTGCCGATACTATGAAAGTTACTATTTTCGGCGGTCTTAGGTTAGGGGTTGGGGTTAGGGGGGGCGCCCTCGAGGCGAGTCAAAGGACTCATCCGTCCTCGGGGTCTAACGCCCAACCGGTAACTCTGAGTGTCGGGTTTAGTAACATTGCGATCGATGCGATGGAACAACTACTGATGTAAGGCTGAGGCGATTCACCGGCTCCCTCTCGTCAAGAGGGCGTCATAGGCTAGCGCCAGACGTCTATAACCTCACTGCGGCTACTTCTCACGACTCTGCTGACGGTCCCCCCTACGCGGGGTTCTCATGGCTCGAGTCATATTTCAGCGGCTTCACTATCAAGTATCATCTTGTTCAGGAGGTTAATATGGTCATACATATTCCTCCCCCGTCGCAGCGAAGTGACTACCTGTTCGATGCCAGGTAATTCGCCTTTTGAATACTTAAGCAGTATTTCTTTGACGGGTTCCATCCTTATATATTCCCAGACTGGATTGTACTCTGACGGTAATATGTGGTTAACCGCCACCCTTTCGGCTTTCGCGTCCAGGGCCTCTGAAAACCACTTATCCAGTTCCTTCGGCGGATAGCCTCTCCGTAGAAGGTTTGCGTAAAGACGTTTCTCACACAGCTGTCTGTCGACGTCTCTGCTGCAGATAAGTCTATATCTCATGCGCTCAGCTTTGATGAAAGCCCTTTTAACGGATAAGGGATGCGCAGATGAGAAGGGAATGTATAAGTGCTTGTTAAGCGCTTTCTCGAATACACGGGTTGCGAGACTTCCGTTAGATAGTAGTATCTCGACATCAAGAAAGTGAATCGATGAGTCAGATATTTCCCAGTTCACCGTTAGACCTGGGTACTTCCACTGACGCGTGAATTTCACGGCTTCATCGTGAGTTCCTTGGAAGAGTACGAATATACCATCGATATAGCGTCGAAACAGCTTTATCGCGTTGTGTTTGTACTTGAAATATTGTTTCTCGTATATGCCGCAAAACAGATTTGCGATGACCGGGGCGCAAGCCACACCCATCGCGAGTCCGCTCTTTTGCTTATACGTGACTCCTTGGCACTCGAAGAAGTTGTTTGAGAGGACGTATTCCATCATAGATTTAATCCACTCCTTCTTCAATCGCCTTTGTCCCCGAGGCAGCGTAGGATAAATACGGCTGATGGCATCCTCCTTGGGTATGTTGGTGTACATTGCGGAAACGTCTCCGGTGAGCAGCCAACAGTTGTCAAAGGGTCCTTCGAGCGACCGAATTTCTTCGATCAGTTCTTTCGTACTATTCAAGATAGTGCGATATTCGCTCAAAAGGGGTTGCAGCGCCCAGTCTACTACTTCGCCGACCCTGGATGTAATCCAGCTGTGGCTCGGGACAATCGGCCTCGAGCCCCAAGGTGTCTTATGTACCTTCGGGATGACGTGAAAAGACGGCACCCGTCGAAGACTGCCTTGCAGATAATCTCGTATCTGAGCGGGTAGGTTTGTAGTGGACGTAATCCCTGCGAGACCTAAGTCAAGTATTCTAAAGTCGATTTGCGTTAGCTCGTAAGCTGCCGCATTTCGCAAGTGAATTCTACATTGTTCGATATACCAGTCCTTGGTAAGCACTGAGAGCCCTAGATTTTTGTCCGTAATCTTGACGAGGTACTGCTTCTCGGTCAAGAAGGCTCTTGCGTTTCGCATTGCTGGGTTGAGTTCGACTCTCGACGGTGCTTTCTTAGCGATACGTTTCGCGTGCGCTACTAAGTATGCCCTTGCACGATTGAGTGCGTTCTCAATATTCTCAGATGCTAGTGGAGGTTCCCACTCTGGTTTCGGTATGTAGAATTCCGGAATATAACTTGGATTTTCCGGCCGGTCTAAGAATTCATACTTGATCCGGACCGATCGAATTAGCTTCTGTGTTGCTTCTTCGACTACTTGGAAGGACGGCGCGACATGAAAACAATATTTTCCATTAAAAGCGAGCATTTGTTCAATCTCTCTAGGTAGAATGACGCCAGGTCCGATAAAAACTTCTGCTTGTGAAGCTACTCTACTCTCGATATATCTCTGTGAGCTATTAACGAGGAGAAACCTGGCCTGTACACGCTCGGTCGCCTTCCAAAATGCGCCGGGAAAAGAGTAAATGTCAGTGGGTTTAAACAGCTTCGACTGACTGTCAACTAGAGATCCTAGTTGTTCTGCTTCCTCTTCTTCCCAGTCCCGCTTCCTTTTCCGACCGTACTTGCCCTCTTCCGTTTCTTGACTCCAGAGGATTTCGGGCCCAGTGGATGGGACTTCTTCGAAGGTTTCGCGCTTTTGGGCGATTTGCCTTTGCTTTTCTCCTTCGACTTCGAAGTGGTTTTCGCTTTGCCTGCCACGAAGGGAAAAGTCAGTAATACGTTTCGACACCCCACTTGCGGAACGCTTACCAGATGAAGTTTTTTTGGTCTTGAGCGACAACTTCTTAAACTCTCGCTCGACAAGAGTCTTAACGGGTTTGGCGACGTCGGAAGAATCGAGATCCTTCATGGTGACGTCGGCTTTCTGTCGAGCTTCGATTTTAGCTTGTCTTGCGACAAGCTCGGCGTGGTGCTTGGTCTGGCCAAGGGAGGTCGCCCGGCGAAGCCAGTGCGCGCCCATGTGGCTACAAGTCCGAATTTCCATGCGAAATGGGTTTGGATCGGACGAGAAAGCTGAACCCGTAAGAACAGAGTTCAAATCAGCACCGTCGGGATTCGACGCCGGCGAACAGGCGTCGTAGATCGACTTAACGATCTTCGCGTTTTTCGCAGTCAGAGACTGCTGAGACACCAGCCCGAGAAGAAATGTTTCCTCCTGAGCCTTAGTCTCTTGAAACTTCGAAAGCATGTCTGCTTTCAAAGTGTTCACGCGGGTGGGGATATCGTTGTTAAACGATCGCCAATCATCACCACCGCTAAACTCCTTGCTCACTTGGAGCGAAGGAACCCTCAAAGCCGCATTGATGGACGGCGGAAGGGTTTTGGTGGCAACATAGTCCGAGAAGCTCGAGCGAGCCTTTTGGACGTGTGAGAGTTTCACACCCAGTTCGTAAGCCTCCTTAAGCGCGAGCTTGTAGAAGGGCTGTCCGATCCGGGGGATGCACACCAGCAAGTCAGGGAGGGAGCCCATCATTGCGAGATTGTCGGTGTCGTGTTTGCCGATGGGGGCGGACACGGGGACGGTGACGGGAGGGGCCATGATGAGGGTGGAAGAGTGAAAAACTCGACGAGAAGAATGGGTTAGGGGCGAGCGCGTAGCGCGAGCAGAAGTTTCGTCGGGGGAAAGAGCAACAAGAGAGTTCTACACACAATCGTAATCGTGCGTTTCGCCTGTGGCTCTTCAGGAACTCTTCAAAGAATGGCGAAGACCCGGGAATATATAATTCGAGGGTCGGGAAGTTGGGATGAGGGAAGAATACCAAAGTACGCGCTTCGGTATTTTTCGTACGTAATGCTTATCTGCCGGCCCCAGGCTGGTTGTGAAAAATCTGCTTCTTACCCCGCTCTCGATCGGCCGCTTGTGCAGCGGCCGCCGGGCGGGGTAATCACAAACTTGCTCATATGCACTCGATCGGCCGCTTGTTCAGCGGCTTACGAGCGGGGTATCCGCAAGGACTTTCCACATTTAGCAAGCCGCGCTGCATGATGCAGCACAGCCCCCCTGCGGTCGCAGTGGTCGAAAGACCACTGCATTGTGTGGCCGAAGGCCACACGCAGGGCAAAGCCAGGGCGACGAATCACCTACAACCAAGGAACCTAAACAGGCGCTCACACAGGGAGAAGGCTTTCCGCGCTTATTGAAGGCTTCGGGACCGAAGATAAGGAACTACGTCGATGGCGTTTTCCGAGCGAAAACTTAGTGCGCATCGTCTATTCTTGCGTCATCCAGGCCTTGGATTGTGCAACTTCCTTAGTGCATCGCGTCATTACGTTTCAAGTTTCGGACTTTAACCCAATTAGGGTGCCGGAACATTTACTTCGTGTAACGTACATATTACGCAATCGCTATCTATAGAACTTCGGCTATCGTCGGTAACCGCTGATCTCCGACGCCTCGGAGATAGGGGTACCGGCCGATAATTGCCGATACTATGAAAGTTACTATTTTCGGCGGTCTTAGGTTAGGGGTTGGGGTTAGGGTTAGGGTTAGGGTTAGGGTTAGGGTTAGGGGCGAGCGCGTAGCGCGAGCAGAAGTTTCGTCGGGGAAAAGAGCAACAAGAGAGTTCTACAC